>CM077115.1:52063863-55063863 GCA_039619475.1 Icerya purchasi
AATAATAATAATAATAATAATAATAATAATAATAATAATAATAATAATAATAATAATAATAATAATAATAATAATAATAATAATAATAACAATAATAATAATAATAATAATAATAATAATAATAATAATAATAATAATAATAATAATAATAATAATAATAATAATAATAATAATAATAATAATAATAATAATAATAATAATAATAATAATAATAATAATAATAATAATATAATAATAATAATAATAATAATAATAATAATAATAATAATAATAATAATAATAATAATAATAATAATAATAATAATAATAATAATAATAATAATAATAATAATAATAATAATAATAATAATAATAATAATAATAATAATAATAATAATAATAATAATAATAATAATAATAATAATAATAATAATAATAATAATAATATAATAATAATAATAATAATAATAATAATAATAATAATAATAATAATAATAATAATAATAATAATAATAATAATAATAATAATAATAATAATAATAATAATAATAATAATAATAATAATAATAATAATAATAATAATAATAATAATAATAATAATAATAATAATAATAATAATAATAATAATAATAATAATAATAATAATAATAATAATAATAATAATAATAATAATAATAATAATAATAATAATAATAATAATAATAATAATAATAATAATAATAATAATAATAATAATAATAATAATAATAATAATAATAATAATAATAATAATAATAATAATAATAATAATAATAATAATAATAATAATAATAATAATAATAATAATAATAATAATAATAATAATAATAATAATAATAATAATAATAATAATAATAATAATAATAATAATAATAATAATAATAATAATAATAATAATAATAATAATAATAATAATAATAATAATAATAATAATAATAATAATAATAATAATAATAATAATAATAATAATAATAATAATAATAATAATAATAATAATAATAATAATAATAATAATAATAATAATAATAATAATAATAATAATAATAATAATAATAATAATAATAATAATAATAATAATAATAATATAATAATAATAATAATAATAATAATAATAATAATAATAATAATAATAATAATAATAATAATAATAATAATAATAATAATAATAATAATAATAATAATAATAATAATAATAAATAATAATAATAATAATAATAATAATAATAATAATAATAATAATAATAATAATAATAATAATAATAATAATAATAATAATAATAATAATAATAATAATAATAATAATAATAATAATAATAATAATAATAATAATAATAATAATAACAATAATAATAATAATAATAATAATAATAATAATAATAATAATAATAATAATAATAATAATAATAATAATAATAATAATAATAATAATAATAATAATAATAATAATAATAATAATAATAATAATAATAATAATAATAATAATAATAATAATAATAATAATAATAATAATAATAATAATAATAATAATAATAATAATAATAATAATAATAATAATAATAATAATAATAATAATAATAATAATAATAATAATAATAATAATAATAATAATAATAATAATAATAATAATAATAATAATAATAATAATAATAATAATAATAATAATAATAATAATAATAATAATAATAATAATAATAATAATAATAATAATAATAATAATAATAATAATAATAATAATAATAATAATAATAATAATAATAATAATAATAATAATAATAATAATAATAATAATAATAATAATAATAATAATAATAATAATAATAATAATAATAATAATAATAATAATAATAATAATAATAATAATAATAATAATAATAATAATAATAATAATAATAATAATAATAATAATAATAATAATAATAATAATAATAATAATAATAATAATAATAATAATAATAATAATAATAATAATAATAATAATAATAATAATAATAATAATAATAATAATAATAATAATAATAATAATAATAATAATAATAATAATAATAATAATAATAATAATAATAATAATAATAATAATAATAATAATAATAATAATAATAATAATAATAATAATAATAATAATAATAATAATAATAATAATAATAATAATAATAATAATAATAATAATAATAATAATAATAATAATAATAATAATAATAATAATAATAATAATAATAATAATAATAATAATAATAATAATAATAATAATAATAATAATAATAATAATAATAATAATAATAATAATAATAATAATAATAATAATAATAATAATAATAATAATAATAATAATAATAATAATAATAATAATAATAATAATAATAATAATAATAATAATAATAATAATAATAATAATAATAATAATAATAATAATAATAATAATAATAATAATAATAATAATAATAATAATAATAATAATAATAATAATAATAATAATAATAATAATAATAATAATAATAATAATAATAATAATAATAATAATAATAATAATAATAATAACAATAATAATAATAATAATAATAATAATAATAATAATAATAACAATAACAATAATAATAATAATAATAATAATAATAATAATAACAATAATAATAATAATAATAATAATAATAATAATAATAATAATAATAATAATAATAATAATAATAATAATAATAATAATAATAATAATAATAATAATAATAATAATAATAATAATAATAATAATAATAATAATAATAATAATAATAATAATAATAATAATAATAATAATAATAATAATAATAATAATAATAATAATAATAATAATAATAATAATAATAATAATAATAATAATAATAATAATAATAATAATAATAATAATAATAATAATAATAATAATAATAATAATAATAATAATAATAATAATAATAATAATAATAATAATAATAATAATAATAATAATAATAATATAATAATAATAATAATAATAATAATAATAATAATAATAATAATAATAATAATAATAATAATAATAATAATAATAATAATAATAATAATAATAATAATAATAATAATAATAATAATAATAATAATAATAATAATAATAATAATAATAATAATAATAATAATAATAATAATAATAATAATAATAATAATAATAATAATAATAATAATAATAATAATAATAATAATAATAATAATAATAATAATAATAATAATAATAATAATAATAATAATAATAATAATAATAATAATAATAATAATAATAATAATAATAATAATAATAATAATAATAATAATAATAATAATAATAATAATAATAATAATAATAATAATAATAATAATAATAATAATAATAATAATAATAATAATAATAATAATAATAATAATAATAATAATAATAATAATAATAATAATAATAATAATAATAATAATAATAATAATAATAATAATAATAATAATAATAATAATAATAATAATAATAATAATAATAATAATAATAATAATAATAATAATAATAATAATAATAATAATAATAATAATAATAATAATAATAATAATAATAATAATAATAATAATAATAATAATAATAATAATAATAATAATAATAATAATAATAATAATAATAATAATAATAATAATAATAATAATAATAATAATAATAATAATAATAATAATAATAATAATAATAATAATAATAATAATAATAATAATAATAATAATAATAATAATAATAATAATAATAATAATAATAATAATAATAATAATAATAATAATAATAATAATAATAATAATAATAATAATAATAATAATAATAATAATAATAATAATAATAATAATAATAATAATAATAATAATAATAATAATAATAATAATAATAATAATAATAATAATAATAATAATAATAATAATAATAATAATAATAATAATAATAATAATAATAATAATAATAATAATAATAATAATAATAATAATAATAATAATAATAATAATAATAATAATAATAATAATAATAATAATAATAATAATAATAATAATAATAATAATAATAATAATAATAATAATAATAATAATAATAATAATAATAATAATAATAATAATAATAATAATAATAATAATAATAATAATAATAATAATAATAATAATAATAATAATAATAATAATAATAATAATAATAATAATAATAATAATAATAATAATAATAATAATAATAATAATAATAATAATAATAATAATAATAATAATAATAATAATAATAATAATAATAATAATAATAATAATAATAATAATAATAATAATAATAATAATAATAATAATAATAATAATAATAATAATAATAATAATAATAATAATAATAATAATAATAATAATAATAATAATAATAATAATAATAATAATAATAATAATAATAATAATAATAATAATAATAATAATAATAATAATAATAATAATAATAATAATAATAATAATAATAATAATAATAATAATAATAATAATAATAATAATAATAATAATAATAATAATAATAATAATAATAATAATAATAATAATAATAATAATAATAATAATAATAATAATAATAATAATAATAATAATAATAATAATAATAATAATAATAATAATAATAACAATAACAATAATAATAATAATAATAATAATAATAATAATAACAATAACAATAATAATAATAATAATAATAATAATAATAATAACAATAATAATAATAATAATAATAATAATAATAATAATAATAATAATAATAATAACAATAATAATAATAATAATAATAATAATAATAATAATAATAACAATAATAATAATAATAATAATAATAATAATAATAATAATAATAATAATAATAATAATAATAATAATAATAATAATAATAACAATAATAATAATAATAATAATAATAATAATAATAATAACAATAATAATAACAATAATAATAATAATAATAATAATAATAATAATAATAATAATAATAATAATAATAACAATAATAATAATAATAATAATAATAATAATAATAATAACAATAATAATAATAATAATAATAACAATAATAATAATAATAATAATAATAATAATAATAATAACAATAATAATAATAATAATAATAACAATAATAATAATAATAATAATAATAATAATAATAATAACAATAATAATAATAATAATAATAATAATAATAATAATAACAATAATAATAATAATAATAATAATAATAATAATAATAATAATAATAATAATAATAATAATAATAATAATAATAATAATAATAATAATAATAATAATAATAATAATAATAATAATAATAATAATAATAATAATAATAATAATAATAATAATAATAATAATAATAATAATAATAATAATAATAATAATAATAATAATAATAATAATAATAATAATAATAATAATAATAATAATAATAATAATAATAATAATAATAATAATAATAATAATAATAATAATAATAATAATAATAATAATAATAATAATAATAATAATAATAATAATAATAATAATAATAATAATAATAATAATAATAATAATAATAATAATAATAATAATAATAATAATAATAATAATAATAATAATAATAATAATAATAATAATAATAATAATAATAATAATAATAATAATAATAATAATAATAATAATAATAATAATAATAATAATAATAATAATAATAATAATAATAATAATAATATTAGAAGCGTCAGTAATAGCAGCCTGGATTCGATACACGTATAAATTCATACCGACACGGATAGAGATGTACACATCGGTAAAATGTGTTATTTTCTGCGCGATACTAACTGATGATGACGATGTTAACCACTATTGGTCCTTACGTGGTCTAATCATTTGTGTTCCGATTAAAAATCAGATGCCTTTTTTATTTAAATATTATTTAAGAATGACGAAATGAAAACCACCTCGATGAAGAACATTCTTATTTCATTAAGTGGTACACGTTATTTGAAGCCTTCCTTTTAGCCCCAACTTCTACAAGGCGAGGAAAATTGTAGGCAAATCGGAATAGAAATACGCAATAGAAATCGTTCATACATTTCAGTCATTAAGTAACATCAGCAGATCTACACGACAATCGACACCATTAATTAGCATTTGTATTTAGCCTAGTTGCTGCTTGACTTCCGTTACGGATGTTTCGATCCCGGGCGACGACAGAACTTATTACAAAGAATTAAAATTGAAAATATATTCGATAATAATCACGTGGAACGTAATGGCAAATATACATACACCATCATATGAGCGCTAGGTCAGTACACAGCAGACACAAATAGGACTGCATTTGTATATGTCGATATAAATCAAACGATTACTAATCAGTTCCGAATGTAGTCTTGCGTGCTGTGTACACATTCGTACTGTATATAAACAATTACTATGAACACAAAAGTGTACCGATATAGGTTGCGCCAACGCGCTATGTAGCGTACGGCACCTTAAGAAGAAGAACTAGTTACTTAGCACAAGGTGGCTGTGGGGTTAAAGTCGTACAGACATAAACACTACACCGTTTTATTAAATTTATGATAGTAAAAAGAATTATATAAATTGGATATTTCGAATTTGTAAAATCAATTTGAAACGACGCAAATTGCTCCCTCTTTGATGCTCGCCCTTTAAAAGTGTTGGTGTTTTTGGAAATGAATCCTTAATGTGTCGAATCCAAAAATCGATGTCGAAAATTCCACTAAATTAGGGCACGCGAAAAGTATAGGCGCGCTAATCTTTAGTGGCAGCCACGATGGGAAGGAAATTAGAAGGAGAAACGCAATTGCCGAGAGAACAATACGGAAATGTAAAAATATTCAAGAAACCGAAAAATTCACGAAGGAGAAAAACGAATTTTAAAATACGAGTACAAACAGGTATGTAGTGGAATGATAGCATAGCGAAAAGTGACTATTCGGAAGCGCTTTAGGTACAATGTTAAATATAAGATGGACCGAATTTGTTATAAATATAGATATGTAACAGTTGTATTTAAACCGATGTCCCGAGGCACAATTCCAATTTCCACCATCAGGGAATATGCTAGTATGGGGTAACACAGTACAAAGATCTACACAAAATGAAATCTTTTGACTTATTAAAGTGTGCAAGCTAGATTCCCCAATTTGTCGTATTTTTGAGAAGTACTTGAGTTTAAACTGTTTAAAGGTGGAACTTTTTCCTAAATAATTTATGTACATTTTCCGTCCAATGTGCGGGGGGATACTTATGGAAAGAAGAGCTATAATTACGTAACTTAGCAATGAACAAACCTCGTTGTGACTGTTTCACCAACAGACAAACAGCACTCGATCGTAACAATGATTAGGGAGACTTTAATTGCTAATATTAATAATAATTGTCTAACAAATACCGAGTTGTTTGTCTCAAAAGGTTACATACATAAAAGATTTTAGTACGGGTTTGAAAATGATTAAAATTGACCAATCATAGAAGAACAGATTATCTAAAGGCATACAAGCGTGACTAACAACTTTGTATTTGTTAGACAATTATTATTAATATTAGCAATTAAAGTCTCCCTAATCATTGTTACGATCGAGTGCTGTTTTGTTGCAACTAATGTGAATAACTTATTAACCTAACATTGCTCTGTTTCCGATGTTTGTTCGAATAAATATGTCTACAAGAATGTCTTTGATGCGTATTTAATCTAGCCTAGACTGAATACACTAACCTTTGTCCTCTGTCTTTGCTCAAGTACTCGTACATCTATTTTTCTTTAGCCATTGCGAATCCACTGCAGTAGTCCTTTTGTTTCCGTGCATCCCTATTTGATGCATTGATCTACCAGTCTTCATCTAGTTTCTTAATATCGTCTTCCCGCCGTGTGCTCTTTTCTTTTATTCTTTGGGTGCCATTTAGCTGATCTGGCCGTTCATCTGTTTTAATCGAGAAACGTGCCCACCTTCATTTGGTCTTTAAAATTTCTCGGGCAGCGTCTTTTAGATCTATCCTTCTGATTTCTGCTGTCTTTACTTTATTCTGCAAAGTTATCCCAGCATTTGGTATATATTTCACTTCCGTTTAGGGCATTAGAGTTGTCTGTGTGGTTTAATTGACGTATCAACGTTTATCTCAGCAGAATAACCGCAATGCGCAAATAAAACAAAAAATAACGTAATAATAATCACTCGCAGAACCCGTACGCTATGATAAAAAAAAAAAAAAGCTCAAAGCATTTTAAAAAAAACCTTTGTAGCAGTCTAAATATTTTGCTTATAAAACATCTACAACATCTACGCAACGTGATATTTGTGTTTGAAATTTTACTAAACGATGTCATAAGCGATCTATCAAATAACTTAGTGTAGATCAGCAAATTATTACATTGGTTAGGCAATGGTAGATGTATCATCAATACACATGCGAAAACATATAAGCACACAAAGCAACTTAGTACGGATTGGAAAAATTATAATTGGCCGGTTAAAGCCTTTCCCCTAATCCCTGTTTTGGTCAAGTGCTATTACTGAGTGAGGGCGTTCATGTACTGTTGTCTGCAGAGAAAACGGGTGATTGATTTGAGGCGCGATGGATGTTGAGCTATTATGGTTATTGGTTTGTAATAGTGAAGATGCAGCAAACAGAAGGATGTAGTTGGTGTAGAATATGTCAGCATGGTGGTAAACTCTTACTCGAGAAGCTAGGGAAAAAGAGAGTGTAGTTATATTAGTATTATTTTCTTTCTTTATTTAATATCTTCTTAATAAATGGGCCTGTAAAAAAATCAAACAAAAGGAGTACGCAACTTTATCCTGAGTTGTAAACTTTTGCTTTTATTGTGTTTATCTGGAGATGGTGACTTATTGGAAAAATTTATAGAACTGCTATTCTAATGGTTATATTAGCTATTATAAAGTGGTTGAGATGAGTTTTTGTGAGCGTTTTCAGGTTAGGGAAAGATTTATTAGAGAGTTCTCAGGAGTGCTATGTTTCGCAAAGTGAATGTTTACTAATTGAAATACATATTCTTACTATTTGTAGCTTAATTCAAAAATTAGTTAATATCTGTTTATTACACACAATGCACAATCAAAACAGCAACTCGCACGCACATATCAAAGCGTTATTACTATCATTATTATTGTTATCACTATCTACGCAGACTATTGCGTTATACACAAATGCACATATTGCAGTATTGCACATCAAATTCATACACGTTAGTGTGATGATAGGTTCTGATTCTTTAGACCTTAAAAGCTTCTCAGTGCACGCATACTTAAATAAGCATGCTCAACACATACTTGGGGGGAAAGAGACAAGCAAATAAAACGTACGTCAAATACATTCATTGTAGCAATAGAAGCAAACTGAATTAATAATGTTGCTAGCTACATCAATCAGTTTTGATTAGATACCTAAACTTAGAAATGTGTTATTAGACAGCTGAGTAAATTTCAGTGAATACACAACGATAGGCGATAAAAGGAATAAAGCACATCAATAGAGAGGTGATGGTGTTGTCTCCTATTTCTGAGGTTAGACGAATGTGAAGTACTCTCTAAAAACTGTGTACTGAAACGTATTTGTCTCATAGAGGTTAGTACTATGGTCACTTTGGTTAAATATTAAAAAGTAAAGTAGGTCCCATGCCCTTGATAAGGTATTATGGATTGTGTAATTAAGCTTTTCATATCTGGTGAGAATACTGGGGCCAGTTACTTTCCCAGGTTTCTCTGGTACTGAATTATTTCATATTAGGTATAAACCTGGGAACGATTCGGATCCGCGACGAGACAAGCCTCGAACCCGAATATTAATACATCTAAATCGCAGAGACATAAATTGATGTCTTAAATAAAGTAGTGAAATATCCATCAAACTACTATATACTTATCCATAGCATGCTTGAAAAATACATGTGAATTGTTTAAAAATGAGTTCCGTATTGAACAATTTAATATCAAGCACTTACCCAAAATATAGCACTCCTAAGCTGAAGCTATAACTCATTCATTTTAGTATCTGAAACGTACAATTTTACGTAATTTTTCATACTGCCGCAATACTAGAATACCTGCATATACATATATATATATATATATATCTTGGTGGTGGAAATTGGAACTGTGTTGTAGAAATTAACTTTCTACGCTATACCCAATTAAGAGATGGATTAATTAATGAAAAAAAAGTAAAATACGAAAAATACGTGCGAAGCTGGAATTTTCACAGGAAAAAATAGAAAGAAAAGTTCCAAAAAAAAAAAAAAAAAAAAAATGTTGAAAAATAATCACAGACATCACAAAAAAAAAAGTCAAAGGGATTCGGGGAATCCTTTGAAAGAAGCTAACAAAAGAATTCGGCTTTTATCGGCGGTCCTCTTCGTTTCGAATCAACGCGATACATAATCGTAATCGCACTAGGTGCATTAAATATAAAATGTGCAATATAGAAAACGAATAGAAGTTGACGAAAGTAAATAAGTACATCGATAAGGTCCTGTAATAGTTTCATTACTTAACGGAGATTAGCAAAGTGGAACTAATATAATACAATGGCAAAAACACAAGGGGGATATTGATTAACAAAGCAAAATGAAAAATAATCTTTTCGCGGTACGAAATTTTCAAAAGTAATATTCCCACCGCGAAGAAGGAAAAAACTCGAAAAAAAGTACTTTTGGATTAAAAAAAAAAAAAAAAAAACCCAAAAAAAAACCTATTTACTCTTGTGCACATAGTACATCCCCCCGCCTGCTATATTTCGTGATTAATTAGGCACTATCTCGCGAGGAGTTGTTCAATTCTTTTTTTTTTTTTTTCCGGTTTATTTATTTATTATTTATTTTCGAAATATAATCCGGAATTTAATTATTTCGGAATTTAGGAAAGTTGCCGAATAAAAATTTTAGCGACAATTTAGTTGACATAGAATTTAAAGAAGAAAAAAGAACCGGTAAAATTAACGAAAAATAACGTGAAATCGGTCTAAATGAACGGAGCAGTTTTAAAACTTTTAAAGGGGCAACAACTTTCTCGTTCGTCGAGGCTGGCGCCCGGGCTGGATTGAAACATTGTTTCTAATAAATTATGCAAATGAGAGGTAGGCGCGGTTAGGGGAGCCGGGGGAGCTCTACAACGGGCGAGAGGGGTTGCGGGCGGTCGATTAATTCTCAATTTATCTTGCGTTCGAGGCTCGCGTACACATCAATTTCAGTTGTCTAGCAATGAACTTATGTAACAGTTTATAGCACGGGAGACGAAAAGATTATTACCGACAGCAGCATGTTCAATGGTAGACTGCCGGGGAGAAGCAGTGAGAATTAATGAATTACAAAGAAGTTTCAGGTTACTAGCGGCTCGTGTTCGAAGCGGCTCCAAATTGTTCTCCGTCAGAGTGTGTGCAGGCACCGCGTCGGTTATTTCCGAAAAGTTCTTTAGCGTTAAATATTCTTTAAAAGCAACATGTCCTCTGATAGAGACTGCCTATCATCTTGATAATACACAGCAGCCCGGTCGTCTCGGGAAAAGTATAAAATTACAAAGAGAAACTTTATCAGCTATTATCGCCCCGGCTGCTGACGGTCTTAGCTCGGATGTATTTCTTTCGCCGTACCCATTTAAATGCTAACAGATAAAAGCCAAAGCGTGGAATTTTAATTGAATATTTTTTCCAAGGTCACGCGCAGAAACTTTTGCGACATGTGTGATACGATAATCGAGAAAAGGGCTCAGAAACGGGAAGTTAATTTGAGAAATGTCTGAAGTACTTCCATTTGTTCGACCCTGATGTGGTTTATATCGAATATACTACTACTCTAGATAGTGCGTATATTTTTTCGAAATATCACATATTATTAAGGAATGGAAAATTTCCTGAAAATTCCGGATTTTCCATGAAAATGAATTACCTCTCTTGGGCAAGCTACAGAGCTGATTGGCGCTGTAGAGACGTTTTGCAAGTTTAGTTGTGTCGTTTATGTTGCTTTTATTGCATTAAAAGTTTTATATTCTGCTTTCTGTCAGATTATGGCATTTTGCCCTTTTGTTTTGTTTTGTTTTTTTTTTTTTTTTTTTTGGCTTCTTGTTTATGATCAATGAGACGTGTGTACCTCCATTGTTATTGAAACTAACGTTAAGCAGTATATTTGTCTGTTCGGTTGATAAAACATTATATGGCCATTATTGAAAAACTTCTTTTAATTACAAAATAAGAAGGAAATACAATTTTTTTATCCGGCATTTTCGAACAAATTAAAAACACCCTGTACACCGCATAATGATTACGCACGCTTGCAGGGCAAAGTGAAAGAATGCTTTTTTTTTAGCCTTGCGTCTTTTACTTCCGCTTGACAGAAATGAATTATGACCCATTTTGATGCAGTCATTAGTTTCTAAATATTGTCAGTAGGTTTTAATCGCAAACTATTCACCGTTGTCAAACCATAGTGGTGAGTAGGGGCCCGAAAGAATACGTGTATCTACGGATCCGTATCTCACGGAGAAGTTGATGATGTAACTCCAATTATAGTTCTGGACACATAAGTTCCGACCCAGCAGCAAATACCGAATCGATGAAATACGCAGGTATTCACACGGTTCTGCTACAGTAGCCATTAATGATGTGTAAGGTCACAAGGAACGTAACTAGAAACTAGTTCTAGCTCTGAAATAAGAAGTTCCAGCTCTGAAATAAGTTTTAGCTTTAAAATAGTTCGTTCCAATACAATCGATAACGTATTTGCGTTACTTCGTTACTCCTGTTACTTTTATTTTTCCGAGAAATTTCGGAGTAACCATTGTGTAATTAAAAGAACTGACTGTAAGAACTAGCGTCTTGGAACCGAATGAACGAAAGAAACGATTAACTACACAATAATATCATCGGGGGTAATTGAAGTACCACATTCTATCACTGGTACAGTTTGTCTGTATTTCTCACACTACTTGCTCCCTGTTATTAGTCACAACTCACTAGCTCATTACACGTCGATACATACATATTACAATCAGATGATGAATAGAAACAACACTATTCCCCGCTGTAACCGGCTGGGAACGAAGTTCTTCAGTTACAAATTTAGTTACAATAACTCTGAATAATCTATATAATGTGCTTCTATCTGTACTGACCAAACTGTCGTTGTGTGCATGTATCATTATCAGTTGGAAACAACGTTATTTACGTTCCAGTTAAAATTTCAAAAAAAAACGCAAGAATGAGAAAGGTCATAATGAAATTATATAGAGTTAGAATGTGATTTGCGAAGAAAAAATTCTCGCAAAGGTACTGAAAATGAAAATGATTAATGAAAAGGCAATTAGAAGAACTGTGAAGATCCGTGCGCACCAAGTTCCTCCACCCTCTGACATAATTTGGTGACGATTATAGCGAGGCGCATAGTAACTATTCCGTCCTTTTTAAACCTTTTTTTTTTTTTTTTTTTGGGAATAGATGATGAAACTATTCCCGAAAAAAGGAAAGGTAAATTAAGCGCGGTTTCAGATGATCTCGATGAAGTTTTAAACAACATGCGAAACATGGCAATGAAAAAGAAAAGAAAGGAAACCAACAGAAAGTAACGCATAAATAACTGGCCAGCACAGAGTCATAGTTGGTCTCCAATGACGTCCCAACGAAAAAACCTTATTGATGTTGAAACTCTACGAATTCCGATAATATCGTGCACACAATGCCTCTTTCTCGAGCGGATCCGTTTTTAACCAGCGCAAAACCGCGACCTGATTATTCTAACGTCTGGGGGAAAATCTGTCCAATTGCATCGTTTTAATTGTCCGACGCGACTTTATTTTCCGCTCCAAATATTAATATTCATCAGAAGGTTTTACACACTGTAGCACCGTAGTGGAGAAAACCTTCCAATAGCGGTAGCAGCAACGGAGGCAAGCTATGGAAGGTCGTCGTCCGCGAAAAATTCTAATTAAAGGATTTCTGTTCGCAGAAATTTTATTCGAAATTCGTTTGCATGGCGCGTTGCCCTTATGTAAATATTAATGCGAACGGTGGAAAATATTCTCCATTTCTCGCCGCTTGTTTTGCTTTTTGAAAACGAAATTTTTGAAAATAAGATACGTTGTTAGAGCACTGAAAAAGAAAAAAAAAATTATTTTCCGTTATGACCCTTTTCTCTTAATTTTTTTTTCAATTTTTTTTAGAAATAAAAATAACTTTTCGTAACAGCATTGTGATAAACGACTGTCACTTTTTTGATTTTATCGCGTTTCTAGAAAATTACGATGTATCGGAATTTTTTTTTCGCTTTTTTTTAAAAAATAAGAGAAAAATTGAATTTATGTATCTCTGGCTAGCTTTTAATTTCTATTCAATTTCAAACAAATTTAGAAACATGACGGCATAAGACTCGAGGGGAAAGTTAAAAACCACCTGTCGAACGCAATCATTAGAATACCGTGTACGATGGTCAGTTTCATCTTACGAGAAAACTTTTAAAAGCCACGCAACGTGTACGTATGCCGATGGGGAAGCGAGGAGAAAGGTCGTTGTAATCTTAACGGGCTCTCGCAAGTTGAAAATAACCAAAAATGATTCGTAATTAGACATTATTCTAAAAACAAAGTAGCAAGTTTCGACAGATTTGTTTATCGTAATTGAGGGTAATTTATATTAAAAACTATGTACATCACTTTGCACTGTAGACTACTTTGCATTGTACACTACTTCGCATTGTCCATCACTTTGGTACGTCACTTTGCATTGTCCATCACTTTGGTACGTCACTTTGCATTGTACATCACTTTGGTACGTCACTTTGCATTGTACATCACTTTGATCCTGCTTGCACCGATTACTAAGATCCTGAATTCATCGATTGTCGTCAATCTATTTTCCATTTCACATCGTCACGTAGTTTTACTTCAAGTTGATGGCGCGCCACACTCTGTTTCTCTGCTAAACAATTTTGTCCAGATGTTTTTCGGCATGTTTCCCATATATAAAATTTGGCGTTTTTATAAAAAAAAATAATTAAAAGTATTACGGACCATTAAAGCTATTACGAATTATAGAATTAAGTTTTCTCTCAGCGGCACTCTTAAGAGTCGAGAGTTCACTTCTCTTTTCTTCCTATAATTCACATGAACATTTTCATCCAGGTGACATTTGGGTAATTCGATTTCGTTTTCCACCTATTATGTACTGATAGTAAACTTGAAAATCCGAAACTATACAACGACAACTCTGGATTTTTTTTGTTACAATGTTACCACAATTTCTGTGAAATTTTGAAACAATTTACAACTTTACGTCACTTTCAATTTACGTTTGTAGGTGTCGCTTTAACTGTATATGGAAACATGCTCTTTTATAAATGCTTAATGACATTTTTTATATTTTATACAGGTATTTACACATTTTTAACAACTTTTAACAACAGTGCGTGTTGTAAAATTTCCAAGTGGTTCGACAGAGTCCATCGTGTCTATTTTCCATCACGTTCGAATTATTCAACGTTTCTTCCAATCCGGTTACCCGCTTCTACTGATGGTTCAGTTTTATGCTGTTCCATACCATCTACGTTATCTACCCGAGCTAGGTAGTGTGTTGACTTTCTGATGTTTCACCATATTTCTTAACTTCTGTATTTCTTTTCGTTTTACGCGATGTTATAAACTAACCGCGGAGTGATAATAGGGAACAGCATAAAATCAAAGTGAACACCATCAGTAGCAGCAGATAACAGAATTGGAAGAAACGTCGAATAATTCGAATTGGAAATTAATGGAAAATAGACAACGGACTAACCACACACGGCAATTTAAGACAGATAAGCAATCCATTGAAGATGTCGGTCTAATGTCATTATATATGTATATATATATATATATATATATATATATATATATATATATATAATTGTGTAAAGGTAAAAAATCTAGACCACTACCGCGGGTTTAATTAGGAAAAAAATTGACGAAACTCCCGAGTATCGAAAGGAACGAATTTAAAAAAGTCTTTTTTTTTTTTAAATTTCTATTCTTAATATTTGAAAACGCAAATACATATACACTCTTATTACAAAGAAATGTTGAGTTCACGTTTTAGAATACGCGATCGCTTTCCGAAATTTAAACAGATATTTCCTTCGGAAGATCGAAAGCGTAATAAATTGTATTTAAAATCATTTTATTAATAATAAAAATGTTTGACAATACGCAACAAAGCACGTCTTACACTCAAAAAATCCTGGATCATGTCTACACGTTCATACTCGGTGCAATCACAAAATCGTACTACCTGTCCTGGTCCTCAACCCCTTTGGGTGACATACGAAGATGGAAATGCGTTTGATCGAGAGGTTCACCACAATTACAATATCTCCGCTGCACGAAGGTGTCTAGACAAGAACCGATGGGTATTACATAATTAAGGGCACGTGTCATATCCACATTTCCGTGCTGTGAAGGAATAGATAATTTACGTTTATATACGTTTTGATCGATCATAAAAAAAGAGAAAAGAAAGAACTGACAGCGAATAATCAGATCGTAATCGAAAGAACATCATCAAGTATAACGAAGTAATTTTGCTTAAAACAAATCAAATAATCGTACGAGGCAACAACGTAGAGAATTTTGATCACCGTGACAATTCATGTACATTCGTCAGTGTGAGATTTTTATTTATAATCTGAATGTTTTGGGATGTACATATATTTATAAAGCGACTGCTCCTGTAATGCATATTTCCTCAATGTAACACTTTTAGCAAACTTAAGATCGACCGTAAACTCTTTTTTCGACATTTTTGATTCTTCGGGTGTCCTCATCTCTATTTAGCGCAGCCTGCATATAACTTTTAATTATTAAAGAATGAGAAAAAAAGAGTAAAGAGAATCAAGACTAAAGCGGAATTGCTACTTTAACTTCATTTCTACTATTCATTCATTTTTATCTTTCCACTCATTTTTATCTTTTCACTCATTTTTAACTTTTCATTCGGCACATTATTTTTTACTATAAATCTGTCGCTATTATCTTACAACTTGCTGATTATTTATACACAGCTCTAGGTACGACACTTTATTAGTACATAACACTGCGAACTTGTGAATTATACTGCACAGCATTTTGAAATGATTTCATTTATTCTTAACCGACCTCAGAGAAATGAGGAGGTTCTCAATTCGACTGTATTTTTTTTTATTTATTTTTTTATGCGTGTTATCTCGGAACTTTTTTCTAGGTGAACCGATTTTGATAATTCTTCTATTATTTGAAAGCTAGTGCTTCCCATGTATAAATTTGACCAAGATTTGACCAGTAGTTTTTGAGTTATCCTTAATAATGCAGGAGATTGAAGTTTTGGAAAGTTGAAGTCTTTTTGTATGCTTTTCATTTATGATTGGTTTCACCGTCGGGTTAGATTTAGCTTTGTTTTTTTTTTTTGTTTTTTTTTAATATTTATTTTTGAAGACATGACATGGCGTGCGTCGATCGAGAGAAGATCGAGCCGCGATAAGAGACGTGCACTACCGCTGGCTTTTTATCTGCTAAGGTACTTGGTCGAATTAACGAAACAACAAAGCGTTATATTGATAAACGAATGATAATAAGAAATACAACTGTTAATAATAATAATTGAAAAATTTTACCATTACCGTTCTGCTGAATTATAAAAACGCGGAGGTGATTTTGACTTAAAATACTATCCATGGAAATGAAGCTTTTGATGTTTTTACACCGTGGAAATGCAGTTCAAAATAAAGAAATCGATTTTTTTTCTAAATATAAAGTATGTAAAATAATGTTTAAAAAAAAATTTGATTTTTAACAAGAAGAAAATTCAAGTTTAAAATTCATTAAATAAAATGTTTTTTTACAAAAAATAAATATCGATACTTGAAGGTTTATTATAAAAATTTTTAAAAAATGCACTAAAAAGTAAAAAGTGATTACTCCCGATAAAAAATATATATCAGAGTGATATAACACCTTAAGGGGTGATATCGTAATTCTTATGCAACATTCATACCTTAATTAGAGTTGATACTCTAAAATCACATTAAAATAATAATTAAAAAACTGGAATTAAATGTTCATTAAATTGTTCCTAGATGTGGTAATATGAATTTAGAGTGTCAACTCTAATTAAGGTGTATGAATGTTGTATAAGAATTACGATAATGTCACCTTTAAGGGTAAATCACTCTGATAGGTATACATTTTTTTATCCGGAGTAAAATTATTTTTTGACTTTTTAGTGCATTTTTTAAAAATTTTTATAATAAACCTTCAAGTATCGATATTTATTTTTTGTAAAAAGACATTTTTTCTATCGTTATTGTTATACTGATAATGACTGTTGCCGCGGAAGTGTAAGAACTAAAAAGTGAATTTAACAAATCGATACACGCGAATTATCTCGCACGATGTAACACACTTTATACGGTATATTATGTGTGAGAATGAATATGTATATGAATTGTGTGTGTGTGTGGGGGGGGGGGGCACTACGTTAGTAGATGCGTAAAATTTTCGGGAGAAATTTATGCTACCGTTTAATAAGGCGTAAGAGAAAAAGTAGCATTGTTAGCTTGAAGCGAAGTGTAGTAGTGAATAAAATAATGGAAACTATTTACTTATGTAGCAGGATAAAAAATTGCCATAAAGACTTACACAGGAAGAATGAGTTTATTCAGACGGAATGTAATGGATCGTAACGGGCGCTGTTAAGCACATTCAGCGCCGCGTAAGTAGGAAACGATTTCACATAATACCGAATTTTACTTTTTTCGCTGCTTTGTCTCTGCATTTTCGACTTTCGCAGAGAAAGAGACGCCGATACGAATTTAATGCACTCCTCTTCCTATTTACAAAAGTCTCGGGAAAAAAGCTCCGGCAATTTTTAAGAAGATAAATTCGCCAATAGCCGCTTCCTTCACAATTCCATTCTTCGACCGCCACTTCTTTTAATGACGCGCTAAGTTCCATCGGAAGCACCGGCATGAAAAATTGCACGCAGACCAGATGATCGTATCCAATTCAATTTTTCAATTTCATTTTTTTCGACTTATTTATTAACTTAATACCGCAGTCAAATGCGCCGATCGATCAGACGATATACTATACAGGTATATACGAAGCACTTCTAAGGAGAGAGATAAGCCAACACAGGTTGACAAATATCAGTTGATGATTAACATAAAGTCACCATGCGTTAAAATAGTTCTAAATTTTAAATGTAATAAGTGCGTGGAAAATAATTTGTAGGCACACATCGGCGCATAAAGTTAACAAAAACCGCCATGTTTTACAACATTATGGTATTTTATGTGGGCTATTTATTACTTTTTTAAATTGTAATATAGTTCGTACGTTTTATTCAGAAGTAGACGAACCAACATCGGCATGTAATGTCTTTCGTAGCAACGGTGAATTATTAGAAAAAACCTATTATACAATATATGTACTTAAATGGTCGCATACAAAGTGTTTGAAATGTTTAAACATTGCTCGTGTTTGTTTTACAATCAAAAATTATAATATTACATTCACTGTTTGTCAATAAATTCATATAATTTATGCTTGTTTTTTTCTTGTGAATTTTCCGATATATTTTTCAATCGATTTCGATCTATATTCAGTGCTCTACATTCTGCGGGTAACTTAATTTTTCCTCGGCGGCGAGATGAATTATCTAATTATGACATGATCGTTCACAGATATTAGGACAGCTTTTCTCTTAGACAATGTAAAATAAAGTCATAATTTCGTATAGGACGTCAAGAAAAGAGGAAACTATTCTAGCCAGACTACGAATTGGACATTGCCTCCTCACGCACTCGTACTTACTAAGTCGAACACCAGCTCCATATTGCGATCAATGTGGAGTTCAAATCACAATTCAGCACACATTCTACTGGAATGCAGAATTTACACAAATCAAAGATACAGACACTTTGGCTCGGAACCAAAGGTTACAAAGAGATACTTACAGAAAATTCTAACTCTGTCTTCAACTACTTGCAAGACTGTAGTATAATTAATCTAGTATAGCGATTATTAATGTACTCGATACTCGATATAAAACTCCGTATATTATATTTAAATTGTTGTAAATCTATACTCGCGTCGCAAATAACCATATTGGTTGCGCGACGTTAAATAAAAATATTAAAAAAAAAAAAAAAGTCATAATTTTATAGATAATATAAATAAATTGATAGACACACACGCACACACACACACACACACACACACACATCTAACAGCAACACACACATACGTTGCGATAGAAGTAACGAACTTCTTCAGCACAAGAGCAAAAATATTGATCGAATAGCAATACCGTTATACTCCGGATGTTGTATCATGTTAATACATATGTATATTTTATGCGCCGACTTTTATCTAATGTGAAAAGACTTAGAGAGGTTAAAAATTCTACTTAACATCAATCGAGTACATGGGCATAGAAGCGCAGCCACGCTCGTGTACCTGTTTTATTATCTCTCAGTCAACCTGAAAAATTTGAAAAATGTGATGTTTGTAAAAAGTGTCCAAATAACTGGTTATAAATAAATAAAAGCCCACCATGTACCCCGGGGGTTATTTTCGAATTGAAATGGTACCGTAAAATTCATATGCGTCGTCCGGAACTTATTTCTCATAAATTTTTACTTTAACCTAAAATTTCCCGAACACTTTCAATTAAAATTTACGCCCATTTGTCAAGGGCAATACATTAAAACAGCCTGTTTTAAAATTATCTACATGCTAACAGGCTCAAGAGTACGAAATGTTATTAAGTAAAAAAGAAATTAAACTGCATTTTTGTAGCGATTTTTTAGTAATAAACTAATAATTATGTGTACTTCTAAATGCGATATTAGTCCGCATGAGAATCGATTAACTAATTTAAAAGAATCAAAAATATTGTGTAGTAGAACGGCCATAACACATGAAACTAATAACGTTTATACAACAGCTTGACTCTTTTGTCTGACCGCGAATGCACACCTGTCGAATTAGTAGAAAAATTGATGCATCTTATCTAACTACTAAAGAACAAGCATACTGTAAATATGTTTAAAAAATTGGACAAAAATTATTAGCACTATATAGATTAGTTCACATATAGCGGTCTTCGTTCACATTTCAACGCGTTAGTATTATCAAGATTACATCTGACCGAAGGGTAATAATATTAAGAAAAATCATATAGTGTTATGAACTTATTTTTGAAAATTTAATGGTATATATATATATATATATATATATAATAAAGTAAGTCCCATACCCTTGACAGGGCGTCGGGGATTGCGAAGTTAAGGTTCACAATATACAAAGCCTAACGGCACTAATGCGGGTAGGGGGGCCAGTTCCGTACTCCCGGCCGCCTTTACCTTACCACATTTCTCTGGTACCCAATTATTTCAGCCCGGGTGAACCTGGGAGCGACTTTGATCCGGAACGGAATAAGTCTCGAACCCGTGACCTCTGGTTTGGTAGCCAAGCACCTTAAACACTAGGCTACCGCGCTACCTATATATATATATATATATATATATATATATAAGTATATATAAACTCGGCTATTCTGGCCTCGCAAGGGCTGTGCTCCTTGACCCCTCTTGCTTACATTTCTGTCTCTTTCTCTTCTATACTTTGTATAAAATTATCAAAATTTACAACGTATTCTAAATCGGTCCATATGAATATAATAACATAATCACAGAAATGTTATAAAATATAACAAACGTTACATAAAATTAGGACATTTTTTCTAATGGGGGGTAGCCTAAGAATTACGTTGTAATTAATATAAATAACCTGGCAGCAGGTATAACATGCATCTCCTAATTTCAGTAGATTAGGTCAGCTTATCTCACCAGAGAGTGCCTACATCTAACAGTGGATCGAAATGGACATAGCGTTATATCGTGATATATATATATATATATATTATATGTATGTATGTATGGTCTGATTTAATCATATGTATAATATGTTAAAGTTGACGTGCATAAATTTATTTTTTTAGTTATATGGAGGGTTTTTATTTGTACTATATGCTGTTAGTTGTATGTATTGCTTCAAATATTTTCAAGAAATATTTTAATCCTACTGGTCAAATAAACGGTAATAAAACCGGTGGGAACCCTCAGATCCGCATTTTTGCCTTATGAACTTTTTTCAAAAAAAAATAAAAAAATAGAAAAGGTGGTTTAAACGTGATTCTCATTCAAAGCGTTTACAATGTTGATGAACTGTGTGCTATTAGCGGCAGAGAAAGTTGGATATGCCGAAGATTTGTCTGCATAGCCTTATGTTGTCGGAGCCCTAAGAAGAAAAAAGAAAAAGAAAAAAAATTGTCTGCTTCTAAGAGGTGTTTATATTCGAAAGATGGCCAATTAGCGCAGAGTATTTTGGGGATAATAAATTTACTGCATCAGGTCACGCGCAAAGTTCAGTATAATTAAAGCTACAAAAAACGATGAAGCCCGACAGCAGAAAGAAATGTATTATTAATTGATGCGCCTTCGAACATTGCAACGGAGACATATATCTCGCTGTATACTTTTGTCAGAGATAGGCCTCCCTTTTTACACTTGTAGACCTCTTGTTCTCTCGACATTGTCCGAGATTGTTATTATTTTGCAGGGCACCGCCACGAATGTCTCATTTCATTTAGCGTCGCCGCGCGATGCTCTTGATTTTCGCAAACGATTCTCTTACGCAAGAGCATCGCACGTTACCGACTTTCAGACCAACTATTTTTTTCTCTTTCGGCGACTGTTTTATCTCGCCAGGAAGACTCTTTTATAGGGCGTGTGCCGATCAATGTGAAGCCTACCGCACTAACTGAATTTGACGTAAATAACAAGTTAACGCGATTAGAGTCGGACGCACACGGCAATCGACAAATAACACAAAAACCTTACCGCTTGTTCCACTGCAAAGGGATGCCAATTTCGAAATCGGTTATTACGACGAAACTGTACTTTTCCGATTAAAAATTCATTCAAAGAAAAGAAAAGAAAAGAAAAGAAAAGAAAAGAAAAGAAAAGAAGAAAAAGGAACACGTTTTGTATTCTGATTACATAATTGCAGTTTAAAAAAAAAACGGTAAAAATCCCCCCACCAACTTGATTTAAACAAATTGCGCCTAAATTGTTTTTAAAAATCACGAAACTCGTAGTATATAATAATGGAAGACACTGTAACGAGGCATGTACGAATCAGAACCGCTTTCAGGAATAACTGCCGCAGCACAACTGTAGAAAGAAAAATCTCGAGATAACTATTTGCCATTTCGTTTATTAGAAAACGTGTTAAAATTTTATCATTTTCCGAGTAAAACATGAAACTCTGAAGCGTCAGTGAATCCGACCAGTTTTTACGATGAAAATTAAATTATACAGATGATGACGTATATATAATCAGAAGATTATTCGTTAATTAAAATTGCGTAATTTCTCCATAGTGTGTGATGTGAAGCGTCTATACACAGGCGTAGGGTATCGATATCTAAATTAAACGTCTCGCAAAGTCGATAAATAATTGCGCGTTTTCACGAACGGTTCTGTTGACCGTCAGAAAAATCACCTCAAAATCTGTTTAAAAGGTGCGCCCCCCCCCCCCCCCCCCCGATTTTCAAATACCGCTTGTGATTCAACGAATGAGACGGCTCGATGAGGAAATAAGATAACGCTTATAATTTCGTCATTTCATCAGGTGTCGCATAGTGGTCCGTCGTGGGTAAATACTTTAACATAGAAATGATAGGAAAAAGCGCAATACTGCTCAGACGGGGACCATTTTCTGTCGTCAGCTCTAACGGCAGTCGCAACGTGTGACTGATACCAAGCACAAAAAAGTTGTTGTCCTTGGTCGAGTACTCATTGAATCAGTCGCCAGCCAATTTCTAACCACTCAACGCCGTAGTTGTGTTGTTGTTAATATTTTGTGGTTCAAAAGTTCGGTCGATTCTGATCACAGTATACCCACAGCATAGCCACAAAATTGTGGTGGGAAAGTGGTACACTAACCAACACTGCAGAACCATAAAAAAGTTGTCAAAAAGTGGTCCGTGTCAGTTGAGCTTTATCCCCTCTCTGTATTCTGGTTGCTTTTGAGGGGTGCATTTAACCGCTCGCGCACTGAGATAAATAAGAAATGTTCTAGTCAAGGTCACGAAATAATTTGTAACGAGATGTAAAGGTGTCTGCTACAAAAAGCAAGTTCCGTGACTTCTTTTTGTGTTTTTATAATGGCACAACGGATTCTTTTTTTTTTTTTTTTTTTTTTATACCTCCCTTGGATTTGCTACCAGAAAGCATTAGCCCAGCAAAATTGAATAGATGCATGGAACAGAATAGAAATTATATTTTTATTTTATCGACAATGGAATCAAGGAACAACTCCTCTAGAACCGGAGCAACTGAGAGAATAGGTAGAGAAAGAACATAAGAGGCGTTGAAAGGGGCAGGAAGACCAAGCTTTAAAAGATGATAATAAAGTAACTCACGCTCGCGAGATAAACCGGAGCACTCGAAGAGCACGTGATTCGCATCACAAACATACTGGGAACAAGCTTCAGGATCCAATGAACAAAAGTGAGATGTAGCCAAGGAAAAGTGATTTAGAGAAGAAGGAAGGAGACTATGCGAGAAACGGAAGCGAGATAATTTAGTAATTATGGACCGATGCAAACTGGGGAAATCGTGCAACGGATCCTTAAATAACAGCATAATAGTAATAATAGTAATAATAATAATAATAATAATAATAATTAAATGGTAGAGTGGAAAAGTTGAAATTTAAAATAAAAGGGTAGTTAATATAAATGAAAGGTTTGGTTGATGACCGAATGGTTTTACGTCGGATCAGAAAAAAAGAAATTGACCTTTTCTATTATTAGAAAAAAAATTAATACGGAACTTTAAAAATTTGGGACATAGCAGGTTGCGTGGTGTTATTTATAAACAGCAAGTGTCGGCAAAATTATAGTTTTCTGGACTTTTTTAAAATTAAACAATTTTGGGTAACCAATCTCGGTCACATAAAATTACTTTTTCGTCTAGTTATGAACTTGATGGTAATGAACTGAAAAAAGGAGTCGGTGTCTTCGATGCCGTCTAAACTAAACACATTTACTTTACTTTTTTTAAAAATTAAACCGGCACTGTTAAAAGCAAGTGATCCGAGTCAAGCATTTTTTAACGGGTCAAAAATTACCAATTTTTGAATTAGATCAATTTCATCAGTTCTTTTTTTTCTCTTTTTTTTTTTTTTTTTCTATTCTTTATCACTAGAAAAGAATAGAAAAAATATTATTAGGCAAAAAAGGCAATAATAGTAATAATCTAACAGAGTACGGTTTTTTATATGAATATCTTTTTCCTTTTTTCTTTTTAAGAGAACGTCCGAACGAATTTTTAAATGAAACAGTCGGCGTTTACTTTTTTTAGGCTCTCGAATTCGCTGGACGGAGGGAAACAATTAAAACAGACGCTTTGGTGAATTTAAATGGGCAAATATAGAAAAGCGATAGAGTGTTTCCTTTTTGGAAATTGCGTCTAACAATCGGAATTAAAATTGCTGTTCCCTTTCGAAAGATAACGAATAGTCGAGGAATCTGGCATCACATTCAATGGCTTAATTCGTCAGAAATGCTTCGAATGACTGTGTGTACTCATTCGAAAGAAGATCCCGACAATGCCGCGTGAAGTACTGAGCGCGCTCCCGTTTCTTTTTGTGCAGCGATTTCTTCTCGTTCCGCTTGCTCCGTTTGTTTCTCATTGCGCTTCACATCATTCTTATTTAACCGGTAGGTACAAACACTCAGATGACCGCAATTCCTGCACCGAGAAGTACTCGAATAAAAGTTTTCTCCTACTGTACAAATACCGATGAGCCGAAATAGTTCATCACCTTTATCAGTTAACTCCGTGTAGGAAGGAATGAAAAAGCGAACAAGAAGAAGGCCGATTACTAGATTGCTTTAAATTAGAAGTGTTTCTTTTTTAGGATTTCTACAAGTCGAAAGAGAGGTTCTTAATGGTTGATCGCCTATATGTTTCTTGTTTTTCGTATTTGACGGACATAATTAACACGGTTCGAAGTTTAAATTTCCGCAGACTTTCCGATTTCGATAATTTTAAACCAGCTCGGATGGAAAAAGATAGCGGCAGATTCCGAAGTATTTAGCGACGGATTGTTGATGAATCGATCGCAGTCCGGGACTGAATTGTAAACACGGCAAAAAACATGAAGCCACTTGGTAATTCGCTGTCGTCAGTGAAAATTTTCTTACGATCCATTGAAAATGAGAGAGAAAAATTTTAGATGGTAACTAATCTGAATCTTTCTATCGATAATCTTTTCGTAGTACCGTGTCTGTTGTTGGCAGAACGGGTCTTAATTTTACGCTGTACCTATGCGAAAAGAATAATATTTGGATTGCAATGTGGCGAACGCGGAATATATCAAACGTGTACATATTGCATTATTTCGGAAATATTATTTTAGATGATGGTATAATTGTAATATAAATGATAAATAATGAGAGTGTGGATTTTATAATATAGTAATATATATCAGTTAATACTTTTTACCCTGTAACTATTGTACAAATAAATGATATAATTATGTTGGGAACCCACAGACTGCCTTGTGGGACGCGCAAATTATTAAAAAAAATAAAAAAAAAAAAATTTTAGAATTTGCGTTGTACCTATGCGAAAAGTATAACATTCGGATTGCAATGTGGCGAACGTGGAATATGTCAACGTACATATTGCATTATTCTGGAATTTGCACTTGGTCGCAAGTAGTTACAACTTTTTGACAGTTGTCTGACTTGAGCGAATCTACTCGTAATCATGTTAATAACAGTTTTACATTAGGAAAATACTTTTATGACGGACACTGTGTTTAAAAATTTAATCGTAAAACCTTAACGTTTCGAAAAACTCACACTTACATGGGTCAGAAATAAACAGAACGAATAATACGAACTTAAACAGTAAAACCCTTGAAGGAATAAAGAACGCGTGAAAATTCCCGAACACAGGGATGAGTAAACAACAAACCAAAAGTACGAAAGGAACAAGTAACAGAAAAAAAAAAAAAAAAACGAACTTGTTTTTTCCGGATACTAGTGATTTAGATGAAACTATTTATACAAATCTTTTATAGTATAAATTAAGTTTCTCTGTTATAACAAATTTATTCATAGAGCATTTAGTTCTTTGGGGAGGGGGAATGTTCCTTAACCACCGCCGTGGATCTGCCACTGCAGCAGATTGAAGCGAAAGGTGCATTCACACGAAACGATGCATGTAAAGCTTCAGCATCGAGGGAATATTATCTAAAATCAGAAAATCGTAATGCGCACAAGAAATTGACTGATTCATCGAAAAGGATATCAACGGCGAAATAATTTCTAGTGGCATATAGAGTAATCACACCCTTCCGCCCACTAAATTAAGATTCGTGATTATGCACTACTAACGGTAGCAATCCGGACAACTCTTTAGTTTACAAAAAGAAAAAAGAAAAAAAGTTTAACCGAAACTAAACTTATAACGAATTTTACAATTTCGTCAACAAGTACGAGTTACAAACCATGATACCGCTAGAAAATATCATTTTCCGGCGTGTCCAACGAATTCGCATAAGATGAAAATAATCTGCGCACAAACGTAATACGTCTGTTAGCAGCGAGAAACTTACAGAGAGAGACTTTTCTACGTCAGGTTTTCGAAATATTTCACGATGGACAGATTGTTTTATTTCACCCGTAAACCAACCGTAGCCATTCTGCTGATCTGCACTTTTTGGAGAAAAAAAGAAAAAAAGCAGGCGTCAGATTCGCTACAAAAGCTCTTTCGAAGCTTTGGTAGAATTAAAAAAAAAACTCACGGAAAGCGTTTAAAATGAATGAAATTTTATAATTTGCAACAATAATACAAAAAAAAAAAAACAAAAAAGAAAAACGGGGTTTTGGAAGTCGGCCTTTACGCGTCTCTAGCCGCCAGTGCGTGAATTCGTTGCGCACTGTGACCTATTCGAAATAAGATATAATAGATAAAATTAGGAGCATCTAAACTCGAAAACAACGTTCGACAACTTCAGTTCCACTTAGAAGTGAAAGAATGAAGATGAAGATGTAGTAAAGAAGGGGAAAGCGAACGAGAACAATGGATTAGTGGAATTAATTCGGCCGGGTACGGTAACGATGATACGGTCCGCTTCGGAGCGACGATGTCAAAACTTGTAACGAGCTGATCGTGGATAGAACACCTCAAGGGAGAAGAAGCTGGACCCCGCTCGCGGAATGCAATTACTAGGCCTGCTAAGGCTGGCCGGAAATAAAATCTTAGAATAAGTAAAGGAAATTGCTGGCAACAGAGAGTTGGAGCCGTCGTCTCGGCTTTGTTTTTTTGTCCCCGCCGCTTCTCGGTAAACACATTAATGAAATTCTCAGAAACGGATGGAAACGAAACGAAACGAACAGCATCCCGGCTGCGCGCCCCCTTGATCCTGATGATTACCCGCATACTGTTTTTTCCGTCTAACGAAAGTTTTTCCTGCTAAGTGTCTTAATTATCCGACTTTGCAGAGCGCGCCCTATATTGTTTTCGAAATTTCAGCTATTACAACAACCAAAATCAACAAACTTTAAAATTACAACTAACAACTGGCTTCCGTTTTTGTTTTGTTTTTTTTTGTTTTTTTTTTATTTATCCCCCCCCCCCCCAGAAAACAACGACGCCTAATATTCCCCGCTCCTACACGGCAACAAATTGGATTTATTTCAGCTGCCGAAATTATCCTTCTCAATTTGCGATACATTTTTAAATATTTGGCCGAACTTATTAAATTGTTCCTCTGTTGGCCCGATTATAATTAATAATCTTCTCCCTCTGCATATCTATGCATATATATCTTATTACGCGCGAATAATGAAATCGCACAATTCACGCAGAAACTATTACGCATATTTCGCAAATCGTATTGGACCGTTTTGCCGTGTTCAGAGATAAATTGTACTGAATTCGCAACGGTTCATGAAATACGTGTAATGGTGTTTGCTAGTTCACACGTAACTAATACGCAAACGTTTAATTTAAAAATAACCCTCTACATTTACCTTTTCCACTGCTTAGAACACACATTTATAGCAATTACAAATAAGCGAGTAATTGCACGTGTTCGAGAAAATGGGGATACATTTCGTTTTGTAAAGCAAACAGTTTATGAAGTTCATGAAAAACACAATTTTGTATTTCAGGAATTGATTAACTGTTCGCGAAATTCGAAATTTTTCGCTCATTTCGTGAATTGTGTGATTTCACTTTCTCCAGGTAAATGTAGAATTTTTACGCTGGGCTAATAAATCGTGAACGCTTTTTTTTTCCCCTTTTTTTCACTTTCTTCGGCACGTCTATTGATCCTAAAAAAACGATACGCGAGAAAGGAATCAATTATAGATTCGGTCAGACATTGATAAAAGAACTAAGAATCGCAGATCGCCGGGAATAAACAATAAGAAGCACAGTTAGGATTGGGGGTAGATCGAAATACAGAGCGTCGTCACGTTCATTCAAGAGCGATCGATTACGTATAGAGCTTTTGTTGGGTTTTTTTAATCGATTACTCATACCATTATCCGTTGGTCCAGGGAGAGCGGTACGCTGTGGTCCGAAGGATCCAGTTATATGCGCGCATATATATTTCCTTTAATCTCTTTTAATACGATATTTATTTTTATTCTGTAATTTGGATTCATTTTCGGGGCCGTCAACTGCGAACATTAGCGCTATATTCGAAGTATTTTAAGTGTGTGCAGTAATGGAATTCAAAGCCAGACTTATAAATGTGTGTAAGCTGGCATTCTATATCGTTTGTAATAATACTATTTTTATTTTCATTCGATAAATATATTATATTTATCGAATACCTTAATATATGCGGTCGGATGAAAAACCTAGAGAGACAAACAATATAGAAGGATTGAAAAAAAAAAAAAAAGTGTAAAAAGATAAAACGCAAAATCTGAAACTTTTATGCTGAAATTAAAAAGAAACAATCGTGACGCAATGACATTTTTTTTTTTTTTTTTTTGGCTTACTGACGGTAATCAAAATTCTCTATTATCCATCTACCCAAATCCATATATCCCGACTACATCCTTCATCAATACATTACTTTCGAAACTGTCAAATACGTTGACTACATCTTCTGCTTTACGGATGGCTCAAAATCCACTGGCCATGTTGGATCAGCCTTTTTTGTTCCTCCTACCACCCATCGCTTCCGGCTTCCAAAATCCTGCTCTGTATTTTCGGTTGAATCTTTCGCCATCTTCAAGTGTCTTGAGTTCCTCTCCTCCGCTCCACCTCTTTCTAAATACCTCATCCTTACCGATTCACTTAGTGTTCTAATGTCCCTCTACAACTTTTACACAGATAATGCAATTGTACAACGCATCCTTCTCCTTCACGATCTCCTTATTCGATCCCAAATTTCTATATCTTTCATGTGGATCCCCAGCCATATTGGTTTCCCTGGTAACGAGGCCATCGACCGAGCTGCTAGGGAGGCATCCCGGCTTCCAGCCATATCCTCGTACTTCTCTTCTACCAGCGATATGAAATCCTTCTTGAAATCCCTTATAATTAAATCCTGGGAACAAGTATGGAGTTCTAGTCAACAAAAAAACCTTTTCCTTGTTAAACCTGATCCTCTATCTCAGATCCCCCTTCCATTTCGTTCAAGGAAGAAAAATATTATTCTCACCAGACTTAGGATTTCCCACTCCCACCTGACCCATTCGTATCTCCTACAGCGCACCGATCCCCCTCTTTGTCCTTTTTGCCAAAGAACCCAGCTTTCCATTCCCCATTTACTAACATCTTGTCATTCCCTTATAGCACTTAGAGCCCAGCATGGCCTCCCCCCTTCCTTATCACAACTCCTAGCTGATTCTCCGTGTCATATCCACAGTGCGTTCCAATTCCTTCATTCCCTTAACCTTCTAAATTCAATTTAGTATCCCTTCCGTTCCCCGGGCGCATATGGCCCGTTTGTGCAGCCGGCGCCTGTACCGTTTAATGTAATAATAAAAAAAAAAAAAAAAAAAAAAAATTCTCTATTACTAGCACGCTTTTATTTACATGCGCTGAAAAGAATTTTAATATATCGATAAACTTTTAATTGAAAATTGTAAAATTTTTCGAAGGCATAATTATTATCGTGACTCGTCACATTATCATCAGTGTAGTATAAAAGACATTCTTTTGATGCAGTTATTCTTAACAAAATCCTACAGGTAAAGGTAGAGAAACGATAGGAATAAAAATAACTTATTTTTTTCAAATTTCTAGTTATGTTGGCAATTTCTTCGATAAAAATAGCTCAGCCAACGTTTGAGATTCGTTTTAGCATAATAATTCACAGTATAAATCACGCGTGTCAGTAGTTAAGAGAGCGTTTTTTTTTCCCCCCAAAGTTTACATATGATCGAGGATCTTATAGAGTTTATACTGGGGATTATTGTGAATTCACGCCTTTTGCGGACTTTCCGATATACAAAAATTATGGAAAATTATACGAATAAAAAAGCGTGTATTATTATTTCAGTATGCGTGTTATTTATATTCGATATGCTCTCAGTTCCGAATAGTTGACAAAATTTAGCAAAAACAAGTTCAAACTACCAAGCAAAATGATAATATTATTATTCAATAATATAAATCTTTCGTATTTTATTTATAGCGTTCTCCGCGCCATGTTTTTGTTAATAAGTATGCTCGCGGGATATTTTTCCATATTTTTCTTTGCCAGCAGATGTTTCCGAATTAATTTGCGATTAATTTTAAACGAATTGGGATTTATCTTTCTCTTTTTTTAAATATCATCTCCTTTACGTCGATTAAATTGGATATTTAGAATTGCGATTAATTAATCACCGAGTTAAATTACGAATGGTAGGAAATTTGCGCGTGTACGTTATAGTTTATTTTATATTTTAATCGTTTTATTGTATTATATTATTAAAAAAATATGGTGTTTTGGATGCTGCATGTATTACGTTAGGTGGCCGGAATTCGGATATTCAAATACGCGGAATATATTTACTCCGGACTTATTCGCGATTTAATTCGGCAAACACTCCTACTGTATCGGTGAGTTCTTATCCAAATCTAAATGCTGAAACTATACGGGGGGGGGGGAGTCATAAGGTGAAATTATCCTGACTGAAAGGTAGGTCAAAAAAAGAAAATGGCAGAAAGCGGATAAAAGGGTTGGAAGGAGAACAGGGGGCTAGAGAAAATTCCAAAAACTATGACTGTAGCACTCGGAGTAAGAAAAAACAGGCACTGCAGAAGTAGCGGCGAAATCTGTCGTTAATATTACATACTGCAGCGGTGTAGCAAGAAAAGTATTACAAAAATTAATCGTTCGAGGCTAATCCGGGACGCGCAAAATGCAAACGCGAGAATGACAAAATTGAAAACTAGGTGTTGCCATGTAAGTCCTTCCAAGTGTCAGTACGGAGATAACTTTAAGAAATAAACATAAAAAAAGCAATACGCAAAATATATGCAAACGACAATAAAGAAAATTCGTTTTTCCCGTTATCTGTGTGGAGCAGAGTAGGTGATGATAATTCTGAGAGGTTTTCTATCCGCTGTCTACATGAATTCTTTCAGTACTTATTGAACCGGAAAAATAATATAATTTTAACAGAGTTCCGTCGGTTTCGAGAACGGAATCCCTTCGTGCAAACCTGCGCGGCACATGTAGCACGATCTCGGTATAAAAACGACAACGAACCAAAAAAAAAAAAAATTTTTTTTTTAAAAATTCATAAAAATTGGGCGATCGTTCGTACATTTCCAGTATGGGAATCTAATCGGATGAATACAAATTGCATAATTTCCGATATGTGTGTATATATATATATATATATATATATATATATATATATATACACATACACGTATATATACACACACACATATATATATATATATATATATATATATATATATATAATAAATGATAAACATCTTCTTCGTGACTCTTCGTATTCGAGGTACAGATGATTCGACGCCAAATGGAGTGTTCGACATGAGTCGACCCTTTCATCTTTATCGTTACTGTATCGAAATAACTACAAGGTGAAAATCAAAACAATTCGTTAAAAATGATCTTTGTTTTTCTTCACCCCGAACTATGTATGTCCCTCAGACATGATTATTTAACACTGTTCCAAGATTTTATGTTCCGGGGAGCTCTGTCCCCTACAATCGGTCCATTCTGTCTACAAAATATCTACCATCTCCCACATACAATACATGTGCCCAGACTTCTCAGATCATCGAGTCTCATGAAACATCACCGATAATGTCACCAGCATAGCTCATTCATCGGCAACAACAGCATCAGTCCTTCACTTTATTAAAGTAACCAAATTAATTCTAAATACTGACCGCACATCTGCGTGTTGTAATGGCTTCGATAGTTGAGCAGTATGCTATATATATATAAAATTCGGGCATTTTGGCTTCGCAGGGGGATATGCCCCTTGACCCCTCTTGCTTACATTTCTGCCTCTTTCTCTTCTGTACTTTGTATAAAATAGTCAAAATTTACAACGTAATTTTTAGGCCGGCCCCCATTCGATTTTTTAACGAAAAAAATGTCCCAATTTCATATAATAAATACAAAATACAACCAATAATTTATACGAAAAATTTTATTTAACTACCGAAACAACTTAACATACTACAATATATAAAAATAATACTTTTTTTTTTTGCCGTTCGATGTAATTATTAAATTAACAATATAGTGTCTTTACATGCTTCTCCGTATTATGGTGGGACTTCTTATTCATCAACCTGCACACACTAATAATAAGCGTATTCATTATGTGTTTCCAAAAACGAAAACCGCTATCGAACGCAAACATGAATTTCAGAAACAAAAACGGGACGGCAAACTGTGCAATAGCAAAAAATTTTCCACATTTATACATGATATGCCTTTCGGTTGGAAAACGACAGGTGTAGAAAAGTTTGAAGCGTTTGATAGGATTTTAGTATAATGGTACTCTTTCTAATGGGCAAAGAATCAATAAAATCGGTCTATGTAAATATGAGTTATGCATGAACAAACATAACAAAAAAAAAAACATGCTACGAACGTATAATTCCCTTCTTTTTGCAAGTCGGTAAAAATTAAAATATTACAAACGTTACATAAAATTGGGACATTTTATCTAATGGGAGCTGGCTTAATATATACATATAAAATCATCCATTTTGGACTCGCCCTTGGACTTTCTTGCTTACATTTCTGTCTCTTTCTCTTCTATAATTTCTATTAAAGGATTGAAATTTACGACGTAATTATAAATGGGTTCATATGAATATAATAACATAATCACAAAAATTCTATCCTAACATTTAACTTTCATTACATAAAATTAGGACATTTTTTCCCTACACAAAATTGCCACATTTTTCGTTACAAAATCTAATAGGGACAGGCCTAAGAATTACATTGTAATTAATATATATATATATATAAACCCGGCCATTTTGGTCTCGCAGGGGGCTGTGCCCCTTGACCCCTCTTGCTTTCATATCTGTTTATTTCTCTTCTATACTTTGTTTAAAATGATCAAAATTTACAACGTAATTCTTACTGGCATCAACACAAAAAAAAATATAACATAACCACAAAAATCCAATTCTAACATTTAACTTTCATAATATAAAATTAAGACATTTTTTTCGTTATATTTTTAGTTACATATTTCATTACATAAAATTGTGACATTTTTTAAATAACAGTAACAAAAATCCTATAAAATATAACAAACGTTACATAAAATTGGGACATTTTTCTGTGAGATTTTTTTGGGACATTTTTTTGGGGTATTTTTTCGAATGGGGGGTGGCCTAAGAAGTACGTTGTAATTAATATAAAATTCATAGTATAGAAAAATAATTTTTTTATTCCATGGTTAGAAGAAAAACTTACGACGTCGAATATTTCTGAATCCACTTTTTCGTTTTGTGAATATCGAAACCGCAAATGTTACGTGATCTGCAGTAATTATTTTCAAAAAGAGAAAAAATGATTTACTAAATAGAATAATACAATAAATCACTCAATAATATATAAGAAACCTATAAATACATACATATATGTGTATATATATAAATATATATATATGTATATTAGTGACTACGTCATTCTTATTCCGGTATACACTACATTTCTTGACCCTTGGTGGTCAGTTTGTTTCCTTGCGAGGACTGAATTGTAGAGTTCTATATAATACATAAAACTCGGTCATTTTGGGCTCGCAAGGGGTTTTGCCCCTCGCCCCCCCCATTTCTTCAAAATTTACAACGTAATTCTTACCGGTATCGGCAAGAAAAAAAAATATATATCATAATCACAAAAATCCTATCCTTTTTTCCTTTAATTTAAATATTTTAAAATTAATTTTATATAATAAAAAAAAAAAGAAAAAAATACAACTAATAATTTATATCATAAATTTTATTAAACTACCGAAATGATTAAGAATGACGTTTTCATTTAACATTTAACTTTCGTTACATAAAATTAGGACATTTTTTGGGACATTTTTAAAATCTAACGGGATCCGGCCTAAGAATTACGTTGTAATTAACATATATTGCGATGGATCTACCTTTTTTGTCAGCTGTCCCTGATCTGCGAACCAGTTGAAACGAATCAATCGTAACTTTTGCCTTCTTTTCCTCCATACTTTTTTTCAATTTTTCTTAACGGACACTAGTGAAGAAACTCTCCACGTGGTTATTGAAAAGCGGCTATTATTTTTACGACTAAATTTCGATCGATCATAATCACAACGGTAATTAACGTATTTATCCACAGCAGTTTCACACGCAAAACATCATCGATGAAACGAAAACGAGGAACGCGACCGTTGTTCTATCTAAGCGCAAAAGAAAAGAGCTAAATTTCACCTGCGATAAAGTCCGATAACTCCTGTTCATTCGTTATCGCGCAATCATTTAATAGACCGCGCATATACCGCATCCCGACCTCCCATCAGGTTACGCAGATAAACACGTAATCATGTCTAGCCCAGGGTACTGGCGTTCAATCACCACCTATTCCCTTAATTCGAGCCATTTCGCGATCCAAGAACCACGCACTTAATTTATATATTTATTTACATTAGGCCAGAGGTCGCGCGATCCATACCAATACAATATATATATATATATGTATATACAAAATGATTTTTAATTTTTGAAATTTGTTCAATAAATAAAGTTAAAGTTGAAGTTAAGTCAGGCGGGGTATTTTATTGTATATAATACGAAAGGAAAAATGTACTACGAAGTAAGGAAATTTTTTATTTTGCCGGAACAAAAACGATTTAAAAATTAATATAAAATGTAACTGATCAGTTAGCAGTAACGAAATAGCGGATTATATCGTACGTTTTTAATCTTTCATCAAATTGGTGATAAAATCTTCGATGAATTTATTCTAATTTTCATTTTTCACTATAAATAAAAAATCAAGTTTATCGGTACGAAACAAAAATAAATAATTTGAATTTTACCACGAAATGATTGAAGCGAATAAAAAAGAAGCAACATTTGGGAAATACTTGAAAACATTTTTCCGCTTCGACAATGAATGAATATATCAATTTTTATTTCCCATTAAAATTCCTCGAGAGATTTTCTTCATGAGAACATAGAATACCTATCTAATCAGATATTAGCAATAACTGAATACTATGAAGAATACCGTTAAGTAACAGTTAAATCGTTGACGATTATGAAAAGAACGATTGTGATTTTATAAAAAAAAAATCTATATTATGCAAAGAAGATTAGCCAAACCTCTTTCTTAACGAATATCTCGGTTATCATTTTTCGGACTTCATTATTACTTTTTTTTTGACATTATGCGTAAAATTACTAGAACTGAACTGTACAAATTTCCGAATTTTGCTATTCGAAGAAATCACTAGTTGTTAAGTTATCTATATTTTTTGTTTATACAATCATGATCGTTCTTTTTATGGTCGTCGACTAACTAACTTTTACATTGAGCTGTTCTTTATGGTATTTAGTTATTGTTCCTATCTGATTAGATGGGTATTCTGTGTTCACATGAAGAAAACCTCTCGTGAGGAAGTTTAACAAAAATTAATATTCGTTCACTGTCGAAGAGGGAAAAAAGTTGTTTCAAGTGTTGCCCAAATTTTTTTTGACAAACGACTTAATTTTTGACTAATAGTACGATATTTTTCGGATGAAATGTATGTTTAATAATCGAAAAAATTAAGTTTAAATATTTTCAAAAAGGGGTAACAAAAATTAAGATTCGAATTACGAGAAAACGTAACTTTTTAATGAACAGTTTTTAAGAAGAAAAAAAAAAAAAATTATATTCTCCATCTTCAAATTAAATTTAAATAAAGGGCAGATGAGAAAACAAGTTTACCATTTGTCGCACATTATTTACGAAAAAGAAACAAAACAACTTATCGACTAGTGTTGTGTTCGGGCGATTTATTTCGAAATTACCTTTACATGGCGTATATAACACTTAGGTGAGAACGGAAATTGTTTCTTCCCAACCAGCCCGGACGAAGGAATGATAATAAAAAGCGAGACCACTAACATAATCATTCAGCAACTGAGTAAGTACTTTCGGCAATTCTGCCTACCCCTATATAGGCTATTCCCTGCCAAACTACTCTTTTCATTCCTATCTTTCCGTTTCCAAGGTCTTTTCCTCTTCTTAGAAAAAGATAAAATGTCCGCTCTTATTTCTCTTTAGATTTTGCTTCGGTACATACGGGACTGTACAATTTTCTGTAATAATCTTCCTTGTTTTTTCTCTTAATTTTAATGATCTGTGTCATTCTCCCAAAGTATCCGTTCTATCTTTATCTTCCGAATACTTTTTCTTTATTGTCAGTTTCACATTTCTCCCTTGTATAATCATTTGTGCTAAAAGTTCCGGGAAGACCAGAGAGATGTTCGAACTTCTACAACTGTTCTAAATTTTAAATTTTCGGAATATTTTTGAGTCTCTTTTTTTTTCTATTCTATTATAGCAGTTGAGATAATATGGTCTTCTTGCTTTCCATTATTTGCACTCTCATCATCCCCTCTTTTCTACTTATCCGACTGATGTTGATTCCATTAGCGATTTTATGCGCTCATACACTTTTAATTTTGGAGGTTGCCACGAAGCAGCGAAATCTTTAGCTCAGATTGCTAATTTTTCCCATTATTTTAAAAAAAAAATCAACATTATAATCTGTCGCTCGATGTTCAAGATTCCATCTTAGATTTTGGCTACATAATTAAACACTTCGCCGTGCTCAATAATCGTTTCTTTTATGTATCTGTTCCACCTATATTTTCAAGTTCCTAGTTCACCGAGTTTACTTCGACACTGTATTCCCGTCTTCATTATTCTTTTTTTTTTTTTTTTTTTTTTTTTTTTTGGGATCGCCAGTCGAGGGCATTACTTAGCATAATTTTGTGTTAATGAGAGAGAGAGAGAGAGAGGGAGAAACTAATTAAAATTGAATATTTCTGGAAATAGAAGATATGAAGGACGCTATAATAGGAATGATTGCCGGAGATTCACATTTGCCTGCGCTACTTTCATCTTCCACTCTCTCGTTTTACCTTTCCTTAGCTCTGTCGCAATGCTATGTCGAATGGATGGAATTTTCTACGGCGCTAATTGTGCTTATTTTAAATCTATTCTGTCGCAGGTTCTCTATTTAAAACATAGTCTTCCAACTACTTCCTGTTACGTTTCTTACACTTTGCTCTTTCAACTTTTTTTGATACTGTTGCCAGGTCGGATAAAATTTGAAAAAAACTGACCGCATTTTATCGTTGACAATTAAGAACCGGAAAAAGCCAGGGATTTTCCCCCTATTTCTCGGCCTTGAAAGTCCATCATTTTGTCTTTCTCAGGTGAAAGATTGCGATTTGGATTCCAGTGTCGAACAGTTAAAGTTATAGGTTTCGCTGGTTATACTTTGAATTTGTAGTCTTCTGTTGTGACTTTTTGAAGGTGAAAAACGTAATGAGCATAAGAGGAATGTACTAATTACTGAAGATATGGGAGTACATATTAGCAGAAAAGAAAATTGAATTGGAGGGAAGAATAAACACCGAATACGAGTTGAGGGAAAAACTTTACGAACTAATTACCGTTAGCGAGAACATAAATTAGCAAACGGATAAATATAACTCAGATGTTGAATAAAATACCCAAAAAGAAATAATGGAGAAGGAAAAAATAGGGGAAAGAAAAAGGAAAATAAAGGTATGGCTTCAGGAAGAAGAAAATATAAAAAAAATAATAAACATAAAGTAAAATGACAAGGCGCAACAAAAAAACACTGAATATAGAAGATAGAAATAGATTAATTATTGATAAGTAAAATAGATTAAGTAAATATTACACGATTATGTATATGTATAAGTTAATTTAAGATGGTAAAGTTTTCAACAGGATAATTCGTCGACAAGCGTTTTAGCTTGACGAAAGTTTTGTATGAATACATATTTTTCAAAAAAAAAAAAAAAAAAAAAAAAAAAAAAACTATTATATCTTATACGTTTATTCATTAACGTTACCATTAAAAGTGTAATTGCAAATCACTTTCATGTTTTTTCTAACTTGAATTAAGCAAAGCTATTCGTAATGTAATTAACAAAATTATATCGAAAATACCAGCATATATGTATATGTATATATATATACAGTGAGCCACAATGATATCCGGGCACTGATGTACCCAATGAATATACGCTAAAAACAAAGGAAAAAAATGCTTTACTGTTGAAATAAGTAACGGAAATAAAAAAATAGGTATCTCCTTAATATATTTTCAAAAAAAAAAAATCAAAAACATTTAAAAAACACAGCTTATGATATAAAAAACACAAAAATTACGAATTTTAAACGCCACATTAATATCCGGGCAAACGAGAAAATAAAATAAAGGAGCTCTCTAAATAACTGGATATCTACTTTCTGGAAAAATTAATACTTCGTATGAGATGACCTTTAGCATCCACGACCGCTTTCAACCTGCGCGGCATTGAACAAACTAATTTTTGTAGATAATCAAGGGGAATTTTCTGACATTCCTTTTTTAATTCATAACAGTTGGAAATCGGCCTTTCACGAATCCTTTTATTGAGGTAGTCCCATAGATTCTCTATGGGATTGCAATCCGGAGACTGTGGGGGTGTGGCAAGGATGTGGGGGCAATTATAGAGAATCCACTCTCGAGTTCTGTACGCTGTATGTTTTGGATCATTATCTTGATATAAGTAAAATGACTCCAAGATGCCCAATTTTTCAGCGCTTTGGCATAAATTGTGTCGTAAAATGTCCACATATAGATCGCTATTCATAGTACCATCAACGGTGACTAAAGATCCCACACCACTCGCCGCGAAACACCCCCACACCTGTACATTTCCTCCGCCATGTTTAATTGATGCAGTCAGAGTTTTTAATTCATACGCAGTATTCGGTTTACGCCATACTTTCTGTTTTCCATCACTCCCAAAGATGTTAAACTTGGACTCATCAACAAAAATGACGTCCTTCCAGAACTCCTCCGAATTAAATATTGTTCTGCGAACGCGAGCCGTTTTTTTTATATTTGCAGAACCAATTGTAGGGTTTTCTGCGAGTAGTGCGGGAAAAGTACCCCATATCTTTTATGGCTCGACGTACTGTTTCGGCTGAAATTTCTATCATTTTGCTCTCTCTTAGTGCCATAGTTAGTTTTGACGCACTTACTTTAGGATTTCTTTCTATTTCCCGCCGGATAAAACGCATATCGTATTTTGTTAGCTTTTTTGGTTTCCCTTTTTTAGATTTCGAGTCGATGCGATTTTCCCTTTTGAAGCGATGAAGAACGTCATGCAGCGTACTTTTCGGAATATTTAGTAGCTGTGCAATCTTCCGTTCCGATTAAATCTTCTTCATTCTTCCTAAATTACTAATTGACGCCATTCCCAAGACACGTATTTTTACTCGTTCGCGACATTTCACTGCACTAACACGCACTTTTTTAACAACTACCGTAACAAACGTACTGTTTAACTATAATTATTGTAGTTTTCGCGTAACGACTCGCGTTACAGCGATGACTGATATCGGTAGCGCGTCTCTTAGTTGATGCACTTGGTAAAAACCCGCGAGTGTTTTACTGCACTTAGTTCTATGTGGCCGGATATTAATGTGGCGCTTAAAATTCGCAATTTTTGCGTTTTTTGTATCGTAAGCCGTGTTTTTTTAATGTTTTTGATTTTTTCTTTTTTTTTTGAGAATATATTAAGGAGATACTTATTTTTCTATTTCCGTTACTTGTTTCAACAATAAAGCATTTTTTTCCTTTGTTTTTAGCGTATATTCATTGGGTACATTAGTGCCCGGATATTATTGTGGCTCACTGTATATATTGTTATGTTTCGCCTAACTACACTATCGAATGATGGAACAGAACCTAATGTTTCTAAACTAAAGTATTATTTGTTTTGTTACTTCACTGCTAATTGCGGTTTTTTTTTTTTTTTTAACCCCCTTTGGGTATGTCAACAAAGAATCTTCGCCCAGAAACGAAACGAAGGAGAAGGATCTGCGGTGACTACTCGACATCAACGGAAATAAATTCGCAAAAATTTTTCTACATATATCGATATATTCAGTTACGATGCGACAATGAACCATAAAGCTATTCAAAAGACTTTCTTTTACCAACTAGACTGGCCTTATAGGCGACGCTACATACACACACACATACATTCACATACTAGTCGCACCGCACAAACAACACAAAGACAATTGATTATAGTACATAATGAAAATAAGCAACTAAACGAGTAATATGAAAGACTTGCATGACGGATAGGCCTCAATGTTCTATGATTTTCCTGCGCAATTGTTGCGACCGTTGTTGTCAGAAACCTACGCCGGGTTTTATTCTGTCTCGCTTGCTGGCAAACTTGACGATCGTGCTTCCTTAGAACTGTTTGCAATCAGTTTTATACGGTGCGATTTTATTTTAAATAAACTGATTTCTGTCTCGTAATTACTTCGGGTTTATAATTAGGTCAGGTGTTGTTAAATTAATTTAAATATTAGTAAGCAACGAGGTTTAGTTCACAACATAAATTTAAAAGAAGAATACGTAAAATCGATGTTCATTCCGTTGATGTCCGAACAAAATCAAAGTGATGCAGCAGCGATAATAATAAGGCAACGAGTAGAAAAACAATTAATTCCGTGATAAGAACGGATTTTTAATAGTATACAAATGTGGGTTATTACCTATACTTTTACCGTCGAGAACCAGAGCATATTAGCGGTCCGGTATACGCTACCAGTTGAGCTACCCGTATTAGAGTGATTGGCTTCCGTTACGAAAGTCTCGAGTTCGATCTCAGACGACGACAGAAATGATTACAAAAACTGAATTAAATAATCGCTAATTCGCGTGACAATGACAAACCACCATGTATTCCATCGTATGCGTGCTAGTTAGTGTGCAGCAGACAGAGATGCGTTGGCACATCGATGAATCAAACATTTACTAATCAGTGTGATGTATAGGGTCTTGTGTGTAGACATTGGTACTGCATATAAACAATTTCCGTGAAAACTATGCCTATGTACAGCCGGAATGTACAAATAGAGTTAGTCATGACGCTCGGGGGGATACCTGATAAATCGTTATCAGTTGTGGAGCATATTATTAAACGTGTGTATTGTTTTCGTATTAGTCGAGATAAATGATATTACTTCGATGGAATTACATGAATTTAGCTAAATAAATATTAAGTGTATCGCTAAATTTAAAATTAAACGAAACATCACCAACCTACGCTCCGACTCACGTAAGTGATTTAAATATATTGTAATATTTTTAAATTTAATCACTTGCCTAGTAACATGAGTGAGCAGCAAGAGCCACGAACACGAGTTTACGATAAAATTAGCAGTAACGTAAGATTGACACATTCTCACTAAATTCCTAATTTAGAACCAACTGCACTCCATCTTCTAAGGTCGATTTTTTTTTTTTTAATAACATCGCTGATGATCCCCTTAGCTATTCTTCTTATCCAGTTCTTTACCCGTATCCTTTTTTTTTTTTTTTTTTTTTTTTTTGAGAATCATCAATTACTCTAAACAGAATTTAATTTATTTTAACATCGCGACATTTTTGTTCGGAGTCTAAGAAATAGGTCGGTAAAATTGAAGAAAATAGGTAAGCTATCTGTATTTTTTCGCAGTCATTTTTACCTCACAACCGCTTAGTGCAATATTTCTGCGCAGCAGTCTGATATTAAACCGGTTTTGTCGAAAATGGAATTACATAGATATCGGCTGAAGTATTTACAATATAAGTCGGCCAGAGGACTGTCTCGAGTAGTTTTCAGAAAACTGACGTACCCTGATTGTAAAAATTACTCGTCTCATCGCCTCTGTCCTATTCAAATGCCGATTTTCTGCAAGCCTACTCAAACAAACTATTCCCGTCCGCTAAAAATGCTCCACTAAATAATCCTTTAAATTTGGAATGATAAATGTTTTTATTCCTTTTCCGTACTCTGATATTTATTAAATACACATATAAATCAACGAAGAATTTAAACGATCGACGACATGTTTCGGAATTACTTATTGCCATGATAATAAATAACCGTCAAACACGTCGGTATATATTTCTGAAATAATTAATTTCCTGTAATTATATGGGTAGTTAATAAAACAAATTCCTTTAACAAATGATTTTTCGATATTTATCGGCAAAAAGGCGACGCATAAAACGATTTCCGTGCATTTTCGAACACTTTTTCTGTATTTATGCTATCGAACAGCACAGTTTACGATGCTGATAATAGCGGTAAAAAAGTTACACACACACACACACACGCACGCACGCGTGTTAAAAGAAGGATAATATTTTATTATCAGTTCTAGCTGGAGAGCGATGATAATTCGTATTTGAGGAAGTTTTAAGCCGTGAGTAAAAATTCCGCGAACTGTAAAATTTTTTCTCCGGCCAGGATCAGAACGGACGTAATTATAATAATGAGATTCGAAGTTACCAGCGGAAGTATTTAAAAGTGTAAAGGTGTCTAGAACGTAGACCGTAACGGAAAAAAAAACAGAAAAAACCCAGAAAAACCCAGAAAGAAAAAAGTGAAAGCTGAGACCGTTGTTTAGAATTTTTTGTTCAATATTTATCTTTTGATGACATCGTCGCGATTCCTTCTTCTTTCACTTTTTCCTTCTATAAGAAGACAGGTTTTAGTGTCACTTTTGTTTTTCATACTCGACTAAAAGCGAACTGTTTTCTTTCTAACCTTTTGGGAATCGAATAAGGTAAAGATATCGTAAACAAAGTAACGAAAAAAAGCAGCCGAATGGGACGAAATGAAAAAGGAATAAATAAAAAATAAGAGCCGCGGGAGGGGAGATAGTTACGTATCCGACGAAGCCAATGGAGGTGGCTTTTGAACGAAAGCGAAAACGAAAGGGGTGCAGACGGAGAGAAAGAAGACGGGAAGTGTGCAAATGAGGTTTAAAAGAGAAGCAAAGAAGGGTACTAGAGAGAAGAAAAAGTTTAAGTTTGACGTGATAAACTCGAGTACGGGCGTCTTTTTAAACATACCAATATTTTTATTTGCACCATATAGTTGTATAGGGGGCGCTTTGAAAAGTTTGCAAATTCCTCCGGCGCTCAGACACGCCGATGTACAGCGCCGCGAAAACAGCTATACAATGTTCTCCCCGCGTTAGGACTGTTTTTCTACCTTACGCGTGGTGTGCGCTATTTTTTTCATAAATACACGTGACATAATTCAGTCGAAACGCTTTTTTGTCCTTATTTCGTCTTCAGAGGGAAAAAAGGTGTACATATATATATATATATATACATACATACATACATATATACATATATATGTATATATGTATGTGTGTGTGCGCATGTGATATTATTCGCAGAGCGGTCGGTGGTGAAAATTACGTCACATTTTTGTAAATTTTAAAACGTTACGCAGGGCTAAAAATTCACCCTGAGCGTTACAGCGGTTGAAGTGTAGCGGCGGAGAGTGGACGGCAGCGTTAATGAAATTTATCTGTGGAAACAAAAAAATGTTTAGCATTCGAGTATGCATATAGGGGCAATCAATGGAACTGCTACTATCTTCTTTCTGTTATTTTAAGGACCCTAAGCTACCTTTTATGATGTGGTTTTAACCGACTAATGCGACCTGAATTGCGACGAAGAACTCTATCGTGTTCTCGCTCCGTCTAACCGCGCTCTCTTTTCCAATTTGCATAATTTATTTCATCTGTCACTTTTATTATTTCTCGCTGCGCAGCCGTTATCTCTCTGAGTGATAAAAGGCTACAAGCAAAAACAGCAAATCGCGCCATCAAAATGGCAAGGTCTGTCGTCGACCAGAATTAGCAAATGGAGCCGTAGATATTGAAAAATAAACGACACGTATTATATGTATATATATATATAGTATATAAGTATATATATATATATATATATATATACATAAGTGTATGTATATATGCATTTTGCCATTTGAATTGTAGTTTTTATTTCTTTTTCGTTTTCAAACGTCGATAAAATAACTGTCACAATTCATCAAAGTTCGCATAAAAAAATAGAAAAGAAGAAAAGAGTTTAAAAACTGTATACGTATTTTCGTAAAACTACAATCGAGATGACGTAGCGCCTAGAGAGTATATGGAACATTGATCGTAATTCGGAGATCAAATTTGTAAAGAGATATGTATTTGCTTGTTTTTTGGAATTTCTAATTGATAAAAGCTCTACATACTAGAAAATTATTGACATATGTATATCGGGGAAATTTTGCCTTCGTGTTTCAGATAGTTGATCTATCGCTGACGGAAATTGAACAACGGTTGGAAATGAAATTGTTTTGAAATATTTTTAAAAGTTGACAAGTTTAAGGTAAGAGTTGCGAACAATTTTGAATTTTTTGTTGGCATATATATTTAAGTACGAGGAAAATGTATAGCCCTCCCGCCCGTGACATTTAACTGAGCACGAACGAGGAGTATTGGCGGTATCTCGAAGAAAAAGTAGAACAGTTGAGCGCTCGCAAAATTCAACTATACTCGGGCCGGTTTGTATGGCAATCGCCGTCGTAATGAGTTCACTTAAACGAGTAGAAACGCAAACTGGAGAACGAGTATAATTTCGCAGAAAACAAAAGCGGTATTATAGAAGTCATTTTTAGACGATTTAATAAATTCACAGAACGAAATAACATGCTCAAAATTATAGTCGATCAAAGGAGAACTCGTATAAATTTTGTTAGAATCCGAACTAAAGCAAAACGATTACGTTCCGAGGCCAATGCCGATTTAATATATGTTACGCAGTTGATGTGGTCTGGACATCGGCTTAGCGATTTTTAATGTAATCAGCAAGTTTTAAATTTTCGAAATTTATCAATTAATTATGTAAAAACGTTTAACAAATCGGAACGACTGCAGCGGCGTTTAAATAATTGAACTTGCAGTTAACAAATTCATGAATCAGAAATCGTAGCGCAGCTTAACCAAGTGGGGCTATACTTATAATAAAGAAATTTCTAGTTCAGGAAACAATGTACGAAAGCGGAGAGAGAAAAAAAAAAAAAAGAAAAAAAGAAGCTTTTCTTTTAAACTTATTTATAAAAACACCCTGAATAAAACGTAACGGAATAAAAGCGATAGACTAGGACGAGAATTGATAATATCACAGGGCCGCGCGGTGGCTTATTCAAAGGGCACATCGCGTATACTTGTTTAGGAAGCCTTTGAGGAGGTGCCCGAAAAATACGAACAGCGTTGAGGTTGTAAAATTTGACGGGCCAGACCCCGCTGTTCGAATGCCGGCCCCGACTAATGAGTTTGTCAACAAAAAGGGCCAAGTCGATGTAATTAATAAAGCCGGAATAGTGGGCCGGGGGAAGGGGGCGGGGGCAGCGGTTGTCAGACTGGTTTGAAAACGAAATATCATCGCCGGGGCACCCTGGGATCGCTTTATTTTATCATTGCGTCGCAGAATGTCAGTTAAATTCGTCGTCATCGCCGTCATCGTTATCTGTGCGCGATTAAGGGCCGCATTATCTAATGATTTGTACAATGGCCGGTTGGCGCGTACTCGTACGACGAGCGACTCTGCCAGTTTTATGCGAGTTTTTATATCGTCCATTATGAACGGCTCGCTCATTTTATGTGCGGCGGCCCCGTTCTCGATGGACCTCGATTTTATTTTCCGAATTTGTTCCGTGCAGCGGCGTGAACATATTTTCGAAACGCCGTTTATGACTGTCCGTGAAAGATTATGGAAGCACTGTATCCATATAATAGAGGAGCCCCGATAGGACGAGCGGACACCGCGCATACGGACACATAAGAATTTATAGAGATTTCCTCGTTGCCCCCCCCCTGCAGGGCTGTAACAGCAACGACGATGATAACACATTAATCCGCGCGTTCGCCGTGTCTAGATTCAATGCTCGCGTCGGCCTTGCATAAATATTACAAAGGTGCAGCAGCCTATATTGTCTGTGTGTCGCGGTTCTTTGTAAATCTTACCGACAATATCACTAATCGCCAACTTTTACTTATCAACGCTACTGCCGCTATTGTTTCCGGCCACTTCCGGCGACAGGACTTGCCGACCATGATTAAAGATTTTAATATCGTCGCTGGCTCCGGTATCTGCTCTCATTCATCGGCTATCAACGAAAATGTTAACCATTTCACAGTTATTCTTATAAAGCGGAAATCTGACGGCCGACTAATTTTGCGATTTCCCTGTTAATGCGTTAAACTTTCTCGTTGAGCCAACTATCCCATATCTCCTTGCAAGAATTGCCTCTACATATATATATATATATATATATATATATATATATATATATATATATATGTGTGTGTGTGTGTGTGGGTGTGTGTGTGTGTGTGTGTGTGTGTGTGTGTGTGAAACTTGATATAGAGACATGCCGGTCTGGTATAATTCTTTTGAAAGAGCCCCTATTTTTCGAAAATTGAAATGTGAGACGAGCAGCGCAAGAACGTTGTAAAAATTTCTGAATAAAATTCTCTTATCGGTCCCGACCAAGAAGATGCAATTACAGATATCTCGGTTACGCATAATCGCGGTACAAAACGTTGCAGATTTCAGTATGGGGTTTCCTAAGATCTGCATAATCATTAATACGCATATTATAATAAAACTCGATTCTAGTTCTTTAACATTCACAGAACATAATATGACGTATATTATGGACAAAAATCAAAAAATGAATCGTTAAATTGCCGTTTGAATAGAAATTTTCGCTACCATTTTAGTTATTATACGAATATATAAAACTCGCCAATCCGGGCCTCAGAATGGGATAGAAGAGTAAACTCTTTCACATTGGCTACGCCGTTCGATAGAGAAAAATCTGTCAATTCAAATTTTTTGATCACCAGGGGATGTAGGGACGCTAATATCGCATTGAAACCATTTTATCCGTTTTCGTGACAGGGCACTTTTCTGGTGAGTTCAAATTTTCACCAACAGGGGATGTAGGAGCGCGATATCGCATTAAAGTCTTATATATGGGACACGTTTTATGACAGGACATTTTTCCTGATGACCCCTGGCGTGAAACTGGCATGGCCAATTATATATATATATATATATATATATATATATATGTATGCATATGTCGTCGCGATAGCCTAGTTGTGCTAGAGCGCTTGACTTCCGTTACGGATGTTTCGATCCTGGGCGACGACAGAACTTATTACAAAGAATTAAAATTAAAATACTCGCTAATAATCATGTGGAAGGCAATGGCACACCACTACGTACAATATGCGCGCTAGGTCAGTACACAGCAGACACACACACGAGGGACTGCATTTGTATATGTCGATATAAATCAAACGATTACTAATCAGTTCCGAATGTAGTCTTGCATTTGTACACATCCATACTGTATATAAACAATTGACTGGTACACAACCTATATCGGTACAGCTAAAAGTGTACGAATAAGTTGCGCCAACGTGCTATGTAGCGTACGGCACCTTAATATATATATATATATATGTCTTGACGGTTTTCGATAAAGTTGTTGTTCAGCCAAGAGTGTCGTCGACTCGTATAATATATGTATAGAATTTTGTTGTAAAACCGAAAATATAATGTGTGTAGCTCGAATTCATTAATAATCTAAATTTAAAAAAAAACATACGTGTCGTACCATTTGGGAAAAGTCGTGTATACTTGTGTTTCGTTAAAATCGTTATCGAAATCGTATCGTACAACGCGAATAATTGGTTTCCAACGCGCGAGTGATATACATATACCGGAGATTCTCATAATATAAACAAATTAGGTGTACGGACGGCATCGTTCTGCACAAGCTTCAGCGCTATCTCAAGTACAGAGCAAGCAACCCACTCATCAAAATATATTACGAGCTACAGCATCAACAAAAAATACAACGCGACTAACCTCACCGATTACCGCATCGTCGACAAACAAACCTACACCGTTTTCGTCAAAGGCAGCAGAAGCTGCATCGCTAACACTAGCAAACAATTTCGTAAGTAAAACAACCAAAGTCAGCTTTCTGAAGTATGCAATAATGATCTAATTTCTCCATGTGTGGGGGGTCTAATAATACACGAGTAACAACAAAAAGTAAAGCTAATTATGCACAAGCCGTTCAAACTCAAACTAACTTCCTATTTAAAGAACAAGCTATAGTTTTTAGCTAAGGGAGAAAGCCCAAAAAATTATGTATTTTAAAAAATTGAAGAAACAGTACAACCAAAAAACTTACGCTATATTTCACATATGTCAAGATATTCTTAGTTTGTAAATCTTTTGTCGATTCGGTAATTGAAAAATATAACATTATAAAAGTAAATAACAATGAAATACAACGTTGACGAATGATTAATCCGAAAAAGATGATCATCATTTCAAATATGTATCCATCTCAATTCCGCATTCAACTATTGAAACTATACTAAAAAAAAAACAACTGCAATATTAAGTTAAGTTCAGCAATTACCTTTATAAAATATTTGAATGGGTGAAATTTATGAACATCTATTAAATTCCAAAAGACAGTTTTTTATCTCCACCGAAGAAATTCAAAAAAAATCCTCATCGGTATTATTATCCGAAGGAAGGACACAAAAAAAAAGAGAAAAAAATTAATAATCTAAATTTAACAGTTCCCTGAATATACATAAATCAACACCGTTACTAGCGCTTCAGAACTGAAGCAAAAAACCGTTATGAAAGTGATGAAATTTTGAAAATAGAAAATACGACCAGCAATCTTTACCGTTCTAACTTATCTACTGAATGTGTTAAATCAAAATCACACTCTCGCGTATATATTCTAGTTCTTAAAACAACTAGCAAGCAGAGTCAATCAGACTTTAAGTTCTCAGAGATCGGTTATCGTGAAAATCAGCGGGCGTGGATTTTTAGATACGGAATCTTAACTAGACGATTCGGACGAATTATTAAATAACCCGAGCAAATTGTAACTGTGCCCCGTGTAAATATCACAATTGAAACGCTCTTTAAGAATTGCATAGCTCAATGAACAAACTGGGCTGTACTCTAATTGTCTAAAATTGGTCTCTATAGTATGTCATAAACACATACCGGTAGTACAAGGTAAAACAAGAAAAAGGTATCTATATATATATATATAATCATTCGGCGATTATCTCACGGCTGCTAAAAATTAAACAGCTTAACAACATATAACACTATTAGAACAAGCTAGAAAACTCGCCGCGACAGGTAAAACGTGAAATTATCAAAAGAATAAAAAATTACTTAATAATAACTAAAATTAATGACAGACCTCCTTAATATGCTAGTAATGTAGTTTTCCGAGTTAAAAACTTCGCCTTTAGTACTGCAAGTGAGAATTTAGTAATCTCCCTGCAGATTCTGATATAACACTGTGTCGTAGTTCGTTTTTCGCTCCTTTCCAGCGATAAATTCAAATACTCAATTGAAATATATTCAATGTTAAGCGCGATAAGGTCATCTAGTGTTTCCGATGATGGACCAGTGCGTTCGAAACAATAAGCAGAGTATTTTTAATAGCGACGCGATATAATTTTAACTTTAATTTTAACTTTAATTAACCTTAAACGAACAAAATGTATATACTGAAGAAGGGAAAATTAAAGTTGAAGCTCTAGAATAGGCGAGTTTTTCAGCCGAGATACATACTTGGATCATTCCGAAGTTGGAAAACAGTTTAAACCTCTTTTTCCGGTATAAACCGGGTGCTTAACAGTTTTCGAAGTCGGAAAAAATTTCGGACCAGAGGGATAACGAAGTGTCGCTCGGTACGGAAATTTTTAAGACGTGCGGCTGTGACTAAATAGAAACAAGTTCAGAATCGGAAATACTTTACCGGGTTTTGTTTCTAATTTAACACGTGGAATTCGCGGGAAACGTCTCGACCGACCCTGTTTTTATTTTCATGCGATAATAGGGTTTTCCCATTTTGGAAAAGAAGTGTTCGAAGTTCTTTACTGACACATCGTCAGTAGTATTCATCGCTTTCGTCGCGTCATTTTAAAGATTTCTCGCGGAAGTTCGATTTTTTTGTAAATTTTTTTATCGTGAACCGGATTTTTCGCTGGTACCACCGCAAAAGTTTATCAGAACTGCGAAAATGTATATTTTGCGCGCTTCCTCACCAACGTACTCGATTAACTTTTTTTCAGTTCTATCTTGCCGGATGATTTCACAGTTGGTTGTGTCAGTCGAACGTTATTTTAGACGGCAACAAGAAAAAATATGTGTTTTGCGAAAATTATTTTCTACTAAATGACAATAAGTCTTTCATCTAGAAGATCGATAAGATTTCACTAAATGAAAAATAGAATAATAGAACTATTCGAGAAAAATAAATAAATTTACAGAAGACAAAAAAGAAAAAAAAAACTCGTGGTTTGCACAAAGTATGTAATTTAATTATCTTTTTTTTTTTTTGTTCGGGACATTCGTTAACGTTTCTATTTCGATTGTTAAAAACGTAATAAAGGAGTTCACATGTGTGTAACGATGCAATTAGAGCGAATAACAAGCTCTCATCAAAGTGGCGCGTAGAACGAAAAATGTTCCAATTATAAACAAAAATTTACTTTGAAAAAGTTTGCCACGTTTGTGAACTCGGTAATTTCCGTTGCTAAATAATGGCATTTATTATCGTGATTTGTATTAATTTTGTAAAAACTTCGTTTCGCCTTTATTACTACTCGCCAGTTAAGTTGAATATTATTTCGAATATTTAAACGAAAAAATAAAATAAATAAAAAATAAATTTCCTAACAAACAAAACAGCTCTTGTCATACGATTAAAGGAATTCGTTCAACTTCGTAAATTTCGGAATTTTCATTGCCGGTCGACTTCTAACAACATGTTTTTATCTTTTCTAGGCTAGCTTCTTGTGTCATATCTATAAAATTACTGTTTCGATCCCGTCACAGAGACATATCTCTCCATTTTAAGTAGTTTCCAAAATTTAAAAAATTTTAGTTTATTTCTCGTATTTTTAATACGTAATTCATTAAATACCTGTAAAATACACGAAATGAACAGGGAAATAGTCAAATAGGAACGCGTCGACGTGTTTCAGAGTCGAAACAACATTCGCTGTTCATTAATTATTAATTAATCTTTTTTTTTTTTTTCCCGAGACTCGCATATTTTACATGTTTTATCAATAATCGTAATCACATTTCGTGAACGGAAACGAAATTACTGATAGGTTAAACTCTGGGCATCGGTTTCCAGGAATTTGCTGACTACTGGACAGGTAGTGATGAAAAACACTTTACTGCAGACGTTAATATTTTCTCCATCGAATCGTAATAGCAACTAGCAAAAAGCGCACTCGGAGCTGGGAAAATTAAATATTATTTAGCCACCAATCGTAGCATAGTTGGTGTTAGGCATTCTCGTGTTTTGTTTAGGTAGGGGACCTGGTTTAATTCCCATAGTTGACGAGCGCAAAGAAATTAAAAAAAAAAAAAAAAAAAAGTACTCAAGTATTACAGCTACCATTCTGAAGCAATAGTTTTATTATCGAATTTTATAATACAATTAAAAATTAAGGTCTAGGCGATTCATGTTGGTGCATTTTTTCTTTAATTGGGTTAATATATATTTCCCATCGCTTTCTTCATTAATGTAACCTGCACAAGTTACTACTGAAAAAGTATTCAGAAGCTACTGTTGAAAATTCAAAGGAAATTTTATGTAACTTTTTTTCTTGTTCTCATGCATAGTTCTACTGATGCATTTATAGCAGGGAAGCTAACCCGCTGCATTCCTGAACTGCATCATAAAGTTTTTTCTTATGACAACGATATTGCCGTAAATTTAAATAATAGAATAATTGAAATTCAGAATGACCGGAATTTTATTAAAACGGAAAAATTAACTTTTACAGAATTTCATATTCCATATGTAAAAAGTAATCCGATTAATATTAATTCTTATTTAATAACGCGGTTTCTTACTGGACACGGAACATTTCAAAATTATTTGTGCCGCTTTCGCCTACCTGACATACCGAAATTTGTGTTCTTGCGGAGGTGCACCAAAAACTCTCACCCATATTATATATTAAAAATGAGATCTATGAAGCAGAAATGATTACAACAATTAAGAATTTAAATTTAACACTGCATTACACGCGCCCCCTGGTGAAACATCAATACACGCGTCGTATCTGTGAGATACACGATCTGTAAATTGAATAAAAAAAACAAAATTGAATTTCTGGTATTTCGCAGACAAAAAGGTGCTCAGACAAATAAAGAAGACCATAAATATATTTAAAAAAAACAAAACATCTTCATCACAAATAGAAATGTAAATAAATCTATACGAATTTTGAAACCTTAAATTCTAATAACACAGGCGTAAGTTTCAGTTTTTTGAGCTCGTAATGGCTCTGATATCTGAATAAAATGAATATAAGAGACGGTAGATTTAGAAAAATTTAGTCTGAATCACTCTCTTTAATTTCAGCTTTACAACCATATTCACAAGTATAGGCACAATGTTTCAGGCATAAATATTGGCCACATTCATTGCACATACATTTTGTGAGCCCGGCCGTTTTTCCCGGCAAGGTTGGCAGCATCTCTATTTACCAGCATCAGTAGCTGCAGAGTTGCTTGAAGCCAGCGGTATTTGATCATACGGAAGAAGTTCTCAAAGTCGCGAGGCCATAGTGCGTGGCAAGTTTTTGAGCTGCAATCGCACTAATAACTCTGATATTCCATGAGCTCATTCGCAAGTTCACGAAGGAAAACTCGGCGAGGTAGTACATTTTGTCCATTCCCAAGACAAATGGTTCGGCTATTGATTCCAGCAACATTTAGAATAGTGGAAAATACCACCAACCACAAGTTATCACACAACTTATACCAAGAAAAAGTAAAGGTCAAGTTAAAAAATCAAACAATACAGAATACTTACATTTTAACACGCGCTATATCAGTGAGATACACACAGCGCTTAAGCACACCTTCAAATGCACAGGGGGGCCATCAACGCTCAACTGACTGTCGAGCAAGACGAACTGAAGGAATAGGATGACGGGTGACGAGATTCCCCTCCACACGCCTAATTAGCGATGAAGAACGCTGAACTATGTATCTGTGAGATACAGCGTGTGTAGTGCAGTGCTAAGGAAAGCAGTGTGTAGAGCTAGACGGAATTCATGGAGAAATATTAAAATTATGCAACACAAATGGTAGTGGTCAAAAACCATGACGGAATTCAGAAAATTCTTTAAAAACATATATATCAGGTAAGAGAGACCGGTTAAAGTCAGCGTTTATACCTCTATACCAAAAAAGCCGAAGGCAGCAGGTTGCAAAGATTATCGCACAATAAGCCTTATGTCCCCCGTGTTTTAAAAACATCATTCATCAGGGGATGTAAATGCGATACGAACTGTGGAGAATGGCAGTTTAAATTCAAAAGAGGATTTGGTACACACAAAACATTACCTATATATATATATATATATATATATATATATATATATATATGATAAATATTATAGCATGCAGAGATCTCTCAGTCATCTTTTATACCTGTGCTTCATGGATTGCAGAAAAACTTTCGACCTCGTTGATCGTGAACTATTAATACGAACTCTGAAAGATACCGGTTTAAATGAAGCAGTTATGAGTAGAAAACTTATATTAGAATCAGATAGTTGTGTTAGGTTGCGAAAATACCTTCACAGATGGACATTAATATCAAAAGACAAGGCTGTGTATTATCGCATACATTGTTTCATGTGTATTCTCAGAGGCCATTTTCAAGCAAGCTATCGCGCATCCGAGGATGGAATTAGAGGCGACGGAAAAAGAACATCTAATATCGGCGTACGCTGATGATACGATACTGATATCAGGAAACCTCTTCGGATTGCAAGAAATGCTTACGCGGGTTCATGAAGTTAGCCCAAGTTATGGACTGGAAAATAAATGTAAGCGAGATACAAATAAGTCTGCTGGCAATATACATATTAGTTTGGGAGAAATTGAAATTGATAATGAAAATTTCGATCACTATGAAGAAACCGATTATTAAAATATTGAGATTAAAATCAGAATAGAAAAAGCTAGGACAGCCTTTATTTCAATGAAGAAATTGCTTACAAGAAAAAAGGATATTAAACGGTACATTTACGCATCAGGTTAGTTAAATGTTACACGTGTTTGCAGTATTTCGTTAGATGCAGTTGAACGCTGGACCCTTACGTACTGAAGAAAAAAATGCAAGCCATTGAGATGTTTATACCTTTGTGGTATGTTAAAAATTCCATGGTCAGGCCGCATTACAAACTAGGGAGTCTTAAGTGGAATGTCAAAAGAAAGAGAATGACTACAATTCAAGAACGTTAAACTACTACGATCATATGGTAAATGTATCACTGGTAGCACAACTATTGTTGGTAAAAGAAGCGTAAGTAGAAGAAAGCTACAGTGGCAAGTACTTCGATGGTGTAGAACTTAAATAAGGCTTCCATTGACTAAGTGAAGATGGTCTTACTGATCGCTAAAGGTCGCAGACGGCGTAAATAAGAAAAATAAGTAGCAAATGGAAATTTCTGTTCAAAGGCACGAATTGTTTTCTCGGTTGAATAACGAACATTTATTCTCAAGTTTTTCTATGCGGCGAATACTATCACGGCATTCAAGTATATTCAAATGTATAAGTTTCATCTAATATCGAAGTTATTTTAATTTTATTTCTTTCTGTTTTCAACCGTGGGGCGCGTTCGTAAATAATTGAGGTACTGGTGATTATGTGTCAGTTTGCTGAAATAAATAGTATAAAAAAAGCAAAAAAGAAAAAGAAAAAAAAAAAAAACTATTATGTGTTACTGTTGTAATTATCGTTAATAAAAATTCGCTAGTACGAATAAGTTAAATGAACGGTGGTAAATTAAAATGATGGGAAAAAAAAGGTGTTACCTTTTGATTAATATTAGACGCGACCGTGTCCTGTCATGAAAATTTTCAAAGATCTCCGATCTTAGCACGAGGGGAGAGCAGATTTCTTGCATCTTTCAATTATTATTGAAAAATTTATCCGGTATTGAGTAATATTCGAATTTTCATAATTCTACGCATAATTGTACGGTATTATTTACGTTTATATAAAATTTGTAAGCGACAGAGTCGATGAAACGAACGAATTAAACCGTCATAAATAAGGGAAGTTTGACAATTTCGTCAAAAAACAATTTTTAAATTTCGAAACTGATCTCAGTTGCATAAAAATGGCAATACCTATTTTGTCGTCCGCTAAAGCGCTAGTTCTGCACTAACAACTTAATCAAAGATAATCCAGTACAATCAATCGGTAGTAATAGCGGTCAATAAATAAATAAATAAATAAAAATAAACGACAAAAAGATCACATTATAAGTTAATAAACTGATATAAAAAATCGATATTTAAATTTTGTCTCTGATCACATATAGTGAATTGTGTTTTAGCTGATAATGCCCGAAAACGTTACTAAGTAAGAAATTCATTTTATTCTTATATTATTTGTTATAATTGCTTTTTATATCAGTACATTGTTATATTTAACAAACAGGATGGAAAAAGATTCTTTATTAAAAAGATCATATTAACACATTTAAAGTGCCACGACAGATTGACCGGACCTCGAAAATCAGTGTGAACGAAAAAAATTCCAGCACCGGCGCGAGAAGGAAGAGTGTAGCGGCTGCTCTGAGGAATAAGGTGTCTTGAAGCAGTTAGGATAGCGCGATTCTGACTGAGTAACATGGCCGATTGTTAGGTTTTTTCCTAATTCGGACGGCATCATTTAGGAATTATTAATAGAGACAGACAGTTCCGTCATCGAACGGTGAAGTTGGTGGGCACGCGTGTGACGTAATTGAATGAGGGCTTGACCGAAACGGAGGAAGAGGCCTGTTTGATATTCCGGTCAAAGAGAAGGCAAGAAAAGATGGGCCACCGATTCGGGCTTGGCCAGATTTCAGATTAGAAAGCAGCGCGAGAGTTTTGTAATGGACTTTCGAAGTTAGGCTGCGCTGGCGGGAAAAAAGATTTCTCGAATAAATGTTTCAAATGCGGCTCGCAGATAAACTTCAACGTAACCTTTCCAGTCTGTGTTTATATTACGATAACGCTAGCCTAGCCTGCCGGAATATAAAACAGTTTCACCGGCGGACATGTGTCATTAAAGTCTCTAATCTGTGCTGCGATCTGAAATTCAGCCGTTCGCTAATTCCAGCCGGCCGCGATAATACGCGCATATCCTATTCTTAATATTTACTTTTCAGCATCCATTTCTCATGCTCTATCCGCGCGGGGGGATGACCGACTTAATCCGTGATAAATTACCGACATTTAGAACGTAGCTTTTTACAAGGCGAAAATGAAGCTGTCCGTCCTTTAAGATAAACTCAACCGGCCGAATCTTCTTCCCCCGCCCCGCAGTTCATAATGCTACAAGAAAGTTGTTTTCTGTAAAATTAGTAGTTTTCAAAAATTATATTTAAACGTGTAGGCGCCTTTTTTTTTTTATGTTTTTTCCTTTTTAATATTCGATTGATGAAAAAATCGAGATTATTACTGAACTATGACAGCCTTCGTAGTCGTTTATGAAAAACCGAAAAAAGTAAAAAAAAAAAGGAGGCTGGGTTTTTTACGAAGACAAGGGGTGTTATATAAACAATGTTGATGTTCAGTGGGTTTAAACAAAAAATCACGATGAAAAATAAAAATGTCGTCGCAGAATCAGGTAAAAGCATACTGGAATTTTGTGAAAATATCGACCAACGCTTTTAATTTTAATTAGGAATTTTCGAAAATTACTTTCCGGCCCCTTTTTCCAAAGGTAGCCAAATGAAAGCTTTTGTTTTATCTTTTTCAATCTCCGTTGTGGCAGAAAATTCAGTTTAAAATTACGCCTATTTTCTATTATTACTTTTTTCTGCTATTGAAAGTTTTTTTTTTTTTTTTTTTGTTTTTTGTAGAATTGCTGCTATTGAAAATATAAATACTATCAACTGCGATTGAGAAAACTTTCGATTCTTATGTATTTTCCCTGATACTTCAATAAGACAGAAAAATGCTGAAATAGAATTAATAAATCAAAATCCCCTCCTTCCTATTTTTTTATTAATTAATTAAGAAAAAAGTTGAATTTATGTGTAAGAAAATTAATATTAAAATTTCAATAGAGAAAATAATTGGTATACTTTACCGGTGAAAAGTGTTTGTAGTTGGTCGTCCAGGAAGAAAAAATATGTAGTTCGGGTCGGTTTGTTGGTCTTTACCATTTTCGTGGTTAAGAATTGATACTGGGGTTAATGTTCTCCGATTGCAAGCTCAAAATAAAACAGAAAAATAAAACAGAAAAAAAAAAAAAAGAAAAAAAAATCAGGTTTGTTTGACTCGCAGTAAAAGAAAAGAAAGTGGTGTTTGCATCGATTGTCCGGCTAGTTAGTTAATTGTTTTTCATTTTTTTTTTCATGGGCACTTCGGCACAATTCATCCACACAGAAGATTAGAAGAGTAGAAAAAGACATATGGAGCGACATGTTACATCAAAAAACGATTAGAGACTGAAGAAATGAAGACGGCTAGCTAACAAGGGAACACAACAGAAAGAGATGGAAAAGCGACAATGTAGAGGAGACACTGTAAGGAGTAGGGAGGCCAAGGCTGAGCAAATTGGAAGAAAAGATTGCGCGTTCTGAGGAGATAAAAAAACATTTGAATAGTACTTGCGTCACAGGTGACATTTAAGGTAGGAGTATGAAAGAGACACCACAAAGGAGATTGAACAAGAGCAAAGTGGAATCGTATGATTCATTTTGTTATGCAAAGTTTGTTGAAACTGTCATCATCAAAGGTTAATTTAAAATGATCGATTTTAATAATACCACGCCCCTTCGATTGGAATCCCAACTTCTGTATAAGGCCGCGGAACAATGATTAACCAGATTGCTGATCACCGTCGTTGATTTAATTTCTATTTGTATAATTTATATCCTTTTACGTTTTACTGTTATTGTGTTTTTTTTTGTTTTTTTTTTTTTTTTTTTGGCGCATCAACTATGGACCATTGCCCAGACACAATGGGAAGGACAGACAACTAACTAGAACCTAATTCGATTGGAGACAGCTGAAATAAAGGAACCAAGGACAAGAACAACAGACTGGGAAGGAAGGGACAAGATGTAAGACGCACAGTAAGGAGTGGGAAGCCCCAACTTTATAAGGCGAAGATAGAAAAGAGAACGCTCCGCAGAAAGAGCAGAGCACTCGAAGAAAATGTGATCAGCATCACAGACAACTGCTTCATCTGGATGCGCAACGGACAATGAGGAGAGGGAAGCAAAGAGAAACGATAACGTGAAGAGGGCAGCAGTGTGTGATTAAAGCGCAGGCGGACAATAGAGGAAATTATAAATCGTGGAAGAGAGGGAAACTCCGAGAACCATGGATGAGAAGGAAGTGTGTAGGTTGGATTGAAAGGTAGAAGGAACACGATTGTTGGAAAAAGAAGAAGGGTACACATCCGACCAAAATCTGAAGTGAAGCTTCTTAATTAGGGGTAATAGATTAACAGCCGGGATTTTTTTTAAATAGAAGCGAGAACGAACAGCAACCTGAGCCAAAGCATCCGCCATTTCGTTACCCTCGATGCCTCTGTGACCAGGAACCCACAGTAAGTCAATGTGTACAGAGTGATGGAAAGAGATTTTTTTTAATGACCGGTTCATCTAAAAAAAACGATGTTGTAGGAATTTTTCATAATATAAAGTTTAAAAATAATAATAAACTTGAATAATAATAATAATAATAATAATAAACCCAAAAATACTTGTAATAATTTGAAACAATAATTTAAATTCCAACGAATAAATACGGAAGATATCGCGTGATTCGCATCTCTGAGAGCGTAGCATATATATATCGAGGATAACGTTTCAATCGAAAACAAATATGAAGTCGCGAGTGTAACATTTCTTCATTATTGAAACAAGTTCAGTCAAGCATGATGTTTCATGCGCTGCGAGTTATTCCGTATTTTTAAAAAATAACCATAATATTTATATTCGCATAATAGTAAATTCGAAATAAAAAAATCTGATTTTTCACGCCGCAAAGTCGGAGATACACGTCATTTCTCACGCTTTTTTGAACATTTCGAGAACTTTGAAAGTTTCGTTAAAAAAAAAAAAAATGAAATACGGTTTCGTTCTCGACAAATAGAGAGCAATCTTTCCGACGATATACCAAATGCCCGGAAAAAAAATAAGTTTTTTCACAACTTTTAGTCTTTCGACGGCCCGAGGATCTAAATATAAAGTTATAAGCTCGGCTATAGTTTTCCTCTAAAGCGCTTTATGCATATGTTTAAGATATGTTTTAGTTTCCAAAACTTTTTTACTCGGTCTTTTTCATAAAATAATGTTGTTGTAACCTAAATGTTGTACGAGTACCATTTTCAATTTTTTTCAAAAATACTAATAATAAAGAATGCTTAGTTTTTTGTTAGTTTTAATTCTTTACTCGAGTCCGTCGAAACGTATTAACTCGACAACAATTTTCGACATTTACAATAAATTCGAATTCAAACCAAATAGGTTTTCGCTACGATAGCTCATCGAGCAGAAGGTTACTACACTGTTTTACGATTACGTTCATAAAAGTATAAATCAGAACATTATCATTTCCTATCGCTTCAGAATATAAATTTCTAACATGATACATTCACAAGTGGTTAAGCGGTTGGGTCAAAGCCAAGGAAGAGTCTAAAAAAAAAAAAAAGAATCAACTAGAGTTTCATAAATTTTGGGAGGCTAATTTTGCATAATTTCTGAAAAAACTCATTGCAGTCATTCCCTATTTTCCTTCCGATTTAACTGAAGCTCTTTTTAACATTGTTTAATATTTAACTCTTTTCGTTTTCAACAATAAACAATCGATACCCATCAGATTTGCTTTCAGACTCTCTGAAAGGAATTTGTACGCGGAAGTCGTTCTCGGTAGTAACGCTTAATATGCAACGATTTTACGTCACACCTACGAGACATTCGTTTCATTCTGCGCCTAATGGAACATTTCCTTAAGAATTATACAGTGATTTCCCCCGGCGAGTTTTAAAGTATCGAATTTTACATACATACATACATACATACATACATACATATATATATATATATATATATATATATATATATATATGTATATATGTATGTGTATGTAGGTGCGGCGGCGGTCTCGTTATTTTCTTCTATCGGAGATTTTTTGTTCATTAATCTTTTCATCTGAAGTAACCGCAACCGTAGACGTAATTAAGCACGCGTCATACGCATTCCGATGTCGATATTTCGGTTATTCTGCCCGGAGAGGGCGTTGACATATCCGGTTGAAATGAGGAAAAATTAGGATTTATCGTAGCAGCGCAGTGGTGTAATTCGAAAAATAACTTGGCGGACGGGGTTTTTCCGCTCCAGTTTGATTTGTAAACAAGGCACTGGCACCGTGTAAGCAGGTCGTCGGTTTGTAGTCGCTGTGTAAGGGCCGCGGATGCAGGCATTGTTTTAACGGAATTAATGGCCGTTATACGGATTAACCGTTTTTTACGTAATACCAGAGCCGCATTTGGCAATTCCGAAACGGCACTTCGCCCCGCCAGCTCCTTTCAAATATTCTGATTGATTAATGACTCGCTACGCTATTTTAAATCCCGTTCGATGTATGCAGAGAGTGGGCCATCGCTGTGCGCTAAATGTAAGGGCCAAATGTTCGCGGTGAACTTTATATTCTCTTTACGTTGGCACATTCGGTTGGCAAACCTTTCGCGCAGTTTTATTAATTAGACTTCATTTCCGCGACCTTTGCGAAATTTATTATTACTTTTTTTTTTCGGTTACTCCAAAAATTACCGATTTTTAATTTTGCAACTTATCAAAATTAACACATTGTTAATAGGCGCGGCTCTTTAAGTAGAAACTATGCGGTCCTTGGAAATTGTGGAATTTCGTTTAGTAATACTCCTTTTCGACAACTTCCGTTTAGTACTGTCAGCGGCGCAATTTAAAAGAAAATTTGTAATATTATTTCATAACGCGATAATAGTGTTGAAATTGTGAAAGTTTTTAAGCGGGCAATTGGCTAAACGGAAAATAATTCTCAGCTAGGACAACAGCTTGACGGATTTTCTCTTAGAATTCGAAGAATGGTCGATGAAGAGCGGAAATGTCGTGTGATTCTGAAATACGTTTAAAAAGCGTCGAGTTTCAATATCATTGCTCCTCCGACTTCGTACAGAAAATACATTTTTCATTGCAACCGGAAAGTAAAATTAGTGTATAATGGAAAATCATAAACCGCTGAAATTCAGTGTCCGTCAGACATAACGTCTTGCAGATCATTCCAAAGCTAAGAGGTTGGTTGATAAGTGCTAAAATTGAAATGTGTCAACAGTATATATATGGTAGCAGCAGTGCTCAATCAATAACGAAGGAATGGATTAGGTTAGAATCGGCTGGAAATCCCGTTTTACATTAACCCTACTGCGAAGCAATAATCAAAAAGAAGTGATTGCGTGATCACAGAGGTTGTTAAAATTATTGCCGAACTATCGAAGGCTATGTCAACTAATGAACGAGCCGATAACATCGAAGTAGTGGTCCGCTGAAATTCGCACTAAATTTTGAAAGATAAATAAAAAATGGTACATTAACCAATGAGCTACGTTGTTCTGTGCCCAAAAACCCAAACAGAGGTCATCATACGCCGTTCCGTAATGGTGTTAGGAAAATGTCGCTAAAACGTAAAATACTTTATGATCTGGCCGAATGTCCCCCATTTCGATTACATTAGCGCACTGTAACATGTACATATGTGTTCGTTTGTGTATCTCCAAACATGTTGAGATTTTAAATAATGTTTCTTTTTTTGGTCTTCTCAAAAGCCTCCTCGTTTTAAATATTAAAAAAACAATAAGAACGAAAACATAGAAACACTGTACTCATTGTATACTGCGAACAAGATCCTCCAAATATGATTTCAGCGTTGCAGCACACAGAGTCTGTAATATGTAATATATTTCACAAGTTCATAAGGAGGGAGGACGTAGATAATAAAGCTGGCCGGCTGTTAATGCAGAAGTATTTTTGTACATTTAAAAATCACCATCAACATACTTTTATTATTATTATTATTATTATTATTATCGAAGTGATCGGATGTGTTTGTTTGTGCTCATTTTTAAATTTCGTTTTTTAACGTGCGCATCAATAATTACATGTACAATTTTGTAACATCAGTTTAATAAGTACGTTACATTAGTAAGTAATACATAAAACTATCTTTACATATGTAATTAATTTACATTCATTCAATAATATTTACGCGATTCCAACTGCTCTACATTTGCTATTCTGATTTTAAAATAAAAAACTTTATTGGCTTTCATAATGACAAATAATTGCCCTAAATGTTCAGATTTACTACCACCTAATGGAGAATATATTCACTGTAACGGATGCAATAGTGATTTACACTTTGACTGTAGTGGAGTAAGTGTAAATACTCATAAAAGAATGGGTGGCCCTGCTAAACAAGCTTGGCGCTGCACTTTTTGTCGAGATAAAAGTAATTCTTCAGATTCAGACACCGCCCAGATGATAATTTCTATCAGAAATGAATTACAGCCATTAAATGATAAAATAGCGCTACTAGTATCTAAGCTAGATTCTCTGGAATCCTTATATAAAACCTCGCAAGAAAAACTATCGGAAACAGTTGAATTGTTGCATGAGGTCAAAAGAGATAATGCTGACTTGCGAGCTCAAAATAATGATCTTCAATGCCGTATTGAACAACTAGAGCAGCGTACCAGGAAAAATAACGTAGTGATTTCAAATGTACCATTTACTCAAAATGAGGACTTAAACCAATTGGTTCTCAAAATAGGCGAGTCCACTGGAACAGTAATTTCTTCATTGGATATCGACATATGCCATCGTCTCCGCAAATTACCACATCAACAAAGCGCCAACATTGTTGTGCGACTATGTCGTCGCCAGAAAAAGTTTGAATTATTAAAAAACTGCCGCATAAAACGTCCAACTTTGAATGATATTGGTTTCGGCAGTTCGTCAGCCAAAATTCCATTTTATATTTCTGAGCAGCTTACCACAACGAACGCAAAACTCTTGCAGGAGGCTAGAACATTAAGGTCCAGCTCTGGCTGGAAGTTCATATGGGTAAGAGATGGCAAGATCCTCGCGCGCAGAGACGAAAAAGCTCCAGTGATCAGAATCACCTCGTTTGAACAGGTTACTGGATTGAAGAAGGTAGCAGTATGACTAGTTTTTCTTAATAGTTTACTAATTCCATTTATAATTATTAGTTTTAACCATGTAAGTTTTGTACTCTTGGTCTTTGAATTTTCAGCGGTGAAGTTTAATGTTTATAATTATGATAATCTAACATTTAATTTTATTCTAAATTTTATCCTCGTCTTCATATTTACTATTATAACAATTTCCTTCTTCCACTTTAATTCCATTATCCAGCTATTCTTAATTAGTAACATACTTTTTACTTTTACTTATCATACTCGTTCTCCAAACTTTTTTCTTAATCTGAGATCCTTTCTCCACTTCTCTAAATCATTCCTATTCATAGTTTACGTAGTAACTACTCTCTTATACATACTCGAACATTTAATCCTTTTTAGTATATTTAACACAAATGCGGTTTACATCTTTAAAAAATGTAAAACTTAGAGCTTCTCAAGAACCGGAAAATTTAAATAATTTAACCTATTGTTGATATATTAAATTGTTATATTTCAGAACATAAACCTCAATCACTCCTATGACTCTCAATACTTTAAAAATTTTCACTTTAAATGTAAGTAGCCTCAGAGCGCACTTTGATGATCTATTAGTTTTACTAAAAGAATCTAAATCTGAATACGACATTTTAGTTTTAACGGAAACATGGTTAAATAAAGACGAATTACCACGGTATGTAATACCAGGTTACATTATTCGTGAAAATTGCAGAATAATTAAAAGATCGGGAGGTATAATTATGTATATAAAAAATAGCATTGAATTTTCCGATATCAATGTATCTATTGCATCTGGAAACATAATCTGTATAAAAGTTAAATTAAACGCAAATCGTTATCTCTCAATTGTTGGAATTTATCGATTCTGTGATTCCTTGTACTCCGATTTTTTAAAAGACTTAACGAACATTATAAATGTACTAACCGATTTTGCTGTAATCACCGGAGATATAAATATACATTTACTAGACAACGTTAAAAGTATGAACTATCTAAATTTACTAAGTACAAATGGATTCAAAAGTTTCGTAAAACAACCAACCTTCCATCGCTTTCATGATACTTACTCTTCGTGTTTAGATCACTTATTTGTCCGTGAAATTAAAAATCCAAATATAAGCTTAGAGATAACTGCTGACATCATCCCTTGCAGCTTTTCAGATCACTCTATCTTAAACATAAACTTAATATTTAACTGTAATTATAAATCAAACAAAATTTTCCAACAGATTACGTCGATAAACAATTATTTAGAAACAACTTAAAGCAAGCTAACTTAAATGACATATATCACAATTCTTTATCAATTGACCATAAATTTGAATTATTTATTACTATTATTAAAAATGTTCTAGATCGTTCGAAGAGACTAACTCCACACGTTAAACATCACCGCAAAAGATCAGAATGGGTTACAGATGAAGTAATAAAACTATCGTCACAAAAAAACTCTTTATATTTGTTAGCTAAACAATATCCTACTAATAAATCATTACTCGCTCGCTTTAAATCTATCTCCAGACAACTTCAAATGTTAATTCGGATTACGAAAAAAAAACTATTATTCCAAAAAGTTACAAAATTTTAGCGACAATCCTAAAAAATACTGGACATTAATCAAACAAGTAACTGGTAAAAACAAAAAACCTGTTCTAAATGAGGTTAACATAAACGGCTCACTATTATCAGTTACAGACAATGAATATCTTGTATCGAATTCCTTCAACAATTATTTCTTGGATATAATAAAAACAATGAACAACAAAATGTGTGTTATTACAGATATTTCTAATGTTCCACAGCAAACTACTAATTCCTTCGGATTTGTTGATTTTATCAATGACGACATAAAAAATGCTATTCTATCACTACCAAATAAACATTCGTATGGTTTTGATGGTATTTCAATTGTTCTTATTAAAGACAACTTAGACTTCTTTATAACACCATTAACCCATTTAATAAATGAATCCATTAAAGCAGGAATATTTCCAACTGCATTAAAATTAGGTATTATTACTCCGATATTTAAAAATGGTGATCCAAAATTGATCTCAAATTACAGACCGATTTGTTTATTATCTACCTTCGCGAAAATTTTCGAAAAATGTGTTAAATTAAGAATGTAGAATTTTTTAAATAAAACAAAATTCTTCAGTGATAATCAGTACGGTTTCTTACAACACAAATGTACAGACGATGCACTATTTAACCATGTAACATCTATTTCAAATGACCTAGAGGCAGGCCTTACGGTAGTAGCGGTATATTTAGATTTCTGCAAAGCTTTTGATGTTGTTGACCATAAAATTCTTTTAAAAAAGCTATTTGCATGCGGTTTCCGAGGAGCAATTTATAACTGGTCTATTTATCCATTAGACAATACGTAACAAAAATAAATAATACTATCAGCAACAGTGTTATACAAGAACATATGGCGTGCCGCAAGGTAGTATTCTCGGGCCTCTACTTTTTCTAATTTACATTAACGATCTTTGTAATTTAAACGTATCAGGCAAAATTTTTAGCTACGCGGATGATACCGTTCTTCTTGTTAGTTCCCGATACCCCAATTTACTACAACAACTAGTACAGACTGACGTTAATAAAATACATAACTGGATGAATAGTAATCGAATAAGTTTAAATGTTAGTAAGACTAAATATTTAATTTACAGCCATCTTCCCCAAGACAGATGGGATAAGTTAAAAATACAGTGGCATAATGACACTCTAATAGATAGAGCGTATGAAGTAAAATATCTAGGAGAATATCTTGACTGCAAACTGATATGGAATGCTCATTTAACACACTTATCTAGTAGACTTAGAAAACTAAATTATTTAATTTACTATCTAGAGCAATTTTTTAATCGCAAACAAATGTCGACACTGTATCTTGCACTATATCAACCAATTCTTTCATATGGAATAATACACTGGGGCAGTGCAGCTACATATCACATTGCCCCCATCGCTTATTTACAAAAATCAGTTTTTAAAAAAATTAATAATAATGGAGCAATCAATCTTTTAGATTTAAGAAATCTTTACTTCGTGAATCTGTTAATTTATGTTTTAAAAAATAAAGATAAATTCGAAATTGTATATCGTTCTGGTACAACAAGAGCGTCTAATAAAGAAATTGCGTGTTTACCACCATACAACAAATACCATACTAGGATGCAGGCTAGATATATGGGGTCGATATTATACAATTCGATGCCAGAAACATTAAAATTAAAATTACGAAACTACAAATACAAACGCAAAACTCTAATTGAATATGTTTCGAGCAACAAGATACAGCTATGAAATTCAGTGTTACCTTAATTTATTAATTTAAATGTTAATCATTAAGGAACTACATTTCTTTTTATTTCTTTCGTTTTTAATTTCAATGTATACAATCATTAGCACAGCAGATGAAGTTTACTCAATCATTCAATACCATAACATATGTATATAAAATCTGAGCATATATGCAAACGATCTTTATTGAGCTTATGTAATATACAAAACTTCTTCACAAATTATTAAAACTAATCATATAATTAAATAAAACTTATATCTAACTCCAATTTATAATGCTATTGCAAATATTTACTACTGTGCAGTGTTCTCAAATCATATGCTATAACTTATACTACCTAGTTTCCCATTAATTGAAATATAAAATTTAACATTTAAAATTTTCGTTTTTCTCAATAATAATTACTACCACACTTATTTAAAAAATAAAAACAATTTTCTGTATTTAATAATAATTATAAATACCATCGCCTACATTTTAATTATGTTTACAGATTTATACCAAAAGCAGACTTATCTTACATTTCATTTCCATTACTTTGTTATTTTCTTCAGAATATTATTTAAAAACTACTTATTTATATTCTTACACATTATAACCACCACTACAAACCAACATTATAATTATTACGATTATCACCATTATTATTGTAATCACTATTACTGTTATCAAAATTATTGTTATTTTTATTATTTTATTACTATTAATATTCTTATCCTTATTATTACAATTTTATTTTTATCATTTTAAATCACAGCTGAAGTATTCACAAGGAGTACTCTGGGAGTGGGGTATAGGTGAGATAAAACTTAAGTTAGAATTATCGCATATATCTATATATATTTAGGTGTACCTGTATGTGTATGTTTACTTATGTGTTGGTGTGAGTTTTACATGTGTATATATGTGTGTTTGGGTGTATGTGCAGATGTGTATTCATGCACATGAGTATACATAGGTGCATATGTCTGTGCATGTGTAGTGTGTGTGTAGGTGTTATAAAGGATGTATGTATGTATAGGTGTATGTGTGTGTATGTATATATATATATATATATATATATATTTATGTGTGGACATGTGTGTATTTATGTGTATATGTATATTCAGGCATATTCAATTATAACTGTTTTTCTTATGTTTTTTTTTTTTTTTTTTACACTATAAAATCACTCGATATGCAAATTGTAAACATGGCCTAAAAAATTGTATAAATATATGTAAGTGCATATATATGCGTGCATGTGCTCATGCACATGTGTGTGTCAGCTATGTCTATTTTCATACGTCAAGAATATATTAAAAAAAAAAAGATCTTAGCTATATTAATTACTGGTTTAGGTCATGTGCTCATACTTATATTCCACTACTCGCGCTGCTTTTGCGCATATGTGGATCATTATATTAATGTTATAACTCTTTAATATTTAAAATATTATACAATAAACTGATTTGATTTGATTTGATTATTATTATTATTATTATTATTATTATTATTATTTACATTTTTCAAAACTTTACGAACTGCAGCTCCTTATGTTTGTCCTTAAGAATAGAAAAAAATTTAACATCTCCGTTACACAGGGTATTACAAGATCAGCGGGGGAAGAATTAGCAGCACTACCAAATATTAACAAATACCATATCCGGAATCAGTCAATATATATGGGTCCCAAACTTTTTAATTCTTTACCCTCATCCTTAAAAATAGACTTAAAAAACTACAAAAAACGCCGTAAAATTCTTGTATCCTACCTATCATCATAACTATAACTATAACAAGATAAGGAAACATAAAGAAGGAAGAGAGAGAAGAGTAATAAAAAATAAAAAAAAAAAGAAAGGTTCATCAAATTTTAATTCGTTTTATATTTGTATAAGTTATTGTATTAAATAAATTAATAGTACGCATTCGGCAGTTTTTTTTTTTTTTTTGCAGCTTGAAGAAAGTTTTAATGTTTTTTTTTTATTTTAATACCCATCGCTCGCGCAAATATGCGCATAGATGGACTATTGTAGTAATAATAATAATAAACGTATTTTTGATTTTGATTTTTGATTATTATTATTATATGTTCATTAATTCGTATCGGTAATTTCAATCTTTATTGGTAATTATATACGAAGTTGAACCCAGAGATTCATGGGGCAGAGAATAGTATCGCGGATATGGGCGACGCACATCGCCCAACGACTATTTCAAATGGACAATGTAAGTAAGATAGGGCCGCGTACCGCGCAATAGGTCGGTTGGGGTCTGAGCGTCGAACGGACCGCTTTGTTCGATACAGTTAACCGCGTTGCATGGCAGTAGACCTAAAAACCAAGATTTTTCATCGTTTTTGAACGGCGCAAAGTTTCTTCTCGTGCCACCCGATTCAGGTACATTGCTTAATCATGTTGTATGGATTGGATTATCTGCTGAAATAATCGCCGCACTGTGTGTAATATCAAGAGTGTTCTTTCAAGATATTCTAGTGCGGGAATGAGGACAGCACTCTACTAGCTCTAACGGGGCCGATTAGTTTCAGAATTCACGCGGGATCATTCAGCAGCTGCTTGCAAACGAGTAGTCAAAGAGGCAATACTGGCCGAGTGAAATACAGGAAGTTTTCCGATGACCGGGCTAAAGAAAAATTCGCCTTACCGAGTCAATAACGCACTTTCGGAGGCTATCTGATAAGGTTCAGTCTCGACGCTGACCCGGCACCATGCACGATGGTGGCCTCCAGGCAACTATGGCGGAGTAGTCCGCAGCGTCTTTCTCAGTCAATCGGGCTAGAATCGTCACAGAGACTGAGGAAATCTTAGGTAAGCCGTTCTCAAGTAGAGGAGAATAGTTTGGAAACGGTCTGCTTCACTTGCATGCTCTCTCCCACAAGTGTTAGATACAAAACGTGAAAACTTTCGAGGCATGCCTCGGATGTGACAGGTTTACTCAACCTGAAATTGAATCGGGTACCGGAGAATTATGTGGGAGGAGGGGGAGTAAAGGTGGATCCCATGAGAAAGGAACCGGGGCCAGTGTATTCTCATCAGATCCATTAGAACCTTAAGTACATTATGAAAAGCGTAATTCCGCAATCCATGATTATCAAGAATCTATGGGACTTGCTTTACTTAGTGTGTAGTTTTCATAGAACCAATTACGGGTGCAAAGTCTTTCGGGGTGGCGACGGGTCAATTATTATTTCACTGTGTTTTGTTAACGAAGATGTTAATGTAAATCCCCTCAAAAAAACTACAAAACAATTATACTGTTTCGTAGGTTTTTTTTTGGAAATTTAAACGCGGATAAATAATCTAGGCAAAATAATGGGAACGTGTAACGCGCGATATAGGTAATGTCTTATATGGAAGTACGAAAAAATGGTAGATATAACACTCTCCTCCTAATACAAGATAACGAACAAGCAGACGATGAGACTAGACGAAAAATAGTTCTTTCTTAGAACGGCCGATCACGCGACGTAATTATTGTATGCGGCACTGGAATGAACGTCGAATATTCGGCCCATTTTATAATTATTTAAATATCGTATATAACTATTTGAATTAACAGTGTGATAAACGAAAAAGCTTATTAAAAATTAATCCGGTAGCCGAGAGAGGTACTTTCTTGTATAAAAGTACATCGAGCACACGGATATATGTGTACTAAAAGCATGAATTCAAACTGTTGATCGTAGAAAATGACGCGTTATACACCGTGGTAATAGTTTTGAATGACGTTGGTATTTTCCAAAAAGAACCACACTCCATAAGACATATTCTTGTCGGCCGAAAAAAAAAAAAAAAAAAAAATCGTCTTATTACATTTACGAAATTGCGTTTGTTCTCACAACTTAGGGACATATAGGCGCGAGAGGCGAGAGCGCGGCAAAAATAATAGTACCAAGTTCGGGGTATCAGCGCTGAAATTGTCGCAGGTTCACGGAATGGGGCAAAGCAAAAATTGCGTACGCAGCAATCGTAGACACTTTTAGGCAAAATCGATTTCATTCTAACGTATCGGACGTAATTTGAATCTGCAGTTGAGTACTCAGGGAGAGGTCGTAATTTCGCTGAAAGTCCGCCGGAGACATTTATTAATCGCGAAGACGATGAGAGGCCAAATTACAATGATAGCGTTGGAAAAGGTTAGAAATTTACAAAAAAAACAAAAAAACACGACATTTCGATGTGTTTTACGTAAATGAAAATGTTCGAGTAACGTACAGTCAAATTTCTCCGATTTATCAGAAAAACATCGAGTAAAATCAAGATAACTCTACAGAATACGGTGGTAACAACGAGCTGGATGGCACTGAAATCATCTAACGTGCTTGTAAGATGTTGAATTTACGCGACACGTTCATCTTGCCGCCAAATTTATTTGTCTATCTAGATTTTATAAGGTCGCGGTATTATTTTCCTTGTCGGAGCCCCCTTAGAAAGAAAAAAATATTTAATATTATTTTGCTCACATTTCTCGTATAAACAAATTTCACACTGTGACAACGGAGTATATAGTTCAGAACTAGTGTGTGTCTATATTTTCATAATTTTTAATTCATCGTAATATATTTGTAGTGTTCATATCTATTTAATTTAAATCAATTTTTATTTGTCACGCGTCATTACCGTTTTATGTCATTATTATTATTATTATTATTATTATTATTATTATTTTGTTATTCCCACATTTATGCTACAAGGGGCTACGACGTTATTAGCGATTAAAAGTTTCTGCGCATTTACGCGAATTTTTATTTGTTGTACAATTTTTCCCCTCTATATTTAATCTGAGTTATTTTTATATCCACATGATAACTGCCGTAAATTAAATAAAACCATCATTAACATTCCGGAAAGTCGGTAGGAAAACACCCGAGAGACTGCTCGGATCATTCATTACTTTTTTTTTTCTTCTTTGACCTCGATAGGGGTGTTGTTTTAATTTTTTGGCGCGTCAAACATCGGCGTCAGTAAGATTTTTTTGTACATTATCAGTGGTAGCATTGGAACCAGGTCTTGCCGGAACGAAATACCGCTGCCTAACCAATTCACGACATCGAGAGCAGGTTAAATTTGTTCTTATGATACGCACAGTTTGTTGTCATATTCGCTGTTTTAATTTTATTATTTCTACGAGTGTTTCGTTTTTTCGCATATCAGCATTAATCGACACACGGAAATGCTGCAACGCGACAAAGGTTACCTGCAAGTGACATCGCTGAAAGGGACAACCGTTGAAACAGAACGTGTAGGCATTTCCGATCACAGGTGCTCCGGTTGTCTAAGGGTGCTTTCTCCCTCCCTCCCTGATAAATGACAAGAATAATTTTTATACTCTTCAAAACGACCGACCATTTTTCAATTTTTTTAGTAATCAAAAATGTGATCCGCACCAACTCCTTAATCGTCTCCTTTTCACTTCCTTTCTCGTCCCTGTACCTACTTATTCTTGGCACTTGTTTATATATACTTCTTCCCGATTTGCTTGTTTTCATTCATTTTCTGTAACCTTGTTATATTTTGCGAAATTCTACAATACGGAAATACACTACTCGGCGTAAAATCACGTGTGTAGCGAGAAATTACCTGATTGCAGATCTTTTAGCGAATTGCCTTATCTGGCGCGTATGCCCGAGTACGGCTCAACAACGATAGGGCGAACAGTGCGGTGGCCGCCGCAACAAACCTAACAGGTCTTCTACGGGTCGGGAGGGTATTTGTTCCTGGCTAAATTTATTGTCGCGAGCGTGTTCGCTCTTGAACGGTCCAAATTCGGCCGGAATGCCGCGCTTTTTAAGAAGATAGGCAAGCGCGAAAACGAAATAAACCGAACGTGAATCGAATAAATTAATGCGTCGCAGTCGGTAAAGAGCGATCTTGCTTTCGTAGATAATCCGAGCGAGCAGTCGTAGCATGTCACACTTTTCTATCGCTAAACGCCGCCGCAAGATAGACAAACCGAATTTGTATGCCAGGCTGCAGCGATAATAGTGGCATACCAATTCTCGGATGTATGGCTACCTAAGGCGCTATCCGCATTCGCTGAATTCTAGCAGAATGTATCGCGCATTTGTATGAGGCAAAGGCATTACAGCGATTATTCGCCGGCAGATTATTAGCGAGTTTTATCCGCTAAACAAGCACTGTTTACTCGAGCGTGTCGTCTAAAAAGCATAAATAATAGGAGCCCGCTTACCGCACACTTAATTTCGACGGAAAAAAGCCTCAATGGTGTTTTAAGAAATAGCAAGCGATTATATCCGTTCCCCGGATTTCCTCCGAATAGAAGAATCTGAAATATTACCTCCGTCGGGCCATTTGCAATAGAAATTTATTTTAGGGTGTCTGGTGCGGCTCATTAATTAATCGTTGTAATTTTTAATTTTTTTTTTATTCCCCGTTTAAAATCTGTTACATTCAACAATTCCAAGTTAAACGTATACAAAACTTTGGGAGACAGTAAAAACGCCTTTGATCTTTAATGATCAACTCTTACTGTTTCCTCTAGGGCTGCTGTTTTGTATTTCATCCGATTACTCAGCTTATTTTCACAGTCGCCGAACCCCAGGGTCGTCGCTGTAGAACTGTTCTTTATTTTGTCCGGTCGGTTTTATTCGCGACGCGTATCATTTGCTCGTGCGACCAGTCAATTATTCCATTTTGACTTGTTGAAGAAAATTTCATTTACAAAAATTCGCCGGCAGAGTATTCAGTTGTCACGCAACCGAATGGTAAAATGCCGTTTAAACGTACGCTGCATTTGAAATTCCGCTCAGAAAATGACTAGAAAATTAGTGTATTATACATCAATAATTGGACACTCGTACTAGGTACCGAAAAATTATTTACCAATAAACAAGCGCGAATATGTTAATATCACATTTTGAACAAATAATTATATTTGAATATGTTATTATACTCTCAAAATTCATATATCTATATCTGATTTTAAACAGGTGAGTTATCAAACGCTGGATATACTGCTACGGACGTAGCCAATATGGTCCTAGCAAAATGCATACCCCTCGCGCAAGATGCATCTGATACTGCATTGCTGCATCGGTCAAATTTGGAACAAAAAAAAATCCTTTACCTCTGTTTTTTGTTAATTTAGAAACAAAGCCGAACAATAGAGACGTATACAAAATTACTTAAATTCTTCACTGTAAGGTAACAGTCTTCGCGTAAGAGGAATGATATTGCCCAATGTGGCCATTGTGAAGCCTTCAAGTGTATTGCGCTGGACAGCCTAAGTGCGTCAAATGCAGCAGTAATCACCTGTCAAATCAGTATACAAAGAAAAAAACGGATCCGTGTAAATGCGCAAATTGCGAATTGGAAGGGATGTCATATATATATATATATATATATATATATATATATATATATATATATATATATATATATATATATAGATATATAAATCGAAACTAGAAATAGCTACTAAACCTAAGATCTCAGCTGTACGGCGGTTGTAAAGCAAGGTTCTTGCTACATCGCAATCACCATTCAATAGTCAATCACTTGATATTTCTAGAAATAATAAAAGCAATAATTTGACTCGCGTAAGCCCGCAGGCAGATTCATCGCTCACCGAACCTTCGAGTTTTTCCGTTAATAATTCTAAACAGATTCCGAGTAATGAAAATTCCAGAAAGGTGAAAGGAAGTTCAATGAAAGATCCAACAGTCGCTGACCGTTTTGGAATTACTCCAACAACTGAACGCTGGAATTTATAAGCTGGAAGGTAAACTAAACTAGCAGAAGCAACCTCGGACGAAAAATAATAAAACCCAATGACAGATGCAACTCTCAAAATAATCACTTAGAATGCAGATGGGTTGTTCAGGCGAAAAAACGAGCTAGAAATGTTTTTAAATGTCCAAACAAGTCTTCCAGTGAAAGGAAAATTTTGAAAAAGTTGACCTGAAAATTGGAAAAAAATTTGGAAGACCTGGGGAGAAAAATCTGGGAAACGCATTGCAGTCTAAATTGAAATGAAATTATACGATCTGTCTAACGGAATATATATCTTATTTGTACTCCGGTTTATTATTTCGCCGTGTGCGCAAATGTCGTTTGACAAGTGATTGCGTCAAATTCGGAATCAAGCCATTCGTGTATCGTAAAACATTGCAATGAACAAAGTGGCGAAGTCACAGTAAGCCAATAGAAACAAAGCATTACTACTTTGTTTTGATTGTTTACTCGAACACATCGATCTTACAAAATTAAAATCAAAATGTAATTTTTATACCTTGTAAGATTCATTGCGATTTCAAATATAATGGAAGAAAATAAATCATTTGGTTTACATGAAATTCTGATTTAATTCAACTGTGACTTAAATTTTGCAACAAAATTGCATGGTTCCCGGTCGATCACATTCCAAGCACATCATACATTTTCAGCATTTCAGCGGTGTACTGCCGATAGAATTAATTTCCCGTAAAATTTCCCATAATGTACTACTCCTTAAAATAAATATCCACGGTCACAATCGTTGATAGATATAATGATCGTTCAGAAATAATGTTTTTTTTTATTTTTTATTTTTTTACACTTTATTAACACATTTCCAATAGCTTTTTACAAATTCACAAAACGATCATAAACAAATTTATTGAAATTCGAACAAGACAACGTATGTTGGGTCACAGCTAGTTACTAATAAAATTAAATAAAAAAAGAGTAGAATGTAATCGGACGAGAGAGACATTAGCAACTGTAATAATAATTAATAATAACAAAATACAAAATATGTTTGACATTTTCCCGCTATTATTAATTGTTTTGCAGTTTAATCATTTTAACCAACTATTTTTGTTCCTTTTTATTGGTCAGAATGGATTGCATTCCTGTTATTCGCGCCTCATTAATTATTGTTAGCTTAGTTAATAAATAAATTAAAACGGCGTTGTTAATAGTGGTAGTGTGTTCAAATCTGACAAATTGAGAGAAAAAATAGTTAGTCGGTTAAAATTAATAACTCTGAATAATTTCAACTAATAATAAACCAGCCATCTGTGTCTGTACAAGAAAACATTAACCGCCTACATCAGGCCATTTTCAACGCTGCTAAAGCTTCAATTCCCATGTCATCCGGTTGCCACCGAACCCGCAGAGTACCGTGGTGGTGCCCTGAAATTGAAATGGCAATACGATGTCGGAAACGGGCATTACGAAAATTCAAATCGTCTGGCCTCCCCTCCGATTTAATCATCTTCAAAAAATGTAGGGCCGAGGCACGATTAATGATACGATCTAAAAAACAAGAATCATGGCACGTCTTTATTTCTTCAATATCGACTACCACATCAAATCGTTCCTCATGGGAAAAGATAAAAGCAATTAACGGAATCAACCGTTCTAAGCCCTTTATCCATTTAAGTGACAACGGCACAACAGTATCTGACACAACACAAGTTGCAAATTTATTTGCGGAACACTTTTCTTTAACATCATCTTCCACATCATACACAAATGTATTTAGAGCTCGAAAAGCCGAAATAGAGTCATTAGAAATGTGTATCCCTCAAGATGCAACAGCTCCTTATAACTGCGATTTCACAGAAAATGAACTTAATTTCCAACTTACACATCATACGCGTAATAGTTCTCCTGGTCCCGATTCGATGCATCCGTACATGCTAAAATATTTACCATCTTCTGCAAAATCCTACTTACTCCATATATATAACCAGGTGTGGATGGCAGGCTCTATCCCGCATCAATGGAAACTAGCCCAAATTGTTCCTATCCTGAAGCCAAGCAAAGATCCTCTCCTCCTTCCTAGTTACCGGCCCATTTCTCTCCTAAATGTGATATCCAAAACAATGGAGAAAATGGTGAACAGGCGTCTAATCCATTTCCTTGAACAGAATAACCTCCTTTCCTCTACACAAGCCGGAGGGCGTAAAATGCGATCATCTACTGATCATCTATTGAGCCTACAACGGCAAATTTCAACAGCTTTCTGCCATCAACAAAGCGTACATGCAATATTTTTTGACATGGAAAAAGCCTTTGATCGAGTATGGCGGCGGGGGCTACTAATGAAGCTACTAACCGCTGGGTTAACTGGCAATATGGCCAACTATATAAAAAACTTTCTAACAGAAAGAAAGTTTCAAGTTAAAATTGGAAATATCAATTCAATAACTATGTCACTAGAGAATGGCATACCACAAGGCTCTGCCCTAAGTGCAACCTTGTTTATATTCTTTATAAATGATATAATGAACTGCATTTCGCCTCCTGTTACTGCCCGGCTTTATATCGACGACTTGAACATCTCTTTATCTTCCAGTCTTCCTTCCAATGCACAAAATATCCTCCAAAAAACAATAAATAAATTACAATCCTGGTCAAATAACAACGGCCTAGTGTTCTCTCCTTCCAAAACAATATATACGGAATTCCATAAAAGACGTGCCGTCTCACCTACTATTTCCTTCACACTAGATAATAATCCTATATCCTTTCAACCTACAGTGAAATTCCTGGGACTATTGTTTGATTGCCGGCTATCCTGGCGTCCACACATATCAGGTTTAAAAAAAAAGTGTTTAAAATCCCTCGGCATTATCAAATACTTATCAAATCCTAAATATAACTTTCACCCCAAGCTTCTTCTATCAGTGTATAAATCCATCATCTTATCTAAAATCATGTACGGGTGTCCCGCCTACTCCCAAGCATGTCAGTCCTTAATAAATTCATTAGATGCAATCCATAATTCTGCCCTTCGTTCAATTCTTGGAGCTCATCGTACTACTCCTGGATCCAGTATGTGCAATTTGTTGGGGTGCCCGCCGTTGTCATACTACAGGGACTATCATAGACGATGTAATGCCCTTCTGTCCTTGACACATGCTTCTGTGGTTGCTATTAACTCCCTATGCACACCAAGTTTTTCAAACGATCCTGTGCCTGAAGTTCGTGGCTTATTAAATTCAAATAATATAAATCCAATGAACCCTATGTAAAACCTAACATTAGTTCCCCCATGGGAGTCCCCAATAATAGTATCACTCAAAAACAACTCCAGACAGCACCTAACTGACGCCATCGTAATGGCCAAAAATACAATAAATAAATACACCGACCACGTTATAGTATACACAGATGGTGCTCGGAATAACCCCTCCACAGTCATATCACCGACAGCATGTGCGTTCGTAGTATCGGATAAGGCATATTCTTTCCGCCTCAATGATGGTTGCACAGTACTAGACGCGGAAATGTACGCCATATTATATGGGCTACAATACACGTCTCTGTGTGAGCCCAACAAGAAGATATTAATAATCACAGATTCTCTGACAGCACTAGAAGCCATATCCAGCCCTAAAACAAGAAATACAATAAGCACTCAAATTCTTCGTATGATCATCGACATACAGAAGTCCGAGGGCCAGGTGACGTTTATGTGGGTCCCTGGTCACGCAGGAATACGAGGGAATGAACAAGCGAACGCAATGGCACAATCAGCACTACGAGCTCCGCAGAACAGATACTCGCCTCCCCCTTCATCCATGGCACAATTCTTTCTAGCGATAAGCAAACAAGAATGGAAGGGACAATGGACCGCCTGTCAGACTTTTCTGGCCCAGGTAAAGACAACGATCGAGCCATGGTGGCCTCCAACAAATTGTTCCCGCAGAGAATTCAGTATAATCAGCCGACTGCGGACAGGCCACACCGCAATCTCGCACGACCACCTTCTAAATGGGACATCTCCACCAACACAGTGCCCTTTCTGTATGGGAAATTTCATGCCAACCGTTCAACACTTATTGATAGAATGCACAGCATTCCTATCAACTAAGAAACTCTTAACATATAAAACACTTCCCGATATGCTATCAAACACCCAAACAGCAATAGATTCCGTCATTAATTTTCTTAACATAAACAGGATAGCTAAAACTATATAACCGCAAATCCCGTTTCGGTATGTCGTGATAGCCACAGCAGTTAAATACGGCATACTGAAGATCAGGGAATATCATATAAAAAAAAAAAAAAAAAAAAAAAAATAATAACGGAAATCCTGAATATATTTATTTTTTAATATTTCTGTACGTACAATATTTTTATTTACTTTTTAATATTTCTGTACGTACAATATTTTTATTTTTATTTTTATTTATTTTTTTTCTGGCTCGTCAACCCAACGCAAGAAGGATTTATTTCCTACCCGAAAGAAACACCACTGCCTAACTATTTACACTGTGGTAACTAATTTAGTATTTTCCTTTTTTAGTAACATACAACATAGTTCTAATGAATTTCACAATATCAGCGTCTCCTTCATGTTGTAAAATCCTTTAAAAATCCATTCTGCCGTATATCCTTTTTTTCTTTTTAGTTCCTACGACGTCGATGACAGCGATTCCATAATTGTTTAGGAATATGAGTTTTCCTAATCAACAAAAAATAGTCAAAAACTGATTCACTTTCTGATCGAGCTTGGATCATGTGTAACCAACCGAGAAAAGCAAACGTAGCATATATTCGAACGTTTAATCTAGTGCTACCGTAGCGCGTTAAGCAGTGTGTTTCGTTCACGGGAATGACACCTGGTTCGGATCCTATTGAAAATATAGAAAATTCCTGGTTAAATGTGTCCGTAGTGTTAACGAGAACCTCCCTTAAAAAAAAGCGAAAACAAAAAAATACCTTTAATCCAACTTCACCTTTTGCTTTGTACTATACCGCCATACCACGATTCCGAACTTGCTTCCAGATGCATTGCATGAAGTGAAAAAAACTTCCGCGAAGGCTGGTTCTTAAAGGAAATATCTCCTTTAAAACTGAAATAGCGGGCATTTCAAAATCGATATTTACATTCCCGACTTTGCCTACTGAGGTACTTTTCGCAACAATAATCGAAATATTCGTAAGTAAGGTTTTCTTTTTTTTTTTTGTTTTCTTTTTTATCGCGAAGAAAGGCAAATACTACTGGAACCGCATTCGTTCGTTCCTATGTTTCTAAACCGGCGTGAATAGTGTAAATCTGAGCAAATCGTTTACTGCAGCTTTTGGAAATCCCATTCGCGAAAAAGGACTTCTGTTTTCTCAGAACCGCTTTCAGTTTCACAAAAAAGTTAGCAATTTATCTTCTACGCCATTTTTCTCAAAAGAAAACTTTTCTCATCACGCATAATAAATATTTCATCTCGAGAAGAATTATATTCAAGCGCGCTATTTCGGTCCATTTCGTAGTCCACATATGTTTTCGGTGTTCCTATTGCTATTAAGTAAATTCTTTAAATTCCAAAAAAAACTATAATATGCTATTTCCATTCCCGTGGCCTTTATCTACCAATTCTTCATTAAAGATCTGTGGGATTGTCATACTGTCAATATTGCTTCTATCTAAGACCACTTCATCTGAAACGTAATCATTTTTTAAATTACTCTCTTGCTTTCTTTTGAATTCATTAATTCATCTTTATTTTCTAGCAAAGCTTTTAATAAGAGAATATCCTTACTACGCTGGGAGCAATTCGTTGTTTCCGGAGACGTAAAACTAAAAATCATACAAGCGGTAATACGAAACCTGCTCCCGCCGAGGGGGGTTTGGTCTTATTTCGCCTACATTTAAGATTTCGTTTGTACAGCAATAAAAAATAAATAAAAAAAAACGAATGAAACAGGCTAGCCTACAGATGATTTCGTATTTTTTTTTTTTTTTTTTAGCATATCGGCTAAGGACGTTATTTTCGAATTGGAGCTGTCGAAATTAAAGTCCAAAACCTGTTTCCGAATCGGGTTTCGTAGTCATTTAGGTATGTACAAGATTAAATTTTTTTCGTGCTATTTGACTACGCTATTAAAGTTTCTTTTGTTTATGAAAAAGTGAAAAAATACTGGCAAAAACAGTTTTGTGTAAAAACATACAAAACACCGCTGTAGTAAACGAATAATTTCAACGATGTGTTTTTAAAATCGAAGCCTCATTGATATTAGAGTGTACATTGAAATACATAAAGTTCCAGAAAAGAAGTAAGTAAAACACCTTAGCTAAAGACCGATTTACGATACATGTACGTTACGTTTTGTCCAAAATTCTCTTTACTAAATAATACATAGTGAATAACTTTTTTTTCGTTTAGGAGTTTATTTTTAATATTCTCTTTTTCAATCTTAAAATGAAGCAGGAATTCAAAAAAATTATTAATTTAATATCGTATATTTAGATATTTTTTTTTAGCCGATAAACTTATTTCCGATTTTTAATTTTTGTTGTTGTTTTTATTTTGTTTGGGTTAGAAAAACTGTTATTATTTAAAGATTACTTACAATTTTTATAAAGAAAATAAAAATTACATCGCTTGTTAATATGGAAAATGCTTGTTTTCACTGATATAAAAGGAACTTATAATAATGTAAACTTAAATTTTTATATGTTTATACTGAACGGAGTTGATGAACCCGGAAGTAAACCAAGATTTCAGTTATAACGAGAACTAAGTAAAATTAGCAATAGAGGCAGTAAATGAAATTCGAAACAAAACTAAATTGGATGATGGCAGAAAAGTCAGTTACATTTATAGCAGAACCGTATGAATAAAAAAGGAAAATGAAGAATTAAAAAAGGAAAATGAAGAATTAAAAAAGGAAAATGAAGAATTAAAAAAGGAAAATGAAGAATTAAAAAAGGAAATTAAATAAATTTACTCTAAAGTTGAACAACCATTAGAAATAAATCATCAGATAGATAAAGTAAATAAGTCAGCAACCGAAAATAAACGATTTAGAAGACAAGGGCGGTATGAAACGGGAAAAGAAGGTGAAAATGTTACTTTCAACGGTAATCGCTAAAACTGGAATATAATTAACGGTAGAGGATAGGGTTTTACGAATAAAAATAAGGGGAAGTAACACTATTTTGTGTAAATATTCAAATAAACCAAGACCAATTATATTGCCGGAGGAATCTCGGGCATTTAAGAGCGCCGGCCAAGTATATTAAGAACAGGAAAACAAAAAGAACAGATATCGAGAAATAGTACAATAAGGAATTTATCTGAGACGGATATTTACACATAAACGAAAAAATGCGCTGATCGTCGATAACGAAAAAAGTTATTCTACAGTAGCGGGGGAAAAAAAAGGAGCGGTCATGCAAAAAAAGTACAGAAATAGAACACACAGAATTAACGATGATATTACATATACATCGAATAATTATTATTACTGCGATAAAATTTCTCTTGTTTTCATTGAAGTTTGTAATTCGCAACTATACGATAATGATATAAAGTAGGAAAACACAAAGTTCTCCTTTTAGTAAAAAATAACGCAATAGAAAAAAATGCTTATTTCGAGTTATGAAATAACTGCCGAATACTGAACTAAACTGATTCGATATTAACCGGTTTTTAATTAAATTTATTTTTTCCTTTTTCGAATGTTACGGTTTAGATTTGACAGTATTTCTGAACCGTTCGGTAACGATCTTCTTGGTGAATTCGTTCCTTAATGTGAAATTAAAAATTGATGCATCGTTTACTGTTTATGTTTTTTTTTCTTTTTTTTTGTAAATGATACATTCGTTATTGTAGTACAATGATTCGGAATTTTCGGAAATTTAATGTACACCAAATCGACCCGAAATCACAGCAGAAATAGCCGCTTTAGAGTGTACTGCTGTAATTCGGTGATTTGCCTCCCGTTTTTTTTTTGTTTTTTTTTTAACCCCCCTTGGGTTTACTACCAAAGAGCATTAGCCCAGCATAAAGGAATAGATACATGGAATAGAATAGAAATTATATTTTTATCCTGTCGACAATGTAATCAAGGAACACCCCTAGGACAGGAACAACAGAGAGAATAGGTAGAGAAAGAACATAAGAGGCGTTGAAAGAAGCAGGAAGACCAAGCTTTAAAAGATGATAATAAAGTAACTCACGCTCGCGAGATAAACCGGAGCACTCGAAGAGCACGTAATTCGCATCACAAACATACTGGGAACAAGCTTTAGGATCCAATGGATAATTACGAGATGCAGTCAAAGAAAAGCGATTTAGTGAAGAAGGAAGGAGACTATGCGAGAAACGGAGGCGAGATAATTTAGTAATTATGGACCGACGCAAACTGGGAAACTCATAGAACCAAGGACGAGGAGGAGAAACAGGATTAATCAAGAGATAAAAGGAATTAGGATTAGCGAAAAGAGATACATAAACAGAATGCCTAAGATGGCAGGATTTAATTAGAAGAAGAATATTGTGTGCTGGAACCCTACTGATAAAATTCCCATTGGAAACAGCAGCTTTAGCAAGGAGGTCGACGACGGCTACATTTCCATCAATGCCTGAATGTCCCGAAATCCAATGAAAGTCAATCTGGGTAGACGTCGATGAGGATAGATCATGAAGAAGAGAACAAATAGAAAGGATAATAGCATCAGTGGAAGGAAAAAGGGAAGGATAGCGCTAGAAGAACACTTAAAGAATCAGAAACAATAAGGAATTTGGAAGGACTTGCAGAAGAGGAAATATAAATAATGGTTTGTTGAAAAAGCAGTGATCAGATTTAAAATCGGTGGTAGAGTTATTTCTTTTCGAGAAGTTTGCACTGACACTTTTAGGGACATTGAGTGCTAGGAGTTGAGTATAAAAAAAAAAATATACCGATTTTTCCAGTCATTATTACTTTTCTGTGGTGTTTCATTTGTAGGCGAAATGAAAATTAGTTAAGTTGTGAGGCGGGCCACAGTGTAGATCACGCATATTCATTAAACACCGATGAAAAACGCAAATACGAAAAAAAACAATATTTTTTTCATAAACTAATAAGGGGAATTATATACGAAAAACTATCATGGAATAGTTCGGAATGAATTCAATATATATATATAAAACTATATATATATATAATCAATATAATAAGATGATTAAAAAGAACCCCGCGTGTAAATTTCGATATCACCAGTATAATCGTGTTAATTAAAGCGTTTAAAATTAAATATGGACGTATGTGAAGTTTGAGTGTGTAAAATTAATATATTTTCAAATGAAATTATGGCGCGCGTGTTAATAAATTCGTGCTTGGTTTTCTGTAAATATTCGTAAATAAACTTTCTTCGGTATTTAGGTATAATTAATGAGAATACGCTAATTTTCTAGTCAATATATTTGTAGCATTTTCCAAGCGGCAGTTTCAAATGCAGAAAGCGTTTTTAGCGACATATTACCGTTCGGCTGCGAGAACTGAATACTACACGAGAGTTGGTAAATGAAACCTTTCCCAATAAGTTGAAATATAATTAATGACTTGTCACACATGAGTCTTGTCACATATGGGACTTGGCCCAAATAAGACAACCCCGTGTTTCTGGAACAGGTGATTTTATTCGTACGGTTTCATTTCAATTTTCAACTTTTCCAGCTATCGGTTCCCCGCGTATTTAACATCCGGTTAGTGTTATTGATATCGTGTCGAAGGATTTGGTGCGCTGGCGCTAGTCAGACTATTCGAAACCGATTATTTCGACATTTTTTAAAGCAGCTCCACGAACTGTAAAGAAATCCGTAATCTGCAAGGGGGAGATATGAATTCATTTTATCGTTCTTATTGCGCGATGAATTTAAATTTTAACGCGTATTTTATTCAGTTTGTATTTTATTATTGCTAATAATGTTTTTTTTTTTGTATTTAACCGACTTCAAAATATTCGACTGTATTTTTATTTTATTTATTTTTTTTTTATTTTATTTTTTTTTTTATTTTTTTTATTTTTTTTATATTTTTTATGTGTGTTACCTCAGATTTTAGGTGAACCGATTTTGATGATTTGTCTTTTATTTAAAAGGTGGTGCTTCTCATGTGGTTCCATTTAAATTTTATCAAGATCTGATCGATAATTTTTGAGTTATCCTTAATAATGCGAGAGTTGAAGCTTTTTGGATGCTTTTCATTCATGATTAGTTCGATTTATTGACTTAAAATATTATAAATTTGCCAAATTACCATGGAAATATAGCTTTTGATGTTTTTACACCGTGGAAATGCAGTTCAAAACAAAGAAATCGATTTTTTTTAAAGTATTAAGTATGAAGAATAATGTGGGGAAAAAAATTGATTTTTAAAAAGAAAAAAATTCAAGCAAACGCTAACAATTGTAAAATAAAATGCTTTTTTACAAAAAATAAATATCGATACTTTTTTTTTTTTTTTTTTTTTTTTTATTTTTGCGTACAATCTGTCCCTGAACGGGTCAATAAGTAGCACTAATGTTTTACGGTATTATCATTAGATGCTGCCCATTAGCAGCCATTCTCTGTATATATTAATTAATAACGATGTTGTAGATCCATTTGACCATATCTTTTTAAACGTTTGAATTCTGTGGGATTTCGCTTGAGGTTGGCAGCCAGTCGATTGACATGTTTCTGGAGTCGCTGCATATATCTACCACTGTGTGTTCTGACCGTTTCTTTTACATCAGGCATGTGGAGATCCTTATGTAAATCAGTATTACAGATATACCACGGTGCTCCAACGATGTTGCGCAATACCTTAGACTGGAAACGCTGGATAGTTTTCAGTCTGGAGTTACTGGCGGTTCCCCAGATTTCTATTCCATATGTCCATATAGGCTTCAAAATAACTTTATATATTAACAGTTTGTTTTTAACTGATAAGAATGAATTTGTATGCATTAGCCAGTTCATACTCCGTAGTTTGAGCTCAAGTTGTTTCCTTTTGGCTAAAATATGGTTTTTCCAAGTTAGCCTTTGATCCAGGTGCAGTCCTAAATATTTTACGGAACAGGACTCAGGAATTATTTCGTCGTTAAAGCGGATTGGTGTATTTCCCTTAATTCTGTTTAGCGTAAACAAGACATGCGTAGATTTAGATTCGTTTACTCTGATTTTCCATGCTTTACACCAATTCTCTATATGCGTAATGTGAGTTTGAATATGCTCCACAGCAACATTAGGGTCATGATGGCTTGATAATATCGCCGTATCATCCGCGAACATAGAAGTTATAGTGTTAGCATTGTCTGGGAAATCGGAAGTGTAAATCTGGTATAGTACCGGACCGAGTACACTGCCCTGAGGCACACCGGAGTGTATACTATATATTTCAGAGTGCTCATCGTTAAAATTCACCTGAAAGTATCTGTCCGTTAGGTAAGATTTGAATAGTGTATAATATTGATGTGGTAGATTTTTCTTTAGTTTAAATTGTAGACCTATATGCCAGACTTTGTCGAACGCTTTTTCTATATCCAGGAATAGCGCATTGCAATATTTTTTTTGTTCGAAACTGCTGTTGATAACTTCAACTAATCGATGAATTTGTTCTGTCGTGCCATGTTGTTTTCTAAACCCAAATTGCCAGTCAGGTATTACCTTATTTTCTTCAAGTATTGGCTTTATTCTTCTTAAGATAAGTTTTTCAAATAGCTTAGAAGTAATGGGTAAGAGACTGATAGGTCTGTATGATGATACTTCTTCCTGCGGTTTGCCTGGTTTTTGCAACATTATTATGGTGGCGAATTTCCATTGAATGGGGTAATAGCCGGTACGAATTATTGCATTGAAAATATATGTTAATAATGTTATCGCTTTTCTCGGTAAGTTTTTCAGTTCTTTTGCAGTTATTAGGTCATATCCAGGGGATTTTTTTGGTTGAAGATGTTTTTGTATGTAAGATTTTACTTCCATTGGTGATACCGGTTTTATAGGTGGACACATTTGGAATGGCGCTTGTAGATAATTGTATATGTGGTCATCATCGCGAGTTATCATGCTGTTGTGGTCAAGGAAAACTTCAGAGAGGTATTCAGCGTATATTTTGGCTTTATCTTTGTTGGTTCTTGCCCATCCGTGGTTTTTATTTTTTAAGGGTGGTTGTTGAGGTGTGTGGTGACGTTTTAGATTTTTGGTGGCCTTCCATAGCGAGTAATCGGTATCAATATTGGGCGTCAGGTGTGTAATATAATCTTGAAAGACTTCGTTCTTCCTGTCCGATAACGCTTTCCTCAATTGTTTCGTTATTCTGTTTAATGCATTTTTATTGATTGGGTTTCTGTCCCTGTGCCAGATTCTCCTTAGTCGTCTTTTTTCCGCGATCATATCCTTTAGTGCTTTAGGATGTTTAGTAGATTCCATACACAATTTTTTTTGTGGGGTAGCTTGATATGCCGCTTCGTGAATACATTTGATAAAATGTTCAATAGCAATTTCGACGTTTTCTTCCGTTTTTAATGGAATAGTTAAATCTATTTTGCTTTCGACCGTCTGCTGAAAAACATGCCAATTGGTATGTCTGTTTGTCAGGCTTGGTCTCATGGGAACTTGTGTTATTGTACTATTAACGCTTAAGATTTTTGGGGAATGATCGGACGTACCATCCATGGATGTTTCTACTAGTGTGTGGTCAACGTCGACCCCTTTGATGATAAAAAAATCTAATAGGTCCGGTAGCTTGTTTACATCGGTTGGCCAATATGATGGTATACCATCAGATAAGTGCAGGTATTTGTTTTTTTGAACACATGCGTATAACTGCCTACCTCTGGGTGTTGTTAGGCGAGATCCAAAGGATATGTGCTTAGCATTGTAATCGCCACCAACGATAAACTTGTTTCCAAGACTTTTGAAGTATTCTTCATAGTGCTCTTGCTTGATGTTATGCTTGGGGGGACAGTAAGCTGATGATATTGTAAGTGGCCCAAACGAGGTCTCTATCATGACGGTAGTTGCTTGCAGGTATTCTCTTGTAAAATCATTTACTTCGGAATGCTTAATCGCGGTTCTTATAATAATTGCGGTTCCTCCATGGGCTGTGCCATCTGGATGGTTAGTGTGGTAGACTGTGTAATGGGGTATCTTAATATAACTTTTATTAGTAAAGTGAGATTCAGATATTAAAAGAATATCAATGCTATTACTTATTAGGAACGCTTCAACTTCATGGCGATACTGCACCAAACCATTAATGTTCCAAGTAGCTATTCTAAGTAATTTATTCATTTGGACGAGAAGTTGTTAATTAAAGTTGATAACATGTTCAGTATCATACTATTTTGTTGAATAAGTTGATTGAAAATATTTTTGAATTCTACCAGGAATTCGTTGAGTTGGGATCCTATGCCGGAGTTTAAGTCGTTTATATTTAAAGCGTTGTTATCTATGTTATACAACGTGGGTTGAGATATAGTTTTTTTGTCCTTACGATCGTGTAGTATAGTATTTCTAGCCCATGTGAAATCATTTTGTGTAGGAGGTTTAGTATTAAGCGTTGCAGGAAAATCTGCTTCAGTTGGAACGAACTCTCGTACGTTTTTGTTTACTCGCTGTGCTGTATTATGAGATTTATACCTTTTATTGATTAAATTTTTATATATGGTACAACCTTTATAATTTGCTGGGTGATTCCCTTCGCAATGTATGCATTTAGCATGTTCTTGTATCGATTTGTTGCAATTTTTAGAGTCGTGCTGTTCACCGCATTTGACACAAGCGAATGGTAGTGTGCAGTAAGACTTACTGTGGCCAAATAGTTGGCACCTGGTGCATTGTATTATTCCCTTATTCTTATATGGCGGTTCCACCTTAATCTTCATGTTTAAGAGATATTGCATATTATAAATATCTTTGTTATTTGTATTAGGCTCGAGGTCCACAAAAAACATGGGTAGGGGCTGTTTCGTTCTTGGATTACGTACATTTATAACGTTCCTCGTTATGAATCCTTTTTCATTCAGATCTTCTTTTATTTCTTCTGCCGGCATTGTATGATGTATATTTTTAATTACAACGCGGTAGGCTCGCTCCTCTTTGAGTTGATATGTATGATATACTATATTTTTTTCTTTTAGCTGTTTTATAACTTTTCTATAGCTATCAGCATTGTTAGTTTTTAATTTTATTTTCTTGTCGTTTAGGGCCTGACAAACGAAATCGTCTTTATTTAAAATTGAAGAGATACATGCTTCCATTTCTTTATAATTAACTACACCATATAGAATTATAGGGGGAGGTTTTGAAATTTTCAATTCTAAATTTTTGCTGTTTCTGTTTTGTACATTACTTGTGTGAGTATCACTATCCGGGTGATTTATTAAAGGCGAGAATCTATTTGGTTTCATTACTACAGTAGGGGAACTATCAGGAGTTAGTACTCGTTGTCGTTTTCGAGTTGGTACAATTTGCCATGAATTTGCCGACTGCACAATTGTGATTGGAGTTACCTTTTTTTTCGTTTTTGAATTTGTGTTATGTGTCACTTGTGTATTTTCTTTATTAGCACGTGCGAAATTGATATTATGCTCTTTAGCAGTGTTATTTGTGTTCGTAGTTACATTATTATTTGCATTGTTAGTGTTAATATTATTTATAATATCACCACCATTAAAATCGAACGGAGATAAAGGAACGGACTCACCGCCGATTTGCATCGAGTCGTCGTTATCATCAATATGATTTTCAAAAGAAGCAGCAGCATCATCAGCTTGTCGGCTGTTGACAGACTTGCGTTGAATAATAGGCGATCGTAAAACCATTCCGGTGGTTTACTTGCGAGGGTAAAGATAACGAAATACCGGCTTGCTGATAAGCAAGCCGACCACTTTGCCGTAACACGACTCAAATACAACGAATAGGAAACTATCAACTACCGTAATCAATTCGAGAGAGAAAAATTATCGAGAACAATTAAACGCGTAACCGAACGTGAACAATCACTGAGTTTATCGATACTTGAAGGTTTATTATAAAAATTTTTAAAAAATGCGCTGAAAAGTAAAAAATAATTACTCCCGATAAAAAATATATATCAGAGTGATATAATACCCTTAAAGGTGATACCGTAATTCTTATACAACATTCATACCTTAATTAGAGTCGACATTAAATTCATGTTACTATATCTAGGAACAATTTAATGAACATTTAACGCAGTTTTTAATTATTATTATAATATGAATTTGATGCTGACTCCGAAATGTTAATGTTGTATAAGAATTACGATATCTCCTTTAAGAGTATATCACTCTGATACACATTTTCTAATCGGGAGTAATTATTTTTTACTTTTTAGTGCATTTTTTAAAAATTTTTATAATAAACCTTCAAGTATCGGTATTTATTTTTTTTTTTAAAATCGTTTTATTGTTTTTTATTTCTAACCTGTTGTAATATATTGCGTTCTTTAAACGCGAGAAAGTGGATATTATTAGTTCTGTTTAGTTTTAGATGTTGCATGGCGACAAATAATTGAATGTAAAAAGAAACCTAAAAAGTATTTAAACTATATTAAATAAGATGGACAAGAGCCGAAAATGTTCCCAAGGATAACTATATAACATCCGATTCCTAGCTGTTTTTTCCGATATTATGAGTATATTTAATAGCTCATCAGAATGGCTAACCCGGGGGGGGGGGGTACATGTAAACGCGATAACGCAGTATTATAATGATACCGACGAAGCGCGAAAGTGTAGCTCCTGTCAAAGGTCCATCACACCTATTGCTTGTGCCCTTGAAGTGGGCATGCTACTTACTATATTGTCCGTCTTAACGATTTTAAGCGCTGGATATGCAACAACCTCCATCATGGGTACTCTTTTAGCGACATAATTACGGCCAACAGCAAATGACACTTTCGACGCTACGCGTTAATTAATCGGTAGAATTTCAACGCTCATTATGCAGAGTTACCGAGGTGGAATTGTGCTGCGGATCACAAATTTCTCACGCAATGAAAGAGCTCTGATGCGGTACTCAAAATCTTTCGGATATTCCTCAAATTGCAACATCTTATAGAGTAACCAAGCGGGGGAACACCCCTCGAACCGTCAACATGATGATGCCCCATGACCCCGTACATAGAGACTATTGCGATGCTTTTAGGTGACACACCACAGCTGTCCTACAAACTCAACTGTTACAATAATCCCAATCACTTACCGTTTTTGTTCAAATGCCCCTTTAATTAAAATCTCGAATGCAGAGATGTACTTCTTCCATTTATAAAGGGCAGCGGCTTCTTAAACTTTCGAGCCGCAAATTTATTATAAAGTCTTAAAGTCTAATAGTAACGTCCGAAAACCAAAAAAGAAAAAAAAAAAAAAACAAAACTTAAATTCTTTGTACCCCGCGTGTATATGTTTATCTTTCGACATAATCCGCTAAAGAAGTGATGCGAGCGTTTCTGGAATATTTTGTTTCCCGAGCGCCTTTGCAGGCGCAATAATATTTTTCAATTTAAAAGCTTAATAACACAAGTGGCGGTGTAATGGTTATATTTTTGAAATCACGTGGTAATATTAGTTGCAGTTAGGGATCGTTCAGAATTAAGTTTTTTTGTTAAATATAATTCTTTTTCGGTAACCTTTTTTTGAAATGACCAAGTTAAAAAAATTAAAAATATACCGGAGATTTGTTAAATTTAGATTTTAGACATTTTCTATTGTTTTAAACGATTTTAAATATTCTAAAATTTTTCAACATGATCATCGTAATTCGTTAAAATTCCACATTTATTAAATACCACATTCAGGTAAACTTGGTAACGTTTAATTACTGCATTTAAACCAACAATTGGTAATTAATGGTTAAAGCCAATATCGGCTTAAACCGAATACGAATAAATGAAGAAAGTTTATTATTATTATTAAAAGAAATTATTTATACTCAAAAAAAAAATTATCAGTGAATAATCAGCCTAGAAAAATTCTACGCCGATTATTCGCTGATAACCACATCCGAGAATTTATCCGCCATCGCCTTCCCGCGAAAAAGTCGCCGCACAATACAAATATTTTTTAATATCCGGGAAGTAAGGAGAAGATCTCATACTCCTTACGAGGGAGAGAGAATAGCGCGAGATAAGCATCCCCGGAACTGACATCGTTTCATTTCGCTATGCGTAGCGGAAGAAAATAATTTGAAAGGAAAATTTAAAATTACAAAACGGACAGACATACCGGTGTAATTTCTCATTATTTATGTAACGGAATTCAACGTACGCAAATAAAACCGCAATTTGAAACGCGCCTAGTAAAGCGAAAAACAAAAATGATAGGCCTTCCCTATATTATACATGTATGTATGTTTGGCGCAGCAAATGGTCGCGATATTCGGCGAACATAATGTATCTCTCTACCAGCCCGTTGTCATTCTATACATAAAGAGCAACATAAAAAAAAAGCAAGCAACATAAAAAAAAGCAAGCAACATAAACTGCTATAACACGTGACAGCTGTTATTCAAAAAAAGCTTATCCTGAAGGGCTGTGTGCTAATGTTAGAACTACCCCGTATTTACTCCGAGACTATCTTCCGTGTAGATTTATTTTCGTTTCGTTCGTTCCAGCGCGCATTGGTAAAATTCATTTTTTCGTTTAATTTTTTTTTTTTTTGTCTTCTTATTATCGAAATACGTTTTTACGAGCCAACCGGTGTCTTATCGTCTCATCTGTTTAATTATCTTAAAGATACAAACCGGTTTTCGTGCAATGTATCGTGTTGTTGCGGTAACTTGGTGGACCGCGATGGAATAACCGACCGCGAGCATTAACTTTTTTTTCCCGGTGAAATTGTAATTTTCGGACTGCGACAGGTGAAAGGAATACGCAGAGCTTTGGTGACTGTCGAATTCTGTTCACATCGGTAGTCGAACGGGGTACATATGAAGCAGCGTTTTACCGATATTTAAAACTTTTCCAATCATTCCCTCCTATCCCTGTTGCCTCGGAAAACTTCTTGAAAACGCGCCAAGAAAAACCCTGTTGATCTCTCTCTCTCTCTCTCTCTCTCTCTCTCTCTCTCTCTCTCTCTCTCTCTCTCTAGAGGTAAGAATCATTCCCTCTTATCCACACGCGTATTTGTAATGTATCCTATTCTTGGCGTACAACTATTTTATTTAAAAAATTATTTTCTGGCCCCGTTTTATTCCATCTGTAACATGTTCATGTATATTGTTTTTCCTCCGCGGAATAATTTCTATCCAGCTTTCGTCCAGTCTGTTTTTCTTCTCATTAAACATTCCGCCGTTTTTCAATTTTTGCAGCTACACAGCGCCCATTTTTTTGTGTTTTGTCCCCTCTCTTCAATCCGTAACAGTTTCCTTTTCCTTGTCCTCTTCCCGCCTGCCACCATCAGTTTGTTACCGACGACGATGTCCTTATAATTTGTCGTCGGCTACGCTTCTCTTCTTATCCGTAACTGGAATTTCTTTCTACCAGCGTCTGATCGGTAACGTTCCGTTTAGGAACAGTTGAACTAGTTGCTAATCCATCCGTGAAGCTTGACGTCTTCCTCTCGATTTCTTCCCGACAATTCTTCAAGTAGTACTTTTTTTAAGGATGGTATGCCTCGATCCTCTCATGATGTGTTGTCCCAAATATTGCAGCTTCCGTTTTTTGGATGGTTTGTAGGAGTTCAACAGTCTCTGTTAAGTATTTGAATATTCTTTACTTTGGGCTACGCTAGCCTTTTCAATTATGCTCCCCGCAATTTATCGACGTCTATTTCTTCTCCGTTCATTCGGTAGTTTCTGTTTTGTTTTTAGGAAAATTCTAAATATTCCTTCGCCGAATTAACTTCGCAAGAGTGAGAACCACGAAAGCCTGGCTTATGTCCAGAAACACAGCGTTGTCGCCGTACTTTTTCTCTTTTCGAGAGATGTTTCAACGATGCATTTGTTCTAGTATGCTTGGCTCTAAATCCAAATTGCTGGTCTGCTATCAGACACCTTTATATCGTTGATGACGGGCATCATCCGTTTCAGGAGCAGTTTTTCATAAAGTTTAGAGGTTACAGGCAGGATATGAAGCCGGGTCTGTTGGAGAATTCCCGAAGTTTTAACGACAATCTGCGACAGTTTTAGTTGTTAAGAAAAATACCGCAGCTGGACCATCGCATTAAAATTGTATGTCAGCAGTATGGAACCGATACTTAACGCAATAAACAGAGCTGCGTTAGATGCCGCATGGCTAAACTGGCAGTTTTGATGCCCCATCCGGTCAATTATTTTATAAAATTTCTCCTGCTCCTTTTAATAATACTTTCTTAATCATTTGCTTCCCAACTCTAGCTGCTATTACTTTCCTTTGCGCCGTCCATTTCTAATCGTATAACTTTTTAACCGTTTAGTTAGTTGTTTTTGCTGCGGGGGGTCAAAGTCGCTGACGGGCCTTCAAAAGAAGAAAAGGAGAAAAACCTTTTTTTTTTTACACACACATATATATATATATATATATATATATATGTGTATATATATATGAAATATTATAAACGCCTACACGTTACTGCAGAGTGAACGCAAATGTCCGAATAGTTTTTGGTCGTAGTTATCACTAGATGCATGTTGGCTCGAATTTCATCCTGTAAGGAAAATTTATTAATTAAGTAAACCGGTTTCAAGTTGAATGCGCAGTTGTTGCATCAGAATGTTCAGAAAATGCGCGGCTTATTATATTCCAGCATTTCGATGAATATCAGAATAGTTCTTGTTTTTCGTCGATGGCTTTTAATTGCGCGAAATGAACTAAATTTTTAAATTTTAGAAGCTGTTCAAAATAGGTATACATGTGGGGAACAAATAATAACCTAAACAAGATTAATAGTACACCCAGGAGACTGTAATTAAGGCATAAATGGCCGAACAAATGCTACCGACTTCGGTGTGTAGGAAGATAGATAAATATCACTGATAGAAAAAACGAAAAAGCTCTATACTAAAATATGCCTTTTTTCTGATTCGAAAAGTTGAAAGAAATTCAGTATTTTTTCTCTCTCGAAAAAATGTGTTTAGCCTTGTCGAAAATTAACCCATAGAGGGGGGGGTGCAAGGAAGCATACTGTTCGATGTTTTCAATAGTGCGAATTAACGAATCGCACACCATTACCTAATACAGAGGGCTTTGGCTAAAAATATTTTTGATTTTTCATAGTAACAACAAATACAAATATAACAATAAAATTATTGCTTACTTAGAAACATTTTCGGGTATAACCCATCATCAGCTAAAAACACAACTCAATATATGTGATCAGAAACAAATTCTAAAGGAGTGTGATTTAGAATTTGTTTCTGATCACATATATTAAGTTGTGTTTTTAGCTGATGATGGGTTATACCCGAAAACTTTTCTAAGTAGGCAATCATTTTAACGACCCACTACCAATTCTCACCAAGCTACTTCAGAATGTCAATGTCAACGACTCCGCAGAATGCCAGGCAGCAGTCACCAGCTCGTTACATCTGTGGCAACTTGAGCCTGCAGCAGTTAACCTATCGGTTCTGCAAAAGTATAAGTCCTACGGCATGTCAGAGAAACTTACCCAAGACGCGTGTGAAACAATAAGACAGTACGGCAACGCTATCCAATGTTATACAGATGGAGCAAAAGCAGCACCCGTCGAGGGGATGTCACCAACTGCGTGCGCCTTCGAAGTGAAGGGAGCAATAACAACCATCCGTCTGAACGATTACTGCTCAATCCTAGATGCCGAATTATATGCAATACGCTTATGTCTGGAAATGATCCTGGCGTCCACAGTTCCAATCCATGACATCCTATTGATAACAGACTCATTATTGGCGGCTAAGATGTTAGGGGGAGCCCCGGGGAGGGGGTTAATAAACCACGTCCTGGCACTCATTATGGAGCTACAATCGAAGGGATATAATCTAATAGTGTTGCGGGTCCCACGTCACGCGGGAATCCCAGGAAATGAAAGGGTGAACACAGCAGCTCACTCAACCATTACAGCTCCCCCAGTCCGCAAAGCATACTTGGGCCCCCTCAAATATCAGAAGCAGTAAAAAGACAACTAATGGAACAGTGGAAACAAGAACACATCACCACCCTGTCCCACCACCAGAATATAAAGAAATCCGTATAGCCATTGTGGTCCCCCCCAGGGGACCTTACGAGTTTATTATCGCGCGCTCAACCGTTTACACCTGGGCCACACGCGACTATTCCACGACTACCTGTTGGAAGGCACTCACCCTCTAATTACGTGTCCTTTCTGTCGCGCACAAGATCCACCGGCGGTTGAGCACATTCTCATAAATTGCCCTACATTCCAATCCTACAGAACGAGATACGGATTTGATAACCTCAGCCATGTTCTCTCGAACTCAGAAGCGAACCAAAGTGCAGTTTTCCAGTTCGTCAGGGACGGTGGATTAGGGGCATTCCTGTAACCGGAGACTCTCGGGCCGTAATAGTCTAGATGTTATACACGGCCCGGGGTCTAACCAAGGTTTGAGAAATTTAAAGAAAAAAAAAAAAAATTATAATTCGAATTTATTATATTTGTATTTGTTATAACTTACTATATTCTATAATTAACAATCAGAATGTTAAAAGATTTTTTAATATTAAAAATTTAAAGCTTTCACAGTGATTACTCATGATAAATAAACTTCTGATGATGGCCAGTGTAAGCTGGTCGAAACGTTAAGCGAATAAATATCTTTTTAAAAACACAGTTGTTTACGAAAATTATTTATCATGAGATTTTTTAATAATTGTTTTTTTATTAACGCATGCCGAATGTTGCTAATAATTATGTGTGTGTGTATGTGACATATAATGTTGCCGGTGTCTAAAGACGAAAAAAATAAATAAATAAATAACGGAAAAAATTTGCCGAATAATTTTGCTTTATTTACTCGAGGAAATTCGAAATTTTGTTGTTAATGTTCCGCTCCTCTTAGTTCTGAACTTCATCGCGTAAGCCCTGAGGACATTATTTCGAGGTAAAATTATAATTAAATTCGGATTTCTCTATTGGACAGGAAAAATAGGAAAAATCTTTTCTAAAAATGTTGTAGAGTAATTCGGGGAGAATTTTTACAAAACGCTCAAGTCACCTCACCTCATTAGCGATTAGAAAAAAGTTTAATACCATTTTGTACGCTATATATGGTTTTTGAGAATCGCCATTTTTTTCACATTTTAAATGTTTAAGACTTTCTGAAATTATTTCAAGGCGCATATATGGATATGAAAAAAAAAAAAAAACAGAAGAAAATTTTATCACTCTAGGTTAATAATAAAAAAAAAAAAAAAAAACTAAAAGTTTTTTAGTTTTAATAAAATTTCTAGATAACTTAAAAAAATATCGACGACGTCGTCGTAAAACATTTTTTGTCTATTCCACCCTCCCAGGTACAAAGCAAAAACATATCCATGTTAAAAGAAAAAAAAAAAAAAACAAAACAGGAAGTTAATCTCTCGTTAAGCGTTTGCGCGGGAAATTACTCGGAAATTTTCTAAGAAAAAATGCAGCCTCTAGTCGACTGCTGGCGAAAATATTAAATTTTCCACAACGGAGATAATAACTTTGTTGAAAATGGGTTATACAACGTTGAAAGTTAGCCGGAATTTAACGGTAAAGCGGTAACTTGGCAGCTTTTTCAGCCGGAGACGGACTTTGCCTAAAAGCAACAGTAGTAAGCCTTCGACGGTGAAATTTTAGTTTCTATCTGCAGATTACACGCGCCCAGGACGCAAATTTGAATAAAATCGCAGACTCTGTTTACATTGCCGTTTGCCGAATAATCGATTAATAACTGCGCTCTCGTATTGGCACGCTTCATTCGGTTTTAATAAAAACCTATGCTTTTTTCCCTAAGGGGTATTTTCGCGTTGTCGTCCGACGGAGTGATCGATTGCAGCACTGCCTTCATGCAAGCATGTATATGATGAGTTGTATGCAGTTCCCCCACCGCCCCCGGTATGTCTGGTCTTGTTGTCAACCTGTTTTCTCGGATAAACTGTTTACTTTTTTTTTTTCCCGGTACCGAGACGGTGTTTTCCCGCTTTAATTGTTCTTAGTTAAATTCCTACGTGATAAGTGACCTTTCTTCGTCAATAATGCGGCTTGCTACGTGCACATTCTTGCTTATAGATATAATCAAGCGCGATTGCGTATGTTCCATTCGGGGATTAGGTAATGTGATATTAGTCTCATTAAGTATAAAAACATATGCAATAATTCAGGGTGGTCTAAAAGTCATCGCACATCGCAAAATCGATTACTGTTCACGAATCGTTTATTAGAAAAGAATGGAACAAACGTTACGAAAAAAACCCTAATGACACAAGTTTTCTTTTTGTTTGTCATCGATGGTACAAATTGCCGCCCCTCATAATTTATGCATTCATCAAGGCGCTGGATGCAGTTTTTGATGACGCGCTTCCTCATCTTCGAATCGTTATGTCAGCAAAATGCGCCGTAAATGTACGCCTCCACTTCTCCCAAAGTGTGTGGATTACGTGCGGATATATCCTTAACAGAAACCCCAGAAAAAGAAATCCATCGGTGTAAGGTCAGGAGACCGGGCAGGCCATTCAATAGAACCTCGGCGGCCATTAACGAGTAATTACGTACAGGTACTGCGTAATGGGAAGGGGCTCCGTCTCTCGCTGGTAGTACATCGTATTGAAATGATCATCTCCAGCCAATCCGGGCGACAAATAGTCGCGTAACATGGGTAAGTAGCTCTTACCGTTTACCGTTCCCTCAAAGAAGTACGGTCCAAAGACTATGCCTCCCCCCCAGACTGTTAAACCGGGCTGGTTCAACTGCTCTTCGAAACGGACATGAGGGTTAGTTAAGTCGCAGTGCACGGAATTATTTACATGGCCTGATAACTTAAATTGAGCCTCATCGGAAAACAGAATTGTCGAAAAGAGAGTGCCGTCTGCCTGCTGCTGATTTCTCATTATCTCACAATACTCGACTCTCCGCTCAAAATCATCGTCGTTCAATGAGACGTGGGGCCGGGGTAACATTTGATTTTTAATCTGGCTCTTATGTACCATGATTGAGACATATCAACAACCTTTACCTGAAGATGTACTCTTCTACGAGCGGTTCTGCTACGCGTTCTAAATTTCCTTGCGTTAAAGCAGTCAACGGTGTTCCACTTCGTGGCGCGACTAGTACAGTTCCGATTCTTTCGAATTTATTCTTTAAATAATAAATGTTTCGTGCGGGTGGTGCTTGATGTTGGAAATTATTCGGCCATTCACGAACTACAGCCGACACACCGCCGGTAGAAGAAGTTTTTAGAATGAAAATGTGTTCGTGTACTTCATGACGCAAGCTAAAACGCATAAATTCAAGACTTTATGAAACGCCGTCGAAGAATGGGGAGTGAAAATATCGGCTGATGAGAAACAGTCGACGAACGTGTGCTGATACTTGTAGCATTCCGGCATCTGGTAGGAGTGGCGGGTAGGAGAATGAATGTGTCTGTACGCGTAGTTACGGATATTCCAACACGATTCTGAAACCTCGTGCTAAAGATGCTCTTACCATTTCACTCCACAGTTTACATGCGTTCGTACTGTTACTTATCAGTATAGCACATGTATGTATACTAGAGCTGGGAGATTACGAATAATTTTAATAATAATCGAATGATCAACGAGTCACTAATTTTGATAATCGATTATAAAAGTAGTAACCGAGTGATCTGTATAATCGAGTGATGAATGACGAATGACGATTATATAATATATGTAGTAATCATTCATATTATGAACAACGCGTGTATCAATTGTTTTGTCAGAGTATTAGTGGTGCTTTGAACTTTTTTCTTTTTTTTTTTTTTTTTTACTTTTGAAATATTTATTATTTTCTGAAATTATATTGTGCATTTTAAATAAGACACTCACTTTTAAAGGTATAAATTATTATTTTATCGAGATAATTTTAACCTATATTAATAAGTATTTCTACAAACTAATGTCAATAATCCTGTATTCACGAGATATTCTCATAATCGAATTATTTTACACAATTGTGATTCACAATCATTATATAATTTTGGATATATGTACGTCTGTCGTTACTATTAATTTCGCCGATAAAGATATCAATATTTGTCAAAAACTACCATTAAAATTAAAATAAATAATAATTTGAAATAAATTTAACTTTATTAATGAAATTTAAAAAAAAAAATCAAATCACATAATAGTTCTCGTAAGTAAACACTAAATTATAATCAAATACCACAATGATCACTCGAATGAACAAAAGTAGTAATCGAAATATCTCGAGATTGTTCATAATCGAGTGATTCCATTAGTATATCTCGTAATCGCCCAGCACACTAATGTATACTACGTTTTGGCTTATTACACATCTCTTCGAAAATTATGCAACGACTTTTGGACCACCCTGTGTATTATTTAAATGGACAAACTCTAGATTTTATCGTTACAACATGTCGACTTTAGGAAGTAGCTAATTTCAATTCTTATATAATAATATGATTCTCTCGCTGTAGCTTTATATTCGTCAGCATTACCGAAATTAAGGCAGCTGACGTATTTGATACTTTTTGTTGTTAACTATTACCTAGAAGAATATTTGCTTTCGCCCTTTTTTTTTTTTTTCTTCTTACAGTTGGCCTAGTTTCCGATTAAATACTTAAGGGGGTTGCACCACTTATTATTTTCAATAAAAATATATATATGTCCGTCTTTTTCTTTTTTTTATTTTCATTGTTTTAAGATTAATAGCAGTAACTGATTATTTTTTTAAAAAAAGCCGTCAAACTCTGGTACTAGTACTTTTTTTCATGACGACAATATGTAATCTTGTATGTAACGCTTAAACCCGAAAATGTTCGATTTTTATACGCGTGCGGCCAGGCTCATGTCGATCTCCGCATGCTGATGATGATGCTACTTTGCCTTTTACGCATTCGTAATTTTAATCATTTTTACCCGTTCGTTTTTAGTCCGTTTTAATTAGTCGACTGTCGTTCCGATGACGACAAGGTACGCGGAAAAATCTTTGCCATTTTGCTCAATTTTTTATGCCGTCTGATTTAAGGGGAAACACGGACAAGCACCTCTATGGACGTGTTGGCATTCCGGTAAGTCAGAGCAGAATGTAGTTCTCGTTCTGTACCATTGTCATTTTGAGCGACGATAGCAGTGAGGCACTTTTACGAGGCACTTTTCAGTTGAAATTGCTGCAGATGGCTGCAGTTGAAATTTAGAAGCACCGTAGAGGATCGCGTGCAGGCCGAATTAACGAATTTATGTAAAGTTTTCAAAGTTTGCAGCTTTTATTTGCGAAAATTGGAGCGCATTATTCACAGATGCTACATTAGAATAACGGTTTCTAGCGGACGGCAAGGCGGGGGGGGGGTATTTTTTTAAGGAATCAGTTCGCCAATTCACCTTTGATGGAAACAGACTCCGAGAATAGTTCGATCTGCAGGTCAAAGGAAGAAAGGAAAGCTAAATTACTCTCGGGGAAAAGCGTTTTCTCGTGTTCTCCTCGCATAGTCTTCGCTTTTAAGTCGCTACTTTCTTCGGATTTATGTTAATCGGAATTTTATTTATTTTTCCATTATCTGTCGCAGCTTTCTAGTGCATTAGTTCGACCGCGAATATTCTGCATATTTGCTGTTTTACCGTTTTGCGGTACGAAAATAGCAACGTATTTTCCGAGCAAACTTTCCAAATGAGATTTATACGCACTCTTCAACTAACGGCTTACTTGGATTTCATTTTTAAAAAATGTAAAATTCTGCTCGGAATCGTTTTAAAATCTGTCGATAAATAATACAGGAACGACAAAAAAAATCTATTTCCAAACCGGGCTAAAAATTCGGTTTTTAATGTGTTACTTTGATTTTTTATTTTTTGTTTATTGTGTATTGACCCAACAACAGGAAATGCTAAGCTAAAAAACTAAATAGCTAGGCGAAAGGACAGCAGTGCAGGCACCACAGAAGATGAAGGAAAAGAGAGAATAAAGGAAGCGTTATAGGGAGTAGGGGGACCGAATGTCAAGAGCTGGCGTTATATAAAAGAGAGCGTTATTTAAGAAGAGCAGGAACTCGAAGAGAAAATGTGATCAGCATCGTATATACGAGGAGAATCACATCGAAAACAGCGTTGATTGTTATTTTTCTCATTCGATTGCTTTAATTTCTACACTTGTGCCGTTCTCGGTAATCGCGCGATTGCCGAACAAGACAAGTCTCTCTAACGTTTCAAAATTTTATCCCCTCTCGCATTCGTATAGCATTAGGCAACATAAAATGATACTTTTCGAACACTCGTGTGACATTATGCTAATGAATATTTGTCGATTTTTGTAAATACTCTTAATTACTCTTCGAGGGAATCGTTTTCAGTGCGATTGATATTGTTTCAAAATACTCGGGATTATTTTTTTCGACGAAGAAACTGTGAAAAAAATGTGTCTTTAGAAAATTGCAACCGACAAATAAAATTTCGCGCGATTAATATTGGAAATTTGTAAAAAAATCTAGACGCCACACAATATCAGTATTAACAAATGCAGACTTGGCGATTACCGTAACGAAGATCTCGAGTCTAACAATATGCGCCTTCAAGAAAAATGAACGAGATATCTACGCTACACCGAGATAATCTCCGATATTTATCAACTTTCCTGTGATCGCGACAATCATCATCAGAATGAGATCTGATTCTCATGGTCGATAAAGCGAATATCTCATGGTCGATAAAGTGAATATCTCATGGTCGATAAAGTGAATATCTCAAGGTCTTTTTTTTTTTTTTTTTTTTTTTTTTTATAACCCCCCTTTGGGCATATCAACAAAGGATCTTCGCCCAGAAACGAAAGGAAGGAGAAGGATCAGTTAAATGTAGATTCGGTCAGCTATTGATAAGATAAAGGAACTGAGGATAGGAACAACTGAGATCGACGGAAACGATAAGATATACGAGGCACAATAAGGAGTAGGGAGTTTGAGTGACAGCAGATTGGAATACAAAGAGGTACGTTCGTTCACGAGGGATGGACATTCAAAGAGGATATGGTCAGGATCACAGACGGCTACGTCGTCAGGATGAAGAGGGCAATAAGGGGAAAGAGCGAGATGAAAACGAAAGCGTGAGGAAGGAAGAAGAGTATGATTCAGACGTAAACGGATAATAGGAACAATAACGGAGCGGTGAAGCGAAGGAAAATCGTAAAACCAAGGCCGCGTGGGAAGATTAGGTTGGATGGAAAAATAAAAGGAAGAATGATTAGAAAAGGAGGAAACGTAAAAATCTGACCAAAATCTAACATGAAACTTTTTGCACAATGGGAGTAAATTCGAAACGGGAATTTTAGAGAAAAAAAAGCGGGAGGATACAGCAATCTGAGCCAAAGAATCAGCCATTTCGTTACCCTCTATCCCCATATGACTGGGGACCCAGAGCATTTCAATGCGGATAGCGTGAAGTGAGAAGAGAGTGTGAATGAGAGAGCGAATACGGAGGATGAAAAGGTCAGAGGAGTGAGAGGGGAAATGAGAGGAAATAGCTTTAAGAGCACACATGGAGTCAGAGATAATTAAAAATTTAGAAGAAGAACGATGTGAGGAAATATGGATTATGGCACGTAAAATGGCCGTTAACTCGGCCGTAAAGATAGTACAAAAGGAAGGGAGACGAAAAGATTCAGAGAAATTAATGCTCGGAATGATGAAAGAAGCTCCAACTCCATTAGGCCCCTTCGAACCATCCGTAAAAATAGCAATATGGGAAGGAAAACGGGATTCGATATAACTATGGAATTCCTGTATAACTGTTGGATAGGAAAGGGATTTGGAGGAAAAAGGAAAGTAGAATACATTGGGAGGATTGGAGAGATCTGCAAAATTGAAAGAAAAGTAAGGGAGATTGTTATAAGAAATTGTGCAGGATAAAAAGGAATTCAGCCGCAAAGCAATGTGGGCTAGAATAGGAATTTTCTTGGGAGTAAAACGCCAGTTTTGCAGAATAGAAAGATACGAAGGAATAAGTTTGGAGGATGATAACGGTAAGCGTTTACACAAGAAACGATAACCTAAATAGGATCTGCGAATGAAAAGGGGAGGCGAGTTAGACTCAGCGAGAACTGCTGGTACTCGAGAAGATCTAAGAACACCAAGGCAAAGACGAATACAAGAATTTTGAATTATATCCAGCTTGGAAAGAAGTGATTTTGAGGCAGAGCCATAGATAAAGGAACAGTAGTCGAATTTGGAACGGATAATCGAATTGTACAAGGAAATAAGGAGAAAGGGATCGCCTCCCCATTTTGTTGGAAAGGTCGATAAAGTGAATATCTCAAGGTCGATAAAGTGAATATCTCATGGTTAATGAAGTGGAGCAAGTGACGACTTTTTCTACCAACTCGCATTAAATTTATAGCGCTCGTACCTCGTTCCCGGATATTTCCTTTTGAAGAATCCACAGTGGCTCCTCGTATTCTTTTAAATTTAAACTTATTTAAAACATTTCCCATTTACTCTGCTAATAATTTAGCTAGTGACGAGATCGTTCGTTATAAAATGTAATTGAGGCCAGCCCAAGAATTACGTTATAAATTTTAATCATTTTATACAAAGTATCGAAGAGAAAAAACAGAAATGTAAGCAAGAGGGGTCAAGAGACACAGCCCCTTGCGAGGCCAAAATGGTCGATTTTTTACATATATTATATATATATATATAATGTATATGTATATTATGTATAAATAGTGAATTTAGTTATGACAGCGGTATGTAGGAACGAATAGGGTTTTAAAAGAAATTGAAAAGTAAAACGAATTGGATCTCACGAGAGCAATTGCACTTTTGACTGTGAAATCGCGGCGGTTTTATGAAGTGAAAATAAGAAAAACCAACGAATTGTTAGCCAAAAAAAAAGGCGCCAAAACGAACATCATAACGAATTTACGATTTCTCTTAAAAGCAAATCTGCTCGCAATGATATTACAAAGAAGGAAACATTCAAGCAATTTTCCATTCTGTTTTTATAACCCGCACCCCGACACCGAAAAAGCCAAGTTGCCGATATCTCTAACGGAGCTGCTCATTTCCGGTCTAATTAGCTTTTCATTTTTCTCGTTATGAACAGATTTTAGCGTACCATGCACTCTGCGGTAAATTTATACGGAAATCTGCCCGTTTTTAGAACTTTTTTTGTTGCAGGTAAACGATGAAAGCTGTCTTGCGACACTGTTGGCTTGCATGTAGGTTTCGATCTACCAACACCTATTAGATAAGCAACTTTTTAGTTTAAGAAATTTGACGAAAAAATTTTAGTTGCAACATTTAAAAAATGCAATTAATATGAAATATTACCGAACGCGATATTTACCAAAATTGCGAACAGTGCGAGGGATAAAAATGAAAAACAACACGTAATTAACGAAAATCAAATCAACTCGATTTTGTGTTTTTCTGGCAACCGAGATCGGTGAACATGAATTTAGTTCATCTTGCAGAGCTTGGAGCTGCTGCTGTAACCCCTGCTTTTCTCCTAATACCGCTTGCAATCTGGACTGCCTTCGTGCAGGAGCACACAGAGGCCTTCGAGACTGAATTTGAGCGGCAAAAAATGTGATGTCATAAATTTTTTCTCTTCCTTGTTTCTTCCGCGTCATTACTGTTCAGTGTTTATAAATACATAGAATATGAATATTTCAAGGTTTTAAATTACAAAACGATCGCTTATTAGGATGATCCTTTTTTTTTTTTTTTTTTTTGTATTTCAATGTTATACTGCCTATCGTAATGAAAAACAAAATGTCCTACTAATTAATAAATATTATCTGGAAATACGGGGCTGATCAATTTTCATTTTTAATCTACAAACTCTTCTTCGTGATTTACGTAATTACCGAACATTTGTTAATCCTACTGCGTCATTACATAATGAAAGAGGATGAACAGAGTTCCAAATCCAACTTATTATGTTATACTTTGCGTATTTATTATTGCCTTTTTCTCCGTATATAAATAAATTATAATACGCTTTTAAATTGCCCTATTACAGTATAAATCGTGCAGAGTTTTACACCTTCTCAAGTTAAGTTTCGTAATTACTTTTTTTGACCGAGTATCCAGTAAAGTAGTGAATTATGGACTTTTATTATATACGCTGACCGATCGGGCACACATGCTGTTACGAAGACCCGTGTAAAATATTTTCAGTACATTTAAATATCTAACATTATTGAAAAAATTGAAAATGCCAACCATTCAAACTAGTGCTTTTTATTACTGTTACTCAAAAAAAAGTATAATCACGTTTTGACAAATGAATTCTACGATACACAAAAATATTTCTGCCGTTTTTTTATTCAATCTCAGGTGCCGTACGCTACATAGCGCGTTGGCGCAACCTATTCGTACATTTAGCTGTACAGATATAGGTTGTGTACCAGGCAATTGTAATATGCAACGCAAGTGTACAATATATATATATATATATATGTGTGTGTGTGTGTGAAGTTCGTCAAAAAAATGGACCTGTAGAGCGAAAAGTAGTTTTTGAGACAAACGCTTTAAAGTTTGCACGAAGTAATACTCTACCATCATAATATACTATTGTACCGCGTATACCTGTGCGAATGCCAAATTTTTTCCTGGTTAAATTAAAATTTGGTCGCTCAAAAGTTGATTGCTACGGAGATGTTGAAAAAGTTGTTAATCAATCGAACCCAAAAAAAATTCAATGTTGCTGTGAATGCAAGCAAAATCGAACGGCGAGGAATGTGGGACACAGAATTTCAAGATTGCCGCGGGCGCATTGTCGTGATTTAGTAATTTTATCTCTCAAATTTTAATTTTAATTAATTCGGTATTATTTTCATAATAAGCACCAACATATATTTCCATTTTTAATCAGAAATGGAAAAATTTTACCTGCATGTACAGCGAAACGTATCACCAGCAAATGATTTACTCATTCCCACTTCTGATAGTGGTTTAGCATTAGAAGAGAAGTGTGCTACTTGTACGATAATATTGCTTCTTTATGCACCGATCCAAAAAAAACCGTAGCTCCTAAACTTGGACCAAACAATCGCGAATACAGCGTATGTAACTATAACTTTACGCACGATTTAGACTGTCCAGAAGTTAACCAGTTCTACCCAATTTTCATTTTTTCGAATTATTCTTTTTCCATAGTTTTTCTTTAGTTTTCTAATGTTAATTTTTAATCAATGGACACTTTAATTTTCCCTGTTACGTCGCTGTAGTTTTCAAGGATCTCTTTAAAGCGTTCTATTCTCTCGTTATAGGTTCATCGCGTACCGGAAATGAATTTCGCTTGAATAGTTGTATTTTATTTGTAAATTTTATAATCTCACTTTTGAAACTTTCTTTTCTAGTTCTTAATGCGTTCTATTTCTTGTTTTTTACTAATGAGGTAGGACATTGATTATTTCTTTTTGAAAAACTCCATAATTAATCATTAGCGTATTCCCTATTGTAATTTCGTGCCTTCATTTACGATGAGCTCTATACAATGTTGCGTTACTGTTTAAAGTGGTATCCTTATAACATTTTTTTCAGTTTCACGGGTAATTCAAAAATTTCAATTACACTGTTTCCATGTAAATTGTTGAAAGTTTGGTCATTATAGAGATTACAGAGATCATTTTTCCGCTATCTTTTTATTATATAGTTTATGTTGTTCATCGTACACATTGATTTAAATTGTGCAGTTAAAGCTGGTTTAAGCCGGTTAATTTCTATCATACGCAAATTTATACTTTGGTCGGGAGAAAAGTAGCGGGCGAATAAAATATTTCTGTTTGAATATTTCCAGTAGTTTGTGTTATGGACAGGTTTACAGTGTGGTCGGCTACGTTATTTCTTAATGACGGTGCAAATTCCAGACTAAAATGGGTTTTTTTTAAATACGAGTATACGGTTCCGGTAGGATTGTAGTTAAGGCACTTACCAAACCGGGAGGTTTCGCGGGTTTTTGGGAAATTATCTCGTTATCCGAGTCGCTCCTAATACCTAGTCTGAAGCTGAATACTGGTTATACCGGAGAAATCCGGGAAAGTAAAGGCGGATCGATTCCAAGTAGACGGAAACTACCGGCCCCAATATTCTCTTCAGATCCGTTAAAAATCCTGAAGTAAATTATGAAAAGTTTAATTTCCCAATTCCCAATACTCCCCGGTTAAAAACCGGTATTATTATTAAATCCTTGTTTTTGCTAATTAACTAATTTTAATGTATTTACATTTTATTAGGTATCATCATCTTCTTAATTGTTGAGATATCAAAAATTATTTTCCTAAACTGAACTTTTTTATTGGTACTTATAATCAGTGTATTTATAAAATCTGAGTAATGTATTTTTTGCCCTTTCACATTTCAAGAAGTTCAATCAGTTTTTATTAAATTAAAAAATCGAAAAAGTAATTCAATTTAATCGCTACATGTAGAAAACTGTGTAAATCAAATGCTTCATTTTTTTTTTTTTTTTTTTTTATAAAAAGTACAAGTGAACTCAAAATTTTTATTTTTAATTATTTGCGGCATTCTTCACTACGAAAAAAAAAAAAAAAAAAGTATACCCCGATTAGGAAGAATTAAAAACAAAAATTATAATAGCCGCGCTGCGAAGAAAATATTGATAACAAAAATTAACCAGCTCTTTATAGGCAACATTTTTCCCCATGGAAACTGGTTACCTAACAGAAAAAAAATTTTCGGGAGCACACTGAGTAAAATTTAGTGATAAACACACTTATTAGCATACTTTTTATTACTTTTTTTTTTTTTTTTTTTAAATAACTATAAGAATTCTCAAATCGAAAAAAAATTTAAAAAATCCGTCCGCGTTGGTTCGTTTTTAAGTATATAATTCGAAATATTCATCGAATTTTGAAACGGAATTCAGTTGTACGCCTATTTTTTCTGAATACGTTAAAAACCGGGGCTCCTCGATTTGAGTCCGCTTTTAATTTTATCGATAAAATAATTCACCGTATCGGCTAAAATTTCGTCGTAGAGTGAAACGTCCGATTCTCGCGTTGCACGAATTACGAATATTAAAGCAGGGGACTTTCGCGTAGCCTTTGAAAGAGAACTTTGATGATATTTTCGGCGCGTGCGTGGCCTTTATTTTCACCGATATATCGGTGGCCCGGTTACCGAATGAGAATTCAGCTTTTATTACGAGTGGTTAACTTTGACGCTTTTTCAAATGTTACTCGGAGGACTTTTTCAATTTAAAGAATTACCATCCGCTGGTAGAGCGAAGGTAATTTAAGTTGTTCGGCTAGCCGACAAAGAGTTCGCTTTATTTCCAAAAGTTAAACTTTCCTTTTGTTCCGAACCTGCTGATCGCCGTTCATATTTTACGCGCGACTCTTCGTTCGACACTTCTTAAATCTAAAAATTTTTTCTTTCTTCCGCAAAAAAAAAACACGCCCTTACATCTTTAACAACTCCCCTTCTCTGTTGGACCTTGAAAATAATAAGATTTGTTGCTGAGAAACTTTTTCAATTTTTTTTTTAGTCTTCGTTTTTTCCTTTTATTTATTAGTCAGATGAAATTCGCCGTGTATTATGCGGCTAATAAATTCGCTACAAAACTTATATAAACTTATGTAACGGACAAAACATACACTAGAGGAAATGGCCCGTAATCGATTCGAATTCCTAAGAAACGCAACTTTTAAAGAAAAATTAAAATAAAATTCGAGAGTTTTCCGAATTTCGTTAAATTTTATGTTGCAAAACGAAATTTTACGCACATCCAGAGAGTAAATATGTCGAAATTGTCACGCTATATCCGTGAACCTCTACTGCCATATTATTAGCTGCACAATTTTCACATCATTAGAACACCTTTTTTCACACATAATTAGCTGTCTATGAGTTTCAACCCTCGCCTATTTGCTGCCACTTTTTACTAGTTCCTTCAGATGTGACATACACTTATCGTTTGTTTTACTCTCCGTAACATTTCTCCCCTCCGCGATATGAGCCTATTCTTTTGGTAAGATTTTCCGCGCACTTATTTCCATATTTCGACCAAGCATTATCTGTTTCCGATGGGTATTAATTTTTCAATACCGGAATTCTTACCCAAATCATTTCAAATAGAAATCGATCGCTGCGAAATTTCGTCAACGCCAAAGATTAAGAATATTCGATTTCCAGTTTTTCAATACTCAGATTTTGATTTTGAAATTTTTTCGAAAAAGCTCGAAAACAAGGTTCTCACCGTTTTGCGGAGTAGGTACGACTATTAGATTCTAGTTACAACATTTCCGATGAATTTCAATTGTGCTTATTGTGGGAAATTTCTCGAATTCGTAATCAAGCTCCAGCTTCAGATCAGTTGTAGCTCGATGACTTCTGAGTTGGAAAAAAAAAAATTAATTTTAAAGAACGGTATAGAAAATATTTGTAGCCGACTTTATAGTTACCCTAAGAGTACGAAAACAATGTTAGGGAGTTTGCGTGAAAAGATGACAACAAGTACGCAGAAGACAAAAGTGTCGAGCATATTTGAAAATACCGGACAAGGCTACATAGTAGTAACAGTGACCAAGGTAGCATTTCACGCCATATCAGCGCGATATGTGTTCGACGCCGGTTTTGCTTATACAATTTCACAGGCTCTACCAAAAGTGACATTTCTCCGGACATTGTAGTGCTGAAATTTGTTCGACCTTTGACTGTGCCCGGGACAACAAGTGTCGTACATACGTAAGAAGTTAACAAATGGCGACGACGAAGAAAACGACGATTGCGAACTGACAGCTAAAAGTGATGAGCACGATTTCGAACTTTGAACGAATATAGGTAATAATTGTAACCTTTATAATACCGGTCGATTGTATAAGATTATTACAATTTGTAATATTGTCTATTTTATCTCTTTTTTGTTATTTTACGTCGAATAATTTACAATTTTCCCCGACTAGACGTAAATAGTTGAAAATTATTTTTTTTAAATTTACGACAGCTACCCCCTAACCCGCCTAGGTCGAATTTGAAGTTTTAGAAATTTAGTTATAACTGAAGAAATTTCACTTTTAAGAATTTTCGAAGTTTTTCCGTTATTTTTCGCGACCGTGAGAGTAACTTACCCGTTATTTTTGATATTTTGCCATTTCGAATCCCCCCCTAAACCGTTTTCGAGTAGTTCAATTTAATTTTCTTTTTCGTACTATCCGAATCTCACGCGTAGCAGAGTCTGTACATTATTCGCAATTTTAAATACAAAACTATTAAATTAGATTTGTTTTTTTTGGTTTTTATTTTTTTTTTTTTTTGGTTGCGCGAATTATTGGCGAAATACAAAATGGAAATAAGTTTTTAAATAAATCGAATATTCTGGCCGCTGATGTATTATAGTGATAATAATCAGGTTTACAATGCTAGAACAGTACGGTGAATAGTGCAAAAAGGTTTTCTCGCTTAAATCAAACATGAATGCTTGATTATACGTTTGCCGATGAGTTGAGCAGGCAACGAATCGCACACGACTCCGTTGAACGACGACTGAATGACCCCCCTGCAAAAGGGTGAAAATGGGGTCTCATTTAACGGACTTATTTAAATAAATAATTCGTATTTTTCGAGTTTTTACATAACCAGATCGTTACCTAACTATAAGCGCGTTTGTAACTGTTTAAACATATTTAAGGGAGACAAAATATAGAGAGATATTTAATTTATATAAAAAGAACCAGTAATGAAGACAAAATATATTAATAATAATAAAATATTATACTACCGACATGTTTCGAAGAACAATCACTCATATTCATGGTGTTAGAAAAACAAAATCAACTATTACTAAAACAATATACTATAAATGCAAAAAATCGATATATATATATATATATATATATATATATATATATATATAAAGTGAGAACATTTCTCCGATTTCCTTGCTCAACTACAATACAAGACTCAAAATCGAATTCCTTAAACAAATTACATTATTGTATATTATATAATGGATACAATGAATGAAATAAACTGGCATGCAACAGGAGCGGTAAAATTCCTTGTATCGGGCGAAGAATATTTTTAATAATGGTTCCTATGCTATTTACTCATTTTTCGGAACTTTTACCGTTCAAAAAGGATTTCGGCCTTTTTGAAGTATGTGTCTCGTGGGAAAAAAAAGATTTTAAATGACGAGGAGAGCCCGATTTCGTAGAGAACAAAAAAAGTTCTTTTAACATTAGGTTCGAAATTTCAAGTGTGATTCCAGCGAGCACTACGGGTAGCGATCGGTAATCGAATGATATTTATTCTATTTTTAAAAAAAACAACATGCACCGTAAATATGTGGCAGGAAATGTTCCTTACATTTCGTTATTTGATAGCGGCCTTCTACACATGGCTCCATTGGTCAACGATACTTTGTATTTTTATTTTTTTCACGCTTTCCGACATTCGATGGTGCTTCCATTTATTTTATAATACTTCTGTTCGGATGAGATACCAGGAAGAAATTTTCAAACTCTTACAGATAATCAACTTTTACTAATTCTTGCCGGAGATTTACTGAAATGGTTGCGGTTGACGTAGAAACTAATAGAAAGAGTCAGATATTAAAAAGAAAAACGTTTGGAATTACCGCTGCAGCAGAGATAAAAAATTAGACAGAAAATACCAACAAAAACTAGCGAAGACGAATTGGACACATTGTACAACTAAAAGTCACGGAAGACAGACTGCCAGTATTAGTACACAAGCGAGGAGACGGCTAAGGGAAGATCTGCCGAAAGTAAGGATATAATAGATACCGGCGCACAGTGGTGCGGTACGTTAAATTAAAAACGAACTAAATGAGAAGTCTTTAGTCGGCGATAAATTAGTTGCAGAATAAGACGAAGAAGATGGGAAGAAATTAATTTTGCGAAGGGCGAGTGTGGGAGCTGCTATTTTTACTTCAAATTACTTTATCCGACGGTAACGAAAATATCGGAGTTCCGTAATAAGTGCTTTTTGATTTCGGAGTCATGACACATTTTCAAGGTTCGTGATTTCCCTTTTTTCTCGTTTTTCTCTCTTTTTTTTTCTTTTTCCTTTTTGTATAAACTTTGCGAGTAATTTTTTCTTTCTGTTTTATTACAAATTTAAAACTTTTAGCCCCGCCAATTTCGGTAGTATTAGAAACCAAACTTTGGCTAACGCCGGGTCTGATAAATCTTAACTTCGACTTTTCACACGGATTAAACTATCCATCATCACGAGAAAATAATACGATGATGGATAGTGCAGTCCTGTTGGAAGGCCGAATTAAAAATTTATTAAGTACGATGTAAATTTTATTTTCAAATTTTTTCCTTTACTTCTGTATATTTCTGTTTCGAGCTTAAAATGTCTACCTAATAAGATTTTGAGTTACTTTAAAATATATTTCTAAATTTCTCCAATTTGAAAATTTGTTATTAAACTTTCACGGATTTGGCTTTGATTTTAAAATGATAATGGTTAATGTTTTATTATCATTATTATTATCATTATTATTATTATTATTATTATTATTATTATTATTATTATTATGTACGTTTAGTGATATTTCCGCGACTTGCGCTAAATTTGCAACCTTACATAAAATATTTTTAATCTAAAGATTCCTTAAATAAATTTGAATTTGAAAATTATTATTATTACTAAAACGTGGAAAATCCTATTTAGCAATTTATTTTGATCTTTGCAAAGCTTTCGATGTAATTGATCGTTCTCGTAGGAGGATATATTATTGATTTAAATCATACCTATCTCAAAGAAAATATGTGATAAAAAAATAAATAAAGTGCTGAGTGGTTATAGGACTCAGCATTGCGGAGTCCCACAAGGTAGTATTTTGGGACCAATTTTATTTTTAATATATATATATATATATATATATAAATAAATGAGTGTTATGTAATCTAAAATTCACCGAGAAAATATTCACGTATGCTAATTAAACACAGTATAATTCAGATTCTACAACAATTGTTCTCAGAAGGACGTAAATACTGTATTAAACTGGTTTAATAAAAATAAACTAATAGTAAATTTAATCAAAACAAAATACATGGTCTACACAGCTATAGAACAAATGGGATTATGTCAGGTTAGATTTAAATACAGCCATAGACAAGGTTAATGAGATTAAATATCTAGGCGTAATCGTAAACTGTAGATTAATGTGGAATGTACATACAAACTGCTTAAAACAAAAACTAAGAAAGCTAAATTATATTTTCTACCATCCGAGTGAGTTTTTTTTTAATGAGAATGACTTATTATACCGGTTACATCTGTCCCTTTACCAGCCACTTCAGATATACAGTTTAATACACCGGGGTAATGTTGCGGAGTATCATTTGAAACGAATAAAGCATAAAAGGTTATTCAAATTAGTCGACAAAAGTAAGGATTCCGATTCGTATTGCATCATATTAATGTATTACACAAAACTGATATCAATATTCGTACTTAAGTACAAAAAATGAATTTGGGTTCTTCATTAAGAGTGGTATATGTATATAACTAGGGGCTGTGGTAAAAAATTAGCGATTGTACCAAAATTTAATTAATACCATTCTAGAATGCGGCCATCTTATACGACCCCATTACCCTATAGTCTATCACCAAATTTTCACTTAGATAATATTAATAATCTTAAAAATTATGAAAAAAGAAGTAAATGTTTTCTACATCATTTTGGTAGTAATTTAAGTGCGCAATTGTATGACCCATTCATCACTAATTCATTATTTGTTTATTAATTGCAAAACGTCTTTAAATTTATCCATACTGGTTTCTCTAGTTACTTTTACATTTCTCTTTTAATTCATGATTGCAGTAAACTTTTCTTTGTTTTTAATTTTTTAAATTTTCATCTACGATGGCTATGACTACTTAGATTTTAATAGCCGATATATATATACGGATTCGGCATTTATTACGCTATTTGATAACGATGTCCGGGCTAGAAAAATAAATTCCCGGGCAAAATCATTAATTCTCGGATTTCTCGGGCATCGTCCAAACGCTGCATTGTTTATCGAAGATGCTTATTCGACTGAAACCGCAAAATCCCGTGCACAGCGGTACATACAACTGCGCCGGGGTAGCGAACTGGTTTTTAAGAAAATTGGAGATAATAGCGGTCGCAGGCGGAGTGTGCGTCTATAATGTGTGCCGAGCAACGTTGAGTCGAGGGAAGATTTTAGAAAAATCCCGTAAACAGCTGGCAGGGTAATTTGCACGATAAATATAATAAGAAAAAAAGCAAAACTACGTTTGAACTTGTTTCTTAGGCTGTCCAGTTATCTAGTTATAAAAATATATTGTTTAGCAAACTATCGATATGACCGCAAAAGGAACTATTCGAAAGGTTCTTCGAGCGTTTACGACTTCTAGTCGGCGGATTAAATAATTAAATTTTCGAATGCATCACATCTGTCAATCTGCCAGCAAAGATACCGTATGAACTCTACCGATTTTTTATCAATTCTCATCATGATGCGATTTTTTTTTGATAGCAAAGGCATATGGCATGTTAAAGATTTCGAAAACAACGGGAAGTCCGTTACAGAAAAATAATGTAGATAATAAAGGGGCAGGCTTGACGCTATAGTGATGAATGAATAGGGACTCGGAAAGGCCGCAGAATAATAAATCAATTTCACACATTGGAACAGGCGCACTAGTAGAAATACTTGCGGTACATACATAATACTCCATTTATTTCGAGCTGTTGGTGGTAACCCGATGATGCCCTAAGTGTTTTCTAATAGGATGATTAGCTTCTCTTCCAGTGAAACCGTTGTTGTTCCTGTAATGATACACAAATCATCAAATAAGCTACGACGTCATATTCCGAGAGATTCTGCATTTAATTTCCGGACTGCTTTTGCGTCATCCTCATGACATGCGATATTTATTTCTTCGAAAGAGTACCGCCGAGTGTAGAATTTTCAACATTGTTCGCGGTCACTGTCGCCTGCGAAAGCAATCGCAATACGCTAAAATTATTCCGATTTTCGACGTTCGTCGAAGAATATTATCGAGTTCTCAGATTAATAATTAAACATCTTAAACGTTTCGAAAGAACTATTGAATTTCGGCTGGCCTTTCGATAGCTCGAAATTTCAAAGAAACGGAAGTTTCTTGACCTGAAAGAGCGCGGAACATTATTTTTTTCGCCGCGATGCTGCAGCGAGCGTGTCTATAAAGTAATTTCCAGGCGACGGTTTGGGCTGGAAGCGAAAATAATTTTTTAAACGGGCCGTGGAAGTTTGCCGGGGCTAGCTGGAAAGGCTACAACACAGTCCATTTCTCGATGGAGCGCTTAAGTTTAATGGAGGAAACGAATCGGTGGCCGGGTGGCGTTTTATTAAAATTTTACCATCAAACGGCGGCGACCTGCGGAATAAGCAGAGAATGGAGCATTATCTGTCGACGGTAAACGTCGTCGCTTTAACGTCGTATCAGCCGCGGCGAAAATGAGGTCGTTCTAAGAATTCGTCACGTTGTACGGGAGCCCGGCGAACGACCGCTACCCTGAAATCCCGACGGAGTGATAAATAGAAAGAGAAAATAGTGGTAACTGGAAGCGAAGGAACAACAATTCTTATACGCAAAGGAACAGGAACAGTTCTCTGCCGAATTCTGCGCTTATTTATCATTCGTACAAACACGAACGACATCGTCAAACAACGGGAGCGTGAAAAGAACGAACGCTTCGATTCTGCAACCGAATCGCTGCTATTATCGATGTGCTCCGATACCTTTGCTCCGCAGTATATATTGATAATTCGAGCAGCTCCTTTGACCGATTTCGTTGTTTCTGCGCGCTACACGTTTATATCACAAAGTAAAACCGACCGTTCCGAGAGCAGCGATTTTTAACAACGCCAATCGTTGTTCCGGTTCGACTGTCGGGGAAGATGCTAACAAAGGGAGGAAAATCACAAATGACAAATAACGAAATTCATGCAAACGGTATAAACAACTCTCGTTAATCTCGAAGATGTTATTGTTTTAGAACTGCTACGTTCCTGGTGACATTATGTACAGCACGCTGACTTATTCAATGTATAAATAAAACTAATTAATATAATCATAAATAGAAAATATTTTTAATAGTGCAAAGTTATATCGATGTGGAAAGCTATACACACTTTTTATGCCGCCTGCAAAAGTGTAGCTATTATTTTCGCAGCTATTGGGCGTGTTAAGATTTTTTGAAAAATTGTACTTTACGGGGTGAAAAGTGGTTTGAAAGTGTTTCCAAAAAATAACTAATATATAATTTCGTAATAAGTAGTTTTACGATATTATAACTTTTATGAAGGTTGTTTGTTTTTTTTTTTTTAAGTTTTCGAAATTTTAAGGGGGTGGAAAAGAGTTATAATCTATTTTTAGAAAAACTCAATATACGCAACGGACCGAAAGAAAGATAGATGAGATTAAAATGGAAGATAGTATAATTACATATTTTATTAGCTTGGTTTTTAGAAATTGCAACTGTTTAAAATGCAAACAGACAACTGTCAGCAAGAGACAGCAATATTTCTGTCGAACAGTCTATATCGTATCCCAAAAAATTAAGAAAACTTACGCATTTGTCACAGGGTGTTAAGTTGTGTTGCGATTATTTGTTTATTTTAGAGAATGGCGGGTTTTCATTTGATTACGATTTTTTTCTATTTTTTCTTATGCGATTCAACAACATGTTCTCTTTCCGATTTAGTTTCTTTTCTTTGATTTGTTCAACGTTTAACAACACCCCGGACAATATGGTGTTTATTTTGAACCGGGCAGCACATATTTCTATTAATAACTGGAAACTCGAACCGTTTGGTTAATCATTTTCATTTGCCTGTCACCAAGCGGAAAGGTCGTACTATATGTTTGAACAGTTTAAACAGAATTTAACCGGTTATACAAGCGACTTTTTCGGAAAACATAAACAGAATTGGGATAAAGATAAATATATATAATATTAATCAGTATTTTGTTTAAACTAAAATGCACATTCATTATTCTTTCCTTAATCAATGAACAATTTTTAAAAAACCTCATTTCCAGTTCTTTACTGTATTTCCAGTTCTTTACTGTATTTCCAGTTCTTTACTGTATTTCCAATGCTTTACCGTATTTCCAATTCTTTACTGTATTTCCAATTCTTTACTGCATTTCCAATTCTTTACTGTATTTCCAATTCTTTACTGTATTTCCAATTCTTTACTGTATTTACGCGTCTGTTTCGAATTTGTTTCGATCTGCTTATTCTTTTCGTATCGTTTATATATTTTTTTTCTTATTCTTATCTACTCCTAGCTTGCGAGCTATCAATAGATGAAATAAATACAATTAAATCATATGCGGGCTCTTCATCCGGTGACGAAGTCCCATTACCGGTTAATAAGTTCCATTAAATCTAGCAGCTTAATTCTTTTTAATCTACGCCCTTGGGGTATCCGCGTCCTTTTCCGATATGATAACTGCCATCCAGTTCGTATGATTTTCTATTCTTTATGTTTTGCTGCAGATTTTCTGATCGCTTTACATGGCAATTATTTCGCTTTCGTGAGTTATGTTAAGTTTTCCGTTTTTTGATAGTTTAAAACCGTATGTTTCATATAATTGTTGCGAATTACTTTGTGTTAATGGTAGATTTGCGATATGTTAAAAAATGTTTTTGTTTTATTTTTTTTTTTGTAATATTTCGCTTTTAATAGTATTTGCTAGCAAAGACAGCTTTATTAAGTTTATTTTTTTAGATCTGCTCAGTAATTTTTATTCACCGCTGCGTAACACTTAAAAAAAAGGAAAAATGGCCGCTCGTCAAACGTTGCCGATCAAGCCTTTACGTAAGTTATGTTTGTTGTTTACCACTTATAGTATATTTTTTCCGTTGTTAATTTCGTTACACATCCCGTAATTTAACGCTTTTTATCCGAATTTCTTAATTATTTGGTTGAAAATAGCCCTTTCCGGTGCCCATTCGTCATGTTTTTAAAAGTAAACATCGCCTTACGTAGTTATTACCCCAAGCGTGTTTTATTCGATATTATAATTTTTGCATCCGAAATTTTTAATATTTTAAATTAATCGAAACTACTATAATTTTTGCGTTTATTAAAAATTTTTTATGTAGCATTTTGGCTCTTTTTTTTTTTACAATTTTTTATTTGTTTCTGCCATTACTGCCTGTGTAATTACTGTCAACGGCAATAGTTTTCATTTCTCTTTTTTTGTTTTTTGAATTATTCGACACGTACTATTTCCAGCGACTCAGGTATTTATGTGTCTAAGGCAGATGTATTAATTATTAAATTTTCTGATCGGATTAAAATATAACCGACTTCTTTCCTTATCTTTTGTTTCTGGGTAAAGGTACTTAATTGACGAGCCCCCCCCCCCCCCAAAAAAAAAAAAAAAAAAATTATTAAATTTATGCTTTTGTAACTGGTTATTAAATAATTGTTGTTTACTTCAATTTTCGCTTTTGTGTGTTTACTTTTAATATCGTTATCTGAAAATTGATTTATATATACATACATATATAATATACATACATATATAATATATATATATATATATATATATATATATATATATATAATTATGAATTTAGAATTAATATGTATTAATGATACGATTGTTTCTCATTATGTAAAATACATAGATAGGATTCTTTTATTTTTTATTTTGTTTAGATATAAATTTTAATTAAAAACAGTTAATAATTATTTATATTCCCACCCCAAGGAAACGAATGATTAAATAAGTTTTACCAAATAAATAATATAAGTTTAATGGAATGCTAAAGAGCAAATTAAAAGACGATAACAGTGATCAAAGAAAATGTATCCAAGCGGGCGAAGCCGAGGATAACAGCTAGTATATATATATATATATATATATATATATAATATTACAACGTAATTCTTAGGCTACCCCCCATTCGAAAAAATGTCCCAATTTTATGTAATGAAATATGTAACGAAAAATGTAACGAAAAAATGTCTTAATTTTATATAATGAAAGTTAAATGTTAGAATAGGACTTTTGTGGTTATGTTATTTTTTTTTTGTGTTGATGCCAGTAAGAATTACGTTGTAAATTTTGATCATTTTATACAAAGTATAGAAGAGAAAGAGATAGAAATGAAAGCAAGAGGGGTCAAGGGACACAGCCCCTTGCGAGGCCGAAATGGCCGAGTTTTATATATATATATATAAATAATTTAAATTAACATCAAGTTTAGGTATAATTATTTGTGGTTTATTTTTTATGTTTTTTTTCATTTTCTCGAAAGGAATTCTGTTTACTTAATTCTATTGTCAGCTTATTTCCTTTACAAAACCAATAGAAGTTTTACGGTGATACTGAAAAAATGAGTTCAAAATATATCACGTGCAAAATTTTGTACAGAATGTCAATTGCACACTAAACGCGGATCGTATAAGAGGTATTAAATTTCAACGTATTCCGTAAATTAATACACATACGAATATATATTGGAGATTCGCACGTGTGAAACGAAAAAGAAATACTTTGATAATTCTTTGATAATTCTTTGGTAATTCTTTGGTAATTGAATGCAGATTTATTAATTTGACTTAAACCCGCCAGTCTAATCGCAGTAATTAACGTAATGAAATTTATTGATGAAAATTTAAATTCTGATTAGAATTAATACGAAATTTATAATTAATGAGAGTATTTGCCTAAATTGGAAATATCCTTTTTTTTTCACTTGAATTATTCCGTTCGATATTGTAATTAGTAACCTTTAAGACGAATATTGACGATTAATGTGTAACGTTATCGTCGAAGAATATTTTTATCGCCGTCAAATGCTGAGCCGTTTTCTGAAGATTTTGTCGTAGTTAATTTTGTCCTAACGTAAATTTGTAATGCTTATTGTAATTCCTGCTGAAGCGTGTCAGTCGGCGAGTTGGTACTTTTCGAACTGTCAAAAGCCGATTCCGCTCAAAACTTCTGCTAAACGAGGGATTTTGAGAGGCCATTTGGCGACATTCATTGTGTCGATTTTCATTCCGACGAGCGACATGATTATCATCGTCTACTATTGAAGTTATTACGATTCCGTAATTTCCTTTCGATGCTCAGATGCGGATGAAACTGGCCTGATAGAATATATTATCGGTTCGAAAGAGAAAAATCGTTTTATGTTTTCCGCGGGCAAAACAAAAACTGCTGACTTTCTAAAAAGTGTGGCGCTGCAACGGGCTAAAATAAACATCAGTTCGAGTTATACAAAAACTCCCCCCCCCCCACCCCCCGACGACAGATTGAAAAGGTTGTTCAAAAAAAAAAACTAGCAGTTTTCTTAATTCTAACGAGGAAAGAACGGTCTATATCTCGGTCATCGTTTTTCATAATGATGTCATAAATTCTTCGTCTAAAGCGTCATTAATCGGCCGTACCTGCTTCAGCAATAGATCGATTTTGAGTTGACACTGTAACCGGTGCCTTAGTCAGAAAACATCCCGAATATCACCGGCTCCGAGCTTTCTTTGTGGTGTGCCAGCAGAGCGACGTCACCATAATCGCACCAAATGAATTCGGAAAACTTTCGGCTTTAAAAAAATCTAAGTATCTAAGCAAATTGTATCACTGGTATCAGACCAATTTACATAATCATTGATAGTCTACGAAATTTGATGTAATCAATTGAGACAGCTGTTCAGGCCGGGAGAAATCTCTTCTTAAATTTCAATTTAAACGGTTTAGTTGTTTATCACTACTGTGTGTACCGTTTTCTGTTCAGTCTTACGCAATTCCAGTTTATGTTAGTCTCCGTCCGAATAATCATCCCACCTCACACATCATGGGGTTCTTTTCGGAATCCTCTTATTCTTTCTAAAGATACCGATGCAGTTATCTTGTTTATTATTTCGCTTCTATTTGTTCTTACCGCTTACGTTATATCATTTTGCATTTATTAATCATTTCCCTATTGTAAACCCGCCAGTACTCGCGCTAGGCATAGCAGGACGCCAGTACTCGCACGTGAGATTTTCTCTCACATGGGATTTCTGTGTAAACTTTACCCAGTTTTTGAACAGTCTAGTTGTAAATAATTGTCTGTTCATTCATCATTCTCATCTTTTACTTTTTGACATTTTTATGTCTTTGCTTTGGCACATAAACTTGAAACCAAATAAGCGTCACGAAATGGAGCGTCATGAAATGGATCGTCACGAAATGGATCGTCACGGAAAATCGTTACGAAAATTTCATGTCTTTACTTGCATACGACTGATTACTAATATTTTCATGTCTCTTTACTTTGTCACATAAACTTGAAAAGCGTCACAAAATGCAGAAGTGTTTCCTATAGCGACTTCTTATGAAAACTGTAGGGTTGTGTATTTCACACATCATTTCCCCTGGTTCTCCATTTGCTGAGCGCACAAAACACAATTTCCCCGTAGTAATTATAAATTAAATGTAACTTTAGTCTCGTGTAAACCATTTCTTTCCCATGAAAAGTGTTATGGATTCCGAAGCGAACGAGAGACCAACTCGCGTCGGCTCGCTCCAAGGTGCACAAGATGAAGCTCGATGAGACGGGTGGTCTACCATACAAGATCGAGCTCCTTATTGACAAGCCCACATGGTGCGAGTAAACATCGCACCGATGGTCTCGTGAACGGCGCGATAGGCCTGCTGCAGTAGGCTAAAATTCGACAACGTTAAAATCGGTAAATTACCACGATCGGAAGTTCGGATAGACACTGCGTAGCGTGTCCGTGTATCTACGAGCATTGGATGTCGATCGGCTTACGTTCGTCAATGGTGACGCTTCCTAGTAAGATGGTTACCTGTAAACGATCGACATTTCCACTCACACCTGCTTGCGGGATATCGATTCACAAATCGGAAGGCAGTACATACCCGGCGGTGGTATACGAATACTCAAAATCGCACGACCAGCAACTGGTGTACGTCACTCTGTCTCGATGTTCTTTGTACGAAGGGTTGTTCCTAACGAATAGGAATGGGGACCACTGATTTTACCACGGACGTGAAAAACAGTTGAAAGACATTAGAACTGAGTTTGAACGTCTTACGCGTCATCGTTTGAGCACACACGCTTCCCACAGTCGAGATTTTGTGGATCGTTCACGTACTCGGTCTGTCGATGCTGTCACACTATGCTCACTTAACGTTCAGTCGTTGCGCTCACATTCGCTCGATATAACGTGTGACTTTGTTATACCTTCGTGCAGTTTACTCGCACTCTCTGAAACGTGGTTATCAAACGCCGATTGCGATAAATTTGAACTTGAAAGTTACTCGCTCGTAAATCGGCACAAACGCGACAACGGCAAGATGGCTGGTGGTATAGCGATTTACGAAAGGAAATTGGATGTAACGTGATATCGATGGACGTCGGTGATATATGCAAAGCCAAAACGATGATCGATAGAGAGCGTCTGTTACTTTTTTCGAAGTACCTCTCAAACGGGACAACGTTGAACGATAAGATAAATTTCTTTGAGCGTTACCTACTACCGAAACTGAAAGGTCTGTTTCTCTTTATCGATGAAATAAAGCTGTACGATTTACCGATCATAGTCTGTGGTGATTTCAACATCGATTTCCACTTGGACGATGGATTGCGATTCGATCAATTCATGAGTGAAACGTTCGGTTGTGAGATGAATAATTCGGTGGACCTTTCGACAACGCGAAATATGACGCGAACGTACAACCGTTAGCTTACTTGTGTCGTACTTTTCTCACCATCGGCCATTACTCAGTATTACTCTACCCCTAACGATAATGATGTAAATAAGGAACCTTGTACTAGCGGTAGTAGTTGTTGAATATATATTTTTGCAAATACATTGAAATATAATATGTACAAAACATTTAGAGGTGCAGAACGTAGGTTCAATCTCGAAACGCTTTATACGTTGCAATATAACATGTACAAGGCATTTAGAGGTTGCACGGCGACATTCTCATATCGACGGAGGCCGCGAAGCGAACGACATTCTAATGTCGGCGGATGCCTGAATGGCTGTACAAAACCTACCTTTATGGGAAAACATGAAAATGTCTCACTGTGTTGCGGACTTGTACGCAAGCTGTTTTTTCTTCTGAATATTTAATCAAGATTTACTTGCGGCAAAAATAGTCGACTAAAATTAACTGTGATTAACTATACTTTTACACTTCAACTCCCAAAAATTAAGGCTCTGAAGACCATTTTTAGATTAATTTTTTCAATTGGTACCTCCTTTAGGTATACTTAAAAACGCAATAGTCTATATTTGGATCCGTCGAATGAGAATAATAAATACGGCCGAGTTGTGAAATATTCCTCTATTCTTCAAATATAAATTGACTTAAAAAACGACAAAACTAAAATAATATTTATTTACATAAATTTGTCGTAAACTATAACAAAATTAAAATAATATTTATTTGCATATATTAATATAAATTTTATTATCTCCCGTTCACATTCATACTTTGAAGCGTTTGAAAAACTATCTAATATCTTAAGAAATACGCTATTCTATTCTCCGACAATCGAAGAGCGATATATATATATATATATATTAACGTCCTTTGGTTTTTATCGTCTGGAACTGTATAGCTTAACGATTTGACTTTTATTCAGCTTTTTCTTCGAAGAATCTTTATTGAAATAATCCGCATACAACATTAATTTTTTAATTTTAAAATAATCAACTTGTTACACTTCTGATTTTTATTTTATCGCGTTAATTTAATAAAATCATAAAAATTATAATAAATTGCAACGATTCAGCGTCCGAAATAACATAGAAAACGAATACCCCACATGCCTATATTCTGAAAAACATCGAAAATCCGAACTCTTACACCCATTTTTCACCCATAGTCACCCGCATGTACTCGCACGGCTGTGCGATCCATATCAATCGATTCAGCGCTCAAAATTACATGGAAAATGATACCCCACATGCTCATGAAAAAGTTTCGCGGGCACTGAAAAAATTGAAACTGCAGCACTCGCGTGTGAGAGTTTTTTTCACAACTCAGCACTAACGAAAACAAATACCTCTTTCCGAAGCCTAGAGGTGACTGACTTTGACTGTAGGGTGTCCTTTGGCTAGAGGTATCCTTCCCTTCCAGCTATACAAGGCCCCAACTTTCCCACTTTCGTGTACCCTAGGTAACAACACCGTTTCATCCAGACATGTGAGGGAAAATCTCACGCAGCGAGTACTGGTGGGTTAACCATGTTTCAACACGAAACTGAGATGTTGACCTCCAGGCTAATCTATTCTCGTAATTCTAACATCCAAGTTTCGTAACCGGAGTCTCGAATGCTAAAATAATCTTGCAGATTCCTCTCATTTTCTGTACTTCTGTTTAACTGACTTAACAACCCTGCTTCCGGGGAGGATTGCTTATCAATGTTCTCCTAGATCTACGTTAAATTTCGTTCTTGTTTCGATCCATCGGGACATGGATGCAAAATAATATGAGTGTTTGCAACCAAAGGTCTAGAGATGGACGAATGATTGGCAAAGTGTTGTTCGATAACGGAGACATAGCACCATGAAGGTAATTCCTCTTCGTGCCCTTATTTGTATTGATGAGTTCAGCTTAGATAGTTGGAGTTGCATTTTTTTTTTTTTTTTTTGTCTTAACACGGACACTATTCCGCGCATACCCTATAAATTATCTACTACATTCTCACCTATGACAATGCGCAGAAAAAATGATAAATCTTTTCTGATGTACACGGTTATCTCTATATCTTCTCCGTACTGTCTTTCCCATCTTTTTATACTACAATTCTTAGCATTTGATTCAATATCTCTAAACTGATATGTTTTCATCCATTCAGATAGACTTCCTTCAGATAACAGGGGTCATGTTGGGATAGAAAACCCGGTACATTTAGCAATTTGCGAATGACAGTTCCGTCAATAAATACCCCCCCCCAGTCTATAACATATTATTTATTTTTCCTAAGAACTACATTTAAAATTTTCGTCCGACACGTTCACTTCTTTGTTTTATCAATTCGCTTTCCTCTTAACCCGTTGTTTTATGACTTTCCCTTTCATCGCCGTTACACTCTCAACATGTAGGTCGTCCGCTTTGATCATTCTCTGTTTCCTGCTTTTCGGTTATCCCCTTTCTTCATCACCAATCCGCGTCCCTTTCATTCGCCGGATTTATATGTGACGCAAACTCCATATATTTTTCGAATGTTCCTTTTTATTCTACGACCGATCTATATTTCAGTTTTTTTTCAACTAAATACACTCTTTACAATCTTCTTCCGTCTACATGCAATCCACTTAGAATTCCTATAATTCTGTCTCCTCTGTAATATTAGGATAGTATTACAATTTAAATAATGTAAATTTTTTTATTAACTACGAAATTTTTTAAAAGTAATTTCTGTAATTATTTTAGTTTTTACCCACTCCCAAAAAGAAAGAGGTTATATACGTTCGTCTCGTATGTTTTTTTTTTTGGTTTTTTGGTTTTTCTCGCATAACATATATATATTCGTATGGACCGATTTTACTAATTCTTTGTCCATTATTCAACTTAGGTACCATGTAAGTACTGATAAAAATTAGTGAACATAAACTGAGTACTCGTCAAAACACGTAAAAAAATGCGGTCCCTTTAGATAATATTTTTTTGTCTTATTTTTTATTACCATAAGCGGTTGACTTGAAATACTATCAATTTTAGCAAATTACCATGGAAATGTAGCTTTGAATAAGGAAAGCGATTATATATTTCGATGTTTTCAGCGTGGATATGTGGTTTAAAATAAAGAAATCGATTTTTTTTTTTCAGGCATAAAATATGAAGAATAATGTGAAAAAAAAGTTGATTATTAGCAAGAAAAAAATTCAAGTATAATGCTAAAAATGGTAAAATATAAAATGTTTTTTTAAAAAAAAAATACCGACTTCAAGATTTATTATAAAAATGCACTAAAAAGTAAAAAATACCTGATTAAAAATATATTTCAGAGTGATATTATCGTAATTTTTATGGATCATATTATTCGATAAAGAATATATTTCACAGAGTGTGTGATATACTTTAAGTGGTGATATTGTAATTTTTATACAACACTGATACCTTAATTAGAGTAGGCATCGAATTCATACTACAATATCTAGGAACAGTTTAATGAATATTTAATGCAATTTTTATTAATTGTTATTGTAATATAAATTTGATGATAAGAATTACGATAATATCATATATCACTTTGATATATATATTTCCTTATCGGGAGTAGTTATTTTTTATTTTTCAATGCATTTTTATTAAATTTTTGTAATAACTCTTGAAGTCGGTATTTTTTTTCTTTTTTTTTTCTTTTTTTTTTTTTTTTTGGAACATTTTATTATATCACCAATTTCGTTTAATTTTTTTCTTTATCTTCTTATAATTCCTCAGTAGTTCGCTACTGCAATTCGGCAGACCTTAAATGATTCAAGTATTCACCAGCGATGTTAATTCCGATGTTAAAACGATAAAATTAAATTGGTACAATCATATTATACTTCGAAGCTGGTCATTTCGCCGATTTCGTTTAATTTTCTTCTATTTCTTCTTGCAATTCCTCAGTAATACGCTACTGAAATTCAGCAAATCTTAAATTATTTAAGTATTCATCAGCGATGTTAATTCCGATGTTAACGCGATATAATTAAATTGGTGCAATCGTATTATACGAGGTTTCTGCATTATAGAATTATACCGGTTGGGTCTTATGCCTCCTTCGACACTGGTAGATTAATTCGATGCTTCGGATATTAATAGATAAAAAAAAAAAAAAAGGAACAAATTTGAAGTGGCCAGTGCAATTTTGTCATCACCAGAGTCACACGTATCAAATACGTAGTATTACTACGTGTGAAATTTTTCTAGGCTTGCCTGCGCGTTGGTAGTGACATTTTAATTACATTCGTTACAGAGACTCTTTTTACAGGCACTCATCGAAAAAAGTCAACCAGTGTCGTGTGTCATTGCTGGCATCGAAATTTATCTACGCCATTTGCTTGGAGAATAGCTCTAGGCCCGCGAAAATTTCGAGGAATAATGAAGAGAAGCCAATTTATTTTCAAACGATGTCATTAAATCATCACGAAAACAATATGCTTCGGAATGGTAGTGTTAATCTCGGCATATGTTAAGGAGAACAGATCACGTATTAAAATTACGTGTTGTCTCGGCATCGGGCAAACATTATATATACTCAGCCGCAAGCTTAGTTCGAGTAGTATTCAAAGCTCACTGTCGAAACTAATGTGCATTGCTTGACGAGCCCAAATAAACTAAAAAAAAAAACAAAAAAAAAACCTTCAACACTTTATCGAAAAATCTTCCTTCTTTGTCGTTTGTTCTTCATTCCATCGTTTTCTCGACCGATATTGTCCGGTTTCCATTTTAAATTCAACATTCGTTAAATTCCTTTCTTTTTTCCATTCTGCCGATCTTCAAAACATTTATAAGCTTAACCTTACACAATTCCGTATGTCTCGTGAGCATTAACGAGTCGTTTGAGCATTTCAAAAAAAAAAAAGAATAATCATTAAAACTGTACACGCATTTAGTTTTCAAAATGGATAGCCAGTGTGAAAGTGGCGACTTCAAAATAAAACAATTAGTAACGCGAGTAATTAATATAAATTTTCTTTATTATAATTGTTTTATTTTGAAGTCGCCGCTTTCACGCTGGCTATCCATTTTGAAAACTAAATGCGTGTACAGTTTTAATGATTATTCTTTTTGTTTTTGAAATGCTCAAACGACTCGTTAATGCTCACGAGACATACGGAATTGTGTAAGGTTAAGCTTATAAATGTTTTGAAGATCGGCAGAATGGAAAAAAGAAAGGAATTTAACGAATGTTGAATTTAAAACGGAAACCAAACGATGGAATGAAAAGAACGAACGACAAAGAAGGAAAATTTTTCGATAAAGTGTTTAAGGTTTTTTTTCTTAATGAGAAACAATTTCAAAAAGATATGGAAAATGAAACGTTAAACATCCGCTAATTCCTTTCTTCACACCGAATTCTCATTTCGAATAACACAACTATCGAGCTATATAGTACAAGTTGTGTTTACAAATATAAAAGCTGTAACACAAAATATGGCAACTTTTCATGTAACCGGCTCCGGAAGTGTTTCCCCTTCCCCCATAAGAGTATCGCTAAAAAAAAACTCTTACGGGGGTTAAGAATTAAACTGTTGTTTCCTTTCAATACACCACGTTGATTTGCTGTATTTTCTAATAATAAAATAAAAAAAACAAAAAAAAACAAAAAACACTTAGATTGTGTAAAACAATAATCGATCATCATACTGTTGAAGTACATAAAGTAGAATATTACGAGATACGATTAAAAATCTCCTAAGATAAATAATAATAGAGTTATTCGTTGTTGTTTTTTGGGGGGAGGGGGGGGGTCAACTTGCTTGAAAACAATTAAAAGCAAAAAGAATCCCGATTAATTATAATCCGATGATCAGTTGTCAGTAAAAAGCAAGCGAGAATACGGGAATGAATTATGAGAAGGGATAAGGAGTAAAATAGGTCTCAGCAATATACAGAAGAACTTTATGAAAAGAGTTGAACACTCTCACAGATGACCGGCATCGCAAACAGCTACACTACTTGAATGGCGAAGACAATACGGGGAACTACGCGTAATAAAAAGCGAAAACGAGTGGAAGACAATGACAGAATATGACTTAAGAACCGAACAATGGTGACAACAGAATGACGAAATAAAGGAAATGGAGGAAAGCACGGATTAAAAGGAAGAACAGGTTGAACAGATAAAAAATTTATTAGCGTGAATGGTGGCAAAATTTAAAATGAAAATTTTTCTTACTGACCAGAAGGTTAAAGGAGGGGAAATTTTTCTTAAGGAAGGAAGTGAAGCGATAGCCTGGGTGAATTAGCCGTTTTGATCCCGTCAAATGGCTAGAAACTCGCATCAAATATGTACGAAAAATAATTCGATACATAATGAAGTGACGATTAGGAAAGGCAAAAAATAAATTGAAGGGGGCTCGTGCGGTCAATAATCGGAAGAAAGAATGAAAACAGTGAGAGTGCCCCGTAATTCACTTGCGAATATGGAACGAGAAAAATAATATTGCCAATATTCGTCGTATTGTCAGAATATTTTTCCGATTACACTTTAGACCGGTCACGTACGCTTTTCGTATTAGTCTGACACGGTCGCTCTTCTATATTTCTTCATCCGTTCGAAGTGCGTAAATTTCAGTATTTTATTTTTCTTTATGTCATGTCGACGGCGGCCGCCCGTTTTCCTCAGTCTGGCTTTCGGCTGGTTAAATGTTTCCATATTTTAACCATTAAATATAGCCTCTGTGCATGCGTTAATTGTATCACATATATTACTCGCGGAAGCACCGGCGTTTCGATAATGAATACGCATGTACAAAGCTCGCTTTACGGCATATGATGGAAGAGATGTAATAAATAAGAGTAGTACATTATAAGGGATAATATCGAATTACAGTGGAAAACAAATGAGCTTCTCTTCTACGGAAAATAGTACAATTTGTCTCCGAAGATCGTCCGTCCTGCTGCTAACACGCTACATGCTAAAAAAAGAAAAAAAAAAAAAAAGAAAAAAGAAAAAAAAGCAGCGAAATATTCGATTCGGGCTGCTTGGATTTTGAGCCGGAACACGATCTGATCGCTGAATTTGTCCTTTTTGCAATACTTGGCGCATATTGTAACAGACCTCACACGACTTCTTCAGTTCGCCAAATTTGTTGTGAACTCCGTTCCCTCTTATTTTTGAATAGGAATCTGATCTAGCAAGTCATTAGTGATGGGGTTCCGCCGAGTATAATTGAGTTCACTCGTTTTAGAAGTCAGCCGCATCGAATTTAAAAGAAATTATTACCTATATTCATTTTTTCTCTTTTCTACATGTATTTTTTATATATATATATATATTAATACGGAAAAAAGATCCACTGAATTATTTTAAACTTTTATTTGATTATACCTTAATGAGGTACTTTCAATTACGCACAATTTGTATTTAATCACAGATTTATTCGATCGTCGATTGAAAAGGCTACCTAGCCAACAACAAGTACGAGTACATTGCGTTTCCTTTAAATAACGCTCCCTCGCTCCTAGCGCGCCCTGTAGTCAACGTGCAGAAATACATCCGTGCTGGTTGTAAAGAAAAATGTCAATGCAGTGGTATATTTTGTTTTGCGGTAGGTGATCGGATTTTCCCTTTGAAACGTACTGCAAGCAACGGTGACAGCAGAAAGCAATTATTGAATTTCTAACTCGAGAAAATGTGCCGCCTATCATGATTTTTCGACGTCTAATAAGAGGGTGTTTGGTGCGGATACACTTAATGTGAGTAAGGTGCGATACTCCTGGTTCGTGTTGGTACCATAAAGTTTTTTCGTGTTCAGGCCGTCCAAACCTGCACAGGTCAGATGAGGTGAAGAACACATGGTTGACACGTAGATCAGACAAAATCGGGATGTTATCCAAAGCGAATTTGTGACAGATCTCGCATGTCTTCTCCGGCTCGTCAAATTTGTTCTAAACAGCTGTGGATACAGGAGTAACTCTCTTGCCTAATAGTAAACAAATTCGTAAAAAAATTAGACTACCGTAGATAATGCGCCAAATAGGTTCGGAAGTTGCTGACGCAAGCGCGTGCACAGCCGGGGTTATCTCGTCTCTCGGCTTTGACGTTCTTCGGCGCACCCTTTATAGAGCCTCGACTTGGTTCCAAGTGATTATTACCTATTCCGACACTTCGAAAAAATGACTCGGTCTAGGAATTACAGACCGCTGTATCATCGTGGCTACGTTTACAGCTTGTCGACTTTGTCGAAATCAGCATCCAAAAACTGGTTACCCGCTGCATTCGTTGCATTTAAACGTTGACTATGCCAAAGTTTAATATATATATATCGTTTAAAATCTGAATAAAAATCCTTTTTCCAATGATCACGTTTTTTTTCTTTGAATAATCACAATTATACGTGCCACGAGCAAAGAGGCGTTACTTACTGAACGGACTTTGTCGGAATAGAAGATAACGAGTCGCCAAGCTATTTAAAATATGTTCAGTAGTTTTACAATAGCCGAAATAAATCAAATCACCGTGAAATACATGTGTACACCTGTATTAATATTAAATTTATGTGTAGGAGTTATTATTAACATTGTAATACAGTCTGTCAAGGTTCCATAAACACTTAAATGGACAGGCTCAGGACAGACCTGTTATTTATATAAATTATTGGTATAAATTTTCTACATATATATATATATATATTTACCCCATCGTATTATAAATTGGGGATCATGATCATTCTTTAATTTTTACTGACGGATCGAAGAGCCCGAGCGGAGTTGGGGCGGCATTCTTGTGCCCTCAGTTCTTTCATTCTCGGTCTTTTAGACTTCCGTCCTTTTGTTCTGTCTTTACTGCAGAATCTGTTGCCATTCTACAAGCCATTATTTATATTTCCTCTTCTGCAAGTCCTTCCAAATTCCTTATTGTTTCTGATTCTTTATTAAGTGTTCTTCTAGCGCTATCTCCACCTTCCCTTTCTCCTTCCACTGATGCTATTATCCTTTCTATTCGTTCTCTTCTTCATGAAATCCTCATCGACGTCTACCCAGATTGACTTTCATTGGATTTCGGGACATTCAGGCATTGATGGAAATGTAGCCGTCGTCGACCTCCTTGCTAAAGCTGCTGTTTCCAATGGGAATTTTATCAGTAGGGTTCCAGCACACAATATTCTTCTTCTAATTAAATCCTGCCATCTTAGGCATTCTGTTTATGTATCTCTTTTCGCTAATCCTAATTCCTTTTATCTCTTGATTAATCCTGTTCCTCCTCCTCGCCCTTGGTTCTATGAGTTTCCCAGTTTGCGTCTGTTCATATTGTCGCATAGTCTCCTTCCTTCTTCACTAAATCGCTTTTCTTTGGCTGCATCTCCTTTTTATTCATTGGATCCTGAAGGTTCCCCCAGTGTATGTTTGTGATGCGAATCACGTGCTCTCCGAGTGCTCCGGTTTATCTCGCGAGCGTGAGTTACTTTATTATCATCTTTTAAAGCTTGGTCTTCCTACTCCTTTCAGCGCCTCTTATGTTCTTTCTCTACGTATTCTCTCTGTTGTTCCTGTCCTAGGGGTGTTCCTTGATTCCATTGTCGACAGAATAAAAATATAATTTCTATTCTATTCCATGTGTCTATTTCTTTTGCTGGGCTAATGCTCTTTGGTAGCAAACTCGAGGGGGGGGGGGGGGGGGGTAAAAAAAAACAAAAACGAATTGGGGACCAAAACAAAACCAAAAAAATCTAGTTGCCACGAATAGCTCTGTACGTAGTATATAATTTACTCTCAGATTAACCTAGTTGCAACGAGGACGTACGTAAACAACATTTCATATTCAAATAATAACTCAACCGATAATCCGATAAACCAGATTTATCGGAACACGTAAAGGGCGCACGTTACAATAAGAAAGAAAGCGGTACGAATTAATCGATTTTGATTAGCCAGTTATACCGCGACATGGTTAGTTAGGTATTTTGTTCGGCTATAATCGAGTTTGATACCCGTTGCCGCACACTGAATTTCAAAAATTTCACTTGTGCTAGGTTAATGTTCACAGTTATTAACTATGCATTTTTTATCATTACTACTACCTAGTGGTGCGGCGTTACAAGCGTGTATCATCGAGTCTGATATGTCCTCCTAGGACTCTTTACACGTTGGAAAAATTCTGGAAAAACTCCGTGCATTGCATATACTACTAGCAGAATTTTACGACAAAAATTTTACAAATCGATCTTTACGACGTTACATAATCGGTCGGATGACGGACGAGATTAATTAAAACTTTAAATAATAATCCATACGAAAAAAGCGACCGAGTACAAAGATCTGGCCCAGAATACATCGTGTTCCCCGTGGCTATACCAGATTAGAGGCTAGTTCGCTGTCAAAGATTAGGGCTCAATTAATCGATTACAGACAGGAATCGACCAGACTACGCGATACATGATCGACCCCATCACATTTCATCGAACGGTTCGAAGTGATTCAAATTGCTCTGAATTTCCAGACATTATTTATTACGCGCCTCGTAATATTCGCGGTGTGTTCGCGCCGCGATGCGGAAAGAGAGAGAGAGAGAGGGAGCGAAAGAGAGATAGCTAGCTAGAGAGATGTAATGAGGCGCCGGCAGTGGGCGTTAGGGCGCGAAATGGTCTCGAAATGGAGTGTAAAATTACGGCCGATTCATTTAGAATCAACGATGACCAGCGTAGCCGAGGAAAGCGGTAAACGCGAATTAAGCCGAGAATACGCTCATCGATGAAAATGGATTCGCACGATAACCCCTTCGGAGCAGCCAACTTATCGGCTTTATTCGCGTCTACGGATTATTAATTATTTTATTTATTAGGCGGAAAATTTCTGCATTAAGTGAATATCATCCGGTGGCAGTATATGCGTGTTTCATTGCAAATAAGAGCGAAATTAATAAAATTAATCAAAAATCTTTTAAACGAATTTATTAAACAAACGTGAAAACTGCCCTCAATGTCAGAATTAGAGCAATAACGGAGGGCAGGAAACAATACCCCGGCGCACCTCGCCCAGACCGCAGCGAGGAGCTGGTCGAAATCTTTTCCTTTCTTCTTTTTGCTCAATCGCTTTTTTCTCCTTAAAGCCGGCAAACATTCAAAAAAACCCTAAAAATACGCGTGAAAAAAATTATCGCAATTATTTCGGCTTTGCGCAGAGAAGTTCATTTTAACTGCCCCCCGCTGGCGTCGCTATTTCGGGCAGCTGTTAAGTGGCTAAAATGGTAATAATAAATTTTTACGAAATTTCACGGCCGACGAAAAATATTCCCCATCGTTTGTTTACGTTTTAATCGTATTTTACTATCTCCCCTACCCCTTCAACGTCAAATTTCCTCCATTAGCGTTCACTCAGTCTCCATTTTCCTCTTCATACTAATCACGTAATTATCTGTGCAATCCTACGTAGTTTCCGAACACTCTTCTTTTCTTCTCCGTATTCGTTTTAATTAAAGCTCGGCTTTCTCACTCTCCTTACTCTATCTTTTTACCTCTTCTATCCTTCCCCTATATATTAGACCTAAATGACTCTTTCATCTCCTATCGTTCTTCGGCGCAGGTCGATCCCCTAGTTTTCGATTTTATTCCAAAAATAAAAAATACATAATATATACATATATATATATATATATTTTTTTTTTTTTAATATTTCTTTTTTAAAATTAATACAAAAAATCAAACAAATCCCGACTACAAATAAAAAATCGAACCGGTTTATTTTTTGAGAAGGTACAAAACGAATTTTTGCGCGTTGGTGGAAAAAAGGCTTCAAAATCCGACTGATACATTCTGTGTTGTTTGTCATTTGCTGTTTACATCGATTTTCGGAATAAATCGAAATATTTTTTGCTATTCAAACCAAAAATGACTCAAGTGTACTGTTCTCACACGCGACTAAAATATGAGCACTTTTTTCATGTAAACGTAAATAAAATAAATTATGCTTATATATGTATATATATATTTGGACGCGTATAATTGCAGAGGCTGTGAAAGTCAGCATTTTCATCAGTGTTCTTTGTATATGTTTTTGAATCTCTCCATGGGACACTTCCTGGCCCCTGAATAATAGTCTCCTACAATTTTTATAGATCAATTTTTATTGACAATGTCACTTTTAAAAGTTACATATATATCTATATATCTATATATCTATATAAATATATATATATATATATTAATTACAACGTAATTCTTAGGTTACCCCCCATTAGAAAAAATGTCCCAAAAAATGTCCCAATTTTATGTAACGTTTTTATATTTTATAGGATTTTTGTGATTGTTATTTTAAAAATGCCGCAATTTTATGTAACGAAATATGTCACCAAAAATTATAATTAAAAAAATGTCTCAATTTTATATAATGAAAGTTAAATGTTAGGATAGGGATTTTTGTGATTATGTTATTTTTTTTTGTGTTGATGCCAGTAAGAATTACGTTGTAAATTTTGATCATTTTATACAAAGTATTGAAAAGGACAGAAATGAAAGCAAGAGGGGTCAAGGGGCATGGCCGAGTTTTATATGTATATATATATATAAAGTAAAATAAGTACCATACCTTTGATAAGACGTCGGGATTGTGAAGTTAAGACTCACAATGTACTAAGCCCAACGGTATTAATAAGAGTACGGGGGGGGGGGCAGTTCGTTTCTCTCGGCCGCCTTTACTTTCCCAGATTTCTCTGGCATGGGAGCGACTTGGCTCCGGGACAAGACAAGTCTCGAACCCGTGACCTCTGGTTTGATAACCAAATACCTTAACCACTAGGAATATAGAAACGTCCCGAAATCAACACTTACTAAAAATGATATTTAGTACACAATGATAAATAAAATATTGATCGTTATAACAACTAGACCGTCGTTGTATCAAACAATCCAATTTTTTTTTTAATGTTCAGCATTTACTAACTTTTATGAAATATTTTGTGGAGTAACGTTCGCTGATTAATCAAATGATCATTTATTTAGAATCGCAGCAATACGAATGTATTTTTTTCAAAATCAATAGAATAAATATCGAATTTTTTCTTTATACCGATGAAAGTACGATGACAATAAAACAAATACAAGAAAGAGAAAAAAGCTACTATGCATAGAGACGGAAGTGGATCGATTTTTTTTTTTTTAACTCTTAAAAATATTTGTAATTTTTGATTTGTTTTTTTTTTCCAGCACTTTTTGTAATAACCTGCGACATCATAAGCCGTACAAAGAATAATACAGCATACATCTATTCCGTTCGAGCCAAATTTTATTTGTTCTTTAAAAAAAAAGTTTAGGGACGACAATTATTTTTACGTCAAATTCATCTGCAAAAGCTTTCCAAAATTAAATTTTGTGCCACTACGGCGTTATAAGAATTTTTTCATTCGCATGTAAAAAGATTTCCGCTAGTAATAACTGACTTTGAGCGCCTGAATTTTACGTGTACAATTTTGTATTTGATACATAAATTATATATACAAAATTTGTCTGTTAAAAACGACTTTTGATGAAAAATTCGGGTTTTTGCTCTGCACAATAAAAAAGATAAGAAGCCGACTTAACAAAAAAAACTCGGCTGTGTCTAATTATTTTACACACGATTATTTTATTTTATTTTTTTCTTATTCATTTTTGTAATCGGTAAACATAGAATAAAGATACCGCACTCATGTACTTGGTGACTGATCGGTACAAACATAATGGTAGTAAAAATAAGTGGCAGATTATTATAACAAGTTTTTTTTTTTTTTTTTAATTTTCATTTTTACGTCCTTAGTTTTCTTTTTTTCAAGAATCATACACATATAGCGTAAGAAATATCCTAATAAGGCAAACGCCAGAAATAACAACATATACAATAATTCAACCGAACAGTTAAATTCATACCTAAAATAATAGTTCGCATTATAAATTAATATTTTTTTTTTTTTTTTTTTTCAGATCCCCCCTTTGGGCACGTCAGCTAAGGACCTACACCCAGAAACAACAAGAAAGAAAAGAGCGGTCAGTTAAATTTCGATTCGGTCAGACATGGACCAATATAAAGGAACTAACGGATGAAATAATGGATGGCGAGGAGAAGGACAAAATATAAGATGCACAATAAGGAGCTGGGAGCTTGAGTTTCAGCAGACAAGAATATAGAATACAACGTTCAACAGAAAGGAATGGACATTCAAAAAAAATCGCCGCTTCGTTTGGGTGAAGCGGACAATTTGGAGAGGAGACAAGGGAAAAGCGAAAACGAAAGGAAGGAAGAGCAGAATGGCCAAAACGCAAGCGAATCATAGAAATGACAACAGAACGGGGAAGTGAAGGGAACTCAAAGAACACCAGATATTAGAAGGAAGACTACGTTGCACAGACAGATAAAATGATTGATCCTTATGAAAGGAGGAAGAGGTAAATATCCGACCAAAGCTTGAGATGAAATTTAGTTAAAATCAAAAAACCCCTTCTATGGAAATTTACAAATTCGGAACAAAGGAAAAATTGCAAAAAAACGGACCAAAAACATCCGGAATTTAAAGCTATCGTCCATAAAAATTTATAACCACGCTACCTGATTAAATTTGGTTTTAAGAATAGATAAAAATTAAACGACCTTCCATTAAGAATTAATTTAATCCCTACACACCTTTGGAGGAAAAATTACATTATTTAAGTTTTCGTATACTATAGAACATTTTTATTTTATTTTATTTCATTTTATTCTATTTATTTTTCTTTTTTTGGCTCGAAAAATTATAGTTTATTTGGCTAGCAAACTAACGTTATAATCAGATCTAATAGTGTGAACGTAATAATTACTGGATAGATAGAGAAATAAGGAGTGAAATGCAAAGGGAGAGAATTAGTAAAACTAAAACCTTAAACATGTAAATAAAGGGGGGCTTTTAAAATATAGCCGATATTTTATAACATCAAATTCGGATTTTCAGAGAAGTATGCCGCCAAAAAAAAAAAAAAGTTTTTTTCAAAACTTTTTCAGCCGTGGTGTTGTATGCCGATAATTTGTAACGAAATCGTATTTTCCGTAATGAAACTTTCAAAGTATGCGAAAAGTTCAAGAAATTACGAAAAAGCAGCATTCCCGCTTTTACGATGCGATTATTTTTAGTTAAAAATTTTGAAACTAGCTTATAAATGTACCCATTCTGGGAAATTTCTTCAGTTAATCGTAGCTAAATTTCTAGCTTCAAAATTCGACCCTCCGGCGAAAACGAATTTAAATGTACCCTCTACTATTATGTAGAAAATCTTTTAATCGCTCTATAAATGTACGAATATTCGCGAGAATGGGGCGTCACTTTAAATTGAATCTGTAGTCTTCTGCTGAATATATAAAAAATTGTCATACGTCCTTTATGGGGAACCGTGTAATACAAATATGGGGAGGATAAAGCGTAGAGTTGGAAAATAGCCTAAACGGCTCAGAATAAGTTTTTTTGGCTAATTACTGATGCTGGCTGGTTTCAACGAAATGAAGCACTCCGTGCGGATTTTCAGATCCAATGGGTCGTCAACGAATGACATGACTATGCTCGACAACATCAGAAACGACTTCACTATTGTAATCCGACAGCCTTGACACTTTTGTCTACAGATCAGAACTTAAGAGGGCTTAAGAACTTCAAACCTGGTGACACTTGGTTGTTACCGGGTAATATAATTAACAGTGGGCTCTTAACCATATAGTCTTTGCACATGTTATTGCTAATTACGAGTACTGCCCATTAAATACCACCGTAACATTTATAAATTTTCATAGAATTTGTATATTGTTAATTTCATTTTTCAAAAATATGTATGTTATTTGTAAATGCTTAGTTAATAAATGAGAATATTTTAATAAATTTCAATTATTGAAAGGGTGAATACACTTGTAATTCTGTAATAATAATTTCCACTTTTGGTTTTTGTTTTTTCGTTCTAAATATATTATGTGATATTGTGTTTATATTTGTAGTTTCCATTCCTTTATTCGTTAGTACTTGTAATTTTTTTCAAAATAGTTTTACTAGTTCTTTATTATTATTATTTTCATTATTTCTGTATTTTTCCAGTTTTATCTTAATTTATTCTTTTTTTTTTCTTCTATTGGACATCTTTGTTTTATTCTTCTACAGATAGTCCTTTCCAGGACTTCATGCCTATAACAGATTGTAACAAAAAAAAAAAAAAATAAAAAATAAAAATAAATGACCAGCAGTAGCGATGAAGAACTGGTTATTCTATAAAAATTTGGGATTAAGGACAGGTATAAAAGATTTCCGATAAGCAAAATAAAATGTACAAATGTTCGTAAGTTTTTCGAAAAACTATCTGATAACCGGAATATTGCTAAAAACTTTAATTTTAAACAAGCATAAAAGAACGCTGCTCCTGCACGTGGAATAGCAGTAAAAGTATGAATAATGTTTAAAAAGATATATTGATAAATTGAATAATAAACTAATTTGTAGAACGCCACAAAAAACATATGAACGAGAAAAATTACCCAAGCCAGACAATTTCAATGAAAATATAGTACGTCATATAGTACGTCAATTGGGTGTATTGAGTTTTTATGTTCACAATATGGCTAATTTTTAAATGATACCATAAAAATGAAATATATTATAGTACTTGATAATCGATCATTACTTATAAATTTGCAGATTAATCGATAAATATTAATAAATTTCACAAACTTTTTAAAAATATAGAAATATATATTATGTAATAAGAAAGTTACATTTGCAAACATTGCACTATTTTCTTATATTGAAGTACTTTTATGTTACATAAAAGAAAACTAAACATTCATAAAGAGTTGATAAAATTTTACAATAACCGGTGTGTACTTTAATTAGTTTAAAATCGCCATGTAAACTGTAAACTTATTTTATCTTTACTTGTTTTAAATTTGTTATTTATCATATAGTAAAATAAGTTTAATTTATTCACTTCGTAATAAACCTTAAACACATGTATAATCATCACACCAAAATGAATATATTGTCTACCTCCATTTATCATCACTATTCACAGCAGCTAGGTATAGATCAGCAAAAAAAAAAAAAAAATTATCATCAAATTAACCAACGAAAATACTGAACAATGATAAAATAATAATGTTAAAATTACGCGATCAATACTAAAATAAACTTATCACCGTGTTTAATTTAATTAAATGTGTAAGTTAAATAATAAATGATTGTTTGGTATTTTCATTATTTAAAATCTTTAATTTATAATTAAAGTAAAAATTATTATGCAACTTTATTAATAGGATTACACAATGAACTTAAATATGTGAACTGGGAAAAATGAACGAACAAAATAACACGTTAAAATGAACGAATTAATTTCATTACGTGTTAGAGTGGTGTTTTTTTGTTTTTTATTGGAATAATAATGAAGAGTATATTTACAAAATATGTGTCATTTTGAATAAAGAAATAAAAATTCGAATTCAAATTTGAATAATATTAAGGCCAGCAATGCTGAAATATCGACTTTTATCGAAATTTTTCCATCGGAACATTTTCGTTGAACGAACACTATGGTTTTAAGAGCAGCGTGCTTAACTGCCCATGATGACTACAATAAAAAAGAGATTTATTCTCGCTGATCGTTGCATCCGAATTACTATTTCGCTCGAGATAGCGCATTCAGGCTCCACCGCGAGGGTATCTCACCACCAATAAAAGTCTTTCGAGCTGATAATAAACCGTTTCTCGATAACAATGTGCGTGGAGATAAACGGGTTTTAATAATTCTTCCGGTTTTGTTTTTTTTTGTTGGCGTGTATCTTCCGAAGCAACAGAATCGATAAAGTCTCTCCTCCCTGAACCGTGAAGATAGCTGAGCAACACACGAGCAGATTGCGCCGGATTGCGGTAAAAATGTTAATACCAGGAATTCGGATTGAACTTGCCACCGCATTTCTCAAAATGATAGCGTTCCCGAAAAAGGCCTGAACTTGGTGCGTGCCCGGGGATCAAAGCGACCGGCTGGGTGGTTTTAAGTAAATTGCCATGAAAGTCGGCTTACTCTTAACCAAACGCTCTACACTTTTATTAATTTCGACGAGCAACGAGGATATCAGTGACATTAACAATTTTGTAGAATGACTAGCGTAATCAAGTTACACGATGTAATTTCGAGAGCAGGTATTTTCTTTAACGCGAAAACGAAAATAAAGGAGGGCGCATGATGGTCAAAGGGGGCACCCTTGGTACTGTTGAAACTTCGAGCACTGGGAAATCTCACCATCGCGACTGCGGTCTCGCCAAGATTCCGGCGCTGCGAGCGCGTAAGAATATGAAGATAAATTATTACTTCCCATTTCCTTAACCGTAGTAAGAAAGGCTCTTACACACACACACACACACACACACACACACACACATTTTCCAAATAAATCGCAATAAGACGATAGACTAATTGATAAGCCCGTGTAAAAATTCGAATTAAAGAAAAAAAAATTAAATTATTAAATAAATAATTAGCTTCGATTTTTTATTAGTATTATTGGTTAAAGTTATTTAATCGAAATATCAATTTTTCGTCGGCCGAATTGTGTTGTTATAAAAACCGTTATAATAAAAAGGAAAATGTACCTGTTCTCAGTAAAGTTAGACTACTGATGAAAGTGTTTAAATGGCTTTCAAATGTAACGTAAGAAACCAGTAGGTACGCGATATATTTTTATTATTACTTCTTTCAACGTTATTGTACCTTTTTTATTCAGGTTGGCCTGCAATTTGTAAAACATGATAATGCATCACTCAGAATATATGACGCGATATATATATATGTACATGCAAGCATACATATACACGCACACACACATACATTAACTGGAACTTTTACGCTTTGTTAATATAAAAAAAGAAAAAAAAAAATTACACTTGTTACATTTTCACATTCGTTCAGAAATCCCGTTTTTCGCTTAAAATTTTAACTAATTTCAACAATATGTTCTTGGGGGTTCACCTACTACAATCTGAGACGCGAATTAAATGTTTTATCCTTTAATTATCAAATTTAAAATATATATATATATGTATATGTTGAATCTGTCTAGCATAATAATGGTACTGTGAGACCAGATGATTTTAATTACGGTAGAATAAGTTTCTACAGGTAGAATTAATTCTCTAACGGTGGTGAGCACCTAGAAAAAACAATGGGGCGTATGCATACGGGTGACGTAGAACTATAAAATCACGTTAATTTCAAATTCGTTTAATAAATCAAATAGATAATATCGAGAGATCCGCTTGTGTTGAGTATTTATTGCGTTTTTTTTACTATACAATTTTTAACATTACAATTTGTAGGCTTTAAAATTTTAATTTTTTCATTCAAACTAAATAAACGACATGAAGTATAATCGAATAGGAATTACTACAATTTTTCTTGATTTTAGGTGAACCTCCTCGGTTTATTTAATTTTTTAATTGCCGAGATTTTTTAATTTTCTAATTCGTGATCAAACGATCAACATAAATGCCAGGTAGTTTTGTGTAGCCTTTTCTCCGATGACGAAAAATTCAATTTAGAAGATTTAAAAATTTCCAAATAGCGCTGCGACAACAATAGACCGATAAATAAAAATCCTTTAGCGGCAGATTTGACTGAGATATTTTTCAATTGTTGTTTACTATCGTGTTCAGTCAAATCGGCGCTCCTTCTTCAAAACCGAGTGTGAGTTTTCGTGATTGGCGAACCGTTTTCATTACTCTTTACGTATATCGCTATAAATTTGACCAATCATCACGCGTAAAATTCGACGCAGTCAAGAAGGCAACACAAAAAAATCCCTCTTATATAAATAACATTTAAAACGAAAAAGGACGTAAAAATGGCGCGAGTCAGTATCGGAAAAAAAAGGAAACTAAAAAAAAAAAAAAAATGATTTCTACCTCTTAAAAACTTCCTTCAATACACGGAAGTGTGAAAAAAGCGTCGCACAATGAACAAAAATTTTTGTACAATTTTCTACATGAAACCATTACGGAAATCGTTTATCGACAGCCCACTTTACTCCCTAATTGTAGGCTGATTGAAAAAGAAATAAATGTTCACTTCTGTATCTGTCATCGCTCTGCTCGTCAAATTCCTCATGCTATGCAGGCCATTCCACTCCCGAAGAACGGAAGGGTAAATAAATTATCAGCCCACACTGGACCACTTCCTACGCAGCGTTGACATTCGAATTGTATCATTCGCACGCGACAATTCCAATTCATACCTTCCCCCGTCTTTTTAAATATTCCTTTTGAAATGAGTAAATTTAACGAAAAAAAACCAAAAAAAAAACCTTTGTGCGTTGGTATTGTTTTGTTTTTCTTTTCATTTTTGTTTTTTCCCCCTCGAGACTAGAGTCTCACACGACTGTAATTCCTTATTTGAAGGTACTCAAAAGTTTTGCGCTAATTTACAAGTATTATTATTATTATTATTATTCGATAGAGACTGTCAGTGAATAAAAAGGGGGAAACCTTTAAAAACTTTTCCCAGCAGCAATTTAACTAATTCCCCGTTCTTTCACTTTTTTCTTGCTACGAAATTTTTAGACACCGTCGAACTGAATCGAATCGGTACAAGAAAGTTCTACGTTGGGAGGACACTAGCGAGTTCCCGGGGAAACGGCGCTAATCTTCAGGATTATAGTATATATCTTTTTTTTTAGATTATTATTGCTTCGCAACCATAATTTAAGACTTTACATTATTTAATACAAAAAATAATAATAATTATTATTATTGTTAGCCATAAGTAATATCCAAGTAATAATAGTACAATAGGAAATTTCTTAAATTTTTAGCCCCGAAACCGGGCAAAGGCCTTATTTAAGTTGATTTAGAGTAATGTTATTTATTCCTAATTATCGGCTATTCTCCTTTCAAAGTATACCATTACACTAGATTTGCCGTATTATTATCAAATAAAACCCACTAGTGAGACCGTAACTCGGAATAAGATCCGATAATGCAGGCGCATAACACTTAAACTGTATAAAGTTGTTTTGGGTGTTATATTATTTTTGGAGTTTCATTTGATATTTAATCTTTCAAATTTTTTTAGCGGACCACATTGTTTTGCTTACGAATTATATTCTCCGTTCTACAATTTTCCTTTTTTTCCCTACTCACTATTTACTTCTCGACGTACTTAAATATTTCAGAGACTTGTCTCTTCGGTTTTATATTATTAATTAATTTAGTTATTTTATTTTTAAAATGATTAAGGAAAATACTTAATTAAATTACCCGCGGTAGAATAACAAGGTTAAGCGAATTCGATAATATGAAAATAATTCGTGTTGGTTTTTTGTTCGACATTGAAAATATCGAAAATTATCACCACTTGCGATGCTACTCCCGTACTTGACGAGCCCGAATTAATTAATTAAAGAACGATATTAATAATTTCGTAAACACGATAAAACCCCTAAAATATTACTATTTATTTTACGAAAAACAAAGAATCAGAAAAAAACGTAGTTCTTTTAACAAATATAGTTTTTTTAACAGATATAGTTTTTTTTAACAAACATAGTTTTTTTAACAGATATAGTTTTTTTAACAAATGTAGTTTTTAAAAAAAATGTTGCTTTTTAAAAAAATGTAGTTTTTCAAAAGAAAGTAGTTTTTTAAAAAATGTGTTTCCCCCCCCCCCCGAAAAGTATCAAAAATCTTTTTTGAAACTCGGAAACGTCAAGAAAGACGGGGTAAAACGTTGAAATGTTGGCCATACTAACCTTGAAAAGTTTTCCCGAATATATTTTTGCACTTAAAATAAAATTCCACCTTAAAAATAGCCCGATATTTCTTAAAACTAAAACTCTATAATGTTGTAGCTCATTAGACGAGCTCAGTTGATTTTACACCTATTGCTTATTTGTTTCTACAGAACATTCCACTTTGTTTTGAAAATGTTGAAAGTTGTCATTATAGCCCCCCCCCCAAAGGTTAATGCATGAGTAAACACGTATAAATAAGTTGAAAAAGTAAAATATGAATTGAACGGGCAATAAAAAAAAATGTCATAATCTTTTATTATTTATTTTTTGTACTGAAGTTTAAAAGACGTACCTTAAAAAATCACTCAAAGTGGGAAATATGTCTTGTAGCGAACGAATGGAGACTTTAAAAGAAAGGTTTTTAAAGGAGAATAAATTTAAATTAATAACGAAACCGAATAATGAAATTATAAATTAATATTCGCGACGAACGAATTTAAACCATCCAAATTAGGACCGCGTCGTTCGTGGTAGATCCGGAAATGATCTGTTTGGTATAATGTAATATGGCGGCATGAGACGAAAGAAAACAAAAGGGCGGACAGTTCGAATAATAATCAGGGAAGTGGACGTTAACGGCGAGTAAATGAAAAAATTTAAACGGACTACTTACCGATCGAATCCGCTACGCGTCGGAAATCGTTTGCTACGAATTATTATTCGAATAGCGAAAAACGAACGAAACGAAAACGAAATGAAAACGTAAGGAAAAACGCGAGAGAGAAAAAAAAAGCTCAACTGTGATCGCACCAAGAGCGGAGAAATTAATCGTTTAATACGACGAAATAAGTAAAAATAACAGCGATACGAAGAGGAAAAAAGAGGAGTGTGTGTGGATGAGAAGCGATAGAAGAACAAGTAAAATAGTAAGAATACGATGCAGCTAGGCTAGATAATTGCGAGTCCGATAAAAAAACTATCTATGTGGTTAATTTATGCTGCACCGGCGACGTCATCAGCAGACAGCGAAGAGACTGTGACTATCGAGAACGAGTGCCAGCAGTGACGGACGAGCAATAATTTCAGTTGAACGAATCAGCTGAAAGGGTCGTAACTGCTGCCAAAACGGGGGCCAGGTTCGCAGCGCAAAGGCTACACCCGAGCACGGCTACTGCCCTTTTGCAGGGCCGCAACTGCAGGGCCGACGACTGCTTTTGGCCTAAGCGGAAAAAGGCCACGGTCGGGACACCGCGCCGTCGGACCTTCCTGAGCCAAAATTTTCATCTTCATCCTTCATTCGCAAGTCGTCCGTCTTACTTTTCTCCTTTTGAGCGTTTCTTTCCGGCGCGTTCGCCTCGTTCCCCTTATCGCTCGCCTCGCGTCTTATCTTGTCAATCAAAACGTACACCCGATAGACAACGGCCTAGATGAGAAATTTCGCGACACGTTGCAAAAACAAAAGAAGAACGACACTCGCAAAGAGAACCGACAATAAATACGGTGGAAATGGCGATGGACGGATTCTGCGAGCGCGGCACCACACCCTCCGATAAAAAGCCGCGAAACAGGACGAGCCTGGTTGACAGATGTAGAACAACGCGTCCGATAAACACGTCCGACTGTTCGGTGTTGCGCGAGTCGTCGGTGAGAGGCCACGCGACAACGGCACACATGAACATCCGGTTCCTAAGGCTTTCGTAGAAATAATTTTGTAATTCCCGCACAGGCGGCAGTCTCTCTGATCAGAGCACTCTAGCAAGTTCCCTCTCCTCCGAGCACATTCAATTTGTACCGTTGTAGAGTATTACGAAAACTGTTCCCCGCTCCCTCGGAAACCGAGTTATTAACTATTTCGAAACACTTTTATTCTATTCAGTTCGGTCTTGGTTTTTCACAGGTGGTCGCACCAAATTGCGCGCGAAACCTTAATTACACATACCGTGTAAAAGTAACGTGTCCACAGGTTTTTCACAACAGTAATCGATTCTTATCAGACCTAACTCAGGGCCTGCTGCTGCTGCTGCTGCTGCTACTGCTGGTGTCATTTTTTTTATAACATAGACAATTGAAACCAACTCTTCTATAATAATCTGAAGGACAGTCATTATCCTATGCGCCAGGGTTCAAAAATTGTATTTGTTCATCTGGAAGAAATAAAAAATTACAAAGTATTGATCTAAATAGTGTCTGGTGTATTGTAATTAAAAATTAAAGTAAGAATCCTTGATAAGGTATCATTGTGGAGTTAAGTTTTCCATAGAAGTAGCCTAATGGATCTGATGAGAATATTAGGGATAGTTTCTTTCTACTTGGGATCTGCCTTTACTAAAAAAAAATTAATTAATAAAACCGGTCAGTTGTCTAATACTTCCACATAGTCAAACATTCCATTATGAATATGCAGCATATCCAGTTACTGACACCTCTTTAGTCGCACCGTAATAAAATGAGTAAAGCAGATCTTACAGATTATCTGATGCGTCCAAGTGTTTTATCCCCGTGTATCTTCTTCAGTCGTCCCCTCCATCGGGGCTTCGATTAAAATGCTGTATTGCACTTTTGTTGAACAATTATCACTTTTTTAAGGGCTTTTCATCAACGCAACAAGCTGACAAATACACAACTCCTTGTTTTATGCAGCTCTGATTTTAAAAAGACCTTTATTATAACGGGCAAAATAACGCGTAGGTGTTCCTAAGAACAGTCCGAAGAGCATGCAAGCTCGTGAATTAGGAAATTATATTGAATTAGATGATCCATTATGAAAGTAAATAATGAACTTACTAACTTTAAACCTAATAATAAATAAATTATAGACAGAAACATACGAAATAAAACAATTATATTATTTAACGTATTACGATTGTTGATGTTCTGTAATTCTTATCGGATGATAGTAATAACTTCGTTTACAGATATGTTAGGGTATAAAAATCTTTTCGTGAATATTGTTATTTAGTTTTCGTATGGGGGGATATCTGTTGTTGATGGTAAATGTATTTTCTAAATGTAATCTGTTTTGAAGTAATTTTGTAATAAAGTATACAATTTTACATAAAGGTTGAATAATGGGTATATTATCTTTATGCATTTTCAATAGTGGATACAGAGTTGACAGCGATAGGTTTGCTTCTCTAATGCGATCTTCAATTTAATATCGATTCTTAGTGAAATTATATTACGGGTTTACGAAGATAATTACGTTAGAAATAATTTAATGAATGGTAATTTATTTTTCTCTATACCAGATATGTTGGTGATATGTACTATGTATTTTTAATAATAAAGACTTTAACAATTATAACAATATTGAGATCAGATTTGAATTATTCCATGAATCAATATCATTAATTTCTTAGACTTACTAAGAAAATTCGGAATAATAAATTGTATTACAAAATAGCACTATAATTTATTTTTCTAACCATTTGGTGTTAAAAATAATTACCATTTTTATCTCACGCACACCATCTCTATACATAATAATGACAGATAATAAAAATAAATTTAATAGAACGTATTGCTATGGAGAATAGTTATAACGAAAATATTATAGACAACATATAATAAATGTAAGAGAAATAATACGAAAATAATGATAGAAATGATGTCAAAAAAATATTAACAGGGAATTGTCACAGTTAATATTATACATATATATATATATAAAGTGACAAAAATTATTCAAACCTAACAATTTAAATTCATTAAAGAATATTTTATCATCCTGTTTGTTAGTAACTATAGTATAAAAAATAAATGCTAAAATAACAAACTAATACGTAAGTAACAAAATTAATATAAGAATATCAAACTTGTTATCTTAGGAACGTTTTCGGGCATAACCCATCTTCAGCTAAAATATAATCGAACTAAATTAAAAACATAGTGTAACAGTGAACACAATTTAAAACTTCACTTTGAAGCTAAAATAAAATTAAATAAAAATAAATTAAAATGAAAATAACATGAAACATAGCACACATGTGAATTGAACTACAGTCTAACACATATTGAAACTAAAAATTAAATCACAAGTTTAAAACAGTAATTAATGTGAAATAAAAACAAGAAATAAAATTGAAATAAAAAATTGAAATAAAAAATGAATGACAAACATATTTGGAGATTAGATAAGAAATAAATAATAGAACCTGTCTAAGAAGGGCTAGTTTAAAATTTTTTTTTATTAAAGTATTATATTAAAGAGTGGGTTTTGATTGTATGGAGTTTGGTCATTTAATATATTGTTTTTGTGTTTATTTATGTAATAGTTTTCAGCTATGTTCATTAGGTTTCCTTTATTGTATGTGGCTAATACTGTAACTGTTTTTTCTAGTGAATCAGGTGTATGTTTATTTTTTATTAAGTGTTCTGCATATGTGGATTTTTCCGTTTCGTTATTTGTAAAAAACTGGTAGGAAAATAAAATATAGATACCTAGAACACATTAAATCATTTACAAATAACGAAACGGAAAAATCCACATATGCAGAACACTTAATAAAAAATAAACATACACCTGATTCACTAGAAAAAACAGTTACAGTATTAGCCACATACAATAAAGGAAACCTAATGAACATAGCTGAAAACTATTACATAAATAAACACAAAAACAATATATTAAATGACCAAACTCCATACAATCAAAACCCACTCTTTAATATAATACTTTAATAAAAAAATTTTAAACTAGCCCTTCTTAGACAGGTTCTATTATTTATTTCTTATCTAATCTCCAAATATGTTTGTCATTCATTTTTTATTTCAATTTTTTATTTCAATTTTATTTCTTGTTTTTATTTCACATTAATTACTGTTTTAAACTTGTGATTTAATTTTTAGTTTCAATATGTGTTAGACTGTAGTTCAATTCACATGTGTGCTATGTTTCATGTTATTTTCATTTTAATTTATTTTTATTTAATTTTATTTTAGCTTCAAAGTGAAGTTTTAAATTGTGTTCACTGTTACACTATGTTTTTAATTTAGTTCGATTATATTTTAGCTGAAGATGGGTTATGCCCGAAAACGTTCCTAAGATAACAAGTTTGATATTCTTATATTAATTTTGTTACTTACGTATTAGTTTGTTATTTTAGCATTTATTTTTTATACTAACAATTTAAATATCTCTTTCACAACTAATAACAAGTTATGCAGTAGAATAATAAACTACAATAAATGTAATAACGCTAGAATTTATAAATTAATTTAAAACAATTTTAGTTTTTTTTTTTTTTTTCGAAAATTCAACCCTTCGACAATGTAATATAATTGATTAACTAATTAACGCTACACAGTAATATTACATTGTACTAAATAATTAAATAATAACTTGTATATTGCAGCACTCTCGGTGGCCAGGAGAGAATTGACACTACATGGCAGAGGGATCCGGAAATTTATTATGGAGTTATACAAAATAATTCTTTGCGCCGTGTGCAAATTGCATTCGAAGATGAAGTGATCAACGTCCGCCACTTTGTCCGAGTCTAGTGGATGTTGGCAATATGGAGAAAAGATTAAACCCATGTTGTACAAAGAAACAGGGAGGCAGTTCATACCCAGCCGGGGGCGACATAAGGGGTAACGATGAACGATCTGGTACTCATCGAAACAGTCGTAATGTGGTTGAACCAAGGAACGTTAGGAATATTAGGTTGAATTCTTTTGCACTGTAGCGCGCAAAATGGATTTGCCCATTTGATTTTAGTTGTAATTACTCAAATGAAATATTTTACGATAGTTGAAATGCTTATCTTTGTGTTTCATATTTTTATTTTCGATTTTTTTCAGTTTTTTATTTTCATTATTATTTATTTCGCTTGTTCGATATCGTCATCATTTTATAAATTTCATTTGAGCTGGTACACATTTTATGTTATATAAATACCGTGCAACTCTATACTTAGTTAAATATACGTTCTGTTCTGTAAGTGTTGTAGAATTTTGACTCAGCTATGTTCCGAGCAAGAAATTTGAAAGATAACGGTAATTAACGGACCTCAGAAGGAGTTGTAAGGTTATCAAAGTTAATGGTTTATTATATATTTATTCCGTTTAAATTTACGACGCGTTGTTTTCATGTATTATGTTATTTCTATTAGGCAATAATATCTTTCAGTATTCACTTAAAGAGTTTAGCATTCATTTTATTTATCCTTTTCCGCTGTATTAGTATCTTAGAATATTTTACTTAAGCGTACGAAATTTTCAGCTTATCGAACAACTGAATTTAAATTATTTCAACTTATCGTTTGAATTCACAGATAAATAAATGGTTTTAATTTTTTATAAAAAGTAGGTAAATTGAAAGAAAATAAATGAAGCCTAAAAATTATTCCACGGACTTTACCGAATTTTTATTTTAAAAGAGTTTATTCTTTCGTTAGAAAGAGGCTAAAGTGGTGGAACCACCACACTTTGTAAGTGTTTTTTACTTTAAGTAGGTTACATTACCGACAGTTAACCTAAGAAAGTTCTAATTTCGATTGTATAGCAATAACACTTTTAATACTGGCATAGAAATATTCTTACACATCATAAAATAAATGTTAATTGACCTGATATTACCCTAATTCATAAACCATCAAAGAATACATTTTTTAATAGACATATCTGTTCCTAACGACAGTAATATATATTAGACAGAAATATGAGAAAAAAAAAAATTAGTGAATACAGTAGCTCAGCCACTAAAATAAAAAAGATATGGAAACAACCTACTTAATTGCGAGCCCCCTTTCGAATGCCCCTTTTGCTCCCTTCCTCCCTCTCCTACAGTAAAACACCTGCTCCTGGAGTGCCCATCCTTCGCGCTCCAGCGCGCCCAGCACCGGATAGCGTCTTTGCAGTCGTCTTTGGCCAACTCGCCTTTGAACATTGCAGACACTATTCGGTTTCTTCATACAACTAACCTATTTCGAACCATTTAACTCTCCGATTGCCATAGTGTCGTAATAGCCCCGGCAGCTGTACACGACACTTAAAAAATAAAAAAAAAAAAATTCACAGTAATATCACTTGTAATGTCAGTAACTAGAATTATACCAAAGACATTAATGGAAGGTTTTAAAACATTACGGATTCCAGAATATATACATATATAGTAGCACACAAAAAACAGTCATATTAACTACGTGTAATATAATGAAGAAGTTTCTAAACCACTAAAATTTAATCAAATAATTGCGACTTGATGCAAGGCATCATAAATTACAGTAACTAGGATATAGTAAAGTTTAAGAAAAAGTGCAGTCGAATTACGTCTAAACTATGAAAAACACTAGTAGTCGATGTTCAGAAATCAGTCATCATAGAATCCACTCCACATATAATATGTAGAATGTTTAAAGAAACGTAATGTACTTCTCCCTGGTTCATGCCCGAGAAGCTATAACTTGAACCTGCGAAAAACGGAGAAGAGGGCAACATAATAATAATAATAATAATAATAATAATAATAATGATAATAATAATAATAATAATAATAATAATAATAATAATGGTAATAGGGGTCAGATGGGGCTGTATACGCAATATAGGCCAACTGAAGAGTTGGACATTAGCCTCTGCAGCCCAACTCCTACTTTCATAATCACATGGTGACTTCTGTTAAGCCGAGAGGTATACGCTTGTAGGCGACTAATGAAAGAGGAGGGGAGTAGGAATTCCTGGATTAAATCTCTTTAACAAACCATAAAAAGCAATATTCTAACTGGAGATAAATAAGTATTAACGACCTAAATTATAACATTAACAATAACAATAATTGTAATTTTACTAAAAGCAACATCAGGATAACGATTAGTGAAGATACCTGTTAGAAGGTATAAAACAGACCTTCTCCACAATAATGGTGTGTAGTGAAACAAATATAGTTAAATTTCCGCTGCCTGGTGATTGTCAGGGTACGTTTACAGCTGGTACTGGGCGTGACAATACACGGTTCACCAATGGTAGGGTGTTGGTCAGGTGGACCCCTACCGAGAGCCAGCATTGCAAAAATGAGGAAATGCCTGTTCAAGATTCCGCGCATCTCAGACAATGTAGAGTCGAAACAATAAGACGCATTAGTACTTCGACAAATCAATTTTAACGATTACAACGTAACAAATTTACAATAGAAGATGATAGGAAGGTCATGCATTGTTACTACAAAGCAGAGGCATCAAAACGTGGTTACCAAAAGAGAATGTTCATAATTTGGAAAGAATCTCACAATAAATATCTCGGAGCAAAGACTAACAGACTAACGTCGCTTTATTACGCGCAAGAAAATCTTCACAGAAATAGGGATGGAAGAAATTCGCAAGAGGAGCTCCAGAAGATGACCAAAAACCAGTACAGTTACAAGAAAAGAAAAATGTCGATACTGAAGATGCAGGAAGGGAGGACGCCAGTAAGTTTATAGGTGAAGAAATAATATTACGGCTTGAGGTTTTTAAATATGATGAAGAGAATTTTTCCAAGGAGCAAGAGGTGATGAGAATAAAAATCATTAACCATATGATGGCAGGGCCGATACAGATTACCTACGTTGAAGTAGGCAACAAGAAAAGAACTGGAAAATAAGTTACATGATCTGAATACAGTCCTGGCAACAATTGTCGGAAGCAACAGTTATCACTGAAGAGTTGAGATATACGATAATATACGATACCAAAGTCGAAAAATCAATGCACACCAAAATCATGGTGGAAGATTAGACTAGAAAATAAGATAAAAGAATTGAGAGCAGATGCAAGTAGATAATAGAAGAGCTGGAAAAGAAGGCGTTCGATTCACATTACCTCATGACTGGATAACAAAATGCCTTGAACTATTGGGAATAAGGAACGATATTTTGAAATTTATAAAACAATCGATGATGTCATGAAGCACTAGTGCATAAATATATGAGCGGACAAGAAATTGCGAAAATTAACCTACGTCGGAGCATATACACAGGCGACTCTCATGTGACTGCTAGATCTTTGGATAGGGGATTATACAAGGACGTTCGTTCCGGCCGTAAAACAATAAGGCTACGAGAAAATACAATAACAATAACAATAATAATAATAATAATATAATAACAATAATAATAATAATAATAATAATAATAATAATAATAAGAAGAAGAAGAAGAAGAAGAAGAAGAAAAAGAAAAAGAATGTGAAGAAGAACAGTTTTTAAACAATAAATTCGCGCTCGAAGAAAGGCTTTGGATAATTCGATTTTGTAATTATCGGACGAAATTCCGGAATAGGAAATCGCCGGCCGTTCCGAGCGACATTATTATCGGGGCGAATATTTAAACGGGAATCTGTCGCTTTCCTTTTCATTATCAACTCGCTAAACGGAGCTGAACGGGTTCTCATGTAATTGATCAAACCCTGGGGTCCGGCCCTAATCTACTCTCTCGCAACTGGACAAAACCAGTAATCAGTCATTGATTGATTGCCTCGCAGTCCGTAATGGTTTTCTCCGACCGCCATCGGGAAGAGACCGCCACGCTCACACAGACGCACTGGACCCGCCCAAAAACTGTAGACGAAGGGTGTGCGTGTGCGCGTGGGGCACCGTTGAATAAATTTGATTTATGCGTCGAGAATGTATTTTATCAATCTTTCGGAACAGCGATGGCTCAGCGAACGCGGCTGCTAGCTCGTAATTCCGGTTCTGTTTATTCGTACGATTTGTCCGAGCTGCGGTTATGTCCGGAAATAATCTACACGCTCGGCACGCTTAGTTCGGCTTTCAATTTTTCTTCCGCTCTCCTGGCCGCTGTTAATGGAGTCGAATTTAAAATTTGCCGCGCCGCCGTCGCTGCCGCTGAACGGTTTTCACATGTAAACATACCGGTTGAGCGGCACTGCCGGTGAGCGCCGAGTACGGGACACGTTACAAAGTTAGCGCCATTTTTCAACGGGCTCGGAATAAAAACGGGCCGGCAAGGCGAGCGCGATGTCTAATACCGACTCGGCAAAACAAAAGAAACTCGGAAATAATGAATGTGGCAGGAGCGCCGATTCAGAGAGATAGAGCGAGAGCAGGAGGCTGAGCAAGCGCGGTGTCGGAGGGAAAGGAAAATGGAGTTGCCAAAAAGATATTTTTCCTCGATTTATATTCTCGGGCAGGGTGTATTCAGAGTGGTGTGTGTCGTCCGGTACGCGCGGCCGTGTTAACGTGCCGTATCCGCAATTCCGGCACGATAATACGAGCCCGTTCACACGGCACTTTATTATGATTGCCAGGTCGCGCGGAGATGCGCCGAGTAAATAATCGCGGCCACTCCGGACCGGTATTAAAATTAATATTAATCGGCCAAATTGTCCTCCGAACGAACACGATATTTCCAAATTACGTTGCGCTCCACACTGCGGCCAAGAGCCCCGGGGAACGCGTATTAATTTTAAACTTCCCGCATGTGTACGCTTTGCAGCGCTGCGTGCAATCTAATTTCCGAGAGCAACTGTGCAAAAAGTTTATTACCTCGCCTAATTGCACGCTCTTCTAGTTTCTTCCGGGTTGCCGAGTTGTCTTTCTCAAAATTTTCCAACCGGTCAACAGCGGACTTTTTTCCGACTATTTCCTCGGAATGGGGGAAAAATGTTAAAAGATGAAACTCGCTAATATTTCACGACAGCCGATAGTGAGGAAAAATTTCGTCTAAAGCGAAAGGGTATTTCTTCCGAGAGCACAAAACTGAAATCGATGCGACTCTTCAGTTGGAGTTTGAGTTTACTTAGCCGCCCAAAAGGTAGACACACCTTTGGAGGTTGTTAGTACTCGATATAATGATGATGATGATGATAGGGGCGTAAATTGATCACTCGAATAACTTCACTTTTGGCCTCTTAATGCCCATTTCTACGAGGGTCAGTTGAAAAGAGTAATACCTCCACCGCTCAAAAAACCGATTCAAATTGAACGAAACAAGTTTTACAATGTAGATATTCAACCAAACTATATTATCGTCGCCTTCGAATTCGATAATTTTTTGGTAAACGTAAAATGCATTTTTCGAATCCGTTTTATTTCGAATAATTCTTTTTATCTTTTTATCTCTTTATCTTTTTATCTTTTTATCTTTTTAACTCTTTATCTTTTTATCTTTTTATCTTTTTATCTTTTTATCTTTTTATCCTTTTATCTTTTTATCTTTTTATCTTTTTCTCCCAACCATTTAGTACAATTTGCCGAATTTCCCCCTAGTTGAAGTCGTTGCCCTTATTATAAGGTTTTCCTTCAGCAGCGAAAACTAATAGAAATCGGACGGCGCCAAATTGGGGCTCTAAGGAGATTACCGGACGATTTCAAAATTCGATCTTTGCATTTGTTTGAGCGCTGCAACGAGGTCGCGCGATGTCGTGATGCAGCGAAAAACGAGTGAAAACAGCCCGAATTCTGTTTTTTAGTTTCTTTAATATGACACAGTGTATTCTTTATGAATAACTCTCCGCAGGCGCCCCCCGAAAAAATAGTCAGCATGACCTTTCCAGCTGATTTCGCCGACTTGAATTTTCGAACACGAGCAGAGGTTACTCTCTCCATTAAATGCCTTTTTGTTTCAGGATCGTAATGGAACAATACCGTTGATTCATTCCCAGTGTAACTTTAAAAGAGAAAAGAATATTGCCTTTTCGACGATAACGGTTCAAAAATCTTTTGCTCCTTTCCACTTTCTTCTTCTTCCTCTCATCTGTCAACATCCGAGAGGGATACTCAGTACAGGCAAATTTTTCGAAATTTCAATTCTTTGTTGATGGTATAGTTGAACCTTTCGTGAGAAATATAAGCCGCGATTTTATCCCGAGTGTAATCTGTCGATTGGCGCAAATTAGTTTACAATTCTCTCTGAATATCGGTAAACACTATTTTAGGACGTCCCAGCGATCGTGATTTATCGAAAATTAAAAGAAGTCTACGATTCACATTATTCGTAATTATTCATAATTATTCGTAATTATTCGTAATTATTCGTATGAACATTACTGACATCTTATCCCCGTAAACAGTAAACGTAAAAGAATCTGTTTCGGCGAACATTCTTTCGGACTAAAGTTCAACAACAGAGAACACGGTCTGTTACTAAACAATACTTCAGGAATGCGTATATAACTTGTTTCATTCATGTTCATTAGAACCGGTTTTAGCATTACTTAAAAACATAGAGGTGCGATGCCGTCTGAGCTATTTATAGAATGGTCTGAAATTTTGCAGGCAGTACTCCTCGTTTGAAAAACTTTCGAAGGTACACGTGACTTTTCTTACTGAAACAATTGTTCAAAAGTGTGAGTAATTGCAATCACTATGATGTATGTTTATTCTTTTAACTCTCGTATACCTTTTTCATGATTTTTAGCCGATCGAATTGGGAACGTTTCAGAAAATAACGGGATAATACGTAACTTTTTTTTTTCTTCAATTAATAACCCTTGGAATTTCCAACGATTCGAAGCCCTTCCATTTTGGGGAAAATTTTCGTCGGATAAAAAAAATTAAATTATTCCTTTTTTGTTCCTTTTGGGACACAGAAAATTGTTTCCGATAAATCTTTCAAAGCTGAATTTGCACTTTTTACGGTTGATGTATTCCATTTTTTAAATCATGTTTTTGTCTATTTTTTTTTTTCCATTTTTGTATCTATTAATCTTTCGGTTTTGCAGAATTTTGCTGTTCCCGGAATTTGAACCAAATCAATATTAGCATCCCGCATGTTGTAAAGTATTACGGTAGTAATATACAAATGAATAAAGAATAAATTTAAAAATGAAAACGAAAATATTTTTTTTTTTTTTTTAAATTGGGCTTGTCAACCAAGGACCTTCCACCCAGAAAAAATTAAAGGAAAACGAAAGTTATATAGTGAGATGATCAGATATCGCGTAAATAAGAAGGAAACAACGGAGGGGATAATAAGTGTAGAAGGAAAAGACAAATGAAAATAATCAAAATTATAGAACTCAAAAAAAAAAAAAAAACCTTGTGAGAGAGAAAATGTGCGTATGCTTGAAATCCTGTTTTACGGTCGGGTGGTGAATACATCGTCACGCGGTAAAAGGCCCACCACCCTATTAGTAAAAAATGATGGTGATCGGTCGCGGAAAGGACAAAGGAAGACACTCGAAGAGACAAAAATGATTGTGATACTTAGGCAGTGACTTTTTATAGAGTCCCGGTGAAGCATTTCTTTTTTTTTTTAACGTCTTCGTGGGCTATTCATCATTATCAGCAGAAGTAACGAAAAATCATCGGTCACTAAATCAATACGCGATTATAAATAATTACTGCAAAATAAGTTTAAACAATTTTTTTAGTAAAATCGAATTAAAGTCGTTTTCGTGCCTACATCGAAAGAGACATCGTCCGATTGCACTGCTCCTGTACCACTGCCGGCAAACAGTGATACGTGCCTACTTATATTTTACATATATGTTTAATTATTGTGTTTTTCAGCGGTCAGCCATTCGCGAAAGATAGATGTAGGGAATTGGTAAAAATATATATTTCAAAACCGAAACTTAGACTTAATGATTAATAACAATAGTAATAAAAACAACTAAATTTTTACCATTTTAAACCCACACGAATTAGATACCTCGTGGTTGGCATCCCTGAGGGCTTTCATATGCACGTTAAAATTTATACGGAAGGTGGGAAATTCTATGTATTCGAATATGAACATGGAATAGGAAAGTTCATAACTGATGGCCCAAAAACGATCAGAGTAATTAAAAGTATAACATTTAATCGAATAAGAAGTGATATTACACGGTTGCGATAGTAACGACGACACACCTTTGCGGGACTTTGCACGTACGGCAGGAAGTGGTTCCTCAACTCGTCAGAAATAAAATAAAAAAATATACGATAAACATATCTCTTCACACAATTAGCAAGTTATCTGGAAATCTAAAACAATACCAGACAGTTGGAAAAACGCCCACATAATCCCGTTATTAAAACCAGAAAAAGTTTCACTTTCTCCTTCTAGCTACCGTCCAATCTCGTTTACCAACACGTTATGTAAAGTAATGGAGAAAATAATAAACACCAGATTAAAATGGACTCTTGAACAAAAGAAACTATTGAATCCAATGCAATATGGTTTCCGCTCTCGAAGAAGCACCATCGATCATCTAGCAAAGTTACAACAGCATATTTGTGACGGTTTTGTAACGAGTCAATACACTGTGCTCATAAGTTTTGAACTTGAAAAAGCCTTCGATAGAATATGGAGGCATAAAATCATTAAAACGCTCATGGAATGGAATATACTTAAACGGAAATATGCTTGAATACATAAAAGACTTTCTGTCAAATAGGACTTTCCAGGTTCGCATTCAAGATGTCTTATCCCTCCCAAAAATACAAGAAAATGGCACACCGGAGGGCTCTATAATTAGTCCAACTTTGTTCATAATTGGTATATCAAACATATCTAAAATCATAGATCCTCCAGTCAAATACGAACTGTTTGCTAGCGACTTAGTCAAACGAATTGAACCTCCAGATTGTAACGTCCACCTAAATAATACGCTAATTCAAAGTTTCGATAACATAAGAATTTTAGGACTAGAAATAGATCGAAAATTATCTTTTGGAAAACACATCTTCTTCTTCGAGTCCCGACCGTTCTCGATCGTAGGTGACCTTATTAAAGAAATCTTTCGTATGCAAGCTGGTGACTAATTGTTCGGCATTCTTCCGCGACCATGCCTTGATGTCGCACATCCATGAGCGCCTCCTTCGTTCGACCTTCCTCTTGCCCGATATTTTTCCTAATAATATTACTTGCAACAATGAGTATTTGGATCCACGTATAAAATGGCCAAAATATTTCCTCTTCCTGTCTTTTATGATGCCTATTAGTTCCCCATATCCTTATTTCCCATCATCTGCAGCACTTCCTGATTCGTCCCTTCTTTGCTGTCCATGGGATTCTTAGGATCCTTCGATAGCACCACATTTCGAAAGCCGCCAAGCGATTCATATTGCTCTTCTTTAAGGTCCAACATTCGCATCCGTATAACAACGTACTCCACACGTAGCACTTAAGTAATTTTAAAACGCAGTTCTAAATTTAAATCGTGTGTTGTGAGTGTTCTTCTCATCTTGCTGAAGACCTTTCTTCCTTGTTCAATTCTCTACACCTAAGTTCGTCATCAGTGTTGCCTTTATTATTCACTTGAGTACCGAGGTACCTAAATTTTTGTACGCTTTCTATTACTCCGCCGCGAATAGCAACATTTGGAACTGTTTCTTCTGTCTGAGAAACAACCATTATTTTAGTCTTTAGAAGACTTAAAAACAAACTGTCATAAATCTCTTAGTGTGATAAAAATGGTTTCTCATACCAAATGGGGTGGAGATAGAAAATCTCTAAAAAACCTTTACACTCGGCGCTGACTGTTTCCAAGTTGGACTATGGCTCCGTGATTTACAGTAGTAGCAAAAAAAATGTTCTGAAAAAACTGGACACCGTTCAAAATTCAGCTCTAAGACTCATTACAAGAGCATTTTACACCAGCCCAATTGCTAGCCTTCACGTAGAATCAAACATATTTCCATTGCAACATAGAAGAATCTTCTCATCCCTGAAATACTATAACAAAAATGACTTCAAATTTAGCCAATCCTACTTCCGAAAAAACTATTTCGCCAAACTTTATTCAACTATATGAGAAATACCCAAAAACTCCGAAGCCATTGGGAATACCAGACATCGTAAAGGACATAAGAGAACTATGTATATACCACCGTGGCACACAACCCGCGAAGAAACCATAGCAGACTTAAACCGACGCGAAAAAATGAACTCGTCCTTAACCAGACATATCAGAAAGGTGACTCGCTCAACTTGGCAAAAAAAGTGTAATCGAATCTCTCCAATCAAAAACAAACTACGCCGCATCAAAAACGAAATTGCCAACTGGGAAGCCAACTATTGGCCAAAAAGACAAGACGAAACAGTTATTTCGAGACTAAGAATAGAGCACTGCTCATTTAGCCACAAGTACATCATCGACAAGGAGCCAGCGCTCATTTGTGAAATCTGCGCAGAGACTTTCTCGGTAAACCACCTCTTCACATGCAAAAAGTGGGAAACACAGCGAGCAGCCTGCGACATGGTAGGAAAACCTATACCAGAACTCCTTTACAACGATAGATCAAATTGTGAAAATGTACTAACATACCTAAAAAATGTAAATATGTATAATAGTATCTAGATAAGTTAACTGTTAAGATGTAATATATTTGTCGCAAATGGCTCCATTGTCGAGCGATAATAAATAAATATATTTTGAAAAATATGCATTTGCTGAGGAGAACACGGAGAAGAACAATAAAGAGCTGTTGATGAAGTTATTTATTTATTTTTTCTTTCGTGACAAAGTCAAGACTAGAGATATGAGAAAAGCCGACAGAAAATTAGACGAAGTGTAGGGTTAATAATACAAGTCTGCCGAATTGTAGAGAAAAATGGATTATTTATTAAAGTTGTTTCCGATAATATGAATTGCGTTATTAAAAAAAACAACCGATTAGCTATATAGTTTGAGTACAACAGCGTTGTAAAAGAGTTTAGTGGTCCAGCCTCAAATGGGAAATTTAGCTGTTAGGATATTTAATTTCCAGATTTACGATTTGTATTAGCGTGTTTATGAATACACAAAAAAGAAATGAATATGAATGATAGCTTCCATTTAAAAGTAATATTTATTATTCCCTATGGCGTAACATTTTATCCATTGCAATATGTGGGATCAGAGAGCTGTAGCATATTTGTACAATAGATTTTAATGCCCAGTCGGAGGGATTTCGCGCGAACAGGATCGGGAGTCCAGCATATTTTCACTGTCACTGTTGAATAATGCGATGGCATCATACTACACAAATTTTGAATGCCGTCTAGTTTTAAAATTAATGCACGACCCGATGATATTAAGGGAAAATATGGCACCGAATTTTAAAATGAAACGAAAGTTATAATCGAAAATATGTTTTAAGCCGTATTACTGAGAACTTCTAAGGGGATGGGGGGGGGGGGATAATTACTTGTTAAACGCTTTAGCTAAGGTGTTTGAATATATTTTGTTGAATCGTATCACTGCCGGTTTTACCTCACGATGATCCGCAATTTGGATTTACCCGGCAACGCTTTTTGGAGAATTATCTAAGCAGATTGAGTATGCGTTAAGTAAAAAGACTGCGATCGACCTGCTGACGTTGGATATTAAAGGCGCCTTTGATAACCGTGGCCAGTATTATTCCAGAAAATTAGACCACTCAGGCTCGATTATAGAATAATCTTAATCTTAAGACAATACTTAGATTCTAGAACTATTAAATTTAGTTTCGAACATCAAACATATTTTCGAAATATGCCCGCAAGGATCGATTTTTTTTTTTATATTTCAGACTTATCGTTGATGATTTGGTTGTAACCAGATATTTCTATGCAGATGATTTAGCATTCGCGGCCTTCCATTTGTAAATACTTCAAAATTACAATCAAAACCTATATGGAAAAACATTTTCTACAGTCGGATGAAAACAAGACTAATTTATTAATCATTCACAGGAAACGTAAGAGGGACTACTACAATTCGCTACATCTGTTTATACCAAACTTTAAAATTAATATCGTCGAATCACTGAAATATCTTGGTATTACATTAGACTTTACAGTTTTAATCAATATTTCAAAAATTTGTCCAGTAAAGCTACAACGGTTCTAAATAAATTGCGCTCCATGTCTGGACGCACGTATGGGATAAACACCAAACACCGTTTAATAATTCGCTAATATGCTAGTTGTTCCATTATTCACGTACTGCGTATTTATCTTCGAAAAGGCTTTAAAGCGTAAAAGCATTCAGGAAGTATTAGTTAAATTTCTTTTGTTTATTTTCCGTGCGCATAAAACTACTTCCGCTGATGCGTTTCAAACAATAGCAGGACAATTGCCACTGTATTCCGTACTGCAGCATACATTTTTTTTATTTCAAACGATTAAATAATCTCAATTTGGAGTTGGATCTAAATAATAGATTTATTGAAATGCAAAACGGCTGGAACAATAGCTCAACTGGAAGATTAACATTTAGTTTCGTCCCCGAGGTTAAAACCAATCCAATCAAAATCGAAGAATATTAATATGTATGTGACACGCAATTTCTTACTGCACATGGTAGATTCCAAAGTTATCTGCACGTTTCCATCTAGCAGACACCGATTTGTGTTCCCGCGGAGATGCTCTTGAAAGTGTCACCCATATCGTTAACGAGTGCGCCAAATGAAAATTCTTGTATAAAGACGTAAATTGTTTTCCATTAAATGACGATAATTTATCGAAATTCCTGCACGCGGCGAATTTTATCGCGGCTTCCAAATATTCTAATGTTGAATATTTTTCATTTAATGAATAATTTTATTTTAATTTTTAAATTGGTTTATTTTTGTCTCTTTCATTTTCTTCTTTATTGTTTTTAATCCATGTGTTCATTCAACTGAGATACTCATGGCTATGTATTAATTACTATGTATTTATGTTATTATTCACCAAATTAATTAATTAATTAATTAATTTTAAAAAAAAAGATGGTAGATGCCGTTCAGATTTAACATCATCACCAAGGTCTGGAGAACTACAGAAAAAAAAAAAAATTGTGAAATACGCCCGTTTTTGCTTTTTTTTTTAATTTGGCTTTTAATAATAATTGTATCGTAAAATTTTACTACAACTTCAATTATAATGTACATAAGGACCCCCAGTCGTCATAGAAAAATTATACCGAAAATAACATTACGCTGTCTAGGTTGGTTGCATAGGAATGCTAATCATTGTGATAATTGCTCCGATTGTGTGATACTTGAAGTTGTTAAGAGCTACAAACATCTGGGGTTAGAGATTGACAACGCATTAACATGGAAAATGTATATAAATAACCTCACCCTAAAAATAAGGCAATCCATACCAGTGTTATATAGATTAAAATTTCTGGTGCCCCACGATGTAGTAAGGATGTATTATAAGGCTTTAATAGCGTCGAGGGTCCATTATGCTGTTCAAGTATGGGGTGAGGCAAAAAAATCGGAAATGAGCAAAATCAGCAATTTACCAGCGAGATGTCTGAAATTAATAACTCCCTCCGGAAATCTGGAAAACAAGAATATTTCTGAACCTGTATGGTGGATAGAAAATAAGGAACTACCTCCAAAAGCGATGTATTGTTATCACAAGCTGCTAAAAGGTAAATTGCAAGACGTGCAACTGCCATTAATAGATAAGTACCAGAGTACCTAAAGAATTGTCCTTTCAATTCAGACGGGGCGTAAATAATAAAATAGATAATGTCGAAGAAAATGTATTGATGAATTTATTATTAAAAGTACCGAAGGAAATCTGGATAGAACACCATTTAGCAGTTTGGAAGGAAAAAATAAAAATTTGGTTAATTGCTTGGTTGCAGGGATAGGAGTAATAATTTGTAGTTTTCTTGGCCACCCCCCAAATACAATATAAAAGGGTATTCGGACTTGCCTTCATGTGGCATAATAGAGCATAATTACACCTATTTGATATTTGTATAGAGTATTTATCGCATAGTTAATTATGTTGCGTTGGCCGTATTTTTTAACATTAATAGCGTTACATTATGATTATTTCATCTGTGTTGTATTTGTTCTGCCTGATTGTACTGTCTGGTTGTTTGTATGGGTTGGAATATGTTTGCGGTGATACTGTGTAATAATATTATTAGTTATAAATTTCCAGATCGGAAGTGTAAACGTTTTGTTAAGAGGTTGAGATATTGATTTATGAAGATTGTTGTTTTATTTTATGCGTTCGTGGTTTTGTGGCTATTGCAGTAGATATGCCGATATGTATAATAATAGTAATAGCTTAGTTTATAGTCAGACGTTGATATTATATTGTACGTTATATTTATACAATAAACGATAATAAGTGTTTGGGCACCCACAATATAGGCATTAGCCTCGTGAGACCCTTTACAGTTATTTCAAAAAAAAAAAAAAAAAAAAAAAAAAGTTCAAATCGATGAATTTTATCTTTAATATAGTCTAAATCGGGAAATTTTTCTTTCACATTAAGAAACACATTCGCCTAGCGAAATTGGTCCCTTTCTTTCATACCTCATCCATAGCCCGATTCCGTTCGCAATTAGGAACATGGCGTGCGTGTTTAAGATCAAGAGTTCGACAAGAATAAAAAAAAAAAAAAAAAAAAAAGGAAAAGGAAAAGGATGTTTTTGTATTTTTTTTTTTTTTTTAAAGGAACATAATCTAAAGCAGTGACTGTCTGAAAATCCGAATCATACTTAATTTCAGAATGGCAAAGCTTTCCGACAGAGAATGCTCCGGTGTGCTTTTAATTTTGTTACCGACAAAAGCGATTTTAAATTAGAATAGGCTCTCTCGTCACTTTCTTAAGACCTGTCAAAGGACCGATTGTCCTGGAAACTTTTTTATTAGCCCCACTTACGGATACGCAATTTGAAAGTTCAAATACGAGGTCTGTGTGTGCGTGCGTACGCGTCAATGTGAGAACTCGAAAGAAGAAAAGAACTGCCAGCCAATGAAATTTAAACTTTCGTTCGGTCGTTCGTTTGTGTTGTTGCGAATTGAAAGTAAAGCGACAAATAGTTACCGACAACAGCGTTAAACATTGCCATTAGTATTATCGTAATCTACAGATTTATGTATTCGTACATTCGTTCATTTCGCTACAATTTTTTTTGCTTTCTTCTTTTTTTTTTTTTGAACTTTTATAACTTTTTTGATTAATTTTAGCTGTTGATAGATTCACAGCACGTGCTAGAGGGGGAAAGGAGAAAAAATCTATGTTCCGCAAATATGTATCTCTTTATTTTCGAAAATGATAATGCCTGGCCACAGAGTGCGGTTATAAGGGGGCACAGTAAAGTAACCGCTGGTTTTGTTTTTGCTTGTTCAAAATAAAAATAGATATGGGACAAGTGCATTAGTTCATAAAATAGCATCAGACGTGTTTCCGATTCTCCGGCTAATATATATTTTCCCACGGCACTCGGCATATCTTTACGACTTTACCGTTCAGATCCACTGCGAAGTTGCGATTTGGCACAGTTTCTTCATTGCTTCATATATATATATATATGTATATATATATATTGGCAGATAAAGGGGCTGTCAATTTCTTCTTCGCAAAGATGTTGTCGGTGCATCAGAGTTTATCTTTAAATACGTTTCTTCAATATCCTCTCTCATTAATTTATATCCGCCGATAAATTGTTTTTAAAATTTAAAGTTTATACCATTTTTCAGATTGCCCATCGTTCGATAATTTAATTATACCACGTATTCTACCAACGTTTAAACTGTCATCTCCTTTCCAAGTACCGTGTGTCTGTTCAAACTTTTTATTTCCCATAGCGTAATTCGAACGTCGCGCTTATTTCCTTAGAACCCTTTTGCATCCGATTTCTGCGAAGAACCTAATTTTGTTTCGATAGCCCATTTCACGCATGCTATTTCTTCCAATATATTCTTGTAATTGTAATTACTTAGCTATCTGTTTTTCCGCAACTATTTTTGATTGCTTAACTATCGGTGTCTGTAATTTTCATATTCCCAAGTGAATTTACTTTCTTATTTCCGATCTTTTAAGTTCATTCGGCGGTATAGCTGCCGTATGAATGGTGTGAAGTTATTTCAGTAATGTATAATCGTTTATAAGTATTACGTCTTTTATTCTTATTTCATCTAAACCCGGTGGTCGTTTGTTTAAGTTTATCTGTTATATTTGTTATTTGATCTCTATTGATTTCGAGAGGATTGAGGTTTTGAGGTTTTATTCCTGTTCTTGATTTTTCCTTGTAAATAATTCCTTATTGCATATGTGTAGTTGTTTGTGTACTCTATTATTAAAATAATTTACGAAATTGTAGGTTAGTACTTCCAGAATTTTTAAAAAAAGGTTTTAGTATATATAGTTTCATTAACTGACTTGCTTTTTATTTTTTCTTTTAATTTTTTTCCATATTTTCTTTAGGTCTCCACTACCGATTTCTAATATTGCCCTATAATGATGTCTTCGTTTATTTTATTAATTTTATTAACTTCCTTCCGAATTTTTGTTATATTATTCCCTATACTTTTTATTATTTGCGTTAGATTTGCAAATTCTAGAAAGCTCGTCTCTATCATTTATATTAGTTTTAAGATATCGGGGGAGTTAATCCGTGATTTTATCGAACCATTTTCACTGTTATTGTCTTTTTTTTTGGGGGGGGAGGGGTTGATTTTCACTTTTATCATAAATTTCCTGAAATTTACTACTTATCCGTATGTAGTCGGAAGTTTCTCTACCCTTTGCCGGTTATTAGATTGCAAGCGTTCTCTTTTCTATCATGAGCTTAATTTTCAAGTCTCGCGTAACCCAGCTTTGCTGCAAGTTTTAGAAATTTATTTAAATAAAATAAATTAAATAAACCTACCATTTACAGTAATAAGCAAATTTAGCGCGAAAAATTGCAAAAAAAAAAGAAGAATAAAAATAAAGTACTTTCTCTATGCGGTCGTTGAAATAACAGTGATTCGCTAACGAAAGTGGAACACATATAGCGTTAAAAAAAAAGCAGACGGTGATTTGATAAAAGATATTTTTAATAAATAATCGAGTTCAGCTTGAGATTCGTTAGAATCAGTGAACTACGGTAGCGGTATTTTAAACGATGCCAACGACAACGAGTGTTTGGTTTCATACGAGAATTGTAAATTGGTCCCTATTTTCCGAGCACGCCAGACTATTCTGGCAGACCCGTTTTAAATGAATAACTCGCACACCAGCAACATTCTCTGGCCATATAAAAAAGTGAATGAAACTTCCATTACCGAATTAAGACACCCTAATGCAGACCGCGGCGAAATAAAACGGCCAACCTTCTTCATCCATTAAAAGTGACGTTCCCCTACTGCACTTAAATCTACCGTAAACTTTCCCCCCCGCCCTCTGCGTCGCAGTATAGAAAAATATTCGGCGAAAACCAGTGATAAAAATGGTAGAAAATATGAAAAGAAGAAAATAACGAAAATTAAAATTTTTCGTCGTACCGAAATTTAAGCATTCTTAACGAGTCGCTCAAGTGTCAGACCATCATCAGCAGTGGCGGCGCCACTTGAGCTTCGCATTTTAGGATAATCTAAACAAGTTCCACGCGGGCAAATCTCGCTCCGCAGTTGTAGTAATTCACTGATAACCGAAATATCTCGGCTGCGCTGGTACTCGAAAAAGTTGTGATTTTTATGAAACATTCACATTCACCGGCTAGCATTTGCGACGAACGGTTGAACAGCTCTCTGTTCTCGCGAGCTGATTAAACAAGATTATGTCGTCTCTTATGTTTTTCTTTAATTATGCGCTTTTAGTTTGCTTCATTTTTACACTTCGGTGAATGCGTTAGAAATTTTAAATAATTTAAAAATAAACGAATAATACGGTGCACGTATAAAACTCAATCTTTCGGATCGCTCCGCCCATTCCTTCATCTCCAGATGATAGTCTTCTATAATTGTTACAGAAGGGGTTTCCCATTGACAACGTAATTTTTAAATAATCGATACAAAAACGGTACGTGTATTCTCATATTAGAAGCCACTCGTGTTACGTACGGGGGTTATTCTTACTTTTCACCCAGCGCATAATAAGGAGAAAAAAATAAAAAAAAAAGGTAAGTCCTCTCCCGTCATTCTTACGTAAGATATTAAATATAATGAAAATGTGATTGCTTAATTTTTGGAGAAAGAATTTACATTTAACAACAGTGTGGTTACAAATTCGAATTTGTAACAGTTATAAATATTATAATATAAAGTTACGAAAGCTCAGTCGTACAAAAACAAATCTATTGTAAAAGCTAATCAAAAATGCAAAATGAATAAAAATATTGAAATACAATAAAATAATCACGTTATCTCTATCGGAATAACAATATATATATATATATATATATATATATATAAAGTAAAGTTAATTATGGGTAGGAGTCAGGTTTATGTGAAGATATGTGGACATGTATGAGACGGTATTTTTATATTTATATAGCTGTCTGTATTGTGCATATGTATGTGCATATTTATATTAAGAACGTAGGTTGGGCAATGTATACATTAACTATACTAGAAAATGTTTTTTTTTTTTTTTTTTTTTGGTTTTTAAAAATACATTATGGGTCTCACAGGGAAAATATGCCCGTTGTGTGAGTGCCCAACACTCTTATTAACGTTTATTAAAAAAGATACAGAGTACAAAAATTACAACTATCTTAACTTATTTCATAACTAACAATATTAATAAACCCAGCATTATATTTAAGTAAGAGTATATATATATATATATACATTTGATAATACATAACGTACCGCGTAATAGTCATGTGTACACCGGTACATGCATACAGCTTAATATTTTAAGATCAAATAAACATGATCTGAGAGAACTTAAAATACAGGAAAGGCACGACAAAATCAAAAACAGCAAACCGTAAAAAAAGAACCATTAATGAGTAGCGAGATAAAGGACGTAACTTGATCTTCACTCTTTGCACCATTCCTTCAATCATTTTTGCACCTACTTTTTCCACACGCTAATTCCCCCCCCCCCCCTCTAGTATATGATTAGGGATTGTACTTTTTTAAATTAATGAAAACTGAGTCATCAGTGTTATCAATTTGTAGATTGACACCGCGCGGGGATAGATGTAATATGTATTATTTTGGTTTCTTGTTAACCGAATTTTTTCCCTGGATGGTAATTTTATATTATTGACATTAAATTCTAGTAATCTATCATAGAAATAGTACATCTGGGGGGGGGGTCATTTCCCCATTTTCCTTCCATACATAATTGATCCAAAGTAGTTTTTCTTCCAGTAGGGCAGATTTTACTTATTTTATTTATTTCTGTTTTCTTAGCATAATATATTTGAATTCCATATAAAATTCTAGACATTATTATTGAATTACAGTATACACGTAGTTTTCGATAGTACCTGCTTTATTTTATAAAAAGCTGGAATTTCTTTGTCTTAGTTTAAACTTTGAATAGCATTGTTGCATGGTGTGCTAGCGCTCGAAACTTTCATCAAACACTAAAGTAAAATTTATAATTCATCACAATATTCGCAGTGACAATTTAAAAATTAAGTCGAGACTCTGAATATGTAGTACGTCATTAGGAAACATGTCCGTGTTTTAATTTGAATAATATGTTTTCTGCCTGTATAGTAATTTGGAAAATTAAATACTAATGTAGCAAATATAAATTTAAAATGTAAAAGCAATAGGTACTAATTAGAAACGTTTTCAGGCATGGATGATCAGCTAAAAATTATTAATACAAATAAAACCGCACAAAATAATAGGTGATCAGAACAAACTCTAAAAACGCATTGAAGTCAATATGGAAAACACAATATTTCCTTATAGTTTTAACGGTTTGAAGGCGGTATACATTTCAGAAAGAATGTAAGCAGCAAGTTGTTTACATATATCAAAGGCGAAAAGATGTTTATGAAAGGTGGTAAATTGTTTACAAGATAAACAACGAACGTGTTAAAAAAAGTCATGCAAACGATATAAAACATACCGAAAACACTAGATGAATAAACATGAAACAACTTAAAAATTTAAAAAGAGAAGGAGCGGTTACACATTCGTCGCGTATGTTTTGTTTTTTTTATGTTTGTTCGCGCATGACTCATATTTATATAGACACTGATTTTATTAATTCTTTGTCCATTAGAATGAGTACCATTTAAGTTAGGTACCATGTGAATCCTTGAAATCCTCTCCATTCCCGCAGTTTTATCGGTTACCCAACCATTGTTTATTCGCCGTTCTCAGCTTGGGTATAGCTTCCTAATTAAACGGCTTCCCATCTCCTCGTGCAAGCGTATTTCTTCTTATCTGTATATCAAAAACCACTGGCATTTTTCTCCTCATAAAATTCCAATCCTGTCGCTCAGTGCTGCCCATCCTTCTAACTTTTCTTCTGTTGTCCTTTCCTATAATCCTTACTGCTCTCATGACTTCAATAGCCTATGGCAGCCTATCAAATTCTTCTCTCTCCCACTTCGGACCCATTCCTCCTTTCAGAGTGCAGTTAACAATGAATTTCTTCATTTATTGAATTCCTCTTTTCCCGTTCATATACAGATCTATACCGATGATTTCCGGAGCGAGGACGGCGTAGGTGGTGCGGTTATTGCCCCGTCGCTTGGGCATTCTGAGTCCTTCCGGCTTCCATTTTAGTCGATCGCCATCCTTCGGATTATCTCTTTTATTTCCTCTTCAGGCGGGCTTTCCCAATTCTTCATAATTTCGGACTCTAAAAGCGTCCTTCAAGCCATATCCCTCTTTCACATTCCTCTGCTAGTATTATTCTCTCATAATTCGTTTTCTTACCTCCACTCTGCAATCATCCGGTTCTATTCTTATTGATTTTTTATGGATCTCCAGTCATTCCGGAATTGCGACAATGACGCAGCTGATTCTTCAGTTTGTTCTACTGGTTGCCTTGATTCATTCCTCAACTATTTCCTTTTTTCAGACATTCTTTCCTTATCCACCTCCAACCACGCCAGACTTTGGCGGGATATCTATCCCTCCCTATTTCCTAATCATCATTCGCATTACCATTTTATTCGGCCAATTCCTCGTTTCCAGTCCTAGTTCCATTCTATTCCTTTCCGTCGGCGCTCTTCTATTGTCTCCCAAATTCGGATCAATCATTCTCTCCCCCCTCCTCACGCTTTCGATTCGCTCTGTCCCCATTTCCTTATTGTTCTCTTCACGATTGTGATCCTCCTCGTATATGTGATGCTGATCACATTTTCTCTTCGAGTGTCCTGCTCTTCTTAATGAACGCTTCCTTTTATACGGCCAACTCTTGACATTAGGTCTCTCTACTCTCTATAGCGCTTCCTTTGTTGACTTAAAATACTATAAATTTATCAAATTACCATAGATATGTAGTTTTGTTACCGACTTACACTGTGAAATATATTTTTTATCGAATAATAAGTAATAATTTTCTATAAGAATTACTCTAATATCACTCTAATTTACATCACTTTGAAATATTCTTTTTATCGAATTTTTTACTTTTTGGTGCATTTTTAAGAAATTTTTATAATAAATCTTGAAATCGGTATTTTTATTTTAAAACGCATTTTATTTTACGATTTTTTACATTAGATTTTATACTTGGTAACATAAACGATTAATAAATTTAACTGATTTCGATTATTTACATCACTGTTGAATATCATTACAAAAATAAATAAAGAATTCATTTTACGTCAAAATATGTTACGTAACCTGGAGAGTTACATTACGTAAGAGTATGAAATATACAAGAAGAAAATTCAAAATCGGAGTAAAATTTGCATGTGTCACATTGTTTAATTATGTTCTGTTTCGCTGATTGCTTACCTAGCTTTTGTATGTGAGTAGGATAACGTGCACATTAAACTTGTTACACTTGCTAAATATCTAATTTGATTTTTACAATTATATGTTTTCTTTTTCTCTTTTTTGGTTTTTCCCGTTCGGGATATAACCAGTGGGCAAGCATATTTGAGATATAATCTGTGTATAATCGGTTAAAGTACACTTATGAAAATATATGTTAATTACAAAATCTTTGTCTGTAAGTGTGGTCGGTACTCAGCAATAAATACGGATTTTTCTTTTTATATTATACATAGATTGTGAGGGAATGTAATGGTTATGGTACATAGTCACCGCTACATTATATTTACTTTAATTAACTTAATTAATAAATTAAATTAAATGCTATTATTATTACTATTATTAATATTATTATTATTGTGTGCGTGTATGCGTGAGTGCCCAGGGGTGTATATGAGTGTATATATATATATATGTGGACAAATTTTTTGAGGGTGTGCATAAATATGTGCTTCAAGTACATACATCATAGTATACTCACAAGCAAACATATATCTATTTCTATATCAGTAGATACATTTATTTTACATATATTGCCTGTCGGATAATATTTACATGTACATTATATTGTTGTAAGTAAAAATGTAAAAATTTTGTACGTGCATAGCCATAACTTAGAGCAGCTATGTTTTTTTGCGCATTAGTGGTTAAATGAAATATTCTTATGTAATGATTTCTTTTGTCTAATAAAGTTGATTTGTTTTGATTTGATTTGATTATTATTATTATTATTATTGTTAAATTGGTTTGACTTCCAACTCCTGATAGGAAGAATAATTTCGCTTTTTCATCAGTTGATGAACTTGTAACTTTCGATAATGTACTTGCAAAAAGTTTTTGAATGTTAATGAATCGATTAAAATTTGCAATCACAGAAAACATCGTACGCTTAAAATAACTTGAGAAAAACTCAATAATTTTCATTCGACCGATTAATAGTAATAAAGATTTAAAAATTTTTAATGATCTCTAAACCAGTGGCTTTTCCCTTTTTTAGTGGAATGAATTGTTTAAAAGTTGCGAAAGAAAAACAGAATGAAAAAGTAAAAAAAGTAAACAGTTTCAACATTTAGCGGAGATAAATTCCTCGAAAAGAAAATATATCTTTTTTGTTAAAAGCCATTAACGGTCCATAAAGATATAAATATCTCGTGCACGGATTAACGAAGAATATATTTCGAAACTTCGATATTCACATTGAACTTAGGCTGGTATAATTTTGGTACTTATGGATGCAACGAAATTCTGAATGAGAGGGTACCCCCTAACTCTAAAAGACAAAATAACGGCAATATCCACTTCCATTTAATGCCCTTATTATTGCCAAGACAAACAACGCAACGTGTATCATTCGATTCTGATTTAATTGCGACGTGTCTTTTGAGCTGTATATTTTCTTTAATTTGAATTGATCGGAGCCGAATCAAAAAAATCGACAATTTACGAAAACAAAGTTTAAAAAATTGACCAGCTAGTACGAACTCGTGCGTATTGTATTCCACGATGTTCTCTACACCGTGACATATAGTGCGAGGAACTATTTCAATAAAACGAGTAGAAAACCCATAAACTTCCATATATATTAATTACAACGTAATTCTTAGGCTACCCCCAAAAAATATCCCAAAAAAATGTCACAGAAAAATGTCTCAATTTTATGTAACGTTTGTTATATTTTATAGGATTTTTGTTATTGTTATTTAAAAAATGTCACAATTTTATGTAATGAAATATGTAACGAAAAATGTAACGAAAAAACGTGTCTTAATTTTATGTAATGAAAGTTAAATGTTAGAATATGATTATTGTGGCTACGTTATTTTTCTTTTTTTGTGTTGATGCCAGTAAGAATTACGTTGTAAATTTTGATCATTTTATACAGAGTATAGAAGAGAAAGAGACAGAAATGAAAGCAAGAGGGGTCAAGGGGCCTTGCGCGGCCAAAATGGCCGAGTTTATATATATATATATATATATATATATATAAACTCGGCCATTTTGGCCTCGGAATGGGACAAGCCCCCTTCACCCCCAGGTCTAGTTCTTCTATAATTCTTATAGAAGAGTAAACTTTTTCATTGGCTACGTCGTTCGACAGTAAGAAATCTTTCAGTTCCAATTTTCACCACAGGGGATGTAGGAGCGCTAATATAGCACTAAAACCATTTTATCAGTTTTCGTGACAGAACACTTTTCACGTTGAGTTCCAATTTTCACCACTAGGGGATGTAAAAGCGCTACTATCGCATTAAATCTTGATATGGGACAAATTTTTTTGAGACAAATTTTGTGACAGGATACTTTTCCTGATGACCCCTGGCGTAATAATGTCATAACCATTAATATATACACATATATGTACATTCGCATCGAACGTACTTGAAATTAGTTCTTGACAACACGCGTAAACGGGCGGGATCTATATTTCGTGCCGAGCCATGTTAACATCCAGCTTTCAGCCGAAGCGAAAAACAAACGATTACTGAACCAGAATCGACGCAACGATATATCTTAAAATTTGGGGTCTATTTCAACAGCCTCCACCCCACCCGTTTTTCTTGTATATCGCGGGGTAGGAATGTGCACAAACGATGAAACCTTGTGCACATTTCTGCACAAACGATGCACAAACGATTGCACTATATTTTTTTAAAAAAAATATTAAAGTGGGGGGGCTGTTGAAATGGACCCTAAAATTTGCCCAGCTCGATGTATGGGTTGTAGCCACTGTTTAACCCCAAGCCCAGCTAGTGCAGCTATTTAATTAGAAATATACATTAATAATAATAATTAACTTTCACGTTAACTTTAAACTTAATATTAAAATTCGATGAACACATTATTTTAATCACTTATTAAATGAATAAGTCATATACATTTTTATAAAATAATAATATATTTAAAATTGAAACACTAACGCATTTCGAAGCTAATAGCTTCATGATTACGGTATAATCAATCAGCGTTTTAAGACTAGCGCTATTCTAGTCTCTTAAGCATTTCATGAAGATTTTTACTCATCTCCTGAAATAGTCGCAGACGATCACTAAATTTGTATTCGCCTTTATTGTAAATAAAAATCTTTACATTTTTGAAAAATATACGCTAAATATATCATATTGTGAAAGTATATCTGTTTTTTAAACATTTCGTGATATTTGTGCTTCATTTTCATAGAGACACCCGACTGCTGACGGTGTATTATATGCAGTGCTATTTTCAGTTTAAATTATTCCATTTTCTGTATTTATTAGTAACGCCAATACATTAGCTTGGATTTCATAGTGGCAGAATTTTAAGTACTTTTCTATAAAGTCGACATCACAAAACCGTTCTTTTTTTTTTTTTTTTGCCCTTCTTTCGACCGGCATTAAATATGATTTCATTAATCGTTAAATTATTTTTTAGTTCACATTTGCTCGGAATTAAATCTACAACAGTCAAGAGCTAACGCTACTCTAGGCTTTAACGATTGCATGAACAAGTCCTAATAACAAGAGTGTAACGAAAAAGGGTTCGTCCAAACCGTCCACTCGGAATTCAAAATTCCAGTAGCAAAAAAAAACAAAAAACGGTCGAATTAGAGGAACGGTAATTATTCTGAAAATCGCATGATAAACTCGTGTCAGTTGTTTAAAATTATTTTTTTTTTTTTTTTTAACTATTCACAACTTTAACTGACGATCAAAGAGAATTCTTTGCTCATTAAAGTCGAAATTTAGAGACAACTGCATCTCAGAGTACCGCGCTAAGGGGAACTTCAAATAATCCGAAATTTTCTTAGTGAGCACATCTTTTTTCAGGTCTCAGATTACATGGTCTAATGAGAACGCGCTTTTCTCAGTCAGAAACTAATCAGAAGCATCAGCGCGCACGCGTGGTACTGCGGAAGTGTTTGCGGCAGATTATTTTCAACTCTACGATCAAAAAATTTGCAAAACGGTCAGAACCTGTTTTTTGAACGGTTCACGATTTTTAGTTTAAAATTGAACTCTGCAAGAAAAATACGAATAGAGACGTATTCGAATAAAACTTATCTCGAAATCAGCTTTCGTGTAATTTTTCTATTTTTCGTGAAAAATTAGTAATGCTTAATATAAGAGACGAGAACTTCTATTTAAAATTTACAAATTAAAAGAATTTTGCATTTTTACATATTTACGTAATGATGTAAATAATACGACAAGCGCGATTGACATAAAATTTTTGCTATAAAAGTTCATATTCGGTTTAGCTTCTGTATTTATCTCGTATTAATTTCGTTCTTTTACCTATCCTCATAAAGTGAACGATAAACATTTGAATTTATTTCTTTCTAGCAGCTCAAAATATTCGTAGAAAATGTACTTTATCCTCATGAATGTGTTTTAAAGGCTCGGGGCCAGTTCACAGAATTCCTTAAAGTCTATATTGATAAATACTAATTGGACATGTGCGCATATATATTTGCATTTGCGGAAAAAATATCGTTGACTAGTTTCAAATCAATCCAAGATCGTGAATGTGTACGAAAAAATCACTGACAACCGGTTGGGAATTGTTACTTACGAACGAAATTAATTGCTACTAAAAGAATTATATTGTTTGTAAAGGCAAAATCCTTAACAACGTTTTTTAAAAATACGATATTTTACAGAGTTCTATAGTATAATAGATTACTACTATAAGCTACTTTCTTTTCTTTTTTTGGGGGGGGAGGGGGGGGTTCTCACTTCGGACACTACCGATGAGACAAGAGATATTTTATAAGATTCATTACAGGTATATGAAAATAAAAATTAATGTGCCCCACTCAATTAAGTTTATTAGGTCACATTAATTCTGTTTTACAAAGTGTAAAGGTATAATTCTTAAAAGCAAATAGTCTCTTAATATAAATGAATATTATTTTCAGGACTTTTAACCTCTTGTATTGTCATTGTAAATTGATTGAAATGGTTGAAATTATCACCAGTTGTTCCGTAGTACCTTCAATAACTATTACTGCTATCGCAGCCTTGTGTAAAATATGATACACGCTGTCCTGAAAATTGCATCTAACACAATTTCCCGAACCCCCCGCCAATCCATACTTGTACAAGCACACTTCAAATATTCCATGTCCAGTTATAAACCGCACACTAAAAAAATTTTGGGGTAAAAACTTTACTATTTAATCTTTCCCTAATATCCGGAAAATCAGTATTCGAATAAAATTACAAAACGGTATTTATTACTGATATGCAATACCGTTGTAATTATTCGAAATTTGCTGAAATTTATCTCTTATATATTAATTTTCCAAGATAATTTTTAATTTTTTAACGTTAAATAATTGATTTTGATAGGTGAACAGGTTTTTATGAATATATTTTACGTTACTCTAGATTCAAAGTTACTTCGGTTAAAAACCAACCCCTGCTATTCTTGCTGAATCCAATTCGTCATCCCCATCCATTCGTAGAACTTATTTCGGTTATCGTTTCCTTGTTAAACGTCTTCCTCTCGCATCCTCTAGTCTTGTTCAGTCTTACCTTTCGATTTATAACAGCTCGCGCTTCACTCCCAGCAAAACCCCTATTCTGGCTTTTATTTCACATCGTCTCAGTTCATTTTGGCCGTATATTATCTCTTTCAATAATCTCCCTTTATTTCTCCTTCGACTTCACTGATTATCATCCTCCTAAGGTATTTATCCTTCTCTCATTTGCAAAAAAATCTCTCCCAAGCCGTAATTAAACAGGTATTCTACAGCACTGTCAATTCCCTATTTCCCGCTCATGTTACCACATTTACACGGATGGTTCGAGGCGGCTTGGTGGTGTTGGTGCTTCCTTCATCCATCCTGATTTTAACCTCTCAGAATCTTTTCGTCTTCCTTATTTCTGTTCCATATTCATAAACGAATTATTGACTATCCTTCGCTTTATTATTTTCATTTTCTCGAATCAATTTTCCTCTAAATTTTTAATTATCTAAGACTCTTTGAGCGCCCTTCAGGCCATATCCTCTTCCATTCATGATCATGCGTGTGACACTTTGTTATCCTCCGTATACGTTCACTTATTCACAATTTTTCTTATCTCCATCCAATCAATATTGATTTGCTGTGGGTACCTAGCTACTCGGGCATATTTGATAATAAAGCGGCTGATATTCTTCGGTACTCGGGCTGCTGCTGCCTCCTCTCGTCTTTTTTTTTTTTTTCAAATCCACCCGATAACTTCCTATCAATTTGTAAACGCTTCCATATCAGATCATGGCATCGGATATTTACGCTTTCTTCTTTTCTAATAATTATTCATTTCATCTGTCAATTTAATTACTCTTCCTGCATATTCATGGTTTCTTTTGCATCCCTCTCTTCTTCGATATTCTGATGTTGTTTCCATTGTTCGTATGCGCTTTGGTCATTCTTTGCTGTCTTCCTTCAGATTTCCTTTTTCCTTGATTTCTTCTCCACACTGTCCTCTCCATCCGGATGATGCAGTTATTTACGACGCCGATCATTCCACAATGTTTATTTTTTTCTGTGGAGCATTTTGTATTCCTATTTGTTGATGCTTGGACTTACTGCTCCTTATTGAGCTTCCTATATCCTGTCCTTTCCTTCCCCGATAATTATTATTCCTGCTATTTGTTCCTTTTTAGATAAAATTTCTGATCGGATCAAAATATAACCGACTTCTTTCCTTACCTTTTGTTTCTGGGTCTATTGGTTGACGAGCCCAAAAATAAAAGAAAAGAAAATGTTCAGCACTGTATGCGAGTCAAAAAATTAATAAAACTACAAATAAAATCAAAAATGGAAGCTGTATTTATTTATTTCTTTTCCGTTTTTTTTTTAAACAAACGCGATTAAAAAAAAAAAGAACGATGTGGTTAATTATTACAATCCGAAGAACAGATTTTACATATGCCAGGGCTGCTGAATCTTTGTTCCTAAATATTTCTTAGAAACAGAAAAGCGGTGCAAATGAATTAATTCAACACGTCTTCTCACGCACTGCTGCTCAAAAGAAAATTAAGAAGCTACTGTTTTTTTTTCTTTTTTTGTATTTAATAAAGTAAAAGATTAAATTTACATAAAACAATAGTGATATGTAAATTTCGACAAAGGAAAACAACGAAAGGAATAATTCAAAATTAACTCGACAAATAAATAAATAAAAATGATTATTAATAAAGTAAAATATATACAGCGCCTTCGTCTTCTCATAACAAAAGAAAAGAAAAGAAATGTATATAGAAGAGAATTAAAATCAGATTAAGAAATCTATGTAAAAACAAATACTACTGTTCACGTTAGTGAACTTTACTAAATAGCTAATCTGATAATCGCTGGTTCGTTGCATTATCGTTTCTGTGCCGATTTTCCATTTGTCCCAGTTAACAGATTTTCGCTAATCTCGCTTAGTGTATTTATAAATTAGACGCGTGTACATCACATTCCGCTATGCTAGAATAGCAATAGCGTAATCGCAATTTCACAGAGAAACATATGCAACTGGTCACAGTCTGCAAAACTAAAGAATTACTCGGTTCATTAATCGCTCAATCGGATGGGCTGTGTACGTTGTTGTTAGCTTCCTAAAGTGCGCTTCTTAGTTACTCGCTAATGTTGAAGTACTCACAGCGTTTGGCGAACACTATAAATCGGAATAAAACGACACTAGTGACCGTTTTACACATTAAGCAATTTCCGTTGCATGCTCAAATAGCGACTTGTCAAATTTCTACCAGCAAGCCGAAAAATTGTCTCTCTAGTCAAGTTAGTTTCTAGCAGGAATCTTTTCAATTTGCTTCGGTACCTCACCGCATGGTCAGAAGTGTGCTGAAGGATTCGCCCGGTAACAAATATAAAACAACTAGAAATGGTTGATGGATAATAGATATTCGCATTTTCTTGTCACAGCACACACCCGTGGCAGTGGTCTGTATAAAATAGGAATGTGTAAGTCGGACTACAGCCGAAATTGATTAGAATCATTTGTTTCATCGTTATACATGCATGCGTGTACAATGTCTATACATCGATATTACCCACGTGTATAATATTAATGCATGTTGGTCACTTTACAAAATTAAGATTATTTGTTTCGAATGTAACATTTATGTGGAAGTTAAGATAATTTTTAACGTATACCAAATCCTCAGCGGCTCGCGAAACGTTACGCTTAACTAATCTTGCTTTTATTCTTCGACCGTCCGTTGTTTAACTCAGGTAAAAAATTTTCGCTTCCTTGTTAAATTTTTTACTTCGACATTTCCCGCATATTCGCATTAATTACAACGTAATTCATTAAAAAAAAATGTTACAATTTTATGTAAAAGAATAATATCACAAAAATGTTACAAAAAATGTGCCAAGTTTATGTAACGTTTGTTGTATTTTAATTTTGAAGAAGATGTTATAGGTTCGTCGCGTATGTTTCTTTTTTTTTTTTTTTTTTATATTTATTCGCGCAGAACTCATATTTATATAGACACTGACTTTAGCGATTCTTTGCCCATCAGAAATCATTCAACGTAGGTACCCCATGTGAGTAATGACAAAAATCGGTGTACATAAATTGAGTATTCGTCAAGAAACGTAAAAAAATCTTTGGATATATATATATGTATATATATATTTTTTTTTTTTGTTATTTTTTATTAGTATAACACAGGGGCGGTTGACACTCAGAATGCTATCAAACGCTTCAAACTTTTCTACATCTGTGTCGTTTTCGAACCAAAAGGCCGTACCCCACGTATAAATGTGTTTTGCTAATTCTTCGCTATTGCACAGTCTACGTTTTCATTTGCGCAATTCGCGTTTGCGTTCGGAGACGGTTTTCGTTTTTGGAAACACATAATGAATATACTTCTTATTACTGTGCAGGTTGATGAATATGAAGTGCCACCATAGTACGGAGAAGCATGTGAAGACACTATATTGCTAATATAATAATACCATCGGAACGCGAAAAAAAGTATTATTTTTATATGTTGTAGTATGTTAAGTTGTTTCGGTAGTTTAATAAAAATTTATTTATTTTTTATTATGTAAAATTGGGGCATTTTTTTTCGTTATAAAATTTAATGGGGGCCGGCCTAAAAATTACGTTGTAAATTTCGATCATTTTATACAAAGTATATAAGATAAAGGGACAGAAATGTAAGCAAGAGTGGTCAAGGGGCATAACCCCTTTCAAGGTCAAAATGGCCGAGTCAAAATATATATTTCTAACATTCAACTTTCATTATATAAAATTAAGACATTTTTTCGTTATATTTTTCGTTACATATTTCATTACATAAAATTGTGACATTTTTTAAATAACAATAACAAAAATTCTATAAAATATAACAAACGTTACATAAAATTGGGACATTTGTTTGGCACATTTAGCGTTACATAAAATTGGAACATTTTTTTGGCACATTTAGCGTTACATAAAATTGGGACATTTTTTCGAATGGGGGGTAGCCTAAGAATTACGTTGTAATCAATATATATTTAGGCTTTCCGGTAATAAAAAAAAAAAAAAAAACGGAAATCACATTAAACCTAAATTAATACCATTCAAAAACAACCCCTGTTCAAAGTTTTCACCATTAGGAAACCAATATTTTTGCCTCCGGGTAAATACAAAGGCCAGTTCATAATAATGTCCAATTATTGTGCGTCTGTATTTTTTTCTTTAAATTTACAAAAATCTTTTGGTCACCTTTTCCTAATGGCAAACTCGCATCTTCTGCTACGGTAATTTCACAACATTCACTATATTTTGAAAATATTCCATTCCCTTTGCAACAATACGTTGAACATCACTCGTAGGAAAATAGTTAAATAAATCACAGAGACGGATCGAAGGATTAAAACGTATTATTCTCATCTTTTGTATTTTTTCTCCGATTTATTTGTTCAATAATCTTGAGTACTTGTATAATTTTACATTCAAGTTATTCACCGAGAACATTACTACACTCAACTGTTTTCTGAAAAAAATGAAAAAAACGAAAAAAAAAACAAAAAAACAAAAAAAACAAAGAGGTTTCTAGAACTCCTTTAATCCGACGTCGGCGATCGAAGATTGCCAAAACTAAAAAGAAAAAGTGAAACTTGTAAAATCCGGAGCAGTCATAAAAGGTTCAAGTCGAAAATGATGACACACGCAAATTATCATAAAATTTGAGAAATACTTTGAGAGAAGACTTTTTAAAATTCACTTATTTATTTGTTCGGCTGGTTAATCCAGAAAATCCTTGCGCCAAAAACCTGTAAAAGTTGGAACATTGTGAAATGTTCGCGAGGTCTGTTTAGAATCCGTAAAAATCTCGAATCTGCATCGAAATTCGAAATACTCGACTAAGATCGAACGAGCTTCCGATGTCCAAAGGACGGAACGAACAAAACAACGAGGTGAAATTTAATTACTCTTTTCATTAAATTATAATTTCGCTCGGGGAGCCGTGAAAGTGCTTCGTCGAATTTTAAATGTTTCCTTTTAGTAACGCCTACTAGTGTAAAGGGTTAAAAAAAGGACCAGGCTGAAAATTTAATTAACGCGTTCGAGAATTTCAACTTTGCTTTTCTCGTTGTTCGATTTTTACGCCATCTGATCAAATCGAATTATCACTGCGCGATGAAAGTTAAACAAGTAACCCTTTGACCAGAACTAGCTAATAATAAATTGCGATACCATCGTTCTTGCGTGTCACTATATATCGATGTATATCAGTAGATATATATATACTCTATTATAAATTATATGACCAACATCTACTGTTATTATTATTATTATTTATTATTTTTATCGTATTCCTTCAAAAAACTTCCCTTTTTCCGAAATCGGATTTTCTACTGTTCAACGGAAGAACGGAAAAAAATTGGAAATTGCGCTGCAGCCATCATTTATGCGTGAAGTATATTATTAAGATGGCGTTTTTAAAGATAAAAAAAAGAAAAAAGGGGGAATTAAAAAAAAAATTTTGGAAATCGCTGAAAAAAAAAAACCGATAGGCAGAATAAAGAAGAGAGATGCTATGAAAAGAGATCCGCAGGCAAATTTCTAAAAGGGGCTTAAGAAAAATATCTCTTCCTCTACGTAGGAATGGTTCTAAAGCTAGCGGAACGAAGGGAGGCTTTTATTAACTTCAATGAAACTTTCATTAGCTTCCTTTCCACGGCCAACTTTCGCTTTAATATACAAAATTTTTCTACTTTAACCGGTTATTATAGTCTTTTGTTCACAATGGCCCGATGGATGATAAACGACGACACTATTCCTGTGTCAGCTTTATCGATTTATATTTTACTGCAAAGTTCAAAATTATTCTTTATTTATACATACATACATACCTACCTATATATATATATATGTATTTTCTTTTGCTTTAAAAAGTTGAACTATCGACATTGATTGCACAGAGAGGGTGACAGTTTCGGCCAGTTAACATTTCTGTTCCAAGTGCTGCATCTAAGACTTTTAAAGAACAACATCCTTATCGAATGAGATGACTTAGTTTACCTCTAGGTTTGCGCACAAAATGTTACGAATTATGCAATGTCGCTGTTACAAAATAACAATATTTCAATCTCAAAATCTTACGTATACTTAAAAACATATAGTTCTTTACAAAATGTTTAGCTAGCGATAGAGCGAAAAAATTGGCAAATACGTAAGCAGTTTAACAAAAATATGAAAAACATAAGGGAGAAGTTTAAAATTACTTTGACTAGTTGCCACTATAGATATCCTTAACATTTTCAGTTGATTAAACGTGGGGCACACTTTCCATCCATATGGTTCGGTTGTGCGATAGTTCTTGTTAATTTACAGCATCTAATTCATCTGTCCTTTTTTTTTTTTTTTACTTTCTATTACCGATGTTTTTTTTGTATATTCGAATTTGTGTAAAAATCGTTGTTTGACTATATATTAATAAATCCTTAAATAATTTATTTTTTCTTAAGCAGTTATATACATTTTTTTTATTCATAGGAATATATTTTATCGATCGTCAGTTTAGGACTACCTAGCTCGCCGCATGATTTACAATTACCGTTAAAAAATTAGGTTCTTTTTTGGTAAACGCCCTAAGATGAATTTTTTTTTTGTTATAAAATAAATAAAATTAGACTTTTATATTGAATAAAAAAAAAAATATCAACATTTTCAAGGAAAATTTTTGTTTTTTTAAATTTTTATAAATAACTGTAATAGGCGGTCCTACAAGGCCAAAGCCGGTTGTGCGGGTGCTAAACCACTTATTATCGTGCACTATAATATTATCATCGGATCTATATACTAAAACTATTACTATTATTATACATAATCGGTATATGCAAATAGCAAAACTATACAAAACCAACAATCGAAATGAAATGGTATCAACATAGTCTTCGTAAAATCAAACTAATATATATTATCCTATTATTATATATACGCTTCCGATTTTATATATTAGAACTATTAATATTATTGTACGGTACGTTATATACGAATAACGAAGCGAACATAACCCAATTGTGGCTGTATAGAACCAACAAGAAGAAAAGAAGAGTGCAAAATATAAAATCTTCATAAAAACAACTATCCCCTACCATTATATACAATATATGTGTTCGATTATATACATTATAGCTGTTATACAGAACAATATATACGAATAACAAAGCCAACAAAAATAATAAGACGAAAGACTAAGTTTAAGGAACATAAATCTTCGTAAAATTAAAATATATATGTTATCCTAACACTGAATAACTTTCTATATGCAATAGAAAAGTAACAAGGCAAAACTGTATATAGTTAGTATCCCTGCGTCCATGTAATTGGCCAGATTTTCATTTTTTCTTTCCAAGCTGCTAAAGGCTGTTCTGTCTAGGTATCGTTCGGTACGATTAGTAATAATTTTATCATGATGTTTTCTTCAACATTATCTATTTTATTGTTTACAGCAATTGAAAGGAAAGTCCCCTGGCTATCCTGGTATTTCTCTTTTTATCTATTCGTGGTAACTGAATATTTTGCAACTTACATTTTAGCAATTTGTAGTAATAATACATCGCTTTTAGCAGAAATTTCTTATTTTCTATCCACCGTGTCGCACCTGTAGCACTCCTGTTACTTTAAAATGGTTATTAATTTCAAACATTTCGCTAGTAATTTACTATTTTTGCTTATTTCAGATTTTTTAGTCTCTCCCCACACTTGTATAGCGTACTGTTGATACTAATAGTGACTTGTAATCTCACCACGGCGTAAGACATCAGAAATTTTAGCCTATATAATGGTGTCGTTTGCCTTATTTTTCGAGGGAGATTATTTATGTGCATTTTCCCTGTAAAGGAATCATCTATCACTAACCCGAGATATTTACAGTAATTAACTACCTTAGCCAAAACGTTTGCCAGCTACTTTGCCGCAGCATCGTCATCAGAAAAGTATCCGCCCGACTTCCGCAACATGAAATACCATGCAGAGCAATGGCCAGTGCACTTTCCGCTCGAATCCAATGAATTATACAATAGTGACTTTACCATCTCAGAGTTAAATTTCTAACTCAACTGCCATACATCTTGCACCTGGCCCCGACTGTATCAACCCGTGCATGCTGAAGTATCTCCCAATTTTCGGAAAACAGTTTCTCCTACACATATTCAACCAAATTTGGAATTCCGGAAACATCCCAGCACAATGGAAGTCGGCTAATATCACCCCAATACCAAAAAGAAAACAAAGATCCTACCCTTCTCCCGAATGTTATCGACCTATCTCATTGCCGAGTGTCATTTCCGAAATGCTACAGAAAATGGTTAGTAGGCGCCTCCTGTTTTTCCTAGAATGAAAAGGTCTTTTATCTCCTAACCAAGATGGTCGGCGAGAGGCAAGACCGACAGTCAGCCAGCTACTTAGCCTGAAAAGGCAGATTCTCTATCGGCGTTGCATCGCCAACAGCACCCCTACGTAGTATTTTTCGATCTGGAGAAAGCATTTGATCGCTTGTGGCGTCATGGGGCTTACTACTAAACCTGCGAACGGCGGGAATCGCCGGAAGAATGGATAAATACCTCTACAGCTTCCTAGGCAATAGAACGATCCGAGTTACGAGTGGTTCGTCATTAGAAAATGGCGTACCACAAGGCTCTAAAAACACGAGAAAACAAAAGAAGAAATTCCAAGCCTTTCCCACTCACCACAGAGCAGTCCGGTGTCCCTTGCTCAATACGCCTACTACGCGAAATCACGAGGATTGAACTTAAAACCGGAAGAACAAAAAAAAAAAAAAAAAATGAAATTAAATAAAACGATAAAAAATAATATATTTCTGGTATCGCGGTTATTCTACTCGACTAGTTTTTCTAAATATAACATGCGACCAAAACGATTACCGATCAATCACGATAATTTGAACAGCCGAGCAATTGTCTAGGCATCGCTTTTAATGCGAAATTTCTCATCAATCGCTCGGCCGATACCTTTTTACTATTACTAATATTTAATCACACGCCTCGACACATACTGTGATATGTCATTCGCACTCGCTTTTATTACTAACACAAGCATACACACACCGGCTTACGTCTTAGCGAGTTCGCAACAGTGCGCGGAATTTCTCCAATGCAACCCGCGATTACGCAGCAACAAAAAATTCCTACTTAAAATATACACGCAAACTATTCACAATTCTTCATTTTCCATTTATATATTAGTAATAAAAGCTCCATTACTCCCAATGGTGAGAAGGGACGAAGAACAATAAGCTATATTTTATATTCCCTCATCGCTGGTTATGGTAAAGTATACCGGTACAGTGTATAACAAAAAAAAAAAAATTATATAATATTTAAATTAAAGAAATCAGCCTATTTGGTTTGTTACAACGTGGATGACTAAATATCTCCTTGTCATCCAACCATCCTACAAACGCTCAAAATATCCTTTAAATATCCATAGAAAATCCACAAAAATGGTACAGTGATAACGGCTTCTCCTCAACAAAAACAATATGTGTTGATTTCCATAGGGGACGCCAAAAATCCCCTTCCCAGCCTATTCCTGAGTCTAAATGGATTTCCTATCCCAAATCGTCCGTCAGTCAAGTTCTTAGGTTTAAAAAAAAAAAAAATTACCTTAAGTGGAACACAGTCAGGACAGTTGTAACAGGGATCGCTATTACCGTATAACCACTATGCACAATTTTTTGGTATCTTCTTTATATCTTCTTCTTCGAGTCCCGACCGTTCTCGATCGTAGGTGACCTTATTAAAGAAATCTTTCGTATGCAAGGTGGACTAATTGTTCAGCATTCATCCCCGACCATGCCTTGATGTCGCACATCCATGAGCGCCTCCTTCGTCCAACCTTCCTGTTGCCCGATATTTTTCTGCAACAATGAGTATTTGGATCCACGTATAAAATGGCCAAAGTATTTCCTCTTCCCGTCTTTTATGATGCTTCTTTATATATTGACTATTAAAAGTTCTAATGTACATTATTTGCATCTTTGCCTTATTGATAATTATGCTGCTATCATGAGCCCACCTGGATATATTATCTAAATCTTCTTGTAGTAGTTTTTCCGCGTCACGTTTTTGTGTTTCGTCACAACGGCGAAGTCATCCGCATAAGCGTATATAGCTGAATTTTTAAAAACCGGAAAAACCGAATTTGTGTAGATAAGAAATAGGAGTGGCGCTAAGACTGTTCCTTGTCCCAAGCCTGTTGTAATGATTGCTTCTGTGCTTTCCCTATATCTTTGATTTGGACTTTAATTTTCCGATTTGTTAAGTAGTTGGCGAAGCATTCTTTTTGTTTATCCATTATTCCAATAGATCCTGAATCCTGCATAATTAAGCCGTGATTAAAGGCTTTGGACAGAGCTAAAAAAGCGACTAGTAGTATACTATCTCTTCTGCCAATCCATAATTAATTTGATTTACGAAAATTTATAATAACACAATAGTGGTCTTTTCTTGTCGAAATTCGAACTGGTTATTCGCTTATAAGGTAAAATTCTCTTCAAGAGACTGACGCAAAATTTGAAGCAACGTAATATTCGAGAATCTTCGCAATTGAAGAAATTAGCCGTTTCTCAACTCACACTCGCGCGTTTTGGCTTTTTAACGAGAAATTTGAAATATCTATAAAAAACAGGGGGCTATTTCAATCGAATATAGAAACCCGCGTGGAATTACGAATGTCAGTAATATCGCTATTATTTAGCGTTACCCAGATGAAATATTTCAGACTATCGCTCGAGCTGCGACGACGGTGATTTACTTTACTTTCCATCTCGCTTATCTGTCCCACTTTAAATGATTATCCGCGGCTATAGTCTACTTGTCAGAGAAGTCTGCAATAAGAATATGATATTTAGGATATCCGATTTCTTGATTTATGCTGAAAAGATTCGATCTTTGATTGAGCAAGCTGGAGCTCCGAATCTGAACACGGAATCATATTTGTATATTCAGTTTTTTCCCTGTCTGGTTGAAAGAGCCGGTTTTCGATTTCAAACAAAAATGTCTCGTTTTTCAGCGTAAAATTGAAATTGCTCTCCGCTAATTTAAATAAGAAGAAGAAGAAAAAAACTACAGCCCGTTTGAATGGACCACATCAGCTCACAGCGGACATAATAAACATTTCTAATCAATTCGGAATTTTTCACGACAGGGACTTTGGATATAGATATTCTAAATTTTAGAAGGACTGGACAGTCTGGAACGCTAACTATATTATTATATATTTTGTTACTTGATTTATTTTTTATTGTTACTGAAAGTTAATTTAATACGTTGCTTCAGAATAGTTTATCAAGCCTTGTCACATTGGTTTCTATTTCACCTCTAGAGGTAAGTTTTTAATGGTAATCAACCATCTCTGTTAGTTTAAACCATATTTCGACACATTTAATCGTTAATTTCTTCCGGAAATCTTTTGCTCGTAAATGAAACTATTTGCAACTGGAAGGGGAGGGCAGCTCTAATTTTAATATTACTTAAGAAGCACGCTCGAGTTTAATTGTAAACGAATCGACGAAGACGGATTGTGGATAGTAAGCTAGTTTATCGAAGTAAAATATTAACAAAATGTATGAACACTCCCGCAAATTTAGTTTTCATCAAGCCCCAAATAGATCAGATATTCAAAATTTTCGCCATCTGTATGGATGAATTATTCTATTGAAGCGGCTATCTTCAAGAATGAATCTGTTTCCTTAAAAATCGTGCTGGCGTAGACAAAACAAATTTATATCGCTTTCTCAAAAAAAACATTTTTTTTTCTATTTTTGAAATCGTAATGTTTCATTGCCGAGAGAAATGATCTGAAAATTAGAAAAATTTCATAATTTTACTGAGGATAATTTTCTTCGAAAATCTTTCAATTACCATTACTCATCTTTTGACGTTTTGCTCTAAAAGCCATTACTATTTTCGAAAAATGGTTTAATTACGTCTCGTGAATGGCGAAGACTCGTTAAAGCAAGAATGAAACTAGTCGCGCCTATTGGCCAACATAAATTTCAGGTTCCTAATCTGCGCAAACTGTGGTTGTCTAATTCAGGTGGGGAGGGTTGCTACACTTCGGTAGAAATCCGTTTAGTTTTTTTTTTTTTTTTGCAGTTAGACTTTTTGTCTGTTTAGCTATAAATAACGTTAGGGGATTAAAATGCGAGAGGGAAATTAATGACGCTACTTTTTTTAGGCTTTATGTTTGCGAAAGTACTCGTCACTTGTGTTCGACTAATATTAGTTTTCAAAAGATCGGTATAGGATTTCGCAAACATAAAGGTAGCTCTGGTTTTTGTTTTGTTGTTGTTATTTATCGCTTATTTCGCCTCGGAATCGTAACGTTTCGTAACAAATAGTCTGGCGTTATAGAAAAGAAAAATTTTCGCATTGCTTTACGTAACGTTTTTTTTTTTTTTTGTGACGCGCTATTCTGAAGAAAATCTTGAGAAAGAAAAAAAAAGGGGGGGGGGGGGGATATTATAATTTGCGTTAATAGCAAAAACAGAAACACATCCAAAAACAAAGATATTACGAGAGTAAGAGACCGATTTCCTATCCTGTACAGAAGTTAATCGTGTTGAGCACCCACACATATATACCTTGTGGGACCAACAACTTATTGATTAAAATAAAAAAAAAAAAGTTCAATTAAAAGTATTATAGTTTAAAAGCACATCGCGCTGAAAAGCTTGAATTCGTTGATACACTGTATACAGTTTCGTAAGTTGTTTTGCCGACACATCACGGAAGTTGATCAGTGAATTAATAAGCATGCGTGCTAAAATATGCGGGCAGGGGGAATAATGAACAGAGTTCGTTCGTGGTACATATTTACATCAGTCAAGTTCGGGTTGATTTCTCTTTGGTTCATATTAATGAGTACAAAGTTTTAAATTGTTATGGTTCTATTCCAGTTTAATCGCTGTACGAATAAACATCGATAAATTTATTTTATATCTCGTTAAAAGTTAAATAAAAACATAAATTTCTACTCTTTTTGTTCTATTTTAAAATACAAATATTTCAGACTTAATTTAAGTTATTACAATTTAAAAACTTTTCACCACTATTCTACAACACATACATTTTTCAAGAATAGCGTGAAAAGTAACTGCAAAAATTTCAATTTAACATCAAAATATAAGGTGCCAATTTTAGACTATCAGTTTTAAAAAAGGTTATTAATTAAATAAGTTTACAAGTGATAAGATTACTTTCTTTACATTAAAAATTTTAAGTTGATAAAAACCATTTACAAAATTCTTCGCTAATTAATTTAATTTTAAACTTTAATTATAAATTTTAAAAGTCCGCTACGTATATTCCGCGTCTACCATATATGGCGCCATTTACTTGCCACTTGTTGCATTACCGGCCACTCGTAATCATCGTGTCCGCTCATTTGCATCACAATACTACCGGTATAATCTGCCGGACTGGATTCTTTTCCCGGATTTTTTACCATTTATTTTTCTTGGATTTTTTTTGTTTTTCCCGCTTTTTTTCTTAATTCGTAATTATGCCAACGAAATTGAATTGTACGGCATTTTACCAATTAATTAAATTTACGGAAGAAGGAATTATTCAATTTAACATTCGGCATTGCGTTTTTTAGCATTATCAGTTAAATTAATTTTTCCTGATTTCTTTCTGTCAGTTGTTCTTGATTTTTTAATTATGCTCTGCGTGTCAAACTTTATCAACCATCAGAAAGCAGCTGGAATTTCGATGCAAACGATTACGTGACAGTGTTAGATGTAATTACAAAAAATCTGCCAAAGGTGGGACGTGGTTTTCTCGCCGCAAAATACCTATATATTAACGATGCGGATGCTTGTTTGTTGTTACTGCACATTCGTAATCGCCGTATCCATTTACTTACCTGGTATATTCGATATTTGGATATTTATTAGCCTGTTCATCCATTTCCAATGACAGATTTTTGGGCACCTTTTCTGCTCGTAATATTGCTCTGCTTTCCTTAAAGTAACTCATTCCAAATTACGGCTTAACTCCTATTATTTTTCATTTTCTAATTCTGCCCTCTTTTATTTCTCTATTCAGCCATCTCTTCAACTTGATCCATGGTTTTCTTGCTCTCTCTTAAACGCTCAGCAATCTCTGCTATTTCTTTGCTTTAACCATAATCTGCTACCTGCACCATTTTCTCGATTGCGATTTGCACTTACTTCATATTTTATCCTTTTCATCCCCTTCTAATTACTTTCTTTGTGATCCTGACAACATATTTTGTTTAAATGTGCGGCTTTCTCTGTTAATCGTCCTTCTATTCTTCGCAGTTAAAACTTGATATCCTTACTCCTTACGATGCTGCTGAATTATTTCATTTTCTTTTGTTTCGGTTATTCCTGCCCTTGAAGTATTTTTATCCTCGGCCCTTAAACGCACAAGAATATAAATTTATTTCTCCTTCTTCCCATTTCTTGGGCTAATGTCCTTGCCGACAAACCCAGTTAAAAAAAAAAACAACAAAAAAACGAACACATCGACTAAGGATACACATAAATTGGTCTATAAGGACGAAGAGAAAAAATTGTACAGAAGGATTTTGCAGACGAGAGAGAGAGAGAGAGATTAGTGGCGAGACAGTTTCAACACATAACAAAGTAACGGTTAACCTTTTCATTCGCGACCTTTATCACACAGGAAGAGGAGAAAAGTACTATTTCATCGGCAAAAAAAAAAAAATTATAGAGGAGTTCATAGAAGCAGATGCAACAGAAGTGGTGTACATATTAAAAAGAATAGGACTTAAGTAGGAACCTTGAGAAAGACCACGAAATACATTCTATGTAGCACGAAACAGTGGAGAGGTAAAATGGATATAGTACGATACAACATTAAACGGTGGAAGTGAGTTCTATAGGAATGTTGGATGTTTTCATTTTATCTATAAAAATAGAACATTATCGGAAATACTGCAAACACCTATAAATACAAATATAATAAGTTAACAATAACAGATATAATAAACAATTAGAACAAACGAATAAGATCTTACTTAGTAACGTTTTCGGGCATAACCCATCATCAGCTAAACTAATATGTGAGCAGATACAAAATCTAAATCACACTCTGTATCTGTTCACATATTGGTTTAGCTGATGATGGGTTATGCCCGAAAACGTTACTAAGTAAGGTCTTATTCGTTTGTTATAATTGTTTATTATATCTGTTATTATTAACTTATTATATTTATATATTTAACAAACAGTATGAAAAAAGATTCTTCATTAACCTATAAATACAACCAAAGCAAACTGGTTATTGATGTAAGATTTATATATATATATATATATATATGAACCGCAAAAAGATTGATACAATCAGCAGGGTATCTAAAGTAGAACGGAAGGCTAACATATCGGAAGAGGGAAAATATTGTTTGCGTTTAAGCCATCAAATCAAGCGTCTACTAATTGTAAGCATACTTTTAAGCCATTTCCTGAGTCGTCAAGCTAAGGAGATAGGACAAAGAGAGCAGTCGATTTTAGGGATAGCAATAATAATGAAAGAGTTTTAAGAAGAAAGATCCGCTTGGAAGAAAAGAATTGAACGTGTTAAGAAATTAACTCAGCTCAAAACTAGAATTTTTTTCTAATGAAAATTTTTACAATATTTTCTTTTTTTTTATTCCTTCTGAAATTTCGCATAATGTTCTTATAGTTCATATCGTTACGGATGCTCGTGACCTTAGTTCCTGGGCTCCACTTGGTACAAATTCTGAGGGTCTCGAAGCCACCCAATATGAATTCCATTTTCTCTAATCTTTAGCGGCGCTCGGTTGAATCAGAAAAAACGCATCGACTAAAATCGACGACTGGTAACATAAGATAAGCGAATACAGCAAAAAATGATCCTCGGGCCATAATGCTGCTATTGTAAAATTGTATTTTATAATAAATGAATTTAAAAAAAATATATAATATCTGATAATCAAAAAAAAAAAACAAACATAAATCGATTGGCGGCAGAACAAGGAACAATGTATTTTATTCAATTGAGCATTAAGTTTTTCTCTCTTTTTTTTACCAATAACTTTAACCGGAAAAAACAAAAAAAAAAAAAAAACTTCCGCCGTCCATTGCTGGATTATTTTCCCCGGCGAGAAAACTCACTGCGGTCACGAAGCGAGTGTTGAAATATAAAAAAGGCAACAAATCGTATTTATCAAAAACGTGTACGTATTTATCTTATTTTTGAACACACAAATGAATTCGACAAGAAAAATTAAGCTCACGACAAGTATCTATAAAACTCAAAGAAAAAATCCGAAAACATACGTGGCAAACGGCGTGGGCATGGCGTTAAAAGTTCACACATATCGACGATACGGCGACTAGAACTTTTCCTTCAGCTAATCAATCTTTAAACAACAACAGTGACATTATATTAACACAGCTATCGATGGAATTAAGCGAATATACAATATATCGACCAAACTTGTTTGTGGGTTAATCCTAGCGATATCATAGCTGCATTCGAAATGACAAGCAGTTGGTACTGCTTGTTTTTTACCCGAACGTAATACCGAGTATCACAAAGAGTTGATAAATCTTCAAGACGGATTATAATATCTAATAGATGATATCACACTGACCAATAGAAATTCAAGGAATTAGAAATCAAGCTCTCCTATAAATCTTCTATGAGCGAGTTTTATTTAATCGCATCCTAACAAATCAAAGATACATCGCGACCAAATACATTTTCGGCGAAAACCATGTGCTGCTAGTGAAACGCACGAGTGGACGCCAGTCATGAAACGGAGGCACACTTTACGACGACAATAACCATCAAAATGAGAAGTACGCGCTTAAAAATCAAATTATTTTTTCGACGCGCCACCCTCTTTCATTGGAAGTAGCGCTTTAAGTTAGTCTCACGTCTTATGGCATCCTATATTTAGTATCCGCAGCATTCATGTAGTTTTACGATTAAATAAAATAATATATAAAATATAATTAATATAGAAATATAATCTGAAATAACGTGAGATAGATCGGAAAAAGAGAAGAAATAAATAAATAAAAGCGTGTTCACCTGTGCAATAATCATAGCTGAAACTGAAACGTGCTTTAACCGAAAGAGAAATTTCAAAAGAGTTACCTAACAAGAAAACAGAACAGGCAGTACTTCATTTAAACGTCTATCCGTGGCTGGTTTATAAAATGATCTTAAATATAATCGCATTAATTATAAATGCTGACTTTATTTATTGAGCGAATTCTCAAAATGATATCGTATAAAACTAACTTTGATTATGGCTGAAAATTTCATTTTTTGTTTCCAAAAATGATAAACGAGTTTTGTTACAAAAAATTTAGCGCCCGGAAAACTTTGTTTTAAAACGAAACTTGCGCGTAAAATTTTAGCAGTTCGGTTCTTTATTTCTTCAGAAACCCGCCAAAAAACAAACAAAAAGGAAAAAACCCGCCCCCAAAAAAAAACAAAACAAAACCAGAGCAAAAGAAAAAACAAGAAAAAAAACCTTTTACCTGTTTTTGAACGGGGTGCCGGTTAGACATTTTTGTTTAATATTGTGTGTCCAGGACATGTCGTGTTAAGTAGAGAATAATTAATTCCGATGCCAAGCTACCAGCCAAGTATGTTCCCCCACCCCACCCGTATACACCTGCTGACGGATCCTTTTTATGCTCCCTTTTAATTGTAGCCCATTTTACCATCCTCCGAGTCGAGAATTTGTATAGCGCTTCATTCTAGAGCATCTCGCTCGAGCAACTAAAAATGAACGAGTGGAAAGAGAATGCGCAAACTGAAATTAGAAAAAAATCGCCGTAAACAGATTGCGGCGTCATCAAAAGACGAAGACGAGTTAGAGTGGCGCGAAGCGATGCAAATAAAGAGACGTTACGCATTCCTGAAATCATATTAACACAGTTACGCCGGAATCTTTCTGAAATTGCATAATTTCAAAAGAGTTAGCACGGCTACCGGCAGATAAAACTAACAACCGGGGCAGCTCGCCTACACTATTACGTACCGCAACAAAGAGTACCGTCAAGAAACAAATGTATACTCTGAAGGACTTTCCAGAATACACGGCCTATTACTGCACGCAGCTGTGCCTGCTCATTAATAATCTAAAATACGAAAATATGTAATAGAGTACATATTTCTCAAGCGAGACAAACTGACCGCACACGTGTGTGTGTAACACACTAAGCGAACACTCACGTTATTACTTTGAATTTTAGTTTTTGAAGTACATGAAATGAAAAAAAAAACATGTAGAACGGAACCTGTTTCTCACAACAATGTAGGTCACTGCTAATAAACAAACATTACTTCGCTAAACTACACAAACAAAGTGTTAAAAAATTAACATGATTAAGAAAAGGTATTTTCTAATAAATCAACTAGAATTTAAAAAATACATCTAGATAAGAAAATTCACTACTGTTTTGGGTAAGAAAAAAATAATTTCAACGTAGAAAACCAAACTGTGTAACAAATTCTGATGATTATTTAAGCTGATTTCTGTCTCTTTCTCTCTTGTTGAAGAAACAATTAATTTAACATGGGATTTTTTATGATTTTCTCGGCTCGATGCTACCCTGTCAAATAGCTGTAAAATAAAACATGACACACACATACTAAAGTTGTGGGTGCATTTGCATGTGCTTATGCTTGTATGATATCTATAAAATCATTAAGTGTATAAAAGTATAAACTGAATTCTTTTATTTCGGTTTTGTTTTTCTTTTTGAAAATACTATTAGTAGAGCCTGAATATAAATATCACTAAACCCATCAAAAGAGTCCCAGTTCGGGCCCCATTTAAAAGGAATAATACGCACGCCATTTTTATTAGCGGAGACAAATTTAATTACGCGTAAAAAAATTTAAAAAAAACACAAGAAACGAATGATGGAATATTTTTTTGAGTGAAAATAATGGCCATTAAAATTGAGCAGAGAATATTAAGATGATCAATTACAAGTAAACAATAAGTGTCACATCTGTTTTAATGCAGGTCATCCATAAACAAAACGGAAAAATGTGATAAAAGTGCATTGCCTTTTTCTATTATTCAGAGCGTGATATTAGCAGAATTTCTATTTAAAGCAGATAAGAGCCACAATTCTGATCATAGTAAATCAGAAGCTGCTATCAACAATGAACATGTTAGGGCAAGTAAAAAAGTTTATCAGATTTTAAAAAATCTATTTCAGCTATGTGTATGATAAGATACTTCATTAATTCTGTACCTCAAAATGCAGCCAGGACAAACTAACAGTGTATCCATAATTAATGAAATATGTAAGAATCCAGGCATATCATTAATAAAGTATAAGGGATATTGTTGAATTTTAAACGTTTATTCATAATGTCCTAAGTTCCTCCGGTGTATTTGAAGAGAATATTGAGGGTCAGTTCTTTGAACATACATTAACTGAATTAAATATAACCAACTTGCATTTTGAAGATTCACTGGATAATTATGGATGTCGTAATACCAATCACTATCCAGTCAATCTTTGCGCAACATGCGGCATTGTAATTTGAATCAAGCTCCAAATTACCTACATTCCGAATGGCAATTTTAACTTTTTGAATTGTTCAATAGAAAAAGGACAGTGGAGGAACCTTTTTTTTTTTTTTTTTTTTGTTTGGGCACGTCAACAGTGAAACTTACCCAACCCAAAGAATTGTACATTATATAAGGAAAAGATTAGAAATCGAGGAGATAAAGAAGGCCAACAAAGGAACTATATTGAGAGAAGGGAATGCAAGAATGGAGTGGACACTATAATGAGTTGGAAGGCCAAGGCGCCGAAGACTAGAATACAGAGTAGAACGTTCGGAGGAAATAAAGGGGCATTCGAAGAAAACGTGATTCGCATCACAGGTATAATTGAGCTCCGGAGGGTCATAAGGACACACAGGAGATTCAACAATAGAAAAACGGAAAAGAGAAGCCGGAAGCAAACTATGATTGAACCGCAGGCGAACTATATAGGAAATAATCGAACGGCTAAGGTAGGGAAAAAGATTAAACCAAGGAAGAGAGGAAGGAAAGGGTTGAACAGAAAGGTAAATAGATCAAGGATTAGTAAAGAATGAAGGATAGAATCCGGTCCAGAAATCGTGGTGGGAACGATAGGGAAGACAGTAGAGAGTTTGAGCAGGAAATTTACTAATGAATAGACCATTGTTCGCCGCCGAACGTGCCAACGAGTCAACTAACTCGTCGCCAGGAATTCCGCAATGACCAGGAATCCATAGTAGATCAATTACAACAGAGCGGGATGCAAATACATTAGAAATTAAGAAGCGAATTTGGAGAATAATGGGATCAGTGACATGAGTAAGAAAAAGAGAGGAGATAGCCAATAAAACACTTTTCCAGTCCGAGTATACGAGGAATCTAGAGATGTTATTTGTCGTGGATATGAAAAGGACTGCCTGCAGGATAGCCATGGATTCGGCAAGAAAAATAGAGGAAAAGGAAGGCAACCGAAAGAATTCGGAATAGGTAAGCGCGGGGATAATGAACGCAGCCCCAACGCCGTGGGCGCGAAGAAAGAAAGGGTCGAATGAGAGGTAAAAAGTGCCGGGGAATCGGAAAATGAAGAAGAATAGGAACCGAGCCATAGTCTAGAATGAGTAATTTAAGAAAAGAAAAGCAATATTATGAGCTGAAAATATGCCCGAACATATTCCGCTTCAAATGAAAGATCTGATTATCTCAATGCCCCTAAATGTCTTCATAAAAAAAAAACTGTCGCAATCGAGTGAAAGAGGCAAGTATTATGGATGGAGAGCGTATAAAAAGTATTACATAATCGGAAAAGGGAGATAGAAGAGGAAATAAAATAGCTTCCAGAACATTTTTGGAATCTCAGATCACAATCCTTGCTATATTATTTTCATCCTGTTGCATTTGCAACGTCTTCTACTTTACCTTTTATGTTCATCAGTTTCACTGCAAACCGTATCCGGAGGGATTAAGGGTTTAAATTTAAAAAATTCTGTCCGGTATTCTTTAATGTTATTTGAAGCACCCATCGCAAAAAAAAAAAAAAAAAACGTACACATTATTTTTAGTAAAAGCGAAGATAAAAGGTACAGCCAGCGAAATCAAATTTACGGAAAAAAATTGAAACTTTTGAAAAATCCTCGTCTCGCGGAAGAAGAAACAGGCGAAGAAGATTATAACAGCTATAAAGTGCGAAGAAGGTGGGCAGTGCAGATAATAAGACACCCAAAAAAGGAAAATCCGGCAAAACCCTTCCGAATAATACGGATTATCGAAGAATAATAATGACAGCCGAAATTTTTATGTCGGATTTTCGAAACGATACTGCGGCCGTTCGAGAAAAAATTGAAACTTTATCGCTAGTAATAAAGCAAGCCTGTAAAATTTTATCAGAAGACATGTGAAAAAGTATCTTCTTAATCGGGAGAAATCAATTACACCGAATACAAATGATGAGAGCGGCAAACTCGGAATTTGTAAATAAAATCTAAATTCCCGGAAAAAACAATGGAATCACTGAAGACTATTGCGCCTGATTATCGAAACGTGCAAGTCAAAATTAATTGCGTTCCGCGCGTTCTTATCCCCGTAAGTATTTATATACATATGTATATAATTAATGAGGTAGTTTTTACGTCAGAGGTAATATGGAAAAAATTTATGAAAAACATTCCGAAATATGTAACGTTTTTCGGTTACAGAAGTTGTAATAAAGATTGTTAAGCAAAGGCACTGATGTCTCTAAAAGGCCAGGAAGTTCGGAAAAAATGTTGGCGAAGCTACAACACGCTACGAAGAAACATAATATAAGCATCAATGCAGAAAAGACTAAGCTGATGTGCTTTAGTTAGCATACGACTGGAAGGAAAAGCGGATTACAGAGGAAGTATCATGTCATGAGGAAATAGCAGCCAGAATTTCAATTGAAAAAACAGCATTCATGAAGCGAATCATGTTTCTATATATATACGGAAACGAATGATAAAAACTTATGTTTGGCCGATGGCCCTGTACGGGGAGCAGAAACCTTGGATCATGTCTGTAAAGGATAAACAAAAATTAGAAGCATTCGAGACCTGGTGTCTGCGTTGCCTGCTTAAAGTTCATGGACTGACAAAGTGACAAAACAAAGTACATTTGATCGAGTACAAGAATGGCGTTCCATCTTACGAATCACAAAAAAATGAAAGTTGGAGTGGATCGGGCACGTACTGAGACATGCAAGAATGCTAGTCGATGCAATGCAAGATGGAGGGAAAAAGACCTAAAGGCATGCCGAGGTTAACATTAATCTACACTAAAAATCAGGAGTACAGTCGTATGCCTAATTCAAGAGAATGGCGGCAGACCGTGGACGGTGGAAGACGGAAATAGTGATGAGGAATAAGAAGGAGGAGAGGAGATGGCTTGAAGAACGCCTTCGGAATCGGAAACGAGCAGTAGAGGATATAAAATAAATGGCACGAAGAATTGAGATCGATTCGGCCAAGAAGATAGAGGAGAAAGAAGGAAGTCTGAAGGACTCGGAGTGCAATAAATTATGCGCTAAAAACGTTCCCGAGACTAACGCACACAGATAGTCAGACCTGACTCCCTTTTTGTATTATCAATTACAACGTAATTCTTAAGCTACCCCCCATTAGAAAAAATGTTCCAAAAAAGTGTCCCAATTTTATGTAACGTTTGTTTTATTTTATAGGATTTTTGTTATTGTTATTTAAAAAATGTCACAATTTTATGTAATGAAAGTTAAATGTTAGGATAGGATTTTTGTAATTATGTTATTTTTTTTTGTGTTGAAATACTTTGGACGGAAAATTCGACAAATTATAAACGTAGAAGCAGCTTATTTTTCCTATAAACATAAAAAGTGTTTTTTTTGTTGTTTTTAACAAAGCTGGTCATCTAAAAATCTAGAAATGTTCGCACAATTAAATCTTCGAACGGAAAAGAATAATAACAGACAGAGGAGAAAAGAGCACAAGATATACAAGAAACAGGATGCAGAGTTACTAATTAATACAAATTAGAAAAGTATAAGAGGACGCTGGACGGATAAAGTAACGAAAGTGTCTCAATGTGTTGCGGACTTGCACGCAAGCTGATTTATATACTTTAATAGAACTCTGTCCGAGCGTTTGTGCATGATTTAAATTGAATTCTAAAATTTTTAATTTTTTTTTTTTTTTTGATTTGAAGTTAGATTGGAAGTTTTTCACGTTTTTACGGGAATCTCTATTGAGGATGAAGATTTAGAGCTTAGAGGGCTTTTGGGAGACAATTCGTCACGACCTTGAGCCTTAGACTGTTATTGTGGACACTGAAGGACCGGAATTTCTTATGCGGCGAACTCTGCATTTTCACCGAGATTTATTTCCTCTTTTCAGTTTCCTTCTGGGAATTTAGCCTTCCGTCGAATCGTATGTTTCACTGCCCTCTGCTGCAAGCTTCGAGAATTTATATAATATATGTTTAAATTTATGTGTAATATGCATTCGTCGAGTTTTCGAAAGATTCTATATTTCTGCGCCATTCTTCCAGAAAATTTAACCAGACGCAGTTTTTAAATTAACAATTTCTCGCGAACTCGAATGTTCGTGATTGAATTTCAATCTAAGAGCATGTTGGGTGTCTAAGAAAAGGCATAGCCGGCTTTTTAGAAGGTCAATTTGTAGAGAAAAAAACAAGAAAAAAGGCGATAACCGGTCGCATGCTGGAGAGGACGTCTATTTGTATCGGGAGAGGTTTGTTTCCGAGAGATTACCGGAAGGAGCGTCGGGGTTGAGTTGTGGATGAGGAAATGGTAATTTATCATTTGCTGAATTATTACAGAGCGTCGACCGACTAAAATATATAGAAGAATATGTTGTCGGTCGAGGCACTGACAGGTGTTCGAATAAATTGCGCGCACAGACTAGCCAGAAATTATTTTCAACTCCGCACGGCATCATTTCGAATTAATAACAGTATCGCGCGCACGGTTTATCCGCCAACAAACTAGGAAATCCGATTAAAATAGTAATACCGCGCCTAAATCTGCCCCCTGCCGAACATATATATATATACATATATACGTTATTCATCTGCAATCGAGAAAAACTGAAAATAATAAAATACACAAAGATGATCGGGTAATTTTTCAAAAATTAATTTTTATCTATTTTCGACGCTTTTTTCGATTTTTCCCTATTTCGCGAGCCCTTTCAACACTAGACACACGCTGCAGTGTGTAACCTTTTTTGTTTTTTGTGTGTTTCGCTCTGTTGTCTCTATATCGTTTCATTTTTCAGCGTTTAGCTTTAACGAAAGCGATGACAAACAATAAATTACCACATCTGAGCACTTTCCGCTATATCGCGTGATATATTTAAAAATAATCTCTCTATTTTCCGCGCTGAAAAATCCGTATTTTATTTTGCAATAAAGCTGGAAGGCTCAACTGGCCCGTCCGAAGCAACGCTGAAAAAGCGACTGCATCCGATTGCGATATGGACGGTCGGTGTTTTTTTTTTAGCTGCAGAAAGACTTTAAAGTTTCTTTCGAAAACAATAATCAGTGACGTATTTCGTTTACTTCAGTCGTCCAGCTCGTATATATTGAGGACAGTGCTCGTCTTTTTGACAAACGTTTATCTGGGGAAAAACGAAATGTAGTCAAGTCTATAAATTTTAACTTTGATACTACTTTTAACAGGTTCCGAAATTGTTTTTCCAAGTTGAAAGTTTTAGCCGTTAGCCGATAGCCTGTAATGGAAGAATGAGGGAAGGGTAAATTGCAAAATTAGACATTTTCGTGTACGGGGAATTAATTCGCGAGCTGTTCATTAATTGAGCGTTCAGTGATGTGGTATAATGGCAATTAGTCACGTGATGGCCGCGGTTTCTAAAGTGTCTGTTCAAGGGTAGGTACGGAAAATTTAGCAAAAATCGGAAGCCGCGATATCTGTAAAATCTGCATTGTACATTGCCATCATGGAAAGGGAAAAAAAGGGCGGGGGGGAGCGAATCTCTTGGCGGGTTGATTGGCTTTTTTTTTTTTCGATAATGTACTTGAAAGTCCCTAACGTATCTGAAGCGCATATTTTGTAGACCTTTCTGCTTGAGAACCGCTTTTACCTCTGGTGGTGCACGGTTACTTCAGGCTGGGTAAACCTCCTGCGAGCGACTTGGACAAGACTTTGCCATTAACGAGCGGATATTCTAGAGGATCCAAAGCCCATTAAAGTGCTAACGATTCAAGTGATCTCGATTATTTTGCTTCCGCTATATTTTATTTTTTATTTTATTTTCAACTTTCGTTGTCCAGTGGTAATTTTATTTATTTCTTAATTTGATATCGGATATTTTTCAATATAAAAGAATTAGGATTAGGAAGTGCAATGTGAGAAGCCGAATATTTTAACAAATGCGAGTAGTAGGAAACAACGGGAAACAACGGAAAAGGAAAGCATTTGAAGAAAATATGTAGTGCTAGAATTACGGATTGTTGCATTTCATCGGACTGAAGAGAGAGAGAGAGAGAGAGAGAAAACAATATCGAAAAGAAGGGGAAACAGAAAACGTGTAGAACGGAAAAATTAAGATGAAAACAAAGAGATAAAAATAAATTCGTAAAAAATGAAGTATAATAAATGTTTAACAGCAAAATCTAGAGTGAAATCCAGATGGACTAGGAATGGAGAGTCAAAGCATTTTCATTACCTTCCCCATGTTTGACCGGGAGGGAAGCCCCGTAATCAAATACGATGGTTTAGGGAAAAATTAAGAATAACTGAGTCGTAGAAGTAAGGAAAAGGAGAAGAATTGCTGACTATCTCGGAAAAATAACGATTAGAAGATAAATAATGGCGCACGTTGGATAGCCACCAATTTAACTAATAAAACAACAGTGAGTCGGCAAAATTCGGAATAAAGGAAGCTCCGATAAAACCAGGCTTCCTCGAGTAATCATTGAAATCGATTGTTTCCGATATGAGTAAGATCTCTGTTTAATTACTTCTCGAAAGAGAAAATAAGGTATTTTGGTGCCGAGAGAGATTAGCGTAGCTAAAGAAAGAAAAATAAGAACGATTATTACGGTACGAGAGGAATACGTAGACGAGTGGAGATAAAAGGAGAGTTTTAATCAGAGGGCAGGGGATTTTAAAAAATATAAAGGGAGGGTAGTCCTAAATATAGGATCTTCAAATCCGACATATGAACAAGAATGTGGAAGAGAGGATTTCAACGAGCTTGAAGCAAGAATTTTTTCACATATCTAATTTAGATTCAGAAGCAGAACTGGAGATGAATAATAATTAAATGTAAATCGGATAACATAATAAAGCAGATGAAAAGATAAAAAATATAACTGTATCATCGGCATTGACTTGCTAATAAGGATTTTAACAAGTTTGGTCTGTTACAGTTTTAAGATTCGCGACGTATAATTCATCGTGTGACATTTCTCCCTTTTTGTGCCCAAAATAAACATGTGTACTTTACTTTGCTGAAGCGAATGAATGCTGATTAGTCGAAAATTTGGGAACAATGTAATCGACACTTTGAGCAATTTAATTGAATATAACGCGTCGTAAGATTATTGAAAAAAAAATGGACCGGAATAAAATCGATTTCCCGATTTACCCGGCGCGAATGATTATAGTGCTACAACTTCCTGAGTCGTTGAAAGTCTCTGCAAAATAATTACAACAGCCGTAGATCGCGACGATTTAACGTGTTTTGTAAATTTGGCCTTAAGCATAGTTGTCATTGTAGGTTCGCGAGTGTAACTAAAGTTCGTCTCGAAACTTTATCGTGCGAGTATGCTCGTATTGTATAAAATCGCTGTAAGAGGTGACGCCGTCCTGCGAATGATTTCAATTTCATTTCACTTGTCTCCTCGAAAGGGTGCAAATGTATTTGAAAGGAGCAAAGGAAATTTTTCTCAGAAATATATGTGTGCAAATCTCTCTGATAGGTGACGAAATCAGCAAAAAATACACATTTCACAAATTGCATACTACCGTTGAAATGTTTGCAGAATTGTAGATAATTCGTGTGAAACCTTTCGTCCGTTCCATGAATTGTACAGACACCCGTATTTACAGTGTAAACATGTTTCGAATACAGAGATTATTAAGACATTAAAATGATTTTCAAACGGTCGTGAATTTCACGTTTTATGTTTAAGTTTAATTTATTCGCTCATTCTAGTTTCACTTGTCATTATATTACCTTCTAATAATTTTAATCTGCCTTATAAATAATAAAAAAATTTAAATTTCGTCTTTCATCAAGGAACGCACGATAGTTCGAAGAGCTCTATATCTATTCTTCCAGTTGCATTTAATTGCGCCTTTTCCGTTTTATTAAATGGTAAGTTTGTCGTAATGAATTCCTTCACTTTCCTTCCTTTTATTGGTTTTCCAAGCATTTTTCCTTGCGCCGGCAGCGCTAGTACACTACTTCCCGCTCGAACTTTATGGTACTTGTCCTTTTCATTATGTCTTCGACAATAGACGTTTCCGACCTGTTGTTGTCCGCCATTAATTTGCTCTAAACCATTATTTCCAATTACCGTTCGGCCAGCATACATGTCACCCTCCCCCTACTTTAGCATTTACGTAAACTGTTTAAAATTCTGCGTATTTCGCGAATTATGGTGCACAATGCGTGACATACGCAAACCTTTCGTAAATGAAAACAGAATGATTTATCATAAATCGATAACAAAAGATATGTAAGTTGGCAATTGTTCGTCGCGAATGAAAATTATCGAAAACACAGCATATCGATCGAGAAAGCGGCGAAAATTGTATGTTTTCCCGATTAAAAGATTTCCACCGATAAATATAAAGATAAGAAAAAGAGCAAAACAACTGAAAGACTTGAAAGTGGAGAACAAATACGAGTATAGTAGATTATAAAGAAACAAATTGTTATCAGTCGTCGAACCGAAAGGTTTCTTAAGCATATCCTCATTTCTTGAAACGTATTTCTTAAACGAATAAGCACTCAGTGATAAACGCTTATAACTTACACGAAATTGAATAAGCCAAAGTGACCAATTCAACCACGGCTTGATCCACGCAATAGCTATTTCGTGTCCTTCCTTCTTTATCCATTGTACCAGATTCGGCTTTCTTCGTGTCCATTTGGTAATCGGATTTACCAATTTTAAAGCAAATCCGAATTTTAATTTGTCCACATTAGGAACATATACCGAACAAATGAAACCGAAGAAAATACGAAAAAAATTCTCCGTTTCATTGTCAGAATTTGACGACGCAACACACCAATTTGCCGAGATATAATGAAGCTAAAGAAAAAGGACCGCCGAACGCTTGTATTGGGCGGAAAAGCTTCTTAAATCTCTTTTTCATTCATAACTGTTTTTCCCCGTCGAAATTTTTTCGCGACTACACCTATATACGTTGAATGTAAAGAACACGTGTACAAATTTCCGCTAAATCACTCTTGCTGATAAACAGTGTACGTATAGAGAAAAAAAATATAATTTTAGAATTGGTTTCTAATGCGTAAAAATAATTGAAAAAAAGTCATATTCTCGGATAGAACGCATACGCTGAAAACCATCTTGATGCAATATTTGACACGCTGCTGAACAGCTTCTTGAACGGTTTTAAGCGCTGAACGATATTTTGATATTATAAAGAAACGTTATGGGTTTCTTTTTTTTTTTAACGGGTTTGTCGGCGAGGACGTGAGCTTAAAAAATAGGAAGAGGGAGAGAAAATGAAGTTCTATTTTTAAACGTTTAAGGACAAAGGATAAAAATAAATCGAGGTTAGGAGTAACAGAAGGAAATGATGAAATGTGAGAAGCGCGAGTAGACAGACGATTTTGTTCATATCAAAAAAGGTCGAACATTCAAATTAAATATAATATCAGGGTCACAAAGAAAGGACAAAATAGAATTGATCCGAATCGATCATTTCCTTAATCACATTGCGTATTAATCACTCCCTTCTACCCTCATCACGTTTTCGTTTTTCCCTGTCCTCTTCTCCCGATTGTCCCCTTCATAATTCCATCTCTCCTCTCATATGTGATACAAACCATATCTTCTTTGAATGCCCTGCCCTTAATTCCGAGCGCTCTGTTTTGTACTCCAAAATCTTGGCACTGGGTCTTCCTGCTCCGTATAATTCTCTTCCTTTGTCCTTTTCTTTCCATCTCCAGATATAATCCTTGTACTCCAATCTTTCCGAAGCTCTATTTCTAATCGTCTCTTTATTTAACCCTTTCCTTATTTTCTGTTGTTGTTGGGTCAATGCCGCTGGCGCGCCCCAAAAAAAAAAAAGAAAATAAAAAAAAAAAATAATGCGAGGAAATGGAGCAGGAAGAAGTCTACGGTTAAAACGAAGCCGATAGATAGCTAAGATTGTGGAACGTTTATAAGTATTTTTAGACGACCATGGAAGGGGAAGAAGAGACGATGGAACAAAGAGATTAAATATAACCGGATTTAAGAAATCAGCGGGAGTTGAACCATAGTCTAGAAAAAGAAAGAAGAGCAATACTACGAGAATGTGGATGTGGGGTGCCTAAAAATCGGGAAAAGATTACTAATAAATCCAGTATCTTATTTTCCTCCGTGCCTAAATGATCAGAATCTGCAGAAGATCAACCTTAGTCGGATGAAGGAGGAAAAAGTTAAGATTTAGTTGTTTCATGTACATAGTGCTGAATGGGAGCGAAAAAATCCCATCCCAAATTTAATCAAGGATTTTTGTAGAAACTCGAGTAGTCTGAGATGCTTCATTGATGATAATGATGCTACTACTGGCGTTTTTCTAAATTCCTTTTGCGCTAATTTAATTTTCGTAACGACTCCGATACTTCCCTTTGTGATCCTGCTTACGACGGCGATCTGTAATTTAAGAAAAGGTTAGTGTTAATAGGAAAGAGAGAGCGATTACAGCTTTATAAATTAGAAATCTGCCTCTACTAACTTACCCCCACGGGAGGGGGGTGATAGAATTAATTTCGTCTTAATAAAGTATTTTACGTGTTCCGCTTCCAAATCGGAACACAACGGCTGAAGAGCATGAGACAAAATAAGCTTTATAGTAGTAAAGATTGTCCGCGATTAGCAGAAGCAATCGAACTTGTTCGTTACTAATAGCAAAACGGTTATTCTGCATTTTTTAAATTGTCACTTCATTTTAATCGTTCAAAATTTGATTTAAAAAAATTAAAAAGTTTCCCAATTTCTTAAAAAATTCAGTTAAGTAAAACAGGTAGACCACTGAGAACCAGTTCAGTTGAAAAGAGAATGATGCGAGCGTTTCCTTTTCTCAGGATTCTTTCTCCAGTATTCAATTGCTCAACTTGATTCTGACATGACGAACGTCAAGTTTATTTAATTCAATTACTAAAACAGCCAGCTCAAAGGAGGAAAAATGTTTTATTAGGCACCGGATCGGCTCGTAGACGGTTTACAGTAGAAAATACTCTGCGAAAAGCTTTCGAATCATATTTGTTATTGCTGAAAATTTTCCGTTCAAATCTAAAATTAATCATCGCTACAAGTCAAATTAGAATGCAATTGTTTTAATTCCGCGAGTTCATTTAATATTGATCGAACGAACAAATAAAAGTAAATAATCGCAAACAACTTTAGTCAATCGAGTAATATATTTCTTATTATATTAATAAGTGTAATTCCGTCTGCATCCATGCGCACTACTTGTGCTTGTTTTCTTTTTTACAATAATAGCGATGAAAAAATGCATCCTTATTTCTGGCCTGTTTTTAAAGAAGTTCTTGAATTCAAATTCCTTCATTGACGTATTCCCTCCTCTTGGAACTCATTTATTGTCATAAAAATAATTCTACCTCTTATCGATCTATCTCTCCGGCTTCCTGTTCTAGAATGGTCTTTGAAAGTATTCACAATTTTGCCATGGCCAATGTCTCCCTGAATAATTTCCCTATCCCTTTAGTTAACTGTTTTTGCTATCTTGAAGTGTTTCTAAGTAGTCGCTTATCTTTCGTTGAGCATATAAATTTCCTTAATAGTTCATGCCGCAAACGACTCAATCTGTTCAAGGCCCTTCTTTCTGGATGGGGCGGAGATCCTCAAATCCTAATCATGCTTTACAAGAGTCAATCGTATTATCTAGATTACCGTTCTTTCATATATGGCAATACCTCTAAATCTCTCCTCTCCAAATTGGATTCAATATAAAATTCGGTTCTTTTCTTTATTTAAGGGCGTTCAGTTCCACTCTTATTCCAGCTATTCCCGCTGAATCCAATTTGTTCATCCGTCGATCACATTTAGGATACAGATTCTTTGTAAAACTAAGATCCTCATACCTCTCTATCTTTCCTAGTTGGCGTTTCTCTCATAATAAAATTCCTATTATAGCCCTTGATTCTCATCGTTTAGTTTAAATTCCCCTCCTATCTCTCATTAGTGCCGTTGAGCTTAGTACATTGTGAACCTTAACTTCACAATCTCGACGCCCTGTCAAGGGTATGGAACTCACTTTACTTTTATACTATTTTCCATAGTAAACTTTCTTATTGTATGGTTGACTTCTTCAGTTTTTTTCAAATTCCAAAACTCTCTGCTCTCTCTTCACCTCCGCAACTGCCATTGAAGAATTTTTTGTTATTAATTCCTCATTCCCTCGTCATTCGTTGGTATTTACTGATGGTTTCAAGAATTTAGGGGGAGTAGAGCTGTTTCCTATTTCTTCCCATCCAGTACTCGATCCTTCAGGATTTTTGCTCCATCTTTTCCGCGGAACCTAAAAGTTTATAAGGCACCTGGATGGGATGAAATTAGGGTGAAAAATATTAAACACAACTCAAATATCTTTATTCCTATTTTGAATAACATGGTCAACTATTCCATAAAGGAAGCTAACACTTCAGACGGGCTTACCAGGGGTATTGTTAGACCGATATATAAAAAAGGAGTGAAAAATCAATTTGAAAATTACCGACCAATAACAATAACATCTGTAATAGCTAAAATCTTAGAACACTACGTTGATAAACATTTAAGAAATGATGTGGAAAAAAACAACTTACTATATGAAAATCAACACGGTTTTAGAGAAAAAAGATCCACGATAACATTATTGAGAACGATTGTAAATAATATTAATACAGGACTATCGATGGGGAATCAGTTTTTAATTACATTTATTGACCTATCCAAAGCGTTTGATTTAGTTGATCATGAATTATTGATCAAGGACCTAGAAAGTCTGGGTATTACAAATAATCAACTTAAGTAGTTTCGAAATTATATAACAACTAAGAAAAAACATGGTCAAAATTGCAGGGAATAAAAGTAATGAAAAAACTATTCAACATGGCGTAGGTCAGGGTACCGTATTGGCTCCTATGCTTTTTCTCATTTATACTAACTCGTTATGCAAGCATATTAAAAATGCGAAGGTATACGCTTTTGCTGATGATATTGCTTTATTAATTGAGCACAAAAATTTAGAGATTATGGAAAAATTATTACAAGAGGATGTAGATAATTTGAGTAAATGGGCACATGATAGGAAGTTATGTATAAATATAAACAAATCAAAAGTATTACACGTTCGGAATAATTCTAAACATAACACACGCGACCCGCGAATTGTCCTTCATAATAACGATTGCCTTCATGAGCTTCATAAAAATATCAGTACACATCTATGTTTCTGTCCACCATTAGAGAACGTTCATGACATTAAATATCTAGGTATATATGTATATTGATAAATCCTTAAACTGGAAAAAACACATTCAAAGTTTAAACTCGAAATTAAGACAGACAATTCCAGCTTTATATAAAATAAAGCAGGTACTATCACATCGAACTCTACGTATATTACTATAATTCAATAATAATGTCTAGAATATTATATGGAATTCAAATATATTATGTGAGGCTAAGAAAACTGAAATAAATAAAATAAGTAAAATACAGAAGAGGTGTTTGAAACTCATACTATATCCTACTGGAAGCAAAACGACTTTAGATCAATTATGTGTGGAAGGAAAATGATGAAATGTCTCCCAAGATGTACTATTTCTATTATAGATTACTAGAATTTAATATCAATAATATAAAATTACCATCCAGGGAAAAAATTCGGTTAACAAGAAACCAAAATAATACATATTACATCTATCCCCGGGGGGTAAATTTACGAATTGACAACACTGATGACTCAGTGCTAATCAAATTAATAAGTACAATCCCTAATCATATACTAGAGGGGAAAAAAATTGGTGCGTGGAAAAAAGAGGTGCAATAATGGTTGAAGGAATGGTGCAAAGACTGAAGATCAAGTCTCGTCCTTTATCTCATTACTATTTGATGGTTCTTTTCTGTTTACGGTTTTGTTAGTTCTTGACTTTGTCGTGTCCTTCCTGGATTTTAGGATCTCACTGATCATGCTTTATTTCGATTATAAATATTAAGCTGTCTGCATATATTGGTATTCAGATGCGTATTACGCGGCATTTTGTTTTATTGGCATACATATATATGCTATTACTTTAATATAAATAATGCCAAGTCTGTTATCATTGTTAGTTTCGAAATAATTTAAGTTAGTTTTAATTTATTGTACTATATACCTATTATAATAAACGTTGATAAGAGTGTTGGACACTCACACAACAGGCATATTTGCCCTGTAAGACCCACAACTTATTCTAAAAAAAATAAATAAAAAAAAAAAAAATATATATCCTCTCCCTTTTGCTCATATTCCGTTGACTTTACTATTATTCGTAAACGTTCTCTCATCTATAGTCTTTCCCTTTCTCATTCCATTTCCATCGATCTTCTTTAGGTTCCAAGTCAGGCGGGTATTGACATGGTAGTGAGGCGGTGGATTCCGTGGCTCGCTCAGCGTTACACTCTCCCTATTTTAATTAAAGAGATTCCTGGACACAACATACTTCTCCTCTCCAAAAAAAAAAAAAAAAGACTTTGATCGGATGTATATCCTCGCTCCTTTTTTGATTTTGACCCACTTTACCTTGACCCGTTCTTGGTTCTATTATTTTCCTACCCTCAAGCGTTTTCTCATTATTACTATCTGAGGTCTGCGGTTCAATCACAATTTGCTCCTATCCTCGCGGTACCTTTTTGATTTTTGCCGTCTCCTTATATCCCATTGCAGTCTAGTGACCTTACTTTCGTTTGTGATCCTGACCACGTATTGTTTAAATGTTACAATCTTTCCTCCGAACGCAATATCCTGTACGCTCACCTATTAAAGTTGAATTTTCCTACGGCCTATAATGCTTCGTCAATCAGAGGATCGTAACAAATGGCGGAAAATCACAAAATCACTGGTGGATTAAATGTTAATCACGATACCCCACCTGGGGTGACGACTGTAGATGATGATGATATCGCACCTTTACCGTCTCCAAAGATAGTTCCTATTCTTTCCTCTTTTCTTTCAGCGACCTCTGACTGAATTAAAATTTAATTTCTAATATAATCCAGTAGTCCTGGGTAGCTGCTCTCGGTTGACCGAGCCTAAAAAAAAGAAAAAAACAACTCACGTAATTAATAGCCGTTCCCTTAAGATGCTCGGCAAACAACCAGAGAGGTATCGCGGATTTTCGGCAGTTGTCCCGTTCCGTTTCAAATCGCTCCCGGTTATATAATTAATTTGAAATTAAATTGAGTAGCAGAGAAATCTGTTAGAGTAAAAGTGAATCCGCCCGGTGAGGAACATACGGGGTTTCCTTTTTACCTAAAACACGTATATTTTTAAATTACTATTAACTTTTAGAATGCGAAACTCCATCAGCCTGGCAGATCAGGTAAGAATTTATTTTCTCCCTTATCCTACCTGCCGATCCATGTATACTCTCTATGAATTCTCCTCATATTCGAAGAATCTATAGAACATTTCTATCCTCTACTCAGTTTTAAAGAAAACTGAAGCATCTTCATCAAAAATTCAGTTCTTCGCGTGTAGTTCATCGCTTTGCACGCGTTGGACGAACGACATTATTAAATATTCGGATTCATTTTTTTTTTTATTTAGGTGTAATTTACAAATTTATCGCATCATTTTGTGTGTGTAAAATTGTTTATTGCCGTGTTATAGCAGATGACCCAATTTACACAAATTTATTGAATTATCTTTTGCATTATATTTTTATGTACGAAGAAAATCAGCATGTAAATTATTGACTAATAAGACGTACGTATCGAAAAAAAAAAACAAAAAACCAAATTGTTCTTACAATTTATTAAAGGAAACGCATTTGACAAGCGTAGCACAACAAATATAAATAGTACGGGGGATGAAATTCCACCTCCGATGATGATGATGATGATGATGATGATAGAGAAAAATTAATGACTAATAACTGCGTAAATGTTTAACTGTGTAAATTTAATCCTGTACATTCTTTATAGAATTAGGTAAATTATTGCATAATTTATCGACGCATGTATTGACGACTGGAAAATGTTTCGATCGACTTGTTTCGTGTTTCGGTTAGCGCGATCAGATGGATATGAAAATGACCGAGAATTTCCTTATGAAAAAAAAAAAATCAACGCCGAGAACCCGCGAAACAACGAATAATGGTATCGTCCTGTCGCAAACAAACGAGGAAAGTGAAAACATTCCATAGGAAACCAATGCAGCGATGGAGCAGCGTGGAAAATTATAAATTTCAAAGGGAAAATTCTGTAAAATGGTATTACCGAATTGGTTAGGAACGACATCTGCAAGACGATACTAATTGAAGACATAAGAAAAATGGGTGTAAAAAGGAGGTATCTAAAATGGTTTTGGAGTTACATAAGAGGAAGAGAATTTTTAGTAAAGATGAGGAATGAACACAGTAGAAAATAAATAATGAATTATGGAGTTTGACAAGGGACAATGTTGGCACCTATACTATTTTTGATATATACGAATTCGCTCTACCGATATGTAAAGAACTCTAAAGTGTATGTTTATGCAGATGATATCGCACTAGTTATTGAACACTATGACGTTGAAAGTGCTGAAAAAATGTTACAAGAAGATCTCAATAATGTATGCAAATGGGCGCATGTCAAAAAACTATTAATTAATGCTAAAAAAACAAAAGTGATGCATATAAGAACGCCAAGCCGTTTTAGAACGTTCGTCCCCAAATTAATTTTACACAATACAAAGTGTTTACATAGAAAGGAAATATGTGGTTGTGAAAAGTTAGAAAATTTGAATGAATTTAAATATCTCGGGATAACATTAGATAAAGGTTTAACATGGAGAAACCATATTGACAATATTACAGGGAAAGTCAGGTAAACTATATTCTTGCACTATATAAATTAAAACAAGGTATAGCATACAAAAGCTTAATATTTCGAAGCTGTAATAATGTCTCGAAATTAAATACGGAATCGGAATTGGAGTACAGAAATGAGGAAAATCAACAAATTGCAAAAAAAGGATGTTTAAAACTGGTCTCACACAACGAGAGAAAAACGCATTAGCTAACATTATACTTGGTGGAACAAAAATAACGAAATGTCACCAAAAATGCTTTATATTATTACAGCATATTACTAAGTGTGCTAAACTCGAAGATAGGCAGTTACCAACTATAGAACAAGAACGTACAGGACTAGAAATTGCGATTAATTCTTGCTATGTACGATCTAGAGGGGGATTAACAGTAAAATAGACCCAATATGGAGGAAGAGGTATTAATAAAATTATTAATGGGGAACATACCACAAAGGAAATTCGAAATAAAAAAAATCTGGAGAGGTGGAAAAACAAGGTTAAAACTTGGTTGATAGCATGATGTAAAGAGCAATAGAAATAGTAACAAAAAAAAAAAGAAGGTATCGTAATACTAGTAATAGCCACTTATAACATTGACTACGTTGACATGAGACTTATCATCTCCAGTTTTAAGCTGCTAATGAGAGAGTGGTAGTTGTATGAAAATGATATTGTATTATTGTAATATATAAGTGTTATCATGTATAAGTTTATTGTAATAGGAAATATTATTTTAGATGGTGGTATATAATTAATAATATAAATGAGATAAATAATGAGAGTGTGGATTTTATAGTATAGTAATATATATCAGTTAATACTTTTTATGCTATAACAGAAAGCAGTACTCAAGTTAAGTTAATATTGTACAAATAAATGATATAATTATGTTGGGAACCAACAGACGGGCTAGTGCCTTGTGGGACCCGCAAATTATTATTAAAAAAAAACAAAAAAACATGTGTCTGACATTAAACGTGTAATATTCAACAGTCAACGTGTCAATCAAAATGAGAAAACCGATAGATAAATAGACAAAGTTGGCAGAACTTACAAAATAACTACAGTAGTCATGAAGTTATACAGAAATTTACATGGTAATGTTTTTTTTTTTCATTTACTTGGAAAAACGAGGCATCAAAGTTGTCAGATATTTTGGGTCGAACGATAATTCGCTTGAATTGTCGTATTAAAACCGTGATAAGTACACACTAATATACAATGAAGCCGATAATAATAATAATAATAATTATTCTCTGTGATGCGCAGAGATACAGATGTCGAGATGCGTTTTGGAAAATAGAAAAAAAAAAAGAAAATTTTAGCATGGTAAAACCTGAAAACAGACGGATGGAAAATTTCTGCCCTGACAGTTGAATAGGTCAATCGAATGAATAATAGAAGAAAAACTTCACTGCTTTAGCAGAGCCAGCAATCGTTGAAACCGAGTAAATATGGAAATCGAGCGCTTGAATGTGTTTTTTGACACATATGAAAATTCGCGGAGCAGCCTTTTTTAAATCGTGTCTTGAAAAGGGCAGTGCAATACCACTTAGTGCGCTATCTGTAATAGGGTCACAATTTCAGAAGCAACAATGTTGATTAAAGATCACCTTACGAGGTCATCATACTTTATTCACTACGTCCGTAATAATAGCGTGAGCACCATGGCAACCATACTGTCAAGTACGATCCATCAATTCCTGCTAATAGTATTAGAAGGATACCAGATGTGTTTAGATAAACGTGTATCATGCATGAACAGAAAATGACTTATGTTAAAGAGCGTCGGGTACGATTTTCTACGTTTTAATCTCTGCTTAGAGTTACCACCCGGCAGTGTTCTAATGCACATTTCAGTTCCCTTTGCTCGTCTATCGTTTTCGTCTCTTTAATTTTGTCTTTATTCCAACGATTCGTTCTTAGTTAATGTTGGTTTCTTTGAAACTTTTTTTAATCTCTGAAAGCTCTTTTATTTTCAGTTTTTGTGAATCTTTCTATACTGGAGTGTGATGCTATTTGTAATTATATTCTTAACTTGTCCTACTAAACCTCTCCTTCATCATGTTGTCCAATCAGAATTCTTAAATATCGTTGGCTCTCTTTTCCCTAATCATTTTGCGATCTTTACTGACGTTTCCAAAGGAACCAATGGAGTTGGCTCGGCCTTCTTTTGTCCTTCCTCAAATTATTTTGAAACCTTCAAACTTCCTTCCTTTTGTTCAGTGTTCTATGCCGAGTCTACTGCCATCCTGCGTGCGGTCCTTTTTGTTGCTTCTTCTCTAGTTTCGCATGAAGTCCTTATTATATCGGATTCCCACAGTGTCCTTCAAGCCATCTCCTCCTCTTTTCCTTCTTCCTCTGTTGATTACATAATCCTTCTCATACGCTCTCTTATTCACAACATTTTTCTTTCTCACTCTATCCATATTTACCTACTATGGATTCCTGGCCACTCTGAAATCGAGGGTAACGAGTCGACCGATACACTAGCTCGTTCATCCTCTTCTACCGGTGAATTCCTCAGCATCTTTTCATCTGATAATATTAATCTCCTCTCCACTTAAGCTCATTCCAAACTATGGTTAAATTCGTATTTCTCCTCATTCTCAAATCCGGATTCCTTCTATCTTTTTATCCAGCCTAATCTACCGTCACTTATCCGTGTTTTTTCAATTTTCCCTCCATGCGACGTTCAACTCTCTCTGCAATCTGTCGCCTACGCTTTGGGCACAGTTTGCTTCCTGCTTCCCTATTTCGCTTTTCTCTAGTCCCCTCTCCTCGCTGTCCCCTACACCCTTCCTCTCACAACTTTGTAGGTGACGCTAATCAAATTTTGTTTGAGTGCACCTATATCGCTTCCGAACGTTCTTCCATTTACTCTTCTCTTTTGTCAATTGGTCTTCCAATTCCGTATTGTGCATCTTTTGTCCTCTCCTTGCAATCACCCTCGGTCATTCCAGCACTCGAGTCTTTCCTATCTTCCATATCTGATCGCATAAACATCTGATTCCGCTGCTCATTATTCCCCCTCTTCTTGAGCCAATGTCTTTATGACGAACCCCAAAAAAAAAAAAAATTATCCCTTCTCTTTTTCGCATCAAATTCTTAATCTATCATCGGTCTAATCTTTATGTATGTAAGTTGATTGAACTGCTGGACCTATTATAAAAAGAAAAAAAACTAGTAAAGCAATAATCAGTGCCAATAGAACTTAGCTAGATACACTGTGAAGTTGATAATAAAATCTAGCAGCAGGTTGGGTTCAGCAAGTTGTAAAAACGGTTAGAGCGACTAAGAAAAAAGATGAAGAGCAGAAAGGTTGTGTGGAGCGCAAGATGAAGCGAGAAAAACTATTGCGTTCAAAAGGATAAAAATTTAAACTACATCCTAATATCCCGGTATTAATAGCGCCAAATCTTCGAATTAACTTCATTAGCAGTTCAGCACCGGGTAAAAAAAAATAAAGTTAAATTTTATTGTTTTTTTTGTTTTTTTTTAAATTTTAGCTGGTAATAATTATAACGGAACTGGAAGAACAATTTCGGGATTATAAACCTATCTTGAGCGATTTATTTAACTACCCTCCAGCTTATGCTTATGCTCACAAGACAAACATTTCTCTTTAAAACTTTTTCACTAATCGAACGATCGACGAGTGGGTTTTTTAAAACCGAAATGGGTGAGATAAATAAATCAGTTTCGATTTAAAACCAAAAAGAAAAAAACAGCTCATGTTTTCGTGTTTTTTTTTCACACCTATATATTTCGGTACAACTTTATTACAATAAATAACTTAGCACTACATTTGAAACGGTGTTACAACTTAATCTAACTAATTTACAACATGAACAGAGTAGAAACTATGTACAATATTACATTATTTCTAATATCATATAGATATATAAACAATCATATGCGCATATAAGTAACCATACGCACGCACACTAAGAATCGTTGTTATTACACATTTGCGTACATTTCAATACTTTAAGTTTGATTTCATTATGATGGTCAGAGTGACGAAAACGATCAACTTCTAACAGATGGCGCTGCAGTTATAACTGTTACGAAGCGCGAAGAAAACAACATTTCCATCTGTCCATTCGTGAGTTGCGTTTGATGTAGTAAAGGTTTTTAATTTTAGGCAAAGGTAACGAACTAACTTAAGGGCTGCGATAGAGAAACACTCCTGTCCCATAACAATTGTTCAGTTTGAAAGATTGTCGAATAAGCAAGAAAGATCTGGCTGTTTTCGAGCGTACGTACCGTTCCACTTTCGGATATTGTTTTTTTTTTTTTTAAATTTTAAAAATAAATTATGGGTCTCACATGGCAAATATGTCCCGTTGTGTGAGTGCCCAACACTCTTATCAACGTTCATTAAAAAAGATACAAAGAGTACAAAAATTACAACTATCTTAACTTATTCCATAACTAACAATATTAATAAACCCAGCATTATATTTAAGTAAGAGTATAATATATGACAATACATAACATGCCGCCTAATACGCATCTGGTACATGCAGACAGCTTAATATTTTAAGATCCTTAAAATCCAGGAAGGACACGATAAAGTCAAAATTCATAAATAAAAAAGCATTAAAGAGTAGCGAGATATAGGACGTAACTTGATCTTCAAACGTTGCACCATTCCTTCAGACATTCTTGCACTTTCTTTTTCCACGCACCAACTTTTTTTCTCCTATAATATATGATTAGGGATTTTACTTATTAATTTGCACTGAATCAATCAATTCGTAGACTTACAAATATGCATTACTTTGGTTTCTTCGTACCCTACTTTTTTTCCCTGGATGGTAATTTTATGTTATTGACATTAAATTCTAATAATCTATAATAGAAATACCATTCTTTGGAGTACACTTTCAAAATATCGAAATAAGTTACTTCAAGAACTATACCGCAAATTTGACTCATCGATGTAATTCAGCACCGAGGTGGTAAGTAAAATTTATTATGTACACGGTAGGATATACGTTTATAGTAAATGTAAGCGTCGCTATACATATGACTGTGTTCTATTTCCCTTCGGAGTAGCGATTCTCTTAATATCGAACCATCAGTGAAAGTAGTGAAGAAACAGTAATGCCGGAGCACGAGTAACGGGAAATGTGAGTAAAGGTGAACAAACAAGGTCAGCTCAACAAGACGACAAGTGCGATGATATCAACCCCTCCTTCCTTAGCCATACGTAATCTACCCCCCCCCCCCCCCCCATTCGTAGCCATATGACATTCACTCCCTTCGCTCGCTACATTATGATGCGGTGTACTGTAAGTGTACGCTGTTGCAATATTCGCCTGTGTAGTTTTATTGAAGTTAAAAACTGAATAAAATTTCGCGCATTAAGTCATCGGTGACAAAGATCTCTACACTGTTCGTTAAAAGAAGCATATCGGGGAGAAAAGAGTTCGTGCAAAAGAAATTCCGGTGGTACAAACGCCGTTTTCTGAAGGATATTAGTTCTTTATGGCCGGCGACCGCCTACCCTCTCACCCGTCAACGTGTAAATTTCCGCCACTACACGCGATTATGGCCATTTGACTTGCAGAATTGCAAATTTTGCATTCGATAATACACGAAATATAACTGTAGAATTTGGCCGTGAAAAACAGTTTTTGACGCAAATGCCGAATTCTACAGAATTTGTGATTACTTGTTACGAAAGATCGCGGTGTTACTATTTACATATTACCTGACCCCGAGAAAGTGCGATGAGTGGAAAGTGCGGGGAAAACTGATTGCATTCTTCCATCACCCAAAAAAAGGGACTCCGTGATTTATTGATACACTGTGAGATTTATTGATACACTGTGTGATTTATTGATGCGCTGAGTGTTATTGTTGCGGTATAAAGTAACTCTGCTGGTACGTTCTCGAACTGCTGTCCGCTCGCTTTATCATGGAAATTTCTGCAACATGTTCACCGAGAAAAGACTAAGACGTCATATGCAACACTAAGTATACATCAACAAACAGTGAGAATTCGGTAAGGTAATTAGCTAACTATTTAAGCTCCCACTTGGACGTTGGGCCAAAATTAAAACGCTTTGTAAAGTAAAAGGCAGCCCGAATCTGGCACCAAATGAAAAAAACGTTTCCGAGGCGGAAATTCGAAAATGGACCTATACAGTAAACGTCTATTTTACTATTCTCGACTGTCAAATCGATATTCAGGTGTCGGAATGCAGCTTGCTAACCGATTGACTGTAGTCGCAACAGGAAAGAAGAGAACGAAGTTTTTTGTTTTTTTTTTCCCTACCCTGGGCGCGTCAGCGGCCTTGACTCAACAACATGAAAAATTAAGAGATATAACTAAATAGCCAGGCGGTCAGAAATGGAAAAGACAAAGGACAGCAGCAACGGAATAACTGAAGGCAGTGGGAAGAAAAGAATATAGGTAGCGTTAAAGGGAGTAGGAAGACCCGAAACTAAAAGTTGGGCGTAAAGAAAGGAGCGTTCGTTAGAGAGTGCAGAACATTCGACTAGGATGTGATTTGAATCACAAATACAAGAAGGCTCAGAAGCGTGAATAGAGCAGAAAGGAGAAGGGGACAAAGCGAATCGAAAGCGAGAAGAGGGGAGTAGAGAATGATTGATTCTAAGCCTAATTAAGGAAACAACAGTGGAACGACGACAGATAGGAATAGATTGAAACCAAGGCAGGAAAAACCGGTAGTAATATGAATAATGATTAGAGAATAAAGATGGATACATGTCCGACCAAAGTCTGGAATGATTAGAGCGTGATAGAGAAAGAATGTCGAAGGAAGGGAAAGAGTCGAGGAAAGGACCAATGCGGGCGGCTGAGCGAGCTAAAGAGTCAGCTGAGTCATTGCCCTCAATATTGGAATGACTAGGGACCCATAGAAAGTCTATGAGAATGGAGCGGAACGAGAACAAAGAGGAGACAAGAGATCGAATAGAGAGGATGATACCGTCAGAAGTATGAGAAGGAGGAGAGGAGACGGCTTGAAGAACGCCTTTGAAATCAGGAACAATCAGGAATTTGTGAACCCCACTTATAGGGGATATGAAATGAATTGCACGAAGAATTGAGATCGACTCGGCCGAGAAGATAGAGCAGAAAGAAGAAAGTCTGAAAGACTCAGAGTGCAGGAACGTAGGAGACGTATACGCACCACCCACGCCCCCATCACACTTTTGGAGCCACCCGAGAAGATTAAGGCATCGGAAGGAAAAGAAGAGTTCAGCAGCTGAAGGAATTCGAAGTTGACTACATTGTGAGAGGAAGAATTAACTCGGACTGGAATGAAGGAGAAATTGATGGGGTGGTATATGCTATTAAAATCGAAAGAAAAGTAAGGAAGACTGTGTTATAAGAGGAAACGTAGGGAGAAAAGTTGGAAACACGAGCAGCTATATGCGATAAAATCGGAATTCTATGAGGCCCCAAGCGCCAGTGATTTTTGACATGAAGATAGGAAGGAATAATATTGGATAACAAAATGGGGAGGTCGTTTTATTAAAAATCAATAACCGAGGAGTGAACGACGAATGAAAAGAGGTTGAGTAGAAGATTCTGATAGAATCGCAGGAATAGGAGAAGATCTTAAAGCGCCAATGTATAGGCGAAGGCAGGAATTCTGGATTTCATTAAGTTTCGAAAAGAGAGTCTTGGAGGCATTGCCATAAATGAAGGAACAATAGTCGAGTTTGGACCGAATAATCGATTTATGTATATAGAATTAATAGAATGCACGGGTCTCCACCCCATCTCAGTGGGGATAAATATTTGAGGAGATTAAGTCTTTTGATCAAGGAATTATAGATATAATTAATATGTTCATGAAATGTAAGGACAACGATCACACGCCTAAACTGAAAGTGGCCGCGCCAAGTTCTCTTGAAACTTCGTCATCCAGCACGAAAAGTGGCTTCATCGGCACCCCATTGTGACAGCTCGCTGTGTTTGAGATACCGTAAGCGTGTTTTAACGGTATGCAAATAACATTTATATATACCCTTTTTGTAGTGAGCCCACATTTTGCGTGGGGAGAATAACGTAATAAAAAATTTTGGTATTTACTCAATGTATCCTATACGTCGTGGGAAATTAAAATTAATGTAAACTGGTACCATCGAGACTTTACTAATTATATTTAGAAAGCGGCTTAACCTTTATTATATTCATCTGCTGTAAAATAACGTAACCAATTTTTCGCGGTGAAGTAAATTGTAGTGGAAATGTAGTAAAGTAAAATCAAAGGCAGAAGTAAGCAAAGAAGTTACCCGATGAAAATAGATACATTGCATAAGTCACTCTAAAACAAGTCGGTATTTATTTTTATTTTTTGCGAAGTTATTACATTTTTGTTTCTTGACTGAACTCATATTTAGACACATTTTTATTATATCTATACATATTATATATATCATCATCTAGCTCACTCGAAATTCCGAGTATGAGTTATCCCTTAAATTCTGAGAAGAATTAGAGGATAGATAGCAGCGCAATAGATAAGCACGTAAGCAGGAGCGCAACCTGGCTTCCGTGCTGCCGACCAATGATAGAAAGCTTATCAATAGAGTAGGTTAATCAAGACGACTGGCCTTTACTCACGTTGATGCGATTGTTCGCCGGCTGAATATTTCTATACGACGTTAGCGCACTCGCACGACTACATTCGGAACTGACTATAGTCGCTTGTTATCGCGCTATAGATGCAGACCAAATGTGTCTAAACTGCTGTATGCTAAACTAGCACCGCATAATTTTTGTCGTCGCCAACCCGAGACCGCCGGATCGGAAGTCAAGCGCTCTAGCCACTAGGCCAAACGCGACGACCATTATATATATATATATACATATATATATATATATATATTAATACCGTCCACTTCCATTGCGACAGAATTTTGTATTAAAGCACTGGAAAGAACGGTTTTTGTTTAATTAATTTAAGTACTAATTTCATGATCGATGTTAGTGCGGAACATGTGACTAAAATAATTTTCCATCATGAATAAGCACATGGGTAAATATAGTTTATCGGTTGTGGTTGTTTAATATGCTTGCCGTGTTCTCGGCTCAATCGCGGTAGAGGTATAATATACGTTTGAAAATTATCTTCAGTCTCCGAAGCTAGTCTGTAGTTCATTATAAAAATGACAAAATCCACGAAATATCATTATATCTTTGACTGCTACAACGAAAGTTGTTTAAAAACGTAATAGGCTGCTCGAGACCTATAATGAAATATTGAATAGGTACGAACACACTAGAAAGGGTCTCTACGTTCGATAGGCACTAGAGAATATAATTTTGAATGACGACCTTACAAAAACACAATAGCCTAACCTTTCAGTACTCGATATATAGTATATATCCAGTGTAAAAGCGAATGAATAATGGAGTAATTCTGAAGAGGATAGATCCGGTGCATTCATAATTCGAATGGTATTATTCGCTATTAGCCGTATCAGCGAGCAGTGGGTGCGCGTATTTTTCATTAAAAGTCGATTGGTACTACTCGATCCAAACGAAAAAAACAACAAAAACCCATCAAAAAAAAAATAATAATAAAAATTCTAAACAAAATCTGGAAATACCAACTTAGCCGGAATACATTATGGTCTGTCGGAAAAAAAGTTATTAGGTAGAATTTGCAAGTCAAGCATAAAATTTTTAGCTGCGAAGGATAATGATAAGGATAAGTAAAGTGAATTAAAATGGGGACTAGCGAGCAGGCACCTTTCTTTGCTATCACGTTTCTCTTTATCAGCGGCAACAACGACCATACACGAACCGAACTCGGCTAAACTCGGCGAAAAGTACGTAATATAATTAATTTTTTCGCTGTGCAAAGTAAAGAGTGTTTTTCGAAAAAAACCAACAAAAAACCAATTAGCTAACAGGGTGTGTCGTCGACTTTTTCATCTTGAGCACATTCTAAAGTGGCCAATTAAATTTTCGGCTTTATTATTCGCACCCCAAGTGCTCGCTAAATATCAGATTAAAACGCTTAAATTCCGTTCTCCGGCATTTTGTCCCGTTGGATAAATTATTTTTCCTCCGCATTTCCTACTACTGCAAGTACATTTGTCACGAATTCGACCGCTAATTTCTTCTAACAGTTGCCGGCTAAATATCGTGACACAATTTTGTAAAAATACACTCAAAAATCTAGACACTACTTTTTGGCCTATTTTTGCCATTTTAAAGTCAAATCGATAATTATATATATATATATATATGTAAAATGAGCAAGCATTGTATTCTGTAATAATCGTGAATTACCTAAAGTGCCTACTTCCCTTTCTCGGCATGCAATAGGTCCCCCTTAGTTGATCCGTCTCCCTCACTTCTAATTTCGATCTCGCGTTTTCATGATGCACTGTAGACGGCATTATTATAAATTACTCATCATTCGTTCCTCGAACGAATTTCCCCATATTCTGTTCCACACAATATTACACAGTCTCATAGATGGGCTCACTCTAAAATAGATTGGGCCCACCTTTGCTCCCACGTTGATTTTTTCGTTTCCTCAATCCACTCGTAGTTAAACCCCTCAGTTTATCGACTTTTAAAACGTTCCGCTTTTTTCCTATTCTCGTCAATTTCCTGTCTCGTATAAATCGCTAGAGCTAGATTCTTTCTCAAAAAAGGAAAAAAAGAATTTCGTAAGGGAAATGTTTGCCCTCATTTTCACGGAATCTTACCTATCTTTTAATCGGGAAATAGCGAAGGCCTTTAAATTCCGCATTTACTTCAATATCCCATTGTTTTCATCGAAAAATTAATTCCATTTTTTAACTCATTAGTTCCTAGTTATGTCGCTAACTTGCAAGAATTCTCTTTATCTCTTCACATTTTTTCCTTTTACTTAAGCGCTGAACTTAGAAAAACTACCTACACAATTCTTCTTAATGCTCTTCTGATATAAATGGAATCTCCCCTTCCCGTTCTAAAAGGTTTCTCTTACTCTTCTCGTATGTTTCTCTTAAATATGTCTAATTCCTTTCTCCTATCCGGTTCCACTGCTAATGCTCGGAATACTTTCTTCCTCATCCCGATCTCGAATCCTGTCCTAACTTCGCTCAATCTGCGTTTCTATCTGTCTGTTAGAACACTTTCTGAAAGTTTAATCAACAGACGTCTAATTTATAACTTGAACACAAGAATCTGCTACCTAATAAAATCCGTACTCGATGACTAACTCGCTTTATCCAATATCCGGTAATTACTCTACCGTTATCTCTTTTGATCCTTCCTTAATCTCAAAGAATGGTCCGGTTCCCCTTGCAGACCGTTTCTCTACTCGCTAGTATTTTCGGATAGTTACCTTCCGTGAGCACATTTTAGTCATTTATGCCTATCATCACTTAAAATAACCTTACAAAGTTCCTTTCAGTTATTGGGAAAGTAATGCATTTTGCTGATTTTTTTGTAAATCCTGTATATTCGTTCTATTATTCGGGATTACTGCCGCTTCATGTACGCTAACTTCTGCAGCTCTGTGCTTTCCAAACTCGCTCGCATCCACAACATTTGCCTCCGAATTTGTGTTGCAGCTTGGAAATCTTTTCCTATTTCCGCTGTTCAAACCCATATTCCTCCTTCATTCGATATTCCTGCTTGGATTACTGCTTCCTCATTAAACGTTTATCCATTTTTTCTTCCCCATTTATTTCTTCTTACTACCTTGCTTTCCCGCTAATAAAATACCAATTCCAATTTAACAGTTCCTGTACCGATTTTTTTAATGTATTATATCTGCATTTGTGAAAAGCGCCCATATTTTTCCTTAAATTTTCCCTTCTTCCTTCATCGAATTAATTGCTTTTATTCTCCCGTTCACATTAAACCTACACCATTTCCTTAGACTATAAGTTTTACAAAACTTACACTACCGCTTTGTTAATAATCTCTTTATAATCTCTACACTGACGACACCAAAATACCGAATGGAGTTGTCACAGATTTTTCTTGTCCCTCTTCAAATTAGTTTCAAACTTCCTATTTCCGTTGTATCGGTCTACTGCTGTCTTTCATGCCCTTATTTTCATCAAATCTTCACCTGCTTCTCATAATATCCTTATCCTGTGACATTCTCAAAACGCGCTGCAGACTGTAATCCGTTTACTTCGTTCATTCAAGATCTCTTCCTTTCTCATTTAATCCTAATTGATCTTTTACGTATTCCCGGTTACTCCGGAATCGAAGAAAACGGGTTAATTGTGATTCATATTAGCTCGGTTATTTTCTTTTTCCGAGAGGTTCTTTCCCTCGTCCAATATTATTACTCGTCCGTGTAGAGATGCTTATTACAGACTATGCCTCATTCTTTAACCCGTATTCCCTTTACTTGATTCCACTTTGTCCCTGGTTTTTTGACTTACCTTCTATGCGGCACTCTACTCTCTCTGTAATGTACCATTTGAGTACCTTCGCCGTTTTTCCTATTTTTCTCACGTATCGTTGACCATTTTATTCATAACTCGGATCACATAATGTATGAATGCTGGTAGCTTTCAATGGAACAAACTTCTTTCTGCTTTTCTCCTTTATCAAACGGGATTCCCACTCCCTGCAATTTAATTTTTCCCTTCCTTTCTCCTTTTGTCTTCCGAGCCATTTAGGTTTTTTTGTTCAAATATAAATTCCTTATTTTTGTTTTTAATTTCTCTTTCTTCCGTTCTCTTGTTTCGAATTCTAAGATTTTTTCCTCGTTATTGTCGTTTTTTTATTCAAACATATAAAACATAAAAACATAAACCCTTTTTTTTTATTCCACATTTAATGCTCTGGTAAAATTTGAATATTTTTGAAAAGAGACTGAGCCTTGGCAGCAAAATTTTATAGCGACGCATTTCGAATTTTAAAGAAATCAGTTAGACAATGCTCGACTGCGAAATTATACCCTGCGTCTACGATACAATTATATTCGATGGGCCCTGTTTTTTGCGCAATCCTCGTAAAAAGCGACATTCCTTTACGCTCTTACGATGTTATTCTAAACCTTCCTTTTGTTCCTAACCACCCTATCTCTATCCGCGCTATCCTTCTGCATCCTATTAATACCGTCTCTATCTACGTTCCTCCCGATTATGATCTCATCAGTTTCCTCTTTTCGCTTTTTTCAACTCTATCCCAGAACCATTTATCATCATCGGGGCTGACTGGAATGTCCATTCGTCTTTATATGGGTTGCACGTCTTACAATTCCAACTGCTTCATCCTTGAGAATGACAACCTTTCCGATAATTTAGTTCTCCTTAATGATCATTCCCTCCCAACTTATTTCAGGAATCCATCTATTTCTAGTTCTCTTAATTTGACCTTTGCTTCTTCCATCATTGGTCTTAATTATAACTAGATAACTCCTGCAGGTTCTTACGACAGTGACCGTAATACTAATAACTTCTGTTAACTTTTCTTCTACGACTTACTTCAAGCCCTTCCATTCTCCTCGATGGAACCTCTCCAAAACAAATTGCACTTTGTTTCGTTCTTGTGTTGATTCCTCACTTCGCAGTACTCAAACTTCGATTCCATACTTCTATATAATTCCTTTTTAAACTCCGTTACGTCTGCTCTTTCGCTAGACATCTAATAACCACAATAAAGCCTCATCTCGTGTTGGTAGAATGAGGAATGAAACAACGCGTTCCACCGTAGTCGTGCCACTTTTAGAATCTTTCGTTTTGGATCCTACAACCGAAAACTTCCAATTCTTTCTTGATTCCGTCCCCCTACCTATGTTCCTAACGTCGATGAACTGTTTCTAATTCTACTTCCGCATAATTCCTCTCAACATATCCTAACTTCTGCATTAAATATTTATGAATTAAAATCTGTTCTTTCGAAATCTTCTAGTCCCACTCCAGGTCTTGATGGTATGCCTTTTCTAGTCCTCAAAAACCTATTCCAACAGTCTCTTATCTTTCTCCTTGATCTGTTTAACCGTTTCCTCTCCAGGGGTATAATCCCTCCCTTTCGAAATTCCTTCATCATTTCCATTCCTAAAAAAAGTTATTCCCCACGTCCAGTTTCCTTAGCATCCTGCATCGGTGTTTTTCGAAGGTATACTGGACAAGCGCCTCATTTAGTGGTTGGAGCAGAATAATGTAATTCCTAACTACGTATTTTTCTTTCGGCCTGGTATTGCCCCCACCCCCAATTGTGTTAATCTTTTTGTTTCCCGCATATACAAATCCTCTATCCGAAAACATTATACTTTGGCTTCCTTCATCGATGTGTGCTTTGATAATGTTAATTTACCTACTTTAAAAGATAAGATGACAGCAATTAACGTTCCAACGCAGTTTACTTCCCTTATTATCAATCTCATGCGGAATCGTTCCACCTGCATCTCTGCTCCATCTTTTGAAACTTCAATAACGGTTTTTCCAGGTCTTCCTCAAGATTCCACCCTCGATTCTACTCTTTTCAACATATACACTATTTTCTCTTCCTCTACATTATTCTTTTTTATTCTTTGCCAATGGCATCCTACTCTTTGCCTCATCTCATGATATTATACCAGCCAGTGAAGCATTTAATTCGTCTCTTACTGTGCTGGAATATTCCCTTTTCTCAATTAGCCATTCTATTTCTCCTAAGAAATCTCGTTACGTCAGATTTACTCCACGACCGTATAATCCTGCTTATCTATCCCTGGCATATACCTCTCTCTCGTGATAATTGTTTCTGTTTTCTTGGTATCTTCCTTGACAGACGAATACTCTTCTCTGAGCACATCAAATATCCTCTCCGCAGTGAAGAGGCTAAATTTGCTGAAGACTCTATCTTCAATTAAATGGGGTGATGATCCTTACATCGTTATTTTTCTCTATATAAAGCCATCATTTGTTCCAAATTTGATTACTGTTCATTTTCTTATGTTTGTGCTGCTAAGCCCAAATTAGATGTAATCGATAATTCATACTTTCGTCTATTGGTGCTCCTGTGTTGGCCACTCACACAACGGGCATATTTGCCCGGTGAGACCCAAAACTTATTCTTAAAAAAAAAAAAAAACCTCTCCTATTCCAGAAATTCTTACTGAATCTAATTCATCACCTCTTTCTATTCGTATATCCTATTTGGGCTATCGTTTCCATGCTAAGCGCCTTCCACTTGCATCCTCAACTCTCATCCATTCCTATCTTTCTATTTCTAGGAACTAGCGTTTCACACCTAGAAAACCCCTTATTTTATCTCTCATCTCTGTTCGGCTTGGTTCGTTTTTCTCTTACACAATTTTCTTTGACAATCTCCCCTACTTCACTTTTAATTTCACCGAATTCTGCCGTCCTCTTGAAAAGGTTTACTACACCTACGATCTTCAAATTTCTTCCACATGCCTGAATTATACAGGAATTCCGCAGTGGTATTAATTCTCAATTTCCATCTCATGTAACTGTATTTACGGATAGTTCGAAGAGGTCGCGGATGGTGTCGGTGCTCACTTTATTCTCATAGCTCCTAATTTTTTTAAATCTTTTCGTCTGCCTCTTTTTTTTGTTCTATATTCATAAACATATTAATGACTATCCTACGTTCCATTTTATTTTCATTTCCTCAAATCGTCTTTCTTCTAAATTTTTAATTATATCAGATTCCATGCTCGCCCTTCAGGCCACCTTTTCTCCCTTACCTAATTGTTCCTGTGATTTTATTATTTCTCATATACTTCTTCACTCCATTCCATTTGTATTGATATTTATTTTGGATTCCTAGCGATTCGGACATTTTTAGTAATGAAGCGGCGGACTCCTCGGCTCGGGTTGCTATTCTTCATAAAAGTTTTCATCTTAGATTATGGGGTATCGGATGCTTCCGCTTTTTCTAACAATCGTTCTTTCTATCTATCTGTTCAACCTAATCTTCCTGCCAATCTATGGTTCTCTCTGTTTCCTTCATTTCGTCATTCTGAAAATAGCGCGTAGTTCGACATCAGTGTTGCGCAGTAACAGTCTCAATCATAAGGGGCAGCGTGTATTATATATTGCACATCGGATGTTCGCGCGGAAACTATAGTACTTCGGAGATTCCAACTCATCCGTTTACTTGAAGATAAAGCAAGTGCAATTCGGCATGGAATCGGAGAAACATTTACCGGTAAGAGTGGGAGCGGACTTAAAAAGGGAATCTTTCGCATTGGTAAGCAAGCGACCATAGTTTCTAGAACGTAGCGCGATTGAAGGTTGCTCAAAAGTTCGTTCACGGAGGCCAACGAAGACTTATTAATTACTCCGCACGATTCGCTGAGAATAAGTGACACGCATTTTACTGATACTAATCCTCGGCATGCTGCACTTCGGTTCATTTTTCTTCCTTGACGTACTCAAAATATACACATCCATCAGAATCTTCTTGTTTTGAAATAATCGATGCCTCAACACAACTTCCTCTGTTCGAAGGGACGACCCCGTCTAGTTGCTCAAGTCATCGAGATTTCCTTCGGTCCAACTCGTAAAAAAATTAAGATGATAACAAAGGTTCAGAAGCGGGACCACAGCGATAAGAACTGAAAAAGGATTCGGACGAGCGCTTAATCATCTGTGTAGTTGGCCGACGCGCGTCGGAAATAAAGAACGAGAAAATAACAAAACGCAGTTGTTTACTGAGGAGCTGGAAGCAGCAGTGGCCGCGACCGCTGTCAAGGAAGGGGGCGTCGAATCGGAATATATCGATCAAGAGGGCAAAATAGCACGACTTAATGAACCCGGAGAGCCTTAATTCGCGAATATGTAGCACTGTAATTGGACGGAAAATTCCGCGCTGCAAGTTTAAGCGTAATATGCAAATGACGATTTAATCTTAATTCCGTCCGGAGGAATTTGCAAGGAATATCGAAGGGAACGGCGGAATAAATTGTTTTTATATTATTATTATGCAGCGGAGATCATAAAACGTTTTCGCTGGCTGGTGATTTTGATTAAAATTGCTTTCAGCAGTTCGGCGAAAGATCCGATGTGCGGCGGCACCGTAATGGATTAGCGGCGAGATAGCGAGTCGCGGTGCGAGTGAGCGAGCGAGTAAGCGGGTGAGCGGGCGGCGAGCGGCGGCGTCGTCTTGTTTGTAGTCAGAAATAAATTAGCACCTTTATCTGTTGGCTATACGTTGTTCTGGGCTTTGTGCCAGTAGCGTGTTATGCCCTCGTTAAGCCTTATAAAGCGTCTAGAGTTCGCCTATAATTTTCTTTTAACCTCATACATTTTCCCGACAGCATTTAAATTTTATTATCCCTCCCGTCCGCCATCGATCACTGCTGCAAAAATGTCCTGCATCGCCGTCGTCATTATTCCGTATCGGGAAAGAATTTATTATCGTTCATTTTAAGTTGTAGCCTAGTTTACAGTGCGAGCACGATGCAGCCTACAAACGCTGGCAACGATAAATCGTTGCATCCGACAGAGCGACACCTCGCGCACCGCGGCTAATTAAAAATCTAGTCGCAGCTTTCGCAAGGAACCGGTTAACGAATATTCGGAAACTGTAAAATCGGAAACCAGATCGAATGTGTGGCTAAGAAAAAAAGGTATTACACAGCCGAATCTGGAATACCGGCTTTGTTGTCCGAAACTGCTCGTTACTTGAAAATTAGCTACAACCGGTTTTGGATTTCTTCATTTTTAAATGTCGCTTCCTTTAAGTGGGGCGATACATGTAACCGCCTAAATTTTTTCAGAGCCTTATTTTATAAGGGAGGAATAAGTAAATATTTTTGAAAATAGGCAAATTTATTCATCGTATATTTAAATACAAGACGCGATGATTTTTTTTTTTTTACAAAATGGCCGCCGTACTGACCAGTGTCTTCTGAGACCTACATAGCGAACGGCGCCAATCGGCGGGAGTTCTAGCGTCTGTTATAGTGTGATCCCAAAATCAAAAATTCAAGTTGAAGAGTGTTCAAAAAACACGTATTTTCTAGTTGAACCTATACAAAATCAAAAAAGTAAAAAAATGGCAAATTGACGCGCCTCAGAAAAAAAAGTTTGATTTTTCACCCATTTTTTCGATGACCTTGGACCAAAAATAGTAGTTTTTGAATTTTTTTTTTTTTTTTAATTTTAGAGGTTCAACTAGAAACTAATACTACAGAGAAGATGTATAGCAAATTTCATTGAAATCGGGTTGAGCATTTTTTGAGTAATCACGCCCGCTAATTTCAAAAAAGTAGTTTCCAGAAAAGAACGCGTTTAAAGTTTTGACACACAAAAACTCCACTGTAGCGACTTAGTCTAACTACTAGTCAGCTGGTCAACGATTCCAGGGACATATAATAGTCCTTCAGTGCGTTCGTAGAACTCATTTTTCTTGTTGAGCTCTTCTTGTCATCGATTTTCTCAACTCATTCTTTGTTCATCGATTTTTTCTTGATATGACATGCTTTGGCGGCCAATTACTATTTGTAAGGAGTTCATTACTTGTAAAAGATACGTCTATATCCATCATTGAACAGTGCAGCTGAGATTGTATAAGCGCTAATTTCAATAATTTCTAGTCCCGAATTCAAGTGCACAAAGACGTCAGATGGTAGAGTTGAAACTCTTATTTTGCATTCTGCGTGTGGCCACCAAAACATCTTTCGAGTAATTCATCTCGGGACAAATTTTTAAATATCAGCTTTACGTGAGTTTAGACGTCAGGATGTAATGGAGCAGGATGTTTAATAAGCTTAGAATTTTCCCCAGAAGCTTCAGCTTTGCGCCACTTACACCAGCTGACCTGACGGACAGTACTCATGTCTCGAGTTGTTATCTGTGGAGCACATATGATAGTACGTGGCTATAATTGCATCTTTCATATCCTCGACGCAGTTAATGTTCCTCCGAAAATCCGGAGAACAAAGATAATTTTTTGATCAAAGCTTCGGTGAGTTTGCCTCTCCCTCTCAGTTGGGGTTGTCTGTTCCAGTTTTTCGGAGACGAATACCTATCCTCTTCTGCACGTGGCCAGTGCATTCACTTTTAATGGCTTGAAAGTCGTCGTCATACGGATTCAAGAATTCCCGTGACGGTTTTCTAATCTCATCTCCTATATAGTTTTCATATTTTACGCCGAATAAATCTTTGGGTCGTGAAAACATCTCTTTCACAGCTTCGACTTCCATTGCGCCTGAAGAGCATTTATGATTTTCTTGGCAATTTGGTTCGTGTTCTTCATACCATTCAGAATATGCTTCAGTATCCGTTTTACAAGCACAAGTCACTGTTAATGAACAATCAAAGATTAATTTCTAACTCAAATGTCGTCACGAGATAGCGCTATGCGTGCCAAATCTGTATCGAAATCAAGAAACCAAAGTGTTACTAACATCTGCTTACTCAGGTCTTCAATATAAAAGGTCCCGCCAAGATCAGGAATCCGAGAAGCAGATATTAAGAGCCGACCGCTTTAATACAGATCTAATAGCACTCGAGCGCTGAGTTGTGGCGGGGCACTTTAACGAATTATAAATCGAAAAATAATAAGAATTTAATTTTGAAAATTTACAAGCATATTTTTAAAATGTTACAATTTATGTAAAAAAACAACAAAAAAAAACAAACGATTTTTTAAAAATTTTACATGTATCGCCCTCCTTTAACACTGATAAAACGGGATATATTCTATTACAACGTCACTTACATGGAGGGGCGGAATAAACCAGCATATATTATATTTGGTGTATAGGTCGGTGGAACTCGCGCACTACAGTATATCAGTGGCGAATTCGTCGGTTCTTTTAGTCATGCGACGAAATACCAAAGTAAATTGAAAAAGACAAAAGCAAAAGAGAGACTTAGCTTGCCAGTAGAATCTGAGAAGTCGATGCGGAGAAAAATGCCTAATGCGTAAGACGCGAATTGCTCGATCAATTATCGAGTATTAGTTGAATTCCGATTTGACGATTTGCTCGCCTTCCCGTTACGTTCGCCAGCTCTACGAGTACTTCCTCGACATTAGTGGGCCACTAAGAGCGTATTAAGAAGATAAACATACTAGTGATGAATAGGTCCGGAAGGATATCGGAATTGATGATATAACTCCGACTACAGTTCCCGATACGTATCCGTAACTCCAGCCCAACGATAACACCTACATGATGACGCATTACTTAAAACGCAAATATAACGTAATATTAATCACAGAACCTTGTATTTAAAAAACGAAAGCAAATAAACTACTTGGCTTTACGGGACACAATCTCAGTAGTAAATAAGTGTCCGTCGCCGTTTTTGTTTCAACTAATGTAACTTATCAATTGATGGTAAATGACATATGAAACGTAATATCCATATCTGCAGCTGATTTTCTCATTATCAATGCATATTTTTCTCTCAACCGAGAAGCAGTATCGCACATAAATGTTCTGAACGAGGATATTTACAGATAATTTCAGGTTTAGAAAAATGTTGCCAACTAGAGATACGAATATTAGATTGAAAATGTTTGGAATATAAAAAGTACGGCGAACAAAATGAAATTATTTCACAAAATTTTCGACTAAACATGATCTTATCGTAAAAAATGAGAAAAATGTATTTACTTTTAAACATGCAAACGGACAAAATGTAACAGATCTATAATAAATTCAAATTCGATATTTATTTATAGACGCTCGACTTCTAGCTGTCATTTGCGTCTCCTATACATTACAATTCAGATGTTTACAGATAATTTTATTATAGTATTTAAACAGAAAGTTATATGTATCTTTTACAAATTTACACATATTTAAGAAATCAAAAAAAAAAAAAAAAATTGCAAATAATTCATTTCTTCTCCTTGTTTTTAAATTTTCCGAATCCTTTCGTCTTCCGCCTTTCTGTTTAATTTTTACAGCCGAGTTGTTGGCTATCACACGTGCAATTATTTATATCTCCTTTAATTGTAACTTTTCTCACTATCTGATAATATCTGACTCCATGATTGCCCTTCAGGTGTGCCCTCTTCCCGTTATCGTCTCTCTTTGGTTTCTCCTCCTTATTGTCCTCTACATCTTAACGAAGCAGTTGTTTGTGATGCTAATCACATTTTCTTTGAGTGTTCTGCTTTTTCTGCGGAACACTCTTTTCTTTATTTACTCCTTTTAAAGTCAAGAATTCTTGCTTGCTACTGTGCTTCCTATATCCCGTCCATTCCGTCTCAGTCTGTTATTCCTGCTGTTAGTTCCTTTATTTCTGCCCTTTTCTGATCGAATTAATTTTTAATTAGTTAAATTCTTCAATGCGTAAACTAAAAATCATATCTTCTGGAATGTAACTTTTAAGAATCTAAAAGTATTTTGGACTGCAGCTTCATCATTACCAAGCGCCTCTTCCGTAGTAATTATTCTTGTGTGTGCGGATGAGAAAGCTTCCTCACGCTCCTTGTTGAGTTTTTGACATACGGACAGACTTTGAGTACAACAAAACACACATGATGTTGGAGGTTTACTTTAAATGTCCGTGTGTTAGTTTTGTGTGGCCGATGCAGGGTATTTCAAACATATGAGCAACATTAGAATTCATACTGAGCAATTCCACTCTGATCATGAATACGTTACTTTTAGAGTTACAAATTCGAATTCTCGCAGGCAAAGTATAATTAAATGTTTAGATTACAACGGCATTTTAAAGCAATTCAATGACGATAGCAGAAAGCTAATCACTGTAAACGGATAAATGATCTCCAGATGTGTGGCCGGTGGATACAGAAATTTTCCAAATACGCAAATGAACAATTAGAAGAAAACTATATACTTAAAACTGTAAAAAAAAAAACAAAAAAAAACAAATTCCTAGTTGAATGGAGAAATAAAATATTATAATGCACTCACAAAAAAAAAAAAATAAAAAAGTATCGGGATCATTATCAAAAGCCAAAAGAGCCTAATGAACGAGCAAATAGAAAACTAATATCTATAATGAGTATAAAAAAATTTTGAGGAACAAAATCAAAATTGCAAAAATCAATTAATGGAAATCTTTTTGTACCGAAAATGTAAAACCGTGCGGACTAAGCTACAAACCTGCTTTTGACAAACTAAAATAATATTCCGCTATTAACGAAAGGAAATTAAATAACTATTAATAACGTAACAGTTATCTCAACTATTATTTATCATCACTGTTTCCGGGCGACAAATTTTCAACAATCAGCAACAGACTAAACTACTACTCTGAAAACACAAACCAAAGAGATGAGACTTCAAATAACGTTACAGAGAACTAGACAGGGCGCAACCAACAAACGTAAATAAAAAATTGAATACAACAAAGCAGGGAGTCCCGACTAAAAATAACAAGTTAAATCATAAAACAACGTATTATAGAAACATCGCGCGACTATATATTTTGTATATCATGTACAAAAAGATGTATTCGTTGAAATATTTTCCAAAGGATTGGCGAGAGGCCAATGTTGTACTTTTGCAAAAACCGGATAAAAATCCAAACTGCGTTAGTTCATATAGACCACAGTCTGCTTAATGAAAAATGAATTAAAAATAAAATCAACTCTTTCACTTAAATAATATACAATTATTCTCTGGATAAGAGACAATTTGGATTTAGAAGTGGGTTGTCTACAGAACACGCTATAAACTATGCGGTAACTGAAATAAAAGATAGTCTAGATAGTGGACACGATGTAGTGACAATAGGGGTAGATATAAAGGCTGCATTTGACAACTGTCGTTGGTACCCAGAGCACTGTTTACAAAACTGAAAGAAATATTATAGATGAAGATAGAACTTTACTGAGGATTCTACAATTTTATGTAAAGGACAAAAGTGTAAAATTGCAAGTAAATAATACAACGGTACATAAAAGTACTAATATGAGTTGCCCGTAGGGTATTATTTGTTTTTGGGGCCACTGCTATGGTCCATATGCATTTTAATAAGACCCTCAAACTAGATTACGGTCAAAGCGTAGATCTATATGCGCATTTGCAGATTACCTACTTTTGATTATTGAAGAGAAGAATTATAAGAAACAGCATAAGACACGCTTAACAGATTTGATAGCTGGCTGACAAAGGTAAAATTACAATTGTCAATTGCAAAATGCTTTGTCTGTTTTTTTTTGTTTTTTTTTTTTTGCGAAATCGTTAAAAATTAACGAGAAAAATATAAAGAGTATAAAGGTGAGAAATTGGAAGTTGTCAAACATTTCAGTAAATAATTGATCAATAAACTCTCCTATAGGTATCACAATAATCAAATTACTTCTAAATTTATACATAAAGTACTCTGTCGACTTCTAAGAGTCTGTCAAAACATGTCGGGGTTCGATTATAATTATAGGATTATTCTCTATAAATCCCTCGCGGAAAATACATTGAGTTATTGTGCAGTTCTTCTTTTTCCTCATAAAAAGACTAAATTTTAAAACGCCAAAAAAAAAAAAAAATTCTATTCAGCGGTACAAGAAAATTCTTAATAAATATATGTAGAACGTACAAAACTACATCATACTTGGCTATTCTCTCAGGAATACTTCCTATTGACTTATTTATGAAATGTAGAGCAGTATTTGCATATAAAAATCGGAGTAAGTGTGGCTATAGAAACTACTCAGAGAAATGGACAAAAAATATCGACAATTGCATTGGCACCACGTAAATCAAACAGAGAAGTACACGTGTGAAATGTATAAAAAAATGAAGTGAAAAATCACTATTACAATATTTGGCAAATAAATTGGGAAAACGAGGAAAGAGGACGGCACATGTATAATTTCTCGGGTAGACAACAAAAGGGAGATAAAGATAAAACCCAACTTTTTTATTAATAACAAACCAGCGAAAACTCGCCGCTAACCTACACAAATTCGGACAAAGTGCATAATAAGCACTTGCAATGAGATGAAAAAAGGGAATCAACCGACCATCAACTATGTTAGCATACGGAATTTTAATTAAGAAAGGAGTTTGATCGTAGTAATGGAACTTTTGTAAAAACATTTCACGCATTCGCATTTAATGCATTACATAATTGTTTTCAACAGTGCCAGTAATAATAGTACAATGGTAATTCTAACTCTATATGCCTGAGTGCGTGTGCTAGGGAGAATATGACAGAAAAGAAAAACCGAAACGTAATACTTTTTAATGACTTGGAGTATAGATATATTTGTCCGTAAACTGTAGTTACTATGTATAATTCGTTTTCCTCTAGATAGATCGCTGTTGGTATTAGAAACATCATTGTATAAGCTATAATTACAAAATAATAATAGACTATCACTGTATTAATCTGTTTAAGTGATTATCGCTCGTATAGAAGTTCTTGGCCAAGATTAAACTTCACAACGTTGCTTGGTCAGGCATTCTACACATCATAAAGAGGAGAAAAAAAACAATCTGTAAACAGATATAGAAAATAAATGCATTAATCAAAAAAAAGGTCAGCGATAACAAGTGCCAGGTTCCCCTCCCCTGTGAAAGCTAAAATATTACCCTTCAACAGAACACCAAATTCTACGCAATTTTTCCCATCTTTTCCGGATTTTTTTTGTTTTCAGTTTTTTTTTTGGAAATTAATTGTTTGTACAATAGTACTCGATATTAGTGATGGCCCAGAAATCACAGTTTTGCTTTTTAGTCACTGCTCTGTCAAATGAGTAGCTGCAATTTGGAACAACAGTGATCTGGAGCTCACTTTCCACTATTCACTCAGGCGCACTACACACGCAACACGTCAACACACGTAGCCACACGAAATATGCGCCACTGCTATTAATACTGCATGTTTTTTTCGGCCACACAATTTCCTTCATAATCGTGTTTCATTTTATTTCCCGAGAATTAAAATGAATGATATACAAACGATATCATACGTGTACGTGCTATTGTTTTTTGTTGTTTTTTTTTGGTTCACTGCTATTATAAATACGAACAATGTCTGTCTAAGAAACCCAAATTAAAAATTAAATATTAAATAATTAATTATCCTAAAAGATTTTACTCTAATTTTATTTTAAATTCGTGAAATTTACCTTTTCAATTAAGCAAGACGCATGTGTAAACATTAGAAAGAGTCGGTTTTTAACTGTTTTTTTGCATATTTACGTTTATTAGCCATTTTTTAAAATCTTATAAAGACTGTTTTTTAAAAAATATTTATATCGTTTTAATTTCATTGTAAAACATAGTTTCTTCTAATAAAAAATCTGGGGCGCAGTTAACATAAGGCTGATTAAATTTGTTAATTTTTACGTAGTGGCGAATTTGTAAATTTTTAGTATAATAATATTTTTACATATTTCTCCATTATCGCAATAATAATTTTAACCCGACAAGTTGATGTTTTCTCTTTCTCTTATTTCTAAAGAACACTCAAGTCCCAACTATAATAATTTAAATAATCTATTTTATAGTATAGCGACTCGTAATTGGCCGGGATATAAGTACACATATTTACACGGATGGGTCAAAAAAAATTCACATCAAGTTGGTTCTGTTTTTTATATCTCTCACTTAAATATAATGAAAAAATTTACGCGTCTCATTTCTCCACAGTTTCGATTGCAGAGTGCATAGCAATTATTATTATTCGCCGTTATGCATAATATTTCAGGGAATTTACTTATTCTAAGCGGCTCCAAAAGCTGCTTAATGTCTCTTCAAGATCTTTCTTTTACCTTTAAGGCCTTACTCATAAAATAAGATCATACTTGATTGAATTGGCGGAAAGGGGATTAATATAAAACCGGTGTGCATTCCGGCTCATGTGGGTATATAATGCGATAGTGGATAAAGCATCAAAATCAGCGGCTGACGAGGTCGCTTCATTAATTCCAAGGTTCGCTAGCAAAGATCGTTTATATATTTCATTAGCTCACCAAGAATATTGGAATTTCCTTTGGTACAATCCATATAAATCTTCTTCTTTATAGTGCCATACTTAATTCCTGAGCGTCAGCGACTACCTATTCGCACATCTCAGCTATATAGGTAGCGTACTATTCAACAATATATCCCTAGATTACCGTGGTATGTTTCGATTTCGGGTAAGCGGATTAAGAATACTCGGAAATTTGTAGTGACGATATGTCGGTTTTTGGGGTTAACAGATTACCATCTTGTCAGTTCCGTTTTTGTCCACACCATCCGGGTGATAGAGATAAGTTGGCAGACGGGGACCATATATATTTCGAATGCAGCCGATACAGAAACACTCAAACAGTATTATATAATTCATATTGGTTTATTTTCGAGTAGACTTTTTCCTCGTAAAATAAGCTCGCTAGTGCCTACAAATAATAATATCGCCTTAAATTCGATATTACATATTGATTTATAATGTCATCAAAAATTGTAATTTAACCTTGCTTTGATATAATGTCCGATGGGTTGTCTTGCATATAAGCCCCCCCCCCCAAAAAAAATATTTTTAATTACGTAAAAAAATATTAATCTTTATTATCTACTAATCAAACACGTTTTGCACGTCAGTTGTGAAGGTAGTAAAAATAATAATTTTGTTTCGGAGCATCCAGCGCGGAGCAGCAAAAAATCACTGTTCATTACCACGAACTGCTCCGGGCGGAGCTGCTCCGGCAAATCAATTGCCGGCAACATCTCTAATTCGATACATTATATATATATATATATATGTACATGATACGTTAAGCAACTTAATTTATATTCGAAGTAATTCGTGATAAATTTGGAAGTCACTGTTAAAAGAGCGACTTTTATTTATTCATAACTGCTTTAACAGTTTCACAAAAATTCAACCGATTCTTTTACAGGTAGTGCGCAATTTCGGTTTCCCATAGGTATACTATTTAGGTTTTGGTGAGCAATTTGGGTGCTGCTCCCGTGTCATAAATGCAGGTTTTGATATGCCACCGCCAAAAGCAAAATCTAATTTAAATTCCCCGTTTGTTTCATTAAAACCAGCCAAATTTCTACCCTTAACAGCTCGAACGAGCACACATGTTGAAAACTAATGTAATTTTCGTTCGGCATATCACCGGTCAGCATCAGTCATCCTGCAAAATTTAACCGAAATTCTCTGTCCATACTGTGCAACTAATACCGTTGTTTCTCAAACACTCCTACCTCACGCAAATGCTCAACTTCAAACCTAACTCACATATTCAGCTCGCACAGAATCTGTTGGGCCTATCGAACATTTCCATTCCACGCACGCCGTTATTTATTTTTTTGGCTATCACGATCACCGGACCGTATTATACCGAGAAAACGTTTAATAGTAACGCATAAACACGCATCTATTTTCAATTATAAAAACACGAATTGCATGAATTTTCTTAGAGCAATCCAGTCTCTCTACTTACGCATTAAATAAGTTTATTTACCGCGCGCAATTTATGAGAATGCACGTGAATACGAAAATACTAAGAAAAAAAACATATACTATGCTGCTGCAATTGATCGCAGTTCCCGGTCGCACAATAAAAACAATTTTAATTATTGATCAAGTTGCATAATTTTTTATTTAGTTACTATCATTTTTCCATTTTCGCTCTTATCAGTTGGATAAAAATTATCCTCTCTCTAAACGTACAAACCCATACATTTTACAATAATAGAATTTTCCTAATCTTCGGTGGATGTATTTACTCCTTTCAGCCGTGTCTGGAAAATATTATTGTTCATCGCAAAGTATTCTCCAGTAAGTGGTGATGCCGTAACATCGTTAAGTATCAATGAACACACTTAATAATCATTAAAATAAACAAAGGGGGTCGTCTCTTTGGAGAAGTTTTTAATAATGTAACAAGACATTTAAGAATATCATCAACATTAAGCGCTGAAACGTAATTTGGAAAAAAATAATTTATAATGAGGCAAAAAATTAAAATATTATCAATTACCGCGATAAATTTAGATTATATAATAAAGAAAACTGAAACCCCTTCAGTGCTCACACCACTGACAGATATACTACGCGACTTTATATTACCGCGTATAATTTTTGGCCATGCAAACTGACTCCAATGATACCTGTGCTTATTAGAAACTGCACCGGCACTAGCCGGCTAGCAGTGGTTCCATAGGAATAGCGATGAGTATTATTACGTACCTATTAAAAAAAGGAATATCTTTAATAGCTTCGTCGCTTCACGTATATATAATAATTAAGCGAAAAAGAAATCCATTAGAATACAGATGATGAGCAGCTAAAACTTTCAAAGGAAGTGGCGGTGAACACGAATGACTTAAAGTAGTACACTCACTATCAAGGTTAGTTTACAGAAATGTAAATTTGAATAAAAATAATTAAAAACGCCGAAGCTCGATTTACAAGCTCATCCACTGACCGAGCTTGAATGTTATAGTCTCAAAGCAATGCTCTTTATAGACTACCGAAAATATTAACTTGGTCTATTACCGTTAAAATGAAATTGTATTTACACTAAAACTAAAAATTGAAAAATAAGAGATATAGCTTTTTTTCCCCTTAAAAATAGGTACCGACTCCAAGATTTACCCTAAAAATTGAATAAAAACACACTCAGATCCGTGAGATTGAACCATTTTTCTTATCTATTCTGTATTATTTATCATTTAATCTTTTCATTTTCGTACATATTCTTCATTTCTCGGAACAACTCGTACATTAGCACACACCAGCGCATACCTACCACGCGTGTATTGTCGTCGCTGTAATGGCGACGACAGCAGATACACCGTTACACACAACGCAATCGCTTTACACACACACACACACAAACGCAAAACGCGCGTCAACATGCAACAACATCAACCGTTATCCAACCGGCAACTTATACACACGAACCGCTCTATACGTTGACCGGTACACGAGCGCAACCTGACGATATGCTACGTAATTGTTCTAGCGAAATTGTACAGCCGGCTCGGTTTACTCCGTCTTTCACGACGACATATAATGTGGCAGGCTCATCAACAGGTACCTCTCCCCTGCGCAGCCCGTACTTGTTTATGCGCCGACTCCCGAAAATTTCGAATATTTACAGTCAAATATTAATTACGTACAAAATCAAAATGTCATCAATAATCAACACTTCCCTCCCTTACCGCAAAACAATGCGCAACGAACGAATCAGAGTTGTAGTGGCGAAGAAGTCGATATGCATGAGAATGAAAATAGCCAGGAAAATAATTGGCAGCAAGTTAAGGTGAGAAAGGGAAAAAAGCGGCAATCTGCTATTGCCAACGATAATAATAATAAGAAACACGTTAAAATGACTCGCAATCGATTTGAGGCCCTCTCAACGAACAACGGAAATGACTCTGATGAAGAAAGTCAAGTAGGTTCAGCCGAAAAAAGTTCAATGAATAATTCCACACCGTCCATTCCCAAGCCACCACCCATTTTCGTACATAGAGTGCAAAATTTCAGAAAAATGCAGGAGAGAATAGAGCTCGTTATAAACAAGTCCGATTACTACGCGAAGGCACTGACAGATCGCGTGGTTAAAATAAGCGTACTTTCTCCGGAACAATACCGTAAGCTAACGCGGGTTTTTAGGGAGGAAAATATTATTTTTCACACTTATCAAATGAAACAGGACAGAGCTTATAAGGTGGTCATCAAACATTTACACTTTTCAATCGATCCGCTGGTTATAAAAGAAGAATTAGAATCACACGGTTTTGAAGTTCGTAATGTTCATAATGTGAAACAATATCAGACAAAAAAACCGCTGCCATTATTCTTCGTGGATCTCGAGCCCACAGCAAATTGCCGAGAAATACATAATTTAAAATCATTGTGCAATACTATAATTAAAGTAGAATCGCCCAACAAGAAAGCATCAATCCCGCAATGTCAGAACTGTCAGCAATGGGAACACACCAAAGCTTACTGTACAAGAACGCCGGTTTTTGTTAAATGTGGAGCTGGCCCCATAAGACTTACGAATGTAAAAAAGACCCGAAATTTCCGGCTACATGCGGACTGTGTGGCGGATCTCATCCCGCAAATTATAGAGGTTGTGAGATTTATCAAAAGTTAGTACGAAATAAAACGAATTCGGGGGTTGCAGCAAATCAACCTATTAAACAAAACTATCGACGACCAACCGTAACTTATTCACAAATTACTAAGTCTGACACTCCTAGTCAAGCGGATAATATAACAGCGAATGCAACTCATATAAGGAATTCCGGTCAAATCCCCATTAACGCCCAATCACCAAATAATTTAAGGGATGATATACAGAATATTCCTTTTGTGAACCTGTTCGAATTCCTGAATGAATTTAAATCCATGTTCCGTCAATTAGCCGAGCAAAACAGCATGGTTCTATCCATGCTTACCATGTTAATTCAGAAATTAACCAAATAATGCCCGGCTACCTGAGGATAGCTCAATGGAACGCGAATAGCTTAAAAAATCATAAAGCCGAAATTGAATTGTTCTTAACTTCCAATTCTGTGGATGTAATTTTAGTTTCCGAAACCCACCTAATTGATAAAGACTGTTTCAAAATAAATAATTACAACACGTATTCTTGCACACACCCCTCAGGAAAATCTCACGGCGGTTCAGCAATATTAATAAAAAATAACATTGTACAGCACGAACTAAATCATTTTAGGGAGGAGTATCTGCAGGGAACTAACATTAGCATACAGACGATGGGTGGCCAACTTGTATTATCAGCTGCTTATTGTCCGCCACGACATAAAATAACATTGATGGAATTCTGTAAATATATAAAAAATTTAGGGAGCAGATTTGTGTCAGGAGCAGATTGGAACGCTAAGCATACAGCGTGGGGATGCAGGATAACTACGACAAGAGGACGTGTGTTCAAACAAGCACTTGAAAGTCACAATGTCAACTATATATCAACAGGGGAACCAACTTATTGGCCAACCGATAATCGTAAGATACCGGATCTTTTAGATTTCTTCATTACAAAAGGAACCGCTAGTTATTATACAAATATAAATTCTTCCTTCGATCTCTTTTCAGATCACTCTTCTATTATTTTAACTTTCGGTGATTATTCGGTTATATGCAGAGAGAAGCCAATACATTTATATAACTACAAAACAGACTGGGAATCATTTAGAAATTATTTGGATACAAAACTTAAAAATTCCTTTAAAAAGCCCAATTGACGTCGAGAATGCCGTACGGTATCTAACAAACGAAATACAAACAGCTGCTACCTTAAGCACTCCTGTTCTTAAATGTAAAAAAAGTAATAAAAATTATCCAATATCAGTCCGGAAACTTGTCTTAGAAAAGAGAAAGCTTAGAAGAAGGTGGTTCCAATCGGGAAACCCTTCGGATAAAAAGTTGTTTAATAACAAAATAAAAGAATTAAAAAAACTTTTAGAAGAAATCAAAAATAAAACGCTCAATAATTATTTAACTAAACTATCACCCTTAGCAATTGATGATTATTCCTTGTGGAAGTGTACCAAAAATATTAGGCAACCGAATAAACATGTTCCTCCGATGAAACATGGTGACGGGTCATGGGCGAAAGATCATAAACAGAAGTCGAATTTATTTGCCGATTACTTGGCAACCGTGTTTAAGCTAAACATACAGACAAACACGGACAGGTAAATACATGAATTTATAACCAGTCCATGTGGACCATCTTTAGCAATAAAGTCAACCTCTCCTCACGAGGTTGGGTGTCTGCTTAAAACGCTGAAAAAGAAGAAAAGCCCAGCTTTCGACTTAATAAGAGTTGACCTATTAAATAAACTTCCGAGCGGAAAGCTATTGCTCACTTCTATATGTAACGCAGTATTTCACATACAATATTTTCCGGTACAATGGAAGTTTGCGAAAATCGTAATGATTCCGAAACCTGGTAAACATCCCTACTCTGTAACGTCTTAATATTCGATTTCCTTGTTGCCTGTTTTATCGAAGGTAGTGGAAAAATTAATATTAAAAAGGTTACAGCCTTATATACAGTCAACTGATGTAATTCCGCAACATCAGTTTGGCTTTTTAAAACATCATTCCACGATTGATCAATTGCATAGGGTGGTTAGTGTAATTGAAAATAGTTTAGAAACTAAAAAAGTATGTACTGCGGTATTTCTCGACGTTCAACAGGCTTTTGATAAAGTCTGGCACGATGGTTTATTATACAAATTAAAATGTTTGTTCCCGAGTAATCTTTACCTGTTGCTAAAGTCATACCTCGAAGATCGTCATTTTCAAGTGCGTTAACATACCCACTCAGAAATACATCCAGTTTTAGCAGGCGTTCCTCAGGGTTCAGTGTTGGGCCCCACGCTGTACTTGTTATACACAGCAGATTTTCCTGCGACAGAGAATGTGCATATGGCTACATTTGCGGACGACACGGCACTACTGTCATCACATGAAGATCCGAAGAAACCTAGCAACAATCTGCAAAATGCTCTTACGAAGGCTGAAACATGGTTTAAAAAATGGAAAATCGGGATAGACGAAAGCAAATCGGTGAATATCCATTTTACTAACCGAAAAGTTGAAGTCCCACCCGTTAAGATCAATAACATAGATATTCCTGTGCGAGCAACGGTCAGCTATTTAGGTTTGCACTTAGACAGCCGATTGACATGGAAACACCATATACAGGTTAAAAAGAAAGAATTAGATATCCGGGTTAAAAAAATGTACTGGCTGATAGGGAGAAACAGTGTACTGACAACGGACAACAAACGTCTAATATACACAACTATTCTGAAACCCATCTGGACGTACGGGGTTCAACTTTGGGGTTGCGCTAAACCGTCAAACCTGAAGGTAATACAGACTTCCCAGAATAAGATCCTTCGGTTGATGACCAAGGCACCCTGGTATGTTACTAATCTAACCTTACATCGAGATTTGTGTGTAGATTATGTGGCTGATGTCATCAAAGTTCATGCTAAAAGACACGCAGACAGACTCGATTCTCATCCGAACACTCTTGCTAGAGGATTGCTCGATGTTAACCGATAATGTAAGAAGACTGAAACGCCAGAAACCGCAGGACCTTGTTTAAGGTAGGGGTAATCGGGTAGGTGCCATTGGGTACTCCTCCCTTCATGTTTAAGTTCATTCACACGTATTACTAAATGTCCTTGATGGACAGCTCGTAATAGTGTATAAATAAAAAAATAAAAATAAACGCAATTTCCCTTCAATATTCGACAGCTACATAAGTTTCAGTTGTTTTATCGCAAAAAAAGTTGAAGTACCTACAAAAGTCTCTACTTATTAGTTTGATGCGAACATGAAATTGAAGTCATTTAGGTTTCTTTCAATTGTTTACGATAGTTTTTTTATCTGGAATGTTCTTTTCTACATATACATCAAATTTAAAACGGTCAAACATATTACGCACGGCTAAACACTAGAATGCTTATAACATCATTACTTTGAACCGCACTGCAGATCACAACGGTTTTTGGCATGCCGATCGTAGTACTGCGGGTAGAAGGGTAATTTAAAAAAAAATTCCTGATGACTCTGTCACCTACGCTTGTTCCGTAATTTAAATAGTGTACTATTAGGAGAAATTTCCTCAAAGTGAGTTCGTCAAACATCGATTTTTAAATCATCGAATTTTTCCAACTTATTATTTATAGAGAATAAATTAAAAGTCAATTTCATTCAAGAACCAGTCGGACGACAGCTATGATTATCATCCCCATTATTTCCCATGTTGTACTGAAAATAATGTTTTGGAAAAATCGATGGTATTTAAAAAAAACAACAAAAAAAGAAAGATAAAAACTTTGCCGATCGTTTCTTTCCTAAAAACTAATATTTCTAGGCGCGATGATTTCTTTCTGCTTTTTTCTTGCAACTTTGCCAAAAATATTCCTTCTTCGGCGACTTCGGAACGCGGTCGCGTTGAAATATTTTTCAAATTCCGAACTGGGCAGGAGACGCCAAAATTTATTCGCTCTCGAACGCGCTAAGAGATAAATAAAAAAAAAAAAGGAAAAAAAGGAAAAAACGCTACAGCAAATGAGAAGACGGCTGCTCGACTGCGTGACAAGTGAATACGGTGTGAACTGGAAATGTTGACGAAGAGGAATTTGCGACGTTATTGCCGTGTAATTCGGGTTGCGGCGCTACCGTTTGAAGGAGCCGTTGCAATATTATTCCGTTCCGGCACCGGTAGCGCGGTTATTAAACGGAAGTTTATTTAACGCGTGACGAATTAAATTTATCGTCGTCGTCAGCCGACTAATTCGCTCGCCGTAAGAGAGTAGGAAAAAAAGTTAGCGAACGTCGCTTTTTCGCTGCATCTCCTGCTCGGCAACTCGGTTTGCTGCCGTTTGCCTCGCTTTCCCAAAAAAGGCTCGCGGGTTCCACGTCCGTCGTTTATAAGAAGGCCCCCGCTTGACTTTTATCTCGCTACGATTTTTAACAGATGCTTCCCCCCTTCACGTCCGAAAGAAAACACTGGCCTCCTACTTCCCCGCTCAAGTATTTCCACTGCACGCGGAGAATTACCTGCTTATTTTTCAACCAGCTTCTAATTAAGACGATAATATTTCTTCTAACGTGCCCGCCCGTGCAAAAAAACAAAACACGACAGCTATATTCTCTCGTGCCTCATTCCGCGGCAAAAACGATCATTCGGACGCGTTCGCAATGTTCCATTTTCTGCTTCCGTATCACGATAAAATTATCCAGTCACAAAACTAGTCTGTCACGCTTTATTCGCTGTTTTTTTTTGTGTTTCTTTTGGTCTTTTTCCTTTTGTATTTTCCTAATTTACGACACCCCGCGTCTTGTTCAGTTTTCCCTTAAAATGGTACACGTCGCGTACGACTGTTTTACGAGGTGGTTCAGATTTTTAGTTTCCACGTTATCACGCAGAATCGTCCGATATTTATCACGCTATCGTGTGCGCCCGTGAAAATGAAGGTTGCTGAACGAAGGTATACACATTTTAATTAAGAATCGCTAATAAATCAATCGGAGCATCGTTAAACGTGTATCGGTATTTATTGTAATGTGTACATTACACACAGTTACCATATTGAAAACCAAAATAAATAAATGAAAAATTAAAAAAAACGTAAAATACGTGGCGAGAGAGAAAACGTGCGGGTACGTGAGATCCGGTTGCCGGTCAACCAATCATCGACCACCGCAATAAGAAGCGTGTACCTGATTCGATAAAGGCCAGCGGTCGCAGGACGGAAAGGAAGAAAAAATCGCTAAAGATCGAGTAAAGATTTTTTAGTTAGGTCAGTCCGTGTTTTACCTTCGGTTCGAATAATTTTACTCATTTTTAAGTGTGAGTCGCTTTCTACCGTTCGAAAAGAATCGTTTAATTTAGTCCCCCCCCCCAGCCCCCGGCGGGTCTCAGTATCCAAGTTAATGATAAAATTTTGTTTCCTCTTAAAAACCGCGGTTGATAGTTTACGAAATTTTTTTATGAAAACAAAAAAAAACAAACAAAAAAAACGTTCGACTCTTGTCGTACAGCTTTGAACAAAGATTGTTTCACGCATCTCCGATAGAAGTTAATCCTTCGGACAACATTAAGTATTTCACACCTTATCAATCAAAACCTCAGCCACCTACTAAGCCACCGGGGATTGTCAACGGATCACGGACCGTTCTTCTGAGATGAAATAACGAATGAATATTAAATAACATCTTAAGATTGAAAATTTAAATTACTAGTATGACCCCAACGGAAAATATCCCATCTTCGGTATTAGAAAAGAAATATTATACGGTTTGTAAATATCGTTTATCTTTATTTAAAAAGAAGAGAAAAAAAAACATCAGTAAAGACGATAAGAATATCTAAATTTGATGGAGACGCTTAAAGCACGCTCCAATCAAACAACATACATTTTCTAGTAATCTTTACTGGTATTTTTTCTTTTTTCTTCTAGTAGAAGGATAATTACTAGCGTATTTTGAATTTTAAGTTGTTTAGTTATTCGCGTTATTTTTTATCTCATTAATCAGTTAACAAATAGAAGAAACACACGTGTATTTCTATTTATACATATGAAAAAAAAATCTTTTATGAAGTACTCCGTGAAAGGAGCCTGACTGCATGCCATATTTACGTCGACAGCAAGGATTTGTGTAAACACAGGGAAAGACGAAATGGGAAATTTAATGAGCGAATCTTAAACCTCTTATGAGGTTCCGTAGCGAATTTTCGAGACCACAGACAGACAATGGAACACAAAAATCAGATTCTAGTGTTTAAGTCAAAAATAGCATTGAAAATTCGTTCAAGAAATACGCAACTGACCAGTTAAAGAAATGTAAATTGAAAAAGCTCGGCGATTGCACAACATTTGACTTACCTCGAATAGCGTTCCTAAAATATCCTCTCGGATGTAACGGAGAAAATTACATTCTTTTTCCACGTAAAGCAAAAAAAAAAAAAAAACAAAAAGACAGCTCGGAGGAGCGTAAAATCGAGCAATCGAAAACAGTGTTTTGCAAAAATCAAATGAGACTTGAACTAAGGTGCTTACTTTGAAAATTGTACTTTTAAGGGATTCTTCTGGTGCCGAAAATTAGCATTGAAGGGTAATGAAACGTTTATTAAAGTTTTAAGAATCAGGATTTTTCTTAGCTCGGATTTTAATGAACAGACGGAATTTAAGCAGAAACGTACTACACAATTGATTACTCGAACGAGCTAGTCTATCTGATTTAGACAAGTGTTTAACGTTACTGCGCGGCCTATTTCTGTAGAACGTCATCGGATCTTTGTATACGGCATTCACTTTTTAAATTCGCAAAGTTGATAATTCTGTTTTCAATTTAAAAATTTCTGCGCGCACCTGTTACGAACAATATTTTCTGCAGTTAAAATTTAAGTTTTGGCACGTCAAGTATTCGTGGAAATGTAGAAGAAAATACGATTGGCTAAAAATTAAAATCGAAATTTTCCAGTACGAGCACAAGAGAACAAGAAACTGTTGTCGAATTGCAATCTATACGCATCTTCTCTTGCGTATCACAATTTTTCTGTTCAATCAAGAAATTGTTTCATTCAATTCTTTTTGTCAATTTTGAAAGGGGGAAAAACAAAACCAGAGAAAAAAAAAAATGATATTTTGCTCTTAATCTATTGAAGGAGGAAGTTCAGTTTGGATAGCTAAATATGTACGTACTTTGTGACTATAGTCCACCTCCCCAAGTGTAACTATTGCACAGAGTCCGGACGATTGTATTTTTTCTCACATTTAACGTTTTATTGAGATTAATTGTGTAGGAAAGAGAGAAATTGAAACATCAGAAAAGTAAATTCTGCGACATGTTGAGGAACAGATTTAGAACAAATCGGTGTAAAGAAATAGTTAATAGAATGTAGATAACTGGAAAAACTGAAAAAAAAGTAAGGAAGCCATAAAAGAGTCGTTTCGGTTAAGCGTATATATGCATTTTTCGCAAAATAAAATAATGGTCTTATAAACTCCGAAAACGTTACAGGTTTCGTTGCAAGATTTTTGGTTATGAATAACGTAATCATTACTACGCGTATGTCACGGGACGGATAGATTTCGATTCCGCGTTCATAAATTACACAGTATCCGCTTATTTTTTTCAAATGCTCAAAATGTAAACTTGAACTGCAATTCATTTCGGTGCTATACTTAATTAAATTTAAGACCACTGTGAAAACTGCGAAACACGACGAATTAAATGAAATAAACAATTCACACAAAAACCCAGTTAATAACCGTGGTAATAACCAATGTCCAATAAAAAAGTAAAAAAAAAGAAAACCGATAAAATTTTATAAACTAAAATTTAGTTAGTAACCGGGACTCGATTAATATAGCCGATTAACCATTTTGTTTTCTCACACGAAACGATTCATAAACTAAATAATTTTAATAAACTTCTAATTCAAAATTTACAAAGCAACAATTACGATGGTGAAAATCTGTTTAAACAATATTTGGCAGATTTTTCGTTCAAATCAATACACATCGTTGCACAGCAATTAAGTTCTAAATATTATTGAATTTTAAAATGGGCATGGAAAATTAATTTAAAAAGAAAAAAACAGAATTAATATGACATTGAGCACAAGCAAAGATAATATTTGATGGAACTAAAATCAAATATTACTATTATTATTATTATTATTATTATTATTATTATTATTATACGTAATACTGTTAAACTAGGAGATTACCTTTAATATCGAAATATAAAAAAAACATGTTTGTAGGGAATTTGCAAACTGGTAACTAAATAGTTCAAAGGTAATTAAGGAAGAGGTACGCCAACTCGTAACGAAACATAATTTCAGGTAATTTCTTTGCGACAGCCCTAACACATAGACCAACTCATTACTTGATGACGGTCGGCTGCTTCTCAACGTTTTTTTTCTTTATCACACTCCGATATTATGAGCCGGTAAAAACGTGATTATTTTATTTTATTTTACTAAATAGGGAATTGTTTAGTTTTTTAACATTAAAATTATATTTATTTATTTAGCAGTTTATAAATTAATATTCTTCAAACATTCGGTAGCTTTCTCTAGGGAAGTAACAATTAAAAGGTTCCTTAATCTTTCGATGATGTTTATAATAACATAATTATCGCTGCTAAAAGGTTACATTTTTGAATTTCTTTCTAATAATTTCTCCGGAAAAAAAAAAAAAAAAAAAAGTGTAAATTATACACAAATATACGCTTAAAAAGAAATATTTTTAGTTCAATTTTTTTAATACCCGATATTTATAAGTATTATAATTTTTTCAATACGAAATTTTTGTTTACTGGAAAAAGTATTTTTCGTTTTCATATTTTCTATCTTAACCGTGTTCATTACTTCTTTTGTACAGTAATCAATTTTAAACACCAATTTAAAACAATTATATTTAATTTATCAAATACCCGACGACGCGTTTCGAAGACAAAGCTTCGTGATCACGCGGGAGCTATTATAATATATAAATTTAATAAAGACGATGCCAAAATATAAATAATAAAAAATAACGGTTAAACAACTGTGTTTTAAAATTTTAAAACACAGAACTGTTTCCGAAAATTATTTATTACGAGTAATCACTGTGAAAGCTTTAAATATTTAATAACGGTTAAAAGTCAATGTTTTTATTGTTTATATTTTTGCATCGTCTTTATTAAATTTATATATTATAATAACTCCCGCGTGATCATGAAGCTTTGTTTTCGAAACGCGTGGTCGGGTATTTCATAAATTAAATATAATTCTTTTAAATTGGTATTTGAAATTAATTACTGTACAATCTAAAAGAAGCAATGAGTGAAATAAACAGATGTAGCATTATACTTATGTTAACTTATAAATAAAATATATATATATATATATATGTATATATAAAACATCGATATGTAGTTAACATACACACTCGTCAAAACTCCCTTTGTAGAAGCCAAAAATAAAATGAGACAACGGCCTAGAGCTTAACTCGAAATGTGGTTGTTAAAAATACAAACTACACATGTTTTAGGAAGACAACGATCCGAATTTGATGAATATGTTTGATAACAAATAAGAAACTTTCTGGGTTTACTAAAAAGGCATCGAAAAGGAACGATAATGATGATGACGCAAACATATTTTTAAGCACTGGTCATATACATTTACAGGAATGCTGCGACAAAAATTTATCATCAGGATCAGGGCCGGATTATAGTCAAATGCCGCTGTGGGCTCAGTAATTTCTGCCGCTCTTGGAATAATTTATAAATTAAGTAACAAAAATTATAATCGAGCAACTGAAGTAAGAAAGGACATAAAAGTTAAAAATCAATTTTCAATTAAAAGTTAAAAATTAATTTTCAATTAAAAGTTAAAAAAGTTTTCAATTAAAAAATTTCACACATTTTTAAAACATACCCAAATTTTATTATAATTCTATACATACATTATTCTTTCGTGTGTCAATTAAAGTTTACATTGTTTTACGACGCCATTTTAAAGATGCAAATTCATTTAATATCATCAAAGTTTAAATTTTTTACCAACTGTTCTTCAATAAATAAAACAGGTAAATCATTTAACTCTTTTTAGTGAGAAATTGTTGACCTGAAAAAATTTTTAATTCTTTTCATTGTAGGGAAGGAGCGTTCTGCTGAGTAAATTTTATTCACCGCTAATCTTTCTTTCTGTTTTTTCCCATCACGTTATCATCACGTTGTTGTAATTGTTTTTTTTGTAGCGTTGTTACAGTTGGTTTACCCCCAGTTACATTCGAGTTTTTACTTTTGTTTGTTAAATAATCACAAAAATTAAATATAAAGTGTACATTTATTCTTAATATATTATTTTCGCCGTTAGCCGTGTTAATGCATCACATATTCAGTATTCAGAATAGTTCCAACAGGTTACTCAGCACGCTTCCCGCAGTGCCTCAGTGCCACACTGCTTTGAGCACCTTTCATCGTTTGGTACGGCAAGAAATAATATAAATAATTCTTCGAATAATCTTCCAGCTTTTGTCGTATCAATGAGATACCGCTACTACACTTGTGAATTTTTTCAGTTTTTCTTCCAGTCTTGTTTGACCTCTTATCATACCGACCAGCCTTGTCTCGTGCACACTTCGAGAATTCCCTTTAACTGCTAATATTATAACCGTTTTTCCTAATAATAAAGAAACGTTCCGGTTTACACTTCGTTCATTTTAAATTCATTTCTCGATTCCCCCCCTGCTTACATTACATATTTGTCTATAATCATTTGGAAATTTTACCTAAATCAATATATTCCCATTTTAACTTGTCCGTACATTAATGCAAGTTAAAATATGATTTTATCACATTCCTCTCCTACCCTAATATGACTAAAACGCCATAATATGTAACGATATTTCGTGAAATTTTTATGTATTTTTCAAAAGAAAAAACTTTTCAATGTCATGCAAATTTGCCGCCTTTCGAATTTTGCCGCTGTGGGCTATAGCCCATTTATGTCCGTGGTGTAAATCCATGACTGATCAGGATGATATATTGTGATGAGTTCGAAGTGGGAATGTTTCGGGAATTTATTATTAAGCAAATGTAAATTTTTAATTAATCTCGTTTTATTACATTTAATTGCCTAATTTTCATTTCTCATCGATAAATTAAATTTACAAAAATGTTCTCTTATAAAAACAATTAACCTATATTAATCAATTATATAAATAAAATTTAATATTTTTCTGTGAAGGTGTTCGGCGTTCTCGACACAACCGAATGAAATTAGTTTTTACTGGCTTAGGCGAAAATAAACAAGAGCGTTTGCCTTGTGTCCGGTGTAGGGTAGAGGAAAAGTTGAGAAACATACTGGGGCCGAAATTATTCACTTTTATAAGATTTGTTAGGTATCATCTTGATGGTGGTCGGCTATTAATTTTCAGTTGGTCAGTATCGCTTAGGTCTACCAGTTGGCCAATTGTACTCGGAGACGCATTTTCCTACATGTATATATATATATATATATATATATATATATATATATGTATGTATGTATGTATGTATGTACGGTCAAAATAATTATCAGTTGACGTTGGCCCTATTTGTAGATTTACTGTTTTATTAAATCACATCGTAAAAGATCATTAGAGGAACAGTTTCAGATCGTCGCCGCAGTGATACGTACTCGCACATACACATTTATGTAAATATAATAAATTATTTTTAGACGGACACTGAATAAGTGTCACGTGATGTTTAAATATCGGAAAATGTAAATCACGTATTTTCTAGATCGGGGGACAGGACTGTCATTTTTATGAGCTGAACGTGTCTAGAGCAACTTGAGAACGGTCGCTAATCAGTGTATCGATTTCAGAATTGCAAAAAAAGAAGAACGCGATAACGCTAGCTCCTTTTTCGAATTGGTCCTAGACCAGCTTTAGGGACGAATATACTATCTGTGGTTGGTTGCCCGCGCACTTTTCGAAATCTGTTCGCAGCGCGTGGAAACTGCTTAGCTGGTCTGCGTAACAACATAACGTGTCGGCCGGTATTTACAAATTATCCGTCAAGCCTGAATTCGCCCTTATCGGTGGAGGAAAATTTACTTAGGCGAGAAGCCCGGAACGGATAAATTAGACGGTAAGGGGAAGTGAAAAAATTCATTAATTTTTGTAGACTCCGAAGTTTACCGTGTTACGGACGGCGTCTCCGATAATTGTCAGCGAAGGAAGGAGAGTTAACGAGTTCTGTGATAAATGCGATATTAAGTCCGATAATCGGATGAGAAAGATAGGCGCTGGCTTTTGTATTAGCGCCCGGTATATTGAAGCACCGAGCAAAATGAATTGAACTATTGAGCGAAGCAGCATTAAAGAACGAGTAAATTAACTGGTCCCGAATTTATATCCCCTCTCCGCCACTGACCATCTAAGTTGGCCTTTCAGCGTTGTCCGCGAAAAATGCTTTCAATTTCAGATAACCGGCGCGACCCGCTTCCGACTGATATCTCTTTTCATTTCATTAGTCTTTTTGAACGAATCACTTTTTACAGTCACCGACGCATGCCACTCACTTTCACCCATTGACACACATATACATAGCGCTACGCGTACATATCCGAGCTTGCTTAAATATAATAGAAAGCGTCTGTTTTTTCCTCTAATAATGGAAAGCTGCTAACGACAGTGTGCGTTGATTCATCGTCAAATATCGGTTCGCACCGCAGCCTGTCTCATTCTTCGAACGTATCCGCAGTGATCCGGGAAATTTTTACGTCTCAATTTTCTGATTCAATCTCTGAAAACCGTTAGCGAACTAAATTCTTGTGTGGTCAATGGTATCGAATGGTGGTCTCCAGCGCCGAATTCTCCTTCAATCGCATTTAACTTTTCACCTTTGCGGTCATTTTCCAATTTGCTTTTTAACTGCACACTCGAAAATCTCTGTCAATTGCTAAGCTAGAAATGGTCAAAACTGTCAGTCACCAATCTAGAAATGGTCGTTAAACTGAACTATTGCCTAAACTGAACTACTGACGAAGCCGGATGAAAGTTTCGAAATTTACATTCATCAAGAAAGCCTCTTGATCGCGGATCACCTCAAGTTGACCATTAAATGTCGTTATACCGTCAACTTTAATACGATCTCTATTACTATTCAAAATCGATGGTAGTTTTTCCCCGTTTTTATTGAAATTGACTTGCGCGAATGTTATGTGTCGCGCCTCGAAGGTCGTCAAATACTTAAACGAATTTCTTTGAATGCGTTCGTTTGTGTGCGGGTTTGTAATTTTCAATAGTAGCAGCCATTCTTCAAAATATGGATGTTCCTCGTCGTTTCTTTTTTTTTTTCTTAACTTTTTCAAAAATTCCGTAATAAAATCGAAATGTGAGTTTGTTATCTGCTAATAACGAGCATTCCATCGATGGGCGCTGCCCGCCGTACCATTGCCACGTCGTGCGCCTGGAAACGCTATTAGCGGGCAAGAATACGGGAACCCGTCAGCGAACTTGTTAAACTCATAACCTCTCGCTACACTGGGTATCAAAGGAAAAACAGCAATCTAGAATGAAACAATAGCCTAAACTTAGAATGAAACAACACCCTAAACCTAGAATGAAAAAACACCCTAAACCTAAAAATCAAAGCAGCCCTTTTCAGGGCTATTCGACGAAGAATAACAACATTCGAATGATTCAACTAAACGTAGAAGGTATAACCCGAGCAAAATGCGAAATACTAGAGAAAATAATTCGAGAGGAAAAAGTAAATGTGCTCATATATTACAAGAAACACACATAGCTGACGGAAGGCTGCTCCCCAAAATACACGGCTTCGAATTGGCAGCTGCGGTCTGTAATAAAAAGTACGGAATTGCCACATACATCAAAAATGATCTACCATGGAGCATCATCAGCGCAGATGAAGACTCCAGAGGGACAGCTACTGCAGAAATAAAAATCGCAGATATCTCGATAATAAACGTCTATAAACCTCCAAGCACAGACTAGGAACGGCCGGTAATTAGAATAAGTAGCAAAATAACTATCATAGCTGGCGATTTCAACAGTCGTCACACTATGCGGGGCTACATAACAACTAATCAAGATGGGGACATGCTGGCAGAATGGATGGAGACGGAAAACCTGTACTTAATACACGACTCCAAGCAACGCGGATCATTCCATTCCGCACGCTGGAAAAGAGGTACAAGCCCTGACCCGTGTTTCGTCACCACCGATGGAGAAAGGTGGACCAGCAATTCCAGTACAACGTAAAATCCTGGCTAACTTCCCAAAAAGCCAACACAGACCAGCCTTAATGGACACTGGGTTCAAGCTGCCGGAAGCGAAATCAATACTGAAACCACGCTGGAACTTTAAAAAAAGCGAGATGGGAAAATTTCACCAAAACACAAGAGGACAGTGTAAGGTGGATATAACCCACAATAGAAAATTACGACCGTTTTAGGAAACTGGTAATAAACACAGCAAAGAAGAACATCCCAAGAGGCTACCGAAAACTTCATGTACCAGGCTGGAACAAGACCTGCGAAGATCTTTTTACCTAGAGTACAAAAACACAGAAGACAATGAAGTAGCAAACAAACTTGTAAAAAGCATGAACGCCAGTAGGCAGGAAATGCGGATAGAACTAATGGAAGAATTGGACTTCCGGAAAACAAGCCGGAAAGCATGGAACCTTCTCCGGAAACTAAACGCTAAGAACACCACAGTCAAAGAAGAAAAGGGCGTAAACCCAAACAAGATAGCAAGCCAAATAATAAAGACATCGACCGCCCCAAATAAAAATAAAAACACCAGCAGAGAAATAATAGCCAGGAGAAACACGCTGAAAGGAAAAGCTGAAGAAAGATCAGAATACGCCACCCCTTTTGAAGAGGAAGAAATTACTACAGCTATTAGAAGACTAAAAACGGGGAAAGCGGCCGGAAAAGATAAGATATACCCTGAGTTTGTAAAACATTTCGGAAAAAACACCAAAAAATGAACGCTTAAACTATTCAACAACATTTTAGAAAATTACCTATCCTGTTCAAGACATCCGAGATCGTTGCTATACCCAAGCTGGGAAAGGACCAAACCAGAAACCTACCGCCCAATAGCACTATTAAGAGTCATCTACAAGACACTGAAGAGAATGATATACAACCGGATAACGATGATAAGATCCCAGTGGAACAAGCAGGCTTCTGGAATTCAAGAAGCTGCGTAGATCAAGTAACCGCTCTAACCACACATATTGAACGTGGTTTCCAGGAAAACAAGAAGACAAGTGTCGCGTTCATCGACCTCTCCTCCGCCTACGATACAGTGTGGCGCACAGCGCTCCTCACCAAATTCGTGGAGGTAACATATTGCAGGACCCTTTACAGGCTTCTGAACGAAATGATTAGTAACAGGAAATTTAGTCAGCCTGGTAGGAAAGGAGAGTCGACAAAGAACCTTAAATAACGGTCTCCCGCAGGGATCGGTGCTCTCTCTGGTGTTATTCAACTTGTATACATCGGACTTACCACCGACATCATCACGAAAATTTATGTACGCGGACGACTTGGCTCTAGCAATGCAAGATAACAAGATGCAGGCCACAGAAAAAGCACTTGAGAAAGATCTGAACAAATTGAAGAGGTACTTTGAGAAATGTCGCCTGCTGTTAAATGAGAGCAAGACAGTTGTATCATCCTTCTACCTGACAACCCAACTAGCAAAAAGCAAGCTACATGTAAAGATCGATGATCGAAAACTCCAACACGAACGCACCTCTAAATACCTGGGAGTCTCGCTCGACCGACAACTGACGTACCGATAACACCTGGAGAATACAGTCGCCAAAGTTCGAGCAAGAACGAACATCATACACAAACTAGCAGGAACAACGTGGGGAGCACCTACTACCAGCCTACGGACATCGGCCCTCGCTCTCGTATACTCAGTGGCCGAGTATGCAGCCCCAGTGTGGCTAAACAGTGCGCACACAAAGAAAATTGACACTGAACTCAACGCAGTCGTCATGAGAATAATAACGGGAACCGTGAAATCCACACCAACAGCCTGAAAGAAGCTGCCGTCAAGGAATGGGCAAAATATGACACTGCCCTTCCAATACATAACGACACGGTAGTCATAGAAAGGTTAAAATCGAGGAAACCGGCCTACCGGACCGCAGCAGAGTTAATCACTGGAAAGTTTGACGGGAATGGGCGGAAAATAACCCGGACAAAAGAGAAATCATCCAGAAACCGGACATCAAAGCGAAGGGTTTTGATCTCTCCAGGAAAATCTGGACTAGATTGAACAGATTCCGCACGGAACAGGGGCGATGCGGAAAAATGATGAAAAGATGGGGACTCACGAATGAGGCAGTGTGTGACTGCGGCAAAGACGAACAGTCGATGGACCACATCTTGGATAAATGTCAAATGCGGGCCCTGGAGGGTAGTTGGAGCGAAATTAAAGAGCTGTAAAGCCGCGCAAGGGAATGGCTAGAGAAATTGGATGTCGATGTATAGATAGATATAACGAATGTAACATACCCTACCTCAATTTTAATTTTGATTTGAATCTTAACGTATTAACTCTGGTTTTAAATTTTAACGTATTATAATAATAATAATTTAAGTGCCGTTAAAGATACCCGAAGACATACGAATAATAATAATAATAATTCCATCGATATATAATAAAGCAGCGTTCGGAAGAAAGGTTGTTTCCAAATTTCCGAGTTTGCCGCGCTTAGGTCAAATTTTCATGCTTGAAATATTTATCTCTGAGCGCATGTTCGATTATCAGCTACAATTATTAACCGTGATATTCGCGCGAATTTGAACTTTTTGTAAAGTCTTAAAGTTTCGTAAAAAAATCGAAATGTCATATCGTCAAAACCGAGCTTTCCCTCGATTATAATATGTTCGGCAGAACCACTTTTTTCCGAATTTTGGAGTTTGCTACATTCCCCGAGGGTCAAATTTCAAAATTGTAAACTCGACCGTGCATGACTTGATAAACATCCTTGAATGGGTTCGATTAGAAACTATCTGCAATTAAGAAATCATGTATTTTCGGTGGCGAACAATATACGGATATGTTTCCCGCGCTTTCTTGAAATTTTTCTGAGAAAACGTAGAAAAGGAATCAATAATACCTTCCAATAATAAAATAATAAGCTTTCCATCGTTATTAGTAGCCGTCCTTCGGAGGGTTAAACTTCTAAGTTTGAAATTTCGTTATCCGTAATTAGAAGAATTTTCTTGAATGCGTCCTCTCGTTTATACCATAGGTGTTCCTGAACTTTTTCCGTCTACCATCATCGCCTTTTCAGAAATGAAATCTCGCCTGCCATCTGTTAAAAAATTTTCTAGCAGGCCAGGCAATGCACATTTTATAAATACATATAAGCAAGAATGGACTATTTTTTGTAATAGCTACATACGATTTTTACTATAGGAACAAATACAACACCATGAAAGAGTCTGTACACCTAATTAAAGATTTATTTAATAAAATCATCCACGAATTGTATAGAAATAACATAGGATAAAATAGAATCTTCATTTCAAATACCACCATTAAAACTCATTCTGATAAGAATGGCTGATGCTTGGATATTAATCTCCTCGAATGCCCGGCGGAGTTCTATTTTTGTTATCAGTAATGTTGATATTTCTAGTCGAGTTCGCTTTCTTGTTAATACAGAGCTGTAACCAATATTCCACTATACGTGTTAAAAGAAAATTTTATCAATATTTTTTATGTATTTTAGAATCCGGGACAGAGAACCGGTATTTGCTTTTGCAGACTGTGTTACATAAATCTCTATTCCCGATTAGTTGTTAATTCTGTCAATTTGTGAGTGTGGAATTTTTTAAAATATATCTCTAATTGAAAGCGGATCTAAAATTAAACTGGGGGGATGTTCATTTTTAAAAAATCTTCAAATCTTCGATTGAAGTTGGAATAAAGAGCATCTAATTGTAAGTAAGTGGGTTTTAACTCAACTTTAAACTGTGAAATTTTGCAATCCCTAGTACTTTAAATAGAATAATTCACACAAGTAATCTTTTTTTGTATCTTCGAAGAAACTTATAGCCATTATACTTGCTAAATTTACTTCGAAACGAAATCACCTTTTAAGAAGAATAAATAATACATACAGATAGCTCGAAAAAGGATACAGACGGCTTACATAAATACACAATTGTTTGAAAGTAGTAAAACTAATAAAACGAAATTAATGATTAAAACGCACTATATAGGACTTTTAACTTTAACCGACATAATCCTTTTTTGGGTAGAAAAACATACCGGTTCATACATTAGCCTTTTGGAAATTAGTAAAATAGTAACATCATATATACAGCTTTGCAAATATAGTCTTAGCGATGATTACACAGATCAACAGACTACTCCATTAGAAACTTACCATCGAAGGGACGAGAACGTAATATATACAATGCAAATTAACATACTCATAAAATAGATTAGGAAAAACTGAGACGAACGATTAATACATAAAACTCAGAGCTTGCAGCATTAACAGGAATTAATAGGAATTAATATAACAAAATATAGTGATTTAAAACAAATACAAATATAACAAATTATTTGGTATTTGGTTATTATTTAAATGTTTAATATAATCCTTAGATATTTATTTTAGTCTATGAACATCTTCTTATTCTAACATCCATGATATTATCGACTTTAAATTGTTGATTTAAACTATATAAACCGTTTTATTTCCTATTTGACCTCAGTGTGATTTATATTTTGTTTCTGATCACATCATTGATTATTGTTTTTAGCTAATGATGGGTTATGCCCGAAAACGTTTTTAAGTAAGCAATCGGTTTATACTTAATTTGTTTGTTATTTTTGTATTTGTTTTCTAAGAAGTTAAGAACTAAGACAAGTGTCATGTCACCAGCGTTATTCAATGTATATATATATATATATAGAAAAACAAATAAATATAATAAAAAATAAGTTTGAAATCATAAATCCTTTATATCAGTATATATCGTAAGTAACGTAAACACTAGTTTTTAACACAAAAATATATTAAACAATAAATATTAAAAATATTACAGCACCGATATGATTTGGAGCACAACTATCATATTCACGGTGTGATAAAGAACAACACAAACTATTTCTAATGTACTAGCTATATTTCGAAATAGATTGTTACGTTTGTCTAGATTCGAAACAGTTTGTGTTGTTTCTTATCACACTATGAATATGGCATTTTTCTCCGAAACATCACTTATAATATTTATTATTTAATATTTTTTTCTGTTAAATACTGGTATGTTTATGTTACTCAAGACAATAAAAAAACAGCCTACGAAATAAGGGAAATTGGAGTATGAATACAAAACCAACACCTACAAATGATCGCAGATGACACTGTCATTACAGCTAAATCTGAAGAGGAAAACTTCAAGAATGGCAGAAGCACAGGTACACCTATATAGAAGGGTATATAACTTGAAAATCAACGAAACAAAAACTAAAATATAGTGATATACGATTTTTGTCTTTAATCCGCGACCGTATAAACATTTGAGTAAGTCCTTCATCCCCTGTTATCTTAATATTATGATTCATCCACCGCCTTCACCTGGTGCATTGTGGGTCTCCTTGTTCAGATGGTGGACATAGTGGTACTACGTCAAAGCGTATCTTTCTGGGTCAGTATGAACTCTGCGCTATCTTTTAGCGACCATGCTGGTCTCCTCCGATGTAGAGTTGCTTTCTTTCTTCTCTCCTTAATATTTCGTAAGCTTGTCGTCTGTAGCTGCCGTTTGAATGATGGATAAACAATCACTTCGCTTTTCTTGTAAGGGAATTGCGAGCACTGCTTTTGCAGTCGTAGACGTAGTGCGAAATAGCGATTTCTTGTTTCTTTTCATTGGGCACTGTGGGCACTGCTTTGCAGTTGCGGCCATATTGTTTGATGATGATCTTTTTGTGAGCGTTACCCAACAATCACGAATAACTACTTCTCTTTTGATGCTGATTTCATCTCATTTAGTGTTACATAGATAAGATATATCTTAAACATGGTAAAACGGCTAGCAAGACATGAGAAACCTTCCCGCTAGGACATTCCTCATATTTTTTCTCTATACATTTATTCCCTTCGGACTGTTAGTTGTACGGGTTCTAGTATCGATCTCTTTTGACTCCTTTGTTATATCTTTATATAGTTCTGACCGTGAATAGCTCTCCTAGCGACCTCATTTTTCCTTCCTCCTACGTTCTTCTTTCTCGATGGGTAATCGTTCGTTGCTGACAAGCCCAACAAATTTAAAAAAAAAAAAAAAAGACGCCAACGCCATAAAAGAAAAATACATTACTAAATGATAAAATAATTGAGCGAGCCAAAGAAGAAAAAATGGGAAACCCAAAAAAAAAATTAAACGCAAAAAGAGGCCTGGTCAGATTTACATTTTTGCAAAAATACGTATTACTGATCAATAAAAATGTGAACATAGAAAACTAAGAAAGCGTGTAATAAAGGTCTCTTGTATGTATTGACTACACTTTTATAAGGATGCGAATCTTGGAAAATAAATGAAGTCGATAAAAAATAAATAAAAGGTTAATAGTAGCAGGGATGTGGCAGTGGAGAAAGATACTAGAGGTAAAATGGATAGATAAGAGGAATGGTGAAGAAGTTATAAACATGACTAGTGGAAAACGAAAATTAATAAACGATGTAAAAAAGTACAGAACAAAGATTATAGGATACATACTGAGACACTATGAAAAACTAAAGTTGATTATAGAAGGAAAAATCGAGAAAAGAAGAAAGACCAAGGAATAAGTAGATAAAATAGATTACCAAAGATATGGGACGCCAAACATATTCGGACCTTAAAAAAAAAAAAAAAAAAAAAAAAAACAGCCGAAAACAGAACGGAATTCAGGTTCAATAATTGATTGATTGAATACAGAAAAAAAAATGGTATTGCGCTTACGATAGGACGTAACGATATTAACAGAATCATTACTGCAACACGGCATGAACAATCTTGGTCGAGGCTTTAACAGCGAAAGATTTAAAGTCATGCGGGTAAAAATGCATAGTAGATATACGGAAAATACTAACAACAGCACTCTCGGTAATCACTGCTTACATTGATAACGAATTAAAGTCGAGAGGCGCTAAATTAATCAGAAATACCAAGCGCAGGGGTGGCAACAAAAAGAAAATTTAATCGAAATAATCGCATACATTCGTTAATTTCAAAGGACTACATGTATAAAAATTTTATTTCAAAATCGTGATCACATAACAAATATAATATAGAATCCCCGAATCTATTAGCAAAGCTGACGCATGTATGAGGGAATTTCTTATATATATATATATATATATATATATATATATATATATATATTTATATATACGCACTTTTTTTTCTTTTATTGGTTTTCATAATATAAAATAAAATCAATATTTATGCGTGGGGAATCCTCTAGAAGAAAAAGTAAATTTATTAAACCATATTGATAAACGAAAAATAAAGTACTGATAGGACATATAATAAAAGACAATTATAATAGGATAAAAAATTGCGGGTAAAAGGCCGAGAGGTAGCGATAGCATTTAAGCATCGGTTGAATATATGAAGAACTTAGAAAAATGGCTATGGACAAGGCACGATCAAAGCACTTAGCGAATAAAAAAAGTATACGGAAATATATTATACATTGCACATAGCAAAAACTGACCAACATGTTTCGGGGCGACGAATTATACTTATTCACATATCATGGATGTTTGCAATTACGAATCATGTTGATGATTTTTTAATTATCCCTTTCTTAGGCTTCTAAACAGTGGATGATTGTTCAACAACAAAAGTGTAAGATTCATTCAAGAAAGGGGCCATCTAAAGAACTGCAAACGGGAGGAGTACATAGCAACCAAAACAGAAATTTGTCAAGGAAAAATGTACATTGAGGAAAGAAATTCAAGAAAAACACTAACGGATAAAATGAGGCAGAAAGTGAAAAAAGCTAAAAAATGTCAAATGAGAAAAGAAGAAAGAGAAATAAAGGTGAATAGCGATCGCTCACGTAGGTTATCACTAGCACAACTACAGGCGGATAAGCAAGATTAATAGTAGTTTAGTAACTGTGAAACTATCGCGCCTCATAATGTACAGTGTGCAGTTGCACGAAGGCTTCCTAAGCTTATTAGCAACACTGTAAATAATTTTTTATTTTGTATAATCAATGATTTTTTAACTTAAAATCAACCAGCAACACAAATAAGAACAACACGCATCATCTAACTAGGAATCAGTAATAAAATCTGTTAAATTACTCGCATTCAAATAAATCTATTATACACACTGGTGGTACGAGGACAGAAATATGTCACGTTTTTGAATTGAATGTTGTGTAATGTTTAACTGTATTTTTTATCTCGCTTATGAAAAATTTATTTCATTTTGTGAAAACTTTCGGTAGTACTTTTCCGTAAAAATTATAAAAGACTGTCCCCCCTAGGAGTTTGGAGAATGCTGCCCTCATGATTGGCGGGTACCTTCGAATTTTACGTATCCAGTAAAAGAGCTAGAGAGTCAGTTCTTACGTAGAGACAACTGAGCAAAACTGTCACGCTACTCGGTAACCTAGTCGTTTCTCAACAGAATCTTTGCAGACAAGAGCTGCTGGAAAATTTCGTCGGTTATGATCAATAATAATAACGAAATTAAAATCAGAAGTGAAGTTTGACTGGAGGGTTATGATGTTATCCGAAAACGAGCAAGAAAATTCGAAAATGAAACAAAAGGGGCCGCAGCACAGACACGCTTTCGCGTATAATAAATAAATTTGTAGCGGGACGAAGCGGTGCTAAAGTAAATAACTGGCAGGATTTGGTTGGAATAATAATATTTCGCCGTTCTCGAGGAACATCGTGTTCCGAAATTCCAGCGTCGGTTTATTTATAGTTTTAAATTCAGCCCGGTAAAATAAACAATGGTCGCTCTCGGCTAACCAGAGCCGGCCATTTAATCAGACGATAAAAATGTTTCCTCCTTACTATACTTATCTCGGCTTCCATATCTTTCTTGTCTTTTCTTATTTGTTCGTTTTCTTTTTGCGGCCCTCTATCTCTTTTTTTTTTTTTTTTTTTTTAGTCATCCGACTTCAAAGTTTAAACTGTTTCGCATTATCAGAGAGCAGCTATTAACAACGGTCCTCGGAGAGTGAAAGCATCTGAGCTGAGCTTTCAAATTTTTATTAAGACGATGTAAATATTTGAAAGAAAAACCGGTCACGTAAAAAATTCCCTGCAATCGGAGCGGGGACTGCTTGATAAACGGGCTCGTCGAAATCCGTTAAAATAATTAATCGAAACGAATGTAAATCGATAAAAATGTCTGACCACGGTAGATTATCCAAATCGAGATTAAACATGATTGGCTCGATTCCCGGCGAAAGATTTTAGATCCTTACTTTTTCTTTTTTCCCCTCAGGATCGCCAACAAATTACCTTTACCCAGAAATAAATAAAGAAAGGAAAGAAGTCGGTTATATTTTAATCCGATCAAAAATCTTTGCTTAAGAAAAAGCAGGAATAATTCATTTGAGAAGGAAAAGAGAATATAAGAAACACAAAAAGGAGCCGAAGCCTTAACAAATAGGAATACAAAATGATCCACAGAAAAAGATGAAAAGTGGAAGAACAAATGATCGGTGTCGCAAATAACTGCATCATCAGGATGGAAAACACAGCGTGGCGGGAGGCATTTGTAATATACTTATTAGCTTGATGCGTTGTAATTCCAAAAAAAACATTAAACGATCTTTCCTCAAATTTCTCGCTAATAAATCTCCTTGTTACCATTTGCCCGCGGTTACATATATCGCCGACTTTCAAAAAGACGAAAAATCGATTTGAAAGTCGCTTTAAAAATACAGAGATGTAGCGACTATTATTTACATGTATTCAGAAAGCAACCAAGAGGTCCCTTAATTCATAGACAATCAACTGCAAGCTAATCAAAAGATACTTTATTCCATCGCATATATATTTGTAAACTAATAACTTAAAAAAAAAAAAAAAAGGAAAGCTGGTTGGCACAGTCTTTGTTTGTCTTTTTTTAAATCACTCTGATTAAACTTCCCTTCTTCGGTTCAATCTTCTGTGTCGAGTCCATTGCTATCTTGCATGACCTTCTCTTCAACGTGTCTCTCACAGTATTCTTATTCTGTCATATTCTCAAAGTGTGCTGCAGGCTATTGCATCTTCTCTGTCTTTTCACCCGATGACACTGATTACATAGTCCCTCTTAGAGCTCTTCCTTTCTCATTCTATTCAGATCGATTTCCTATGGACTTCTGGTCACTCTGGAATCGAAGGAAATAAGTTACTATTAAAATTTGATGGGCGCGTTATTTCAGTTACTTATTAAACTATTGTACACTTCTATAAAATAATAATATATTTAAAATTAAACACTGACGCGTTTTAAAGCTAACAACTTCGTGATCACAATATACATTATATATGTTACAATGTAATAATATAAAAAATTCGAAATATTTAATTTTAACTTAGTATTATTAATTAAATTATTTTTTATATTATGCAACTCGAATTTAATTTTTTTTTTTTTTTTCGACTTTGGTCATCGAGAGGCCACGTAAACTAATTTAAGCATGATTCAGCGCCTTCTTCTTCTTCTATTTTTCTTTAAAACTTTTGAATATTTCTACTTTTTTTTTTTTTTTAATATTTGTCTATCTTGAATTTTTTCTTCTTCTACCTTCATTTCGTTTTAGTGTCCTTTTTAACTTTCACAAACCGACCTATTCGCATATTCTGATATTTTTATCAAAAATATCTTTTTAGTTAGTCTTTCCGGCTTCATCTTTAAATTAAGTCATAAATTGGAAGGACTTGAAATGTTACAGAGCTCAGAATTCCTTGGGGTTAACGCTGTAGAACGAATGCTTCGATACTGAAAGAATTAGAAATAAAGGCGAATAGATCGGAGAAAAACGTAACACAATAAATGATTATTTATACAAAAAAAAAAAAAAAAACTATTTAAAGGACACGTTTTTAAAATGAACTAAAAAGCATAAAATCATATTTATGACATTATATAGATTGTCTTGAAAATTTGTGATTGTATATATTTTTTTTTATTTTATTTTATTTTTTAAGTGCCGTGTACAGCTGCCGGGGCTATTACGACACTATGGCAATCGGAGAGTTAAATGGTTCGAAATAGGTTAGTTGTATAAAGAAACCGAATAGTGTCTGCAATGTTCAAAGGCGAGTTGGCCAAAGACGACTGCAAAGACGCTATCCGGTGCTTGGCGCGCTGGAGCGCGAAGGATGGGCACTCCAGGAGCAGGTGTTTTACTGTAGGAGAGGGGGGAAGGGAGCAAAAGGGGCATTCGAAAGGGGGCTTGCAATTAAGTAGCAGATGATCATGAGTCAGCGAAATATGATCAATGCGGAGTCTTGCCATAGCCACAAAATTTAATAGCTGTAAAAGAACGTTTAATATTTGTAAAAAGTGAAAAACGTAGAGCTCAAGCAATCGATAATTGAATAGTTCACCTGAGTCACTTATGATTTTTTCGTACGTACTGCAAATGAAATGAACTGTTACGTGATTTTTCTCAAAATACGTCCACGTTTTTCGTTTTATAAATCTCACGGTTTTTTTTTATAGCAATTAAATTAGTATATAATCACGAATTTTTAAGACAATCGTTATAAATTCGAATGAGTCTAGGAAAAATTACTTTATACTTTTTAGACTATTTTGTTAAAAATGTGGTCTTTAAAAAGTTCTTTTTATTTAAATCATTATTTTCTCTGATTTTAAGTTTCATGTATAGAAAGTTTCGTAATCAATTTCAAACTTCTTGAAAGGAATATGACGGATTCGCTAAAAAAAATATTTCAGAGTAATGTAACTTTTAAGTTGATATTATCGTAATTCTTATACGATATTAATACGTATGCGCAAAATTCAAATTACAATAATAGAAATTAAAAATTGCATTAAATATTCATTAAATTGTTGGCATTCTGAAAAATACCAGTCGAACAGACAGAAACGATAGCGAGCTAATAAAAACGTGGTAAAAGTAGAAAGAAAAATAAATAAAGAACAGCTTCCAATCGGCTTTATCGAATACATTAAAACTATACAGGGCTTATCAATGCTGTAAATAAAGCAAACAACAGAGTCTAGAGATAAATGGAGGAATGAACAGACAACATAAAAAAAAAGAAAATTCGAATTCTCGGGATTGTACAGTACGAGAAAGTTTCGATTATTGTTTGTTATTAGCATAGTTATATATATATATATATATCAATTACTAAAAAAGACCGAAAAAAACGATAGAATGGATTCGTGATAAAACAGGATTAACAGATATAATAGAAAGAATAAATAAAATAAAATGGCAATGGGCTGGACATACAGCGGGAAGAACAGACCAAAGATGGACAACACGAATTTTACATTGGTACCCACGAGGAGTAAAAAGACCTCGAAAAAGGCCCCACATGAGGTGGGATTATGAAATTAGGCGAAAACTGGGGGTCACATGGACCAGAATTTCCCAAGACTGGCAGAAATGGCGAAGAATAGTGGAGGAACAACGGGCCACCTAATCTGGAACTCAATTCAAGAAGAGGCTACACCATGAAATACTGGTTGATCAGCTGGCAAATAATAATAATAATATACATATATATACAGGGAGCGGTAGCGTAACTTTCTTTTTTAAAATGCGCCACTTTTTTTCTACTAAATTTCGTTAAAGAGAAATAATAACAGAAAATCGAAATAAAACTGAGAGAAGGGAAGAAGCATACATATTGCCCCAATGGGGGATCTAGAGTATCCGTTATTTTGATTTTCTGTTATTATTTATCTTTAACAAAATTTAGTAGAAAAAAAGTGGCGCATTTTAAAAAAGGAAGTTATGCTGCCGCACCCTATATATATAAGAAAATAAAGTATCGAAAAAATGGATTGTTGGCCTGCTTAATTATGTTATTCAATGACAACGTCATTCTTAGCCCGACCTCCATCACAAAACGTTAAATATATTGTATATAGTGGGGGTCAGGCTCAGAATAACGTCGTCAATTTTCCTCATTCTATACGAAGTACAGAAATGAGGGGTCTGAGGATCCGGAGGTGTCCGCAAACAAAGTGAAGGGGCGGAGCCAGGCACGGAGGGCCGAGTTTATATATATATATATATATATATATATATATATATATATGTATATACATATGTAATATATGGGGATATAAGGGTACCTGTGAGTGCAGACTGATTTTTTTGGTTGTTATGCTCTTTATAGGTTAAGTTATTTCACATTTTGTACGCTGTAGTAATCTCTGTCGCTGCACGCAACAAATTTAAATTTTAAGGGCAAAAGAAAAAAGAAAAAAAATCCTAGTTTTTTGATTATCGTTATTTTTTCGGGCTCGACAATCGTGAACATTAGCCCGAGCATAATTGAAATTTTCTGATAACTATCGCTGCCTAGCCAACTACGCTGCGATAGCTGGCATGGTACTGCTGCATCTAGATGGAAAATACCTTTTCCTAATCGTGTATCTGGGAATGAAAATTTTTTCTATAAATACGGATTTAAACAACAATCTGACGTTAGAATTTTTCGATTTTTAACCCCCCCCCCACGCACACCCCATTTCATTCAATCCTCGTTAACGGTTTAAAGTGCGTCCGTCGACTTTTATCGCAAGACGGCGCCGGAAAGAAGTTTCACGGTAAAAAAGTCGGTTTTAGGCAGCGACCATTTGCCATTAGAATTTCGTTTGAGTGCGAAGCAAGCAGCCGGCAAGCGCGCTATCTGCAAGTGAAATTTAATTAGGAAATTGTATTTCTCGGAAAGTGGCTCTGGGCGCGGGAAAATTAGTCGTTACCGCGCGAAATTATCATTATTAATCCGCTTTGTTCATCTTAATAACATTAAATCATTCGGCGAGTCACGGCGTTATTACCGGCCTGATTCAAATCGCGCCGCCGTCCCCGCCGCCGCTGCCGCTCGATGATGGAACAAACCTTATGAAGCGGCGGCTCATTACCATTAATCCGTCAGAAATGTTAATAAATCTGCCACACGCCGAAAAGGAACTGGGCACGTGGCAACAGCGAATTGTTCCTCCGCAGGAGTAGCTTGCAGCATAAATGGATCTGGAGAGGTTGCTAAGGCGAGCACGAAACATCATTTTACGCTCGGCCGACTTTTTACTGCTATAAATTTCGCGCTCAAACTGCAAACAACCTCCTGCTTGGTATACCTTCTGCCTTGGGTTACTTTAAAAGCCGCTAATAAAACACCAAGCCACATTCCCCGTTACATTGTTGCTAGTTTCACTTTGAGGCCCACTCCGGAAATCACAATACCAGATTGTTTTGTTTTGCTGGTTGCCTTTTTTTTTTTTTAATTTTAAGAGCACTCGATTGCTACGCGCTTCCAGAACGGCAATTTATGCGCAAAAAACATATCGATTGGCGAATTATTACAGGGCCATGATTAATTCCTCGGCGCCTCATTAACAACTTGTGGTCTGCTAGATGACATCGAAAATACGACTGACTTGTTCGAACACATCGTGTTATCGGTATTTTTTTTTTTTTTCTCTTTTAATAATAAGTTGTCGGTCCGACAAGGCAAATGCCCGTGTCTGTGTCTCAGCTCTCTAATTATTATTTATTGTATAATATAATTATAATATTTTTTATTTAAATATCGTAATTATTACTATGTACTCGAAGAAAAACTACACATACAATTAAAAGAAAAAAATGGAATTTAATGCGTAGTCACATATAATTAATTATAAGTATAACAGTCGGACCATATATAATTTCAAAAAAATTAATTATTCATTCGATTTATAATTTCCACTTTCCTTTTACATCTTCCGGAATACAATAACTTGATTACGGCTGATTCATCAACGCTATCTATGTTATTAAAAAAAAAAAATCTACAAAAGTTCATTCAGTGTGATCATCTGTCGATATGTACCGGTGAAATAAAGCGAGATTACAAGAAAAACTAGGTTGCTTAATTTCAGTCTAAATTTGCCGATTACGATTTTTTTTTTTCTCGATATGATATTAGTAGAATATATATGGCATGACCTTAAATTATTATCCTTTCAGTGTAAATATCTAAATTAATCTGTTCGCGCATCTGTACACTCCAACTTTAGTGAAAACACACGGTAACCTGACCGAACAAATGATCGATACCGGTCAAATATACTTGCAATAAGAATGAGTAACCATAAAAAAAAGCTGTAGGGCTTAATGCCTCATGTTACGTTTCATTAGGTTTTGGCATTAGAACAATTTCTTTCACAACGACGAATTATAAGAGATAAAAGTTGTAGCTATTCAGATTGGAGTACTCACGATATTTTCAACCATCAGCGGGGGAGTAAATGCGCTAATCGAGAAAATATTAATCGCGGTACGGATGCTATTGTCGAAAGGAGTTAACTTTTACGATCGAACATACAAACAAAAGGCAACATCGTAATTACGGCAAGTAACATTAATAGTATACTTCAAGTCGCTCTCGTGTTTAATTTAAAAAATTTTCAGGTTCATATTTCCTCCCTAATTGTAATTGCAAAATTTGGTTTATTTTTATGTGGTTTTCTTTCATAATCTCTAAGAAGATTCATTTTTAACGTGTTAGCTGATGTCTACTGAGTCAGTGCTTACCGATACTACACTAATACGGGATATGAATAATTTCTGATTAAGAATTATTCGCTACTCGCGATCACAAGTTGTACGCATTAAATACAAAGACGTAATATATAGCTGTGTGGTGTTTTTTGTTTTCATTCCCCCCTTGAGCACGTCCAAGAAAGAAAAGAACTGCTAAATTTCGATTCAGTCAGATATGGACAATATAAAGGAACCAATGAATGAAATAACCGATGGTGGAGCAGGGAGCTTCAGCAAACAAGAGTATAAAAAATTAAAACGTTTGATAGAAAGAAATGGGAATTTAAAAAAGATGTGATCGGCGTCGCACACCACAGCTTAATTAGGGTGGAGAGGACAATTTGGAGAGGAGACAAAAGGGAATAGTGAAAATGAGAGGAAGAAAGAGCAGAATGGCCAAAACGAAAGCGAATCATAGAAATTATAACAGAACGGGGAAGTGAAGTCGAAGAACCAGGGACTAGAAGGAAGACTAAGTTGTACAGACAGATAAAAGGATTGATTGTTACGAAAGGAGGAAGGGTAAATAACTGACCAAAGGTTTGAAATTTAGTACATAGAGAATTCAGATTTGAGGATGGAACTTTTTTAAAAAAGTAACAAAAGGAAGCAGCAACTCAAGGAATCCGCCGTCTCATTACCTTTAATGCCTATATGGGGCTGAGAACCTACAGCAAAACAACGCAGTTGGAGTAGCGAGAAGAAAGAAAACGGATAAGACAGCGTATACGAAGAATGATGAAATCGAAATCAGAAAGAGAGAAGTTGATCGCTTGAAGAGCACTCATGGAGTCGGAAATAACCAAATAATTGATAAACAGACGAAAATAATAAAGCGCAGGATGACCATTAATTCGTTTGTAGAATAGAACGTAGGAGACAAAATGATTCAGATAACTTAAAATACGGAAGGACAAAATAAGCCCTAACACCACGAGAGTGGAACCATTCGTGAAGATGGGGTTATATGCGATAGAAATTGAGAATTGATAATGCTGTGGAATTCCTGTTGAACTATTGCTTGAGGAAAAGATTTGGAAAGTGAAGGTAAACAAAAAAACTTTGGGAGAATGGTAGAGATCGGTAAAGCTAAAGGAAAAAAAAAAAAAAAGGAGATTATTACTTGAGATTGTGTAAAGCCAAAAAGGCGAAGAGAGATGAAAGCTTAAACATGGATTTTCCTAGGCGCAAAACGCCAGTTCTTATAAATTGAAAGATAGAGTACAGGACACGCGTAAGTGGAAGACGTTTGGTGAGGAAACGATAGCCTAAATAGGATCTGTGAAGAGACAGGAGTGGTGTGCTGGACTCTGCGAAAGTTACTGGAGTTGAAGTAGACTTGAGAGCACCGAGACAAAGCCGAAGACACGAATTTCAGATAGTGTCCAATGTAGAAAGATGGGATTTAGAGGTACAGCCATAGATAAAAGAACAATAATTAAATTTGGAACGAATAATGGCTTTATACAAGAAGATCAGAATGTAAGGATCACCACCCTATTTCGTTGACGCTTTCAGCAAGTTTAGCCTTTTGATAGCAGAAGAGGAAAGATAATTAATATGTTTTAAAGAATATCAGTCGACTGTTAAGCAAAGCTTCAAGAAAGCGGAAACCTTTAAAGTTAGGAAGAAGTATATTGTTTACGGGTAGATTAATCAAAATAAGATTGTAAGGACGAAGTGAAAAGACAATAGACGAAGACTTAGGAGGGGAAATAGTGAATTGAGGGTAGGGAGTGATTCAGTGCAGTAAGAGATGAACCAAGAGCATCATTAGCGGCTACAAAATTGGAGGCGAAAGAAAAAAAAATGAGGAAGACCGAGTATCAATAAAATGGAATAGAAAGCAGAACGCTTAATAGAAAGAGATAAACACTTAATAAACACTTGATGATCCGCATCGCAAACGTTTCAGTGGAGAATACGGAGAGGTAACCAACGAAAAACCGAAAACGGGAGGAAGACAATAGACAATGGCTTAAGAACGCAGACGAATAACGGAGACAAGAACAGAACGACGAAGTGAAGGAGAACCATAGGTTAACAGGAAGACACTAGGTTGAACAGACAGATAAAATTAATAATTGTTAGAGAAAGAGGAAGCGTAAATATCCGATACCGTAATCTGAGATGAAAACTTTTACACGGCAGAAGCAGATTATAGAGGATGGGACTACTTTTTTTAAAGTAGAAGTGAGAAGAGGCAGCAACCCGAGCCAAGGAGTCTGCCGCTTCATTACCGCCAATACCGTACCATCAGAATGTGTAAATATTCTACCATTTACAAATAAGTTACACCGGTCGTTTATAAAAATTATGAATATTAGAGGCATAATTACTACCCCGCAGGACCCCAGCCACTTGCAAAACACTGTCACTGATGGTACCATTAATTTGTATTACATTTCTCCTATAAGATAAATACGGTTCAAAACCAATTATAAATTTGAAATTCGCAGTCGTGAAGATTTTTTTTTTGAGTAGTGCCGTATATGGTCTAACGAAAGTAAACAATTACTATCCTATTATTTTGTTATGGTCACAATGTTTGCTCTCAAATTTTTTTAAAAATCTACATTTAATTAATCCGATAAACCAAAAAAATTTATATATTGTACTGCAAGGAACTGACTATAACTCATTCAATGTAGTTTTCGAAAATTTTCGAAATTATACCCTATTAGTCTGTGTAATTAGACGTTTCTATTTCCACTTTTGTAAACAGGTACAATGACTCCATTTTTAATATATCAAGGAAAATTCCCACTTTTATTGGTTCATTAAATAAATAGCGTCATCATTTGATCGAAAACCCCAGAGGGGTGTCGTGATTATGGCGACGCCGATTTAATTATTTTTCGAAATAAATAGCGTAAAGATGTAATAAAATAATTCGTATCGTTTTCTATACGATAATGATATAAATAATAACAATAATCGGGTTAATAAATATTTCGTAAAATTATAAAAGAAAAAAAAAAACACCTAGAAAACAAATCAATGGAGCAGCGCAAAAGCAAAGACAATGTTTATAATTTCACAAATGAAAATAATCCCAACGAAAACAACGTGGCTTTGCATGAAATCCGCGGATAGAATGCTGAGACATTCTCATCTGTGAAGCTGCAGACGTTCGCTACACATTGACAAAGCCACTTCCGAAGAATAACAAATTACATAAAATACTTTCAGCTCGCTCGCTGTTGCTGGTTTCGTTACTCGACTTGCTACACTGAAAGCTGCAAAAAATCCTCCGTTTTGACACAGTATACTTGTTTCGTTAGGCGAAGATATTTTTCGTTGGAATGCAATTCGATTCGAATTCCGCTGCGGCCTTTATTGAAAGTGCAGCAAATGATTAACATTTTTCAATTGTATTGACGTTCGTAGCTGACGAGACCGAAATGAAAATAGCTTTAGTGATTTTTTTGTCGGTAATGAAATAACGCAGACGAACGGAACTTCATAAGTGGCAATTATTCGAAAAAGAAAAAAGTAATCGAAAACATTTCATGAAAATATAAAATAATAAATTATTGTAGAAAAAATAAAATTTTTAATTAGAATTATCTCGGTTAAAATGTCTCATTTTTTACGGTAATTTCCTACAAACTAAATATACCTGAAGTACAATAACTCCGAATTGAGTTGCCACCAAAAAGTGAAAAAAACCTAAACGCCTACCAGCGATCTCTGTGAAATTGTATTTTTAATTGCTTTTTCTCATTTTACAGGGAATTGTTTTTACTATTTATTCTTCTTAGAGTTCTCCTTTAAAATCGATTTAACTAAAAGTGATAGAACAGCTGTAACAGTCTTTAGCAGATTACCATGCTTTCGTTTTTAAATTGCATAATGAATTAACTCGTTAATGCTGTATGAAAGAAGGCTTTCGTGTTATCCGCTAATTGTGTGCGGGCCAACTTCGAAATACATTTGGATTAGTCATGTCAAACATGTGTTTCAGAACAACACGAACGCGCTCATTCGACATAATGGCAAATCTGAAAACGACTGTCTAGGATTTATATGTCATTGCAAACAAACTCAGATTAGTTATCATATTTTACAAACCAAACAGAATTTCACATATTCATGCTAGTTCAATTATAACCGCATTATTAAAGAATTCTTTATTTACTTCATATAAGAAAGAAAGTGGTAAGAAAGAAAAATTGCAACTAAAATAATGGCTGTAAATTGACTAAAAGCGGTAGCATGTGTGCTTTCTGTTGAGAATTTACCAACGGCCAGCGTGGCTGGTTAGATAATTGTGTTTCGTTCGGGCTGGCTGCATTCACATTTCAAAAATTTCACTTGCGCTGAATTAATGTCCATAGTCCCCCTCCCCCTAAAAAAAGCGTACATTAGGGGCTGATGATACATATACGATGTGATTAAAAAGTTTTGTATACTGATTTTTGCACTTAAGAGGGTAACATAGTTATACCTCCCAAGTAATATATTTCTTTCTTTAATTATAAAAATAATATAAAAGCAATAGACAATTCGGCCATGAGTTGCCATGGCTCAAACTTGTTTAATTAAAAAGAAAGAAAAGAGGAAGCACACGTTTTTTGTTTAGCTTCACAATGCTTGTAGGTATGGGATATTTTTTATTGTTTCATTTCCTGTGCAGATATAGAGATTGAATAAGTTACTGGTGAACTTCGTTAATAATCCATGTAAGAAGCAATCCGTGTCCAAATCTAAACCGGACAATTCTAAAGATAAACCCCGTGAGCTTTTTGATGGCGATTGCAAAAATCGAATTGGGAATTGCAATTTCTTAAATTAAAATAGCATATCCGTTGGAATCACAGGAGTGCAATGAATGAGGGCATCTCCACGTTTGAATGATCGCCTTTTCGGGAGTGTTGCTTCTATAACGTTGCTCATTTATTTTTTTACTGTAAGCCGCGCGCCGTTGCAAAACTTTGGCTAGTTCATATTTTGCAACATGTTAATTGGCACGCTGATTTTCAGTACGTGCTATGGAATTCCTAGGGTATGAGGAAGTGGAAGATACTTTGGAATAGTATGCCGCAAAAGCATTTACTGCAGACCGCGAGTCAGCCACCAAACTATTATTTATTAGTAGGGATGGGAAAGAGGATGAACCAGGAATTCCGCTTAACGATTTAATTTTTTTCCACATAGAGTACTTGTAGGTGTAGACGAAGAGATCGAATTAACAAAGAATTTCCCACGATTACTTATGCGGATCAAGAGCTGAGCTGTGCTTTTTGAAGATGACCAAGTCAGATAAAGCCTTCGAGAATATTTGTATTTTCTGAGCGCCCTCTTTCTTAGAGAAATTTCTGCTTGAATTCCGGCGTCCACTACGGGACAGGGCAGGATCGTCTTACGAGGCGGGATTTGGGGATAGTGGCTAAAGCTGCGGAATTCAAAACGTTTATTAGTCTATTTAAATATAGTACTCAACTGAAGGAGAAAAATTCATGGGAACTACTACTTTAGATTTGTACGCTATCCAATCTGTTTTCTGGAACCGGAAGTGAGCTGGGATTCGTAGAGGATTATTACTAGAAGGAGAATTAGGGAAATAAGTAAGAATAGGAAAGCGGTCACTGGAACATAAGTCCACCAGGACTAGAAAGATGCTGAAGAAAAGATGTTGTAAGAGGAATTGAAGTGGGTGTGATTTGGGAGTTTAAGCAAAATTAAATCACTGGACAGGACCCTGTTAAGAATCGTAGTCCCCCGTCGACACGTATATGTGGCTCTCCATAGGGGGAAGTGAGCATTGAAATCACCAAGTAAAATCGCTCGATTGGATTTCACTACTAATGAGTGGTGGGTTTGAAGTAACAATTGGCGATAGTCAAAGGGGAAATGCGATAATTTGGCATTCTTACCGAAATTGCTAAAGATTGCAACGTGGTATTGCTGTAGAGTTGGACTGCAGGGCAGCTCGCATGTACAAATGTTGCCACCACACCACAAGCGATTACACCTTATTTGTCACCTAAACGGAAAAGGTTATAATTTTTTAACTTCGGCCTGTGCGTCTGTTTAAAGTGAGTCTCCTGCAGGCAGATAATGGCAGGGGAATAGGTGTTTATTAATACATTGAGAAGCCGATTTCACTGCATAATAACATAATTGTACGATATTTTTAACGGAAATACGGGAGGCTATGTGGGTATAGGGTATCCGTTAAGCTAAAATGAAGAGAAAGGTTTTGATTACACGAGTGCGGCGGCTTTTAATGCTTGCGCCTCCGAGATATGTCTTGACTGTTGTGGAATATAAGTGCACAAAATTACGCGCGTAATTTATATAATCCGAAGCACTGCTGATTTTTGCAATGAAAGTCTGGAGTTCCGGAAAAGAAAAGGCGAACGGCGCGTGGTCAGGGAGGAATAGAGAACTTGCTTCGCCCATCAGGAGATATTTATGTGCTTCACCTTTTTGTGGCTGGTGTTGGTGATGGAAGGTTGGAGTGCAGGGAAAGGAGGAACGGGAGATTGAGGAATATCGACATTATTATGCTGCGATGGGGGGGGGGTGCTAGGGCTGCGCTGAGAAATTCGATTGCGGTTGTGCTACCTCAGGTGTAGGCGAGTGTGGTCTCTTATGTTGAGAGTTATTTTGTTCGATGATTAGACAATCATCCATTGACTCGGTGATCTCCATGGTGGTGGGAAGGGGGAGTCTTCCAGCCCTTTATTATTACACCGTTTCATTTCGTATAGTTTGCTTTCGATGAAATATCGAACCGAAGCTCTTTTTTTTGTGCTAGTATCAACTACAAGAACGCATATTTTTGCCTGAATAATCTTTTTTTTTCGTTTTTTATTACATTTTTGTATTATAATTGTTATTCTGTTTTTTTCATATATAAATAGCCTTTTTGGGGATAATGTGAAATAATTTTTGTACGATTCCCGACTTGCTTATCCATTCGAAAATTAATTCATCCTTAGCCGACATTCTTCTTTTCTTTCTGCTGCCGATCTTTTACTAGTTTTCTTCTTGCGTCATTATTAATTATTTTAATATTAATCAGATTATTTTCGTTATCCAGACCTGTTCAAAATATGACAGAATTAAAAATAAATAAATCCAAATATTCCGTTGTCATTGAAAATTCATCGCATCGGACACATTAATACCCGTATTTTTTTCAATAACATTGTTTTTCCGGCATTTAATAATCTCTTGTGCCATTCTTGCTGCAACACAATGTGACTCACTGACACATACCATCCAGCTTAGGACCTTATTTTGTGGATCATCCCGCTATTTCAATGTTGCGTAATTCACAATAATACGCCTTGAGCGTAATCAATGCTACGGCAACCTTCTCTTGTGTATCGGGAAAGACACGCGATGTTTACAAATTGTTCCGTTTCGTTTAGAATTATCGTGAATTTGTTGACATTTATACCGTATCGATTTTTTAAAAGTATTTTTAAAGAATCGTAAAAAATAACGAAACGCCCCCATCAATTTGACTTGCTTGTGTGCGATGTGTAATCCGATGAAAGGAAAGTAGTAATGCTGGACGGTTGCACGGCTTTTTTTGCGATTGCGAGATTTATGATTTGTTTTACGACCGTTGAAATTGCTACATAACTTCGTTTATGTATTAAAAATGGTGACTATACTCGTATATATTAGCCCGCGAATACGCATACATACATACATATACGTACATACGGATAGACACATTGATATGTTTTTAATGCGTTAATCAGAAAATGCAGCAGAGTAATTAGCAAATGCGTAATTTCGGTATCTACGTAAAAATGATTTAATGACGAAAATGCTCTAGAGTGATGCTGATATTTTATTGGCAACAAAGATAAAGTTCGACCGTTATCGCAAAGTTATATAGTGCCCTGAATAAAAAGTTGGCGATAATTTTTTTTTCTTCACTGAAACCTAAAAAAACGTCTTTCGTCACGCATTTACAAATGAAAGTGATGTAGATATTCCTGAATATCATAAAATTCGTTTAAAAATTAGCGAATTTTTTTCTGACTACCGTAAACACGAAATTTACACACATATATATATTATATATATATATATATTTATATGTACATAAAATAAAACTGATATTTATTTAATATAACTACGGAAAATTTCTATTAAAAATGATTATATTAATCTAAATAAATGAAGCAAAATACAAACCACAATTTCGTCGTTAATATATTGTAAAAGCGTAATACGAGCAGGAATATTGATTTTACTGGAGTGCCTTAACTTATTTTCTTTTACTGAGTTCTCTTGACTATTCCTTTCCCCCGTCCATTGACGTATGTTTTTAATCCATTATGTTTTTCTTCTTCCTTTGTCTCTTCTTTCATCAATTTTTCCTTCAATAATCGTTCTTAATAGTTCATACTTCCTTCCGCTAATAAATGTCCGAAATAGATTAATTTCCTTTTTTTAATTATATCTAAAATTTTCCTTTCTGTATTGGCTTTCTTTAGTACCATCTCGCTTCTCATCTTTCGTGTCCATAATATCTTCATGCTTCTTCTATATGCAGCTATATTTACACAACTCGATGATAATTAAAAAAATATACAAAATGCAATTCGCGAACACAATTAATTATAAATAAAATATTATCGCATAGTTTCGGTTACGTAGAACTAATCATAGCACTGATTATTTGAAACTATCGAAAATAAATTAATAAATAGCTATAATGTAAACGAACGTTTTTTAAATAAATGGCGAATTAAAATTAATTCAAATAAAACGGGGAAGCCATTCTATTTCGTAAAGGACGTCGAATTCAACCATTTCGTGTGGGTAAGAAAAAATGCTATTTTTTTTTTTTTTTGATTTGTCCCCAATTCGTAATACGATGGGGTAAATATATTTAGAAAATTTATATAAATAACAGGTCTGTCCTGAGCCCTTCCATTTAAGTTTATGGAACCCTGACGGACTGTTTTACAATGTTAATAATAATTAGTATACTTAAATTTAATATTAATACAGGTGTACATGTACTTTACGGTGATTTATTTCGGCTATCGTAAAACTATTGAATATTGTAAATAGCTTAGTTACTAACTGATCAGGGCTAATATTGCTAAAATCTGTATTACTAACAGCCGGAAAAGATATGCTTAATATTATCGGGAAAGTTACACGTTACACAGTTATTTGAGTGTGCAATTTTATGTTTATGTAAATAATCTTTAAATAGACCGTGTCCAGTAAGAAATTGTACATTAAAAAAATTTGGCGTAAAAACTTTATTATGTAGTCTATCATCTATGGTTGGAAAAAAATTTTTAGCTATACCGTTATTATATTGATCCCACTGCGCCTGAAATTTATTATTATAATATTTATCTAATATAAGTTTAAACTGTTTAAGCGTTAACGAGGTTTGTTCGTGTATGAAGTAAGCTTGATCAGATACTGTACGTTATGAAATTCATGATTTTTAATATTATTTTTTATTAAAAATATGTTAATATGTGTTTCTGTATTTTGTAAGTTAATGGTTTAATACCTGCAATGACAGCGCTTGCCATGTAGCTGGTAGTTCTATAAGCTTTAATCATTTTTATTGCAATAGTTCTCTGAAAACTATTTAATATATTTTGAAATCGTTTAACTTTTAAAATGTCTATATATATTACACTACCATAAAGTATGTTAGGCAATATTACGCTTTTATATAAGGTTAGTCCCTTCTTGTAATTTAATCGGTTATTATTATTATATAATTTGTTAAATATAATTAAAAATGTATTTATTTTTTTAGTGATATAGTGAAAATGATTATAAAATTAAAAGTTATTGTCTATTATTATGCCTAAGTATTTGGTTTGACTAACCATGCTAATATTTAATCCGTATTGGAGCAAATTTAATCTTTTATCCTTTAAGTTTTTGTTAAACAACATGTAAGTTGACTTAGATTCGTTAATATTTAAATTGTATTGTTCTAACCATTTCGCGATTTCTGTATAAACCTGGTAAACTTTATTTTCCAATACATTTTCATTCTTATCGGCTATTACTATTGCAATATCATCTACGAAAGTGAAAATGTTTACATTAGTGGGTAATCTAATGTTATACATTTGAGAGAAAACTATGTTCCACAAGTACGGTCCTAAAACAGACCCTTGCGATAATTACCGATTTGTAATACAGTGTAGCGGTTTTCGAAATATCGATTTTCAATGTTCAACATGCCATTATGTAATCCTAGTTCCTTTAATAATGCAAGTAATCTATTTAAATCTAAACTGTCGAAAGCCTTTGTTATATCAAGAGTAAGTAAGCATGTACGGTAATTTTTATTTTTGTATATTCTTATTGTTTGTAAAATATTGTGAATAGCCAATTCAGACGATCTACCTGGTAATGCGCCATACTGGTTATCATTTATTATTCCGTTATTTTCTACAAATTCTTTTAATTTATGAAGAATACATTTTTCATAAATTTTACTGAAATTAGATAACAAAGATATAGCTCTATATGAAGTAGACGAGTTTGGATTTTTATTAATTTTAGGTATTATAACTGTTTTACTTAATTTCCATTCTTGAGGATAATATAACTATAGTTAAACAATACGGTTTAATAACTTTCGGTATTACATCTGGTAACAAATTATGAAATCTTTTAATAAATCCATTTGATATACCATCAAGTAGTCCTGCTGACACTTTATTTTTAGGTTGTTTAATAATTACGTTAACTTCTTCTTCAGTAATCGATATGGTTACGTTAGGTTCATGTACTTCTGCTTTAAATGGTTTTACGTTAAGGTATAACTTTGACATCAATAAGTCGACTTTATCCTTTTCTGTACATGCATAATTATCTAATGTTGGTATATTAATACTTTTTTTTTTTATTAGTTAATATTCTGTATTTTAATCCAAAGACATTTTTGTCTTCCAGTAATTTTTTCCAGGCTTTCAACTTAGCGTTTTTAATCATAAACTTATATTCCTTAAAATTTACTTTATAATTATTGTAATGGTTATGTTTTACATGTATGTTTTTACAGTTTCGATACTTTTTGTATAAATTATTTACCAGTAATTTCTTTATTTGTAATTCAGTATTCCACCAATAGACAGTTGACCGGATGGTGGAATATGAACTATTTAGAACTGTGTTGACATAGTCTTGAAAACTATTCAACCAACTTTTAATTTGTTGTATATCATTGCAGATAACATGTACATCAATCATATAACTGTATTTTCTTAAGTTAACTGCTAACTTATTGTAGTTAATAACTTTAATAACACTTTCTTCTGTCTTGCTCGTCGCCGAAATTACGTTAAAAGTAATATAAAAATGATCACTGGCATTTAATTCGTGACTAACTTCCCAATTTTGAACTCGATTTATTAAATTTCTAGTTACCAAAGTTAAGTCCATTACACTTTTTTGCTTGCTTCTCTTAAAAGTATATTTGTTTTTGATATTTAAAATATGTAAGTCATGTAATTCTATTATATTTAATAATTTCTTTCCTCTCGTATTATTCACTGTATCCCATAGTAAATTTCGAGAATTTAGGTCTCCCAACCATATAAATTTCGTTAATTTATTATTCTTTAAATACATATCGATAAACTGAAAATATTGAGTAGATACGCCATTTGGCGGTATGTACGTTAAAATAAAAGTAATATCCTCAATCTCAACAATAATAATGTTAAAATTGTTATCTATAAATTTAGTTTTTAAAGGTATTCCTAAGCGATAGATTATCATAAGCTTGTTGTGTGCTATGTTCTTAAAATTTGTGGGTACATAATTACTTTTACACTTATCACAAATAAATATAATATCTATATTTTTAGTTATCACTTTTGTTAGTAAAATATCTCTAGCTAGGCTAGAGTGATTTTCATTGTACTGTAAGATCTTGACCATTGCTTATAATATGAGGTCTAATTAGGGAATACATTTATTATAAAAATATACGGAAATACTGGTATTATTAATAATATATATTTCTTAATTTCGTATATAGAAATTTATTCTTCAGTTTCAGAATCACTGTCATGTGACTCGTCAGTTGAGAAAAAATGCTATTAGTTGTAATTTTACGTCTCTTCCTAAATCGCTCTATTCTTCTTTCTGCTCCTTCCTATTGCGGTAAAAGAATGTTCTTTCGTTGACTTCCGCAGGAATCTTGTCTCAGTCCCACTTCGTTTAATATTTATACCCTGCCTACCGTTTCATTATTTACAGGCGCTTCTTTTATCTTTTTTTTTCAGACGACATCCTTATATTAACTTCACAATCACCGACGCCCTGTCAGGGTACGCGACTTACTTTACTTTTACGTTAAATTTATAAGCACATCGATAAGATGTTCCTCTGCCTTGGAGCCCTGAAAGTCTACTCCTATCCCAGCTCTGCACGCGGAATCTCACATTCCTCCTCTTTTTCTTCGACGTTCCTTCTTGGGGTTTCCTCATCAAACGGTTGCCGATTTCCTCTTCTCCTCTTATTTTTTCTTAGTCCTCCATCTTACGTAGCTGGCGTTGTTCTGTCAAGAAAACTTCCATTCTATCTCTTATCGCGGCCCGTCTTGTTCAGTTTTCTCCCCGTATATCTACATTCATGATAAACTACCATATTTTTCCTTCAATTTTTCTTCTTTCCTTCATCCCATTAGCTGCTCTTATTCCCCGATTCCAAATAAACCTGTCATTCATAATGTTGTTAGATCAAAATTTCTACTGAATCCAAGTTCTTCTTTCCCTAATCATTTTTTGATTTTCACCGATGGCTCCAAGGGACCCAACGGTGTTGGTTGCAGCTGTTTTCTGTCCTTCCCTAAATTATGTCGAGTCCTTTAAACTTCCCTCCTTTTGCTCTATCTTCTATGCGGAGTCCTCTGCTATTTTGCGTGCCCTCCTTTTTATCAAGTCCCCTCTTGTCTCTCGCAATATCCTTATCCTGTCAGATGCTCAAAGCGTGCTGCAGACTATCGCATCTCCTCTCTCTCTCCTCACTCAACCGATTACGTTATTCTTCTTATTCGCTCCTTGATTCATGATCTTTTCCTTTCACACTTAATCCAAACGGACTTCTTTTGGATACCGGGTCATGCTGGAATTGAGGATAATGAGTTAGTTGACTCATTCGCTCGGTTATCTTCCTCTTCTGGTAGGTTTCTTCCTGTCTTCTCTTCTTCCAATATTACCCTTCTGTCTGCAGCTGCTCATTCCAATCTATGGTTTGACTCTTACGTCTCCTCTTTCTCCAACCCGGATTCCTTTTTCTTGTTTATTCCCTTCCTCATTTGTCCTGGTTTCTTGACTTGCCTTTCATGCGTCGCTCCAACATCTCTGCGATTTGCCGCCTGCGCTTTGGGCACAGTTTGCTTCCTTCCTCGCTTTTCCGTTACGCTCTTGTGCTGTCATCTCCTTTTTGTCCATTGCGTCCCTCCAATATCAAATTTGTGCGTGATCCCGATCACATAATGTTCGGGCTTGTAACCGATCAAGTTGCCCTCTACTCCTCCCTTTTACAAATTGGTATTCTCACTCCATACAGTGCTTCGATCATTCTCTCCCTTCCTTCTCCTTCTGCTGTCCAGGCTCTTGATTCCTTTTTGTCGGCTATTTCTGATCGTGTAAAGATCTGAGTCTTTTGCGTTCTTTTTCCTTTGTTCTTGGACCAATGTCCTTGTAGACGAACCCAAAAAAAAAAGAAAAAAAAAAAAGAAAGTTGTTTTTTTCCAGTAATATTTTTATTTGGAAGAATTTCCCGGAGATATAGTTTGTTTAACAAAATCCCGGTTAATCCTGGCTATCGGTAAATCGTAGGTGTGGCGAAAAAATTAAATATTAAATGCAACAAAAAAAAGTAATTTCTACACTTTTCGACTTATAATGTGGCGCAAAATTCTGAGAATTATCCCTGAAGATATTTGAAATTTACCTGAGATGATGGTGATAATGATGTTCTAGTAGCAAAAAAAAAAAAAAAAAGAATAATAGGAAAATAACAAAAATTCGAAAACTACGTTAAAATATCGACCGTTTGTCAGTAGTGCGCACGGGGGGCAAATCGTCGGACTGTTTCTTATCGGGAAATTTATCGGGAAGTTTACAGTTTTAGCTGGACGAGGAAATCTTTACGACTATCGGCCGGTTTTAAACATCAGCAAAAACCGATGCAGTAATTATTACTATCTCGTCAGTAATTTATTCGCAGCCTCGTTAGGGAAAATATAAGAGATCGCTTGGCGCTCACGTTTTTTACAAGAAGAAATTCTCAAAAGGAATAATGAATAGGGCTTTATTCGGGCAACATCCGATCGGTCGTGAAGCGTTCGAAATTTTTCAACTGGAATCCGAAATTTGCCATCCGTTGTGGCGCGAAAAGCTCGCTTTCCCGAATACGTCCAATTTATTTCACCGCCGTCAAAACCGCAATTAATTTTTCAATTGTTTCCATATCCGGGCGTTTTCTTTTCTCACACTTTTTCCGTCGCTTCTCTTATTCGTAAGAAAAACGTCTTTATATAATCTTTCTGCTTCCGTACTCGTTCGGAAAATATCTTCCCCGTTAGCCACCGTTTCCAGACGCTTTCCCAGTTCTCGCGCCTTCTCTTTACCATCTGACAGCAACACCTTGTTAAAAAATTCCAGGAAAAAAAGTAAAAATAATAATAGTATCGAAGTCCCGCGTCGTGTAAGCACCGTCGTCGAAAAATCGTTACTCTTCTTCACCAGCGCGCGACACCGGCGGGCTACGCGCATTAACAAGCTACAACGAATTCCCCATTATTCGAGGCACTTTACAAGTTCCCTCTTCTCGTGCGACCACACACACTGGAGTCCCTCGTGATCCTTTCCAATCTGAGCGCGCATACCCAATTGGGGTTTTCGTCTCAGCAATAGTTCGACATTTTTCCCCCTTTTTTTTCGGTCCTCGACACTGCTCTTTCTGATCGAACTACGTCCGGCTATAAATCGCATTTGTTTCACTTGCCTTCTTACGTATCCTTCCCCCTCGGAACCTGGTAATCGCGTTCTAAGGAATGGCGCGAAGCACTTACTACCATTTCCGAAGTTCACTTTGCCTTAACGATAGTATCATGTAGCGATGATCATTTCCGCATTTAACTTTTCCTATTTGCGGTAACCGTTACTCATTTCGCAACAACTAAGACCGCGACGGAGAATGCAGTTTTGTGGTTAGAGGTAACTCCACTACCACTTAAAGCTTTTTGATAAGCAACATAAATTTATGTTTTATTTTTGGAACGAAGTTCCTTATGGCGGGCTACCTAAATGGTGAAATCGTCATGTAACGTCACGTAACAGTCGAGCGTAATAAAGATAATTTTAATTTAAAATATTATTAATTTACCCAGGGGTGGAAATATATTAATGCTAATTACCATGGAAATGTAAATTCGAATAAAGAAAACGACTTTGAAATCGCCATAATACGCAAATTATTTTCCTAATATAAAAAGGTTTTTTTTATTATTAATTTTTAACTGCCAAAGTTTACAAAATCATATTCTAGATTCATTGATCCAGTTGTTCTGTAATCTATTACTTTCTGAAACGTGTATGAGAAATGAAGAAGTTGTCCTTCAAAATTTCAATTGCATTCCTTATTATAAAACGAGAAAATATTCGCGCTGGTAAAGTATGAATATGATTTTTTCATATATTATTGAATTGAATACTACTTGGTATATTCATGACATTTGTTCAGTTGCTTTGTAATATAGGAAACGATGTTGAAGGAGCTATTGTAGCTATTTATATATCCCGAAATTAAAAACGTTAAGGATATTACATTATTCATTCATCGATCGCTGTTAGAATATACTGAGGGGAAGGTTCTAAATTACTCAAACAAAAATTTTCATAAACAAACTCGTATCAGCTGGAGACATGTTTAACACTGTCCGACAAAAAATGGACTTCACGTTTCCTGTTTAGCTGAAGATTAACGGTCTTTCTAGAAACCGTTTGTTCTGATCTAATAAAAAGTTTCGCTCAACCGAACAACATACACACTCATAAATTTGAAGGGGCCGACTTTTTCCTCCAATCACCTTTCCCCTAAATTCTTAATTATATCAGATTTCATGTCCGCCCTTCAGGCTATAGCTGTTCTACCGAATCGTTCCTACGATTTTGTTATTCTCCGTATACGCTTATCCGCGTTCTTTCTTCTCTCCATTCTATTTATATTGATATTTACTACGGATTCGTAGCGATTGCGGGCATTTTTAGTAATGAAACGGCGGAATCCTCGACTTGGGTTGCTACTTTTTCCTACGTCCTTTCTTTAAGAAAAATTGTCATCCTCTAATTTCCTTTCACCGCGTAAAAGTTTTCATCTTAGATTATGGTATCGGATATGTACGCTTCCTCTTTTTCTAACAATTATTCATTTCCTTATCTGTTTGTTCAACCTAGTGTCTTCCTGTTAACCTATCGTTCTCCTTCACTTCGTTATTCTGTTGTTGTCACCGTTATTCAACTAACTTCTTGAGCCATACTCTGTTATCTTCTTCATGTTTTCGTTTTTACTAGTTTTCATGTCCGTATTCTCCACTCAAAAGAGATCGTCTTTGATTTCTGATCATATGTTTATTAAGTATTCATCTCTTTCTGTTGAGAGTTCCGCTTTCTATTCCAATTTTCTGCAACTTGGCATTCCTACTCCACACTGCGCTTCCTATTGTCTTTTCCTTCTCCGTACATCGTTCCCGCTGTTTCTTTCCTACTAACAATATCTGATTGCATCAAAATATAATTGATACTCATTTCCCTTCCTAATTGTTTCTGGGTAAAGTGGGTAAAGGTCCCTGGTTGGCGACCCCCCTCCGCAAAAAAAGAAAAGGTTTAAGTTATCCACGCGGTCATCATCATTATCATCATCATCGTCGGTTGCTCGTTTCGAGCATCGTGACACTATGGATCATCGTAACGTGTGTCCAGCCGCCATGAGGTCCTGTCTATTGCCCGATCGATCATCTCACATCCGGCGCCAACTATCTTTTTGAGTCCATCTATGTATCTTGTGGAGGGTCTCCTTCTTTTCCGGTGATGCTCCACCATTCCAGTCATAACCAACTTTTCGAGTCTATCCTATGGTATAATGTGCGCAAAGAAGCTAACCGTAGAACATGCTGTAACCTGTGCTCCACATTTACTTCTTGTAGTATCGACAAGTTCTTTTGATGATAATTAAGACTCATTTCCCTTCTTAATTGTTTCTGGATAGAGTAGGTAAAGGTTCCTAGTTGACGACGACCCCCCCCCCCCCCGGGGGAAAAAAAATAAAGAAAAGGGCTAAGTTATCTACAAGATAATCTCCCTTAATTACACATGTAAGAGAACATCTTCTTCACCAATATCTTTCAATTTCTCTGTTTAGGGTTTTATTAAAATTAATTTATCATAAAATCGAAACAACAGTAGCTAAGTGAAGATTTCAAATTGTATCATAAATAACATTGCCGGTAGCAAATATTAAAAATTCCCCGGCAGCATTTTTATTTCTCTGTAAAAACTAATAGAAAACACTACCTTAGTTTTTTGATCTCTACCGCAAAGAGTACAGCGACTTGTATTTTTATAGATCATGTCGCGAGGGTTTAATGATTTTTCTACAACGAAAAAAAAAAAAAAAAAAAAGAGAAGATCAACAGAACGCGGTATCTTTACTTACACCGGAAATTAATAAAATATCATCTGGAGTTTATTATTTACCATACGGTAATTCTTTTATTTAAACTTTTATAAAAATTAATTTATTTTTTTTTATTCGTCCCGTATAGACTTTTTTTACCGCTGATCGTATCGTAATTCATTGTTCAATTATTTAAAACCTCATATTTCGTGAAGGATAATGGGTAAAAAAACCCAGCCATACCTTAAAACCTTCGTTGGGATAACACGAACACACACTGAAAATTTCAGCACGATCCGTTCAGCGGTACCGGAATTCATACGGTACAAACAAACAAACAAATATTCATTTTTATATGTACAATATAATGCAATATATTATCAGCGTATGAAGAGATATTTGTGCGTTGCAATTAAGAATGAGCTGATACACTAGCTTATGATATCCCTACCCACGACGGAAGTTACATTGGCTTAGCATCTTGTACGGAAAAAGTTCTGTCGCTGAGTTAGCTGCTAAATATGAGTACAACAACAGAATAATTTTCTATAAGCCTAACGCTCGTAATATGGGACATTTTTTTTAAAATTATTATTGCAATTTGAATCTGATGATCGGAGACCTTAGTAAATATTAATTTCGATCAAAAATGATCTTTAAGTGTATTCCATTGTATAATCTTTTATCGAGTAATTTTTACTTTTAAGCGCATTTTTATTCAATTTTTAGAGTCAAAGTCGATTATTTCTGTTTTCTTTTAGAAAAAGCGATTTTATTTCAAATGTAAATACTTTCGAGTGATAGTACGGTCGGACCGACATAAAGTGACGCTACTTTCTCGGTATACTGTATACGGAACACCCGAGTATCGATTTAAGAATGTTCAAATTCTGTCAGTACAACCTTGTAGATTTCGGCTTTGGGGGTTTCAAGTTATCTTTATGTAAATCTATATTTTCACAGGAAACTAATGTCGGGAATGCCTTAAGCCATATTCACGTTTACAACATCTTTAATTCTGAACTTTTATCACATTTTCCCTGTTGTTCCTTTTTTTCTTCAATCCGTAAATTGGGATGATAGTCTTTAAGATTCGCCCTTTTTAATAACTAAAACGAAACACTAGAATTCCCTTTGCTCAGTCATTCTTTTTAAGTTTACATAACACAACCGCTCCTGTATCTTCCTTTAATTATTCGATGTATGTTTTTTCTGTAACGTTTTCCTTCCATCCGGGTATTTTAATAAAAATTTATTGACTACTTAAACCCGTAAATGGGGGGGGGGTACTAAGGGGGGTTTGAATTTTATTTATTCGAATCTATCCGTGGTTAGTATCGGTAATATTTTAATACTTTGTCTTACTAAAAAAAATTTTTTCTGACTTACATTTTTGCCGTGTAAATATATTTCACATCAATCGTGTCCGTTACATATTACTGAAAAGTATTTTTTTTTCAACGACCATTTTACCGATTACCGAGCATCTGATATTCAGCGGTATACCTCTATACGATAGCATCACTAAAACTTGGAATAAATAAAGAATCGCGTTAACAAGTTCGAACAATTATGAACGTACAGGATGAACGTGTATAACTTGCTCTAGAAAAAACCAAAAAAACTGTCTCCTTTTTTTTTTTATATTTATTATAATGTTAGTGACATTTTTCTTTAAAAATTCGGCCTTGCTGCACAAGTTAATAGTTCTGTTTTACAAAGATATTATAAAACATTAATCTAACGGATAAATAACGTTGAAAATAAATTTAAAACGAATAGCACACCAAATGTAGACGTTTAATTCCCCCGTCGATAACATAAACCTTTAAATCTTAACAAGATGGCTACTTTAAAAAAATATTCGGGACAGTGAAGAAGTTTAAAAACTGACCGAGGATAAAACTAAAATGTCAGAACCATCAAAATGAAACATAAACAGGATGGATAAATAAAAAAAAACACAAACAACCGGTAACTGTGATCGTATAGAAGAAACGTTCTCTTTCTGTAGTTCGATCGGTGGGTAGGAAAAGAAAAAAAAACAAGATCGGTTAGCTAAGTTTAAGATTTGATTATTCCAAGAAAAATAAGTTTCGCCTTAAGGAAAAGAAAAACACATTATACTACGTTTTTCTGAATAGACTTTAATGTTTTATGGTATTTTAAAAATAAATTTATTTAGGCAAGACGGTTTTTTTTTTTTTTTAATAAATAAATATGAAAGACAATGCTCTTAATTAACGCACGTACCGATCTCTCGTAATATCAAACCAGCGTTATTTTCTTCACCGCAACGAACAAAATATATACAAAACCCGAATTGTAATGAAAATTAACCTTTTAGCAACGTCTTAAAAAACAGAACCTTAAACATGGGCCTGCGGAAGAGAATAATGAAATGCTACGTTTGGACGCTATTAAAATATGCGTGTGAAACCTGGACAATGAGTGCGGATATTGTAAGAAGAATGAACGCCTTTGAAATAATGTGGTGTTATCGAAGATTATTAAAAATACACCTTAGAGACAGATTTTGCAACAAACGTATCAGTCTTAACAAAGGTAAATGAAGAAAACAAAACGATAGTTGAAAATATTAAGCACCGAAAGCTGTGAAATACATAGCACATAAAATCCGGGAAAACGGTGTGTATTCATATGTTGGCATTGCAAGGACGAGTTCAGCGAAAACCCATTAAAGGAAGAAGAAGATTATAGTAACTACGAATGCACCAGCCAACTTCCCATGCAAAAGTCGACAAGACACGATTAGATACGCCACGAATCGAAGTATACATATAAATGCAACCTATTGAGGCAAGAGATGCGACCCCGACGACGACGAATGAAAATTACAAATTTGCCGTTTCTTTCAAAATGTTTACAGATAAGTGTTTTTTTTTTTTTTCGTTTTCTTGAAATTATAAAATTTCTTTCACCGAAATCGTAAACTGCCATATCTAAAATTTACTCTCTGGCTAAAGGAACAGTTTTCGTTCAGGCCATAAAAAAAAAAAAAAAAAAAAAAAAAAAATTTACTTTTATTTCCCTTTTCTAATGTCCGCTTCTTAACATCAATCGCCTCGCTCCGACTTAATGCTTCGTGTAATTGTCAACCGATGTTGTTGAATCGCGAAACAAACGAACGGGGAGGCAATTATTATTCGAGTATTCTCTACTTTTAATTATTTTTGCTTATTCTTTGATTAATATTGAAATCATTTCCAAATTTTCAAATTTTCAAATATGGAAAAGAAAAAGAAATTAAAATATCAAACAGTTGACCAAACTTTAGGATGTGACATTTAAAGTGAACTTCTGAAAACTTTCTATTATTCCTATTTCCCCCCCCCCCCGTTTTTATACGTACATGTCATTTTTTGAAACCTTGTAAGTATTAATTTTCGATCACTTATCAATTACAACAGTCAAAAAGTAATTCGGAACCGTGTCAAAATGAAAATTTTAATTTCATCATGTTCGTTGTTGCATTTTTTGAATTTCATACTTCTTCCCATTGTTTATCCCTCTGATATTTGATTTTTTTCTTTTTTGTCGGGAAAGATAAAATTCGTAACTTTTTTTCAAACTCGTCGAAATTCATCGAAATAACGGAAAATTCACGAGATTTTTTAATTCTCTGGCGCAGAGGTACAGCAACAACAACAACAACAACAACAACAATGTAAACAAATATTCTCACGACAGAACTTGCAGCATCCTCGTCGAAAACAAGAGTTGTTTTTTTAGAAAGAAAGAACTCTTAAAGACGGAACGACCAAATCGACGTAATGAGTTGGGAAAAAAAATTAATTTTTATAATATACAAAAATAATGTTAGCAAAGCTGCTCGCCACCAGAGCTGCTGCTTATTCACACACATTAAAAACTATCTCGCTGCTTATCTGTGTACCCATATGCATGTATACACATTTATGTGTGTCAAACACATTAAATAACGAATGCACTTGGAATTCGTATTACATTTTAAGTGACGGCTGTTTACATACTAATGGGGGAAAAAAGCAGAAAAACGGAATAAAATGTTTCTTTTTTTTATTCGACTAGTTAAAAGGACACATTTAACTGATTTTTAATCCATTTTAATTTGTTCGTTTTTTTTTACCGCTGACAGCGTTCTAAAATGTATGACGTTGCAAAAGTCTAATCGTCCACGGCGAAGATTTCAAAAGAACTATCGCGCGATATGGCGTGGCTTCTCCGCGTTATTTATCAACAACGGAATACCGTTTTCCCACCTCTGTTCACTTACATCTGCATTCATTCGTGTACTTATATAGAAATCCCTTAATTGTTATCAGACATGCTAAAGTCTTTCGAAAACAAAAAAGCGCTCTTAGAGGTATTCATTATAAGCGGAAAAAATCTCAACTACGTCCACTGTTCAGCGATAGGGTTTATGTGTATTTTTAATGATCCCATTTCGAGGTACTTAACAGGCCGCCATCTTATATTATTTTTCGCTTCTATATAAAAAAAAAAAAAAACGAACAAATCTTCTGCTCGTTAACGACAATACCTTCTTTATATTTTTGTCCCAATATGGGTATATAATGATGAAAGGTTAAGAAAACGAAATCCATCTCCGCACTAACCGAAAATTTAGCGTTGAAAGACTTTCTCTGACTTTAAAAGAACGTTTGTTAAAAAAAGGTTGGAATAAAAATTTTTATTTTTAAAAGCGTATACACACATACACAAGTTGTATACAATTTACACTGGCTAAATTTTTGAAAAATAGATAGATATGAAAATTCTAAAATAAAAGATTTTACACGCGATAATTATAAATAAATGTCGGATTAGGAATTTCTACCTCGCATTTTTTCCGAATTTTGGGCGTTTCATTGTCCCGATCGTTCAGCTTTAGGATCGGATTCCGCAATATCCCTGAAAGCGCGTTTTTATAAGAACACTCGCGCAGCAAAAGGGACGGGGAATTTTTTTGTTTCGTTTTTCTCTTTTTGAATGCTTTCTTTAACTTCAAAGGTTTCATTAAGGAAACGAAAAATAATTTCATTAGCTGCAAGAAGCGAGTTTTCCATCAGTATATGAAGAAAAAAAATCATGTATCGAATCACTACGAAGCTGTAATATATCGGCTGTATTTTTCCTCTAAAGCGCCTTTCCCCCATGTATTCATATGCTTCGGTCTTTTCATCTTTTTTTTTCCACTTTTTTTTTTTTTTTTTTTTATTAAAGACTAATTAATTATCGATAATTGCTTAATTAAAGGATGCCTTACAGAAGTTTCTGTCTTTGATCATTGATTTAGCCATTTTCGTTTACTTAATTTTTTGGTAATTTTGCTGGACCTGTTTCGCTCACTTAAAAACCGTTTCCGAAGCCTGTTTGCAAAAAGTTCGATTCTGAACATTTTTAACAGGTTGTGTAATACTCCTCCTTGCTTTTGTAATTAATTCGGCGTGATATTAAAGGTTTACAGAATTATACTTACTAAAAGTGACTTTTCAGCGTAATATAAAATAATACTTACCGCGTTTATCCAATAAATCCGAAAGTGCGTGTACAGAATTTCTCGTAAATAAATACAAACTAATCATATTACTCTATAAAGTTTTCTAATTGTAATAGCAAAACTCAACTCGATTAGTACGATTAGAAGAGGTTAGTTAATAAAGTTACTTGACTGGAAAGCTGATTCAAAGAAATCAAACATTGTCTAAACATCATTCTTACTCACTACCAACGAATTCTGGAAATTCTTCGCTTAACGTCGAACAATCGCTCATGGTTGCGCTAGAATTGAAAAAAGAAAATGGAAAACATAAAAGTAAAATGTTTACAATAATAAAGCAAATAAAATATTGTATCTGAAAAACACACGTACCACATGAAACACTCACCCAACCAATTAAAACGCATGCATAATATAGTTACAATAACCAATGCCCAAACGTGCTTCATAGCAGGGTAAATACAAAATTCAAAATTATGTATATATATATATATATATATATATATATATATATGTGTGTATGTGTGTATGTATGTATACATTAATGACTATGTCATTCTTACGCCGGGATACACTTCAATTTTTGTTTCATGATTTCGTCCCGTTACGTTATATAAGATAACTCAGGTTGAATGCTCTGTTATATAATTGCTGAAATTTAAAAAAAAAAGAAAAAACAAAAAGGGGGAGAATGACCTAGTCAATTGAAAACGATTTTTCTAAAAGAATTTTAGAAGAAACAAAATTAGTGGTCAAAAGGGCTGGCCCCATTGTAAGACGCGAAGAGCAAAATTATATATATATTAATTACAACGTAATTCTTAGGCTACCCCATTCGAAAAAATGTCCCAAAAAAATGTCCCAGAAAAATTTCCCAATTTTATGTAACGGAAAATGTCCCAATTTTATGTAACGTTTATTATATTTTATAGAATTTTTGTAATTGTCATTTTACAAATGTCACAATATTATGTAATGAAATATGTAACGAAAATGTAACAAAAAATATAACGAAAAATATAACGAAAAATATAACGAAAAAATGAATTAATTTTATATAATGAAAGTTAAATGTTAGGATAGGATTTTTATGTTATTTTTTTGTGTTGATGCCAGTAAGAATTATGTTGTAAATTTTGATAATTTTATACAAAGTATAGAAGAGAAAGAGACAGAAATGAAAGCAAGAGGGGTCAAGGGGCAGAGCCCCTTGCGAGGCCAAAATGGCCGAGTTATATATATATATATATATATATATATATATATATATATATATATATACTAGAGATTGAATAGGCGACATAAGAGATCCTCTTCTGCGCTACTACTCTTATGTTCCCATTAAGCACGGCTACGCTGCTCCTGCCCGTTCCAACCTCCACATTTTATACAAAACTCATTCACAAAAATCAGCATGAAAATACCGCAAATGAAGAATAATGCTGGACCCGCGGGGCGAATGATAATCCATTCACCAGGCAGCGGGCGACCTCCTGTAGCAATGCAGGGTGGTTCGAGTTCCCCCATGCCTACAAGATATGGAACTCTCCAGGAGGGAACACTTTTGCGATCTAGATATCGAACTAGCAATAAAAGCTGGAATTTCGCATCATGGAATGTTAGGACGTTGCTGGATTCTAAAGAGGTACCAGCAAGAAGAACGGCTGTAATACTAAGAGAATTAAGAAAGTACAATATCGACATTGCTGCTTTGAGTGAAACACGGATACCCGATTAAGGTAAACTTATAGAAGATCACCCGGGATATACGTTATATTGGAAAGGTGTCCTACCGGGCCATAAAAGACAACATGGAATCGGAATAGCCATAACAAATACATTAACGCGCTATATTACTGCAGAGCCAGTTGGAATAAACGAGCGGTTAATGACGATGAAAATTCGACTGCCTAAAGCTCCTGAAATAACAATAGTAAGTGTATATGCACCAACGCTAGATAGCGAAACTGGTTTGAAAGATTCCTTCTATGAAGAGCTACAAGAAGTAATAAATACAGTGCGAGCAAACGAATACCTAATTATAATGGGAGACTTCAATGCAAGAGTCGGCAATAATTTCCATGCTTGGAGAGACGTAATTGGGCCACATGGCATTGGTAAAGTAAATGAAATAATTACACATTAAAGGATATACACAAGGGCACATGGATACATCCACGATCAAAACAGCCTCATATTATAGACTATGTGATCATTAAGCAAAGACACAAAAGCGACTGTTTAATAACACGTGTAATGCGAGGTGCAGATGGCGACACGGATCATATGCTTGTTCGTTCCCGATTTCGACTCAGACACCGTACTCGGTATTGGCAAAAAGTTAGTGAAGTTAACAACAACAGAATTGTTACCTATGATCTTAATGCTTTAAAAGATAAAAATGTTATTGGAAAGTTGAAAACCACGATGATGGAAACTTTTAATGAAATAGATCAAACAGAAGGTGTCTCCGTCACGAGCCATTGGAATCAACTAAAAGAAAAAATAAACACAGCATGTAAAACAATTTTAGGCCATAAAAAGAAAAAACAAGAGGACTGGTTTGAAATTATGGCAGATGAAATCGGAATACACTTAGAAAAGAAAAAGAAAGCATTTATAGACTGGATGGCAGATAAAGGAAATAAGGACAAACGAAATGCCTACAAAACTGTAAAGGCACTTGTCCAAAAGGAAATCAGGAAAATTAAAAACCAATGGTGGACAAACAAAACCAAAGAAATACAAACACTGGCAGATAACAATAACTCGCACGATTTCTTTAGTGCTATAAAAAGCTTATATGGCCCTAAATACCTGCGCAAAACAGCAATAAAAGATGCGTCTGGCAAATTGCTAAGAAATCGCGATGAAATACATTCAAGATGGAAACAATATTATGAAAGGCTGTTAAATAATGAATGTAGAATCGATTCTGATATTCTCAATTACCTTCCAAGCAACGCGGTAAATGAAGAACTCGACATAGCTCCCACCATACAAGAAGTCAACGCCGCTATTAAAAGCTGCAAAAACAAGAAGGCAGCAGGTGTGGATGGCATCCCTGCCGATATATACAAAGTTGCAGGAAATGAAGTAGCAGCACGATTGCATGAATTGTACGCACGTATATGGGCAGAGGGAGAGGTCCCACAAGATTTCAAAGATGCTATGTTAATCAATATTTACAAAAATAAAGGCGATAAAGCTGTCTGTGATAATTATAGAGGTATATCTTTATTATGCTCGGCTGGAAAAATTCTCAGTAAGGTAATACAAACAAGACTACAATCACTTTTAGATGCTTGCATGCCGGAAGAACAGTGTGGTTTCCGGCAGCAAAGACGTACGACAGATATGATTTTCTCAATGCGGCAGGTTATTGAAAAAGCCAGGGAACAAAATACTAAATTGTACATAGCTTTTATAGATGTCAAAAAAGCTTTCGACTCAGTGAGTAAGGACGTATTACGGACGTGTTTACAAAGCATTGTATGTTCACCAAAGATGCTAAGAGTAATTCAGCAGTTGCATAATGGCATGAAAACTTCTGTTATTACCGATACCGGAATCTCAGATTCATTCGATATAAACACCGGAGTCAAACAGGGCTACGTACTTGCACTAATATTGTTCAATTTTTACATAAGTATAATCCATACTGCCTTCAGACAACATACCTGTAATACCGGTGCAAGAATAAAGTTTCGCTTCGATGGTGGTCTATATAATTTAGCCAAATTCAATTTAAAAAAAACGACTAAACATTTTACGATCGAAATCCTGCAGTACGCGGACGACTGTGCATTAATTTGTGAAAAGCCTGATATACTACAAAATGCCATAACTTACTTGGAGAAAGCATATCGTCAATTCGGCTTAAGGGTAAATTGTGAAAAAACTGACATTCTGCAAGTAAACATAAACGCTAACGACATAGCTGATCTATATATAGAAGACAAAAAGCTGAGAAATGTAAATACCTTCAAGTATCTTGGAAGTTATGTAAGCAAAGACTCGAACTTAGATGACGAAATTGCTTATCGAATTAGAAATGCAAATTCGGCGTATGGCAAGCTTTCGCAGAGGGTTTTCAAAAATAAAGACTTAAGTACAACAACTAAGGTTGCAGTATACAAAGCTATAATACTGCCAACATTATTATATGGAAGCGAAACATGGCCGATCATGAAAAGACACATCAAAAAGTTGGAGGTCTTCCATCAAAGTGTAATAAGAAGAATACTGAAAATAAGCTGGAAACACCATGTCTCAAATGAAAAGGTGCTAAACCTAGCAACAGTTCAGTCTATTGAACAAATCCTGGCTGTAAGGTGCCTGAGATGGGTTGGACATGTAATACGAATGAAAGATGACCGCATACCAAAGAAAGTGCTATATGGCGTATTAGAAGCTGGAAAGCGACAAGTTGGTAGACCTAAGTTGCGCTATAAGGATGTACTGGCAAACGATTTAAAAACTATGAAAATAAACCCAAGGAAAACTGAGTGGGAAACAATTGCACAAAACAGGAACGAATGGAGATCCATTTCGGAGAATATAATACAGGAGCTAGAAATGGCACGTAAAAACAAGAAGAAAAAAGCAACGTCAATTAATCATGGAGCGTCCACAAGTAGCCAACATCAGACAGTCTGTTATATATGTCTCTTCCGGGCAATTCATCGTATTGGCTTAGTGCCCCATAAAAAAAAAAAAAAAAAAGTGTCCCATCTTCGACACAAACATCAATAGCAGTAAAGCAGCACTCATACTCGGCAACGAGGGAGATAGAATAATAATACTAGGAGATTGGTCTCGCAGGCCGCTTCGCGGCCAATTCTTTCGGACTTTAAACTGTATTATTTTATAAATTTTCATAAAGTCTGCAGCGTTCATATATACTAATTTTTTTTTTTGAAAAAAGTACACCAATACGTCAATTAAAAAAGTAGGATTTAGATTAAAATATCAAAAAAACTGAAACCGCTGGCAGTGTAATGTATGTGAGAGGAATATATTACATTTAATTCTTTTTTTAGGTAAACTTTAGTATGCGGGTTAAAAAGAAAATCAATACGGTAAGCGAAAGTTAAAATATATCGGTAGGTTATCTGAAATTTGATATTCTAATTACAATTTAAAGCCCTTTCCTTGTCAGTCGACCGCTAGAGAACAACACAATAATAATAATAAAAATATACAAAGTTTTGTGGATAGTATAAAGGAAATATTTAAAACAATACGTATCACTGTTATCAACTGGAGTGCGATGATGGTTGACTTGGTATCAGTTCACTGCGTTTCTGATTCTCAAGATCAAAAATTATTCGACTAAATAATTAATGCAGCATATTTCGTATAATTTCGGTGAAATATAACGACGAAATTAGCCATGCAGTATTAAGAAAAAGGAATTTCTTTGCAATAGCCAGATATTTTTTCATAAATTCATAAACCATACATGTTCATAGACTTCAATAATGAATTTTTTATTTTTAGTACGATACATAAATAAATAAATATTGTCAGAAATAATATATTATTATATTAACTCTGTTCACACAGAAACGTCTAGGACATAATGTTCTACAATCATAGTTTAAATATTTAAATTTCAGGAACTGCTACATTTCCACTGTAACTAACATTGATAATTTTTGTTATACATATTTTTTTTAAATTTTGGATATTTCATGTTTTTCTTATATTTTAATGAAACGACGTTGATTAAAAAAAAAAAAAAGCTGTAGCTGTTATGAGGGCTGTTGACTTTTTTCTTATTTTTCTCTCACGACTTTAATACTTCGGGCGCATTAGATGCAAAGCAAAAAAATAGAGAAAATGTCCCTAGTTCCATTCTACAGCAGCTGGAGATATTTTTTTTTTTTGAATTGACGTTTTTTCGCCTTTATAATGTAGAAATGAATAAATGGGCAAAAATTTTAAAACTTAAAGAATCAAATTTTAAAAATTCGGATTGTGGCTTGAACAAAATTATTAATCTTTTCATTAGTTACTGACGAATTTTTTACTCTTGAAGCAATATGAGCATGAGGAAGACGTCTTTTTTGGAATTCGATTACGTATAAAATATAAACCATTTCTCCGAAAATTTCACCTGACTTTCAAACTTTTAATAAATTATTTAACTTTAATTGAAATATCCTACAATATAAATCTGCACAATGGATATGATATTGCTTTTCATTTAAATTTAATGTTACTTCTATCCAATTCGGATTATACGTCATCGTAATAAAAAACATTGGTTTACCTAATCTGGCAACAACATACCATCCTGATATGTTCCATCAAACCGTTCATGTGCATTTAACTTTTAAATTTTAGGGCTCCTGTACTTTCCATATATTCCAGGAATTCTATTACATTATTTAAAAAAAGGGAATGACTCTCCAGCTACCATGGAAAGGGCTGTGGACTTTTTTTTAGTTTCCAATCTTACCGCTTTCAGTGTGTATCTTCCTAAATTTTGGTCCCTAAATATCAAAATATTTCGAATCAAATTTTTCCTGTATTTTGGAGACCTTAGTGTGCAGTTTAAGAAGAAAATCAATACCGTAACACATATAGATCCGGCTGCGGAATTTTTAAAAAAAAATTTTCTTGGATCTTGATTTTTAAATTTTTCAAAATTTTGGGCACTTTAATTTTAAAATTTCGGGAGTATTCCAATATTTTAACGATTGAAATACATCATTTAAAAAAAAAGTAAGCTCGCAGCTACCATGGAAAGAGCTGTGGACTTTTTTTTTAGTTTCCGAGATTACTGCTTTATGCGTGTATTTTCCAAAATTACGGTTCCTTAATATCAAAATTTTTCAGATTTTATATTTTCCCTCTATTCTGGAGACCTCAGTGTGAAAGTTAAAAAGAAAATCAATACCGCAACTTATATAGAATCGGCTATAGAATTTTTTTTAATTTTTATTTTAAAACATGATTCTATTTTTCAAAATTTGAGCCCTTTAATTTTAAAATGTTTGTGGTTTCGTATTTTTCCTATATTCTAGTGATTGAAATACATCATTTAAAAAAATGAATGACCCTTCAACTGCCATGAAAAGTGCTGTGGACTTTTTTTTAATTTCTAGTATTTTCACGTTAAGCGTGTATTTTTCCAAATTTTGCCCCCTAAATATCAAAATTTTTTGAGTTTCTTATTTTTCCTGCTATTTGGAGGACTGAGAATCCAATTTAAAATGAAAATCAATACTGTAACTCGTATAGATCCGGCTGAGGAATTTTTTAAAAATTTTTTTCTTAAAACTTGATTTTCACATTTTTCAAAATTTGGGTCCTTTGATTTAAAAATTTTTGGGGTCTCGTATTTTTCCTATATTCTAGAGATTGAAATACGTCATTTAAAAAAGAGAGGAACTCTCCAGCTACCACGGAAATGGCTGTGAACTTTTTTTTTAGTTTCCAGGGTTATCGCTTTAAGAGTGTATTTTCACACATTTTGTTCCCTAAATATCAAAATTTTTCGAATTTTATTATTTTCGTGTATTCTAGAGACCTTTGCATGTAGGTTAAAAAGAAAAGTAATATCGTAACTTATATAGAGCCGGCTGTAGAATTTTTTAAAAATTTTTTGCTCAAAACTTAATTTTCACATTTTGCAAAATTTAGGCCCTTTAATTTTAAAATTTTGTGGATTTTGTATTTTTCTCATGTTGAGTGATTGATGCACATCATTTTTTAAAAATAGTGGCCTTCTAGCTATCGTGTAAAGGCCTGTGGACTATTTTTTACCGCTTTATTCATGTATTTATCCAAATTTTGGTCCCTAAATGTCCACATTTTTCAAATTTCATATTTTTCCTGTATTTTCAAAACCTTGATATGCACGTTAAAAATAAAATCGAAACTGTAACTCACATAGAACCAGCTGTGTAATTTTTTAAAATTTTTTTTCTTCAAACTTGATTTTCATACTTTTCAAAGTTTGAGCCCTTTAATTTTAAAATTTCTGAGGTTTCGTATTTTTCCTATATTCCAGCGGTTGAAATACATCATTTAAAAAATAGAGGGACTCTCCAGCTACCACAGAAATGGCTGGGACTTTTTTTTAGTTTCGAGTCTTACCGCTTTAAGCGTGTATTTTGACAAATTTTGATCCCTAAATATGAAAATTTTTCGGATTTTACACTTTTCCTGTATTTTGAAGACCTTAGTATGTAAGTTAAAATGAAAATCAATGTCGTAACTTATATAGATCCGGCTTCAGAATTTTTTAAAAATTTCTTCCTTGAAATTTGGTTTCCACATTTTTCAAAATTTGAGCCCTTTAATTTCAAAATTTTGGCGGTTTCGTATTTTTCCTATATTCTTACGATTTAAATATATCATTTTAAAAAAAAGAGTGACTTTCCAGCTACCACGGAAAGAGCTGTGGACTTTTTTTTAGTTTCCGGGGTTACCGCTTTAAGTATGCATTTTCACAAATTTTGGTCTCTAAATATCAAAATTTTTCGAATCTTTTATTTTTCCTATATTCTGGAGAACTTAGTGTGCAGATTAAAAAGAAAATTGTTACCATAACTCATATAGAACCGGCTGCGGAATTTTTTAAAAATTTGTTTCTTAAAACTTGATTTTCACATTTTTCGAAATTTGGGCCCTTTAATTTTAAAATTTTGAGGGTCTTATTATTTTCTTATGATATGACGAAGAAAGTTCTTCGATTGAAAAAAAAATTAACTCTCTAGCTACTACAGAACGGTCTGTACGATTTTTTTTCTTGCAACTTTATATAATAGATATAAAAATATTTATTACTACGTAATTCTTAGGTCGGCCCCCATTAGATTTTGTAACAAAAAAATGTCCCAAAAAATGTCTCAAAAGTAAATAATCTAGGATTCTGTGATTATGTTATTTTTTTTTTTTTTTATATCGATAACGGTAAAAATGACGTAAATTTTGATAATTTTATACGAATTGTGAAAGAGATAGAAATGTAAGCAAGAGGGGTCAAGGCGCAGAGCCCCTTGCGAGGCCAAAATGACTGAGTTCATATATATAGTTATATTAAATACTTAAGGAAATTACCGATGACGATGGTAACTTTAGGCAAACAAATAATCTACAACCTAAACGAGTTTTCTGTAATTGAGTTTAACAACAGCTAATAAAATAACCGTGTATAATACCACAATCTTTGTAACTAGTGGAACCTGACCGATAAATACGAAACAACTTAAGAAACTAGAAGTTTGCCATCGAAGATTATGGAGACAGGGTTATTGCTTCTTCCCGCCTTTTTTTTCTAAATAATTCCTTCTTCTATCCTCCTATCCGATATGTAAAAGCTTCAACATCAGGTATTTGTCAGACACCTACGTTTCTTTCTTTTCTAATAATTATTAATTCCATCTGTCTGTTCACCTTATTCTTCCTCCCTATTTTCGTGGTTTCTTTTGTATTCCTCTCTTCGACTCTCTAATGTTGTTTCCGTTGTTCGTATGCGTTGTGGAGCGCTACCTTTCTCCAAATTTCGCTTTTCCCTAATTTCCTCCCCACATTTCCTCTCCATCCTGATGTTACAGTTATTTGCAACGCCGATCATCTGTTCTTCGAGTGTTCATCTCTTTCTGTGAAGCATTCTGCTTTGTACTCTCCTATTTGTTGTAGCTTGCCTACTCCTTAGTGTGGCTCTTATATGAACACGGTTTGTGTATAATTCTACTCCGACCCTTAATTCAGTAATACGTTCTTTCCATTCCGTTATTCTTCGAGTAGTGACCATATTTTGCCACCAACCGTAATAGAAACCATGATCCGATTCTCGAAAATGCTACTAAACAATTTTACTTTTAACTTTCGCCTTTATTTCTTCTATCATTGGCCTTATCTACAACTGAAAAACTGCTAAAGGGTCTTACGGTAGTGACCGTGTTACTTTGTTAAAAATTACTTCCATTTTAGTTTAATTTGTAAAAGATCTAAATTCCGTTTCCCTGTCTTTTCTCCATATATAGCAATCACTCCTGAGGCTCGATATAACTACTTTTTCCTTTCTGACTTGCTGCAATGCCCTTTTTACAACCTTTCCTAAATCCCGACTTAAATCATTTCCGGTGTGCCATTTACATCGATTTTTCTCGATCTCACGCGTGCACTAGGTAATGTTTGGATTCCGAGCTCGGTAAAGAGATCGTATTTTTATTTACGTCTAAAATACCGATAAAAAAGTACTCGAAAGCCGACATCGAGTGTGCACTTAAATATAATCATGCTTGTAATTTATACAGAAGTGGACAGAAAAAAGGAGGGAACTGGTTAATGGTATAAAAATCAAAAAGACAAACTTTTACAGAAGTTTGTTATAGGGCGATAGAGCTAATACAGACTAATGAAAGTAGCGTAATCTAACGGGCGAGCCTGTGGCGGAAAAGCAACCGACCTTTGACATCATGCACCATCTCTTTCCTCTTCAATGAACTCGTAAGCAAGTCTGAAGCAGAGCATTTTTCAATGAAAGTTACGAAATTTTAGATAACAGTATCAGGTTGGGCACTTCGGCTCGTGCGAAATGTCTTAGCAAGCATATGACCCGAAAACCAGAAATAGAGTTTACTCGGAAAGGGCCACTGGTAAACAGAGGCTCGTTCCCCTTTTTGAAACGGATTAATTTCGGTAATGAGCGTGGGTGGAAGATTCGTAATTTTAGCTAGGAAACTGCTGGTGGCCTCCCTATCGAACAAAGCGCTCCGTTAAGTCAGATTGTTGTGTTGAAAAACGAAATTGATGGCATTACTAAAAGGCCTAATTTTGAACCATTGTCAAGACCAAAAGTGCGTTCTATCAAAATTAAAAAAAGAAAAAAACAAAAACGGATGGGATGCAGTTGAAAATAATATATGTCCACATTTTGAAATTACGACGAATTCTGATTGGTCGATTGGCAACATAATTGTTAATTCTTCACCTTTTGCAATTACTTCAAACTTACCGCTATCGTAGACGTATCGGCGCTTCCTCTCTTGTTTCAAAAAAGGCTTAAAGAATATCAGGCCGCAGGCTGTGTTCATTAAGTGTGTTCGGCGTATGTTTCGCGTTATTATTTGGACAATTTTTTGTTTGTCTGTCAGCGAATATTTTTTAGCAGTTATTCGGAAACAAGGTTCGCGAAACACAGTTTCGGCGTGCACGGCTGCCTCTAAAATTTCAAGAGTTCGCTTTGATCAAGCAAAGCTACTTCCGAGTTTGCCGCTCACGTCGCGTTGTAAAGAAATCTGTGATAACTACCGATAAAGCTTGATAATTCCTCGCCTTGGTTGTAGGTGTTTGAACCCGCTAATACGGGGAAAATGGTTTTTCTATTTTTCTATGTACTTAGTAAGCTTCAACAGAAAAGGCTAGATGCACAGAACCGGAGAAATTCGGGCGAGAAAAATGAAATACTATATCAAATTTACCGATGTGCTTTTTCTCGTAAACAGTGCGGGATATTTAAAAGAAGAACGCAAGTATTGAAACTGGAAAACAGAAAAACGAGACAAATACGAAATGAAAATAAACGCACGGAAAATGTATAAAAGAGAAAAAGAAGAAATAAGAAAATACACACTGATAAGCGCAAATGTTGAAGTACGGATGGGAAAAGAATAGAGACGTACTACGATAAAATTAACAAAAGTTGGACTATAAGCATTCCGGAAAGAAGGACCATTTATTATCCGAAGAACACGTGTATAGATATAAAACGGAGAAAAAGCCCGAGTAATATGCTTCATTTGCAGAGTGGTTCTTTTGTGTTGCTCAGAAATGTAGTCACTAAGATAAAAAGAATCTAAGAAATTGCAAGATCGGAGGCGCGACAGCGAATGTTGAATACTACGGTAAATATTGCAGCAAGTGGCAGCGAACATTTTTAAAACTTCTTTTAAAGAAAAAAAAAAAAAAATTAAGCCAAAATTAGGCAAATTCGTTTTTTTAAATATCTCGTTTTCCTTAATGAGTTATTGTTACGGAAGTATGAATATCACTAATTAGATAACAAATAATTAGCTGGAAGCGGCGCAGAAAAATTTCTTTAAATGTATTTTAATTTTCTACGGCATACGCGACATATCTAATAAAATAAATTTCGCGATTTGTTTACAACAATCGAAAAAAATTGATTTTCGTCAAAATTACGAAAAATTTAATCGCTATATTTCGAATAATTATAATTAAAATCCGTAAATAAATATGTCGGTATAATATTTTATTATTGACAAATACTACAATACCATAATAAATCATCTTCGATTAGTTTAATATTTTTTCTTTTAATGACTTGTTTGACCGCTCGGAAAAATAAACTTCCCCGGCATAATAACAAAGAGTAAAAATGCGACTATTGTGGGAAAATTATTTAAGGAAAATTATAGCCAACATGGAAATTCGAAATTAAAAAAACCACAAGGAACGAAACCAACACAGATATCCTTATTTTTTACATGCAACGAACACTGTTGTTAGTGTAATAACGGTTTTATAATGATGAAAAAGATCTGTTCGGAAGGAGCAGTTTTTGAAAATGGAAACTTTTCATTGTGATCTTAGTTGCAGTGTTGCCTCTCTTATGTGTCAGTTCGACGGAGTAGGATATGAATAGAAAGTTCTTCACATTGTGAGGAGCTCTTTTATAATGAACGAATAATTCAGCTGAAGGAGAGATTGTCTCCTAAATGAGGAAAGATGGTTAGGAGGATAAGGTATTATAAATGAACTAGATTATTACGTTTTTTTAAAGGTGAATTATTAAGAATTTGATGACGGATTCAACCAAGAAGTTCCGGAATAGCGCTATTTTGTTTTCTGTTTTTCTTTTTTTTTTTAAGGGGAAACTCTTTATTAATGCGAGATTAAAACTGATGATGGATGACTGATTCGAGCGATGTACGCTTTAAATTCGTCCCACTTATGGGATTACAAGCAATTTCAAAGCTAAAAAAAGCTTAAGGGGGGCGATACATGTAACTGCCAAAATTTTGACCGTTTTTCAGAGGCTTATTTTATAAGGAAGGAATCAGTAAATGTTTTTTGAAAGTACGCGCATTTATTTATCATATATTTAAATACATGACACAATGATTTTTTTTTTTTTTCTTACAGAATGGCCGCCGTACTGACCAGTGTCTTCTGAGACCTACATAGCGAACGGCGCCAATCGGCGGGAGTTCTAGCGTCTGTTATAGTGTGATCCCAAAATCAAAAATTCAAGTTGAAGAGTGTTCAAAAAACACGTATTTTCTAGTTGAACCTATACAAAATCAAAAAAGTAAAAAAATGGCAAATTGACGCGCCTCAGAAAAAAAAGTTTGATTTTTCACCCATTTTTTCGATAACTTTGGACCAAAAATAGTAGTTTTTGAATTTTTTTTTTTTTTTTAATTTTAGAGGTTCAACTAGAAACTAATACTACAGAGAAGATGTATAGCAAATTTCATTGAAATCGGTTGAGCATTTTTTGAGTAATCACGCCCGTCAATTTCAAAAAAGTAGTTTCCAGAAAAGAACGCGTTTAAAGTTTTGACACACAAAAACTCTATGACTGCAGCGGCTTAGCCCAACTACAGTCAGCTGGGCAACGATTCCAGGGACATATAGCAGTCCTTCAGTGCGTTCATAGAACTCATTTTTCTTGTTGAGCTCTTCTTGACATGCTTCACGAGCTGCTTTAGTCGTCAAAGAGCTGCGTCGATTTTCTCAACTCATTCTTTGTTCATCGATTTTTTCTTGATGTGACATGCTTTGGCGACCAATTAATATTTGTAAGGAGTTCATTACTCGTAAAAGATATGTCTATATCCATCATTGAACAGTGCAGCTGCGATATAAGCGCTAATTTCAATAATTTCTAGTCCCGAATTCAAGTGCACAAAGACGTCAGATGGTAGAGTTGAAACTCTTATTTGCATTCTGCCTGTGGCCAAATCACGTCTCGGGTTGTCATCTGTGGAGTACATATGATGGTACGTGGCTATAATTGCATCTTTCATATTCTTGACGCAGTTAATGTTCCTCCGAAAATCCGTAGAACAAAGATAATTTTTTGATCAAAGCTTCGGTGAGTTTGTCTCTTCCTTCCAGTTGATTGTCTGTTCCAGTTGGTGGTCTGTTCCAGTTTTTCGGAGACGGGCACTCATCCTCTTCTACACGTGACCATTCATTTTTAATGACTTGAAAGTCGTCGTCATACGGATTCAAATTAAGAACTCTCGTGAAATTTTTCGAATTTCATCTCCTATATAGTTTCCGTATTTTACGCCAAATAAATCTTCGGGTCGTGAAAACATCTCTTTCACAGCTTCGACTTCCATTGCGCCTGAAGTTTATGGTTTTCTTGGCAGTTTCATGTTTTTCATACCATTCACGATATTCTTCAGTATCCGTTCCACAAGCCTCAGCCCTCGACCATTACCACTCAAACACTAAAGTATCTCTACCCTGATGCGACCATGCAAACGACCGGACTTACTACCGAACGCGGGGATTTTTGGTATTGGCCGAGTAAGTATCCTTGACACGACAAAGCAGCGATGCAACCTAGAACGACGTTTGAGAGATCGTGAATTAATAAACAATCAAAGATTAATTTCTAACTCAAACGTCGTCATGAGATAGCGCTATGCGTACCAAATCTGTATCACTATAGGGCTGTTATTTTCACGAAATCAAGAAACAAAAGAGTTTCCAAACATCTGCTTACTCAGGTCTTCAATATAGAAGGTCCCACCAAGGTTAGGAATCCGAGAAGCAGATATAAAGAGCCGACCGCTCTAATACAGATCTAATAGCACTGTATGGCGGTTGAAAAGTAAGTATACACATTTTTGTTCTCCACTCATGGTAACACTGAAACGATGAAATTGAGTAGACATGTTTCTCAAGGTTACTACAATGTATTCTCAACGGTTGGAAACGATCGGTTGTAAATTACGTGTTTTAGAGTGAAAAAACGATGAGTACGACACCAGCAATGTGAGTAACGTGCAGTTATCGAATTTTCTAACTATTGAAAAGATTCCTGGTGCCGAAATTTATCGACACGTTTATGTGCAGCGTATGGGAACAAAAATGTGATAACAAGAGTCATATCGCTGGGTAAAACAATTTGAAGAGGGAAAAACGGGACACATACGACAACGCGCGGAGTAGTCGGCCTTCTGATGGCATGAACGACGAAACAATCAACATTGTACGCACTCTTCTGGACGAAGATCGCCACTATACAGTATCTGATCTTCACCATGAGATAGCGAAACGGTTCTCGTATGTTGTCAAGGGTCGTTTTTCTATCTGTCGTATCCTTATAGAACATTTGCACATGACTAAGGTGGCCGAGTGGTGGGTACCACCACGCACCCTTACCATGTTGTCAAGTCAAGTCCCTGCTCACTGATTTTCGGTGGAACGTCTTTGGATATCCCCGTACTCACCAGATCTCGCCCTATGTGACTACCATGTCTTCTCTATCTTGAAGAGAGATGTTGCTGTGCGGCGTTTTCCCGATACATCAACTTTGAAGGAAGCAGTGTCGCTGTGTTCTTCGAAAATTTGGACGCTGCATGGTATGCGACTAGAATAGAAAAGTTGATCTCACATTATAACAAATGCCTGCAGCGATATGACGATTATGTAGAAAAGCAGAGTAAGATTTCGTAAATAATAAGATATTTTTTCGACTTTGGTTTGTCCCTTTTTCCTCGTTTCCTGAGGGTTGTATACTTACTTTTCAAACGCCCCGAGCATATTTAGCTAAGTACAGAGTTGCGCAGTATATACATGAACATAAAATGTGTACCAGCTCGAAAGAGACTTAACCATAACTGACTGGAATATTATAAGTTTTTATACAATAGTCCTGCATCAATCGATGAAATATCTCTTGCTACGATGATTATAAATAAATGTAAAAAATATTCCGTTCCCAAAAACATTTACGTACTGTTGAGTTTGAGAAAATACTTAAATTATCAGCAGTAGAAAAAGAAAAACGTATTTTCACTAAAAAATAAATCAGCAATTTAAGAAATTATCAAGAAACGCTCAAAAAAAAGAGTACTCGAATATTTCACTTATTTACCTGAGAAATGTGGAGGTAACCCGAAAAATTGTTAAGTAATTATTAATATAAAAAGAAAAAAAAAAAAAAAAGTTAGCGACGAAAAACAATTGAAAACGATAATCAGTGGCTGTAGAGAAGGAAACAATCATCTCAGAGCACTTTAATGAACAATTTAAAGAAAGTGAAAATAAGCGATGAAATCGTAAGTGCGGATTTTGAAAATTCTAGTATGATCAATACATATCAATGCCAATTTTTTTATCGTTCACGAAATTTACTTACGATAACGTAAAACAGTTCAATCTATGCTAAATACGATGTCATTTGTATTGATAAAATTGCAATTGCACTGATTTTATTATGAGGCCACTAACACCGTATTTTTTTGATGAATCCATGTATTGATTAATTTCGTGAAAGTCGCGAATTCAGTGTTATTACACCGTTTTATAAAACACGAAGTTCCAGTCCCGGAGAAATGTGTCTTTTGTCAACTATCTCAAACATTTTTGAGAACAATGTAGAAAATGTAATAATTCGTTGTTTGTAAAATTCGAAAGTTTTTAGCGAAAATCGGTTTTCGGATTTTTGACCGACAACACGTAATCGTTATGTAACGGTTAATTTGAAAGAGGGTCGGTTTGCGACAACACATTTTAATATAGAAAAGGCATTCGATATTGTTAAGCACAAAAAATTCGGACAAACTGAAAAAATCGTAATTTTTGTATGCACTCTTGATCATAACTGGCGACAGGAACGACATATTTAGTTGCTTCTTTTTTCGTATCTTTCGTTGCGCTCCCGGGATCGCAATAACTCGATTGAATATTTTCAGTTGAAAAAAAAAAAAAAAATCAGGAAGATCCGAAGAAAAATTTGAGAAAACGAATTGCAGTCCAAATTGAAATAAAATTACATTTGTTTTTACTTTTGCGTTGTTTCACGATCTGTCTAACGAATTTAGGTATCTTATTTATATTCCAATGTATTTCATTATACGCGCATAAATGTCGTTTTACAGCTGATTGTCAAATGGTGTACCGTAAAGCATTGCAATGAATGAAATGGTGATGTCCCAGCAAACCGATCAAAACGAAGCATTACTTGAATAAAATGGTGATGTCCTAGCAAACCGATCAAAACAAAGCATTAGTTGAAGATATCGCCATCTTACAATCGAAATCGAAATGTAAATAAAACACCTTGAGATTTATTGCGGTTTCAAATGTAATGGAAGAAAAGAAATCATTTGGTTTACGTGAAATTCTGACTACTTAATTCGATTGTGTCTTGGAACAAAATCGAACAGTTTCAAGTCGATCACATTCCATGCGCATCATACATTTCCAGCATTACAGTGGCGTACTTCTGAATGTACTCCTCCTTAAACCGAGTATCCATGGCCACAATTGTTTCGCTCAGAAATACGTTTTTTATTTTTTTTATTTTTACTTTTTTAACACATTTCCAATAGCTTTTTACAAATTCACAAAACGATCGTAAAGAAATTTATTGAAATTTGAACAGGACAACAGGTCTATTAAGTCAGTTAGTATAAACATAATTACTCTTAAACGATCAAATACCGAATAATTATAATAACCGACTTTTTAATGTAAAAATTTAACTCCTTCTCGAGTTTTGTTCGGTATTGTTAATATTTGTTTTGAAATTTTGTCCATCAAATTCATTATTATTTTCAAACAAAATCGCGCCTTTGATTTTTTTTAAAATACCATCATTGTTTTCCTACATGTACACAGTCACGTAATGGCATGATTTCTCTGCAACGTGTTTTTACCCCTGTTTCAATGTATTCTATTATGTTGCTAGCTGACGATGAGATATTTAAATTTATTAACGTAAATTATTTTATATTTTTTTTATTTGTTAATAAGGGGAATTTATTTATTTTACATTTATATATACATATATAGGACTAGTTTCACTGATAGATGCTATGTAACCTTTCTATATTGTAATCTTCGTCGGCAATCATACCTTGCAGGATATCCAAGAGGGTAATAGTCGTTTCCTGTTTGTTCGCAACTGTCGTCCGCGATGAGCGGTTATTTCCTCGTTACTCATAAATTGGTGACTCAGCACTCGTAGATAAACGATTATGTGTTAACGGAGGATGTCCCAACGTCGAATCAGCATTCCCTCGAATATCCCCCCAGTTCTTCTGTTCGGTGTGTTTAGAAACATCATGTTTGATAAAGCGCAGTTTATTACCCGGTGAAACTTTTTACTAGTGTTCATTCAATGCACCCGAACAAAAAAATAATAAAATGCTTAAAAGAATAGATGGGAAACAAACAAAGAAGAAAGAAATAAAAAAAAGCAACACGATAAACTGAATGGCCTATTTATCTGGAGGGGTACAATTTTGTGACAGAAACATAAAAGAAATTTGAAAAAGAATCAAGAATATGAAGAAATTGATAATTATTGCCCGTGAAAAGGAAAAGTGAAGAAAAGGTAAGAAAGCGAAACATTCGTTTGCTTGCCTAGATCCTTTTTGTTTTCGTTTTTTATCGCTTAATTTATTTTTTACTTAGTACGATGGCGAGCATCGTGACTACCCGATTTGTACATTCTAGTTGTAAAGCTATACGCGTGCAAGTTGTATTATGTTATGCAAATTTTCGATGAAGTTTTTAATAAAAATCTCGTCTAACTCTAGTACAGAGTAATACTAAACCCAAAAATTGCTTCTATAAAATAAAATAAAAAACATCTGATTCGTAAATCTTCTAACAAGATAAAAAGTTGCTTGAATAATTTAATAAAAAAAAGAACAAAAATGCGATAAATTAAACGAAGCGGTCAAAATTATTAAGCTATAAAATTGTTTATAACATTGGGGAAATGCTGTTTTCATATAAATGTATCAATTTCATTAACGCAAATTGCACTACTTTTGTGTTTATATGTTAATGACTATGTCACTCTTATCTCAGGGTACACTACAAAAAGTATCTCATTGTCAGTCACAATGTATATAAGATACATGAAGACAAATGTAAATAATAATAATGTACATACATGTAAAATGTGATTGAGCAATAAAGATTACAAAACGGCTAGAAATGATTAAAAATAGTTTAAAAGAAAACAGATTGGGGTTCAAGGGGGCCTGCCCCCTCACGAGGCTCCAATAGTCGAGTTTTTATATGTGTACATTAATAACATATATATATATATATATCTATTCTATACTAATATTATAAAGAGGAAAGATTTGATTGTTTGTTTGTTTGCATTGAATAGGCTCCGAAACTACTGGATCGATTTGAAAAATTCTTTCACCGTTGGGAAGCTAAACTATCTCCGGGTGACATAGGCTATATTATATTTTCAAAAAAATTAGGGATCCTTACTAAAACTCCAATAATGTAACCCAAGGTGTAAAAAAATGACCTAAACAATTCCTTACATCGCGTGTGCTGCAAAAACTTTTTTTATAAAGCATTAAAATATCAATGTTAATTACCATGGAAATGGAAATTCGGATAAAGATCGCCTTAGCATCGTTTACAAGCTCATCACTAATGGAAATAGTGTGTTAACGTAAGGAATGAAAATTTTCTAGCGTTACCGTTATCTTTTTTGTAAAAGGTACAAAATGCCCAAAAGATTAACATCTCAATTTTCTAGAAATAGTTCCCAGGCGAGGGCATCAAAAATCGTCGTAATGGAGAATCTTCATCAGAAACTGAAAATCGTCTTGCAAGTCAGAGAGAATACGCGTCGCAATCGTGTGCCAGAGAGTCGAGTATCGAGCATTCGCAGCGGCTTGCTGAACAAAATTTGAGAATCTCTCAAATCCGCACGACAGAGTCGAGTACGGAACGTTTGCAGTGGTTTGAAGAGCAAAATATTAGAAATATACAAGCTCGCACTAGGGAATCGAGCTCTGAGCGTTCCCAACGCCTTCGAGATCAGAGAGAAAGACAACAGACGTCAACGACTAGAGTTCGTAATCGAGTTTTAGCTCAAAGTAACAGATCGGCTTTCAGATACGATCCACAGATTGATTATGCTCAACAGTCTTCCGTCCAAATTGGAGCCATGAATAAGATCTGCTCTAAGTGTTCTGCCAAAAAATGGGCCAAAAAACCTAATGGTATGTGCTGTGCTTCTGAAATAGTTAGTCTCCCCAATATTCAGGAGCCGCCACAGCCAATAAAAAATCTTTTGACAATCATTTACTGTGATACTCTTACACAGTCATGAACTGAATTCCGCGCGGGTGTAATTTAACAAATAAAGTAATTTTTTATAATCGTAATTCACGCGAGCAACGCCGCGGGCACAGCTAGTATATATATATATATATATATATATATATATTATATACTACAATTATAATAATAAAATAAAATAATCCGTAAGATCGTTAGAATTTTTCAGGGAAATTTACCGGTACTGTTTTTATAGATTCAAATCTCTTTAGGATGAATAAGGAATTGTGTATTATTGTTAAGAAGCAATTTGGCGCACTTCTGGGGAAAAAATTAAATAATAAAAAAAAACAAAAACTTTTAGGCAACATACAGATTTGTTTAAAAGGAAGGAAAAAAATTAAACTTGCGCGAAGAAAGTTCAGGGAAGCCGAATTAAGAATATTCGCATAAAGTTTTAATATATTCGTAAACAGTGTGCATGGCTTTCTAACAACGGCAACAACAACAGTACGAGAACTTTGGCTGAACTTTTAAAAGAAAAATAAATTTTTAATACGCGACGAAAGAGTAAAAATTTCATTATACGACAATCGGTGAGAAAACGCTAGCTATGCTCAGTAATCTCAAAAATATATTTTTCATTGCCCGGAAATTATCGTTCCAGAACCCCTCCGCAGCGATAATAATCCATGTGTTTCTGGCCGGCTAGAGCCGTAGTATTCTCAGATATTTTCTTAATATGGCTATTTTCACTGGTTCCCGCTGCTACTCCTTTTTTTAAAGAGTGTGCTTGCAGAAGAATTCGACGAGATCGGTGACTTCCAGAGTCAGCTAATGGGAAAATACTGTAACAGTTAGGGGCGGCTAGTATATTTTCAGCGTAAAATAAATAGTTGCTTCGTTGTTCTCATCGACGGCATGCGTTACATTAATGTGTATCATCATAATTTGAACGGCGGACCTGTTGCTCCATAGTTTTTCTACCTGCCTCACGAATGGTACTGCGCGCATCGTTAATAAACACTTACCATCGCCCTCGCGTGTGATGAATTGTTCGATTAGCCGAAAACGTTATAATCCTGTGTAAATGTTGTTTACGAAGTGAAACAACGAAATTTCTCCTGCCAGCCGACGTACACTTCCGTAATAAAGCAAATATACACCGCTTGAAGTTCGAAAGCATCGTATGTGCGTAACGAAATGTAAACTTTAACATAGACGGGTCAGGAGGCGTTGAAAATCGAGCCTAAATACACACACCAAGATTTTTCATAAACGATAATTAAGCTAGTTCCGTTCGTCAGGGGCATATGGCACCGTTGTTGTTCCGAAAGAAGCATGCCGATGAAGAGGCTTCATATATTACGCGCAGTAACCAGCAGATGAAAAGAGAAACTAATATTGATTGAACTTTACAGTTTGTTTTTTGATGTCTAGGGGCTTCCGTTTGCGAATACCATCTGAAAACCGCAAACAACCTTGTATGTAGATAGGTATAAACACCCTTACACTGTGTAAAATTACTTGCTCACACATAACGTGGGAACTGTTGAAATCAGAACCGAACGGGGAAACAACAAAAAATTCTCATTATCGCAACTGATATGTCAAACTCGCTTTTATACGTGATGCGCTCCTGCAAAGAACGAAACCAGAATGGCAGGTATCACATATCGCATCAAGGATCGAGAACATAATGATCTTTTTTTTACGATTTACTTTTATGACCTTTAGCGATAGAAAGAGTACGTAAAAAATGTTTAAACAGTCAATTCCGAAACGAATACTTTTTGAGGGTGAATTTCTTTGACCAAGCTATTTCCCCACACTGGAACTTTAATTCCAGAGTACTTTCTGCAGGATATATAGAAACACCGATATTACGCGCTCAGTTCCGTAATTCGGTTATGATATTTACGCATTAATGATTTTTTTTTCTTGGTACTAATCGGTAATGATCGAGCGAAAAGTTGGTTTTTTTTGGGGGGGGGGGGCTTACCAGCAAGAACAATTGACCCGACTACAAGTTACAGAATTACTAAATATGAATTCTATTGGAGATACAGGTTACGAAGCAAGCGTACTAAATTCAATGGTGGAAGGGAAAGTATAAAAGGAACACTATAAGGAGTGTGGGGAAGTTGAGTTGTTACAGATCGTGGTAGAAAAGAAAGCAGTGAAAAAAGAGAGACGGCACTCAAAGAAAACATGGTTAGCATCGCAGATGGAAGGTTCATCCGGATGAAAGGGACAAAGAGGTAAGGAAGAAGTTGAGAAACGGAATGTAGATGATGGAAGAAAAGAGTGGGGAAAACGTAAGCGGCAGATAGAAGAAATCGAGATGGAGGAGAGGATTGTATAGAGAGGTAAGGGGAGAACGACTTAGAAAAATAGAAGGGGCATGAAATAGATCAGATAGTACGATGAACGTTTTTTTACAGGTGAATAAGATTGGAGGAAGTAACTTTTCGTAGATGGTCAGACCATTATGGATAGCAAAGCAAGCTGGAAAGTCAACCTCCTCGTTTTCATGAATACCTATACGACTGGCAACCCAAAGAAAGTCTATCCGAGTAGCAAGGTTACTGCGCATGTTATAAATAAGGGAGCGGATATAGAGGATAACAAGATCGCGCGACTGCGATAGAAGGCAGGATGTTATAAGTTTTGCTCAAGGAGTCAAAAACAATTCGAATTTTACAGGAAGGTGGGAGCGTCGCGGAAAAGATAACATCACAAAAAAAAACGATTCAGCGTAAAAGATAGAACAGAAGTTAAGTTTGACTAAGTTTGAGTGATTCATGCAGGGAGAAGTAAAGGAGGCGCCAATGCCACTGTGATCTATTGAGCCATCAGTGAAGAAAATTAAATGATGAGGAAAAAGTGAAAAGTTAGGAAATTGAATTGCAGGACGGCGGCGGAAGGTGACTATAATGAGCGGGAAATTAAACAGATTAGGTGATTGTGATAGGGAGGAATAATTAAGAAGAAAAAAATGGAGTTTAGAGTACGAGAATATGAATGGAGAGAATTTTATTAAGTTCGATGCTATAAGAGATAGAATAGGGTTTCTTTTTGAAGAAGAAGAAGAACGCTATCTGTGAAAGATGTCAAAGTAGCTATGAAAAATTTTTGTGGAGGAAATTGGAGGCCGTGAAATTAGAAATCGGTAGCCCAGAAAGGATCGACGAAAAGATAAAAGATAAGGATTGGATTCGGATAAAATTGCATGAATGGGCGTGGATTTCAGCGCACTTAGGCAAAAGCGAAGGCAAGAGTAATGTAATTTATCAAGTTTGAATAAGGATGCTTTTTAAACACTACCATAAAGAAAGGAACAGTAATCCAGTTTAGAGCGAATTGTAGAATTGTATAGGGTGATAAGAATACCACCGTCACTTCCCCAGTTGGAAGGAGCAAGAGTCTTAGGGAAATTGAGTCTTTTAGAGCCAAAAGTATAGAGAAAGAATATGTTCTAAAAAGGAGAGGCGACTTTTGAGGTAGATGCCAAGGTAGCAGAAATAATCTTCAAGTGGAATGAGAGAGTTAGAAGATAATACATTAATTGAGGATCTTTTCGTAAGAGAGCATAATGAAGACGAGGTAAGATGATTTAGTGGGGGAAATCGCAAGACGAATATCCGCAACGGATGCTTCAATCGCGGATAAGGAACTATTAAGGACTGCATTAGCTAACAAGATAGATTTCGCGGAAGCGTACATATATATATATATATATGTATATATATATATCATCATCAGCGAAGAATAAGGAGGTCGAGGATATTAGGAGAGAGGCAGTAACGGAGGAGTAAATGTTAATAAGAGTCGGACTAAGGCAAGAGCCTTGAGGGAGGCCATGATAGACTTTTAGGGAAATGGACATTGTCATAGGCACCAGAAACGTCAATAAAAGCGGCTAAGATAATAGTTTTATTTAGAACGGATTTGTAAACATCAGAGAGGAAAACACAAATACATTCAAAAGGACCAAGGCCAGGCCGAGTTAGAAGGGAGAGTAGATTATGATGTTCCAGCCATCACACACTAGTCTTCTGTTTATCAAGAATCCAAAAGTTTTCCTGAGACAGGAGGCGAGAGAAATGGGGTGTAAGGAGGAAGAGTTCTTTTTTGGGATAGGAATCATATTAAAGGTGTTCCGTGATGACGAAATTCGTCTAGTGCGTAAGATAATAGGTATTTTTTCTGCCGAGTCGATCGCCATCCTTAGGGCTATCTCTTATATTTCCTCTTTAAGCGATCTTTCCCAATTCCTCATTATTTCGGACTCTAAGAGCGTCCTTCAAGCCCTATCCTCTCCTCCTTCACATTCCTCTGATAACATTATTCTCTCAATTCGTTCTTTTACCTCCACTTTGCAGTCATCCCGTTCTATTCTCATTGATTTTTTGTGGGTCCCCAGTCATTCCGGAATTGATGGCAATGATGCAGCCGATTCTTTAGCTCGTTCTGCTGGTCGCTTTGATTCATTTCTCAAACATTTCCCGTCTTCAGATATCCTTTCCTTATCCACCTCCAATCACGCCAGACTTTGGCGGGATATTTATCCCTCCCTATTTTCTAATCGTCATTCTCATTACCGTTTCATTCAGCCAATTCCTCGTTCCCTGTCTTTTTTCCATTCTATTCCTCTCAGTCGTTGCTCTTCTATTGTCTCCCTAATTCGTCTCCGGATCAATCATTATCTCCTCCCTTCTTCTCGCTTTCGATTTGCTCTATCGTCTTCTCCTGATTGTTCTCTCCACGATTGTGACCCTCCTCGTACATGTGATGCTAATCACATTTTCTTTAAGTGTCCTGCTCTTCGTAACGAACGCTCCCTTTTATACAGTCAGCTCCTGTCATTAGGTCTCCCTACTCCCTATAACTTTTCTTTTATCCTCTCCTTTCCTTCATCTGCTGTGGTATTCGCACTGCTGTCCTTTGTTGCGTCCATTTCGGACCGCTTAGTTATTTAATTTCTTAGCTTAGTTTTCTTGTTGCTGGGTCAATGCCGTTGGCGCGCCCAAAAAAAAAAAAAAAAAAAAAAAAAAAAAATAGGTGAGATAGAGAGTTTACAGAAAAAGATTTTTCAGTACCAAGAAGGAGATAACCTCTGGACCAGAAGTGGAGTTAGAAGCTCTGTTGAGAATAGAACGAAGTTCATTCAGATTAAAATCAAAAGTTAAGAAGTGTGATGAATGAGTGAAACAAAGGTAGGAAGGGAAGTAATCAAATTAGGCGCGTAAAAAGGGGTAATGGAGTGTCAATAAAAGAGAAGAGTTTGTCTATAGAAAGATTATTCGGAAGAGGCCGTTTTGATAAAGGAGAAGTGAAAATATTAGCTAATTTCCAGATTTTGGCAACAAGAGTAAGACGGGAGAAAGAAGAGCATAACTTTTTCCAGGAATTTATTTTAGCAGACTTGAGAATGAATTTGGCTCTAATAAAATCGGCGGGAGAAAGGTAAGAGCGGATTCTAGGCTTTGATAAAAGGCAGCTTTACATTCATCAGTGCACCATAACGAGCAGGCTGGGAAAAGACTATAGCAGGTTACTTGAACGAAGAGAAATAGGAAGCTAAGAATTGACTGAGGAGCGATAAAAGGGCCAATTTGTTTCTTGGAAATTCCATATAGGAGATGATTTGACGATGCAGAAAAAAGTTCATACAGGGAAATAGCAATAGGGATATGATCGCTGTCAATAGTACTGTTCAAGGGGTTCTAGCCGCATTTAAGGGAAATATTTAATGTGGCAAGAGTGATATCAAGAGAACGGAAAGATAAAAAGTTTTTGAAGTATGTAGGGGAAGAGAGTCGTTAAGGATTATAAGGTTATTGTCAAGGATAAAGTCGTGAAGAAAAAGATCATTAAGTTTAAGGTTGGGACTAAATCCTCGCTTATTCGTCTCTTTATTCTACGTACGTTTGTAAGTCGCTACTAATGGTATTTAGTAGTTCTTCTTCAGAGACACCGAAGTCTACTCCTCGAATAACGTCATATCGGAGAAGAAGCGAGTTAGGAATTAAAGTATTTAAATGTTTCACTTTTGGATTGTTAGCTACGCTTAAAATTAAATGATTATCGGCTAGTGACGAATCGAAAATTGCCTTCATTCTGTTAACTGCGTTTCTTTGAAAATACTGTTAAGCCTTTAAAGTTCGAAATTAATTTACATATCGCGCTAGAGGATGGTAATTTGCTATATATACTCCCGTGTAGCCTGTATGATAACCACATATGGCCCGGAATGGATATGCGGATTAAACAAATTAATATCTAAATTATTTTCGGTTAGATTGGTATCATTATTAGTATCATTGTTAATGTATGCAGTTGCTATGAGAAATTGAAAATGTACTTATCTTGGCAACCGGTGGCAGAGGTTCCGCTACTGGTTCGGAAATCCTCATCGTTATCAGTCCGTTAGTGTATACTATTAATTTCACTTACTATATGAATACGATAGAAGAACGCGAAAACAATTAACTGTTCTCCCGGAGATAAATCCCCAAATCGGGCGTAAATTTTTGGAAAATACGCGAGATAACCGAGTGTTCATAAATGCAAAAAAAAAAAAAAAACGATAAAGGATTCAGATAGCGGATCGAAGAAATAAGCCTCGTCTGGTACGTTAGGCGCCATTTGTATTCGATTAAGTTTGAACATGTGCGAAATAAGATAAAATAACCGCTACGCAAAAATTTACTAACGAATGTGAATAGAAAAGAACAAGAAATGCGTAAAATTCGTTGGTATAAAAACAAGCTCCATAATCGTCAATTACACCCTTATCTTCAAAATGCGTCGGAAATTTAATTTTAATTTTTTTTTTTTTTTTATCGATTTTTATTTTTTTTATATTTAATACGTTGATATATCCTATTAATCCGAATATGAAAATTACAGTTATGCAACACACGATAATTAAAAATTATCCAACTAATTTCGGGCAAAAAAATTCCATATTAATGGTGAAAAACGACTACGGTCACGAGAGATTTTTCTATCCAAAACTGATCGGTGATTTTCCCATTTTCAATTACGTTTTTATTATTTCAATATATCACGCGCTATTGATTACACCTAACTTCACACGTTGCATTATTGACAGACGCCTGAAGAAAGATTCATCAAATTACTTTCTATGTTAAGTCCTCTGCACAAAATATTTTCCAAAAATAAGAATGAAATCGTCTTTCAATTTAAATATGTATAATGGAGGGTGGGGGGCGTATTTTTTTTTTAAAATAATAAATCGCATAAATTCGCGAAAATTAGAAATGTCATTTTCATTTGGTTGGGGATAAATCGATAAAGGGGAACATTTTTTTTTTCTTTTGGTTTCTTTTTTTCAGATTAGACTTATAATTACAAAGATCTAGTACAGAAAAAGGACACTGAAAAAAATATTGTTTTTTTTTTTTTCATGCAAGAACGTTGACAAAGAACCTCCACTCAGAAACAATATGAAAGAGGAATAGTTAATTAAACACGGATACGTTCAGAGACTGACAGAATGCATGTAGAAAGAACTGAAACAATGAACAACGAAGGAAATGGCAGGATATAGGGGAGTGCAATAAGGAGTAAGAAGTCGGAGAGATAGTAAATTAAAATAAAGGATAGCATGTTCCACCGAGAGGGGCGGACATACAAAAAAAAAAAGTGTGATTAAGATCACAAATAGTCTCGTAAGTAGGATGAAGAGGACAGTTTCGGGAGGGAGTCAAAAAAAAAAAAGGAAAGTGCGATGAAGGCAGAAAACTATGATTAAGCCGCAAACGAACAATAGGCGCAACAGCGGAATGACGAAGTGAAAGGAAGTCGTAAAACCAAGAGTGAGCGGGAAGATTCGGCTGGATGGATAATAGGATTGAAGGAAGGAACACGGGTTTAGAATAGAAAATTTTACATAGAGCAAGCAGGTCGGAAACAGGAATTTTAGCAAGAAAGAGGCCGAAGAATGCAGCAACCCGAGCCAAGGAGTCTGCCGATTCGTTACCTTTTATTCCTTTGCGACTAGGGACTCAGAGCAGATCGATATGAGTAGAATGATTTACAAGAAGATTATGGATAAGGGAACGAATACGAAGAGTGACAAAGTAGCAGGAATATTTGAAGAAATGGCTTGAAGCGTACACATGAATTCAGAGATGATCAAGTAATTGGGAACAGAGTGTTGTGAGAAAATATAAACAAAGGAACGTAGAATGGCCAATCACATTAGTTCAGCGGTAAGGATGGTACGGAAGGAAGGAAGACGAACGGTTTTAGAGACATTGATGTCCGATAGAAAGAATAAGATCAGTTACGATGTTTTGTATGCTAAGCGTTCGTAAAGATGAAACACTTACATTTACGTAGTGTCCTAAATTTGAGTGCATTTTTAATTTTAAATATCATCGTTAATATCAAGAAATCACCGAACTGGGTTTCATTACATCCAAACCTAATTATTTTATTAAACTGTAATAAAAAAGGTTGTGTATTTGATTCAGTATGAGTTTGAATTCCCGTAAGGATATAAAACATGAAATGTATACAAAGTATATATATATATATATATATATACATATATATTAATTACAACGTACTTCTTAGGCTACCCCCCATTCGAAAAAATGTCCCAAAAAAATGTCCCAAAAAAATGTCCCAGAAAAATGTCCCAATTTTATGTAACGTTTGTTATATTTTATAGGATTTTTGTTATTGTTATTTAAAAAATGTCACAATTTTATGTAATGAAATATGTAACGAAAAATGTAACGAAAAAATGTCTTAATTTTATATAACGGAAGTTAAATGTTAGAATAGGATTTTTGTGGTTATGTTATTTTTTGTGTGTGTTGATGCCAGTAAGAATTACGTTGTAAATTTTGATTATTTTATACAAAGTATAGAAGAGAAAGAGACAGAAATGAAAGCAAGAAGGATCAAGGGGCACAGCCCCCCGCGAGGCCAAAATGGCCGAGTTTATATATATATATATATACACTAATAATTAAAACTATAGACAATAAAATCAAAATTGAAACTTCCAATGGTAAATAGAAAAAAGCTAATGTCGAAGACGAAACTGGACGGACTAATTTTATATTTTTAAAATTTTTTAAGTTTTATAATTGACGTTTATATATTTCGTGTAAATTGAACGCATTTATGTTTGTATAATAATAAAAATATAACGTTTGTAACTGAATTTAACAGTTTAAAAGTTTTTTAAAATCTTATAGAAAAAAGCTAATTAAAAGTGAAAAGCGAACTGTCAAAATGAACAAATAACGAATGCGCTTAGAACCAAATTCGTGTTACATTTTAAATAATGGGAGGAAGTCTAATGAAGAAAAAGCAAGAAACGGAATAAAACTTTCCTGTTCCATTCGAGCAGCCCGAAAGATGCATTTTTATCCATTTTCATTTGTTTTTTACCGCTAACAGCGTTCTAAAATATGTGACATTGCAGAAGTCTGCCAATCTTCTCGTTATTTCGAAAGGAGCACCATTAGGCAACCGAAACGGAACTAATACTAGGTGAAAATTCAACATTTTCGGGGTACGTTCTTTAAAAAAAAAAACCACTGAACGTTTAGAAATTTAACACAATTATTCAGATTTACGTCTAGACGTGTCATCAATTATTATTTTCAAAAAAATAATTTTTATAAAAAGTTTTTATTTTATTTATAATAATAAATACTAAAATCAAAAACATTGTTTGTGCCTCGTAATGTTCCTCGTTTTTTTTTTTTTTAAATCTCTCTTACACCCAATTGCATTTTTCTCTCCATTAAATGGAGGGACTATTAATATGTAGCAAAATGACTAAACTTACCTCATCCGTTCTTGGAAAAATAACCGTGTGTAAGATATTTCGTTTTTTTTTTCATATTTAATCCTATAAGGGTTCTATTTATCATTCTATAAACTACAGTCTGCATTGGATTTTGTAATAAACTTGGAAAGCGACAACTTACAATTACTACTGCACCATTAATAATTTCTTTAGCAATTAGACGGAGGAGGGAACTTTTTCATTTTACAATTTCGAAAATATTTCTAAACTAACCAAAAAAAATTACAACTTTCCGTTGGCTCCCGAAAGAAAATACGATTGTTCAGTGTAATATTTTCTAATTAAACTTACAGCCGGCGAGTTCCAAAAAAAAAGATACGTTTTCGCGATGATGTAAACAGATTATTTGTAACCGTCACGATCCCATTCTAAGTTACCGTTTGTTTTTTAGGCCATCGTCTTGTTTTATTAGCTTCTAGGAGAAAAAATAACTGTCTAAAAATTTTTCCCGTTTTATATTTATTCACGGCTAAACTGAAACAGGGCTAAAAATGAGGTAAGTAAAATTTTTTATTTACAGAAATCTTGACTTAAAAAACGAAAACAAAAATATCCTTTTTGAAATGTGAACTTTTATATAATTTACCACTTGCTTACCTTAAATAATTTACACTTGCTTACCTTAAATAATTTACACTTGCTTACCTTAAATAATTTACACTTGCTTACCTTAAATAATTTACATTCGCTTGTCTTAAATAATTTACACTGCGTATTTTAAATAATGTGCACTTGCCCATTTTAAAAAGGTGAATAAAGGTGCAATAAATTGTTTTAATTATAAAAATGATATTATTATAAATATTAGATAAGGAGCCTGTTAAGTTGCAATGAGCTTTCTATCAATGAATACCACACATCCTTGATGGGGTCTGAATTTTGGAATTTGCAACATTTTAAAATCTTTGCTTTTGAAGATGATAATCTAACCATTAACTAGATAAAAGTTTCCTAAAATGGTTACATTTATAAGCAGGTTTGAAATTTTCGATTATAATACTGGTGCTTAAACTTTTAAAGTTTTATTAGGGCGTATTGGAATGCCGTTCCAGTATCTCGAGCTTTCCATTGATACATCAAGAGAGCCCAAATTCAAATTTTTAATATTGGGTATCCTTCGAAGCTCATGTACATGTTTAAGATCTGTTAATGACTAGAAATGCATTTATGGAAATGTTCCTTTTTCGATGTGTTTTCAGCTTAAAAAGATATATTATAGGGATTTGCATTTGGTGATGTATTCTTAAAATTTCATGTTCAGTTGGTTGTGAGGAATTTCGAATTTCATTAGGATGATATTTTACCCACCGCTTTTAATTCCACATTCTGCACATTTTTGATGTGTTTATTTACACAGCTTTTTTGGTGCTCAGGGTAAAACGACTATTCCCAAAATATTGTTGCCGCTTAAAGAGCGTTTCAATTGTGGGGACTATAATATCAAGGTCAAACCGTTCGCCTGAATTATCACTATTCGATATATTTCTGTTACTTTAGAACCATCCTAATTTCTCCTATAGCTTAAAAATAATGTATTTTCTGGTTTTCTTTGTCTTTTTCTTTCTCTTTTTTTTTTTACAGCTCCAGAATTTATTTATTTATCCGGTATTATAAAAATAGTACCGGTTTTTAGTAAAATACCGCCAGTGTAAAAACAAGCGATCATTGAGAATGTTTGTAGCAATGAAGCTCTGGCAATGAGTTTATTCATTTTAAATTTTGTTTTCGATGATATTTTAGTAGGAAAATTTTTTGAAAACTTTGACGTAAGTATTTACAGTTAACATTGCTGAACCTGAAGTGGTTCGCCGAAATTGGAAAAATGGTTCTGCTTTCGTGTTAAATTGTGAAGTTAAATGTTCGGCCGGCTCGAAAATAATTTTACGCTCAAAATGCTCTTAGAGAACTCGGATTTAAAATTACAAACTAATACAACTTTTCGCTTTGAGAAATTCAATAATTTCGAAACAATTTCTAATTGGAGGAGCTGCAGACACACTTTTATCCGCCGTGTGCCGTTTGAAACTTTCCGACCGAAATAACTCAAATTCCATCTTTATGCACTATCTTATCGAAGGAACAGTTACGAATAAAAACTAGTACTACTACTACACTGTATGAAGAACCATTTCCTAACACTTTACTACTCTAATATGTCTAGTAAAAAAACCACAAATATGCCGAATTATCAGTAGCAACTTGAGAAACGGGATTTGTATCGCACCTGGAATTTGTCGAATCCGGAAAATACCTACAAAACAGCCTACCCCGCTGGATATGCGTATACAAAGAAGTTGGAAACATAACTTCGGAAAACTGTATCATCAATTTTGGGAACTGATTAAACAAACTCGTTTTATACCGGCCTTTATCTTTTATTTCTTTTTTTTTTTTTTTTAACCTCTTCGAAATGTGGATGTAATCACCTCAAAAATCAAAATCGGAAATTTTATGATATACCTATTATACACTTTTATGTTTCTTCGAGTACGGAGAATCGAAAAGAAATTTTAAAAAACGCGTGTCTAAACGGTAGACGGAATTTTGTGATCTATAGTTGAACAAATAGTAAAAGTCGGTGTTCATGTCGTTCGAAGTGTATTCGGGGAATCGCGATTTTGATCTGAAGTTTTTGAGAAATTCAAGAAAATGTGAAAAAATTAACAGCCAATCACGGTACGGTTGTTTAGTGTTACTAGTCAACTGACTTGTATCTTGTGACGCATGAAGCAATCGCGAAAAAAATGAACTAACAAGTTTTTACTTTGAAATAAATAAACATTTTTAAAGATTTACGTTTTTCCGGGATCGTCCAGAAGTGTACAATGTCTTTCTAGTATTTGTAATCTGGAAATTATTAATGCGATCTTTCTACGTGTGTTTTTTTTTTTTTCCAATTTTTAAACGTGACTAATTATTTATTATGGTAGTTTTGTCGTTACTTTAAAATAAACAAATTACGCCGGTTACAACATGGTCGTAATCAAATAAAATTATTATCCACCACACTTCGAAATATTCATGCCTCTATAAAATACACCAGTTTCAGGTGAAAACTCGACATACTTGGGTTAGTCCTTCTTCGACTAATTTAATTATTTTTTAATTTTTCGAATTAGTTTCCTGTAGCGATTCAAAAATCTCAGTCATCGAAAAAGTCGATTTTTCCGGATTCTTGGTTACGTCTTCCCAGTACTGAAAGCAATGATCGGAGCTGCGTGGCTCAATTTGAAATTGGCCACTTACTTCTGGATTTCGTCCTAATCGTAACTTCCTTTTCAAGAATTATCGCTTAAGGCAATATGCCCATCCGCCCTTTTTAACCTTTAATCCGTTTATCTATTGCATTTGCGACTTTTTTCACGTTCTCACTTACCAGTTTTATCTTATATTTGTTTTGTTTGAGCATCTCTTTTTAAACTTGTTTACAATTTTCTACCTTTCAGATCATTAGGATGACTCTCCGCAGATGCTATAATCGTATTTTCTTCAAACGTTCTATGCTTCTTTCCATTATAATATTTCACTTTTTTAGCTTTCTTCTTTCTTTATCTTAATGTTGTTCCCCTATATATTCCTTTATTTCATCTTTCAGAATCCAATTTGCTCTTTTCATTACTGTAATTTATTAAGTTACGCGATAAAAATATTCCGGAAAAATTGTAATGATGGGCAAGAAAATTTCAAAGGGAAAAAAATTAAAAAGAAGTAGCATACTTATTGAATCGCAAAAAAAAAAAGAAAAAAAAAAGAAATTCCATGCGTAAATTTTAACTTTTTACAAATAGTTTAAAAATTTTCAAAATGTTTTCGATGAACCGGGTATTACCACGAACATCTGCAGCGCAGTAGAGCAAGGAAAAAATAATTAGGTAAAAACGTTTAAGAGATTGTCGGACTTGCAAGGAATGACAGACGCGAAGGAAAATAAGAAAAACTATACTAATAAACACTGGGGAGAGCGCGGAAAAACCAGAATTTAAAAGGGATGAGCGTTCAATGGTAGTCAGTAGCGCAAAGAAAATGATGAAAAAGGTGAAAGATAGAAGGCGATTATATGCCAAAGCAGGAACCGCAACATTTAACATATACAGAGATCTATTAGAGCACGTGAGAATGTACGGTCGATGTTTAAAGCTGCTTTATTCTACGAAATTCGGTACAAATAACTGTCGAGCAGTTGGCAACGTTTTCGGTAATCGTTATTTTCAAAGCCGGCCGGCGTATTTAAAATCTGGTAATAAATATGCGAGCGAATACGGGAGGCCTTAAAAGAAGTTAACGGGTATGGAAAAATCCTCTCGCATGCACCCGGTATCCGACTAAAGTTTTATATCATCCAGCGCTACACTCAGGAAACATAAACTGTCTGGGACAAACCCCACTGAAAGAATTAGTAAATATATTAATATCTCTCCTTCCATGTATTTCAATCTTCCGTATGATATCAACTAAATTAATTATATTAATATTCACTCTTTTCAAGAATTAAATAAACTTAATTCACCTCCCGCGATAATACAATTAACCATCATTTCTTAAGTATTATGAAATCTCAGTATCCCCATTATATGCAGATCTTCACGGACGGCGTGTGCTGAATATCCAGCTACCAATTAAGACGTGGGTGCTGCATTGCTCATCCCGAATATTTTTACACGGAGGTTTAGATTGTCTGCCCCGAGGCTTCAGTATTTACGGCGGAGCTCTTCGCTATTCGAATGGTCTGTAAATATATTTTAAATGTCCTCCATTACAACTTGGAATTTTGTTATATCCTCGGCTGGCCTTAGCTCCCTTCGGTCTATTAACGGGCTTGTTATTTTAATCATAAAAGTCACCCTCTAGTATTGGAAATAAGGAATAAATGTAGGAGTATCGCGCATTGCGTATAGCAATTGCCATGTATTTTGTACAACTAGAATGTACAAATAGGTAGTCACGATACTTGAGCGAGCAATACGACGCTGATCGCGCAGTTTGGTGGAATTATCAAGTTTTACTGAGATTACCTAGTCACCGCGCTATTCTTCTTAATGATAGTGTTGATACGGTAGCTGAAAGCGCTAGTATATTATTATCCGGAGATCAGTTCCTACATATATATCTCATCTACGGACCTAATGAAGAAAATTAAAAGGGATAATAGAGCGGACTTGCAAGTTTTTACAGATTCTTGTCTCAGTATAGGTAGAACATAAAGGCTTATTCGACCGTTTTTTCCGCTTCTGCTACAGTTGGCAGATTTGTTATAGTTATTTGCAGGCTGCGCTCGGGTCATTCTGGAGTGCGCGAAACTTTTTGTAGTAAGTCTTCCATACCGGAATTGTAACAATCATAATCAGTTTTAGAGAGGACATTAATCATTTGTTTTGTTAAGTTGTGGTTGGATAGAATCACTCTTTAATTGACGACTTAACGGATATTGGAATATATCTCTACCATATTGTATGTATTCGTTGCTATATACTGATGATGACCGTACTACCTTAATAATTTCGTCCAAATTTGTAAATATGAACCGTATACTTACTTGACTGATACGTACGTATCGTGCTCCCCGTAGGTAAATTTGTTCCTCCAACTGGATTAGAACAGTTGAACTGATACGCTGGTTGTCTTTTACTGTCTTTCCTTTTTCCGTCCTCGGCTCTTTATTCACTTTCTTAACTTTTGCTGTTCAGTCGCACTCCAGTATCAGCTGCACTTCGGATATGGTTAGTTTTTAATTTTCTACTCATTCTCTTTCGGCATTCGTAGGATAAAAACACTGCGGCCATGTTTGTTAGAACTAGATTGCAAATGCATAAAATATATATTATCCAGCTTCTGCTATTCATAAAATTTCGTCAGTGGCCAGATGGTTTCTTACCCGGCGAAAAAAAGAATCCCACATCATAAATATGGGTGTGTCATAAAAATCTAGATGTTTTCTAGATCAAAATATTTCTCAACCTTTTTTTTATGCTCTTTTGATATCCCATATTTATTGAATAAAGATAAACTTATAATTTTCTTGATATATTTATCATCAAATTTATGACGTCTTTTTACTATATTTTATTACGAGAACCGTTTTCATTCTCAAGATGGTACAAATTACCTTATATAAATGAAATTAAATTATTGCACGTTAAATGCAAAAGAAAAAAAATAAAAATTAATAATAAAAACATTTTTTATGAATAAATGAAAATAAAATAGAAGAATATAATCTATTTTTTAATGTGAACTTTGTGATTTGCCGACATTTAACGGTAATTTCAATGTTAGATTTAAATGAAGTCAGCATTAATCTCAAATCTTTTCTGTTAACAACATCTGCACGATTTCTTCATTTAGTTAAAAGTAAATTTCCTAAAACCACATTCAACCAAATATCTCATGTTGGAACTGCTGTAATTAGTAATTCATAAAGTTTTCAAAGATCATTAACCCGAAGATTTTCCTCGTTATTTCTAAATATAATTTGAGCTGAACTACCATTTTGTAGCTCAATAATCTGCTGCTGATGTGTTAAACTTCGGATGCATCTACTGCGAATTAGGAATCTTTGTTAGCCAGTCTCTGGAACATTCATTTCACAAATTATCGCAAAATCAAGTTGTTTTCAATATATGATTTTTTAAGATGTTCGGTATGTTAAGTCGTCATCAGTGATTGTTGCCTTTTCCATTTCGAGTGCAGGACAGTGAGAGAACTTATACCGCGCGCAAAGTCTTTCCAAAAAAAAGTTTTTAGTTCATCCGAAAAAGCTTGAATGTTTCTTTTTACCGCTATGAAGTTACTTATAATTCTTCCCTTGTAACTGTCTATTCGGAACATTTAATGTTTCAAAAATATCTCCTCGACGGGTATAATATACCATTTTTAAAGTTGATAATTTCATTTTGAAAATTACCGTCTTTAATAAATAAAATGATATTGTGCCAAAGGCGAATAAAAGAAGGTTTAAGACGTAACCAACTCACTTCAGTGTGCAAAAATATATACCTATTTAGAATCTTCATTATTGTTTTCATTAAGTTTTTGAAACAAATAGTCTTGAAGAGCGTTTAATTTAATTTTATTAACAGTTTTTGATAACGACTGACAGTTTTAATCTGCTTCCAAAATTTTTTGCAATTCCTGAATTAGTACACGGAAAATACAAAAAACTGCAGGTACTGCCAATTGTGGGGCAAATATCTTTTATATTTTGACGCTGAAGAATTACTCAAGAGAATACATCAAGTTATTTCATGTGCATTTTGGTCCATAACAGTTGATAATACAACAGAAAGTGCTAAAAAATAATCAATGTCTTTACAGCGGTTTTCCTGTTTTGGTAATTAATGGTGGTATTTTGTAAAATTCTATTAAACCTCTTTCTAGTTTATTAGACTTTTCAACAAAAACAATTGTTTTATTGTTGGAATTCTCTGAAACTCGGTAAAATAATCGAAAGGCATTATTACTATTAGGTAGTTTTGTAACTGATGGTTGCATGCTGTCATTTGTCAATGTATTTTTACATACTAAACATAACAGAATAAGTGGATTATATATGGTGATGGAATAAAACCGTAAGAATGATATTCTACAGAATATCGTTGATACTTTTTCTCTACATTATAAACTTAAAATTAAATTATAAGTTTTATATAGATAAATAAAGCCGTATTAGCAAAAAATATATACACCTATATATACATATATCCGACAACTTTTAATCAAATTTTGAAATTCTAGAAAATTTTTTAACAAAAATTGCCATTAACGGTTATGTTAGTTTTTTTGTAGCAGGATAGAAAAATATTACATTAAAAAAAAAAAAAAAAAAAAAATAAATAGTAAACTGCTTCCACGGACACTTCTAATTGAATGTTGCTATTTTACGTTTTTACATACATGTATGATTTCTTAAATTTCTCAAATTGTTCATGGTCAACAATTAATAGCGGTAATCAACAGCTTATAGATACGAAAACGAGTGATTTGATAGAGTTCATAGAGATATGTGGCTTAACATCTCTTATAATAAAATTGTTAATAGCATGAACTTTAGATTTAGTAATAGGAACAAAGGAAACTGTGTAGAAAGGGAGAAATCACTGTTCGATAATGGTCATCAGTATCAGCCTTCATTAAGAATAAATGTTTTATTAAATGAATCAAGAAAAAACGTATGTAGATATACACATCAAAATAGTATACTTGTTAGAAATTATAAAAGAGCTGATTTTCTAAACAATCGGTTCCGTGTTATAAAACCATCGTATGAAACTCGAGACAATAATGAAGCTGCTTCTTATTTTGATAAACAATTACAAAGAATTCTGGATGAAACGGTGCCTTTACAAATAAGAGGTGAAAGCTCGTACCCGCGGTGGTTTACTAAAGAAATAATATGAAGGAATCGTTTAAAGTATAAAACGGACAAGTCAGGAATTCTTTAAGCAGAATTTTCAAAATACACGTAAACAACTTAAATTAAAAATAAGAGCTGAAAGATACAGGTTGGAGACTGAAATAGAACGCAGAATGAAAATTGAACCGAGGGGATCCTGGGCTTACGTTAACCAAGGTAAAGGAAAAAACGCGTCTTTGAACAGCAACACTTTTACACATCAGGGAGAAATATTGCAAAATCCTGAACAGATTGCATCTTCTTTGGCTGAACATTTTGCATCGGCGTATTCTAAAGCGGTGTGAGCTTCCTGGTTTTGTGAGAAAATGGGAAATAATCTTGCCTCATCAAATCACATAACAATAAAACATATCACTAAAGCCGAGGTATACGAAACATTGAAGACATTAAAACCTAAACGTACATTAGGCCCTGATAGTATACCACCATATATATATATATATATATATATATATATATATGTACTGACCTAGCGTCAAGTCTTAAAAATTCGCTATAAAAATGTTTTAATCATAAAATCCAGATCCTAAAGTTTTTAGAAAATGTATAAACATTTCTTTTCTTATATTATAGCGAGCTGGTCAGTAAATTGCTCAAACAGTAGTTTTTTTATTTGGCCAATTCAATTACAACGCTAGTTGCTTGTAAGTGGATTCATATTTCCCTAGTAAATGTAATGTTTTATGTTACTCTTTATTATTACACCAGTGTCACCATACGCTGCGCCATAGGATGATTTGTAAAGTATGAGTTGTAACCGGAGAAAGTAGCATATCTTGTATTTGCTAAATGAGTTTCAGATATTAAAAGTATGTCAATATAATTCTGAAGTATTTGCATTTGCATCTCAGCGATATGGTTTAGAACAGCATTGGCATTTCAGGTTACAATTTTAAGATTTTTCAGTTTTTATTTATTAAAGCAGTTATAATTGTTTGCATAACGCCCTTTAGCAGCTGGTTTTGCTGTTCCATCATGTTGGAGAAAAGTGTTTTTATTTCATTTAGAAATATACGTAACATGAGAATAATAGGATAACCAAGAAGATAAAGGAATTTACAGATTTTATGAATGTGAAATGGAAATTAAAATAATTTTTCCTGCATCAACCGTTCTGTTATTACTTCCATAGTTCGCCTTCGCTTTAATCTCGTTTTTTTTTGGTTTTTTTTTGCTCTCTTTTGGACACATCAACCGGGAACCTTTTATATCTTGATACGGTCAAATATTATTAGGAGGAAGGAACAAATAATAGAAACAATTTGTGGAGAAGGAAAATATAGGACATAAGAGACGCAATATGGAGTAGGAAGAACAAATCACAGGAAAAAGCTGGAGTAGAAAGCAGAATACTCAGCGGCAAAAGATCAATAATCAAAGAACACGAGGACAATATGGAGAGATAAGCAACGAAAAACGAAAACGGGAGGAAGGCAACAGTGAATGGTGAAGGTACGCAGACAACAACAGAACGACGAAGTGAAGGAAACATAATCTGCTTCCTACTTCTCTCTTTCGTTTTGATATTGTTTAGTCTCCTTTTTTGTGTCCCTTTCGTCCTCCTATGTTAAATTTGACCTGTGATACAAATCGTGTTCTATTCGAATACTCTTGTATTTCCCCGGGCAACAGGCAGCCCTTTATTTTAATTTGATTGGCCTTGGCTTCTTGACTCCATTCTTGCTCTTCCATCTCCTTCTGTTGCTCCTGTATTGGCTACCTTCATTTCTTCTATTTATAATCGCTTATTGATATAATTCCTATGTTTCATCATTCTGCTAGTCTTTTGCATTGGGTAAATGCGCAATGTTGACGCGCCCAAAAATACAAAAAAAAAAAAAGAATGAAAAAAAAAGACATTATTTTATTGGTGTTAATAGCTAAGTACCCACCATACTCACACACGAGGTATTTTTCTTTCTTACTCAAGTACATTTTCATAAATGTATGCATAAATTGTACTAAATAAATTTGCCACCTGGTTATTTCCAGAATGCGGAACCATTGCTAAAATCAAAAACAAAAAAAACAAAAAACAAACAGGTTAGTATATTTCCAGTTTTAGGCATTTATATGGACGGCAAATGTTGACCTCGAATTCCATAAGTAAGCCCAGCGTAACAGGAACAATCATTGAACCAGGGAAATCATTTAGACTATGGTGTAATACTTTTTTTAGAGCTGTTTGAAGTGAATGCTGTTTTATTTTCCGGAATTTTGAGCTCAATTAAGCTGATCTTACAAAATGCTCTTTTAATCATATGCTGTGTAAGCGCTTAAGTGTAGGAAAGTTAATAGTGCCATGTCAGCACTTGTCTATTTGTACTACAATCACTCTTACTTTTATGTATCAGTAAATCTAATTGCTTCTTGACGAAGCTACAACTACTTTGTTGTCCGTCAGAGATGGTAGTAACGGTATGACGCAAACCCGTTAAGTAAATAGAAGTACATTTTTGTAACTTCGAAGCTGATTATGTTAAATGGTATTTTACGTTTACGCGACTAAGGGCTAAATTTCATAACGATACCGACCTTGTATGTAATTGTAATCGAATTTTAAAGTTTTAAACTGAGATCAAATTTTTGAAAATTCCCCTTGCTTTTAAAGTTAATGACCATAATTCCCGACAATCCCGAAAACAAAAAAGAAAATTGATCGTTATCGGTATTGTTTATGCGCGTTCGGAGAATATTAGATGTGACGAGTTTTTCCTTAAAGCATCGCTATCACAATTATACCAGCGCACTCAGACGGTTTTCCAATGTATACATATATTTTCCTTTTAATTTAATTTTTATTAGTTCAATTATTTATCTAAATTTTATTTTTATATATATATTTTTTATTATTATTATTACTATTATTTGTTTTTTCATTTTTCTCTTTATTAGATTAGCGCGCGACCAAAGAAAACGCAAAGTGGCGCCTTTCTCCTGTTCATCCAAGACAAATAAACCCCGTGTCTATATTTACTGCTAAACATGGACGTAAATTTTAACTTAGAACGTTAGTCTACGGACTTCCTGCTGCGAAAGAGACGAAAACCAAAAATAATGGCAATTATAATAATAATAATAATAATAATAGTGATAATAATGATGACATAAGTAATAATTTTAGGTGTATAATAATAATGAAAACAATGATAATTATAATAATAATAATAATATTTACCAAAACAATAATGGATTAAATAATAATTATGAGGACAATAGGAACGACAATAAAAATAATGATAATAATAATAATAATAATAATAATAATAATAATAATGGTAATCATTACAGGAATATTATTTCTAGTGGAACCGAGAATGTTTTATTTCTCAGCGACCATTGAGTGCTTTTATTGCTCATGCTGAAAGTTATTCCGAGAACTAGAAATATTGTCATAAGCCCTTATTGAGCAAATTTACTTAGTTTTTGTTACAAATATTGTCTCTCTAAGTGAAAGCTATAAATATACGTTTCCCCTTCGGTCTCGCTGTCTAATTTTTTGCTTAGCGCGAATAACATTAAAACTTATATATCTGATCTCTTCATAAGCCCCTTTCAAAAGATCACCCAAATTGAGAGATTGTATCATTAATCTCTATCGCACTTGAGAAAGCTAATTCCTTCTTGTCCAGTAACTGACCTTTACAGGATTAAGCTAAAATATGGATTTCCTCGGAATAAAACGTTGTTTATTAAAAATTGAAATACAAGCGTTTAATATTGATAAAATTTTAGCGATAGAGAATTGAAGAGAGAATGCATTCCAGCATGAAAATAGAGATTACGTGCGTTATCAGCTGCATCAATATCGTGTGATGACAAAAAAAGCAATATGTCGTGGCAAAGATTCGATAGGAAGAAATCAGAGGAAGAGATGCGATACATCGACAGTGTAAATATTGAAGAGATTATAATATTGAAGGGAAGAAGAGAGATCGCAGAAGATTTTTCTCTTAACGTAAAAGAAGAAATTCATTCGTTACCAATTCCCGATATTTTTACTTTTCTATACAGCCCTTTCCGCCCTCTCTGCTCTGGTCTAATCTTTTCCCCTACCTTAGCAGTTCGATTATTTCCTCTATAGTTCGTCTGCGGTTCAATCATAGTCTGCTTCCGGTTTCTCTTTTCCGTTTTCCCCTTGTTCAATCACCTTTGCGTCTCTATGACCCTCCAAAGCTCAATTATATCTGCGATGCGAATCACGTCTTGTTCGAATGCCTCTTTATTTCCCTGAACGTGCTGCTACCCTTTATATCTTGTGCGCCTTGACCTCCCTACTCTTTATAATGCCCACGCCATTCTCGCAATACCCTCTCTCAATATGGTTCCTTTGTTAGCCTCCTTTATCTCCTCAACGTCTTATCTTTTCCTTATATAATGTACGATTCTCTGCATTTGGTAAGCATGCCCAAAAAATTAAATTAAAAAAAAAAACAAACAGAAAACTCTTGTTTATATTTTCTGTCCTTAATTGCGTGTCCTAACAGACATACTGAACGCGCGCTTACAAAGTATTTAATTTGATGGCTGAAATAAATCCTTCAAATATGTCTGATTTCCGGCCAGGCTAAGCTTCTCCCGATTGCATTATGTCTCCGACTTCCAAATAAGTTGGTAGCTATCGACGTTCCGGTCTACAGTTTACTTCACTTATTTTTGACCACCTCGCGATGAATTATGCTGTTCGCCCTTTCTTGTTATCCATTAAAAGTCTTCCGCGATCTCCCTCAATGTTCTTCCCTTCAATATTATAATCTCTTCAATAGACATACGAATAATAATAATAATAATAATCTCTTCAATATTTACACCGTCGATGTGTCGCAGCTCTTCCTCTGATTTCTTCTCACTTAATCTCTGCCAAACGACATATTTCGTCTTTATCTCCTCACACGATATTGATGTAGCCGATAACGCACCTAATTAGTAATTACGTCTCTATTTTCGCCATGCTGGTATGCCCATTCTCTCATCAATGTCATTCCCCGAAACCTGCTATTCGTAGATAGTTTTATTAAACGATTACTAAACTAGTTTTATTACGAGGAAATCCCCCCACCCCCCACCCCGTTTTAGTCATCTCCAGTCTTAAACAATTTCTACGATTAATTTTCCATATTTCATATCTTCGACTTTGCTGAACTTTTCAGAGAATTACTCCGATCTCTACATTCGGAGTTTCTTTTTCAAACTGCAACGAAACAGGAATACTTTTAATTCTTTTTTTCTCATATGTGACCATTTTTATCGGGGGTTCAAAGAGAATTTTCAAAAATCTTTGTCTTCGGTTCGATCTTTACAGGCAAATTAATGTTCACTCTATTACTTAAATCCAGTTACTTTTTGGTTGTTGCAGATCCCATTTATGGTCTTCTGAGTTATCAATTCATGATCTTTTAGTGGTCACCAGCGACGTCACAACGGAAAAACAGATACGCACGAACGTGTATTCTAATGCAAAATACCGCTCGATGTTGCGAAAAATTAATTACGCACATCCTGTTCGTTGTTTCGCGGTATGTTTAAAATATAATTGATAATTCGATACATTACTGCGACCGCATTAGCTTCATTGGTGCAACTCGGACATATTTTTTATATGTTGCAACCTTCACTTAGTTCAGTAATAATTATGTAATTCGCGAAAGAATGTTTGAACGCGCAAAAGCGTAATTAATTATTCCATAAATGTATAAATGCAAAGTATAAATTTGGCGATTGCTGTTACAATCACAATTATGCCATTAAAACGAGGGTTGAATTTTACACTAAAGTTTAATTGTAACAACGACGTTGGTGAACATTTTCTATTTTCCGAATAAAATACCTTAAAAATATTTTTAATTTATTCTTTTTATTGTTTTATTTTTTTTTTTTTTTTTTTTTGTTTATTTGCCGAAAAATATAACATTAGTCCAGCATACTTAGAAGATTATAGAAGGAAGCAGAAAAATATGAGAACCTAATTTAGTCGGATAATAAAGAAATAAATGTAGCAAGAGCAAGGAGGACAGGAAACGAGGAAAGCAAGAGTATGAAAGAAGCATTGTACCGAGTGGGGATTCCTAGTTTCAACAGTTCGCAGTAAAAATATAAACGCTCAGATAAGAGGGGAAAAAACATTCGAATAGGATTTGTTTGAGGTCACATATAAAATGGAAGCTATGAGAATGTAATGGACAAGAAGGAGAAATATAGCGGGAACTAAAGAGCGGAGGCTAATGAAGAGTGTCCAGTATACGTAGACTGTGCAAATAACAGAAATCACTGAGCGACGAAGAAATGGAAAGTTATAGAACACCACAAGGACGATTGGGGAGTGAAGACTGAATAGATGGGTATAACAAAGCGGGATTAGAAAAGGATGAAGTGCAACTGTCAGACACTATAATCGCCAATAATAAGCAGAATAGAAAAAGATTAAGAGCTGAAAACTATTTGGTAAACGGACACCAATTTAATGCCGCCGTTCAAGAGAACCGACTAATTCGTTGCCAGCAATACCGAAGTGACCAGGCACCCAACAAACATTCGATATTTGGATAGGATATTTACACAGAAATCATAGATCGAGTTTGTATGATAAGGGAATCACGTAAGTGAGAAGGAGAATGGGAGCAGATAGCTAAAAGAACATTTTCAGAGTCGGACATTATTAAGTATCTAAGAGAATTGCGAGAAGACGAAATAAACATAATCGAGAATAGAAGATTGTAATTAGTTCCACGGCGCGGCGAAGTCAAAGGAGGGCAGTTTAAACGATTCAAAGTAGCCTGAAAGTGGGAGAACGAAAGAGGCGCCAACACCATGACGGCTTACAGATGCTTCAGTAAAGATCAGGTGCTATGAGAGCAAAATAGACTGTAAATAGTATGAGAGTAAATTCCTCTTTAGCAATTTCACGTAGGAGAAACTTTGTCGAGGCAGAAAGGAAAGATAAACTAGGAAGGTATAAATAAAAAGAACAAAAAACAGAAAAGTAAATTTTTCGTAAAAATAAATATAGGGAGAAAACCTAGCAAGACGATTATCCACATGTGATAAGTGTGGAATTTTTTTAGGAGTAAAACGCCAATTACGAAAAACAGATATATACCATTGGATGAGTTAGGCGGCAGCCGTTTAATTAGGAAGCGATAGCCAAGGGGGGATCTACGAATAGACAGAGGAGGAACATTTTACAATGACAGCGGGGGAACGAGAAGATTTCCAAGGCAAAGACGCAAACAGAAATATTAAATTCGGTCCAGCTTTGAAAGAAGAGACCTAGACCCATAGATACATGAACAATAATCGATTCTGGAGAATTCATTCTTCTTTTTTTAGAAGCTGTTTTTTTTTTGTCGACTAATTTTGCGTATTTCATTTTGGAAGCCTTGTCGGATTTTGTTTGATGCTAGTTCGTCCCGATATAGATTAGATCTAAATCTCCACACTACAGGTTCTTCCCGCGATACTTTTAGAATGTACATATTAGAAGCCGTGTTTTTCTTCAATGTTCCTGTTGTAGAAGTGTAACTCAAAAAATATTTTTCCGTAATTTTGTAGATCACGGTGTAACTTTTTGCCTCTGCGTGAAAATTGTAAAAAATTTCCTTCGATCGCCTTCGTACGTCGAAGACTACCATCACTGTTTCCGCTTTTGTTTCCGAAAGCAACAATCATCGAGTGCTTACCGCTAATAATATATCAACACAATAGTGTAAGATGTCGCGTATTCTGAAAGACTTGAGAACTTGTTCGAAAAATATATTGATAATATTTTTTGGTAATCCTTAATTCGCTTAAACACGAAATTCCTTAATAATTTCAATTCGAAAAACATTTTTTCTATACTTTTCGGAAAAAATGTTTTGTCGAAGTAGTTTTGCTAGGGGGTCCTTTCTCGCGATAAATATTTCTTCTTTTCTTTAACTTTAATTTAAGGCGAGTGTGTAATTGTCAAGGCCGTGACAAATACGCCTGGGGAAATTAGATTGTTATTTCTTAAGAAAGACTTCGCGCTCTCCGCGTTCATTAGAAATTAAACGAATAAGTCGCCGACATTCTTCTGTGATGTTCTGATACTCCGGAACATCCGCTGAACAAAACGAACGACACTTTGCCAAAGAGGCGCTCTAATAAGACAGGCATAATTGTGCCGGAGTCGGATGTGCCCTACACGTGTAATTACCGTGAATGCTGTAGTGAATAGGGGACCGACCAGCAGGGATGAATATCATCTGGCTTTCATTCCGTCGCGAAATTTGATTTTCTTTGTTCATCTCTACTCGTCTCGCACAACTCCGAGCAAATTAATTAAGCTGCTATTTAACAAAATACGTTTCAATTATTAGACGATGATTAAAATCACAACGATTATCCGAGCGGTTAATCCGCGTATAAAAATAATTTTTACGTTTGTAAGTGATAATTCGGATATCCGGAACGAAGTCTCGATAACACCGCCCAACAAATTATAGTAATACCGCGAAAGAATAGAAGAAAAATTATTCAAAAAATGTATTTTATTATTTTCACCGAATTTTTAAATTTATGAGATACCGATAACGTTTTTATAATTCAATCCTTACAAAAAAGAAAGAAAGAAACGAAAAAAAAAAACGTTTGCGCGGATAGTTAATATAAACCCGGGGATACTTAAATTTTAATGGTCGATCGTTTTCATTTTTGAAAAATAATCATCTTGTTAAGCGCAAGTGACGCCGAGTACACACGTATGTCGGCTGAATACTTTTTTTTTTTTTTTTGTTTTATTATTTATACAGAGTCATTGACCCCCCATTACAGTAATCTAATCTAATTAAAATCGAATAGGACATTACATTTTCTTTTTTACAAATTTGCTACGTATTTTTACAAATCGTGAACAACCGCTAAGCTAAGTTAAGAAAAGGAACATAAAAACCGCGCGCTAAATCAACGTTTCCGAAGCGGATATGAATAAAGAAGATGTTATAGTTTTAGATTTTCCAAAAAATTGTTTGAAAAATAGGTAACGAAATAAGGGCGCAGCGTACACGGAGGACAAGAGTTGGGCCCTTCCCCAGGGGATTTTTGATGGTAGGTGTATCGGGGAGCTAAGATTAGTTGTCGACAGTTTTGGTTTTTTGAAGTGGGGATTGGATTACCGGACGACAGGTACAGCCTACGGATCGAGGGTTGGGTGTATCAGTGTGTTGAGTACAGCCTAAAAATCTTGGGGCGGCAGAATTTTGAGTCCCCGTAGTTCACAGTTCGGGTTATTGAATGAAAATGTAAGGTTTTTGGACCGAGGCGAATTTTGGGTCCTGGAAAAAAAAAAGAGGGCTGGGTTTTGAAAATGATTGAGCTAATGGATTCGTCCGATTTCGCACATTGCGCGCACTTCTTGCGTTATCATGTCGAACTTCTGAGAATGAAGATACACTTATATTTTGGCAAAATTCGAATTATTTCATGAAATCGATTTTTAATTCGATTACTACGCGAAGATGGTTTTTTAGCCGAAATTTAGTTTTACAGTTTCTAGATATCGTACTCAGCAACGTTTAATGAATGGGTAAATGAAAGGGGGGAGGCTGAGCGTTAATCGCAAAGTCACACCGAAGATAAATTACCATTGTCGTGTTCTCAGCTCTATATTGTAACAAATCGTCTACTTACGGGTGACCCTGTTTCGCAGTGCCAGTAAAACGGATTCAAGCCAATGAAACGACTTCTCACTATCTCCGGTTCCTGTTTCCGTCGGGGCCACCACACTAGATCGCGCGGGGTCACTAAAATTAATTCGTATTTTTCGTTTTTGCTCTGTCCCGGGCACCTGTAAGGATAGGCCTCGCACCTTTATCAGCTGTTTAATTTTATGGTTCCGAGAAGTACAAACGTCCGTTATAACATGTATATTGAAAGATCGGCAATAATAACATACACATATCGATAATCCGAAAATCGGACAAAATGACTAGCAGATGTAAACGCGCATATTTTTATACTCTGCTCGCAACAATGTAACAACAATTAATTAAATTACGAGTAATAATCCGTACCTGAACGAGAAGACAAAAGCCAAAAGACTAGTGCGATTCTTATCAGACAACTGATATACGCATATGACGAGCTTCCCTCAGCTCGGCATTTCTGACCAACACCGGGCAATACGTATCCGCCGCGGATGCCACTAGCCACAACTAGAAAGACACTCACACGACCACTACCCCATCACGCGTCGAAAATTAATCAGCGGATCGCAAGCATATTTTAAATGCTCGAAAACCAAGAATATAAAATGGCACATATTCGAAGAAATAATTTCTTATTCGAGCATCGCCGAAAGATCGCGGGATAAATACCGAATCCCCGTATTATTATATTAAAGGATACAACTGGGCGTAGTACCGGTCATGAGCGCACTTCAAACCGTGATGGTACTTGCCGGAATTCCGATACCTAATATATATATATATATATATATATTTTTTTTTTATATATATATAAATTTTTTTTTTATATATATATATAGTCTAACTCGATTATGTATTAGACAGACCCTTCATCGATTAATCTAATTTTTCGTAAATTACATTTCCGACGTAGCGCCGTGATGGAGCTATACACGTTTTTCAAAATCGAGTTCTCGGTTCTCAGTTGATTTTCATCCATTTCCATGTGTGAATGAATTCTTAATATTTCTCGCGACATTTAATAAAGTCTACTTTTCGGAGAAAATATCAATCTCGCGTTATTGTTATCGCGAATAGTTCGCCTAATAATAAGAAGTAGTCAGTCAGCTGCTGGTGCCAGATGTGGAAATTGCTGAACCGAAGACAATTTTCTATAATGCTCGACGTAATGCAATATATTTGATGTTGAAAAAGAAAAACAAATGCCGAACAATGAGTTTCGGGGTCGAAAAAATACGCGACTATTTTTATTTACTTTTATCCATCTTCAAGGGGAATGATCGAGTTCGGTGGAATTTTTAAGTAAGATGGCGGCCCCTTCACAATAATGTGTCGTCGGTGATAAGAGATTTGTGTATTTTTAGCGGAGAAAAAACTGTAAATTTAGATTGAAAACATTTCGAAAATTTATGAATATTATTTGAAGAATTAAGATTATTTTTCGGCGAATATGCCACATCCGGTTAGAACAGGGAAAAAGCACGTATCAATAACGAAAATATCCGATTCGGATTTAGACCTGAATAATCGCACTATAATATATCGTGGTCAGATTCAGACTACCTAGATGTCCTCACTAGTAAAGTAAAGTAAAGTCAGTACCCTTGATAAGGTATCATGGATTGTGAAGTTAAGCTTTCCATAATGGTACTAAGCCCAATGGCGGCACTAATGTGAGTAGGGGGGGCACGGTTCTTTTCCTTTCTCGATGATTCCTAATTATTTCTCTCTCTCTCTCTCTCTGTCAGGTACTTGTACAGAGTATTCATCTCTACTAATTCGTAATTTTTTGACACGGGGGATATCCGTGAAAAAGACGATTCGCTATGCAATTAAAAAAGTAATTAATCTCGAGGATATTATTTTCTCAATGATAATTTGTCGTTGTTTTCACTTAACTAACGTATAAATTATATACGCCTAGAGTATATTAACGATATCACGAATGATTCGTACACGGCTGAAGGCTTTGCTGCTAAGAGATTATGTTATATAATCGTTACAGTAATATCGCCGGACGCGGATGTATAACAAGATTATAAACCAACTAAAGTTGATAGTAAATTTTTAATTAACAATGCGGCCAAGCTCGTTTACGCTATCTAGTCGGTAAAAATAATTAATTGTATCATAATTTTTCTTTCTCTGAAGTATACATACCTCACTGTGCATAAACTTGGCGACGTGATGCAGATGCGGCAAAACTGCAATCATCTAAATCAAGAACACTGCCGAGGAGTGTGTATTTCGAATTTGCAAAAATTCGATTAATAATTAAGCGAGCATTAGCGGATAAAAGAACACGACAGGTTATAGATGCGGAAATTTCTTAAAAAATGGACGAGTTGTTAAATTAGAAGACGCGTCGTTTTAATTTAAAATTTTATTTATGAAATTTTTCATTTTTAGATTTTTCGATATCAATTCGGACTATAATTAGATTTCCGAAGAACGAGTCTGGCATACAAATTAAAAATCGTATCTTTCTACATAACGCGTAACAGTTTCGATGTTACCGTACTGATTAATGGGGCAACGTGTTTTTACCTAATTCGGTATCAATATGTAAATTTGAGACAGTATTAATGCTTAAAGTTCACGATCTGAAGAAAAAAAAACAACAACAACCTAATTCAATCGATATTCTTTTGCGTGTCAAATGATACATATTAAGTAAGTTGTGGAAAAAACTACATAAATCACCATTCTGAACAAAAGAAAAAAAAGAAAATGTCAATTTGGATTTAGTGTTGTTAATATTATCAATATGTTAAAATTGATATTTATTAGCGCGGCAATTTATATGCGAAAAAAAAAAACAAAATTTACCTGTCGGTCCGGTGTTATTTAAACAAAACCGTTGTTTTCTGCTATAAATATGTACGGTGCGTGCGTGCAGCACTAGGCGATAAGCCGGAATCTATTCCGAAAACGTAGCGAAACTTGCCAGAAAATCGCTAAAAGACCAATTAAAATCGCAATAGGCAGCAAATGTAAGACCTGTGTTATTAATAATAACGAGAGACGGATAAGTGGGAAAAAACGCGCTAACGACGAGCCCCCCCCAATGAAAATGGCTGCAGTAAAAATCCGACACACTTTACAAAACACCAGAATTACACTATAATGTCAGACAAGTTTAATGCTAGAAAATGACACCAAGTTTTTATCACTAATTGGCTGTGTCTAATTTAACGCGTTGATAATAATTAATAAGTGTATTTACTGTAACGTACAAAATAATTCGATTTTAAATATAACAATAATCTTACTATTTACAATAAGTTGTTAATTACAAGCCCATTTGTGCACTTATATAAACTTTCATTATACACACGCAGGTACATATTGATATTTGATGGAACTATGTTTACATCCGGTCGCTATTCTTAGCTTAACTAATTAAGTGTACACGCAGAAGGCTATTCATTTAATATACTTTCTGATTTCAGCCACACTACACTCACACACTCTTAAATTTTAAGCACACTAGTCCTCTGCAGCACCTTTATAAGTCAATTTTTTTTTGTTAAATTGATACACTTCTCCTACCTGCAATGTCGGGAATGCGGATTTAAAAAAGAAAAAAAAAAAATAATCGAGCGTGTCAATTCATTCGATGCGTGTCGTCTTTGAAAGAAAAATTTGCACAATTTACCTGATAATGCATATGCTGAACATTATCGACGGTGGTAGCGAGTAGCCGATTGGTCGCCAAGTAGCGTACTGCTAGTCATTACGGTCAGTTTTTATTCCGAGAACGGCAAGAAGCACAGCGCGCACAGGCGAAATCGCACAAAAACATAATTGTCTATAATCGTTCAGGCGAAAGCGATTTAATTGACCGATTTTAAGGCGAAATGCTGAAAAATCCGTCCGTAATACTAATCGAGGCGGACGTAACCGGCGACCGAAAACACACACACAGGCCAAGAAACAGACAAATGAATCAGACAAGACAGATGGAAGACACGAATCGGTTATTATTTTAGTACGTTTCGTGGTTGTGTTAGTGCGCCGAGTGCGCGTCTACACAAATTTCTTCGGCGACTTTCGTTTATGATGAAAAAATTGGACAAACTCCAACGATACGAAAAAACGCCATATGAAAAAAAGCATGCTTGTCAAACGGTGCATATCTTTCAATATTTCGCACGTACTACTTAATTATTCGTATTACACCGGACCGGATTAAGACGGCCAGGCAAACTATCGATTTTAATGGCCCTCGGTTGCCATTTGAGGAAATCGCCGACATTTTTTCCGTTGCTACCTTATCCATTTGCCAATTTAGAGCGCCTCTATCAGCCTCATCGCTGCTCTTTTTTCTTTCCGTTCGCCGATGACGAACACAGGCACTTCGACAAACTCCGTCGAAAAATAACGCTGCTTTCCGGTCCGGCACAGAAGCGTTAAGATTTCCCGCTAAATCCCGGAATTTCATGGGCCCGCTCGGTTCGCACAGTGGACCGAGGTAGTTATGGAAGAACTGAGTAGTATTAAACTCGCGACCAGTGCTTTAAGTCCGTTTTGAAAAATACTTTTTTTCCGATTTCGTCAATCGAAAGCAACCAATCTTGACGAACAGTGCACCTGTTTTGCGTCGCGTACAAATTTTGCAATTCGCCACGCAACATCGTCACGTTCTGCGGAAGAACTTATTTTAGACGGACGGCTTCCAGCGAGTGAATTTCAGTTGTAGAAGAGAACGAAAGTACTACGCATCAGCGGAAATTCACCTTAAGAAAATTTTAGTTTTACTCCTAACAGCGAATGGTAATATAGTTCCTAATAAATAAAAGATAGTTACCGACAACGCGCGAATTATTCGAGATTTTTCCCTTTAATTTCCTATTTTCAACATTACAGATGGGGCAAATTTATTCTGAAATTTGTCTATAACGGAGCAGGGAACTTAAGAATATAATGCGTGTATGTGTCGTCATGTAAGCGATAAATGTAGATGAAGAGATACGAAAAAAGCTGTGTATAAAGTAGCTCCCTGCAAGATTATTGGAAGGTGACGGAATGTAAACATAGTCCCGCCACCAACCACACATTGTGTCTAACTAGTCTGTATTTCTTTCCATTTTTTTTTTATACATATATAATCTTGTTATATCGGTCATAAAAGCAAATAAATGTAATAATAACGAGAACGCATAAAGAGACCACGCCCGAACATCCGAATAAACAGTAGCCTCGGAATCACGTTTGAATTAAGGTGTAGGCCAACGATTACTGATTGAATTTTAAACGCATTGCCCTTTCAGCGTATTCGAGGTAGCTGCGTAGTTTCTTCTGTCGAGAATAAGTGAAGTGTGTAAGGATTCTAAATTATAGAAATCGAACAGGGAAATCAAACAGAAAGTGTCTCAGGTCATCGACTGTAAGTGTAATGAACAAAATATACGCTCGGGGGCATCGGCAAGCCCAAACCTGTACGAGTAGGATTGAAACTTGCCATGGCCGGACAACATCTGCGTGTTGAAAAAATTTCATATTTTTAAACTCCAAGTCAAAACATCGTAGAAGAACTCGAATGTTTTCCTACTAGTGAACGTAATGTCCCACCGTCTCTGCCAAGCATCCAGTATCAGTTTATCCGCATATTTCCTAAATAGTTTTGTGGAAATCGGCTGCGGTATCTGTAGAAAGTTATTTTCTAGCAAGCTCAATTGTTTCATAGATGTGGAATCAGTCACTAATCGGTGCATTATATAGCCCTATCACTGAGATATAAATCCATTGGCAGGACGACACAGATCACACAAGCTGCCGAGGTAGGGCAAGTCTTATATAAACAACGGGAATTTCCTCTGGTGCTTATTTACTCGACGTAAAACTCGTTTATTGACATATAGAAGGCCTGGGTCAGCCCTTTTCAAAGTACGAACCGCTCCCTAAATGCCAACCACCAAGCATTGGATTGAATTTTGGCGAGTTTTGTGTAGAGGATATTTAGAGATGATCATGTTATAGTGAGGAATAAAAGCGAGATTTTCATCCACCATTATTCCGAGATATTTTAAAGAGGGGGTTATGAAGTACTGAATTTCCGGACACACTAGTGAAAGACTGGAAACCCGGCCAAACACTCTACAATCACCAAACACAAAAAAGCTGCACTTGGGAGGAGCGGAGAATTCCAAGCGAAAAATTCACCTATCGACTCCGGGGGTATTTTGAAATAATTTTTATTTGCTTATACCGATAATTACGATATACGTCAAATACCGGACATAGGTCGTCTGCGTACGACATTAAATGGCATTCATTGTTAAAACAGTTACAGAATTCCTCAACTCTATGCTGTACTACGGAGTAGAGCAAGTTCCATCGAGTGAGACTCAAAATTGATCCTTATGGGACACAGCACATGTGTAGCCTTCCTCGATAAAAATGCGATGCCTAGTTGGAGACTGGCGAATCTACCGGTGAAGTAACTCTAATAATTAAAGTAATTAAATACGAATTGAAATGAAATTTCCTTCAGTATATCAACTATCGCTGACCATCTGCAAATGCTCCACGAATATCGTAAGAGACGACCACTGCGGACCTACCTTTAACAACGGAGGTTTAATATTAGAAACTAGATTAAGTACTGCACCCTCTGAAGAGAATCCGGAACGGAAACCAAATTGGTTAGAGTGCAGCAGGTTCTTAAAGGACACCTCACTCAAAAGTAGCCTGTGGACAACCTTCTCGAACACTTTGCCGATCGAGTTGAGATATTGGACGGTAGCTAGTGACTAAGAAGGAGTAGTCTTTCGCAACTTTATATCTGTTACTTTCCAGCATTGTGAAGAGACCTGAAGTTGGATGCATTTAGTGAATAATGTAAGAAAGAGGTTAGGGGTGAAATTTCATCCACGAGTTTAACCGAGTTTTTTTATTAATAGTTGAGACTAGCTTCTTTAATGATAATGGTAGTAAAGTAAAACAAGTCCTTCGTAAAATAGAAAAACAGAACATTCGCAGTAAACCGGTTTTGGAATTTTTTCATCGGAACAAAAAGATATTCGATCGAAAAACATATACGTGATCGCGACAAAGTAAGTCCGAAAATGTAAAAGCGACCTCTTTACAGATTCTCTCCGGCTACGGAGTAACTGGTGAAAGTGTTCTTATTTCGGTGTAAATTTTTTTTTTCGCTGGTGACTCACCTTTTTTTGTTTTTTTTTTTCTTGTGAAAGCAACATCCTGTACCGTGTTTAACTGCTGTGGCTATTACGAAGATGCGCAGTTTGTTTTTATAGATATCTGCTTATTCCGCTAGTTCTGATAAATTGTGTCACAGATAAAATTGCATTGGGGGAATTCTCAAGAATGTTGGTGACTGCTTTGTTATTAATTGAAGGTGGCCGGTGGAGTGATAGTGCCGGACAGTCGCACAGTATGTGAGGAGTTGAGGGAGCAACATCAGGCACACAAACTTATAGACTATGTTAAGAGGAATTAATCTTGCAAAATCTTAACAGCCGCCTAAATAATTCATGAGATTTCTATTCAATCAATTACCGAATGTCGAGTTTTCATGTTATTTTCTTTTACTCCCATGGCGTGCGACTTACGCCACATTCTATCAGCGCATGTTTGATAATCACCGAGAATTAGTCCTACTGTTGAGCATCAATTTAACAAGTGGACAGGAATGCACAGGTCCGCCTTTTCTTTTTCTTTTTAATATATACTATTTTGGACTACCCTGCCGATAATTAGTCCAGCGCTTCGAGAAATAATTAGTGGGCGAAGAAACAAGATTTGCATACGATTGTAAAGGGACAATCGTAGGAACTGTAGAAGATACTGGTGGTCGGGAGAATGTGATAGGGTGTAGGGAAAAAAATACTTAAGAGTCAAGAGAGTGAAAGTACGAGCACTTGACGGAAGGTACATTCAAAAAAACAGTATGATTGGCGTCGCAAATTAAACTGCTATCATCCGAATAGAAAGAACAAAATGGAGAGAGGAAATATGAAGTAAGAGGGAATAAGAGGAAATACGAGGAAAAAAGAGAAAATAAGAGGAAGTAAGAGGAAATAATTGAAAATAAGAGGAAGTAAGAGGAAATAATTGAAAATAAGAGGAAGTAAGAGGAAATAATTGAAAATAAGAGGAAGTAAGAGAAAATAAGAGAAAAACGAAAATGAGAGGAGGAAGTTGTGATTAAAGCGAAGATGACAGATGGCGGAAATGAAAGAACGACCGAGATGTGGAAAGCCATAGCGTCAAGACGGCGGAGGCAGGGCTGAATCGACAGATAAACAAAAGAAAAAAGGAAGATTTGAAATGAGAGAAGGATAAATAGATAGCCGTAGTCTAGACACAGTTTTTTAAGAGGAAATTTGTGTTACTAGAGCGGGGAATTTAGTAGGGGAACAATTTGATTGGCGAGAGATTAAGCGACTGCCAAAATTTGATAACGGATAAGAAAACTAGAACAATTGTCGGGGTCGTAAACGAAATGATCGTTTAATATTCTCGCGTGTACAGCAATGACAAACATATACCGTGTCAATGCGCATACGGGGGTGTACATACACAGTCGAGCAGCAATAAATCAAACACTTACAAAACCAGTGTCTCAATAGCAGCAGCCTTCTCTGTCACACATTATCTTCAAACACTCTACATATTTGTACAACTTCTTTCCTTTACACACCCCAACGTTTTGATTGGTGGTGAACTGTTTGAAAAGTTGTGTTATACATCCGCTTTTAAGCATCTACCTCGAATTTTCTCTTTCATTAATCAGTGGCATCTGTAATAATTTAAAACGTATGTACTTATTATGGTCTATAACCACTCTCCGGGGGGAGGGGGGGGGTTCTTCTGTTATTTCCCCGTTAGCCATTACATCCTAATATGTGTTTAATCCAGTTACATCGTCGTTCCTCCTCGCTTTTTCATTAAACATCGTTTTTTATTAATATTTTCAAACACTCGCCTATTTCTAACCTTATTAATCCACACGCAGTTTTTTGCAGTCTTCTATAACGCCAAATTTCGAAAGTCCTAGTTGCTTTTGTCCTGCTTTGTTTATTGAAACATACGCACTTTTATTGGGCATTTCTTTCGGTGTTTATCAGAGACGTTTTGTTTTTTTTTTTGTAGTTTTTTTTTACGAGTGATACTCAAAAATGTTACCAATTTGTACTTTTTATTCATTTAACAAATTGAAATATAACCCCTCAAGTATCTAAACTATATAAACACTCCAAAGCTAAAAAGAAAAACAAAAAGTAAAATTAAAATCGATATAATTAACTTCGATATTAAAAATTAAAAAAAAAAAACTTGCACATTTGAATGCTTGAATGTCACGATGAACTTGGATAAATTTTCGTTATTTAAAAAAATTCATGTACTAGAAATTTCCATTTGATACCATCGTTAATGGTAATAAGGGGAGAATCCCGTATCTGGTGTTCCTGCGCAGGGAAGTGCAAATAATTTTTAAATCTTCCGTGTTCAGTAAGCAATTTGCCTTATTAAATAAGAATTAATATTACAATATTATTCGGAATAATTTTTACACCTGGAATATAAAACTCTGTAAGTTAATCGTTCCGTTGTAATAAAATTCCGGTCATTCTGCATTTCAATTATTCTATTATTTAAATTTACAGCAATATCGTTGTCAAGTGTAATTGTTTATAAGAAATAACGTTATTTTGCAGTTCGGAATGCAAGCGGTAGCTAGGCTATTAACGCTTCACGGAGAATACGGGACGTATATAAGTAAGAAATATGCTCACGAAAGGCTAATCGGCTGTCTAGAAAAAAGCCAAGATACCGAAAAGACTTAACCAATGAGATAAGTTGTTTAAAGAGATATATTAATTAAAGAATTATATTGTATGGACGACAGGAGAAAACCATACAAGCAGATTTAGAGGAAGAAATGGTTAGATGGATGTTGGATAGAACGGATTCAAGCATGTTCAGCGAATTATTAAGTCCGCCATTGGCAGAGGTAGTAGAATTTAAGGAGTAATAAACGAGAATAGCGTCCGCGGAAAGGAGCGTGGAGGATGAAACGGGAAGAGAGGCTAATTCAAGCGAGTAGATATTAAAAAGAGTAGGACTTAAACGTGACCCTTGAGGAAGACCACGAAACACACATCTAGAGTCAGAAAAAGAAGGAGCAGGAATTTTCACCCAACAGCTTCTGTATACTTTTACGTTCTAAAGCTTCTTCGAAAATAAATAAGCAATACGTGAATAATGGAAATGTAACAGCGCATCTTTAATAAAAAAAAAGATAATCAAAAAGTCACCTGAACCTTTGATATTCATTATTAAAGGTTTTTTGATTGTATTTTTGACTAATAAATAAAGAGCGTTTATTTTTTTTTAAGTAGTTTTATACGGGAGGAGAATCCATGATTTCGTATCAGAACAGAATTTTTTTGAGCATTCAGTTTTCGCACTTTTCACTCCCCCTTTTCAAAAATTTTACGAACAACACTCATTACTACACGCACGTATATTTTGAGTATTAATTCTGTTTCTATGTGTAAACTTTGAACACGTTTACGCGGCATATTCTCTAAATTAATGATCCATTACGAAACCGTTCCAATACTCTCCATCGCTAAGAATATTACGAAGTGTGTTGTGGAAATATTGACTAAGAATACTTTCAGCTGCTGAGTATTCTTAGCATTCATGAAATCAAAGTTTAATATTTTTTGTAATTTGCAACATTAAACGTCTTGTATTAGTTTTTCACTAATAATTTAAATTGAATTGGGATGTAGTCTGAATGAATTGCTCAATTATTTACAATCTACTCACCAATAATGTTAGGTCGACCGTGAATCATCGTTAAATCAATGACGCTATATCGATTGGCGTTAGAAGATGTTTTTCCATCTCGTACAGTTATATAAGTCATGGTTAAAAAGAAATTGTTCGAAGGTATTTTAACTAATTCGGGTGATCGTTAGCGTTGATTTATTTTTATTGAATGCAACTTTTGCCTGTGCTAGTATTGATCTTATATTTCAGTGGCATCCGTTTCGTTGATTTTAAACATTTCTGTCTTTTCTCTAAATTTGTTGCTGCTTTCTTATTGCTTCCCGTTTTATTACATACTGCTAGTACTGTTTTCTTTTTATTTATCGTTCTAGTGTTTGACCATTTATCTGGAGTTTAAGATTTTTTCGTTTTCTCAAAACATTGGTAAAGCTTTTCTGTTTACGCACATCAATTACATCACGCGGCGTACAAAAGCTGCTAGAGGTGAAGCCTCTCTTATGATTGTTATCGTATGATGAGTATTCTTAATTACCTGCCGGAAAGTTATTTTTTTCTTTTTGAGTTGATATGTGCGATTAAGATTGAGAATTACATTGTTCACTTCGTGCTGTGTGTATGCTGCGTTCGAGTTTTATAACGAGAAATTGTATTGTTATCCTCAGTACACTCTTAACGTAACATTATACACACACATGAAACACCCATTTGCCCACACATCACTCATTTTGGCGCTTAATACGTGCCATCCGTTTTGTAATTATCTCGCTCTCGTAATCGCTACATATTTATTATAGATAACTGTTTCCGTATGTTTCATTCCCCTCTAACGTCGGTTCCTATTACTTCGGTTGACAGCCACGTAATTAGCTCAATCTCAAATGGAGCAATAATACACTGCGCCGGTTAATTCTAATTTAGGCAATAAAATCTATATCAGTCGGAATAATAGTGATATTAGTGACATAAAGAACGGTTTTGATTGCGATAATCCTGATATTATTATTACGTCAACGCCTCTCTATACGACCCCGTCTGCAGTATCTTTTTTATTATATTGTTTTTGCAAAATTTCGATTGTTTCTTTTTATTTCTTTCGGTATTTTGTACAGAATTTATTAGCTCAGTTTTCTATCTTAAGTTTTTTAATTTGATTAACTCGTTTTATTTTAAGATTTACCGGAAAGTTATAGTATCATATAAACGTAATTGATTCTGTACGCTGATATAAGGAACGATATATGATCATACACATTCAGTTTTTAAAGGGCTTTATAAAAAATGCGAATTGGAAGTACGGGAGATTAAAAAAATATAGTCCTAAAAATTAATGGATGAATCAAAAAATAGTCAATTTTACGAAAATTAGCAATCAGTACTTTAAACTTAGTAAAGGAAATAGAACCAATATTTGATATAAAAACTTATTTAGAAAATATCGAATTACAACTGAAATAAAAAATGCGAAATAAATGTATTACCAAATATAGCGAAAGCAAAAATAATGATAGGAAAAAAGTGTAAAATGTAATTAACAATATTATTAACAAAAAAGACAAAACGAAACAACAATGGATGATTTCATTATAAAACATTTTGGAAATACTACAATAGTAGCTGAACAATTAGTGAATACTTCATGCGTTCGGTGAAATAACATAGACATACAAATGTCACACACACTCAGCTATTGAATATTAACTGCGATAATTTCATTTTGTCTTCTTTTTTTTATTCCACCTACCAGTAAATTCCCAAATAGAAGCAATAATTAACAATCTAAAAGTGTTTAAAGCACCTGGATCGGACGAAATTAGGGTTATAAAGATATTAAACAAAACTCAAATATTTTCATTCCTATTTTGAATAACATGGTCTAAACCATTCTATAAAGGAAGCTAAGCACTCCTAATTGGTTTAAAAAACGTATTTTTAGATCGATATATGAAAAAGGAGTGCAGACTCAATTCGAGAAGTACCGTCCAAAAATATTAGAACATTTATCTTCCTCTTCTGGTAGGTTTCTTCCTAAAACTTCCAATATTACCGTATAATGAGTTGTGTTACATGATTATCTGGCGGTTTGGAGTTTATTTGTTCGGTACACGTGTTAAATTTTATTGACTTATGGCAGCAAATACACTATTCTCGTTAATTTCGATATTATGTAATTCTTCCTTAATCGTTGTGTTCTTCTTCTTCTTCTTCTTCTTTTTGATTTGTAACCGTGCCGTATCCTGCTACTTGGGCCAGAGGCACGGGAGGAAAGGTATTATATTAGATTAATGGTAGGATGTTTGTATTATTGAGGAAGAGGAGGAGTTTAGTTTCGGCGGAGGAGGTGCGCCGCAGTATGTTAGGAAGATTATTAGGAAGGTCAGCGAGTTGGCGTTGGAAAGTATAAGTTGTGCAGGAAGTTAGGATGTGGGCGATGGTAAGGGGAGTATTACATGCAGGACAGGTCGGCCGTTCTTCTTTTGCAAACAGGAACTGATGCGTAAGACGTGTATGTCCGGACCGAACGCGGCAGAGGACTACCTCATTCCGCCTGGACGTCGACATTACCGGATCTGTGACGCTGGAGTCGAAGTGAGGAAGAATAGCGAATCGTTCCGTTGCTTTTGACTTTAGCTTACTCCGAATATGAATCAGGATATCTTTACTCGGCGTTGATATGAGTGGAATTGGTGTTATATTACATGATTCTGCTGCCGCTGTGTCAGCCTCGTCATTAGCTCCAAGATTGCTGTGCCCTGGTATCCATGCGAGTACAATTTGGCCCGAATAAGTAAGCGCTTTTTCCGATATAGTTTTCGCGAAGGGATGTTGATGTTCGTGCCTGTTCTGTATACATCTGATGGAACTAAGGGAATCTGTGCAAATTAGTATATCATGGTTTAACTCCGATTTTCCAGCATCAATTGCGCAAGAAATTGCATATAGCTCTGTCGACAGCACGGAGAACGTTGATGGAAGTGGACATCGAATTGTCCCATGTTTATAAACGACGGCACAACCACAGGAATTTCCTTTTTTTGCTCCATCCGTGTATAGTATTTCATAATCATTATACATATTCAGAAGATTCTGGAACGAGTCCTGAATAGTGAATTGTGGTGATGAGCGAAGATTTAGGAGAGATGTGTCGCATATTATGGGAATGGATATCGAAGGGGGAGTAGACAGTTGGCTAGTTTTGCAGAGAGGAGGCAGGTTGATGTCAAGGTTTTGGAAGATGTTTGTAATCTTGTTGTGAAAAAATAAATTAGAATAAGGAATAGATTGGTAGTTGTGATAAAACATTGTAGAGTCAGGCAGATCAGGAGTTGTGAGTGAGTGAATGTGGAATTTAAGAAGGATGTAAGAATAATGAAGATCAGCGGGAAGCTCTCCAGAGTCGTAAAGAAGATGGTTTATTGGTGTTGATCTCAATGCACCAAGTGCAAGACGTAAGGCAGTATGGCGGACTGAGTTTAATCGATTCAAAGCTGTTGGTGTAGCAGACGCGTAAGCAGGGAAACCGTAGTCACATTTTGATTTTATCAAGGCTCTGTATATTCTGAGAAGAGAAATTTTGTCCGCACCATAGGTAGTATGTGACAACTTTTTCATCAGATTTAGCCTTTTCGTGCAAGCAGCTCTGAGATAATTTATATGATCCATCCATGACAGCCTTCTGTCGAAAATCAGGCCAAGGTATGTAATCCGAGGAACAGTTTCTATGGCATCTGAACCTAAAGTAATAGCCATTTGCTGCCGACAATGATGAATTCTACAGAAGTGCACTGCTTTAGTTTTAGTAGGTGAGAAGGAAAGACCACTGTTTGTGGACCATTCAGTAAGCTTCTGTGTAGCTTCCTGGAGCATAGTCTCGCCAAGTTTATGATCATGACAACGGACGAAAATCACCAGGTCATCTGCAAATAGTACACTTCGGATCATTGGATTTATCTCCGCCATCATCGAATTTATAGCAATAATGAAGAGCGTCGGGCTTAAGACTGAACCCTGTGGTACACCATTTTTTAATTCAAGAGATTTTGAGCTGACGTCGCCAAGAGTCACCTGGAACCGACGTTGATCCAAAAATCCCCTAATGAATGCTAATAATCGACCATCGATATTCCATTGGTGTAACTGTTCGAGGATCTTGTGATGTAAAACCGTGTCAAAAGCCTTGGTGAAGTCGAAGAAGATGGCGAGCAGGTGTTGATGGCTGGAGAAGGATTCCAAAATGTTCCTCTGTAGGTAACAAAGAAGATCAATTGTAGATCGGTGAGACCGAAATCCACACTGTTTGTTTGATAGTAGTTTTCTATTATTCAATATCCATTGAAGACGACGGTTGACTATTTTTTCCATGACCTTGCCAAGCACAGACGTAACAGCAATGGGTCTGTAACTGTCTAGTTCCATTGGATTTTTGTTCTCTTTTAGAATCGGTATGACCTCTGCCAGGCGCCAGGAAGTGGGAAAAGAACCGGATATCCAGATCTGATTAAATATATTCAACAGATGAGAGTTAATACTTTGTGAGGCGTATTTGAGCATATTGGCATGAAACTTATCATATCCCGCTGCAGAGGGATTTATCGTGCGAATGGCTAGATTAAGTTCTTCAAGTGTTAGTAATTTATTGAACTCTTGATGTGAGTCGGCCTCTATTTTTGCGGCCAAAGAAGAAGGAGATTTAGGGGAAGCACGATTTGAAGCTAACGAAAAGTGATTAGCGAAAGCTGTTGCAATGTTTTCCGGTTCACTGATTTTTATGTTATTAGCGATAATAATGGATGGTAAATGGTGAGTGTTGTTTTGCTCCATCGAGTTGATCTTGTTCCATACGATTGAGGGTGGTGTATTAAATGTAATCGTGGATGTAAATTTCTGCCAGGAGTCTTTTTTTGCTTGTTTTAGTATAAATCTAGCTTTGGCATGAAGTTTACGGTATGTGATATGGTTTTCCTGAGTGGGTTGTGCTTTTAGTTTCTTAAGAGCCTTTCGTCTATTCTTAATAGCGGTTGAGCAGCTTTCCGTCCACCATGGCACGCATTTACGCCCTAACTGGCTTCGAGAGCTCTGAGTAGTGCACTGATTTGCAAGTTCAACCAGCTGGGCGGTAAAGGTTTGTATATTAGATGCATACTCTGCTGGATCGATATTAGTGCAGAGGTGTGCATATTTGTCCCAATTTGTTTTGCGGTAGTTTCGGTCGAAACTGTCTTTGTTTATTGGTCTTAGGTGTTTTATTAAACCTGTTATTATTATTGGTAGATGATCACTTCCAGCTAAATCAGTGTGGTAATAAACATGTGTAGAGTTAGCTAATGATGGTGATACAAGTACTAGATCCAGTGTGGACCATGTTTTGTAGCTGAAATTATAATGTGTAGGTTCGGTATTCAGTAGGATAAGATTAAATTCATCAATGATTTCTTCTAGTAGTTTACCTCTTGCATTTGCATATCTTCCGCTCCACAGTGGACTGTGGGCATTGAAGTCACCAACTAGAAGTATAGGCGAAGGTAGTTTTTTAATAAGTTGACGTAATTCAATCTGATCTATATTTTCAGTGAGGTATATACAGCAGATAGTAACTTCATATCTAAGATGAGCACGGATGACTAAAATTTGCAAATTAGTTTGCAAATGAAGCTGTTGAAAGATAGTGTTGTTTTTAATTGCCATGATAACACCGCCGTGAGCGACTCTGTTATTAATTGGGGTGTTATATAATAAGGAATAAGAAGGTAGAGAGACTTTTTGATTGGTTTGAAGGTGAACTTCTTGAAGACATATTATGGATGGATTGTAAGATTGCAGTAGTAGTTGGAGATCTTGGTGGTGTGTGTAGTAACCGTTGCAATTCCAGGAAATAATATCGGATTGCTGAATCATCATAGCTTATTTAGGAATACGATTAAGGTGGGTTGTTAGGCTATTTATAATTTTAGTAAATTTAATTTTAGTGCGCCTGTCTGTAATTAGTAGGTGGCACTCTTTCATTAGTGCAATCAAGCCCGTCATATCTACTGTGTATTCATTAGCTATGGCTACTGGGTCGCTTCGTGGGCTCCGACACATGCGTTGTGTTTGTTACACAGTAAGATCAATTACACCGGATCCATTTTGCAATAAAATCTATTAAAAGGTTGTTGAATCGGAAAGTTTATAAAGTATGCTCCCAGTAGTTCAGTCCTTGATCCCTTTTTCTATAGCGAGTTTCATTGTTATGCAAACGGTTTATTAAAAGAATTAGGCATTGCTATGCAGATGTGTGCGTTATCGTAATGTGGAGCTGTTCACTGTAAAAGTAAACCTAGATGTCAGGCCCGCGCCTAGAATTTTGGAGAGGGGGGAGGGGGTTGAAAATTTTCTTCGCATATTTATTTTATGAATAAAAATACATTTTTCACTAATATTCATGCTATTAATAATTTCCATAATTTTGATTTATATATTAATAATTTAAATAAACGAATTACTGTATAAACATTAATAAAAATTACATATATTATTGATTATACTCATAACAAAAAATTTTGCATAAAATATTAATAAAGTACCTAAGCTATTTCAGTTCTTATGGGGGGGGTTAACCCCCAAAACCCACCCCGTGGACACGGCCTTGCTAGATGTACACTAGGGGCGTGGAGGTGACGAGCACACAGATGATCAATGTTCCAGTCAGATCCCGAATTGTATTTTTACAGAAGAATTCGCAACGCAAGCTGTCGGTTAATGAAAAGACAAAATGAAAGCCTCGCAGTTTTCAGGTGGCTTACTGATTATATTTTTTTTTTCGTTCTTTTATTTTTTAACTATTGTTTAAATAATCAATATTTATATATATATATATATATATGTGACTAATTAGCTTGAAAATGTATTGAATATTAGTTCATTAACTAATTTCTGTTATTTATATACATAAATCATATTTAAATAACTAAATCGTTCGGCGTTAATCGCTTGTGTCAAGTAGCTGGATCGCTTCTTCAACATTCACATGTTGACGGAGTTTCGTGCTTGATGGCAAAGTCACGAATGACCTCGTCTACCCACTTCAGATTTAAATCTGCATGCAGATCGTCGTTTCTTTGATACCATTCTGCATTGGGGCAATTGCACGAGTGACTTTGTTCTGACTACGCTGAATGACCATTCGGTTAGCAGGTTTTGCACATTTCCCTCAGTTGAATTAGGTCCGGAAAGGTTTGATAATTGACTGGTAAAGTAGTCGTTTACTGTCGAGGTCCAGTTGTGAATTTCTTCCTAACAGCCACCACATTTGACGAACTTTGAGTCGGATTTGTTCCGCTTTCACGTGATGCTTCCATGTTAGACGGGTATCGAGATGTAGTCTTAGATATTTAGCTGAATTCTTCTGCGGTATCTGCTGATTATTGATACAAACACTATATTGAGAATTAACTTTTTTTCGCTTGAAAAAAAATCAATAGCAATAGATCTTTTTATTAAATTTGATACATTCAGAAAGAATTGTATACAATTCAATATCGTGCAATTAGCGTTATTTATTTATTTAAACAATCTCTAGCTAAATAATTTTAAACTGATGTTCGTTTTCCGTAAATATAATTGACTTCGTAGTAAATTATTAAATTTTTCGCGCGCGAAATTGTCGTTAATTTCGTTCTTAGTTAAAAATAAATCGATGAGTTTCAAGAGTAAATGGGATGGTGCCAGAAAAAACGCTCGTAAAACTAATCGGTTTTGAAATCATTTTAATCACTACTGTTCGCTCGAAGAATGTTTTCATAATCTGTTTTACTTATTTAAAATATTCCGGAATGTAAATAACCGGATACTCTCCATACTGTCATCGATTTTTTATAATTAAAATAACTTTTTTCTGATTCATACGCGGTTTTTATTTTATAATATGTAGTTCGTCGAATGAAAAAATTCAGTCTATTTTTATCATTCTTCCAGATTATAATAAAACTTGAACAAAAAATGAGCAACAAATCCATCCATATACCTATTTCACAATTTACATTAGTTTTGTACTGAGAATATTATTTATCTTGATGATCCTTGTTATTCATAAGGCGACCACATGATCATTTAAAATAAAGAAATAATTAAAACAATAAAAATTTTCCAGTCATAAAATGTAACGAAAAAACATACGACAGTGTTAACTATTTAAATCTCGGTTTCCATTTTTTTTTTAAATTTTCAGAGCGAAGTTCTTTACTTATATTATCATGTACTTGTACAAAGTAATTAAATTTACTAGGCTAATTTGTAGCTTAATTAAAATTTAATTTAAAAAGTCTAATTTGGATTGGAGCCAGTTAAAATTTAAAATTTTCCAAATAATCACTATATAAATTTTAAGATGCTCCTGCTCGGAGGTAAAAGTGCATGTCATATTCTACTAACGAATGACGACAGAATGAAAGAAAGGAAGAGAAAAAAGGATGGCAAAACAACGTTGTAACGATTACGAAAGAAAAATTGATTACAAATATTTTCCAGTAATTACTAAATTACTAACTGCGATGTCGCGTTAACCGCGTTATTTTCTCGAGAGAAATACCCTGCGACACGTTACATCAAATGTTGTTCCATTCAAAACAAAACAGAAACATCTATCCAAATTAGAGCGGAAACATTTTAGAAATGTAGTTCAACATTGTTGCACGTTGATTTTTCTATGTTATTATAGTGTGATAAATAAAAACACCGTGGACAAATCGAAATTTTTGATTGACAACATTGCGCTAATTGTTGACATTTACTGTATTTCAACTGTATACACATGTCTGCCGTAATGAACAGTCCTGGATTTAGGAGAGGTCTAGGGGGGCTGCAGCCCCGGGCCCCACCTTATAAAGGGGCCCCCAAGAGTTACCCACTTTCGACATTTAATAAAAAATTAATCTATCATTTGTCATATATTTCGAATGTTTTTTTAAATAAATAAAATTAACTTTACATGAGCAGGAGCATTTTTTAATACATTTATTTGTTAATAATTTTGTATTCATTTTCATTTCCTGCTAGAGGAGGAAATTTCATAATAGTAAAATTTTAAGTTCCATAAAACGTACCAGAAATTTGTTTTAAGATATAACGAGTCGGAATCTACGTTTTTAGGAAATGTCTGTATGAATGTGTACGCAAGTGTACACGCGCAACACACGCACACACATTATCCTTTTATGCAAATTTTTGATTAGAATTTGCTGTAAAATTCATTATTTAAAATTATATATACATATATATATATATATACTCGTATATATATTTTTTTTTTTGGCATCGAAAATTCTATCCATTGTCTATATGATACTTAGTTTTGTTTACATTAATAATTATATGTATATTAATTCGTGAATTTAAAATAATATAATTAAATTAAATTGAGTTATTCTATAAAACTGATCATTTTGTCACTTCCGAAAAGGGCCCCTAATATTTCCGCAGCCCCGGGCCTATCATACACTTAATCCGGGCCTTGGAATGAATGACCATATTAGTGCGGCATTGAAAGCGCAAGCACTGTTTTAGTCCTCACAACATATAAGGTACATATTTACACGAGCAATTCATTTATTAATAGCATAATAAAACTATAAATACAATAACAAAAATCTTAAGATTAAATTTTAAATAAAATATTCTAGAATTTTTTTTAATGTTGTTGTTACTCTATACATCTACTGGCAATTTTTTATACAATAGTTTTAAGTAACACCGAACATCGACACAAAAGTCTTTATTAATTAAAAAAAAACAAAATACAAAAACGATCTCGATATGTTTTGCAGAACAACGCTCCATACTCACGGATGCAGATAATATACTGTTTGGTTATTATCTGTACCCGAGAATAATATGGGGCGTTGTTCTCCGAAACATATCGGGATATTTTTCCGTTTTCTTAAATTAATAAAGACTTCTGTGCTAATATTCGAGAAACATTTTCGGCAGTGAAAACATACGAATGAGTTTAGCGGATGCGACGTTCAGAAAGGATATTCCAAGTTCTGTTGCAATCACAAAATACGGAGAAAAAAAAACAAACTACAATGCATAGCTGCGCTGAAGCAGAGGTCAAGTATAGTGAAAACAATAAAAACATAACCGAATTAGTACGAAAACACGACCATTCGAATCACACTCTAAAAGATATAGGGAAAAAAAGTGAAGCAAAAGAAGATGGAAAAAGAATGTAATCTAAACTTCAACACACACACTGAGTGTGTCCGCTTTCCTTAAAAATGTCGGTAACCACAAAACAATTACGTAACTGGAAAATTTAACTCTACAAAAACAATAGTATACAACACATATTAAGCAAATTAAGCGAAAAGAACATGATAACTTTCCGCAAATCTAGCCAAACAATCTCACACAAAATTCACAAAAATCGCAAGCTCATTTGCACCCATGATTGCTGTTCAAGCACACTGTAGAACATGATTTACGCGATACCAAATTCCACAAAATATAAATAATCAAAAAAAAAAAAAAAAATGAAGATCTTGGAGTTCAATCTGTAAAAAATGAAATAGAAACTGCTGCCCGACGATATGCTGCCAGATTGAAAGAACATCCTAATAGTACGGCAAAAGAACTGCTGAGCAACCCAAGCGAGGGACGTAGGCTGAATAGGAAACGACCTCAAGATCTCTTATAAATTAAAAATTTATAAATAATATGTGTGTGTGCTGATGTGTGAGGGTGTATGTGCGTGTGCGTGTGCGTGTATGATGGTATGTATGTGTCCGTGAGAATGCAAAAATATGTGTGTATGCATTTTGTATACACATATATAAGTTAATTTTAGCACCTTTCACTGGTTGGGTTGCTTATTCATGTTATTTTAACTTATTCCATAGATTAACAAATAGTTGATAAGACTAGGTGTAAAATAGCAGGATATATTAAAAAAAAAAAAATTAATTTTACTCTACCAAAAACATTTATCTAACCGTAAAACAAAATTACAATACAAGATTCACGACAGCGTATTCAAAATACTGCAGGCAGACCTCCAATAACATGCAAAATAGACTAATCCTGATAATTCCCAACACACAGATATCTAAATAATATCGTCACTAAATATCGGAAATATTGCCGATATTGTGATAAAGTTGCAGCTAAACAGACAAACAAAATGGAAGCTCGCGAAAAAAAATTTAACATACTGCAATGGTAACATGAGTAAACAAAATTTAATAATGGTAATGTAAAGGATTAAAAAAGGGCATCATAATAAAAAATAACAAAATCAAATGCCAAACTTCAAACGAATCAGTGTCGCTATTAACTATTTAAGAGGTGCATTTATAGTATAGGATACCACTATGAAAAAAGACGTCAATAATAATGATAGCGTAAAACCGAGTAATAATTAATTAATGAAAACCGAAACATATAGAAAATGAATAATTATTATAAACCGTAAGGTAAATAAATTGCACATTCTTTTCAATTTTCAATTTGGCCAACTGACGGAGTGACGGCTAGGCCAAATTGAGTAGACCCGGTCGATTCTCGCGATACACAATCGTGGTATCAAAATGTGTATTAGCTAAATTAATTTGAATCCTAAATAATTGCTTAAATCGGGTATGAATTTTTGGTCAGTACATTTTTTTTTTTTTTTTTTTTTTTTTTTTGGTAATTTATAACGAGTAAAAACTGAAACAAAGGACCGAGACTTTAGTTATTACTATTTTTCAAACTAAATCTATTACATTCTCGTTTAAAACCTGTACCGCTGGTAGCTAGAATATAGTAATGTACTTCCTGATGATATGTTTGGTTTCCATTCTGGCCTTGATGCCACTGACGACCGCATATCCCTTTTCCCTTCCGATATCTATAAATCTCTCATTCGCACGAAATTTACCATCGCCATGTTTGTTGATGCCACCTCTGCCTTTGATAATGTTCATCTACCTTCCCTACAGAATAAAATGCTTTCCATTAAAATTTCTCTTGAGTTTACTACCTTAATTATCAATTTTTTCCGGAATAGAACAATTCGTCTTTCTGCCGCTTTCTTTGACGATTCCAGATCAGTTTCTTGAAGTCTTCTGCAAGGATCGTGCTTGAGTTCTTTACTCTTCAACATTTACTTTTACAGTCGCGCTACTCTTAACATTCCTTCTAAGTCTTTATTTTTCGCTAACGATATTCTCGTCTATTCCTCCTCTAATAATCTTTCTTCCGCCAACGAGGAGCTTAATTCCCGCCCTTGCTATTTTGGAATTTTCGTTATCCTCTCTTCATCTTTCTATTGCCTCTGAGAAATATGCCTCTGTAGTTTTTATATTTCGTCCTTTTAAGCGTTCCTTAGTTAACCTTTTCCTGTGTCAAATCCCTATTCCTCTAGTTAATTCCTTTTCCTGCCTTGGTGTTATTCTCAATAGTAATTTATCTTTTTGCGATCATATTAACTATATCTATGTACACTGCTCACAAGAGATTAAATTTCCTAAAAGCGTTGTTTCCTCAGAAATGGCGATCCGTATATTCTTCTCATGCTTTATAGATCCATTATTCTTTCTAAATTGGACTATTGTTCTTTTTTTTATGCCAGTGCTCCCAAATCCCTTCTTACCAAACTTAATCACACCCAAAACTCTTGTCTTCCCCTCTGTATTGGTGCTCTGAATTCCTCTCCAGCTCTCCTGGCCGAAACTGGCTTCCTCCCTTTTTTGTATTCGAAGACTTCATCTTGATGAAAGATTTACGATTAAACGTATTCATATCCCTCATTTGAAATTCACGAATTCCTATCAATAAATTCTGGACAATTGGAGTTTCTCTCTACGGAAAATTCCAGTTCTTTCATACATCTCCTCTCGACTTGTCCATATATTTTCTCACTTCATCCTCTCCTATAACAAATCTCCATACTTCACTTACAACTTCTTAGAACTGTCGTTTTCTCCTAAGCAATTCTCTCTCTTCCCTCTAATAATAAATCTCTTCCACTTCCTATAATACATAACGAATTTAACCAAACTCCATCCTGACTCTTTCTAGCTCACAGCATGATTTTTACGGATGACTCAAAATCTGCTTCAGGTGTCGGAGCTGCTTTTATTCTTCCTGATCTTAATTGTTCTAAGCCGTTTCAACTCCCTTCCTTTTCTTCTGTCTTTTTAGTCGAATCCATGGCTATTTTACGTGCTATCCTTTTTATATCCTCAACGTCCAATTTATCGAAATTCCTCATATGCTCTGACTCGAAAAGCGTTTTATTAGCCATCTCGTCGCCTTCCCTAAACCATCTTCAGATCCTATTAATGTTTTATATTCGTTCCTCAATCTATAATTTATTGTGGCATCGTTGGTAATGATTTTGCCAATTTCTTGGCATATCAAGCTGCAGTTACTGGACGTTTCATAGACAGATTCCCCTCCTAAAGTCTTTACTCCCTCTCTTATCGAGCGTCGTGAATCACCATGTTACACTGACCAAATGCAATCATGCCATTTGTCGCGGTCTGCCGTTGCTCGCAAGCATTCTTCCAGCCATTTTCCTGTGTTATTTCCGGCAGTTGATATCTATATATCTATTCGGAGGACAGCCACGGCCTTTCCTTTCGGAGACCTCCCCTGCATAATAATTTTTTTCAAGAGACTCTGGTCCGCGGAGCTATGAAACACTAAGCGAAGTATATTCGAGGTGGTATCCGACTTTCATACACCAAACGGTCACTGATTCATACGCTGGAACCTTTCTCCAGCGCCTTCAGATGTTATAGATATTAAAGGATTTTAAAAAATAACACGGCCTACTGCACCCCAATAGCAGCATGTAATTATCTATATGCCCGTAATTAATCCTAGAATCTGGACAATCATCCCGTTCGCAGTAAAATAGTCTCGAAGATGTTGGAATTTTGTTCCCATGGCTCAAATGAATTTCATAAATAAAATTCGAAGAGAAAAATAAGATAATATAAACATAATTTAGAATAAATGGTGCGAGTGCGAATGCGCGCGTGCCTGAAATTGTTGTCGGTTGGGTCAATCACCGACCATCAAGGAAAAAAAGGATCTACCTGATTCGGTCAGCTCTAGCGATCACCGGCGGATAGGCGGGAAAAATTGAGGAAGGACAGAAAAAAGATTTTTAGGAAAAATCAGTTGCGTTCTACCTTTGGTCAAGTTAAAGAGTCGTTCTGTACCTTCGCTAAAAAGAATTACTCGTCTTCTCTCTCAAGCTAGTCAGACGTTTACCATCAATCTCGGAAGAAAAAAGTTGCGGTCTTATAGTCAAGACCAAGTGTGTAAATTTGATCTCGCGATCTCTCGTGGTCGAAAGTATTCGGCGTTCTTACCGGCAGTAATTCGTAAAATATCGAAAATGTAGTAAAGCAGAATAACATCGATTCCGATTTTATCTACGAACCGCCAACCTACCGATATCACCATCAATAATTACGTAGAATTTTGTTGTTATTAACGTTAATTCACTTTGTATATACAATATTTCGTCGTTATTCTCGTAAATAATTATTGTGTTTTTCAGCAGTCGATTGGTACCGAAAGATAGGTGTACGGAGTTATAAAATATATATTGGCTAAAATTTCAAACAGATAATTTATTATAATCATCATCATTATCCTAAACAATAAAATAAGAATAAAATCGAAATAAATAAATAAAACCTTGTGGTTGGCATCCCTGTGGGCGTAAACAAATAAATGATACCGTTAAAATGTTAAAAGAAAAAACCCATCTTAAGTACTGCTATTATCGAAAATTTCGTTTGACAAAGTCTGAATGTAATAGATAAAAAAGAAACGATGACGGCGCATTATATTATATTATATTTCTAGATTAATTGGAAAACAATCTAACTCTTTACATTTAAATGGAAACTTTTTAAGCATCTTAATACACAGCTAGATAATTAAAATAATCATTTTCATCTCCATTAGTCCGAAAAGATAACTTTTTTTTTTTTCCATTGTACCGACAGCAGTCTGCCATAAACAATGGTGATATAAGAATATAAGGAAAGGGGGGGAAAATTGGGGAAACGTGGAATGAATAGAAAAGGAAAAGGAAACGAATATTAACCTGACAGTTCCAACGAAATGCCCGATTCAGGTCTTAAGAAGAAAATGGTTTATTTATCCTTTTTTTATTTATTTATTTTTATTTATTTATTTATTTATTTTTATTTATTTTTATTTTATTAATTTATTTTTTTTCACACTACATAACGATTATTCGTAGTGTCTCTTAGAGCAATATAATAGCGCTTAAGTTATCGGAAGTGCATCCCGGCACCACTTTTTCCTTTTCAGTCGCCGGCTGAATCTGGCTTTAAGATCAATAGTAAACATTCGGTATATAAGTGGATTCGAGCTAAACTGAAGTTTCTCAAACTTGAGTGTTCTTTTCTAATTAACGAAAACTTTACCTACTCCCCTTCTTTCAGCTCTAAAGTTCAAAATTTCAGCGTACCTATCAAAATTTGACCGGAGTATAACTTTTTTCGGAACAAAAATTTTCAATTATATTATTTACATGTAAACTTTTAAAAATGTAAATAACCTTAAAGTTCAGTTACACTGTTATGTATTTTATTACACGAACAAATCAAGTATTTACATTTACATAAAATAAAATACACGACGCTTTTTATATTAGATTTTTGTTAAAACATGAAATAATAAAATTAGATTAAATGCACAATATACATATAAAATAGTAGTCTGACCGGTTTCGTCTGTTTTGGACGTATTCATTAAAGTTATTTAAATTTTTAAAAGTTTTGTGCGTGCTAAGATGCGCTTTAGACGCATTATTTTCGGATACTTTTTGAATTTGTTACTTCTATACATCGAATCCCAATAAAAATAACCGGGCGAAAGAGTCGCTGGATCGGCCGAGTGTAGGATAGACATATTGGAAAATTCACTTTTGTTCGCTTATTTTATTCGGACGAGTTAATGATCATCAATATCTGATGTTGAACATATTTACTGGTACACTTCCTCGCATCTACTCACGCAATACTAATGAGTACCAATAATTTTTTTTTTTTTTTTAATTTTGATACCCAGAATCGAATTTTTAACGTTTTTATCTGACTATGAGATTTTCAACCTTTTCTTTACATTGCTTATTTATTATATTTGATTCGCGCTCCGATATTTAACAATTAATTCGAGCGATAATTTAAGAGAGAATTTAAATAAGTGAAAATATCAAATGAACATCGATAAATTAATTTAAAAATTTAGGTTCCGAATGACGTGATTTGAACGTTTTTACCGCAGTCAACGGGATATCGCTCCTTTCTTTCACACTATTTGCCAGTCTCGTTTATTAACACTTTGAGGTTTATTTTTCTATACAGGGAAATAGTTTTAAAATAAAATTAGTGAATTGATAAAATATTAATAATCATTTTATCGACGATTAAAAAACTTAAATTTATTACATCATGTAATTGAAAATTCTGTTTTGATTGCGTGTGAGGAACGGGTGTACATATGCACGGGCCACTAAGACAGGTTCAACGAGGGCTGGAACGGACAGTGCATCTGGAGTCGTACAGTTAATACGACACTTACGGCGATAGAATGTCATACGAGAGCGGAAGAGATGCAATTAATATTCTACTCCCGCGATTGCTTATACGTATGTTATATGTTGTGAAGAAAATAAATGAATAAAATTAAAACAAAAAATAAACATGTTTTACCTTGATAAAAATCGGAAGGTGCAACTCAGCGTGTGCAATAGTGGTTGTAATATATGTACTTATGACGATAGATTAACAGATATGAAGAGAGAGATACCGAGACACAAGCATGTTCTGCATGCGTATTTATGTATTAATATGTGGAAGAGAGAAAATATATACAGAATAGAAAAATAAATAATACTGCAAGCGTGACATATGTGGACTAGATCCTGTCGCGGAAGTGTACACAACTTCAAGAGTCAGAAAAATCAGACGAAAATTATCAAATGTTATTCACTCACTCACCTGCCCTGTACAATACCGTTGATGCATCACCAGCGTGCAAGTGTCGATAATGTGGCTTTATACGACAAAGTTCACCACTACATACACAAAATTGTCTTACTTGCAGGTTTAAGCGGTAAATGAAATAACATTCCACCAGACGACGACGATAGAGTTGTTCAATAAAAGCCTTTTTAAATCTGTCGTCATATAGAGGCGCTCAATAGATATATCGCGTTTTTTTTATGAATTACAAATTAAAAACTGAAAATTACACGAAAAAAATAAATAAAAAGGGTAAGAACAAAAATAGTGTCGATAAGTTCCTTTTGAAAATTTGGGTTCTAAAGGTTGAGTTACGAATATTTTTAGCTGTCTTCAAAAATTTCCAGTGTCCTCTGCCTTAGAATTCGGACCTTATTCCAGTTCTGATGTACCCTCATACAGTTGTTTCGAAAAATAAAGAATTCAAAAAAATAATATGCACAAAACCAAAATTGTCTCTCGATAAATTGCTCTAAAATTTAGGTTCGAAGTAACGAGGTTCAAACGTTTGCCTAGCAATCTTTGAAAATTTAGCTCTTCCAATCTGTAGGAATAATAAATTGCGGATGAGTATTATTATTATTATTATTATTATTATTATTATTATTATAAAGAATATAATCGAAGTACACAGCGTGGGTCGATGTTGCTGATGTTGGCGAGAAGACGCACGGTGTTTCACTGGCTTCAACATCCTTGGGAATAGTTGGTGGATGAACGAGGGCCTAACTACGCTTGCAGTGTGTATCTGTGAGGGCAAAATATTTTGGACAATAGAATATAATTTATGCTATATGTTGAAAAGCTGATAATAACGGATTAACAAAATCTTATAATCGGTTAGAAAGAGGGAATTGAAATTAATTTTTGATTCTGAAAAATTTATACTTTAGTCAAATTTGAATGATTCTGCTCCAATTTTAAACTCTAAAGTCGGGAGAAGAAGAATGGATGGAGTTGGTTCTCGATATTTCAACAAATATACTCGAATTATCTTTTTGGAGTAATAGAACTGAATTCCCGATATGAAAAATTTAGTGATGGCAAACTCGCTAGCGTCGCTACCGAAAAGGGAGAAAGGATATTAATAAGATTGTGGAATTTCTCAGGCGCGTTGATTAAAACGGATTTCAAAAGCTGCATTACCTACCTCGAAATGCGGAGTTGCCATTGAAATGCAGCTCATCCGAACAAACGGGAGATGCATATTATTGGGGTGACCAACTCTAAACTTGTATTATCTAACATTCCAGAGGTGAATATTGAAACATTTTAGAGCGAACGTATTTTAAAAGTTATCACTCTGATGATGCACGATCACACTTGTCCACAATTGAATTGCCATACCGTATGCTCCTTATACATTCGCCTACAAATCTGCTTTTAACGTCATCCCCACTCTAATGTCTGAAATGGTTACTAGATAGCGATATAACGAAATTACGAGTTACACATTTAAAACTAAAATTTAAAATAAAGAAATAAAAAAATTACGTAAGTTTCCAGCATGAAACGGAAATTTTTTTTGGGTAGATTCATTCACTGTCATTTTTATAATAATTAGTTTTCTTGCCATCATATTGAACGGTTTGCGACGTTAGGAGGCCAGCTTGCTCGTTAATCTCCTAATGCCGGTATAAATTGTAAATATAAAAAGCTCTTTTTCATTTGTTATTGCAAGATAAAAATAATTATTATGATTACCTGTATAAAACTAAGATGCTTAAGAATTTTCTAATTAAACATAAAGAATTAAATTTTTTTCTAATTCATTTTTTATTATTTTATTACTTGCATTGCTTTATACATGTCATTATTATTTTATAGCTTCTATCTGTATTATTGTTTATATGATCATTGGTTATTATTATTATATTAATAATAATAATAACCAATGATCGTATAAACAATAATACAGATAGAAACTATAAAATAATAATGACATGTAGGGATAAAGCAATACAAGTAATAACAGTATTATTATGGGTTACTACAATAAGAAAAATTATATAAATTAATTTATTGTTATTCGTAAATAAATATAGTATAAAGTTTAATATCGAAATGCGGTAGCACGAGGTCAGCAAATGATTTCACGGCTGCCATTCCTAAATTTAAAAGGTTTCATACAAGACTACATAAACCGTCGATAAAATACAAGGTGCGGCAGCATAACTTCCTTTTTTAAAATGTGCCACTTTTTTTCTACTAAACTTTGTTAAAGAGAAATAATAACAGAAAATCGAAATAAAACTGCAACGGAAGAAGCATAGCAAATTGGATCGAGAGCATGCTATTTCGATTTTCTGTTATTATTCCTGTATAATTCTCTTCCCTCAGATGTCAAGTATCTCTTATCTATATCTATACTAATATTATAAAGAGGAAAGATTTGATTGTTTGTTTGTTTGTTTGTTTGTTTGTTTACATTGAATAGGCTCCGAAACTACTGGATCGATTTGAAAAATTCTTTCACCGTTGGGAAGCTAAACTATCTCCGGGTGACATAGGCTATATTATATTTTCAAAAAAATTAGGGATCCTTACTAAAACTCCAATAATGTAACCCAAGGTGTAAAAAAATGACCTAAACAATTCCTTACATCGCGTGTACTGCAAAAACTTTTTTTATAAAGCATTAAAATATCAATGTTAATTACCATGGAAATGGAAATTCGGATAAAGATCGCCTTAGCATCGTTTACAAGCTCATCACTAATGGAAATAGTGTGTTAACGTAAGGAATGAAAATTTTCTAGCGTTACCGTTATCTTTTTTGTAAAAGGTACAAAATGCCCAAAAGATTAACATCTCAATTTTCTAGAAATAGTTCCCAGGCGAGGGCATCAAAAATCGTCGTAATGGAGAATCTTCATCAGAAACTTAAAATCGTCTTGCAAGTCAGAGAGAATACGCGTCGCAATCGTGTGCCAGAGAGTCGAGTATCGAGCATTCGCAGCGGCTTGCTGAACAAAATTTGAGAATCTCTCAAATCCGCACGACAGAGTCGAGTACGGAACGTTTGCAGTGGTTTGAAGAGCAAAATATTAAAAATATACAAGCTCGCACTAGGGAATCGAGCTCTGAGCGTTCCCAACGCCTTCGAGATCAGAGAGAAAGACAACAGACGTCAACGACTAGAGTTCGTAATCGAGTTTTAGCTCAAAGTAACAGATCGGCTTTCAGATACGATCCACAGATTGATTATGCTCAACAGTCTTCCGTCCAAATTGGAGCCATGAATAAGATCTGCTCTAAGTGTTCTGCCAAAAAATGGGCCAAAAAACCTAATGGTATGTGCTGTGGCTTCTGAAATAGTTAGTCTCCCCAATATTCAGGAGCCGCCACAGCCAATAAAAAATCTTTTGACAAATAATAATTTACTGTGATACTCTTACACAGTCATGAACTGAATTCCGCGCGGGTGTAATTTAACAAATAAAATAATTTTTTAGAATCATAATTCACGCGAGCAACGCCGCGGGCACAACTAGTGGAATTATAAAAAAAGGTGTAGGCTTAAACTAATACAGGCATTTAATATGTAGTCACTTCAGTCTTGTAGTAAGATTAACGTTTTCCCATTAGCTTGCTAGTTCCACTTTCGTCCATTATACTGCTACGTACATAAATTTTTTCCTCCACCTTTCTCTTTATTAATCTTCATTATGTTTCCCCATCTTCATTATATATACAGTAATTGTTATACCCAATAACACTGTACAACAAATTACAGTTTTAATTTTTATTTTCCAATGTGTTATCTAGAATGCTTTTCCTTTTTCTTTTTTATAAAATTTTACGACTATATAGAGAAGTGTTTACTTATTTTATTTACTTGTTATATTTTTTGTTATATTCATTTATTTATTATTTTTCCAGTGCTTTTTATTGTTAATCTGTAATCCATTATTTGCGCATAAACGGAAATTGGAGAATAATGATAATAAAATTAATGATTTGATTTGATTAATATTATCATAACTATTTTTAATATTATTATTACTATTACTTTTTTTTTTGTCGCGCAGATGATAGGAATGTGAACGCCTTGCAAGAAGCGGTAGTGAACGAGTTCCGTGCACGAAATCAACAGCTACTTGCATTGCAGGCGTGTCATTTGAGACATGTATGAGCAAAATGCTCAGAACGGTAACCGTGATCCAAGAAGAGAATAAGATGTTAGAAAAGCAGAACGCTGATCTAGCGACAAGGATAGAAGAGCTCTCTATATGCGAATAAACAACGTTGTCGTACCTAATATCCCTGCTGTGCCTGAATTTTCTCAATTTAGTAGTGAAATTGGGACAGGTCACTAATACAAATTTTTGATTCCTGTCATAGACTACCAAACTAGTAACCAAGGCACAGTTAGCCCGCTGTTATAATTCAATTTTGTCGAAGAGAACTAATTAAAAATACCCTGTTAAACGATAAACACCTAGATGATATGAAAATTTTTACAAATGAACTCTTGAAGAATTCGCAAACTTTTGCATCAAGGAGAAATTTGGTTGCGTGCTGGAAATAGTTATTCTGGAACAGATGAAACCGCACCGATCATCCATTACCTCCAAAGAACTTGTGTCCGCCCTGTTAAATCCTAAATGACTGCTTTATTATTATTTTCAGTTTTTTAAATTTCATACGAAATTATTTCAATATTCATTGTGGTTTAAGCGGATTACGTTCATGTTTGTGCGATTACGGATTTATATATTTTTAGATATTTGCAGTAATTTTTGTTTTATTTTCTTCATTTCGTATTCTGGGGAAATAATTTTATTTTCGTCCGTGTTACATTTAAATTAAAAAAATTTGCGTAGGAGTTGTTTTTTTACTTTTTATTTTCTTTAATAGAACTGCTGTTCCGTATGCAACGGTTACTTATTTTTATAATTTATTATGGTACGGTGGTGGTTAATTTTAGTAGGTGCGTCTCCTTTGAGGTGTCTTTAAGGTAGCAGCTCGCTGAACTCCTCCTTCGTGTTTCTTTTAATCTTTGGTATTTGCGCAATTCTTATTTTCACTTTATGCATGTCTAACATCGGTCCTGGTAATTCTTTTTGTTTCCTTTCTTTATTCCGAACTTGCTTGAACATATTTTTGGTATAGTGCGATTGAATTTATTTGTCTCTCTTCAAGTTTCATTTATTTATTTATACTACACGACTTTAAGTGAATCCGAGTTCGGCCTGTTGTTTGTAAGACTGAATGTCCGCATGTCTGTGGCTAATATCGATTATAATTTATTTTTCTCATATACTTTTCCTCGATCTCTGTGCGAATTTTACTAATACATCATTTAATGATGTTATTTATACAGTTTAATAAATTTTAAAGCGTTGATAATAGTATTTTACGTCTATACGGTTACTTTATAATAATTTATACTGAACTTTATTCCTCACTATTTAATATACCTTGGTGCTTACTTTATGTTCGTATCCATCTTTATCACTACCGATAGGTCAAACGTTATTTTATTAAATCTAAATGTTAAAAGTATACGAGCATATTTCGAAGATCTCTTAGTTTTTTTTGAAAAATCATGATATTACGTTGTTTACAGAAACCTGGCTTTTTGAGGACAAACTTTGTAACCTTAAAAATGCCCGGTTATAAATTGATTTGCACGATGCAGAGAAAATAACAGTTCAGGTGGCGCGATTGTATATATGCTAAAAGTTACTTTAAGGCTGAACAAATAAAATTTGATTTAAACTTTACTACGGGAAATGTAGTAGGAATTTAATATTTTCCTAGTAATAAAACGATTTCATCCTTTAAAATATACAGATTTTGTGATTCCGCTCACTCTGAATTCTTAAACGACTTATTACATATTATTAAGGTTTCTCTGGAAAAGCTTAATTTCAGGGGATCTAAAAATAAATTTATCGGACAATATAAAGTGCACGGGTTATCTTAACTTATTAAATGCACATCGGGCTTTAAAAAAAAAAAAAAAAAAAAAATCTATCTCATGAATAAACTAACCGTTTTCCGATCAAATAGTAATTACCGTTCTTAGATCATGCATTTTTTCAATACTTGGAGAGTGTAATAAACTGTATGCAAATATAAAAATTATGATATATATTCCACTTTGGATTCTCTGATCGTTGTGCAATTACGGCAATTATATTTATAAAAGGTCGCGTGTTTCTATTAAACCTTCTTTTTTCGAGACTTACATTGATGAAATTTACTTCAGGAAAAATTATTAAACGCAAACTTTGTGTATAACACACAAGATCATATTGAAAATAATTTAATAACTTTATTCCGGTTGATTAATGAAATCATACAGGAATGTAAACGAGGCAGGAATCTACAAACGCAGACGCGTAAACGAACACCGTGGCTTGCTCGAGAAATAATAAATCTGTCCCAAGGAAAAGACGATACGTATAAATTAATCAAATCTTTTAATGATAATAATGTTGTCAAAGTACAAACTGATTTTTAACGATTATCCGGAATACCGAAAATAGAATATTATTCGTTTTCTATTCGGTAATTGTGAACAGAATAAAAGAAAATTATTGGTGCGTTGTAAAAAGTACATTATATAATAGAGAACATAAGATACGAAAATTAAATATGATAAAAGATTAATCGCAGATGATAATGTGAGGTCGCATGTTGCTTTAGTAATTATTTTTTTCCTGATCGCTTACAAAATGAGAGCTTTGCTACTTATTACGCTACATGTTCGTCAATTTTTGATTCGTTTGGCTTCATATATTTTCCGTATGACAAAATAAAGAATGTAATAATATCTTTCCAGAACAAGGCTTCGTTTGGTTCTGGTGGTTTATCAGCATTATTAGTAAAAGAAAATGTAAAATTTTTTGTCAAACCTTTAACACGTCTCCTTAATGAATCTATAAAAATAGCAATATTTCCTAGCATTTTAAAATTAGATACAATCACTACAATATACAGTAACGGAAGGGACAAGTGTGAAATGATTAATTATACACACGTATATATTACTTACGATCTCTAACATTTTTGAGAAACGTGTTAAGAAGCGGATAATGAGTTTCTTATATAGTAAATATGTTTTTAGTATAAATCAGTGTGAATTTTTAAAGGGCAAAGGAACAGATATCACATTATTTAAACATACATCTTATATCACTGAACATCTTGACAGTGGTAAATCTTTATTAGCTGTGTTCTTCGATTTAAAAAATGTAGTCGATCTAGTTAAACCCCTCCTAGTTAAATTGAATTCCTCCAGTTTTAAAGGAAATATGTATAACTGACGCGAATCATATTTGACTAAAATAAAAAAAAAAAAAACTACTGGAGTGCAATGTGACATTGAAATACAGCAGTTTGGAAAGCCTCAAAGCAATTTATTTGGTCCCATTCTATTTCTCATATATATCAATGAATTACGTAATTCAAGGACATGTGGATGTAGATGATACAGTAATTGTAATAAATTCACACTATAGTCACATTTTATAAAAGTTGGCTCTCAGAGATGTCAAAATTTTGGTAAACTGGTTTAAAGCTAGTAGACTGGTAGCAAATCTAAAAAAAACAGAATTTACGATATACAGCCATATATCGAAATTCATAAGCGACTTCAATAAGATCTTTTTAAATAATAACTTAGAAATTGAAAGAGCGTTTGACGTAATATGTCTAGGTTTGAAGCTAGACTGTAAATTAACTTCAGATAAGCATACAGATTATCTTGCCGCTAAATTGAGAAAATTAAACTACTCGTATGTTTTTTATTACTTAAGTGAAAATCTTTTTAAAAAAACATAATTTGTACCAGTTATATCACAATCCTTGTATACACCTCGACGTGTAGTCTGATGCATTGGGTACAGCCAAATATAGTACAATGCCATCTGCGTAATAAAATGTATTTCGGGTTTTTTTTTTGTTTTTTTTTGGGCTTGGTCGACTAAGGGCAGCTACCCAGGACAATTGGACTAGATTAGAGATTAAATTTTGATCCGGTCAGAGATCCATGACAGGAAAGAGACAAGAATAGGAACCACATTGGATGACGGTAAAGCTAAGATATAGGAAGCACTATATGGAGTAGGATAATTTAGCTTTAATAATTAAACATACAGGATATTACGCTCGGAGGAAAGACTGGAACATTCAAACAGCACGTGGTCAAGATCACAAACGAAGGAACAGTCGCCAGAGTGCAAAGGACAATAAGGGGATGGGAAAAGAGCAAAACGATGCCGAGAGGATGGCAGCAAAGTATGATTGAACCGTAGACGGCAGATGGCAATGATGAAAAAACGTTTAAGAGTAGGAAAATTATAGAACCAAGAACAAGAAGGAGGTCTAGGCTGAATAGAAAGGTAAAATGAGTTAAGATTGGAAAAGGAGCAAGGATACACATCCGGCCAAAGTCTGATATGCATTATTTTGGAGAGGGGAAGTATGTTGTGACCAGGAATCTTTTTAACAAAATGTGGAGAGTGTAGCGCTAAGCGTGCTAGGTTTATTTATATATTTATAAACGTAGACAATTTGGTCATACCCAGTTACTAATATTTATGTTAATAAAGAATTTAATCTGGTAATGAAAGAAAGTATTACTAGGAGTTGTGACAAAAAAAAGTGGTCGCTATACCTAAATTCATGAAATTTCATTCAAAGAACCAAATTTTGTATATGCCCCCCCCCCCTTTTTATTATGCTTTTTTGGGCATGGCTAAGGACGTTTACCTAATCCAAAGCTATGACAGCATTAATGATTATATAGGAAAAATATTAAAAATGGAGCATACGAATGAAGCTAACAAAGGAATAACTTAGGGCATAACTGGCCAAATGTCTTGATAGTTAACTAAAGCCGGGCCATAAAAAAAAAAAAAAAAAAAAAAAAAAGGAACAACCGAGGAAGAAGGGGAAAAAAGGATGCTGTGAGCGCTGTATGGCGTAGGAAGGCCAAGACGCAAAAGACCGAAATACTGTACCGCGCACTCTGAAGAAATGAAAGGACATTTAAGTAAAATGTGATTCGCATCACAAATGAAGTTTGCTTCCAACGGATAAAACAGGTAATGAAGAGACTGGGTAATAAAGAAACGAAAGGGCGGAGCAGGAAGCAAGCTATGATTTAACCGAAGTGTAATTATAAATAAGATAGTTGACCGCCTCATGTTGGTGACATTCTGCAACCTAAATAAAAGGAAGCAGGATTAGAAAATGAAGAAGGATAGAGATCAGACCAACGGTCGCGATGGGAACGAAAAGAAACAGGAAGAAGACTTTGGATTATAAAATGACTAATAAAGCGACCGTCTAAAACAGCTGAACGTGCCAACGAGTCAACTAACTCATTACCTGAAATTCCACAATGGCCAGGAATCCAGAACAGAGATCAATACGGACAGAGCGGGAATGAAATAGATGCGAAATTAAGGAGCGTGAGCACGATGGGCTCAGCGGATGGTTTAGGAAAGGGAGTAGCAAGAAGATCTTCAATTTGAGATACGCTGACGACATTGGCGACATTAGACAAAGAAATCGCGGAGTTAATTAAACGCGTCAAAGAAGCTAGCGAAAGACATGGACTATTAGTTAATGTAGGTAAAACCAAAAGTATGGTAATAGACCGTAAATCCGTTCTTAACGCCACCAATCTCCTGGAAGATTTTGAGAAAGTACAGTCTATCTAGGATCGCTGATTACTGTTGATGGTAAATGTTCGCCTGAAATAAAAAGAAAAATTGCTTTTTAAGTAAAGCCGCAATGACACATCTGAAAAGTTTAACCTGCATCAAAAAGCTGCCTGTGAACTTACGGAACTAATAAAAACACTGATTCTGCCAATTTTCTTGTATACGACCGAAATGTGGACGATCAAAGGATTTAAAAAACGCCGCACTGACACGTTTGAAATGTGGATTTGGCGACGAATGCTGCATAGAGCGTGGACGGAAAGAAAAACAAATGTTTCAATACGGGCTGCTGAAGTAGACGAACCGGGAGAATTACATAGATTATGCGAAAGACGGATCCATCGATTTTTTGGACATATCGGAAGGCGCATTTGGCAGTTTAAAAAAATGTACGATTTTCTAAGCCAAGTTTGTCTTTGTGTGAACAGGAAAACAAAAGAACCAAATGCGTTTTCAAATTAAGATGATGACAAACTATAAACTAGCAGGGGACATAAGAGTTTAATACGCATTTACAATGCGCCGTTATTTATACTATAACGGAAGAAAAAGAAAAATTGCCCTTTAAAATTCGATGAAAATTCTACTAATAAATGTATTCTAAAAGAATTATTTTTTTTCTCGTTGAGAATACAAATCAAGGGTAATGTCTCAAAATCCATGGAAAAAATTAAAAAGAAAATAAATATAATTATATATGTTAATACATATATGTGGCAATAGAGAAAATGAAAGCGATTGAACAACAATTAGTGCGGTAAAAGCGCAAGGATGTCACGCAATAAGGGATAGGGAAATCCGAACTTAAGAGTTGAGAGTGCAGAATTGAGTGCTCCTGGAAGCAATCACTTAGAATGTGGTTGGTATTGCAAATACAAACTGCAAGGTAAATAATACAGTAGGGAGATAATGTAACGAAAGAGAACCTAAAAAATATAAGAGAGAAGAAGGCTGCGATTAAGATTATAGAAAAAGTCATGGCGTGCCTGAGTTGGGATAAGGCAAAAATCCAAAAAGTTGCGAATAAGGATAAGGTTGAATATTTAATGATGAAAGCGGTGCAGACTAGAAAAGAAAAAGAAGTAAACTTCAGCTCATATTTTAAAGTCAACATGTTGAGATAATGCATGAATTTATTAATAAATCGGCCGTTGACGAAAACTTGCGTCAAGCAGTCAGCTGTATTGTTACTTGGAATGCCACAATGACTGGCTATCTAAACGAGTTCGGGATAAATGGATGATAAAAGTATGTGTAGATGAAATGATACAGTCGGTTGTTGCTGGCAGAAAGTAGCTAACAGGGCGTTTTTGAAATATCAAAAAAAAAAAAAATAAGGAATTTATTGTCATTAAAAGGAAGTGAAATGGAAATAATTGACGGAAGAATTGAATATAATTTAGCCGTGAAAATGGGACAAAATGAAGGAAGTTTAAAGATTTCGGAGAAGGAGAGGGCTCTATTACGATGACGGCACTTACACCCTTTTAGAATTATCGAGAAAAAAGAAGTAAAAAATTCAGGAGAAACAAAGTTTATTATCTGTAAGGGAAAGAAAGATTCGGCGAATGCAGAAGATTTAAGAAATGTAAAATAAGAAGGTTTACAGTGTGTGAAAAAAACGAAAAAGGAAATTTGAAAATTTAGAGACATAGGATAGTAGAAGAATCAGAAGTGGTGTTAATTGTCCAACATAGAAAAATAGAATGAAATGAGTTGGAAAGAATTATCAATCCTCTTGAGTAGAGATCCATTAATATGCGGAGTTTTTTATGCAGGATTCGGATACATTGCAGGAGTTGGATAAAAAACACAGACATTTTCATACATAAACTAAATTCTTATTCCTCTTTTTCTTTTTTTTGTTTTTATTGTTTTGGGATCGTCAACCAGGGACTTTTACTAAGAAACAATTATTTAATTATATCCTTGTACGATATCAAAGGCTGTTAGTACGAGAGAACAAATAGTGGTAAAAAAGGAAAAGATATGAGAGGCTCAATGCGGAGTAGGAAGACCAAATCAAACTGGAATAGAACGCAGAACGCTCAGCAGAAAGAGATGATGAAAAACGGAATTCTTAATATCAGGTAATAATTTTGATATTCCAACTTTGTTAGTCGCAAAGTAAAGCCAATGGTTGTCCGCTATTCGTAAAATACGCATTCCTGAAATGCACTCATCTATAGAGTCGTTATCAGAGTCAGCTTTAGCAAAAATCCTCATTGTAACGGACCGCTATAGCTTCATTCTGGTTGGCAGCTTTTAGTACATTACCGGAAAAATGTTTGTATAAAAAAATAATTCATTTTTGTTTAATTATGAATCGGGGCGAGGGGCAAAACGAGTTCATTTGTATCATAACGAAAAGCTCCTGTTTTCGTTTCATGCTATTTTACACGAGTACTTTGTTAATTAGCGACCGTACGATAGGGTAATGCAGTAAATAAGAAAGTTACAACGGCGTATTGCGTGGTAGTCGCAATCGGGGACGTTCTTCGCTGCAACTGATTTTTTTCTTGACTTTTTCCTTCACTAATTCGCCGGAATTATTTAAATGCACACGCCGTCCTGACGGCTACTCTAAAATTCTTCAGCCGATAAATTCGAGCTGATTTTCCCACAACAACTTGCTCGAAATTATTGTGTATGATATTTCATTGTGTATGATATTTTATTGTGTAAACATGAACCGCAAAACTTGTAATATATGCATATACATGTGTTATACTACAAGTCCGGAATTTCCCACATAATTAAATTCAGAGTAAAAAACTAGACTTTTCTCGAGAAAAGGATGATGTCTACTGCTAGTAACAGGTTTTTTATCTCACACATCTATAAACGAATGTTTTTAACGCGTACAATTCAAAAAATAAACCGCAACAGCACTTAATATAGTTAATAAAATTAAGCACGATTTTTGCGTTGAACCGGTTTATTTAAATACCATCTCTGTTCGAATTTCTTTGTTTCTCATACTTTTCGCCTTCAGCCTCTGTTGCCGTCTGACGACTTCAACGTATAAAAAATATCTACGCTACCGACACGTCCGGAAGCGGGCATTCGTTAAGTATACCTAAACAAAACGATGAATAGAGATACCGAACAAGAAGGAAACAGCGTACAACGAAAATAAAGATATAGATTTCGCAAAAACTAGAGTGAGAAAGTGAGAAATCAACGAAGAAGAAAAAAATGCGGAAACGTTGGAAGTACATCGATATAAGTGCGAATTAAAATTGCTTATAATAATTCGTGTACCGTGTAACAAAAATTACATTTCTTTTTCGATTACTTCGCAACAAATTATTTTACGCTTCTTTATGAATATTTTCAGTGCAGCAGTCATTTGAAAAAAATATCACGATCCCCCTAATGGGGTGGTTCATTAATAAAATACGAGTAAATACAGCGAGTATCATGTACGGAATTAGAAATACTAATGGAATAATATCAAAGAAAGCGGAGTTGGAATTATTCATCCGTCAGTATAGATTAGACGTGTCAAGACGCATCTAACATCAACAATGAGTTTTAACATTGCTGGCTACAACACCATCTCTCATCCTGATAGAAAAGCTCACGGAGGCGTGGCAGTGTTAATAAGAATTGGGTTAAGCCATCAAGTGGTTCATTCGGAAGCTTCTTTCGCCTACCAACTGATTAGCAGTTAGTCAGAATTCATACTAACATAATACTACCCAAGGAGAGAATAAGAGAAATTTTCCTAAACCTAGGAGCTAGGGTAATATTAGGAGGAGACATTGATGCCACCAGCACTCTATGGAAATGTCAAAAGAACAATTCCAGAAGCAGAATGTTGTTGCAAGTGGTGAAAATGAGCCGACTACTAGCCTAGGCACCGAACCGCTTTCCGAATATACTTGAAAATTTACATCGGGTCTATTTTAGCTGCAAATCTCGGCCTCTGCTTGGTTCAGACCACTCACCAGTCTTAGTATGCATCTCCATTCAAGCGATACCAAAACTAAGGCGGAGTTATTTAACAAATAATAGCGCAAACCGGAATGGATTCGCTAAACAGGTTGAACATAATACCGATCTAAATATTCCTCTAAAAACTTCAAGCGAAATAGAATAAGCGTAATATCCACGAGGCATGCAAATTAAGGACTTCGTATCCCAAAGAGGATAGATTTTCTGAAACTCATTTCCGTTTGAAATAAGGGAACTAATTAAATTAACAAGAAACGTAAGAACTCAATGGCAACAAAACAGACTTCCATCACTTAAAAGATCCTACAACAGCAAGCTACACAACGAAATAAAATAATTCAATGTAAAAACCTCAGATATTCACAGTTTTTTTCATAACTGCATCCGGAGGATGGATCAATATGAAGATGTAAAAAATAGTTTCTCGACAAGATTCCTAAACCGCACTCCATCAGAAAACTAAAATTAGGCCAAAACTGATAAGGACAAAGGTGAGACGCTCGGGGAGAATCTGCTCGATATATTTAAACCGTTCAAAAGAAAGAATCAGCTACAACACGAAATAACAGTTAAAGAACATCTTCTGGCACCTTTGCAATTAACATAGCCAACTAAACGACATCGAAAGAGGTACAAAATAAAATTAAAAGCTTAAAAACAAAAAAAAGCTCCTAGTAAAATCTGATAACCACAGAAATATTCAAAAATCCATCGAATAAGGGTTTAGTAATATTAACGTATATTATGGTAAAAATAAACTTTAACACTTTTTAAACAATTATATATATAATTTTTAAATCCCCGACGCGTTTCGAAGCAAACACTTCATGTTCACGGGAGTAATTATAATTCTTTAGAAAAGAAACTGCTACAGATACCACCATCAACTACTATTCTAGTCATCCTTTAAAACAGAAATATTCACCATTCTTAGCATACCTGTACAGATTACATAATACTCCATTATCAAACAAAAAGAAACAAAATAAACTAAATATTATTAAACAAATAGCTAAAAATAATAATTTCCATATCCATACTATTGATAATTTATACAATAAATACTTTAAGAAAAAAATAACATATAAAAAAACAATTTAACGAAAATAAAAAAACACGGATAAAATTTACTTACAACACCCCTAACACATATAAAAAAATAACCAATACCATCAACTCATTACTCAAAATTTCATATACTACTAAAAATAACTTATATAATAAAATAATTAACATTAATAATATTAACAATAACAATAATAATAAATTTAACCAAGCTGAAATTTATAAAATAACTTGCAATACTTGTCAGAAAATATATATAGAACAAACTAGAAAAAACTTCAAAATAAGATATAATGAACATGTTTATACGCCATAAAATACGGACATATTAACAAATCAACAATAGCTGAACATGTATTATCCATTAATAAACACAAATTAACGCATAATATTGAAATAGATTTAGAAATCTTAAAATACATAAATAACCACAATATTATGCTAAATTTTGCAGAAAATTATTACAATATTAATAAATTCAAAAATAACTGCATAAACCACAACTTTCCCAATACAGATAACCCTTTATGTAACCTTTAAATAAATTTCAACTGTTCACTTCCTTATGTACACATTATTACTATACAACGACCATTATATATAACATTTTCCATATATACAACTTATTTATTTTTGAAAATTTTAAAATCTTTAAATTCTCATTTTTATATATATATCGTTACCATTTTCATTGTTAAAATTTTTAATCATTTTTATTTTTTTATATTTTTCACTTTTAAATTATATATTAACGTATATATTTATAACGCTGTTTTATATTTTCTCCAAATATGAAAAGAATCCATTATTCAAATTATACCAAAACCTGATAAGGACTTATCGGTGTTCTTTCATCATATAGGCTAATTAGTTTGCTTAGTGTACTGTCGAAGATTTTTGAGACGCCAACACACACGATTGAATTATAAAGAAGTAATTTCGGAAAACAAGGTCTTGCCTGATCACCGTTTCGATTTCGTGCAAAGCACTCGACCGTACAACAAATTCATCGTATTACCGGCAAAAAATAGCTTCGGTACTGGAAAAAGGACAATATTGTAGTTTGATCTTTCTTAATGTCGAGCGAGCATTCGATCGGGTATGGCATCAAGGCTTCCTTTATAAACTGAAGAACATTCTGCCTAATGATTTTTACGCGATAATACATTCTTTTCTGTCAAGAAGGAGTTTTGTAGTAAAGGTAAATTCATCAACGTCGGGACAATACAGTATAAATACATCCGTCCCATACGGAAGTATACTTGCGTCATTGTTATATTACCTCGCACTCTGCGTTATTTCCAAGTACTGAAAACTACGATAATAGCGACACCTTCACTGATGACAACTGCATCATCCTAACAGCTAATAGCGATCTATCGCGTGCTTTGCTACTGCTCCAGCAGCACTTAGAGAAATGGAAGTTTAAAATAAAAAAGTTTACAGGTGACTTTTACTTAAATCATCAGTCCTGTCTCCAGGTATAAATCAATAATAACGATCTTCCGCAAAGTAACAGCGCTAAATACCTAGGATTAATTATGAACCACCGACGTCTAACATGAAGGAACCACGTCAGACAAGGCAAAAAATTTGCTCAAGACTTAAAATATTAAATTGCCTCATGAGAAGGAGTTTGTTGTGAGCTTATCTTGCATACGATTAATCTACCTATCTGTACTGACGCCAGTATATATGGCATCGAAGGTGTATGGCGCAACTTCCAAGAGTAACATCGACAGAATTATTCAACAGCTACAGTCTAAAATACAGGCAAATCGTCAAAGTCCCTTATTTCGTATTAAACAGAACACTCCATCGCGATTTAAACATCCCATTCGTGCAAAACTATCGCAAACTTCAATATAGCAAGTTCACTGCACTAGAACTCAGTAAGCATATCGAAGCGTCCAGAATGTTCTTTTCGTCTGTCCACGGGAATCCGCAGAGAGGACTCAAGAGGTACTGGTGTCGAGATGCATTACCCGGATGACCCTGAGCAAGTTACCAACAGCATTCCACGGAAAGTACTCGCTCAAACCAGCGGATAGTTTAATCTCGAGTCAACACACAAGTTGTTTAAACGATAAAACGTGTTTAAGTCGTGAAAGTTGTTTTTTTTTTTACTGCGATTCATATTTTTTATTTTTTTGTGTAACGTAATTTGATTTTGTTAAAAGAAAGTTATTAGTGTATTAGCGAAAAGTCATGTCTTGTTCTAATGAAAAGAGACATAACGAAGTATTAACATAACATAAAATATGTCAAGGTTTAGATAAGTAAACTGTAGCGCCAATTGTGGTTCTAAGACCAGAGTGGTGAATAAAAAAAAGAAGAAGAAAATAAGAAAAGAAAATTAATTATGAATGCAAAGGTGCCACCATCAATCCAATTCATGCGGACATTTTCGTAGTTTCTAGTTTTGTTTGGTTTTTTTTTCGATTTTCGACGATGGAATCACAATTACTAGTGTCAGTTTGTTCTTCATTGTAATCTAGCTGTTCCCAGTTATTTTCCAATTTCGTTAATTTTATTAGCTTTAATATCTGATCTTTGTGCATCCTGCGAGGTCTTGCATTCGTTTACCATGAAGTAGTTCTCTGTACAGTATTCTTTTCGGAAGTCTATTGTCTTCCATGACCTATCCAACTCAACTGCATTACAGAGTTGTTCTACAAAATTGCATCCACTGCAGTGAAGGATTTTACGATTTGATATGAAATTATCCGATTTAATATTATCGTTGTTGGTAATGTTCCCTTAATTGTCTAAGTTGGAAATATAATTCTGCCTTGTACACCTTAATGAATAAATGTGTTTATTTCTAAACACTCGTCTGTTTCATTTTGCAATTTCTGCTGATGCAACAGCTGCGGTTAATTTTAGCATCCAATTTTGCTACATGGTATGTAAAATGCTAAACCCGTTCTATGAGTAAGATCTTTGTTTTACCTACGTTTACCTTCAAACCTAATCCTTCATATACGGAATAAAACATGGAAGAATATCTGGTAAATCTTTTAAATGTTTCAGTTGTCGGCCTAGCATAACATATAGAGTGCACTTTGACATTGCCCTGAGACGTTTCAAATTACTGAGATCGCCGTCAAAGCGAAACTTTATATCAGCATACCACACATTAGTTATTAATCTACAAGGATCATGAACGCAGTTGTAAAACAAGTAAATAAAGTAAGTACCAAAACACAGTCTTTCCTAACGTCAGTATTTACATGAAAACTAAGCGTGGATTTCTTTTCACGAAAAATATTGCCTGCCTCATTCGAGTAGAAAAACGAAATGATATTCAAGTAATTTTGCTGGATAGCCAAGGTTTTTTACAATTGGCCGCAACGCATTTGACAGAATCGAAAGTTTTTTGTTATGTCTATAAAATCCAGATAAAGGTGCTAACAATACATTTCTTCCGAACCTGGTGCAAAATAAATACCATGTCTTTATTAGTTTTCCTTTAAAAGCCTGCTTGTTTTGCCGTTTTAAGTTTGTTAACTCCAATAAACTGCCCAGTTGTCGTTCAAGCTATCCCACGATAATTAATTCAATCTAATTTATCCGCTTTATTTTTATAAATATTTACAATTACAAACGTTCCGAGCTCATCTGGTACATTTTATATCAGCCATATTTTGTTTATTAATTTACCGATCCATCTTTCACATTTGTATAATTCAGCGAGTATATCGTCAGTTCCAGGGGTCTTATTGTTAGATATTTCCTTAATTAGTTATTGTATTTCTTCCAGTTGTGCGATAACCCTAGCGAGCATTACATCTGAAAGATCTGATTACTTCATAATTACACAGTTCAAAAGATGCTGCTGTTTAGAACGCGGATGTTGCCGTGTGATTTTACATATAGTTTTCAGTCTACAATAATAACATAACATGTTCTGTATACGGTTCTAAATGTCCATTTTCATTTTGATTTCCGATTTTATGTCTACCTACTGAGCCGAAGCTGATGGTGGTTTTCAACGGGAGTTTTAAAGTCTCTGAGTAGTACTATTATCTGATTTGAGTATTTTTATTAAGATGCCTATTAACAGATAAGATTTTTTTTTTTTACATCTGAATACACAGATATTTTTCTTAAAACTTGTATTTCATTTACCTGTAATCGGCATATCTTTATCCGTTCGTTCACTCCATTTGGAACCTCTTTCATGATTTCGTACTATCGTTCCAGTAGAAGCTGTAATCATTTTCCGTACGGTGCCCTTCATCCGCTAATCTGGTTTCACTGAAAGCAACAGTATTGTAACTATCCTTCGATGGGTTAAATTTTCATCATACAATAGAGTACTTACACGCTATATGTTCCGGTCTGTAAGTTTAGTTTTTTGTCTTTTACGCTTCGCTTAATATTTCGACCGCAATAAATGGTATCCCTCCGAATGTGGTAAACTGGACAGGTTTTATTTAAGACGGTCCGTTTTTAGACCGTTTTTTCTACGTCTCTCCCTTGCTGTAGGGCAAGCAGGGTGATTCCTAAATAGAGCTGACTGGTCGCAATGATTGCTATCGGATTCGTCTGCCGTCTTATGTGCAGAACAAAAACGGCCAAAGATTAATAACGCCTGTATGCAAAGCTATGATTAAAGACGCGCAGTGATTTTACATCTTTTTCCACCGCCAATCCCTGTAAGACTTTTTAATAACGGAGAGAAATTGAATTAAAGATAACAGACAATAAATAATAGATATGCAGAATACTGTGGGCGATTTTACAAAGTATGTGCGCTTAACGAACAACCACATTTCAGCAATATCACAAGTTTTTTCTCCAATATCATCCCCGGAGAAAGCCGAAAAATGCAGCTTATGCTAATAAAACCGGGAAGGAAAGGAAAACGAAGGAAATATCAAAAGTTAAAAGACAGGAAAATAAGAGAAGGTAGGAAATACCACTATTTCGGATCGGCAGCCTAGCCCCTTTGGATGAAGATAGTAGCGGTTTAAAGGTTTTGATAGCGACCAAAACAGTCTTAGGATTCTACAAACTTTTAGTACGCAGTTTCTCAAGCTGCCCATCTAGATCCTGGTGCTTCATTGCTCTGTCACTACTAAAATCACCTACCAAAAACTTTCCGCTAGTAGCCGCCCTAGGTTCGCGACTGTATATTGGTTAGTCACATCTAACCAAACTATATTTACCGGCCATTATATTATCCACCGTCAATGGACGTGTGCCGCTTCGGTTAGAGCTCCGACCCGGGAAGGTACAAAGTACCCGCTGGCAGCGATGTAGGTATATATACATATATATATATATATATATTTATTTATATATATTGTAATATTACATTATACAAATAAAATACATAAAATAAAATAATAAATAACGGAAAACACAGTGAGTGCGAGAATGTTAGAGTGTGGGGGAGATCCTGTTGTCAGTTACAGTGAATGAACCATCTCGCGGATCAACAGTAAATGTGTATTATCCTTTTGAAAATGAGTAGCGAACAGGGTTGGGAAAAGAAAGAATCGAAGAAAAAACAAAGGATTTTTGGTCAATGATCATCCGAAGTTTATCTCCTTTCTCAGGGCGTCACTTAGTTTTTAGCTGCTTTCGTGAATTGTTGTCGATCTACTGAAGAAGTTAGCGATTGTTAAAAAACGATTACCTTATCTTGATTTCAGGTAAATATTCCGAGATTAGTGATTAAAGAAAAACTTTTGTCATAATTTTCCTACGCCAACTACTCAAGTCCAAGGTTATCATCGGCGCTAACAGGATAAATAGATTTTTAAAGTAACTATTCAAATCGTTTGAAATCGCACATGTGCGTACACTGTTAATAGTTATTTTTAACCGCCGGTCAATCAAGAAAAGTCTGCGTAGGCAACTGTATAATATAAAATTTAACATAATTTCCTACTTTTATCGTAGCATAATAATAATAATAATAATAATAATAATAATAATCGTAAATTTAATAATCAGATTAAAAAGAAGAAAAATAATATTGATACATACACGCTAAGTTCGAAACCGCGACGGTATATACTACCGTTACATTTAGCATCCCAGGTAGAAACAATTGTAAAAAATTGTTCTCTCGCAAAACGAACCATGTAATTACATTGAAATAAAATTACTTATTCCTAGATAAATCAGAAATTAATAATGAAGAACGAATTTAAATAATTTAGTGGAATTTCAATGAAAACTAAAATAAAACGATGCGGTGAGAAATTTAGCGAAATAAATAAAACATTCGATAATTAATCTCGACGAAGTAAACGATAATAATATTAATAATAAATTTGGAAAATTTAAAAACGAAATAAATCAAAGAATTAACGAGAAAGGAAGACAAAATGATTGGACTGATGAAAAGAAAGCGAGGAATGAGGTAGAAGACGAAAAGAAGATTAGGGTAAATGAGAGAAAAAGAAATCGCACTGAAAAGAAGCTGAAGAGGGAAATGAAAAACGTTAAAATACAAAAGGCACATTTCGAAGACAAACACGAAGAATAAGTTCTCAAAGTTAAAGATAGAAATGTGAGTTACACTTTGCGATAACGAGTTCACTAGAAACATCACGACCACTAAACGGATCAGCAAAAAGGGCGTTAAAGAAATTCCAAGCAACGCAACCACAGAGATAAAATTAAAGATGAAAAATCGCATCGGCGAATTGAGAAACACTTTAAAACTTAAATTGGACTTAAATAAGAAGACCGTAAATGTAGAGAGAAGAGTGTTCAAAGGAACCGGTACAGAGAGAAACTGAAAAGGAACCACCAGGAATGAGTAACTTTCTTCACCAATATTTGATTTTGTTAATGAATTTTGCCTTTTCTGGCAGTTTTTTCGACTCCAGATTTTCCGGTGAAGATACATACCAGTATGAAAAAAAATCTTGTTCTACGTAACAAACGGAGCAAACAAAATAACGGAATGTTACATAATGAAAAAAAAACTATCGGGCAAATTATTAGCAAGTTTTTCTAGACTGCTTGCCACTGTTGTAAACTACCTTCTTGCCCGGTAGACTAACGCTGTATAAACTGCTCAGCAAAAAAAAGAAAATGCGACAATAAAAAAATAATACAATAGAAAAAAATATATATTATATATTTTTGAGGATTAACAAAGTTGTAACCGATGATGGCCCTACGGGGCACAGGTTGTAGTAACTGGAGTCACCTTCTCCAGCAAGTAGTCACTCGACCGTCATACGATGCTAGTCCCACCGACGGAGAAACGAAACAACAACCACGTGAATTTCGTACGTCCACGTCGTGCTGCAGGGTGGTAATTTTCTTTTCGGCGGGCTTAGCGCTGACTAGAAAAGCTAAATCGGAATGCACACACAATGCTGATAGGAAAACGGAGGTGGAAGTACTTGCCGAAGGTGCTCTTGCCAATAAATACCGTTAAGCTTTGTACTGCGTTAACAACAGCAGACTATCAGCAACTCGCTAGCGACAATGTGCCCCAGTCGGATTGATACGTACCAATCTAGAGCGAGCAGGCGAGTATCCGGCGCCTTCAGACCGGGTTCTTTCGGCTAAGGGAGTAAAACCTGACAGAAAATCCAGCGGAAGGCAAGAGGGAAACCACCGCTGTAACGTCCCTAGTATATCATTTAAATGGCGAGTGAAATTCAAATCATGGCCCCGAGTTCCGGGCGCCCCTTCAATGGAGCAGGGGTGCGAAGAATCCCCCGGTTAGATCTCGCAAAGATGACACAGCAAAGGATAGGGGTGCCTACAAAGAATTAACCAAGCTTGACATCAGATGAGCCTAAGATCGAGAACGATCATGGCAACGAAAGAAGAAGAACCGATGATGAAGAAGAACTCTGGAGCAACTTCATATTCAGCCAAAGGAGAGGCTTTCGATAAATAACCGACGCGGCAACAGCCGGCTCTATCACTAATCGCTAGATCAGTCACCGAATCATCGAGATAACAATCAATGCCACGCATCATTTATTCTAACTTTGCTGGCTTTTACATCTTCTCATCGTTCCTAAGTACTTCATTTACGGATTATTCTGAATGACATCATCCGCACCATCCATCATGCGCCATCGTTTTTACTCACCTCCCATATATTGCCGACTCTTTTTACGCTTCCGACTAATTTCTATATCATCATTATCACTGTCTTCGCCATACTGGCCTTCTCAACCGTCCTCACCCATGCAGTCAGATCGCACTTTTCGTTCGGAGTACTGTGTATTTGCTAATCGCTGTTTAGAAGTTGTAGAAGGCACTCAAAGAACACATACATCACAGACGGTACCGATTCTCGCTGTGAAATTTTAATATTTTATTTTCCACTGTTGCCGCAACAATGATTATGGCAAGGGTGTTACCAGACCAGCATTGTATGTGAGTCAAACACTATGCCGCAAGCAACGGTAGCATATGAACATGCGATGACAATTCTTGGTGACTTGGTGTGCTTAGTCGAGTTCTTTATCCAACATAATAATGACCTGAATTAGCCTGCATCATTAATAATCTCGTTCTTCTTCTGTAATTCAGATGAGATATATTCCCATCCGTACCATACATATTCTAACTAATATACCAGAGTTACTGCTTTCAACGTGCTAATATCAACGCTTGGAAGAGGAGAACATCACAGTCCGGCTATATTTTTCAATAGAACTCTTCTGACATATAATTATATGTACACGTTTTGAACGATTCATTGTAATATATTTTGTAAGCGTTGCATATTTTAAACACTTTCAATTAATAGCGGCCCTTTTTAATGCAATACTGGGTGACAATGGAACATATGATATGCGGTACAGAACATTACAATGGTTGATCCGAATTCCCAGATGTCCGATTTTCTTTTTATTGATACTCGTTCAATAAATGTATCAAACCGATTGACGATTTTCTGACACGGTATTACCTTTTACAGGCAATTATGCAGTGGTTAGGAAGAATTTTGCAGTAGCCACTACTTTTCTATTCAGTTCATTTTGCTTGGATTAACAGTTTTAATCCACTTAAACGTCCGTACGAATCCTTCTCGTTGCTAATGGCGAACGCAATGTTCCGTAGAAATCTTTGAATGTCTAAACGTCTGATGCTGTTTACGATATGCGATATGTTGCCCAAAGTGTTGCGCATAGAATTTTGCAAACAATATTTACAGTACGAAAAAATTGAAACGGGTAAAACTTGAACGCCAAGGAAAACACAATTATAACTTTAAAGTGCGTAAACTGCTCGAACGTTAAATCATTAATCACCGATGTTTATAATAAAATCTGTCAAAGTTCGTAACACGAGATAATTTTAATTATTTCAAAAATATGAATTAAAAGATGAATAATTTTAAAAATTATTGTTTTTAAAAAGTGATGACTTCGCTTGAAAACCACAAAAAAAAAACAAAGTACACGAATTGGAACAACCAAGAGAGTCTTGTACGTCCACGTCGTGCGTGGTGGTAATTCTCTTTTCGGTAGGCTTGATACTGATAGAGAGTGGGCTTGTGGTGGGACTGTACCTGCCAAGTACAGATCTCATGAAATGCCACCTTTCGATCTCATCTGCAAGAAGAACAGCAGATCACTAGCAACTCACTCATAATCCTGGGCCCCAGGCACAAGTATTAGTACTTGGAGTGAGTAGACAAGTATAGAGCGCCTTAAAACTGGAATTGGCCGGCAAAAGGCAAGGAGAAACCACCGCTGTATAATTCTCGAACATTTACGATGAAAAACGATTGGGACGAAGTAAAAAGTGCTATTTTAGATGTGCAATAAGAAATCGGGTTGACAAAGAATGTCAAAAAACAGAAGTATATGACGGATGAGATTCTGGACTTAATGGAAAAACGAAGAAATGCAAAAAAAAAAACAACCCTTCCTAATATAAAAAACCTGAACAAACTCATCCGAAAATTGTGTGGAGAAGCAAAGGAATGGTTTTCTTCTTCTGGGTGCCTTACGTCAATGACGCGTTGGCTGCTCCCAATGCTCTGCTTCTTGCTGCCTCAACCAGTTCCCCGAAACTACGAAGTCCCATCCATTCCTTTACATTATCAATCCATCCACATTTACTTCTCCCTCTTGGTCTCGCTTGCCTTGCGTTCTGCCTTCTAATATGACTTGTAGTGGCCCATACTTTTCTCCTCGGATGATGTGACCAAACTATGCCGTTTTCCTATTCTTGATGGTATCCTACAGCTCTCTTTCCACGCCAGCTTTTTAGAGTACTTCTTCGTTTGATACTTTATCAATCCATGGTATTTTTAGTAGGCGTCTCGGGAACCAAATTTCAGCTGCTTTTAATCGATTCTCAGATTTCTTTTTTATGGTCCAGGCCTCTAGTCCGTAAAGTAAGACTCGCCATATGTAACATTTCACAACGCGAAGTCTCGCAGCCAATGGGAATTTAGGTTGCAATAGGGCAGAGTTTCCTGAATACTTCCTTTGCGATTCCACACCGAATTTTAATCTCTTCATCGCAGTCTAATTTGTTATTAATTATCGATCTCAGGTACTTGAAGTGTTCAACTTTTTTAACTGGCTTCCCGTCTATATGGAGATCTTCTTTTTGAGCTGGGTTACGGGTGACTACCATAAATTTTGTTTTATTTACATTGATTTTGATACCACATTTCTTTCCAGTTTTATTTATTTTATTGATCAATCGCTGCAGATCATTTAAGCTCTCGGCCATAATTGCAGAGTCATCCGCATATCTCAGATTCGTGATTATTTCTCCATTAAGTTTTATTCCGGCAGTTTCTTTGTTTAGGGCTATCTGGAAGATTCGCTCAAGATATACGTTAAATAACAATGGTGATAAAATGCAGCCTTGTCTAACTCCCTTTGCAATTTGAATGACTTCCGTCTCTAACTCTCCATTGATTCGAACTTTGGCTTCTTGTTCCCAATAAAGATTTTCAATTATTCGTAGATCTTTCCCATCAACGCCAATTTCCTCAAGAATTTCCATGAGCGGTTGGTGACGTATGGTGTCAAACGCTTTCTCGAAGTCAACAAAACATATCTAGACGTCCTGGCTGTAGTCGTAACACCGTTGAAGGAAAGTTTTCATGGCAAAAAGCGCATTTCGAGTTCCGAAACCTAGTTTAAACCCAAATTGGGTCTCTCCACATTGTTCTTCACACTTACGATATATTCTACGATGGATTATCTTCAAAAATAATTTCAGGGTGTGGCTTATCAGAGAAATTAGCCGAAATTCAGAGCAGTCTTTAGCATTAGATTTTTTAGGAATTGGGATAAACGTTGATTTTAGCCACTCATTTGGTAGTTCTCCAGTTTCAAGAATCTGTTAAATAACACCGTTAGTATTTTGGTGTTGAGGCACTTGATTATTTCGGTTGGCAGTTGGTCATCTCCGGGCACTTTGCGGTTCTTCATATTTTTCATAGCAATTTCTACTTCGGACTTGAGAATCTCAGGTCCGTCAAGGTTTTTATTATGTGCGGTGCACGGAGCAGTTCTTTGATCGTGGAAAAGGCTTGCTACATATTTCTGCCACGTATCTACTAGGTCATTGTGGTTGATGATAATTTCCTTCTGACTATTCCTAAGTGCTGTTAATTTAGCCTTTCGGAAGGTGCCTGTGATAACCTTAATCTTCTTATGAAAATTGAAGAAGTCGTGACGTTTTAGCAGATTCTCTGCCTCTTCACATAATTCTTCTGTCCACTTGAGTTTTGCTGTCCTAACTTTCCTACGTATTTCTCGGTGTAGTCGTTTATATTCATTTTCATTCAAGCTTTTGAATTTTCTCCTTTTTTCCATAAGCTCTAGGATCTCGTCGGTCATCCATTGCCTATTTTTAATCGGTTTGGAGGAGCCAAGTACGTCTTTGGAAATCTCAATAGTTCGTTTTCTAATCTTCTCCCACACTTTGTTGACTGGACCGTTTTTAATTTCGTCTTCAATGGGGGTGTCTTGCTGGATTTTTCCGTTTAGTTTCATTTTAATTTCCGGTTTTTTCAATTTCTCTAAATCTAACCTTTGATAATTTCTTTGGCTTTTCGGTAACTTTTTGTACCTCACCTTAATGCTGGCCACCACTGGGTTGTGGTCAGATCCAATATCAGCGCCAGGGTACGCAGAAACCCTTGTAATACTATTCTGGAACCTTCTGTTCACTGAAATATAATCTATCCACTATTTTTTTCACTGAGTCTTGCGGTGATTTCCAGGTATATAAACATCGAGGTAGGAGTTTAAAGAAGGTGTTTTTAATGACAATTTCCTCTTGTTGGCAAAATTGGACGAGCTTCTCCTCTCGTTCATTCCTTTCGCCGAGACCAAATTCTCTTCTTACATTTGGTGCCTTGATTTTACCCACTTTATTATTAAAATCACCAGTAAGAAGGTTCAGGTCATGATTCTTCAGACCTTTAATGATACCGTGCAGAGTTCCGTACATTGCATCTACTTCTTTCCCATCTTTATCGTTGGTAGGGAAATAGACTTGGATGATGTTGACAGCAGGCTTGAGATCTAACAGTTGGACAACTATAATGCGGTCGGAAATTGCAACGACGTTGATTTTGCATTTACTGAATCTTTTGTTGAGGATAACAGCAACTCCATTTCTTCCTCTTTTTTCAGAGCCCGAATATAAAAACTTCTTGTCTTCATAATTTATGTTTCCACTTTCTGGCCATCTATGTTCACTAACGCCAAGAATGTCAATCTCGAGTAGGTCCATTTCTTTCGTAACATTAAGCATTTTCCCGCTTTCGAGTAGACTTCTTACATTCCAGGTGGCAACAGTAAAACTTTCACTTTTCTTCTGGCTGGATGGGGGTATTCTTCGCACCCTCTGTTGATTTAACAACTGCCCCAGACTGAGGGCCATGGCTTTATGTTTTTCCAGCATGGTGAAGGTAGCAAAAGTAGAACAGAGACACAGGAGTGTCCTGGGGAAGGTTGGGCGCTGTGGTTTCCCGTTTCCTTCGGCGTTTGGATTTATTAGTCTGTTCAGGAAGTGGATCTAATCAACAGTTGTTTCATGGTTTGGTAGATTATTGCTTTTTTAGTTGCTGGTTACCGGTCTATTGTATGTATTTAATCTGGAACTATTGTACAAGCAGGGGTTATGATCTGCTTGCCCCCTACTGGCTCGGTCGCCGCCCAACTAAGTTGCTTGGCTTAACAGCTCTCACCACGAGAAGGTGCCAGATAGGAGTTGGAACTGCAAATGGTAGTGTGACTGCGCTGGTGCTGTCATAAGCCGCATCCAAGATGAATGCGGTTCCCACTACAGCTCCCATTGAGAGCCAAAGGAATGATACTGGTGTGAAAAATGTGCTGCAATTGAAGAGCACGAGAAGAATCATGATCTGTTCAACGTGTTCATAGATTAGGGAAGGCAGTTACAGAGGTACTTATCGATAACAGGGTATAGGTTTTCTATGCAATGAAAACTCAAAACCAGTCATTGGGACAGCGAACAAGTTAACTGTATGGAAAAATTACGTCGAGCTTCTGTTCAATGATACAAGGAGCACTACTGCCCCAGAAGAGTCTCTCGAATTCAGCGATGAAGGACCACCAATCACGCAAGAAGAAGTACGATATGCAATCGTGAGACAGAAGAATGGTAGAGCAGTTGGGCCAGATAACGTACACGCGGAAATGCTAAAAGCCATAGCTGAATATAGCGAAAAAGGGCCGTTGAAAATCAGAGCCCCTTAATCAAATCTACACCTCTGGCTGTTTACCTGAAGAATGAGTAAAATCAACATTTGTAACAGTCGCAAAAAAGAGTAATTGTGATGACTATCGTTTAATTAGCTTGATGTCCCACGCCTTAAAAATCTTTCTTCGCGTTATACATACAAGAATTTATAAGCGCTGCGAGGAACAATTCAGCAATATCCAGTTTGGCTTCAGAAACGGTTTTAGCATCCGCGAGGCCCTGTTTGCAATTCGAATACGTGACATGAATGTTGATGTTTACGTATGCGTCATCGCTTACCAAAAAGCATTTGACTGCGTAAACCCCACGAAAAATTGTTCGGAATTTTGAAAAGTATTCCTATTGATAAGAATGATCTGAGAATAATAAGTCACCTATACTGGAATCAAACTGCCGAAATTCGCGTTGAAAATACCACATCAGAGGAAGTAGTGATCCAAAAAGGAGTGCGTCACGGCTGTGTCACGTCTAGCGAGACAGAACTACAACGGACGCTGAATAAAATCGTTGATAAAAGCCAAAGTTACGGATTAAAAGTGAACGTCTCCAAAACAAAAGTGATTGTTTTCTCCCAAAAAGCCAAAATCAAAAAACCAAATCAAATGCAAAATCAAGATAAAGGGAGAGACGATTGAACAAGTTCAGTGCATTAAATACCTAAGAAGTATACTAGAGGAAAACTGTACAGCAACTCCGGAAATACGCAGCAGGATTGAGCAAGCTAGAAGAGCTCGCACCAAAATGAAAAGCTTATTCACCCATCAAGACCTAAGGCTCGAAAAATCAGGCTGCTAAGGTGTTACATCTTCTCTATTTTGCTTTATGATTGCGAGAGCTGGACCCTGAATGCATCATTGGAAAGAAAGATTAACGCATTTGAAATGTACCATTATCGGCGCATTCTGAAAATATCATGGGTGAAAAAAGTTACTAATATCGAGGTACTTCAAAGAACGGGAAAGACCCTTGAAGTAATGCAAACCATCAAGAAACGGAAGCTGCAGTACCTCGGACACATCATACGAGGCCCCAAATACGAAATTCTGAAAATCATTTTGGAAGGAAAGATAAATGGGAAGAGATGGAAGACGTCAAAATTCATGAATAATCTTATCAACTGGTTCGACTGCCCTTCTATACAACTCCTCCGATCGGCCATTGTAAAAGAAAATTTTCAATCGTGGATCGCCAACAAAAACAAGCGAGGAGACGGTACATGAATCGTATAAGAGTTGGTGCACATTACGATTTTTTATAGATCTACGCGTATATATGAAATAGATCTATGGAGTGAGGGGATGAATTCTTGATTATCGCAAAATCATTAACCAGTAATGAAAAACATTCAAATAAAATAGAAATTCGATAAAATCAAAAAAAAAAAAAAAAAAAAAACCGAAATAAAAAAGTTTATTTTGCAGGATTAAAACGGAAAAATGTAAAAATTACACAACAAACACAACTATAAATCATAAACACATCAAAAAAAGATAAATATTGACTAGAGACTAAATCATTGTAGAAAAATCGATTTTCGGAGAAAATAAGGATAAAGAGTATATTAACACATAAGAAATGAGGAGAAATTAAAAAAGAAAAAAAATAGCTTACAATATATGATCATTGTTTAACGAGCACACCCCTGCAAACTTGAAGTGATTAGAGAAAATACTCATGTAGGCGATAAATAATTAACTTAATCTGAGGTAGTAACAAAAGAAGACTTTTTAAAATTAGATATTAATTCAATTGAAATATTAAAATACTTCTTAAGGTACATCCGTAACTCCTTAACATTCGATCAACAAAACGAATAAAACAATTCCGGAAAAAAGGAAAATTACGTAAAAAAAAAGGGCATCTACATATAGAACAGAATCATCAAAGAGGATGATATCAGCAGATGTTATGATTAATGTGATTTTCCTTTCCTCCATTTTGATTTTATTTGTACGCCCACAAATATTCTATCAAGAATTTAGACTTTACAACTGGAAGGAGTAAATGGAATGAAGCCGATTGAAAGCGAATACAGTTGACGTAAAAACAGTAGCACAGAAAATTTAAAAAAATTAAGCTCGTAAATAGCTAATTAAATGACAAAACGTAATCAGGAAGTAATGAGAAAGCAAATTGACGTACTACTATCCTGTATTCAAAATAGACTCATGAACAATCAATCAATCCAGATTTTAACTGAATTTTCATTTGGGCGTGGCCTAGCTTTGCCAAATACTTCAAAAAAAAAAAAAGAATGTAATTAGGCGAATGAAAAATAGAAGAGCCGATTCACCAAACCCTACGTTTCTCTGTTGTTGCAAATTCAATCACACAAGAGCCGACCACAACATCAGAGATAATTATGATTGGTTCAAAAATAAATGAATATAATTAAACAGAAAAAAAAAAAAAATCATAAATGTACTACAGAATAAATGAACATGTCAAAACTAACGACTTTACCGTGTAACTCTATATTTTACTTATTTCTATCTCGCTAACAATTATGATGTAGAAGAGGTTTGTAAAAATCTCGGGTCAAACTGTCGTCCTATACAAGAGTAATTAATTGTAAATCATTATTATATGATATATATATATATATATTTGTATAAATTTATACAACATATTTGTATGTAGATTTTGGGCAAGTGATGTTAAAGGGATGGAGGAGATATACGGATTTATTTTAAAAAAAAGAAAAAACAAATTACATATTCTTTCGCTAAATAGTCGTTCCTCAAGTTCGAATATATCCGGTTTGCACTGATTTTTTATATAGCTTTTTACTATCAACTGGTGACATTACTTTTCTCATCGTAGTCTTAAAGTCAATTGACCTGTTGTAGGAAACTGTTTCTTCTTATTTTTTACCGTTTGTTGTAATCAGGTGTGCGTGCACAGGTCGTATAAAACAACGCTAACTTCTCTCAAGTGGCCTTCCGTTGCATAAATTCTACACACCCGAAAATTTTTCAGATATTTGCGAAGCGAGTCGGTTTTCGAAAATAAAATTTTCGACAAACAAAATACGTGTAAGGTAAGTTTTATTTCATTAATTTTCGGTCGCGCTATATGTATATCAAAATTTCAGTCGACCATTGAAGTACTTCCGATCATCAGTGAAATGGAAATTTGTAGTATGTCATTTTTAACTGCTATGATTGACAAAAATTTCTATTTCAGTTGATGTATATTTCGTATAAATTTCAAAAAGTATCGCACACACTTTAACAGCGTCGAAAGAGAGACACCTGCTATAGCATTACCACTAAGAAACTGTTCTGAAGAAATGTTGTGTTCGATGATCGTGATGACAGAAGTAATCTTACCGCTTAGTTAGTAGTGCGTGCCCTTAAAGGTAGATTAACTGAGTAAGATGGTGAGGAGTAATTAGTAGTGGAACAGTGACGGCTGTTCCACCCGATCCGACTTTTGCCTTAATCCTAGATTCTCTATACGGAAAAGAAAACTTCACAATTTCGGGAATTTTTTAAAACTTATTTTAAAGAACACCAACAAATCAACCAGTTTAACAAGTACAAAGTTAAAGATTCTGCTCTGTTTCCGTCTCATGTGTTTTATCGAATTTTGACAACACTACCGCAACACCAACATTACCTAATAAAACATACATTATACACACACACATATATATATATATATATATAGTCGTCGCGATAGCTTAGTTGCTAGAGCGTTTGACTTCCGATATGGAGGTTAAGGGTTCGATCCCGAGCGACGACGAACTTATTGCAAGAATTAAATAAATAAATAAATAATCGCTAGTAATCACGTGGAAGGCAATAGCAAACCACCACGTTCAACTCATATGCGCGCTAGGCCAGTACACAGCAGACACACACGGGACTGCACTGGTAGCGCGATAATAAGCGACTACTATTAGTTCCGAATGTAGTCTTGCGTGTGTACACCTGCGGTGCATATATAATAATTGCTTAGTATACAACCTATATCTGTACATCTAAAATGTGAGAATAGGTTGTCCACCAACCGAATGGTTGAGGATATAATGATGATGATGATGTATATATATACATATATATATATATATATATATATATATATATATATATATATATATATATATTAATTACAACGTAATTCTTAGGCTACCCCCCATTCGAAAAAATGCCCCAAAAATATGTCCCAATTTTATGTAACGTTTCTTATATTTTATAGGATTTTTGTTATTGTTATTTAAAAAATGTCACAATTTTATGTAATGAAATATGTAATGAAATATGTAACGAAAAATGTAACGAAAAAATGTCTTAATTTTATATAATGAAAGTTAAATGTTAGAATAGGACTTTTATGGTTATGTTATTTTTTTTTGTGTGTTGATGCCAGTAAGAATTACGTTGTAAATTTTGATCATTTTATACAAAGTATAGAAGAGAAAGAGACAGAAATGAAAGCAAGAGGGGTCAAGGGGCACAACCGCTTGCGAGGCCAAAATGACCGAGTTTATATATATATATGTATATTTATATGCATTGCTGTATAGAATAATTTTTGCGGCGATTAGAAACTATTTGCAACTCTACAAGTGGCTCAAAATCATTCGATGGGCTTTCGATTTCAATTATAGTAGACGATGGAACGCGATATTTTATCATTGGATGATTTTTCGCATGGAGGGATTTGCTAGTAAATATGGACGGAATAAAAGAAAAAGATATAAGTAAAAAAGAAAACAAGGAAAAACATGCAACAATAAGCAGGAAAAAACGCGGAAAATATTTAACTATGGTGCTGAATAAAGAATAAGACAGAATGTTATAGAGATAATTAGGCAGATTAAGTCAACAGATAAGAGCTGTATTGGAAACCGCAGATAGCAGAAAGCGCAACTACGTTAGGCGAATAAGTAGATTTGGTTTAGCCAGGTAACTGAAGAACATCAGTTCTAGCCGTCGGTTATATTTCAGGTAATATTATCTGCGAACGATATTTCCCTCGCATCGCTCGTAAAGTAAGTCAGTAGTTGTGTCCGTGTGAATATTTTAAGCTTTTCTTTTTTTTTTATTTAATATTTTTACGCTAAAGTTAAAATTGATCAACGACAGTAGTCAATTAACACATTAATCGCTTGATTACATCGTTTAATTTTTGTTGGATGGCATCGTTTAATTCAAAAATCTGTGCAAGTTGTTATTGTCAAATATTTTCACCTTCAAAAAATAATTTATTTTTAAAAATACTATTTGTTTTAAGTGACAACATTGAATTTTTCTGCTAGACGTTATTGTAAACCTTTTAGCTCCGAATTTTCTTACTTTCCTTCCTTTTTTTCCGAATCGTAGAAAGAGAAATTAATTTATCTGTACGTAACTGGAAAGAAAATGAAATAAAGAATCAACAAAAGAAGAAGAAGAAGCAATGTTATTAGAAGAGGGTATTTCTACGATGGCTCTGGAGAAATATTTTCAATTAAAGGAGAAGAAATTGAAGAAGAAGAATCATGACCAAAGAGTTAGGATTGTTATTAGCAGGATTTAGGAGAATACTATTAATTAAAATAGAGTTAGACGGAAGAGGGGCAGATTTGTTGAAAGCCCGTCTATTAGGCGATCCGATTGGGTGGAAATGAAAGAAACTATGGAGAGGCTTTATGAGACATTTTTGAGTTACGGTTCTTAAGAAATTTAAGATGCAGAAAGGAATTAAAGAGGAGATGAAGGAGAAACAAAGAATTATTAGGAGAAGAGCCGAATACTGAGACTCGGTCGGCATAATGATAAATTGTTATTTTTAAATTGAGAGGCATAATACGTTTTATATCTTTCTGTCTGATCCATTCGAGGCAAGATCTGTCAAAGGCAGAGTGTGTGCCTTTGCAATTATGATAGACGGGCGGTTCCTATAGGTTGCTGCATTTGGAGACTGGGTGCTTAGAAGTGCAGTGTGAATAGGTGTAGAAGAATTACATCAGTGTTTCACAATATGCCAAAAAGAAAACATTTAGAACACGGCGTACGCGATCGGACACTAAGGGAAATGGAAAATTGCGTTTTGAATATCGACGCGAATTCTGGGAGAGTAGTACTGTGAAATCTGAATTCAACTGAACGGATACTATTGCTATTACTATTACTATTATTATTATTATTATTATTATTGTTGTTGTTGTTGTTGTTGGTTGTGGTGATGGTGGTGGTGTTATTGTTATTGTTGTTATTTTTATTATTATTATTATTACTTTTACTGATATTAAAATTTTCGTTAGCTTTAATGGCGCTGTTGTTATTTTTATTCGAATTAACGAGGTTAGGCAAGTCGGGTGGTGAAAGCGGCAGATTCTCGCTTGATAAAATCGTGTACGACGAGAGAGAGCTAGGAGGTTTGCGCTTTCCTACAACGTCAACCCCCATTAGGTTCAGCGACATATTAGATTTTGTGGCTCTTGAATCTTTGGAGGAGCCGCCGAGCGACACCCACTAAACAAGCTCTTCGATCAAGTAAACCTAAACTCAATATGGGTGAAATATAAAAGAAGGAAAATAATATATAAATAAATAAACAGCGAAAAAAGAAAAATAAAAAAAGATAAAATAAATAAATAAAAAACAAAAACTCGTAGATTTCGAAAAAAAAAAAAAATGAAATCAAATGAAAACAAAATAAAACTAAAACTGCACAGAAATAGCTAATAATATTTAATCCGATGAAGAAACGTTCGAATAATAAATCGGAATAATTTCACTGGTAATATCAAATAACCCCTTGGGCTCGTCAACCAAGGACCTTAACCCAGAAACAAATTGAAAGGAAAGAAGGGGGAACAACTATTTAACAGGTTAAAATGCTATGCGATCAGAAATGAAAAGCACAAAGGAAAGTAACAGGGGAATAACAGCAGGAGTTGGAAGGGAAAGAATAAATGAAGCACTGAAAGGAGCAGAAAGACTTGGCGCCCGGCGTTGAAAGTGCAGTTGAGAGTATTCTGTAGAAAAATCACAGCATTCAAACAGGAGGGAAACGGAAAAAAAGAAAATTTGAAACGGGAAGAAAAGAGGACAGAGTGACCAAGTCTTAGTCTAATTAAGGAAACAATAGCAGAACGATGAGAAGAGGGAAAAGCTTGAAATCAAGGCTGAGAATTTGGAATGGGCTGTAGAAGGAGATAATTGGAAGAACGGTTGGAGGAGAGAGAGGGGTAAATGGTCCACCCATAATTTGGAATGGATATTTGAAAAAAGAAAAAAAGATGCCTGGGGCAGGAAAATTTTGGAGGGGAAGTCCATTGCGGAAAGCTGAGCGGGCCAGCAAGTCTGTTGCTTCATTGCCTTGGATGCCGCAGTGGCTGGGAGTCCACAAAAAGTCAATAAGAATAGATCAATTCAAACGCATTTCGGAAATAAAACCACGAATGGAAAGAATAATACCGTTAGAGGAGTGAGAAGGAAGCGAGAAAATATCCTGAAGTTTAGATTTGGAGTCGGAAACAATCAAGAATTTGGAGATCCCCCTTATAGAGGAGATAAAGGAAACAGAACGAAAAATCGAGATAGCCTCGGATGAAAAGATTGAACAGAAGGAAGGGAGACCGAAATATTCCGAGTGATTCAATGACGGGGCTGTGAAAGCCCCACCCACTCCATTTCCACTTTTGCAACTATCAGTAAAAATGTATACACGAAGGGGAAATGAGCAATTTAACATTTAGAGATATTAATTAATTACTAAGTTGTGGGAAGAAGAATTATCACAAAGGTGAAGAGAGGAGAAACATATGGGCTGCTATATGCTGTTGAAGTTAAGAGAAAAGTAAGGAAGCTTATTGAAGAAAAAGACTGGAGAAGAGAATTTGGAAACCTGAGCCGCTATGAAGCTAGAACTGGAAATTTATGAGGAACAAAAACGCCAGTGATCGGCATATATTTTATAAGAAAATGGTAGCCAAGCGGGGATCTACGGATAAAAAGGAAGTTCAGTACTGGATTCAGAGAAAAAATTAGAGATAGGAGAAGATTTTAGGGTACCAATGTAGAACCGGAGGCAATAATTTTGGATTTTATCAAGCTTTAAGAGAAGAGAATTTGAGGCATCACCATATAGGAAAGAACAGTAGTCGAGTTTGGAACGAATGATGGCTTTGTAAAGAATGAGAGAATAAATGGATCACCTCTCCACTTGGGGAGACATAAGGATTTTAGGAGATTCAGTCTTTTAAAGCAACAGTTATAAAGATAATTAATATGTTCTTGGAAAGAGAGTCGGCTGTTTAGGAAGAGACCAGGATAACTTATGGAATTGACAATAGGAATAGAAACGTTGTTAGCGGAGGAAATATTTACCCGAGCACGGTTATAAAGGCGAAGGGTGAAAACAATAGAAAAAGATTTGTAATGGGAAAGGGAGAGGTGGCGACTAGAGAAGGAGCTACTGAGGGTAGATAGAGAGGTATTTACCTCTTCGTTGGCAGAGACCAAGTCATCTAACATGGAATAAATAAGGATATCATCGGCAAAAATAAGGGAGAAAAAACGTATGGGGAGAGTGGCGATATCAAGGGAATAAACGTTGAAAAGAGTAAGAGACTAAGGCAGGAGCCCTGGGGGAAACCGCGATAACGGTGTCTACCAGTCGAACGGGGAGAAACAGAAAAAAAGAGGGATCAGTTTAGGACAAGATTAAGAATAACGGTGATGAGATTAGAAGGAACATTGAGAGAAATTAGATGAAACGTCGACAAAGAAGGCAATAAACGAACTTTTTTTTCTAAAAAGAATTTGTAGATATCAGAAATTTTTTTTTTATTATTTTTTTATTTTTTATTTTTTTTCTTGTGAAAGCAACATCCTGTACCGTGTGGCTATTACAGTACGAAGATGCGCAGTTTGTTTTTATAGATATCTGCTTATTCCTCTAGATCTGATAAACTGTGTTATAGATAAAATTGCATCGGGGGAATTCTCAAGAATGTTGGTGACTGTTTTGTTATTAATTGAAGGGTACCGGTGGGGTGATAGCGCTGGACAGTCGCACAGTATGTGAGAAATTGAGGGAGCAACATCTTGGCCACAGAAAGGACAATTCATAGGAGGGGTGTTCTTTGCAAAATAAAATTATGCGACATGGCCGTGTGGCCTGTGCGCAAGCGGCTAAGTGCACAGAAATCTCTGCGGGAAATGCTTTTTTCTGGCCACCATGGTTCCGTTGAGGGTTTAATTAACCTCGAGAAAGTCTGACACGAGGACCAATGGGTTTTTCATAAGGACGTGAGATTATTGAAGATTATGTTCGAGAGATAAGGTGGAGGTGGGCTGTTACTAGGCGAGGGGCAATATATTTCTGCTCGGGCGGATGTATCGACGCGTTAATTTCCAGGAATCCCTGCATGGCTGGGCGCCCACAGAAAGGATACAGAGCACTGTCTCTTAATAAGTTCGTATAATACCTGCTGGGTTCGAATTGCAACAGGATGTTTGGTGAGGGGATTAGAAATTGTCAATAAGGCCGCGGATGAATCAGATACCAGCAAAGCTTTCTGTGATGTAGGCTCTGTAGAAAGAAAATATTCCAAACAGAAAAATACTGCTTATATTTCAGCATCCAGTACCGAGCAATTGTCATTCAGTCGAATGCTTCGAATCACGTCGCAGACTTCAAAGGAACAGGTGGTTGGGGAAGAAGTAGCCTCTGGGGTAGCCTTGGCAGCATCCGTGTAGAAAAAGAGGTGGTCGGGGTATTTTTGCATTGTTGCTGTTGTCAACTGAACGATATTCGGGTGCAGGGGTTTATTATACTTCGTCAGGGAAAAGTTAACATCAATGTTTAAAGGGGCCCACGGCGGAATCATGATGTTAGGAGCTAGGTTAGGGAAAGGGATTACGCTCACGTTGTGCTGCGATAGGAGGGCCAGGATTTCTGGGAGAGGGTCATTAGGGAAATCTGGGGTGTTGGGGAGGTCATTTGTGTCAATAGGACAGGCGCGTTTACTAGAGAAAAGAGCGAGGGTCTCACGGTGGTAATAATAGGTTCGGAAATACTTTAGTGGGGGAGTGCCTAACAAGGCACACAAACTTACAGACGGGGAAGTTCTATGTGCGCCAAGTATCGTGCAGAGCGCCGTGTAGTGTATTGAATCAAGGGATTTAAGTAAAGAGGGACTGGCTGACGCATACGCCTGGGACCCGTAGTTTATTCTGGAAATGACTAAGGATTTGTATATGGAGAGGAGAGTTTTCGGAGGTACATTATACTTTGTGTTTGATACATATTTAAGAATAGATAGGAATTTATGACATTTAACTTTAAGATTGGATATGTGGGATCCCCAAGTTAGCTTTTGATCGAACAGTAGTCCAAGGAAAGTAGCAGTAGGATGGAAATGAAGTGAGGAATTTTTTAGATTGAGGCGGATGCTGGAAGAGTTTTGACGTCCCCTATAGAAACCAACACAGATAGACTTAGATGGAGAAAACACAAGACCATTATTGTTACACCAGGATTATAGTTTTGAAATAGTTTTTTGTAGGATTTTTTGAGCATTTGCTGGAAAACTGGAAGACAGGGAAATGTTTAAGTCGTCAAAGTAGAGTCGGGCGTTTACAGGCGGAGCAATACAATCATTTATATCATTGATATAAAAAATAAACAAGGTTGCACTAAGGGCAGATCCTTGTGGTCAGCCATTCTCAGTTTTAATGGTGCTCGATGTTGACGAACCAATCTTAATATGAAACGTTCTGTTTGTTAAAAAATTATTCAGATAATCAAAAATGAAAGAGCTGATGCAGGCAATCGAGCCAAGGCCAGGGTAAAAACCAAACATATTCGGAGGAAAGAGATTATTATATTTTAGCCAGCGGACGAGACGATTGTTGATCGAGCTTTCGAAAAGTCTTCGAAGGCATAAGGCAATGGAGATAGGTCGGAAAGAAGATTGGTTTCTTTTAGGAAGAGGCATAATTAAAAAATCGTTTCAGGATTTTGGAGTACAACCAGAAAGAAGGAAGGAGTTAAAAATTCTCAGAAGAATGTGCAATGAGGAGGCTGAGTGATTTTTAAGGATCAAGAATGATAAGCCATCCATTCTGGGAGCAGAATTCTTTAACGGAACGGAGAAGACAGAAAATAGTCTGCAGTGATAGAATATGAAAGGGGGGGATTTCGTTAAGGAAAGTAATATAAGCGGGAGCAATGGAGTCTAAAAAGGAGTGAAGTGCGGTAAAGATGAATTGCAGTGAAGAGGGCGCTCGGAAAGGGGAGATCTAAACGCCCTAGCCAGTTTCCAAATTTGAGGCAAGAGCGTAAATCTAGAAAAGAAGAACCGAAAGTTCTCTAGGAATTCTTGTTTGTAGACTTTAAAGAGGAACGAACTCGAGCGTTAGCTTCTTTGTGGGCTAAGAAATTGGACATAGAAGAGCAGAAGTGAAAGGATTTAAAAGTAGCGGTACACTTTTTAAAGGCTGCTTTACATTCCTAGTTCCACCAGAGGACTAAGGAGGCAACAGAGGCCTTGCGACGGTGTGTAGAAGGAAAAAGAAGAGAAAATTGGGAAACAGCAGCATAAAGAGACTGGGTAAACGGTCTATACTGAGATAAAGGATCTGGGTCAGCCTGAATAGGAGAATGAGAGAGGAATCGACCAAAAAATGAAATTTATCCCAGTCAGTTTTGAAGAGAAGCCAGCGTATTTTAACATCTGAATTATTTACCTTCTTCAATTCCGTTATAACTGATTCTCACTATGAGTTTAAAAAAAAAAAAAAAAGCGATAAATAAGCTACAACATTTTTTGTATTTGTTGTGTTATCTAATATATGCAATAGTTTAAGATGGTAAATCATATACGGATGTATATTACTGATAAATTTGATCGCAGTTACTAAGCTTTTTTGGATTATAAAGTACCAAACTAATATGATATTGATGTTAATGTAAATAAGGCTGTCATTTTTACACAAAATTATGATTCTTAATTTTAATTTTTTAATTTTTGCCTCATTTTCTCTATTCCTATATTATTTGATAATTAAAATATAGTAATTTATAACAAATATAACAAATTTAAGAATAAAATGAACGCTTATTTGGAAACATTTTCGGGTATAACCCACCATCAGCTAAGAACACAACTCACTATGTGTGATCAGAAACAAATTCAAAATCACACTGAGGTCAAATAAGAAATAAAACGGTTTATATAGTATAAATCAACAATTTGTGTAGTCGATATACCATGAATGTTAGAATAAGATGATGTACATAGACTAAAATAAATATCTAAGGATTATATTAAACATTTAAATAATATAAATATAAAATATAAATATTAAAAGTTTTTTTTTAAGTTTCACATTAAAAAGTGGGTTATTATTATTTTTTTGTATTTGGTCGTTTAATATATTAATTTAGTGTTATAATAATAATTTTCAGCTATGTTCATGAACTCTGTACGGGTCAGAAAAATTATAAGCGACTGGTTAACAGTAAAACATATTCTCGAAGCATACTCGTGGAAACAGCAGATTTGGTAGGGGTTAGAAAAATTATAAATGGCTGAATAAAGTCATTCCTCTAATCTATGTTCTGGTCGAGTGCTGTTTCTGAGTGAGAAGGTCTTCATGTACAGCGGTGTCTATAGAGAAAGCAGGTGGTAGATTAGAGGTGTGATGGCAGTTGAGATATGTGGTTATTAGTTTATATCGCTGACAATGTGGCAAGCAGAAGGGTGTAGTCGGTGTAGAATGTGTCTGATTAAGTATTGACTTTTAATTAGATGAGTAAAAAGGGACCTGGCCACGTGACTAAATACTCGCTCCTGATTGGCTCTTCTCCTAGAATGGAGGTTTTCTATCTACTGCAGAAATATATCATATTCAGAAATTTAAGGACCATTTATTAAAATTAATAATCCATTATTTAAATGCAATTTATTATTTATTTTAATTTTGAAATATTTAAAATTATTACAATTATGTGATTTATCGATTTATTCTGTATTATTTTTATATCGACTTCGTAATAATAAGAATATAATCTGTTTTCTTTTACTTAATCAACATTTCATTGAATGATTCCATGGCACTTTGTTGCCAAAAGATATCGCAATTTATTTAAAATGTAATTTAAATATTTCCTAAAAACATTGTGTTTATTTATAAATTGAAGTTAAACACATCCGTCTTATCGCGGACAATACCTTAGACTGCCGAATCCACGTTGTGTAAAGCGCGATCCTAGTGTGACTGTAATGGTGGCTCTATTCCAACTTAATTCTCGCAGAGTGCCCATTAACGCGATAACTGCAGATAGACGCGGTGGTGGTGTTAGGAAATTAATAAACGCATTGCGTTAAAAAACATTTAATAATTGTAATTTAATAATAATAAATTAAGAATAAAATAAAATAAAATCCACGAGTTCTAAAGGAGTCTCGTGGTTGGCATCTCTGAGGGCTTGTGAATCAAATAAAACATTACAATTATATATATATATATATATATATATATATATATATATATATATTAATGGCAATATCATTATTATGGCGAAATATAAAATGTGTAATATTCTTCTATCACGTTTGAAATATACGAACAATGAAGATTAAAATAAAATTGAAGTGTTACGGAATCATAAAAAAAAAATAAATGAAAAATGACGTGGTTAATTGAAATGTACTCTTCTATAACTATTGTAGAAGAAAATTCACTCAGGGGTCTAAGCAGTTTCTTCGTGCCGAGATCCTAAGCGTCGAATATTATATATGTATTCATTTAGGTGTGCATTGAAAGAGAGAGAGAGATAGATAGATAGATAGATATAGATAGAGAGAGAGTGAGCGAGGAAATTATAATAAGCTGTTGTGAAGGGAAGCAATTAGAATATTAGCTGAATAAAAAGAACAATCCTACGACAAACATTAATTTAGTCAATAAATTGTATAATGTACCGCGAAAAGTGACTCGTTCTAATCTTCCACTCGGTTTAGCAGACACAACTTTATCTGTTTTCGTGAGTTTTTCGACTATAATCGCGTCTTTGCATGTTTAAACTAGCGAGAATTGTCTCATTATTCGGTGGTATTCTACTTCGAACTTTGAACTAAAACGACTGAATTGGCTGAAACAGCGCGCCAACTCGCTAGTTGCGCTTAATCACCGTTGCTCTATTTGCCAATTAGGTCACATTCCGTGTACGTATCGTATGAAAATCAGTGACGTCATTTTCTTGTAAGCTGCGACGGTGGCGTGCTTTAACGTTAGGGGTCAGATATTTTATCGCAGTATTAACCGTTACAGTAAGAGAAGTTTCTTTCGAGGGAGATGTGTCGGAAATTTATTTTACAGCCTTCGTTCCGATACCGTTCAGCATAATAGCGATAAGAAAGACGGTCAACCTGAACACAGGCACGACGGCTTTATTTCGATAAAACAAGCAACGAGTTAGGCAGTTTTATGGGCTTTTCAATGCAGCTGATCAGCCAATGGCATAAATAACCGTGTTTCGCCTCGTTACGGGCTTCTTCATAGCGGCGCCACTTCGAGACAACCAAATTAAGCGCCGGCCTTTCTCACAGCCGAAAAGAATTTTTCCGAGAGCTCTTGTTTTCCTAATAAAATTCCATCTTGAAAGGTGCAAATTGAATTTTTTCTTCAATTTTCCACCGGTTCGCAGTAGGCAAACATTTATTACATGTTTGTTTTGCAGCCGAGTCGATAATTTTGCCTATGGAAGCGCGCTGGAAAATGTTTGGAACAGTTCGGTCGGTCGCTTTGAAATATTTCCAGCTGCTGAAATAGGTCGTGGCGCGGAAAAAAATACCGCTATCTAAGCTGCCGTCTTACTCGCGAGACCGTACGTCTCTTCGCCGATATATATAACACACGCGGCCGATACTCTTGTCTTTTCTCTTCATTCGGTTTTTTCAATACGAGTTGCATTTCCACTTTAAAAGCATCCGCACGTCATTTTCATCGTTTCATTTTGACAGCAAGCCCGACCAGCCTACCGCTTTCGCCATACTATTCAACTAGCAGCTTGACGACAATAAAAAGTTTAAAAGTTATTTACAAATTTCTCTCTGGCGTCTATTTCATTATAAAGCTAAAACGTCGACTGTTTCTGACACGAGCCTTCTTCCGCAGACAGCTGCTCCCGCTAAAAACCTGATTTACCCGTTCAGGAATTTACAGCGGCTTAAATAATTTAAAGCGAAAAAAGAAATAAATAAATAAACAGAATGAAAGGAAACAATATTAAATTTCGTCGTATTTCGAATTTTTTTTTTTTTTTTATTTTGCAAAATTATTTTAGTCGTATAATAATTTTCGGACACTTAATTTGTTCCGTGTTTCTTTAATTCAAATTTATTTCGAAATTCTGTTCTGGTCATGTAGTAATCTTTGAGGCGGAACTTTATGTTTAATTAAAATTTCTTTCGAAACCCTTTCCGTCCGTATCTTAGATAAACCGCGGTGTATACGCACGTTATGAGGAGTTTGCTTTTTTAATTTATTGTTTTTATTCTAACCGAGAGCGTTACCAAGCATCGCAACGTTAAGAAAGAGCGAAATGCGCTAGAAATAAAATTAGAATTGAATATTTCCAGAGGTGGGAAAAAATAAAAGATGATATTATAGAAAGGATAGACGGAAATAGAAAAAGAAGAACAAAAAAAAAAAAAAAGAAAAAAAAAGCGTTATGAGGCGTAGATAAACCTAAATTTGGCAGTTCTAAATGAAAATGGCTGCGTTTTGCAGTCATGATGGAAAAAATAAGATGCTTAAATAAAGTATTGAACATGTAATGATTGAAGAATTACTTTTTTTGCTACGCTTTTTGACATAATAATTCGTTAAAACGTATTAAGCGTCGTTGTAGCATCCGGTCGCAGTAGTGCTTGCTGCAACAGTAGAGTCAGCGATGTCATAGGTTCAGCGCCACCTGCTCTGTCAGAACAACCTGTGCGTTAGACCCCATAGTGACTGTGCCCCAATCTATGGAGGAATTTCGCGATCAACTGAGAGAGCACGCTTTCATGCAAATTCGAAAATTTACTACTAAAATTAACGCTCTTGTTTAAACCGAGTGAAGTTTAGTGATAACGCGTTTATTCATTGATTGTCGAGAAACAACAAGTAAGAACGTTCTATATTTCTTAATAGGTCTTATCGGTAATAATTTTATCTATTCACAATGCCGAAACCGACAAGATTACAAAACACAGCGAAAGAGAGTACAAAAGGCAGCACAGTGATTTCAGCACATCAAGTACTAAACCAACTGCCAAAAAAGCTACAAAAATAACAGAGTACCACTCGAAAGATGACGAACAGGAGATCGAACAGTATTCCGTTCAAGAGCTTAGGAGAGAGTTCACGGAAATTAAAAAATGCTTCGAATTCATTTCGGAAAAGTACGGCGACCTCGTGCAAATCCACGGCTCTCTCGTAAATGAAGTGAAGGCGTTGAGGGAGCAAGTTAATGTCTTAACTGCAGGACAAAAAAAAAAAAAAAAAAAAAAGATAGAGAAATCGCCGAACTGAAAACGACCGTAAATGAAAGTAGGAGTGAGAATATTGAGCTACATGGAGTGTTTCCGAAAGACCAGGAGAAAATGTAGAGGAGATTGTCATTAAGGTGACACAAAAATTAAACATTGAGATAAAAAAAGACGACATGATATATATTTGTGGTGTCTTATATTCCAGCAATAATCGGTGATGAAAATAGTACATCCTTGGAGACATTTCATTTCCCTCTCTCCACCAGCTAATATATTACTCTTAACTTGATATTTATTACGGAATATTATCTTTAAGCATTTCTTTTGCTGACTAATAATCTTTTTGATTATCGTCCTTTGTGTTTCCTCCCAAATTGATGTCCAGTACATGATTCGTGACTACAGCGTTATAATATACACGCAAACTACCGTATGGTATTAAAAAAACCAATTTATAAAGTGCCGGTAGCATATTATGCCTAATTTTATTAGACAAATTTATAAATATGCCTGTCCCAAGATAATGCTTTGTCGATGATTAATCCTAAATATTTAATCTCTTCCACCGTTTCCAGTTGTGTACAGCCACAGTTCGAAGTAAAAGTCAAGCAGTTATGTAAACAATTATTTGTAATAGATGGTTTATATGTTCTATACCTACTGGGCGTTCTTCTTACACAGAAAGCCTTCGATTTTTGTGTATTTATAGTTTATCATGCGCCCAAATAGACGTACTATTCACATCCTCTTGCAAGAGCTTTTCGGCCTCATGGATGCCGCGGTGCTCGATAACGCGTGCTATATCATCCGCATATAAGCAAAGGCTGTCAAATTTTGCACGAATTTATGAAGGGGCAGTTGGTATAAATCAAAAATAACAACGAAGCCAAAATAGTTCCTTGTCCTACCCCTATTAATTTCCTCTCTAGTTAATTCTTCATCGATTTTTACTACGCTTTTTCTATTATGCAAATAACTTTCAAACCATTTATTTTGCTCACCTATGATCTGAAAAACTGTACTTTCATTATAAGGCGTTTCGATGGACAACACTGTTTAAAGGTCACGATCTGAACATTGTAAAAATAGGTTCATGATAATCTCTAGCTGCTCGAGTAGTCGACTTCAGTTGCAGAAGTTTCGACCCCAGGCGAGGATTGAAATTACGAAAATAAATAATTAAATTAACCTCTAATAGTCACGTGGAAGGCAAAATGGAAAATCACTACGAACAGCACCCCATATGTGCGCTAATGACGTATAGTAAGCAGACACGCACGGGACTGCATTTGTATGTCGATAAATTAAGCATTTATAATCAGTTCCAAGCGTATAACAATTGTCTTGTACACTGTATGCCTATGTCTATAGTCACCTAGGCTCAGAAACTATAGCACTACAAAAAAAGAAAGAAGAGCATGTAAGAAATGGAATGAGAAAAATTTCCTTCACAATAATTTCGAGGAAACGTAACGAATGAACAAGAAGAAGTCTCGGAAAGAATAAGTACGGTAGGAGTACAGAAAGAATTTGCAAGCTCGATAAAACTGGACAAAGTAGGAATACTGAACCAGAGCATAACCTCCTAAAAGGATTTTATATTTATATTCTACCAAAACGAGGTCACTGAAAATATTTGTACACTTCGAGGTTCATTTGTGGGACGCGTAGAAAAGTAAGAAACTTATTACGGAGCTCGTATAGTTCACATCTCGGGGTTGTATGCTATGTTGTGCTCGTGTAGACTTGACTAGGCAGGTGGAATCGTCCAAATCAGAGTAAAGGAGCGCAATAGCTGTGCACATAAACGCGAACAAACATGATCGTACGACCGTTTGTTACCTTGACCATTTTACATTATTAAAAGGCCTGTTGCTAGGGATGCTGTCGAAATAGGAGAATGGCCAAATTGACTCGCCGGTAATTTAACAAAGTTGCAATAGTGTAAACAATAGAAAATTGCCAAAAGAGAAGTTCCAGTTGATTCTTTTTATAAACCTTTAGGTTGCTTTTGGCGTTTTCGGTGTTTTGTTTGTATAATTCGGCTCTTTGTTTACTTGCCTTTCTTTGTATTTTCGGCTTTTTTGTTTTCCGTGCCTTTTCCCTTTTGTCACAGCCTGTTGATTATTTTCGTTTATTTCCTTTTCTACCATTTAGTGATTATCTTGCCCTTTCGCGTTAATTTAGCTGACGATGCTGATCTTTCTGAATTCACAACATTTTAATGTACGTTAGTTGTTTGCAAAAATTATACTTAAGCGACCAGCTTGATACGTTTTTAGTCTCGTTGAAACAGGGAGGAGATCAAAACGAAAGAAAAACCGAGGCATTCAACGTCGACTAATTTTAAATTTCTTATGTTAGAAAGACATTCATCGAGAAAGCCTACAGCTACGTCCGATTGAAAAAGTAAAACGGAAACTACAAATCTGTTTTTCTAGCAATGTTGCCAAGAGAAGTGTTGTTAATTCCGGAAAGCGATTAGTAATAAGACAAGTATGGAACCATCAAATTTCGTCACCAGCATTACAATAAATGGCGTTTGTTCTTAAAATCGGGGAAAATTTTTCAACTTCATTAATTCGTTAAACACGTTTGTTTTTATTTACTGATCCAACAGGTACGAGTGGGAAACAATTTAAAAAAATAACATACCTAATATAAACATCTTTAAATGCCAATCCGTGACCCACTATGTATGATACACCTTCAAGGGGTTATCTTGATTCGGTATATATACGTGGGGCATTTCAAAAGTAATGCACACATATCCATACCAAAAAAAAAAAATATATATTTAGAGCATTGACCCGTGTTCGACAAGAAAGAAATGTATAACTCTAAACTAATTATTTAGATTTGTACGCGTTCGGCTATAGCCTCAATGAAGGAACCAAGAGGAATGACAAGAAGCAGGAATACTAAGTGACAGAAGTTGAGAGTACAGAAGAAAACGTTCAGACAGCAGAACAGAACATTTGAAATGGTTAGAGTTACGTGGTTATCATCGGGAGAATGTAACGAATAATAAGGAGAGTCTGAAAGTGAAACTTCTTAGCGAAATGAAAGAAGCAAGCTATGATCGAAGCACAACCGTCATAAAAATGAACTAATATAGCGTTTCAAAGACGGAAATTTATGAAACCATGGATTAACTGTAAGACACGACTGAATAGAAATATAAAAGAAAAATTGGTTAGAAAAAAGGGAGCAGTATGAGTCTGACCAAAACCTATGATGGAACTTTTTAGACAATACAAGTAAGTCATTAGCAGTATACTTATTAATGGGGAATCTATTAACAACTGGACCTCGAGAAAAATTATTAGCCCTTTCATTTCCTTCTATGTTTTTGTAATGGTGGAAGACTCGGGCCACGTGTCAAATCTGCACCAACAAGATCGTATGTGAAAATCGAAACTTTTTGTGGTCATAAGCCTACAGAAATTCATTCTGCATTTAAAGAAGTGTGTGGCTGGGAAACCATGGAGTGTATTTCCCGCTGAGCAAATAAATTTAAAGAAAGCTGTTTGTCGGTTGAAAATGCGTCTCGTACAGGTCGTCCAAGAACTACGCGTGACAATACAAACATCGCTATAGTACCAAAACACTGATCGATGAAAATGAGCAAAGAGATAAGTCATACAGCTGGTATCAAAAACCTATCGGCCACCAGCATCAAAAATCCGAAAATTACGTCCATCACTACTTGATCGTCTCATCTTGCATGATAATGCACGCCCTCATGACAATGAAGAAATTTAAGCAATTTTTGTGGAATACGGCTGGAAATTGTTACCACATCCGACCTATTTGCCAGATATGGCTCCTTTTGATTACAGCCTCTTCTGCAAACTCAAGAGTCGATGCGAAGAATCCTTTTCCTGGATTTAGTGCAACCCGACGGATTCATGAACTAAACTTTAAAGGCCTCCTGAACGGTATCCAGAACCTCCTCCGTCGCTGGAAACGTATCATTGAGGAAGAGGGTGATTATATTGAAAAATTATAATATTTATATGACTTTGTCAAATAATTTTTTTTTTTTTTTTATATGGACATGTGTGCATTTGAAATGCCCTACGCTTCCTTTCAATCGATTATGCCAGACTTTAGTTGGATATATACCCTTCCTTATTCTCTAATCCGGCTTCGCACTACCTTCTTATACAGCTGGCCCTCAGTCCTCAGCCTTGGTTTCTTTCCATTGCGTTCAATCGTCGTTCTATCATTGTCTCCTTGATTAGATTAAGAATTAATTATTCTGTTCTCTCCAATTCTCGCTTTCGTTTTTTTTCAATTTCCTTCTCCTCCCCTCAGTAAATTTGATTTTCCTTTTGAATCGAATGTGACGCAAACTATATCTTCTTCGAATGTTCGACTCTTGCTGGCGAACATTCCCTCTTTTGTATTCGAAAATCTTGACTCGTGGCCTTCCGGTTCCGTACAGTGCTTCCTTTATCCTTTCCTTCCCACCCTCACTTCAATTCTTTGTTTTTTCCATCTCCTATCGTCTCGGAATCTAGTTTTCCAGCATAATACATTCAAGTGGTTGGGTTGGAGCCAAGAGCGAGCCCAAAAAAGAAAAACAGAAAGGAAAGGAACTTCGCGAGGTACAAATTCCAAACTTAAGTTCAAAGTTTTTCACATAGCATCACCAGATCGGCTCAAAGTGACCACTCACGTGGGCTACACCCCCAATGAAGCGATTTGTAGAGCTGAAATTTTGTATAACTCTTTAATCACATAGGCTTGAAAGTACATTTATTAAATTACAAAAGCGCCGTAAATATTAAATCATTTATGTGATTATAATTATCCTGTTAATGGAGACAATTACATAATCATATTACTTATTTTATGTATTTTTTTGGTATTGATTGTGGATAAGTAGAAATATGTATGATATACGTGAGAATATAAGGATGCATGTGTAACTTGATGATAATCTGGTATAGTTTAATCTGTTCTGTTATTCACAATTTTACTGTTATTATGATGCTTATTGATTATTACTGAAAATTTATTGTTGAAATATTTCTATAGCTATTATTGGTATTTTATTTATATTGATAGTAATGCATTTATTGTTTCTGATATTGTTACACTGTTTCAACTAGGTTGTTTCATCTAAGGACGAATGTGTAATTACATTACATCTAATGATAACAATAACTACACAAATGAAACATTGTAAGCGTGTGCCAACAATAAAGAATATAATTCAAAAATGATGAAGGACAAAGGAAAAGAGAAACGGAAAAGGACGACTAGAAGGATGAGGAGCAATTTTTGATGATGGTAATATTCAATTGTATATTTTCGTTTAAATATTGTTTTTAAATGCTATTATTAATGCAATTATATTACGCGTGACGGGGTTACACCTTCATAAGATGAGCTAGATGCCGCTTTATTTTTATTTTAACACCTCCGTTTCTGTTTATAATTCTGTAAGCTCCCCTTTCTGTTCAATTTTGTATTCTTTTATCCTTATTTAACATAGCCCGTTTTAATTTATTTTTCCAATATTACTTCCTGTAGCGCGACGCTATTTTATACTATTTTGTGAAACCACTGCTCACATAATACTGCGTTTTGTAGTTGTTTTCTTTAACATTGCACATTGTATTGTGAAATAAATAAGAAAAAATAAATAGATAAAAATTCGTGTATTTTTATTTAGTACCGGCGACTGAATTGCAATTCGAAGGAACGGAAGGTTTCAGCGCAGTTCGCAGTACTATCAGAAAACCAGTTAACTTGGCGGACAGAATAAGCTTCGGAATGGGATGTACTAATTCACGAATGGGAAATTGACCGCTCCGCAAAGAGTTGAGCAACGGAAAATAAGTAGAATGGAATTTAGCACATGATCGAGAACCACTTTTTATTTATAAATAAAACACCGACAAGTTTAACGATAATCGTAAGAAAATCCTATATAATAATCTGCCAGAACTATGAAAACTTTTGGTCCCAGATTAAAAAAATACCTTTTTTTTCCCCGATATTCTCAAATGCACTCTCTCGGTAGAAAAATTCTTAGAGCGAAGATAAAGCAAACAGAAAAAAGGGGAATAATTTCATAATAGTCGCTGTTGGAATGGACTACATTAAACGAATAATTCCATCGAAAGGGAAAAATGATGAGCAAGTGGAAGAAATCAAAGAAGAGTGAAAAGTAGGAAAGGCCACGGGGAAAATAACGAAAATCAAACTATTATGGAGCTTGCCCGATATTTAACGGTTCTGGGAAATGGGTCGGTCTCAATGTAATTATTTGCAGTCGAAAGAAGCAATTTTCGGCAATTGGAGCGACTGGTTCAACCGGATTCGCTGTTACCAAGCGTACAGATGGATGCTATTAGGAAATATTGCTCTTCTTGCGATCGCTTTGCCGGCTGCTCCCTGCCGTATAATTATTACAATTCAGCTGGCAGCTACTTTTCTCGTTATCCATACGGACGCCGTCAATCCGAGTCTACCAGAGTCTGTTGATGATAATGATGATAGTTTTAAAATAGCTTAAGTCTAATGACGTGTTTACCGAGAATCGAATGTTAATTCAAAAATTAGCAGAGAAGATCTACAAAAATTCCTCTGATTCGGAGTTTACGTAACGAATTCGAACGCCGTTCGCTGAATAAAATAAACTCACATTTGGTCGGTCTTTTAAAATATTCCTTGCGTCTTTTCAGCGCGTGTACAGAGTCCGTCTTGCGTCTAACGTCATAGTAGTGACGATGTTTAATAGACGCAAGTCGGAGGTAATAATTAGAATAATCGTGGTCCAGAGTTGACTAGCGACGACGAGTAAAAATGAATGAGCATCATTAATCGCGTTGTCTAAACATATCAAATTATAAATATCGATGCACATTCACATTTGACTGTATTTTCGAAACGATTAAAAATCAAATACTAATTGAAAGTTGGACAATTTTTATTGGTTATATATAACACATACGTCATCATCATCGTCTTCATCATCATAGCTGGAACTTGCATCCGAATAGCCTAAATGCATATGTATTTAGCGATGTGTTCTTAGATATTAGTCCGATTTTAGCAGTACACGGTTTCCCGCAACAGTGCCATTCGAATAGTTGATCCGGACTAGTATCTCTTTCTTTTTTCTTTTTCTTGTGGCATTTCTTAAGGTTATTTTCCACCACCTCCCGAGACACCATTTTTCATTTCTGGCGATTTTACACAGTACTTTCTCAGTCCTCGCTGCTATTCGCACACCGAAGCAAGACGGCGGTGTGATCTTTGTAACTTTTTTTCGGTCTTCCACGAGTCCTGTGCCCTTTCACCAATTCGCCGTAGAATACGCGCTTTGATCTCGCACAACATGACCTAAGTTGCGACGTTAATATCGGTTGCTCTATTCGTTCCACACCGAAACGTCTGAAAACTTCTTCATTAGTGATAAAGTCCGTCCATCTAATCTTTAAATCGAATTAGACGCTGCTGGAATTGTTCAAGCTTACGCCTATGGCGCTTAAACAGTGTCCATGTTTCTCCCATCTGTAAGGACGGAATAATCACAGCGAAGACTGCGCATCTTGAGAATATAGTCAAGTTTCTGTTGTGGAATACTCGGGTTGTGAATTTCGCGAACGCTGACCCAGCACACTTTTAGTTAAGGTGAAATCCGAGACACTGAAAGCTTGTGACATTCTCCGGGGTTTTGGGTTGGATTTTCTATGTTATTTTGGGTGTTTTTATTTGACATTTTTTTTTTTTTTTTTTTTTTTTTTTTAATGTTAACGCTTAAAAACCGTAATCTTTATAGGATTCACCAAGGACATGTAATATAGCCTAAAATTCGCCTTCAGAATGTGCTAGGATTGCGCGGTCGTCTACATATTGAATTTCAGTTACTGTGCAGCTAACTGTTTTAATTTTTGATTTGAGACATCGAGATGAGTTCAGTAATTTACCATCAGTTCTGTAGTTTATGCCAATTCCTCTTAAACGTATTTTTTTTTTTTTTATGGCCCGGCTTCAGTTAACTATCAAGTCATTTGGCCAACAACCAGTTGATATAGGAATAATGCCAACTAATGAAAGATACATAATATTTAGGTTACAGACAGCCATGACCGTAAATGTTCAGCATTACCCACGGATGACAATAATATCATTACGAAAGAGAAATTAGCCAGACTGAGCCAAAGATACGTAGAGTATCTGAACTTGACTGACCAGAAAATGAATGGAACGGGAATCGCGATCATCATATACAATAATTAAAGCAAACAATCATGGCCACAAATGCTGCAGCATAGTTCACGAATGTCTACACAAAATCATAGCAAAGGGGAAACTGCCCGAGTCGAGTTCGAGATTCGCTGGGTTCCCCAACATGACCGGACATCAAGAATTAGGATAACGGATCACGTATCATCAAGAGTTGCATAGGATAATTAATTAATAAAATAAATAAGCGTATGATGTTAATGTTGGATGTCGTTTAATTAAGCAAATTTAAACAAAATATACAGGACCTGGTTGTTCCGGACAAAAGATTATAAATAGTATAAGGAGGAAAGAACCCAAGAGACATTCGTCGTTCGCAAAACGATCTTCGGTAATGTTCAAATTTATTACAATTAAACAGCAAATGATTAATGTCCTGCAAGAAATTTTATGCGTGATGATCGTTGCATTGTACACCGTTACCTTGGTTAGAAAAATTCAGAACCCCTTATCGATAATGATGAGCAGGGCTGTCATAAAGTCGTTACATAAATTAACTATAAAACTTATAGGAGAATCGCTGCACTGGGACGATTTTTTGAAAATTTACAGGCATATCTAAGAGTATTAATCACGTTTTAGTTGCATTTTACAGTCCTAATACATAGTTAATAAAAAAATCTCTTTATCCTCGTTTTGTACATTTAGCCACTACTGTTAAAGCTCTTTCCTTCATTAGAAACAATGCTTCTTCGAGTAGTAGTATTTTAATTCTTTCTGATCCGAGACCTATTGCCATTAAAAAATTGTTCTTTAAAATTTCACCTATTAACTTATAAAATTAGAAATTTACCGTACATCCTTAATAATTTAAATTTTATAATCTCCTTTTATTCCTTCTTACTCTGATAGTCAAGGCAATGATGGGAAGTGGCTCATGCGGTCACAAAGATTCCGCTGCGCAGTCGTTATTTCCTACATCTTCTATGTATTTTATCGATAATTAAAAATTCCTATAAAAAATTCCGGGGCGCTTATTAAAATATTACGAGACAATTAAACCGGATGCCCTAAAAATTCTTCAATGCGCAATTCTCCCGTATCTAAATGAAATAACGTACGAAAATCTACAGTAATAGTTCATCGGCTTGGACTGCACGCAAATCGTCTTCTTCTTCTTCTAACAGAATGATGAATTCCAAAATATATATAAATATACATAAATACTTAAATCGATATAGGCGTTTCACGTTAAATCAGCACGCCAACGAAGAGCAACACAGCTGAATAAAACCAAGGCATATAAAGAATAGCTTCAAAACAACCATAACATATCAGATTTTAGTTTGGTGCGAGATAGAATGAATGAAAGAATAACCGATAAGGAAAGGAACGAGAAGAAACGTTATAAGGAGTAGGAAGAGATCCGAAAGTTGAGAATAGAAGAGAGAACGTTCCGAGGAAAGCAGAGAACATTCGGAGAAAACATGATTAACATTGTACAGAAAAAAGGAATCGTCGGGGTGAAGAGGGGACACGGCAGCGAAGGGATGAGGGAAAAATAAAAAAGTGAAGAAGGAAAAAAGCTCTATGACTGAAACCGATGATTAAAGAGCGACAAAGAGAAGGAAACTTGTTAAACCGACTGCTGAGAGAAGATGAAATCTGACTGAGGGATATAAGTGGAATTCGGATTGTAGAAAAAGGAAAAATAAAGATCACTCCATACTCTGAAGTGGAACTGTTTAGATATATGATTGATGTTGTGAGTAGGAAATTTATAGTCCATTGGAAGCCCTTATGTGAGCCAAAGAATCAGCTACCTCATTACCCTTAAATCGAATATGACTAGGAAATCAGAATAGATCTATTTCAAAAAGTACAGAACTGGAATAATTGGTGAATTAGATTGCGAATAAGAAGAACGAAAGATTCGAAATAAGGCAATGGTAAGGGAGAAGAAATCGGCCAATGCTCATCTATTTCCTCAGAACGCGCAGTCCTTTATTCTAATTTGCTTGGCCTTGGCCTCCCGACCCCTTACTGTGCCCACTACATTCTTGCTCTTCCTTCTCTTTCTGTTGTTCCTACATTGGCTATCTTTATTTCTTCTGTTTCTAATCGCTTCCTGATTTAACTTTCAAGTCCCTACGTTTCATTATTTGTTAGTCCTTTGTGCTGGGTAAATGTCCTGAGTTGACGCTTCCAAGATTAAAAAAAAAAAAAAAAAAAATCGGCCGCAAGACACTTTGAGAGCTAGTTATTAAAGGTAATGTCGAATCGTTTCGGGAAAAAAGATAAAGCATACTCTCCGACGATGCATTGAAAAAAATGTTTACGATGACAATTTCCAGATGCGAACGAAACAGGTACACGTTTTTAAACACCTAGGTTGTATGTACCGTTTCGTTCGAGATGCTCTGAAAAAATAATTCAAACAAAAACTGAAGAGAAAATAAACGAACGAAAAACTGACGGATGGAAAAAGGATAAATAAATAAAATGGATAGTTGAACGAAAAAGGATCGATGTGTGATATTTGTGTTGTTGCTTTTCTTTCTTTTGATTATAATAAACAGATAAAAAGATGAAAAAGAGAAATAATTTAGAAGAAAATCGTTTTTACACGTTGATTTAGATACTGTCGAGCATTGTGAAAGTAGAAGATGCTAGTGTTTTCGCTTTATTTCAATAAAAAAAAACTGTACGAAGCCTACGCGGGAGTGTTTTCAAAAAGAAAATGCAAAACGTCCTGATTCCCGGGGTCGTTTTCTGAATAAATACATAAAATGAAAGTTTATTATTGAACAACGCAAAATTAAATAAAGTGAAAAATGCGCCTATCGACTTCAAATTACTCCCCTGAGCTACAAGTTTCGAACATGCAAAGGTTATAAAAATGACGCCAATTTCCGATGTTGAAATTAAATTTATATAGGCTACGATATTTCTCAGCCTTTCATTTATTTCTGCGACGCGCTCTATCATGAGTTAAACCAGTAAAATTCATAAACTCCTAAACTATGCTGCAATTGCCTGCGATTTGTCACTTCCATCCGCTCCGTCTGGCAGAGTTATTTTTCTTCTACATGTATTTATTAGGCAGCAACAAAATACCCTCCACCTATGCGTTTCACCGCGTAAACACTACTCTGCTCTTAACCTTTCCCACTGGCTGCTATTTAGGTATAGCAAGTAAAAATACATGCGTCTTAAAAAGCGGTTTCCTACTCCGAGACCAGCAATATCTGTCAGCTCAGGTTTTCTTACTTTTGTCGATTTTTTTAACAACTTTTTCGCCTTATCGGGAACTCTCTCGACATTACGAAAACAACGTGTGCTACAATTACTCTGCCAGATCTTTTCCTTTATACATTTTCAAAGCTATCCCTTCTCCTCTTAATTCCTATCGTAAACCTTAAAATCTCTTCAATAACCCGTCCATAAGTAGGTTCTCGCCAAAATCAGGTTAAAGCAGCTTTCACACCGCTGTCCGATCCTTGGCTCCCTTTAATTCCGTCTAATTAGATACCGACTTTCTATCTTTTACTCTTTCTTGCCCGTTCATGAAATCAGTAAAAAGTTTAAAATCTTTCCCTCCTTGCATTAAATAAGGCCTGTAAGGCGACCTTTAATTTTAATTATGTTTACTTTTACAATTATTCGAACCTTTGTCATTCCCTCTTTAATTTTCTCTCTCGTAAAAATGCCAACGCTGGAATTCCTTTTCAAAACAGCTTCAAGAAAAACTCCGTTTCCACTCCTTTTCTCGCTCAATTGTTTCCCATATAAACCTTTAAATTTCCTTTTTCTTTCCAGAAGTACTTTTAATATTCCTCCACAAAAAACTTGTTTTTCCTAAAACTTTCGTTTTAACTCCACCGGTCCTTACTCGGTTTCCCTAATTTTTCTCTCAATACAGGCGGCATCTCTTTTTCCATTTGCAAAATTCGCTCATCTGATTTTCTACTTTAGATTCTTTTAAACATTTTCGATATCTTTTTCTATTCCGGTTTCTAAGCTTTTTTTTTTTGAATTATCCCTAAACCTAAATTTTTGTTCTTTTTAATTGTCTAGTAAAAGTAAAAATGTTTCGTTTAATGGCTTGAGTACACCTGTTTCTTATCAAACAACGTATTTAGTTTTCGTTATGATTACGGCCTAAAATACATTACGAGCGAACGGTCGTGTATGTCATTTATCATGAAAGTTCTTAATTGCCACACTTCATAATCATCAGCTCTTTTGATGATGCTCACCTTCCCACTCTCCTTCGGTTCATTCTATTTTTACTAGTTTCTGGTAACTCCTTTACTTTTCCATTAACTTTTCCGACTTTCTTCTTCCTGTTATCCACTTGTTCGCCGCATTCTCGTCGGAATTCGATTTTCAAATAAGTTTTATTTTCCCTTCCAACTTCCCACCATCTTCGCTGACGGCTATAAAGGGAATTGATTCTACCTCTTTCACACCTTCTTTTCTAAATTATTCCGAGCACTTTAAACTTCTGCTCAATTTGCTGTGCTAAATCTCTAGTCATCTTATATCTTTTGTTTTCCCCCTTGCTCTAAAATTTTAAAACTTTTCTAAAAGCTATCTCACCTTCTCTTTACACTTCTGCTTTATACTCCTCATATACTCTTTCATGGCGAATTCTTCCCATTCTACTCAATCGAAAATGAACCGTCCCCAAATGCGCTTGTTACGTATAACAGGAGATGATTCTACAGGAATCAGTGATTATTCCCCCGCTTCGAATTGCAGATTCATTTTTAGTCCCCAATATAACTCTTCTTCTTTCAACTGGCCATCGTGAAGCTCGGATTTCCTTCTCTTCATCTTCCAATTATCTCTTCACCTCTCTATTTTCAACTATTTTTCTTTCCCAACGATCGATCCTTTAAGGAGTTTTTCACAATTTCGAGCTATTGGTAACATTCATTTTAACTCCGAATTCGCACTTTTTATCTGTTTATCGTAGACGTAGAGTCATACATCGTCATATAATAATTTCCCAGAAAAAAAACAAAAAAAAACGTTAAACTTCAATGAACGATTTAATGGCTAACCATAATCTAAATTATCACGAAGCGGCTATAGAAATCCCTCAATTGTATAAACACGATTACTCTAATAAATTAAATTATAACAGATTTTCGTTACTTCCTGATTACGAGAGTTTTCCTCCTCCCTCTTAAGATTATCAAGCTGGCATACCTTAAACCGAAACCTATTTCCAAACGCACTGAATTTCACGATCCCTATCAAAACTGGTGAATACAAGTTTAAAACGATCCGTGTCATTCTTTTCTTCTTATGAAAAGTGACTAAAAAGAAAAACATTATACCTAAACTAGCAATACCTAAAGACCAAACTTATAGTATGGCCGATAATTAGTTTAGTAGAATATCGTAGATTCTCAAGGTAATAAAAATAATATTCGCAAAAATTCTAAGGTTTATAACAAAGAGTAAGTATATTGATAGGATTATGAGGAAGATGGCAGATTTTAAAAAAGTACTTCAGCGAGAGTATATTTCTTCGATCACTAAGTCGGAGTAAGTTCGTTTCCGCCAGAATATGGGGCTGGTTCTTAAAGCTCCCCGGGTGACAAGTCGCATCGCGATGTTTTGTATTGAGCCTATTTTTTTTGAGTATGTTGGAATTCGCATTATTATAAAAGATACGTCCGTAATCCATTTTTGAAAGAAACAGTGTTTTATATACTAATGAATAAGGCGTTTGTCCATAAATACTCCAAAAATAGCAAAGCAAAATTAAATCCACAGGATTGACTGCGTGCAATGGACTATTTATTTTAGTTGGTTCACCATCATCTGATAGGAACATATTCGAATTATTAAGAATTTCTAACACGATTTCTCCTTTACTAGCATCTCCATAGATAATTTAGATGGTTAAAATCTTCACCAAAGATGATCGGAAAGCAACTGGGCCTGTCCAGATTATTAAGAATTAATGATGCGTCAATAATGCGACCTGACGTGGAATAATAAGAAATAACAAGATACCTGTTTATAAAATGCGCTAACATATGAGAATTCCGTTAAATCTGGTGTTATTTTACTGTAGTTGGAAAAAATCATCTTCATTACCTGAAATACCATCTCCTTCATTAAAATAGCTGCGCCTTCACATCCATCCTCTCTATCATCCACAGAGTAAGTATAATTACAAATATTAAACAGGTTCCCAGTAGATATTCAAGTTTTACCAAGTAAAAGTGCAAGAATAAAGATAACTCTAAATCGCACTTATTAGCCAGAACGCTCGTCGAATTCCGCTGTAGTATTTTAACTATATTATGTAGTCAATAAGAAATGGAGCACAAGAGAAAAAACCTAGATAATATTGAAATAAAATAACCCGATAAATTGTCTTTAGGGCTGACATATATAATTAAATGTTACAGTACACTTTTAAAACAAATATTCTATACAATTTGAAAGCGTAATTTGTTGGAGATTATAACATTCTAAATTATCTATGGAGGTGCAATAGAAATAATATTAAAGGAGAAATAGTGTTAGAAATCCTTAATAATTCGGATATGTGCCTATTAAATGATGGTGAACCAACTAAAACAAATAGTCCATTGTACGAAGTCAATCCTGTGCAATTAACTTTAGTTTGCTTTTTTAGACTGTTTATGGACAAACGTCTTATTCATTAGTTTATAAAACACTGTTTCTTTCAAAAATGGATTACGTATGTACTTTATATAATACAGCGAATTCCAATACACTCAAAAAAATGGACTCAATACAAAACATCGCGATGCTACTTGTCACCGAGGAGCTTTAAGAACCAGTCCCATAGTTAGTCGTCTAGTGGAAACAAACTTACTTCGACTTAGTGACCGAAGAAATTTACTTCCGCTGGAGTACTTTTTTAAAATCTGGCACCTTCCTCATAATCCTGTCTGCGATAAAATTATAAATTCCACACCGCGCTTTTAAAAGTACGTTCACCAAGACCACTAGACGTCCATTGTAGATTGCTCTACAGCAAACCTTGATATTGAAATGCAAAGCCTCATGAAAATCAACATGTGACCGCTATGAAATCAGCATTAAAAAATATCGCTGTTAAATTATATAAAATCATGAAGTTATCACGGCAGTCCGAATGGGAACAGCGCTTTGAAACAAGCTGTATACGATAAAACTAATCCTTTCCGAATGGCATAGTAACCGTCGAAATCGCCAGGAAGAAGTAATATTGGCACGCTTGAGAAGCGGACGCATGACGCACGCTTGAGAAGCGGACGCATGACGCACGCTTATATATCTGAAAAGAACAAACCATTAATACGTATTAGATGCCAGTGTCAGCTATCTATATTCCACATATTTCCCGAATGCGGGAAGTATACTACGCAACGAAAAATGTGCAATGCTACTTTGGACATCATGCATATAAATAATCTCACTCTAAAAATAAGGCAACCCATACCAGCGTTATATGGATTCAAATTTCTGATACCCTACGATGTAGTAAGGATGTATTATAAGGCTTTAATAGCGTCGAAGGTCCATCACACTGCTCAAGTATGGGGTGAAGTAAAAAAATCGGAAATGAGCAAAATCAGCAATTTACTAGCGAGATGTCTGAAATTAATAACTCCCTCCAGAAATCCGGGAACAGGAATATTTCTGAACCTGTATGGTGGATAGAAAATAAGGAACTACCTCCAAAAGCGATGTATTGTTATCAAAAGCTGCTAAAAAGTAAGTTGCAGGGCATGCAACTGCCATTAATAGATAAGAAGCGAAGTACCAGGGTACCTAAAGAATTGTCCTTTCAATTCCGGCGGGAGGTAAACAATAAAATAGATAATGTCGAAGAAAATGTATTAATGAATTTATTGTTAAGACTACTAAAGGAAATCTGGACAGAACAGCATTTAACAGTTTGGAAGGAAAAAATAAAAATTTGGTTAATTGCATAGCGATAGGAGTAACAATTTGCAGGTTTCTTGGTCACCCTCGAAATACAATATAGAAGGGTATTCGGGCTTGCGTGCATTGTGGCATAATAGAGCATAATTACCTATTTGATATTTGTATAGAGTATTTATTATAGTTAACTATGTTACGTTAGCCGTTAATCGAATATATTGTTCTGTTTTTAACATTAATAGCGTTAATGTATAATATGTGATTCTGTGTTGTACTTGTTCTGCCTGATTGTACTGTCTGGTTGCATGTATCGGTTGGAATATGTTTGCGGTGATACTGTATAATAATATTATTAGTTATAAATTTCCAGATCGGAAGTGTATAAGTTTCATTAATAGGGTAAGATATTAGCTTGATTTACGAAGATTGTTATTTTATTTCACGCGTTCGTTGTGGCTATTCCAGTAGATATGCCGATATGTATAATAATAGTAATAGCTTATCTTATAGTCGGACGTTGATATTACATTGTACGTTATATTTATATAATAAACTATAATAAGTGTTTCTGCACCCACAATATATTGACCTCGTGGGACCCTTTACAGTTATTTCAAAAAAAAAAATCTTAAATAACGATATCAGTGAAATTAATAATTTATTTACCTTTTTAAAATTAACCAATCTTTATAACACTTTATAATAATTAGCATATGTAATTATATACAAGACGCAAATGACTGTAGTCGAGCGTCTTTAAATAAAGAAAATAAAAAATAAAGAAATCTTTTTAATTTGTGCTACGAAGGTTTGAAATTTGATTTCTTTATTCGAATCTATATTTATCCCGGTGCTAATTAACACTGATAATATTTCAATCTTTTAAAATTACGTTTCCAAGTTTAATAACGATATTTTAAGTCAATCACGTCTTTTACATTAATTAAAAAAGTTATCTGAAGGGACTACATTTTTTAACTGAGTATCTGTGTTTGCCGATACTTTTTTCTTCTTCTTCTTCTTCTTCTTCTTCTTCTTCTTCTTCTTCTTCTTCTTAGGTACGCTAACGAAGAGCAACAGCCCAATCAACCAAGGAATCTTAATAATAGCTCAAAAGGAGAAATCATATTAGATTTTAATCTGATGCGAGATTGAATGAATGAAAGAAGCTAGAATAGGAACAACTGCCAAGGAAGGAAATGAGAGAAGATAAGAGTCATTGTATAGAGTAGGAAGACCAAAATCCAAAAACTGAGAATAGAAGAGAAAGCGTTCTGAAGAAAGACAGGAACATTCGAAGAAGACATGGTTGACATCACACAGAAAAAAGGAATGTTCTGGGTGAAGAGGGTACCGTGGAGAAGAGACGAGGGAAAAACGAAAAAGTGACGAAGGAAGAACGGTATGGCCGAAACGAAGACGACATATGGCAGTGATCAAGGGACGACAAAGAGAAGGAAACGTGTCGAACTATCTGGTCAAAGAAGGTAAGGGCCGAACGGAAAGATAAAAGGAATAATTCGGACTGGAGAAAAGAGAAAAATAAATATCCTTCCATTATGTAATATGGAACTGTTTGGAAATACGATTAATATTGTGAGCGGGAAATTTATGAAGAGGATGTCCGTTGGAAGCTCCTGAGCGAGCCAAGGGATCAGCCACCTCATTACTCTCAATTCCAACATGGCTAGGAATCTACAATAAATCAATTTGGATCGAATAGAACAGGAATACTTATCGATATATTTATATCGTACTCTATCCCTGAATAATACACACTAATAAATGAACGTAAAATCATTAAAATCAGTCCGCAAAGATTCAAGCTATGCGCAAAAAACGAAAAAAAAAAAAAAAACAACACCCGACGAACGTACAACCTTCTTTTTTGAAGTCGGTAAAAAAGTTACACATATTTTACAACAGTTTTTATAACATTTTTTTCCCATTACCTCTGACGCATAGATGACATTGTCACTAAAATATTTATACAAAAACTCTCGATTGTGCGGCCTTGCAGCCACTGAAACCCTAGATAAAGGTCTTTTATAATTCCGGTATGAAATTCGGTTTTAGTTTTTATATTTAATATAGTTCAAAAAATGCCGTAACAAAAAAAATTATTTCTACCTCCTTCTAAAAATAAACATAAAGCGTTTTAATTTTAAATCTGGAGTGCATTTAATAACATAAACACAAAGAAGAATTCGTACTCGCATATAAAACATGACACGAATTTAAGGTTATCGATATTACTCATTGACTCGATAACGAGTCTGTGTTTTCCGAGCAATTAAAAATATTACGGACAATTTAGCCGTCTATTTCAGTTACGTAAGGAAGCTGAACACAAGTTACGTTTAAATCAAAAATACAGGTGTCCGACTGAAACTCTTGATTAGTATAAAAAGTTTTTTTGACATGCGGACGTTTATTATTGACTGTTACTCGTTGAAATTTAAAGATTACATTGCCATCCTACGAAGTTGGTGCCAGCGAAGATAAAATAGGAATCGTTCAAAAAAACAGGTAATTTGAAAGAAAAAATGTTGAAATCGTTCTTTTCGCAATTAGCTTAAAATCACTGATCTAATAGGAAAGCATGTATTCCTTGCAAAAACAAAAATTTGCACGACGATAAATTGTATAATAAAATTAATTTCTTACGTGTAAACAATACCATTTTGTGTGTATATTTATATTTATATATATATATATATATATATATATATATATATATATTGAAGTATTACATATAAATAGAAATGTACCATATATTAATAAAGTAAAAAATGAATTAACCAACATACTACAAAGTCATCATCATTATTACCTCAACCATCCGGTTAGTGGACAACATGGCTGTCCAGTAACTTTCCGACGCGGGCCAACTTCTTCACTTCATTAAAGTTTCGTTTCTACAGTAACATGTTGGTTAAATATTTTTTCACTTTGTTAATATGCAGTTTATTTATGTTTATGCGTAATACTTCTATATAATACATAATATATATATATATATATATATATATACATATATATAAACTGTAATCGAATTAAATTAAGAGAGTAAATACATAAAATTATTTCTGCGCTATGAATATATTTACTAAAATACAGATATCCAACTACATATGGAAAAGTGAATTTAAGAATTTGTAATTAAATTTAAAAAAAAAAAAAATTTAAAAATAGTACACCAACAATTAACATGTTATGCATGGAATTAACGCTGCACTGTAACGATATTTTTAAACCAAACCGTGTCTATTTATCGAACAGCTATGAAAATGATTAAACTTTTAAAGTAGCATAAATAATATAGACGATCGTTAATTATTATTTAAAAATTTAATTATCTAGCAAATCTGAAGTGTAAATAAGAAATATGCTATTCTTGTAAACTTAATATAGACGCATTTATGTAAACTTCAATCGTTTAGGACACAATGCATATACATAATTTCTGCGCTAATTAGTATTTTTCTTACTTAGTAACGTTTTCGGGCATTTATCTTATTCGTTTGTTATATAATTGTTTATTATATTTGTTATTATTAACTTATTATTTTTATATATTTAACAAACCGTATGAAAAAAGATTCTTCATTAATTAGTATTTCCTTACAGAAATATAAAGAGCCCTGTCCATTTAATCTTTCCAAACTTTAAATGAGTTTTTCTTAATTCAAGTCTATAAAACTGCTTTCAACAGACATGGCAGGTCATTTGTACGCCGTACTCTTTTCATAAGAGTTTTACCATTTGGAAACAAATCAGACGTGCCTAAAAACGGATTCACTAGCGTGGCCGGAAATGATTTTTGTCTCTTTCGATATAACTGCAATTCTGCCCTCAATGAAGTAAATCATTGTGATAAATTTCATCCGCTTTTAAGATATTTTCGAAATTATTTTTACACGTTTAGGAACCAGTTCAAACGGATTTATAATATTTTCACGGCCGTCTTTTGAACATGAACTTTTGATTGAGATGCGGCTTTTTCGAATATAAAATCATACTCAGAATTACCATTATTTTCACGTGTTCTTTAGTTATTAAAAAGGTATATTTATCAGTTTCTATTGACCTAGTACAAATGCATACATTCTGAGCGTTTCGTTTGTTCGCCGGTATCGAGCTAGAAAATAAACTTGAGCATCGATAGGGAGTCCAGATATATCCACTGGAGCGCGTTATTCTCGTAATGTTATACACGTACAAAGCGAAACGAAGTTCATAGGCGCGATTGTAAGTAATTTTTATAAACGAGTACAGGGTATACGGCTGAATCGCGTAGCTCTGTAATGAGATAGTGTTTACGGATCAAAAAAATGTTGAATTCTAATTGTAAACTCGCTTCAGTAGCTCGAGTAATTTTAATTTAACAAGTGTAATTTTATCGCGTGTTTGTATTTTTTTATACACTGCAATTGTAACGTCATTATAGTTACCGATGTTTTGTACAAGAAGATATATTAGCTTTACAAGTGTATTAGATTGTAGAAACTGATAGCGTCTTCGTTGATAAGTGCAAACCGACTAAGTTAGCCGTATTTATATTCATTAATTTAGTGATGTGGTAAGACTCGTGTATCGGTGCACATATTAATAATTATGTCACGAGTGTAATGTTATTATTTATGCAAATAAATCTTTCTTTCTTCTTCTTCTTCAGTATCTAGTACGAGTGTAACTTAAAGGGAGAAAATAAAGGTGGAGACTCGACGACAAGATGTAAGGTATATTTTGCAACTGAACTCTTTTACGATAAGAAGATATCTGAAGAAAGTATTGTAGGTCAGTTCCTTTTTTGGCCGAGGGGGGGATTCACCTTTATTTCCTCAGATAACTTTTCTGATTGTTCAATTTCAGCTGTATTATGGATGGTGTAAATCGCCTCGACTGGCGGGAGGAGGCACTAGATTGTCTTACAACTATAACTGAATCGGTGTCAACCAACCCGTTTTGTTCTTTGTATAAAGGCCCTAGTTCATCAGCTGCAGGAGACCCGGAAATAAGCATGACATTTCAGATTTTTTTTTTCCAGTTTGGGTATTTTCCTGGGCTTGCCAATAATAGATAATTACCCATCAACACGTGTAAATAGAAGTAATTAGGAGTCACAAGGAATGGAATCTGACAAAGAACGCTATACCAAGGATGGAGAAACAATGACAGTCAACGTCGATAAATACCAAACATATGCATCCTGAAAAGAGAAGGAACGAGAGCAAAAGGAGTTAGCTGTCTCATACAATGGCCACATCTGCAATTACAGAGCCCACAGTACCAACGGACAAAGGAATCAGACTGCCAAATAACTCACCTGGGAGGATAAGAATGACAATTCTTAAAGGAAAATAACCTGAAATACGTTAAATCTTAAAACATAGCTGTTAAAAAGGGTCCATAAATTTAAAAAAAAAAAAAAACAAAAAAAAATCGACAGCTATAAACCTGAGAATGACCTGAAAATTCAGAATCATACAGTTCTCTAATCACACTCCGCTGGTTTGGTGGTACAAGGCGACCGCGCGATCAATATGAGAAATAAGAATAATTCGGATTCATTAGTACTTTATTTGAAGTTTTTTGGAAAATTGCTTCTACTACATCATTAACGGGATAATCGTAGCGATTAAGCGATAAAAAAAATATCAGCAGAGTGTCTCAATTGGCCCGTAATAAAGAAACAAATCCAAAATTCTTTTAGAAAATATTTTTTTTCTAGTAACAATGTTCCATTTTTTTTTTTTAAATCTGATCGTAATGCAACGAAATCAAACAGTGTGATGTAAATAGTCGGATTATTTTGAGTATTCGGTTATTCGCATTCGTTTCTGAAATAATCTTTAGATTACTATCGAGTTAATCTTCGCATGACATTTTTGTTCCCGATTCAGTAGAAAATAAATTGAATCGAAATATGTGAAATAATTGCATCCAGATGTAATATAAATATTTGACTTTAAGTTACTTTAAAAATCGACCTCTCGATGATTAATTAATCAGTAAATAATTGTTTTTAATTTGGTAAAGAGAAGTTTTTTCATTAATTACCGGTTAAATTATTTTTAATAACATCTGTTTTGTGAAAAACTGACCAAATTTTACGCAATTATTTAACACGATAAACAATTTTATCCTGCAGATTGGTTTGATGTTATAATATAGACTTCTAATTTACTAATTTAAACATTGATAAATATTAATACAGTTTAAAATCTTAATTATTAAAAATTATTTATAACGTAAAAAATACAGTTTTTCATCTACGATAGTATTATTTAAAATATTTTGTTTTTGGAAGATTTTAAATTCTTCTAACGACAGGATGCAATATTATTTTTTCGAAACGTTGAAATAACGATTTATTAAGCATATTGTATATGGAAAATTTTATTCCCGACACGAACTACTTTAAAAGGATTCAAATTCTTTAATTTATTACATAATTAAATTTTTTTAAAGTTTTACCGAATATTGAACCATATAATTTAACTTTTACGAATAACGGAAAATTGATCAGTAGACGTACACACGATTTTATGTTACAGTTTGTAGAAACTTTATATTCTTTTTTTTTTTTTTTTTTTTTTGCATAATATCAGCTACATATATTTCAATCTAAATAAAGCTTCGCTACTAGTTCAGTATAAAAAATTTGATATTTTTGCTATACAGATAATTTGCTGAAAATTATCATATTTTTATCATCACCGAGATATAATTAACGTACTAGATTCAACAATTTTTTCTATGTAATTAATAATTTTTTCGCGAAACGATTTGTCAGCATTTTCTATAACATATTGTGCATCCGATAAGTATTTAATGAGAAACGTAAATAGTCCATACAATAAAATAAAACATTTACCTTAAAGCAATGCAATTAACTTTTGTGATTTAATAATGATTCGAAACTATTTAAACGATTCTTATAATAATAATTACAAAATACAAGGAAAATTCTAATTCACGATCCTGATTTGAATAATTGCACGAACCGAACACGATTTGACGACACGATTATTGGAATAATCCTGTAACCATTCGGTTATTCTAATAATCGGATTATGCGAGGATTTTTTAATTCGAATACATCGCTAAAATTAAGTACTTCGTATTACATATATATAATAAACGATAATAAGTGTTTGGACGCCCACAATATAAGCATTGGCCTCATGGAACTTTTTACAGTTATTTTAAAAAGATATATATATATATATATATATTCGGAACAGTTCTAAACATAAGATACACGATAATCATCCTTCATAATAACGATTGCCTTCATGAGCTTCATATAAATAACAATACCCATTTATGTTTTGTCCGCCGCTTGAGAACGTAGAAAATTTTAAATATCTCGGTATATATATATCGTGCTGCCAGATTGAAAGAACATCCTAATAGACAAGAGAACTGCTGAGCAACCCAAGCGAGGGACGTAGGCTGAATAGGAAATGACCTCAAGATCTCTTACAAATTAAAAATGTATAAATAATATGGGTGTGTGCTGATGTGTGAGGGTGTATGTGCGTGTGCGTGTGTGATGGTATGTATGTGTCCGTGAGAATGCAAAAATATGTGTGTATGCATTTTGTATACACATATATAAGTTAATTTTAGCACCCTTCACTGGTTGGGTTGCTTATTCATGTTATTTTAACTTGTTCCATAGATTACCAAATAGTTGATAAGACTAAGTATAAAATAGTAAAATATATATATAAAAAAAAAAAAAAAAAAAAAAAATATATATATATGTATATCGATAAATCCTTGAATTGGAAAAAACACATCCAAAGCTTAAACTCGAAAATAAAACAGACAATTCCAGCTTTATATAAAATAAGGCAGGTATTATCGAACACTACGTATATACTATAATTCAATAATAATGTTTAGAATTTTATATGGAAATCGAAATTTTCGCAATTTCCGGTCACAAAATTTTGTGCGCATAAGAATTTAAAATCTAAATAATGTGCTATACATACAATCGATTAAAGATTTTTTTTTTTTTTTCGAATTAAAATCTGTTGCCCCGTTTTTTTTTTTTTCGATGTTATACCACGTACCATGTCCAAAATCTGTTAACTGACGTTCGCACGAAATAAATAAATTACTTCTTCCGCATTCTCTTAATTTAATCAAAATCTAATGATCACGACACCAATATAACCTTGTCATAAAATGCTATCTACCGGCCATATGTACGCTAAAAATATTTATTTAAAAAGCTTCCCTTTTTTTTTTTCATTTTCGCGTTGAACTTTCAATTTTAGTTTTTTATTCTGCACCTTCGGCAAAGTATGTGTCTAAAACATACTCGAAAAATAGGCGACATCGAAATAACTTATTAATAACACCGGTAAAGCTGTACCAGATGTGTAACTTTTTTCATTTTAAATTTGACTGAAAACGTTTTCGTAAAACTCGTTGAACCCCCATTTCCTTAACGAAATCCGAAATTAATAATATTCTTCGTAATAAAGGATTTTCAGATCAGACGGATCAACTGAAATATATCTATTACTTTCAGGCAGAATAGGAATTTTTTAAATTTATACTTTTGATGTAGGTAGACATTCACAGATTATGGAAATATCGAGAATCGCAACCGCATCTCATTGATTTGATGAAACTAATTACGGAAATACTTACGGCAGATCGTTCACTAATTTTTTACCTTTTTCTATTTAAATTTTTATAAGACTGTTAGCTATTTATCATCGTTTCGGATATACATTTTCATTGATTATCATTTTATAATTTACTCTTTAGCATTCTGTCGGTCTCTCGTACTATTTATCTTATTCGATAAACACTATTCACCGATAATCGCTCGTCGTCACCATCCTCTTCGTTATTAATAATTCTAATATTGCATACATGACGTAATTACTAAAATGCGTAGGCAAATATTTTAAAAATTCGATAAATATAATCACAAAGTAACGCTAATTACGTGTCCAAATAATATTTCAAATATATATATATATATATATATATATATAAAATGAAAATTTCTAAAAGCACGATATTTTGTAACATTTTTCACGACTCTTAATTTAATGCTACTCTGCATACAGAGTACCTGGTGACACTGAGCTTTACTCGGATTTAACTTGCATATCAAAGTATATATGTATTTCTCTCGCTTGATAAAAACTTTTCTAACCATTGATGCTAACCACGGTGCCATCGGTGTTATCCTTGAGCAAGTAACCAACAACAAAATTAAGGATTATTAGGAGAAAAAATAAATGGAACTCAAACTAAATGCTCCCCACATATGATAAGGAACTGTTAGCTATTTGCAAAAGAGTACTGTGCACTTTTAAAACCTGTTGGAGGGCAGATATTTTGTAATAGCAACAGGTCATAAGCAATTAATTTTTATGTTCGAGACAAACAAGCACACATTGATCTGCACTGAGAATGTCAAACTACATTCACTTCTAAATTTACCGCTGAACTGAGATTGTCATCGACGCCCCTAGCACAGCACGCAAGACCGAAGTGCCGGTCCGACGACTCGAGGAAACTGCCAAAGCGCATCTAATCAATCCGAATACTACTAGTATTTAAATTATTACAATAGTATTTATAGTAATTTGGGATAAATATTCGCCATTCACCAACGAATGAATACGAATGAAGTCCATTTGAAAATATTGATTTTTCTTGCCCCATCGGGGCTTTTGATTAAAATTATGCTGAAAACGGATTCCGGACTTCAAAATATACCTTGATATACCTATCACGAACAATTTTCAAAATTTTGAATTCTATTCCTCCTCCATCGCAGCCGCTATGGCGCACCCACCGGCTAGCTATGTTACAAAATATGAAGTCAGTCGGTCGACTGGTTTGACCTGATGTAGTCTCGCGAACAAAAAACACTTGAAAATTTTGTACATTGTACAGAAATTTTCTAATCTTTGACTGCCATCAATTTTGACATTATAAATATTTCGGGGATTTTCTATCGATTTTTAAGATATTTTATAGCGATGCGTGTGTAATTAAAACGGGAGATTTTATTCTATTTCAAATTTGTTTTTATTCTTCAGTTGATTTGTATTTCGTTTTATTTCACTTTTAGGACACTAATAAAGCGTTACTTTTAGTAATCGGCGCTGCTATTCGAGCGATACATCGGACGGAGTTATTCGTGCGACAATAATGGTAAGAAAATAATTCGATTTTATATCGTCGTAATTTCGACTATTGCATCGGTTTCGTCGACGGGGGGAGGGGGGGTGGTCTTTTTAATGCTGGTATCGTGTACTTTTCTGGTGAATTTGCGCGACCAAAATAGCGGGCAAAATTAAAAATACAACGGAAGACGTGTGTATTGTCGAACGTTACAAAGTACAAGCGGCGACGGACTGGCAAGAGGGAGAAATAGCAGTTTCGACTCGGATGGCCGGGTTCTGGACGTGATAATAAGCAGCTTCGTGGCTGAGAAAACACTGAATTCCGGTTAGCGATCGCCGCTAGGAGGATGGCCGAGAATATGCGCGATCGCAGTCAGACTTGCGTTCGGAGAACAGAGTGTCGCTGTTACAAGGACGTGTGCCACTCGTTTCGTTTAATGTAAAAAAGTTCGTTTTTATTCTCCATCATTGCGAACCGTTCTTCACGTTAATTTCGATTTTCTTTTTTTACTTTTACTAAATTTTTTCTTTCGTTCGTTCATTTCGTTTTGTTCATTTCGTTTTGTTTATTTCGTTTTGTTCATTTCGTTTTGTTTATTTTCGTAAAAGGGAATTTCGGCCGAAAGTTGTAGAGAAAAATTTCTTGTTCGATTGCCAAAAAAAACAAATTTTTAAAAAGATCGCTCGACTCGAAATATTCGGGGTCCTGCTTTATTTCTTTTTTCGCTTCCCGATCGAATTTTTCCGCGCGCGTTCGCCTGTGCTTATTCGCCAAACGTACTTCAAAAGTGCGCAGCCAGGAGTTCGCCGGTTCGTGATTTTCGTAACTCGCAGCCGTGATTTAGCAGAGACAAACCTCGGACACACACATTCATTCGGTGCGTAATTCAATTCTTCACTATTGCTAATGAAGTAATTTTTACAATTATTAAAATTGCCTACTAATTACACTCCCCCCGGCAGTTATAAAACGCGAATTTATAATAATTAAGGGCGCGTATCGTCGGATATTTCTAAATGTCAAATTCCATATCCGCTTTACAAACATAATTATAATCATGCGTAATGTAGGAATTCTACGAGCAATAGCCCCCTCGCTCTCGTAAGCAGTGTCTTATTACCGTTCCAGGCAAGGCGTGTAAAATGAGCCAGATGAAAATCACCGGAAGATGGAATAGGGTCGGAATTTTCTCGCGCGCAACTATACAGCGATATGGTGCGGGCCGTCTGAAACGTTCTCTTTTTCTTAGGGAAAAAATGCAAAATTTTCCGATAATTCTGGGCCGGTTCCCCTCTAGGCCCGGTAGTAACAGCGGTCTGAGACGAAATTCTTCTTTTCTCTTTTTCCCTTATTTTTCCTATTTAGGGTTCGGCACAATTGTTCACCGCAATTAGTCGAATATTGCGGTCACTAGGACCGAAAATAAATACAAACTTCCTCACATATTGCTTTTGCAGAACTAAATCGAGTGAAATACTCAACCGGACTGACAGATGAGATTATTCTGCAGTTCTATATAGTTTTGCCCACATGCTCCAAAAAGAGCCCTCCAATTCTGAGCCTTGGAATTACAGAAAACCGTGTGACATCACATCGAATGTAAAAGAAAAAAAAAAAAAAGGTAAGAAATTGGTATTTTATTGTTGCAATTCGAATGAAAACACAGCGGCGATCCGAATTTGAGATACAAGGTTTTTAAGTAGCCGACGAAGCATTTGAAAGACAATTTAAAACACAATCGTATTCGAACGAATTTTTTTCTTCAGATGCATATGCGCGGACACAATTATTTTACGCTGGGCGCAGTACCTTCGAAATTTATTATTGTCAGTCTCGTTAAATTTCATTTTCAGAGATAAGTGTGCGAATAGATCCGTACTAAAGTTCAATTTATAAAACTATTCAAATTCCTGTATTTTTAATTCTGTAAGCTTTTTTTTTTTTTTTTTTTTCGACTTTAGATATACGTGAAATTGGAGCAATATTTTCGAACGGGCACTTTGAAAAAAACTATTGTAACGGGATGGTTTTCTCTAAGAGAGAAATAAAACCACTCAAAAAAAAAAAAAAAAAAAATTACAGCGAATGAGTAAAAATTTCGAACCCCTTTGCATTTAATGATTTTTCACTTTTAAACAAGATGCATTTTGCAACAAGTGGAACCGATAATATCGGACGAATAAATTCGAACGAGGTATATAGACACAATAACAATAACGAAAAAAAAAACACGAATAATATCGGATGTCCGATATAAAAACGAACGAATAATTAGAAAACTATTAATTCCGATTTTCGATATCGGATGATATATCGGTTTCAATGCCACAGTGCGCGTGGTCAACACCGCTCCAGTATTATTTTTATATCGGTCGGGGTCAGGTGTGGTCGATAGTGTTGGTATTTTTAATGTACATCAGATGTATAATGCAAATGAAGGAGTTACTACATTGTGAACCGGTGTCGGAAGTTGAAAAAAGCAAGGGAATTTAAAGAGAAAGGATGCAACGAACATTACAAGGAGAGTTGTAAGACACACTATTCACGTGCATTTAAAAAAAAAAATCGGTCAATGTTCGATTATTCGACCGAATAGCGCGGGTTGTATTATTACCGAGACCTAAAATGAAATTTTCTTATTCAGCCAAAGACGCGTATCGCTCGTTGTATTTTTCTTTAAATTTAGTTCTGCGTTCCTCTGTGTACACTTCTTACAAGCCATCTCACACGTCTTTCCTCCTTTAAAGCCTGTGTGTGTGTGTGTGTGTAACTCTTACAGTACGCTCTCCCGATTCATGGCCATACTCTATTCAAATTGATCACGCATGCCTGCACATTCTGAATTCTAAAATCGTAAGCAATGAACAGGGCTGAATCGTCTCGATGGCTGTCACATATGTTTATGAATATATTTCGCCGTGCAAACTTCTTCTTGATAAGCGTACGTTTCATAATCCTAAAGGGAGAAAAGTACAAACCCTGCGCGTCTTGCGACTTCATTTATAAATTCAATAGTTTAAACCGGTGTTTACGTGTGTATATATCACTCATCATCATACATTCGTCACCCTATAAATAAGGTATCGTGATTAACATTTAATCCGCCAGTGATTTTACGATTAAATGTTAATCACGATACCTTATTTATGGGGTGACGACTGTATGATGAGCGATATCGGAACATAGATTTATATACCGGTTTAAACTATCGAATTAGTTTTTTATAAATTAAGCTGCAAGGTATTTAACAAGAGAAATAAGGACCGATAAACAGAGCAGACTAAAACGTGGACAACTTTAAAATCAGTCAAGATCGAGAAATGAGTCAAGCAGGAAAGGTGATCATCTCGCGACCTAATAATTCAAGTTGTATAATCGAGTTTCGATCACGGTAGCGAGGCAAAAAGGTTGTTAAACCTTAAAAATAACAACAATAAAGAAGCGCCCCGAATAATGGAAACTACTGCTTATAGTTCACGCCCGTTGTACTATACAGCATCTTCCTAGCGATAGGGGTCGAATGTGTGTCGCTAGGCTAAAAAAAAAAATCAAAATTCTTTCGTACAATTTCTTTACCTACTATAGTCTAATCTTTAAGATATATGTATAAACACAATATTATAACAACTACGAATGATTCAGAGTAGGTCGAACCTGGAATATGCTTTTAATAATGTTTCTCAGCCTTCAGTGAGGAATCGCAATAAAAATGTAATTTTATTCACATTTTTTCCACACCGTCGCGCGAAGTTTTATGTGGACCCCGCGTCTCCATTACCATGTTATTTTTCTAATATGTAACGTATCAGACGAAACAGTATCATAATTACAAAGCTACGGTAGCTGCTGGAAATTTTATGACCATCTGAAAAGTTGCCGTGGGATTTCACGGCGTCTGACAAAAGAAGGTCTAAAAAAAATGACGCTATTGCCGACAGTGTAGATGCGCGGGTCGTTTATGATTCGATCGCGTCGTATTAAAAGTGATCAGCTAGGCGGAAAACCGTGCACTCTATTTATACGTTTAACGTACGTATTTACACTTCGGGCTGGATTTATTGTGATCTTTTCTTCGAAGGTGCGACTTTATCTAAATATAGGTTCACGTGTTCGCATGCTAATGGATTCGTGTAAACAGGTTATACTAGTTTCTCAATGTTAGCGCTCCGGGTCGCGTGAATGCTTTTCCAGCAGCATGTAAACAATTTCAACGCTTTGACGATAACCGTTCGCTCGAAATATAATTCACCGAATTTCCTAGTCCGACGAAAATTACATTCGACGTATAAATAAATATATCGCAGCAAACGCGTTCCGCTTTCCGTATCGAGTCTTCATAGCGTAGAAGAAAATTAATAATGTCGCTATATTACGTATCCACGCCTCCATCATTTGAATTCGTGATATGTATATACACACACACACACACACACACACACAGCCCCCAACACTAGTGATGCACGCCTATCCTACTTTTAAGTATATGTCGAACGGGGGCGTACATAGTCTCTGACACTCTCTACCAGTAGAATTTAAATTATCGAAAAATCCATAAAATATAATTCGATTATAAATTATCATTTCTCTTTTTCCGTACTTTAATGTTTTTGCGAGTGCTCGTTTTCGGGTGGCGTTGCAGAAAACGCTATCTTTTCACCTCGCACACACACACACACACACACACACGATAATAGGCCAAAAAGGAACACACGGACACACACTAGCGCTCTTAGGTGTCGGATTCGTAATGGAATTAATGAAGACATATCAATTTCTACGGTTCTCCGGTATATGATGCTGGCGTCTATGCTGAACCCGAAATTCGTATAAAATAATTATGCTCGATCCGCTGGTACTTCTCGTAATTATTATTTTGTGTGTAACTGTGTAATGTTTTATTTTCTTTCTTTTTTCTTTTTTTTGGGAATTTTCCAGCTGTAATTAATTACTCTAGAGATACGTAATCTATAGGCAACAAAAAAAATATAAATAAAATAAAAAAATCATATTATTCCATAGATAATTTTAAAAATAAATCTCGTAAATTTTCTCGTTTTCAATATTACTAATATGTATAGTAAGCGGATTACATGTGAAACAGAAATATCAGCGGTAATTAAAAATAATAATGGTTTGACGAATGCAGCTCGAATGTGACAAGAATAATCCGCTAAGAACAACATGACGTTATTTAATGTGCCCGGTTGTATTTTCCAAATTTCAGTTATTAGCAGATAAGAAAAAGTACGAAACCGAAAAAAAAAAATTAAATCTTTGGCAAAATTCTAATGTCTTAATGAATTCGCAATGAGACACCATCGCAAGCGTGTTTGTTTTTTTTTTGTTTTTTTTTGTTTTTTTTTATAAAATTAATATATAAAATAAAGCAAAAAATGTGTAAAGTGATTTTTTTTTATCTTTACTTTTTTTTTCCCCTACCGATATATATATATATATATATGTAACGATTTTAACCTGCAATGGTCATTACAACACATGGACCATGGTGAGGAGGCTACTTCATATTCTACCTAGTAGATGTTAGCTGTCAAAAAGCCAAGAAGAATTTGTACAGGCGTTGTTGGATCATTTGAGAGGGTGGTTGAAAGTGTGCCGGTAAATGCGGAGCGAACGAATGTCACACATTTTTGCAACAGGTGTTCTACAGAAGGTTAGGACTGGAACAGAAAGGGCATGTAAACGGGGGAAGAGTACTTTCGAGTACATAATTATGTGAGACCGCCGTATGTCCAACCCACAACTGATACAAAGCAGCATATATCCGGCGCGCAACGTGAAGAGGAGGAACCTATGGATCGGCTGTGAGTTTTATATTTTTCATAAAAGATGGTTTCCTTTACCGCTGGCTGGTTCACTCAGCGATCATAACAAAAAAAAAAGTAGGTCCCATACTCTTGACAGGCCGTTGGGATTGTGTAAGTAAGCTTGTCATAATGTACTAAGCCTAATGGAGGATCTAAGGAGAATACTGGGGCCAGTTCCTTTCTACTTTTGGATTATCCGCCTTTACTTTCCCAAATTTCTCTGGTATCCAATTATTTCAGGCTGGGTAAACTTAGGAGCGACTTGGATCCGGGACAAGACAAGTCTCGAACCCGTGACCATTTTTCAGATTGGTAGGTAGCTGATAACGGCACTAGTGCCGCAGTGCAGACTTGGATGCAAAGTTGATTCTCGCTGATTTCCTTGAATTCCCGCATGACTCGGCACCCGCAAAAACGTTATCTAATTTCTTGCATGATGGAGCAACTTCAACGCGTAATTAACATTCAGGGCCAAGATATCCATGTTGTTTTGCGAGGAAATCGAATTTAGAGAGACGACAAGGAATCAGTTATTTAGACTACCCTGCCTGTAAACAAGCCTCGAGGTTACTTTACAAGTTACAGAATTGTGAGAAATTATATCATAGTTTTGCAGTCAACATTTTTATTTTTTTCTACGCGATAAACATAAAAATATATATTTTACGACGTTCTAAATGAGAGAGCATTAACTAAATTTTAACTTTCTATTTTTATCATGAAGCAAATAATAACCTTAACACAGTCAAAAATAAAACGATGTCTCCCTCTCAGTCGGATGTCGATTACTAACTAATTAATCTTATTAAATCGTAAAATTCGGCGCACGTGTAGAAAATAAAAGTACGCAAAATAGGGGGGAAAAAACGCAATCGATACGATTTTCAAAGTTTTTAAATGAGTAACTTTAATTGTATTCGAATAACCCCCCCTACAGGAAGTAAAAATACTCGTAATTTAGGCTATTTTCGTACAGAATTTACGATTATTGGCTTATAATCTACAATGAATACTGTGTAGAACCATCAGTCTCGTTTACTTATACTAAATGACTTATTCCGCACGAATTTTATAAGACCGATCTCGGTATACCTTTTTCTGATACCTACATCTGTAAAACATGGTGCGGAATAATGAAAATGGACGAGAACGAAATTCATGCATTATTATTGTTATTTCTCTGGCTTTGACTGATGATAAATATTGATGTATTGCTTCTCTTAAAAATTAGTCGAACAAAAGCAGAGTTTTTCATTGGTCACAGTCTGGTGTTATTCTCGACGCACTAACACCGTTCACTTTCAAAATATTATATTTAAAAAAGTCACTTTTATCACAGAAAATAGGATTTAAAATATTAAAAATTAAAAATTGCCGACATGTTTCGGAGTCACGTACTCCATATAATCATGGCATTAATGAATAAAGTTAAAAGTTAAAACGATATGGTGTTTGTCATCTTATAATACGATATATCGATATGTTATGATTGATTACTTAATTTAAAAAGTGGGTTACTATTAATTAATTACCAAGATTATTATTAATTAAAATATCTTTAAATTTATTAATATAGTACGTTTTAATTTTTATTTGGAATTTATTTGTGGGGTCTTTATCAGTTATTATAAGGTTGTTTTTGTTTATGAAGTCATTGGTTTTTTCGATGATTTTATTTTCGTTAATTATTACTGATGTTGAACTTTCGTCCATTCAACTTAAAATTTCATGACCGCATAGTTTGCGCCTCTTCTTTCCGCCTATTTGTATACCTCTTCCGATTTCTTCACATCTCGTGGATTATACGCCTATCGATCCTTGTAAATTTCTTCCTTAATAAAAACGACATTTTACGACAATGTAGCCTTTGTTTGCTTTTTTTTATTCTTCAAATTTTTCATTCAGTTCACAGTTTTAATAGGTGACAGTGCAAGTAGTAAGGAGATCGTAGTTCATATTAATAAAACTAAATGAACTATACACACCCAAAGATGAACACTATAATAATCGACCTTGCGTGAAACTGGGCACCGGGTCTCTCTTTCTTCATCATCATTCTGTCTCTTCACCCACCGGAGAATAATTACGTATGCGACGCTAACCATGTGTTTTTTGAGTGCTCCTCTTTATTCAATGAACAATCCGTCCTATACTCTAATTTACTACAACTCAATTATAATATTTCATTCCATCGGTACTTACGTTTCCAAACCCTCTCATCATTTTTCCAATAATCGCATCCTTCCTTTACATACGACGTTTACGATATTCAATAAGGTTTGTTAATTTTTGGCTTTTAAGGCCTTTTTATGAAGATTAATTGCCCTTGCAATATTACTGTTCCACCGAAGGAACTTGTTGACAAGGGTCTAAGAGTCTAGCTTCAGTGATTATTTTCGTTAGAAATTCGCGATATCTTCTTCTGCATCATCGATATGGCAGAAGTAGATTTCGATACTATCGACGTTGTATGAAAGCAGGGGCGGCTCTTCCTAGGGGGCTCAAGGGCGCGAGCCTCCCTGTGTGTTTTCAAAAAATACATAATATTTAATTACTTCAAGAAAAAAAATCAGTGTTACGAATTTTTTATTTCAAAATAATTTTTTTTTGCAAGAGTGCATTTTAAAAATAATTGCAAAATAAGCATTTTGCACGATTTGTTAAACGAACAGTTGAAACATCCGATAACAGTTGTCGGGTTCATGCTTACTGCACTGGAACTGTACGATCTACTCGTAGTGTAGTATACTGTCAAGGTCGTTAACAGCTGATTTTTTGATCACATGATATTAACAACCAATAATATAGTACGTGGGCTCAGAATATTTGAGCCTCCAAGCCGCATATAAAGTACACACGAAAAACGAATAAAGCCGAAGTTTCCCGAGCGTAACTTAAAGGCGTCTAAGGGCTCTCGAAAAGTGAGCCCTCGTCAATTTTACACGTGATTATAGCCGGTTTTAACAATACATCCGCGTCGCGCGCTGCATCGTCCGTTTATCCGGTGAAGCACAATGTTTTAATTTGCTGCTTTTTTTGTTCTGTTTCTATCCTCGCTTTTCTTCTTTAAATAATACATTTTGCGATATAGGTTTTGTTACTTTTGAATGCAAGAAGCACTGCTTTTTGTCGACACTTGCTTTACACGGTGATTTTTCAAACGTTCAACATTTTAGAAACTGAATTAGATAAATTAATTGGAGAGACTAACCTTTTAAGCTTATTGCTCAAACGTACGATGGAGCATAATGAGCGATTCTACAAATGGCATATAGGCGAAGATAAAACAAAAATATAAATACTGTCATTTTATTCATTGTTATGCGCACCAGTTGAATTTAATTATGCAAAAAGCAACAAGCCAGGATTCTAAAATTAAAATCTTTTTTTCAAATTTGTCCGCTGTAGCAAGCTTTTTTTCAAATTCTGCTCATTGATGTGATCTACTGCAAGAAATTGTAAATCATAAATTACCTAGAATACACATTGGAACTCAAATAATATGCGTACAGTGAATATTGTTTTCGAAAATCGAGAAAAATTAATAGAATATTTCGAAGAACTAGAAGAAAAATGTAATAAAAATATTACATGCAAGAAAGCATATATAGTTTACGAAGAACCTTAGAAGACCCGGATTTTATATTTTGGCTTACCTTATTTCACAAAATTATGCCACATGTATTTTTTTTTTTTTTTTTTTTTTTGTGGACACGTCAACAGTGAAACTTACTCAACGCAAAGGATTGTACATTATATAAGGAAAAGATTAGAAAATATTATTTAATAAATTTCAATCTAAATACAAAATGCATTCACATCTTTTTTTAAATTAAATCAGAACTTGAATGCATTGAACCAGTTTTATTTAGTTTAAAATGTAGACAAAAAAGCAAGATAAGTTTATGTCATTACACTTTTTAAATTATTGTAATTTTACATTAGAGCCCCCCAGATTTACTTGTCACGAGCCGCCACTGTATGAAAGGAAAATTCGGTAATGGTCACTATCACACACTTCGTCAATCGATTTGATTAATGAAATTTCTGGGGAAATACATATAAGATGGTTTGAGGAAAAACGTCCTATTTTTGGATTTATTAAAGCAATATTATGAGTATTAATGATCGAGTTGTTAATTTTATTTCCTCCAGAATTTTGATATCTGGAGCCCCACTTATAACCGTGTGCGTTAAAGTCGCCAAGAAGGATAAAAGGTTTTGGCAGCCGATTTATAATATTTTCAAAATCACAAAGTGAGGTTTGTCGAATATGTAACGGTTGCATATCGTGGTAGGTTTACGGTGAATTTTTCGGAGTATAACTACTTGAATGTCAGAGATGATTGATAACGGAATTGTTTGAGAAATAGAGTTATGAAAGTTAATACTCTTTTTTTTTTTTTTTTTTTTTTAATATTTACTATCGGTTCGTCAGCGAGGACATTAGCCCAAGAAATGGGAAGAGAGAAAAAATCAGATTTTTATGCGGCGTGAAACATTCAACAAGAATGTATCAAGCGCCTGGATGACAGAAGGAGAAGGAAGGAAAAGAATAAATGCAGCACAATAGGGAGTAGGAACATTGTTTGATAAGAGAGAGGAGTAAAAGGAAGATTGTTCAGATGAAAGTGATGAACATTCGAACATTATGTGATCAGGATCACATACATGTTGACTGTTAGGAGGATGTAAAGGACAATACGGAGATGCCGCGAGAGAGAATCGGAAAAGCGACGAGGGAAGCCAGCTGTGCCCAAAGCGGAGGCGGCATATTGCCGAGATGCTGGAGCGACGCATAAAAGGGAAGTCAAGAAACCAGGAACAGAAAGGAAGAGAAGGCTGGATGGACAAGTAAAAGGAATCCGGGTAAGAGAATGAGGAGTAGTAGGAGTTAAACCATAAATGGTTGTGCGCTGCAGAGGACAGAAGATTAATATTGACGGATGGAAAAGTAGTAAGGAACCTGCCGGAAGAATAAGCTCGCCGAGCTAATAAGTCAACTGACTCATTTCCTTCTATTCCGGAATGGCTAGGGATCCAAAGGAAATTAACCTGGATTGCACAAAAAAGAAAGAGGTCATGGATCAAGGAACGTATAAAAAGGATTACATAATCAGTAAAGTGAACACTCCTTCAGTTGCAATTAGATGGAAACTATCAGCGGATCTAAATGGTTTATAATCACGAATTATTGAAAAACACTGGTTAGGTTTTAGATGAGATTCTTGAATGCATATCATTGGCGAGTTTGCGCTATCAACGTTTTTAATTCAGCCAAGTGCGAGAATGTACCGTTTATATTCTAATGTTTCTATAGGCTTGGTTAGTTTGTTTTTGATTGTTTGTCTTACTATGTAGTTTTTCAGGATAGATAACGAGTTGGTAAATTTTTTTTTGGATCTGAGTTCATCCGCTTAACGACCTCAATGTAATTTGTTTCAGGAAATGTAGCAAAACATGATGAACTGGTCAGCATCGTAACGATCCACGTTTTTATTCCATTTCTTTTTCGGCTGCCTTGATCGTCTCAAATAATTGATCGTTTTTGTCTTCAATTGATTTTAGTTTTTTAGATTTCGGAGTATATGCCCCTCTCTGGATTTTTGCCTGAGGTTATTTCGATAGATGAAGAAGAAGCAGAAGACGAAACCGTTCGTTTGAATACCGGAATCGAAAAAGCTGTAGAAATACCGCGTTCTCCATTAGATTGGAAATCGATCAGTGCTATAAGTTTATCGGTTAAAGAACATTAATGTTACCCGTAAATGAAGTACACACGTGTATTAACAGATCTACCTTCTCGCATTGTGATAATAGGCGATGAGAACACTATATTATGTTCTTTTAATTCATCTTCAATCGCCGTGGTTGGGATACTAGCGCAAACATGACAGATGTTAACTATGGCGTGCGTTTTGCCTAAAATTGGTTCTCTGTTATTAGCAGCTGTTGCATAGGACACATCATAAATGGTGTGTTTGCTGGTTTCACATCGTAGCTGCATCTGTAAATGAAGTTGTAGTTTTAGGTCGTACGAACGCACTAGCGTTTAGTTGGTTGTTAGGTAAATTTGAAGAATTAGCAAAGATGACGGAAAATGGTTTGTTTGTTAACGACTTAATATGGCCGTTTTGTTGCTGGCAGATTTTCTAACATCAAATTTAGCATCTTTTCTCAGTTTGGTCGACGTGGTGCATTAAAGCATGTGTCGGAATATAGCAATAATAAGCGGGGGAGTTACACACTAACGGTGGTTTAGACAGATCAGGTTAGGTGTGAGTAAAGATCGATGATTATTATTCTTAACGTTATTAATAATGGTTCGACCGGAGTTATCAGCCGAACAATAAAACGAGGAAAGATTAAAATGATCTCACTATTAATTTCTTCTTATTAATTAATCAGTAGCGAAACCGAAATTAACGTGAACGCACAATGTAACTTGTTAATTAAATGCCAAATTGATCATTTAGTGTATTCCTTAATGATTAAAAAGATTAAAAAAAAATAAATAAATAAAATTTAATCTCGAGCCTATCATTAATTTCTTGATTTGTATAAAGGTGCTGTAACGATGTTGTTGTCGATAGCATGTGTATTTTTTGAATAGTAATTGGACGAAATTCGTGTATGACTGACAATGAGAGAGATAATTGCGTGATATATAGATGGTTGGTAATTTATTCGATATAAACAGGAAAAATATTAAAATTTATTTTGCATGTGTGAAAATCTTTGCTAAATATACAATAAATGCTTAATAAAAAAAACAGAAATAAGTATAAAATACATTATTTTAATAAATTAAAATTAAAATAAATATCTTATTTTGGAAACGTTTCCCCGAAGCTTATGCCAAAAATGCGCATAAATTGAAATGATGGTTCCAAAAAAAAAAAGAAGAAATAAATAAATAAAAGGCCATCAGATGGTACACACGTGTTTATTCAAACGTCACGTCGAGATTTTAACATTTTCATAAAACAATACAAAACGTACTACTGGCGGTATATAAACCATTTTTGGGATTTTTTTTTTTTTTTTCTTTATCGCTCTTATTCGTTTTACCATCATCGGGGACAATTACCCATCGATGTGACAAAATAAAAAAGAAAAGAAGAAAATAATAAATGTCGTGGAGCGTAAGGGTATGGGGGAGAGAGACAGTTTGAAACGCATTAGCGGTTCATATTTAAGTTAAAGCGCCACAAAACGTTCCATTTATGCGAGAAATAAATGTGGAACTCTGCTAGAGCTGACCATAGCACCGCGCGCTAATGTAGATGACCATAATACGGCCAGTTATAACTCAGAATTGAAAAAAGGTTAAAAAAATGTTATCGATCTATTTTCTATATCCATAGATTTTGGGTATTTTCCCGCTAAGTCAAATTTTATCAAAGTAAAGAGATAAGTAAAACTTTTTTAACCTTCAAAAAATTACGTTTTTTTTTTTTTGGGCTCTTTCCCGCAAATTTATTAGTCTTCTAGCTTTATCGTTGTGCTCTAATTTAAGATGAACAACCCCGGCGATGTCAGAGACATATTTATATTCCGGATACGAACGTCAAAATATCGAAAAATATCGAAAAATATCGGAGGAATATCGGGAGCTCCCCATCCGATAAATTGGGTGTGTTCGTTTGCACCATTTTGGTGCTTGAGAATTTCGACTTTTTAGACGTCCGTGTTGATGTGATTAATACGAACGCTTTTATTATTTTCCTATTTTCGTGCTCCATTTTTAAGATTTTTTCTCTTTTTTTCCTATAGTTTTACGAAAATTTTCATTTTCTCCTAAATTTCGCAAGTAAAGGAAAGAATGCTCTTGAAACATGAGGAATTCGGCTACGAATTAAGTTAAAAAACAAATAAATAAATATGAAAAAATACACCAAATTGTTTTTACAAAAATCTTAATTTTAATCGAACCGAGGGCGAACGCATGCTTCTCATATTGCGCAATGATATCTTCTCAAATACTCGCATCTCCGAGCAAATAGTAGATCGATCAGTGCAACTATACATATGTCACACTATCATGTCACATGAGCTAACCTGAGCAATCAGACACTTGGCCAATATTAGCCGAGGAGAGTATTACGCGCGAATTCGGATTTTCGTAAAATATTTATACTGCCTTTTTCAAATTCGATCACCATCGTTCCTAAATAGTATATAGGAAATTCAGATTTTAAAAATGTAACGACGCTAGATAACAAATTGTTGTCATAATTTTTAAAATTCTTTTAAAAAAAATCAATTTAAAAAATTATTGGTAAATATTTCGAGGTTCTAAGTAAATTTTTCGGTAATATCTGCTCGAATGTTAAACTTGTAAAGTTTGCAGTAAGATGTGTAGATATTTTAACAATCTCACCTGCAAAACAATTTTCATTACCAAACTTATTCCAGAATTTTCCGAAATTTTTAATACTCTTAATGTGTTTTTCCGAAATGAAAGTTGTTCCTTTTTCTTATTGTTTTTCTCCCCGTTGAAAATCTGTTATTTACTGTTTTTAAATATTTTCCATTATCTGCTACGTTAGTTTTTGGTTTTTAGTTTCCTTTTTTTAATTCAAAACTGTATCGGGCTACCGATCCGGGTGATTTCTTTTCAGCGAGACTGAAGAAGTTAAATGAAAAGTAAAGTAGGCTACTTATTTTTGCAAAATTAAATATAAATTTTACCATTAAGTCATTGCTGGTAATTCACTAGGCGCAATGCAACCTCGTTTTCAACGATTTCGCTAGTGACCTCCTGCACATTTATTACATTGAAAGGTAATTTTTACCTGACACCATTACCCTGGACGCTGTTTTTTTTTTTAGCATATCTAGTGATGGAGTAGAGTTACTCTAGAGTCATCAGAGAAGCCTTTCGAGCAGTTAAATTCGTCTCCTTATAATTTCCTTGTCTCGCAATTCAAGCTGCATGAACAACTCTACCTTCTCGACTTTCTTTTTTGTGTTTTCAATGCAACTTGGCGAATCGGTGCAAATCGTTATTTTCTTTTTGTGCTCCTCGTTAAGTTAAGTATGCTGATATACATTGACAGCGCCGGATACGAGAATTTCACAATCCTCACTCTTAGGAAATATTCAGAAGGTACTTCTTTTGGAAAATTTTCAACTGATGAACTGAAATCCCGTGTATTTTACTTTTTTGCCGAAAGTAATGCTTTCTCCCGGTAGGTAACAAGTGGCTTTCGTGAAAATAATTATCTAGACAGTTTGTACGTAATTTCCAGTACAGCGTTTTCTTTCCAAAATCAATAATTCGACGACACGTATTAATCGAAAAAACACTTCAAGATAAATAGTGTGCAATCGAATCTTAGCGAGAATGCTAATTTGCAATCCATGTCATTTGGATTTGTTGCAATTTCGTCCAAGTTGCGCGACTATAAAATCGTGCGGCACCGTACGAAAATTTCCGAATCATCTAGGAAGAGGTGCACAAATGCGGCATGTCCATGTATGGGCAGTTTATAACGATGTTAAAAAGTGTCGAATTAAACGCGCACTATTCTTCTAGACCAGTGATTTCTTGAACTTGTTTCATGGTAAACGATTTCGGAGGAATTTTTATAATACAGACAACTGGTGCCATTCCAGTGGAGTATCTCGTGTCTCCGCACCATATTTGTAGGATAACATTTTGTGTAGGTTGAGTAGTTTTGTTTTTGTTCATTCAAAATTACCATTCTCCCGCTGAAAAAAAAAAAAAAAAAAAGACACATTAAGAAAAGTGGGATTGATTAAGTATAAATTTTTTTCCGTTTATTTAATGTACGGGCAATTTTAAATTACTGTTAATCGGTTATACGAGAGTGTGGACCATTGCTCCTTCCTTAAATGACTACGGCTCCAATTCCAATTCTTCATTTTCCAATTCTAGTTCTGTGTTTACCTTTCCATTCAATCATCTTTTCCTCCGTACGTACAGTTTCTCAACTTTCCTAGCCAGCTAACATGACGTAATCGGTTAGTTAATTATGTTTCGTTCGGGTAGAATATCCTGCTGCCGTACATTGTAACTTCCAAAAATTTCCCTTGTAATATCCGTTTTTAACGCGCCGAAAAAAAAAAAAAAAAAAACAAAAAACCTTCGTCTTCTTAAACACTCTATCGTCTCAGCTATTTGTCATCTTCATTTTAATCGTAGTTTTTTCCATGCATCATTTTCTCGGTTTTATACCGACTTTATTTTGACCTTCCTTTCCCGTACTTTCCTTTTGATAATGATTAAATTTTTTTCAAATGCGTTGAGACTTTTCTACTAAACTCCTATTCTCTCCTCTATTAAAACGTGGTATTCCGACTCTTTTTATTAAGTTTCATTTCCTTCTATTTCCGTTATTCCGGCCCTAGAATTATTGTTATCCTACTCATATAGAAACATTTAAAGAATAGAACTTCATTTTCTCTTTCTTCCCATTTCTTGAACTGATGTAAAAGAGCCATTAAAAACACAAAAAAGCAATATATAAAAAAAAAAGTTTTTTAATTTTAATGTTAAAGCCGTTTAAATGAAAAATTTCTTCAGATCTCGCATAATCCAGAGTTGGAGAAAATTTTTATCGAAACGACTTTTTCAAAATAACACTTTCACCGGTGAAACACTTTTTTTTTCTATATCGCTCGAATATTCGTATAATAGTAATAATTTCAAAAATTGTTTGTATAAAAGAAATTTTCTGGAAATATCATTAGTATTGTTCAAAATCTCTTCTTTCCAAACTAGACATAATGCAAAATTGTTGTGTCCTTCGCCTCTGGGTGCTTTTAAGTTCGCCCCAATTTCAGCATTGTTTGCTTGATCAAATTCGCCTCTTCTGATCATTCATTCATAGATTCTATTTAGAGCTTGTCCTTTTCTTCACATCATTGATATTTTCTGATGAAGATCTTGGAGATCAATTTGTAAAAAATGAAATAGAAACTGATGCCCGACGATATGCTACCAGATTGAAAGAACATCCTAATAGTACAGCAAAAGAACTGCTGAGTAACCCAAGCGAGGGACGTAGGCTGAATAGGAAATGACCTCAAGATCTCTTATAAATTAAAAATGTATAAATAATATGTGTGTGTGCTGATGTGTGAGGGTGTATGTGCGTGTGCGTGTGTGATGGTATGTATGTGTCCGTGAGAATGCAAAAATATGTGTGTATGCATTTTGTATACACATATATAAGTTAATTTTAGCACCCTTCACTGGTTGGGTTGCTTATTCATGTCATTTTAACTTATTCCATAGATTACCAAATAGTTGATAAGACTAGGTGTAAAATAGCAAGATATATAAAAAAAAAAAAAATTGATATTTTCTAAACTTTTTCCATCCTACCTCTTTAGTTTATTCCAAAGAAAATCCCCTTATTTTCGTAAAAAGAACACTCCTAACATTTTTACCCGCCTTATGTAATCGTTTGCTATCCCTCCTTCCCTTTCAACTTTGCAAACCTTACGTAACCTGTTAAAGCTCTTTTCTTATCTTTACCTTTCAAATCCCTTCCTCAAAAACCGTAAATTTAAGTGAATTCCCTATTCCCTAATTCCTTCTCACATTTGTACTTTTACTGACAGCTCTAGGGGCTCCGTGAGTACCTCTTCCATTCTCCCGAACATTCTTTTCCCCCTTACTATATTATATCTTTCAGACTTTATCGCTTCCGCTTAATATTTACGATTGAACACTAGTGGTTACTCTGTGGTCTATTATTTTCCTTTTTTTTCCATCGTTCTTCCTCTCCAATTATTTGATGTACTCTTAAAGTCGTCATTTTCTTCTTCTCTTCCCTCTCGCTTCTGCGACTATATCATTTTTCCTATATTCCCATCCGTATCTTCTATCCTCCGCGTTCAGTTAATATCGATTAAGTGGGAGTAATGAAATGACGGACTCGCTTTCTCGCGTGATTTGTAAAATCCCGCGTTCGGATGTTCTTTCTCTGTATAAAACACTCCAATTTATAGATTCTATTCTGATATCTTTGTTTCCTCTTTTTTTTGGAGTAAGTCATCTTTCTACCTCCCTCTTCTCATCCGTATGACTTTTACTGCTGTCATTTATATTATTCATTTATGCCTTATACGCCACTACCTTCTTCCCGCTTTTTCATTGTAATAATTTTTCCATATTGTTCTCTTTGAAGTTTTCCGTAAAACGACATCCGCTTCGAATGTCTATACCTACTAAACATTCTACTTTTTATTCTCACACGCTAATATTTAGGCTTCTTCCTCCCCTTATTGTGTTTTTTTTTTTCCGTTTCATACTTTGTCCAACATCCCCCCTCTTGGTTTCTTTATTTTACTAATCACTGATCAAGTTGCTGTTAAATTCATTCCTTTCCGAATTGCTTCCGAGTAAAGGTTTTACTGTTAACGTTTTCAAACTAAAAAAAATTCCAAACTATATATAACTATATGTATATATAGTAAATTACGGATTTTTGTGGTCGGAACGAAGAAAAATAAATACTATTAGCAGCTATCCGAAAATAATGTTCTACCAAGAATAGCCAAATACTTTACGAACAAATGCCATTTGTATAACGGTTACTGAACTTTGATCATCATCAACGAAAGCATCGACAGATAACCGAAATTAACTTTCTACTTTTTAAACATTAAACTAATAAATAATATATGTAACCGTTTAAAGAAAACTAATAATAAATTGCGACTAATGAAACGAATGAATAAGTATACTTTTAGAGACGAAGTATTGAAATACGTTAGGCTCATGTGGACCCTGTAAAACATGTTTGAGCGATATTAAAATCAAAAAAAAAAGATAAACAATCAAAGGTATATTTCATTTTTACTCAAAATAATAATAAATAATAATAATAATAATAATAATAAGCAAAATAAATAGGAAATCAAATTAAAAATCAAGCGTTCGGTGAAGTGATTGGAACCGTTAGCACTAATGCCGTTCTAAAAATCGATAGGATTTTATCTGTTGGCCGATTTTGCGGCAACGAATGAATTCGCTTTGAAGAAAGCACATAGGCGTTTAGCCGACTTTCGCCACTTATCGGTTGGTCTAGCACGGTTATCCCATCGGTAAACACAATGCACTACCTTCAGCGTCGCTCTCTGCTCTGTCGATATTCCGGCCACGTTGTCCTTCCGTAGTTAGTCGTAATATCACAGTCGATTAAACACGCATTTGATTATCGCCTAAAGCTGTTTATTGTTAAGCTTCCACAGAAATTCGATCCTACACCAACACACACTGCAGCTTTACTACTCAGATATTACTATTTAGTGTCAATAAAGTATTCCATTGCTAAAGAGGCCAAGATTTTCTTCTGAAATCTCTCCCGCCACTTACCAAATTACCTCTTCAATTTCCTAGTGCTTCATATATATATATATATATATATATATATATTTGCGAACATTTTCATATTAATTTTCATTAAATGTGCAATAATTTAAAGCATTAGTTTATTAAACAGCGCACTGAATATACACGAATTAGCACGATCGTCGACTCAGTATAAATTATAATAAACATAGTGAGCCTGTTACACTGAAAAGTTAAAGAACAACGAAAGTTATAAAATCAATAAGTCTCTTATTCTATTAATAATTTTCATTGGGGTAAAGTTGCAAATCAAGACCCCAGTTCGTATTGACTTTTTCAATTCATATTCCTACGTACAGTGTTGTCATTCTTTAGTTCATTGCCAGTTTAATCGCTATACGATAAACTACCGATAAATTTATTTTATATCTTGCTGAAAATTTTAAAAAAACTCAAATTTGTAATTTTTGCGTTTTAAAATATTTCAAATTTACTCTAAATAATTCGGTAGACAAAATAATGTATAATTGTACAAAAATTTCATACCATTTTTTGATATTTATTTTTGATAAGTAATTGTAAAAATTTCAATTCAGCTTTAAAATGTGAAGCGTAATTTTAGAATATTTCATATAATTATTGATTGTTATTTTTAAAAAATTTATTATTTTGCAATTAAATTATTTTACACTGGATGATAAATTTAATTAAATTATTTGTAATTATTCATTAATATTAAATAAATCAGTGGTAAATTTTTACTACGTACGGCGTCGCTACTTTATAGTTGGTCTTTCTAGTTTAGTCGTTTCATGAGTAATTATCGATAAATTTATTTTATATCTTACTGAAAATTGAATAAAAGTATGAAATCATGATTTAAAAATTGTAAGTACCTTTCTTTTATGTTTACGTAAAAATCACGTGCAGTAGGTTCGGCTTTTGGTTTGTTTTTTTTTTTTTTTCTTTCTTTTATTTAAAATTATACAATTATTTAACCCTGTATTGCCAACCACACGCCTCTAAGGCGTGTAGCGTGTATCGTTATTAAACTAAACATTCTTACGCTAAATGTCGCAATATCGTTCCTATCGTTCAGACATGTCTTCTGTAATCGGTGTGTGTTAAGTGCGTGAAGCAAACAGTTTTTATTCGTGTTTTTTTTTTTTTGTTTTTCTTTTTTTAATAAGTTGCTGGTCCCACAAGAGGCATTCTGCCCGTCTGAGGATGCCCAATACTATTTCCGTTTATTCATAAACATCATTACAAAGCTTCTTAATACTTACTTAACATTATGTACAGTAAAAGCTATGATACGATTACACTTGACGAACATCCGTCTTAATTATATACATAAGATTCGATTCTCCACCATTATATACAATTAAAAAGTAACTTATTGTTCCTCATTTATGTTGTCAACCAGCCACTGCTTAATTATTAGTTTCCAAAGTCCCATCTCTGTATTCATTAAATCTTCTGGAATTTCTGAACTAGCAATTGAATTAAAACAGCCTCATCTGTGTTGTCTATCTTGCTATTTATACCTTTCGGTCGGGTATAGTACACTTCCCTATGATTCCTAGTTGTTCCACCTCTTTCCGTCGAAGATAATGGAGTATTATTAGCCTTATACTCAAGCAGTCGGTGATAATAATATAACATCTTTGGGGACATTTTTTTTTTCTCTCTCCACCAGCTCATGTTACTACTTACCTGACTTATTTTAGGGGCTATTATCTTTAAGTAACTCTTTCGCTGATTACTAATCCTTTTGATTATTGTACTCTTTGCTTCCCTCAAATTGATATTCCGTATAAGATTCGTGACAAGACTCAAGCGGTATAGTATATTCGAAGATCATCATATCAATACCTGTAGAATGCTGAAATCGTTTGCCTAACTTTGTTAGATAAATTAAGTAATTATTTTTTTTGTAAAAGTCGCCGCGCCTCAAAAGCGTCTTGTTGATATTCGCCGTAAATGTTAACACACCTACGAAGTGTGTTGTTAGCATTGGGTAGGTTAATTTTTACTACGTCGAACGAATAAAATAGTCACGTTTTTGTCGACGTTACACGATGATAATGCGATCAACGTTTCAAATTGAAATCCGGAGATCATATTAAATTATAATGTGATTGAAGGAGCTGTCGATACCTTTGATCAACTTTGCCAAATTATCAATTGTGGACGAGCGACGAGAAGGTGGCCATTAGCTTTTTTTTTTATAGTACACTGAATATAACTCTTATCAATAGAGTTATGTTGTTTACATAATTTTTTCAAGAAAAATTCTACTTTAAAGTCGATAAACAAATTTGACTTTATACTTAGTCATGTTGACCAAATTCTTAACCCATGGTAACAAAAACGGTTAAAATTGCAAATACCGAACGAATTGAGGGTAATCATTCAAAAATGTTTAAAAATTGCAGAAATAGAAGCTCCGTGAGTGCAGAAAATTGAATCATCGAGCAGGCAATATTGTACCTATTGTCATTACAGTAAGAAGCGAGTGTCGAAAATGAAATACCACAATTGTTAAAAATCTGTCTGTAGTGATCACCATCGTAAAGTTTGGGTACGATGTTGTGAAGAAAATGTTTAATGTTATCTAATAATAATAATAATAATATATATAATAATAATAATAATATATATATATATATATATATATATATATATATATTTATTTATACATAATAAAACCGTGAATAATAGGATTTGATCACTGGTTTAGAAAGTATTAGAAGAAATGTTATTTTTGCAAAGACGTACTGCGTCATGTTGGTAGTACACGTTTGTCACTATTCCGGTCGTAGGTATACATATATATTTATTGAAAAATTACTTTTATTATGGATTATTTATAAACATATTTATAAAAAAAGCATTATTATTTTACGCACATTATCTTCATACGTTAAAATTTATTTGAAAAACTTTAGCACTTTTTGCCAAAATGTGTATTATTTATGTCTTAGCACGCAAAATACAGAAATTTTTACAATCATTTCGTTAAATACTTATATGAAAAACAAAATCTAGATGATTTTATATAAATTTCAGAATGGCAAAATTCATAAAAATACTTTAATCTGTTGGAATTTAAATTCTAATCGCATTTACGTATGCAAAGACCGATAAAAATCAACGTTGGCAATGCAGGATTAAATTGGATACCCCGGTATATTATGATTCATTGTCTGATAGCTCAATTTTAAAAAAGGTACAGGTTTACATTAGTGCCGCTAGTTCATTTTCATATTGTTGCTAGTTCATCAATAATATCGATATCTCTTAGCAATATATTACATTACTTGTAAATGTTATATTAATAAATATAAATTTAGGTTTTGGTTTGTTTTTTCCTTTTTATTTCAAATTTATAATTAGCAGATTTGGTTAGGTACGGTTTTTAGTTTCTTTTAATTTAAAATTACACTATTATTTAAATTAGGCATCCATGTTGTATTTTGATTTACCAGTAGGTTTTACTGACTGCCACTTGAATTTTTAATAAAAAAATACTAGCCGCCATCTACTACTGTTATCCGTTCGACTGTTGTCACATACGCCCATTTACATTCTGTTGGCCAGCTCTATCCATAGCATCGAGGTATGTGCAGTATTTCATGTTTAAATCATTTTTGAATTTATAATGTATTTCTTTAATATGTTATCATTTTAAATTTCTATCTTTTATTTTATACATTTTTTTTTTTTTTTTTAAGTTTTGTAATATGGCTAACGAAATTATTTTATGTGATACGTCGTGCAAACTTTCCTTCCCTGAAATTTACCAATTTACAGAAAAATAAATTGTTGAGTTTTATAAAAAACACCACATTCCTCCTTACTTCAGTTTTTTATATATTTTTTGTTATTTACTTCTTTGAAACTCTGTTAAAACCCTCATTTTTCATAAATATTCCGTTTTTTTTTTTGTACGCCTTATTTTTGATTATTTCTAAAATGGGGTTTCTTACTTATTTACGTATTGTAGCTGTTAATTTTAAAATAATGTCTTCTACATTTGTAAATGTTTTGTTATCTAGATTTTAGTTTGTTTATTTATTACTGTTTTTAATATTTAGAATTAGCTCAAATTCAGGGTGGAAAACAGCAGTAAATGAACGAACTGAAATCTTAGTAAAAATGAACTGACAGCACTAATGTAAACGCTTACTATAGTAAGCAATTACATTACTGCCGCCAATTTATTTTTGCTAAGATTTTAATTCGTTCATTCGCTGTCATTTTCTACTGTAAATTTGAACTAATTCAAAATGTAAAAAACAGCAATAAATTAATGAACTAAAATCTAAATAACCACAAAACATACGAATGAAGAAGACGTTTTTTTTCAAATTAACAACAGCATAACGTAAATAAATAAAAAGACGTCGATTTAAAAATAATGAAATAGAAAATAAAAGATGGAATTTTAAAATTATCACTTTCTAAAGGGATAATTCCAGATTTTTATTAATTTTTGTCTTATTATGACACGTCAGGCAACTTCGAAGCCGGTGAATAAAAGCTTTTTTTTCTTCTAATAAGAGGAATTCATAGTATTTGAAAAAACTAAATAAAAAAGAAATATATAAAAATTATTAACCTAAAGTTAAGAATGCGTTTTTTTTTTTTTTTTTTTATTAAATTTATAATAAAATGTTATTAGAATAAATTATAATATTGTTTATCCGCATATGCTCACGAGTAGAGCGAGTAGCGGAACTATGTATAATTTATACATGAGCTATCTGCATGTGCATATGTATCAGATAGCTCATGTTAACAAAATAAAATAAAATTTGTGTTCTTATATTATACATATATTGCGCGTATCGTGCAACTAACAAATAAACGCATATGGGCTATGTATATACGTGTGTATGTGTAAGAGGCTCTTGAGAAGTTAAATTATAATGATTTGTGTAACACTAGTTGTAGTTACATAGCCCACGTTTACAATCACATTCTTAACCGCTAGGATATTTATTTATTTAGTATATATGGAATCATTTAAACTCAACAATTTCTTGTTCGTTATATTGGTAACTTTCAGGGAAAGAAAGCTCGCACGACGTATCACATAAACTAATTCCGTTGACCATATTGTAAAACTTAAAAAAAACAATTAAAAAAAAATAAATAAAAAAAAAATGTACAAAATAAAAGATAGAAATTTAAAATGATGACATATTAAAGAAATACATTATAAATTTTAAAATGATTTAAACATGAAATATTGCACATACCTCGATGTGATGGATAGAGCTGGCCAACAGAATGTAAATGGGCGTATGTGACAACAATCGAACGGGTAACAGTAGTAGATAGCGGCTAGTAATTTTTTGTTAAAAATTCAAGTGGCAGTTAGTAAAACCTACTCGTAAATCAAAATATTTATACGGATGCCCAATTTAAATATTAGTCTAATTTTAAATTAAAAGAAAAAAATCAAACTAAAAACCGTACCTAACCAAACCTACTAATTATAAACTTGAAATAAAAAGGAAAAAACAAACCAAAAACCAAACCTAAATTTATATTTATTAATATAATATTTACAAGACATATAATATACTACTAAAAGATTATCAATAAACTAGAAAACAAAAGAAGCAAACTAATATAAACCTTTACCGAAATATTTTTTAAATTGTGCTCTGCAATAAATACATTTTTTGTTATATTTATAAAAAACCTGATGACCGAACTTTGTTCGAATTTATTATTCCGAACTTGCAGATTTGTTAAAGTATTCGTGAGTTTCGCAAACATTTAAAAATACAATAATAATGCGCACGTCATATACGAAAATTACAATACGGTACCCTAATTTTGAAAGCGTATTTATATAGATATCGTGAACAAATTTATTTCATCACGAAATTTTAATTTTCCATATAACATAAATAAGTTAATTATTCTGTACTCCCTACTAAAACCGAATAAAAATAATTCAAAATTCATAAGCCAGAGATATTACGACACATCACCTCTGTATTTTTATATTTTTTTTTGAAAATTTGCAAGAAGCGATTACCTCAGGAATACCATAATTTGTAATAATATTTCTGGGTTTTAAATGTTAAATTTATCTTTATTTACCACTAAAAGGAACATTAGTTATCTCCCCTTTGAAATTACTCCCTCCGGTTCCTAGCCCTAAAAACTGCTAATTCCTGAACTTCAAAATCAGCAAAACCGTTTTCGAGAACCCATTTCAAATACACACATATGCATTTTTTTTTTTTTTTTTATTATCATAGTCAATAAATATATTATTTTTTAGCATAAGAAATAAGCGATTTGCAGGCTTTTTAATAATGATTCCTAAAATGAACCGTTTTTATGAACTGCTCATTTCACGGAATTTTTTCGATGATAAGACCCCGGTCAATCTATTTATCTCAGCCCCTAAAAACCATTAAATCGTGAATTTTATCAAAACGATTAGAACCGTTTCCGAGAATCTAATCGCATACATACATATTATATATACACACTAGCTGACCAGACAGACTTTGTCCTGTCTCAGCTATGAATATTCAATTCGAACTGGAATAAATAAATAAAAAAAAAAAAAAAATTTCAAAAACACAGTGTTTATTGTAATGCTTTTTGATACATAACATTGTTAGTTTTATTTTCTGGCGCGTAAGTAAATAATGTTGACGGTTTTCCGACAAGGGAACAAACGACATACAATTGGCCATGTGAAAAACATGGATTTTCAAGATTGATACCACAAACCCCGTTCTTGGTTCTATTATTTTCCTACTCTTAAACGTTTTTTCATCATTGCTATCTGCCGTCTGTGGCTCAATCATACTATGCTCCCATCCTCACGGTATCGTTTTGCTCTTTCCCCGTCCCCTTATTGTCCTTTGCACTCCGGCGACTGTTCTTTCGTCTGTGATCCTGACCACGCGCTGTTTGAATGTTCTAGTCTTTCCTCCGAACGTAATATCCTGTACGTTCAGCTATTAAAGTTGAATTTTCCCACTCCGTATAATGCTTCCTATATCTTAGCTTTTCCTTCTTCAAAGGTGGTTCCTATCCTTGCTTCTTTTCTTTCATCGATTTCTGACCGGATTAAAATTTCTAATCTAGTCCAATTGTCCTGGGTAGCTGCCCTTGGTTGGCCAACCTTCCAAAAAAAAAAAAAAGAAAAAAAGAACCATGTTATTCTTGCACCGGGTAAAAAGGAACGTTTACGAAATCACTGATGTTCTTTTGTAATGTTCGAGAAGTTTTTATAAAACATTATTATCCGACATGTTAAATATCACCGTTGTAATGTCGTATTTGTAAATAATTTTCAGTTTAACTGCAGAAAAGTAGTTACTATTCCTGGTTTGAAAAAAAAGGTAGTAATAATGATATAGTGAATATGCATTATAAGTGAAGCAATATGAGGCAAGGTCCAGGGGGCTTGCCCCTCGACGAGGTCCGAAGTGCCGAGTTTTCATATGTATTATTATTCCGAATTAGCTGTTACGAACTACGTTGTCAACTGATCCTGCCTGTCTTTTTACTTTCTTTCAAAATCGCTGCCATTCTTTCACTGTGTCTTTTTTTTTTTTTTTTTTTTTTTTTTGGTTCTTTCGGTCCATAGGGAGCCATTTATCTCTTTAGTTTCTCCGCGAATCTTTTACAGTCATACAGAATTTTTTTAATGGCATTCGCTGCTTTATACCATTAGAGTTATAATATTCAGTTCTTCCGTATCCATTACCTCTGTGTACCGTGTGCTGCTTATTTCTAATTCTTGCATGTAATTAAACAAACGTCCGGTGAATCTGCCAGGCTACATTTTTTGTACGTGGCCGTAGAACCTAATTATTTTTGTCTTGACGGTGGTGGTAATTTTTTCTACCTATTGGAATATTCCCACTTCTTACAATGATCCTAACACATTCGTCTTAATATTTTCCTTCCGCGCTTTCAAGTTGTTCATTTAGTCCTTTTCCGCTCGTTGTCAAGCCCTCAGCTGCTATAATGTCTCTGCTCTAATCACTGTTTGTCTCAGTCTGTCGTTTATTGTTAGGTATTTCTTATTGCATGGGTATATTCCTTTTGTTAAATAAGCATTCGTATATTCATTACACTGATTTTATATTTAATTGCTTTCTTTTCTGACGCATTCATTACTCCTAGATATTTTAATTTTCTGACCGAAACCAGTTTTTGGTTTATTGGGAGCGGCTTTAATAGTTGTTACGAATTTGTTTTTTTTTAAAACGATCGGTCGTATACTGCGAAATGATGAAATATTATGCAAAATTATAGAGGGAAAAACAAGAAAAGCCAGACAGAGAGAAAGACCGAAAAACAGTTATATGTCTTAAATAATTAAAGATATGAAGTGCACAACATACAGCAAATTAAAAGCAATTGTATGGAACAGGAGGGAATGGAGAAAACGAACCAAATGGTTCAATGATTGATTGATCGAAAGGAAATTTGCAGTCTAGTTTTATCTCTGTTTGTTCCTTTCGTAATCTGTCTTCTATTATACCATCTCCATAGATTCCGATATAACTGCCAGATTGTCTGCAAAAGCCTAAACAGTCTGCGGATAAATTATCCTTCTTGTATTCTAATTTTTCCGATAACATTTTTCCATTCCTTGTTTTTCTTTATTCTCTTATAAATTTTGTTTTCAAGTGTTGAAGAGATGATAGCCATCAGTCTTACTCCTGTTTTTACTTTAAACCGCGGTGACATTTCACCTCTAAATTTCATTTTTACAGATGTCTTCGTTAACGTTTTTCTGAGTTAAATGATGACGGTTTTTCCAACCAGGCCGAATTCTATGAGAACGTCGAATAACAACACTGTGTTCTATCCACTAAATCGACTTCTTGAAATCTACAAAGATTATTTTATGGTATTTTGATGTTTTTTTTTTATTTTAATTCAACATTATTGAGATTCAAAAAACTATCCTCTGAGCATGATTTTCTTGATATGATATTCTCCAATTTGCCAATCCAACTGCATATACATAAATATATGTAGAAACCTTTTTACGTGGATTCCCACGTTTCCCCACAACCACCCAACGCAACCCACTCGCGATTGTGACTGTAGATAGTCCTTGATGTCTCACCGATAATGTCCTATTATGAAAACAGTAGCTATCCGCGCATAGAAGTGGACCACACAAAAATAAAATAGTTAAGGAGGGCGCAATTGAAACTTTTGCTTACTCTATGTTTTCGGAAATGCTCAAATTGAACCTGAACTTTTTTTTAGATTGTGATACTCTAAATAATCTTACAAAAAGGAGGAGGCTAAAATCGAGACCTCTGTCGATTTCTTTTAAAATGTATCACTTTCGCACACTGTGGGATATCGTACGTACACATCGAGAAAAAAATCAAAGTTAGTGATACCGCATAACCGTGTTTAAGCCGTATGTCATAAATAAATAAATAAAATAAAAAGTTACATGGTTCTTAACTGAAAATTAGAATTTTTAAAAATACATTTTGTTGAAAGTAACATAACAATCCGTAGTCCCTTTTTCCCGTTTATATCGCTAATTTTTTCACTTTTTTGTGTCTACATTTCAACGTTATTATGCCCTCGTAATGAAGCCTATAGGACACGAGAATATCTCAGATTGTCAAACGGGTGTATTATTTTTTTTTCTTTTTTTTTCTTATTTAACATCGCTTCCAAAAACAAATTAAATAGTTTCCAATGACCATAAAATTGAAACGGTCTGTTATTTGACTGTATTTTTATTTATGCCGATCAGTTCTACATTGCAATGTACTCTTTTTGTATATATTCGGAAAATGTGAAACATTTGTTTCCCTATCCACTGGCTTCCATTCTCTTTGGTGCTTTTTTGCCCGGAACAAAATTGTTCATATTAGGCTGTCGTATGCCAAAGTGCGTGGCAAAAAAAAAAAAAAAAAATAGTTTGAGCATGCGTTATGAAAAAAAAAAATATTTGTCCATTTAAAAAAAAAAAATACAACTTTTAAAAATGTACAAGGAATCTGCATTCATTCGAATATTCAACGATTTCTCCTTCGCTTCGATTCGTAATTCGAAGAGTTAATGATCATTTTACTGTTCACACAATCGGAAATTGTTTAGTTTTTTCATTGAAATTCCAGCCGTTCATGACTCGTCAGAGCTACTTCGAATGTACACACATTTACAAATATAAAAACCCGACACAAATGCCGATGTTGCGTTTAGTTCTTTAATACTCACATCACCGCCGATTATCGCAATACATTGTAAAATAGTAAACCTTGATCACCGGACCTGGGAGATCTTCTGGAGCCTCAAATACTGATTTCCTATAATTCTTAAAAAAGAGTAGACTTCCCAACTCGACTGCGCCATTTTTCGTAGAGAAAAATAAATGTCTTATATAAATGTTACGGTAGCGGTAGTTAGTATAGCTAGGGTGCTCTTGGCTCCCAAACCAGAAGCATCATGAATTTCGTCTCATTATCCAAGTCATTCTCAAGTGTATACGTAATCTGAAATTGAATATTGGTTATACCGGGGGAGGGGGGGGGGTAAAGGCGGATCTCACGAGGAAGGATCTTAAAAACATTCTCTCCAGATCGATTAAGCTTAGTACCATTACGAAAAGCTTAACTTCACAACCGATGATAATACTTTATCAAGGATAGATGGAATTTATTTTACTTACTATATAAATTTTATTCAAAAACGTTGGAGATTTCGTCGCGTAATTTTTTCCGGTACAAGATTTTCTTGCTATTTCCCCGTACGACGTTTAGCGTCAATATAAAAATCGACCATTTGCACTCATCATGGATAGTCCACATACTGCTCCTTTCCGTGATCCCTACAGACGAGTGGATTCAAATGGCGACGTCATTCTTCGCAAAATAAAGTTAAAAATGTTGCTGAGATTTTGTTACATTACACATTTGGTCGGCGCGAATTTTTCTGTTTTACGCAAGCTTATTTTTTAGCGTATTTCTGTGGAATAGTAATAGTTCATATTTAATATTTGGATGCTTTCCAGTAGCAACTAGGCACAAATAGAGAATGGTATTATGTGGTAATAAAGTTTAAAGCGGCATGCACAGCATATTATGCTTTCAAGCATACTTCTCTCTCGCATAAAAGTTTATTTCTGCGAAGAGGAAGGAACACGATTATTATTTATCACTCGTGTTGGAGCACACGCCTACACTTGCAGTGAGCTAAGGCCTTAAAGAGTGGAATATATATATATATATATATATATTTTTTTTTAATAACCATATTAATAAACTTTAACGATATAAATCCGGAAATCAACAGACCGACAAAGGAAATAATAATAATAATCGCCAGCGCAGTGCCGAGCGGCAATATGGGAATAGGCGACCAGTACAAGGAACATTGCCTCTTCAGTAATGAGTGAATGAAAAAAAACCAAATTTGACAAGGTTTGCTTTTCGAAAGAAATTCCGCTTTCGTATTTGGTAGATTCATTTTATTTGCCGTTTTTTCAGAAGAAAAAGTTAGCAAACAAACCACGCCCAGGCTTAAGTTTTTATCTATATTATCGCGGGCCTATTTAGAACTTTTCTTTACAATAGGAAGGAATAAAGCGACTGAAATCAAGTATCCGGCTTGTGTTATCTACTATCTAACACGGTTTGCTCGTAACTGAACGAATGAAGCAATGAATCAATTTTTGCCTGTCACGTGCCACATATGCTGCACCTCCCCTTAAATGCCAATAAATTTTTTTTCAAAAACAAAAATTCGACCTATTTAACAATAATGCTATCTTTCTCTAGAGCATAACGAAAGATTGATTAAACTTGAAATTTTCCACTCTACACGTTCCTTCATTTTCTTCCATTTTTGTTATTTCTCGAGAGTTATATTTCTCTGTCCTTAAATGTTGAAAAATGTAATTATACTCATTTGATTATAAGTATTTTTGTTTCGTAAACCACTCTATATTACAAATTTAAACAATTGAAATTGACCACCGAATGTTAACGGTCAATTTCAGTTGTTTACCTTTTGTAGTATACTCCTTTGAACTGGTGTTCTTGTTGATCAACCTATATATGAAAGGAAAATAAAATGTACACACTTATCATCATAACCATGGTATCTCCTCTTGAGTCAAGAGACTGTATACATCTCTGCATTCTTCAATTTCTGGCGTACCACATTATGATCTTCAGTAGGCGGTTACATGTTGAGCTGGTCGGCAAATTATTCGTTATCAGTTCTGATCTCCTTCTTCCTCTGATCGATTTTGGCTGTATTTTACTTTGAACTGCCAGCATGAATAATCCATGTTCTCATATTTTTCTTTTCATTTCTTTTAACATTTATGTTCCTATACTTATATTTACCTTTTTTCTGTCACTTCTTGAAATCTTCATTACTTTTCTTTTGTTGGCGTTAGTTTTCATATTATATTTTAATCCGACTTTAATCATTTTCCGTAATTTCAATTTCAGCGATTATTACTTTGTCATCTGAATAGCTTACTTTGTCTCTTTTTTATGACTACTATTGGTTTAGGCTTGATCTTCAACTCGACGAATAAAGCTCTCTCCGATTTCGGAATTACAGCGCTGATCTTGTTTCTCATTTTGTTGGTGTGTATTAGTACACCTACTCCTTGTTCATGTCTATCTTTCTCGGCGTATTTTATTTCATAGGTTTTGTTGTCCATTTTTATTCTTCCGTTATCAGTCCATCTTGTTTTTATTATACCTAATATGTCCATGTTTAGCCTCGTAGATTTCTTTATTACATTTTCAATCTTTAGAAGTACATATATTATATATATATATATACATAGATATAGATATAGATATATAAAGGTTTGAGATGGTACGCCACTTTATCACCTTCGAAACGAAGGCGCGATATAAGTTCTACTCCAAATGCCTGTATAAAACTCACCACCAGATCAAGTATAACATAGTTTAACACGTAGCTAGTTACACTAATTATAATATCACTTTTTTGAACAATGTTTATTGAACTAATGATAATTCTGAATAAAGTTGAATAACCTTGTCGCTATTGAATAAAAATTTCTGCCAGTTATTTAGATATAGACTAGATTTTTATTTTTTTTTATTTTAATAACCTCCCTACAACTGACCGATGAAACTGATAAAGGTGATCTCACCTTCTTCTGAAAAAGGAACAAATAAAATGAATTTACCAAAACGGAAGCGAAATTCCTTTCAAAAGGAAAACCTTGTTAAAATGTATTTTTTTTTTTTTTCATTCGTTCATTCCTAAAGACAATGTGCATTGTCCACATACAGCCGAATGTTCAACGATTGTTGCAGAGAACTTGAAATCCATTTTTTTTTTCTCAACATTATAGGGGTGGTACAACCTTAATCTAGTTTTATTAATATTAAATAAAGCTACTGAGTTGATAGTATTGAGTAAAGTTATATTCTCGACTGATTAGCTAAGACATAAAATTAATAACATCCTAGTAAAAGCAAATATTCCCGCTGGTATATCGATTTCATGAAATATTCGACATTTCCAGCACGCAAAACTTCAGGAAGGCTGATTTTAGTGGAATACGAACATGTCACTAGATCCGAGAAGTGAACTCTGAACGAGTGCGCATATTGACGATTAAATTCTAATCACCGGTAAGAGTAGTAACATTCGCTTTGCCAGAAGATCGAACATCTGAATTGATGTTAAAGCACTCCGAGCCATTTATTGAAAAACGGGATTTTCAGATAAGTAAAAATGGCTGTTTGCTTCGGTGAAGGTTCATCCACGCCAGCCATACTACTGGATCCTTCTTCGTACGAATAAGCACATCGCTAATTTAGACTGTTTCGGCAACTTTAGATGGTTTTCAACAATTTAGTATGTCCTGCGAAGCAGCGGAAATCAGTCAGCATTCATTTAAGATCTTGCGAGTACAGATGTTATAAATCATCCAAACATACCTACATCCTATATATCTCGGAGAACTGATGAAAACGTTCGTGAATAGAGTATCTAGCAGCATATTGCAAACTTTGCAACTTTTACGTAATCAAAAATAATAAACACAGACAAAACTCCGTCTATTCATCGAACCAGATCGCTTAGATTTTCACAAGTTCAATATCGATAAACTGACGCAATTTGGCCAATTATTCTGCAGCAAACCGCCTGAGAGATTTTTCAAATGATCCCCCCTTTTCACTTCTAATCGTTTTATATACGGAGAGAGAGTTAAGAAAAAACTTAACGCTTTTAAAGCAAACTAATTTTAACGATCCTAACGCTATTTTAAATATAACCAGTATTTCAGTAAATAATATTTTAGAAAAATCTACGTATTATTTTAGAAAGGCTTTTTCACCGGTTTTTTGTGTAATTAACTACAAAAGGCGGGATCGTTCAAAAAACAATTTTAAATAGAATTTTAAAAAAAGACAAAAACAATCAATTATTCTACTATACTTGATTGTTTCTATTTTTAAATATCCTGCGAGGTTAATAAAAAATTGTAATCTCCGCCGCTAAGCAGTTAAGTAAGAAAGGCTGAAATATTCCCGCTATTTGCGTTAATCACTCTAGACTGCGAATAGTAGTCGTGCTCATAGCCGCCAAAAAAACGATTAGAACCGGTTCTGTGTGGCAAATTCGCGAAATTGTCATTTGCAAAACTAACTACAACATGCCCTAGCATTCCGTAATTCTTCCAGAACGCGCAGTCCATTTTGCGAAAACATTTTCAAACAACGATGACAAGTTCCAACTAATCTCTGATCAGTGGAGCTCCCGCTTCTTCTATGCGAAAGATATAGGCGATAATGCGGTAAAAAACTCGCGACAATCTTAAATACTCGTATTGCTGTTAATAAAATGAAGCAACTCTTATAATCGTTATATTCAGAAAAATGTTTTTATGTTTTTAAACGAATTGACATTAGTAGTCCGCAGAATTTAATATGACCAGTTTAGTAGAATTTAAATGACTAATTTAAAGGTGTCTTTGGCATACAAATTCGATTTACGTATATCTATATCTATCTACCTATATATACACATATATATATATATATATATATATATATATACACCCTGTCAAGAAAGTATCGGGAATTGTCAATTTAAATCTCCCGGGTAATAGCTAGGCAGATAATTTTTTTTTTTTCCAGGTTGGTACAACTGTTTTGTATTATGATGCCTATTTTTAGCGCGATCTGTCAACCAGTGTGTTTACAGCAGCTGTTAAAACAGTCGACCTTGAAGTGTTTTGTCGAAGTTTTACAATGAGTGAAAATATTGAACAACGTACTTGTGTTAAATTCTGTGTTTCGAACGAAATTTCTTGTGCCGATACACTGAAAATGTTACAGAAGGCTTTTGGTGAATCTGCTTTATCAAAAACGCGGGTTTACGAGTGGTACAGAGCGTTCAAGGATGGTCGGGAGACGGTCGAAGACATGCCTCGCTCTGGACGGCCTTCAACGAGTGTGACCGATGATAACGTCGATAAAATCAAGGAAATCGTTGCTGAAAATTGTCATGTGAGCTTGAGAGAGATGGCTCATGGATTGAGCATGTCACACGAGAGCGTACGTACGATTGTGCACGAAAAATTGGGTATGCAACGCGTTGCGGCTCGGCTTGTTCCGAAAGACCTGAATTTCTTTCAAAAAAAGTACCGAGAACAGGTAGCTGCAGACATGCTGGATCGAGCCAATTTGGATCCTACCTTCTTGGAAAAGATAATTACTGGTGACGAGACATGGGTGTACGAGTACGACACGCTTACGAACCAGCAATCGTCCGAATGGCGCGCCAAAGCCGAAAAAACCTCGCCAAAGCCGATCGAAAGTGAAGATCATGTTGATTGTTTTCTTCGATATTCGAGGCGTGGTACACTATGAATATGTGCCAGCCGGACAGACAGTCACCAAAGAGTTTTACTTAAGTGTTTTGAGACGTTTGAGAGAGGCTATCCGTCGTAAACGTAACGATTTGTGGGTCGACAATTCTTGGATTCTCCATCACGATAATGCGCCGTCTCACAAAGCCATAATTGTGAATGAGTTTTTGGCCAAACACTCGGTAAATATCATCGAACAACCGCCGTATTCACCAGATTTAGCACCCTGCGACTTCTTCCTATTCTCAAAACTCAAATTTCCGCTACGGGGAATGCGCTTCGAATCGATTGATGACATCAAGACGAATGCGACGCGAGAGCTAAAGGCCATCCCGGAAACCGCCTATCAGAAGTGCTTTGCCGAGTGGAAAAAGCGTTGGCATATGTGCATCGCTTCGAATGGATGTTATTTTGAAGGTGACAAAATAAATTTGGATGAAAATTAAAAATTGTTCGTTTTATTTAACAATTCCCGATACTTTCTTGACAGGGTGTATATATATATATATGTTTATTAGCTGTTGCCCACAGTTTTGCCTGTGTATTAAAACCCGTTTAAATTTTTATCTATTCCTTTCTTTCTTTTTATTATAAAATCTTCCCGAAACCTCTGTTTTCTTTATTTGGACATTTTTCAAACCCGGAGCAGAATTCGTTTAGTAATATTATATACAAATAGACGCAAAAAACGACTTTATTTTATTTTTTTGTATACATATTCATATATTTTGGCCTCACAAGGGGCTGCACCCCTTGACCCTTCTTGCTTACATTTCTGCCTCTTTCTCTTCTATACATTGTATAAAATAATCAAAATTTACAACGTAATTCTAAATCGGTCCATATGAATTTAATAACATAATTACAAAAATCCTATAAAATATAACAAACGTTACATATAAAATTGGTACATTTTTTCTAATGGGGGGTAGCCTAAAAATTACGTTGTAATTAATATGTATGTATATATACAAATTTTAATGTTAATAACGTAAAATAGGCAGGTTTCCATCGACTTTGCGATATTCTTTTCACTTCAAACATTCCGCCATTTTAATATTGTTCCTTTTCATGATCTTACACGAGTAAGGTCTTATAAGAACTATTAAATTAAGTTTAATGCGTTTAATCGAGTTATGCGTTATTGTGCCCTTCATTAATACACTGTAATTAGCTCAATCGATTTATTTTAGTCGATACGTCTACATCGCCAGTTATTTTATGATCGTGTTCTAGGTGCACAAGTGTGCATCGCGCTACACATTGCTTTGTTAAGCTCCTGTTGTTCGTCTCAGCGGTCGATTTACTATTCTTTTATACTTGAATCTAAGCTGTCTCATCACACTATCGGTACAAATAAAACACAAAAAGGATATGAAAATAATAAACATTCAGTACCGCAGCAAAGATATTTAGCAACCTCAATGAGCATGTGAGATGCTCACACAACTACTACAAATGCTGCTACCACTATATCTAAAAGTATTACTGCGATTGATATCGTTCCCGATAATTCTACACTCGGCAATGATATAGATACCTATACTCATGTAAACACAGCGAATTAATTCCAGTTACTTCATTGGTAGCGAAATAAACGAACTATAATCTCGCAGATAATCCAACGCTCTAAAGTCTATACACCTCAATACTGTCTCCTAATCCTGATCAAAATCTCGAACAAGCTCTAACACATTAAATAAAGAGAATACATAGCAAGTTGATCAAACTAACGAGAAAAATATCTAAACTAATATAATTCGTCTAGAATTAGCTTGGAATATAGTAAATAAAATAAATACCAGAACAATAAGTATAACCTACTGTAAAACCATATTAATGAAGCTACGGATTGTTCCGAAACATTGCTTCTGCCATCTCGGTATCTTCCTTAACGGTGATGTATCCTGTAGGATATTAATTTTCGTGTCGCGTCCGCTCTTGCAAGTCTAAAACTGCTGGAAATCACCGACAAAATCGGGAGGCTATTCACCTTTCTCTTCCTTCCCTATACAAATCTACACACTACAAGTTCTAAATTTGAAATCCACGTGGTTTGCGCTTCTAAATCGATCATTTCGAAAGTCAAATACGACTCCTCTTTTCACTGGTACATTCCGTTTGGCATATCGCGTTTCCTTTCGAAACTTCTGCAACTGATATCCTCTGGCCTTATCCCTTTCTACCACAATATCGTGTAAAACTGGCGCTATACTCCTAAAAACCTATTCTTTCACGTATTTATATTTACATCTGAGTTCTTTTTCATTTTATATTATTTCTCTTTATCAAATTTTTTCATCGCTCTTCTTCTCCCAAACCTATTCACACTTCGATAACCATGCAAAATTTCCAGCATACTAGCAGTTCCCTGTTTGTTTTCCATAGGACTATTTTTGCGGATAGTTCGAGGGAGTCTAACGGAGTCAAGGTAACACATTTTTCAATAGAAAATTCTAATAAAACTTGTTTAGCGTTAAACGATACATAAATGTACGTTATAAAAATAAGCGAAATTTTCGCAACTGTACCGTCATAATCGCACCCGCGGGTAATTTTAAGTTTAGAACAGAAGTCTAAATAAAGTAATAAAATAGCGAAATACCTTTATTAAACATAATAAAGGTATTTTACAGGTAATTTGTTAACGCGGACTACTGGTTGCGAGAGTTTATAATATTTACACCGAAACGAATAGGTACGTTTACCATGCGAAACTCTGTTCGGCAATTATAAATTGCTTGTAATATCTTCTTCCGTACGATACACACTGTTAATTCATTAATTATGAAACCAACGCCGAATGTGTAAAATCGATTTATCAGAAAGGCCGTGTGGTCGATTCTGCGCGAACTTGCGAGCGTACATTAAATTTACCGCCAGTTACGTGATCTGCTGTCCACTAAGTTGAATGTTCCGTCATTAATTTTATCCGGAACTTATTTAACTGCCTAAATAGGTTTCCTTTTTTCCTTGACTCGGCGTTCGAGATATTTTCGATTGAAGCACAGAATTAACCACGTAAAAATGTACATCAATCTAAGAGTAAAGATTTAGCAAATAAACAAATATCGTAAAAAAAAGAGAAGGAATTTTATTTCAAAATACATACACATATATTATATATGTATCACGTTCTGAGTTTCAATATATATTTGATAAATCTTATCGATTAGTATAGATATTGTATGCAAACTGTGTCAAGTTCATATAAACCGCTCTTTAGCAGTTTAACGACGTAAAGCATTTAAATTACGTTATCCATGAAACGATCTGATCATGAATATATTTAATCAAAAAGTTTTGCTATAAAGAGAGGAAAGAAGGAAAAGAAAGAATTTAAGTTTCAAGTAAAAGAACTCTATAATTTTGTTTCCTTCTTATTAGCGATAGCTGATCGCCTCACTGTATAACTTTCGTTTTCCCTTAATTGTTTCTGGGTGAAGGTCCTCGGTTGACGAGCCCAATTAAAAAAAAAAAAAAAAAAAAAAAAAAAAAAACTCTATAATTTACCTTAAACTTCTCTTTATTTTCCAAAAAAAAAAAAAAAAAAAAAAAAAAAAATACAAGTCCGTGTCATTTTTTACCATCACGTAACTGTTTGCGTAATTTCACTACTTTATCTATGAATTTAGGGTTTAAAATTTAAGAACCCCAGTTCGTACCTATTGTAGCTGACCAAAAAACACGATCAGCCAAAATTTAATCATTTAAATTTTTCGACTTAAAATCGTGGACAAAATTTTAATTTTGATTGGCACTCCCGATTGAACTAAAAAAAAAACAAAAAACGAAAGCGGTAAAATGAACTGAAGATTTACCGGAATTTTAAAAAATAAACAAATAAAACTAGCGATACACACATTCTTGTTGGGGTTCGCGATAATATTCCGCGTACGACCGAAATATTTAAACAAGACTATACTTCAGACTATGTCGCAGCTGTCTGACTTTCAACACAAGTGTCCGTGTGTACGAGTTCGTCTTTACATCAGGATCGGCCTGTATACCACCGGTAAGCGTGGCAGTCTGCCATTTATTTATTTTTGACAATTCTTTCTTGCCACCGCTAGATCTCTCCACTACAACACAGCATTCTACTCATTCTGAACATTTGGTCTGCACAACATTTTATAAAATATCTTAATTTATAATGTATAATTAATCTGTATAAAGATTACACACACGCGCATCTTTGTAACGTACAAATACATAATTTACAAATGAATTCGAAATCCGGTTAACTTATTGTCGAAACGTATAGTTTTTTTCATTTACTAATATTAAATTACATGTTTACACGTAGCCCCAAAACAATTGCAACTATTCTCTCCTTGTACGAGAAGTATGGACACTATCTAGCGGTCAAAAAACAGGTGAAATTCATTATTTTTCCGACAGCAGAACAAGTGCAGAACGAGCGCCATTATAATCGCATTACCGAACCGAGATACAGATGTTTGAACGAAGTATATTTACTCAGTACACATTCACATAAGAAATTTCGTACAAAAAAAATGTTTTACTCCCTGTCCGATTCGTCGTCTTCAGGCTCCTTCTCAAAGTATCGGTCATTCTTTACAATCACTTTTCGGAGATCAATAGACAGGTGTTTCAGGACCATTGGTAAACGCTTTATGCCATCATCGCAATATTGTCACCTTGTTTAAACTTTCCGTACCGTATGTAATTAAGATTTCTTGACGATGTGTCCATCGGCGATAATTTCATTCGAACGCAATATGGAATTGCTCTTCCCTTTTTTCGATTATCAACTGATGTGCGCGCCATACAAGTTCGTTATATAGTCTGTATGCGAATTTTAACTACACTGCGTTTTCAAAGCTATTATTTTACCTCTTACGCTCATTGTTATTGCAATTATTAATGATTGATGCGCGTAATGGTATTTATCGCTTGATTTTATGTTGCTTTTTTTTAAGTTATTTAAAATATATTGCAGGAGCAGGGGTTATATGGCTGTTTATCCTACTCCCTCACCTCTCGTTAATCGCCTACAAGCATATGCCTCACGGCTTAACAGGGATCACCGCGTGAAGGTGAGAGTCGCGGCGGGGTTGTAGAGGTTAATGTCCAGCTTTTCTGTTGGTTTATATTGCGCAAACAACCCCATTTGACCTATTCATTATTATTATTATTATTGTTTAAATAGTAAATCCCCATTATATGATACTTACGATTTATCGATGTTTGAAATGTACTTGTGTGTAAATATTATACTGAATATGATTAAATTCTGTAAGCAGTGGCCGAATAATATTAATATTTATTTCATATTCTGAGTGTACCCATTATATTTTCAGTCGATAGTTTTTTGTTCTTTTTTTTTTTTTTTTTAACCCCCTCTTTGGGAATGTTAACAAAGGATCTTCGCCCAGAAACGACAAGAAGGTTCAGTTAGATGTAGAGTCGGAGTCAAATATTGATAGAATAAAAGAACTGAGGATAGGAACATCGGAGATCGACGGAAATGAAAATATATACGAAGCGCAATAAGGATTAAGGATTAAGAGTAACAACAGATTGGAGTACAAAGAAGTGCGTTCGTTCACGAGGGATGGACATATTAGTTGTTTGGCCATTGCATTGTACCGTGTTTTTTACTTTCATGTTTTATTTTCCAGCATTCGTTTTATTATATTTTATTTTATTTCGTTACGGGTTTTTTAATTGTTTCCGGATTTACTATCAAAGTATTATCTCAGTTTTATACTTATAATAATAATCCCACTACTCGCGCAGCTATATTTGTGGAATTTTCTATTTTTATATTAATTTTGTTAAAGCAATAAAATTTGACTTGATTTGATTTGATTATTATTATTATTACCACACCACCATCATCATCATCATCGCCATCAATATTATAATTATTATCTTACGCTACGCTCGATAATTTCTCCGCTGATTGCTCATAATCTTCAATGTTCATATCTCAAATGATTTTTAATCTTCCTATAAATGTTTAACTGTTCTCGAAAGTTTCTCGTATCTATAAGTCTTTCTAGTTAATTTACAGCGTAAATATTATAAATTCGTGATGACTCCTGACTGACATAGATTGAATGTTTTTTTTTAAATGATTGTTGGTACGTCGAAACGTACGACAATGTCATTTCCGGCCGGAGCCGTTAAATATGAACACTTCACAAACCGTTTCATCTTTTACGAATACACTAGAAAAGAGGAAAAAAAGGGGTAAAAAAGCTTAAATAATTTTTAATTCCAGTCGCCGCCATCGAAATTACATTTGCGTCTGCAATTATTTACAAGGTTAATCTGTATAGAGTGCAGTGGGTTTCTTGTTATAATAGGGATGTGTACAGATTAGGGAGCAGAGAGGGCAAAAACGACGTTGTGTTTATTACTGACTCGTTAATTATTTCTGACGACTATGGCAGTGTGCTATTGCTCTGGCTGGTTCAGATTTGTATATGTGCTCTGGCTGGCATGCGATTCAGCTCACGACTAAGTTATGTTTCTACCGCTGGCTCGCGCCGGCATACATTTAGAATAGCTAATATACGCCAGTTTACGTGATCTAAATGCAGGATTTTCCTCGTCATACCCATCCGGTAGCAACCGCATTTCGACGCTCGATAAAGCTCAACATCGAATCAATTGGTCTTTTATTTTCTTCCGAAAACTTTACACCGACTGAATTACTAAATCGATATCGCGGCAGACAGTATTGTTGCCTCTTCCTTTTCTCCGTGTTAAAATATCGACCGATTTATATTATCAGTCTCGTACATATAAAGTGCGCCTAGTATAAATAATAAAAATGTCCTATTAATCGGGCCTTTAAAGGAGAGGGTATGGGATAACGGGTCTAAAAAAAGCACTTTTTTGAGAGTATTTTTTAAATAGATTGTTAAAGTTATTTCATTAAAGTTTTTTGCACATGGTTATACGACATTTCAAGAACATTCGGTAATTTTTTCGCTAAAAAAAATATTCATAAACAAGCCAGTGAGAGCAAATTGACGGAGGCGATTTCAAAAAAATACGTTTTACGGTATCCACCATAACTCGTTACAAAAGCATCCGATATGCAAATAGTTGGAAAAAATGATTAATTTAGAAGTAAACCTAGGTGGCAACGTTGTCCTTTTATTTTTAAATTTTTTTTTCGATTTTTGGCGGTCGGTTGAAGTCAAAACCATGTTACCCTAAAAATGACGCCATTTTGTAGCTGTAAAATCGGTCTCAAGCGAAAAAAAAAAGAGAAAAAAAAGAAGAATAAAATATGTATTGTAAAACTGTGTTTAACATGAGTCGAATCGGTTCAGAAGTTTTTGAGATATCGTGTCCACCGACTTCGAAGAAAAAGTCGTTTCGAGAAAAACGCGTTTAAAGTTTTAAACTATGAAAATTGGAAGAAAATTTTTTTTTTCCTCACTTAGCTAAATCGTCGATGCTATCACGATAAAAATCAAGGTACCTGCTACACTCACAATGTGCAAAGCTTCCTTTTGCACCATTCTTTCCATTATTCTAGCCTCTATTGTCCGAAACGCAGCTTTTTGTTCGGCTCTTTGAATTCACGTTTCATCGACTGTTTGAACGTACTGATGAGCACTTGGGCCGACGCTGATATTCATCTCTTATAGGAAAGCTAGTAATGCAAAATTTCCTTCACTGTTTTACTAGAATAAAGCTACTGGATAAAATTTTTGGAGTGATCTTCCAAATAAGTTGATTTAGGCTTTCGTTATTGTTTTCGGTAAATCCATCAACACGTCGCTCTAAAAGCTCATCCTTGCTTAAATCTTCATAAATCGGCTCGATTGCTTTTGTTAGATGATCCGGAAAAGGTTCATAATCGTACTGGAAATTTCCTACTCCGGTGATGGCCAAAGCTTTTTGATAAGCACACCACGAGTCAGCCCAGCTGGACACTCCATGGTGCTGTGGATTTTTGTTCGTTGATTTATAATGGAAAAGGGCTGCCCAAGTGGCATCTTTCATTTTTCGCACTGAATTTCCATAATACACTGTTAATTTATCAATTGTTTTACCAGTGAGTTTTCCTATTTCAAAGGGACTTCTTCTAGTTTTTCCAGCCTTTTTTTCCGGTCTTTATTTCTGTCTCTACGGTTGCGTTTTTTACAAGATCACGTAACCATTTGCCCATCCTTTTTTGAACGTGGCCAGCGCATTCTTTTTTATTTATTGTCCTCGCCATATGGGGATGGGATTGAATTACACCGGTGTACGTTTTACTATCGCTATCGCCGATGTAATTTTAATACTTGACGTCGTACTTTTCCTCCGATCGTTGAAACATTTCTTCTTTTATTGCTGATACTTCCCTGTTTCCCGCAGGTCCAATGTCACTTGCTGCACATTCACCACGTTCCACGTGCTTAGCATGCCATTCTTCAAATTCCATTATATTTAATTTTTTCTCCCAAGTTTTACACCTCTAACAGTTCCCACTTTTAACGCAAATATCTATAACTTTTCCAGTGTAATTATTAATGAAGAAACACCATATAACAAAAAGAAACTTCGCTTTTACCGGGTGCCATCACCGGCTAGGCTCTTTGAAAGAGAAGGAAGCAGCTGCTCCGATTACCTGCCTGCCGCTCTCGGCCGGCTCAAAAGAGGTGGAGCGCGCAGCTTACTATCTTAACGAGTTTTACTTCAAATGACGTGAGGTTTTAGGAAAATATTTCTATGAATTTGTACTTTTATATGAAAATTTTTCAGAAAAATGTATTTTTCAAAGTGGTTATCCCATACCCCCCTCCTCTCCCTAATTAATGTCCCCCACCGCCGGTTGGAAAGCTCCAACTTTTAAGTGTAGATGCCGTGTCGTACTAACTACTACTAGCACACATTTAATAACCATAGTTTACAATAATTACACCGTTTAAATATTACCTCGGAGCAAGTAATAAATAATAACCTCGCAAATGATCGACATTTTTGTTTTTCTTTAATGTTTTGGGTTATTTCTAAAGCATCGAAATTGGTCTCTTCGGAAGGAAATGGACATTCGTGGCGGAGACATACCACGATTTATTTTATGCAGAAATATTTTAATCGCTATTTTCAACTAATATTACATGCTACTTTTAACACATTTCACCGTGATACTTTTTATAAAAATTAATATTCCGGCACGTCGCACGCATACTACCGAGATACATATCTGTTTAGTTTGTGATTTTTGAGGTCGTTTTAAATTCCGCATAATATATTCTTAACGGCTTTTTGCGAATTTTCTCGCCAATCGCCTGCCCTGAGCGGTTATGTATCCTCTTTAAGAGAGGACTGACTGTGATTTAACGTTCGAATTTTGAAGTTTATAAAGAGTCGTTCGTGAGTTATTGCACATTTTTAATCTCATATTTTTGCCGAACCGTCTTATTGGGACTCGGTACATTATATTCGTGTACGGAATCCTAAGAACGACAGGAAAGCAGCAACTCATGTCAAAGATTCACTGTATTACCCATCAAGGTCCGGTTATGGCGGCCTTGGAATCCCTTATATTCGATCGTTTATTTCTTTTTCTTTTTTTTTTTTTGTCGTACGCAATCGCTTTTAATACTCGTATGTTTTCTCCAACTGCGCCGATTATCTTTGTCACCCCCCCCCATCCGAACTATTTATTCCATCGTCATTTTCTAAATCTCCAAACCGTAATTAAACACGTATTCTACAGTATTTCGCTGATGGTTCGAGAAGGCTTACTAGTGTGTCTCGGAGCCAAATTTTTCGACTTTTGACGTACGCTATACTTAAATAGCATACGATGGTTAACTCAATTCCAGAACACAGTGAATAAAAGATCTACCTGAAACAGGTTAAGAAGCGTACGATTACCAACATTACAAAAGAGCGGTATAAAGGGTCGAATAATAATGATTAAATTAAACTAATCTCGACCGATACAGCGAAATCGAAATACTTTGAAGGTGGCGATGTTAAATTTCAGTTTCAGCCAAGTTCGCGCGGTAAACTTCCATCGAGAATATCAAAAGTACGTTAAAAAAACAGCTAAGGATAATAATTACAGCCTTTTGTTAGAACTTCCACTGGAGAGTAATGCTTGTACACTTTGCACAGTTCTCCTAATAGATTACGCGAGATAAAAACTATTCTGAAAGCGCGCTTGAAGAAGTGAGCAAACAAAAACAAAAAAAAACACACACACACACATCTATCGTACGGTATACATGCGCAGCCAGACAATTATTGTTGCCACATGAAAACTTACTGCGAACAAACATCTTGGCATTCATCTAATGTGAGGCAAATCGAAATACTTCTCAGTTATTGCGGATGCATATAGAGGACGTAAATGTTATCTCAAGAAGTGGTGTCTAGACACCCGGTAGGAACGAAGTTCCTTTCACTAATTTTTGGTAGATATACAAGTGTATAAAGTCATTATTCATAAAGTACATACGATATAAAAAATGACACACAATATATTGAAATCCCGTATGAATTAAAACGAAAAATAAGTTTAAATAAAATTTGCACGTGTTTAGAATTGAATATATGTATACAGCTGACCGCACACAATGCTAGCTGCTCGAATCTCGATACTCGTATGTATACACACACCGACACACACCCGTATATAATAGAAAGGGGTACAGAGAGAAAGAGAATGAAGGTCGCCTGGAAGACGCATAACGTTTTTTCGCGACCTGTCGATTTCTGTCAGTTTACTCTTACCGCCAAGCCGCGTAAAAGAACTTTGTTCCGAAAAAATGTTGTCATTAGAATATAGGATAAATATGAACACCGAAAAATTTTCAGATTGAAGCGACAATGAACGCGAATAAGTTAAATTGAACCTGCTAGGAAAACATTGCCAAGACCATAACATTTCTCGGTTGGATGAAATTTCCAATGGTGTGTGCCTTAATTTTACCAATCGCACGTACAGGACAAGTAATCTGTGTCAATAATCCGTTCACCTATGCAGAAAGTCAGTCCCTTATGTAAACTGAAATCTTTTCTTAATTATATAACAATGATTTTCTATAATATTCTTGAGAAAAAGCACAAAAATCCGATCTATAAAGGCTAGCTTGTAAATTACACTGGCAATGCCACGAGATGCCGATAGACTTTACCGAGAGACAGAGCGTTGAAAGTTACCAAGTATACCGTGTCCATGTAAATAATGCAAATATATTATTTCTTATTTGTGATACTCATCTACTTTCGAAACAAAAAAACAACAACAACATATTAAAAATGAAACAAACGTGTTCCCCTGACGAAACGGACCGTGGTAGTGCTACTACAATAACATGTAATGATGTAAAATATCCCGATCGCTATACTAATATTCGAACAATTAGCTGTACACCCGACACTGAGTATACCGTGAGAATGAGACTTTAAATTCTAAACACCCACAATTGAGAGGGAGGAGATCATGATTAATTCCTACAACAGGTAAAAACTTACTTCAGCGTATTTCATTTCAATAGGGAAACATTTTAACTAAAGTGTAAGAAATAGCGGCATTATTAAAGAAATTCTAATCTTCTTTTAGGAAGTGTTTTTTTTTTTCTTTTTTTTTTTTATACTCGGCAAGTTTGTGATAATTTATATGAATACGCATTTTTTATTCACACCGTGTCAGACCATTCGGCAATATTTTCCAAGCAGGTTCAATTTAACTCATTCGCGTTCACTGTCGCTTCAATCTGAAAATTTTTCGGTGTTCATATTTATCCTATATTCTAATGACAACATTTTTTCGGAACAAAATTCTTTTACGCGGCTTGGCGGTAAGAGTAAACTGACAGAAATCGACAGGTCACGAAAAAACGTTATGCGTCTTCCAGGCGACCTTCATTCTCTTTCTCTCTGTACCCCTTTCTATTATATACGGGTGTGTGTCGGTGTGTGTATACATACGAGTATCGAGATTCGAGCAGCTAGCATTGTGTGCGGTCAGCTGTATAAACTCAATTCTAAACACGTGCAAATTTTATTTAAACTAATTTTTTGCTTTTCTTGTTTTGTTTTTTTTTGAATTCATACGAGATTTATATATTGTGTGTCATTTTTTATATCGTATACTTTATGAATGACTTTATATATCTACCAAAAAGTAGCGAATGTATCTTCGTTCCTACCGGGTTTCTAGAGACACCTCTCCTAAATTTTGCCTAATTTTTATCGAGATTAAGCAAAGAAAGTGTATCTCTAAGCAGATTTCTGAGTATAATTAGGAACAGAATTTCAGTAATCGATCTGATTAGTTTAAGAGTTAATATACTTCGTCATATCGTAAATTATAATACATTTGCTAAGAGTATATAAGTGAAGTTATTTTTTTTCTTATGGGGAGGGTATTAGAACATCTACGCAACAACCGATAAGATGGGATAGAGTCAATAGTGACCGGAAATTGACAGAATGAAGGAACTAAAATTCGAAACAATAGACCGGGAAGAAAGTAACAGGAAGGAAGCCCGAGGGATAACAAATTTTAGAATAACGAATGGCATGTTCAGTCAAGAGCGATGCACATTCAAAGAAGATATGGTTAGGATCGCAGACAGCTTTGTCATTAGGATGAAGATGAGACACAGTTAGAAGAGAGTGTTAAATGAAAAAGAAAAAGGGTAGGAAGGTGACCCCCCGTTTATGATTAAGGCGAAAAAACGAATGGTAGAAACTACAGCGGAACACCGAAAAGTCATGTAGGAAGATTTGGCTGGACGGATGGATAGAAAGTTTGTTGGAAAAGGAAGAAGCGTAAAAATTTCACCTGGGGGAATTTTAACCCCTAAAGTTAGCGCACCAAAGAATCCGCCATTTCATTATCCTCAATGGCCAGAAACCCGGAGAAAATCGATAAAATGGAGAGCGAGCAGATTATATGCATAAGGGATCGAATGCGAAGAGTGACGAAATTGTGGAAAATTAAGTAATTATAAAAAATAAATTTTTTCCATTTTAAAACCATGATTAATTACTTTTTTATTACGAAACATGTCGGTATGTTTATAATATTTTAATGTGGTAACATTTATAAAATTTCAATTTCTGTTTCGTTGCATTGTTTTCGTATTATACTGAAAATAAATTAGTTTGAACAATGACAAAAAGAAAAATAAATAAACACAAAAAAAAACATTACCCACTCTCTCTGGTGCAAGCAGCGATAATGATATTAATAATGATATCGTAATAATATTATCATAGACGTTAAATATTTTCTAAAAAAGGATTGGAAAGGACAAAAAAAGAAAAAAGTGAAAAAAAAAACGGGAATATAGAAATGATTTTTTTTCAGCGTTCTCGCTATGATCCTAAAGAACTTAATCCGGCGAACAAAGTAGATAGTAATATCCAAAAAGAGCGAGCAAAAGGGAAAGAGAAAAAGAAAATTAATATTAACATTTTCGGAATTACCGAGGTCGCCTCCGCTTTGAACTGTTCAATAACCTGACAGTTACCCAATTCCGGTGTTTTGGACAGCTTTTCCATTTCCCAGCAGTTACTCTCTTTTCGATAACATCCGTCGCCGATAGAACTCGAGGAGAAGCTTATCACACCAGGACACGTTTTAAATTCGTTTCCGTCTGGACAAGCTATTCCGTGTCCACCCACACGTCGGTATGACACAACAAATAAGAAACATACTAAACAATTTTAAAAAGTTTTTTTTTTTTTTTTTTTTTTTTTTTTCGGTTTTCTCGTTTTGCTTTTTCGTTTTCTATTCGCAATCATTATTTTTGAAAAGTAAAATATAAAGATTTTTTTTTGTCATTATTAAAATTACTAGCCGAAAACCCGGAAACTTCGAATTACGTTTGATAGCCGTGGCTATTTCGTAGAATATACGATATACGTTATTCAACAACCCAGTACAAAAAGTGTGAAATGATGTATTTCGACAGATGAATAATCAGGAGGGGATAGATCACATAGTAATGCAGAATTCAGTTCCAAGGGTTCCCCGGGAGTTAGCAATCTGAAGAGAGATTATACTAACAACAATAATCACGTTGAGTATAGTACATCAAATTCTCTCAGCTCATTTAGCCGGAATTAATGATTTAAATAAGCAAGATTGAGTGTAAAGAGCAAGATAATATCATTTGGCATATAAACAAGGTAAAGTCAAACTTAGAACTCTTTCGAGCTCCGCATTTTTCTACTGAGCATAATTCAGATTGCGCCAGCTGTGTCTTGCTAACATAAAAGCTTAGCGTTTTTTTTGTTTTTTTCAGAGGTTTGTCAGCGAGAACATTAGCCCAAGAAATGGGAAGAAGGAGAAAAAAGCATTATATATTCTTAAACGTTTAAGGATAGAGGATAAAAATAATTCAAGGGCGGGAATAACAGAAGCAGAAGGAATTGAGAGAATGTAAGAAGCACCGATAAGGATCCCCCCCCCCAGTAGGAATGCCGAGTTTTATGATAGAAAAGAGTAGAAAAACGATTGTCTATTAGGAAGGGCCGGACATTCGAATAAAACATGATATATCAGAGTGACAAACAAAGTATTTAGAAGGGAGATGACAAAATGTAGTAGAAGTAGATGAGAAAATGATGCGCGAAGGAAATTGTGGTTAAAGCGAAGGCGACAAATAGTAGCGACTGTAGAGCGTTTAAAAGGGGGCAAGTATCAAGAAAACCATGGATGAAGTTGAAGAAATGGCGCTGAATAGAGAGGTTAAATAGAGGCAGGATTAGAAAATGAAGAAGAATAGAAGTTAAGCCGTAATCTGGAATGAGTTACTTAAGGAAAGAAGAGCAATATTATGAGCGGAAAAGGTGCCTAAAAATCTGACTCTGGAAATGGAAAAACGGGTTAATGAATATCCCCACTAATTCATTACACTCAGTGCCTAAATTGTCAGGAATCCACAAAAGATCGATCTCGATCGAGTGAAGAAGGAATTATTAAATATCAGAGAATATAAATTTGAAATATTAAAAAAGTTATATTAATGGATAGGCCATTTTTACGCCACGGATCATCAAAGGTCTCTTAATATTTTTGCCTAAATTTACTTCTTCAAAAGTTATTCACGATTAAAATCGAAGCATAAATTGAAAATAAATTCATATTTATTAAGAAATTTAGATATTTTCGTAATAATATCGTTAGAATAATGATAAATATCGAGAGATTTTTGATGATGAATAATGATGATTAATGATGATCAAAAAAGTCAATTTGTTGTTCCGTTAAGTGAAAAAGAAATTGAGTTAAAAACGAAAAACTTAAAATTTCAATTTTTACGTTCGATTTTAATCGTGAATAACTCTTTTGAAGAAGTAAATTTAGGCAAAAATATTAAGAGACTTTTTCTTTGGAGAACATTAAATTTCCATCAAGAGAATCTGTGTCACGATGTTTTTTAGATATTTATTGATTCGTTAGTTACAAAATTCCCCAAAGTAATAAAGTCAAATCGAAAATACATATCGATTTATTAAGAGCTTAATTACTCGGAAACGGCTTGTTTGACCTAAATTTTCAATCAGACCTTTTTTGTAGGGAATTCAATTTTATATGAGGAGAATAAGCTAAAATGAATTTTTTCATTTCAATGTTTTGGCAGTTCTAACACGTAAAACATCACAAATCATGAATAAAAATGAAAAATAATAGACCTCTTAAAATTAATATTGAAGGCTCAAATTTTCACGAAATTTTTTTTTTTTTGCCACTCTGAATGATATTCTCGATATATCTTTCAAGAAAAAAAAAAAAAAAATGGCCAATTTTAAAAGAACATATAAGTAAAACAAATAAATGAATCTCATATAAACGATTAAATGAAAGAAAAAACAGGCTAAATGGCAAAGCAAGACCAAAATTAAAATCGAGATTCATATATATTCAACCCGGAAAATATCTCAAGCGGAAGTGGTATTTTCATTTTGCACTATCTGCAACCGCGGCAGAAGGTGGAAACAATGACGCTAATTTTTCCAGGACCAACCGGAGCTATTAAACTATTTAATAGATTTAAGGAAATAACACCAGAAAGAAAAAATAGTAAAAGAAAAAAAAAATATTTTCTAAATAGATGCAGAAGTGACGCGTTGAGAGTGTAATTCTTTCAAATTTAAATAAAGCGAATAATCAGTTACACTATTCGGATGGTCCAAAATATCAGAATTATGTGCCAACACGAAGAGGGATATATCGTAAAGATGAAAAATTCAACCCAATTATAACGCGCATGGTATAGTTGCCGGGAAGGGTCTCTGTTCCATCCTTTTCTGAGCTTTTCTCCTGGTCTCAGAGAAAAAATGGTTGATAAAGACAACGAGAATGAACGAAAAGAAAGACTCCAAGCGATGATAATTTTAAATTTACGAATATCATTTTTACCGAAAAACGCTGAAAATGCTCGTTTAAGCCGATTGCGTCCTCGATCAAAAATGGCGTCAGATTCTTCGGTCGACATTTTTAAAATGGAATGTACCGAATAGAAGTGAAAAGACGGAAGAAAATCGTAGAGAAAAAGTTTGATCGGAGTAGAAGAACGACATAGGAAGATCGGGATTAGTAGAAAAGGGACAGAGGTTATGATGAAGAATTTGAATCGAAATTTACTACAAACAAGCGCCGTATCATTCGGGCCTGCTGTAATTGGCACAAACGTTTATAGATTGACGAGTGTGATGAATCGTAATTTCGAAGGAAATTGGTACTTTTCGGGAAGAGGTTCTTTAGGTAATAATAATTTAATTTTACAAAAAAATACCGGAAAGGGTCGAACAAAGTTCGCGACCGTGATTTATAAATTGATCGCGTGAACTGGCAGAACAGAGGCATTCAACGGAAAATCCGAAACATTAAAAATATTTAAATTCGTCTATTTTTATATATTGCGGGGGATGGGATGAGGTGGTATTTCCGATTTAGATGAGCAATTACTTTCACACAGGCCGGCCCAGATTGGCTGGTTTTGGTTATTTCCAGAGCACGCCGATTGAACGGTACGGAAAATAAATACATATATTTCAAGACAAAACCGTGCAGAGAGAGTTGACGTCATTGGTTTTTATGATCATATACAGAAAGGATAAATTTAATGCAATAGCCGTAAAAAATGTTGGTACGCTCTTCGTTTTATTGCAGCGAAAACAGAAAGTTTCCTTTATATTTCGTTGAAACGTGTGTTTATCTGCCAGCTGGTATGATAATAATAATAAAAATAATAATAATAAAAATATAATAATAAAAATAATAATAATAAAAATAATAATAATAAAACTAAAAATATCGCCTCTTTTCATTCATCCGTTTATTTGTATACAAACACTGGCGGTCACCGGTGGCCATCAGTATTCGTTTAAAAGCTTTCGTATTTATTTGCCAAAACCGAAGTATTCAAAAAAAAATTCTCAACAAACACCGTCTTATTTTTTTTTTTTTTTTTTTTTTTTTTTTTTGGCGCTTGTCAACCAAAGGCCTTTAGCCAGAAGTAAATAGAAATAAAAAAAGTCGGTTATATTTTAATCCGATCAAGAATCTTTGATGAACAAATAACAGGAATAATTAATGGGGAAGAGAAAGACAGCATATAAGAGCCATCCCTATAAAGGAGTAGGAAGCCCAAGCCTCAACAAATAGGAATACAAAGTAGACAGAAAGAGATGAACACTCAAAAAACAACACATGACCGGCGCCGCAAATAACTGCATCATCAGGATGGAGAGGACAATGTGGAATGAAAATCAAGGAAAAGCGAAATCTGGAGAAAGACGATGGCCACAACGCATACGAACAACGGAAACTGCATCAGAACGCCGAAGAGAGGGATACAAAAGAAACCATGAATAGGGAGGAAGAGTAGGCTGAACAGACAGATGAAATGAATAATTATTAGAACAGGAGGAATCGTATGTGTCCGACACCAATACGTGATATAAAAGCTTTTACATATCGACAAAAGGTTAGCGGATAGAATTTAAAAAAAAAAAAAAAAAAAAGACGGAAGAAGCGGCAACCTGAGCCAAGGCATCAACGGCTGGTAAAAGTAATTAATTTTTCTGTGCGAGAGAAAAAACTGATACCACGCGGTAATTCTGACAGGTAAATGAAATGGTCGCGTCAACAGCGCGGCTTAATTAAATTAAGTAAATAATAACCGAAATAGTCTGTAATTCGAATATAATGAAGTCACGTTATCCATAATGTCCACTTGCTTCTACCGTGCACACCTGTTTGTTCTTCTCTATTTGCCAGTCACAATATAGTAAGCAATCTCTGCATCTTCAAAATCAGGTATCGTTTATTATTATTACTATTATTATTATTACTATTATTATTCTGGGTTTACTGTCGACGTATTACCAGTTCTTTTTTTTTTTTATAATAATAATTCCACTACTCGTGCAGCTATGCGCGTTTGTGAATATATTTTTATTTGCTTGCATTTTTATACTAATTTGTTAAAGCAATAAATTTAATTTGACTTGATTATTGTTATTAAAGAGTTAATCAATTTATCATGTACTAAAAGCAAACTGCATAAGCAAATTACATCCTTCAATAATGACGAGTCTTTACTATCGGAGTTTAATTCGAAGCAAATGCAAAAATTAACAAGAATTGCTAAAAAAGAATATTATAATAATGTGTTAAATGATTGCGGGAACAATCAAAATAAGTATTGGCGAGTAGTTAAAGATGTGATAGGAAGCAGAAACCATTCATTATGTGAAGTTAAAGTAGGTGGTAAAGTATTAAGGGTTGAAGGAAACGAATACGAAATAACTCGCCTTATTAAAATAAGTATTTTTTGAATTCGGTCACAAATCTGATTAAAAATGAGAGCTTTGGAGCTAAAACTGTTACTACTAGTGCCTTCTCCCCAGGGGATCATTTGGTTTTACAAATTTCACAGAGAGTGAAGTTAAAAATGGACTGATGTCATTACCAAATAAATCATCCTTTGGTTCGGTTGGATTATCAATTACACTGATAAAAGAAAACTGGGAGTTTTTTAACAAACTGTTGACTTGTTTATTTAATGAATCAGTAAATTTCCAGGCATCTTATAAATGTGAGTTGGCAAATTACAGTCCGATATGTATTTTCGCCAACTTTATCGAAAATATTTGAAAAATGCATTACGTTTGAAAATTATATCGTTGCTAGATAAAAATAAACTTTTTCGTAGCAATCGATATATGGGTTTTTAAACGGAAGAGGTACTGATTTGTCCGAACATATTGCATACATCGAATTTGACAAATTGGTTTAAATCGGAAATATGTAACCAAAATTAACAAAGTAGCAATCTTATCTGTCAATTATTACATTAATTAAATTAAATTTTACGTGCCATGTGCAGCAACTATGGCTAGAGACACGGGAGGAGAAGGAGGATTAGATCAGTGAGTAGAGTCCGGACTTATGAAGGAAAAGGATTAAACTAGATAATGAAGAGGAGTTGTCTTTAAGGATGAAGGGAAGAGAGGAAGGTAGGTTGAAAAATTTCTTTTCAAAGGAATATAAAGGGCATTCGGTGAGGATATGGTGAATGGTGAGGGAAACACTGCACATTTTACACTGAGGAGCCTCGGATCCATTTAGTAGGTATCCGTGGGTGAGGCGTGTGTGACCCAATCGAAGTCTAGTGATGATTACGTCGTCTCTTCGATTTGGAAGTGATATGTTCCACGGTGATATTGACGGCTTGATTACACGAAGCTTATTCGTTTCTGATGTTTGCTGCCATTTCCTCTGCCATAGGGTTTTTAAACTATGTTTTATATGAATTTTAAGATCGGTTGCTGGAACAGGAATGTTTGGCACTGGCAGAGTAACAGCAGCCTCCTTTGCAGTCGAGTCTGCCAATTCGTTCCCTTGAATACCAGCGTGGGCAGGAATCCACATGAACGTTACTGTCCGATCTAGTCTCGACGATACTAATTTGAGAATTTCTTTGGCTACTGGATGTTGATCGTGGCTGAACACGTTGGACAAGGCGTTGAGTGCTGAGAGAGAATCTGAACATACTGCGGACGATTAATGTGAGTCAGATCTCATGAGGAAATCGACAGCAAGCCAGAGAGCATATAATTCGGCGGATAGGATGGAAAACGGTTCCGGCAGTGAGTAACGGATTATAGCGACATCATCGGAGACGACTGAGCAGCCAGCAAACGTATCGAATTTAGACGCATCGGTGTAGAAGAGAGACAAGCCGGAGGTTCGTGTTCGAATGTTTTCCTCTAGTTGTTCGATGGATGCGCAATCCCTTCTCAGTGCAACCATTGAGCGATCTATGTTGATTGGATTGTCATCCCACGGTGGAATTAATGCATTAGAGAACCTAAGTACTGGTATATTAGGAACGTTTATCTTTGACATGATGTTGTTGAAAATGTCCGAAACCGATTGCGATTGTCTTGGAGAAGGCAGGGTCGATGATGAAAACAACCGTGGTGAAGAAAAACCGGAGGCATTAGATTGTACTGCAAAGTTGGCCAAGAGAAACCAGCGGCGAATATCCAAAGGCCATTCCGATGATTCAGAGTGCAAACTGTCAATTGGCGTAGTTTGAAATGCATCAGTAGCCAACCGGAGGGCTGAATTCTGCACAACGTTTAGGGAGCTGAGAGTAGAAGGGTTCGCTGTGGAATATAACGCAGCTCCATATTCACTTTTAGACCTGATCAAACAGCGATAGATTCGCAGTAGAGAGGTTCGGTCAGCACCATAAGAAGTGTGAACCAGTTTTTTTAAAATGTTCATTTTCCGAGTACAGGCTGATTTAATGTAGTTCAAATGAGGCTTCCAAGACAGCTTTTTGTCTAAAAGCAAGCCAAGGTATCGGACTGATGGGGCGAGCTGTTTCACAAGGAATTATATTAAGTCCTGCATTATTTTTAATATATATATATATATATATATATACAAATGATTTAATTTCGAATAAACATGTGAAAATTGAGAAAATTGAACTACATTTTTTATTACTTAAACAGTATCTTTAAGGGGAATATATCGATTATACTTATCATTATATCGACCAATTTTAACTTACGGATTGTTACACTGGGGAAATATTGCAAAGTACCACTTACAAAAACTGAATTATTTGCAACAAAGGATATAACAAACTTATTAGTTTAAACAGTTTTAGCGGCTCAACAAATAAGTAAGTTTTTGGATATCAGTAAGCTATATATGTAGTATTCAGTTATTATTGTTTTTGCTTAAAAATAGTTTAGAGTTTAGGTCGCTATTTAAGGAAGGGGTGACTAAGAGTTGTGGAAAAGATATAGTTATGGTGCCTAAGTATGTTAAATATCATTCCAGAATTCAGTCGTCTTGTATGTCCTCGACATTATAACCAATCACCTAATTACCTAAAAAGAGACATAAAAAACTATAAATAAAGACACAAGTGTCTACTGGAATATTTTAGCTATTTTAGCTATTTTAGCCATTAAATTTAGATCGTGACCAATAAGACCCATTGCCCGTATCATATAATTAACAAATTTAATTTATCAAAACCTGGTTTTTATAAATTTAATTCGTGTTTGTTTAATATATCTGGTGTAAAGTTGAAATTTTACATTCAGTACTAATTTATGCGTGTATCCCGAAAGTTATTGCAAAAATTTTCCTTTTCTTTTCTCGTTTAACGATAATCGATTATTTTTTATGTAATTTTGTACAATTAAAATTAAATTAATTTACTTAGTGTTTAATGACTAAATAGTGTTGCATATATTATTAATTGCCGTCGGTTTGCTGTTTTATTTCAATAATAATAATCCTCACTGTTCGCGCGTTCACACGCATTTGTGGAGTTTTCGCGTTTACTTATAATATTATACATTTATAATCTGTAAATAAAAATTAAATGAAAATTAATGATTATTTCTATTTGTATTTATAGAGTTATAAGTACTCATAACTTTCAGTTTTGTCACTTTCTAGCGTTTAAAAATCGTATCAGATCACTGCTCGTGCAATGTTACGCATATGTGGTTTTGCCTGTAAATAATAATAATAATTATGAAATATTTGATTCGATTATTATTATTATTATTATTATTATTATTATTATTATTATTATTATTATTATTATTATTATTATTGTTATTATTATTATTACTGGGGGGAGGGCGTTGTCATCTGGCGCCAACCCTCGGGTTGTAATAAAAAATTTAAAAAAAAAATGTGTTTCTTGTAAAATTCCTTTACATGAAATATTACAAATTACTTTATCAGAGCGCCACCTAAGTAAAATTATATACAATCATGAAAGAATTTTATCGTACAAAATTATTTTGTATAATAGAGAGATTATTATTTGGACCCAATTAACGGTAGATATAAATTTCACAAAAATAATGTGATTCAGTTTTTTTGTTACCGTCTCTCTTCTTATCCTCCACACCATTACTTTAGAAAAAATTTAATATTCACGAAGAAATTTCGAAACATAACCCTGAAAATTATTACTACACGTTTACACACTGTAATTTTGTTGTAGCCGGTATAATTATTAATCTGAGTCACCGTTTTGCTAGTTCCATTTGTGTAGTATTAATTTTTTCACGCTCTCGTAGACTGAGGATAATTCGCATATTTGTCGCGGTATTTATTAATACCGATTGTTGCATATTATTGAAATACAGTACCGAGCCCAGCTTACATTAGAGACTAATTGTTTTAGTATAATTCTAGTATTGCTAATTATTCGCGGAATTACTATTTATCAGAGTGTTCCGTATGAAACAATTTTTTTTTCGTTCGCTCATAAAGATATTAAACATTTTTAAAGCTTCCGCGGTAGATGTAATTAGGAAAACAATTTACGCTTTGAACATTTCAATCTTAAAACTTAACCTTTCGGAAATTGCAACGTATCGAGCTCAATTTCAAACACCGGCTGCCGTGTCGCCGATTCTGACAAAGTTAAAAATAGCAGCGATTTTAAATTTCTAACATGCAAACCGAAGAGATTAGGGCGTAATCCTTCTTACCAAATAAAAAACTGATTTGAAAACAAACTTATTATGAAATTACACGGTAGACACAAGGTTTAAAAATAAAACGTTTTCTATATTTAAACACGATGTCTAATTGTTTTCCTTAATTTTATATCCAGCGTGGAGACTTCGAATGTTTGAGTAAACTTATCGTTAAAAATTCGAGGAATGTTATCACTAGTCAGTAATGATAGAATATAGTAATCGTTTTAGCTAATAAATACATAGTCAACATAATGACGTAGTTTAATATTAGTAAACGTAAAAACTGGCACGCAACGTACAACTCATCTTTGAAAAATATAATTCTATCAAACGTCCAATCACAGCGAACACTATATATTATAATATAATAAAGAATTGCCTAAAAGATATTCTAAAAGTTACGACTCATTTCCCACATTTCAGTATAGTACGCGTCCGACTACGGAATGAAGAATTCGGTCACACATTGTAAGCTGACGTCGGCAGCCTCAAAACTCTGACCGTTCTATAACTTACAACAACGGGAAATTTATTACATTCGAAGGGAGTTGGGATGTTTCAGATGCTACCAAAAACTGAACCTAAGACTGATAATTGCCCCTGCCGTTATATACAGACGCACAGAGTAAAATTATCTTTTCGAAATGGAAACTTGTCAGTTCGCTAGTAGTCCGGCGAGTGTCACCGGTGACTCTCAACTAATGGAAAAGTCTAACGCAGATCGGGAAAATTCGATGAAATAGAACGAAATTTTCCTTTTCCGCCAGACGATAACTTGCGAAGGGCAGCAGCGCACCTTCAGATTCCTTAACTTCCTCAGCTCATTCCAGTTCAAATGCGGCATTATCTACACGGGGACACCCAAATTGCGCACCAACACTTCACGTGGTGACAAGTCGGATTCGAATTGCGCACCGCTTTAAAAAGAAAAAACTCCGGATTTTATAAAATCGACGAAGGAATAAAATCAGTAAAAGTGTGTCGTTTTTCTTTTTTTTTTACCCCCCTTGGGTTTGCTACCAAAGAGCATTAGCCCAGGAAAAAGGAATAGATACATGGAATAGAATAGAAATTTTATTTTTATTCTGTCGACAATGGAATCAAGGAACACCCCTAGGACAGGAATAATAGAGAGAATAGGTAGAGAAAGAACATAAGAGGCGTTGAAAGGAGCAGGAAGACCAAGCTTTAAAAGATGATAATAAAGTAACTCACGCTTGCTAGATAAACCGGAGTACTCGAAGAGCACGTGATTCGCATCACCAATATACTGGGAACAACCTTCAGGATCCAATGGATAATTACGAGATGCAGCTAAAGAAAAGCGATTTAGTGAAGAAGGAAGGAGACTATGCGAGAAACGGAGGCGAGATAATTTAGTAATTATGGACCGACGCAAACTGGGGAAATCATAGAGAACCAAGGACGAAAAGGAGGAACAGGATTAATCAAGAGATAAAAGGAATTAGGATTAGCGAAAAGAGAAACATAAACAGAGTGCCTAAGATGGCAGGATTTAGTTGGAAGAAGAATATTGTGTGCTGGAGAGCTACTAATAAAATTCCTATTGGAAACAGCAGCTTTAGCAAGGAGGTCGACGGCTACATTTCCATCAATACCTGAATGTCCCGGAATCCAAAGAAAGTCAATCTTTCAGTGACTTCCTAAATGTTTTATCATTTCTCGATGGAGAACGTTTGCTATTTAGAATAACATTTCGGTTGCTTAGAAAAAACCTCCTTAAAAAATCGGCTATCATTCCGTTAGCAGTACAGTTCTTATTCTAAATATGTTTAACAACCTCTAGGGAACATACACATATTTAAAGAAATGTTGCATAAAATAGAATAATTTTTTGCGCGAATATTATTATATAAAATAATGTGTAAATTACAATAATTTCTAACTGAATATACTTCAGTGCACATTACATTTCACGAAGCTTCACATTAATACAAAAATAATGATTAATATCAGCTGATTAATTTACATAAAATACAAATGTGATGACCGTATGAAATTTTCGAGTTCGACATGTTAAGCATCTATTATATTATAATAATAAAAGATCACAAATGTAGACAATTAGGAGTGTATGTTAAATTACTGAAGGTTGAGCTAACTAGCAAATTGCAAAAGCCAGAATGAATTTTTAATGATTATAAATGAGAACATAAATATGTATCACAGTTATTTATCAAAAGTAGTATATAATATTTGTTTCGTAAAGGAAAAATGAAATTGGAAGTTTAAACAATTATAGATACATTTCAAAAATGAACCTGGCGTATTCTGAAATACTTTTTTAATAAATTGTCGTCGTAGAGGGGATATTTTGTAATAGATAAATCGGGGTGTTATTATTTTTCGTTGGCGGCTTTTAAATATCATTTTTTAAGTATACGACGCGTAAAAATGTTCAAAGCCATCGAAAAATGTTATAAAGCGGCCATCAGTTTTGGAGTCCAGCAAATATCACATGGTCCCGGTGCCGCTTTCGTTCGTTTTTTTACATACGGGCAAAGGTGCGGTGCGCAATTCGAGTATCGTCTACCTACACACCTCGCGATTAGAATAGAGAAAATGAAAAGAAACAAAATTCTACCGAGTCGAATGAAAATACTTAAGTCGTTCTCCGCAGTAAATTTCTCGAGTTTGTCTTTTTTATTCAAAAAATGATTTCTTAATTCAGTTACCGTACGAAAAAAAAAAAAAAAAAAAAAAAAAATACTAACGGAAAATGGTTCTGATTTCTGTGAAAAACTCGTTAACGGAAGAGGAGCAGAGACGAATGAAAATTTCCCGAGAATTGCTCAAGAATATCGGAAGAATTGACCCGTCTCGTCACACAAAAATACTATTACTGCGTACAACACCTGCAACGACAATCCGTTAACAAAAATACAATCTTCGCAATATTATGCCAAGCAAAACCGCAAAAAAATGAAAAAAAAAAAAAAAAAGCGGGAACAGAACGATCATCCAGAGTGAGACCCGCAATGTAAAGAACATGTCGAAGGACAGGTTTGCGGTCAATGCGTCAGTTATATGCTGCTGCGTGAATTATTTTTGAAAAGAGATCGCGGATAAGGGGAAAGTCCAAGATAAGATTATCATAGTTCGCCACACAGTCCCGATTTCGACGGTATTCTCTTCCGAAGAAGATACTCTCGATAACAGCGTTCAAACGATTCGAGAAAAAAACAGAAAGGAACGCGAAGACAGGCAATATCAGCAAGGCGTAGTTCGCTCAATGCTTCTAAAATTGAACTAGGACGACACGGAAAGCCATTGCGACGAAAGAGGAAAATTCCTTTGGAGGAAAGAGACAACAAATCTTACGGGCAATGTGTGTCGTAACGACCTTCCAATTGAAAGCGATTTCTTTAATACAATGAAAAATGTCTTTATTCTTTTCTTTCATTTTTCGACTTCAAAAAGCGGTTTTTAAACTATACTCGTTTTAAAGCGGACGAATTCCGTAAAGATAGGTTGATCTCGATCGGATTTTTCGATAAAGTCCTCGATTCTATACAAAACCAGAACTTTGTTACTATAGCGCCTGCACGGACGACTCCAAATCAGAGATAGTCTTCTGCAATTCTCCGTTATAGAAAAAAGTCAGTTATGCGTCATTTTCACGCGATTTTTCGTATTGCCCTCGGCGTGAAAATGTCAAAAATAATTAATATTGGAGGCTTCGCACATATTTTCTATGAAGCTTAACTTCACGACCGCCAACGCCCTATCTCAAGAAAATGCGAGGAACATACTTTACTTTTATTACTTCAAGAAGAAGAAGAATTGTCCGTTCGTCGAATTAATCATACATCGCAACTGGTGAGAATTCGCTGGAAAAAAAAGTCACCGGTTCGTAAGTACTCCAGCATTATATACGTGATCGAAATAGAAACAACGCGTGCCGGTAATCATAATGAGACAACATACTGCGAAAGCCCGATGAATAATACCATGATAGGGCGATGGAAATCATTCGTCACGGAGCGAGCGACGTTTTAATGGTTTAGAGGACGGCACAGATGACGACAAATACCACAATTGTTAATCGGTGAACGTGAGCGACCCAACACCAGTCAGTTCGCGCTGATGGGTGAAATTTTCTCGTTGAACTCGGAATCAGTTTTGCCCCGATAGATACTAGTCGGACGAGCGGACGATTATTTTCGCTGTCGTTTGCCCGCTACTACGCTACACCTATTGAAATCCTTTACGTACCGAATTCCTCTGCCTCATCTTCGTTCACCGTCGTCGTTATCTTCTCCGAGACGCCAGCTGAATTATGAAATTTTGAAATACGCGCGTACCGCACCGCCGCCCAATTAGAATTCCGCGAATTTTTCCAAACATACTGACCGAAATCGGCGCCGTCCTAGCCTCGGAAATAATATTCAGCCGGCGAACAACGGCTTTCACTTCGTTTTCGGTCCCTTCAATTTTATTTACCGGCAATATCTCTACCTAGACACGCGGCGAAGTTAGTTCTAGTTTCGGCAGGCGCTACTACAACTTTTGCTTATCAGCTCTCGATCCCTTCATTCATTACCCCGACGCAATAATTCGCCGCCAATATATCTTCTTCGTAAATCAAGACGAAACTTTCCTCCTGATTTATTGTCGGTTTTTATTCAATGCGAAACAACGATTTAATAATTCCGCGCCGCCGCTAATTCCCCCCTAATTAGAGACCTAGTTCAGCACATAAATCACACAACCTCCGCTAGAGAAGGAGCTAGTCGACAGAGCAACAACGCTGCGAAGAGAACTTTCTTGTAATTTTTTTGCGCGAACGAATTAAAAATGTCCCACATACGTTCCAGACATGGCGGACTAAAAGAATAAATAACACAGCCTCGAGACACTGAAAAAAGAACACCTTTTTCGAATATTTTGTTTTCATCTGTTTTGAAACGTGTCTGTTTTTATTTTTTGTATTTTTTCGAAATTTTCCGAATGCCTATTATTTTTTACTCGAGCAAATGCTATCCGGTGATTAAGCGGAATTTTTTTTTGAACGGAATTTTTTGAACGGAATTTATCGGCAATACAGATAATACAAGAGTAATTATAAGCGAATTCGATATTTTTCCATGAAAATGTTCAAATGCACAAAGGCGCGCGGTGCTTAAATTCACAAAAAACAATAAAAGGCTTTCAATGGTATTTTTCATTACTAATTATAATTACGGTATACATATATATATATATATATGTATATATATATGTATATATATTCACACGCGAGATTTATGAATAACAACAAAATAATAAACAAATGAAGCAAACAAACACATTTTTTTTAACCTTTTATTTTTTACTTTCATTAAATAAGGGAAAAAAGTAAACAAAAAAAAAAAAAAAAAAGATTTAAAAAACACATTTTCCTAAAAAATGTACCCAACAAATTCAGTAAAAAAAAATCAAATAAATTCCTTAGCACATATAACTTAAAAGGATTTTCTCAACAAGTGCAATAATTGCGTGAAAAATTTTCTCGTGAATAATTAAAGTGAAAAGTGTAGCCGCTGACGTAAAATTTTTTTGAAAAAATATTACGCAGTACACATCGAACAAATTCATCTCATGTGTAAAATATTATAATACACGGCATTTTTTTTTTTTTTTTTTCTTTTTTTCTGGCCCGGCGTAAACGTTGACATATGTCTAATAAATATTAAACTACAAAAATCGAGAAAATTTATCAATCGAAAGGAAATATTAAATTTACATCAACACACGATACGATTTACGGGGGTTGATCAATACCCGTGTTAGAAATAAAAACGTAATTTTTTTCAGAATTTTTATTTCTATTATTCAAACACTTTTCCCAATGTTGGGGCCATTTGCTTAACCATTCCAAAAAATACAATTTTTCAAACTCACCAAAATATGCTTCAGTCTCGGCGATAAGCTCTTCATTTCAGCTGAATTTTTTTCCTCCGAGCCATGTTTTCAAGTTAAGGAACAGATAAAAGTTGCAGGGTGCCAGGTCAGGTGCAGAAGCAATTCGTAGTGCAGTTCGCGCAATTTAGTCGCGACAATTGAAGATGAATGTGCTGGTGCATTATCGTGATGGAAAAGCACATTTTTCTTCGCCAAATGGGGCCGTGTCTCCTTCAATTTCTTATCAAATCAATAACTCATTGTAGTACTGCCCTGTGATTATTTTTCCTTTCTGCAGAAAGTCTATGAGGATTATTCTTTTGGAATCCCAAAAAAATCGTGGCCATAACCTTTCCGGCAGATGGAAACGTCTTTGCCTTCTTCGTGGAGCAGATTCAACCGGAAAAATCCATTGTTTTGACCGTCTCTGGCGTTTAATAATGTATCAAGGGGGTTTTATCAACAGTGATAACTCGACGTATAAAATCCCGTGGACTTCGCTTAAAGCGGTCCAAACATTGCTTCGAAATTGTACCCGCTTGTTGTCCACCGTGAACACTCGCGGCACCCATCGGGACTTTTCTCACACCTATCTTAAATATCTTGATTGCCGTTCCGTACGAGACACCTACGGCCCTAGCTACTTCGCGCACTTTCGTTCGGCGATCAGCGAGAATCATGTGTCATGGACCTTTTCAACGGTTACCTCGGTGTAGTCACGTCTGACGGGCGTCCTGGGGCCAGTTCTTCATCAAAACAGTTGTACACGACCACGCTTAAATAAACCAATATCTCACGGTTGTCCATGGATGGTGAATATACATATACGGACAGAATCCAATATCACTTTTAATTCTTCGCATGTTTTTCCATCCACAAATAAAAAAACGAATTACGGATCGATATTGCTCTCTTTCCATTTTATCGAGAAATATAAAACATGTGCGATACAACTGACTGTCAAAAGAAAACTATAACCTATGAATTATTCTGAAATTCAGTTTAATAGAGTAGACGATGGTAATGTCAATTTCAATCACCAGCGCCATCTGTTATCAAACACGGGTACTTATTGATCAACCTTCGTACTACCTACTGCACATGATATAATTAGTACACATGTTCATCATGTGAGACTACACTTTGTAAGAGTTCATCAAAAAGAAGAGTATCAATTTCACAGCACCGACACACTTTTCATTTTAATTTTTCGTGAGAAAATTTATCACACAATTATTGTACTCGTTGAGAAAATGATTTTAAGTTATATGTGCTAAGGAGTTTGTGTTTTTTGTTGGTTTTTTTTTTTTTATTGAATTTCTTTGGATACATTTTTTAGAAAAGTGTGTTTTTTAAAAAAAAAACATATTTATTCTTTTATGTTATATTTTTTAGTTATAAATGAATTTTCAAAAATAGTATTTCACAAAAATTACCATACAATTTTATTCGATCTATAAAAATTAAATGTGTGACATTTGTTTTTTTTCTATTACAATATTAAAGCTTTACTTAATTTATCATCATGCCGTCAAACAGGTAAGGAAAGAAGACCTTTCACGCGTTTCGTTTTTTTCAAGACGACTACATTTTGAAGCATTTATTACTACCCGGTCTATTTGGAAACGTCTAATTCTTCGATTTGAAGACCATCAAGATAGATCTAAAAACTCGTATTTCGTTCTTCATAATGCGCCTTTTAAGCAGCTCACGCGTGATATGTGGCGGTCTCTTAGCTATCTGATGGCTTAAGCTACGCTGGTATTAATCTCAGTTGGCTCTGACTTTGACATCAGGATTTGGACCGTGATTGTAAACGTAAAAATGATAACGCTAAGCAAGCAAAAGATTAGAAACACGTTCTTTCTCGTTTCCTACTCTCGTGTTTTTTTTATTATCCAGTCGCATATGTCCTCCGAAGGGGAGATCTTACACTACACACATCCTGTGACGCGTATAGGTCGAAAATAACCGTGGATTATTGTATACTGCGATCTCTAAAACAAAGGTCTATGTAAAATTTTAAAATTTGTCACCGACGGAAGATGTCTTAAATAGAGCTCCTCAGATTTGATTCCAGACATTAGACGTGAAAGAGAATTATTAAAGTAAAATGTATAATAAAAAAGGAAACATCCAAAAGAATTAATAATTATCGAAATAAAATAACGAGTAACCCTAAAAACTGTTTATAATTAGTGATAAAAATTGTAGAGTAATAAAAGAAGAATAATCCGTAACGGGTCTTTTGTTTTGTTTTTCTTTTTTTTTTGTATTTTTTTGTTATGTTTCTTTTTTGTTATTTTTTTTGCCCAGCGCTGAATCGTTCGAAAAAAGAAATGTTAATAATAATTCGTCTAATAAACGAGAAAATAATCCAAAACGGTTAATAAAGATTGTTAAAAGTATAACAACAGAGCCTAAAATAAAAAATGTTATCGGGGAAAGCGTAATAATTAAAAAAATATTTCGTATTTCAATTGTGTAAATTGCAATGAAATTTCGCTTCGATCATCCGCTTATGAAATACGTTTTTTTTTTTTTTTTTTCATTTTCGGTTTTGATTTGTTGTAAAAATATAAAACATAGGCCAAAAGTAATTTATGTACAACGACGAATACAAAGCTACATTGGCAGGCTAGTAAGATCGGCTCCGAAGAAGGGCCGAGTCAGTATATTCTTAAAGTTAAAAAGAGGCGTCTAAATTCTGTTGCAGGCATCTATGCCACACAGTCTGGAACAATTAGATAAAGATTTCAATAAATTTGCAATTAACGAAATTATCATACATATCGTACAGGTGAAATAATGTAATTTTTTTGCGAGATACTCGGTAGATTTGCGAAATATTAAGTAAATTTCGAGTTTGATGTAACAACGAATTTCTTTAGATTCGAGTAAGATTTCGAATTTTATTTATTTCGACAAGGACTCTACACCGGCTCGTCAGCGTTATTTATGAACGTAATGTGGGGGGCACTTGAAAGAGCGAAAGCGGCCGCGTTGAAAATTTCTTCGCATTTTATATGAATTTCGTATATTTCGTAAATTTCGCCTTTTTGATTTTCGTGAACATTTGCGCGAAGAACTGTAAGAGGTTGGCCGTTCGAAGGGGGGAATTAATCGAATTTCATTTATTCCTAATCAATTTCCAGTTCGTCTTTTATTCGCATCTGAAACGGCCCCAGATGATGGATTCGTTGGGCGGCAGGATTCTTCCTTCTTCTCGTTATAAATTCTCACTTGAAAAGCACTTATTATTATAGTTGTTCGCCACCTTCGTTCGCTCCGGTCATTAATCAATAATTATTACAGACCTCTGCCATTCGGTTCCAGTTTCCTCTAGTCCGGATAAAAATTTCGCCCGCGTTGCACATTTGTAATGGATTTATAATTACTCCGGAACGGTTAAAGGTATTCGAAATCGATGATAAATGGCCGACAACCCTATCCACGCTTCCTATTATCAGATGTGCCGCAAAATAAACTCTACTCTCGGCACAATCTTCCCTCTTTCACAGATAGTCCAGCCACCGCTGTATTTTTTCTTTTTTTTTTTTTTTTTTTTATCTCCCCTTTGGCCACGTCAGCTAAGAACCTAAGGAACAACAAGGGATGAAATAATGGTAGGCAACCGGAAGGACAAAATATAAAATGCGCAATGAGTTTCAGCAGACAAGAATATAGAGAACGACGTTCGTCAGAAAGGAATGAACATTCGAAAAAGATGTGATTGGCGTCGCAACCCACGCTTCATTGAGATGGAGAGAAACAATTTTCGGAAGGGTAGAAGAGAATAGCGAAAACGAGAGGAAGGCAGAGTAGAATGGTCAAAGCACAAGTGAAACTTTATAGAAATGACAACAGAACGGGGAAGTTAAAGTTAACAGCAAGTATGTAAAAGCAAGTCTCCCATACGCTTAGCAGGGTGTCGGGGGGATTGTGAAGTTAAGAATTATACCCCGTAACTTCACAATCCGGGGAATGGGACACAAATAGATAAAAGTATTGATCATAACGAGAGGAGAGGAAATATCTGATTAAAGTTTAAATTCTTTACGTAGAGAATTCAGGTTAGAGGATGGAATTTTTCTTAAGAAAAGGAACGGAAGCAAGCAGCAACCCGAGCCAGGGAATCCGCCTCCTCACATTATCTTTAATGCCCATACGGAGTAACGAAAAGAAAGAAAACGAAAAAGAGAGGAACTAATCGCTTGAAGAGCACCCGTGGAACCGGAAATGACCAAATAATTGGAAAATAGACGATGGAGAAAATTAAAATAACAGAGCGCAGCATGGCCATTAATTCGTTTATAAAGATAGAATAGAGAAAGAAGGAAGACAAAATGGGAAGGACAAAAGAAGCTGCAACGCCACGAGGTAGTGCACTGGAGCCATCCGTAAAGATGGGGTTACATGCGATGGAAATTGGGAATTGATGATGTTGTCGAATGTTGCTGTAATTTTAGCAATAGCGCCTTCAATTTTAAAATGGATTTCGAAAACTTTTTTCTTTGCAAATAAATACATATATGTGTATGTGTGCCTATCTCCGTTCATAGTGCGTAAACCTGTTAATAGCTATGCCGTTATTAATTAAATTTGTAAGGAGAAAAAAACCCTGCAATGAAATATGTAACATTTTTCTATCGCGCTTATATTTATTTTATTTTATCCGAAGAACGCGCCCCAGTCAACTGAAATTTTTTTCTATTATTTTTTTTTTAAATTTATATGGTCCATTGTGTAATATTACAGCATATGGATCAGTACAAGATCAGAAGTGTTTTAATAAGTTAGCCGCTGTAATGTAGTGTAGCATATCGTGGGCCTGTTTTGGTTCGTTTGACAACGCAACTGACGGTAAGTTGGAGGCGCCTGTAGACAGGCAATGTTCTAGAACGTATTCAGCAGTTGGTGAAATTGGGGAATTGCATATGAAACAGACAGAGGGAGGAGATGTTCCTTCCAGAAAATAGTTGTGGGATATTATTGTGTGCCCTACGCGGAGTCTAGTCAATGCTGCAAACTCTCTGTGGGAAATGGATATCGGTGGCCACCAAGGCTCAGTGCTCATCTTAATGGATCGCAGCCATGATGTGTGAGCCGACCATATAGTTTCTCATGTCTCTTCCGTATGTTCCTGGAAAAAGGATGACCCTAATTAAGGAAGAGGAGTGCCTTCGGGCATTGGGCTATAGACAGTGACTCTTCTCTAAGTATTTCAGAAGACTTACCATTTGAGCGTCCACACAGAATATGCCCAATGAAAGGTTCGAACGATTAATCTTATCTTATCAGTCTTTTCACTGGATTCTAAGCGTCGAGACTACCTATTACAATCTAGCTGTACAGATATAGGCGTAGTGTTCATGGAAATTGTTAAATGCAACGCGCGTATTGTACATGCAAGACTATACTTGGAACCGATATTGGGAATGTTTGATTTATCCCGTTACGTATCACCTAGCGCGCATATGATGGTATGTATGTTTGCCCTTGCCTTCCACATGACTACTAGAGATTATTTAAATTCATTTTTCCTAATAATTTCTGTCGCCGTCCGGGGTCCAATTGGAGACTTCCGTAACGAAAACCAAGCGCTCTACCAACTAGGCTACCGAAACAATATATATATATATATATATATATATATATATATATATATATATACATATATATATAACGGCTTACACCGGGTATAATAAAGAAATTCTGTAATGAAATCTGTAACATTTTTTTTTTTTTACGTCACACTTTAAACCTTATAAATGTTACTTACTGATTTGGTTACATCATTTTTTTCGGTTATATGATATTTTTACTGCCCTCGGCATAAGAATGATATATCATTAACATATATCAAATGGAGATTATATATCGAGAACGTGTTGTTATATAGGCTAATGAATAAGATGTGGAAACACAGTCAGTCCAATGTTGTAAAGAATGTAAAAGAAGAAAAACAAATTTACCGACTGATTCGTTGTATCCATGAATCAGTCGGTGAATTTATGTTTTTTATATTCTTCATTTATAATATGTTTTACGTCTTTATATTTCATTTTATCAAATATTACGTAATTCTCTCCACACCCGATTAGCCGAGTAAATGTAGCGCAGATTTTTGTTAAGAAATTGATTTCTAGCGGGATAGCTGAAGTAGGAAAGGAACGTTTATTAACTCGAGAACGATTCTAGACGCTGTTAATTTGAGTTACACATTGCTTATATAAAACTGATGTCCCGAATGGTTTATTTATTCATTTATCGGATTAAGCGGGCGAAGCTCCTATCAGTCTGGTTTTTTTAATTTTTCATCAACATCGTTAAAATTGTGTACCTGTACAATGTTCCGTTGAATAATGTTTGTAAACAGATTATCGTGATTTCAGTTTTTTACGAAAAAATCGATTTTAGAATTTAATGTAAATTCCTTAAACGTCTATTACATACAATTGATTAACGATACTAGTTTTTTCTTTTTTTTTTGCTTTTTGGCTCGTTAATCGCGGACATTTACCCGCAAATAATTAGAGAAGGAATGAGTCAATTATATCTTCATACGATATCAAATATTGTAGCAGGAAATAATTAAATATAGAGCAGGAAGACCGCGAGTATCAATAAAATGGAATAGAAAGCAAAACGCTTAATAGAAAGAGATAAACACTTAATAAACACCTGATGATCCGCATCGAAAATACGCTCTTCGTGTGAGTGGAGTATAAGGAGAGGCAACCAACGAAAAACGAAAACGGGAGGAAGATAATAAAGTATGGCTGAAGAGCGCAGACGAAAAACGGAGACAACAACAGAACGATAAAGCGAAGGGAACAAAGAGAACCATAAGTTAACAGAAAGACACTAGGCTGAACAGACAGATAGCAGCAATCCGAGCCAAGATGTCCGCTGCTTCATTACCGAAGATGCCCGAATGGCTAGGAACCCATACAAGAAATCAATTTAAATGGAATGAAGAGAAGAAAGAAAGCGGATAAACGAGCGTATACGAAATATGATAAAATCGCAAGAATGATCAAGTAGTGGAGAATGAATTGAGGAGCGGTCATGGAGTTAGATATAATCGAGAATTTAGAGGAAACGTAATTGGAGGAAATGAAATTAATGGAACGTAGGGCAGTCATTAATTTGTTTATGAATATGGAACGAATAAGAGACAGACGAAAAGATAATGAAAAGCCAATATCTGGGAGGATAAAAGAGGCGCCAACACCACCCAGCCTCTTCGCTGAAAACACGGTTGCATGCGAAGGAATTTCTGAATTGATAATACTGTGGAATTCCTATCTAATTAGGATCTGCGGAAGAAATTTGAAGAGCGTAGGTATAGTAAACAACTAGTTCTCGAGATATTCTTTATTTTATTCGTTATTTAGGTCTTTGTGATTTTTATTTAACCGTATTCCGCAGGCTATATTATAATTCGCTCGATGAGATTCTAGACGGATAAGTATTGTGTAATTCTAACAGATTATAGACAATGCGTAATTTCATTTACAGATTTCACTGAAATATCCTAATGGTATTTTTTATTTTTATTTTCTTCCGAAATGCACTATGTTACGAATATCTGGTTTTTAATTGGCAAAAGTTCAAGTTGTCTTCCGGAAAAAAATAACCACTTTATTTAATAAAAACACTATCGTTTGTTATTTCCATTCAACAGGTGAGCGAGCTTGCAGGGAAATTATTTTGTCTTCAGAGCTTTTTCGGATTCAATGTTATTTTAAAGGCACAGTGAACAGTCTTGTAGACACGCGCGGCGCTTTTCCACCATGACTTCTGGCTTCCTTTTGAAAAAAAGCTATTTCTAAACATTCAGTTCATGGACTATGAAAAAGAGATCAGAAACATGGCTGCTATGTTTATATTAGAATTTCATTGATGTTAGCGCTGAACTAAAAATTTTTTCTAATTTTTCGCGAAGTTTTACATCAAATGATATTAACCTTTTTGTTTTGCGGGCGCATTCCTCTCGTTAATTAATGGACTGTTTCTATTTGTTTTGAGTAATAATGTTGCTTGGTCTGAAGTATTTGATTCAATCCCCATTCGCCCAGCTATATTTGAACGTATATTTACTTTTCCGTATTTATTGTCTGCTTCTGTCAGTATCATATATGCTGGCTCTCATATCTGTTGTAAATTTAGTTTTATCGAGAGAAATTTCAAGACCTGCCTTTGAAGTCTATTTTGCAAGTGGCTGTGCTTATTTGTCGGTATCAGCTATTGTGTTTGAAAACAGCGCCACTTCATCTGCACAAAAGCTAGACAGTACACGGCTAAATCATTTTTCTTCTATCACAGTCTGATTTAATTTCCGCTCACTTAATTTTTAATTTCCTTACGCCATTCTTGAACTATTTTTTTCGATAAACAATTGGACAGTAGCGGCGACAGACCATCACCTTGTCCGACTTTTGTTCGAATTTCTTTTTTTTAAAATATAAAATAATAATAATATTATTTTATATATTATCTTTTGGGCCCGCCAGCGGCTTTAGCCCAACAACTACAGAAATTACGGATATGGGTCATTACGGATAAGGGTCATTTCGAATAAACATGAATTCCTTAAATTATACTTTCATTTGTTTTTTATAACTTCTCTAGTTATGCTGTTCAATGTTATACACTTTTTTTTTTAAATTTCATTTTATTTTTGAATGTTTTTTTCATTATTAATTAAAAATATAAATATGCTAACTTATATATTTACTTGTACGGCATATATATATATATATATATATATATATATATTATATGACCCTAAAACGATGTCCCTTATTCTTTATCCTACAGTTTACGCCTAGCTGCAGACAATCATTATTGTCATAACAAAATCCTTAAATAAATAAATAAGATCGGACAAAGCGAGCCTGATGGATGGTGGGATGTAGCCGTAAAGAACAAAAAAATAACATCAGTCACTGCAAACTACCGACATGACAAAAGGCAAGTCCGTAAACGGGTGCAATAAAAATTGCAAATAATAGCGGCGACTCGTGTCTGCAATATAATACTCCGCCCGCCTAACGAAATAAGACGAATTCCGCTATCCTGAGCTTCTAGTTTACTGCGCGGAAACAAAGCTAAACATTTTTATACCAGCATTCTCGTTTAATTACAACTGCAGATCGAACATTGTTTTTATTCATTTATTTACACATTTGTCTGTTTATTTACATAACGCACAAAAGGACAATCGAAGTATGCCAGAAACACACAATGAACAATAACAGATTCCTTTAATCGAACATTAAAAACACCCTCGAAGAAAAGCAAAATATAAATACATCATTTATATTATTTATAGTCCACATAAAAAAAAAAAAAAGAAAAAGACGCACATTTTTAAAGCCAGCACACGTACAATATTTCGATTCGATCGTGTAAAAGTTATTTTATAATCGTATAAATCTGTACAGTTTGTGTTCATCGAATTAATAGATTCTGCATAATTTTTAATTCCGGAATAGGTTGCATATAGATTTTTTTTTTTTTTTAATTCTCCCCAATTCCAACAAGTGGATGGGTTAAGTATATTTTACATTATAATCTATATAAATAGTCGAGATACTGGGATAATTCCTTGCCAAGTATAGTTAAGGAGTGAAAGAGAGGATGAAAAACATAGTCCCCTCAGTCACCAAGTGTATATGTAATAGTGGGCATGCAAAGTATATATGTTCAATAAAGACTCGGACAGTGCTTATAAAATCTTTATTAACTAAAATTTACAACTCCGGATCGATTTCGCTTTCAATAACTCCCCTCCCAGTCGTATGCACTTGGCCCACCTTTTTTTTTCAATTTTCGGAAACGTGCTGGAACCCCTCTTCTGACATCCTCTTGAAAATCACCTGTACAACTCCTACTGCGTCCTCTCTAGAATTAAATCGACGCCCTTTCAACTCCTTTTTGGCCGTGCGGAATAGGTAGAAGTCGCATGAAGCGAGATCCGGTGAATACGGGGATGGAGGATAACTTGGATGCCGTAGTCTCGCAAAAATTGAGCGACTGCACTTGAAACATGAGGCCGAGTGTTGTCATGGTGCAGCTTCCATCTTCCATTAGTCATGTGAGGTCGCTTCCTTTGAATGTGAGGCCGGATTAATTTTTTCAATACTTCAAAATCCGTCTTTATCAAAGAAAGTGATCGCCATCACTTTGGTCGCGGACTTGGTTGCTCTCACTTTTTTCGGTGGCGGGCCTCCTTTTTTGACCCATTTGATTGACTGCTGCTTAGTTTGTCATACATGTATACCCAAGTTTCATTGGCAGTAATAACATTCGCGGTTTTTTGAAGCTTAAAACAAAATTGAATGGCATACGTCTCAAATTTTTGTCTATGTTTACTGTACAGTCGATTTTCACGTGCACTTTTTTAAACAACCGTAACTCGCAAACTATTCATCCAAACTGCTCTCGTAAGAAAACAGTAGCTTCGTATTGAACCCCCCTTTCCAGCTGTGCCATTGTCAGCTCGATGGCAGTGTTGCTGGCTGGCCTACAGGAGCAATCCGAGTTTTTATTGAACAACGCTAGTATATATATATATATATATATATATATATATATATATATATATATATATATATATGTAGATGTATATATATATGTATATGTATATAATCAAAAACAAAGAACAATTCAATAATACTTTAAAAGAAAAAGAAAAAAAGAGAGAAAAAAAAATTTTTAAATATAAATAAATACATACACTTCTATATCTAAACATATGCACAATTATCTACAGCCTGTCGATAATCTAATCTAACCAGGAAGTACATGGGAAGCAACGAACACACTCCTCGATTAGGATTAACGTTTGAATTCAGAGTGAATAGAGTGAAAATTTTAAGATTATGTACACTTGAACTTCCTGATCATAGCAGATACAGCAAAATATTATGGTCAATTAGCTTTAATGATAAGAGACTGATTGGACTTTATATCATGTTTCAAACGTAAATCTGTGAAGGCAGGACAATGAAACATTAGATGGTCAATGTCATCGGCTTCACCTATATTACACAGGGAACACTCTGCCCCCTCGGCAAGTTGGAACCTAAATTTATAGGATTCAAATTTTCCGTGGTCAGAGAGAGCTCCTGTGAAGTGTAAAAAGTGATATTTAACTTCTTTAATTTAAACCGTTCACTAATCATTGGAAAGAACAAATACGTTTCCCTATTAGTTGGCACTGGCCGTATCCCCCATCTGGCTTGCCAAGCTGAAAGCAGAGATGAATGTATGAAATTTTTGAAAATTTATAAGCTAGGATGGAATCCTAGACTAGTGAAATCAACTGATAGGAATTTAATGTTCAATAATTTAGAGACATCTCTTTGGAGTCTATATTCACATATTATAGAATTGCCAATGATAAAAAGGTCCAATGAAAAGATATTAGAAATTACATTAGCAGTTGGAGTGGGACACGTTCTATACAAAGAGGCTATATTAAGTAGAAATTTACGCTGATGTTTGTTAACCCCTATATAGGATGACTCTCTCCCTACACTTCAGACCATAAATATTCGGCTGGAGCCTTTTGAGTTTATAATAAATATCATCACATTTTTTCTGTATATATTTGACACGGGTAATAAATGGAAGTTTGTCATCAATTAAAATACCTAAGTATTTCAATTGTTTTGTATGGGAAATCGATTCATTAGTTATGAGTGCAAGCCTTTTAATCTTATCTACTATTCCCTGAACACAATAAATTGACATTTGGGAACGGAAAAATAGAGATCAAGATCATTAGTGACGTGTAATTTTTTTTTTTTCTTCCACTGTACCGGTAAGAACCATAAACAGTGCTTACTAACCATGTAATAGCTAACCCATCCTTCCAATGAAGGAGACTGGTCGGAGATAATAATAGGATTGTAACAGGAATAAGCATATTTCATAAAACCAGCGGGGTAACATGGCAATCTATACAGTGAAGTATGGCCCATAGAATCCCGTCAGTGCTATAAGAAGAATTTTAGAATATTAATAGTTAATTAAACGCCAGCTATATGTGTCTCTTATATTAGCGTATAGTTTCATAAACTGAATATTTATATATATATATATATATATATATATATGAATTATTCATTTAGCAGCAATTGTACTTATGTTATTGATAAGGCGTGTTTCATAGAATTAGCGGGATAACATGTCTAGTCGTCACTTTTAGATACAAAATATATATGTTGTTTTAATGGCACTTTTCCACGCCAGGGTGAATAGGAAAAAAGGAATTTATTTCATTTTTCGAAATATGATGTAGTCAGTTAAAAACAAATCTTTTATAGGAAGATTATCATTTGCATATGTTCTGAAGGTGTGAGTTTTACATATAATAATGTTTTATTAAAAAAAGCGAAAATGTATATTACCTTTATGATGAAAGAACTGATTAGCAGTTTTCTATAAATTGGAATGAAAACAAACCTAACGAAAATTTACCTAAATTAATTAACAAAAATGCTTGTTAAAAGAATCTCTAAAGAAGAGTGTGTTTTATTAAATACAATAATAACTTGCAAATAATTAGAAATAAAAATAATAATAATAATAATAATAATAATAATAATAATAAAAAAAAACATTTGACGTTCTCGAAGAAAAATTTAGTGGACTGGATGAAGTATTCATAAATAAAAAGTTAACAACGCAAACCTATATTATTCCCCGGTATGATTGAGATTAATCCGGCACATACTTCTAAGCCGTACAAACTGATCTCGGGAATTATTTTGTATTTTGATGTTTTAAAAATATTTTCCAAACTCTTTTTGAATTGTTAGAATACGGGGGGCGCTTTTTTCAAACATAGTTTAAACTGAATAATTTACCAAAAGGTACCACAGGGGAATTTGAACATTTAAAATCCGACAAACATTTCCTAATTCTAATAGTTACGATTTAATTCGAAATACTATTTATAATGTGTTTCGAAATGTTTCGTGTGTTTTGAAACAATCGATAAATGAGTATATTTTAATGATTTTTTTTCTGAACTAAAAATCTCTCCAAACCGATATGTGAGAATTACAAACTGGTGTGTACGAACGGAATTAATTTCCTTAATCGTATTTATTTCATTAAAATATATTATTAAAAATAATGCTGCTGCCTTTTTTAACGATATTAAAAACCCGTTCTTTTTTTTTTCAAGAGTCTCAATGGGGACGACATCTACTGTCCTTTCAGAATTTCAAATAATTCAATATCTATATTTCAGATTAGTTTTGATATAAAATCCCGATTATAACCCCATTTTTACGGTGTAACACTGTAAACATTTTTACCTCATCCAAAAAAATAATTTTAAACTGTTCACGCAAGCTTTCTTGTCTTCCCTAAGGACTAACGATTTATCAGTTCATTAAAATTTCCGGCGGTTAGTACTTCCGTTATTTTTATTAATACACAGCAAAACTGAGTAGTACGAGGTGTAAAAATAGATTCATTTTATAGTGAAAAAATAATTTTAATATAAAATACACAATTTGCACGTAATGTGTACACACGTATATTTATATATTTATAACAACAAAATAAAATCTCGCGTAAGAATGCATTATCGCATCTTTAGACCCGTTCGAATTTAATTAATAAACTACTGTTTTTCAAAAAGGAGACAGCCTCGTGTGCAGCGTATCTGCTTTTTTATTTATTTTTTCTAAATTAAGGCTTTCGTCGCTCGTCTATTCTGTAATTTTGCTCGGTCACTCGGTCCGAAATTTCAGCATTTCCTTATTCACTATTTCATCGATATTTTTTTTATTTTTGCAATTTCTGAAAAATATATGTAAACGTCTGTTCGCTTTTAGACTTTTCAAAATCGCAAATATACGTCACTGCGCTATTATGCGATAAGTAAGCAGTGAAAAATCTTCAATTAAAACTAAAAAGCACTGTGTGCGTGTAGCCAAATATTTCCTATCCAATTAATTCGAGCCCCTGCAAATAGCGTTGGTATGCAATTTAGCTTACCTATAGTTTATATTATTTGCCTGCATCGATGTTTGAAGGAGTAAATTTTATACTCGTAGAATCACTATTAGATAGAACCTGAAACCAACGAAAAATGTAAATCAGCCAAAAAAAAATTTGCTTATGGGTACATTTTTTTATTTTTTTTATTTTTATACTCTAAAACTTTGGTTAGAGCTTCTTATTAATTCGTCAAAACGAGTAGTATAAAAAATCTGCGTATATTTACGTAACATGCGGCAGTAGAAGTTGAAAAAGGATAAAACGGATATGTAGAAAGTCTAACAAGTAAGAGGACAAGGAAAAAAGGTAACCGAAGAAAGCGAAAGGAATTGAAAAGAATTTAAAATACCGACGCGTGGCTAGTCTTTACTCATCCTTCACAACGGATTTTCTCGGTGAGTCTTAACCACGACAACCACAATCACCATTGCAACTACGCACGAAAAATTAGCTCGAAGCAGAACGTGAAAAATAAGAAAAAGTCGTGAAATTGTCGACGGTTTTATAAGTCACCCCCCGTCTTTATTTTTCGTACGACGATTTCGCGCTTCCTTTCCGTATTAGGTGCAGCTCCGCGGTTGGTCGAGACTCTTTCCCGTTCTTGTGTGGTAATACCACCCACGTTCTTGTCTTCATGATCGCAGTTATATCAAGGTAGAGGTGTTTTCATCCGTGGCGTAAAAATAATCGTGATTTCCCGATCATCGCGAGTTTTGTAGAGAACATTCGATATCACATTTGGCCAATCTTGAAATGGACTATTTCAAAACATTAATGGAAGAATGGGAAAATTACAGGATGTATTCGAATAAAAAATTTTATTTTTCTAGCCAATATTTTTTTTTTTTTTTTTTTTTTTTGGCCCAAACCAAATTGCAACATCCTTTTGGCAAATAATTCCCTACAATCAATAACGCCCGCGACATAAAATGAAAATCTAAAAAATTAATAGTAAACGGTAAATGGATAATAGAAAAAATAAATTGTCTAGGTCGATTTTCTGCATTATTCTACACTATCTTAAACAGTTTCTAAGCGATTCACCTCAACAAAGCACTATAATGATTATATACTTTTCTTTCCCTCTCTCTCGCCTTTTCATCACGCCGCACTCCGTCGTCGTTGGTTTTTTTACATACATTAGTGCATAGCTTTTTTTCAACTTTGGTACGTTTCCAATCATGTAAATATGTTTTTCTGAGACATTTGATTTTGTCTCGGAATATACTATATAGTTTTCATTTTCCTCTAATTGTTTCTATGGTGAAGGTCCTTGGTTGGTGAGCCCAATCTTTTTCCCCCTTTTCGAAAAAAAAAAAAAAAAAAAAAAAAAACTCGACATGTCCTAACACCTTTTTTAAACATATTGATAAGAATATGCCATTCCGAAACTGGGGCTGATAAGCCTGTAACGAACATTTTCGCGTCTCGTGAAACATTTTAAAAATTGTAGACTGGCATTCCAGGGAGTGTCTTTCTACGGCGAGCTATCTCGAGCGTATACATACATATGTGTATACATGTATATGTATTGACACAAATCAGGACGGAGGGCCGATTTAATTAATTTAAATTATCGGGCACTCGAAGAATATCTTGTGAGTTGCTTCGCCAAACAGTTTACGAGTTACTCGCTGTACGTTGTGTCATAGATAGCTTGCCAGCGTGCTGCTCAGCCATTTTGGCATTTACTGTTTAAGTTATGCAATAGGATTTTTGGAAAATTTTTGCCGTTTCCGACAAAAGACATCGTGGTTAACAAATTTATGCGATAAATACAGTTTTATGCGACATCTTCTTCGCATTTACATGTTGCCGTTGTAATATACTGCTCTCAATGTGCTTGGTCTAGAAACGACTTTAATTGTTTCTCTTCATTCTCTTTCGCATTTAGCAAGAAGCCTCATCGAACATTTTAACGACGCAGAAAAAGATTAATAATTGGAAAACATTAACTTGATAACATACGGGAAAAGGTAAAAAACTGATCATCCCCCCGTTGAAAAGTGCATATGATTTTTGGAAGCTTAGTTAACTGCCTTGGCTTGATGGTAGCGTAGGGAACACTCAAGTGCGAAGCTTCTCGAAAAAGCAACTCCATTTTCACAAAATTACTTCGCCTATTATTTTGTTTTTATTTTTGGGGTGAAACCGCCTAAAAGAAAATAAACGAAAAAGTTACTTCCCTCCGCCGCGAAGCGAAAATATTATAACATTTTTAAAATTACGAATTTCGTATAGGCAATAGAAAAAGTGAGGTGCACTGCTAAACCGAAGAAATATATATGTAAGCTATAAAAAGCGCGTCGGTCTCCGGATTACGTCATAGCTGTCACGCTGATTCGGTTACCGAGAAATTCGCGTCGCCGGTATAGACGGGATTAGCTGGGAGGACTTTATAGAAACCGTTAACGGTGCGCGATGACGACGTATCTCACAAATCGATTCGAGTCGAAAGTTCATTATTATCGCCTCGACGCGATAATGGTTTTCATTCGAATAGTTGTAATTCGATCACATTGTCAAAGCTCGAATCGATTATTTTCTCCCAAAGGATTACGATTCCGTCGACTGTTGAAACATCTCGTGGGATCGCTCGTCACCAGCGCGAACTTCCTCTGAACCCGAGTGCACGGTGTTCGCATAAAAGAGGGAATTTTTATGTTGAACGTTCCGCTGCTGACGGCCAAGTGCGGAATTTGGAGTGCAATTTTAAACGTCTCCCCATCCGCCCCACCACCGGGGAAACGTAGTCAGAGTAGTGTGGTCGTGGTGGTGAACAGGATCGCGAGCCGACATATTTTTCGCGGATCGTAACGTAAATTGACGGTCGCACGCTGGAGAAACGGAATAAAAATAAAAGGATCGATATGCCGTGCGAGAATAGAGCTGCGGCCGGGTGTAGGAAAAAAGGCCGAATAAAAGTGAAAACGATAACGATAGTTGTAATAATAATCGGCGGAACGAACGACTGACAAGAAAAAGGCCGAACCGTTGCCATTTCGCGATGAGCGAATTTGCCTCTTTCAGCGGCCAACGTGCGACTCGGCGCGCAAAGTCGGCAGCAGACATCAAATAAAAATTCCGACTTCAGTTTCTGACGTTTATTGTTCGCATTTTAACCCGAGCGAGTAGCCGGAAAGCAAACTAATGGCTTCGTCGACCGGCGGGAGGGGGAGCCTAATCTGCAAACGCACCGTTTTCCCGCACTTTTCGTCGCTAGTGTGAATAAATAGCGGACAAAAAATACGCGGGGAACTGCTCAAGATGTGAAAGTTGATGCAAATTGCGGCAACTACTGAAAGTTCGATAAAGAATTTTTTCGAATCACGTAAGCAAACGGTTGACACACACAAAAAAACACCCAGCAATTGTAAACTCGTTATTTTCGATGACGCTACAGAGTTACTTTACAAAAATATCGAAATAAAGCAACAGACTTCCATCGTGACTAATTTCAACTGATAGCCCCCCCCCCCTCCCAGAAATCTGCTTGCTAGCTCTTTCCGCGATGAACGTGGTAATCAGCCCCGACTCTAAAGAAACAGTTCGTTAATGTTTCCCTTTGACGCTGACGGAATCTGCTCTTTAATCAAAACTCGTTACGATTCGTTTGAAGACACACAGACTCGTTCTTTTCACTTCCCCTCCGAGAGCCGTTTTTAATTATTTCACTACCGGAGCCCCATCATTGTCCTGCCCCGTTAATTTCGGTTCAGTTTCGTGTCAATAAATGTATACACGCTTATCGAAGTACATCATTTTCCGTTCATTGATATGATTATATTATACACTACATATATATACATATATACATACATATAACATACATATATACATACATACATACATATATACATACATACATTACATCATTAGGTAAACCTGCTTCCCGCAGTCCCTACCATTTTACATTTTTAAGCGACGCTATTAATCCATCTAGTTCTTCAAACTTCACGTACTTGTACAGAATCTTAAGCTACGAACAATTTTTGAACTGGAAATAATTTTAAGCGGTTTTACCTAAAAGATTCGCTGAAAGGAAGAATCTCTTTTCAAAATTTTAACTTGTAAATACTTTTAAGTTACTGAAGTTAAATTCAAAAATGAACACACAATGAACGAAAACGGCTGAAGAGAAAGAACGAAAAACTATTACCGATCTTCATTTTTTTCCCCTCTCCCCAATACGTATTATTCCGATGTCATGATCATGTCATGATTAGCGTATGCCACGATCGACATATGTCATGATCGGCGTATGTCGTGATCGGCGTAACCACTTGCCGCGTCAACACTAAGTAGCTGAAAATTAATAAGGGAGCAACACTTCCTGGGGGTAGCAGTTTTAAATGCTCTCTCGAGACACTGGTAGCGATTTATTTCGGCTTTCCTATACCGTTATCTAATTACACACACGCGTGCGAGCTAATTAAAGGATCCTCCTTCGAGATGATATAATTCCACTCGCGATTAAACTGGGAGACTACTGTATCAGTGTGAGCGCGCAATAACAAACTGCACTCTCTAATTTTTTGACGAAAACGATTTAGTACGATTTCGGGAAAAACCGAAAAAAACCAAGAGACTGTGCAATGTTGCAATTTAAAAGAATAATTATTCGCTATAAATAGTATATTAAGTATGGCAAAGTAAAGTTGCAGTGCAGGTGCATAATTGCAGCAGCAGACCCCGCTTTCGAATTTCGGTTGAAGGGTTTAGATTTTTTTATTTTTTTTTATTTTACTTACAACTACTTATTTATGAAATTAAATGTCTTAAATTAGTCTGTATATCCAGTAATTCGCGCGAGTCAACTTCGCTAGAGCAGTTTTGGGTGCATACGTGTGTGCCCTTTCCGACTACTGGCGGATCTTCTCAACTACAACTCCGATCATCGAATTATCGATTTCATGTCTAGCGTATAATCGCAATCATCTTCGGCCTAACGCCTTCCGTAATGTTGAGATAACATATATCCACATCGTCGAAGATGTATCCCCGGCACTGTGTGTCCGATGCGGATATTATAGCTGTATCCGCAGTTACCCCCATGTCTAAATTGTCCAGCAGTCAAACAAGAACAAGCGAACTCAGCGACACCGTTATTTATAAATATTATAATTTTTTGTTTTAAAAAAGGAAAATCGTAATGTTTTCTCATACGTGTAACACGCATTTTAAACGAAACTTCTAAATACTGCTCCGAATCCAGTATTAATTACGAATGCCGATAAGCTGCTAATAAAGCTCCGGCGATTAAGATGACGTAATGTAATAAAAAAAATTAATTTTTTTACGATACGCTTTAGCGCCCTTTTTTTTTTTTTCTTTTCTTTTTGTTTAAAACACCTACGTTACAGTTTGACATAAATTTCCTTCCAGCGCCATTTATAACTTATAACGACTATAATTCTTCCAGCTTGCAATCTCCCAATTATAACGTGCACTTTCCAGCTTTGCGCGATATTCGTATTACCCCGCCTGTTTGATTACACTTTCGACACGGTGTATTATATTTTTGTAACAATTAGTTAAAAAAAAAAAAAAAAAAAAGATTGGCACGCGAGATAAAAAAAGTAAAGGAAATAACTACGAGTATTTCTCTTTTTCGGTAAATAGGCAATTTCGTAATCGTAATAAATTACAAACGACGGAACATTTTCTGACGCCGGCTAGTAAAAATAATTAAATAGGCCTTCGGCGATAAATCGTATTTTTCTTTAAAGAATGAAAGGCCTACATAGAGCTTCAGTGCAGTCCTACCGTGATTAGGGTTATCGTAATTTCCTTAATACTAAGAGTCGTCCTTTTTTCTTTTTTTATTCGCGCTAGAAATTAAGTGATTAACCTTTACCTTTAGCTGGAAAAGTTTTTACACAGTATGATAAAGTTTTCTTAACTGTCCGCCAAAAAAAAAAAAAATAAATAAAAAAAAAAAAATAAAAACAAGTAAAACAAATTAGCAGCCTTGACTGAAAAATTCCGATGATAAATCGATAATTTCTATTTTATAACAAACGAAAAATATCCTATTCCACACAATTCTACTAAATGTTAAGATGTTTGAATTTTCCAGACGACCGGATGTGATTGTTACCTTAGAAATCTTTGCCGTTGTCTGAATCTTCAAGATTTCAGCAATCTGCGCATGCCCCCCACATGCAGATTGCATCGGCATCGGAAACTGTGCCTTGTTTATCCGGTTCATCCTCAGTATGTTTCTCCAAACGACCAATTTTCACCTGTTCGCAACTGCCTTTTAAAAATGTCCATAAAAAAATGAAAAGATACAACTTCAGCCCAGGGCCTTTTTCATAGAGACAAATGTGTATACATATTGTAACGTTATTATTATTATTCTTATTATTATTATTATTATTATTCTTATTATTATTATTATTATTATTCTTATTATTATTATTATTATTATTATTATTATTATTATTATTATTATTATTATTATTATTATTATTATTATGGGTTTTAGTCAATGCCACAGTCTCTTAATTATACCGTGCACGAAAAAATTAATTATTTTCATCGTTAATATTAAAAAACACGTATTACACCAGAAACTTTTGTATTAGAAATTAAGTTACCTACACCAATCTTTCGGTACCGGTCGATGCCCGTTGAAAAACACAATATTATTGTGACTTTTGGATTGATCTCTATCCGTCTCTTTTCTCCAACCCTAACACTCTTTTTACCTCGCCCTACATCTTCTCGGTTTAATCGTTTTCCCTGCATCAGCCGCTCTGTTATGTTCGCTCTACTTACCCTGCTTCTCCCTTTCGTTTTGATATTGTTCCGTCTCCTCCTATCTTAAACTTAACCTGTGACGCAAATTACGTTCTATTTGAATGCTCTTACATTTCCTCGCAAGTTCTTTATTCCGATTTGCTTATGCAGACTAAAATAATAAAAAAAAACATAGAAAAAACCTTTGGTATCGTATTCTTCCTTACACTTATGTAATGAGAAGCCCGACCTTTGAAATACTATACATCGTGCAACATACGATTAATTAAAAGTTAGCGAAACTAAATGCAACAATCAAACACCGATACCGTCATTAAAAATAATTAACACAATCAGCGGATTCCGGCATTGCCAAATATTAATTTCGCTCGAAGAAATAAAATTTCTAAGGAAAACTAAATTTGTACGGAAATTAAATAAAAATTATCCGAATTATAATTTCGAAAAAGAAAAAAAATCTCGCGTTCTAAAATCATCCAACATCAAACAACAGTGTTTTCCTTCCGCTTATTACTTGAATTATTCAATCGATGTAATTTCTAGAACGAAAGTTCCGCGCAATCCCCAACACACACATTCACACTGCCAACGGTTCTCCATAGTTTTTTAATATATCACAGAGAAATTAAATATGCATCATTCCCAGCCATATTAACATAAATATATACATATTAATTACAACGTGATTCTTAGGCCCGGTCGCCACTAGAAAAAATGGCTCAATTTTATATAACGAAAAATGTTCCAATTTAATGTAACGTTTGTGATATTTTAATTTTTACCGACTTCCAAAAAAAAAAGAGATTATACGTTCGTCGCGTATGTTGTTTTTTTTTTGTTATGTTTGTTCGCGCGTAACTCATATTTATATAGACACCGATTGTACTGATTCTTTGTTCATTAGAAAACATTCAACTTAGGTACCCCATGTGAGTAATGATGAATATCGGTAAACATAAATTGAGTATTCGTCAAAAAACGTGTAAAAGTTAGTCCCTTTGGATCAATTTTTTTTTTCTTATTATTCTATATTATTATAACAGAGGGGGCGGTTGACACTTAGAATGCCGTACAAACGCTTCAAACTTTTCTACACCTGTCGTTTTCGAACCAAAAGGTGTAATAAATGTGGAAAATTCTTCGCTATTAGTTGGTCGACTCGATTTCGTTTCGTGTCGGTTTTCGTATTTAGAAACACATAATGTGAATACACTTCTTATTTCTGTGCAGGTTGACGAATAAGAAATCCCACACTATAGCATAGGGAGAAGCATGTAAAGAGATTGCTAATTTAATGATACAATCGAAACGCAAAAAAAAAGATATTTTTTTTATGTGTTGTAGTATGATAACTTGTTTCGATAGTTTAATAAAATTTATGGAATGAATTATTATTGATTTTGTTTTGTTTTTTTTTTTTTTTTTGTTTTTTTTTATTATATAAAATTGGGACATTTTTCCGTTACAAAAATCTAATGAATACCGGGCTAAGAATTGCTTTGTATTCTTTTTTTTTTTTTTTTTTTTATGGGTACGCCAACGAAGAGCAACAGCCCAATCAGCCAAGGAATCTAAGTAATAGTTCAAAAGGCGAATAACATATTAGATTTCAATCTGGTGCCAGATTGAATGAATGAAAGACGCTAGAATAGGAACAACTGACAAGCAAGGAAGGAAATGAGAGAACATAAGAGTCACATTGTATGGAGTAGGAAGACGAAGATCCAAAAGCCGAGAACAGAAGAGAAAACGTTCTGAAGAGAGTGAGGAATATTCGAAGAAAACGTGATTGATATCACACAGACGAAAAAGGAATCTTCTGGGTGAAGAGGGCACCGCGGAGAAGAGACGAGGGAAAAACGATAAAGTGACGAAGGGAGAAAGGTATGACCGAAACGAAGACGACATATAGCGGTGATCAAGGGACGACAAAGAGAAGGAAACATGGCGAACTATCCGGTCAAAGAAGGTAAGAGCCGAACGAAAAGATAAAAGGAATTATTCGGATTGGAGAAAAGGGAAAAATAAATATCCTTCCATTATGTAATATGGAACTGTTTGGAAATACGATTAATATTGTGAGCGAAAAATTTATGAAGATGCTTTGTAAATTTTGATCATATTATACAAAGTATAGAAGAGAAAGAGAGACGGAAATGTAAGCAAGAGGTGTCAAGAGAGGCACCACAGCCTCTAGCGAGGTTAAAAAGTTGAACTTTCATACGGATTCCGGTTATTACATAAAAAGAAGAGTCTATATTTTAAGGAGCATTATTTCGAGGAGTCATTAAAAGAATTTAATTTCTTTATGTCCTCAATCGGATCTAGTTTTAATAAAAATTAATTTAAAAAAAAAAAAAGTCAGTTGTAAACAATTTTTCTTTCTCTCCGTGTGTACGCAAAAAAAGAAATTCCTTTCCTTCAAGGAGAAACTTATTAAAATCATGAATTTTGTATAAAACCGACGCAACGATTGGCGAATATGCGACTAATTGTAAGTGAGTGAAAATCGTTTTTTTTTTTTTCATTTTCAAAATGTAAAGTTCTCAATTTCGTGAAATTGACCAGTTTTTAGTACGAAAATAAAACTACTCGCACGGTAGAATTTGGGCTTAATAGCCGATGACACATAAAGGTTAATTACAATAACGTAATTTTGTGTTTTTGCAAGGGTTTCTCAGCACAACGTACGCAATCGATTCGCAACCGTTATTGCGGTTAAAATAGGACTGGACTATTCTAAATTACGTTTCGTGAATTCGATGAACAATCGCAACCTTCACGAGTCGTCCACGTTTAAATCATCTTCACGGAAATCGTCGGAACCAGTGCGCCGATTTTCACGAAAAAGTCCCGGCTGATGAGAAAAATCATCTCGGAAATTGCCGCTCTAAAATTGCTTAACGTACTCTGTTTCTGATTTTGAGTAGCGAATTTTCAATGCTGACTATCACCTCTGGTTTATAAATGTAGTTTTGGAATGCCAATGGACACGTGACAATTTTTAATCGGAACAGAAAAATAAATTATACCGGTGGAATTTTTCGAAGTTTATACGTTTTTTCTTAAAAAGATGTTTTATATAGAAAAAGAAAAACCTATCGGGAAAATCAGAGAACTGTACCTTACCGTTTTAATTTTTTTTTGTTTTTATCGGCGTCACGAATTCTTGGTGTTAAAAAGTTTGCAATGACTTCTATCGATGTATGATTTACGGACGACCTTTCAGAAAGATCCATTGTCACTTCAGACAAAAAAAAAAGAAAGGCCAACAAAGGACCTATAAATAAACATAATTCTGTCTCCTGTATGTTGTACTAGTTCTTTTAAAAATCAGCGAGAGTCTATACGCGCGACTGAACACGATTTTAAGTTTGTCAACAAATCACGCGTGTCCAGCATCTGCAATTCAACTGCGGCAGCTCATTCTAAGCGACAAGTGACTGTTCCACACGTCCTTGTTGCTACTTGTACATCTTTCAGTTGTTCTCGATGGAGACTTTTGTCAGCGTCGTCTTTCCCGTTGGTCGCCGTTTACCATCAACTCTATACTTACGTCAGACTGTCATGACGACTCTTCTCCTCCACCCACTCTGAGATGATTTTTATCGGACATCCTTTCTGTTAATTTGTTGCACCGCGGAAATCTCTCGTCTATCCCTTCGTACAATAGTGCAGAGTAAAACTTTAGCGGAAAGTTTTCAAAGATTTTTCTTTTTCCAATTATTTTTAAGCAATTTCTCGTTTACGACTTGTGATTTTTTTTTTCTGTTTTTTTTTTTTTTTTTTTGTTTTTCTCGAATTTCGGTACGACATTTTTCTTTCATCTTCGAGACTGTTCTCGTCTGTTTTCACGTCTATACAGGAGCCGCGTTAACATTTATTTTCATCTTCAACTGATTCGGTTTTTTTAGCTTCTTGCTGCGATGTTCTCGCTGCCAGTCCTGAAAACTAGTCAGGCGCAAGCGAGATTGAAATCGATTCGATAAAAATGCACTATTATTTTTTTAACGAAACTACTAAATTTTTATTTCGTCGCCAATTCTGCTCGATAATTTTTAGCCTCGGATCGGTGAACTGTTTTGTTTTTCTTCCTTCCCTTTTATCCGAATAAGAAAATAATAATAACAGTAATAACGGTAGAGAAGGATACGGATGGATTTTCGAATGCGCGAATTCCCTAAGCGTTTCATTCTTTATTCTTTGGGCCAAATATTGCCCGAAAAGACTGTTCACGGAGAAAGTGCGATGGTCAATGATGGGACCCCGTGATAAAATTAAAGGGGGGGTTCGTATTTTTAATGTGAACCTGGTAAAAAAAAAGCCATTAAAGACATATTTCTCGGCATTTGGCGCAATCTTAAATTTGCGCCACAAGATTCTATAAGATTTTATACTCTATTTCATTATAACGGGAGAAAAGCGTGTAACCTGGAAGCGTACGAAATTGCAGGGAAGGACCGTGAGAATATCATGGACGCAGAAGATAAAAAACAACGAAATTTTCCCCAAATGCCGAGAAGCATTAAAATGACCGCGAGAAATACAGATTATTACGTATAATTAAAGAAGGGGGGAAAAATCAACGGGAAAAGAGGAAGTATCGGAAGAAAGACACATCGTGGTTTTAAGATGGGGTGGATCGGAAAAGAAATAAAAACCCAATAAGAGATTTTGTTGAAGCAGCGGCCAATCACGAAATTTAGCGAATAAATAAATGATCGCCTGCGCGGACACTGGAAAAGTCATATTTTTCGGATGAGAAAAAAAACAAAAAAAACTAATAAAACTCGTCGGGAAATTGCAAAAGACACTCTACGGTCTGAAAATCACTTGAAATTACGTATACTTCGCGGCAAGCGGATCGTCGTTAAACTGTGAACTTTTTTTTTTTCTTTTTTTTAAGAATAGTGTCATAGTAGCGTTTAAATATGCGCCACTTTTATGTTAATGAAATTATACGGGAGTGTCACTCTGAGATTAAAGCTCCAACACCCGATTTAGCATGATAATGAAATTTTTTAAACATCCTCGATTTTTCGATATAAGAGAACCTCTTACATATTTAGGTCACATCTTATAAAGGTAACTCTTTTCAGTGCGTACAAAAATTTTCCGTCCAGTTTTTTTCGAAGATTTCTCAATGACTCTCAATTTTTTAAAGCGATTCGTCGTTTTCCGTCGTCTAATTTGTTCTCTTTTTAATTGAGGAAATAAAGCGTAATCACTTGGAACACGAACTGTATAGGCTGGGTAGAGACCATCCGAACTTATAAGTTCTCGGTAACCTCGGTATGGCGGCCGCACGTTGTCACGGAACAATTGAAGATTATATTTCACAAAATAATCACAATATATACATATATATATATATATATATATATATTATGGCGAACATAAATAATAAAATTATCACAAAAAAATAATAATATTATCGTAGAAAAAATTATACAAAAAACATACAAATCACATTGAAAAATATTCAAAAACATCAACGTTTTTTAATACGATTTGTGTGTTTTTTGTATAATTTTTTTTTTTTTTTTTTAATTTTATTATTTCATTGCCAATTGATTATTTTGTAAAATACTAGCTATAGTGCTGACCCTGTTGCATTTGACTTTATAACAACTGAATTGCTTCCAAAACTTTTCGTGGCCGCTGATTTTTTATCGCGTTTTACTTCAATCGACACGTGTGTAAACTCCTGTAGCTCTCACCGTTAATACCCACGTTCCATGGATTCCACAAAAATAATGAATGACGTCCTGCCACTTCAGCATCAGACACGGAATCAGGCTACTTGGTTATAATATCTCGTATCATTTGTAGACAACTTTAGTATTCGACAAACGAAAAGGTAGGGTTTGACTTTTTCCCACGAAATTCTATTTTATTTTTGATCGACATGAAGTCAGCAACAATTTTTTTTCTTCTTTTTCTATTTTTCTTGTGGACTTGTCAACTTAGACATTGGCCCATAAAAAAAAAAAAAAAATTGAAAGAAAGGTATAAGAGAAACTCAGATCCTTACACGATCAGAGATAGCCGACAGAAGGAAGCTCTGAAGGAAGCGAGAGAATGAATGAAGCACAGAATGGAGTGAGAATACCGATTTGTAAGTGGGAAGAATAGAAAGCAGCTTGTTCAGTTGATAATTACGATCAATCGAACATTACATGATCGGAAATAAATTGATTGCCGGAGGGGTGCAACGGACGAGAGGGCACGAGATGGAATAACGGAACAGCAAGGAATGCTAACTATGAGCACCAATTTTGAAGGAACTTATACTGTTCGCTAACCCTAGGTGACGTGTGGTTATTAGTGAACGACATCCTAATCGGGAGATTCCTTTATTGGTGATGTTCCCGTTTCGGCCGAATTACCATCAATTTCCGGATCATTTTCTTCTTATATACCTTTTACCGGTAATTCATTGAATTCCTCTTTGTTTCTGTTCTATTTCCAGTCCGGTAATAATTTCCTCTTCCTTTCCTTAGCGCACCCCAAAAAAAGACGGAAAAGAAAACAACGAGATCCACAAGCTAACGAACCGAAAGGGAAAAAAAAGTCCAGCTTTTTTTGCGCATTTTCTAGAGAGTACTTGTGTGTACGGCATTTCTTTTAACGGCGGTAGGAGAAGAGACGATTAATGGCAATTTCAAGCGTCGCCAGCTAACACGTATTTTCCCGGCTTTTCAATTAAAGAACATATGATCGGAGTTTTTGTCGGGAAAAAATTCAGTGACACAGAGCCTTAATTTTAAAGTAAAATAAATCAGTTTAATAGCGCGTAACGAAAACATTCGCGTTTTATATCGTTTTACCTCTTTTTTAATTATAGCGCTCACTTTTTGTAATTTTACCGAACAAAGAAAAAAAAAGAAAAAAAAACTTTTCAAACAGTTTTTCTTTAATTTTTATTTTCTCTTTTGCTTTTTTTCTTATTCTCTCTTTTAGGGGCAATTTCGCCTTTTAACATCGAAAATCCATTTTCCTTTTTGTTTTTTTTTCTCCGTTTCTCCTTTTTTTTAATATATATATATATATATATATATATATATATATATATAGGGAGGGGAGCATGTCGGCTAAGGACGTTTTACTATAAACGTCGTTAATTAAACCCCTTAGCAGAGAGTTTATCTTATACCAGGAATTTCGTTATAATTCCGATTTTCCTACTCTCTTTTTACATCGCTCGCACATATATTGCGAGCAAAACGTCGAAAATAATGTAAAAAATGTAAACTAGTCTACAAAAAAGAAAAATTAAGAAAAATCGAAAAACAAAAAAAAAAAAATAGTTATGCATAAAATGGTTAAGTTTTACTTTTTGTTATTTCAGTTTGGTTTTGAGAGTACTCGGGAAGCACCTAATAAATGTACCTACTACTGCAAAAATTCATAGACCAGCGAAAATATGTGATTTGCTTTGCCATTCTCGATTACGAAATTCGACGGAGTATGCGCAGCTTCTTGTAATTCGGAAGCTGAAAAAAATATTTTATCGAATTTAACCGTAGAGAATAATTAAAAATCCTTACCTGGGAAAAGAAAGGTACAAGAATATTAGTTGGCGGAGAGAAATCGGAAAGCTTTACGATTCATCGCGGAATCCAACAAGGATGTTCTTTATTACCATTGTTGTTATGTCTCTTTTTTAACGTATATTATGCGGGCAGAAAATATTCAGGCTCTGGAAGAGGCAAAATTAGATATCAGTAATATCTGAATAATTTAATTGCACGCAGCTGATACTGTAGTTTTTACAGATTTGGTGGAAGGGATTAACAAAAATTGTTTGATTTAGTAAATGAAACGGGATCCATAGCTTAGTATAAATGTGAAAAGAACACTTACGTTATCAGTAGGAATACTGCAGAAGACGCGAAACGCCGCTCTAGATTAACGGATAAAAAGTCGAAAGATCGGCAGAATTTTTTAAGCTGCTACATCACCAAAAATAAAAATAATCTACAGAGACCTTAAAGTTGAGGTTGAGAGAAGACTCGGATACGTCAAAACTGATTTTTTAAAAATGAAAAATTTCCCTACAAACCGCGCTCTATAAAAGTGCGACAGATACAATATTATCTATCCCTTTTTTGAAGAATTATTGGAAGCAACAACGGTTAACAACAAAGACATTAAAAAATCTGAAAGCTTTCGAAATGTGATTACTAACATACATAAGAAGAAAATCGTTGAGAATTTCTTAGACCGGAAATTCTTTTTTCTAACTGAAGTATCGCCGAAAAATCATTTTCATTCGCGGCTTTACTCGATGCAGCAGAGTTATTCATCATTTCGCTAAAGTAAAAAAAAAGTACACATTCGTAAAACAGATTTTATCGGCATACTCTGGCACTGTGAATTTTAAATGTGAAAATACGTATATACGAACTGTCATTTATTTATTTATTTTTCCTTTCAAGTAGTAAACATGACACAATAGGCTCCGCCCATCGCATGACGTCCTTTAGACGTACCGTAATAAAGCAAAATATAGACATCAACTGAGCCACGTCTTTGGCAATCGTTTATTCTTGCACCATTTTTTGTCATTGCACATATTAATGCAAAATCCGTTTATGATTAAACGAAATTCGTTTATTCTCTGATTTTTCTCGAGGATTTACTTAGACAGACACTTTTACTCCGTGATAAAAGGCAATATCTTCATTGTTCTCCCTAGAAAGAGCAAGGGAAGAAAAATAACAAGTGTTCTCATATGACTTTACTTTTGTGTTGTTAATTGGTGGCATTTTTTTCATCGGGTAATTTACTTACAGCATGCGCAATGACGCCAAAGAGAATAATCCTACATCTAAATTTTCGCAATTACACAAATACGCAATGCTGCACATACCATTTCTGCAATTTTTAATAATATTTTTTATTTAAAAAAAAAAAAACAAAAAACGTTTATTTCTTTCTTGTAAGACGCTCGCGAGATCCTTTCAGCTCCTACAGCGATTATTAATTAATTAATTAATTAATCAATTAATCAATTAATCAATTAATCAATTAATCAATTAATCAATTAATCAATTAATCAATTAATCAATTAATCAATTAATCAATTAATCAATTAATCGCTTCGAATATAAGTTAGACTGATTATAAATTACGATGCAATTTCACTCTCGAGTCTTATTTAAATATCTCCGCAAGCAAAAATATTAACCACGAAAAATCACGCAATTTGTAACACACCATTTTATGATAAATAATATTACTTGAGTTATGTTACCTTTATCCAGATCTTTTAAGCGAGCAAAGCTAAACACCTTTGTAAAAGATAGTTTGTAAAGACCTTTTTTTTATTTTATCCATTATTTTTTTTTTTGTCTTTTTTGTTTTTAAAAACATAACAAAAATTAAGACGTTTTATTTTCTTTCGGGTTTTTTTTGTTCAACGAAATTATTTCATAATTTTCCGTGTTACGGCAAAGTGGGTGAAAATAATTCCGACTAATAATTAAGTTCGAAACCAAAAATCTCTTTAAACACAATAACGGAAGTTGAAAATTATACGAGCAGATTAATGTCGTTTTTCGGAACATAAATCTGCAAACTTTTAAATTAACTAAATAACTCTGTATACTAGTTTTTCATCTTCGCTGTAAGTTCTGTCTGACGGCAACTTTTTTCACCACTTCTCGTTTGTAATATCGCGCGAGAAGAAGACACACCGGATTATTAATTAACTATGCGTATTTTCAAATGGTCGCCAAAAAAACTTTTAGAATTATGCGAAGAGTCGGCGTGTGAAATAGGCGTAAAAATTAGCAATATGCGAAACTGTGAAATTAATGAAATACACACGCGAATTAATGAAATGTGCGTGTACAATTAATAAAACACGCCTGAAATTCAGCTTTATGTAAGGCTTTTGGCGATTTTGATTTTTTCACTCGTTATATTTTTGATATCACTGCGTAAGCCGTTTTAAGCGAGTGTTTATCATATCATTTCCGTAATAAATATTACATAATTTCAAATTTTTTTTTTTTTTTTTACGTAAGATTCGTTAATATATTATACAAAAAAAACCTAACCAAAAACCTCTATCTTTTGGGGTTTTTTTTTTTTTTTTTTTTTTTTTTTTTTTTTTTGTGGTGAGGACGCATTAAGCACGGGGACATTTTAATCGCAGCGAAAATGAAATTTTTATAAGTTTCAATGTGATCAGGTCCCAGCCGAATGAAAAAGCATTGCCTCTTAACGCCACGGAATAACTGTTTAACTTCGAAATTTTGATAATAATTCTAAATTACGTATAAATTTAGAATACTAAACAATTTCAAACTGTTTCATTTAAAAAAAAAAACTTAATTAAAAAAAAAAAAACAATTTTAAATTTTGAATAATTTCAAATTATCCTAAATGAAATTACTAAAACAAATTCTATAAATTTCCTTAAGAGTGCTAATAATTTTAAATTAACCTAACCGTGTTATAATTTTTATTAGTTGCATATCAAAATTGCGCTCCGATCGAAAAAATCACCGAAATAATAATGCGGCCGATAAACGATAAAAATGAGATTTAACAACATTCCCACGAACGATAATAACAAAATATGTAAATATTAATCCTCGTGATAATAATATTTGATAAGTAAAAGTCCGGTGGCATACTATGAAACATTTGAATCTTACTGGCGAAACTATAATAAATCTGTCACATAGATCGAACCCTAAATTTTGTACAGCGTCCCCGCGATGATTGAACAAAAAGTGATCACTAATGCCATCGGAGTTCGGGAAGTTATTTATGTTTATATTCGAATAATTTATTGCCCGATGTGTGTACATATTCTTCCTTCGCGCGTGTAAACTATTGTGATTTAATTATTTTTTGAGATTACAATTATACACGCAATTACGATTAAACGATATTTCGAGATTTCTGTGAATTTTTTTACCTTTATATTTTAGTGTCTACATTTACCCTGATTCACGGAAAACAGTGAGGTATTTTATTATAGAATTATATATAATTTTTTAAATGCACTGATTGAACAATTCTGCGTTGAATCGGTAATGTGGTATTTTACAAAAAATTACGGTCCCCAATGTATGTGACAAATTTAGTCTTGCTGCCTACATTTGTATCAAACTTTTTATAGTAAAATTATATACGTTAATAAAATAAAAATGGTTCTAAGAATTTAAAAAAAAAAAAAAGAAAAAAAAGAAAAAAAAGAAAATGTTCTACGCATTATTTTATTTTAAACATTTGTCTGTTAGCCAGACCAGACAAAAAACCGTAGCTTTAACAAAATTAATTATGATTATTCTTTAAAATTGCACAAAAATTAAGAAAAAAAAGTCAGTTAAATTGGAATGGAAACAATTTGTTTCCGGTTGTTTAATATGCAGCGTTCCGTTCGCTACGTGCAAAACACATTCAATTACTCCTTTATTTTTCTTCCTTTTTTTTTTTGAGGCATCAAAAATTCTACCCATCGTTTGTATTTTTTTTTTTTTTTTTATGTTCTTTTTATTAAAAAAAAAAATACGATTTTAATATCGAATTTGAAATACAAAATGCATTTACAATATTTTTTTTCAGCAACCTCGAAATATTCATACTAGCGTTCGACCGAAGTTCTGGTTTCGGCCCCCGTAATTCGGATTTCAGTTCGAGTTTAGGTTCCGGCCAATAGTCGAAACATTCGGCTTAATAAAGCCAAATATTCTGAATGTTTTATTTCGCTCTAATTTGTGCTTTTTACTGTCGAAATTTCACATTTGTGATTTTACCTAATAGGAGACGAATCTATTTCAAATTCAAACCCAGATATACATAAACGAGCAATGTTCTGAAGCTTTCGTAGGGGCCATATTTGTTTAAATTTCAGAATTACCTCAGTTTTACTTTGAAACTTCGATCAAATATCACATAATAAAGACAAAAAACAGAAAAAATAAATTAAATAAAATAAAGATTCACGACTGTGTAAATTCGCGCACCTTTCGATGTTCACATTGTTTAAAAAAACGAACTGACCTGCTTCTAATAGATACAAATGTGACAAGAGCTAAGTATTTAAAACTCGGTTAAAATGAAATATATTATCAAATTTTTTAAGGATGCCGGAAATTGATAATGTAAAAAAGGGAACACGGACAAAATCTAATTTTACATCCGCAACTTTAACTCGGAAAAAAAGGAGTTTGTAAATTATCCAAAAAAATCGATGTCCTTCTAATGAGAAAATATCAGCAATTTAATTACGAGACCATTCAAGATCGGGGGGCTTTCAAAATCATGATTACACAAAAAGAAATGCCGATAATGATGCGTATATATTCTTCCTGGAATACGCTTGGGAAAGCGGCTTTAAAACATCCTGTCTATCCACCTGCCAGTTACCTAGTAAGTTGCAATTTATCGTGGTCGAACAAATTTGATTGTTGTTCGGCGAAAGAAAGTTCCCGGAATTATATAATACTAAACTTTTCAATTATATTTATTAATTTGGTAAATTTCCGTAACAATTTTTTTTTTCCTTTTTGAACTTGTCCACATGGGCATAAAAAAAAAAAAAAAAAAAAGCTGGTTCAAAGACCTTTATGTGATCAAAGATAGCCGACATAAATAAAAATTAAAACTTTGAATAACAGGAGGATAAAGAAGTTAAATAGCGGATGAACGAAGCACTTACTGTAAAGAATGTAAAAAAAAAAAGAACCGCAAAAGGAAAACTGTTGAACCGAAATTCAAACAAGACGGGGTGTCACATAAAAAAGTGTCGGAGAGGTGAAGAGTTACGAACAGGGACATGAAGAGATCATTAGTATACGACAGAGAAATTAGAGCGTTGTGTCTTAGAACCGACAGGAAAAACGGTTGATCAGATGAATCGCAGGGTTAGAGAAATGAAACGGAATAAGGATCGTACGTCATAGAGTTTGGGGTGACTGCGGATAAGTAATATTGTTTTGGATGAAAATACGCTTAGAAAAATTTTGCCACTAGAAGAATCAGCTGAATTACTGCGATCGATTTCGGGGTGGCCAGTCTACTAGAATGAATGGAAAAAGAAATAATTACAAAACAAACTATAATCTCTATGTATGTTTGTTTCTGCGTTCTAGTTCCACCGGACGGATTGCGCTCAAATTTTCCGGGTATATTAGTGTCGCCTCGACGAAGGTTTTAAGGTATGGTTGAGTTGTCTACTCAATCACACCTTTTTAAATAGTTGAATTACGATACGACCAGCAGTGGTACAGCATTGCATACGGGACAAACTAACATTCATTTTTACCTATATACATATATATATATATATATATATATATATATAGTTATAAAAAAGTTATTATGATAAATATTTTAAGTAAAATGATGGTAACTATAAATTAAACGTAAAAATGCTTAGTACGCGGATAAGCTCTAGATGACATTTTATTAATTTCTGGGGGTAAGTAAATACACCGCGATGCGGTACTTCTCTTTTTGCATTACAGAAAAATCATTAAACCTCTTCGTGGTGACAGGATCTAATACAAATCGCGCTCCTAGCCTAGATGCTGTGTACTCATTGCGATAGAGTTAAAAACGAAGGTAGAGTGTTTTTTCTATTAGTTTCTACAGAGAAATAAAAAATCCTGCAGCAGAATTTTCAATGGTTGATACCGGAAATGTTATTTATACACTAAAATTTGAAATTCTTGCTCAAATACTGTTGTTTTGATTTTATGATAATAAATTAATTTTAATAAAATGCTGGAGACCGAGAGGTCGGAAAACAGATGTTCTCTTAAATGTGTAATTATGAGGGATCACCGTGTGGATAACTCGGCGGTCCCTTCAAAATGATGGCTGTCTGTGTGCCGTTTAGTTGAGCAAAACTTTTTGTTGGATCATAACAGACAGATTATAATAGAAAGACCCGATGATAATCTTCGGCTGAACAGGAAACGTGAAGATTTGCCAAAAAGAGAAAAAATCTTTAAATAAATATAATAATTAAAAAATCAAAAATAAGAAATAAACATTTTTCACATATCCAACGATCAAGGGAGAATATAAATAGATAGATTATCAAATAAAGAGAATACGGTATAAGAAAAATGGCAAGAAGGAGTAAAAACAAACGATTGTACTGATGGAAGCTATTTGATTTTCCAATACAGAGCTCAATAAATTCTAATTAAAGTATTTCAGCAAAGAAGACGACTTTGCAACGTAGATATATTATCGAATTACGTTAATTATGCAAAAACGTCTTACAAGTACCAGTAGTTTTGTATAATCATATTTTTTAATTTTCTTCAAATATTTCGGTAGACAAGTTAGTAACTACGCAGCGTATTAGTGTAATATTTTATCGAAAAACAAAAAAAAAACAAAATACATATGTATATATGGAAGTTGCAGAGAAATTAATAAAGTATCGTGCAACGAGAATTTTAATATTTTCTATACCAGAAGTAATTATACCTGTTCAAATCTTAAAACCTTGTCAACCATCCCTTGATTTGCTCTTGTAGAATATATTTAAGGTTCGTTTTAATTATCGTATTAATAATATTTTTTTTTTATTCTTTTTTTTTTTTTTTTTTTGGGTTCGTCTACAATGACATTGACCCAAGAACAAAGGAAAAAGAACGCAAGAGACTCAGATCTTTACACGATCAGAGATAGCCGACAAAAACGAATCAAGAGTCTGGACAACAGAAGGAGAAGGAAGGGAAAGAATGAACGAAGCACTGTACGGAGTGGGAATATGTAAAAGGGAGGAATAGAAAGCAGCTTGATCGGTTACAAGAGATGAACACCCGAACATTATGTGATCGGGATCACGCCCAAATTGGATACTGGAGAGGGGTGCAATGGACAAAAAGGAGACTGCACAAAAGAGTAACGGAAAAGCGAAGAAGGAAGCAAACTAAAGCACAGGCGGCAAATCGCAGAGATGTTGGAGCGACGTATGGAAGGAAAGTCAATAATATTAAAATAAAAAATAAAACTGAATAGAAGAAATGAATCCTTAATAATAGTACAGAGAATTCACCATGAAAAAAAAAAAAAAAAGAGAAAAAATTAAAGACTTTTATAATAATACCTGGGTGAAGCTGCGAAAAACAGCTATTAAGTATAAATTGTTCGTTTGGTAAATTAGCGAATGATGTGGTTAAAATGTCGAATAAGGAATAATAAAAAACACGGATGATTAAAATGGTGAAATCTACGGAGGACCCCTCCAGAAATGCCACTGAGTTGAATTCAATAATGTATTTTGCAAAGGATGTACAAATTCAAAGAAAGTGCGATGAAATAAATTAAAGATTTAAAAAAATATTTAAAAAAATGTTCACTATATATTAAAGAAATCTGATAAAACAAAAATTCTTTTATTAATTTCCGGAAGTACAGATTTAAAAAGCCGTAAGCAACAGCTAGTACATGTATATGTAGGTTTTTTATTTTTATAACCAAATGTAGGTGATTTATTTTTAACATTTATGACACTTTCGTTAAAAAGCGATTGTAATTCAAAAGTTTCGATCGCGGCCAAAATTAGGAAAACGGAAGAAAAGCCGAAATTCAATTTCAGTTTCGGCAGAAAAAATTTAATTTCGGTCGACTGCCACCAGTTGAGAGTAGAATGAGAAACGGCTCTCCTTCCGTAAGAATAATATGCGAAAGTTTTTCGCATATGTAAAAGTGAATCCATTTTAAGGAAAATCGTTGTTCCGTAGTTGTTGTTTCCAGCATCGGATTTCTCCAGCCCAACTGCGAATTCCAGTTGTAACGCCTACAATACGTAGCAAAATATGCGAGATAAAATTTCAGCAAATTCCTGTGAGAACTGTTTATCGCATTTCATCCTTTCAAATTTAATTGGCACCAACGGAATTACTTCTAATCTTTGCACCGTCTTGCGTCGTTTTATTCGCTCTGTCTACGATAACCTTAATTATTCCCTTCGCAACTTTCGTATTTCAATACTTTTCGCTATTTAAATCGAACGAGTGAATAATATTGCACTATCTCTGATTTATCCATTAATTTGATCAAAGTTTCGTCTATTCTGTCTATTCTGTTTATTCTGTCTATTCTGTTTATTCTGTCTATTCTGTCTATTCTGTCTATTCTGTCTATTCTGTTTATTCTGTCTATTCTGTTTATTCTGTATATTCTGTCTATTCTGTCTATTCTGTTTATTCTGTCTATTCTGTTTATTCTGTCTATTCTGTCATTTTTAAATTCGTGATTTTGGTCTCTCCCTTCATTAGTGCACCAAACTAGACGATGTTCGCGTGCTCGGACCGAACCTTGTTTCAAGCTCACTGCAACAGTACGCGGAAAGAAGGTTGTTTTTCCCGACTAATAATAATTATCGTAACGCCGTATTACGAGTATAACATCATTGCAAAGAGCATCGAACGTTGCACATCGACTAAGATCGCACTACAAGAATGTAATAAAAATTGCATACGCCACATATTGAAGGAAAGGAGAAATGATTGCAGTAAAACGAACTCGCCAGTGAATTCTCACTTCGTGTCATCGTGAACAATTTTAATAATACAAACAATTTGTGATCAGTTGAGAAAGGATCAAAACTAGTGGGTGTCAAAAATTCGACGACTGTATACGTCAATCTAAACGTTAATCTTTGAAGCGCAGTTTTTTTTTTTTTTATTTTATCATATCCGACTTTTCCTATTTGTTTATTTATTTATTTTCATATATTTATTTGCAAAGTACAGCGTTTCCATAACGGTTGATTAATATGTCCCATCCAATTAACTTTTGGTGACACATTAATCCCATTTTACAATATATTATTACGTTATTATATTATACTTTACACTTTTTGTCAAAAATTATTCATTAGGTCGCATCGAAGATACCTCTAGAGAATACTCAGAAATTCTACAAAATATATTTATCTCTCTTTATTCGAAGCGGATTATAATAATCTATTAAATTCTACTAATATATTTAATTCTTTCGTTATTATTGGATTCTTTTTTTTTATATATTATTTATTAAATTTTCTTTTTGGACACATCTGAAACAAACACTTGCACATATCGATCATTAAATACAATAACGTCATAACTCAAAAAACGCTATTTCGCAAAAAACCCAAATTAACATATTTACATTTACTATAATTTGATGAACGGTGTACGCTTTCCAAGAGCAATGCTTATTTTGTCGAGTTTCTTATTCACAAATACGGTGTTCTAACCTCTTACTGTACTCATAAAATGCATTCCAACTATACACATAACTCAAATATTTTTCGTCTTATGACGATTTAATCAGCGATATAAAACATGATTTATAATAAAAAGGAGAAATAAACAATGTTTTTTGTCGATTAATTTGGGAAAAAATTTAAAAAAAAACGAATCACTATGTCTTTTATGGAGGGCTAATAAGATCAATTCACGTACAAATATACTACTACGATTATTTTTTTAGATTTATTTTCTACCGACATTTTTCTTTTTTCACTACTAAAATTTTCTATGATTCGCCTACGATATTGGTCCTTTCTTTCTTCCACGTTTTTTTACCTTGCATTTAATTTTTGGTATTTTTTTCAAAAACTTGGATGCTAATTCAGTTTGTTTTTCTTTCAATAACGTAGCATCTCGGGTTCAGTTCGACCTCGCTTAAGTCTTTTGCAAAACAATTTCATCGCCGTTTTTGTTTTGTTTTGTTTTTTTTTTTTTTTTATACTCTAAAATGCATCTTTGTACGCGCGCAGTCTTGATGAGTTAAAACAATTAGAAAGGGAAAAAATGCGTAAAACATAATTCGCTCATTACATTAATTTCTCCGCGTATTTCATGTTGGTCTTTTCTTCTTTTCTCTTCATCATCCAGCCAGTGTCCAGAATTTTGATGGGGGAAGGCATTTTCTTAACATATTTATTTTATAAATAACAATACATTTTTCACTAATATTCGTACTATTAATAATTTCCATCATTTTGATTTATATATTAATACTTTACATAAATAAATTACCCCACATTGATAAAAATTACACATATGTTATTGATTATACTCGTAATAAAAAATTTTTCCTTAAGATGTTAATGAAGTACTTAAAAATATGGAGCATATCTAAAAAAATCATCGATATTCATTTTAAATTTTTGATTTTTTTCAGATTTTTGAGTATTTATAATAACTAGTTCAGCTCTCATGTGGGACGGGTTTAACCATTTATTAACCTATTTTATTATAATAACATAACCCATTCTCAATTAAATATCTGGTATTATATTTGTCTCCATTTTACAGTTCTTCACAAAGTATACTATAAAATATATGTCTTATTTAATATAAATGTATATTATTTTTCCGAAATTTGATTTCTTCCATTGTAAAAATTTGTTAAATTCATTAAAATAATTTTGTACAATTTGCTTCGTATCATAATTGCAGAGTGTCTATTACTATTATTATAATTACATCCATTTTGTAATAATAATAATAGTGATAATAAAAAATTTGATTTGATTTGGTTAGATCTGTATTATATGAAAAACATCGTCCCTAAAATTACATATTGCATAATTTTACTACTATTATCGTAGAGACGTCATAGGAAGACGGTGCGCGTATCGTGAAAATGCTCTAGTAAGTAGGATACTACATCGTTATGTTGCTAACCCTTAATCGCGAAAGAGTTGTGTTTACATTCGGACTAATTTCATTCTATGTTAGAAACGCGGCATTTAGATTTATATTTAAAAATACGAGTTCGGAAAAGGAGAATTTCTACGTTGCCATTCGAGAATACCCATAAAAATATTCTAAATGTTAACGCGACACTTATTGCGCATCGAGTTAATAACAATGGACCAAATAATAAGAGATTCGTGAAATGCTTCATTCGAAGCATTGTGGAACTTGAGCCTTACCATCCGCGACTGTCAGTAATCTTAGTGCACTAGAAATGCGTTGCTTCGGAAAAATGATAAAGCCAAAATTACCAACGAGAAAGACTTTGAGAAATGAAATCCAATTAATATCATTTATACTGCAACAGGTGGCTAAAAACTGAATAGAAGGTATTATAGATGGAACAAAAGCAAAAGGTAGACTTCAGAATCATATGAAACTAAAAATACTGACGCAGCAAAGGAAAAAGTGCTGTTGCAAATCAATTTTTCAAAAAACTACTAATGCTGGTAATAATTAAGTTAAGTTTTTTTTTTTGTTTTTTAGGCGGGGTGTCTAACTAAGCACAAGCGAAATTTTAGAAGTATTCTACCCAAACGAACCGTTACTATTTAACCAACTAAGCCCCACAGTAACTGACAAATAGCTCGTTAGTAGATATGCTTTTTGTTTCAACGCGTGATACACTTTCCGGCATTCGTCTTTCTTTATTTTTCTTTTTGTTGTTTTCTTTTACTTACGTAACTGCGACTAAAACTCCGATACATGTCAAGATATTTAAAATTACCTCACAATTAGTGATTTTTCGTTTTTTTTTTGCTTGTTTTTTATGGGAGGGGGGCGTAAAGTAGAACATTGAAATTTTTCAAGTGTCAGTGTGTGTTATCGTGGTTCTAACTAGGTCCTACTTGATTGAAATGCCACTGCCTAATACGCCACGGGAGCTACCTTTTTTTGTTTTTTAACTCTAAGTGTTCTTTTTTACATTTGTTCGAATTTAATTACGCTGATTGCTATGAGAAATTGCTTTAAAGAAAAAAAAATGTAAAAATAACTTCTCTTTATAGCTAAAGCCATCCGAAAAATGTTCAAACTAAACCGTTCAAATAGTGTAGGTGCACTGGTTTTAAGCTATATCCCCGTTTAGTTCTTTTGAACTTTTCTTTTTTCTTCTGTTCTAGGCGTCTTTCTAACAATCTACCTGAAAACCCGCTCCTCAGACTATCTGCTGGCAGCACCGAATCTACCTATTCACACACACACACACACACACACATACGTTCAACATAATCCACATCGTGAAACGTACCAATTAAAAAATCGGGTTAATCGCTTGACACACGGCCACTAATGTACGTCACTCTGTTCGTAGTGTTAAGATAATAATAATATCGTTTTAATGTCAGTTCTCATATGTTCCGTGAGCGCTTGTTGACGATGAACTGATTTCGTCAGCAAAACAAAATCGCTAATTAGCTGCGTCACTTTGTCGGCCCGGGACAAATACTAGTCGCACCGATGAAAACTTTATACCTTTTTGGTGAAAAATTCCCGATGAGAGGAACACTACGGAAAGGGAACAGAGGGAAAAACAGTTCTCCGGGAAACATATGACTGAACTGACGTAATGAAATTATACCTTGCGACAACTCTGTCTTTTTCGAACTGATGCGCGTCGCCGGGGCTTGTTGCAATTTACCCGAATCCGTGATGGTCCCTCATTTCGGTAACATCGAAACTGTACAAATATTTTTATACGCTGCCAGTGTTTCGCCTTGGCCTAATTCTTCAGCGTCTTCTTTTGCTTCAGTTCAAAAATAGACCGTTTTCGTTCATTTTTTCTTACAGATCAAATGGATATTTTTGCACGAATTGATATACAAGAATTTAAATTTTTCAATCTTACACCGGAAGAAAACATAAATTCTTCGTTAAGCATTTTTCTTTTTTTTTTTTTTACTACGGCTCGCGCCATTTTTAGACAGTTTGATTGTGCAACTGAACTAGACGGCTTTTATTTTACACGAATTTCCCGATAAAGTTATATAATATGCCTGTAAAGTAACGTTTGCTGTCGATGAACGTGATAAATTCTTTGAATCATAGACGCGCCGAGAGAATGTCTCGCTCATGCTTGAAGTACACTCTTTTTTTTTTTTTTTTTTTTTTTTTTTTTTTTGGGAACGTCAACTCAGGACATTTACCCAGCACAAAGGACTAACAAATAATGAAACGTAGGGACTTGGAAGTTAAATCAGGAACACTCTTCTTATGATCACCGTTCAGATCGCAAATTCTGTACAGCTGGTGGTACGTCTAATCTGACGATGGTAATCGTGAACAGATATGCTACGAACTCGTTATATGCATTTTTAACTTAATTACGTGATTATAGTCACCACCCTATATCCCTTTCTTTCTAAGAACATTAAATCCCATTAACGAGGATTGTTATACTGCTGAGTCATTTTGTTTTCCTTTTACGCTAACTGAACAGGTTTGTGTCTATTTCGATTGTCCCATTTGATCGAAATCCAATCTAGTTTTGTTTCAAACTGATCATCCTACTTCTTCCAGTTATCTTATCCGCATATTTATTTCATATCCGCTTTTTAGGGTCTTCTCGTTCCATCCTATCTATAATTTTATATTAATGATTACGGGACATTCTTATGAGCCGGGGGTAATATGCATTTGTGTATCGATAATATGTGTAACCTTTTCAAAAATAGCACAGTGAAATTCTATAAGAATTTTAGAAGACCATCTCATCTGCGGGATGTTCACATAGTCAGTTCCGAAGGATCGAGTTCGTATCGCGTTTAAAACTATTTAGGAGACATCGTGTATTCAACATTTTTCTTAGCAATTACATAGGCTCGTTTAGATAATAAAGATGAAAAATCGAAGCATGCTCTTTTTCATGTATTTTTCAAACCTTTTAATACAGCGAACATGTGCATGTCACAAATGAAAAGCCGAAATATACTGAACAAAAAAATCTAGGCGTAGATTTCGTAAAGTATCTTCCGTAGATTAGGTAAATATCTATTTTTCGATAAACCGGCTAAATTTTCTCCTAATAAGTTCGTATATTTTAACATAATAGATAATGTTTACAACATTTGTTTGTCAGCTGTATGCAAATGTTCTCAAAGAAATATTTATGCACACGTTCAATGATTTCGTCAGATGATTTAGCTGACGCGAATTTTCAAGATAAACACTAAACAGCAATTACAACTGTAGTTTTTTCCTTAATGGAGCCATTCAAATTTTCTAATACATAATCCATCGTTACGCTCGCTATAGCCTAGTTTTATAATCTCGATTTATTCTTCGCATTATCCCGATGTTTAATATTAAAAAAACGTTTGCATTTTGACGTATCAACAGGTGTAGTGATTATTTTTCAAAATCCGAAATGTGAAGACGTCTTCCCGCGACCATCTACTACTGTTTAATATAGCATACAAGTCATCTATTATTTTTTTGACACAGGTGCCACTTTTGTTACCTCCTATAAAAATATATTTTATCATTCTAATAAGCAAACAGTTGCAATAAAGACTTTTTATTCGTTTTATGTGAAACTTATAAAAGCCATATATATGCATGTACGGCAGGTACACTGTTACCTGTTTTGGCTTTACAACATGTACATCATCGGTTTAAACTGCCATCAGAATGAACCTAACTTCTCAATACGCAATTATTAGACAATAAAACACGCACGTCAATTACGCGTATAAATGGAAAACATCATTATGCCATCGACTAAAACTTGCCGCGAGATCCTGCAAAATTTACCATATGCAATATATTCTACACAAACGATGCCATTCTTCTCGGTTGCTTAAGATTCACCGACTTTCCTTTTTTTCGGAAAGAATACGCGTATGAAATTTTCACAGCAACATTGATTTAGAATAATTCAATGGAGCTTCAATTAATTAATTTATTATTTTTAGAAATGCGTTCGATTTTTTTTAGTCTATGCACATACAGAGTAGCCGGTGCTATTTGGTGGGGAGATAGGTGGGTAAGATACCCTCTGAACTTTTACAAATATTTTATCAAAAAAAAAAAAAATGATAATAATAAAATAAAATAAAATGATACTAAAATTAGTAACGAAATATTAAAAAAAATTCAAAAATTCATTTTCTAGTATTATATATATATATATATATATATATATATATGTGTGTGTGTATATATGTATATATATATATTTTTTTTTTAAAATTTGTTGGGCTGATTACCCATCAAGAAAAAAAAGAACGTAGGACAAAAGAAAAATGAGGTCGCTAGGAGAGCTATTCAGGGAAGAAAGTATATTTCATAAGAACATAGGAGATGAGTTTATATTCTTTAGGGTAATAATAAAAACTTGTTAACAGTCGGTGAAAGAACCTGAAATTAATTCCAGTTATATGATGCAAAAATAAAAGCTAGAGAGGCGTGTCCCGATATTTCCAAGCATTTACAAATATATTAAATAATAATTTTAAAAGAAATACTTTTATTTACCTTTTATCAGGTACATTTTGTAATATTAGTGATTGTGACTAAAACGAAAAATCATGTAACATTTTTATACTTAAATGTAACGTTCAAAAATTACATGGTCAATTTAAACCGGTTTTTGATATATGTATATTAATGACTATGTCATTCTTAGCTCAGGATATATTACAAAAAATGTCCCTTTACAATGTCCGTCACAATCTATATAACATAAATGTGATTGAACAATAAAGGTTTTTCTGTACAAGACGGCTAAGAATGTCGTAGTCAAATGAAAACTATTTTTCTAAAAGCAGTTTAGAAGAAGAAAGATTGGTGGTCACCGAAGGTCGAGTTTATATAATTACGCCATGTACAGCCTTATGGCTAGAGGCGTGAGTACTGTTAGGATTGAGATTTGGGAGTTGAGACTGGTGGCTTGCAGGAAGGAGAAGAGCTTGAGAGTTTTGATATCATTATCTGAAAGTAGGGATTCAAGAGATTCGTTTCGGATGTGTAGGTTCCTTTGGGTTTGGAATGTTAGGCAATCGATTATGATGGATATGTAAACTGCGCAGGATTCACATATAGGCTGAGGCTGTTTGTTTTTTATATACATGTATATCTTCTTCTTTCCTAACGATTTCCCGGTGCGGAGTCCGTTTGGTGACACTGTCTTCTCCATTTTCTACGATCCTCGGCGTCCTCTATCCCAACACCGACTTCCACCATGTCGTTGTTGACAGAGGGTTTTCCTCGTGATCGCTTTCCTCCGGGGTTATAATCCACTAGCATCCTCACTGGGCTATTGTCTATTTTTCTCATGATGTGATCGTACCATCGGAGTCTTGCTTCCCGTAATTTCAAACGTACAGGTGCAACTCCTATACGCTCCCCTATATCCTCGAGGAGTGTGTGCCCAAGTGACCAGCGTAACATTTTCATTTCAGCCACATGAATTTTTGTTCCATTTTTGTGGTTGTCGCTCAACATTCAGCTCCATATAGCATTGCAGGTCTGATAATCGTCTTATAAATCCTCCCCTTGAGACGTATCGGTATTCTTTTGTCACATAATACCCCGATTAGCCGCCTCCATTTCATCCATGCTGTTTGGACGCGGGAATCTATGTCGCATTGTGTATCCCCATCTGAGGTAATATTTGAGCCCAGGTATTTGAACTTAACGGTCTTCTTTAACACCGTGTTATCTCTATTTTGATGGACTTATCTATAGGTGCTCCACATTCCAAGTATTCAGTTTTCCTGGTGTTAAGCTAAAGTCCATTTTCCCGTAATCTATTTTTCCAGATCTGTACGCGCTTCTCTAAATTGTCTTTGCTTTTATCCGCCAGGAAGACGTCATCCCCGCGTATAGCAATGTCCACTGTATGGGAGTCTGCAGGTCTGTGGTTATAGTATCCATACAAAGGATAAATAGTAGCGGCGATAATGCTGAACCTTGGTGCACTCCCACCGTGACCTGGAATGGCGGTGAAATGCCTACGGGACACCGCACCACGCCGGTTGCTTTTTTGTATATAACCTATATTATCTTTATATATTTTTCTGGGACTTCGTGCATTCGTAGCGCCTTCCAAATTAGTTTATGTGGAACCTTGTCAAAAGCCTTTTCCAGATCCAAAAAGGCTATATGGATTGGACTCTTCCATTCCCGGTGTTTTTCCGTCAATATTCGTGCTCCATATAGATTGCATCCGTTGTTCCACGTTCTTTTACAAACCCACATTGGTTTCGGGTGACTTGAACGACTTCCCGTAATCGGCGATTCAGTATGCGTTCAAATATTTTGAGGGTGTGGCAAAGTAGACGAATTGGGCGGTAGTTGCTGCAATCCATAACATCTCCTTTCAGTTTCCATATAGGGATAGTTGTACTGCTGGACCAGATTTCGGGAATACAGCCCTCTGTCATTATTCGATTGAATAAACTTAGCAGTATTTCCGCTCCCTTCTGTCCCAGTAATTTCCAAATTTCAGCCGGAATATCATCCGGGCCCGTTGCTTTCCCATTCTTCATCTTCTTTATGGCAAGTACCAGCTCATCTACTTCTATTTGTTTGATGGGCCCATAAGTAGGTAAGCAGTCCAATATTCGGGAGTGTGAAAATTCCTCTCCGCAGACCTGTTTGTAGTGGTCGGACCATCTTTGTAGAATTTCTTTTGGGTTTTCCATTATTTCGTTATCTGCGGATTTAATTTGTGTTATGGGACCAATGTCTTCAGTCGCTCTCTGCCTCGCTTTAGCAATTCTGTATATTAATTTTACGTTCTCCTTTGCTTCTAGCTGGTGGTATAGATATTGGTAATGGGATTCCTTTGCTCTCGTTACTGCTATTTTCGCTTCTGATCTGAGACGCTTACAATTTTCCAAACTCTTAGTATCTTTTGTTTGCCACCATTTTTTGAAAGACTGCTTCTTAGCCTTTATGGCTTGTTGGACTTCTTCCGTCCACCACCAAGTTTGCTTGTGAATATAATTTTTCCCCGGCTTTGTTACGCCCAGTATTCTGGTGGCTGTTTCCAGTATTTGTTTTGCGATGTTGTTCCAGAACTATTCAATTGATGTATTAGCACCGTTACTTCCGCTATTTATATTTATGCTGTTTAAAGGTATCAGTAACTGGTCCTTTTTCTGTGGTAATTTTCACCACTTAATCCTGGCTGTGATCGTCAGCCGATTGCGACTGGACTTATCTAAATCTAGAAGGATATCCATAATTAACATTCTATGCTATGGTACTATGTCTTCTGGCGGTATTACTTTAGCATCTAACACAAGTTTAGCGTCTCTTTTTCTTATCAGCCAGTAGTGTATTTGGCTCGCTTGATTTCCACTCACGTAGGTGACAATGTGTGCTCGCCTTTTATTGAAAAAGGTATTTGCTATTACTAAATCTTGTTCTTTCGCACATGTGAGGATTTTATGCCCTTCGTCATTTCTGTTGCCATAACCCTGACCTCCATGGTGCCGCTCATATCCTTCTCTTGCTGCGCCTACATGTCCATTTAGGTCTCCACCTATTAATATGCGTTCACTTGTCGGTATGCTGCGTATAAAGGCACTCAGCTGATCCCAGAAGTTTTCCTTCTCATGCTCCGAGCTTCCTGCATGTGGCGCATAGCATGAAATAATTCTTGTCGGTGAGTTGCCTACATTGATTTTAATAGCTATAATTCTGTCCGTGAGTCTATTTACTTCTGTAACATTGTCCCGCCATCTTTCACTAATTACAATTCCAACTCCATTTCGTACTGAAGTTGTGCCGTTGTAAAAAAGTTTATAGCCATCGCCAATATTCTTGCTCTTTGCACCTTTCCATCGCGTTTCTTGAACACAGGCTATGTCGATTTTCTTCTAGAGAGCACTTCCGCTAGTTCGCGACTTCTGCCTGTCACAACGTTCCAATGTTAATTGTGGCCAGTCTGGTTTTTTGTATTTGTTTCTGTTTCATTTTCTTCTGTGTTTTCATTTTTTTTGGCCATTTTTGCTGTTGTTGGTGGACTAGCTTCTTTGGCCTGTGTCGTCCTCGCACAGGTAGCCCTCGCTTATTTTCTGCGCCGCGCAGGCGAGAACGGCGCGCGTCGCTTTGGGGGGACGCCCTAGCCGTATCCTGATTTTCCGAAAAGTAGTGTGCCATTTTAAAAGATACGACTATTTATTTATTTATTTATTTATTTATTTCCAGCCGATGTGTCGCTTCACCTGTCGCTGGGATTTTCTGTCAGGGTTTACTCCCTTAGCCGAAATGATCCGGTTTTAAGGCGCCAGGTACTCGCCTACTCGCTCTAGATTGATATAGATCAATCCGACTGGGACACATTGTCACCAGCGGGCTGCCGGTAGTCTGCTGTTGTTAATGCAGTAATAAGCTTCAATGGGATTTATTAGCAGGAACATCTTCGGCAAGTGCACCCTCCTCCGTTTTCCTGTCGGCAATTGTGAGTTCCGATTTAGCTTTCCTGATCAGTGCCAAGCCCGTCGAAAAAGAAATTACCACCCTGCACGACGTGGACGTACGGAACTCACGTGGTTGTTGTTTCGTTTCTCTGCCGGTGGGACTAGCACCATGTAACTGTCGAGTAACTACTTACTAGAGGAGATGTACATATATATTTTTATATATACATTTTTTTTGAAATGCATTAAAAAGTTTTGTTTTCAATGATTTATTCAATGATAATATTTTTTTAGTGTATAATAGAATACATTATTTATTCGCATATACTCTAAGGAAAAGGAGGGAAAAGAAAACCTTTTCTAATTATTCGGATGGTTTTAAGAGAATGCAATTGATTATTTCGTTTCAATCGGAATTTTCGTAAAATAAAATAAATTTAGTCTCAAATAAAACAGCATTTCCACGGAGGTAGTAACTTTCTGCAACACTGTCCAACAATCAATGTTAACCGCACACATTTATCGGTGATTGCCTTCGCCGTTATAACTGCGCTATAAGTGAAATTTCCTATGATCAACGTTTATAGCCGTTTTCGATCTTCAAATAATTATGCAATTTAATCCTTTATATATCTTTTCTTCTTTTTTTTTAAATAAAATTCCCGGTTGCACAAGACGAATGCCCGTCAGGTTCGCAACACTCTTATTATCATTTATTGTATAATATAATTACACTATTTCTTTAATAAAATAATGCTTACTACTATGCACGTATACAAAAAAAAAAAAAAACATAACTAAAAGAAAAAACGAATTTAATGCGCATCATCCGTAATTAATTATAAGTATAATCGATTTCCTACAATCGGGCTGGATATAATTGAAAAAAAAAATTAATCGTTCATTCTTTTATAACTTCAAATTTTTCCACTTGTCTATCTTTCCGTATTCATTAAATTCCGCTTGAATACGTTCGAGCAATTTAATTACGACTGATTCATCAACGTTATCTCTGTTTCGTTTGTTTTTCCCTTTTGGTCGAATAAAATACAATTTTCTATCGCTTCTAGTTTTTCCAAAACTTTTAATAGTCTTGTAATCGGTAGTAATAATAGAGCATTTTTGGAGACATATCATTTCTCTCTCTCTCTCTCTCTCCACCATTTGGTGTTATCATCGGCATTTTTTTATTGGGATTCTTGCTTTTAAGGTCGTTTACGGGAACTGAACACAACATCGGAGAAAACTACAACTGGTTCAAGATTAGAAATAATATTATTAAGAAGACCATAAAATATAGATACTAAAGAACAAGAAAAGAATACGATGTTATAATCTAACTTGATAGCTTTTTCTCTTTAGATGTTTTTCTTTTTTTTTTTTTTTTTGTGGTGCCGTATACTGCTACTGTAGCCAAAGACACCAGATATTAAGATATGACTCAATTAAACTGTAGATATTATTTTGTTTGAGGAAAGAGAGTGTTTTTCTGATTTCATGGGCATCATCGGATAGGGCAGTTTGGATAGTAGTAGGAGGATAGATTGAATATTGGGTGTAGTCGGAAAGGATATGCTCTATTGTTAAAGGACCTTGACCACAGTATTGACAGAGTGGAGCGTCGGCACGATCCAAAAGGTGCTTGTGCGTTAGTGCTGCATATGCGCAGTCTTGTTAAAACAACGTCGTCACGTCTTGATGCCATGATGATGTCCAAGGCGCAGTAATAGGCTTGACTCTTCTCAGCTTATTTTCAAGCGACAAATCCTCCCAGGAACGGCTCCATTGTAGCTTAAACTGGGTTTTTGTAACTTTGTAAAGATCCTTCCTTGGGACTGCAACCGACAATAATGTGGATTTCCCTGTTGCTTGCTTCGCAGCTAAGTCGGCTGCGGTGTTTCCAATCACTTTTTGTATTTATTAAGATTTTGTAATTTCAAGAATTATTCGAAATTTAAAATGGAGATAATTTTAAAAAAGAAAAAAAAAATCCTTTAAGCTGGTTACTTATTTTTTTAATTATCGTACTTTCTGCTGCTCGCCATACTGAGATTCCACATAAAAAATTCTTAATGATACTAGCACGTTAAAACATCTGACTGATTAAGCTAACCTATATGATGCTGGTAGAATTGGTCTAATTTTGTTTTTACATATACAGTAGTGTCCCCGTATCGGCGGGTAATACGTTCCGAAATATGCCGCGCTAACGTGAAATCGCGGATAATATCGAAAATAGCCTTAACACACAAATATTATACTTACAGACATTTCTAGTAACAGCCTAGTAGTTAACGTGCTTGACTACTAAACTGAAGGTGTCGTAGGTTAAAGTGACTTGTCTCATTCTGGATCCAAGTCGCTCGCCCAACCTGAAATAATAATGAAGTGCCGGCGAAATGTAGTAAAAGCGAGGACGCAATAAAGGAACTAGACCCCCTACTCTCATTCATCGGTAGTACCGTTGGACTTGGTACATTGTGAACGTGAACTCACAATGGGACTTGCTTTATATTGCATAAATACACCATGAATAATCTTGGAAATTATATTACAATGTATGTTACGTATAGTATTGCGATTTTGTAACTCACCATTATATACTGTTGTACACTCCATGTTGCTACCAACGTGAGATAATGATAATGGTCGAACAGCAGCCGATGGAATTTTTTTAGCGATATTTTTAAAAGTTATTTAATAGTACGTACCACACGCTACAGAGTTTACTACACTTTAAAAAATTTAATTGCTACGTACGACGAAAAGTTGAAAGTTAAAACTATGAAGAACAAGAAAACTCTAGTCGGATACGTCTTCATCTGAAAGCGAAAAAGTCACGCAATGTTCGGTAATGCAGATGACGTTAATTAGGATATTCAATAGTTGCTACTTTTTTTTTTTTTTTCTATTTAAAAAAACATTGCGATAGGGGGTTGTTTTCTTTTCCTATTCATTTCGTTGAAGACTTGCTGGAGAGGCTGCATAGCATCCGCGACCATTCCGGTTAATTCCAAAAGTGGGTCATGATCATCCATCGTTTTTTTCTTATTAACTTTCTGGCTACGATGAAAAATCCAAAAAATTCAAATTTTTCCAGTATCCATTTCCTCCCTCTTAATTATTTCCTCTAAATCATTGTTCATCACTTCTTAGTGTTTTTCTGTATGCTCTACCACGTCCGCAACATTGTAAGTTAACGAATAATCCCTTTTTAGCCGCGCCGTAACATACCGCGGATAATTACCGTGTGTATTATCATCATCATCAACGTCATAGTCGCGGGCTCGTTCCGAGCATCGTGAGATTATGAGTAATTTTAGTTGTTCCGTACAATCGGTGCAATTGACCGCCATCTATCCCTATCTTGGGCGCATCCTACCATTTGCTGCAGTGAGCTGGCCCTAGTGATCACTTTGATCTAGTCCACATACCGGGTTGGCGGTCTTCCTTTTACGAGCCTCAACCATGCCTAATACTATCAACTTTTCTAAATTATTCCGTCGCATGATATGACCAAAGAAAGTGGCGATGCGCTCTTCAACTATATACCGTAGTCGAGCATCCGCATTAGCTTCTTTCAGTATTGATAAGTTTGTCCTCTTCGCCGTCCACGGTACTCTCAGCATTCGCCTCCAACACAATACAGTTCGAAAGCATCGATCTTTCGAACGTCTGTCTCCTTCAGAGTCCAGCACTCAGATGCATACAAAAACACGGAGAACACTAGCGTTTTCATTAAGCGTACTTTGGTATCCATTGTTACGTCATGGCTTTTCGAGATTCTTCTTAATTGAGCCAGTGCAGCCTTCGCTGCCATTATTCGTCTTTTAATTTCGGCCGTTGAGCCACCATCTTTCGTGATAAGTGAGCCCAAATAGACGAATTTATACAGAGGCATTATTGCATTTATAATAACGTTTATCCCAGGTAAGTAGTTGAGCTAAGGTATTTAAACTGTTCCGCCGACACCGAAAGAGTACATTCACAGTTAGACCGGGGTTCAGACTTTTATGCATCGTACGATAACGTATATTGTATAGTAGCGAGAGTTAAACTTTTATCGTCTTTAATTAATAAGGCATTTTTAAGATTCAAAATTTTCACGATTTTACCTATATTTTGATTTCAGATTTATCAGAAGTTGCTGTACTCTCCGCGCGTGGAAATTTGAATTTGGTAAGTTGTTTAAACTTATCGTCGCATTAGTCAAAATTTCAATGTAATCGACAATTAAACATCCGCGATTTAGCCATCGTCATCCGGCACCATTACATATGTTAGCCGCGTTGGTACGGCGCGTCGAATATAGGATACCGTTGTCTGAAATGCTACACCTCAAGCATCTACACATACACACACACCTCTGGAATAATTCAACGATAAATTCGTCAAAAAAGCGCACTCATAAATAAAAGGCTTTCGAAATAGTAAAAATAAGACGATAATTTATTCATTCGGAAATTAATAAAAGCCTAGCACGAAGAAAGGAGAAGGTGAATGCGCAGGTCCTTCTTCCTCTAAATCGTACGAATGAAAGTGTCCAACAAATTTATAGCCGGCTCTTCATTGGTTGAATATGGACAAGCTCGTTTAGGTCTACTTAAGAAGTTTCGAGATTGTAGAGCTCCTTTGGGAATCAAGCAAGGCCCAAATGAAGCCGACAACTATTGTTTGTATTCGCACTCGCAGTCACACTTGCTCACACTCACCGCCTTAAACCGCCTTACACCGCCTTACACCGCCTTACACCGACCTACATTGCTTCACGTGATCACATTCATTGCCTCACGCACCTTCATTCTGAAAACCAACCGCGTTGATGCGCTGTCGGCTGCTTCGTCATCGCAGTCGTCGCGAAAAAAATTGTAGGCTTTAAATGTTGCAAAGGCCTTTTCCCGAGAAATACGCTACTAATTCAAAGGCACTGGAAAGACCAGTAAACAACGCGATTAATTCTGGCGGAAAGCAGCAAACTTAAATTTTTCTAATCCGCAATCGATTTTTTCACGCCCTCCAAATTGTCCGAAAAAAATAGTGCCGCGAAGTTATTTGTCGATAAAATGAAAAAGATACCGGCCCTTGTCTCATGCATGAAACGTGTAGACACATTCTTCGTCTTCCGAAACGTTGACGATATCATTTGCAAAATGATTTCTCATCTGAACAACTCTAGTTTAGACTTGCAATTTGTACATCTGCTATTTTTCGCCCCCATTCATTCATTGCCTGATACGCGCACAAACTCACGCTCTTTCTCTTTTGGTTTTTTCGATAATATACCTTTTTTGGGAATATTTCGGTACTTTATTTTCTCAAAATGAGAGTCATTCGCGTTTCGAGCAGTTTATCGATTTTCAGGAAAAAATTAATTTCCACTCTGTTCTTAATATGGTAATTGTGCATGGATTTGGCACATTGTTGCCTGCTCGGTGAATTTTAAATCTCTAAAAAAAAACCCCTATAATATTTGGGTTATCTTTCAATTTTTAAATCTCTACCGTATTTTAGAAAATGTCATTTAGTTACAAAAAAAAAATTCACTAAGTGAAATTTTTGTAAGTTTTAATGTGCGCCGTCGTTATAAACGCAATTAACTAATTAACGCCACTGCTGTCTGTTTCGGACTAAATAGAATTATTCTTCAATTAAGACAGCAATCGGTAAAAAGGTATAGGGGACAAAAAATGGCAGAAAGAAATCGCTGCGTACGGAAATTTAATTTTCTTTTAAAAAAACTGATTCCAAAAAAAAAAAAAAAAAAAAAAAAAAAATTGTACAGATAGTACGTGCACTGTAATATGATAAGTAAAATAATAAAACGCAAAAACAAAATAGCGCAGTAGTCGTCGTGGGGACTGCCGACAGAAGTGAAAACTTCTTAATCATTTTGCAAAAATTAACGAAGCAGCACGTATTTTATTTTTGACAATTTCAACCGATAAACAATAATTTCGTAAAATTTAATTTTTTGTAATAAAAGAAACTATTTCCTAAAATGAAAATTGGAATCTTTTTCAACGTTTATTAAACCAAAAAATATCAATAATATAAGGTAATAAACCATAATTTTGCATTAGTAAGCATATTTTCAAAATTCAACGCATATATCTTAAAAATTATTGTAAAATTTTATAGAATTTTTAATTTTAAAATCCGATCGAACAACTAGAAATCTAGTAAGAACTCCTAAGCCGCTTTGAAATATTCATTGCGCGATGTATTGCAAAGGTCAAATATTGAAAATAAATAAAAAAATAATAAAAAATAAATAATATCAAATTTTTCAAAAAGCAAATATTGTTACGAATTTATCGGAAAAATATTTGAAAATAAACGCTTCGTTTTTATTATGCACTTTTCTATATAAAAATATTAACGTATTTAGTACTCACTGTTGTACTGCGCTGTTGTATTGCAGTTAAACAATTAAAACAATTAAAATACTAAATACTTTCACCGCTGCGCAACCACTTTAATAATAATAGACAACAATATAGACGACAATGTCAATACAAGATTTATTATTTTATGGAATTAGTGTAATATTATAGTGTAGTTATAGAATTTTTACAATATACTTCATTATTAAATAATATTCACGATATATAATTTACTGACATCATAAACTTTTATTATTAGTCCTAATTAGTAGTGGTCCTACTATAATTAATTAAATTTTAAATATTGTTAACATTAGCATGTCCCCGTGATCGCGTGGCGCGAAGTCATAAGTTTTTCCTCTACCAAAAGGAAGTTTTCATTTGAAAAATTGTAACATCGCTAAGGGAAAAAAAAAATAATATATATATATAAAAAAAACAAAACCGAAACGAAGAATCACTTTTAAACGTCATTTTGCTTTTATTTAACTGTTAAATGAATCTTACGAAGTGTGAGGGAATTTATTTCGGATAATTATTTCCGAATTTAAAGCAGAGAGAGTTCCACAATTTGATCAGTCCGTAAATCAAACACCTCTTTATTGTAACATATTTTTTATTGGAATACACCGACAACATGGCGAAAATATTTCTCTGGAACGATAATTTTAAATTGGGACTTTTACTTATGTTTTCCTATTTTTTTTTTTAATGAAAACACTAGACGTAGGCACTATGGCAATTATTTAATATATCGTTTACCTCTCACATCGCGGAGACTGAACTATCAGAGGTGCGTAGGCTGTTTCCTATTTCGCGGCTTTTACTTCACATCGAAGTACTAGTTCTTTTACCATCTTTCTTATTCTTCTTCTACCTCGCCTTTTTCTTCTCTGACCTCTTTCTCCTCCGAAATTTCCTTTACCCGCCTGCATCCGTCCAGTTGATTTCCAATCCTGCAGACCTGCACTTCTGCGGTTGTGTTTTCTTACACCTTACAACCTAGCGCATTCCCGTCTTTCTTCCACACACGTTCTACGCTCAACTTTTATTTTCCATATAGATATATTATCGCATGCTACCTCTGTGTAATAATAGGACATCATTGGCTCGCTTTCTAAAATGCTGTTCACGCTAGAAAATAGAGCACGTTCTTCACGCTGCCTACGCTCACAGACCGTTCTCAGTTCTCACCGCGAAGATTTAATTGATCCCACACTTTCTTCACCAAATTACGATTAAAGCGACGCCGTGAAAAATATAATGAAATTCCGTTTTGCGCGGGGGAAAATTCGCTTTTTTTCCATTTCAGCTCTATCGCTTATGAAATTTCGTTCTTTTAGTTTTTTTTCGACTGCCGATGACGTAGGCGCAGATGTTATTAGCGATTTCACGTGGTAATGTGGGAGACGATGACAAACTGCGGTAAAAAATTAGAAGTTCACCAAAATTGGTCGACGTACGAACGAAAAGATGTTTAAGCATCCTCTGAGTAGAAGGTGTATTTGTTATAGGAGTTTCGAATGATCGCATTAAGCTCGGTGGTACCTGTTTCCTTCTGTTCTGATGTGTTAGTTCATGCTTAAAATAGAACGAAAGATAGGACCATTTCCAGACAAAGACGCTTTTCATACTGCTTTATTTTCCCACGGCTCGTTTTTAATTTAGGCAATTTCCGGGAAAACTGCTTTTTTGCCTTTTCGACGACCGTTTTCCCCAGATTTACTCTTCCAGAAATTCGCTTATGCACAGCGGCTTATTACCATTTTCCTCAGGTACAAGTGTACTCCTTAACCTTGTACCGATAAGTTTTGTTTTAATATAAATTTCCTCTTTTCGTTAAACACAGCGCAACCTAATAATTGGTAAGTTGATCAACGAACCGTTTCGGAAGTGTGGGGAGAGTGCCTCATCCTCCTGAACAGGCACTGTTAGAAAATATACAGGTTTAGTTTTTGATCAGCATTTTTAGTTCTAGATTACAAAATTTCGGCTGAAACATTAGAGGAATTTAAGCAATACAAATGCTAAGTTTTTGCAAAACAAAAACAAAAACAAACAATATTTATAACTGCGGTATTCGTAAATTTTACACGCCTCAAATATGAACTTCTTAAAATGTTTCTCAGGAAATACGAAAACATTTTAACGTAAAATTATAATCAGGTAAATAATGGCTCGTTCCGCTGTGAACAAGCCGATAGTTACTGATTAGGTAGCACGGTTTGTTTCGAATGGGAAATCAAAAATGTAGAAAATTTAATTGATTTTTTTTTTTTTTTTTCCCTATTCCCGAAACTTCGGGTAGGGTACATTTATTTAATAAAAATATTGATTCATTATAATAACGGAATTAATATAACCCATCCAATTAAGTATTTTCGGTATTATATTAATTACCATTTTACAGTTGTTGTTTTTTTGTTTTTTTTTACAATATCTACATATATTTTTACTATTTACTTAATATAAATGTACATTATTTTTCCGGAATTTTATTTCTTCTATTGTAAATTTATTAAATTCATTAAAATAATTTTGAACAAGTTGTCTTATATCATAATTACCGAGTATATTATTATTATTATAATTGCATCCTTGTAGGATATGAAAAACATCATCTCTAAAATTACATATTACACAATTGTCAGACTCAGATATCTTAAATTTATATAAATATACCTTAAATAGACCGGGCCCTGTTATAAATTGAACATTAAAAAAATTCGGCGTATATTGATTATTTTTAAATCTATCTATTATACTTGGAAAAAATTGATACGTTATTCCAATTATTCCATATTTCTTGAAATTTATTTATATAAAATTTATCCATAATTTTATTCATTTGTTTTACTTTAATTAGTTTATTCTCATATTTAAAAAATGGTGTCTTATACATATATTACGTTATTGAACGGATGCTCTATATTAATATTATTTTTAATTGCGACCAAGCTTATATGTTTTTTTGTATTTCATATTCGATTGGTTTAATACCAGCTATAACTATGGCTGACAAATAACTGATTGTTCTATATGATTTAATCATTTTTATAGCTATAAGCCTTTGAAAGCTTTTTAACATCTTTTGAAATTTTTTAGTTTTTAACATTTCTACATATATGATACTATTATAAAGTATGTTAGGTAAAATAATACTTTTATACAACGTAACTCCTTTTTTTATAATTTATACAGTTTTGGTTATTATACAACTTATTAAATATTATTATGAATTTGCTTATTTTGGTTTTAATGTAATTAAAATGTTCATAAAATTTTAAATTACTGTTTATTATTACTCCCAAGTATTTTATTTGTTTTACATAGTTGATATTTAAACCGTACTGTTCTAAATTTAATGGTCTATTAGTATATTTTTTATTAAATATCATATAATTAGATTTAGTTTCGTTAATCTTAAGGTTAAATTTGTTAAGCCATTTCGCTATTTCTATGTACACTAAATTTATCTTATTTTCTAAACCTTTTTCATTTCTATCTGCCAGTACAACCGCAATATCGTCTACAAAGGTATATATCTTAACATCGTTAGGTAATATTATCTTATATAATTGAGAAAAAACTATATTCCATAGATATGGGCCCAACACGGACCCTTGTAATACACCCATATCTAATTTTTGCTTCTTTTGTACGTTACCTATTTCAATATAAGTATATCTATTTCCGCAGTATTTATTAATAATATTTAGTACATTATAATCTATTCCTATTTCCTTCAATAATTTGATTAAACTGTTTAGATCAAGACTAATTAATAAATGGTTCCGAATAAGTAGGAAAATAAAAAAAAAGCAATTCTAGTTTATGAAAGGTGATTGTCTTAATTATTAAAATTACCAGCCAGCTCTACGGTAGCCTAGTCGATTAGTTAATTGTGTTTCGTTTAAATAGGATATTCCGCCAATTTTGCGCCGAGTTAATGTTTATAACTGTTGGCGCCACCCCCACCAAACAGCAAAAATTACCGATTACGTAAAAAAAAAACGAGAAAACCCAAATCACGACTGAAATCTAAAGTAGATTCCATCGTATGAAAAGCACATTATTTAATTCTGAAAAGTATAATAGATAAATAAATAAATGTATATATATATATATATATAATAGAAAAGATTAATGAAATAAAATAGCAATGGCCATAGAGCGAAAATATAACAGATTAAAGATGGACAACAGGAATTTTACATTAGTATCCACGAGGAGTAAAAAGACCACAGAAACGATCGCATTTGAGGGGTGGGACTACGAATTCAGACGACGACTGGGCGTCACCAGGACCAGAATTACTCAAGACCGAGAAAAATGGCAAAGTACAGTAAATGAACAACATGCCGTCTCAAAAAGACGCCATGAGTTGATCAGCTGATAAATAATAATAATAATAATAATGCACGTCGTGTCATAACAAAAAATTGCTCAAGCAAATTGAGATTGATCAATAATGGGCGAGTAAAATTTATAAAGAAATAACTTTTTTTTTCCTTTTTATTTTTTTATTTTTGTCTTTTGCTGTTTATTTCACATGGAAAAAGAATTACAATCTACATCGCGCCATTGCCGTATTACCTTTTAAAACTGATATAGAAGGGGAGAAGAGAATAAATAAAAAGTAAATAAATCATCTTATCAAGTAACTTAAGCTGGGAACTATAAATTTCGTTTATTAAATAATCGCGGTAATGGGAAATATACACACACACGTAGTCTCGCTAATCAGATAATTAGTAAAATAGCGGAATCGACTTAGTGATAATGATTAAAAATTATGAAGATGGCAACGTGTGTACACACGGAACTATAAAATAATAATCCATATTTTATAGCGTTGGACCTACGGAGTACAGCTTTGGGGTTGTGCTAAACCTACAAATCTGAAGATAAAACAGATCGCGCAGAATAAAATCCTTAGACATCGTAACCAAGGCGCCATGGTATGTATCAAATCAAACTTTGCATCAAGATTTAGGGATAGAGTATGTGGCAGATGTTATTAAAACTCATGCCCGAAGACACGCAGAAAGACTTGAAAGTCATCCGAATAAACTTGCTGCTGGACTGCTACATACTGCTAATGATAGGAGGCGGCTAAAGCGTAAGAAACCTCATGACCTTGTTTAAGGTAAAGTTTATCGGGTAGGTACTGTTGGGTACTTCTCCCTTCATGCTAAATATTTGCCTGTTAAGAATATTACTAAATGGCCTAGATGACCAGTTTGTAATACAATAACAATTTAAAAAAAAAAAAATCTTATAGCGTTTTTTTTTTTGTTAAAAATCACAATTGAGTTATGGCGTAAACTGTTTTTAAGAAGTTTAACGCAGTGGGAGGGGGGGACTTCTGCAAAAAAAAAAAAACCTCATTGAATACGTAAATAAATAATGTAATTTCCGTAACTGTCGAAGAAGTCGTCAGCGACACCGTGTGGCATACATATATGAATATTTACATTTGAAATCCCGGAATCTAACTGACTCGAGTAGTAGAAATGTCCGAATAAAAAGAGGTTGTTTTGTTTCATTTTTATCCGAACGTCAGAGAATGGACAATAGAGATTTCTCTGGCAACAATTATCATACAAAATTGTTCGATAGTAAATACATATTCATCTGGTATTTCGTTTAGCATACTCAGAGGTTACAGTGAATAAATGGTTATAAACAAGTATATAATATGCGTGATTATCGATGCAAATTTAATGTAGTGTTTTTTTTCTTAATTCGACATATAAAATATGGAGGGCCTCTTGGCACTCCTCGTGGAGCGCAGTCTTTTAAAAAACCTTACAGAAAAGTCGCTTTTAATTAACTATGTCATTTTTTAATTTATTATTTTCGCGATATTTTTTAATGATCGCTTTCCGTTACATAAAACTGTTTAGTCACACACGAAAACGTTAATTCTGATCGATATTACTGCCCCGGCATAAAAATTACCTCTAATCATTAATGTAACGTACATATACAATTAATGACAATGTAATTCTTCTTGTGCTAGGAGTAGTATGAAGAAAGAAGTAGTTATGGAAAACCCGTTACGACATGTGCAACTGAAGTTGTAATAGAAATTGTTACGCAAGCCGTCAATTTATACGCTTACTATAATTTTTTCTTTAAGAGTAACGTCTTCTCCTTCTTCGTGCAACCCGCTTTTTGGTATAGCTTAATAACTTTTCACGGATTCACCTATTTAACGAAATGCGTCTCGATTTCTTGCAATCTGGAACAATTCTCCTACTTTTGTAACTCCAGTCCATTGCTTGATATTTTGGAGCCGAGAAATCCTTCTTCTTCCTCGTCCCCTTTTCCCTTCTACCGCTCCCATCGTAATTGTGTGCAGAAGGTGTTAATCCTCTCATGAAATGTCCAAAAAACTTAGTTATGCGTTTTTTAATTATGTCCATTAATATCAGATTCGTTTTCATCAATTGTAATACCTCCGTATCTCTTATTTTTCTAGTCCATACTATTTGCCAGATCCGGCGATAACACCACTTTTCGAATGATGAAATACGCTTTTCCACATGCGCATTTATTGTCCACGTCTCGCACCAGTATAAGAGTACGGACCATACATAACATTTTTTTAGCACCTTCTTCTTGATTTCCAGACTTAACTTTCTGTCGCAAAGTACATTCTTCATATTCATAAATACATCTTGGGCTATTCTTATTTCTACGTCCGGGTCCATTATTTTCCGTTATCCAACAACCTTAGATACTTGTGTATTTTCCTACCCGTTCGATTTGCCCACCGTTAAAGAATAGCTTTTTTATCTAGTTATCTTAAGGCCAACATGAACGTGGTTTTCTTGATGTTTATGCTGAGCCCTTTTTTTCAGCATAAACATCAAGAAAACCAAGTTCATGGTGACTAATGAAATTTACTCTCTTCTGTAAATATTACGGAACAACTCTACATCATCGTCAGGGTGGGAATCCGGTTTAATTTGATATTATCAGTTATTATTATTACATCATGTCGGTCCAACAAGTGGACAAAATCTATCATTGCCATACCAGTCCCCCCCCCCTCCAAAAAAAAAAAAAAAATAAATAAATAAAACCTGCAGATAGACTGCCTTGCATTTGCAGATGACCTTGCACTGGTAGCCGGTAGTGTAGCAGAGGCTAAGCGTCAAGTTGAACTATTAAGTGAGATGGCAGCAAAGGTCGGGCTGGAAATAGCTTTCGAGAAAACCAAATTCATGACGAGTGATAAAAAGGATCCCAACATAATAAAAACGCATGGAAGAGTGATAAGAAGAGTGGAAGAATTTAAATACCTAGGAGAAACGATCCAAGTAAACGCTGGGGACAAAAGATCGATGCAAGAACGAATACATAGAATGGAAAGGTCATTTCAGCTAACAAGAAGCACGTATAATAAAAAATCAATATCTAGAAATGCCAAAATAAGACACTATAACACGGTTATTAAGCCGCAGTGCCTATACGCAGCTGAATGCCTGAACATGACTTCGAACAAGGAAATGCACCAGTTGGAAATTAAGGAAAGGAAAATAATCCGGAAAATATTGGGCCCCAGGAGAGACGATGAGTACTGGAAATTAAGGAGCAATAATGAAGTATACGAAATAATAGAAAAGGTCAGTGACACATTTAGGAAAAGAAGAATCGCCTTTTATGGTCACATCAAAAGAATGGATAATGAACGCCTTACCAAAAGAATCTTTGACTACTTCGACAACAATCCGAAATGTAGGATACTGTGGACAGTACAAGTAAAAAGAGATTTGGAACAGTTGGGGATGAGCGAAAGTGAAATTGAAGACAGAAACAAGTTCAGTCGGAAGGTTCAGACTTTTCAAGGATTCCGGAAGGACACAGTGAAGAAAACAGGGCGAAAGTGGACAGAAGAAATGAAGAAAGCGCACTCGGAAAAAATGAAAGAATATTGGGCAAACAAACGAAAGAAAATGGGGAGGAACGAAATGTAGCTGGCGTTATTCGTGTAATATTTCCGTGGTCCTCAGGTGGCCAAAGTCGAAAAATAATAATAATAATAAATAAGGGGGTACGTATGTGGGTCGAAAATGTCTGGGGACGGCTAGAATGTTCCCGATGAGTTGAAATTAATTTCTCTTTGAGCTATTTTAAAATACGGTAAACGAGTATAATAATTAGACGCCGGATAATGTAATGTTTCGATACATTCTCAGTAATTGTCGACGGCGACGACAGGTATTAGACTGTGCGGGATTTCACGATAATCGAGTAAATAGGGAACTTCCGAGTTCGCGATAACGAGTAAGAATGATTAAAAACAAATAACAAATCGATTCTTCTCAAATTATCGATAACATGCGTATTAAACACACTCATTCAATTGAACCTTCCAGCAGAGTAGCCATATAGTGTCACGGAACTGGAAATCGAAGAAATAGCAACGAATTATTATAATACTAGACCAGGTGTAAAAAAAAAACAGCTTATTTAATAATCCAGGACGACGACGACGACGACGACGACGACGACGACAGTGAGCTTCGACTTCACTGCGACCAACCGGTATTTTCGTTAATCATCCGCTGCGTTTACCCTTGACAGTAGTGTAGGTTGGTAATCATTTCAGACTGCGCGCAACAATTAAGCTGGTTTCAAGAATTCACGTTAAAGTACGACGATGAATCGCTCTGACCGTCAATATAATGAATTTCCCTGCAAATAACTTTTCCAAAAATACCCGAGAAATTTATCGCTTTTCTGATTATAATGAATGAAAATGATCAAAACAACATCCTATTCATGCGATAATGGGTAATTATTATCGACATTATCCAGCAGCAGCTGCCGATATTAGGTGCATCTGAATTGCAAGGCGAATGCCGGTCCTTTGGGAATTTTTTCCGTTTCGACGAAAAACGTCTCTTTCCCCCAGGTTGTTTTTCTGTCCGAACTGAAATCTCATTCTACCTTTGCAACACGGGGATTTGTTTTCTTGTAATATGCATCATTCGCTTTGCGTACGATTTTTAACCGTGTGCCGGTGCACATGCGGGGCTAAAAAGTGGTTCTAGAGGACCGAAAAATGAAAAATCCGGCAGGTGCGCAACTGGAAAATTATAATAATTTCTACCGTTCTGGAGAAAAAGGAATAAGAAAAACCAGGTAGAAATGGGAAAAAAAAAAAAAGAGTAAAGGAAACAGAAAAAAAAAATAACCGCATTCCATACTTTTTAATGTTCTCCCCGTCGACCGAGTCAGAAAATTTTCCAGCTATATCATCACTTGACCTTGGAATACACGCGCACGTTAGCGACGAATGGCGTTTAAATGCGCGACCCGCGCGCCGTTTGAGTTCAGTCGCCGCCAGGAATTTTGAAGTGTTCCGTTCTGGTTCTGAAATGTGCGTGATGCCGGTCATTGCACGGCCATTCGAAATTTCGAATGTGTTCCGAACAGAGAGTGTGTTGTATCGCCAAGTGTCGAAGCCGGTCAAACTTGCACAGCAGCTCCCTGAAAGCGGCAAATGATAGAAACGGCGGACTAGAAAAAATTATGTACACATTTGATAACCAAAGCGCGCACGATATTTTTATCAAATCCGAGGCCTAACCATTTCGAGTCACCTTTATAATTAGCCCCTCCCTATTCGTTAATTTACCTGTTAACAATGTTTTTCTGTCGACTGAATTCGCTGCTTTGAAGAGGAAAACGTGGGAGCGTGATGGCTTTTAAAATGATATAAATGATAATTATAGAGTTCGCTTTGCGAAACATAAGTATATAGTGTTACACACGCATCACGCATTTTCATCACAGATCACGCATTACGTATGTATGATGAAAATTAAACATTTACCTGTCTTAAAAAAGCGTATTTCAGAGTATAAGGAACACAAAAATGTATAACAGATGTGTGTTACTTTTTTTTTGGAATTATACTTCTATTCTTCCGATTTCCTTTACATTTCCGTATTTGAATAGTCTAAATTATCGTACGCTAACGAAACTAGCATACAAATATAATGTCCGCGGAATCTTAATAAGATGCTTCGGAAACAAGAAAAATATTCAATTAAGCAATAGCTCACGAACGGTTTTTGACTTGAAAACTTCAAAATTGGATCAAACTTGAAGATAATCGATTATCCGGGGCGGCAAAAAACCTTCAAGAATATATATAATTCAAAATTTAAAACGACCTCAAAAATCGCATAACTCAAATACCTCTTTTAGAATTGTAATACAAAATATAAAACAAAACGCAGAATCTCTTTCATCAAATTTAAAAAAATACGGTTAAAAAATTATATAGGCCCTCCTATTGGGACGAGCGAAAAAAAAAACAAACAAACATTAAAGCTAAGGAAACCAAAACGTATCCCAAATGATCTTTTATAGGAAAACTATTGCCAAACTTATAACTTGGTATTTAGGCTCTCCTGGGGGGGGGGCTGAAAGCTCGAAACATTTTTAAAAAGCCCCCCCCCCCCCGCGGGCATAATATCGATGGGAAGATCGCTATTTATCGCGAACGAAACCTTATTTTATTTCCCCTTTACGGAACTTTCAAAAAAACGTGAAAATTGACGTGTGGCCTTCTTTGTAGCGCTAAAAATCGAATTTCTTTGTTTTAAATTTAGTATTATGTAAATATACTCTTCAACTTACATACGGAATCGTCAGCGCATGAAACATCATGCTTGACTGAATTTGTCCTGTTTTCAACGTTTACACACTTCGGGCCAATAACCATGAAGAAAAACTTTTAATTCTATAACTAATTTTCAATTATGACAACGACTTTGACTTGAATAATAACTTTCATATTGCACACCGGTTTTTCATTACTATTACTATTAATTAATTCTTATTATCATCATTATTAATGTTATGGCTATTTTTCATTATTTTTATGCACATCGTTATTTATTTATTTATTGTCCGGTCTCGGTAATTATAATTCCCTCATTTCACTGTAAAATTATTTGCATTTATTTCCGAGCGCTGTAACTTACAGTGTATAATAGTTTGTTTTTTTTTTGTTTTTTTTGTAACATTAATTGTATCGCAGTTTTAATTTCGTACGAGGTGGTCCACTTTGACATTTTAAAAATACCGCTTTATTTTCTTTTTTTGTATTTCTTGCAGTGCATATTTTATTATACAAACTACTACATCTTTTATAATTCATTAAATGCTTATTTGTGGAAATTTATTAATCTAAATTAAACCTGAAGACTAGTTAATAAGTTCTCTGTGATAGTATCACTTAATATCCAAGAAAATCCCGGTAGAAAACTATATAGGTATATAGCATATTGTAAAGTTAGATTTACTAAAATTTAAAATTTATTCTCTTTAATCCAGCTGTAATTGAACGTTATTTCGTATCAATTGTTCCGTGACTTAAACTCGGGACTGAAACAAGATCACCAGCATCGGGGAACAATATCACTTCCTTTCAATGTCACATGAATTAAATTGTTGATGTAATATTAACGATGATAGCATAGAGCCTAAAATAGGGGGATCCTACAAAGATGACCAAGAAAACCACTATATACGAATGTCATTAATTTAACCGGCATACTTTCCGTTCGATAAATATTTTTCGAACCGGTTATATATTTTACCGCGAAATCCGCGTGTATATACTATAATTTGCGAAAAAGAGACAGACTATACAGCAACCATCGACCTGCTTCTAAATTTTCAGAGGGGAAAAATAAATATAAGGCAATGGGACTGAAAAAGCTGTTATGAAAGAAGATATAACGTTGTTCTTTCAGTTTTCCAAATACTTCGGAAAATGCGGAAAGAATGCAGACATTATTCTGCTATATATTCAAGTAAATTTGAAATTCAATCACAAAATTGGAGAAATGTTTTGGTTAAATTTATAAGCTGGCTTGGTCTTCGTTATCTTTTAAGAAATTAATTCTGATTTTTTCTGATCTAACAGTGTCCAATATTTCTTATAAAGTAGATCATCATAATTCCGAGTCTTTCTCGTATACATCAAATTAATTCCTTCAAAAAAAAATATTACACAATTATTTTTGACGATCGATGATGTTACGATATTTCATTAGATTTTCTCGGACATTGTATTTCGACGTATTTATTTATGTGCTTCGAATGTTTGACGAGTTTCACGTAATTTTTAAAGTTTTATAATGCAAACTTCTCGAATTTCTGCGATAACTGATTTCACTGACGTCACACAAATTGAAAATATTTTTTATCGTTACGTTCAACAGGTTTTTCTGGATACTTTATGCCGATTTTTAGATGTGCTGTTGCCGCATCATAAAGATCTGAAATACTCATCTCCGGGGGGTATCATGTTTAATATGTAAATTTCTCGTACAGAAAAATAATGATCGTAATGAGGGAAATTTCAGGCTTATGCTTTCTGCTGACAACAAAAGCCATAAGAATACAATAATAATAACTAATCTGGTAGGAGGATGATGTCAGCTAGATAATTAAAGATCGATTTAATGTAGTTACAGTATTTTCCAGGTATTTTTGAACATTCAAAGCAGCGTGAGAATCACCGCGGGACCAATCGCGGCGAAGGAGATTCAATTATTGATTTTAGGGGCCTAGGAGTATACCGTAGAGTTCATCATCAAGGACGAAACAGTGATTACTACTACTACTACTACTACTACTAATAATAATAATAATAACGAATTATTTGATGTGATTTAATGTATTATTACATTACCAAAAAAACATGGTCTTTGACCAAAAAAGTCTGAAAAAACATTCTGTTTAGGTCTATTTTAAATATTAAGCGTAGGCATAGAATTAGAATACACTTAAAAAAGGAGAATTAAAAAATATAATGAATTTAGTTAACGAATACAAAAGGAAAAAGTGGGATTGGGCTAGACATACTGAGAGGTTAACGGGGACAACAGGTGGACGTGTAGGATAAAAAAAACTGATATATTAAGGATAAAAGAAGAAGAGGTAGACAATTTTTGAGATGTGAAGACGAAATAATAAGGAAGTTCTTACGTAAGATATAAGATGATTTCAACGAGAACTGCAGATAATGGACAATGTTCCGGAAGGCATTTGCAATGGGTTTTCATTTTTTTTTTTTTTTTTGTTATTTTAATTTTAGTTAATTAATTGTTTAAAGTAAATTTTTAAGGTAATGTATGAACTCGGCGAATGTGCATGAGAATGTAAATGAGTAATCGTTAAGTACTCGCACCTTAAATTTGATATAAAGGCTAATAATAATATATTGTTATTATTATTATTATTATTATTATTATTATTATTGGTATTAATATTATTATTATTTTAACTGTCATTATTATTAATATAATATTATTACTATTTGAATGTAACCCGATTACTGATTTTTTTTTTTTTTTTTAGAGACTCTATAATTTAATTACGACAACCGTGCGAACTCGTTAACATGCTATTATTCTCTTTTTATGTATTGACCTCACGAGAATGAAAATCTCGGCGCATAATCCGAATGTTTTCACTCTACATTTTTCATTCGATTTTCGAAAATTTTAACGACGAGAATTGATTTAAAATTTACTAGTTTCCTTCGAATGACCGACCACCACCTCAAGTGTAAATTTAGCAGATGTCGGAGACTTTCTAAAATATCGAAATATTTTACAGAAATGTTTCTAAAATAAAAAGAGAGACGAATGCCCCGGACAAGTGGCGAAAAAATATCGTATTCATTTCTAAATAGCCCAGCACCGCGGGACGTCCAACAATGAACACGCACACGTTGTGTTGTACGTATGTGTGTACGATTCATAGACGAGACAATCGCGGCACTCCAAGATGATGTAAATGACGTCGTTTGAATTGCATATAAACTTGTTATCGGATAACGTAAAATGACGACTTTGTTTGAAAAGATTACATATCGCTCTATATTATAAATTCATCAATACAGAAGTAAAAAGTTAAAAAGTTTATTATATTAATACTGTTTAGAGTAATTACATTTTTAATACATATATATATATATATAAATTAAGTTTAAACGCGATGCTCTGCTATTAATTTCTACTCAGAACATTTACACGTTACAAATGTTATCAAATTGGAATAATAATAAAATTGCCAAAAATTCTTACACTGATGTTCACTCATTTGGTGATCTCTCTGTCAAGTTCAATATTTCATGTAAGTTACATTTGTAAACTTATGTATTAAAATAGTTAAACGAAACAAAACTAACACTCAGCCGGCATATATGTATATAAGTTTTATATAATAAGAAACATCAAACGTCTTGCTAAATTATTTTTAAGTTTCAGACAAATACATCTGACTTAGAAAGCCCTATCTTTTTACACTGAATGCTAACTGCAAATCTAATTCTCAATACGCTATTTTCAGAAAAAATTGTATGAAGTTTAAAAAAGGATATTAGAAAGTCTTATATAACTTCTTTCCACATAATATTTTTAATACTACCAGAACTTTAAATTTTGACTTATTTTTGAACAACATCTTGATAAAACTACATATATCATCAACTGCTTATGACTAAACAAAGGTGTGTGCGTACGGGGAACGTATAATAGAATTTGACCTAAAGTCCATTCTGTAACTATAATAATCCGCTATAAAATGAACTATTATGATTTCTTAATGTTTAACACTTAACTTCGTTATTAAATATTTTACAGAATAACTTTTCATTAATTAAAAAAATATTCGTTGATTTGCAATCACAGCTACACATTTTTTTCGTAAATTTGACAGCACAAAAACGGATCCTTTTTTATAGATGAAAATCTAAACTGATGTAAAGCAAAAATTTAAAGAGAAAAAATTCCTACGTATAATAATAGTTCGGTTTTTTCTTACTTTTGAAAGAAATTTGTAATTTTTGATCTTTTTTTATAATCAGATGAGTAGTAGTCTCTTTATAATATATTTTTTTTAATAACCTTTAGGTTTTCATCAGCTTTGTTAAGTTTATAATAAGAATTTAACAAAGAATCTTTCAAGATCCTTTTTGTTAATTATAAAATATAGTAATTTAGTACAACTATCGAAGTATAACAAACAAATTTAAGAATAAAATGAAGGTTTACTTAGAAACGTTTTCGGGTATAACTCATCATCAGCTAAGAACACAACTCACTATGTGTGATCAGAAACAAATTCGAAAAATTACACTGATCACACATAGTGAGTTTTGTTCTTAGCTGATGATGAGTTGTGCTCGAAAACGTTTCTAAGTATGCCTTTATTCTTAAATTTGTTTGTTATATTTTGATAGTTGTAATAAATTACTACAATAAGAATACGCTAACAGCACATAACGGGAATAAAGAAATCGTGTTATTTGCTCTATTTGGGCAAATTTTTGTTTCTATGTTACTATAGTTCGTTATATGCCGTTTTAAACTGCACTTACTAAGAAAATTTTTTTTCATCGATTTTACACTCATAACCGACATCATTTAGACTTTTAAGTGAATATCTCTAATGTAAGCGGTTAAACAACCTTTTTCGATTAAAACTTTTTTCCAAAAAGGTACAATTATGGGCCATTTTAACATTTCCAAATAAACAAAACGAACGGCAAACAACACAGTAACAAAAATGCGTACAACATTATACAAACTTCAAATGACGTCAGCTGCGTATGATGGAGTGTCTCCTCGATTGTCTTCTGATTCATAGAAAGTTGGTCAGTGTTGCACGAGAAACAAGAAGCCAACGAAATCCTCTGCAATGTACATGTGCGCGGAATTTCGTAATATCATGCAACGGTGACTGAGATTGTTCATCGATAACAAGAGAACATCCGACTGCTACTACTATACGTATTATTATTATTATTATTATTATTATTATCATTATTGTTATTATTATTACTTATTATTATTGACCGTTGTCAAATTCTTCAGCTGGTTGAGGCAATTGGCCTGAGAACCGCTTAGACAAAAATTCCAAGCAATTTCGTCATAAGCGGCGTCGTGTGCAACATGTTATTATTAAATAGTTTACATTAACGAATTAAGGCAGACACATACTAGTGCCGTGATTGTCTTTTAGCCGGACTGCGAAGAACACCTAAGAGTCTCCTACCACCATCCTCTTCCGGATGCCTGCTGACGGATGATCGCCGCCGTCGCCCTTCTCGCTCGTCGTCATTTTTACTTTCTGGATTTCCTCAGTTGAACCTAGCCGCCGCCCGTCTGACGAGAAATTTAACTATCACTTCGGAAACAGTATGACTCAGTACTCGGAACCCGTTATACATCTGCGGACAGCTATTACGTCTGCGCGCAACAGTGTACGCTTCACAGTTTGTGTACGGGCACGGGCACACAGCTCCGTATACAAAACAGACCAGCATCACCGAAAGAATATGAATGAGTGTCGCGTTCGGGCGTGATTGCGCGCGCGCTCGCAAACATTATAAATATGATAGAGGCGCAGGCTTCGTATAGGCTACGCTTCGGATCGATAACTAAATAATCGTTCAGTCAAGGTCCAGCAGCAGCATCGATCGTGCGTACCACCGGTCGTTCCGAGCTAAATTATGAATGAGATACCGAACGGTCGCGTACATTCGCCGCGTGTGCTTGCGCGCGCGTGCGCTGGGTGCCATATGCTGTAGGTGCCGAAATTAGAATTCAACCTCTAGACTCGCAGGCACTTGAACTCCGCTGATCGGGTTCCTGCCACTCGTAGCTATCGCGCCGACCTCCTCCAGCCCGACCGGCCGATACAACGGCTTTCGGTCGCCGATCTGTTTGTTTAGAAATTAACAAGCCGATGCGAGCCGCTCCGTCCGCCCTCTACCTGCTAGTCGGCAGCCGGGACGCAGTGCCTTTGACCAATACACTGATAAGGGGAACGCGGGTGCCTGTTGCCGAGCACGCGGTAATCTACTTTCACTGACGACGCGACTCCGTGTCGTGACGAACGACCGCTGTTGTTACATCATGCGCATTTTTAATCCCGGATTTGGTGCAACATCTCTCGCAGCGCTACTCTATTGCACAAAATTGTCCTCCGGAGCACTGGTAAACAACGACGTTTGTTGGCTGCTGGTGCAACAACAGTTATTCGACAATGACCGCTTCTGGGACGTACGCGTTTATTCGCGCCTATGACTAACGGACCAATTGTTAATCATCGGCTTACATTGCTTTCGTTGCAAACACCTCCTTCTCCAGGAACTTTGATGATATCTCCTCTCCAGAAACGATTACAGCTGGTGGAAATTTCCGAGTGAAGTAATTTCTCTGACGCATTTGTTTTTACACAATATTCTCAGTGCATATATTATAGTGCAACAGCGCACATAGGTAGGCGCCTGTGTGTGTGTCTAATAGTGGGGGGTAATTTTGATAAGTTCGCAACGCACTTGCATACGTGTCAAAAAATTTGTTCATTGAGCGTAAAGAAAAAACGGTTGCAACACGTTCTGAACGTTTAAAAGGCAAAATTATTTGGCTTCCTGCGAACAAATGAAAATGATTCGTTAACATCGCGTTGAGATCGCTTATCGGAAAACCACCTACTCTGGTAATCATTGCGCGCGTATTGCAGAGTTGATTTGTTTTCGCGTATATATTCAGATATTGCTCTGTAATTGGTCTAGAATAAGTTCACGTATTGTAGCGTTTAGGTAAAAGCTCGTGGGCTATCTTATGCATGCTGGAAACAGTAACTGTTATGTACTTCATTTCATGGCGCTCTTTATCTTCTTCGATTACTTTATCTACGGCGATTAATTTTATTCGTTCCAGCGTAAATTCGAGTAATATAATAATGTAACTAAATCCATGGGCGTCGCCAGCGTGGGTACCCCCCCCCCCCCAATAGCCTTGATGAGAGTATTCATAGGCGCGTAATCATGGACAATTTGGAAGACTTTTATAATAAAGTAGTAGAACAATTTGCCAAAAACCCGCGAAAATTATGTGTTTTAATTAAGATTTTATTCTTGTTTAATAAAATATTAAGTGATATCGTATGAAGATATAATTGACTCCTTCCTTTTCTAATTATTTCTGAGTAAAAGTCCCCAGTTGACAAGCCCAAATAAAAAAAAAACAAAAAAAACATCAGTTGTCGATTAAATATTATCGAAATAAATACTCACAATAGTAGTGCGATGTCTTTCTCACAAGAGTCAAACTTTTAAAAGCGGTACTAATTTTAACTTTGGTATTTAGACGATATTAAAGTTGACATAACAATTACCGACAAGAACAAACTAATTTAGTGAAAAAAAAGTTAAGACTAATACACTGTAATGCCGTGTCCGAAGCTTCCCGCTCAAAACACACACCACTTCGAAGATCTCCAGGATTTAATTAAATATATAAATGAAAGTGTACCATCTCCGTTACTTTAGTTAGTTCCGGTCATACTATTTAAAAAGAGTCTGACGCCATAGTACGCCAAGTGTTATTTTTCTCAAAAACCGAATTAATATTGATACATATAAATGCCTAATTTACCGTTAATTAAAGAAAAAAGTAAAAGTTTTTATCTTCGATATTAATTCTTAATTTCATTCATACAAAAACTGCATAAGACAAAATTTTACAGTTAATTCTAAGAAGAAGAAAAAAAGAAAACACTTTGAAAACAAAGAAATAGTTTTATTATATCTTTTACATATAAATAGGAAAAAAGACAAAACAGTGTACCTTTTTCTCCTCTGATTATTAACCGATTTTGTTTTTTTGTTTTTTTGTTTTTTTTTTTTGTTTTTTTGTTTTTTTTTTTTGTTTTTTTTGGTTTAGTAGCTATTGGCGATCTTTAATGTTATCAGTGAAAAAATTTTGGAAACAGCTATTTTGGTTTTTCTTATTTACATAAAAAGTTAATACAAAAAATGAAAAAAGAAATCGCTCTAGTAAATTTCTGTTCTTATTAAAATGTTTCACTTTTTCTTAATAATAATCATTATTGGCCTTTTTTACAGTGTACTAAGGTCTTAAGGTGTCATTTAATATCGCAATAAATGAGGGTTCTTTAAAAATTGTGATTTACTGTAATTTTATTGAATTTATTTTTTATTCAATTATAACGGAACTGTTTCGTATTGTATGCACATACATACATATGTATATAAAAGTGTATGCTCTCAGATATACAATGAACGAATATGTATGAGAGTAGAAAAAAAAATAACATTTTGTATCCATATATTATGTTTTTTTTTTCTCAAATTTTTTAATAATAATAATAATTATGGTCGAATTTCGCCTGATAGACGAACACTAGTTTTTTAAAATCTGCAAAAAATTAAAAACCTACTTGCCCGCCTGTGGCACCACCTGTCGACCTAATGCGGAACGAGAATTTTCAATTTAACAAACGCTTCTACAAGAAGAACAATTTCATAGATTTTTGTTTTTTGCGTTTAATAAGAAAAACGTAGTAACTCCTGGGGTCGAATGGATCGCTGTTTTTCTAGATTTCGTATTCGTGAAAATACATTTTTACAGGTATATACATTTTTTTTTTTTCTCTTTTTTTTTTCATTTCATAAACTTAACTAAATTCATGGTAACAAGAAATAAAAGGTAAAGCTTAACGATCTACAAATCATTATTAAGAAATAATAAAATTCATAAAATGGAAGTTGTTCACTAAAATCTGATTAAATCCCATTCAATTTGAAATATCTGGTGAAATATGTCATTTAAGATTTTTTTCAAAAAAAACAAAACAAAAAAGAACAAAAAAAACAAAAAACAAAGAGAAAAATAGAAAAAAAAAGAGCGAGTACATTTATTGAGACTATAAAATATTGTCGTGTGCACATTAGAGGATGACTTAATATTCATAAATTTTATTTATTCTTCTTTTACGTTCTAATGAGGTAACGATATTACCCGTAGGGAGGAGAGGGGATATTTTACATTTAATGAATAATTTTAATTGAAAATGTCGATAATAATAATAATAATAATTCCTGTATAGTGGGTTTATGTTTCTTCTCAACAAGAATATGTGTCGATACGCGCAAAATAATTTCCCTCTTAACGAGAGATAATTCACGTGACATGATCAATCTCGTCGCATTTTTCTTTTCAAATATAAAGTGGTAAAAATGAATAGTGCACAATATTGCAAAATTTATTTCTCCGTTAATCTCACGAATTGAAGTTTTTATTATATCATTATGTGTCAACATGTTTTCCTGAACTCATCGTTTAAAACCTACTCAATAAAAATGTATACACAAATCATTCGTTAGATACTGAGAAGATATTGTGTGCTTCGTTAAAATGTATCGTAAATCTAACGACGTTCCTCTCATTATCAGTGTCACATTAAAAATTGCGCTCTTCCTTACATTATCACAAATTAAAAACGAAAACGGTAAAATAGAAACCATCTACTCTGTTCATTCGTCGCCGCAAATTTCCCAGTCACCATGTCAGGCTCTGTCAATAATAAACAACTCAAAAACAATACACATTCTCGATGGCGACCAACTCTTAGGAAATTATTATGCGCATGTTTTAAAATTTACCATTATTTCTCATTCCGCAACATTATCAAATTTCGAAAATACTATCAACTCGAAAAATTCGCATTGAACACTACTGAGAACGGTGATACAGATTCAGAAATCCACGAGTTGTGACGCGTTAAAACACGGAATACCGCATTATTTCATAAAGAGCAATAAGAATAACATTCGAGCTGGAAAATTTTTGGAATATTTACGCTCAACTACTATCCAATAGAAAACACAAGTTACTCGAGCAAGTAATTGTGTGCAGGTGAAACTGATTGTGCTACCTTTCATGAAGTTGCAATAGAAACTGTAATTTACACAGTAATTGAACTCTACTTGTTTCTAATCACAATGCGAAGCGGCTATTATATTATATTGGCGCGTGACTCGTGAGATTTTTTTAGAATTTGTTCTCTTTTTTTTTTTTTCTGTTTGTGTAAAATTGCTATTTTTCCTCCAAAATGTATGGTATTTACCTAAAATGTAGCTATTTCAGCCCTTAACGTTATAATTTGTGTTAAATAGCCTAAATTGTGTACTTCTTGATACATCACTTCATCTTAAAAAACCATCTTTACTACGATGCAGTGACTTGTACAAGTATTATAGTTCCTACGCCCTAATGGATATGCATTGCAGTGATCGCACAGTAAGCGTATCAATATTCTCTGAGTAGTGCGTTAGACGAAATTTAGTCTTCGAAATTTAAACGTTAGATCTTAAGTCAGACCCCGTTAGGGAAAAGAGTTTCTATCATTTGCAATACCTTTGGGGGAACTTGAACTATCTGCAACAAGAAATGATACTTGAATCGACCAACGAATAATCTCACAATAACAGAGTTTATTTCATAGTCTCGCGATTGCTGCCTATGCAATATAATGAAAGACAAGTGGGTGAATAATAAAAGAATTTCACTGTACCGTTTTTATTAATTAAACAATAAACACACTAATCTGTGCCGAATTTTTTTTACGTTTCACGAATAGTTACCGACTTCGAAAAAAGAAAAGAAAAAAAAGAAGAAGATTATACGTCCGTCGCATATGCTTTTTTTTATGTTTTTTCGCGCATGTTCCCGTGTAGACCGTTTTTAATGATTCATTCGAAAGTAAACCCGATCACAGTGGAGTACCATGTAAGGACTGAGTATCGGTAAACACAGATACTCATTAGTCATCAAGAAAACATGAAAAAAATATGGCTACTTGAGATAAATTTTTTTTGATTAATATAATATGCGCCCGATTGACTTGAAATATTATCGATATTAAGCGTAGAAATTTGAAAAAATTAATGTATCGTTAATTACCACGGAAATAAATATAGATTCAAATAAAGAAATCGAATTTCAAACGGTCATAAAGCACTACTCACGAGCCTGTCACTTTTAAGAAAGTTGATTTTTAGCGAGACAAAAAATTTCTAGTATGATAATTCGTGAAGTTTTTTTTTTTTTTTTAAAAAATACCAATACTCGAAGATATAAAAATTTAATAGAAATGCACTAAAAAGTAAAAAGTAAAATTATTCGATAATAGAAATTTTTAATAAAAATGTACTAGAAAGTAAAAAATAATTATTCGATAAAAAAAAATAATATACTCCGAGTGATTTAAAGGAGGGATATTACGGTAATTCTTAAAGAACATTAACACCTATCTAGACACGCGACAGTGTGTCAAGCCAAGTTCAAGCCAAGAAAAAGGAACTGGCGACGACGTAGCAGCCGTTTGTTATATTACACGAACCATTTGGAGTTAACCCCCCTTAATAACTTAATATTTAATTAAACATAATCATATGAAATTTTTTTTGGTTTATTTATTAACCCCCCCCCCCCCCCCCCCGATTAACTAGAACCCTAAATTTCCTAACTACAACTCAAACGGTTATTGAGATATTAACGTCTAAAAATCGGCATTTTTATGGCCAACTGACATACAGATCAAAACCTAACCCACTTCCGGGTGACCTTGAAAATTTGGCGTCCAGCTCGGTAATTACGTGTATACGAAATAAAAAATCAGTCGAAAAAATTAATTTTTACAATTTGAAATATTTTTCAAGCAATCGATTTTTACTAACAGCTAGCGCACTTTAAGGCCTTCCGTGCGTTCTTATAATAAAATTCCACCCACCGAAAAATAAATATATTAAAATGGCTGTGAAGCATGCTTGACAAAGCTTATTATAAAATGGAAATGACTATCTTAATGACAAAGGTATATATTATGGAGCAATGCGATTCCAGCGCGGCACAGGAAATGAACATTGTATACTGATTTTGACATACTTGTAACAAAAAAGATGAAAATAACATTTTTGTAGGGCCCTATGTGCTGCAGTAAGGGTTTCTTGAGTCTTCTTCCCGTCAGCCATACGGGTCCGAAGTGGTGGCAGTTTTAGAGTTAGAGGCCAGACAAACTCGATAACTTGACTTTCAAAAAGTGCTCACTTTGTAAGCCTACTTTGAAGAATAAATGATTTGAAGTTGAAGTTGAATTCGAATAATAATAATAAGAACATCTAACGTTTCTATATCTATGTCTCAAGTAGTATCAAATAAACTTGCCTCCTTCCCTAACTACATTCATATGTATACAGACGCAGCTAAAGCGAGTCCTACTAATTCTCCTACTCAGCAACTGCATGCGCTTATGAAATTGGAGGCGTAATGTACAAAAAGCGTCTAAAAGACTACTGCTCTATTTTAGATGCGGAAATGTTTGGGATCCTTCTTTGTCTGTCTCGAGACATATTCTTCCAGCCCAGCGTCTCAAAATGCCCTTCTTATTACAGACTCACTTCAATCTATCAAAACCATCCAGAGCCCAGACAGTTGAAACTCTCTACTAATTAAAATAAAAAACCTCCTATTCCAACTTTCACGATCTGAAGTATATGTCACATTCTTATGGGTCTCTGGCAATGAGCGGGTTGACTTGGCTGTTAAGGCAACTCTGTCTAGCCCGATGCCGTTCAACGCTGTACTACCTCGATTAGGGTCATCAGTCTTTCTGATGCACTTTTCTGAAGAGTGGAGCAAACTACGGCCAGAACAAACGACCTGACTCAGGTCCGTAAAGTCGAACACTGACCCATGGTAGCCGCCGTTCCCCGTCTCACGTAGGGATTTATCGATCCTATCGAGACTGCGTCTGGGGCACACTGCACTGTCACACAATTACGTCTCTTCGAAGGATTTCCCCCTCCGTCTACCTGTCCTTTTTGCGGACTCATGGCCTCGCCAACTGTAGAGCATCTGCTGAAATGGTGCCGGCATACTTGCCGTACTTCTAGTCACATCTCACCTCACCGTCTGTTGTCGAACCACCCGGATTGTGTTCGGGCAGTATTGAATTTTGCAGCATCGAACAGACTGCACCGCCTTCTGTAATCACCAGTGAGTCTAGGTGCCGTAATAGCCCAGGTAGTTACACACCGCGCCTAGATTTATATTTATAAATATATATAGATAAAAAAAAAAAAGTAATAATTTCTTTACAAAAAGTAACGATATCCCATCAAAAACATAAATATAAAAATGGGAGCCAAGTTCAATATTAAGAATATGCGTGGTTGTTGACTTCGCCGACAAAATAAATTATCTAAATGGGTGCCAAGTCCTGCAGATGATCCCAGAAATTTATTTATAAGAACATATAACATTCTAAAATAAATTTAAAAAAAATATGTTTTCTTGTTTTTTTTTCTGCCACAATACAATGTTTGCTATTTAAAAATACAACTTCTTAAATTTGAACAGTGGAATTATTCACACAAAGCAGATAATTTAGGATAAATTCTAACGATTTGACTTAGTTTTCACATACAAGTGTTATCTTATATTTGGCTAATCAACTTATGTTATACCGGAGTTACTTATATTTTAAGGTCACCATATTTTACTCTTCTAAAAATTTGGTTCGCTGGTAAAAACTAGCCAGGTCAAATCGTTAGAATGTATCCTAAATTAACCCGCTTTGTGTAAATAATTCGACTATTCAAATTTAAGAAGTTATATTTTTAAATAGCAAACATCGTTGTCTATGAAATAAACAAGAAAATGATTTTTTTTTTTTTAAATTTATTTTAGAATGTTGTATATGTTCTTATAAATAAATTTCAGGAGATTATCTGCAGGACTTGACACCCATTTAGATCTCAATTCTTTTGTCGGCGAAGTCGACAACCACGCATATTCTTAATATTGAACTTGGCTCCTACTTTTAAAATTAATGTTTTTGATGGGATTAGAGTTTCGGTGCACTAAATTCAAATTACAATAATTATAAAACTGCATTAAATCGTTTCTAAATTTTGTATTTTTACTTTGGCGCCTACTCGACGAAACATTAACGTGGTTTAAGAAAATTATTAGAATGTCCCCCTCCCTTATGGTAAATTTCACTGTGAAATATATTACCTTCCTATCGAATAATTTTTTTCATTTTTTACTTTTTAGTCATTTTTATTCAATTTTCACAGTGAATCTTCGGGTATCAGCGTTTTTTTTTAAATTTTTTCCAAATTCCGACATCAAATTTTCCTCGCTTCCAGGAAAAACAATAAATGTATAATATACACCCTGTCAAGAAAGTATCGGGAATTGTCAATTTAAATCTCCCGGGTAATAGCTGGGCAGATAATTTTTTTTTTCCAGGTTGGTACAACTGTTTTGTATTATGATGCCTATTTTTAGCGCGATCTGTCAACCAGTGTGTTTACAGCAGCTGTTAAAATCAGTCGACCTTGAAGTGTTCTGTCGAAGTTTTACAATGAGTGAAAATATTGAACAACGTACTTGTGTTAAATTCTGTGTTTCGAACGAAATTTCTTGTGCCGATACACTGAAAATGTTACAGAAGGCTTTTGGTGAATCTGCTTTATCAAAAACGCGGGTTTACGAGTGGTACAGAGCGTTCAAGGATGGTCGGGAGACGGTCGAAGACATGCCTCGCTCTGGACGGCCTTCAACGAGTGTGACCGATGATAACGTCGATAAAATCAAGGAAATCGTTGCTGAAAATTGTCATGTGAGCTTGAGAGAGATGGCTCATGGATTGGGCATGTCACACGAGAGCGTACGTACGATTGTGCACGAAAAATTGGGTATGCAACGCGTTGCGGCTCGGCTTGTTCCGAAAGACCTGAATTTCTTTCAAAAAAAGTACCGAGAACAGGTAGCTGCAGACATGCTGGATCGAGCCAATTTGGATCCTACCTTCTTGGAAAAGATAATTACTGGTGACGAGACATGGGTGTACGAGTACGACACGCTTACGAACCAGCAATCGTCCGAATGGCGGCCAATTGGCGCGCCAAAGCCGAAAAAACCTCGCCAAAGCCGATCGAAAGTGAAGATCATGTTGATTGTTTTCTTCGATATTCGAGGCGTGGTACACTATGAATATGTGCCAGCCGGACAGACAGTCACCAAAGAGTTTTACTTAAGTGTTTTGAGACGTTTGAGAGAGGCTATCCGTCGTAAACGTAACGATTTGTGGGTCGACAATTCTTGGATTCTCCATCACGATAATGCGCCGTCTCACAAAGCCATAATTGTGAATGAGTTTTTGGCCAAACACTCGGTAAATATCATCGAACAACCGCCGTATTCACCAGATTTAGCACCCTGCGACTTCTTCCTATTCTCAAAACTCAAATTTCCGCTACGGGGAATGCGCTTCGAATCGATTGATGACATCAAGACGAATGCGACGCGAGAGCTAAAGGCCATCCCGGAAACCGCCTATCAGAAGTGCTTTGCCGAGTGGAAAAAGCGTTGGCATATGTGCATCGCTTCGAATGGATGTTATTTTGAAGGTGACAAAATAAATTTGGATGAAAATTAAAAATTGTTCGTTTTATTTAACAATTCCCGATACTTTCTTGACAGGGTATATATATATATATATATATATATATATATATATATATATATATATATTCATTCGAATTTTGGATAACAGTCTAAAAATAAATCCGTGACTTAGTGTTTTTCCGGGAAGCGGGGAGAACGTTTCAACGCGTTTCCTTCATTTTTAGGATTCTAATCTCTCAGATGGAAAATTCGTTTTAGACGTCTTCAATTTTAGGATAAGTCAGACAGTATAAATTTTCCCGATAATTTTGTTAAGTACGTGAATATTTATTACGAAATGTTTGTTTAACCGTTTTCGAGCTACTTTTAAAGTTCGTCTCATTCGAAAGATGTTTTTATTGAAAAATTTATATCTTTGATGCGCATGCCGAATTTTGATGAATTCCACGGTTATGGAGCAAGTTTATTTGGTATAATGCAAGTTTAAGAGACTCCCTTGTTGAAGTAGAATTCTCTTCTGAAACGTATTTGGATAAATGTAGAGAACTCTGAATAAGTTTTCCTGCAACTGCAGATCCTTGAAATCGGCGTAGTCTTTTCCTCCTTCGCACATTATTCTCACTATTTATTGTCCCTTTTTATTTGCGATATCTGATACTATTAATATGTGACTCTTTCCTTATATTCTAATCGATTCTGAGTAAAGGCCTCTAAGCACCCAAAATTAAAAAAAAGAAAAAGAACCAGTAACATAGTTAATTGAAGCAAATATTTTTTTTCAACGTAAAAATAATAGTATCCGATTAATAATAAAAGAAGGAGAACTGAAATAATAACTTATTCGGATGGGTACAAAAATCGAGTTAGTTCGAGTAATCTTACTATATGAAAATTTTCTGGCATGGAAACCACAAAACGCTGGGTGCGTTAACCAAGTTAATTTTGAAATAATTAATTATCAAGCAGGCACGATCTGCGGTTTAACGTGTATATATATATTTATATACATATTTATATATATATATATATATATACATATCTATATATTTATATATACATATATAAGCATGTATGTATATTACAGACCAATGTGAATGGGGAAACGCATCTGTATCTACTTAGTTCCTTCCAGATGGTAAATTGGAGAATATTTTAAATTTTCGGCTGTGATGGTTTTAATCTCTTACCGAAATATTCCCCTTCGCGTTTACAAAATACGTGCAAATTCAGTACGTTAGCTTATCTCTGGGGGAAATATAAAACAATTGCGTACGACCTTTGCCGTTTTCAGACTGACTATATACATGTATTTTCCGCTTTTCTCTTTTTGTTATTATTATTGACTTGGTTGCAATATTAATAACAATAATAGTAATCGCGTAATTTTGAATTAAACAGAACTGGTTAATAAAACGCCTATTGATACTAAACGAAACGTGTAGTCTTTTTTTCATCTAAGGTTTACTTTATAGTATATAATATAACAATATTTTCATCTTAAAAAAATACCGACTTTTGAAGATTTCCTATAAAAAAGTTTAATAAAAATTCACTAAAAAATAGAAAAAAAAATCATTCGATAGAACAAAAATTGAATAAAAATGTCCTAAAAAGTAGAAAATAATTATTTGATAAAAAGGTAATAAATTTCAAAGGCAAATATATACCACCGTAAGGTGATGATATCACGATAATTCTTATACTGATTTAATACGGAATAGGTACTAAATTAAAATTTTAATATTTAAAAACAACTTAATGAATATAATAACACAGTCGCTTCTATAATCCGAGTATTATTGGAAAGGTAATAAATATCTTAATTGTCGTAATTTGAATTTAGTATGTCGTAGGTGTTAAAATGTTGTGTTTGAGAATGTGATATTACATTCTTGAAAAGCGCTATAAAATACAATATTTTTTATCGAATAATTTTTTTTTTATTTGTTAGTACATTTTTCATTATCGAATAGTTGTTTTTTTTTACTTTTTAGTGGGTTTTTATTAAATTTTTATACTAAACCTTCGAGTATCCGTATTATTCAAAAAAGATGAAAAAAAACAAAACAAAACATTTCATTTCACTAGTTACTTAAATTTTTTGTCTCGCTAAAAATTAACTTTTTTAAAAGTTACAATCTCGTAAGTGGCGCTCTCTATGGCGGTTCAAAATTCGTGTTCCTTATTCGAATTTTGACAATACTTTAATTTTTTCAAATTTTCACGCTTAATATTGATAATATTTTAAGATTAATAAAAAAAATTACTTAAAGGGGCCGCATTTTTTCACGACGGAACACGTACATGCGCCATCGCCCACTGCTGATTGGAACATTTTTGAAATGATGAAAAAATAATTAAAATCGGTCTGCGTGGGTACTAGTTATGCGCGAAGGAACATTAAAAAAACAAAAAATATCCCGATGAATGTGTAATAACCTCCTTCTCTTTTCGGTGAGAACGAATATAATTCGCTAAACTCGATATTATTTGAACAATTTCTTTCAAAAAATACATCAAATTATGTGTACCTTTTGTAACTGGTGAAGTATGATGTTTATGTGACTCTTAGTTTTATATCAATTTAATCCATTACTTTGGTTTAAAAAATTTGCCATCAATTAGTAAAAGAAACTAAAGTGGATATTGTGGATATTTACACTTCTGTCGTCAGGGATTAACAAAAGTGCGTCATCCTAAATTTGATGTTCATTTTTTTCTTTTTTTTGTTGACGTGTAGAGGCTTAGGACCGGGGAAATTTAAGGGGAAAAAAAACTTTTTCTCCTTAAAGTGAATGAAAAAAGCTACTACGATCAATTAAATGAAAAAGTTCTATCTAATTTCGAGTGCGATATTATAAGGCAGTGTGTGTGTTGATGTTGAATGAGAAAATTATAACGGAACGACACCGGTAATGAACACACGGAAAGAAATTCGGATAATCATTAATGGTGTTCAGCTTAGGCAAAGTTTTCCCATTGATGTAAACAGGCTAGCGAAATTTTTATTAAAGAATACAAGTCGACTACATGAATAGGCCTAATTGCGGGGGCGTCGCCTCTTGTACAATTTATTACATCTGTAATTTATATATCGACGTTAGTAGCCCAGTCTCGTAATTCATGTCTGTTTAGATTTATTTTGGTTTTGCGGATTTCATTGCACAGCTTTAGTTGGTATATAGTGTAATTTAGCATAATTCACAAACTTGAAAATCCTTCAGTTCCCTACAGATTTTGAAAGGGGCAAGAAAAAAAAGGAAAAAATGAATCAATTTCTTTGACTCAAACTTAACCGAGGATGAGACTATTTAAGTTTCGGGAAAAAAAAATCCATATAAACAGGGTGAAGCGCCGGGGCTGGATCAAGAGTTTTCTCTAATCTGTGAACATTTTTTGAGACGCACATTATACACCCTCGCTCTTCACTTGATTACCCGCAGTTAACGGACGTAGAAAAAAAAAAAAGTTGCAGCGAAAACCTACTTTAATCCCTAATAACCGTGCTTAAAATGTTGGCACGGGTTCTATATGTAGTCGGTACTTTTTTTTTTTTTTTTATGTTCTTCAAGTCGGGACCGTTACTCAAAAACAATTATAAGAAGAAAGAGTCAGTTCCGACCGGATATCGATTAATTATAATCGGTCAATGAGAATGACGAGTGGGGGGGATATGTAGGGAGCAGGAAGTATCTCAAAAAGCTGAAGTACAGAGCCTCCGTAGAAAGAAATATAATGTGATTGGCGTTGCAAGCAACTTCAACGTTTGAGTTAGTGAGGAAAAGGGAAGAAAAAGCGAAAGCGGGAAAAACATAACAAAGTATTAGATGGAGAGGCAACAACAGAAAACACGAATCAGAAGGAAGAGACTCTAGGTTGGACAAGATAAAATAATTATCAGACAGAGAATCATATATGCGAGACCCAGTCAGCCGGTATGAATTAATTAAGTCGGTGGCCTTCCCACCGAAATCACATTTAGGATCTTCATTAAGCCACACGCAGACGTTATACCAGACCGGCAGGCCCCGGGAATTCGTATCTCCCCTGACCATAACATAGCTCGGAAACAATTTTTTCGTAGAATAGTTGGAGATCCATACTTTGTTTCTAATGACACATTACATAATGATCTGCATGTTCCTTATGTTCATGAGTACTATGCTGAGCAGTATAGAAAATTCTTTGAAAAGCTGCCGGACAGTGGTGTAATATCAACGTGGTCAGCATGTATCACCAGGATCTTCCAGGCGTTCCACAAAGAAGGCTAAGAAGGAAGTGGTGCCGGGATGTATTAAATCATAGCTAACGATGGAGTACATACCAGAGCTGTTGCAGAAATAGTGCAAGCAGGCTCTCCCTACCTCAACAACGCACATGGTGTAGGGTAGGGGTATCAATGATACTGAACAATGCAGTGGAGGTAAGTAATAAGAGCCGTGTTCGTAAATAGTAAACTGAAAAAAAAAAAAAAAAAAAAAGGACCAGGTCCTGCGCTCTCCTCATCTGACCCATGTGCGTGGAGTAGAGTGGGATTATCGGTAACGGCGAGATCGTTTACGGTAGAAATAGATATTAAGATTAGATTAAGAGTTATACATAGTTAAAGTAATAATATTATAATTACTACTGTCAATGCTGTCACACCTCGATGGGGGTGATCAGTATAGAGTTATTGATTTATATTTAAGTATTGTTTAAAAAGAACTGTAGCGTCGCCAATAGTGGCCTAAGGGCTGGGGTGGTGTAAAAAAAAATAATAAAAAAAAAAAAAAACTCGGCTGACGCTTTCATCATTTGATATCTTCCAAAGTATGTAATCTCTCCAGCGTTGCCTGCTTCGGCAGCTTTGCGAACGTGTCAAAGTCACTAAACAATGTACTACGTCCTCTTATTCGGTATCCCCGGATTAATCTCAATGAACTTTTTTTTATTAACAGTGGATATGCAAAATTAGTAGTATTACGCATGTATTAAAGTCAACGTATTATCCTTGTTTGTTTTTTTTTTGTGGGCGCGCCAACGGCATTGACCCAACAACAGGAAAAGCTATCCTAGAAAACTAAATAGCTAGGCGGTTCGAAATGGACCTAAAAAAAAATGAACGCACCGCAAAGAGAAGAAGAAGGAAAGGAGAGGATAAAGAAAGCATTATAGGGAGTAGGGAGACCGAATGTCAAGAGCTGGCCGTATAAAAGGGAGCGTTCATTAAGAAGAGCAAGACACTCGAAGAGAAAATGTGATCAGCATCACATATATACGAAGAGGATCACAATCGTGAAGAGAACAATAAGGAGATAGCGACAGAGCAAATCGAAAGCAAGAGGAGCGGAGGAGAAAATGATTGATCCGCAGACGAATTAGGGAAACAATAGAAGAGCGACGGCAGAAAGGAATAGAGTGGAACCAGGACAGGGAACGAGGAATTGGCTGAATAAAACGGTAATACGAATGACGATTAGAAAAATAGGGAGGAATAAATATCCTGGCGTGATTGGATAAGAAAAGGATGTCTGAAGAAGGGAAATAGTTGAGGAACGAATCAAGACGACCAGCAGAACGAGGCAAAGAATCAGTTGCGTCATTGTCGTCAATTCCGGAATGACTGGGGATCAGAGAAAAGTCAATAAGAATAGAGCGGGAAGACTGCAGAGTGGAGTTGAGAGAATAATAATATCAGAGGAATGTAAAGGAGGAAAGAGTATCCTTTAGAGTCTGAAATTATGAGGAATTGGGAAAGCCCGCTTAAAGAGGAAATAAAAGAGTTAGCTTAAATTATCTATCCTCCACATATAATTTACTCGCTCGGAGATGACGTAGTAATGTTGGACTTAAATCCACCTATATTAGTTAATCACTTCAGTTCAGCCTCTCAAAAAGAAACTAATAATAATAATAATAATAATAATAATACCTAATAATAAAGGAAAACAAAGGTCAAAGTCGGGAAAACTGCGTTGTCAAATAGAAAAATTAAAGGCGGCCTTTAAAAATCTGTCTCAGGTTTTATCTGAAATTGTTTTGTTTTTTTTCTTTTCTTCGTTTTTATTTATGACGGTGGTGTTTCTTGAAAATGAGCGGATTATTTATGTAAATTTCTTTCTAAAAGATGAAATAGACAAAACGAGCGATGTTTACGACGATTAAAAGTTTTTTAAGCGCCTTTAATGTACTCTTCGTTATAATAATATATATTTCGAATGCGCTTCGGAAGATGCTAGCGAAATACAGAAAGACCACCTTTTTCCCACCACCGGCTGAAATGTTTTTAAGGAACACAAAAGCTCTTTGTGAGCGATTAAAACGGAGAATGCCCAAGAATATTCGTAAGCGACCTTTACGGAACCTTCAAACTTCCGAGTAGTTCAAAAAAAAAAAATTACAAACATTTCCGATCGAAAGCTGATGAAACAGCAGTACACCTATTTTTCTGAGAACCACTGGTAAGAGACAATGACTCTTAAATAGGTGAACGATATCGATTCTTTTTACTTATATTAAATTCACACGGTTCCGCGAGCACGTACAACGTCACTAATTGTAAAAATCCTATTTTATCATCAGCTATAATAACTCTGTACGAGAATCGATGTTTAAGAAAAGCGAATTATGTTACGTTTTTCATATTACATACTCGTATACTTGTTAAATAAAACATAAAATTTCTCGACAAAATTATATATATGTACTTTTAGGGTACGTACATCTATTAATTACGTAACCAGCCAGATCTCATCAAATCACATTTAAACTGAGGAGGGGATAATTGAAAACCTCACGTATCATCTTTTAGAGAATATACATTATTATACAAATAATGAAAAAAAAAAAAAAAAAAATTTTAATTTTTCTTTTACTTCTTTCGGAGAGTTCCCCATTATTAGGGAAGGTGATGTTGTTGTATGTTTTTGCATTTTACTGAATTTAAATAAATTTTCTTCAACAACTCCATAGCGTAAATCTCACGTGAGAGGAAGAAGTCCCACCAAATCTCACTAAATCTCACCAATGGGGGGGATGGGGGAGCCACATTAATAGGAAAACGGCTCACGTAATTAATGGGGGGGTGTCTCCTTACATTACATATATGTAATTTGATTATAATTTGATTATAATTTGATTATAATTTTATTATAATTTTATTAATTATCAGTAACGTTCCCCGATCGTAATATGTTTTTAAAGTATTTTAATTATATAAAACATCGGCGCATTGTATAAAATTATAGATTCTACATTTTTCCAATAACACGTAATTGAAGAAAATGGTATAACTTTGCTTGAAACAACTGCCCTTTCGGTGTTATTAAAAACGAATATTTATTCTTTCGGATTACACCCTCACTCCGCTGCATCGAGGATATTTCGTGCAGCCGACTATCGCCGGCTGGGCCAAACTATTCACCAGCCCCCCTTTGTTTGTTTAATTAGTTCGGCTACCCCCGTTACTATTAATCGGAGGACCACTATTGTACCAGAGGTGTGAGATATTTTTCTGTTGCCATACTTCTCTCTCTCTCTCTCTCTCTCTCTCTCTCTGTCTCTCTCTCTCTCTCTCTCTCTCTCTGTCTCTCTCTCTCTCTCTCTCTCGATGTATTAAGGTAGAGTGTGTAATTTCTTTTCCACTTAAGGAACTCTATGGACGTAAATTGGTAATACACGATCATCGTGTCAAATTGTGAAGGCTACACATATTATAGGCTATAAATCTTTTCCCAACTTCCCCCTATTATATTTGTAATATTGTTTTGGGGTCGTTACTCTGACTGCGGTGATCGCACGGTATGTTAAATTTTATACCTTCTTTTTTTACATTTCAACCTATTCAAGCTGGGTGATGTTTCTTTTTTTACAATTATTCAAAATACAGTTATAATTCACTTAGAATCCATATTACGATAACAACACCGACGGCGACATGCTTTGAAGACAATTCACGGTGGCTGTAAACGTTAAAAATTTAAACAGTGATAGTCAAAAATTAGCGATATTCGTTATCTTTTTTTTTTTTTTTTTTGGGAAGATCTGGATATTTCAAAATATTCGTACGACCAACTTTCATTTTTCACCTACTAATTAAATAAATTTCGCCATTTGTGGAATGTTTTGTTTATTTTTAATTTTCACGGCCGTATTTAAAAATTCGCGAACAACGGAAAGGGGTCGAAAACGTCTCCATGAAGTTTTCTAAATAAACGACTAAACTGGAACGGTATTTAAACAAAATGATATTGCGACGCGATATTAGTTTTCAATGTATTTTCCGCTGTGCCCGGCATCGTCTAAACTGCTAAAAAACGAAAATGTTTACTTTTGTACTTCCACGCACGGTATAATAGGGAGAAGGATTGCTGTAGACAATGCAGTCTGTGACATTCAGATGTCGCGATAGTCGTGTACAGTTGTTATGCAACGAAGGATTTTATTCGATGCTCTTAAATTCTCAAATTTTAATTAATTCGATTAACCTAAAATTATTTCATCGGGTAAAACTGTCGGCCGATGTTGCTGAGCGAACGGAGGCCTAATAACAATTCGAGCCTTCATTTCTGCTAATTATTTAATAATATTTAATTAATATCGAAAGAGAACATGCAAAAAAAAAACAGAAAAAAACAAAACAAAAAAAAAACGTTGAAAACATCGAAATAACAGTTGTCCATACACGTTTTTATCCGATATAGAAAATTTACGTAATTATTGCGCAACGTTCCTTATAGTGGCGCCCATGCCGACACACACACACACACATTGTATAAATACGTCACACGTGGGGGCATTTCCGTACTTTCAATTACTACACCTTCGTAATCGGTTGACGGTAAAAGGTTTTCTTACGTGGTAGAATAATGAGATGCGAAAACTTACGAGTGTGTCCGGCGAATTTCGAAATCAATTTTCGAAATAAGCACAATAATAAAGTACGGTAATAAAATAAAGTCAAAATACTCGGTCATGTGGAAACTCTTTTTTTTTGTAGCCGTCTACTCTGCATGACGGAGACAAGCGCGTTTATAGACTGGCCGAAAGTATAGGCGCTCCTCCCCCGCCCGGTTATATAGATTATTGCCTGTTTATCGGATTTAAAAATTATATTACTTCAGTCGATTTCGAATTATTCGAAAACCCCGTCTCCTCCGTAATATACACGCGTACAATAATATTGTATCGCATATATATCTGAATAAGCCGTTTTATTTACTAACTCTAAAAGCGTTCTTTTCATTATGTTTTTCTAAAATATTCAAATGGAAAAATTGTCCCGAAAACAGGAAAGAAAAAAACATATCTCACTTTTCCAAAAGCCAAAATCTTGTGCCGGTCAGGGAAGAAGCGTAAGGATTTCGGAAAAATGCGGCGTATATTCCTTAATTCCTCAACAAACCATTTTTGATTTCTATATTTTTATAGTTTAAAAAAAAGTTTTCCTTAAAAAAGTGTATACATTACTAATAAACAAATCTATATATGAGAGAGAGACCCTTTCGAGGAATTAATTACAAACGGCGTAAGATCAGATTCGAGCAATTTTAATAAAAACAAAATACGTTACAACCGAGTGTGTTAGATGATCATCGGAAATGATAAAGTATTATTCAAAATTACATACAAGAAAGCTCGTACCGCAAGCTAGGCGGTAAAACGCTAAAACGACGGCAGAAAGCTAGAACAGACTATCAACAGTCGCTATCAAATCGTTTCCGACCAATTCCGTACACCTTTTCAATGTGTAATGCTTAGAGCTTCGAAAATTCGAATTAGTTCTGGAAACTTATCTTCCAGTCAGTTGCACCGGTCTACGTCATCAAGAGTCCTGTGTCGAGCCACGTAATTCGTTTATTGGTGACACCGAGAGGTTTTGCGATTGTAGTAATAGTACCAAAATTGTGTTTCGTTCGGTGCATAACATCAAGTTGTTGTTCCGGGTTATTAGTATCATTTGATGACCCCCCGATGGTAACCTCGGCTAAAAATTTTTCCTTAACGCACGGGTCGTAATATCTTCTACGGGCATGGTTGCGGTTTCGTAACCCCCCTCTTTTGTAATTCATTTTGTACGATGTTTGGTAAGTGACGATAAAGTGAAAAGGCATCGAGTTTCATGTTTTTTCCAGTAAATCGGAATAGATCCGAAAGTATCTGTAAAATATCTAAAAATAGAGTTGTTTAATATTTTTTTTGCTCGGATAAAATGTTTCGATTAAAATCGAACTATCCTAACAAATATTGGAGAAAAAAAATTGTACAAAAAAAATCTTGCTGGGAAATGTGTTTTACCGATTTTTTATTGCCGGTGTAAGTAATATCGTTATTATTTTTTTCTTATTTCGTGAGAGTCTGCACCTTTTCAATAGCCGTACCAACCGCGCGGCGGAGTTTGTTTTAAGCTCGCGAAATCCAAATTCCATTACCTATCGAGTTTCGAAAACCGGCGGGGAAATATCGTCCAATCCGAACTCGGTACTATAATAGTGCTGGTTTAAGAGAAAAATCTTAAGCATCTAACAATTATTTTGGGGCAACTGAAGTCACTCGCGGAATCGGTAGTTACCAGTATTTTTTTTTTCTTTTTACTTAACTCGGCAGACTATTTGTACCAGCGGCGGTAAGGATTTTTTCCGTGAACATTGGACGCGTGACAGAGGCTCTGAATTTATTTTTCCAACGAAAATAACTTTAGGTAAGAAAGTTTTGAACTTCATTAGGAGGTTTTTGCATAAATTTCTGTGGAAGGTAATTAAGTTTATAATAAGCGACTCTCAATTGCCAAATTCCGTGCGAACTTTCGGTTGTATTATTTTCTAAAACGATTAGAAAATCATCTTTACTAGTGTACTACACAGTTGATTAGGATGGTTGCGTACCGATGAAAGTTAGAATTGGAAATATCAAAATCTTTATCGGGCGCAAGCCTGAATAAATGAAAAATTACTAAAACTACATCGCGGGAACGGAAAAACCGATCTTCCGCGGGAAAGTAAGCTTAATATACACTTTTTTAAAAGCATTTTCCTTTTTTATTTGCAAACAAGTAAGAGAGAGATCAAGAAGAGCATAATGGCCTGGCTCATCCAAAACAAAAAAAAAAACACCTTAATACTCAGAACCTTACATTGTTCGACGAAAACAACTTCACTGCACCTGTTTATCAGACACCGTCCGCACAGTTCATGCTAAAGTCCAGACTTTCCATCAATTCTCAATTATCCGTGGATGGCTTGAAGCATTCTCTCGATGCGCAGTTTCTATCCCCTACTGTTGTACTGTCCTATTTTCAGCGCGGTGTACACAAATATAGAATGTACGTAATAAAACACCATTGCTGCGTATAGGGTTTTCCGTTTAACTAACTAATGATCTCAGATTAAATACCTCTCTAGATAAAATGCCATATAATATCCTGCTTATTAGTAAGTTCGTAAAATATACGAATAAATATTCAAAATAGGGTAGTAATATTTTTCGACGGAGAGATAGTACCACATCTTTAAAATACTAAAAGAAACATTTAATATCGGCTAAGAGATTTAACCCAGACGTCCGAATTATCGTTCATCTTCTAATCGAGAAAGGAAAAGGCAAAGAGATATTATATTAGTGAGGAGTAACCCGAAAATGATCGAAATGTTCATCCCCGGTTTCCTCTTTCCTAGTTCAATATAAACTAGTCTCATTTAGGTAATTATCTTTTTAAATAAAGACGCGACACTGTCCAAAAAGAACGATTACTAGTGTGTCATTTAACGTTTTAGATGTTTAATCTTATTAAGCTGTTATGAATCATTTTTCATTCTTTTTGATATTTTCGAGATTTAATTTTAGCGCCCTGGATCATCAGGTATAAACGAAATCGGAAATTGAATATTGGTTATAGCAGAGAATTACCGTGGGGGGAGGGGGTAAAGGCGATAATCTAAAAGTAGAAAGTACCTCTGGCCCCAGTATCCTCTTTAGATCCATTAGGCATAATTATGAAAAGCTTAATTACGCAATCCCCGACGCCGTTTTAAAACGGTATGCTTTGCTTATTTGCAAAAAACTCGGTGGTCACCCCTAAAATGCTCACCCGTTTAAATCCAGACCACCTGTGATATCTTGATTAATTTTTTTGTGTATCGAATAGTTTGATAGAAAAAAAAATAAAAAAATCTTCCTGCGTTCTCTAATTTATTCGTTTTTTTTTTTTTTTTTTGTTTTATTCAATATTTATTAACAATCGCTCTTTTAGAAAAATAAAAGATAAAAGACAGTAACCAAAAAAGGTATTTAAAATTTTAACCAAAAAATCGAATTTTTCTAAAACCTTCTTTCCATTTATTTATTTATTTAAAAAAAAAAAAAAAAAAAATTTTGACCAGTCAGCCGCTGTATGGAAAATATTTGAGCACGAGAAGATATAAACACACCGATAATAGCAACCGGGGTAACTATGTATTTTTTCCTTTCGACCGTTATTTCGTGGAAGTATTTTAGATGTTTCTCGTTCCACTTTTTTTTTTTTTGTAACACCACAATTATTTATTACAGGTGATCAAGTTTTTTAGTGAAGATATTAACCAAACCGCAAATTCTTCCGCGGAGATAATATTATTCAGCTATGCATTATATCAGACGGCTACTATTTATAAACAGCCAGATGACTTTAATGGTGCTTTGTTTGTGCCGTGTCAAAAGTGCCCGAACGAAAATAGTCTCAAGTTTTAAATGAGCTCTTCCGGAAGAAAAGAAATTCACAGGAACCCGTTCGACTTTTCATCGTTTCTCCCTTAAAAGTATTACTCGGCTAATTAAAAACCAGCAGCGCGCATCAGCCGCTAATTAATCTTAAGATTTTTTGACTATGACGCGCGATTTTCTCCGTTTTTTCTTTTAATAAACCAAACAGTGTAATTATCAGCGCACCTAGAACCACGTGCAACGAATTTATTTTAACTACTATAATGTAATAACCCGGCCGGTCTTGTTTGTTTTTCATTTTTTTCATTTTTTCATTTTTTTTTGTTTTTTTTTTTTCGATGCCTTGATAGACAGCAAAATCTAGAGTGGCCCCAACTTACGTACACTTAATTAATTTGTAATATTATTAAAGTGAATTCGGGCGCCTAATTTCTATTAGGAAATTGTTGATGCGGTATAATTCTGGCATTCTTAAAGATGACAGCGTGGTGTTGCAGCGATTATCGAACTGTTGTTTGATAAGCGGCTATTATACACGACCTTAACGCTATGCAAAACCCGGCTATTGATTTCAAATACCTGAAAACGGTATCATTTAATTATGCCAAAGCATCCGAAATCGAATGTGTTAGCTTCTTCCTGCTCTTGATGACTTAGACGAGAAGGTGTTGCCGAAATCGCATCGGATCGCGATAAATACAAATGTCTTAAATGACGGAAGAAAAAGATAGTAGGAAGTCTGCTAGCGAATCTTGAAAAAAAATCTTTTTACACAGGTTGGTAACGCGATATATAATTTTCTGTTCTTAACAATCACCATCCCGTCGCTTATCATATGCAAGTCTCCCTATATGTTGAATTCTAATTGCCGACTTGCAAAAAGAAGAAGATTGTGTTATATGGTTCGTCTTGTATGTTTTTTTTCTTCTTTTTTTGTATTTTCATGCAAACCGATACTGACTGTTTGTCCATTAGAAAGTGTACCCCATTCACAACAGTAGTACCATATGTAAGTACTGATGAAAATCAGAGAACATAAACTGAGTATTCTCGTCGAAAAACGTAAAAATATGTAGCTCCCTCGAATAATTTCTTGTCAAGCGGTTGGTTTGAAATACCATCAACTTGCCGAATGACCATGGAAAAATGTAGCTTTAAAAAAACCTTAATTACAGTACGAGGCGCCAAATTAAAATTACTATATCTAAAAACAATTTAACGAGCATATTTAATGGAATTTTTAATTATTATTGCAATCTGTGATTTCGTACCTACTCTTATTTATCAGTGTTCCATGAGAATTACGATAATATCACCGCTTAAGCTATAAATCACTTTGAAATATATTTTCTTAATGGGGGGGGGGAATTATTTTTTACTTTTTATCGTATTTTTATTAAATTAATATTTTTTTTACTTCTTCTTCTTTGTGTATTGATCCTACACGGAGACTAAAAGATTCACAGGCTATCCCTTGAAACGGCCGACTGGAATAATTTTACTGATGAGCAGTCGAACCAGCAGCGGCGTGAATCCCTCATCCACGAATTTTTCCGACGACCAACACAGATCTTTTTTAGTGCTTGTTTATATTACATCTTTATAATAAATCTTGAAGTCGGTATTTAAAAAAAAAAAAAAAAAACATTTTATTATAATTAATTTAATAAATTGTAATTCGGCATATATTGCATACTCAATTTACGAATAATCTGTCGAAAACAAACTAATTAAATGATACCGAAGGCTGTGTGATCAGTAGAGAACTTTAATATGTAAAAAAAGGAGAATTAGGGCACATCTTTTTCTTCTCCAAATCACCCTGCAGCCTTACTAACATGTCCCGCGATAATGATTTGTAAAAGTAATTAAGCTTTTTTTTTTTTTTTTTCTGGGCTCGTCAACCAGGGACCTCACCCAGAAACAATAGGAGGAAGTCTTTCAAGTGATTAAAACTTGATTCGATCGGAAATGAAATAAAGAAACCAATGGCAGGAACAATAGACACTGATGAGAAGGAATGGACAGGATATAGGAAGCACAGCAGGGAGCAGGAAGAACTTAAAGAGTAGTAAATAAAGAGAAGAGCGTTCCGCAGAAAGACATTACCGGGACTTTATTCTAAGAATCAATTAAGTCTGGTGTATCGCCAAAAACAAACATTATCACGCCGTTCGCTAAAATTATATAAAATTATAAACTAGTTAAATATAATTAACAAAAATAACGCAAACAACAGAAAGTGTGCATTATACTTTCGTAATTCGACTTCAATCCACGCGCCGCCCAAAAAAATTTATCACAAAGAAAAAAAAAAAAGACTTCAGTCTATCATCAGTTAAGAGCACTAAAGTATACGATTATACAGAGTATTCAGGAATTCCTAACGCGTATTAATGTGCGGAATTCGCCGACAAAAACAAACCCGGTGGTAACGGGGAATTCCTTACAAGTTTCAAAAGAAATGGAAATTTATCAGTATTTTTAACTTGGCTAGCGAGGAAAAATCGGCTACATTAATTTCGTTTTAGTTTTTTTAATGTGTTTTTTATTATTTTTTAGTGCTTTTTATTGTTTTTTTATTGTTTTTTTATTGTTTTTATCTTTTTGCTTCTTTTTTTTTTTTTTTTTTTTTTGGATTCATCATTTAACATTATTTTTTATTTTATGGCGAATTTAGATGCCACACCACCCCTTGAGCGTGTTTTATGTCAATTAAATATTTTTAGTAGTTTTATTTGATTTCAATTTAAAAATAGACCTTTCGAAATAAGTTGTCATTATTATTATTATTATTATTATATATATATATATTTAATGACGCTCGACTATAACTATAGACTCAAATCGTGATCACCCTCTTTGTTGAACTGTTGAAATATAATTACGAAAATAATACCTAAGAACTGTACATACATAGTAATTCAGATCCAGTCCGTCCAAAAATTTAGAAGCACCTCAATTTTTCTTAAAAATGACAGAAAGACATTAACAATGATGTGCCATATGTTTAATGTACAATTATTTAGAAACTCAGATTCAAACATAATCTAGCACATATTTTGCAAAGAAGTTATAATAACAGTAGTAACGATATATATATATATATATATATATATATATATATATATATATATATATGTTTAGTTAATAGATGAACTGGTGAATAGATGATTTTGGATAAATTTAATCAATTTTAAAATAATGCAAAGAGTGTAATAATCATACTATATATCAGAATTGTTCAGCAATGTCGTGAAAATATTCTCGTACATTGTTAAATAAATATAAAAGCATAGGTCGAAACCGATATATAAATTCGATTTATTAATAAATATATGAAAAACAGACAAAAGGGTGAATAAAACGGCATCAGTAATATAATTTTCGGTTCAAGCTCAAAAATGAAGTTGGCAAATTCGTTCTTTGATTTTTTTCTAATAGGTGGCAATTAAGGAGGAAAAACGTTTTATATTGTAGGAATATTTACGTAAAAATCGCACGGAATAACGGATGTATGTTCGTTTTTCACACTTTAGCTTCATTTCTGTATTCCATGCTCTGTATTCAGTTCGCAAGAGTAAAATGACGGACCTTGTTTAGATAAAGAATTAATTCGCCAAAAAAAAAAAAAAAATAGGACAGAAAAAAACGAAATAAACAACAAAACATACGTGTAAGCTCTGACGTTAATATAATCGTTTAGCGTATTTTAAGAGAAGAAAAAATTCGAAATTGTACGTACACTTGCCAAGTATAAAGTTTGGACAAAGAGAGATTGTTCCGGATTTGTTTGTATAAAACGAATTCGTGATGTCACGCTCGACCGCAATTAATAAAAAATACGGAAAAATGTTAAACGACAATGACGTCAAAAGGAGTATGATGAAAACTATAGAAGACCGTCGTAAATTACTAGCGTTATTATTACAACGCAGGGAACTGGTTTCGTCTTCGAAAGTCTGTTCCGGTTCAAACAGGAGCGCGGTGATACATTTCGTTCATGCTTTTCAGTTAGTTTTTATTAATTAATTAATAAGATAGCCCAGTCTTTCTTAATGCAACTCGAATAGAAGCAGAACGAATAAGATTTATTTGCCTCGTGAACCGGTTTACACGCTAAGCCGATGCAAAAATAGTGTCTATACCTTTCAATAATATCTGTATTAATAGTTCCGCAAATACGCGTAAAAATATAGTCGTAACATTTAAAAACAAATATTCATCAATACGTTTTACAATATATTCTACGTATACGAAGGAAATGAACACAAAGAAGCAATAGGTATTATTGACTCAAGATTAATCTTGTTCAACCACCGTATTTGTTATCACAGAGTTCGATGTGATTGCTAAAGGAATCTGTTTTTTAACCATTATAAATAACACAGTTTTCGCCAATTATAATAGTTCCTGGTAAAAACAAGGTCTTTTTTTCTTTTTTTTCTTTTTTTTTTTTTTTTGACACAACTGTAAATACGAATGATATTAACATTTATAATTATATTTAATATTTGTTAGCGAAACGTTATTAGAAAGTTATTATATAATATTGACGACGGCTTTTTAAATGGTATTACAAAATTTTTTTAGGACTCTGGAGTGAGTATGCTGAATGAAAGGTTTTAGTTATGAAATCGATAAAAATATTCAAAGTTACAAGAATATTGAGAGAGTGTTGTTTTGACTATTAAAATTTTCTGATTCATAAATTTTATCTTTGGCAATTTCTTTACGATAACAAAGCTCTAAATGTTTTTCAAAAATATTACATTCGGTTGAGCTTTTTTATTAGAAGCCTTGTAGAGAATTAAACGTAAGACGAACAACCGCGAAAAGTTGCCTCTCGTTGTTTTATGATTACTCTAGTAATTGATTATTTTTCTGTTTTTTTATAATTTTTCTTTTTCCTTATCGATAAACATCGTCTATTGAACGCAAAAACTTACAAGAAAAGAAAGCGTTATGCTAAAAAAATTAATATCATTCTTCGCAGTAAACGAAAACGTATTTCAATGTTTCAGCAAACGTAACAAAAAAGCAAATAACGTAATGAATAAACAGAACACTAAAAGGAAAAACGACATTATCATCCCAAAAAGTAACTTTTGTTTAAACTTCTCTTCTTTCGCTCAATTCTCCATGCAGAATCTATTGCTATTCTACGTGCTGCCCTCTTTGTTCCCTCATCAATTAGTTTTTCATCAAGTGATCGTTAGCTCGGATTCAAAAAAAATGATCTAACCTTCCTGCAACCCGTCCGACTGTGTAATACTTCTCTCATACACTATCTCATCAATGACTTTTTTTCTCTTTCACTCGATCGAGATCGATCTTTTGTGTACTTCGGGTCGTTTAGACGTTCTCCGGTTATTTTCAGTTCATAATACTCTTTCCATAAACTACCTATTCCAGACTGGTTCTTCTTCATTTTCTAATTTTGACTCCTTTCGCCTCTCTATTCAATCATTTCTTCCTGCGTGCCCCAACTTTCCCTCTCTTAGTCGCTCTACAATTCAACTACTTGGCGCCTTCCTTTTTCCTCATAGTCTCCTTCCTGTATCATTTTCTTGTTTTGTTTTTTTTTCCCCCCGGAATTCTGCGTAGCTACCGAGGCTATTACGATAACGACAGGATTCCTAAATGACGCGAAACAGATTAGTTACGTGGAGAAATTGGATAGTGTCTGCGATATTCGAAGACGAGTTAGCCAGAGATGACCGCAAAGACACTGTGCCGAAATTAGACCGCTAAAGAGCCAAAAAAGAGCACTTCAGGAGCAGGTGTTTTATTGAGGGAGTAGGGGAGAGGAAACAAAAGGAGCATGCAACAAGAGGGTCGAAGTTAAGTAAAAGCTGATTGTGTTTCAGAGAAATATGTCCGATGCGGAGCGTTGTAATAGCAACAAATACAATGCTTTATCTCCCTAAAAAAAGAAAACTTGTTGCAAGCCTTGTTTCCATCGAGATTAGAGATTTTATTCAGTCAGAGGGAGAAGGAGGAGAACAAGGCACTAAGCACAACAGAGCTGATAAAATATTACCCACAAGCCCAACGTGGTGGCCCGCGCTCACAGGAAACTAATCTAGTGGGTGGATAATATACCAGCTGGAGGAATAGGGATTGGATTAAAATGGTTATATAGTTCTCTAGGGTTTGTTGGGAAAGGGAATCTAAAGTTGCACGCGAATTAGATACGATCAAACTGCGAATGCTGGGCGGAAGGGATTTAACTACAGATTCAAGGGCTAGGAATATGCCATAAAGTTCGGCATCGAAAACCGAACGCAATGGTGTCATGAAGCCGGGACGAAACCAGATCAGGGTAAAAGGAACAAGCAGTAGTGGACGATTCGGAACCAGGGCACAATTTTTTCGCACCATCACTATAGTAGGACTGATGGTTTTAATAACTCTGTAGGGTCGAGAAAATCCTGGCATGAATGGTAGAAGGGGAAACGTTTCCCTTGGAGAACTGGCTAAACGAATAATCTACAACGGCTGGGTAGTCCAGGGCGGAAAAAGAGGTGGTATATTAATATTTTTTGAGTGCTGAGGGCTCGATGTTGAAGTCTTATAGAATTTCGTGATTGACGGGGGACAGCACCATTAGGAAGTGGAGGATAAGAATGGCGAAGTCGGAGGAGGAAAACTTTTAGAGACGACGCAAGGAGTGAAAGGATCTTTGAAAGTGCGTGAGCGGCTAGTCCAATAAAGATCGGAATAATCTATGAGTACGGGACGTGTGATGCGCACCTTTTTTTCTTTTTTTCTTCTTCTTCGTTAGCGATCATCAGTTCACTGCTGGGGACGAAGGCCTCCCTCAATTTTTTGCAAACGCTGCGATCTTGAACACTTTTTGTTGCCAATTTGCTCTGCTTTTTTTTTTTTACTAGAGTAAAATTACCTGGGCAGAAAGAACACGTCATAAAGAGAAGTGAAAGTTTTTCTCGTACTTGCGATCACACTGTATTGTACTAATAAAATTTTAATAAATTGCTAATTCGTTTAAATAAGTTCTGTAACAGCATATACATATAACTGCTATATTATTCTGCTTTATAAAATATTAATTAAAATATAAATCATTTCTGAATTTTTGTATTAAAATCATGCAAGATCCGGTGTAATGAATTTAACAATAACTTGCGAATAAAATTACGTAGCTAGGAAAATATTATCCTTTATATTCGATGATAAATATTTTCCATTTTCTTCCTATTTACTATTCGTCATTTTTTCTTTCGGAAATTTTCCGTTTTTCAAAAAAGAGGAATAAATTCTTCCAAAGCAATACTGAAAAATTTAACACTGGCTGAATATCCGCCATAAATTACTCGGGGAAACCGAACGTTTTCCCGCCATTATTAAATGTCATTTTCAGAACGTAAATTTTAAACAGTTCAATTAGATTTTGATTAACCTTCAAAATTAATTTTCGGACGATGCTGTTCTTTTCCTGAAATTGTAAACCAAATCGTTTACATATATATATATCCACATTTATACATGGTCGTTTATTTATTTATATAAAATACGAGAGAAGCTTAATTGAAAAAAATAAATAAAATAGTAACGGAACTTAATTTTTTTTCTTTTGCTTATTCGACACTGCAACTATCACAATAAAATTAAATAACCAGATATTTAAAGTTAAATATTAAAAGTGCAATTTAAACATTTCTACTAATATTCGCTCATCAGAAAAGTTTAAAGAAGTCATGTTTTAAAATAAATTGTATCAATATATAACCCACGCTCCTCATATATCTATGTATGTATGTAGGCGTGTAAAGCAAAATTTCTCTAATATAAAAATCAGGGCTTTAAGCAACGGTCACGAGAAAATTAAATACTGTAAATCATCTGATAAGTAGCAGATACTAAAATTAAAAATTCAAATAGAACCGTTTTGAAGCGGTGTAAAGTCGCGGCTATACACTATTTGCTATTAAAAACGGAGCCCCTCGAGGGGGAAAGGAGGTGTGTCAGAAATAGATAAAAGAATAATACCGGTTTATTAACAACGTGAAATCAATCGTTTTATCGAATTTTTAAAGGATTCTACAAAGACGGGTTTGATAAATAAAAAAGCTAGGTCGCTGTGTCGATGTTTTGGCGATCGTTCTGTAGGAGAAAAGTTTTAATTTCTCATCTGATTCTCTTAAATAACAGGGAATGCGCGAATGATGAAAATTAAATTAACAACATATACGAGTTTAATGTGGAGAAAATAGTTTTCGTTCAAATATAGATTTGGACCATTCACAGACATCAGGGCGAATGTGCGTCGATGGGGAAAATAGACCGATGAGAACGAGCGTTTGCTTTGATCGGAGTTATTTGATAAAATCCGAAAACAGATTGAACGAATTTTGAGAACGAGCGAAGAAAGGCGGTATGATACGGGCAATATTACAAATGATGGTGCGGTAAAGTAGGATGTCTAACAGCGCGCAGTAGCGTGAATGTGATACCGCTGCCATATCTGAGATTAGGAAGTTAGTGTTACTAAAGTAAACATCGGCACTTGCTAGGATGCTCCGAATTAGAAAATTAATGTTGTCGCAATAAAATGAATCTCAGATACTTATTAGGCTGTAATTGGGAGGTTAAGGTTCACACTGTAGCAAACTGGACAACAAAGAACCAGCTCTTTCCGGCTCATTCTGAATTTCTTTCGTTATTCGATTTTATTAATTAGACAAGCTCGTTAACTTTGAAAGTTACCGAGACGAAAAGTTTACCCGGCTGAGCAGCTTAACTCTGTTGAACAAATGCCTAAACTGAAATATTGAACTGGGTACCACAGAAATCTGGAAGAGTAAAGGCAGATCCCAAATGAGTTCTTAATATTCTCTTCAGATCCGTTAGATCCTTAAGTACGTTGTGAACCCTAATAACTTCACAATGCACGATACTTCATCGAAATTTTTTTAGAAGTTTCAACGTGCATCAGCGGCATTCGAAACCAATTTTACTCGAACGAAATACCACACTGCCTAACCAAGTACGGCACAGCAACTGCCCCCCCCCCCATTAAGAAAACGGGACTTCACTTTTACTATTTGTAAATTACGTCTGAATGTTATTGAATAATAAGCCAATGCTCACAATTCTAACACAGAAAGAGTTGAAGTTTAAATTTCTCAGCGGGTTAAGATTCAGAAACTGATACATTTAATATTTCAAACAGTTTCCCTTGTTTTCCATCCTAAAGATAGACACAAGAGCGTATCAATCATATCACAAATTCCAAGCAACTAGCATAGCTGTCTACTTCGTAGTCCTAACTTTATTCGTTACATCTTAAATAATACATAGTAGTCAAACCGTGGTGTTATAAAACCATTTTTTAGGGATGCGTATTCAAGTACTTCTTTCCTTCTTTTTTCCATTTATTTATTTATATTTATTTTCGTTTATTCTTAGATATTTGTTTATATATTTCGGTTCGCCAACAGCAGCGACATGACCCAACATAAAATGTATCTTAATAATTTTCCGCATTTTCAATGTGCAGAAAAACGTGATTTAAATCAAGTTACACTCAGATACCTAATCGACTACGCTATATGACAGCTGACTGCAAATTCAGTCATCTAACCCCTCCCGTTAGAATAAATAGCAGTTATTACTTAATTGTCTTCATTAGAAAGCAGCTAAACGAAATACCGTCTTATACATTCTTTTCCAATTTTAACGTTAAATCAAAACCAAATATCCTTTTAAAATTGTATCTTATCCGTCAAACGGTACATGTTGTTCAGAGTGCTATAAAAGTCTTAGTAGTTAAAAAAATAAATAAAAAATAATACAATTATTACATAAAATTAATCTCTTTTTTGTTTTTCTGAAAAAATACTGACCCCAAAATTTTTATCCATTTACTTAACGTTATAATCACGTAAAACGTACACTTGAAAAGAAACTATATATATATATATATATATATACGAGTATATATATTAATTACAACGTAATTCTTAGGCTACCCCCCATTAGAAAAAATGTCCCAATTTTATGTAACGTTTGTTATATTTTATAAAATTTTTGTAATTGTTATTTTACAAATGTTACAATTTTATGTAATGAAAAATGTAACGAAAAAATGTCTTAATTTTATATAATGAAAGTTAAATGTTAGGATAGAATTTTTGTGATTATGTTATTTTTTTTGTGTTGATGACAGTAAGAATTACGTTGTAAATTTTGATCATTTTATGCAAAGTATAGAAGAGAAAGAGACAGAAATGGAAGCAAGAGGGGCCAAGGGGCGCATCCCCTTGCGAGGCCAAAATGGCTGAGTTACATATATACATATATATATATATATATATATCGGATAATTTATAAAATTTAATAAGGCTACTTGTACGCGCCGCGTAATTAATAGTTCGTATGAAATTTATCAATATCTGTTTTTGTATTCGGGTAGAGTACAAATTTCCTGGCTGTGCAAATTTCGTTCTTTTTTTGTTTATACGCCGTGTCGCTTTACTAAGTGCATTATTAGAACTAATTAGATAATTGGAAATCCTGCTTCGGAGCTACCATTAAAAGTGGTCCTTATTAACGATTCCGCAAAATATAAAATCCCGGATATGACCAGCAGACTGTAACAAAAGAAGAATATGTTTATAGAATGCCTAATCGAAGTTTTTTCGTACATGGCAGCTCCAAAAACTCACCAAATATCTCTTTCCTTTAGCAATTATTGGTAAGTTATTAGTGTTAAAAAAGACAAAAAGATATTTTTACCGACAATGAATTTATATTACCGTCATATAATTTCGTTTTAGCAGCAGAGGAGATATTGAATTCTGCAAAGTGTTTAATAAACAAGCAACGAAGGAGGGCTTTGTGAGTATTCGCAAAAGTTTTCGTTGTATCCGTTGCCTCTTAGTCGCCGACAGTGTTCGTCGTGAATGATAGAAAAAAGGTTCTATAGCCCCCGGATCCCCCTGTGAAAAAAAAGCAAAAGAAGGGGAAAAAGGTAATTCGATAAGTCGAAATATTTGTATGATAACTCGCTCAATAACTAGTTGAAGCTGTCGCGATTGCTTCTTCAGCTTAGATTGTCTGGAGTTTGTTTCGGCATGTGATGCAAACGCTGAGCTCCGGTAATTTCTCCTCCGGTGACGATGAATAATAGAGGCAAATATGTTTATGTTATTACTCATCCTCGCCTACTGTTATTAAAAAGAAATTATGTATCTCGACAGTGCGGTAACAGTGTGGCGATTTATTTATTTAAGTAGAAACGCAACTGGGATATCCGGGCACCGACTGTGTATTCACGCGAGGAGTCGTCCTTGAACGAGGAGAATCCGAAGAGGCCGAAACAATGGGAATAATTAATAAACCGAGCTGATGAAATATAAAATGAACGAAATCAGTTCCGTTTCGGTTAAACTGGACACAAGCGTCATCGGCGGGAACTTACCGAAGATGGCGTAGAAAAAGCTGTTAACCTAGTGTGCAGTCGGTAGTCCGTAAGACAAAACGATCGCTCGGAATTTAAATTACCTTGGCTTTGACCGCTCTTTAATGCATCGATCTCTCTGGTCCGGGATACACTGACCTCGAAAGCATACTCAACTCGTCCGGACAGAGATGTATTTCGTCGTCGAATTGCGTAAAAACCGAAAGAACTGCACTCATGATTTGATTCATTCAGAAGTGAAGACACAACTTGTATACTTTTTACAAGTATTCGTTCAACCGAAGTCATCAATATAATTTGCCGATAGCAATAAGTAGCCACCGTCACATCATAGCTCCTGTTCCCGTTCAATATTGCAGAGTACAAGCGAAATCAGAAAATTAAAAACAATTCTATTACCCCTTAGGGAAAACAATTTTAACTGGTACAGACACCTTGCTTAAGAATTTTTTTATTTTTAAACATCTGGCAAGCGTAAGCTTTCCGAACCACCGTTAAATATAAAAAGAACAAAAAATAGTGCCTTAGTCGAAAATTAACGGGGCGTTAGAAGTTAATGTTTTTTTTACCGAATGCAATAAATTTTTAAAGAGGAGACGAAAAAAGAAAAAAAAAAAAGTACACTAAAGTAAAGACAAAATTACTAAAAACTACAACAAAAACTATTTGTGTAATACGAATAACAATGCAGTCAAACACAAAAAAATCTTGCATGTTTTTGTTGTTTTTTTTTATTCTTTTTGGGCTCCTCATCGAAGGACATTCACCCAGAAACAAATAGTAAGGAATGAAGTCGGTTATATTTTAATCTGATCAGAAATCTTTGCTAAAAAGGCAACCAATGTAGCAGGAATAATTAATCTGGGAAGAAAAAGACAGGATATAGGAAGCACAATAAGGAGCAGGAAGCCTCAACAAATAAGAATACAAAATGCTCCACAGAAATATATGTTACATATAACAATAAATATGTACATGCGAGACTTTTGTAGTGTTTATCTCCACATTGCAATTCATTTTCGTTATAGATTATAGTAATTTTTTCTTTACTTCAATGCACTTTTATTTTTTTGTTTTCTTTTTTTTTTTTGTCTCCTCGTTAAAAATTAATTATAAAGTTTCATTTCTAACGCCGTTAGTTTTCGACTGACGCACAGTTTTCTTTGCGGCCTCACTGACTAAAAATAAATACCACACAAACTTCATCATGTTTACAACTTTTATTTGAAAATAATAGAAATAGACTACGAATTAATATTTGCCATAATAAACGTTTTACTCAAATTTTCTTATCTATTATAAAGTAGTAATATTTTTTGTTACCTATGCGCCAGTAAACACTTGATTTAATTTTTTCCTATACTCTTTTCTGTCGTCTCTACGTTCCAATGAACGAGCATTAGAAAAGGACACAAGTACATTTCAACAGATTTTGTTAGCTCGCCGAGTTTACTCCCTATCTCAAAACTCGCAGTGTCCCATAAAAAGTTCCACTTCAAAAAATAGAAACAAAAACCACCCGGCGACTATTCTCGGCATTTCCTCTTTGTGCGGATCGTTAACGATTTTATTTTTAAATAACGCGGTTGGATTTTTATTTTCGTTATTTATTAACAAATTTTCTCTCTCTCTCTCTCTCTCTCTCGTTATGCGGGCATTAGAAAAGAACGTAAACAGATTTTGTTAGCTCGGCGAGTCCTATCTCAAAACTCGTAGTGTCCCATAAAAAGTTTCACTTCAATAAAAATGTTTAAACATAGTGTCTATCGTAAATTGTTTTTTTTTTGTTTAATTATATCCACCATGGTGGAAGCTTCAAATGTTTAATTCTATTGAAACTGTTAGCTAATGGCGTGCGATAGTTACTTTAGCTGAGGTTATTGATTCACCTATAATGTCACGGATTACACACTGTGTGCGCAAGTATCGTTAAAAATATACTAAGGTGTACCACAATCAGATACGAACCTTTTCATAGCTCTGTGAGCGATGAAATTAGAGTAACAAACGCAACCCCCCCCCATGTAATTAACAGAAATGGAAATTAAAAATAATCTCCGATTTTTAAAATCACTAGTGTGCATCAGTCGGATTTGGACACTCTCTTAATTGCACAATGCTCAATTCAATTCGATTAGTTGTTGAAGAGTAATCAGCCGAAAAAGATATTAAGATCTAATATATGTATGTATGTATATATATATATATATATAGATAGATAGATAATACTGATGGAGATCACAAAAACAAGATGGTACTGGACAGTTTTTATTGCCTTGTCGATGATGGAAATCAATGTGGTCAAAATTTTATAGTTTTAAAATACACGCGCTATTAATATGGCACTGAAATTCTTGAAAAATATAGTAGCGCCGTCGGAAAAAGTTAACTGGTTTTACTATATGAATCAAAAATAATAATATCGCTAGAGGCGTAGAAATTTTATTTGAAAATGACGGAATTTCGGAAGATATTCGTGTTGCGTAATAAATTTAAGATGTGAAATTACGAAATAGCAGTTGATACAATTTAATAAAACAATAAATCGACATAAAACAGTCGATTACGAAATCGGTAAAAATTAAATATGATCAATTAATAAAAATTGCGTATAAAATTTAAATATATACATATATAGAGTGGATTTCTAGAATCCTTCAGCGACATCTGATTTCGTATGATGATAGTCGTATCTCTCCATTAGTAGTGCTGTCGTTATTAAATGCTTTTCCAAAATTAGATGTTTAGCCAGATTTATTATCTCTCAATGTATGCGTTAAATGTGCTCCTCTTGAATGTTGAAGGATTTTTTTACGTTATAATAATACATGCTCTGTTTACTTTATGACTTATACGCACATACCTGAATTATCGAATATGTTTTTTATTCGGGGGCGTAGTAAGAAACGGCATTAATATTAACTCGGGATTATATTGTAAATCTTACTGTTTAAAAAATGTTGTTCATTAATATTATCTCGGGATTATATTGTAAATCTTACTGTTTAAAAAATGTTATTCTCTCGTAAATAGGCACACGAATGTAAACGTTTCTCTATTTTTACTTAATATTTCAGTTCGATTTTCTTCATTTTTCCGTATAAATTATTAGCTGTATTTTCATTGTTATTGCTGTATGATTTAATTGTTCCTACTGCGTTTAGTCTGTATAGTACGCGAGGGGATATTGCTTTTAGTGTAATTTTTAAATCAAAATTTCCCGTGTTTAGTGTTTTTAATTTTGATTCGTACTGAATAATAGTCCCTCGCGGGGGACAGTGCTAGAAATTATGTACCATTGACTTTATACTACCGTTAACGCGCTGTGACTAATAAACCGGCTGGTCTATCCGGAGAGAATGAATAAAAGATTAAACAGAGTTAACAGATTGAGAAATCGGAATGTTCTATCGTGGTTTTTATAAAATCTGGAATACGAGCTATTAACAGAATAGGGTACTATAAACAAAACAATCAAATATCATCGATCGAAAAGTATAATTATTATGCAGAGAAAAACGAAATGGATGTGTCGGCAGGTTAGAAAAACATGTAAAAACTAAGCGGTATATTGATAAAAATATATCGAGAGGAGATAGATTCGTGTAGCGAAGAATTCCAGAATAAAAATGTCGCATCATCGCCAGTGGGGGTCATTTAACTCGAAAGAAAATAATCGTGACGAATGGGCGCCGGACAAATGTTAGCAAAAGTATCGAAAATATGTAAACACCATCAACGACGTTCATTTGAAATGCGTATACTTCCAATGAGGTTTTCTGTTTTTTCTCGATCTAACGATAATAATCCATTTGGACGCAATCGCAACAATCAAGGATCTCACCGTTTCAACGCCAATGAACTCGCAATTGAGGTAGAGCCAGTGGTGGAAAGTCCAACGCTGCCTTGTATCGTCCGACTACCTAACTTAGAATAATCCGGGAAAGAGCGACACCTCTTTTTTCTTTCTTTTTCCTGAAACATTATTTCTACGAAGCTGATAAGTAAATAAAACGGATATCTAACGCGAGACATTAATAGCACAGTTTATGTAAATAACCTAAACCTCTAAAGAAAATAAACGATGCCTAATAGGAAAATGATATAGCTGTTCTACTAGCTCTACATGAAAAAACGAAGTCGTTTGACGTAGTTTCACAAGGCCGAAAATTATTTCTCCGCTGATTACGGTTTATTTAATAATGCAACCCTAGAACAAATGCGCGAAAATCTAATTACATAAATGAGTCAGAAAAAGGTAATTCTTTATTTTTCAATTTATACTCTGTAATAGGTGCGAGCGAAAAAAGGGAACAAACAGTCTACATTGAAAAAATCGAAACAGATTAAAAATTATTCACCTTATTTGCAACAACACGCATCGTTGCCAATGAATAAATTTCTGATAGTCCAAGAACACGAAAAAGGCCTATAAACACCAAAAAAACCAATTTTTTTTTTAGTATTTCATTATAGAATTGGTAAACAGGCTCTCTATATTCCGTCATTAAGTCAGATGGCCCTTTTTAAAAATAGGCAATGAAAATAAAAGGCCGGAACTTTGTACACAGGTTATTTACTGAAAATAGTTTCGAACGGAAACGATTAAGGGTATTACGCAAGCAAACTTTCAATTATTTTAGACCCCCTCCCCCCGTATAAGAAAAAATCAAAAAATTATGAACTCCCTCCTCCACCATATGAAAAGACGTAAGAATTTTTTTTCCAAAAAACATTTAATAAATATCAAAATTTAAATTTAAAAGACTAAATTATTTTTAAATTTCAAGTATTAGTATTTGGTGGAAAATCAAAAAATTAAGAATTATTTATTGTCCAAGGACTATATCCAAGTTTCTACGTCACTAATAATTTTGGTAGCTCATCTTCACAATTCGGACTTAAATTCGTTAAATCGGTTGTATTATTACTAATTCGGCGTCTTCATTTCCATCCGCATCTTTTATTTTAAGCACATTAATTCTCGTGCACGTCGAGTATACGCATTGGACGAACTTCTAGTAGTACATCGGGAATTCCCCGAATTGAAAAAAAAAAAAACTTTATACATTGTAGTGTAGAATTAAATCATTTCTTGGAAAATTTATTTATTTATTTTTGCTCAGAAATATGAAAAGAACTTCGGTATACCGTAATAAAATAATACAAAATAGAAAATTATTAATTGAAATTATAAATATTGTTGTTTTGGAAACATTTTTATTATTTTATAATTTTTTTTATCTTACGCAAGATTTATAATATGCTCCCCGCTCCCTTTGTCAGCGAAAGTAAGAAAAAATGTAACCCTTTGCACCCCCTAAGCCTGCTTACGTAATACTTGAATGCCCCTAAGTGCAGAATTTTTAATTATTGAAACAATTTATATAATTTTATTAGTTTGATGTGGAGCGTATATGTATAAGGAATTATTTTTGTTAATTAAAATTGGTAGACGATGATTTTTACGTACATACGTATATATAATAAAAGACGTTATCTATGAAAAGAAAATTACCCTCCTTCACCTGATTAGATGTCAAAAATGATGATGATTCGTTTCGAAAACCATTTTTGTGAAAATACCGATTGCAGTTTCAACTACAACTAAATTCCGAAAATTGTACAATTTTCAAAGTTTAACATTAAGATAGAGCCGCGTGCTGATTACCGGTGAAAAGGAACCTTTTTAGTAGACTTATACACTGTCCAGCGTGAAAGTGGAACTTAAGAATGTTCAGCATTAGAGAACATTTATGCACGAAAAATTTTGTAATATTAAAAATACTGCCTATATAAAGTGTGAAAAACAATAGGGAAAAATTCGCTAGGGACCTTTGTTTTTTATTTTGTTTTTGGCTGATTAATTTAATTATTAACTTTTAAAAATAATGTTCCGCCGTACCACCATCTTTCATATTAAAGTAAAATATCGAAATCAAAATACGTCTATGTATTAGTGAAATTACGGAAAAACAATAAAATTTTTGTAAATAACAATTTTATAATTTATTACCTCGAGTAAGCGGTCTTCGGACAAAAATAATTTAAAAAGCAAACTTTTTCCTAAAATGTTAATTAAACATATTATATATTTCTTGGCGATGGTTAATCGGTGCATGTTACCAAAATTAAAAATCGTATGCACGCTCGGAATCAAAAATTATTATGCTCCGAAGGAAATAACGGTTTTCTATTGTCTTATACTAATGACATTGTTCTTTGCAGTCGCAGTAGAAACCTACCTGAAGTTTCCACCTTGCTTAATCGCGATATCATACGGGTTTGCAATATCCTAAATGATCTTGGTTTGCCTATTGCTCCTTCAACAGCAGTAGTGTTCTCATATCGCTCAATTAACCCAACTCACAGTGTTATTTCCATTGCTGGTTCTCCATTTTGTCGGTACATAAGTACTTAGGTTTTATTCTCGATTCTAAATCAAAACTGGAACATATATATATTACATATATAACAAACTTTTAAAACGGTTACCCCTACTTAAGGCCCTCTGTAATGGCAATTGGGGTAGCGATCCTTGCACAATGAGTAAGTTATAAAAAAGCATATTATCGCAGTATTTTAGACTATGGTTGTTACTTCTTTCATAATTCCTCAGTAACCAATCGTAACAAAGTAGGGAGGATACAGAACTCATGCTTACGGCTTATAACCGGCGCTTGCTTACCTACTTCTATTGCTGCTTTGGAAGCTGAATATCCCTCCTCTCTTTCTGTTAGATCATCGTACCTAGGCGAAAGGGTTTCTTATGAAATACTGTCCTCCAGCCAACTTCAATTTACTTATTTGGATGCTAAAGACAATTGGAGATTTAAGACCTCCAAAATGCCTCTATTATCTTTAAGTGCTGCTAGGCTTCAGCGATATTATTTTATTACCATACCGGTAGTATCCTTCATTGATCTTTAAATACCCATACTCACATAACTGCTTTAAGTTACAGGTAAGTTTGGATTCTTTTCAGTTTGTTAATAGGCACAACGCTAGCAGAGTATTCAATGCAATAATTTCAGACCATTAGCAACCGGTTTTTACGGATGGTTCTGAATCTTAAAATTCCTCGGGTGCTGCTTTTTTTATAACATGTCTTAACTTAACTAAAAAATTCTCTCTTCCTCGTTTTACCTCTGTGTTTAGTGCCGAATATGTTGCGATTTTCAAGGCTTTGTCATTTTTAAATTCACATATCTTCTCTAGAAATATCATTATCACGTTTGATTCTACGAGTTGTTTATCAGCTTTGGAACTCTTATCGTTCAACATAAAATCCCACCCATACCTCTATAAAATCAGAAGCCTAGTAGTGTCCCTTTCTAAATCTGGCGTAGTAGTTAACTGGTGTTTGCATACCAGGACATGCGGATATCTATGGTACCGAAGTGGCAGACATGGCTGCCAAAGATACATGGATGGTTGTTTAGTTCCATACTTTCCAAACAGAGACCTATTCGAGCTCATTAGATATGCTCATAAAGAATATCGGGAAGCTACATGGGCAAATCCATTTTGCACGCAACAGTACAAAAGAGGTCAACCCAATATTCCTCACGTTCCTTGGTTCAACTACATCATTACGACTGTTTCGATGAGAGTACCCGATCGTTCATCGTTACCTTATGTCGCCTCCGGCTGAAACCGCCTCCCTGCTTCTTTGTACAACATGGGTTTAATCTCTTCTTCCTATTGCCAACGTCCACTATACTCGGACAAAGTGGCGGATGCTGATCACCTCATCTTCGAATGCAATAAAGAATTATTTTGTATAACTCGATAACAAATTTCCAGATCCCGCTGCCATGTAGTGTCAATTCTCTCCTGGGGCCACCAGAAGTGCTGCAATATACAAGTTATTTAATTATATAGTTCAATGCAATATTGCTGTGTAGCGTTAAGTAGTTAATTACATTACACTGTCAATTGGTTGAATTTTCGATGCCCAAAAAAAAAAAAAGAAAAAGAAAAGAACGTAGAGGTATTATATTATATGCTTTAAAAATGCCAAATTTCCGATGATTTTTGAACACTAGTGTGCAATTAAAATGAGATTACAGGTACATGTCAAGCGTTATGGAGGTCGTTTTTTTTTTTTTTTGTTTTTTTTTTTTATCCTCTAGGGTTTGCTACCAGAGAGCATTAGCCTAGCAAAAATGGAATAGATGCATGGAATAGAATAAAAATTATATTTTTATTTTGTCGACAGTGGAATCTGAAGGAACACTCCTGAGGTCGTGTTTACACTAAAACTATTATAGTTTTCAATAAGAGATATTTCCATACTGGAACTACAAAAATAAATTCTTTTTACAAATAAAAGAAAAAAAACATGTAATATTTTCGGTTTTTTAAATAATTGGAAGTATTTAGATATGTTCTTTTTTCTTTTTGAGGATTATTAGCCATCATCAAATAGGTGAAATGACTGCTAATTAAAAATTTAAGAAAAAAAAAAAAACGTATGAATATCGTTTTCGTACAAATCTTTCATTGTAAATCTACTTACGTTTCCCCTCGCTTCGTGATAGAATGAACGTTTTTGGTAGTGAAACAGTTGGAATTCCTGTGTAATTTTCCCAATTAATATAAAGATCTATAAGAAATTTTTTTGCGAAAACGTTAACGAAATCTTAAAATCCTTAACCACTTTCAAATCAGTGTCTATATCGATAGTATTTTCTTTTATTACAAATTACAAATCGCTGTGTTATTAGAATTTACGATGATAACAACAGCAACAATACACGTGCTTTAGATATTACAGAAAATCCCGTACACGCTCTAGCTGCGCTATAAATTTCACACCAATGATTAGAAGTTTTGTTGTTTTTTTCATTGTTTCGATACAATTACAAATTTAGCTGTACTTGAAAACAATTTTAAATTGTTTTACATAAAGTTCATTTAAATTAAACAAAAAGTAATGTGAATTTTTTCAAAATTTTAACTTGCATATTACAAATTACTTGAAATATGTAGGAACTGCATTATTTCCAGCACCACTCGTTGTGTACGATGACTAAAAAAAAAAAAAAGAGGAAAAAAAAATTAACCAAAATTTCTCCTAAACCCTAACCCAAAAAGAAAAAAAAAAAAACATTCCACGTTAAAACGATTCGAATAAGGGTACGCCAGATTGAAAATGTCTATTTATCGAATTCTTCAACAAATTTTCGTTAAGGAAAACTACTTGTCCTCGAGAGAGCGTACGCAGCTTTAAAACTGAGTCATGCCACGGCATTTCTCGGAAATAATAAAGGAAAATCCACGCTTTTCCGGAAACGATAAATTCAGTTCCCGTGACGGCATTAAAATAGAAATTGTGTTTTTTCACCGTTAAATTTTAAATGTTACCGAAGTTGCAAGCAAACGGCACTCTAACCGCGTTTATTCATTTTTAATCTGCCGTCGTGCCCTTCAAAAAGTCGAACTTTCTTCTTGCAAAATCAAACTTTTAGACCGGTTTTCTTTGGGTTTTCTTCGGGCTTTCTTTCCCTAACGATTTCTCATCGCAAAATGCCTTTGTATCGGAGACGAATGGATCTTCGCCCGTCAATTAGTACATATATATGTACAGTTCAGAAAAATCTTTTTCCGGCCTGCAATTAGGCGAACTAGTCACATCGTTAACGACCCATTCACGTCTTCGGCAATATGCGGCGCAATTATTTTAGTCATCGCTCGGCAACATTTTAAGGAGGCTGATAAATTTTTTGCAGTCCACCGATGACTAAACTCGGCGGAGGCGCACTAAGAAATCGAATGCCGCACACAGAGGGACGGCAAGACGCGGCACTATCTTCCTGTGCCGCAGCCAGAGGAAATATTCCGAATTCCGGCACAGTTGATAAGTTCATCTAGCCGTTAATCGCATACAGATTAGGACAGGCGATCGCTGTGCCGACCGCAACTATTCTTCTTTATCGCTACCCGTTGCTAATGATGCGCTGTCTCGTTCTTCGCTCTTAATCACGATCGCTTCTAAAGACCGAATTACCGACTAGGTTTCGCTATCAAAACGTATAATTTACTACTTAATACCGGACGACCAAAATAACGCACTCTTATCTTTGTTTGTCGGCATCGTCCACCGGTGCTACGTCTGCACACTCTACGATTCCACCGTAGTTCCGACCGTGAGCCAACTCATTCAGTGAAGCTCGGACAGACCTAAACGGACGCTCTTCCGATGCTCGGCAAATTGCCCATTCACACAAGGACGCGCCTCTGCCAATTACTTTTCGCCACTTTACTACGGCGAATAATTCATTAATCGCGATACCGGAGGGTGTCGCAAATTAAGGTTCTTTATTTTCGTCCCGATTAGAGCACATTAACTATACCAGTAGTGCGTGTGTCCTGCATAGACGGCTGTGATTTTCATAAAATAAAAACGTATAAATTGACTCGATGCTATAGCGGGCGGAAAAATAATAATACTACTAAACAAATTAAATATAAAGTAAATATATTCCTGAATAACTAAACGAGAATATGTATAAATTAAATTTACCTTAATAAATTCAAATGCCTCAATTTAAGGAAACGTTTCCGAGCATAGCCCATCGTCAGCTAACAACAGTACACTCAGTTGAAACTAAAAACACGTTGATAATTAAACAAATCCAATAAATATAATTTAAATATATTCCTGAATAAGAAACGAAAATAAGTATAAATTAAATTTACCATAATAAATTTAAATGCCTTAATTTAAGAAAACTTTTTTGAGCATAGCCCATCGTCAGCTAACAACAGTGCACTCAGTTGAAAAACGCACTGTCTACTCGCGAGTTGTTAGCTGATGATATAGCCCGAAAATGTTTTGAAAATAAGTTATTTCAATTTATTAAAGTAAATGTATTTCTTATTTTCATTTGTTATGAAGGAAGTTATTTATTTTACATTTGTAATTAGTTCAACAGCACAGGTTACGGATTTATCTACAAATCAAATGATTTATTATTAATAAAAATTAGAAAAAGGAGAAATGAATAACCTAAGAAATGAGATCATAATTGCAACGAAGATTGTAACAATATGTAAAACTTTTTGATAATAACAATTAATAATAGAAATAAAAAAAAATAAAAAATGGAAATACTAATAATTCGTAAAATGTTAAAAAGTACTATTGCGGTTATAATGATAGATGCCACAAGATTGAGAGACTAATACGCCCCATCGTTATTATAAGGAAGTAGTAAATTTCGTAAAGTTAAAAATTAAAATAAAACTATAATGATAATACGGGTGATGAAGAAGTTTAATTGTTAACAGTTAAATCTATATATACATATATATATATATATATATATATATTTGTTGGTCAATTAACTATTGTAGCGGTTTTATCGACTTAACACTAGTAATAAATCTACTATCTGCGTATATTATGATAATATTAAATATGAACAACACTTTAATAGGAGTATTATTAAAACATACGGATAGTTTTTTTTAAATTAACGTATTTGTATGTGATAACATCAAACACCGATACATAAACAATAATAATATATAGATTAAGAAAGACACATCAGTTTTTATTAATTATTTATTTATGTAATAAACGAAATTTGAATTAGCGTAAATTTTATATGATTAATATTTTTAACTGCTTATGTATTAAGCACCTGTAAAATATTACAGTTATTTAACAACGAGACTTAATAAGTTGAATATTCCATTATTGTTGCTTATTAACAATAATACATGTGTATAGTTTCTTTAAAATTAAAAAATTTATAAAAATTGAAAATATTATCATACGAAAAACATTCTCTACTGTGCATGGAATATTGTTCTGAAAGTACCAGAATAAATAATATATAAAAGCAGTTAAATGTGTTTATTAAGTATTGTTTACTGTATAAATACATAGAACTGCAATATTTTTTGCGTAATTTAAGTAAATTATGAATAATATTTAATGCACAATAATATGTTTCATATGATAATCCTGTCGCTTTTAAACCTTTACTTTCTTAATTTCCAGTATATTTAAATTTAAAGTAATTTATATATAAAATATTAGTATAATAATAATAATATTAATAATAATAATAATAATAATAATAATAGTAATAATAATAATAATAATAGTAATAATAATAATCAAATCAAATAATTTATTATTATTATTACCGTTTCCAAAACCTATAAATGTGCTATACAGTGCGAATAGTAAAACCACAATTTAGATTTAATAACTATAACAAAATTTATAATATAAATCAAAACAAAAAAAAATTTGGTTTAAGAACATATATAGACAAAGTAAAATCTGTGAGTATAATTTAAAGTAAGATGTAATCATAATGTTTACAAATAAGTGATTATTTCGTGTTAGCTACACGCGTTAACCAGATAATGTAAATATATATATGTATATATATACAATTTTTTTTTGCAAAAAATTCAATGTTAACAAATAAAAAAAAGTAGAAGAAACAAAAAAAGAAAACTATTTCACGACGGGACACGGCTCACCATGTCTTTCACAAAGAGTAAAATTAAGAAATTTTTGCGCATCAATGCGGTGCTCAACTTAACTTCTAATTGTCGAACTGATTTTGAAAAAAACGAAAACAAAAATGACAATGAGTAGAAAATACTCGTACTTTACGAACAAATCAACCGAAACGTAATGAAAATTTCAATGAAAAACACAACCAATGGCGGTACTATCAGGGCGGGCTATATATTAAATTATTATCTCGAGCTCGGTGATACGGTTAAACAACTAAACAAAATGTTAACCCGAACGGGCCTAGTAATGTGATAAATTAATAACAGCTCCAATGAGGGCGGAACAACTGATAAGGAATAGAAAATATATATTCGAGCTTCCGACTGAATACAAGCGACCGAAATAGCTTCTTTAATCAACGTACTGCATTAAATCGACTCTTTACTCTGATTCGTATCTTACGTATCACAAAAAGAATTTATTTAAAAGAAATACTTTTTTTTTATTTTTTGAAAATCAAATTAAAAATGGACAACATATTACCAATCAAATAATTTCAACTAATTTCATACGTTGGTAGTTTGATTTTAACCCTTTCTTTTTTTCTTTTTTTGTGTTCTCTTTTTAAAGCTTAATCTCAATATGTCAAGTTCTCGAGTGCTTTTTTGTTCGAGACCATTGATTGATTTACTGTACATTTTCGACATGCAATTGTTAGGTTGCGAGGATGGTGTATAGGTGTAGTCCCGGTTGAATCGTCACAGCAACTGTGACATTAAACAATGGATTATTATAATCATTATTCGGCGAGTTGTTATTCAAAGCGTAAATAATCATTAATTTCGTGTAAGTATTTGAAAAATTACTGATAATATAATTTTCGATTATTTTACAGTTGTCTCGTCGTTTTTAATGCATTGTACGGATAATCTGAACTCATTTGAAAATTAAACATGTTTCGCAAACGTAGATTTCTCTATGTTGTAAAGCATGCACGTATGTGCACCTCGAAATAAGCGATCTTTTTCTTTTTTTTTTTCAATTCACTTTCCATATATCCATATCTGTTTATAAAATAACAAAACTACTAAACTGTGAAAATAAAACTGCGTTAACTAATAACAATATATGCGTATATGTGTGTGTGTGCGTGTATGTAAAAGTTAATCTCAAAGGATTGCGAAGTTACAATTTACTAAGTATAACGGATCTGAAAAGAATATCAAAGGTTAGTTCCTTTCTCCTAGACTTTTTCAGATTTCTCTCGCATAACTAATGTTTCCTTTCAGATGGGGTGTACATCTGAGAGCAGTTTGAGTCCGAAGCGAGATAAGTTTCAAATCCAGCATTGAGCACCTCAACCGACCACGCTACACTTTGCTCCTCCCTTTATACATATGTGCATGTGTATAACAAATTAATATTAATAGTTTTATGTATATGCATATACAATAATGCTGCTACACAAATGTAAACTTAATTGTGAAAAAACTTGCGTGTTTGTGTGAGTTTAAATTGAGCAAAACAAAGAAGACATTTAATTTTAGGCAGTTACCAGATCAAAAAGGTAACATAATATTACTTAATGATCCGGTTTTGCGAGCCAAAGGTAATTTTTGACAGCCGTCGGAAGTTTTGCGGGACAACTGAAGGGAAATGTTCACATTTCAAGACGCCATTGATGAACGCAACGATCGACATCTCGTTTTGGTGATGATTTTCACCGTTTTACAATTCGGTCCCGTTTATAAAGAATACGTGCGCATAAGCCTTTAAGTGGCAAAAGAGGCAATTAACAACACAGAAATCAGCAACTCAACGGCCACCACAGCTTCTGAAATTAAAAAGTGCATAAAGAGCTCAATGAGAAACCATTGGAATGACGTCTGGGAAGAGTGGGCAAGAAATAAATCCACAAAAATATCAGAAATTAGAGAATCTCCCCTAAAACCTAATCCAGTGTACTCGTTCTGCAGAAGAGACCGGGTTACGCTCTCAAGGTTGCGAATTGGATATACCAAGCTCATTCCTAATTAGCAGAGAACCAAAAAATAGCCGCGACTTCTGTAATTTGGAACTATCTGTTAAGCACATACTAATTGAATGCCTAAATCTCGTCGTCATCAGAAACAAAAGCCAGCTACCGAACAACATCAAGGACTGTCTCAATTCAACCAGCGGATGCTACAAGACCTTAATGTTCCTCAAAGAAGCCAAGTTAATCAATGAAATTTGAAATTATATTGTGTTAAATTGTGTCAGTAAATGTTAAACTGATTATTTATGTAATTGTTAATTGTGGTCGTCAATAACCTTGTAATTGCAAGGCGACCTTAAATAAATAAATAAGCTTTTTTTTTTTCATCAGCTCTTGCGTTATTTTTTTTAGTTTCTTTTTTTAAATTTACAAATATAAATCTAGGCGCCGTCTGTGTAACTACCTGGGCTATTACGGCACCTAGACTCACTGGAAATTACAGAAGGCAGTGCAGTCTATTGGATGCTGCAAAATTCAACACTGCCCGAACACAATTCGGGTGGTTCGACAACAGATGGTGGGGTGAGTTATAACTAGAAGTACGGAAAGGTTAATGCTTTGGAAGGATTTCCGTTGCAGCAAACTTTAAAACATAAATAATCACACACGCAAGAATATTTCAGTCTCTCTGCTTTTCTCGGAAATAATTTTACTATCGACATTAATTAATGGAAACAATGTCGACTTTTACATTTAGTTTTCATTTCTTTCTCTTAGTTGTATACACTTCTTTATCGTGAATACGGCGGGATTTATTAATCGGTGTATTCGCACATTTCATTTATTGTAACTCAAGTACTACCCCAATGGCGTATTTCGTTCATATACGGTGTTTAATAGAATGTCGCAATACTGCAAATATTCGCAAATCTGTTAGACGATTAAAATTAATAAAATCGCCACGGAGCAGTATATTTCATTTTAGTTAGTGGTTGTTACGAGAATTTTTAAACGTTAGCGCACGAATTAGAACTGGAATTTTCAATGTTTTTACAAATTCCAGCATCAATAAATATCCCAGACTGCGAAAAACTACGAAAAACTACGAAAAACTACGAAAAACTACGAAAAACTACGAAAAACTGCGAAAAATTGCGGAAAATTGCGGAAAATTGCGAAAAGAACGAAGAAATTTCGTTTAATGACACTGTTTAATTTATGCAATGTGATGCAGTATTTTGCACTAGTGAACTAAATGACATCGGTGATTATGAAGGACGATAGTTTTCTAGTTCTTGCTTATTGTAGAGAGAGAGAGAGAGGCGATTTATTCGACCGGTTTGAAAGTAATTTCGCGAGCGGAAGCTTTCTTGCTGTACAAAGATGAAAAACCGTCGCATCAAGGTTTGGTACAAAAATAAGACGACATTCCAGACGCGAAATATGCTCCTTTCGCGATTTCGGGGGGAAAAATTACGTCGATAACATGCGCTTAGATTCTAGCGAATCTTGCACAATGCACCAAAACAATTCGTACACTAGAATAAGTGTTCTAGGTGAAAATCGAATTCACCGTACGTTTTGTTCTGATCGTTTCAAATGTGAAATAAGATGATCGGCAGCCGGAAAGAAAGTATTAAAGCAAGTTAAAAAACTCCTTAGAATTTTATCGTCAACTCCAAAGCGTCTTGGAGGATTGCCGTTACAATCCGCGAACGGTACATCTTAGATTTTCTCAGCATATTAGGAATTCGCTTTTCCATATCCCATAAATGTTGCTTCTAACAATGATGCGGTTGCCAACTCGGATTTTCTTTCATACATTTCTACCAGAGATATCTCGTTATCTTCCTTAAACATGCTCACAAATAATACTGAGAAGCGATATGGCCATCATGGTTCAATTATATTTTGTCCGTTTCTATCAGGGATTGTTCATTGTCGTAAACCACCTTCGCATATGTATAACGTGGGCTTAATTTCGTCTATTGCCAATGTAGCCGACATCCATCATCTCATCTTTCGATATAACTTGCGCACACGGTTTAAAGAATTGTACAACAAGATGATTTGATTTCAAATCCCCTTCCCCCATTGGTTTAGTGTTTTAACTTACCTGGTCACCGATAGTGTTGCAGTACAAAATTTTATTAATAGAAATTCTAATATTACAATGTAGTATTAATATATATATATCGACAATTATAACGCGTGACAATGGGTATAATTGTCAATGCCCCCCACTCAAAAAAAAAAACAAAAAAAAAAACGGGAAAAAGTCTCTGCAGTTTAATAATTAATTATTCCTCCGATTGCGTTTCGATTTCATCGACTATATCCGCCAAATCCATTGCGACGAATATAAATACATTTTTGTTGCTATTTGTTTATGCCGCTGATGGATGGGGGCTGACTTTGTCAGTGAAGGGGTCTGTTAAAATTAATATTTTTCCATTCATGTGCCCTAAGAGATGTATAGCACATATTTTCGTTTCAATAAAAGTGGTATACTTTCAGCCATACAATCTCGACACTGTATTTTAATGTACAGCAGCGCGGTTATGTAAACTTCTCGCGTTACTGTAATTTTTTTTTTTTTTTTTGATTTTTCCCGGGATGTCTTGTTGCAAATGTTCGGTTCAGCGTTTTTTTTTTTCCCCCATTAGTGTTACTTTTAAGATGAAAGTGTGTAATGGTAAGTTTTCGGAAAAGTCAAAGTGTAGCTTTGAGAATATGGGGTATTGACTCTACACGTTCATCGGCTTTGAAAACCGTTTTCTGGAAGTTTGATTAGAAATCCGGACAATATCTGCGGTAGAAACTTTACCATTTTTTTTTGTCTTCTTTAATCATTCCATCTACAGGACACTGCATTTATAATAAAAGATAGGAAACCCCTTTTATCCTTTCGACAGAAAATAAGTGTCTTTTGATCATTTATTAATTAAGAATTTCCATAAAATAAATTTAAAACAAATATGCAGAGTCGAAAATGAATTTTAAACAAGCATTAAAACATAATTAAATTTTAAAAATAAAACACGGTGTACAGAAGCGTGTAGCCTAACGGGGCTAATTTTTAGGACTTTTTTAGGCGTGAATATCTTTTTGACGAGGACCTTTTTGAGCGTTGATCGTTTAGGCGGTAGCAAGCGAGGGTTTTTACTCAGCCCCGTTTTAAACAAATTACCTGTGAGAGGTGATTTTTAGGAACATTATCCGCTCAGCGGTTATCGAATTTATTTCTACATCATCCCCATCCATTACTATCAGAAATTCATTAATAATCGAATAAAACTGAAATTGTATTAATAAATGTTTATATATTAACTAACGCGAGGAACGTATATTCCGATACAAATTGCTATTTAATCGTGACATGGAAATAAATATATTAAGCCGTGTTTCTCACTAGTACAAATGGTAAACGTTTAGCAAATGATAGCTGAAAGTCACTTCACAGATAATTCGCTAAAGAATCCACGCCCAAAGAAGTCTCCACCAAAAAGATTAACGCCTAAAAGAGTCACGCCTAACAGATGTCGACAAAAAAAAAAAAAAAAATAATCACGCCTAAAATCGAGTGACCCAGTTTTTTTTTGTATGTTTCAAACTAAAAATATGTAGCGCAGCTATTACACGTAGAATTTACATATAATACGAGTGCAAAAATCATTAGACTCATGACGTATATAACAATTGGCAATGACTAGATTCGTACAGCAATCGTCGAGATGCAGATACTCACTCTTCGTTGAAAGCAGTTTGTGTTAGTTGCTGACGATTTTATTTTAAACAACTTCGAATTTCGATTACTAGTGTTAGCCTATCTCGGTAATTGGATAAGTGCGGATGGGTTGTAACATTGTAGATGAGAGTGAGCACAGTGCAGAGTTTTGTGGGTTCTACGTGATTTCACGCGGTTGCGTCAAGTAGTCAAACATATCTAAGTGGATGACACCGCAGCTATTACAATTAGATACAGCCGTTCGTTTATATATGTCTACCGTACGAAGTGGCATGAACCGATTTCGCCATCTTTCCCCGTTCAGATAGTCTACTATTTCGGCGTGTATGTTGTTGCTCGTCGTTTGAATTTACACGTTTCTTCTTACCGCAATGATGGATGGCGGTATTATCATTCTCCGGAGTAAATATCGTAGCGGACTGAGGTAAAATGTAGACTCGGCGCCTATTTTTGCCGCTCCGAAGGGTACTGCGGCAATAAAACGTAATTAACACCGGGTTAAGTTTTGACGGCAGCCGTCCCGAAAAAAATAATTAACGGTTAGCGAGAAAATTGCGATTATCCGTCTACTCTAATTAAACTGTCGCCGCAAAAGGCGAAGAGGGCGCGAGCGCGAGCGGTGAAAACGCGAAGACTTAGCCTCGGACGAACTTTGCGCGCCTAATGAAGCTGGACGCGAAAGCTGCGCGCGTCTGCGAATAATGCGACTTTCGGGAAACCTGGTCGAAGGAGGTATCGAAGCGTCGGAAGGAATTAGCGGCCAGAATGCGAGGTGATAAATTTATTTTTTCATTAGCGATCTCGGCTGACGTGCGCCCATCTTTCATATGTAAATATGGCGCAGTCAGTCGCGCATGATGTCCGTTGATTAGTGATTTGAGCACACTGTTGGTCCTGTTGCAGTTTGATCGAAAATGAGGGTAATTTTTCAGTGAGATATCGGCGTGCCGGCCAGCCCATTTACATACCAGATCGCGTCGTCCTTCGTCTCTGACAGATCTCCTGATTGGCCGCTCTTGAAAATTCGACAGAATCCTGGACGCGGCGGCTATGTATTAATTTATTTATTTATTCGTTCGTTTATTTTATTCATAAACCGCGCTATATTTATAGCGCATCTCGCGACAGAGCGGACTACTCTAGTGTCGTTCAAAAGCAAAAAGGTTATTGCACCGGCAGCAAGAGGCGGCATGTCGCTTCGGATTAGTCTACGATAGCATCGATCCGCAGCTTCCCGCTGCTTCGTTTGTATTCGTATTCGTTCCAACATTAATCCTCTCCTATTCATGCACATATCCGCATATAGAGCTCGCTATGTATGCGTCTGTGCGCGTGCATATGTGTATGCTAAATGAAAAAATAAACTGTCGCTAATGTAGCAGATGCAGCGATGATTAATTTTCTTTCGATACAATGTACTCACGAGTACCTACCGCGAGTCTACAATTAATGAACCATGTGTGAGCCCGTTTAACGGCTAATAAAATATTCGCATTTATCGTTGCATTAACTAACAAAAGTCGCGTTATTAGTTTGCAATTATACGAAATTAATCGTGATACCGTTAACTTTTACCGATCGCTATCCGGCTGCAGCCGGCGCGGACGACCAGCGCACCGTATTCTTCTGGCTTCCGAAGCTTTTTTTTTTACTTGCATCGACTTAATGTTGTCATCTCGCGACAAAACATTTCTCACCGAAAACATTTCTCACCGAAAACATTCCTCGCAGAAACATGAAACGGCTAATTACGCTAATTACACCGATCGAAATACACATATGCCGAATTTCTAACATACGAATTATATTTCATGCTCTCGGCGCGTAAAATAATTTTTTACGATAAAAAGTCGAAGCTATTAAAAAATAAAAAACCAAACCGGGAGGAAGTAAAGTAATTCGTTGTATTTTTGAAGAAGTTTTCCGATAAACATTTTTTTCATTTAACTCAATTAAGCCGCCTCTATTCTCTAAATAAGTAAATATTTCGATTTTAAAATTGTAATTTTACCGCGTGCAGCGTCGCATTAAGAAAGTATTTTCTACTCCGACGCATGTATGTAGAGTATTTCGCGTGCTAAATTTTATGAAAAAGCGTAACCAGCACCTGTATTCTATTCGTTTTTCCAGTCAGTCTCTAATTTGATGGCAAAGTCTTGCTAGCGGTAGTCCGTCTGATTTCCCCCGTGCCCCGCTATAAAAAAACGTGTTCACTATTTCCGTTCATCATTGTGAACTTTTTCTCAGTTTCTCGATACAACCGTGCTATTGCGACACGTTCTGTACGACGAGACGGAAAAGAGGATTTTCTTCCTTCTCAATCCCTCGGAAGGATGAAAGCTCTCGGCGGTTAGTGAGTAGTGCGTGTCTGAGTTGGCACTGACGGAGAGTACTTCATAGTTCGCTTTGAACTGTGACACGGGTTTTTCTATAAATTCGGGTGACCGCTTTTCTCAGTTTGACCAGCGACATTTTTCTATGCCCACCCCGATGCATTCCGCGTTCGTCTCTCGGTAAATGTTGGCAACTTTATTTCCTTGCTGCGTACTTCCAGCAAGCTTTTAAGCACACCAAACTGTTAAAAGAACAAGTTCGGTTTTTATCGTCCCTCATTTTCTTTTCTCATTAATAAATTTACATGCTCGATTCTTTTTCATTGAATCGACTGACTTTGATTATAGATCCGGATTTCAATATTTTCATTTTATTTATATTTTTTTTCTTTTCGGTTCAGCACTTAATTCCAACTAATAAGACATGACTTTCACAGTCAATTCGTCCAACTAAAGATGGTTCTGCTCTTGCCTTTTTTTTTCGATTTTTATAAATCACTCTTTTGATTCCATACTTCTGAATTTTTTTTATGCGTTTTCACTTTTTCATAAAATCTTCATCATAATCTTAGCTGTAAAGGTTTTGAAACACTTTCTCTTTCCTTTTTGGCCAATTGTAGACTGTTTGCTTCCGTACATTGTTTATTTTTGGTTTTTGTATTACGGAGTAGTAAAATTATTTTTTCTCGGTCACATTAAAATATCTTTGTCTTTAATAATAGCGCAATTTGTTGAAACAAAAACGCGCAACTGCCACGATGATACCTTATTTTAAGAGTAGAATAAGTATTCTATAAAATAAAATAAATAAATACCTTAATAGCGAACAAAATTAATATTAGATAATTTACACTTTAATAAATTATAATAAATACCCCTTATTTAGAAAAATTCCCTAACAAAAAAACCCGGGGAGCATTTTAATTTTCTTTTTGTTAATGAAAAACAAATTCCCCGATAATTTTAAACGGTTTCCCCCTGGCCGTTTATATAGCAGCTCTCTCGATAATCCGATGCACATCGAGCAGCCCCACCGGTGCAGGCTTATTAGAATCTGTCGGATAATAATCAACGGAAAAAATGACTTCCACGTGCATCTATTAATTCCAATAACAATAATACGTACAACTAATAAAATTAATCGTATAATCCTCATACGCAAATATTAATGAAACTCCTTGTTTCACCCCCCCCCCAATCACGTGCTGCTTTAACAGAAAATCTAACCTTATTCAACCCCCTTTTTTTTCAAAATTCAAGGTACCGCCACGATTTAACACGTTTTGTCGCTTATACTCTTCGCCCATATAACATACATATATATAACAATCTCCAGCTTAGTCGTCATTTGATAATTTCCAATTGCAACCGGTCGTCACTTTCGTCTGCGGTCAGTTCTTTTAAGTGTGGCCCGCTTCGCAGCTAACGCGACTCTCTAACACAGTGGTTCTTAACCTTTAAGTGATGAGGGACCATTTGACAAAATTTCTGTCTGCCATGGACCACCAACTGTTTGAAGGTAATATACAGTAAATGTAAATAAATAAAGGGTTGTTCTATCTGTCTATAAATAAGACACGGGTAAAATTGTTCAAAGTCAACAGTATTTTAATTTTTGTTACGAAAATTTTACAGAATAAAGGTAAATTCATTATTTTAATGCGATTTCTGTGACTGCATATTATTAACTTCTGAATCCGTGGTTTAGTGCTACTCAAAGCCAACCACATGTCGGCACTGGCATCCAACCGATTTGGGTGCTTGCTTTTAATTATCAAAAGCGTCGTGAACCCCTGCTCGCATACATATGTGGATGATAACAAAGTTCGGTAACGTACAGCAATTTCTTGAATCTTTGGAAAAGAAATTTCCTTTTGGCTCCCAAAAATTTTCAAAACTAATTCCTGTCACGAATATATCTTTCAAGTTACTATTGTGTTGCATTTCAATCACTTCTTGAATTTCATCAGGCACCTCAGAAACGTTTTTCCAAACACCTTCGTCCTCACAGTAGTCAGGAAAATAGCGATTGAATTCACTTTTTAAATTTTTCAAATGAAGTATCATGTTCTTTTGTACTTCTCCTTTAATCTCAGCACGCTGCCAGTCAATAATTCGATTCAGCGTATCAAACGCAGGAACATTTTTTCTTCCGACCTTGTCGATCCGTAGCTCGATTTTAGTGATAAATTCTTGCGCCTTGCAACTTCAAATTTTTCATGACCCTTGCAATTGAAGGTTCAATACATTTAGTCGCCCGAAAAAATCAACCAAATAAGCAAAACACATTTGAAATTTGGACTCGCAGAACTGATCCAGCAACTCCGTTGTTCTCCTTGTTAGTTAATAATATTTGTACTCTCTCTTTACAACCCCGACAGCATATTTCCTTTGGAAAGTCGACGCACTTCCGTATAGAAAAGCCGAGTTTCGCGTTCAGAGTTCACATCAGAGCACAACTGTTTGAAGAGACGAGTATGAAATGCACTTTTTTTAATAAAGATAACTACTTTTATAGCTTTAATATTTTTATGATGGCTTCGCGGACCACTTTGAGTGCTTCCAGGGACCACCGGTTAAGAACTACTGCTCTAACAGATTCATTTCAGCATCAGAACCAAAATCACTTACTTTCAGATGTGCTCCGTTTTACTGTTCTTTTTCCAGTGCTTTTTTTCTATTTTTTTAGGATAATAAAAAATTTTTAAAGTGCGTACTACAACGCGCTAGTATGAAATCAAACAAGCCTCCCAATCATTTTCCCAACAGTAAGTATTAATTATGGAAGGCGTTTAAAAAATGTTTGTCGGAATATCAAGATCGTAATGCAGTCATATGTATAGATTAATAACTAAGTCATTTTTATTTTTGTATCAATTTTAAGGTTTTCAAGTTATTCTATCACCTGTAATGTTTATAATCTGTAATCGTTTTTTTTTTGTTTTTTTTATATAATGCCTGTAATGCGTTTATTTCATTCTGTGAAAAATATCGTAAACGATTAAAACCGATTATCTGTAAGAATTACGAGAAAATAATCGTACCAGGAGGTATCTCCCCATGGCGAAATCTGAACTATCGAGTTTATCTTTGTATTATACATATATGCACTCTCGTAATTCTGATCTTCATCAATACTATTTTATTTGTACATATATATATATATACATATACATATACATATAATATATATATATATATGTAAGTACATGCCAAAAAGAAGTTTCGTTGGCCGACAAAAGTCCGTCTGTGTTGCCGTGCTGATTCGCGTACAAGTTCACTACCTCTTTGAAGGAGTCTAGGAGGAAATTTTCACCGCTACTAATTTTAAAACAAACTCTACTTAAAGAGATTTATTCAAATCCGAAGAGGATCTTATTGAATTTAAACAATCGGATCATCTGAGGTACCTGTCGGCCTGGAGCGGCTGCTGCCAACTTTGCCACCGAGCTGCGATTACGCATACGCGCACACCAATTGTCCACAGAGAAGACTATAATGTGCGAGATTAATGGTCTCGATTGTGTACTGGCCTTCGGCGATTCTGCATCCTCTCGAAGCAGTTGCAGCAGAGGACGCCGATTTGCGCAAGACGTTAATAATCAAGTTCGCTTTCGGCACTTTCACCTATCTCCTACCATCAATGCCATCCGCGCCACCTCTGAGGCCGCTTTTCGGCAACATTCCACCACTATTTCCGGACTCGCCTCCACATCTCCGTCCGCAGGCTCTTCTGTCAGCCCTTTCGCCTCAGTCGCCTTATCCGTCTTCCTGTCGGCTACGATTTATGTGTCAGTGGCTGCCGCTCGTCGCCGACCCTCATCTCTCCACGCTCGTTCTACGTGCTTAATTCGCACGTGCACTTTGCAACGTACTTTTCTGCCTTCTATTATTTTCGATCGGTTGCGTCACCGTGAATGACCGAGTCCCGTGAGAATATTTTCAGACTATTCGCAGACTCCGGAACCTATATCTATTTTTTACGTTTTAAAAGTAGTTTAACTTTTTTTTCGTTCTGGGTGCGCCTCAACCGTTAAGGTGGTCTCTGGGAAATATTTCCGCCATCTACATAACACAGCACAGCCTATATAGCTATGTAGTAAGGCACTTGTTGTTTCGTAAAAAAGTCTCTTATCTGATTATTTGAAGAAGAATAAATGGACAAACGTTGTGTATATTTATTGAGATTACGCTTCTTTCCATCGCCCAATAGTCAGCAAGTTAATAATTTAAGGGGAAGCGAGAAAACCCCGATTTCTTTTAAAAGTTTTGATGTTTTGTAGTGAGAAAAAAAAGTAAACATACATATATATATACATATTAAAAAAAAAAAAAAGTGTTAATTTCTTTTTATAAATACATTTTAAATGCAATGAAATATGAAAAAGTATTATTTTTCAACGTTTCAAAATGAGTATATGGAAATGGTTGAAGGTCGTCGAGCAATTATGTAACGTATTCACCGGGTCAAATAAGAATTGGCTCTTCTATCTACTTTTATCTAATTAGAATATTGTACATTCCTCAAGGTTCTCACCATCGCTGAGTGTAATAACACACTTCTTTTATTCTCGAACGTATCCGATAGCAGTGGATAGAGAGTAATCTTCTCTTTCCTTATTTAACTTCTGCGCACGCTGTGCAAGAGTTGACCGGAGAAAAAAATATACTATCTGCTTTACCGAATGATGGCAGTTTGTGTGCCCGGCAAAGGATTGCCATGCATAATGATTAAACAGTCTACCACTATTTGGAAGTTTAAGTAAAATTCCGCAAAACGTGTAGGAACAGCAGTTATATTGTTACATTCTAGAAAACATTTGAGAATTTCAAATTTAACTATAGCCTAGAAATTACAGCAAATCTATAACCGATGTGCGATGGAATAATATATACACTTGGAACTGCTTAAATGGTAAAAGGGCGAAGCTGGGAAAAAAGAAATAAAACATTTTCAGATTGTACCTGGTCGAAAGCTACACAAGCCAGCGAACATTTCGAGTCGATTTAACGAACTTACTGAAAACACACAAAATTCAACAAACAAAATTCAACAAACAAAATTCAACAAAGTTCCTTAAATAATACACAAAAGTGCCTTTCGGTCGATTCAGTTTGGATTTGTTCTTCCCTCATCATTGTTCGTTTTACTGGCGTAAATGATGGAACTTGATGTATTTTTGCACAACTGTCGTCTGTATTATTACACATTTTAATAATGCTGCGTTATGTCTCTATGTAAAGCTGTTTTTCAGATGATACTTCAGTCTGAGCTTGACCCACCGTGCAACCTTTTAGACTGTCAGATGTCGCAGTTGACTGTAAAAATAAAATTTAAGAAGTGACGTGTCGTTAGGTGAACGATTAAAATTTAATAACACATCAGTCGTCAACAATCATTCTCAGACGGAAGATTAAATAATCTTTCATAAAACACTCACAATTATTATAATGTTGCACATTTAGTTGCAGCTCTTAAAATTAACATACCTTAGCGTATTGGAAGTTTTTCGTTTTGCTAGCATAATCGCGCAGTCCAGACTGGCGCCCTTTTTTCGTAATTACTCGTTTACAGCAAATTATTCGTTTTTTTTCCTTTTAGTAATTGCTAAATACATAATTGTCTCTTTCTTCGTGTGCCTATCAATATTCCAGATATTCAGTTTTTCTGCATATTTTAATAAATACAATTAATCATCAGTTTTAATTTAAAGTTAATTTTAAGCTTATTTACAGTTATTATGCTATAAACATAAACGTGATAGTTTGGTGACGTTGCTTTCGTGGCAGGTATGAAAAAAATGTTACCGAAACATGTAACGTTTTTAGTAGAAATTGCTAAAAATTTTGTTTCTTTTTTATTATTTTAAATTCACTCTTCCGTACGCACTATAGAATTAATCGTGTGGCGATCTACATATTATAAATAAATACAGCGAGAGGAGCGACCGAGGATGCGAAATTTTGTAGATACATCGTTATGTTAACAAAGAGAAATTCCGAACGATCTAGCAAAACTGCTGAGTATAAACCGCATCTTTTTGTAACAAAAAAAGAAAAAAAAGAAAAAAAAAAAATTAATGTAAATTATGCCGAAATTTAGAGATAAATTTAGCGACATAATTTTAGTACTTGTATAACGAACATGTAGGCTCAAAGTAAAATATTAGTACTTATAAATAATAAAATTATATCGGGCACATTCCAGACATCTTGATGAGAAAATTCCCCCAGCTACGTCAAGTATAAATATACATGGAACCATTTCTCAGGGGACTAACACGGTCAAATTTAAATCTTCCCCGCAAATTACACTCTAAATTAGTGCATAGAATTTGTTTTTGTTTCAGGTAGACCGATTCGTTCAGGCTTTATTACTCCGGGTAAACAATTAGCTTTTGTAATCATTTTGCTCGTTTATTTTATTTCGTTTAATTTCTCATTCCGTAGAAAAGAAAAGTATAAATTAGATAAAAATAAATGTATTTTTTCTTCTTCTTTTTTTGGGCTTGGCCAACCAAGGGCAGCTACCCAGGACAATTGGACTAGATTAGAAATTTTAATCCGGTCAGAAATCGATGACAGAAAAGAGACAAGAATAGGAACCACCTTTGAAGACGGGGCAAAGCTAAGATATAGGAAGCACTATATGGATTAGGAAAATTCAGCTTTAATAATTAAACGTAGGAGGAAATACTGGAACATTCAAACAGCATCTGGTCAGGATCACAAACGAAGGAACAGTCTCACCAGAGTGCAACGGACAATAAGGGGATGGGGAAAGAAGAGCAAAACGATGCCGTGAGGACGGAAGCAAAGTATGATTGAACCGCAGACGGCAGATAGCGATGATGAAAAAACGTTTAAAGGTAGTAGGAAAATAATAGAACCAAGAACAGGAAGCTAGGCTGAATAGTAAAATGAGTTAGGATTGGAAAAGGAGTGAGGATACAGATCCGACCAAAGTCATTCTTTTGGAGAGTAGAAGTATGTTGTGACCAGGAATCTTTTTAACAAAATGTGGAGAGTGTAACGCTAAACGTGCTAAGGAATCCACCGTCTTGTTACCATCAATACCCGCATGACACTTAGAACCCAAAGTAGGTCGATAGAAATGGAATGGGAAAAGGAAAGACTATAGATGAGAGAACGTATATCGTCCGAATATAGATTAAGGAGATTACTTATTTATCTCTAGTAAAAAAAGAGAAAAATAAAGTATCTCGAGATAATACCGTACCTTTTCTATTAGTCACTAAAGATGGGGAATATTCTCTCCCCCGAAAATACACTAGCATATGTTCTCAATTTAAACATCTTAAAATGTTTAGTTTTTTTTCTTTTTGTTTTTACATATTTTTTTTTATTTTTTTTTTTTGTGTAGACGCAACACCCCGTGTACCCTGTTTAACTGCTATGGCTATTACAGATTTAATAGTTATTTATTATTTTTAATACTTTCCCCGTCACCATTTAATCCCGGGCGGTAAGGCAATTCTCCATTGATCCTCATTAAATATGTACACACATATTTAATGACAAAAATTTTTTCGGTGCAAACGAAAAAAAGAAATAAGTAAGGCGAAATTTTTAATAAAAATAAACTGCAATTTTTTAAAAAAACCCATCGCAGTTTGCAAGTTCGTTTTAAACTAGAATTATGTGTTTGTGTCTGTAAGGTTTTCGTAGGCGGTCGATAAAATGGACCATCCTCATTCTTACTCGGTTACGTTATTATAACCTGAGTACGCGGAAGGCCAGTGTTTAGGAGTTTGTTGAAAAACTAACACGGGTTATATTAAAAATTCCGCCGATGTGGCCGATTTCTTCACCAATTGACCAATCATAAAATTTCTGCATTGTGCTAATTGAATGAAAAATTTTATTTGGCGGATTTCCCGACGTTGTTAATGTGTGTACAATTTACTCAAAGTGGTATACGAATTTTATGGTCTTGTACAATTGCTGTCGGATTTTACGATTGCCGTGACGTCCGAAAAAAATAACCCAACAATTTCCGGCACTTTTTCGAGGATCGTCGTTCCATCAGTGATTAAATTAGTCTCGTTACTAATCTTCCACGTATCTTCTATGACACTCTCTCTCTCTGCATAAGGACCTATCCCACTTTCGTCCGCATTCGTACTTGGCGTTATTTTTCGAGAAAGAAATTCATAAGCCGTCTTTTGTGTGTGTGGCACACATCCGCAAAGTCCTCTATCATTAATAGCCAAGCAGAGTGCTCATAATCTCTCAACATCCGCGCTGGCGCCAGCGGAATAGTTTTTCTGTGCCGAATTAAACCTGTCCCTGTTGCCTCCTATCGTCAGTTACCTTCAATAATCAAAGAGACCGCTGCTATTTAAGCAGTTTGTGTCTTCATTCGTTTAATTAAAAATCATTTTATCAGGTTTTCGCTTAATGACAATGCACTCGCTGTTTAATTATTCTAACCGAAATAAAGTTGCTTTCGAAAATCAGTTTTGAAACGAACTTTTAAAATCATCATTCGGAAAGCTACTATAATGTATTCTCACGTGAAGAATCTTCTTTCCTTTTTCCGTCTACAATATTAAATTTAAATAGTAATTTAAGCCGTCTAATTAAAATCAGTGTATTGCCGGAACGCGAAATTTTAAAACACTCTTTAATAAAAAAAAAAACACATTTAAACCCGGTGGTTAACATTTGCGCCAGTGACGCATTCCAGAATTTTCGTTCACGAACGTTCAGAGTATAAAAAGGTAAGTTCGCTCTTTTTTAAACTATCTTACCGGAACTGCTCAAAATCGATTTTCTTGAGAGAACAGGACGACATTAAAGGTTTCCTTGTAATACAAATGATATGCAATTAACAATAGAATGTACTTAAAAATGTAAAATAATGTAATCATATATTTGGAATAATTACTTTTTTGAAATTGCCATTACAAAAACTTAACGAGTCGATTAAATATTTCGTTAATTTTAAGTGTTTTTTTTTTTGCAATCTAAAAAGTAAAAAGTGTCGTATTTCAACTGATCCAATCGCGTGCGCACACATTTGTAATTTTACAATTGGTCAAAACAGGACACTATTTTTTTTTTTTTTTTTCAATTAGCGAAGTTAAATTTTTGATATTTTGTCTACTACTTCTTTTTACGAAAGAATTTCTAACTTTGAAGTGGGAAAAACAGGTATATTCTCTTTTTCTGTAGTTACACGCGATAACTGATTTACTACTGAACTATTCATATTCTTCCTGATCTTAATTATTCCGAGTCTTTTCAACTTACTTTCTTTTCTTCTATCTTTTTAGCCGAATCCATGGCTATTTTACGTGCTATCCTTTTTATATCCTCAACATCCAATTTATCGAAATTCGTCATATGCTCTGATTCGAAAAGCGTTTAATTAGCCATCTCATCTCCCTTCCCTAAACCCTCGTCAGATCCTATTATTCTCTATATTCGTTCGTTAATTTATAATTTATTAACATCCCGTTCTATCCTAATTGACCTGCTCTGGATTCCGGGTCACTGCGGAATCGTTGGTAACGATCTTGCCGACTCTTTGGGGAATGCCTAGCTGCAGTAAACGGCCGTTTCATAGACAGATTCCCCTCCCAATATCTTTGTCCTCTCTCTTATCGTTTTCACCGTGACTACTGATCTTTATCCGTCTCTTTTCTCCAATTCTAACACTCCTTTTACCTATACAACCCTCTCCACCTAATAATTTTCCCTGCATCAGCCGTTCTGTTATTTCTTCCATAACTTCTTTTGTTTTGATATTGTTCCGCCTCCTTTATGTCGTCCATTTCATCCTTCTATCTTAAATTTGACTTGTGATGCAAATCATGTTCTATTCGAATGCTCTTCTATTTCCTCGGGACGTGCAGTTGTTTATTCCAATTTGCTTGACCATGGCCTCCCGACTCTTTACTGTGCCCACTGCATTCTTGCTCTTCCATCTCTTTCTGTTGTTCTTGTATTGGCTATCTTCATTTCTTCTATTTCTAATCACTTCCTGATATTACAAATTCCTACGTTTCATTATTCTGCTAGTCCTTTGCGTTGGGTAAATGTCCTATGTTGACGCGCCCAAAGAAAAAGATAAAAGAAAAAAGAAAAAACCCTTTAAGATGATTACCAAAAAAAAAAAAAAATAATGATTTCTAGAATACTAATTTTATCGGTGTTGTGATGGTTCTCGAGAATCGTTTATTATATCGAAAGTAAATTGCTAGTTTAAAATTCGGATTGTACGAGACCAAAAAGCTTCCGCGCTCTTTTGATATTCAAAAAGACAATGAGCGTTTACATTGCAAACAGAGCGATTCATTAACAAACGAATAATTTCAGTCCAATCTTCATTATTTGGTGTATACATTTTTTTCGCATTAGGCAGGCCCTAAAAAACTTGCACTTACTCTATCAAGTACGGGCGCTATTATACCGCTAGTCAATGGTAAAAAATCATTCAATTAACATAAAACGAACAGGGGACATTATTGTTGTTGGTGCGCACCTTACACACTGTCACCAATTTTAAAACCCTATTTAACAGCCGAGTATGCTCTTCGTAGACGAAATGTAGCCTCCTAACGATATTAAAGAGAGAGAAAATTTAAAATGTATTAGATTTTCTCTTTTCGATTTTTTATACATACATATTTTTTCGTTGACCTATTAAGGTCGTACTCAGTTAGAGGTCATAAAAGAAAAGATTAATCGTGTTTTACATAGAGATGTATCGGGGTTGTGTTAATTAACCTTCCAGTACGAAAAACATCCAAGGCCCAATGCATGCTATTGCACTTCGTGTCTTGAAGAAGATGTGTGTAAATGACATCGCAGTCAGGGTCCAAGACCGAATCGTTGACAAGTCACTTTTCATTGATGGTCCCCGTTGTTTTTGTTTACTACTGTCTCTCCGGTGCGAAATCTTTTTTACCTTCTTAAATTTTCTCGCGGATCTCATTCGTCTACTACAATGACGGCGAGTCGACATCGTGCCGAGCGCAGATTAACTCAAAGTTACACCGTTTTATCGAATCTCATCGTAGATTTTCTCACCTGTTCAAAGTTACATCTCTAAAGTCACTTGATTTCGGTTTCATGTGGAGAAATTACATTGCCTTTATTTTTTCCCCTTAGTTAGCTTTTTTTTTTTGTTTTTATCGGATTTGCTAATGTAGACACATTAGTGTATTTAATTCCTGGCAAGATTATTACGCTCGATAACCAGCGAGGTAAGAGACAAACAGAAAAGAGAGAACTAGAAAAATGTTCAAAAACATTCAAGCAAGATGGGTAGCAGCGTATAAAGTGAGAAGTAGACAGAGAGGACAGAATGAATGTAAGTGAACATGCAAGAAGTAGACTATGTCCAAAATGTCAATGACATATTAGCTTTTTGACACCGTTAACTGTAAGCAAACCTGAAACATCTAATAAAAAACAAAAATTATCTTCCTCTAGCAAAAAATTCCATCTACCTCGAATCGCACGGGCAATTATATTATTATTCTTCCGCGTGCGGAGTATCTTAAAATGGAGAAAAAACGACCAGTTCCGCTATGCGGATTTTTAATCTCATTTTGACCACTTCTCCAAAGTCACGTCTTCAATTGTTAGAAACCATTCTTCACGACTGTTGATTATACCTGCAGCGACAAAACTTTTCAGCACTGACGGAATATACAAGTTTATCAGCAATGTTAAATTGAAACAAAACCTAGATTAGTCCCCCCGGGTAAAACTTTAATCACTTCTTCATCCATTATTGAGATCGAATAGTTTTTGAACTGAGCCGACCGAGCGAGATGGCGGAAAAATGAAAAAATTGCATCTTGAACTGAAAACAGCCCGAGTAATTAAAATGTAAAAATTTTTAAATTATAAATATTTTGTCAATTTTTCTATTATATACAAAGAAAATATAATGCGAATAATTGAATGTAAAATTTTTTAATTCGATGTTGGTTATATAAACTTCTCAGATTTCGTACATAAAGAAATAAATAAACTCCAACGATTTACGACAAAGAAATTAAGATTTCTAGTGTGACTGTATTTTCCCATATAATATACGTATATATATTCGTTTTACTATTTGAAATAATCTTTACATTCTGATTAGTTAATAAAACTGGTGATGCTTTTTTTAATTTCATGTTTTCGGTACAGAGCAGGATCAGTTATTTTTGGGAATACCTAGTTATTAATAAATTTTACAATTGGATTTTAAGCCGTCTTTTTCTTCGTTTTTTTTTTTTTTTTGTTTCATACCATTCACAATAACTCAGAATAATCGTAATTGGACTTTAATAAAGGTTTTTATTTTCAAGTTTGTTTTTTTCTTTATTGTAAAATAATTATTTCGAAATAAACAATGTTCAATTACGTCGGACGAGATTATTGAAATCGACCGGAATATTATAGTTTGAATTGAAATGTGTTTAAAGTTGACAATTTTTTTTTTTTTTATATATATATAATTCTCCCCAATTCCAAAAAGTGAATGGGATAAGTATATTTTATATTATAATGTATATAAAGGGGCGAGGTACTAGTTGCTTGCCAAGTATACTTAAGTTAAGGGGTGAAAGAGGGTATGAAAAACATAATCCTCTCAGAGTTGACATTAGTAGACACGTGTCCAAAGACGACGTTTCGCGTTTCTGGACGACCATTGATTTTTCCAAAAAGCGAACCTTTCGATTTTCGACATTTCTTTAAAATCAAAAACACCGAGCCCCTTCAGTTACGCTGCGTTTGCTGGTTCATAGTCGCTCGACAGTTGCTCCCTAGTTTCTTATTTCACCGATCAACCGGTTTCAAAACTGATGAAATGCAACCGTTGCCTAACGATGATCCACTTCTCATTTGTAATGACACCAGTGACTTTCTTCATGGTTTAGTCATTAATCATTCCGAAGTACACAATAGAGCTCTTTTCCGTTTGAGCTTTTTTTTTGTCAATTGCTACAAAAAGATCGTTCAAGACAGTATTTTTACATTTTTCTGGTTCGTCGCCGTAACTCTTATCAACATTTTTTTTTGCAGCTTTCCGTTTTACCTCCTCTCGAATGTGCCTATTAAAAATACATTTAAAAAAAAAAACACAAAAATAAACCTAACTTTTCTACTTCTTGCATACAAAATCTCCCTATCTTCTTACAATGAAGCCTCCTATGCTTTTAAACGCCCATCATTATTATCCTTTAATTCTTAAGATGGTTTTTTGTTTTTTTTTCTAGCAGCACGCGAGTTAAAATGATCTTCGGTCGAAGTTTCATAAACTTAAGGTGCCGGTGTAAGAAAACTAAATAAACTTATTTAGGAAGGAACATTTTCCTTATGTTTAATTTTCTATTCGTCAAAAATCTCTAACAGATGGCAACGAATTCGCATAAATACACTAGTAAAATATTAGGATCAGACATAAAACTAAAATCCTGGGTTTCAAATGATACACAGAATGATTAGGTTGCATTTTTGAAAAGTGAAGTAATCGTTAAATCGCGTCAATATTTTTGGGCTAATTAAGGAAAATTTTAATTCAGATAATTTTTCTCTTTTTTTGATGGAAGCGAATTAACCGGTCAAACTCGAAAAACTACGTCAAACATATGTTAAAATTAACACGGACCGAATAGCGTGTGGCATAGTTGAAACTGATTATATTTCATTCGAGTCATATATTCCACTGTCGCACACTGAAACTTGCGAAAATTTCACTTGCGCGGGGTTAATGTCTACGGTTTACGCAGTCCCCCCCCCCCAAAAAAAATATACAACTAAGCTAAATATTGTATAAGAAACATAATTAGCGTATCTATATAGAGAGTCTGCACCCTCACTGACTGCTTCATCTGCATTGTATATATTTTATTTGATTCCCGGTATAATCGAATCCTATCGTAATATCGATGTCTCCATTTTTCAAACCTCGCAATGGCTATAATAGTTGTTGTATAATACTTACAGATGAGTAAATCCTAACCGCCTAATATTTCACAACTTCGATTACATATTTCATAACGTTTTTTTCATATTACCACCGGCACAAGAATACGTTGTCATTAATATATGTATAGTCTGCAAAATTCTAACCCAGTTGTTCAGTCGAACCCATTGCTCTATAATCACACAACTCTGTGATTCCACACTGTATTAGTTTTTTCAGTATTTCTGATATCAAAAGATGTTCCATTCTGATTTCAATCAACCTCATTCTATTATAATATTGTATTTTTAATCTTCCACTTTAAGTAAGCATTTATATTTTCCCCCTGTCAGATTATTATCAGGTTACCTACACTTCTTACCGACTTCCAAAAAGGGGAAGCTTACACGTTCGTCGCGTTTAATTTATTATTTTTTACATTTGTTCACGCGCAACTTATGGATCGATTTTTACTGATTATTTATCTATTTTAGAAAGTGTACCACTCAGATCATACGAGTTCTGATGGAAATCGGTGAATATAAACTGAATATTTGTTAAAAAACGTGAAATCTCTTTCGATCATTTTTTTATTAGTCGGTTAACTTAAAATACTATCAATTTGTCAAATTTTCATGGAAATGTAGCTTTTGATGTTTTTACCGTGGAAATGCAGTTTAAGATAAAGAAATGTTTTTTTTTTGTTCTTTTTTAAGGATTAAAAATATGGAGAATAATGTGACGAAAAAGTTGGTGTTTAGAAAGAAAAAATTCAAGTATAATGCTAAAAATTATAAAATAAAATGTTTAAAAAAAAAAAAATACCGACTTCTAGATTTATTATAAAAATGCACTGAAAAGTAAGAAATAATTACTCCCGATAAGAAAATATATTTCCGAGTGATATATACCTTAAGTAGGGATATTATTGTAATTCTTATATATTAACTTTTTGGAGTTGATATTAAATTCGTATTAAACTAATAATTCAAAACTAAATTCTAAATTAAATATTCATTAAATTGTTTTTAATTATTGTAATATGAATTTTATGCCGACTCCAATTAAGGTATTAATATTGTATAAGAATTACCATAATATCACCACTTAAGGTATATCACTCTGATATATACATGTTCTTATCGGGAGTAATTATTTTTTACTTTTCAGTGCGTTTTTATTAAATCATTAATTTTTACTTTTTAGTCCGTTTTATTCAATTTTTATAATAAATCTTGAAATCGGTCATTTTTCTTTAAAAAACATTTTTACATTTTACTGTGAGCATTACTTTTCAACAGTGAGCTTATTTTCTCTCCTACATACAGATTGTAAGTTTCCTGTAAGTTCATTATTGCAACTGTTTCCTATTATACTACTATCTACTTAAATTAATTAAGTCGCTTTAGGTAAACAAAAAAGGACTTTTTTTATCCATCAGTGTTTTAAACCCAACACTATACTAATTTCAGTCACGCGCAAAAATATTTTAAAGGTTCTTGTTGTCACACAAAGAAACCTCTCTTGAAGAAGTCACTGTCGATTACTTCAGCTGCTACATACATATACTTTATCAGGTTTATTATGAATAAAATTCTTACAAATTTCACAAAAGTGTATATGTGTTTATATTTTTAGAAACAAATTACGGCTATTTGCTTAATTTCTGTAAACTAAAAATTTTGCCATCACACTTACCCTTCTTCTTCGATACTTAAATTATTCCATTTTTCGTACTTATTCGTAACCTTAACATAAATTGAAACCCATCAGAACTATGTCGCATTTCATAGTCAAAATGTTAAGAACTTATCTCGCAATATTCTTAAGCCTTCTGGCTTAAATGTGCTAAATTCTTCATGTTCAAGAAACCTCTTCTAACCTGTTCGATCTTCGCTCGAATTTCTTGTTTAATGCTAGACTGTGATCATTTCTCTCCTGAATACCGGAGCTTGACTTGCTCTTTATAGCTCTTTTCTCAATTTTTTCACGCACAAACTTTTTAGTTCATAATTTTGGTTTACTTCATGTTTTTACTGCCAGCCCGAATTCCTTGACGCCGTTCGTTACTTTTTTTTTTTTTTATTAAATTAGTATTTATTTAAGTACATATAAATGTGGTAAGCGGTGAAAACCATCTAATTAAGTTCTGCATTCTAAGCTGTGGTTATCGGATTTCACCACATTTTTCGTTCCATGTATTGTTCTTTTGCTAATCGACACGTTCTGCGTATTGTACTGTTTAATTCTCTATATTGTAAAGGATTTTCTTTTGCCAATTTTCTTTCTTCCACTTTCGCTAGAATTTCATTTGTTATCTACTTCTTTTTTCCAATCATTTTACCGAGTTTTAAAGTTCTAACTTAAAATTGTATCTCCGGCGTGTTTAAGTTCTTTCGATGTCGCTTCAATCTTTCCCTGTGTATTCGTGCTTTAATTTAAAACTAGTTGTTAATTTAATTATTGTGAAGTTTAACGGCAGGAGGATAATGGGAAATTCTTAGCACTCTTTTCTCATTGAAAGGGTGCCCCGGACTAAGAGAGTTGTGATTTGCTTTTCGTCTACCATTAAAGAAGATAATTGCATAGAATTCTACGGTAGTTTCTCGCCGCCTTGCCGAAATGTCCAGTTTTAATGCACTGACCAGCGCACTGCTTCGGTACGATACACACTGGGAAAGTTCCGGAAGACCATAAAAAATAAACGACTCGGACTTTTGACCAAACAACCGATCCTGTTGCATGATAACGCCCGATCGCATTTCTCTCGCGTACCCCTTTTGCTTTGGAGAAATTTAACTGGGAAATTTTTTTGAACACCCACCGCATTCTCCAAACTTGGCACCGTCTGATTTCCATCTTTTTCCACGGTTGAAAGGGTTTTTAGGATCGCAATGGTGCAACAGCGACGACGAATTGAAGGAAGCGGTAACGACATGGCTGGGAAATTTATAATGCGAGAATAGAAAAACTTGTATCACGATATGAGAAATGTTTAAATTGTAATGATAATTATGTAAAAAAATGAACAATTTTCTCACTAATTTTTTGATTTTTGTTTCATTTTCGTAACTCAACATGGGACGGAGTTACAGAGGTGTGGCAATGACTATCGCCCCGTATATATATATATATATATATATATATATATATAACTCGGCCATTTTGGCCTCGCAAGGGGCTGTGCTACTTGACCCCTTATGCTCACATTTCTATCTCTTTCTCTTCCACACTTTGTATAAAATGATCAAAATTTACAACGTAATTTTAAATCGGTCCATATGAATATAATAACATAATCACAGAAATCCTATAAAATATAACAAATGTTACATAAATTTGGGACATTTTTCGTTACATAAAATTGGGACATTTTTTCTAATGGGGGTAGCCTAAGAATTACGTCGTAATTAATATATATATATATGGGTGTGTGTGTGTGTGTGGATATATGTACATATGTGTGTATTTAGTTAATTCTGCTAAACTAAGAAATAATGGGAACTGCGTTCTCTTTATGAATTTGTAAAACATTCGATGCGATAAATGTGTACGAAGTAAAAGGGACATCTTCCGGGCAGCTGAACGAGTTTCTAGGTTTTTAAAACTTCATTAAAACTTCCAAATCGTATTTTTCTTCTTCCATTGCAAAAGTTTCATTAGTTACGAAGTAAATTTTATACATTAATTCAAGACAGGTCTTACGAGGACGAGGAGCGCCTCGTTCGGTGTATGGAAAAAGTATCTGTTTTAGGCAAATTTTCGGCTTTAATACATACACCAATGTGTATGTTTAATTTCAATTTTAAATAAATCGCGGTGTTTTGAGATATTTGAATTCGTACCTTAATTTTTTTTGTTCATCTAAATTTATGAAAACCACAAATTTTTGAAAAAGCAGAATAAAACAACTCCATTATCTGGTAAAACGCTGAATTTTTTAAAAATTACAACAATATTTACTTTTCATTAAACTCATAATGCAAACATTCAAGGATTGGAATAATTAAAATATTTTAGCATGAATTTATCGTCTAACAGATTTATTCTAATAGACAAGAGTGGAATTATTATGGTTTTCATTTGAAAATAGTCATATGTTTATTATTATTAATAGTTTTAGAAATTATATATTATCATCTACACGTCTAAAGTATTCTTGTTTATGATGTGATACTATATTGTTTTTTTTGTGACCTCTGCGGTCCTAGGATCACGGTTGACATTGAATTTCTATTATCTAGACGGTGACTTATTTTACATAATGTTAATACTTCCACGTGTCTCTTTCCATCGGAACAAGACATGACTATGTGATTTTACTTAAAACCGATCTATTGGAAATGGAGGAAAGGCTAAAGCTGATCATTGGGAGAAATTATGCATAAGTACACTAGAAGAACAAAAAAGCACCCGAATAGAATACATACTGGAGAGATAAGAGTTTAGGAACCCCGTCGTGTTGGACCTGACCTGTGCTAACTCAGATTGAATTTACCGCTGATTTGAGCAAGTAATACTACTTTCCGTGGAATGCGGTTGTAACTTCTTCAGGGTTATCCGGGGAATATATCTTCACACTAGTATCTCTTAAACTATAAATATACGTTAACAGTACTTATTCGGTAGATTTTTGACTATTCTGCCGCTATAAGATCCTGGCCTGGAGCTTTTCTGTTTTTTAAGCTTTTAATTTTGTTTTATACTTCTTTCGGTGATATAGGTTTAGTTGGCCATGTTAATTGCAAAGGTGGCAAAAGGTATTCTTCAACTGATATTTCGTGGTGCAGCTGACCCTCGCTTTCGAACAGCTTAAATATATTGAATGTTCCTCGAGCGTCTCTGCTTTGTCCTCATCAGTTTTACCGCCGTCCCCGTTAGGTTACCTGATGGATGGAGTGGGACTTGGCATATTGTTAAGAAAGGATTTTGTAGACCTCCATATCGATCCATCCTCCGGATTGAGTTATGAAAAGAACTGTGAGTAACTGAGGTTTCTATATTGAATTATTTTATTTCTTAACTGTGTGCGTAGCTTATTGTAGGATCTTTTAAGTGATGGGGAAGTCTCCCTATTTTGTTGCCAATGAACTTTTGCATTTTTTGTTAATTGAATTAGTTCCCCATATTTCGAACAGAATATAAAACGGATGAGTTCCAAAATATCTATTCTCTTTGGAATGTGGAATAGTTAATTTTTTCATACATCATGGATACTGCTTACAAAGTTAATTGCCGATTTTCTATTTCGCCTGACGTTTTTAGAGGAATATTTATTAGATCGTGTATATTCGATCTGCTTAGCCAATCCACTTCAATTTGTGCTATTATTTGTTAAATAATTTCGCCTTGGCTTTGGTATTGTTTGTATGGAGATGAATGCTAAGAATGGCGAGTGGTCTGAACTAAGCAGAGACAGGGATTTTCAGCTAAATTAGACCCGATGTAAATATTTTGTTACGAAGAAGTCAAGTATGTTCGGAATGTGATTTTAGTGCTTAGGCCAGTAGGAGGTTGGCTTATCTGGTCGACTGCAATACTACCCAAAGAAAGAGTAAGAGCAATTTCCTTAAACCTAGAACTCGGGGTAATATTAGGAGGAGACTATGACATGAGCACCCTACTGAACTGTCGGAAGAACAATTTCAGAGGCAAAATAATACTGGTTAATTTAATCCGGCAGCATAATTTAGAAATTATGCTGCCGGATTAAATTAACCAGTATTATTTTGCCTCTGAAATTGTTCTTCCGACAGTTCAGTAGGGTGCTCATGTCATAGTCTCCTCCTAATATTACCCCGAGTTCTAGGTTTAAGGAAATTGCTCTTACTCTTTCTTTGGGTAGTATTATGTTCGAATGGCAGTGTATATTGTTGCAATAGTGAATTTTGACTCCATGGAGTTGATGCTAACCGTCATAATGTTGTAAGCGAAAGAAGCTTCCGAATGAACCACATAATGGTTTAACCCAGTTCTTACTAACACGATCACGCCTCAGTGAGTTTTCCCACCAGGATGAGAGATGTAGTAGATATTATAGCCAGCAATGTTCAAAAACTCACATCTTTGATGTTACATGCGTCTCACAGATCAGCGCCACGTCTAATCCATGTTGATTGATGAATAATTCGTGTTTTCTGTTTCTATAATTAAATTTTTGAAATGTTTATTATTAAAGTCAGTCAGTAAATTCAATTGAAATCCGTTACTTAATAATTGTTCGTTAACAGAGAGTGTGATAAATTTATAATTTGTTATAATATTTTAATATTTATAAATGATACTTTCTGTGAACTGGCATTGTTTTTCATCTCATTATACATGAATAGAAAAATGGTTTGCATACTTAATAACTATAACTTAAAAAGTTTTGTATATAAATACTACAATTTTTGTTAAATTATTAATGTCTCCCGAAATTTTAGGTACCAAAATAGTTTTTTACAATTAATCATACATTTTAAAACATTAATGGGAGCCTTAGTTTCTCTGTAAAACTTAAGCAAATATTTCAGACAAATGAAAGTAGAATATGAGAAATACCGTTGCAGGATGATCGACCTGATTTATCAAGAAAGTAAAGATATGAGCAACCATTTCTAAAGATAAATGTACGATCTTGGGTTTTTAAATCGTAGGGCGGTAGAATATTAGTTTCATGAAATAAGAGAATTAAACGATTTTTTTTATCAGGTACAATAAGGGAGACTAGCAAACGACTTACGATACTTCAGCCTGATCACTATTTCCCGCATTAAAATAAACGTAAAAGTTTTCGTCATTTTGCGAATATCTGTTACAAAAGTAGTCTCGATAATCAACAATCATAATGTAATGAAAAGTAATACAGTTAGATAACGAACACAAAATCTAATTTTTTTTCAGATTTTCTCATCGGCTCCAGTACTTCGCCTACATCTTCGCACTTAGAATACTGAAATGCAGAATGTAGAGGCCCGGCAGTGGTGAAATTTATTTTGGTGGTCATTTAAAGGTCCTAAAAAAATTTGGTTAAAATTGGATATTCTGTTCAAATTGTTTCATACACGTATGAGCATTTCTGAACGATGATGTAAGTTTGCCAACAGGCTAGAGAAATAAATTCGAATAGGAAATATTTAAACATTTCAATTTAACATACAGAAGGGTCTATTTTCTGAGATTTAGAAAAAATTGAAAAACTCTTTAAACAATGTTCTAATCTGCGTTTGTTGAACTTGTATTTTTTCTGTATCTCATCAGATACAAAACAATAGACAAAATTCCGTTGGTCGAGCTTACATTGTTTTGCTTTCTTTTGGGATTGATTGAATGTCAACAGACTATCGATCATTCTTTCGTCGCTCTCAATTATAACTTTTTTTTCCCTCGCAGACAGAGTACTGAAAAGAACTTTTGTATCGCAATATTTCGGTTTCATTTTTATACCAGACCACGAATTGATTTCATTCCATTTATAATCGTCATACTAATCGGTCTCCTTCTGCCCAGGTAAGCACCTGTTGACCGACATGAGTCAACTTATTATTTCGTTGTGCACCTATTATAAGATGCAAATTATACCGTGATGTACGTCGGACTCTACCATTAGAGTTGCTCATATATATTTCCAACAAATGTGGTACCGCTTTTGCTCATCGTCGTCCTGGAGAGTATAATTTCTCATGCAGTGCCTCTGTCTGATGTTTCTCTCTCTTTTTCCATTGTGTAAAGTTTCAGGGAAATCCCAGAAATTGATATGGAAATGTAAGCGCCGTTTATAACGAGAATGGGGTTTGTCATACGAAATTCAGGTGTAAATTGAAGATAAAAATAGCCGAGATGGGGGGATAACCTGAACAAAGTAATGAACTCTTATTAAATGGGAAAACCTTACTTACGTCAAGTGAAAACTCTGGAAAATCTTTAAATCCTATTTTCAGATCAGATTGTTATTACCGAGTACATAAACACCCTGAGGAGTACGGATTTCAGCATCGAATATTGACGCACTTGCCCCGGAATAATCACTCGTCATTATAATTAAACTGGAAGTGGCACGGGACGAGCAGAGCCAAAGGTAAACCGGAATCGATATAGAAATAATTAAAACGAAAAGATCGTAGAATACTCCTCTCGCCCGTTCAGGGCATATAGATAGAAGTAAACTATTCCCAGACGTAAGTGAAAAAAAGAGAAAAAAAAAACAATCTGGATGTGTGATCGACCAATATGTAAAAAATGTGTACTTGCTGAAACGCGGCAAAAAACGAAATACAAAGTAATTTTATATGAAATAATTATTTAAACTAAAATTACATCAGGGAGACTTGATATACCATGAGAGAACTATGATTAACATAATAATTAGAATAATATAAATTTAGTAATTATATGAACAGAGCAATCGGCGACTGTCACGTACAAAATTTCATTATATGAAAGAACTGCAAAAGAATTTAGCGAAAGAAGAAACATTTATATTTGAGTAGATTGATAAAATGATAGAAATACGTAATAAATTCTGTGATTTCCGCTTTCCAATAACTTTAACGCGTATTATTATTTCGTATGACTTTTGATTCCTTATTTTCGAAAAGTTACACTCTTCTATCGATTACTTCTTTGGAAAAGACATTTTACATCTTTTTGTTTATCACATTATACCCCTAAGCATTGATGTGAAATGAATACATTTCTGATGTGCAATTGTGTAAATATAGATTATTAGAAAAAAAGAAAAAAACGAAAAAACAGATTGCGAGCTCTTTTCATCAATGGCTGAAATGTTATATGAATAACGTGCTAAGCGATTGGATCGTATACATGTATGTGAGGGTCACATACAAAAGTAATTTTAAGTTAGTCATAATAAGTTGATAGATGTTGAGTTTCTAAATTATCCTTAGCGAGAGAGAAAGAGAGCGAAATCTGTAATTTGTACAGGATCGAAAATAGTTTAATTAAACAAGATGAAAAATGATGTATCAGATACTAAAGAAGTTAAGAAAAGAAAAGAATACACCGAGCGGTGATTAAAAATTACTTGAGGTTGTAAAACAGCAGCAGAGATGTTTGCTGTATGGTAGAGAAAAATAATAATTAAAGTATTAATTCTGTGATAACAATTATATTAGCGCGCACATCAGCAGCATTATGTATTGGTGTCGGGAAAAAACTCAATTTTTGCTATAAGCTTCCTCTTATTTTAGGTAAAAAAACAAACGTTTTAATACAAACTACCCCCCTTTATTGGTGAAACCGCTCAATTTTTAATACAAATACCGCATTTTAACCGAAAAATAACAACTCTTTCGTGACACTTAAACAAAATTAATAAGAAGCGTTTTAGCATGGCACTCACCTAAATTTATTAAGTAAAAGAAATAAAAACATACACATATGAGCAGTGCATATTCGTGCTAACGTGCACAGTTTAAAATTTTAATAAAATAAATGCGAGACAAAGATACAAACAATATATGCTAGTTCTGTTGGCGAGAGGGGAACAATAATAAAAAAGTAAATAAAATATTTAATAATAACTTGTTTCCATGATTTATATCGTCACACGATTACAAGATTCGATATCGTCAGGCACGTGATTGTAGAAGATGGACAAAAAAGAAAATAATCGTAACGGTGTTACAGTTTACAGTATTCTGATCTTGCAGTGGACCCATCTAACTTGCCAGACATCCTCAACGATGGAATTAAAATCTGTCACTAATTTACTAACCTGTTCAGCACATGCGACTAGGAGAAATAAAAGTTTATGCGGAAATATTACGACCATTAAACGATGTCCGCATCGGTTATCGAATAAAACGATTCTACGTACACCGTGTTTACATCTGCATACATTTCAATGCATTATAAATACACCGGTGTCGGATTCCCCTCAAATTTGTCAGAGTTTTCGGTTAAACTGATGAAAGGACGAGTCATCGCTCATTAGAATGATATAAACACTTCCTGACACTCAGATCTGTACTTTATTCGAGCGAGTTAACAAATATCGGTATCACATTTACCACATAATAGCAATACATTTATGCGTGACCCTCTATAGTGGATAATAAAAAATTATAAAAAACGTGAAGAAACGAAACGCGTCTGGGAATTCTTTTTTTTAATTTGTTTTCCAAGTATCGATATTCGAACGCTTCAAATCCATTTCTGTATTGCTTTTTTTTTGTAGTCCAGCACACTGTCCTATCAATCTTATCGTCATTTATGCATTATAGTCCGTTTTTAAATTAAAATGAAAATAATGTAAAAAAATAAAATGTCTGAGAACAGAATGTTCTTCAAAGATTTCGTTTAAAATTTGGAATCGAAGTACCGAGTTCCTCCTCAGCGGTTGCTGTTATAATTAAAGTTCTCCCTCAGAGCATTTTTTTGATTTTCGCTCTGATGTTTATTTCCGTACGCATGTAGAAAATTTGAAAGCAAAATAAATAAATAGAAATAATTCATAATTCGACGATTAAAAATTAAAGTGATATTATTATATAATTGCAAGCTTCTGCGTCAAATGCGGGCAGAGTGCGGTTGTACATGTGCAGCTGCAGCGAAAAGTCAAGTTCAACGGGGGCTGCAACAGAGGATGGAATATCATACACGAGTGAAAGGAAGGCAAACAAGAAAGAGGAAATTAAAAAGTTGTTTTCGCGACTACCAATTTTTTTTTTTTTTTTTTTTTTTTTTGTGAAAGCAACATTCTGTACCGTGTTTAACTGCTGTGGCTATTTTGTTTTTATAGATATCTGCTTATTCCGCTAGTTCTGATAAAAAACTGTGTTACAGATAAAATTGCATTGGGGGAATTCTTGGTGACTGTTTTGTTATTAATAGAAGGGGGCCGGTGGGGTGAGAGTGCTGGACAGTCGCACAGTATGTGGGAAGTTGAGGAAGCAACACCTTGGCAACAGAAAGGACAATTCATGGGAAGGGGGTTCTTTGCAAAATAAAATTATGCGACATTGTGGCCTGTGCGCAAGTGGCTAAGTGCACAGAAATCTCTGCGGGGAATGTTTTTTTCTGGCCACTATAGTTCGGTTGAGGGTTTAATAATTAACCTTGAGAAGGTCTGACACAAGGACCAATGTGGGCTTTCCACGAGGACCTGAAATTATTGAAAATTATGTTCGATAGATAAGGTGGAGGAGGGCGGTTACTAGGCAAGGGGCAATATATTGTTGCTCGGGCAGATGTATCGCGAGGCGTTCATATCCAAGAATCCCAGCATGGCTGGGCGCCCACAGAAAGGATACGGAGCACTGTCTCTTAATAAGTTCGTATGCTACCTGCTAGGTTCGAATTGCTACAAGATGTTTGGATTAGAGATTGTCAATAAAGCCACGGATTTGTCAGATACCAGCAGGGCTTTCTGTGATGTAGGCTCTGTAGAAAGAAAATATTCCAAACAGAAGAATACTGCGTATATTTCAGCATCCAGTACCGAGTAAAATTATCATTCAGTCGAATGCTTCGAATCACGTTGCAGACTTCAAAAGAACAGGCGGTTGAGGACGAAGTACCAATTATAAGGCGCTAAATCGGTGTACGCCGTGTCGCATAAAGTTTGAACAATACTTTTTAGAGTACGGAATATCTGAAATGAGTGTAAGAGGGAGAGTTGCGAAAATTAAACGTATTATATACATTCGTGAGAGAAATGAAAATAACTAAACGAACTGAACAAATAATATTACGAACGTTCAAGTGTCCGAGCCGAGTTAACAACTTAAAGAGATAGAAGATCAATCAAGAATTACCCCGATTATAATTGTATCCAACTTACGTTTTTTACATTACTGCCGAGGGTATCAAAGTGTGTTATGATACATCGATAAACGTTCGAACTGAATTTCACTGCTACACGTGCAGAAAATGAACTAGCTTACGAATTGGCTGAAAAACGCTATAAAAATCCTTCTAATGAAGACGAAGTTGAATAACAAATACTGTTTTACATCCTCCTTCATAACTTTTCTTACCCTAATGTTGAACTTTCTCAAACGATAGCAGCATATTATACAGAAATAAAAAATTAAAAAAAAAAAAAAAAATTAACAGAACACGTTTCAGTAAATTTCTTTAAAATTTAACCCGAGTGACAAATTTCGAACGTTTTTAGTGGACTTCAAAAGTTCACCTCTTCCAATGTCTAGAATTGAAATTATAAATCGACATTATAATAAATAGCGGCATCGGTGGTGAACAGAACGAACTGATGATTGTGGCGTGTGCGTGTGTTTCGCAGGTATCATCGTCGGCGAGAACGGCTAGCGGGAAACGGGAGACTGACATGCACATTAGTGTACGCAAGAATAATTATGTGTCTGATGTACGGGAACAAACGGTGGGTAATTTCGCATGTTTAAATACTTGGAATAGATTTTGAAAAACAGCGGTTGGATTAAAAAGGGTTAAATTTGATTTTTGGTAGTAGAATAGTATACTATTCCTGCTAGGTCGAATTACGCACAAATTTTGAACTCGTACAATCGAAAGAGGGGAAGAAAAAGAGACCTGAATTAGTTTTTAATACTGCATAGTATATGAAGGGTTCATTTGAAAAAACCGAGATATCGAATATTTAACTCATTCAGCGGGGAAAAGGGGGCAGTTTTGTTAACTTTATCGACGGAATAGTACACTTTGATTTAATACTTCCGCACAAATTTCAAACTGATGCACTGTGAATGATGATCCGCCGACTTTAGCAGCTATATCGCTTATGCATGTGCGCCTGGCAACGATCATCAATGTGCGTCTGCAAAAATGGTTATTTATTTCCATTGCGGGGAGGGTGTACAAATTTCATCACTCACAATGAAATTTTTTAACTCTTACAAAACAAAAAACGTTGTAATTAGTACTGGATATTGTAAATCAAATTAGAAAACTTTTACGAATGCGAACTTGTGTGGTCAGAACCGTATAGTTTTTTGGAACTAGGATGGTCATACCTGGGTAAAAATTGAATACTTAGACTCGAACTTTTGCTCATTTTCAATCCTAGCTTGCGTGGCCTACGATGTTAGAGCTATCCCCCCAGCTTGACGATTTATTGACTACTAGAACATTTAGGTTTGACATGTAAAGCCGAATGCGGAACTCTGATGGCCACACACCTGTATTAAGCTTAATCGCAGAGAATTTATGAAGATTAATCGATTTAGGGTGGGCCGCACTTAGCTTTACATATTTTTGCTTCCATCTTCAAAATTTAACCGCATGCGTAATTGATCTCTAACCTAAACCACCGCTAAACTGTCACAGATAATCCAATCGACTTGAAACTTCCTACGGAAAGGGAAGAGAGTTGGAATAACTATTGCCTAAAATTTCACGATGATGCTAGTAGTGTTGATTTTAAAAGCATAATCTTAAAACTTATGGGGTGACGCGCACTGTGTATGCTCTGACGATTTGAAAAACCGTTGATTGGATGAAAGTTGATAGTACAATGTGTTGTAGGCGATTACGTATTGGGTACTAGTGAAAAGCCAGCGTCCAGCAGCGATTTAGTCTGCATAAAGCTAAGTGTAATTTAAGTATTCTTTAAATATAATTGCACGCACTCCTGCCTAATTAATTATCTATTAACGTGAAATGAGTCTTTGTTGATTCATGCGGTTTAGAAAGGATGTATCAGAATGGCTGATGTAAATTCCGTGTACATTCATTTGGCCATGCATATTTGAAAAATTCATCGCGAGTCTTGAAGAATTTTCGAGTCTGTTGAAACACTTGTAGACGACGTGTGAGATGATAATTTAGACTTTTCGTTGATTTAGAAATAGCTTGAACGGAAGCGACTTTCGCGCCCTAAATTTGGATGGAAAATTTTTTAGTTTTCCCACTTTCAATAGTGACTCTAAATTAGAGATATTCGCAATATTATTGTTGAAACGTATAGCATAAGAATTTCCGAAAGTGCTTGGCTACCAAACTAGAGGTCCCATGGGTTTTCGAAACTTGTCTCGTTTCGGAACAAAAGCCGCTCCCAGGTGGTATGTGCCCAATCTGAAACTGAACATTGGTTATACCAGAGAAATCTGGAAAAGTCAAGTCGGCCGAAAGAAAGAGTCTGGTCCCCCTACTCTCAGTAGTGCTGTTGAGCTTATTATTGCGAACCTTAACTTCACAAGACGCCCTCTGTCAATATTATGGGAAATAAACGCTAGTTAATCAGTCTGGAAAAAACAAGGGGAAAACACGGGGAAATGAGGTTCCGATTGGACAGCAGAAGATAAAAGTAATACGGATTTCGTTCAAAAGCGAAGCGGTCTCTAGGCAGTAGAGATTTCAAATTACAAACGTATAATACATTGCAAGTTGAGCAAGCGGTGAAATTTTACCAAAGTGCACCTAACGGGAGTCGTCAAGCAGACGCACAGGTGTGTAATACGGAAAGGAAAAGCTGGTAGGCAGAATGCGGTTTGTTAAGCGGGGGCAATGAAGGCTTCGAAATTTAAAAAATAACCTTTCTGTCGCCAAACCGTCCTAATATCGATTACGATGCTGGGGCATAGTGTTGAGGAGCGAATATAGTAAACAAAAACATTAAATTTATAATTTGATTTTCTTCACTCTGATATAAATTTAATTTTATGGCGGCGTGTCAGTTTTATTATTGCGATTATCGTACTATCGAATTATTATCAACGAAGAAGAGAAAAATGTTGGAATGACGACGTTTCTTTTACCGGTAGCAAATATTCCAATTAGTTTGTGCGCGCGTGTTGCTACAGACGTCATTAACACCTTCTGTAATCTGTGTTCATTTCGATGATATTCCTCCGCAGATAATTCAGCGCGATGGAAAAAAAGGGAAAAAAAATCAAACAGCGGCCGCCATCTTGTTGTCGATTTAGAAGAAAATCGAAAATTGCGATTTTTATCGTTCGCCGAGCGCGTTTGAATTTCTTCCGGAAAATTTATATAAAAAAGAAAAACGATTATCACGACGTCAGATGAAGTAAGAAAGAAGGAAAAAGAAAAAAAACGGAATAGCGGCAACTTTGTCTAAATCGTTCCGAACACGTTGCTGTAATTTCGGGCACGGTAAAATTTTGCCGCCAAATCTGCGAAAAACTTGCTAAAATGCAACATGAAATCAGCTACTTCGAGGAACGAGAATAGCTGAGAGGCCAGTAAGCAAGCTAAAGATGAAGTCACCCATAATGTAGTGTCCTAGTTATAAGACGATGACAACTGTCTCGTCTGATACGTGTAAATGATGGCGATTTATTTCAAGAAAATACGACCACCGAAGGTAAGACATTGCAAGTAAGATGAGTAAGTTTTCAGATTAAATTTCAAATTCCTGTTTTTAGCACCTTACTCAAACTCGTACAAGTTGCTCGCGATAAAAATTTCCCGACCGATGACAAATACTTCCCTTAACTCTCTGTAACTCTTAGCTCGCATAACTCACGATAAAAATTTCACTATGAATATGAAAATGCGCATGCGCCAGTTTGCCCCGTGAGCTGATGAAATGAAGTCGGAGCAATGCTCATTTCTAAAGCACACCGTAGAGTATTTTCAGGTGGATTGTTCTTCCTGAAGAGCGCTCAATTCTACACTGTCAACTCTTAGATTTGGACTTTCTTGACCCTTTCCTTACTTTTACCTTGCCATCTTTGTTTTGTTACTCTGTTATAGTTACTTTCAGTTCTTCTGTTTCTCTACTACGCATTAAGATATAAACTTTTGCCTAGTTTTTAACTTTTTCCGCAGATTCCGGGTGTCATCACTCTTAGCTGGGGCGTTCTCAATTGCAAAAAAAAAAAAAATAAAAATAAACGGATAAAAGACGCTTCGAATAAGTGCTATTTTAGACGCCTGGATAGGCACACTACAAATAGTATCTGTTTTTCTTCCCCTGTCCCGATATAAACTGCATCTCGCCCTTCAATTTAATCCAGATGAAAGAAAGCCAATTACCGAAAGAATAGAAATATCTTTACGTGATATGAAATAAATTATAATTATTTAAAAAGTACGGCATGTTGACAAAAAAAGAAAAGGAGAAAAAATACAAAATTTCACGATGCAACGGTGCGTGTTTTTTAGTGATTTACCATTTAATATTATTATTATCGTTTTCTCCTCTGCAATGGAAGTTTTTGATAGTAGCGACTATTTTGGAATAATTTTACAAAGTTCCCTGTTCTTGATCAGTCCTACTAGCGACAACTTGAAATTTTTGTGGTATGTGAATTCTTAACACTATTCCGAAAAATTGAATAAAGAGAAAATCTTTAAGGAAAATGAAATAACGCGAAACTCGTTGATCTTTTAGGCGTGCATCATCACCATTTTGATCAATTCACAACCGATCGATTGATCGACTGACTAAATGATCGATTGCTACAGTTCCGATGATGCTGCTTTAGTACAAGTTGTTCTCTCGCTGCGGAGGATCATGAAAAAAGAAACAACTAGGCAATCAGTAATGTTTAAAAACCGCTTCTTTCTCGATAACCTGAAAGGAAACTAATATATATATATACATATATACATATATACACTTATATGTATATATCGCTTTCTACATATCGCGTATTCGACTATGTGCATCAAACTTTGTCTCTCGGTTCGTACACCGATAATAATAATAATAATAATAATAATAATAATAATAATAATAATAATAGTAATAATAATAATAATAATATTACAACCGGGATATATTAAACCCGAGAAAATTTATAATAATAATAATAGTCAGAATAAATAAATTTATTGGTAGCGTTTTCGCTTCAGCTCTTTTCATACTATTACGATTACGCTATAAAATTAATCCCACTTATAATATTATCGCGGAACCTTAGCGGTAATGTCCGAACCATTTTAACATTCTCGTTCGTTTACCTTTTCCAAGCCAATTTATTAGGTAGATAAGAAAAAACTTACGCGCGTGCAATATTTTGTGTCGTTTATTACGGTGGAATTCAGTCGGAGTTAAGAGAGATCGTTAATCTGAAAAATGCCTACCGATGCTACCGGGGGGGGGGGGGGGAATTGAATAATTTCCAAATCAACGCGAAATACGCTAATATTACGTAACAACTGGCCAATATTCAAATCTTTTTGACGACCAGTAGTAAGGACTTTTAGACTCCACCGAGTGAAAATATTATATTGCTTTTCATCATCTTCAATATCTTTTGAAGATCAGTTGCGCTTATATCCACTGCAAACCTTTCTATAATTCAATAAATAAATCTAGAAATTCAAAACCACTTCGTTGGTTTTTCTGTAAGTCGGTCAGACACGTCCTTACTTCAATGTAAGTCATATGCAATAACTGACACGCAAGATTGGCTCTGAACTTGACACACACACATCAAACTCTATTTATAATACACATATACAAATGCTTACAGACCCTCTGCAATATACAGATTTTCTTCCGATTTAAACGACAGAGGGGAGACCCCGCTGAATTAATGCTTCGGACGCGAAACAATTTTTAGTCCGAACACGGCTCTATCGGAAACCTATGTAACAATTCAGTTTTCTTATTCTGAGAGGATCGAGAGAATAGTCGCTAACACTCTCCGTGCAAGATTCATCTGAAAAAGATAGTGTTTTAAAATTCAATTTAAAAATAATAATGACGTCAGTAAGAAAGTGATTTCTGCTGCGCGCAAAAACACATTATTACAAGTAGAGATTAAAAATGTTTCTAAAAAAAAAGTAATATTCGAAATTAAAATGGGAGTAAGACGAGAAGAACTGTCTCTAATTTCATTTAACTGCTGTCAGAAAAGTTTTTTTTCTAGGGGAATTGGAACAATTATTTGAAGCATAATATCAAGTAGGTTGTGAAAAAGGAAATTTGGCAATCAACTGTTTAGCTTTTGTAGATGACGTAGAACCTTTTTCGCAGGACATACCTTCAGCAATAAATAGCAGAAAATGCTGGTTTACAAATATCCTTGGAAAGGCGGAACCTACGACGAATATTAAAGATTAGCCCATAAGTCCGATGTACAAAGTATAGAAAGATAAAAAAAAAGTTGAATTAGACGTTTTGTGCGAAGTAATTCAACGAGATGATTTAAATATGCACTTGAAAGATGAGAGCGTAAAGAACGGAAATATCCAATTAACACGAAATATGTGCGATGAAAAATCAGCATCAATGAATGTACTAAAACAGGAGACACTGAAATACAGTGATTGAGCCAGATGCCTGAGAACAGGACTAACTGAACTTTAAGGAATGGAAAATCGTAAGGAAATATGTAAATAATAATTTTAGACGTCACACTCGGGAAGTTAATAATAGGCCAAGTATGGACCCGGTGATAATAGACGGTTCGCGGACAAAAGCGCAAAAGACAAAAGCGCACACGGATAAAAGCGCACATGGATAAAACCGTACACGGATAAAAGCGCACATGGATAAAACCGCACACGGACAAAAGCGCACACGGATAAAAGCGCACACGGATAAAAGCGCACACGGACAAAAACGCACACGGATAAAAGCGCACACGGACAAAAACGCACACGGATAAAAGCGCACACGGACAAAAACGCACACGGATAAAAGCGCACACGGACAAAAGTGCACATCGATTTGCAGAACAGAAGCTAATTTATTAATTTTTCCGTTCTCGGCAATTGCATCATTTGTGAAAAAGCAAAACTGGACAGTTGCCCCGCAAAGAATTTAAAATTCAAAAAAATTATTGGTAATCAGCGAAAACAAAATAAAAATAATACAATTTTTTGTATGATTCACTAGTCATTTTTCTGTTTTTTTTTGTTCTTATATGTGTATTTGTTTGTTAATAATGATAGTGTCTATTGACTATGACCGCTAGGAAGTTACCATTTATAAAAAATAAAATTTGTATCAATAATGTATTCAGGGGTGTCTCAAGCATCCCAAGTTGTAGGAGTGGTGCATTACCCAAAATACCGATTCATGAATTCATATAATTTAAAAATAATTTTTTTTTATACTGTATAGCTTATATAACAAAATGTTATATGGTGTTTTTTAATGATTTTCTTTAAACTTTTACAATGTGGGTCTTTTATTTTTTACTTCTGCAGTCAAAACTGATTTAGATCGAACTGTGAGGACTAAAAATATTTAAAACAAAAAAAATTTTATTAAAAGACATCTCACCTTTTAATGCTAAGCCTATAAGACTTTGTAATAATGCTTTACTTTCTCAAACAGTGAGGGTAACTTTTATTTTACACTGTTGTATACTAACCGTTTCTTTATAAATTGTTTCAACTGGTCTGAATTTTCTTAATAATTTTTGCTTTTAAATTAGTATCGAAAAATCCGCAACTCTTTGTTAACTTAGTAAAAGTTTTCATTATATTTGACACTTCTATATCGTCAACCGTTTGTTTGCTTATTTCTTCTTCATCGTTTTCATCACTGTTGTTTATTTGACTCTTTGATCGCGGTTTCATTGCTGATTAAAACAACTGTTGCAATATTTTTGTCAACGTTTAATTATTCCTTTGATAATAAATTTCCCGATGATCATTCTAATATTGTGAAAAACTTGAACTCTGTTTTTATTCCGCGATACTTCAAACTTTTGTATTAAGGGAATTTTACTTACTTTCATTTTAATATGATCAGAATAAAATATATAAATATAATGACTGAATGATTTAAAACTGAACAGAATTCGCTGTTAATTAAGCGGCTTCTATTGTATAATTCTTTAAATTTCTACAAGTCTGTTGTAGTGACCTCAATTGTACGATTCTTGGCCGTTGTTAAGAAGTTCGCAATTCGACCATAGTTGCAGACAAATACATAAATTAAATATATTTGCACTTCCTTGTTACTAGGTTAATATCTTGATGCAGAGGGACTAAAAACGTACACAAAAAAAATCTAAAATTTATTTCAATGAAATAGTTCGGAAATTTAAATATTATGGTGAAGTTGTGAAAGAGTTTCATGTAGAGTTGAGAAAAAAGACGTCAAAAACATTATGTTTGATTTACTTGTTACTTAAAATAATCAAATTTCGTACTTTCAGCTAAAATTCATCTGCTTTTAAGATTCATTATTTTTAATTTTGCGTAACAAGGTCCGATTATATTTAATTATTATTTCTATTATTTTCGCCGCAATATTTATATTTTTGTTTTATTTGATAATTGTATGCCAGCGCCTAATTTTAAAAGGTTGCCATATTGTCAGGATAGCGTTGGTATGTATTTTTTTAATGACAGTATGGCTGTTGCGGTCGGCATCAAGTAGTTTTTAGGTTTAGAGACGCGTATGTAGCGAATTGGTGTGGGTCATTGTGTGTTTTGTTTACGGGAGAAAACGTGTCTCCTTTAGGTGCTCGAATATATAAAGCGTTGTTATCAATTTATATATGCATATATTTGTTGTTTGTAAAAGTTATGTTCTGTTAATTTGCGTGAAAAATTAATAAAGAGTAGAATTTAGTAGATTTGTTTGTTTTTTTTATTTTCGTCGATCATCTGTTGTTGTTTTTTTTTTGTGTAAACAATAAATTCGTTAGTTTAAAATTTCGGCTGACAACAGTGACTTTAATTCAAATTCTTTCCAATACTAGAAAACGTTATTTTCAAATGATAAAGTTCTTTATAATACAATGTTAAGGCTGAGAATTGTTTTAAAAAATTGAATTCGTATTTTAAAACAAATAAAGATTTTGACAGTAAAACACATAAACGATATAATTATTTTGGGAACCCACAGACGGGCAATTGCCTTGTGGGACCCGCAAATTATTTAAAAAAAAAAAAAAAAAAAAAAATATATATTTTATTGAAATTAATAAAAAATTTTTAAAATGGGCCGAATTTGAAAACAGCAATAAGCATATTATAAAATCTTTAATTAAAATATAAAATCTCCGAATTTAATGAGTCCGACTTTAAAAGTATGTATTTTATTTAAACTTGGAAAACTCTTTCTACTTTTGATCGACCCTGAAAAGGACAATATGCATTGAATTATATGAAGCAAATGTTATATTTTATAATAGAAATTAATTGCGAAGTAAATTTCGATTTTCGTTTTTATTTTTTAAAGTTTAACTTTGATTACAGTTTGACTGTTTTATGAGTATTTATTTTATTTACTACGTTTTATCAAGAAAAAAGTAACATTAATGAAAACAAACGGTTTCCGCTTATCGTTGTATGTGAATGATCGGAAATTAATTTCAGCGCTCAAATGCTCACAAGACGGTGACAATAAAAAAAATGATAAAATAAAATGACCAGATTTGAATGCAAAAGGCAGTACATTTTATGATTTAAATGCAATTTTTGAAATACTTAAAAAACTTGTAAAATCTTCGCAAGAATTGAGAAGCATTTGCACGTCAATATGTAAACGTTCTATATGTTCCTTCAAAAATTTAAAGTTACATCTATTATATCTATTATCAATTTGATTCAAGAATTATTTTTTTTACTGGAATTGTAAATATTTTTCGAAAAGGTTAAAAAATTGAAAGAATTTTAAATAAGTCGTCATGAATACAAGAAGTAAAGACTTCAAAAACAGCTCTGTTTTTTTTAAATCGAATGTTATAAAATCTACATCACATGCAGTCTCCCCAGGGCTTCATCACAACTTTTTAGCGCACAACGCACTTTGTATTTGAAAAATCAGGTTCGGGATTATGAATATTTTTTACAAAAAGAACCAGAGAGTTGATCAATGCAGAAATTTGTTTATCATTTTTCATTTTTTGAAACATTTTTACCGTACTTCGAATTAGTTGTGTAACATCAAACTTATTACTGAGTTCTCTGTTCAATGATTCCATTAAATTTTTGATTTTACGCATGATACTTTTAGCAAAAAACAATGAACAAATAAAATCAAAGATTAAATTTTTTTAAGCGGACTAAAGGTATAAACATGTGTTTTACTGTCAAAATCTTTATTTGTTTTAAAATACGAATTCAATTTTTTAAAACAATTCTCAGCCTTAACATTGTATTATAAAGAACTTTATCATTTGAAAATAACGTTTTCTAGTATTGGAAAGAATTTGAATTAAAGTCACTGTTGTCAGCCGAAATTTTAAACTAACGAATTTATTGTTTACACAAAAAAAAACACAACAGATGATCGACGAAAATAAAAAAAACAAACAAATCTACTAAATTCTACTCTTTATTAATTTTTCACGCAAATTAACAGAACATAACTTTTACTAACAACAAATATATGCATATATAAATTGATAACAACGCTTTATATATTCGAGCACCTAAAGGAGACACGTTTTCTCCCGCAAACAAAACACACAATGATCCACACCAATTCGCTACATACGCGTCTCTAAACCTAAAAACTACTTGATGCCGACCGCAACAGCCATACTGTCCTTAAAAAAATACATACCAACGCTATCCTGACAATATGGCAACCTTTTAAATTTAGGCGCTGGCATACAATTATCAAATAAAACAAAAATATAAATATTGTGGCGAAAATAATAGAAATAATAATTAAATATAATCGGACCTTGTTACGCAAAATTAAAAATAATGAATCTTAAAAGCAGATGAATTTTAGCTGAAAGTACGAAATTTGATTATTTTAAGTAACAAGTAAATCAAACATAATGTTCTTGACGTCTTTTTTCTCAACTCTACATGAAACTCTTTCACAACTTCACCATAATTTAAATTTCCGAACTATTTCATTGAAATAAATTTTAGATTTTTTTTGTGTACGTTTTTAGTCCCTCTGCATCAAGATATTAACCTAGTAACAAGGAAGTGCAAATATATTTAATTTATGTATTTGCCTGCAACTATGGTCGAATTGCGAACTTCTTAACAACGGCCAAGAATCGTACAATTGAGGTCACTACAACAGACTTGTAGAAATTTAAAGAATTATACAATAGAAGCCGCTTAATTAACAGCAAATTCTGTTCAGTTTTAAATCATTCAGTCATTATATTTATATATTTTATTCTGATCATATTAAAATGAAAGTAAGTAAAATTCCCTTAATACAAAAGTTTGAAGTATCGCGGAATAAAAACAGAGTTCAAGTTTTTCACAATATTAGAATGATCATCAGGAAATTTATTATCAAAGGAATAATTAAACGTTGACAAAAATATTGCAACAGTTGTTTTAATCAGCAATGAAACCGCGATCAAAGAGTCAAATAAACAACAGTGATGAAAACGATGAAGAAGAAATAAGCAAACAAACGGTTGACGATATAGAAGTGTCAAATATAATGAAAACTTTTACTAAGTTAACAAAGAGTTGCGGATTTTTCGATACTAATTTAAAAGCAAAAATTATTAAGAAAATTCAGACCAGTTGAAACAATTTATAAAGAAACGGTTAGTATACAACAGTGTAAAATAAAAGTTACCCTCACTGTTTGAGAAAGTAAAGCATTATTACAAAGTCTTATAGGCTTAGCATTAAAAGGTGAGATGTCTTTTAATAAAATTTTTTTTGTTTTAAATATTTTTAGTCCTCACAGTTCGATCTAAATCAGTTTTGACTGCAGAAGTAAAAAATAAAAGACCCACATTGTAAAAGTTTAAAGAAAATCATTAAAAAACACCATATAACATTTTGTTATATAAGCTATACAGTATAAAAAAAAATTATTTTTAAATTATATGAATTCATGAATCGGTATTTTGGGTAATGCACCACTCCTACAACTTGGGATGCTTGAGACACCCCTGAATACATTATTGATACAAATTTTATTTTTTATAAATGGTAACTTCCTAGCGGTCATAGTCAATAGACACTATCATTATTAACAAACAAATACACATATAAGAACAAAAAAAAACAGAAAAATGACTAGTGAATCATACAAAAAATTGTATTATTTTTACTTTGTTTTCGCTGATTACCAATAATTTTTTTGAATTTTAAATTCTTTGCGGGGCAACTGTCCAGTTTTGCTTTTTCACAAATGATGCAATTGCCGAGAACGAAAAAATTAATAAATTAGCTTCTGTTCTGCAAATCGATGTGCGCTTTTGTCCGTGTGCGCTTTTATCCGTGTGCGCTTTTGTCCGTGTGCGCTTTTGTCCGTGTGCGCTTTTATCCGTGTGCGCTTTTGTCCGTGTGCGGTTTTATCCATGTGCGCTTTTATCCGTGTGCGCTTTTATCCATGTGCGCTTTTATCCGTGTGCGCTTTTATCCATGTGCGCTTTTATCCGTGTGCGCTTTTGTCCATGTGCGCTTTTGTCCTTTGCGCTTTTGTCCGATGCGTTTTTATCATGTGCGCTTTTGTCCGTGTGCGCTTTTGTCCGTGTGCGCTTTTATCCGTGTGCGCTTTTGTCCGTGTGCGCTTTTGTCCGTGTGCGCTTTTATCCGTGTGCGCTTTTGTCCGTGTGCGCTTTTGTCCGTGTGCGCTTTTATCCATGTGCGCTTTTATCCGTGTGCGCTTTTGTCCATGTGCGCTTTTGTCCTTTGCGCTTTTGTCCGATGCGTTTTTATCATGTGCGCTTTTGTCCTGTGCGCTTTTGTCTTGTGCGCTTTTGTCCGGTCACCATAATAGACATAGATATTTGCGAAAACAGTCCTTTACACTTAATTGCTGTAGCAAAAAAGGAGGCGAATTTATAAACCAACCCGCTACACTCCTAAAAAAAAATTCAGTAATAAAGATAATTTCCTAATTTGCGGTGATTTCAATATCGATTTATTTCTTCATAATGCACGCAGTTTTGGAACTTCTTAAACGTAATTTATGGGTTGGGAGGAGTACAGTTAATAAGTGGGAGATTACGAAAGAAGAAGAAGGATAGATAGAAGTACTCAATAATCCTGTATAGACAACATAATTTATTAAGTACAACACAAATGAAATTATTTCGGGAATTATTTACTCGAAAATACCTGTCAAAGTAGTAATTATACCTGTGGGACGAAGTAAGGAACTCTATACAACGGCATGAACGATATATGATCAAACACATTCAGTTTTTAAAGACTTTTATAAAGAATACAAATTGGAAGTACGGGAGAGTAAAAAAGTGACTCTAAATATAGTCCTAAAAATGAAGGGATGAGTCGAACAATAATCAATTTTACGAAAATTAGAGATCAGTACTTTAAACTTAGTGAAGGAAATAAAACCAATATTCGATAGAAACGCTTATTTAGAAAATATCAAAATATAGCTACAATTAAAATGAAAAATGCGAAATAAATGTATTACTAAATATAGTGAAAGCAAAAATAATGATAGGAAAAAAGTGTGGAATGTAATTAACAATATTGTTAATAAAAAAGACAAAACAAAACAACAATGGATGATTTCATTATAAAACATTTTGGAAATACTACAATAGTAGCTGAACAATTAGTGAATACTTCACGCGTTCGGTGAAATAACATAGACAGACAAATATCACACACTCAGCTATTGAATACTAACTGCGATAATTTCATTTTGTCTTCCTTTTTTATTTCACCTGCAAATAAATCCCAAATAGAAGAAATAATTAGAGATCTGAAAGTGTTTATAAGGCACCTGGATCAGATGAAATTAGGGTTATAAAAAGATATTAAACAAAACTCAAATATTTTCATTCCTATTTTGACTAACATGGTCTAAACCATTCTTTATAGGAAGCTAACACTCCTGGTGGGCTTAAAAAAGATATTGTTAGATCGATATATAAAAAAATCAAAAACTACCGTCCAATAACAATAACATCTGTAATAGCTAAAATATTAGAATATTTACCTTCCTCTACTGGTAGGTTTCATCCTGATTTCTCAGCTTCTAATATATTACTCTTCTGTCTGCAGCTGCTCATTCCAACTTCTCCTCATTCTCCAACTCGGACTCCTTCTTCTTGTCTATTCAACCTTCCCTTCCACGCTTCCCCTGATTTTTTAACTTTCCTTCTATGCGCCGTTCCAACCTCTCTGCGATTTTCCACCTGCGTTTTGGGCGTAGTTTGCTCCCTTCCTCGCTGCTCAGTTATTCTCTCGTGCCATCTCCTTATATTGCACCCCCCCAGCAATCAATTTATTTGTGATCCCGATCATATAATGTTCGGTAGATCGTAATTATCAACTGAACAAGCTTCTTTCTACTCTTCCCTTTTAAAAATCAGTATTCCCACTACATTCTGTGCTTCATTCATTAGAGAATTCTCCTTCTGTTATCCTAGAACTCATGATTCCTTTCTGTCAACTATCTCTGATCGTGTAAGGATCTGAGTCTCTCTTACTCCGCTATTCCATTGTTTTTTTGTTTTTTTTTTATGTTCTTGGGCCAATGTCCATGTTGACGACCCCTATATATATGAAAAATAACAAAAAAACATTACATTGATGAACATTTAAGAAATTGTGTGGTAAAAAATAACCTACTCTCCTACTCTCCTACTCTATGAAAATCAACACGGTGTTAGATAAAAAAGGATCCCCGCGATAACATTACTGAAAGCGATTGTAAATAAGATAAATACAGAACACTATGGATGGGTAACCAATTTTTAATTACATTTTTATTAACCCGTCCAAAGCGTTTAATTTAGTTGACCGTGAATTATTGATTAAGGACTTCTAAAATCTGGGAATTAAAAATAATCGACTTAAGTGGTTTAAGAATTATATAACAACTAGGAGAAAGGCATATGATATAAATCGCAGAGAATAAAAGTAATGAAAAAATTATTCAATACGGAGTAGTAGGGCCAGAAAAAAAACCCGTAATTCAAACTATCTCGGCGGCCATCTTGGAGCTTCTTAACTCCAACAACATTGTTTCTTCTTCCTCCTTTGTTGACTCATTATCATCGTTTCTCTCCAATAATCTTTGTTCTCAATAGTTACAGAAGCATAAAAGTTTAAAGCTCGGAGCCAAGAATTGCTTCTTATTTTCGATGTTGCTCCTTTTCGTCACTTTCTCATTCTATACTTTTTCGTATTCACCCCTTTTTCTTTTCCCGCAAATATTTCCAGGCATTGAAGACAGCTGCCCGAATCTGATGAATTATGCACTTTTTATGTGCTTGTTGGTTTTTTCTTCATTTTGTGAATATGCCGTTGCTGAGGTAATCAAAAATAACTTCGGGCACGGTTTTTTTTCACTTTACTCCTCTTGCTACCCTATGTACTCATGTCAAGTTGCTACAAAACATCTTTGGACTGAGATACATAGGAACTACTCTCTGCTGCACAGTCTCTTGTGCTTATGGAACATTTATTAGGATTGCTGACATGCACCTAATTCAACTCATAATTTGTAGACTTGATCTACATTCTGCGTTCGTAATGGGCATTAGGCTGTCTACTTCGTTGCCTTTTGTTTTCAGCACCAAAGCCTCCTTTTATGCCAGCGGCATATGTGTCAATGGGAGGACAATTCGTACTTTGCTCTCTGCATGCCTCCCTTTCCTAAAATTTAGCTCAGTTTATCTTTCCCCTTGCTACACTTTATGTTTTATCTGGCTGGCTCCTTTTTGCTTTCTTTTCCGTTCTACTTCCGTTGTCCTACCTCTACCTTTTCTTCTACCTCCAAGCTCTTCTTATGTGCTGTTGTCCTTGCATCTTGTAATGGCCTCCTACATATGTCAAGGCCTCTCTCACTTTCTCCCTCCTGTCCCTGTCACCACTTTCCTTTGTCCCAACCCTTCCAAGGCTTAAACATGGTGACCGCCTTGAATATATTACAATGGAACTGTCGTAGCCTTAGAGCTAATAAACATTCATTAGAGGGTCTGTTGGATCTCCATGAAATCAGTGTCGCTCTTATCTCTGAAACGTGGCTCCGTGCTGGAATGAATCTCCAATTTAGAGGTTTCACTCTGGTCAGGAACGATCGTGAATAAGAAATGATATTCCCTTTCTTTCTCATAATGTTCCTTATAACTTCTCCTCTAACAACAATCAGCCAAATATTGTACATATTTCTATTCCTACTAACCCTGGCCGCTCCTTAAATTTTATTTCCGTCTATGTTCCTCCTGATTATGATCTTCGTCACTTTCCCCTCTCACAGTTTTTCAATTCTTTTCCTCATCCCTTTATCATTGGTGGCGACTGGAACGATCGCTCCCCCTCTTGGGGTTGCTCATCCTATAACTCTAATGGTACTGTCCTTGAAAATTCTATTCTTTCCGATAACTTAGTTCTCCTTAACGATTCCTCGCCTACATATATTAGGAGTCCGTCCATCTTCAGTTCCCTTGACCTAACTTTTTCCTCTCCCAATGCTGGCCTCAACTATAACTGGAGGACTCTTGCGGGTACCTTTGGTAGTGATCATGTTCCCATTCTGATAACTCCTCTCAATTTTCCTTCTCCTGCTCCATTTCATTCTCCCAAATGGGATCTTTCCAAAACGGACTGGGCTCAATTTCGTTCAATGGATCATTTGCTTCCTAATTTGTGTCCTTCCTCTGATCCCATATCATCCTATAATTTTTTTCTTCATTCCGCTACATCTGCTATTTCTTTATCTTCTCCATCTCGCCCCCCGATGCGCTCCAAGCGATGTACGTCGGCATCTTCACTCTGGTGGAATGACGAGTGCGAGGCAGCTTTTAGGCTCAGTCGAGCTACTTTTAGAAACTTTCGCTCCAGTCCTACTACCGAGAATTTTCTTGCTCACAAGCGAGCTAATGCCAGAGCTAGGTACATGCTGAAAGCCTCAAAGAGGTCCTCCTGGCAGAACTTCTGTTCTTCCTTCTCCAGAACTACCCCACTTTCTCATATTTTTGGAAAATGGCTAAGGCGTTCAAATCCCCGTCTTCAGAACACCCGTCTAACTTTAATCTCACTCGTGATAGCCTATTATCTTTTGTCGACTCCACTGTTCCCGCGTACGTTCCTAACTTTGAGGAACTTTACTCCTTTCCTTCCGTACAGAGTTCTTCCCCGCACCCTTTAACATCTGCATTCAATATCAATGAACTAAAGTCTGTTCTCCTAAACTCTACCAGTCCTACACCGGGTATAGATGGTATTCCATACATAGTCCTTAAAAATCTGTCTGAGCAGTCACTTGCGTTTCTCCTTGAACTCTTCAATTCCTTTTTATCCAGAGGCATCACTCCGTCTTCCTGGAACTCCTTTATCGTTATTCCCATCCCGAAAAAAAATGCTTCCTTACGTCCTATCTCTTTGGCATCATGTTTCAGGAAACTCTTTGAAGGCATGCTGAATAAACGTCTTGTTTGGTGGCTGGAACATAACAACTTACTTCCTTCCAATATGTTTGGCTTTCGACCAGGCATTGGTCCTGCCGATTGTATTAGCTCCTTTGTTTCCCACGTTCATAAATCCTTCATACATAAGCATTTCACGCTGGCTTCTTTTATCGACTTATCCTCAGCCTTTGATAACGTTCATCTACCTAGTCTAAAAGACGCAATGGCCGCAATTAATCTCTCAGTCAAACTCATTTCGCTGACTATTAATCTTATGATAAATCGCATTATCCACATTTCCTCTCCGTGGCTTCGAGCTACAAGAAGTGTTTTCCGCGGTCTTCCGCAAGGTTCCCCCCTCAGCCCCACCCTCTTCAATATATATACCATTGCTGTAGCATCTCTTCCTTTAAACTCCCTCTCTTTATTCTTTGCGGATGATATTCTTCTTTTTTCCTCTTCCTGTGACTTGGTAATCGCCAACGAAACTCTTAATTCGTCTTTGTTTGCACTTGAACAGTCCCTATCTTCTATTCACCTTTCTGTTTCTCCTTCTAAATCCTCTTCTATGGTTTTTACTCTCCGCCCCTACAATTCCACATTAGTCAACCTATCCCTGAATCAAGTTTCCCTTCTCCGTGTTATTTGCTGCTGCTATCTCGGTATTTACCTTAATAGTCGTCTGACCTTCTCTGAGCATATTGACCACCTTTCTTGTTCTGCCGTTAAAAGACTGAACTTGCTAAAATCCTTGTCTCCAACCAAATGGAGAGGTGATCCTCAACTGCTCATTTCCCTGTATACACATCCATTATTCGCTCCAAGTTTGATTACTGCTCTTTTATCTATGGTTGTGCCTCCAGATCCCTTCTTTCCAAATTAGATATAATACAAAACTCCTGTCTCCGTCTTTGCCTCGGTGCTCTCAAATCCTCTCCCATTTCAGCAATGCTCGCGGAATCTAGAATACCTCCCCTCTCAGTTCGAAGGTCTTATTTGGGCTATCGATTCCTTTCCAAACGTTTACCTTTCACTTCGTCTCAACTTATTCCTTCCTACATTTACATTGCCAAGAACTGGCGTTTTGTTTCTAATAAAATCCCTATCTTAGCCCCTATTTCTCAACGTTTTAGCCATTTCTCCTCCCATATTATATCCAGCAATAATTCTCTGTACTTCTCATTCAATTATTTCGACCTCTTACACCCTCCCAAAGTACATTTTCTCCCTAAATTTTCTAAGTTTATGCCTCAGAACGTCATTAAACAGGAATTTCGCAGTACGGTCAGTTGTCTTTTTCCTTCTCATGCATTTGTTTTTACTGATGGCTCTAGAGGACCCGGTGGGGTCGGATCGTCTTTTATTCTTCCCGACTCCAATTTCTCCGAATCCTTTCGCCTCCCATCTTTCTGTTCTATTTTTACGGCCGAATTGATGGCTATCCTTCGTGCGATCATACATATCTCGTGCAATCGTTCGTCTTCGACTATCTAATCATTTCTGACTCCATGGGTGCTCTCCAGGCTATCAGTTCACCGCTTCCTCCTCCCTCGTCTGACTTCTTCATTCTTCGTATACGATCTCTTATTTATAATCTTTCTTTCCATCACTCTGTACACATTGACTTACTGTGGGTTCCTGGTCACAGAGGCATCGAGGGTAATGAAATGGCGGATGCCTTGGCTCAGGTTGCTGTTCGTTCTCGCTTCTATTTTAAAAAAATCCCGGCTGTTAATCTATTACCCCTAATTAAGAAGCTTCACTTCAGATTTTGGTCGGATGTGTACCCTTCTTCTTTTTCCAACAATCGTGTTCCTTCTACCTTTCAATCCAACCTACACTTCCTTCTCATCCATGGTTCTCGGAGTTTCCCTCTCTTCCACGATTTATAATTTCCTCTATTGTCCGCCTGCGCTTTAATCACACACTGCTGCCCTCTTCACGCTATCGTTTCTCGTTGCTTCCCTCTCCTCACTGTCCGTTGCATCCAGATGAAGCAGTTGTCTGTGATGCTGATCACATTTTCTTCGGGTGCTCTGCTCTTTCTGCGGAGCGTTCTCTTTTCTATCTTCACGTTATAAAGCTGGGGCTTCCCACTCCTTACTGTGCGTCTTACATCTTGTCCCTTCCTTCCCAGTCTGTTGTTCTTGTCCTTGGTTCCTTTATTTCAGCTGTCTCCAATCGAATTAGGTTCTAGTTAGTTGTCTCTTCTTCCCATTGTGTCTGGGCAATGGTCCATAGTTGATGCGCCCAAAAAAAAAAAAAAAAAAAAAAGGATAGGACACCATATTGGTCCCTATTTTTTTTCTAATTTACACTAATTCGGTTACACAAGCAGGTATATGTTTTTACTGATGATATTGCCTTATTAATGGAACATAAAAATTTAGAAATGTGCCGGAAAAATTATTACAAAAGTATGATAACTTTAGCAAATATGCACATGATAGAAGGTTATGTATACGAATAAACCAAAATTATTACACATTCGGAAAAGCACTGAACATATGACACACGATCCGCAAATTACGCTCCATAATAATGATTGCATACATGAACTTCATATGAATAATAATACTCATTTATGTTTTTGTCCACCGTTGGAGAACGTAAATGGTTTTAAATATCTACGTACATAAATATATAAATCCTTGAAACAGTTTATGAATCGGACCATTATTCGCGGAGAGATTAATCGAAGAAGGATTGAGAAGAGACAAAGAGTAAGGGTACAAAAAACGAGAATTTACATAAAAGAACGAATATTATAAAAAGCATTTTTGTGGTAACATTAGGGATTTTTGGAAATGGCCAACGAGATATCGCGTTCGCAAGTTAAGAGAAAGTTATCGAAAGTTGAGAGGAAGAAAAGCGATTTTGAAAAAGTAAATACTAAAGCGCTCAAGTTCTGTAATATCTTATTGTAGCAGAGTAATAAGAAGAAGAGAGGAGAATTAACAGTTTCGCATTGGAAGAAGTCGATAATAAGAAAAATAAGGCGCGGACAAGAATGTCAAACGAAAGCATTAGGTTAGAGAGTGCGGAAAAATAAACATTATCAAAGGCAGGGATTAAACATTTTTTAATAATAAATGTCGCATTAACTGCGACAGACACGTAAGCAGTCTGGTGAAGCGTGAATAGGGAGAAAACATATTTAGTAATAGATCAAAGCGATCAAGCCACCAAACGAGCTGTTCGTTACCTGAAGGTTCGAAATGTTCAAGACGCAGATCAAACAGGTCGAAATGAGAAAGAATTTGGGGCTTTCGGAAAGAAAATATCAGTGTTAAGAAAAAGCGATCGAAACTGGAGCAAAGGAATGAAAATATTTAAAAGAATTGAAAGGGAACAGTCAGAAATATTTTTAAGAACTGAAAAAATGTTTTTTTCTCAAAAGACGGAATTCGAGAAGGTGAAAGAAAAATTGAAAAAATGTGAAGAATTAAGAAAAGACGAGGAAGAACTGGGTTGCAGAGAGCTATAAGCGTAGCTAAAAAAAGCGAAATAACGAATAAACGGTCAGGAGGAAGGTTGAGCTTAGAAGGACGTTGCAAGGGAGGGGATTTAACGGACACTTAACCATATGCAGATGAGAAACAGAAGTAGATAAAAAAGAGCGGAGGCTTTTGCGTGAGTTTTTCTTTAGTTTTTTAAAAAGGAAATCTCGGCGTCCTTGTTATAGGAAAAAATTGGAAAGAGTTAGGAGCAAAAAGGCTCTACCGAAGGTGGACACAATTAAATTAAAACTTTGCAGTCCTTCTTGTTGCATCACAATGAGAGGTAGAGGTTCTAAATTGTTTACGCGGATCTGGTCTCGGGAATTAAGGCAAAAAAGATAGACAGTAGCGAGATATTCCGGCAATAATTAAATAAAATGCACGCGTGCAAAAACGGCAGTTACATATGGAACAGAAAAAAATCTCCAGGGTCAAAGATTTTTTTTTTCCGATAAGAGTGTGTGTTGCCGTCAATGAAAATCAGCTAGGGCCCTTTCTGAAGAGTAGTGCGTCTTGATAATCGACAGCTCCCCTTAACAACGAACCTCAATTAATGCTAGAGCAAGCCTCGCTGGCCAGAGCTTTATGCGTGTATGCCGAAAAACACGTGGGATTTTCACGATTAATGCATCATTTTTAAAGCTGCCCAACGTTGCCTTTTAGCTTTTCTTCTACAAAAACCTTCAAAAAAGCTGAATACTTTTATCAGTTCCGCGTTAAATACGTTCTATGCCGATAATAACAAAACGTATAGTCGGGAAAAACGTTTTTGAAGCTGGCTTAATTTTCCGGAAGAGAATTTGACGCGTTCGAAGTCTGTATCAGACATTATTCGCGTGCATAATCGTTACATTTTTCCGTCGGAATCGTACATTTCTGAAGAATAGGTTAAACATCGGCACATTCCGGTGCGTTTCGTATCATTGGCACCTATGCCTTAATGCGTTTGTCGTTCGAAACAATGTTAGAACACGGTACGGGACATGACTAGAAACTGAAAAGGTGAGATCAACATAAACAAGCCTTTGAAGGAGTTTCGGAAATTTTAAACACGTCTAGTAGCGCGGTAATACCGCAGAACATTGTCTGTTTGATTAACTTGATCGATATTTCGTATACTTTCCAAAATATTTAAAAATTCTACATATTTCCTCGGCGACAATTCCGGCGGCAAATCCAATACATTACACAAAATTTCGAATTTTAATCGTTCAACATAGTGCCCGCATAATCTGCACTGACTACTTCTTTTTAATGCTATACATGGTTTCTGGGCGTAGGCGACTAATTCGCATATGCTAGAACTAGCTTACTAAGCAATTGCTGTATTCAAAACGCGATTGCAGACACAAGACTACAATTGAAACTGATATATTGTTTGATTTATCGATACACAATTGTAGAGCCCTATTTCTGTGCCTCATTTAGCACACATATATCCCCATGTTTGCCATGGCCTTCCCCATATATGATTTTATTAGCGGCTTGTTTAATTATTTATTTTCTAATGATTTCTGTCATCGCTTGGGATCGAGAACTTCCATGACGGAAGTCGAATGCTGTGGCATATCGCGACCCTGTGTATGATGTAGAATTTTCATTCCATTGATGCTCTCTATATATGTAGTGGATTTATTTGCAACGTTATCATTGGTGCAGGACCGAAAGTCTTAATCATCGTGCCCGCTGCAGAATTGGAAATATTTATAATCGCCGGTGACATTTAGAATGCCAGTTTCAGATATGACGGAAGTTTAAGTTATAGCCCCATATTGCAAATGCTAACAAAATCTTCTTTTAGTCGCTAATCAATGGCTAATTTTGCGATAATTTGAAATTGTCCTTTTTTTTTTCATCGTAAATTACGCGATTAAGAACTTCCTTCAAAAAGAACTTTTAACACATTCTTAGCCCTTTTCAATGTAAGATGTCGCCAAAGGGGCTGCCTTTTTCTCTGTACTCTTACTAAAACTGTATTAATGTGTTAAAGATTCATGTTATAAAATTTATACATTTAAGGAAACAAAATTCGTACTTCACTGTGGTCATCCTGTACATTATAAATAAAAAAAAAACTTATAGTTATTATCTTTAACCAATTATTGTACACGAATATGTGTATATATTTAATTATCGTTAAACTTTACAATATGGACAGCCTTCCGAGATTACGCAAACTTGAGCTTGCACCTCGTAGATTAGAGACAAAAGTCCTTAAAAAATCGTTGACTATGAGAAAAATTATTTATTTACTTTTTTTTCAATTAAATCTCGTTTAAGATAAAATCAAAGTTTTAATTCTTTCTAGGTATACTGTCAGAGATTAATGTTTTTTGCTTCATCGGCGTGTTTCTTTGTTGAACATCTCTATTCTATCACAAATTTCACCGCCTCTCTAGAACTCTTTTTTTTCTTTTTTCTTCTGTTTTTTTTTTTTTTTTTTACTAAAAATAGAATATTTTTGTGTAAATCTTACTCGCTAAGCCGTCTCGTGAGAGCAGAAAAAAAAAGAGCAAGCGAGTTATATAAAGTCTATGTATCGGACGATGATTATAGCGCGAGGTTGACAAATTGGATTTTACGATGCTGCCGATTTTTGGTCGTCCATGATGGAGTTATCGCGAAGAAAAGCAGCCCCTGTTTGTTCGCGCGATTTGAATGAGCAGAACGTGACGTTCTTTTTTTTCGATCGATGTTTATTACAAGCAGCGGCGACAGGTCGGAAAATGACGGGACAAGAGGCACAAGGGCAGCGGAAGAATTAGAATTATCATCCGCGATGAGAAATGTCCATTTTGTATGTATCGGGGCGTTTGCACGTCAGTCGGAAGCGGTGTACGGCAACAACCAGTTTGACAGATTAAATGAGAGGCCGGAGAATATTAGCAAAAGGAGCGTCGCGATCGATAAACAGAGTAATTGAGGTTAAGTATATCGTAGGTTCGATGATAGAGACATATCGGACATTGAAAAGAAATTCATTAAGACATTAAACACACGACCGGAGCGGTTGTCCGTAATGTGGGTTCTCAGTGCTGCCTGTATGCAGTCTCGCGCGTACGTGCGCGGAGCGCGGCCAGGCAACTATGCGGCATTGTTCTCAACTCCCGGGCGGCCGAATGGCAATGTCTGTGAAATGCTGAATGCCGGGATTATTATTGATTCTTGTCTCCTATGTTGAAGAATGTTATCCTTCCAGCTCGGCACGCCGACAAAGATACCGATTCCAGCAGTGTTACTCGGTGCCGGTAAGAAGAACTGCGACAGCAACCGGTTCTCGTTCTAAGGAGCTGCTGCGCATCTTCCGAGTGTGTTCTTGGTCGTTGGCTGGCTTTTTCTTCGTTTTCCTAGTGCTCTGTGATGTACCGTTTCTTCGCATTTTTAAATCTTGACCACCGACTGCGATATCTTCTACGGCACCGCTCCTGTACTGAACCAGATTTTCTTCAGTTCGTCGCAGCCGCTGCATAGGAAATAGTTGCGCTCTCAGTCGGCCGCTCATGATGGTCCGCGCTGCTCTAATAATAATTCGACGAATATCTCAATCTTTACCTTGCCACCCGACGACGGCCAATTATTCGCCAGTTTGCCGTATGAAATCCGGACAGTTCACCGAACGTACGCGCATCTATCTCGAACCTGCTCGCGCTCCGTTAAAATCGTTTCTGTCCGCCGCCAAGCCGCCCCGACCAACTTTTACCTGTCACCGGCATTACCTCTTTATCGCCCTTCTTCTCGCTGCACTCCTCGAATCTCACCTTCCCGTCGTCGTCCGTTAATTTATTAGCGCCATCCGATTAAAATATTGACTTATTTAAATTTCCACTTTTCCTCTAAGCCGTCTCTCGAAGTTTCACAAGGTTTCTTCGCTTAATATACGATCTACGTGTAGCTGCAAAAACGCTAATCACCACTTCGAGCAGCGCTCGATAAAAAATAAATAAATAAATAATTTTTAATTCAATTTACCATTTCGGAAGTCGATGCAACATTTTCAGTTCCACAACTATTGCCACAAATTACATTGAATAGCCTATACCCTCCTGATGCATTCCCCTTAAACGCACGGCATTTGTCTTGTGTACCATAATCTAACTTGAATTCCGGCTGTCAAAGTTGCTCGGAATGACGAGAATTTAAGAATCTGGTAATTGTACAACTGATTATTATCACTGCGTATTTAGACTTTTTCTTAATATACCATTCCCCGTAGAAAGAAGAACCCCTTGTCTGATTACTTGAACCCCGGTCGATTATTATTATTTCGTATTTCGACTTGTTCGATCATCCCCGTTTTCTTAATTAACGCGTGGACGATTATTTTTTCTTGAAATTCGCGTCCCCAATTAATGATCTTTGAATTCCCTAACGAATTCAGGCGGCGACACAATCACAGCAATATTTAGAGGAACAATTGAATCAGAAAAACTGCTTAGATTATTTCGCCGAAGTTATTGACTATTAATGTGATGTCTAAGGCGATTCTCATTTTTTAATTCTCATTATTTAATTCTCATTTTTTAATTCTCATTTTTATATTCTCACTTTTTAATTCTCATTTTTATATTCTCACTTTTTAATTCTCATTTTTATATTCTCACTTTTTAATTCTCATTTTTATATTCTCACTTTTTAATTCTCATTTTTATATTCTCACTTTTTAATTCTCATTTTTTGATTCAAAATTTTTGAACCCCCTTTTATGATTCAAAATTTTTGAACCCCCTTTTATGATTCAAAATTTTTGAACCCCCTTTTATGATTCAAAATTTTTGACCCGCCTTTTATGATTCTTATTTTTTAATTAAAATGTTAATAAAGTTTGATGTCTGAATATTTTCGTCGAATATTCAATGTCACCGCTGTATTCGCAAAAACTAATGAAATATTTTATTTATTTATATTATTTCATTTACTTCGATTAGTATCGGCATTACCGGAAAACTTTGACAAAACAATTACACACATTCCTTCATCGGAATTTTTCCAAAACTCCAATCTTACCAATATTATTATTCCTACTTCGTATTACGTTTCCGAGGCGGAGGAACTGACGATCCTAATAAAAGTAGAAAACAGCATATATCTTAGGTTGCCCTCCCTAGTAAAATCAAAAGCCAATATTAATTTTTATTTTATTCGTATGTAAGCGGATGAAAGTAAAAGTTTTTCTTTTTTTCGGTAAATATACGTGTTTGAGATCATTGAAATTCTCTTAAGAAGTACTAAATTCCGATATTTTGCAATTAACTGTAACAACAGAAGTTGTCGCTAATACGAAATTTCCATCGGTCCTAATATAATTAATATAATTTTAGATCGATTGTTATTCTGTTCTAATGCAAATTGGAGACGGGAAAATTTCGCAAAATATTAATTAACCAACTCTGGAGGGGCAGCCTTTGAACTATTAACGAAAAGTATAAAACAATCTTCTTTATCGAAAATACACGAGAACTATTAAAGATGGAAATATTAGTGACGAAGAATGTAGGCACCGTGAAATAAGAGTAAAAAGGTATGAAAGCGTGAAAAACCATATTTCGAATGAGTATAATGAATATAGCAGCTACGTAAAGGTGTTTAAAATCCCCCCCCCCCCTCTCTCTTTCTCTTTTTTGAAGAAGCTAAATTGTTAGAAAAGCTAGTGTGCAAGTTGTGAAAAAAATTTTTGATTTTTGAGAAAAAAAACCCCGTAAAACAACTATAAATAAATAGCACCATTTCTTTTCATAATTAGTCTATAACCTCATTTTGGAAACAGAAGCGTATTTCCTAGTTCTAGTTGTAACATGGCCGTGAAAAAAAAAATGAATAAAAAATAATAATAATCGATAAATGTAGTACGAACTATAATTTCAACGCTATATGGTGATAGCGAAAATGACGTCGATTTCTCTGATGATTACGATGGAAGGTGGAAACGAGATATTCCACAGCATAATTCCCGGTTATACAAAATCAACATCCAAAAATGTACGATCTATTTTCGCACAATAATAACTCTATGAATCACATTCGAGTCAGAGAATTAATATGAAATGATTTCTAACGCTTACTTTATAACGTTTAATATGAAGAAACTCTTTTTTTTTTGAATTTTTGAAAACATTTATTTCATTTTGCAAAAATAAACCTGAAACGGACCACCTGGTAGCTTCGTGTACTAGTTAACGATATAGTGTAGAGTGAACTGTTGTTACAACTAGACCATCTCTTTTCCGACTCACAGCTCAATTGACAAATTCTCTGATCAACTGCGCCTATAGTGGGCTAGTGTTACGAAAGGAAAATTTCTATTTTTCGACAAAAAAGAAATGCAGCCGGCCGCCATTGCTAACAATATCTAAATCCCCAAGTGATCAAGAAAATGCTAACTATATTAAGGGCACAGTAAGCGGGCAGTTCGAATTAAGGAATTTCTGCCCCAGAAAAAAAATACAAAAGCATTCTGGTTAAATAACAACAAACTCAAGATATTTCTGAATGTTTTTTAGCATTCTTTTAAAATTACTGCCGATTAATTGATATTTCATTCTGATCGAATCTATTCTTATTCTTTTCAATCATTCGCGATTCTAAAACATTACGCTAATAGCGTTGTTTGTCGTAAAAACCACAAAGATTTTGTGCCGACAAAGAGAAGACAATTTTAAAAGTGACCGCGATAATAAGCTGTTTTAAAAATGGAAAAAGAAATCATCGTATAGTTCGACGTCAGAAAGATGCATCAAAATAGGAGTTCATTGCTTTTAGGTCAGAGCCAATATGAAAATTTGACAATACCACGTTTTTTGATGACGTAAGTTGTAATGAAAGTGAAATGAGAAGGGTTTTTCTTCTTTTTCGGCCTCGGTCAACTATGGGCTTTAATGACATTTGATACTTTTAAAGGCACACTAGCGGAATTCGATATTCTGCTTGATCGAATTTAGCTAATCAACTATACTACGGGAGAAGCCGACTAAATGAGTACAGTTTGAAATCGTTCGGTAAACCGCAGATTTAGAAAATGTCATCTGTTCAATTAAAACTGGTTCCCTTCTATAAAATTATAACTGCAAGTCCGGAAGGCATCACACTATAGGAAGATTCGAAGGATTGAATTTTACATGTGTATAGAACTCGATGCTTCCGGATATCATCTCAGCCTAGACTGCAAAAAAACTGTTCTTCCGTAGCAGCTACAGGTAAATTTCAATTAACTTTGTCGTTTTTAAAAAGTAATAATCATTAACGGTTTAGTGGCAAATTTTCATATACCTCTGACGTAAGAATGACGTTGTCATTAATATAACTATGCATATATATGTATGTAGTATATATGTTGTGAGTACGTATAAATGTATACATATATGTATGTATATATATATATATATATATGTGTGTGTATGTATGTATGTATGTATGTATATATATATATATATATATGTATATGTTTTTTTTACTTTTTTATTGGGCTTGTCATATGTATATGTATGTATGCATACATATATATATATATATATATATATATATAAATTGAGTACCAGAAAAATCTGGGAAAGTAAAGGCAGCCGAGAGAAAGGAACTGGCCCTCCTAGTCATTATGAAAAGCTTAACTTCGCAATCCCCGACGCCATGCTAAAGGTATGGGACTCATACACTCACTATGTATGTATGTATGTATGTATGTGTATATATATGTATATATATATATGTATATATATATATATATATATGTATATAATAATAATAAATAAATTAACTGCGGTAAAAAGAATTATACTTGCTTAACGTTTCGGCCAGCTTACACTGACCATCATCAAAAGTGAATTGTTCCCGATGATGGCCTGTGTGAACTGGCCAAAACGTTAAGCAAATATAATTCTTTTTGTCACAATTGTGTCCGAAATTTATTTATTACGAGTATACACTATGAAAGCTTTAAACATTTATGTATGTATATGTATGTATGCATATTTTTTGATTCTGATGATTAGTGTTATAATTTTTAAAGAATACGTTATTTATAAATCCAAAAATTAGTCAGCCGTTCAAGTGTAGATGAACTTTATTCTTAAACGATTTTTTGGCGGGATTTTAATTGTTAGTATCCAGGCTTTCTACCGTAATAATTTCAATTATTTTTGACTAATTTTTTGAGTAGATACATTATATTTTCAGAAAACTGTAACACTTACTTATTGCTTAAATTCAAGAATGGTCAAAATTTGAATCGGATAAGCGAATTTTATTCGATAACTGACATGATTTAAATTTCTTTCCTTTTTTTTAAATATTTGATTATTCGTGGTTTTTTTTCCGGCAAATGTTCAAAATTGCAAAAACTTTTAATCAAACTTAATTATCAGAAAATGTATTAGAAATATGTTACAGTTTAATTGAAAGTTTGTACAATTTCTTTTGTTTTTGTTTTTTTTAATTCGTTCCTACGCGTAAATCTATGTGTTGTATAATTAAAAACCAGATAGAAGTACTGAGATACTATAATACTTAGTAAATAAGTACCTCGTACCGATATGTATAATATTTCGATCCGATAAAAAGCTTTTTTCTCGTAGTCGAATTTAAAATTCGTGTATAAGTTGTTTTTTTTATTTTTTTTTATTTTAGGAAAAAAATCACAATATCACAGGTCGAATATACTATATAATATTCGGAATTAGTAATTCGAAAATTTACCAAAACGGGTAGTAAAACAGTTTGAAGGTGATAATTTTTTGATGGACTCGCTATAAGCTAGTTCGAGGAACACTACAAGTATTACAAGTATATTCTCATTGAGTATCCAGAGCTGATCGGATGAGATCTTCACGCGAGAGAAGACCGTAAGTAAGACTTCTTTGTATAATCTAGTTATTTATTCCGTCTGCGGTGGGGGGGGGGCAGGGAAACAAGTTTCCGTTCTTAAGAAGAAGAAGAAAATCCGTAGAGACATATTTCGAGAGTTTTGGTAATTGAAAGAGGGGCTTCCCGTTGAAATTTTTCCTGCTCGATCAAATAGACGGACTAGTAGAGAGATTGGAATTACTCCAACCGGCTCTCTGTCATGCACTGCTGCCGATGACAATAAAATCGCACCCGGAACGGCCATCGTCAGCGGCGCCCTGGAAAAACTCGGAAAACCATTTATTATTAAGCTGAACCGCGTGATATTTCCTCATCCATTTTGGTTCACCATTTCGAAGAGCCGGTGCATGATGAACTTTTGAAAACTCACGAGCTCACGGAGCCGGTTTCCTAACTCATATGTCATCTGACGGCAGACAGTGAAGCGCCGCGGTGTGATAGCGTACGAGCAAGAGCAGCCGTTAACGAGGCTCGAATTTATGCGTCATCGCGGCCCAATATTCCTCTTCGGCGTTCGGCTTAATGGGTTAATAGGGAAAATAACTGGCTTCTCTGAATGAGCGGCGATATTTATGGTCGGACAACTAGTTTTAAAAATATACTTCCGTTTTAGTTTCGTATTTTTTCATCGTGCACCGGGAAGGCTCGTCAAACAGGTATAGTAAACACACGGATTTGGCAATTAGCCCGCTCACAGTTTATATACACCCAGACACCGGTGCTCACAGCCATCATGCAGAATATTTGTTCAGCGCGTCCATGCGTCTGTGTGGGCGCGTGTTTGTCTCGATTCAGTTATCTAACAGATATTATCGTTATTTTTGAACGATGATTAACACGCGGCGCTGAATGAATCGATTCCTTTTCGATTCATTTTTAGCCAAACTGAGCTAGTACGAAACGTCAGACGCGTCCCTATCTTTTTATTTCTCTGCATCCGACGTCACACTATGACAAACAAGAGTTGACCCAATCGAAACCAGTTGATTAGCTTAAAAATCGCGAAGCGATGAACCCATTTTCCTTTCTGTTTTCTTTCTCCTTTTTTTAAATTCTTTGGTTTCCCGACCTTGACCATTTGACACCACACCGGTTTCATCCGGTTATTTACATCGACTTTTTGCTTCTATTAAAAATTCCTTATTTAATTCTTCTTCTTCTATTTTTCGTTTTTTGGAAACTACGCGATCAAATTTAATAATCTCTATTTAATAATTCCCACCTCCTGCATGACGGTTTCTGATTTACACCGAAACTTGCAATTACCTGCATTCTCGCATTGCACAAGTTGAGCTAATAGCACAGACACCTCTTCGCCGAGAAGACAATCAATACCGCTCGAGAAGAAGTTACTGCAGAGTACACGCCCATACTCAATGGCGATGCAACGTTCTTCACGAGAGATTCAGTTATCGCATTGCACCTGACCCTCTACTTTGGCACTTACGTGCAACCGTATGTTCGCTAATCGATTGATTTCACGGGCGACCGAAAATTACCGCTCATTTTTAATTTTCATTCGAACGGTATTCGTGTGAATTCAGATTAAAAAGCTGCCCGGGTGACGAAAGCTTAGCTAGACGATGGTGAAATTTAAATCGTCAATCCGGCATGATTTTTCGGAGAGACACTTATCGCTTTGTCGTTGAATTCATCCGCCGCCATTGAAATGGAATCGTTTTATTAAGCTGAGCCGGTTGCACGTCTCCGGACTCGACAGATAAAAATTGAAGCCTTACCTTCCATCTTTTCGTTCAGTTTGTTGACAGTTTCCTGTAAGATGCCGATTGTGAAGTCAGCTGCTACAAAAAGCTTCAACATTTTACCGGTAAGGGTTTCGTTTACCGCCAAACTGGATATAAGGTTGGACCGAATTCCGTAGGACTCGAAAGCTGGGGGCTACCTGATTTCAGCTAAAGAAGGAGCAGTTTCTCCGTAGGTGAAAACCATATTTCGGTGAAAAGTTTTTAGCACAGGACGGCGAACGCCATAAATAGAAATCCACGCAAAATGGAAATAACGCCACAAACTTCCGAGTTAAAAAAATACGAACAAAATAAAATGGATAGATGATTAAATTTATCGTTGAAATCGCCGCTAATATGCAGACGATTACGACAACTGGAACAAGAATAAATTCCGATTCACCGGAAAAGAAAATCATACGAGAATGTGATAATAATACCAGTAGGCGGTTCCAGCCGGACATTTACGGAGAGTCAGATAAAAAGAAGTCTAAGAAAAACCCGAACGGGACACACAAGATTAGGCCAAAGTTACAGAAGAAACGGATCGCGAACATAACTAACAAGCGTCCCCAAATGGTCAAAATAAATAGGCACAACAACGACGACAAACTGCCAAAATGTATACTGTTGCGATGGGCAGCCGTCGAAGTACGCAGCGACTATGCAGCAGCAAAAACAACAAGAAAGCGGTAAAACACAGAAATGAGTAGAAACGAATGGGGGAAGTCTATGTGTAGGGTAGACTAAAAATCCTGAACGTCCTGTTAAACATCTTGAGAAGATCAGCGGCGAAGAGGTTGCAAAGCAGCCGTATTATATTATGGAGTTTTGTAAACGACTGATTTTGTACTAGGCGGAAATCACACGAAATCAACACGCTGTTGCCTAAAATAGATTTTTAATCTTCGATCTTCACCAGAGTCCCGAACTGATGACACGCGTTCCAATACTTTGCAAACGTTATGCACATTGGACATGGACGACATCCTTTCCAACAATCTTAGTTATTATGACCGTTGTCGAAAATCTTAATCGTTCCATTATTTTCCTCACTCGTGCTCCAAACTTTCTGAAGGCCAATTCCGTCAGAATTAACATTAAAAATTAACCCCGTCTTTTTTCCGGGTCCTTAAACTATCTCCTATTTAATTTCCTACATTACCCGCCGGGCCTTTGGGACTATTCATTAATGCAAAAAAAAAAAAAAAAAAAAGAACGAAAAAATTACTATTTGAGAAATTGAATGGATACATTTTTTTTTTTTTTTTTGCTTTCTTTCGGTACTACGAGTATTTAAACTTTTACATAAAAAAGTCGTCAACACATTATATTATACAAAACATAAAAAACCAACACAAATTTGTATCGCATCAAAATATTTTCTACATGCAATAATTTTTTCGCGGAATTTTCTGTTCCTAATTAAAATTTTCCGCTTATTTCCGTACGGATGTGACATAGACACCCGACGATTGTATTTGTTTTGTAAAAAAATTTCAAAATCCTAGAAACTGATTATATTATTAATTTTCGAACGAAACGAATCAACCTTAGAAAATGTTAAACAGAAATAATTAAAAAACCCAAAACGTATCGACTTTAGGGAAAACTATAATATGGCAATGTAGCGCGCCCAATAAATTTCGATCCTGATTTGGGCACTTCTTCAAATTTTGTTATTCCTATTTTTCTGCTGCAAACCAAAGCGTAAAATAATAAGATATGTAAGGCGGCGTAAGCTTAATGTCTTCCGGTAAACAAGCGTTATCTAATACTAAAGAAAAAAAAGAAAAAAAATTACTAATGCAGTAACCGTCAATATTAGTAAACAACGAATTAAGAAATCGTGATTATTTCGTTCTTTCTGGGCTTTTTCTCGTAATTCAGCGCTATTGTTCCTGCTGATCGTGTAGGGATAACTTTTTTTTATATTACCCTCATTTGGAACCGCAAAAGAAAGTTCAGTCGAGTTAATTGTTCTACACACCCACGGGAAATATATATTATATATATTAGTCTTATTATAACTCGATTGCCTTACAACGAAAATTACACCTAGTTATAAGATGCATATTTTCGAGCAGGATTAATTCGTATTATAATGGGCAAATTGTTACAAATTGTAACGCGGAGAAAACTGTTTAGAATATCCTCTGCTACAAACAGTCGCAATCACAAACCTTTCGCTTAACTTAATTAGTCAGTCCAGCGAAATCGTCTACCCCATCTTCTAACATCTCAGTATGCCACGTTTATAACAAAATTACCTTACCGTATATTCGTTGTTATTGCGGGTGAATTGTGTTGAATACGAAGTTTACTCTTATTCATTTTTATCGTATAAGAGCTCCATAAATAATAAAATCTTTTCTTCGAGAATCCTCATTTATTCAACCTGTTGTAATCTACTGTTGATTTCATTATTTTTTTTTTTCTGCCACACTTTTTTCGTAGATCTCTCGAGAAAAAAGAAAGTGCACGGGAGTAAACAATATAAATATTGTTTCGGCATTAAAAACTTCAGATATTTAACACGAGGAGTTGTTTCACCTTATGATTCGAACGTGAAAAGGACGAAATCGAAAAGATAGCTTAGCGAATTCTATAAATACAGACATTTACCCAAATTCCAATAAGCTTACTGCGAAACACGTTTTTTTTTTTTTTGTTTTTTTTTTTTTTTTCATTTAAATAATATATTTTCCTTATAATTAATACAAATTCCCAAAAACACAATTAAATATAAAATATCGATAACTAGTTTCGGGAATTAGCCAACTGGTAACTAAATTTCGAAGGTAATTAAGGAGAAGACACATCAACACTCGTAACTGAAAAAAATCAGATAATTTCTTTGCGACCCTAACATATTGACCAACTTATTGATGAACTTTGGACCGCGATGCCTCTCAACGTTTTTTTTATCATGCTCTTTGGCTGTGAACTATTAAAAATTCTATTCTATTTTGTTAAATAGGAAATTGTCTAGTTTTTTCACACATTAAAGTTATAATTATTTAGCAATTGCAGAAATTAATATGGGGCAAACATTCGGGGGCCTCCTTTTGGCAGGTAGCAAAATAATTAGCAGGTTATTATATGTATTTTTCTTCCGTAAACTGCCAATAATAAGTAAATAAATAGATAAATGAATGTCCAAAAATTGCAGTTACTAACTGTTATAATATGTTAAAACCGAATTTTACGAGTCCAAAAATATGTTAAACAATTGACGAAACAGGCCGGACGAGAAGATTTAAATACGTTTTTTATGTAATTTTTATGTGTTAAAAAAGTTTTTAAGATGTTGTTAGTGAAATTAATTTGTTTATTTATAAATAATTAATGTTATACATATGCGAATGTAGTGAATAAAATTTGGTTTTAACATATTATTAATAACAGTTAGTAACTGCAATTTTTGGACATTCGTTTATTTATATACTTAATTAACAGATCGTGTCCGATGTTTATAATGATACAGTTATCGCAGTTAAAAACTTACATTTTTGAATTTTTCTAAAAAACAAGAAAATTTAAATTATATTAAAAAATAAATCTTTTCAATTTAATTTTTTTAGTACCCGCTGCTGCTTGTCAGTATTATAACTTCTCATAATACAAAATTTTTGTTTAATGGAAAAATATTTTTCGTTTCGAAATTTTTATCTTCACCGTGTTCATCACTATATACTTATATTAACGTATATACATATATATATATGTATATATATAAAACGCCGATATGTAGTTAACATACACTTGTCAATTGTTTCCCCTTTGTAGATGCTAAAAATGAAATGAGACGACGGCCTAGAAGCTAAACTCGAAATTGGATCGTTACGAATACAAATTGTACATCATCGCGGTGATTTTTTCTTTGTAGGGATTTTCTTTTAGGACTACAACGCGACCCGAATTTGAATATGTCTGAAAACAATTAAGGGTGGTTTGCTGGGCTTTAAAAAATTTCAGCGATAATAACACAAACATTTTTCCACATTTGTTGCATATTATAAATTTAAGAAATGCTGCCGGAAAAATATATCACGATAATAATAAGTTCAAAATGGGAATGTTTTAGATTTTCTATTGCGTAAATGTAAATTTTTAATTGATCTTGATTTATGATTACCTAATTTTTATTTTTATTTCTCATATTGCCTTATTTCTTATCGATAAATTAAATTTACAAATGTTCTCTTATACAAACAATTAACGTATACATTCTCGATTATGTAAATAAAGCAACAGCGATGATGCGGTTAGTGATTTAATATTTTTCTGTTAAAGTGAATAATAATTCGCGGTTTTTGACCATCCCAATGAAATTCGAAATATCATCTTTAGTTCGGTGTTCACCCCTAGTTTTATACGGAACCGTAATTATTATAGTTTCGCGTAACCGAAACTATTCACAGCTGTATACTATTTGCTAATTAATTATAATTAGTATTTTATATGTTTTTATCAATTTAAAAAAAATTCAACAGTACACAATTTGTATGGTGGTTCGATGTATTTTTTTTATTGTTTCATTAAAACTTTTTTAAACAAAAAATCTTTGAATTACATACATTTAAAATGGAAGCCATTAAAACAATACACTTCTTTTTTTTTTAATATCGCCATGATTATGAATTTCAAAATCCGGAAACTGGTCGGCAATTTAACCGATTAGTGAATATATTAAATTTTTCTAGGCATATTTATATTTTTTTAAATTTCAATGTAGTATAAAGAACTTTTAATAATGTTTTAGGGAATCATTTAATCGCAACCTTTCATTACGAAAATATTGGATCCGTTCATTTTAACTTCCGCACAGAACTCGGTAAACTAAAGAAAGTTTCGTTCGTGAAATATTTTACAGAAACCGTCATTACAGTCCGTGTTATTGCAGATTTTCCGTAATATTTTTGATATTGGACAATTTGAACGACACTCTGTCGCGTTCGGTTACGCTAAATATGGTTTCATCGGTCGATTTTCCAAAGTCTATTCATCACTTTCCGACTATACCTGTAGTATTATTTTCTTCACAGATTCACTTTAATTATATCGCCTACATTCAATTTTTCAGATTTTTCTTTGTCTTTTGTCAATCCCGTTTCCGCTTAAATTTCATCCATGATGCGAATCGCGTTAAATGGGAATTTATGGAAATTGATAATAACAAAGCGCGATAACCTAGTGGCTAAGATGCTCGGCCGTCAAACCAGAGAGGTGTCATAGGTTATCGAAACTTGTCTCGTTCTAGATCCATATGTCGCTTCCAGGTTTAAGCAGCCCGAAATAATTGAGTACCAGTGGAATCTGGGAAAATTGATCCCGTGAGAAAGAAACTAGACCCGATATTCTATTCAGATCCGCTAGATTCTTAAGTACATCGTGAACCTTAAAAATAGTCCATGATATCCTATCGAGGTATGGGACGTATTTTACTTTTCTTTACTTGGTAATGGTCTTAAAAGTACGCGAGTTCTTTTTTAACTCGAAATTCTCCGTTCAAAAATCCGAGGACAATTCGCAAGAGGTAAAGAGCGCGTTGTCAAAAATCGATTACCGAAGGAAAATGGGACTTCAAATTGAGTCTGTTGGCAGAGTGTGAGCGATGAACATTTTAGCGGACCTGAATTATTGGCTCACTGATTTTGCGATTTCGTCGACAGCTCCATCGAGAATTATCATCCCTTTTACTATTATACCCTGACGGTAAAAGGACGGTTGAAAGTTGCTCAAAATGTCCAATAACGTCAACTAGTTGCCGTATTAAAAATCTCTAGTTTTTCAAAGTACCGTCTATTCTTACGAAAATCATCCTTTTCGATGTTGTTACAATTCAAAGAAATTCTACAAATGGACTCGCGCGATGGTTACCCACTTGAACCGGCATAAAAATGTTTCGCTACCGAAAAAGTCATAATTTAACACTCCAAACTACCGCGGTTTACATCATCCCACACACGCGCATTCTGACCACAACCGGTTCCGTTAACTGGTTCACTAACGCCGCTCTGTAGCTACTTAATATATACGCACAAGTGCGCACACACTAATATTATGCATATATGTATATGTGCGTGTGCGAGAGTGTGTGCATCATATTTACCTTTGGCTCATCGGCCACGTACTTTAATCTGCGAATATTTTTTCATAAATACGCTATTCGGACACATTATGTTCGGAAAGATTCGCGTGCAGCGACCGACGCGATAATTGTTTCAATTATTATTATTATTAAAAAAAAAAAAAAAAAAAAAAAGAAAGAAAAAAAAACGATTATGAAGATTAGAATCAGTTTTAATTATACGTTCCCACGATTACGTCACGTAGATTTACTGCTTCCTAAGCAAAGAGGTTGTTTAAACCAAAAAAAGGCACATGCGCGCACGCACACACGCCAAATAAAATACCATCTCGAAGAAAAGACGACAAAAAAAAAAAAAAAAAAACACTCAAAAGGACTCGCTTAAAAGATTAATAGTGAGCGCTGAACGTAAACAAAGTATCAGCCACCCGGAATTGATTGTTTCTGATTTCACACGAAGATTCCGCGAATGACGTAAAATTTGTACTTAACACGTGCTGCGATGTTCGCTAAAAAAATACCGTCCTCATTAACGATTAATTTTAAATCGAACCGACGACGCCATTCTGATGTGCAAGAGTTTTGTTACTGCGTTACGTCATAATTCATTAGCCAAACGCATCAAAACTTTTTTAGTAATGCGAGCTTTTGTGCTGAATGCCTCTGACGTATTACCATTGTGCTGATCGGAAAGCCCCCTCAAAAAAAAAAACCCAAAAAACCCAAAAAACCCAAAAAACGATACACATTTGCATATTGCGATAATATAACGAGTAAAATGGGTTGATACTTTCGGCGATAGAATGTGTTTTTACGGTACTGCAATGTTTTCAGTGCTGCTGGGATGATTTTCATTTCAACGGACGAACTCCTAATATAACGGCTCGATACAGAACAGTTTCGTTTATAGTGACACTGATAAGTAAATGTAGAGCTGACAAATTAAACAGACAATAACGGTAATAATATTCAAAGCAAATCGCGTTTGACGAAATGGTTCAAATTCTGAGTACTGCAAACTTAAACTAAGGAAGAGCAGAAGTGTATTATTTGCTCTAGTCGATTGTTTTTTGTTTGTTTTTTTCCTACAAAGAGAGAATGTGCACAAAGGGAATTCACGTTAACTAAAATTTTTCTTTAGACCAATCAACTGCGCGTGCTCATATGGCTGACCAACATATTTTGTCTGCACCATATATAAATTGAATGACGGTAAATTTGTATTTCGATGAAACGCATTTCCTCCATTATCACATGGAGTGATATATTCTGTCTAGGATCGAAACAATATATATATGTATATATACAATATATAGTATACCATCTACATTCGCAAAAAAAAAAAAAAACAACTAAATATACAGATTACTTTCAATGTAGCTCAAAATACGCCCTTAAAACAAACAAGAAAAGAAATAATTTTTGTTTTACAAAATTAACGAGTTTTTTGTTTTTTACTTTTTTAAAATTTAATTTATTTTTTAAAACTATTTTGATTCTACCAGATTGAATGATGTTTTTTTCGTAATTAGCGAAAATCAGATTGATTAAAAATACCGGCCGTTCCATAAAAGACAAAACCATACACGTTCATTATTACTGTATATATATATATATATATGTGTGTATTTATTTTTTTTTATTTTGAGAGACTTGCAAAATGTCCGCCGGGAGATGTCGAATTGGTTCCCGTCCTATTGTGGTGTCAAATCTGTCCTTTTTAAGGGTTCTTTTTTACCTGAGATGAAACTGACCAAGTGTCTTTTATCGCTGTTGTTATTGATTGTTGGCGATGTTGATATTACTATACCGTTCTTATTCTGTTTTCCCGAATGATTATGTAAAAATAATATCATCCATAGTTTCATGTCGAATTTTGAGAATATCAAAAAAACCCAATGCACAATTTTCGTCCACGGTACGTTCGAAAGTTGTCCGAAATATTTTTCTATCGAGTGTTTTCGATATTTATAAAATCGGGAAATTTTTATGTACCAGCGGTGGTAGCATTTAGGACCTGATATAAGAAGAGTTTGAGCTATAAAAAAATAGTTTTAAACGAACTCGCAGATTTTGTGACGGCGCAGACACAGGGGGTTTGTTGATTTCGAGAAATCTATAGATGATGCAGAGCTATTCAACAAATTGGACTTACAAATGAATTTAAAGAGACACGATAATTCTGAAACTGGACAGGTGTTAAAATTTGCTTTTTGGATTACCTCTTTTCTTTTTGTTACTGAGATCGGTTTTTACAGTGACCTGCTGATGACTCTAAAACCTGTAAAGGAAAAAAAACTGATCGGTTTTTTTGATGATATTCATGATAAGAGCACACCCGGCTGTAATATTCCATCGGATATGTGGGAGCAATTTTTCTGGTGCCTGCGATAGAACTACAAACTGTTGCGAATCATTGCCAAACTAAATCATTTAACACAGCGCTCATCCCAATACTTTTTATTTTATGAAAGTACTAAAAAACATTCAATGTGAAACGTATTATATAAAAACCTCTGCAGCATAAATACATAAGGAAATCTGAGAATAAACAAAAAAAAAAACAGAAGAAAAAAAATACGGGTCAACTTTCGTTTAATTGTTGTATAATTTATAATCGTTTTCCATCAATGTATACATTATGTATTATTTAAAATTTTTTCATACTTTTAATTATCGATATGTGTGTTTAAAATACTTTTCTCTCGTTACATTGCAACCGATATCGCACATCTATGCTGTAAGCTGTATTCAATTTGTCTATTATTGTTATCTTGTTTTAAGAAAAAAATCTGAACTGTAAATGGAAAATAAATAACTGTAAACTACATTTAGCACTTTTATAATACTTTACCGATAAATGAACGTTCACATATAGCTGAGCTTCTGTGTACACTTATTCACGATTTATATTTCAAGTCTATATGTTCAAAGAAAAAATCAAATGCAATCAGAGGTAAATTAAACTTAAATTTCTTATGCGAAATTCACCACTGCTATCAAAAATATATTTCTTTTTTTTTGGTCAAATATCGCGTTTTAATAAAGAACTTATAAACCCACTGTCTCCAAAGGAGACTATACAAAAGCAAAAATAAAACAAATAATAAAGTGGAATCATTAAGGATTAACATTAGAAAACTGAAAAAAGAATACAAGGAAGAACTGCAGTCATCAAAGCATGAAAAATGGAAAGAACTGATTAATTCGTCGACAATCTGGGGCAAGCCGTATAAAATATGTACGGATAAAACCAAACAAAGAGTAGACACATGCCTGCTTTTAATGTCGGTGGATGCATCGTACACGATAACATTGAAAAACATAAAATAATTTTTGCTGAATTATTTCCAAACCGAACACTTAAGTTGCAACCGACTCAGCCAGATAAAACTCTTCAAATATGCGAAAACGAATTAACTACAATAATCAAAAAACTGAACAATAGGAAAGCCAATGGACACCATCAAATTTCTAACAAGATGATTAAACTTCTTCACAAAGTAGACGAAAAAATATTTAAATCTATTTACCAAAACGGTATCGAACTAAATTACTTCCCTAACGTCTGGAAACAAGGAAAAATTAAAATAATAAACAAACCTGGAAAAGATTTGACAAATCCGAAATCATACAAGCCTATAACGCTACTGTCTAGTTTAAGTAAAATATATGAAAAAATAATAAAAAACTTTCTGGATGCAGAAATAAAAGAAAAAGCGATTTTAAACGAAAATCAGTTCGGCTATCTTACAAACAAATCAACCGAGCTAGCAATAAAAAAGTTATGCGATTACATTGAAAAATATAAAAAACGAACAAGACATACGTTACTAATCAGCTTTGACATATTCGGAGCATTTGATCAAATAAAAATTGATGAAATCTTAAAAATAATGAAAAGAAAAAATATATCTGGTACAATACAAACAATAATTCGTAACTACTTAACAGATAGAAGAATCGGGTTATTTAATCAAGAAAACAAAATCCTATACAACAGGAGTGTCAACTCAGGAGTACCACAAGGTTCGGTTCTAGATCCAGTACTCTTCAACATAGCAATGAGCGAAGTTCATAATTTGCATTTCAGTCAACACTGCAATAAGCTACGCAGACGATATAATGTTAGTCTCAGGATTTAATAAAAAGGAAGAAGTGTACAATATAAATGAAACAATAAAAAAATTGAGTAAAAACGTTCAAAACTTAGGCTTACAATTTAACATAAATAAAACCCAAGCACTATTAATAAGTAGAAAACAAGACAGGGAAGAAATGATACATTGCATTAAAAAACAGCACTTATGCATAAATAACGACAAAATAAAAATAGTAAAAGAAATAAAATACTTGGGAATAGTCATAGACACTAATTTAAATTTTGGAAAACACATCGAATTCATAATAGATAAGATTAAAAAGATTTATTTCAAAATAAGACCACTCAAATATGTTCGGTTTTAAATATAAGGATAGAATAGTAATCTACAAAGCCATTTTTGGATCAATAACAGAATACTGCTCTACGGTATATTTTCCAGTTTTACGAGAAAAGACAAGAGAATTAACTGTTAAAATTACAAAGGAAAATATTGATAGGAACAATCTCTGGTTATCGTACAATATCGTATACTTCAGTCAACATCATAGCAGGAATAATAATAGGTCCTATAGACTTAAAGTTAGAAACTGTAAACCAAATCAAAACATGCAAACAAGAAGAACTAAAATTTTAGACAAAAAAAAGTTACGAAAACAGATCAATAAAATTAATTCAAGTAGTATACGACACTCTGGCAACACTCAGATGTGATAAATCAAATACTGGAAAAGTAACAACACGGGAAATAGTTCCAAACTTAGAAGAAAGATTACAAATGAACCATTTTTATACCGATTATTTTTTTTTTTTTTTTTTTTTTTTTTGATTATAACTTCAGTCAATTTTTAACCGGACATGGAAATAATAATGGGGGTGTCTATATGAAACGATTTAAAATTGCTGAAACAGACATCTGTATAAACTGTAAAGAGAAAACAGATGATTAACATTCGATTTTCGAATGCAATAAGTTTAAAAGCGAAAGAGAAAAACGGAAAATAATAAAAAAACCAATAACCGAAATCATCATCATCATCATAGTTGCTTCTCCTGAGTCAGGAGATTGCATACATTCATATTATTCGTTCCCGGGAAAGAGTTATTATTTTCTGTAAGTTTTTGCATGGCGAATTTATTGGTAGGTTCGCTGTTGTTAATTCTAACCGTCTCCTTCCTCTTATTGATTTTCCAGGAATTTTCCCCTGCACCGCCATCATGAAAATTCCATTTTCTCGGATTTTATGAGCAAGGTATTTCAGTTTTCTATCTTTGATATCTTCCAGCAGTGTTCTCTTTTCTTCTCCTACTTTTGTCAATACAGCGTTATTTGTTGTGTGTGTGGTCTACGATATCTTCATCAGCCGTCTGTAACACCACATTTCCAATGCGGCTATCTTCCTTTCGCAATCTGCTCCCATTGTCCATGTTTCGCAGGCGTATATTTTAATACGCTCCAGACATAACATTTCATTATTCTTTTCCGTAAACTTAGATTCATGCTTTGATTTCCGAGCACCTTGTACAAATTATTAAATGCCGTTTTCGCCATACCAATCCGCGTTCGTATTTCTTTACGATCTCTTCCGTCTGTATTTATCATCACTCCCAAGTACCTGAATTGGTCTACATTTTCTATTTCTTGGTTGCCGATTTTTAAAGTAGTTTTGCTGCCGCCGTTTCTTGAGAATTTCATCACTTTAGTTTTCTTAGCGTTAATTTTCATGCCGTATTTTATGCCAGTATTGTTTATTCGATCTATCATTTTCTGTGCCTGTGTTTCGGATTCGGCTATACATAAAAAAATTTTTTTTATTTGATCAGCTTTGTCAACCATGTAATGAATAACAAAACAAAACACATCAACAACAAATAATAACAGTAACAATCAGAAACTCTGGCTGAAAAACCGCAAGGTACAGCGGAGTAAATAAATAAATAATAATAAATAATAATAAAAAAAAAAACAAAAAAAAAACCCACTGATTCATCAATCATTCTAGTAACAATCGGAACCAATTCGACCCCGTTTTGAATTGAAGACTGTTTTAACCCGGGAACCAATTCGACCAGCCAATGTAGTAATTCCAGTTTATTACGAGAATTGATCACATCCTGTCCGCATAAAACAATTTTATGTCGGATTTCTGTAAATAATAAAACATGTCTTAAGAAATCCACTGAACGATAATAATTACACTGAAAATAGAAAATATAGTCAAAAGAGATTGAAGGGATTTTGCCAAAAAATTACGTACGCCTTTAAAAATAAAAAACATTCCATGTAAAACATTCCATTTTCAATTTTTGTACGGTTAATTATAAAATTCGTATATGTATATTTGTCTGACCCTAAAATGCTTTTTTTTTTTTTCAATTTTAAAACACGCCTTTCTTTAATTTCATACTAAACATTTTAAAAAAATATTTTTTAGGGATGATATAATTTTCGATCTGTACACATCTAAAAGAAAAGCAACACGCGATTTTCACTTAATAAATTCTTCTATTTTGACACAATATTATAATATATATATATATATTTTTATATTACTTTCTTTTATTGTCGACCATATGCATCAAATAGGACTGCAATGTTCAGTCAACTGCCCGCACCGCCACTTGCAGCTTTCAATTAGAGGTTTTGACTATCGATTACATATATGCATACATTTTAAATTTTTATTTCAGAATACGGTAATGTATAATTAATATCTCATTAAAATAAATTAAAACACGACAGTACCGCTTACCATTTTAGAGATGTTCTTTCGTCAAGGCTCTTCCAGTGAATAAGACTGTATAAAAGTGCGCGGGACAAGGCAAAAGTTATATCGTTTCCAAAAATTTATTTTCTAATTCTTAGATTCTTTTTTTTTTTTTTTTTTTTTGGAAGAAAATACATTATTATTATTTATTTTTATTGCTTATAATATAACCAAATATCCTATAAATTATTTAGCTAGTCAGTTACGAGTTTTTAGAACAATTGCTGTAAAACATTTTCGACGTTCAATGCTAGGCATAATTCATATGAAAAGTATACATTTCTTATAGAATAATAATAAATTAAATACACTTATTATTAGTTTATAAAAAAAGTATATTAACTTTATAGATTATTTGATAATTAACAGAGATAATGTATGTAATAAATTTTAACATTAACGATGTCGAATTTTACTCTCGTCTAAATGAAAGCATACTTTGTAAATTGCTGAAGAGATATTGATTAATTGATCTGTTGGGCGAGAAATCTCTTTTCAAAACTCAGGTTTTTCTTGAAGAACTGGTGCCAAACAAAAGAAAAATAAATAAAATAAAACAATCGACACCACATAAAGAAAGCGTACCTCCTTTTTCGTAGCTGGCAATATGACAGTCAAATTACCTGGTGAATGAATATAATACAGCGGTTACTTCTACATAGGCCGAACGATTGACGTTTCAAAACGAGTCGGAAAAAAGGTTAATTGCTTGCAGTCGCTGTTAAATTTTAACGGAAGTCAAACTGAGGCTGGTCCGAGGAAACTTTATTAAACTTCAGCTGCACACGCTGACACTGGTAATAGATCTTATTTGACATTTTAGGTCTAGGTAGCATCTCGCACAACACGTGTAAACATAATTATCAGCACCGCGGCGGCGGACCGGAAAGAGCGCAGAAAAGGAACAAAACCCGATCGTTTCGAGGGCAAAATTACAACAAAGGACGACGAGGTGCAAAAATGCGAGCGCGAACTGAAAATATTTACCGGGACACCATCTCAAGGTAGTTGAAAGTATCATTATCGCGAAGGTACCTCTCTCCGAAAGGCATTTTAGTCGCTCTTTGTTCGGGTTATTAAAAACGTTAATAGCTTCAGTTGGTCTGTCTCCACTGTCGATAATATGCCAGACCTCCCCACAAAAAAAAAGAAAAACAAACAACAATCACAGATGTCAAAAAATGTGTCCGTCTTCTTTGGACGCTCATCCTATTTTAGGTTTTTTACTTCATTTATCTAAATGTTCGTTATTATATTTTACGGGTTTTTGACAGTTGCAGTGTCGAAACGGTCAAAATTTGAAAGAAGCCCACCGAATGCGACACGTATATTAATGACACCTGCTTCTGTTGGTGTTTTGTTTACATCGAGCGAACGCAGAGAGGTAAAAAATAAGTATACCCTCCACCGAGTGATTTTTGAGCCGATTAATAGAGATCACACATTGAAATAAATCAAATTTGTTCGACGGCAATAAGAAACACAAAAAAAAACCATATAGAAAAAAGAATTATTCCCGCTAGTCAGAATTCGGCGAAATGGAAAAAAAAAGGTCTATTTTCTCGGCAAATACGCAGGTTTCGGTTTTATCCCAAAATGCCATAAATCATAAAGCAAACTTGATAAAACTTATTTATAGAATTGCGGCGAGAAGAAACTGAGAAAGACCACTTAAGTATGACGTCACATCCGTTGTTTGCTATTGTCACAAGTATTCGTAGCATTCAAACAAATCTAATTTTATATATTTTAAACTTTAAAATAAAAAGTCATTTGAACAATACAATGTATCGAGTAATTGTAATATTAAACATGTAGTTGCCGAGTAAAGGCAATTGATGTATATAGTACGTCATCACTTGCGAAATCCAGGAATATGCTTAAATAATAGAGGTTTTTTTGTTTTTTTTTGGTTCGTTATTTTAGGCAGTCAATGGAATCAATTTTTTTTTTTTTCGTAATTTAGTACGTTTAGTAAATTCGTAAAGCGCTCAGTTGCATTGAAAAAATGCTGAATAATTCGTTATGGCAACTATATTTTCATTTCATCCTATATTTAATTAAAAGAAACAGGTACGTATGTAGGCTATGAATAAGCGCTTCATCTACAAGTAAACATATTTTGTCATATGTTCATCCAGTCTCTCTCTCTCTCTCTCTGGTCGTATACATCTAGATCCAACGTAAAAAATAAGCGGATTACGCTGATAATACTTAACGCTTTCACTAATTAAATCCTTTTGATCGAGCATACTTAAGGTTGCTTTGCCGTATGTTTTGCTACCTGAATACTATTTTTTATACCTTTTCAATTCATGCGCATTTTTTATAATGGCCTTAGCAAATTTTGCAATAAGGAGATGTCACTTTTTTTACGAAAAAATTTGTTTCATCCGTCTAAAACGTAGTTTAGGTATTTCATAAAATGTCCGGATTTTATATAGTGCCGACGACTCTATTACGCGTAAAACAATCCGAAATATAGATGACTTTTTTTCTGTTTAAATGCGTGAAATCTGAGACTATTGTATGAGCTATTTGCCATGCGAGAGACGTCCCCCCCAAGAGGGCACTACGAAAATGATGCGAATTATAATTATCGATTTCTATTCCGTTCTTTTTTGTAATGCGATTTCTGAATGGCTCATAATTTAACGAAGTAAACTTGGAACCAGATGAGAACGCATCGAACGAACTTTATCTTTTCCCATCACACTTTAAATATGCTTAATCATTTCAAATTTCGAAGCGAAATTTATCGCCGCAAATGTCACACATTCGTGATCTTTTTTGTTATCCTGTAAAGCGATAATAATGATTCTTCACCGATGGAAAAGACTCATAAAAATTGTAAAACTTACATAAAATAATACAGTTAAAATAAAAAAAAAACGAAAAATACTTCGCTTTACATACGAGAAATAATTTTTGTGGACATCGCACCAGACACACTACCACATTGTAAACGAGCCGTTTACGTTAGATGGAGCAAGACAATTCCCTTTGTGTTTAGTAGAATAATAAAATTATACGCACGTAATAACACAAACACTTTAGAACCGAATATATTAAAATACGTTCTAGTAAACTATTTTTTTTCCTTTTTTTTCTTTTTTTTTCTGACGGTCAAGTACTGAAACGGAAAAGAAAATATATTAATAAAGTTAAATGAATATCTGTAAAGAAGACGCCTAAGCAACTTGTTCCATTTTCAGAAAAGCAAATCAAAAAATATTCCTAAAAATTACGTAAATATTTTTTCTTTTTAATTTGAAATTGCTTAAAATGTAAATGAATTTATAAATATTCAATACTAGCGGAGTCGGTTCAAAATGATTTTAGTAAAGATGAAGTAAGTATTGTTAAATTCTCCCGGTGGAAAACTATGTATTTTCAATGGAACTAGGAAATCAATTATTAGTGAAAATAGATCTAAACCGATAAAAATATTAAATAAGAGAGAAATTGTCATTTTTAGCACTAGAAAAGATGTATGTGCCGTTTAATATCGTCTAAACGTTTCCTTCCGATATAAAATACATTGCGCCTATACTAACGCGTTCGTTAAACTTTCTTTTGCAACTATTCCATCATTTTGATACTAGAAACTTCATCAAATTTTGTTCTGGTAGTTTTACGAAAGCTTCATATCCTCGTTCGGTACAAATCGATCTTTCTAACCCATCTGCTAATTTTTTTTTTTTTGGTAACCGAATCCATAATCGGGTGTGTCGCAAATAGTTTTCTCCCTTTCTCGCTAACCATAAATGTTCATTATAAATCGGAATAAATACACGTAATATTATGATAACGAACACAACACACAAACAGTACACAACACCTTATATCATCAAAAGACCAAATACTGATTAAGAATAAAATCGGAAAACAATCTCACCCGCATACAAATGAGAAACAGTCGTTCTATTAATACACATAATAATAATGGTCATATGTGAAGAATAAGAACGGTATATTAATAACATCAACAACAAACATCAATGAACAACAGCAATAAAACACTTGGTCAGTTTCATCTCAGGTAAAAAAGACCCTTAAAAAAGACAGACTTGACACCACAATAGAACGGGAACCAATTCGACCGGTAAAATCTTACCTGGCAATCAACTCGACCAGTAAAATCTTACCCGGTATAGGGTAGAGGAAAACTTGAGAAACATAGCAGGATCGAAATTATTCACTTTTAAAAGATTTGTTAAGTATCATCTTGGTGGTCGTTGGCTATTAATTACCAGTGTTGGCCAATTACTGGGAGAGATATTTTCGTCTGTACCCTAAAACAGTTTTATACCAGTTATTAAAATAATAAAATTATAAATCTTATAAATTAAAAAATCGCAAAATAAACGGAATTCATTTCGAACAGAGCCCGTCTTCGGTTAAACCGACATAAAGTAATTAAACACATTTCGGCACTGTTTCTGATTGATTGAATAATTTTAGCGATCGGTTTAAGTATTTTTATTTTCATTAAGTATAATACGATGATTGAAAATTCCATCGTCATCTTTCACAGTGTTTGTAATTATTAACAATCTTTAAAAAATTTTGATTTTTAATTTCTTTTTTTCCTATTCTAATACACCGTCTCTATGTAGCGGGACACACGCAGAATATATCTATATATATATATATATGTAAAACTTGGCCATTTTGGTCTTGCAAGGGGCTGTGCCCCTTGACCCCTCTTGCTTTCATTTCTGTTCTCTTCTATAATTTGTATAAAATGATCAAAATTTACAACGTAATTCTTACTTGCATCAAAACAAAAAAAAAAAAAAAACCACAAAAATCCTATTATAACATTTAATTTTCATTATATAAAATTAAGACATTTTTTCATTACATTTTTCGTTACATATTTCATTACATAAAAAATTGGGACATTTTTTCGAATGGAGGGTAGCCTGAGAATTACGTTATAATTAATATATGCTATTTAAACGGGCCGGCGAAAGCTTTCATTACAGAAAATATTTCTTTGCACAACGTGTTTATTTCTTTATTCGTACGTATTATAATTTCAGAAATGTAACCATCCGTTTTGCTCATTCAATTTCTTGTATACTGTGTAACGTTTACACTTGGGTTTCACACCACGAATTCCAACTTAAATGATTAACCCGAGATCGCTTAATATAAATATAATTCTTTCTGTAGGGAAAAAATAAAAAAATTAGCAATAATTAATAATTAAATTAAAAAGTGAATTGTTCGCGCAATTCCAGCAGATAGCTGCCAGTAGGCTAGAATGGGCGAAAAAATTCCGGGCAAGAATGGAAAACGGGAAAAAGAAAGTACTCTGCATAGGGTGCATGACACCTTCGCGATTGTTATCATTATTAATTCATCGATGTACGGGCGGGGGTGTGGGGAGGAAAAGGTTAACGGGCACGTGGTTTCGTCGGAATTTGTTGCCTATGTGGGCGGCGAGAGGAAGGTTCTTCGGCGCGAAAGAGCCGAACGCTTCTACGTGTATCCGAACGCTACACACATTTTGCGCGCTCGGAGACGGACAATTAAATCAAGGTCGACCGATTCGGATGATTCGGCATCGCGCGCGCTGATGGCGATCACGATAATAATTAAGGAAGTTTAGATTAATAGGTTTGTTGGCAAGGCGAATTCGCGATGATCTGCCAGTGCCGATCGCGTTGATGGCCTCATTATTCACGGCCCGATTCTCGACCGAATCGCTCAGAATGTATACGTGCAGACGCACGCTTTTCTCGCACTTCATCCGTCATTTTTAGCTTTATTTTTAAGTTCGTCCGTACACAGATCGTCCCTCCGGTCACCTTACCGCTGCTGGCACCGGCTGATCTGTTGGCCCGGCGATAGTTCGAAGTTCAGTTTTTTCGAGCATCAACAATAAAAGTTGAAATACGACGCAAATCGAGAGCGCACACAACGTCATCAAAAACCGGTCATCAGCGAGCACTATGTGCGGCGGGCCCCGTGGTCGTCGTGTCGTCGTTGTCTTTGGCAAAGTGAATGATCTGATGCGAGCTGGAGAACTTTCCGAATACGCCGAGCACAAATTATACACTCGTTTAGACGCCGACTGTGGTCGGACCGTATCTCAGAACGCCCCTAAATAAAACACCTTAGCCGGGATATTGACTTTTTCGCGCATTTTATTGAACCTGCCCTACCGAAATATCCGATTATCATCACATGCTAATGACATCGCCGACCGCCGCTCCATCGCCAACTGGAATCCTCCGCAACCGACACATCTTCGCCAATTTTGCAACACGCTCTCTGTTGCTCCTCTCGCCTAAAATTTCGTGCCTTTTCTCTTTTCTTCACGTGCACTTTTTTCCTTTTATCGCTCTTCTTCTTCCCACAATGTAGTAATCCAGCACGACACTACCAGACTCTACTCGATCAAATTCCAGCCAACATTTCCAAAATAAATGTGCTCTAAGATATTCGGATGACCCCCACCAATTCGGTATAGCAGTTTTATGAGGCTCGAAAGAACGAGATCCTATGGAAAATTTAAAATTCGGCGCGAATTTTCGCGATAATGCGGAAGTTCGTCGCGAGCAAGAAATTTACACACATTTTACGCAAAATATTTATAAACTTGTGTATTTTATCGATATTTGAATAACAGTGAAATGTAAATTTTTAAATACTCCGAATTCGATCAGATCTACGTTATGTACAAGTCGAGATTCTCTCTCATCCGAATATACTGACTATATGGCAGTTTAAAAATAAATACATGAAGAAACAAACCGAGTGATAGATTTACTATGCCGAAGAAGAAAAAGGTAATAAGACTAGAAATGAAAGAAATCTTAGGAAGACTTATTCAAGATGATAACTCTAGCGGAAACGAGGACGAAGTAATAGAGAAGAACTACCATCACTGTAAAAAGATTTGACATTACAGGAAGAATTACAAATACAGCAAGAAGCGACCTCTTATACCGTACATACTAAAAAAGCGAAAGATTTTGATAAAGTACTAGAAAGGGAAATGACTGAATTTAAAACTGAAGGAGTTCGACGAGAATCCTTGTCTGCTATTTATGATTATTTGTTGACAATAAAAAGCCGACAAGTGTAGAAGCTAAAAGGGCCTTTTCGACCGCAGGCTATATATTTGTAGCTACATTAGAAGGCGATTGGCAGATGACATAATTAACACTATTTATTTTTTACGATCCTTTTTTCAAAAAACAGAAAAATTAATTTTTTAATAATGTATACTTGGAATAATTATTTATCTCGAGTTGATTAAACTAGAGTTATAATATAAAATTATTATTGCGATAATTGTGCCATTCATCATGGTGTCTGTCATAAATATAAAAATAAGACTTATTAGCATTTTCAAATAGCTAATTATTGTGATCTCAGTAAATAACGTAAGGGTAATTATGTTCGATTTTATAAAGTTACTTACTAAAAAATTGATCTATCTGTGAAATCTTGGAAGACTGAATCACCTGTAACGTTACGTTAAAATTTAACCAGTTACCTACACTGTACTAGATTTTAATTGTTTTCTCGTTGTCTAATTTTAATATCGAAAATAAAGTTTATTTCATATATATGTTTTTTTTTTATAAATTACCTATATGATACACCCACTCGATTAATTCATTAACAGTCTATTTTGGAACGAAAAAGGAAAATCATGCTGATTTGATCAATCCGGTCGGACCTGGTCGGATTGAAAATGACGCCGGATTGCAATCCCTAAGCGTAAACTTGAAACTAGAAAAGTATTCCGAACATTTCGAAATCCAATACTCATTGTTTGGACTCCTGGCGATATTTTATTAAGCGCTTAATCCATATGCCTTCGAGAATGGAGTTATTAATAATTTATGCGGTCTTTTAGCCATCATTACAATTTAATCCGGATATGTATTATCGAGTAGAATGTTCTTCGGTGTAAGATGTATCAGAGCCCCGCATGAGACAAGGCAGAATTACTATCCGAATAAATTATTTTGGCAGAAGACGGTTAAACAAAAATGAAAATGACTTACGATTTTATTGTCAACTATCGGCAAACATACGGTAGAGATATGCTCGACTGTATTGTGGGAGAACACCTGCTAATGAAACTAAAGACAGGTGTATAATCATAATGTCGCGCGGAATAGATCGGATCAAGAGTTTTTAGGACCCAGTTATTTTCTGATTGACAATCGTCATAGTTCGTTTTACTGAAAACTAACGACATAATGGGAATTTCAGATGAATATTGTGTCAATCTAGGACTCTAGATATTCTTAAAGAGATTGATATCATTTCGGTTTTAGAATTTATATGTAATTTCTCTCCATGTAGAGTCTAGAGCGTTATATTCGAAGAAGTTGCCGATGTTTTAAACATTAATTTTAACTTTAGCTTTGACGTCTCCGGTGGAAATCGGAACATATGAGAATTCTTTTGCCTGAGGTTTTTTTTCTGTCTTTTTTGGAACGGTCCACTGTTGATGCGGGGATACCTTATCCAAATCGTTAATTGTTCTAAAAAGCCAAATCGGAAAGAAGCTTTGACAGATTTTTTGTTTTTCGAAAAAATTTCATTTACAGCCAATTTCGTTTAGAAGAGCGTCGCCGAGTTTCTGGCAAATCTGATAGGAAAACAAAAATACCACCCCGGGGAAGATTAATTTAAATTTCAAATATCACTCAGTGAAGAAAGTTCTATTAAAATCCTTCTCATCGATTCGAAATATATTCTCAGTCGGCGTATTTTTTCTTTACCGAATTTTAATATATTTTTCGTTTCGCTGCCTGTCTTTCGAAAAAGCGTGCAAGAATGTAAAAGTGTAATTTTCATTCATTTCCGTACTTTACAAAAGCTTCGTTACGATTTTAATTTTAAAGTGGCGGGCGATGCTTTTTTTCCGACAAACTTTTTAATGAACGTCATTTCGGTTATAAGAGCCGTTCAAAAATAAGAATGCGATTTTAGAACGACGTAAAATACGAACTATTTTAAATGCAACCGAATTTTTTATGTTATTTCGAAATGGTTGAATTTACGGCATTACGTTCCGAATAAAACACCAAAATGTGTAAGACTGTGTACTTCATATATCACGAATGTAGAGGGCAAAGTTGTGAGTTAACTGCTTTAGATTATTTTTTACGCGCAGTTATTTGAGATGAACGCAAACTAATCGCGAACTTCCGAAACATTAAGAATAAACATCTAAGGCGGATGATTCATTAGACTGGAGCCTAGTGGCTTGTACAATAATCGAAAATGGAGACTAATGTATATCTCTTCTCATCGACTGTACATGAATTTTAGTCGTTGTAAAGATGTCAATTTTTTTTTTTTTTTTTTGCAAAAATATTATACATAACGGACGGCCAAGTCAAAAACGAGGTAAACACTCTAAAAACCATCATTTCACTTTTTCAGCATGCGTACCGTGTCAAAACAGATTGTGGGAAGTGTCCGGGGAACTCCATTGTTCAGTACTGCGAATTTTAATATATAGTTAACGAGCAATTCCTGCAAAATAACTGATAACTTATTTGAACTGTGAAAAAAATACTCGTGAAATATATCATACGTAAGTGCCTAAAATATATGCACAGTAAACACCGCTTAAACACGTTCCGATATTTTAAATCTATTTTTCTATAAATTACAGTGAAGACTGGACGACGAGAAAAATAATATTTTTATTTTAACCGATTTACGCGAAATTAGTTACTAAAAGAGTTATCAAATTACACCGAATTTTCTTATAATACAAATGACATAAACTGAAAATATGCGTGAAAATTAAAAAATAATCAAGTTAGTCGTTTTTTTTTTGGAAACGCAACAACTGACTATAGATTTTATATCCATAGATTTACTCATTTATACCATTATCAATTATATCTTTGTAATGTTGCTATTTAATTGTTTAAATTTATATAATACAGTTTCCGTACTCGAACGAAAAGGAAATAAATAAATAAGCGGGCACCATCTTTTTACGTCGCTTTTCCAAAAAAAAAAAACTTAAAATTATTTCATTATTAAAAAATTTTTTTGTTTTATCTGGAATTATATTTATCAGTGGCGGATCCACGGGGAGAGAAATAAGGGACCCCGAGAACCAAAAAATCGATGAAAAAATTTGTTACAACAGAGAAACGTAATTTTTACTATAAAAGATTTGCATAAATATTACACTTATGGATTTAATTATATAACTAATGTTTAATACTGTAGTAAAACTATTAATGTTTTCTTAAAGAATTTTTTTTAACATCCTGTTTATTTATTATAGAATATAGTAAGTTATAACAAATACAAATATAACAAAACAAATTTAAGTATAAAATGATCGCTTACTTAGAAACATTTTCTCGCGTATAACTCCTTATCAGCGCTAAAAACACAACTCAATATATACGTAATCAGAAAGAAATTCTAAATCACACTGAGGTCAAATAGGAAATAAAACGATTTATATAGTTTAAAAATCAACAATTTAAAGTCGATATATCATAATTGTTAGAACGAGGTACATAGACTAAAATAAATATCTAAGGATTATATTAAACACTTAAATAATATAAATATTAAAAGATTATTTAAAGTTTTATATTAAAAAGTGGGTTATTATTATTTGGTATTTTTTTTCGTTTAATGTCGCTTCTTATATTATATAAATAAACACAAAATTAATACATTAATGTACCTCGTTCTAACAATTGTCGATTTTTAAACTATATAAATCGTTTTGTTTCCTATTTGACCTCAGTGTGATTTAGAATTTCTTTCTGATCACGTATATTGTGAGTTTTGTGTTTTTAGCTGATGATGGGTTATACCCGAGAAAATGTTTCTAAGTAAGCGATCATTTTATACTTCGAATTTGTATTTGTTATAACTTATTATATTTTACATTTTTATTCTGTTTTAAATGCAACTGTCGTCGATCGGTTTGTCTTCTTTATGTATTTTTAATTTTTATTTTGTAATGTAAATAAAAATAGTAGTTCAATAAGAAATATATATATATGTTTAAACTTGCTCACGGACAAAAAAGTCGGATCGGATTAGTAGCAAAAATTAAAAAGAAATATAGTCTAATAAAAATACGATCTTTCAATTCTTTCTAGTAATTTATCATTCAAATTCTAAACAACCATTTTTAAAAAAAAAATCAAATCAAATATGTATCGGAATTATATACAAAAACACATACAATGGCAAATTGGAAGAAGATACCGCAAATCATAGGCGTAGTTTTTCGGGGGGAGATCGATCCATTTAAAAAAAAAACACTCGACAGAAAAAAGGATTTTACTTAGTAATTATATTTTATTAATAATCTCTTGTATAATAGTTCTAAATGCGTAAAACTTCTGTTCGTTTTCATTTTGAGAATAATTTACACTAATACATAGTTGTACACTGTCAGAATGCCTGGTACCAAGACATCTTACGACCCTAAAGCGACAATACCGCAACGTAAAAATCCATTTTGGGAGGGGTTTGAACCCCGAAATCCCCCCCCCCCCTATGTAATGCCGCAAATGCGCTTAGGCAGCACGAGTAGCGGAAGTAAAACTAAATTTACATTGTCTACCAATACGTTCATGGTAAAGCGCGATATAATTGGAACATACTCTGGAAGCCCAAGTTTACATTTGTGTTCTCATAAGGTATATAAAAGAAATCATTACGTAACTAATGAAAGTGTTACATTAAGTTTTAAAATATAATTTTATAACATTAATTGTACAAAGTAATAATAATAACTAAAATTTAAACGCACATATTCCCCATTTTAGCTACAATTTTATAATTTCGTTTTATTTTTTAAGTAAAAATAAAAAAAAAAAATTTGAATTAAATTGTAATAATTATCTATTTTTGAAACATTTTTAAATTTCTAAAGAGGTCGCTATATGATTTTCTTTATGAAACACAAGGTATTTCTCCTGGATCGGCCCCTGTATTAATGTAAAGATTTTTTCTCTCTTTTTGGAGAAGATACATATTTATATCACCGTCCAACAAAAAATAATATCTATGTTTCATTTTTAAATGAAGATTATGGATCTTCTTTCTATAGAACTTGTCTGTCGTGATCTAACAAAAAGTTTCGCTCACCTAGAATACACAGCCATCATTTTGAAGATACCAAGTTATATTCACACAGCGATCTCGCATAGTTACACATTTAAGAGGAAGACACCTTCATATCTTTCAACCTCTCTGTCTCGAGCATTTTATTAAAATTAATTTATTATTATAAAATCGAAATAACAGTAGCTGAGTAAAGATTTCAAATTTGAGTATAAATAACATTCTCGGTAGCAAATATTAAAAATTCCATTGCATTCTCCCTAAAAAATAATTGAGAAGAAAAAAATTTTTTTTAACCCTCCGCAATGAGTAGTACCATCAGCCAGGCTACGAATTTAAGTGTTTAGATCATGTGTCAAGGAGGTTTGATGATTTCAGTAATGCAAAAAGTGAAGTAATAGAACGCGATTTATTTACTTATGCCGAAAATTAATAAAACGTCATCTTCTAGAATTTATTATTTATCGCAGGGATCACTTTATTCAAATTTTTACCTTAAATTTATATTTACCGTGTTAATTATTTTATTTAAAATTATATAAAAATTTTAATTTTTTTTTTTTTTTTCACTCGTCCCGTATACATTTCAGTACCGCTTGTCTCATCTCAACTACTTAAAATCTCATATTCCTTAAGGGTGAGGGGGTAGAAAACTCAGCCATACAAGGAAACCTTCGTTTAGACAATACGAATACACTTTGAAAATTTAAGCATATGTAGGTGAATACATCCTGTTTGTTAAAACTGTATAATAAAACAAACTTTAATAACAAACAATATAGAACAATAAATTAGATAAATACCTATTTAGAAACGTTTTCGGGCATAACCGATCATCAGCTAAAACTAACTTAAAGGAAACTTAAAACATACTGAAGTGTGAATATAGGGAATACATGTGGTATATATAGTAGATGTAAAGAGGAATAAACATAGCAGGTATAAAAATCAATAGGTTGAAAATGCTAATAATTAATATAAAATATAAAATAAAACAAGAAGACAAAAAGTTAAATTTTTATATTAAACAGTGGACTATTATTATTAGGTGTTTGGTCAAATATAAAAATAATATTTTTATATTTTATATAATAATTTTCTGCAATGTTCATATTATTACCTTTGTGATAAGTGGCCAGGATGGTTACAGTATTTTCTATTGAATTTGGTTTATGTTTATTTTTAATTAAATGTTCTGCATAGGTTGATTTTTCTATTTCATTATTATTAAATGCTTTTATATGTTCTTTATATCTGCGAATTAATTTTTTGCCCTGTTTGACCAATGTATGATTTCTCACAATCAGTACAATTTATTTTTTTTGTCTTCTTGTTTTATTTTATATTTTATATTAATTATTAGCATTTTCAACCTATTGATTTTTATACCTGCTATGTTTATTCCTCTTTACATCTACTATATATACACATGTATTCCCTATATTCACACTTCAGTATGTTTTAAGTTTCCTTTAAGTTAGTTTTAGCTGATGATGGGTTATGCCCGAAAACGTTTCTAATTAAGGTATTTATCTAATTTATTGTTCTATATTGTTTGTTATTAAAGTTTGTTTTATTATATTTAAGCGTATATTCCTTCCAGCGGCACAGAGATAGATGCATTCGAGAGACAGGCAAACATACAAAAACAACAATTCAAACATATAAACGAACAAATATTCATTTTTATGTATACATAGATTAATTTATTAATCTTTTTTTGGTTATCAATCGGAAATGTTCACCCAGAAACAATTAGAAGAAATCTCTTGAACTGTGCAATCAGATATTATAAAGTTAATGAACAAGAAAACGGAAAGACCTATTCAAAGACAAGAAGAGGAATATGTGTCTTCCTGGGAATATGGAGGAGAACGCTCGAGGGAATAAAAGATGAAAATTTTACATAAAAATACACACGTTACCGCTTCACTAAAAATAGGAATGTGTGTCGTGAAATTAAAAATTCCTACCCTTGTTCAGCTTGCAACGGGATGTGATATTTTTTTCTCATCTCGGAAAGAATCGAAAATTTAATCGGTAGATTACTTTGCACTTTGCCGATGACACTCTAGCACTCACTGTTTTCGATTTTGTGTGAATGCCTAAATAGATACAAGAAGTGTCTCAAATAAGAGCCCCAAAGAATTAATATTATTGTAAAATCGTTCTTTTTAATAATTTTAACGAACCGGAAGAACACTGTGTTAATTTTTAACTTACAAAAAATTTTTGTTCGCCTCTTTCACTAAGTTAATTTATGTTATTCCGTTTTTGTTTTTTTTTTTTTTTTTGTATACGAACATTATCTGTTCTGTTTTTTACCGCAAATGTAGCGAAAATACCGATTTCAAAAACTCCGAAGATCCTTTTATCTTAACCATGCGTAATTAGCGATCATAATTCGTGAAAATTTGTTTATTTTCATTTATTTATTTATTATTATTGTTTTTGTTTTTTGTTGTTGTTTTTTTTTTTTGTATCTGCTGATTAATGTAGTAACTTTTTTTTTTCAGATTTTTACAAAAGTTCGGAACAGCGCAGTACTGAGGTGAGTAAATGAAATTCGTTATGATAAAAGTAATTTTTAATAAACATTGCTTTCGATAACATACAATCATCGAACCAAAACTAAAAAATCGTTTAACAACTAAACGAATTAAATATTCCTTTAGAGACAAGATATACACACTAATTAATCGCGAACGATCATCAAGTGTACCTTCACGTGTTTACGTTTCTTTTAATTGTATCATTTTAACTCGTTTTTGTATAAAAGTACACCGGGTCTATTATTACAACGAAAAATATGGAGGGACGTTTACAAATCGTGCAGCTTCGAGAACACATTAAAAAATCGCAGTATTCGTGCTGACGAGAAATCGCAATCATGCCCATTACAAACGTATATATAATAAATATGCTTCGAAGAAAAATTCAGTTTCATCAGTTTTACTTCGCTATGCAACATAGATTATTGAAATACTGATCAAAAATAAACAGGATTTTTCGACCTCGTTTGTTTCCGAATGGCTGAAGAGATCTCCGATATGGGGGGGGGGTAAACCTAGTTCCAATCGTGTTAATTAATACACCGTTTAATATCGCGGTGATCAACTTCATCGCTCAGCCACCGGTCAGAATGTTCTTTTTTGGTGCAGACGATATCTTATCGTTTTATATGCGCATAATAAACATGCTCTCTAACAATCGGTCGAACAGTTTTAAATTTTGGAATCAACTTTTTGCCAACAAAGTCAATCCATTTTTACGAGAATAAACGAGCTTAATCTTCCCACAAATAGCCGGCCAATCCAACCACACTGTGATCATTGAATTACCCGGTCTTACTCTAATCGCTCGAAATGGCTTGATGTTACGTTAAAAAAACTCGCACATCATTCGATGAGAATCGAGTGTCATCTTTGTTCAAAGTCCAAAAATAGTTCGATAAAGTATCAGGGTGTACGTTGAACGAAAAAAGTCATTTCTAGGAGCATTCAATTCATCGAAATATCAATCGGAACTCTTTTCCAACATCACTAACGAACAGTATTAACTGTGAAGTCGTACTGTGTTCACTTCCACACCCAACCGATGGTCCTTCTTCCTTTTCTTTTCCTTCAAAATCGATCGTATCGCGATCAAAAATTTCTCCATCTCCGAATTAAATTTATCGAGCAGATCCTTCGATCCTATTAACTTCCGAATTCAATTTGCCCCCGATTGATTCAATAAAATAGCTTACCCTAAATAACGTTCTTCTTTCATCCTTTCTCGTCATCATTTATTACAAAATAATCTATATGAAACGAAAAAATGCCAAGTAGGAGTCTGTCGAACGACTTCGTAGCACATTATTAATGTACTCACTTCCCTGGCAGCTGTCATATCGGCCGGAACACTTTGCGATCAAACTCTCGATCGACTATCTACCAGATACCCCCCCCAAAACAGTTTCGTCTTAAATGCGTACTTACTAATTCACAAAAAACTTGCAAAGTTTCGCGATACGCGCCAACAACACATAGCGAAAAAAAATTTGTATTGTCTCATATCGGGGAATTAAAGGCAACTACTACTCGCGCTGACGTTGCTGTAAAGGCCGGTTCCGATTTCTCTAACACAGCAGATCTGAAGCCTAACGCCTCATTGTCGCATATCCTTACAGAGCTCTACCTTCTTTTTTTCCTTTCCTTTATTGTGTGACGGGCTTGTTAGCAGCGGACACGATTACGTATCAAAAAAGGAAAAACGCAGAACGAACGAAAAAAGGGGTCGCCAGTTATTCAGAGAAGAAGGAAATTACTACGAAGAGGAAATAGAGAAAGAAATCAGCGTAGCCCGTACAACTGGCAGTCCGAAGGGAAATAAACGTAAGGGAGAGCAGAAAAGTCCTAAAGGAAAGCTCTCATGTCTTATCCTTTTCTATGCCCATCTTGTAGCAGCAGTCTTTAACCCAGAATTTAATCATAGATCCTTTTTTTGGTCAACCTCATTTCTACAGGGAATATATTCTGTTCTATTCCTATTCGGATACCTTAAATCGACCTATTTTTCTAAATTTAACCCTCCTTCTTCTCTTCGTGCCTCTGAAAACTAAGTACAAATCGTAGAAATTAATTTCCACTTTAAAATTCCCTTCACTTCCATTTACAGTTCACTATTTCCTATTTAATATTTTTTGTTCCTCTTTTAACCCTTCGTCAGGCGCGTGATTTACATTCGTAGACCAAGATTTTAAAATTAATAAAAAAAAAATTCTTCAATGATATCTGTTGCATTCCTTTCTTCTTTTAAGAATTTTAAGCAGTAATGATAGAATTTAAGAAAATTTAATTACGTATCTAGCAGTTGTTGTTAGGAACAACGAAAATTTCTTCTTTTTTTTTTAATGATTGTTTAACATACAAAGGCAAAACCAAAATAAAAACAACAAAAGTAAACAAATATTAAATTTTTGTGTATTAAATTAATCTAAACAGATAATCCTTACAAATATCATTTGTATTTAACAAAATAAGGTATTATTCTGGACCATTGCGCAAGATTTTGGAATTTCAGTTATTCAAACACAATACACACAGATGTCAGTCATATGTACTTTACATGCAAACAGGTGGCATTTGCAGCAATCTCGCCTGGAAGATTTATTTAGACTTCTTGGGCATTTACTACAACTTCCGACATAAATTTCTCGCTTAGGTTTTTCCATAAGCTGCTAAACTTTTGGAACAACTAAGAGAATACTTGCACGTCTTCTAAGTTCCACAGGTAATTTTCTTTTACTATGGATCTAAATTCTATTTGTGGGGTCGTATTAATTCCCATGCAAAAGCTTCAATAAATTTTCGCCTTTTAGTTATTTCCTCGGAGTTATTTACCTTTGTAAACATAAAATGCGTTTATTGCAGAGATGTTCAGTAAGTCGTAGAAAATTACCATCGGCCATAGTGCAGAGAATTCCTTGCAACATGATAGCTTTGGCACATTTGATCCCACTAAATCTACGCCTATTTTTGTTCTATTGTAGAAGGTTATCATTTCTAGTTTTGCCATTTCATTCGTTTCTGGATCAATAGCATCGTCGTGGTGCATACTTGATGCAATTAATACAGCTTTATTTTTCTTTGAACAGTAAGACACCAGCAAAGTGCATTCGTGTTGAAATCCAAAAAATGTTCTCTTTCCTTGTTTTCTTCGGTAAAAATTCGGGAGATATCTCCCGCTTGTACTTCTTCAAGGTATCTCTACTAGTGTCATTTAAAAATTTAACACTCTCATATGTCAAAAACTTAATTATCTCACATTACACGCCGTAAAAAGCGAAGAAACAAAAATTCAATCTTAATCAAAAAACGTAACGTAAACAGGCGCGTGGTCTAGAACTGAGGACCAATTAAATTCTTATAGAAAAATAAACTTACCCGTTGAGAAACGAAACGATACTAGTTGCGTAAAACAATATATTTCGAACAGCTACTGAAGAGGCAGTGCGTGAATCTATCAGAAATTATGTTAGTTAAAATATGCCTGGTCTACAATGGGGTAGACCACATGCCTAACGAAGGGTTAACGTCTTCAAATGTTACACATCGATAATTGCACGTTAAAAAAAAAATAGTCAACAAAACTGTGTGGCGACATACTGATATGGTATCAACGCGCAAACATACTGGGAACCTTCAGGATCCAATGGACAAAAAGGAGATGCAGCCAAAGAGAAGCGATTTAGTGAAGAAGGAAGGAGACTATGCGAGAAACGGAGGCGAGATAATTTAGTAATTATGGACCAACGCAAACTGGGAAACTCATAGAACCAAGGACGAGGAGGAGGAACAGGATTAATCAAGAGATAAAAGGAATTAGGATTAGCGAAAAGAGATACATAAACAGAATGCCAAAGTCTAAGATGGCAGGATTTAGTTGGAAGAAGAATATTGTGTGCTGGAACCCTACTAATAAAATTCCCATTGGAAATAGCAGCTTTAGCAAGGAGGTCGACGGCTACATTTCCATCAATGCCTGAATGTCCCGGAATCCAAAGAAAGTCAATCTGGGTAGACGTCGATGAGGATAGATCATGAAGAAGAGAACGAATAGAAAAGATAATAGCATCAGTGTAAGGAGAAAGGGAAGGTGGAGATAGCGCTAGAAGAACACTTAAAGAATCAGAAACAATAAGGAATTTGGAAGAACTTGCAGAAAAGGAAATATAAATAATGGCTTGTAGAATGGCAACAGATTCTGCAGTAAAGACAGAACAAAAGGACAGAAGTCTAAAAGACCGAGAATGAAAGAACTGAGGGCACAAGAATGCCGCCCCAACTCCGATCGGGCTCTTCGATCCGTAAGTAAAAATTAAAGAGTGATCACGGAATAGAGAATTTATTGTATTATTAAATTCCATACTGACGATATGAGAGGGAGAGGATTTAAGGAAGCATGGCATGAAGATGATATTTGGTGGCTTTAACAATTTGGAATAGACGTAAGAAAAAAATGGAAGCTTGTGATGAGGAATGACAAAAGGGGAAAATTTAGAAAGGCGAAACGATATATGAGATAGTATAGGAATTTTATTGGAGGAAAAACGCCAGTGACGAAGGATAAAAGAATAAGAGGTACTGATATTTGACGAGGAAGTGGAAAAACGTTTAATGAGAAAGCGATAACCCAAATAAGATCTTCGGATGAACAGAGGACAGATATTGGATTCAGATAGAATGGCTGGGATAGGAGATGACCTGAGAGCTCCCAGACAAAGCTGAAGGCAACTGTTTTGGAGACGATCTAATGTTTTGCTTTATTCTCTTAATCATAGAACTAAAAGATACGATAATAATTAAGCTGTAATTTAATGCAACTATTTTAACTATGTTAGAAGAAAAAAAACAGGAGATTATTATACACACGTTAGTCGCGTGTGTATTTTTTTTTTTTTTTTTGTAGGTTTGTTCGCACATAACTTGTATATCGATCGATTTTAATGATATTTTATTTGTTCATTGGAAAGTGTATCGGTCAGCGGTAGAACCATATGAGTTCATATCGCTGATTACCGACGGGTACTCAGTGGTCATCAAGAAAACACAAAAAAAAGCAAGATCCCTCTTTAGACGATTCTTTTTATTAATATAACAGACGCGATTGATACTGAAGATTATTAATATTTAGCGCGGAAACGTAATTAGAAAACAAATTAAAATATTATCAACGATAATTATCATGGAGAAATTTCGAATAAAATGTAGTTCAAAATAGATTAAAAAGCTTTTAAACGATTTGAGTATTATGCTAAAATTTTTGAAATAATAAAATGTTTTTAAAAAATACCGGCACTTGAAGATTTTTACTATTAGAAGATTAATAAAGAGATTCGCTAAAGAGTAAAAATTGTCGATAAGTAGGTAACATATATTTTAAAGTGAAATGTACCTTGAATGGGAGAAATATTATGATAATTCTTAAATTAATGCCTATTAGAGTTTCCAACACTAAGTTCAAATTACAATAGTTAAGAAACTGCATTAACTACTCATTAAATTGTTTCTAAATATTGTGATTTTGTTTTTCTGCTTACTCTAATAAAACATTAACGTAGTTTAATAAGAATTATCATAATATCGCTCCTTTAAGATACATTTCACTGTAAAATATATGTTACCTTCTTATCGAATTTTTTTACTTTTTAATGTATTTTTATTAGCGAATCTTTAAGTATCGGGTTTAAAACATTTTGTTTATTATTACGTTATTCCTACAAAATTGAATAAAACAATAAAATTAACATCACATTGATTTATTATTATGAGAAAAAATTAGACGCGGATTAATCAATTATCATACCGTTTAATACTGAAAATACGAAAATTACAGAAAATGGAAGATGTGACTGAAAGAATTAATAAAAGGGAAAATGTGGAATTAATGTGCGTGCAGTCGAAAAAAAAAAGAAAGTAATTCGGCAAATTACGAACGTGTCACATGTATTTTTAAGCTACACGGCTTATTACAGCGAGACCTTACTACAGAAGCATTTTTCCGTTTAAATATCGCGTCCTTTATCTAGTGCGAAGACATTTCGAATTCTGATCCACCGACTTGAGAATTTTAAAATTCGCACACATTTGTTTCACCGTCGGTAGTATGGCTTTACAAATTTAGAAGATTTCGCGGATAACCGGAAATACGTCTTATTAATTTTCTGGCGAAATAACTTTAGGACGAGGTTATTCGATAAATGAAAATTCGGTGTTGATAAGAAAATTACCTTGTAATTCCTTTAAAAATCCAGCATTAATTACATTTCCTCGGGCATCTTTTTTCATAATTATATACTAATAAATGCAGTGTGGCCATAGTGTTCAGTGAAAATTCTGCTCATTTCCTTTTAACAGAATGGTAGGCGCTGTTTCTGCAGTCGTCGCCATAAATATGATTAATGTTTCATAATTAAAAACTATAAACTTTGCTTTATAGTGATGGAGAAAGTCATTGAACTTTCGGATAATTGTTTACGGACGCTAAGCGCTGTGTTCTATATAGGTTTCGTGCTAGATGGATCTAACTGCTTTTTAAACATCCCGTGTTTCTTCTTCCTTAATTATTTATAGCCAGATTCCTTTGTCCGTTTGTACTGTGGGCTCTGTAATTGCAGATGTGACCATGGTATGGGACAGCTAACTCCTTTTGCTCTTACCTTCGTCATTTCTTTTCTTTTCAGGATACATACGTTTGGCATTTTTCGACGTTGATTGTTATTGTTTCTCCATCTTTGGTATAGCATTCTTTATCAGATTCCATTCTTTGTTACTCCTAATTGCTGCTATGTACACATGTTGATGGGTAATCGTCCGTTGCTGACAAGCCCAGGGAAAAACCCAAACAAGAAAAAAAAAAAAAAAAAAAAAAAAAAAAAAACGCTATACTCGTATGTATGTATATGTTTCTAATATTGGGACGTTTAAAGTTTTATTACTACGTCACGATGAAGCGATTTAATCTGTTTCTCGTAATTTTACACTATTTTTAAATTTCTTGTTAATTAAATCAGGAGCGGATTCAGAAGGACATTTTGGCGGAGGGATGGAAATTATAAGGACATTGGTGGGAGAGGGGGAATTATATAATTACGTAAAATCTTCTATGGTAGGCAGTAGATTTGAGAAATACCCCTTGTTTCATAAAGAAAATCAAATAGCGACCTTTATAGAAATTCATATAAACGTTTTAAAAATACATATAATCATTACAATTTTTAATTTAACTTTTGTTTTATTTTTAGTTGTGAAAAATAAAACGGCATTATAAAATTATACCTAAAAGATGGTAGTTTAAAAATAGTAAGATAGTATTTTTATTAGACTCTATACTATTTTTTTATTATTTTTGTTAGTAATCCGAACCGAATTCTCTTTGTTCGTGAGCAAGTTTAAATATATATATATATTTCTCACTGAACTACTTTTAATTAAAATTGCAAATTAAAAATAAATAAAAAAGGCAAAAGATCGACGACATTTAAAATAGAATAAAAAAGGAACATTAATAGTTTTACTAGAAAATAATATTAAATATTAGAGTTACAATTAGATCTGTAGGTGTAAAATTCATACAAATCTTTTATATCGTAAATTAAGTTTTTCTGTTATAACAAATTTTTTCATAGAGGTTTTCGCTCTTTTGGGACGGGGATGTCCCCTATCCCCCTCCCCCGTGGATCCGCCTCTAAATTAAATACGTAACGCTAAAAAAAAAAAAAAAATGAAATTTTCTTTTTTTTTTATCTTTTTTTTTTCTTTTTTTCCCACTGTACCAGTCGAGGGACCACAAACAGCGCCAGTATTAATTTTAATATATGTATTATGATGATAGAAATGTGACCAATCCAAAGCCCTCCAGTGAGGGGTTTGGCTTATAATAGTTCACTACAACTTATAAAAAGGGATACAAAGTCTAGAGAAGGACGAAAAGCTACATAAGCAGTACAGCACAATTTTGACCATATGGCCCTTAGGATATAAAAAGCGAATGGGATGGATTTTAATAGAGAACAACATGAGATTAGTACAGCAGCGTGTACAAGGTAATATTTAGAGCACAATCGTCATGATAACAGTGCTATTTAGTTTTTATCTTAACGTCAAGCACATGACCAAAAATTTTGATTAAAATTAAAGTGAAAGTAAAGTACAGCAAGTCCCCTATATCCTTGATAGGAAGGATGATATCATGGATTGTGGAATTAAGCTTTTCATAATGTACTGAGCCTAATGCATCTAGAGAGAATATTGGAGACCAGTCCTTTCTACTTCGGATCTGCCTGTACTTTCCCTGATTTCTTTGGTGCGTAACCGATGTTCATTTTCAGATTAGGTATATACCCGGAAGCGACTTGGATTCGAAGCGAGACAAACCTTGATAATCTATGACACCTCTGGTTTAGTAGCCGAGCTCCTTAACCACTAGGCTACGGCGTTACCTAGAAGATGAAACAAATATTAGGTTAAATTGATTTTAAATCAAACGCTCCGATGTTTGGCGAACCGTGTTATAGCCTGTCAATATAATGCGCCGCGCGTCATTTATGATAATTAAAGCTCTACTTTTTACGTTTCATTTCTGACAGTGATATTTAAATATCTCAAAATTTCGGCCGCCATTTTCGTCATAATTAAAATACTACTAATCAATCGAAGAGAATGTGATGAAAAACGTACTGATAATTTACAATGAGTGCGCACGGACCATTTCAAGTTCGAAAACTTGACCAAAGTACATGAGTGTAATTTCGTAGGATAGACTTTTAAACACCAACACCGCGAGTCATTTCACTAGAAATTTAAATTTCCAAATCGTAAAGGCCTCCTTCTTACCGATTTCAAAACTCATATGAGTAGCTAAAATTTGTAACATATCTGAAGACTATGGCGTATGTTAAATTTGACCTGTCAATTATAAACACTCTAAACGGGAGACATCAATTTGCTTCTCGTCGCGAAAGTGAATACCTAGTTATCGACTGAAACGAGAAAGCGAATCAAATATTATTTGCGGTTTTTCGGAAATTATTAACAAATTATTATGACAAAAACCAAAATTTATTCCGAATGCAAATTTCGTGACAAATTTCGAATCACGGTATTCTTTAGAGTACGTTACTTTTAAAACTCTTAATTTGTCGTTATTAACTAGATGTAACCCCATTGGTGATGCCTGTAATGAATTTCAGTTGGACCGCAAACCCGATCATCATTTTGCTGCGCACGTATCTTGATTGTAATCGGGGCCCTCTTCCTGATCGGGTTCGTCAATGATGAAAATTCCGGATGGTTCGTTGTTCATGATTTCTTCTTGAACGGCCGCCGATTCAAAAATTCACCCTCACTTTTTTGACGAATTCGATTTTAAACGAATCATCGTAGTTATTTTCTCTTACTTATCCCGAGCACAATTCAGCTAAAACCCGATTTACTGGCCATAATAAATTTATTCGCTGACAGAATTTACCGAAAATAATCATTATTTCGCCATTTAAAGTTTCTTTCACATCCTCTTCCTTTACTTCGAAACCGATCGCCTCTACCGCTGCCATTCTGGATCAAAATGTAAACCGAAAGTCATCAAAACTAGAGAAATTCATGTCTGAAGCCAAAGACAATGACTATTTCTGTACAAACTGCAGGTACTGTACACTTTTAAAAATGTTCCTTTTTCTACGATCGCTTTCTTTTCTTTTCTCTTTTCTCTATTCCTTATGTAATAGAGAAAAAGTCACAAGAATATTTTAGATTCATCGAATAATGCTACTCGCCCGGACGATGAAGGCGAAGTGTGTAAAATAAGCGGACTCTGCAGTAAACGTTAAAATTCCTATTCTTCTGAAAAATGTTAATATCCTAACCGGAGGGCAATTAATCAGAGAAGACGAGACCACCTCGGAATAATAATCTAGCGATGAATTATAAAACACAGACGAGCGCACCTGTATTATATACTTTTGTTAAATCACCCGGATGGTGGTTGGTTAACATAAATCTCGTTAAGCATTATTGTTACAAAAATTTGGAATCCACTCTCAAAGCAATATCGTCCTTAGCACATCAATTCATATGATGGAGCTGGCAAATGGAAACATTTGCGTTTAAAAAGTCCGATCGAGTTATTCTAACCGAAAACCTCAAATAAAACGTTGAATAATGTAGAGCACATTAAAATAGTACACTTTCAGTTCACTAACATTTTATTCTTCATAATGCGACATTTTCGACGCCAAAGAGAGAAGTAATAATTAATCAAAATTCGAGCTTTTCTTTTAAATTTATCAAATATTTAAAGTAGAAAAAGTCACCTCGGCGCAACTGATAATTTTCGGCATTTTTCCAGCAGCGAAATTCCAGTTCGAATCAAACAGAATATCAAATCAACTAAACCGCAGCGGCTATATCTAAACCCTCCATCTAATCTTCAGGTGTTAGTCTTCAGTTCTATATGTACCCATCTAGAGGCCATTACGACTTTATTAGATTTAGCCGGAAACCGAATAATAAATTAATCAATCACGAAAATGAATGTACAATAATTTGCAACCTACATATATACGTAGTGGCTTTAAATGTTACCGCGAACAGTATATATATTTTTGCGCTATTCTTAGTTCGCTTGATACCCTCTTTACACAATACATTACAAAAATCCTAATATGTTTTGCGATTCGCTGAATACGCTGCTGTCCATTCTCGGTACCCTCGCATCTTAAATTTTTCTTCCTTGCAGAGATGATTTCTTTGCTGCGAATACTGGCTTATGTAGGTGAGGGACATTTCCTTCAACGATTTTTTTTTTTTTTTTATTTTAGGCGCGTTAACTGAGCGCAAGGTTTTTTTTTTTTTTATTTTAGGCGCGTTAACTGAGCGCAAGGTTTTTTTTTTTATCCGGAAGTTACGGGTTTCCAACCAGGTTGTACATGAACAAAACACCACCCCCTAACCAAAACTACGGCACAACAGTTGACTCGCAAATATAGTCTTCAGTTAAAGCCAAAATTAATCGAATTTCAGAGACCCCCGCAATTCTAACTCCGCGCATTCAAGAGTAAAAGGAAAAACGAGATGATAACTTTTTACCAAAAGCATTTAATACGTGGATAATTTTTTTTTTTTTTTTTTTTTTTTAAAGGCATCTAAACATTACTCGATGGAAGAAAAAGGGAAATTATAAAATTATCTTGACACACAATTGCCGCACACACATACTATACTGCTTTTACTTACGATATCCCCATAACTCTGATATCATATCGCTTCATCTAGCCAACCGAGAAGGCTAATAGCTATAATATCGATTATTTGTACATCTTGTATAGCAATATTTGGTGTACAAAGCGAGAATACGTATGAACGATCGCATCTGAAACTGGTTACAATTATTTGCTTTACCATCGTGCAAGTGCAGTCTAAGCATGTAATATACGCCTGCTATGTTTAGCATACCATATTAATGAGATCGTTCATAATAATTCTTTACCCGTCAGTTTCGAAAATAGTTGATCCGATCGTTCTAGCAACTGGGCAATATCGAGCCATTTCTGTTTTAGATCATACTTCAAACGCTACTAATTCTTCATCTGGGTCTTTCTTGAGTCAGGTCATATTCCTCTATTTCGTAAATGAGGTATACTTCTTATCAAAAAAGTTTCACATATACCGCTTATATCTCGTAGACTTAAAATTTCGAGTCAAGCCGTAATTGGTTTTCTTTAAGTGTCATCGAAATCATCTCTTGCTTCGAATACGTACAATTCCTAAATTCTCTCCTGTATTTTCTCCGAATGAAAATAGAAACAGTTACGTATAGACTAATGAATTTGGCATGAATACTTGGCCCAGGAACCGTGAACGAACCAAATACCAAGCGAATGTGACGAAAACTCGAAATTACCCAAACAACTTTTTTGCTTTTTCAAATAGGTGTTCCGTTTGCGGGAAATAAAAATCTGTATTTCAGGCTTCTTCCCCATGTCACATATGCCGTTTTTTCCGCCAGATGTGTGTTTCATATACATCCGGTTTAGTCGAGTTCGTAATAATATTCATTTTTAAGGAACAGTTAATAGGGATTTAGGCCCCTTAATTCTTAAAAAACGTTTTGCAACATCGTTAAAAAAAGCGCATTCCTTTTTAATACCTTTTTTGAATAAAATCAATATAATATCGATCATTAATATCGCCTAGTGTGTGCTTATAATTTTCCCATGTACACATTGCATGTAAACATCTTCCGGTTTTATCGCCAAACTCTTATTATCCCCCTTCCCGCCGGAGTACTTAAGTTTATTCGGTGTACAAAATTTCGTTTCAATATCTGAAAGAATACAGTTGGGGGATTGTTTATTCTAATTTCAATTTAAAACGCCAATTTTTTTAAGAATGTGTCTGCCTTTTCACTTCCTTCTTTGCACCATGTGTGTACATCATTCAGTTTATTATTTCACTTTTTTTTTCTTTGAGCGCTTCAGCGGCTTTGAGCCAACAACTAGAAAAGTCTTTAAAAAAGCGGTTAAATCGAGAGACAATTAGAGATAGAACATAGGAAAAATTGAAGTACAAGTATTACAGCTGGGGGGGGGATGGAAAGAAAAGGATAAAGAAAGAATTATAAGGAGCATTAAGACCCAAAGGTTCCATTTTTGGAGTACAAAGCGGAACGTTCAGAAGCAAGGGCCGGTCATTCGAAGAAGATGTGGTTGATTTTTTTCATTTTAGATATCTTTTAATTTTATCGCTAGAGTGAAGATGAGAAAACATTGAAAAGAGAGAACCAGAAACGCGTGGGTAAATAAAATTTTGGAGGAAAAAAAAGAACGTACTTTCCGTTGTCTGGAAAAACTTCTAACTCTATTGGTAGAAAAAACGGTGTTTTTGTTAGATGCTTAATTTATTAAATTTTTTTAAAAGTTCAAAAAAAACAAAAAAAAAACAGGAAAATACGGAAAAATTATATTACGGATTCTGTTGTGAAAATTCTCAACAAAATTCTTTAAAATTTTTCATTAGCGAGTAATTAGCGAAATAATTAAAAAGATAATCTTGCCCATCGGACAACAATTTTTGCGAGCTAATCGAAATGACTAATGAATTTTCCATCAATCTCTTTCGGGTTTTCCGAAGAAAATAATACCGGACTGCGATTTTCCACTCGTTAATAAGCCGTAAGGCGCAACGGTGTTCGCACGAGACAATATTCCTAGTATACGCATTCTTGTTAGAAATTCCTCCCTACCAATTACCGAGAACGATTTCCTCGAAATATCAAACAAAACCAGAGAATTATTATTTGTTTCCGCGTCATCTAGAAAAAATTTTAATCGTCCTTTCTTCCCGGGAGATTAAAAGAATTTCAGAAAAGCCATTATTATAATTATTACACTGCGACGAAACGGTCTTCGAAAGAGCTTAAGCAACGAGAATTAAAAATATTAATTACTAAAGCAAGTTTCTCGTTTTAATAATGAAAATTTGAAAGTATCGTTGCATAAAATATTTTTAAAAATTGTGATTAAATTGCGAGGAAACGTGACGGTAGAACGCTAGAGATTGTTCGGCAAGTTTCCTGATTTATTATTTTTGGTTTTGAAAACGGCGTATTGATTTTTCCTCCATTCACGTTACAAAATATCCGGTTAGAAAGGTAAGAAGTGAAACTAAGATACCCTTCTTTGAAAGGATATATTTGATCCCCTTCGGTGGTTTGCATTATTTACTACGTGCGCTATCTTCTAAAATTCACCTAAACTTCGATTTTCAACACGGTGCGGTGAAACTAAAATTCCTAGCCGTGTTTAACTTTCAGCAAACTGTCATTCAGACGAGCTAAAGAAGTTTTTTTCGACCAAGGCCAGCCGTAGAAAATCGAAATAATACATTTTGTCTCAATTTCTAAGTGTCAAAAATATCGTGTGAAAAAGAACAGGAGGGGCTTCCATATTTTCAAATAAATAATTTCATGTAAACATTATGTTTCTGGTTCGGAAAACTACCAGCATCATATTTCCAAAATATCGATCGTTCCTTCTCTTAATTGCCCCTTTTATCGCATAATCACTCAAAGAATAATCAAAACTGAAATTTTTACGCATCCGGCCTAACCACCTGCAAGATAAACTCCTAGTGCCTGGGGAGTTAATTACGGTCCTCTTTTTCTTCTTGGTGATTTCTGTTCGATCGATCCCGATGCGATAAACTCTCCCCGTAAAGCGTGCGTTTCAGTGGCCAATTTATTCGGGTGTAATTAGTTATCGCCAAACTTTAACAGTGTTGCAGACATAAAATCATCTCATTTGATACCACCTGCAACGGTACGCGAGAAGGGCTATTGAAATTTTTCAAACTGTTTGATGGATTTTCTGCACAGTGTCCAGGTTTTACATGTAGTAACGACGGAATAACTCCGAAATCTACCCTCAGTAGCCGATGTCACTTAATCCTGTAACGGATTTCGTCATCGAGCGATTCGAATTATTCAAATGTAACCTTGGATATTTGAAATTATTTACCTACTTCAGCTTTTTCCCGTTGATCTTTAGCGCTTTTGATATTTCCAATGATACTCTCTACAGAGGATTTTGGTTTTCTTCAGATTTATAATCTCAATTCTCGAACGATCAAAATGATCTGTAATTCACTTTTTTTCATGTGCGCTAAGAGACATTCGATTACATACTGCAATTGCATCGGGTTGCATGTCAATATTTTGGTTTTAGCTTTTAATCTCCTGTTAAGCAATACACTGCTTCGTGCGCGATATCTTATGACAGTTGCCTTTATTTGAAGTTGCTTATCTACAATAGCCGGCATATAATTTGCTGTACTATCGGTATGCTAATGAGTTTTCCCCAAGCAACCTAAGTCAATATCTAAAATTGAATGTTACGGTTTACTCCGAATAAAAGGCTGTTAAAAAAGGACCCCTGACTGTTATTCGATTTTCTTGAAGTTGACGCGTTGAAATCACATAGATGAAATCACGGTTATTACGGAAGCCTTTTGGGATTTAAAATTCTTCCTATTATATGGACCGATTTTACTGATTCTTTGTTCATTAGAAAGTATGCCATTCAACGCGGCAGTCCCATGTGAGTTATGATGAAAATCGGTGAAAATAAACTCAATATTCGTCAAAAAAAGGTAAAAAAATGTGGTTCCTTTGGATCATTTTTGTTTTTTTTATTATTTTTAATTAGTATAACAGAAGTGATTGACTTAAAATACTATCCATTTGCCAAATTACCATGAAAATTTAGCTTCGAATAAAGAAAGCGCTTATACATATCTTGATGTTTTTACCGTGAATATGCAGTTTAAAATAAAGAAATCGATTGTTTTTTTTTTTTTTAATCATAAAATATGGAGAATAATAAGACAAAAAAGTTGATTCTTAGCAAAAAAAAAAATTGAATGTAATGCTAAAAATTGTACAATAAAATGTTTTTTTTTCTTTAAAAAAATACCGACTTCAAGATTTATTACAAAAATTTAATAAAAATGGGCTAAAGAGTAAAAAATAATTATTCCCGATAAGAAAATATTATTCAGAATGATATACCTTAAAGTGATATTATCGTATGTATAACGTTAACTTTTTAGAGTCGACATAAAATTCATATTACAATAATAATTAAAAAATGCATAAAGTATTCCTTAAATTATTCCTAGATATGGTAATTTTAATTTGGTTCCTACTTTAAATAAGTATTAATGCTGTATAAAAATTACGATAATATTACCAGCCTGAAATATATTTTTTATCGAATTATTTTTTACTTTTTAGCGGATTTTTATTATATTTTTGTAATAAACCTTGAAGATAAATATATATATATGTGTATGTGGATGTGTGTATAGAGAGAGAGAGAGAGAAATAAATAGATATTAAACTGCGTTGAATGCCTTTATTGAGGGGACCATTCCAGTGTGTTTAGTGAGGCCGCAATTGATATATTCATAGGTATTACCCCGGTTGATGTCTAATGAAGCGTTTTTTTTTCTCTTTTTGGCCCGACAATAAACCATTTGGCCACTATTAAATTAATAAACTACAAAACTTCTTTTTTTTTTATCCCCCCTTTGGGCATGCCAACAGCGGATCTTCGCCCAGAAACGACACGAGAGAAAATGATCAGTTAAATGTAGAGTCGGTGTCAAATATTGATAGAAAAAAATAACTGAGGATCGGAACAACGGAGATCGACGGAAACGATAAGGTATACGAAGCGCAATAAGGATTAGGGAGTTTAAGTGATGACAGATCTGGAGTAAAAAGAAGTACGTTCGTCCACGAGGGATGGACATTCAAAGAAGATATGGTCAGGATCGCAGACAGCTTCGTCGTCAGGATGAAGAGGGCAACTAGTGCGAGACGAAAACGAAAACATGAGAAAGAAAAAAGAGTATGATTGAGGCGTAAATGGATAATAGAGACAATAACGGAGCGGCGAAGCGAAGGAAAATTGTAAAACCAAGGTCGGGTAGGAAGATTAGGTTGGATGGAAAAATAAAAGGAAGGTTGATTTGGAAACGAGGAATCGTAAAAATCTGATCAAAATCTAACATGAAACTTTTTACACAGCGGGAGTAAATTAGAAGCGGGAATTCTACTGAAATAAAAACGGGAGGATACTGCAATCTGAACCAAGGAATCTGCCAATTCGTTATACTCTATCCGCATATGACTGGGGGCCCATAGCATATCAATGCGAAGATAGCATGAAGTGAGAAAAGAGTATGAATAGGAGAGCGAATACGGCGGATAAATAAATCAGAGTAGCAAGAAGGGAAATGTGAGGAAATAGCTTTAAGAGCACACATGGAGTCAGAGATAATTACATATTTAGAAAAAGATCGATGAGAGGAAATATAGATTACGGAACGTAGAATGGTCATTAGCTCGGCAGTAAAGATAGTACAAAAAGAAGGGAGACGAAAAGATTCAGAGAAATTTATACTCGGAAGGATGAAAGAAGCTCCAGCTCCAGTAGACCCCTTCGAACCGTCCGTAAACTATGGAATCCCTGTATAACTTTTGTATTGGAAAGGGATTTGGAGGAAAGAGAAAAGTAGAATACAGTGGGAAGATTGGATAGATCTGCAAAATTGAATGGAAAGTAAGGAGGATTATTGTAAGAAATTGTACAGAATGAAGAATAATTCAGCCGCAAAGCCGGGAGAAGCGCCAGTTTTGCAGAATAGAAAGCTATGAAGGAATAAATCTAGAGGATGATGACGGTAAGTGTTTAAACAAGAAACGATATCCCAAATAGGATCTGCGGATGAAAAGGGGAGGCGAGTTTGACTCAGCGAGAACTGCTGGTATTGGAAAAGATCTAAGAGCACCAAGGCAAAGACGAATACAAGAATTTCGAATTATATCCAACTTGGAAAGAAGTGATTTTGGGGGGCACAGCCGTATATAAAGAAACAGTAATCGAGTTTAGAGCGGATAATCGATTTGTACAAAGAAATGAGAAGAAAAAGATCACCCCCCTATTTTGTTGGGGAAACAGCTTTCAGTAGGTTCAGTCTTTTAAGGGCAGAAGAGGAAAGAAAATTAATATGTTCATAAAAGAACAGACGGCTATACACCAAAGATAACAAAAGCAATCCTTACGAGGGATAAGTATGGAGTTTAAGGACACACAGACTAAATCGGGATTAAATGGACGAAGAGACAGAGACAATACAAGACGATTTTGGAGGGGAGATAGAAAGGTTCAAAGAGGAAAAATGTAGCTAGAGACGAATTGACCTTGTCGTATGCGTCTACAATATCGCGGGATGAGGAAAACAGAAGAATGCCATCGGCAAAAAATAAAGGATTTCGGTTAAAGAGAAGCAACGGAAATAGTATAAATATTAAAAAGAGCAGGGCTAAGGCAGGATCTTTGTGAAAGACCACGTGAAACAATTCTTGTAACCTCCAATGAGGAGGAAGAGAGAAGAATAGTACGATTTAATATCAAGTTAACAATGAAGGAAGAGAAATGCGTCGGGATGTTAATTGCTATCATTCTATCCCGAAGAGTAGGGAGATGGACATTATCAAAAGCACTGGAAACATCAATAAAAGTAGCTAATATATACTGTTTATCAATGAAAGATTTATAGATATGAGAACAAAAAGACTCTGACGCAGTCCTAAACCTGGACGGAATCCAAACATATTAGAAGGAAAAACGTTATTGTGTTCGAGCCACCAGATCAGACGCCTGTTAAGCATGCCCTTGATTAGTTTTCTGAGACACGATGCTGGGGAGATCGGACGAAGGGAGGAGTTTTTCTTAGGGATAGGGGGGATAATAAAGGTGTTCCAGGTAGGAGGTGTGACTCCTCTGGATAGAAAGGTACAAAACTAAACAAGGCTGTTTTCTTTTATTATTACGGGGGGATAGCAAGCATACACGCATGGGTAGCATCTATCTTCTACACCATCTACCCAAGTTATTTAATTAAAATTAATATTACTCCTTCCAAGTAAAAAATGTCTAGCAAACATGGCTGTAATGTATTATCACCACCCAAAAATGTCAGCATAGAATAATTAGGAGAAAAAAAAAACTCGTCAAACCGAGCCCGAGGTGGACTATTTTCTTGAACTCGACTGAGCAGTAAAAAACCCGAATTACAAATTAATACTATAAATGATATTGTTCAGTACTTTCAAATTATGGCTGGAATCGATCACGTACGCCAGCTGATCTATATCCAAAGTAAAATTTTACATTCTTATATATCTGCTTTGTTTTTATTTATTTATTTATTTATTTATTTATTTATAATAAAGCGATTAAGTCTTGTCTTGTAAGACCGAATCGTTTCTCTGAAAAAACTTATTGAATAATAAAACTCTAGAGAATTAGGTCTTCTCAGCTGATTTTAATTACATCACATAAAATACTTACTGGTCCGATTTTTTTTTTGTAATAGGAAATATGTTTTTACTCAGTTCAGCAAGGCTGGTTAATTTTCCGGTATTTCGTAACGTAGTTTCAATTTAAATGTACCGGTCAGAGCAGCAATCGTTTTTTAGAAGAGCTTTTTTAACGCTGACCTTAAAGGCGGGGTTTTAAAATGCGTAATAAATAAAATAAGTACTTGTTTAAGAGTGCCTAAATCAGTGATTATCCAAAAAACTTTTGTCAATTGCCTTCTGGCAGTAATAATATCTTCAGTGCAAACACTAAGGTGCAAATAAATACATCCGGAGAAGTTTAACAATTGGAAGACAATTGGTTTATCACACAGCAATAACAAAATCAATGCTACGTTGGTCAGTACACGCCCCAAGTGATTTTTGACTGTAAATGAAATATATCCAATAGAATATTTCTTTCTTCAAAACTAATTAATTAGCTGCATTCAGCTATTTAGACGATCTATTTGACTATATCAATGGAGCAGATGAGTTTGATAAAATTTAATGCATGCGCGATGCAAATTGGTATTCTTATATATGTGTATATATATATATATATATACATAAACTGCCCTTCAGGCCTCGCTAAATAGCGACATCTTTTGATGAGAATATAAAAATTATATTAAAATGAAACTAATTTGTTATTTGAAATGCGTTTTCAGCATTTTGTTAGTTCGAATTACGATACATGTGGAATACATTTATATATATATATATATATATATATATATATATATATATATCGAGGGGAGAGAAGGAACGCTAATAAGGATATAAATTGAGAGCAGCGATGACATATTTTTAGGTTTGTGTGATACTGGTAAAACTGGATTTAAAACGATAGATTCGTGTAAAACGCGATAACGCATCCGTTAGTTTCGGATGTATATTTAACCGAAGGCGTTTAACACTTTGATCTAACTTTATTTCATTTATTTTCAAAATAAACTTGCAACTCATTAATTTCCTCTTTGACCAGATTTATATTCCACGGCACGACTTTCACACTGAAATTTCGGCGAGAACTCAGTGTTTGTTTCAACTTCATTATCGTGCTTTTCGCGTTATTTACTTACGACTTAAACGCTCTTCGAGAAAAACCAAATACGTTCCTGGTATGGATGGCGTAAAACTGTCCTCTAGAGTCAATAAACTATGTTTCAAAAGAACTTTAGAACCGCGAAGTAACATTGATAACGAATAATTTGTTTGTAAAATCGGCAGTTCTTCAAACGATCCGCAAATTAGTTCAATTCGTAACAAACGCGAAACACGACTGAGAAGAAAAAAATGATCATGTCACATAAGCAATAAATGAAATTTCCAGGATATTCGATTGATTCTGATTAAAATACGTCACTCGCTGAAATATCATTCACGACCGTGTCTGTCGAAAGAAGACGTGTAGTCACACTGTGTAGATCATTAGGCAACATCACAACCTTGAAGTGGGACATTCGATAGATTAATGTAGCACGAATGTAGTACAGAGTAAACGAAATCAGTGAAAATTCCAATCAAACCGGATAATACATCAGCAAAAACAGTGAATGATCGATTGATGATTTTTAAAAATTAATAATTCATTCGAAGTAATTTAAAGACATTATCCTTTAAAATGGAACTGATCTCTTTCAGACATTGATATCGTGTATTATTTCTTCGATCCTTTCCCTCTTAAATAAGAGATTGGTGTATTAGTTTTTCTTGAAAATCCTCTACAATATTTCACCGATTTCATTCCTACTTAAGCTCTCTTTCATTAATATATATATATATATATATATAGTAGACTTCTATTTTTGTGTCAGTGCGATTTAGGTCTCTTGCAGATATTGTAGATATCACAGATTTCACATTAATTTTTACCAAAATTCTTCGGCCTTCTTGTCTAAATGAAGATAATTCAGGCCTCTTTCAGAGATTCAGAAAATAATTAGATATATCTGCGCTATTTTTTTTTATAATTACTTTCTCCCCGAAAAAAAAAAAACAAAAAAAAAAACAAAAACTACCAACACATATTTTATTCACCATTTACTCTTAAGATTTAGTTCTATTAATAATTTTCACTATTTTTATTAACTAATTAACAAACAGTACTTTACTTTTTTATGCGTGTAAACGAGCATTGAAAAATATTGCAGAAACGATACTCGCTCGTGAGTCCCCATCACTGATCTTTGAAAAATACCTTTATAAATAATTTATTTTTCCCCCTCGCACTACATCATCTTCAGTCTACCGTATATGCGTCAAATTTGAGACATTTTCCGAAATTTCATTTGTGTAAATTCGAACACTTTCGTAAACATTTTTTCCGCAATTTGAGGTTCAAATTTTTACTATTACCAAAAGGAAAACAATTATAACCTCGCCTCGCTAAGCTGTAAAATAAGTAAAGTAAGTCCCATACCCTTTAGCAGGGTTTCGAGGGTTGTGGGATCAAGCTTTTCATAATGTACTGAGCCCAACGGCATTAATGAAGAGTAGGGGGCCAATTCCTTTCTGCTTGGGATCCGCCTTTACTTCCCCAGATTGCTCTGGTACCCAATTCAATTTCAGACTGGGTAAGGTTGGGAGCGATTCAGATCCGGAACGAGATAAGTCTCGAACCAGTGCTCTCCGATTTAGTAGCCAAGTGCCTTAACCACTAGGCTACCACGCTACCTAAGTTGTAATATAAGCGAGATAAAAATATTGTTCAAAAAGAAGTGGAGAAATGTAACCTAAAAAAACAACGACAAACAAAAGGGAGGCATTTAGTTGTCCTCCCGAATGTATTAAAACAATACGGGAACACTGACATAGGCCGCAGAGTTGATTTTCTAAATTTTCCAGATAAGAGCCTTCTCTGTATTACCCGGTTGTGAATAGTCGTATTCAACTGATATCGAATAATCAAAATGAGCTGCTCTATAACAAGAAAAGAAGAAAAACAAATAAGAAAAAGTTTAAAAACCGTATTAAAATTAATAAATAATACGCTAAAAAGCGAATTTCTTGCAAATATTTTCCTCTCTACGCTTTTACATATCTGTCGGAAACTAGCGATAAGATTAACGTTCCCCCGTATATTATATTTTGTTGTACATTATTATTAAAATTTTGAAAATGCATTTGCGTGTGTTTTTTTAAATCGTGTACGATACAATTACTCTCACCTGAGGAGAACTGTTTTTAAAAACCGATATTTACATCACTGCAAGGGGATTTCGTTTGAAGTAGGAAATAAGTGTTGAAAGCGATCGTGTTCAGAACGGGGGGACAGCTTATAGAGAAGATCTTCTAAAAAGATGAGTACGCATCGATAATAACCTACAATATACCAATTAACGACGCACGGTGAAGGAACAAAAATACTCTTTATATTAAAGTTATATAAATTAATTTTATTTTTAACTGAAAAAATTGTATTTTCTTTTTTTCTTTTCAACGAATTGTTAAAATTAAAATAAAACTGGCCAAATGGTATTTTAAAAAAAGCCAAAAGGGGTAAAAAAAATAAATAAATAAAATCTAGAGACCACACCAGTAGGAATTTTAAATAGTTGTTTCTATCGTATCAGAGAGTAAACGGAGAAAAACACTTAATAAAGGCGGATTAACGAACGAAGCGAATTAAACATCTAGACGAATTAATTATCAGGAATTAAAATGTTTATCAATCGTTGGTTCTCGCGAACACTCTTTAGATCGAATATAATAATCGAAAAAAAGAGAAAAAAAAACCCCGAGGGTCGCTTCGAACAAGGTTGCTCTGAACACCGCGTCATTGAAATTGTTTATTGCAACGATCTGTTTGTAATTATCACTTATAAGACTCCGCGAAAAGAACAGTTATTTGTTTTACCGTGATCCCAGGAATACTTTAATTTTCTATGTCTCATTATCGGTCGGTGACGTTACGAAAAAAAGATGTAACTTAATAAACAAAATCCGTCTTTTCTGTATAACGTTATATTTGTTGAGAATTTTGTATTTTATGCGCGATCAAAGAGGCACATTGCGCCGCTCTTCTGGCAAGAAATGGGCCATAATTATCGATTTCTTAATTCATGGAGTATATTTTCAAAACAGGAGCTTCATACCCTGAAATTTCCTTTCCCACTTATTTGTAAAAAATTAGAGAAAAAATGGCAATATTTGCGATAGCAACTTTGCCTGTAGCACAATCACGGTATTATTGACTAATAGGTCCAGAACCGAAACCTAGAGTCTAATGTGATCGATCCCATTTAGTAAAAAAAAAAAAAAAGTCGTCAACTAAAAGTCGTACGTTGTTCAAAAGGAATTTTTTGTTTCCTACTGCATTACACTGGACGCGATGTTTCTTACCGCTGCGCGAGACACATTCTATATGAAAGTGTCCTCCCAGAGAGCTTGTCTGTTTTAAACTAAAAAAGAAAATAATCGCAATTTCTAGGTTCGGTTCGCATTCGGAAAGAATTGGTAAAATGATACTCTGGCAGATGTAACAAAGAAACGGGAACCTACTTGCGGAAATCTAATAGATATTCTCTAATTTTCCGTCCAGCTCCAGACTGCGCTAATATAATCATCATGTAGACCAGCGGATAAACCAGTATACATCTGGCGTTGCAATTACTGTTAAACAAAAAGCGCTCATACGAGAACGACGGTAGCGTATGGAACAGAAAAAGATTTCCAATGTCGCAGATTTTTCCGATAAGAGTATGTGTGTTGCTGTTAATAAAAATCAGCTAGAGCTTTTTCCGAAGAGTTGTGCGTCTCGATACTCGACAGCTCCCCTTAACAACGAACCTCACTTAATGCTAGAGCAAGCCTCGCTGGCCGGGGCTTTACGCATGTATGCCGTAGAAAACAACGTGGGATTTTTACGATTAATGCATAATTTTTAAAGCTGCCTCTACAAAAAAAACTTTCAAAAAAGCTGAATACTTTTGCTCTGCGTTAAATTATGCCGATGATGACGACAAACGTGTACAGTCAAGAAGTTTTTGAAGATGCCTTAATTTTCCGGAGGAGAATTTAACGCGTTCGGCGTCTTTATCAGACGTTATTCACGCAAAATCGTTATATTTTTCGACCGGAATCGTACATTTCCGGAGAATAGGTTAAACACGTCAACACACTCCGAGAGTTCGTTTCGGAGCATTGCTTTGATGTGTTTGTCGTTCGAAACAATGTAGACACATGAGCAGTGCATGGGGGGCGTGATCGTACGCGGAAGACTGAACAAACGCAAACGGACGAGCCTAAAAGCATAGGGCCGGCGCGGTGTGTTTTGTTGACGAACGGTAACGTAATAATATTACAAGTTGGGTAGTAGTAGACAAAAGGAAAGTAGCACACCTGGTTTTCTTAGTTCGAAAGATTTATCGGGCATTTTTTTTTCCTTTTTTTTTTTTTTTTTTTTTTGAATCCGTGACGTCGCAAATTCTACTTCCCGTAAATCATCTCTGATTACGAATGTCCGACTAAAATTGTAATGTACACAACCGAACCGTATTTTGTTGATTGCACGAAAATGATTTAGCCGCAGTTTCCTTATTGAATTAGCAGAAAATTGGTACAGGTCGTCAGTCAGCAATTACGAAATGGCTCTGTGGTTTAAAGAAAAAAAAAAATCGTGACGCGTAATTTGCTCAAAAGGCGCGCACATTCCTGCGGTAATACGGGCTAGTTTCCAACACTTGTTGTCTCTGCTATGCCATGTTGATGATACACATTGTTGATACACGCAGACGAGCGTGGTCGTCTTGGTCGTCATCGTGGGTGCTACGGTTTTTGTTATCTTTTCGATTACGATGATTTTTACAGTAATAATTCGAGTAATTAATAAACGAAATAAAATTAATAGTTTTGTTTTCTCGCAAAGTTTACATAAAAGCTCGCGCTGGTACACTGCATCAATTTCAACTTTCCTCCTTCCGAATGAGAAATTATTTAAATGCAGAAATTAAACACGTTTCTTTTTTCCCCTCGCTCCACGTACACAATTATAAAGCAAATAAGAAAAAGCCCGCTTTTTTCTCTATACAATGGCTAATTATTAAATTCATAAAGCTGCCGTAATTCTACAATTCATGGACACTTACACGAGTTAAAAAAGTAACATTCGTTTCTTGATATGCCTAAACGCAAAATTATATTTTTGCATCCGGGCAGGGATGAGCACAAGTATATCGAAAATAACCAATATTAAATCGAGGATTTTGAAGGAAAAGGTTTTTTGAAAATTTCGGCGATATTTAATTAATAAAAATAAAATAATGATATCATATTGATTCGGCGACGCAGATGTAAGAGAAAACTGTTAATTACGCAGCGAAATTGAAAATATTCTAATCTTTGCTTTTTTTATTATTATTTTTGGACATGCCGGACATTACCCCGGCACGCAAGCGGAATTTCTGTATATTTTCAATGTGCCGCAGTGTGATGTTCTAGCCGAACAAATTAACAAATCAACTACTACGGCACATTAGCTGGCTATCCTTAATCCGAATACGACTTTGATTCGCGAGTTCAACGTGTATAGAGTAATGATGTTTTATATATTTCCCGACTACTGCTCGTCAATGGCGTTTGGAAATTGCTTATACTGCTGTGCGGCTGGCGAAAGATTATTTATAATGGTTCTATCGCTTTTTTGAGGAAGAAAAAACATTTAAACATCACGTAAAATTACAGGAGAAATTTATCGTTCGGTTTTTTGATAAATTATTTAACCAGACGTGTGTTGAGATTATCTAGACGGTTTCTAATGGAAAGGATTAGGCGACATCGATTTTATTAAAAAAGAAATTTCACATGCGGCCACAAATCGCTTAAAATTCAGTTTTTGTCGACGGTATTGACATGGCGGCGACTCTTGAAAACGAGAAATTACACTATTTCAACGCTTTTGCCAGTGCCGATTTGTTGATAGTCGAGATGAACATACCGAAAACATTTATAGATATATCGACACTTCTCGGATCACGTATCCGCATCGATTCTGTAGATTAAAGCACACGTCGGAGAAAGCTTTCATCGATTCTGTCATTGTCTCGTGATTCATTTCCAAAACGAACTAATCGAAACCGCTTTATATTTATTCATCGTTTGTATTTTTTCGCTTTTAGCGAAAGTCGCGGTGAACATCATGTTAGTCGGGCCTAAAAAAAAAAAAAAAAAAAGCTAACAGAATGTATCATTACAGGTATGCGAATAAACTGATAAATTACACCGCGTTAATGGAGAGGAATAATAATTAGGGAAAAATTCGCAACATTCCAAGGGTAGAGTATATCACATTTTAATTAATCAACAATTTTTAAAAATAATTTCTAATAATCGTTTTATTAGGCAGAAATGAAAAATTTAGATCGGGGGAGGTCCTATTCTCGAACGGTCGACTAGAAAGGCCTCGATGAAGCATAAAAACTATTGTAAATCAAACACGGCAAACGAAAATCAGATTCGTAAGATTGCTCCTATACGAAACCTCATGATAGATTCTGTAGAGTTTTTTTTGGTTTTTTAATTATCTTTTGGACTAGTTGTCAATATTTCTTCAAAAATCCAACTCCAGAGGAATTTATTTATATTCCTTAAAATCGCAGATGCCTGAATGTAACGCCATGTACAGCATGCTGCGACGAACGTATTAAATAATAACCTAGCTAACGGGATTTCCACTAAATACGCAACGTTTATTATACATATATACTACTTTCTCTCTCTCTCTCTCTCTCTCTGTTATTTTAGATTCGCACGTAACATAGAATTACATTAAATAACGGTTTTTTACGAAAAAAGATTGTTAAAAACACTAAAAAAAAAGAACAATACTTCGATTAATTTAATAATATGTAAATATATATTAAGTATATGCGTGTGTGTAAAAAAAAAAAAGTTAAATCAAATTAATAATAAAACGAAACTATTGAAATTGGCCGGTGACTTTAATAGTTTTGTAGCGGCCGAATAGAAATGTCTGTCGATAGATTAACAAACAGTTTAGGTCGAACGGAATTTTTAAACTTGCCGAAAGGACCTGCTAATTTTTCATTGATGTTTTAAGGTCCAGCGAAATTTAAAAAGTAGCCGACATTTAATAAGAGGTAATCGAACAATGACCAGCGATTTTGTATTTATGTTGTCCGCTATCGGAAATGCGCAAAATATATCCATGCTGATCAATAACTTACATTAGAAGAGCGGGCTTACTTTGACGGTAAAATTTGGCGGAAGAATCAAAAGACTCTCTTCGAAAACACCGAAATAGGCGAACCGCCCCGCACAAACAAAACAAAAAAAACGATTAAGGTTATTTAAAAGAAAAACAAAAAAAAAAAGAAACCAAAAGCCAGAGACATACTCTGGTTTTCGGTAATTTTCAGAAGACTTGCATAGCCGTCGTCTCGCATGAATATCCAGGGGGGCATAATTATGAGGAGAAATCGTAAAAGAATTTTCGAGGACTCGCGAAAGCACGAAAATGGAAATAAAAAACAGGAAAAAAACAAGGAAAAAGGAACGAATCAAAAATCGAGGCTTGCAAATTCCATCCAGGGAGTACACGGCGCAATTAACTCAAAGGAGGACCTTAACGATAGATCGCAGGCAAAGCGGTAGAGGCAACACGGACGCGCTACAGGCAAAGCGAATGCGGCACCAGCGAACCGTGCATCTGATAATGCAGCGGCGTCGTGCGACCGGAAACGCCAAAAAACTTTGAACCGGTCTCCGCCGTCAGCGACCCGTTCGCGCGCTGCGTACGCTATGACGACGTCGACGTGCGTAAAAACGTCCCTGAGAGCCTCTCTTGGGCAAGAAATCGGTTGCGTAATCGGCACTACGTCATCGGCTAGCTAAACAAACGTGGGCGGCCAATGCCGGCTCGGGAACGGATCTCTTCAGGGGAACGTCCAAACTGTCACACACTGACGACAAACGATGACGTAGAGCCGATTCCGGTAAACTGGTTCGTTCCCGGGAACGGAGGTCCGATAGCGGCCAGACAAGGGGATAGCAGCGATCTTCTTACGACGACGGCGACGACGACAATATAGTAGGATTCGGCCGGGAGCGCGCAGGACAGCAACGAGCGAGTATCTCGGGCCGCCGCTTGCGATCTCTGACGTTGCGCCGTCGCGCGCGGTCGCGGATAATCATTTTCTTCTAATGACAGTCAAGATTGCCGATCTGGCTCCACCCCTAGAAAACGCTTTCCTCTGACCCCATTGGCTGATCGGGGGAAAGCCCGCGGATTCGTCATCGTTCCGCTACTCGACCCTCCGTGAATGCCGGTCCGCTTCTGCCGCTAGGCCGGGGCCTTTTTCTATTTTCACGTGCTGGCCTATCCCCGCCGCCTGCCGCCCGGCCCTACTCAAGGCGACCGGAGCGACGATCGACGATCGCTGTCAGCGGCGGTGTCCGGGAAATTATATACGCTTTTTTCTACACATCACTGACCAGCGCACACACACCAGGCCATCAACTCTACATTCGAACAATTAGAACACGCACGCACCAATACGTGCGCACGCCGATCTCTATCGGTATTTATCTGCACAACCGGTTCAAAAATTGTTCAGTCCCAAACTGAGCTTCAGTCGATGATTATATTTGATTTATCTGGGTATCTCGTGCGCGTCCTATCATCTCTCTCGCTAATAAAATATCGTCGCGACGAGAACTTTTTCTCGATCATTTCGCGTCGCTTCGCTTCGCTCTTTTAATTAATTTCGAACTTCGCCCTTTTCGACCGCTTTCGCTCGTTCGTGCGGCGTTAATTTTTCGCCGTCCTGCCGCTTTCGTATATTTTTGTCGAAAAAAATTTCGCCGCTTCCCAAAAACTTTTTTCGACTAGTTGCGAAAAAAATCATGACCAACCATCGCCGGTTCGATATCGACGACCGGTCTCGCCGAATCCGGATGATTTGCCGGGCCGCCATCGACCAACAGCAACAACAGCAAGTCGTCACCCCGGACGACGACATATCGAAAGTCGTCTGGAGAACCACCTGTTCCGTTATAAACTTTACCAAATCCACGGCCGATGTCAATTCTCGCTGCGACCCTACCGCGCAACAACGATCAAAATTCCTGCTGCCGCTTTGCCATCGTAGAAATCGTTTAAATTCCCTCCTCAGTAAGTAGGATATTCGTTTTATCAGTGGCCTTTTTAATTTTTCTTTTCCAATGCGAAAAACCTTATTATATATGCCATTATTATTATTATTATTATTATTATTATTATTATTATTATTATTATTATTATTATTATTATTATTATTATTATTATTATTATCCTCGTTATCGGGGATGATTTCTTTCTTCTAATTTTGCTATCAAAAACAAATGAAATCCGGACGAAGAATTTATAATTAAAATTTTTGGGGAACAAAAAAAAAATCAAGAATTTTTCGCAGTTAAATTAGTAGAAATGGAGTAATCTCGCTGAGTGAATTTCCTATCCGATTATCGTTAAAAAATAATACATGAAAGAAAGTGGGAAAGCAAAAAAAAAAATAGTCTCATTTTGGTTCATTTGAAAATGTGTGCTTTTCAGATAATATAATTCAAATGAATTTAATTGCTTTTTTTTGATTTAAAAAACAGCTAAATGTCAGAAATTCTCATTTATTTATTTATATAAAATAAAACTAGTTTCTCCGACAAAAGCTGAATATTATTTTACGTTTTTAACCAGTAATTTTAGCCGTATTTAATTATTTTAAATAACAAACGCGTTTTCGAGTACTTTTTGACACAATTGTCGGTTTTACCTATGAAATTGCTTTTTTGGTGATAAAATTTTACGTATATCGCGTGAAAAATTTTTAAAAAAATTAATCGTGCGTTTCTTTCCGGTTTAATTTAAAAAAAGAAAAAAAAGGGGAAAAAGGTACAAAACGCGAAAAGGCGTATACTATTTTAAGATCAAAAGTCTAACTATAAATTATATGGCGCTTGAACTCGATATCTCCGGATTTTTATAAGAAACAAGTAAAAACGATCTATTAGATATCTTACGAACTCTCTATTACTTAGAATATTGCAAAAATGTTTAATACTGAAATCGACCGATAATAATAAATCGTTCGTTATTCTCAATTTTATCTAACAGAATTACTCTGTATTAGAATATTGTAGTAAAATTTTAATGCTGAAATTAACCCCCGATTTTGGTCAGTTATTTTAAAATGAATTTTATTAGTAGATATGTTGGAAATTTTTTTATAATGTAATTAACAACCGGTTGTTAATGGTTATTTTAAATCGATTCTAATGAAATTACAAACGAAAAAAAGAAAAAAATTGAATTGAAGAACATTTTACCACCGAGAGAAGACTACTACATTGATAGATAAATTAATAATCTTTCTTTTTTTTTTTTCAATCCCGCCAATTTGTTTGGCTTTTAGGCCTTAATTTCCGTAAAAAAAAAAAAGAAAAGAAAGGAATAATAATAATTTATTTATTTAAAGTCGCTCGGCAGAAACATGGCTGTCTTTTTTTTTTTTTTTTTTTTTTTCGGTTTCTGTATTTTATATAGAACATGTTGAAACTTTTCCCTTCTTTTTTGTAATTTTCATCACATTTATCATACAAAATACCAGGTAATGTGTATAAAAACGTATTTATATTAAATTAGTTCACTAAACAATTCGCATCATCGTGCTTGATTAGCTATTTTGAACACTTGCACGTTGAACGAGTCAAAAATTATCATCGCGGTGAATTAAATGCAGATATTACGCGAGAGGGCTGTCGCTCTACCGGCACTGTCAGTTAATTAGTACAGTGAGATTTAGGCATCGTGATAATAAAGAGCGCCCCTTACTTCTGTAATTACGTAAAAATGTTACACACCGCCTGAATTTTTACCGTCAGATCTATATTTTTTTTCCCCCCTATATCCATGATCAGAGTTTCCAGGTCTATGCAAATTTTTCAATTGTCGAAATATTCCAAAAAAAAAAAAAAAAAGACAGAAAAAAAAATGATGCCTGTTGTATTTTAAAAACCAATTCGGAACCAACAATTAACTGCGTAGTGCGAATAAGTTCATACACCTGATCCTAATTTACGCGTGTTCCTGAATTTCGGGTGATTAAAATTTTCAAAGCAATATTACGAGAATGCTCTTGCTTTTGATGAACGCGATATAGCCCGCATTATTTTAGAGAGTGGTGTAAAAACCGCTCCAAAACTACGGCTTTTCGTTCTTTTTTATTTTGTGATTAATTTTTCTTGTTTTTTTTTTTTCCCCGTTTTTAATGATAAAAAAGTTACGAGAGAAGTTTCACCCCCCACTCAATATTTCAACAGCTTCGCTATTTTGTTCTTGAAGAGCTGGTATCGGGAGTTCGTGCTGTTTCGTTGTTAATAGGAGATAATGTATCTAATAAAGTGGTGAACGGCTTGAATTTCTAAAAATTTGCTCCCGTTCGTGTAAAATTAAAAAAGAAGCCGAAAATTCGTCGGAAGCGCTGATTTTTAAAACAAGATAATAAGTATATATTAAAGAGGTTGATCTGGATTGTCCGGAAATTTGTAACATCGGGGATAATTAAATGTCAGCTAGTTTTTTATGTATGTAGCCTTTACTGGCTGAAAATTCCTATAAAAAGGTTTTGAATTTTTTTTCTCTCCCGGCCGAAGTATTAATCTATTAATTTTAGGCCTGTAGAGTAGAATGTTCAAAAATAATTTGGAAAAACCTTTAAAACGGTAATTGTTAATAGTGCCAATTTTACGGTTCTTATTTCGTGTTTTTTTTCCTTTTTGGCGCGCTATAATTATACGTTACACTTGTAACAATTATCCGAAAACGAGATTAAATTCGATCAGGCTATATTTAGTTGCGGATCCGCGAAAATTTCAATAAATATTCGTGCATATCGATTTTTCGAAACGACCAGTATTCGTGATTTTTTTTTTTCCTCTTTTAAATTTCATTCAAAATCATTGAGCTGTTTTTCAAAAAAATATTCAAAGACGAAAGAAAAAATAAATAAAGCAAATGAGGTATTTAGCAGAAAAGATCATTATAAGCAGTTATACGAAAGAAAGATAATTTTCTCGCTTTACGTGTGCTCAGATTCATTCCATATAATAAAATTTAATCGTTAGTTAGCGGGGCCAAATGATGTTTAGGGCTAGGCCGAAAATTCGGGACACGTACCTTTTTTTTTTTTTTTTTTTTATATACCTACATTAGAAAAATTACGTGTTTAGACTTTTAAGATGAAGAAATGGGGTACGTAAAACACGCCAATTTCAATATCACCGATACGAATTTTTTAATACGTTCGTAAAAAAGTTAATTTTGGGCACATTCAGACATCTCGCGGGAAAATTCAGATTTCTATCATACTCAAGTAGGAAAATGTTCAAAGAACACTTACGATGTATATGCTGTGTGTAGGAATATATATATATATACATATATATATATATATATATATAGTATGTAACCGCTGAACGGGGAAAGGAATACTCAGTGTAAGCGCGAAAAAATAAAATCTAGTAAAGAAATCGATTTTAAAATAGAACCTGTTGCGCGCCGATAGTTTTTAAAAAGCGCCTCTCTATTTTTGACGTAAAAACGAAAAACGAATCTTGAAAATATCGATGTTGAGAGTCGCGTGTAGTTTAAAGAACAATTTTCGGTTTCTAATCGTAAATCACGGAAACCTCGAGAGATTTTAGATCCCTGAAAAATCATGAGTCGCTATGTAATAACTCCTCACACAGTTTGTGTGACAGTCACTTGACGCCTAATATTCCGTTTTCGAACTTTTTTTTTTTTTTTTTTTGTATTGTCAATAAACGACTACAAATTATTAAAAATGGAAGTGTCGATTTTATTTTTATTACATTACACCAGAGATGAGATCATACATATATATCAAACGAACTATGTATCGATTCCATCTCCTTTATCGGTTTATTAAAAAGGAAATAATAAATTCCATACTTTTAAAAACCACGCTCTAATACTACAACTATATATGTTTTCTACTTTCATAATTTTCTTTTACACATATAATATATATGTTTATTTATTTATATGTATCTATATATATTTTTTTTTTTGGAGGCATTTTTTATTAAACGTAATAACTAACGGGATTAATAATGATATTTGTAAATCTGAGTTTTGTATAAATGGAAATCCGCCGAGAATATTCTATTAAAAACAGTGTCGATATATGTATATCGTCGGATTATTATCATTCGTTAGCTATTAAGGCTTTTCTCCCGCGTAACTACACGACCTGCGCTGTTTCTTCGAGATTGTGCAATTTATTTATTTAACAGTCTGAAGAGAAAAAAATTCTTCGCGTAACAACAACATCTACGATCGAGTTAGTAATGAATGAATGAACGAAAATTTCCTCTCAAGAATGGTCTACGGCATACATGCTCAGTAAGACTTACTGGCAGTACGTCAGATTGTACGATAGTAACGATGGTACATAGATACTGTTGTCGTGCCTTGAACGATAAAAGTTATCACTCTGACGTCATCAGGCCGAAATTTATGCCGCGCAACGAACATATTCAGTTTAGTATGAACTGTAGCCACCGAACGACTGATCCGATTTCGGGCGTCGTAAATTCCGAAGAGATTAGAAACATTCGTGTCCCGTTACTATCATCGATTTTTCAGCATAATTTTGGTTTGTCGCAAAAATAAACAAAAAAAAGATTAACTCGCCGTGTGTATTTATTACTTTTGATTTTATGATTCTCGTTACTTTGTACCTTTCTGCGCAAAAGTAATTAACACCTGAAATTGTATGAGCCGTTCTTCGAGTACGCTATAGATCAGTTTCAACTGAATCCCGTTCGAAATGTCTGCGGAAAAATCGCGGCCTGATGACGTGTCGTCGAAACGATATAACTTTTATCGTTCAAGGAAGGAGCCTGCAATTCGACGTGTCGTGCTAATTTTTTAAAATCAACGGCTCTTGATTGAGGGAAAATTTTCGTAACGCTTAATTTCTCTGAATATCAACACGGCTCTAGTACACTGTCGCATCCACAAAAAAAAAAGAAAATAAACAATCGATAATAATCTATGTAGGTATTGTAGAAGCAAAAAATCTGCCCGTGTTCTTTAAGATTTATTAATTTTTTAGAAGAAAATATAAAATATATATATATATATATGTGTGTGTGTGTATACACGGAGTTTTATGGGGCAGCTATTTGTTAAACTTCCCGGTTTCTTTAAAATTGTTTAATTTTTTATAAAAAAAATATCTACCAATATATAATGTGTGTATGTACGGGGTTTTATGAGGCAGCTATTTGTTAAATCATTCGTTTGGAGCGTATACGACAGCGAACCGTGGACTATGCTAAAAAGATCGGCGAACTCTTCAAGCTTTTGAATTGCCGTGTTAGCGGAAAATGTTGAAAATATCCTAAACTGAAAACAAAACACATAAACAAAAAGAGGCATTTCAAAGAGCAGATGAAAAGCCAGAAGAGGTAGCAATGACAATGGAAAACCGAAGAGACAGTATTGATCGGTCTCTTTTAATGTTTATTTCACGAAATAGATATCAATTCACACAATATTAAGTCGAGAACATTAATAATAAAATTATCATAAAAAAAGTATACAAAAAACGTACAAATCATATTATTAAATACGCGAAACTAGTAGTTTCGAATGTTTGATAATATGATTTGTACGTTTTTTGTATACTTTTTTATGATAATTTTATTATTTATGTTCTCGACTTAATATTGCGTGAATTGATATCTATTTGGTATAGTCTCTATGGTTTTGTAAAACATCTTTTAATATCATCAGACAATTTCCATGAATTACGAACTTGATTGAAGAGAGAGATTAATTCTGCCATAGGGGAAGACGAGAGAATTTATTTAGGGCATCATATTGGACAATAAAATTATTCTGAAGTGACGAAATCGGCCTACGCCAGAAGAAAACCACTGAACATGCCGACCGTCTAATGTGGTTGTGAAGTATATTACTCTGATGTGAGCGATAGAATATTTTGCAATTTGTGTACGAAGAGACAGACTATCGCATACGAATTTTACGCGTCAGATATCGGGCAAGCTGCAATGAAAAGACGTGAGATCTTGCGAATTTGTGTATGAAGAAAAACTTGAATGAAATGTCGGCCAAATGCGAAACCGCCCGATTATTAGACAGTGATTATTTTGAACGGGTAGCGGCTAAAAGTTTCGCGCGCGTACAATTTGTCAATCGGAGCAAATGATTCATTTCGGTGACTTAGAAAAACGACGACCTAGTTCGTTAGTAAATGTGAAACAAGTAATCTGTACACACCCATAGAAGAGCTGTATAGTGTAAGTTGTTTACAGAGTGTGCAAAAGTGCTGCAGGGAAAAGATACGGGTCATCTATCATACGAGATCACATCATCATCTCTGATGGAGACTTATCTTAATGGAACGGAAATGCTTCGCAATACTGCAAAGTATTCTCAAACGTGTACATGTACCGTTTAATCTGTATATCCTGCTCGTGTGTATACGAGACGCGCGACGTAGAAGCCTCTTAAAACACGTACAGATCTTTTTATTCGTACGCTTTCTTCGCGTCTTTCAGTGCTCGCCCGACTAAATAACGAGTTCTCTGTCGCCTACCATTCGATGACGACGCGATAAACGAGATTTAACTGTGTTACCATCGACACGCCGGAAAATTCTGATGTGAAAAATTTTCAGCTTTTCAGTTATTACAACGATAGCGAAATGCTCTTTTGCCCCGAACTTTTAACTCTGGCTGAAATTTGTATAGTCGAAAATGATTTCACTGCTGCTGTCGAATGAATTCACAAAACGAGAACGTTTTCACAAAAACAGAAAAGAGAAAAAAAGCCTATCGCGACCGACTAGCAGTCCTGTTTTCTTTCAGTCGCACCGTTATAATATAGCCTTTTTCAATATGAATTATTTGACCGCGGAAAGGTATGTGTACACGTATGTGATGATTTACAAGCGCTTCGACAATAAGTAGCCGCAGAGACACCGAGTTGATGGAAGCATGATCGTTGCCACCGAGACACACGATATATGTGTGTACACTTGTGATAGGTTCGAGAACAAAGAGATGGGACGGAGTGAATCGAGAAGGAAAACAAAGCAAACCAGTTTTCCGAGGAGAGACCATTATGTTTTCAGCCGTTAGAGAAACAGAAGTTGGACAGTTTCAACGGCTACCGCAGTAAAAAACAAAAAAGAGGCCACCGTGTACAATATGGTGGCTGAATTTTCGAAAACCAGAATAGTCCGATAAGTATAGAAAACGACGACGAGATTTTGACCAAACTGGTTATGGTGCGCGCGGTGGACACCTACAAAAATCATCCTCCTTTTTTTTTACCTGAGATTGTCCCTGTTATTCGCTTTTTATTATTTTTATAACGCGGTCCTCCCGCTATACTGTGAAATACGTATAAGGCTGCGCGCGTCCTTGACTGGAAAAAAACTCACTAAATGCCAACAAGAAATTCCATGGCTACTAAAATTGTCCGATATAGTCAAAGAAAAAGCGTCATTTCATGAATTTTGCCCCCCTTAAGCCTCTCTGATACAGGTGCAGTATTATCTAGCGTGTTTGCGCAAACTATTATTTTCACAAAAGTGTGTTTTTACGGTGCAACTTGTTACGAATTGGTAAATTATTAAATTTTAAATGTCACCCCAATTCCATATTATACTAATATTCGCGCCCTATAACTTCTCATGTATCTGAAATCCAGAAAGTTTAATTAAAATTATTTTCTGACGAAATTTCAATGACCACTACGAATGTGGTAGATTGATTAAATAAAAATATCACTAGTTTAGTAAGTTGAAGTGTAACGCATTACTGCCACCTAATATTTAACGTATCTGATGAATTATTTTTTGAATACTGGCCTCAGTGTATATTCCGCGGAAGGAAATTACCGTTAATTTAATTAGATCCTCTTTTTTTTGTTTAGAAAAATAGTAAATTTCAAATTTATAATTAATAAAGTAATGAATAACGTAAATAATTAAAAAAGGTACCCCAGAAATTCGTTCCGTAAAAGTTTCCCATTCCGACACGCCAGTTAATCTCCTACACTCGTCAGTGAGTGTGTGTGTTGGTACACCTTTAATGTGTTATCGGTCAATTTTGTTGCATTTTCATTTAGCTCGTCGCAACTTTTACGTTTAAAGCTTTAAAGAATAAGAAGAAAATGGACAGCAATTTGCAAGATGACTCATCACTAGGAACGTTTCACGTAGTTGTGGTGTCATCATTTGGCATAGCTGTGTAACATAACGAGTAAGAGACGAAACATGAAAACTTTTAATCCGATTAGCCCGAATTGCTATTAAAGCGAATATGTAAAAATTTCAAAAGATTATCAAAAAAAAATGTCGAAAGTTTATTATTATATATTTTTTCGAATAAATGCCCACGTACGGATATTTTCGAAATCTCTGGTGTGTTGTTTCGTTGTAGAATTGTGTAACATTTTCACAGGGCGTCGGGAATTGTGGAATTAAGCTTTTCATAATGTATTACGCCTAATGGATCTAAAGAGAATACTCGGGCCAGCTCCTTTCTCATGGGATCCGCTTTTACTTTCCCAGATTTCTCTGGTACCCAATTCAATTTCAGATTAGGTCTAAACGTCTCGAAACCGTGTCCTCTGGTTTAGTCGCATCAAAATTGAACTGTAAATGCTGGAAATCTCTCTGATACCGCGGTGAATTATACACGGAAATATTTTTACAAGCGTGACTCGTTGATTGTGTAAATCATTAAGAAGCACATATTCGGAATAGCATCCGAAATTAGGACTCTTTAAAGCGGAGAAAATTTTGAAAACGGTAAAACGCACTGCACGAAGGGAACTTCGAGCTTGCGAAACCGCGATTAACGATAATTAATAATTTTGCAGCGATATTAATTTTTTGTAACGATATTAAGTATCCATCGTAAAGCATATAGATACGCTGGTTTTTTCGGAATTTCACGGAGAAACGAAATTATTTGGGAATAGTTTCAAGTGAGGTGCCAAGTCTGATGTCTGACATGAAGGGGTTAGAGATAAACGGCTGCCACGTAACGGCCTTTAACTGGGGGGGGTAATAATAGTTTTTTTCTCTCTTTCATTCCTCCGGGACCAATTTGATTTTGTGAGAACCAGGTAAGGCTGAAAAATGTTACTATGTTAAATTGCTCGTTTTAATAATTTAACAAAGGTCCGGCTTTACTAATATGAACGTTCGTCAGTTGTGCTCAAATGATCAGGAATGGTGTCCGCCGAACATTCGGCTCAGACCGAAACTAAGTCGAACGCTTAATGTAGCGACAAAAAATGAGTGTAAAGTGACTGAAATTAAACGGATCATTTTAAGCCGTCTAATTATCAAAAGTTCGCAGTTCTATTGACATTTTTTATCATCCCTAGCACTATATCTTGGGGTAAAGTAGAATGAATATTTGGATATCCGCTTTTTAATAAGTATTTATCGGAGGGGGGACAAACCTGATAGGAAAGGCAACTTACGAGCGAAAATAGTGGCACACTTTCATTCGGTAGCATCTATCGCAGAGAATTATTTCTTACCCATACTTTTAATCCGATTTTTAAGTTTCTCTAAATTTTGCCAGAGAGCATTTTTTTTTTCTCTCGATAATTCGGAATATCGTAAATAATAATCAAAAGAGAACAGGCATTTTTCTCTTTAAATTTCGCTTTTACTTTTCCGTTTAGAAGTCAAGTATTCGATTTATCAAAGTGTGCGACATTTAATCGGCGATGCTGCTGTGGTGACCATTGGTTGCCATATAGTCAACTACAGAAGATTATTAAATTATTCCGGGGAGCTTAAACTAAATTGCAATACTGTATGTTTTTTCGGTTTCGAGTTACGTGAATTAATCGTACGTGAAATTCTGAGAGAGAATTTAAATCGACAAATAGTGGAAGTTTATGGTCCTGCAATGAATGTTCAATTTTTAAAAAAGAATTTTAATTTTTTTAAATTTTATCCTTCTTTAATTCGCTTTTGAATTTCTGAGGTTCATTACTAGACGTTTTTGTAAGAATTGCGAACGTTGTAATTTATTATAAGTTCAATTTCAGCTTATTACGAAAAGATCTTCTGAAACAAGATTTTAGATTGAATTTTTTCCCCCACAAGTTTTGTAAGCCTTTAACATTTCAAACATAGATTTACACAAAAAACAGTCAAACTAAAATAATAAAAGTACTACATTAATTTACTTTTTGATTTCCTAAACGAGGTTTATTTATTTTTTTTTCTTTTCGCTTCTCCTTATGATTCAGTGACTTGCATAAATGTTGCTTCTGTATATTAGATTTAAAGTAGATGTATTATATAGTGGCAAATTGAGCTAATGTTCCATAGCCATAAAATAAAAAAAATCTATCGTAGTAATTAATATTTTTTTTTCCTAATCATTTTTTAAACACAATAAAAAATTATCCAACTCAAAACTAAATACCGAAAATACAAAAAAAAATTAGAGGTATTAAAAAATCTAATAAAAAAAAAAAAAAAAAACCTCAAACTTCTGCTTCGGTTAAAAAACACATCTTCGACGCTGACTGGGAACGTTTTTTTATTTACACTTTTTTTTCCCCTATTCCAAAACTAAACAAAAAACAAATAAATATTGCTCGAAAAACGTTTTTTAAAAAGACCCAGGAAGAGTTGTTTGGTTAATTATTATAAGTGACTTTTTGTCACGGTATTTTTAAAAATAGCCCCTTCTTAAATTCGTTAAACCCTTACTATCGCATAGAGAGAATATAATACGTTCGAAAACGACGTCGATTATGGACACGACACCCGGTATAGCGCATTGTAAACACATCGATTTTACACATGGACGACGCTGCAATTATCGATACGATTTCAGTCGATAGTAATTGTCGAACTCTGTTATTATTTCGTGAGGAAGAGGGGATACCCCCCGCGTAATAGCATACGGTTTCCTCGATCGCTTCGAAACTACCACACCGTTAATGAGTACTTTTAATTTTCTTTAGCCGTGCGTATGAGCACAACAACACGTCTATCCAGAGTAACGTGTATGTGTAAGATTGTGTGTGTGTGCGTTTCTCTATTCGATAATTACAATGTTTATTGTCGCTCACATATATCGAAATAATAATTACATCGGTACATTTACGGCCTACCTGATAGATATTGTTTTTTCATTTTGGACAGAGCTCGTCTGTAAATGTTTTTTTTTTTATGTAATCCTGTGTGTCTATATTCCGGGACGACTCCCGTAAGTGTGGTGACGTCTCACACTTGCGCAGAAACGACTTGGGGTTAAAAGAGAGAGAAGGCTGTCGTCAATATTCCAACTGGTTGCGAAATACGTAATTGATTAGCTGATTTTTTGCTTTTTTTCGAACGAACCTCGCTGTTTTAACGATAAGATTTTAATTTTGGGAAAAAAATCAGCCATTACCTAAAAATATATCCCGTTTATTTGTGGGCCGAACCGTAACATCGGGCGCGGAATGTGAAATTTCGAACATATTCCTCGGTTCGGTAAAATTTTTTCTCCATTGCGAAATTGAATAATTATTATTTCTAGCCTGTGACAAAAGAGAACGCCAAAGAAATATATTTAAAATTTTCAAAAAAAAAAAAAAAATGCCACAATCTAACGTGTTTTTCAAAAACGATATATACGACTAGTTTTGTAAAATATCATATTCGTATTATTATAAGAGAACTCGGCGTAATTCAGTGTTGTTTTCCACTTTTTTAAAAACTAATTTCCGCGCGCTTCTTGTTCTTAAGAATATAAATATCGGCCAGAAAGAAAATTGTTCTTCTAATTCTTCACCATCTTTCTCGAACCCTATATAATCGGAAGTAGCTCAACATCAACATTACCGCGAAGAAATTTTAGAATGTGCCCGGACCTGTACGAATCTTTTAGCGGTGTAAAATTACTGTAGACCGTTTCCGACGATTTAACACTTTTTACAAAAATATACTACTAGCCGAAAGTGAAACAAAGTGAAACAAAGAAAACAAAAAAATCTCAAATTTTTTTATTAACGTTTCTGTTACTGTTTCCATCAATAGCTCCTATCAATAGCTTCTACTAATTTTCAATTAAACTAGAAGTTCGGGGATGGTTTTCAAAGTTTCAGATGAAATTAAAATTGGTACTCATCGCGTCCTAGCTTCCCTTCAATATAATTTTCGTTAGGACTTACGTACTTGCCTAAACCTCTATCAATTTTTACCTATGACGCTCCCGACTAACTTCCATATATTATTAATAAGGGGGCTTACCCACTGAACGATACTTTAAAGTTAACGCATTCGAATCATGATATTTGGAAGTTTTAATTTTTATTTCATTTCTTTCTTTTCGCAGAATTCAGTTCGTTTCTATTCCGATTTGTTATAGTCACATCGTTGATATTCACGCGCTGGATAAATATGTCGACGGCCGCACCGGTTGGAAATTCGAAGCGATCCGCGAATGGCGACAATGCAGAAACGACCCCGCGGTGGATGCAGCTTTGTTACCGGTTCGAATCCTCTCCTAGAACGTCGGACCAGACTGAGTCGGAACCGGATAAAATCCTGTTGAACAGCGTTCTAACGGTGGCAAATTTTTCTGACAAACAGCTAAAGGAGTTCAGAGAACACTACGTAAGTACCAATTCAGTACGTTCTAACGTTTTCGGCACTGCTGTTTAAAAAAAAAATTTCCGATAAACGAAAGTAGGCCCCAATAAAAAAAAAAAAAAAAAAATGGCGAATATTAGGGAAAAATTCAGAATTTTGATTTTCAATTCGTTAAAATTATTTCCTGGTTTTAGTTCGGTCAATAAATTATAAAAAATACTGCGAATTAAAAAAATAATAAAAAGCGATAATTCACTTTTTTTTTTTGTATTTAAAAGAAAACCTTTCTGCTTTTTCTTATTTTTATTTTTAATTAAAATGCGAACACTCAAGTGGAATTTTGGACGATTTAACAAGTAAGGATGCTTCGTTAGTGTGACTGAAGCAAGCAGAGGAATTAGGGTAGGCGAGTGAAATGATCAGAGTGCTAAGAGAACTTCTTAATTTATTTCTCGTGTGTGTACCCACCGCCAGTTTTAACTTTCCAGAATAGCTTATTACATGTTGACAATTGAATTCCAATATTATGCTCCGGTGTAAAGGAACATCTAAACTTTGGCGTAATAAGAAAGGCGATCAGTTGAACGGAGTCGATGTGTTAGTGAGAAGCTGTGCGCTGAAAATGTCAAAAAATCTATCGGGAACATTAATCGCAATAAAAAAAAAAAAATAGGGGGTCATTTTTGTTTAGAGAAATTTTACCAATATGGTAAATAAGGAGTTTTAAACTCTAGGGAATTATGTAAATGTACGGAAAAATGTTATAAAGCGCAAATTGAACTCTAATGGGAATAATTGCTGAAAAATACGAAAATAATCATGTCTCATAAACAGAGGACCTCCCCCCCGGACTTGCACTTTTACTCGGGATCGGCGCAGAGTGTTGCAATAATTATTTTCGGATGTCCCGTTTCCAGGCTGACTGATGAAGCGGACGACCCTCCGGTATGAGTTATTTTTATTTTGGTCCATTAACATTTTGCAAAAATGCTACTTTCTCATTCTATTATTAATTTTTTACATCAGAATTGCCGCGTCAGCGATTTAATCAACCGCTAAATACGTCCGCGTAAGCTGGATTACTTAATCACCCGATTCTGTCTAGAACGCACAAAATGTTTTTATTGTTCGAATCTCTCCGCATTGGAGGACACAGTGCCATATCCTTTCTCTGTCGACAAAAACCACTGAATAAAATAATAGAAATTTTTTCTCGCTCATTAGACCACCATTTACACTCTCACACATTAAATATATATATATATAAGTATATATGTATTAAACAAAGCACGCAAGATTTAAAGTTTATACGGTAGTACAATAAACTTGCAAGCAAATGCGTGTCTCGAACGAATTTAACAACTTTGTGAAAAGAGATTAAATTGGAAAACCAAAACAAACAAAACGATTTTGGGAAGAAATAGAATTACCGCAAAATCACCGCAGAATTAATTACCGCAGTTACATAAATCAAATTCAGTCGGATGCGGTTTTTAGAGTGAAACCGAGGAAGGGGGCTTTTTGTTCGGAATTCCGCGGTGTTTAAAAATAAAAATATTCCCCGCCTGCGCCACCGCTCCTAACGCGTATTTCAAGTGACCAGATCTGCGAGAAGGTTTAAAAATCAATGGTTACGAAGGCAACAGTTAAGTCTTTCGTATGCTAATAAAGTATAAGCATTTTTTCGGAATTTGCGAGGTTTACAAGCTTGTTGGTGGTTCTTTTTTTAATCTTTCTTAGGGGGGCAGGAAACCATTACCGTACGCCCGAAATGTAACAAAGTAGCGGGTGTCGAATTGATCAAAAACTACTTCAGACAGGTTAACAGTTATTAGTGATGAGTCGACACACGTGTAAATGCCCAAAGCTATATATAGTACATTAGATCTAGAATAAGGAAAATTCAGGAATTTTAGTCATCGAGGAAGTGCTCTGTGTTGATGGAGAGATGCCCCGTTGGTCCGAACAACAACAACAACAACAACAACAGCAACGGTCGAATGGGAAATCTTTGAAAACGATGATTTGTCAGATGGGCATCTCTGAATTTCGTTTAAAAATAAATTCGGACGTCGGAACAGCATAAATTCGCGGCGAAAAAAAAATTACCTGCTCCAGGAAGGAAGTTAACTTTGTCCCGAAATAACGGGGACTTCCTGGAACTGTCAACAATTCTTCGGCACAGAGTAAAAAGTCTCCGAGGCGCAATGACTTACGACAATGTGTAATACACTTTTAAGGAAAGAAATTTTCTCCGTGCGACGTGGAAGCGGCAGAGACGGAGAGAGAGATGGACATAGCGAGCGAGATCGGAAAAGATAAAATTTTAAAAATTTATCACCTTCAACAAGTAGCGCTGGGAAGGAAGCAGGTGAAGGACATGTCGCGTCATTCGAGGAAATAACGTGCGTTTATTTTCGAACATTTTTCCTTCGGAATATATTAATAGCTCGCATTAAATATCGCTGGAATTTCTGAAGGTGCCTCGTAAAATTAAACACTCAGGGAAAACAAAGTATACACCCGCACACACAACTGCGCGCGAAAGAAATTGCTTTAGAATATTCATTTACTCGTCTAAAGAGTAGCTTCTTAGCCGTTGGCCAAATATTACGTGATATTTTTCTCATCTTTAGATCCTACTAGTAAGAAATAAGCCCTCTCCCGTTTCTATCGTACGCCGGATAATACTACCTTAATGTTAAATGTAATGAAAATATTCATCAAATGTTTCAAAAAAAAAATCTACATCCAGAACAGTTTAAACGTCGTAGATATAAAGTTACGAAAGCCTAGTTGAAAAAAACAAAACAAAACAAAACAAAAAAAAAAAAACCAAGTACTCGCTGAAAACCACGGAAGCCACAATCAGAAATGCCATCAGACGTAATCAATTTGCAACTGCGTAAAATCTTACCTAATAATGAACGTGTTGCCCAGCCCGGGTAGGATAAATTATATCCCTCCTTTTGAGAAGGAATAAATGAAACATGATTATTTTTCGGTGTTTTTCGATCATCCGGATGATATGGAAAAAAAAGCCAAAAATGCTCCGAATTTCCATTATTTCAATGCCGAAATAGGGGGGGGGGGGACTTTAAAAAAACACCTATAAGGGTTGCCGCCCCAACTGAACCGAGAGTAGCCTTAAAATGGAATTATCGGCTAGTACCACAGGCGATCTCGAAAAGCGAAAAAGAGTGATGCCAGTGTCGCTGATCGCCCAAAAATTAGATTTTTAAATGCTCTCGTTGCTTTATGAAAAACGCGATTCTACAATCCGTCCGCTAGACACAAGTTCTATTCGCTTAAACGGGGTGGTGCGTGGGCTTTTTTTTTCGAAATTAGGAGAGTTCGGCTGGGAAAGAAAAAAAAGATTATCCGTGGAGGGGAAATTTCTAGGGAGTAAATAGAACGCGTCGACGGTGTGAGCGAAGGCCCGTTTAAAGGCCGCTCTCGGATTACATAAAGAGAGTTGGTTGCGCGGTACTCAGTTATATCATAATTGTTAGTGCATACCGCTGTGTGTAATTTCGTGTGACGCATGTGGTCGGATAGCTGCTTTGAGATAGGGGCGATAGTTCGTCAAAAGAGCAGCAACATTGTTTGCACAGTGCAAGAGATTCTTTTATTTCGTTCGTTTGTTTACATCCGTTCACCGTGTGCCGACCCCGATTCTTTGCTCGGGCCCAAATCGCATCTGCATAAGCAAACATGGGGAAAGATGACGCGAGCAAGACGTACATAATCGCTGGCCGAATCGCCGTCTTCGCCTAGCGCCTGTAATTAGATAAATGTCGCGTTCGGAGGAAACATATAAACCGAGAAAACGACCACTAAAAAACATAAAACAAACAGAGGCGACGGGAAAAAAACGGACTTTGTGCTGGCTGGTGTTTACACTTTACCGTTGTGTTTAATTGACTGACTAAAGAGGTGAGACTCGGAAATAATCGGACGCACGAGCAGAACTTACGGAGGCGTGCGCACCGGGCACGGCGTAAAAATTTCCCGAGCCTGGATGTCCGAGCGTTCGGGGTCCGAGCGTCGCGCGATGATCGCGTTTCAGTTTGTTGCGTTATTCACGATGAAAGCGAGTTCGCCTAACGTCGTCGCGGAGGAAAATATTGTTTACTGCGACAGAATTCGCCTCCTGCCCGAAAAATCCGTTAACTTTCTCCGGCGACTTGCCATTTCGCCAACAAACGCGCTGCCGCTGCGCGCACACACGCACGCCCCGTTTCCTCGCAGTTGCCATCGCGCGTCGTCATGAATAGTTGCTGACGAGTCAGCATTTTCCGCTCGTAATGCGCGTCCCACATATCTTAAACTGTCAATCCCGTTCCGCGCGCGTCTCTCCCTACCCCGGCTCGACCGAAAAAAATCACGTACGCTCGCAGCACCTGCCACCGGCGCGGACGACTAGAAGAGATTAATGGAGCTTTCTGTGCCGGTTTCCGCTCAAACTTACTGCGCTCCGAACGGATAATATCTTAAGCATAGACAGCAGACCCTCTGCGCGTTAGAGAGCCTTATAGAAAGGTCCCCCATTCCCCACTTTGTAATTATAAACCTCGAAACCCTCGCTTATTAGTAGCAGAGTTTTAATCGATTACATCGGCAAACTCTACAATAAAAATGAATACCATTAATAATGTCTCCGATTACACCTTAAATAGGTAGTAGGCTAGTGGTGTTGCTTGGCTACCAAATCAGGGGTGTCATAGTTTATCTCGAGACTTGTCTCGTTCCGGATCCGAATCGCTCCCGGAAAGGAACATATATTCTTTTTAGATCCGTTAGATCCTTACGTACACATTATGAAAAGCTTAATTCCACAATCTACGATAATCAAGAATGTACGTGACTTACTTTAAGGAGTTAGTTGAAAGTATACCGAGAAAAAGAAAAAGACTAAAGCCTACAAACTAATAATAATAGTAATGGGAGCGAAATATGTACACCACTTTCAGGAGAGTCGGACGAGCAAGTGCCAGTTGTCTCGAGGTAGTGGAATGAAAAATTATTCGGTAGACCCTCCTTTGTTAGGCTATACTATATCTGTTTATTTCGCTCGTTGTTTCTTTTATGTCGTACAGTAATTCATTTTAAACGTCAATTTAAAACAATTATCTAATTGATCAAATTGCCAGACAAAGCTTCATGATCACGGGAATTGTTATTTTTATTCGGATTTTTCAAAAATGAAAAAAAAAAAAAAAATCAACTCGGGATTTGTAAATTTGTTGCGAAAATTCGGAAGAATTTTTTTTTTGGCGTAATTTTACTAGTCAGGGCGGAGAACCGCTTTTATTTCAGCTCTAGTGAGCTATCCTGGCCAATTAAAGCTTTTACTGCCTTATGGTGTCGTGTCGATATTGTCCAAAGTTTTATTATCCGTATTTACGTCATCAGCAAGCACATGGTGACATTTTGGTCAGTGCGTTTCCGCTGCGCTACCTGCGTATGGCCGACACATTGTTGTCATGACGAAACACATCATTCGTATTTACGTCAGCGTCCGAGCCCCCTTTTTTTTTTTGAGTTCGCGGCCGACTCTATTACATACTTTTACGTAATAGTCACACGTCCATAATTAACGGGTACATTGACTTACGTAACTCGCGAACGTGTATGATTTTGTCACGATTATGTATTGATATAGACAATCCTGTTTTTGTTGCACACGCAGTCAAACTCGAACATAAGTACGCGTGTAATGAGAAAAAATTGTCATCCGAATATAAAGCTCGGCAAGTAGCGAAGGTAGCGCGACCAAAATAAAACGAACCAGGAAGACGTCGGGCCTCTATAACTTTTACAAACAGAAAATTTCTTTTGAAAAATATTAGAAACCATTCAGTAATTAGGTGGCAAAAAATTCGATTTACGTAATTTTATTTACCGGAGAATAACCCGTGAAGTCACCCGCAGCAACACCTAGGGTGAACGGGTTTAATGAAATAAAAGCAATTTTGTTTTTTTCCGGGGCGTCCTACTTCCTCGCAACTGTTGTCTAGAATATTTCACGGACACCAACCAGCAAAATCCATCAGATACTTCGAACGATCTATTTAACCTATCCCTCTGTATACGCAGCCCCCCCCCCATTTAATGGAACCGGGGGCTAGAAGGAGATACGTAATTAAGCGGATTTTAAATCGGAAGACGACGGTTTAATTCGACTACTCTGTTTCGCAGCATGGTGCAAAAGACGTGTGTGTGTGATGTCAGCGGGAAAATATTCGGCTCGTGTGTCACAATGCGAATCTACTACACATTGTTGCAGAGCAGCGTTGCTCCGAAGACGAGGTTAAGAAGAGCGGGAAATACGGGAAAAAACCGCGAAAAGTATCAATCGGCGTGCTGTACCGCTTAAATTTAGCCGGTTAATGAGCCCCTCTCGCCGCCGGCAAGGCAAGCAACGCCAAAATACTATATATTCAAATACTAATAATATTACGGGTGCTTTTATAGACTAGAAGCTTTGGTCGCCCGGGAATATATACGAAATGTGCGATGATTAATAAGCCAACAATAGACCCAGCAGCCGTTCCTTATTAACATGTGGAAGTAACCGACACCCAGAAAGGAGCCACACAACTATCTTTCTGTGGTCATCCTCCTAGCCCTCCTCTCAGTTGCTGTAGAGTATCGCTGTAGTATTGCTGTAGTATTGTTGTAGTATTGTTGTAGTATTGCTGTAATACAGATAAAATTGTCTGGCCGGCGCAATGGCCGGTCGCTTGTTAGTAACATCTATCAAACTAGTCCTCTCCTCCATCATCATCACCCGGTCTCCATCATCATCATCATCAATCGGCCGACCGTTGTCGTGTGTTGCCGGGCCCGCAATAATTACGAGCTGGTCCAAGTGTGTGTCTAGCGACGTACGTGTGTATGTATGCGTGCGCGGCGGTACAATAATAATGCGGATATTCGCGGGCAAATTAGTGTGCGAGGTTAATCGCCAACGACCTATCGCAGCGAAGAAGTTCGCTTTGATCTGGCACTGCGGTTTCGGCAGCTAGACGGCATGACGGCTTCGCCGTGCATCGACATACGCGCGCCTTGCCAATACGCGTCAGTGATCGTTCGTCGCAGCAGCCCGAATCTAGATCGATCGTTTTCAGCTATAGGGGCAGACACCGTGTCTACCATCTTTTCCGCTTATCCGTCGAATCCGCTTTTTGGAACTGATCATTATTAGGGCGACTGCTCGCTTCAGATTTAGCCCGTGATTTAGAATAATCTTTACGAGTCGATCGAAAATTCTGCAACAATCGCCAGTCGATTTTAAATTAAAATGATTCGATTTAATTCGTCTTTTCGTATCTTCAAAAGTGTCTGTGCAGATCTTTCAATTTTTCATCACTGCCGCAGACTCCGGTGCGCAGAAAACCTGCCTTTCCAAACTTAATGTCTCCCTTCCCCCTTTTTATTTAATCGTATCCGCTCCATTCCATCTTTATATTTTGCAAATTTCTTTAAAACTTACTCCGTATTATTCCGTTTTTCAGGTCCGCACCGCAAAACTTTCGTGCACGTTCGATTAACACATCCGATTAACACATCCGATTCTACTGATTTTAAATAGGGAGGGAAGGCACCGACGTGAAAGCGCATTTTCAGTCACGTTCAGGCCAGGCTGATTTTGTAAAAATATAAAAATAAGAGTTACTTTTCCGAGCCTAGGGATGCGGGGTTTTCTATATATTCACAGATGGTTCTCATTCCGTCCTTCTCGCGTGTTCTCTCTTTGCACGAAAAAAAAAAATGGAAAAATTTAATCCTAATTTTTTCGGATATCGGCCTTGATAAGTACCGAATATACTAACATTCAGCTTAAGGTCAACTCTAGAATCAATCCGCTAGAATATCCTAGAGAATATTATCCGAAGGGGTCGTCAACCCTCTCGCCACTCGAAAAAAAAAGTTGAATACGCGTGTATTGCGGAAATTAGTGAAATTACTAGGAAGAGGATTTTCGCGGAAAATTTCAACTTGCACCGTTCAATTAGTTTTACCACCTTAGTTTTACCATAGACTGTGAGATCAGGCGGTCATTATAAATCTCGTTTCTTCCGGCCGTAAAATGCAAATTTCCAAAAGACACACGGAAAATTGCCGTCCGCAGCACTTTCGGGCCCCGACTTTCGGCAGATCATCGAGGAGTGCTCAGCTCCGGGGAGTGCTATTGTCGTCGTCGTAACGGTACGCGGCTGAAATTTTTCGGTAAAATTACGAATAATAAATAATCGGGCTATTTATTATTCGGCCGGAATGACAACTATTCCGCTGGTAATTTCCGCTTTCTATCTCGCTGCCAGATGACGCTGCACGCAGCGGACACCGCAACGGTGCGCAAGTGCGTCGCGTCCGTTTTCGCGGGTGTTTGTGCCTGGGAATCTGCTGAGCGAGCGCAAAGTGCAGGTGTTTCCAGATGTGGCTCATCAAAGCGTCCAAATCGCGGCGGCGGCGGTGGCGACAAACCGTCTCTGCGCTGACACTCTGACAGCTGATTAATCATCTCAGCTGTTGCGTGGCCGTTTCATTCTCGGAACCGGTAGAGAGGCGAGGAGGCGCACACATTCGATTAGGCTCGACGACGACGACGACGACGGCTGTGTGTCTCGGTGTGTACCCCGCGTCAGTACTTTGTTGTTTTTAATTATTCGCTCATTGCAGCGAATTACCGGAATCGGACCGAACGGGAAGCGCAGTAGTGAAGAAGCTGAGGAAGGAGCTGGAAGACAGAAGGACGCGATGCAGGCAGATGTGACACAGTTGCTAGAACGTTACATTATTGGACATTCCAATGTCACGCCATAACTGGCCATTCATTGATTCATCGTAGAACGTTGGCTGTCGTCGTCGTCGTCCTCGTCGTCGAAGAAAATTCTCTTACACTTTTCCAACGGCGTCCGAACCCGTTCCACTTCTCTCGCCCGTATCCGAATAGCCGAATCCGATCGATCTCCGATGTTCTCGGTACGCGTGTTCGCCTCGATGCGCACGTCGGCTAAGTGACGGCGCGAGCGAGACAATATCGCAAGCGTACAGAGAGATATTCACGCGATGACGCTCGTGACTCTTTTCTATCGCTCTCTTCCTGTGTCTCGTTCGCACACATCCATGCTTCCAGTTTCCTTTCCATGTCCGAGAACCTTCGGCAATTCGTCTTCTCGATGCCGCCACCGCCACTGCCGAGAGGTGTTTCCTGCGCTCCTTGCCGTCCTACAGTGTCACGAACCGAGACACGACCAAACACAACCAATCTAACGGATATACTTCCTTACAACTTCCGGGCAGTCGATCATTAATATCGTCATTGCCCGCTTTCGGACCGCCGGCGAATAGTAAAAGTGGACAAATTCCGTTGTCTTTTAATCGCCAAAATTTCTTTCTTCCGCTACGATCGACGATAAATTCACGTTTAAACTTAAATATATACGAAAAATTCCCAACAAACATTTCTCTAAAAATACGTATTCAGACGACCCATACGAAAACCCTGTATAGAGAAGACAGAAAACAACCAAATTTTATCCGTCTGGCGAATAGTGAAATATTCGGGAACCGACGCTTCCAATACCGCATCTCGGAATGTCTCAATGGCGGAAAATTGCGCGATTTCTTTAAGAGTCTTGGTTCTTTTACGTAAACAGTACCAAACGCAACGAGGTTATTTTGATGATTATACTCACTTGCTCTTTCCTTTTAAATTTTCCACAATTTTTCTGTCTCATGCTGTCAACCATCATTATTTTCATTGGCAAAAAGTAATCATTATAATGTAAAAACATCTTACTTAATAAGGATGAATACTTTTCAAGTAGTAAAAAACATGTTGAAACCGTTTTTTCGGACAGCCTAACAAATTTTATATATACATATATTGCAAGACATATGAAACTTGCATACTAAAGAAATTCGAAATGCGGGCTTGTAGCAAGATCCCGATAATATTTCCGCGCAAATAAATCAATACTACTGCAACTGGGAATTAGCAATAGCTTGTGTCTCAGACGGTTAAAGAAAACCAGGAGCGCAGAGAATGCATAGAATCCATCACATGATGGCCGAAGATAAGTAACGGAGAAAAATTATGGCAGATGAAATGAAAGATATACATTGGTATATGAATCTTTGAGACAGAGAGTAAATTGTCCCCTAATTAAGAAGAAGGAAGACTAGATAGAAGTAGGTCGAAATGGTTTCGCATCTGAGACATCCTCTGGCGATATGCTTAAAACCGACCGAAAAAAATAACTTTTTGTCGAGCTACAGTCTCTCGTGTTTTTTTTTTTAAATTATAGAAGCTCTTTTCGTATTGAGATTCTTTTTCGGTTCCACTGTGGGCCGATGATAATTCCGCAATAATTTTTCTTTCTTTTTCGCCGCTACCCCCCTCCGTAAAAGCCTTGAAACCAGGCGCTGCAAAATTTAATTGGCGCGCTAAACGCCTGATTGTTCTCTGTAGTATACGGTGTGTAAATGATTACCGCATTCATACGGAGCGAGTGGTTTTCTATGTCCGAACAACAACAAATATTACGCACGTGTGCCGCGGCGAATCTCCACTGTTTTCTGTAAAGATGTTTCTCATTCATAAATAGAGAACGCGGTCGCAAGTGTATATTATTAGCGCATCTGCATCGAGATTGCTCGCGCTAGAGAAGAGGAACAAAGCAGAAAATACCAAATTTTTACTATCAATCTCTCGCACAAATATCACGTCGATTTTTTTTTATAACTAAACTAATTTATCTAAACTCCCCATACTTCCCCCCGTGACAACAGCGTGTTTCGATTGAATTGTATTTTACCTGAGAACATGTATACAGATACTCACACACGCTGGTTGTGGCTCACCGCATATGCAATTGTGCGTCACGTGTTGTGTAAACACACTTCCTTATATTTGTTTCACAAAAAAAAAAAAAAAAAAACTAATAAAGAAACACGCTTTATCTGTAATTAGGTTTGATGGCACAGTTTTATTATCCGAAAAAGAAAAAAAAAAGAAAATAAAATAAATAAATAAATAAATAAACAACAAAAAGAAAACAGCTTCTTCTTACTCGTGCCTCTTATTATAATAAACCATCAGCCGAAGCCGGTGAATTGTAATATTTACCAAAAAAAAAAAAAAAAAAAAAAAAAAAACAATCCCTTTTAAAACGGGAATTTAGTAATAATAACAATCAGCATAATCCCTGGTAAACTGTGTACCACCGGCTGCTCTTCGGTCTTCCGCGAAACCTAGAATGATGGCGATGTGTAGTGGCCATGGGCTGTTGAAAGAAACTGAAGCTTAGGCTTATTGCGAATCTGGAAAGAAAAAAAAAACAGAAATCTGCGTCAGGAGTGTGTCTTTTTTTTTCCAGAGTTTTCGGTATCGGTTAGATTTGGTTTTCCATAATTATTACATCGAGGACGGTAGACCGGGCTGGAATGAAGCGGCGACAGCTTGCTGCGGTGGTCCACAAACATCTTGTTTTATTTTATTGTCATCTCAGACACGGTTGGCGAAGAGATTTGACTTGGACGGCGGGCGGGCGGAAGGGATGATGAATAAGGACACGCTCCGGTCAGTTTGCGTGACAGATTCGTAATGTAGAAATCAGCGCGGTATGAGGATGCTAGAGCCAAAGAAGCGGTTTTGAGCGGGAGCCGGATAATTTTTATGTCGCTGACTGGTCGTGCGCAAAGCGTTACCAGTAATTACCTGCGACAACATATATTTCGTGTGTGCGAAGAAGCCGTGGCCAGTGCGCACTGCGAGAGCCGAAGACGTCGCGGATGCTGAGCGCCGTTACGTCCCCTCTAGAGATGTTATTGCGTTTTTATTTTTCGTCTTGATCTTTTGAAATAAGAACGACGACAATCAGCTCGACCACGACGGCGGCCTGTCGTTAGGGGTGCCGCAGCAGCGGCGAATGCGTATTGCTAATAATTCGTCGTAGGACGGTAGCGGCGAGGCTATTCGGAAAAAGGTAAAGACGTCGTAATAAGTTCTGGATTGCGACTCGATCGACACGTACGAAGGGTGAAGCGTAAAAGAGAAAATTATTGCAAATAGTTTAGAGAGATAATTATACTTAGGAAGAAGATGTAGAAGATACTACGTTGCTTGTGTCGATTATACGGCCATCTGTGTCTCGCAGTTGTCATTTGCCTAGTTTATAATATTACGAACCCTAAAGCTATAATATATCGGCCGCCGCGCGAACCTGCACACACCGGCAAATTTCACCATGCTTATGCACGTGTGTGCACCATGATGCAGTGTAACAGCAGCGCCGTATAAAAATATTCGCCATAAATTCCTTAAAACTAGATTTCTCGATTTTCGAGAAAGTAAAATTATATATTCTCCGATAATAACCACGTTCGACTATTATAATAATAGCGTGTAATTACTGCGAACAAAGATTTTGTATATATACAGACGACTATTATATACAGCTTATAATCTCTGTATTTATGTCGCTTTTTAATAGGTGAACAGCACTTTTGGTGAAGACTTCAACAAACATCACATGACCTGGAAGGACCAAAAGTACGACTGGCTACAAGGTGATTTTAAGTTACCGATCGATCTGCTCTCACCGAATGTACCGAAAGAACACCTTAACAGTTTGAACGTAAGCTTTTAAATTCCATTTTGCTTTTTTTTTTGTTTTTTCTTTTTCTTCTTTTTTTTTTCTTATTATTTATCGGGGAAAAAAGTTTTATATATTTATATACGCTTATTTTTTTTTATAAAGTCAATTTTTTGGCCGCTACGTTTAAACTAAAACTGCACATCAGTGTGCTCAAGTTTGTAATCGCGCTGTCTATCGAATCGGTGAAATTAATACCGTAAAAAAAAAAAGAAAAAAAGAATACAATATAATAATTGGAGCCCTCCTCGGCTGGCTAATTCGATAATTAAACAAAGTACGAAAAGTCGGAAGAAAATTTGCAATTCACCTACTCTGGAGGAAGGAGTGTGTTGGCGTTGCAAATGAATAAAGAGAATTCGAATTAAATATGGATGCGAGAAGCAACAAAAAAGACACACACCGTCGTTTCATGTAATAATAACTTATGGGTGACGTTCTTTTGTACAAAAAGTTATTCGGTTAATTTAAAAAAGCTCCACTATCTTTCTTATATAGACAAAACTTGGCAGCGCGATGCAAAGTTGTTTGTTTCCTTTTCTATTCATTTTTTTCCGAGCTTTCAAGAAAAAGATTTAAAAGTCTCGATGGTAGTAGGTACCTGTCATCATACGTGAGATGTCTTTCGAATGGTGCGAGAAATACCCGTGAAAAAAACTGTTCATCGCAAATTGATTAAAACGGTCAGTGTAAGTATACAAATGAGAGCATTTGAATCTACGAATTTTGCAAAGCCTCTGAGACGTAAATCTGAGTTGATAGAAATACGGGCAAATAAAATACATACCGGGTAAAAAATATTAGGCAGTGTACAGAGATATCCCACAGCACACAATAACCTCTAGGAGGGGAGTTCGGCAACGGAGTTGGCCATTTCATAAATTATCGTGTGTAATTTCAATTGATCACTCCGGTTTCTGATTAATTAGTGAAAATGATAATTCGATTTAGGTAATCAAATTTTATTACTCAATTGATAGAGTTATAATCGAGAGAATTTTCTCAGAGGAGGTATTTCGCCGAGATTAATGATGATTAGGTGAAAAGTATTTTTAAATAACCGGATAATAAATTTTTCGCCTTTGTAGGTGACAATAGGCGATAACAGATTTACGCTTTTCCATTTATTTCTATATTATTTTTGTAACGCATTTATCGAAGAAAAGTTATAACGGCAGACAGTTAAATATTTGATTGGCGTTTACATTTGCCGAAAGAATAAGTTTGACAAATTAGCCAATAGTACTACTACGCTATTATTATCTTATTACACTAAATTGCGCGAATTGTCATTTTTGTAATTATCATAATTACGCTCAATAATCTGGTTAAGAACTGAGATTACTACATTCGGCAATATACAGACTCCGAGGAGAGATTGAAGACCAGTCTCTAAAACGTTTTTCGGTTTGTTTTTTTCAAAATGATACTTGTTATGGGAAGAGGGGCTGGTATTTGTTCGTTACGTACGTTTCATTTTTTTCAAAATGAAATCAATAAAAATTTTAAACTAATTACGCGTAATACTTCATTTTAACGCCATCATCATCATCATCAGAGTGTGCTTTCTAAATTAGTAATATGAATCGGTTTTTTTGTTTGCAGTTTGACGAAGTGGTCCTAAATATATACGGTCATCTGCAGAGACTAGCTGTCGCATTCGAGAACGTAACGCGGGATCACAAAAATGAAAATTCGAAATTCGCCGACAAGTTCGAAATGGCTGAAAAACAGCTCAGCAAAGTAAGTGCACACACATTTCTCTCGCCCTTACGAACATGATTATCTCTGGCGTGATATCGCTATTTTCTTTTAATAGAACATGTATGATCTTTGCATCTTTTTTTTTTTTTTTGTTTTTTCTTTTCTGGGATATGCGAGAAAAATCGTATTTGGTATTTTCATTGTTTGAGTCGGGACTTCGCCATGTAAAAACTTCTACATTTATTTAAACAACAAAAAGAATCCTATAAATTCTGCATCGTATTTTCGGAATTTAGGTTGAGTTTAGGGCAAAAAAAAAAGAAACAAAACGATATTTATATTTTAAAAAAGTAAAAAAAATCCTATACATTATCTATTTTTTTTTTAATAAGATTAAACTGATTTTAATTAATATTTAAATACTAATGTCTATTTTTTGAAATTAGATTAAACGGATTTTAATTAATGTTTAAAAAATAACCAATAATAAAAAGAAATTGAGTCGATAATATTTTTCAGCTGTGCCATTTCCTTAATGTCCCCATCTCCAGATATTTCAATATATATCAACAGCGGATCCTGACTTTTTTCCTCCGTACTTTTCCAACACAGAACAATTTTAAGATGAAATTAATCGCAGGCACCACTATACAACAAAAGCAAAAAATAAGAAGCAATTTTTTATTTATTTATTTATTTATTTTTTTTTTTTTAATTTTAAAAAAGGAAATCAGATTTGTTAAAGAAAAGAGTGATATATAAATTTAAATAAAGAAAATTAACAAATGTGTCGTAAGTTTTGCGAACAACCGAAATAAATTTAAAAATAAAAACAACGTCGTCTTTTAAGAAAAAAAGCTGAATTACTTCAAAGGAAAATTACAAAAACTCATTAAGAAATTTTATTTAAAAGTGAATACGTGTCTTTGCTGACAATAACGAACTTTTTCAAACCGTCGACAAGCTCATAAACTTTTCGTTTGTCACGGTCAATCGATTTTCGCTAGTGGCATATTTCGCCGAACGTATTTATAAACTCCTCGTCGCTAAATAGGCTAGCTCTTCTTCTACTTTTGGGTAATTTTCATAGGTGTATGCAGACGCGCGAATGTTATATTAGCGAAGCCATTTCGCAGATGCGCAGTGTCGTCAACGAGCTAACCGTTAAAGTAGAGAAAAATTGAAAAGCACTTGATCCGTTAAACGCTCAATCTGATTGGCTAATGCCGAGAAGTGAAAAGCGAATCATCAAATAATCGCAATTCGACCGACTGACATGGGCAACATAAGCATTTTTATCCTCCATCCCGGAACTCGAACTGCGGCTTCTCAGAATTCTACTGGCCGTAGCCAGTCCGGGTTAATGCAAGTTCGGGGCAGATTTCTTTAATTTGAAACTTCACCGCGCTGATGATACATCAACATATATAGAATTTTAAGACTGATGATAAATACGTAGCGTAATAACTTCATCGCCATACAAAAAATTTAAGTAAACTCGATCCGTACGATGGCTTAGCAATTAGGCAGGAAATTATGTTTATAGCGTAAGGGGCGGCTGCATATTGTAAGACATCGTAAAATTATTCCGTCATAATAACCTAATTAACAAACCGAACGATTAATATATTCCGCGCTAAAATCCCTGTTGGCGCAGTGATTAAAACGAAATGAAAAAAAAAAAAAAAAAAAAAGCTACGAGGTATTGAGATGGTACATTGTCGTTTTTTTCTTCCGATCAGGAGAATATAACATAACGTATGATAAAAGTTAATTATTACAGTTTCCTCGGGAAATAATTGAATGTAAGACATCTCTGTGCGCGCGTATAAGAAATTCCTTACAAGTGGAAACTTACTAGTATCAATCATGCGGGAGAGCATTTGCAAAGCACACCATTAGGTACCGACAAAATCTCACGAATGGGAAAAATAATTACAATTAGCGATTTTTGAGAAACACTGTGATGTGTAAAAGCGGACACAATTACAGATCCCAACGATCACTTACTGTCCGTCGAGAGTTAATAACGGCGCCAAAAACTGACCTGTCCGTATCGAAAATTTCGCTTATAACGGGAATGAGAGAAGCCCCGAAAACTATTACATTTTTGCGCGCTTTTTTCCTCCCTTGTTTTTTTCTATTATTACATCGCATTCGTCGGTTAGGCTTAATAGAACTGCATGACGTTATCGAACCTGGAACAGTAGAAATTAAGCGTAAATTGCCTTAAAAACTAGATCGAGTTTTCCTTTGTTTGATAGATTTTTTTTTTTTTTTTTTGAGCCGACTCGTTTTACTTACATAAAGACCAGCGCGGACGACGGGGGCTGTCATCATAATGCTATCGATAACCTCCGACAGAGTATCTCTCTAGCTTAGACCTCGTGAGGGGAAGTCGAGCGAATATTCCGTGAACCCGAATCGAAACCGTGTTCATCGTTCTTCGAGAAGAGCGTCTTCTAGAAAAACAGATGATTCGCACTGCAAAAAACCAATGAAATTCTTAATAAAGTTTCCCGCAGCTTTGCAACTAATAAAATATGAAAATACGTTTCAAAAATCTTCGGTAATATTTACGATAATTAATTTTCGTTAATTTGTTTTGCAGATTCTGTGTGAAATCCGCGACATCATACCGGCTTCGAAGCTGAACACGTTCAACGAATCGATTCGCGAAATGATTCCCAAGTTCCGACACATGAACGACTCGTCCACGCAACGGCACATAAGGGACTGGCTGATATTTCGCGAGTACATGACCTTAATCAGATACATCATCGAAGTCATGAATCACTTCATGGAGCAGAGGAGCCAGTAAAATCGGAGCCAGCGACCGAGGCCCGATTAAAAACTTTTGACCGAAACCGAACGCTTGCAGCCGGTTCGAAACCGGGCCCAGGCTTTCGCGGACGTTATCCTTCGTTGTCGTCCACACTGCGCGTGCCATTACTGCTCGGCGTCGCGTCTCAGCTATTTCCGATTTACCGTTTCCTGCTCGCTCGGACAGCGGCGCTGACATCATCTGACGTCAAACAAACTAAATGGATCTCGAATAAGTGACGTCAAACGCACTTCGGAACGCTGCTCCAGCGAGGAAAAAGTTGAGCACAGTTTTCCGGTAATTTAAGCGTGGAAAAAGAAAAAAAATGCGTACGTCCGCCTATGTGCGGGCACGCCGAACCGACTCGGAATGCGTTGAAACATAAAACGACGCACAGTCTACATTCCTGTGCGGAACTTTTCATCGTTTTTCTGTTTGTTTTTTTTTTTCCCCTCATTATTATTAACTAAGAACGTGTCCCCCCAAGTCATTTAGAAAGTGATTTTTTATTAATTAGTTTTTAATTTTTAACCGTTTTTTCTTCTTCAACATTAATGCGTACGATTTTGTTTGTTTTCTTATTTTTTTTTTTTTTTTTTTTTTTGGATTTTTCTACGATTAAAAAATAATAATAAAAAAAAAGAAAAAAAAGTCCCCTCCTATGGCTTCTTGGGAATCATTTTTAACTTATTATTTTTATTACTCTTGTAATCTCGTTTTACTATAAATACGGCTGTGGTCCTTGTTAAACTTCGACTTACATCGTACGCGTCGTCATAATTCTTCCGCGTAATAATTAAGAGATCGCCTGTCGAAAATTTACCATTCTTAACGATAATTATACGTCGGGATTTTTCTTTTTTTTGTGTTTTTTTTTCTTTATGCCCCCCCCCCCCCCTCGACAAAACGTCGATAGTATTGATAACTTTTAAAAGTCGTTTCCTTTTTTGTGCCATTTTCTCAAGAGTCCAAAATAATCTAACCTCCTGCTACCGTGTGCACATATGCGTTATTTAAATATGTATAAATATTCGATATTAATATTCGTGCGATCGTGAATATTTGTTTTAAACGATTTTTTATTCTAATTCTTAAGCGGCTGTGACTAGATAGTTTTCTATTTCTATATTATACGTAATAATTGTTTTTATTTTAATACACGCGCGAATTATGTAATTTATTTCTAGACTTTTTATACGTGAATTTGTAAAATATATATATATATATATATATAAATTTTTCATTTAGCGATTTATTTTCTTCCGAATCGGAGCTGTTTTTTCTCCATTCTAACGTTGACTGTGTTTTTGTTTTTTTTTTCGCCCTGTTTTCTTTTAATATTTCTATTACAATCGTTATTATTGCACAGTCGAGCTGGTGTAATGATGACAATGGCCAGAATACAATTTCAATGACACCGTTTGTGCGCAAGTACCCAGTGATCAGACAGCTGTATGTGTGTGCGCGCGCGCGTGGGCCTATAAATTACTTAAACGGAGACTGTGTTGTGTTAGTTTTACGAGTTACCTCGAAGGAGCGTTGACGTAAATGTATCGCCGCATTCTTTTCGATTGTTGTGTTATTAAACGGAAATTTATTACCAACATTTTTCCTGCATTAAATTTTTCGCCGATATATACAGGTAGAAAAGGTGTTGTTCAACTGACAGCGCTAATACCCGCGCCTCTATTAAATGAGAACGAATTTTACGTCAGCAATTTTAAAGGAGGCAATAATACAGTCTCTCGTTTATTATTAGAGATGCTCTCGTACGGCGGTACGAAAATCCAGATCACGACTGCAAAAGTCGTCCCGCATATGTGTATCTTACCAACGAAGAACCGGGACAACTTTTGAAACGTTGAAAAGGCGGGTTTTTCTTCTTTTGGCTGTCCTCTCTCATTCGCGAATCGAATAACCCAGTTTTGAAAAAAAGCTACTACCTATTGACTGCAGACCGAAAAATAATCGAGACGGTTATTCGGAAAAGAGAACGCACTTGCCGACTTATTAATTTAACAAAGCAACTTTCAGAAATAATATTACCTATCAGCCTGTCTGAAGTTTAATAATTTTTCTTAATATAAGCGCTGCTAGGAATGCATCGTGTCCTTTCCAGTGTAAGATGTGTGGAAATGTTGAATCTAAGAACTCTATTAGAAGTTCGTATCAGTGGAATCATTTAGGCGTTGTTCAGAACGGACCGCTTACAGTTTGAGCAATTTAGAGCTTGAGAAAACAATTTTACTAATTTATTTAATTATTTCAATTTATTTACAATTTTCTTGTACCTGCAACAGGCTGAAAGCCCAATAACAACGGTACATAATTTACATTCAGTATGCAATATCATCATCATCACGTAGCGTCTTTGTTTCCAAAGATTGCATACACCAATATTTGCTCGAATAAATATTAGGCTCTATATTCTTCTATTCCTTGTGGCATTAATTATGTCCTTGAGTGTTTTTTGTTCCAGCCCTGTTGACATCATTTCTAGCTTTTTTTTTGCTTTCTCGTGGCGGTTTTCCTTCGATTTTGCCTTGTATCGCCGGTGTGAATAGAGTCCTTCTTCTCTAATTTTGTGCGCCAGGTATTTCCTCTTCCTCTTCTGGATGCCATCAACTAAGGCCGTCCTTTTCATTCCGCTTCTCTGCAGCACTTCTTTATTTGTTTTCTTCTCTTTCCATGATATCCGCCACATTCGCCTGAGCGTCCACATCTCAAATGCGTTTAACCGTCTAATGCTTTCCGCGTTTAACGTCCAATATAGATTGGTTAAATAAAAGTATTAAAATTAATGCAACGTAATTAAAAAGTTAGAATGTACTATCAGTAAGTAAAATTTGTTAATGGCTGATAAACAAATTTTTTAAATAAATGCCTAAGAGTCTAATTCGGAATAATGAAATGAACTGAAATTATATACATATATCTATATAACTCGGCCATTTTGGCCTCGCAAAAAAATGTGCCCCTTGACCCATCTTGCTTTCATTTATGTCTCTTTCTCTTCTATACTTTGTATAAAATGATTAAAATTTACAACGTAATTCTTACTGGCATCAACACAAAAAGAAAAACAAAACATAATCACAAAAATCCTATCCTAACAATTAACTTTCATTACATAAAATTAAGATATTGTTTCATTACATTTTTCGTTACATATTTCGTTACATAAAATTGTGACATTTTTTAAATAACAATAACAAAAATCCTATAAAATATAACAAACGTTACATAAAATTGGGACATTTTTTAGGGACATTTTTTCGAATGGGGGGTAGCCTAAGAATTACGTTGTAATTAATATATATATATATATATATATATATATATATGTATGCATTTACCGCTGACGAGAAAATTCACTAATATTAATTCTTCCACAATGCAAACAATATAATTTTCTCTTCCTAATATTAACTTCAGTCAATAATTCGGATTCTGTTGATTGAATTCCAGTTTGTTGAAATAGTTCAAAAAAAAAAAAAAAAAAATCGTTTACTAAACACGTGCACAGAGGGGCGATAAATATGCTGTAAAAAACTCGATCTTTCCAACTTCAATATGGGGTCATCTTTGGACTCCCCCCGGCGATAGTTCTTTATAGAAGAATAAATTTCGATGAACTACGTTGTTTTTAAAAAGTAGTAATAATTTACTGTTCGAGTAGCAATTTATTTCGAAACATAACAGAACAACGTTAAATACCGCTTTTTTACCCTCGGTACGATATTAGTATATAGATATATAGATATATATACATATACACATATATTCATATATATATATATATATATATGTATATATTTATAGATTATAGATGTATATACAAAGGTTACGAATATTGAACGTTCCAGGATATTCGGTACAAAAATTTACGTGATTTTCCGTATTACCTCCGGCGTAAAGATGACACAGCCGGACCTAAAAATATAACATTATCCGAAAATTACCACAAAACTAGTTTTGCCGGACGGTCGTAATTTTTGATATAATATTTAGACATATGATGACACATTTTAGCAAATCATCAATGAAATAATATTACACTTATAACACCCAAATATCCAATCGGATTAAAATAAAACCGACTCACATTTCTTCTTAGTTCTTTCTGGGTAAAGACGGGCCTCCCCGGTTGATGAGCCCCCCCCCCCTCGTAAGAAAAACATCCGCTTAAATCGAATAAGTTTCAGTCGATTTATAAACGTTTACTTATTAAAAACTGGAACATATTATTATTAACCTTATCTATTATAATAATAGTTAAAATTAATTTATAAAAAGAAAAAAAAAAGAAATATTTATTGAAAAGGCGAATCTAACGTGTTTTATAAAGCGCAACACTTCATTTTCAAAGTTTTTTAGTATATCCTTTATTAATGTTGCGGTAAGTTCCTGAGCTCTGAGGTTTTCAAAACATATTATAAAGATACCAGTTTAATCAAATGTCACCTCTGTTTAAAAGCTCCTAGTGAATTTGTACAGATGCTTTAAATTTTACGAATTTTTATTACATAATCCTTTCTTTTTTTTTTTTAAAATAACAAAGGAAATTAACAATTATGAGTCGAACTTAAATACTATAACGGAAAAGTAAAATAGGTGAATTAAATTATTTAAAAGAAATACACAGGATGGTAAAAATGCGAAAATAATATTTATCGGTGATGGCAGGAAACCAGAGGAGATTTTTTTTTTTTTTTTTTTTTTTTATAAGATTGTATATGAGGGTTTCCATGTGCCGTGTTTAACTACTGGGGCTATTACAGCACATGGAGCCTACTTAAGGGGATTAAACGCGATAGTACAGATCGCTGCTCCGTATGTAAGCTAATACAGCTGCGACCGCGGGCGGAGCATTTGACAGTATCGTAGAACTAGAGGAAGTGGTGAAGTGCATGGATCGTGGTACTGCAAAAGAGGGACATTCGAGAAGTAGGTGATAGGTAGATGGGGCGCTCGGTTGACTACAAACGGGGCAGACATTTGGGGGTACCTGGCTCGTGAGTATGTAGCCGTGCGAGAGGGTTGTATGTCCTATTCGGAGACGATTCAGGACAGAAAAATCTCTGCGGAAAACTCCGTCTGTGGGCCACCAAGGCTCTGTGGTTGTTTTTATGCTTCGGAGAAACGTACTTGAAGATCTCCATTCCTGTATTTGTTGTTCTTACACATTGTTAACATTTTTATCATAATCTCCATTCCTGTTGCTATTCTTCTCCAGTTTGCTGCATAAATAAATGAGCCAATGTAGGGGGAAGAGGGGGGTTGTGTGGCATTGGAGAGAACAATGTCGCCTGAGCTGCTCGATTGACACGCTCATTGCCTGGAATCCCAACATGAGCCGGCACCCATAGGAAGGACATTTCGGAGTTTAAATGTGATAACCTGTATAATAGGTAATGGATCTTCCTTACCAAAGGGTTGTTGGATTTAATCCCCGAGATGAGTTGAAGGGAGTTTAGAGAGTCAGTTATGAGTAGGGCCTTTTGGGACTGGGGGTTGCTATCGGTATAGTGTTGGATGCAAAAGACTATCGCGTATATTTCAGCGTCCAGTGCTGTACAGCAATCGTGCAGTCTAACTGACTCTGCTGCCCCTGAGACTTCGAAGGAGCATGCCGCCGGTGACTGATAACCTATTGCCTTCGCTCCATCTGTGTAGAGGCATGCATGGTCTGTGTAGCTCGCTATGATATTTGTTGCTATTTGTGCTATGTTCGGGGGGTTTTGTGCTTTGTTAAATTTTGTCAGCGATATGTTGATGTTTGTGATTGGCTGACTCCAAGGTGGTGCGGTTGCTGCGAAGTCTGGCAGAGTTCTTGGGATTGAAAAGATTTGGAAACGACCCATAACCGAAAAAAGTTCGGGCACTGGGTCATTCCCAAACCTCATATTAGGAGATATTGTCGAGGTTTTGGTACTACTAAGGAGGGTGCTCATTTCTTTAAAGTTATAGTACTTCCTATAGTAGAACAGCGGGGGACAACCTGCCAGTGCATACAAACTTATAACCGGAGAAGAGGGATGAGCAGAAAGGATAAACCGGAGGGCAGCAGAATGTATAGGATCTAAGGATCTTAGCACACTTTTAGCGGCTGAGGAGTACACCTGGCACCCGTAATTGATTCGTGAAAGGATAATCGATCTGTAGATTGTAACAAGTAATTTTGGGTTTATATTGTACTTGTAATTTGATAGATATTTCAGGATAGACAAGGATTTTAGGCACTTGGTTTCGAGCTCAGCTATGTGAGAGCGCCAGGAAAGTTTTTTATCAAATATTAGGCCTAGAAACTTGACTGATGGACGATTTGGGATAGGAAAACCATTTAGACTCAGGAATACGCTGGAAAGTGGGTTTTGGCGTCCCCTGTGGAAATCAACACCTATTTTTTTTGTTAAGGAGAAGGTCAGACCGTTATCATTGGACCACTTCTGTAAATTTTCGATGGATTTTTGGAGGATATTTTGAGCGTTTATAGAATGGTTGGACGATAAGGATATATTGTCCAACCAATGAGATGATTATCCTCCACCTTCGAATTCATAAACAACTAATTAAAAAAAAAGGAAAAATATATATATTTTTTTTTTGGCACAATAAAATTATTGCAACGAATAAATAAAAATGTTTCTGTAATTTATAGGGCAATGCGCGTATTATTTTAAAAAATTACTACGATGTAAATATACGTTATAACAGAACCACGGTGGAGGGGGGTTTAGTCTTATCATGAAAATTATAGCATGCTGTACAAACTAAGCCCAGATCTGAAAAAAGAGTCATTTTAGATGAACGGTAGACTTTTTTTTTTCATTTCGAATTTACCATTACAAAATTCTGCCCCTTGCCAGGCCAAAAAAAAAAAAAAGAGAATTATTAAGATTGCATTTTGAGAATCATTCGTTTTTAATGGATCTCCGATGCTGTCAAATAAATTGGTTTTTAATATAATTTTAACGACCCTGAGAGGGCATCATATTGTTACGAACCGAATTACGGGCTGTCAAAAAAGAAAATAATAGTAATCCGAACAGAGAAAAACAAAAAATTTTCTTTTTATTAGACTTCTGTAGTTATTCAAGTGTTAGTGTGCCTCGCAATAATATCAATAGCTCGAAAATCGCGGGCATGGATAAAAAATTTATTTGGTTTTTGTAGTCCGTAATTGGGAATATGTACCTCTGTTTTTTTTCCGTATTTTTAGATTATAGCAAAAATGTATTCTTTATAAAGTACAAAAGGGGCGAGAAATATTTAAATAGGATGAGTTGTGATGAGTCGAGAAGAAACCTGGATGGGGATTTCATTAAAGGCCTGTAGTGGAGAATAAAGCAATAGGAAATTAAGATAGGCGATTATTGAGAACTATTTTGATAACTTGAAAAAGGTAGACCTATGAATAAAAACAGGAGATCCGTTGAATTCATCAGAGGCTGCGGAAGAAGATTTAAAGAGATAATACAGCGAGAATTCTGAAAAATACCCAAATATAAAAAAAAAAATAAAATAAACTCAGAACCATTAGAGACGTGTCAGTAGCACATAACTAAAATTTTACATAAGAAAATACGAGTATCGCTTTCCCATCCGACTGCGGATATCTGAACATAAATATAAAATAAATAAATTCCCCTTCTTAACAAAGAAAAATGAGTATAAAATTATATTTTGATAAATTTAAATACTTCAATTTAAGAAAACGTTTTTCCCGGGCATAGTCCGTCATCAGCTAACAACGGAGAAAGTAGTACATTTAAATTAGAACTAAATGTACTTTTTTTTTCGTTTTCCCCTTCTCATAATATCTTTTTACTTTCGATTCCGTTTTAAGTTTTACACCTTAAACATTTCTATTAATGTTTCAATTTTCTTCGTTACTCGACAACACGAATTAAACAGAAAAATATTTAGAAATTAATAGAATTTTTTCTCGGTCAAATTTGTAAAATTGACCACGCTTCTTTTTTTTTTTTTAAATTCCACTCGCCGGTACGCAAAAAAAATTCTTAACCATATGCAAAGTTAAATATCAGAGAGAATTCAGATCGTTTTCAAGCACAAATGATGGAATCACTCTGTCATCATATATTGGTAATTACGGTTTTATTCAAACCAGCTACAGTTTGTATACGTACTAGATATATTATTAGAATTTATAACATTTTACCGTTCATGTTCTCATATTATGATTTTAGTTGTGATGATGCGACTGTAAAATAACAATATACCATTTTGTATTAGAGACGTATCTAATCATTTTTCGTTTCAGTATTATACGTATATATATATAATTACGAATTAGAGACGATAATTTAAGTTACCGTACAATATGGCGATTGCCTTTGTCAAAAAATATCAATAAATAATTCTTTAAATTTCAAAAGAGGACTTTTTTCCATCTCTTTTTCATTCTCACAATACGTTTGAAACAAACTTTACATGCTCGTTAATTTAAGGAATTTCTTCAAGTTGTATTTTATTTTTTTGTTGCACAAATATTTTGTAATATAAAACTAAATCGAAATGTAAAACGATATAATTCGTTATCAAAATGTATCCAAAGAATGATGAGCCTTTCTTAGTCAACAAGAAAACAGTATTGGTTTTTCAGATACAACCTACGGTTCAGGTAAAGCAAAGTATGCTCTTGCCGGGGGGGGGGGGGGCTCGCATACTTACTTTCAAAATTCATCTTGTAATCTTATTCCGGTGTCTATGATTCACACGTAAATCAGTACTTTACGATGATCAGTCGGTCTTTTGGATACGCCACATCTCGCAATATGCTCGTATTGTAGGGACTTCAAAACCAAAAAAAATTGTACACGATATGCGTGAAAAGATACAAAGGGCGTTTTATTTTCAACCTACGATGATAACCATAAAAAATGGCAGTAGTAGGGAACAAAATTTATTTATTACCAAAAGTTAAGGACAATCATGCTTTTTTTTAAAAAAAGAACAAAACCCCCCAGAGGACTAAACATTTGTCATATGGGTAGACGAGCTTTGCAGAGCCTTACTGCCAGATGGGCCTGAACGTTGTTTTGGCATCCCTCGGCAAGTTTTAGCCAGTTATATTCAGAGAAGAGCTGAAAATCCCGCAGCACTAAGCTACATTCCAGCTGATCAAACGAGCTCATTTAACCCGCTATAGAAGCCATTAAGTTACAGCAGCCTTGTCAGAGCGAGCATTATTTCAGACAAGAACAATTCCAGAAATTCGCTTTATTTTGGGTAGCTTTTCGCAGTGATATTTTCATGGCTTGATTGAAAAACTGGCTAAAAAGCCAAAAATTCCAAACCGACGAAGAGCTCCAAAGCAATTTCTCATCACTGGCAGTTTTGTTCTTTAAAGTCGTCCACCGATATGACAAATAGTTATAAATCTTCAGGTGTTTCTTTTTTTTTGAAAACGCATGATTGTACTTGAACTTTTAGTAGTGAATTCATTACTTATTCTTATCTTTTCTTCATGATCCATTGCAGGTTAAAAGGAAAACGGCTTTTGTATTTTTTTACGCACCCCATATGTGTAAAATATTTATCGTAAAGCTCTATAGAATACGTTACGAGATTTTCTGCAAACAAGTAAAGTACAGTATTATATAAATAAGAAACAAGCACAACTTTAAAATAAAATTCTGCCATTATGAGCACATTTTTTAATTTTTTTAACTGCTGCTACTTTATTTTTTTTTATTTGCTTTTTTTAAAATTAGACTAACATTTAATCTAGTTATTTTGAGTTAACCCTGGTTCACACATCTTATTTCCCTTTTATTCGTCTGTGACACACAACTGTTGATTCTTTAAATTTTTTTTACAAGCCTAAATTCAACAATTTTACAAGAGTTTTAAGCCATTGTGCATTTATTTATTTACTATTTTAAAATATCATTTTTATATTACTCTTTTTTTTTAGATGTCTTAAATAATATCCTAATGATGATGCGCTGATTTATTCACTTTTAGCATGTTAGACCTACGAATGAGAATTTTTTGTCGATATTCTTATTACGCGTACATAATAATTTAAAGTTCATGATTAATAGAAATATGGAAATTATTAAAGGTCACGTCACGTTACGATACTTCTAAATGAAACTAGATGTAAACAAAAAAATGAGGGGACGTATATTTTCTTGTTACAAAATTTAACAATAAATATTTCGAATTTATTTCGATTAAATAATTACCATTTAAATTTTTTTTTTGTAAATATACGACGAAGATAAAGAACAAGTTACACTTTAAAGTGTCTTCAGTTAATTTTGTCGTTCATAAAGCCTAAAATTTTCTACCGTAATACTCGGTATTCTTTATCCGATCCTAGGCAGGTTTTCGATGTGACATGTCTGTATTATATACCGTTCAATCGTTTGCAAAAACTACATACAGAATTAATACAACCCTTGTAAATGTGAGACATATCTGTCACATATCACTTTTCTTCGAATTTTGAAGTAAATCATAAATATATCGAAAAATTATTAATTTTGTTTTTTTTTTTTTTTTTTTTATAATGACCTTTCTAAAAAATATAAATTTATAAGTTACGTAATACTGCACAATTGACCGTTTAAAAATAGTCTATCTTGTAGCTCATATATTCATGGTAGTAAGAAGCGTGCGATATTCCAACTGATCTTTGCGTAAAAGTTATCATCAAATCGGATACCTTTTCTTTCTTTTTCTTAAAATGTTTCTTCGTTTATTTTTTTTTTTAAATATTCACTTATACGTTCTACATGCGAAAAAATGTTTTCGCCTCCTCTTAAAAAGGGAAATTTCGTCTACTAATGACTCGATTGCAAACGGAAGAATGTGCCTGTCTTGCTTAAAGACACAGATAAACTCCGTTTAATGCCTAATTATTACACTAGGGGCACCTCCGACAATAGCACTACGGACAATAAAAAGAACAAAAAAAAAGTTTGCCATTTAGAACTGGATTGTAGCGCTTACAATTCTGCGAGGTAAATATTAATTTTTTGTATTTCAGTAAATATCAATTCTTCGCTAATTTCTTTATTAATCGTTCATTCCTTTTTTATTATTTTTAGACTGAACATTCATGCAGCCTTTACCCGATATTGTACGCGGGTTCTTTATTTTTGAATTTGTAAATTCCTCGCCAATGCTCCTGCAACGATCGTCCAAACCTTGGCATATATTAAAACAAATCAGATCGCTCCGGTCATTTAAAATTTAGTAATTGCGGTATGCCGTAATGACCTATGCGGTTATACACATGGTAAGGGGGAAAAAAAATTTTAAGTAAAACATTTTTTTTGTACTTTTCTGCCGTAAAGTAGAATAATTCAAAATGTTTTTGAATCTGTTTTTGCTTTTCGCGAGAAAACTAAATAACCCGAACCAAATTTAGTGCCACGAGATTTTCCTGTTTAGAGAAAACCTTAATTTTTACATTTTCATTCTTCGATAAGGAAAAAAAGCGGTCACTTAATTTTTATCATAAAAATTTCTTTATTGCAAAGTTTTTTTCTTTTTTTTTTGAGCATGTCAGTTAAGGACGTAGACATTACCCAATGCAAGGTATGACTACGCTAATGATTATGTAGGAAGAATAATATTAGAAATAGAACATACGAATGAAGTTAACAAAGGAATAATCAAGGGAGAAGGAAAAGAAAGGATGTTGTGAGCGTTGTAAGGCGTAAGAAAGCCAAGACGTAAAAGACTGGAATACAGTATCGCACGTTCTGAAGAAATGAAAGGACATTCGAGTAAAATGTGATTTGTATCACAAGTGAAGTTTGCTTCTGCCGGATCAAATGGGCAAAGAGGAGACTGCGTAATGGAAAAACAGAAGAGCGAAGAAGGAAGCAAACTGTGATTAAACCGAAGTCTAATTATAGATGAGATAGTTGACCGCCTTAGGTTGGGGAAATTAAGAAACGACGGAAAAAGAGGAGGAGTCGGTTGTATGGATAAATAAAAGTAAGCAGGATTAGAAAACGAAGAAGGATGGAAATCAGACCAACAGTCGTGGTGGCAACGAAATGAAAGAGGAAGAAGACTTTGGGCTGGAAAATGATTAATAAAGCGACCGTCTGAAGCAGCCGAACGTGCAAACGAATCAACTAACTCGTTGCCCGAAATTCCACAATGACTAGGAATCCACAATAGATCAATACAGACAGAGCGGGAATGAAATAGATGTGAAATTAAGGAGCGTAGGTGAAGCACGATAGGATCAACAGATGGTTTAGGAAAGCGAGTAGCAATGACTTGTAAAACGCCTTTTGAATCAGAAGATAAGAGAACCTTGGATATATTGTTAATGAAAAGGATTGCATGTAAATGTATGCGAATAATGCGTTTTTAAATCTTCTCTCGAAAACCATTTAACATTAATAAACCACTTCCATGTATCTATTTCATAACGCTATTTTAATTGATGTGTAGTATTAAATACATATTGCTAATTTTTGCGCGAACATGGGGATTAATGTGTAGAATCGGTTTAAATAGTAGGAATCCGACTAAGAATCGCACCGAGACTAAATAATTAACGCGCGGAACCTAGAGATGGGTTAACTAAAGCAGGGTTGAAGCGCGCAAAAGAACTTAGAAATAGACGAAAAAAAGGGGAAAAAAAAATAAACTAAAATGAGGTGGGACGTCTCATTGGAAAATAAGTCAGGCGTTTCATTAACTAGCGTAGCGGAAAAGAGAAGCGAATACGACGTCGGTAGAGTGGATATACTTAACTAGGACCGAAGACGGAAGAGGACTACTGGAATTGTTGCAGCGTCGGGAAACGAAGTAGAATAATTCGAGCGAAGATAATAAAAACTGTACCGGAATGATAACTGCTGCGTTGTTTCATGTCCAAGAGTTAGCAGACATTATCAAACGCAAAGAAAACATCAGCGATAAACGGAAACTATTTAAAAAGAGACCAACATATTCGGGCAGTATTTGACCAAAAGTTGAAAACATGTTGCAAACAGATAGCCTCGGTTAGCGGAGTCTTCCGGCAGTATTTTTTTCAAAGTTTTAGGATATTTCATACCTCCAGCTGTTAAAATTAGCTTGAAAATTCGTTCTCCGTTGCCGGATGTAAGAGGGAACGCTTGAAAAATTATAATTAAATTTCACTTTACATTCCTCATTTCCAAAGAAAAACTACAGAAAAACGATTGCGCCAATAAATAGGGAAGATCCAATGTTGCAAGAAATCATCGGAACAAAGTTTTGCTTAGAGACGGACAGACCAGACTTGATTAGCGCTCCTCTTTCTAGAGCACCTTTTTCCAAACTGGATATATACAAAAGTTATGCTTTCGATTCTATCTCAGTGCTCCTAACCCTTCGCCAATCGCAGCAATTCTTTCCAAGTTAAACACGCCTTATCCATCCGTACATCAAATTTAGATTATCGCTATCTAATCGTTTTTCACTGAATTCCTCCAGTCTTCTTCTTATAGTGCCATACTTAATTACTGAGCGTCGGCGACTACCTATTCGTACGTCTCAGCTGTACAGATATAGGTAATGTACTAGGCAATTGTAATATGCAACGCGAGTGTATACGCGCAAGACTTCATTCGGAACTGATCGTAGTCGCTTGTTATCGCGCTACGAGTGTAGTCCGGTGGTATTATGTCTGCTGTGTACTGACCTAGCGCGCATATGATGTTGTACGTGGTGGTTTGCCATTGCCTTCCACGTGATTATTAGCGAATATTTTATTTCATTTAATTCTTTGCAATAAGTTCTGTCGTCGCCCGGGATCGAACCCGTGACCTCCGTAACATAAGCCAAGCGCTCTAGCAACTAGACTATCGCGTCTTATCCGACCCTATCTCTCTCTGTTTTACAAAACTGACGTTTTACTTCCAGAAAAATTTCTATCCCAGCTTATGCCTAAACAGAATTAATACTAGTAATGTCCTTTATTTCTAATTCAACTCTGCCGATTTTTTCAACTATCTAGACTATTCTTATCCGTATCCTCAAATTCTCCTACCCGAACAGCAGCTACGCGAGAATTCCCGAGCACAATCAATTCTCTATTTCCCACTCAAAAGTTCATTTTTACCGATAATTCTCGAAGGCCTAATGGAGTCCGATTCATTCTCCCTGAAATTAATTTCTCCGAATCTTTTCATCTTTCTTTCTTTTGCACTATTTTCACGGCCCAAGTTGTATTATACGGCTATTTTACGCTGCATTATGTTTTAATCTTATTATTTGATTGTTTCTCATGGGCGGACGCCAACTAGTAACTCCACTTTAAGGTACCCACACGAAAATGCGTGTCCGAGTAATTGGCCCGCTGGTAATTGAAGAAAATACCCAACAAATCTTATAATAAATTCGACCTCAGTATTTCTTAACTTAGCCAACGTAAATTCTTATTTATTTTCTCCTGAGCCTCTTAATAAGTACCGAACTGGAGATGACAGTTCGAATTTCATTGGGCCGTGTTAAAAAACAAGATTTATTATTCACTTTCGCAGAAAAAAATATTAAACGTTAATTGTTTCTATAAGAGAACATTCTGTAAATTTAATTTATCGGTGGGAAATTAAATTATTAAAGAATAGAAATAAAAATTAGAAAATTAAATGTAATAAGATCAATTCAAAAATTTACATTTGCCTAATAATAAATTTTCCAAACATTCCCATTTTGAACTTACAATATCATCAGCATCGCGATGACATGTTTCCCCCCCCTGTAAATGTGTCTACATACGAATGCTTAAAAATGTTTGCGTCATTAAAGGCTGTTTTCTGAAATTTTTTAAAACTCAAAAAGTTTCATTAAAATTTATAATATTTGCTATATTAACATCTGTCACGGCGCGCTCAAAAATAAAAAATTACTATCTAATATTAATTGTTATTTTTTCAACAACATTTAAATGCCATTGTAAAGATTAGTATATCGATAAAACGTTGCTGAGCAACAAATATATAGCGAGATAAATACGTGGGGCATTTTAAATATGACATTTGTCATGTTGGTTTTCTTATTTGTTTCAATTAATACTGGTGCCAGCGTAAGCGTGTTATTTACTGGTCGAGGATAAAATGATCAAGTGCTTCTTAATCGTTCACAGTGAAAGCAGGATGAAAGAAACGTTCAGAAACACTGCTAATCATCAGGCTCTGTCGTCGGCGATCAGGTGGCCTTAGGGCTGTCGCAAAGAAATTACCTGAAATTTTGTTCGGTTACGAGTTGGCGTACCTCTTCCTTAATTACCCTTTTGAACTATTTACTTACGAGTTGGCCAATTCCCTTTCTGATTCCATAAATGCTCAGCAGGATATCGGTTCTTCCTTTTCTACTCACTCTTGCGGCTTTTTCATTCTTCGTTTATGCATCTACAATCTTTTCTCGTTTCATTCTGTATATATAGACTGATTTGCTTTGGGTCCCTAGCCGCATGGACATTGACGGTAACGAAATGGCGGATTGTCTAGCTCGTTCTGTTGCACCTTCCTGTCTCTTTTTTATTAAAATTCTTGCCTCCAATCTTCTATTCTTGTGTAAAAAATTGCATACTTTGATCGGATAATATCACTTTTCAGCACTCTCTCCTCTGTCCGTTTAATCTAGTCTTCCATCTTATCCCTGGTTCTATGACTTTCTGTTGTTTCATTGCTTCGCTGTCACCTCTATTATTCGTTCGCGGTTCAATCATTCCCCGTTGTCTTTCGCTCGTACTGTCTTTGCTTACCACTTTACACGAATTATCCAAACGATGAAGCCTTGTGCGACTCCAACTATGTATTTTTCGAATGTCTATCCTCATATGTTGAACATTCTACTCTGTATTCCTACTTGTCACCACTCGGTCTTCCTATTTCTTATTGCGCTTCGTACTCTTTTCCAACACCTTGTATCATTCCAATTCTCAACGTGTTTATACTATCAATCTCTGACGGAATCTCTATCTAACGGACTTTTTCCCGTCCGAATTGCTTCTGGATAGCGGTCCTTTATTGAAATGCTCAGAAAAATCCGTAACACTCCTTCTGCTATAGAGTCTGAATCGGTATAGCGGCAGATGAAAACGTTAAATCATAGTTAAAATAGGTCGGACAAATCATTAGTGACGTAAGCAATTTAAAACAGGTAGAAAAAATCATTAGAGGGGATCGAACTTAAGCAATATACTGAAGGATAGTTGATAAAACAGATCGGAGAAATCATTAGAGGGGGGGATGATCAAACACTATCGTAAGGAGTATAATTCGGAAGAATAGTTTCAAGAATTTCCAATCTGACGTAAGGCAAAATTGAAAAATGAAGAAAAAGGAAATGACGAAACACAGATGAAAATTATGCCAAATAAAAATGCCGACAATGTCGATTAGAAGCAGGGAAGAAACCGAAAGAAAGATCGTAATTGTGAAGGAGATATTATTCCCAATAAAAACTGCAGAACTACTGTACTTCCTCAAAACTTTCAACGTTAAAGCTCATGTCGGGCCAAAATTTTCCGAAGTAAGAGCCGCGCAGAAATACTGCGAATACCTAACAATTAGCTTTGAGTTCTGCCATAATACAATGAATCGAGCCAATAGGAAAGCTTCAGAAGAAGTGGAAAATAGGTGAAAGGGAGAACGGGGAAAAAAAAAAGGACAAGAAGAAAGTGAAAGAGCGAAATTGACGCAAAATGATAAATCAATCGAAGCGAACGAATTGAGATGAGCAGGCAGCGGCAAGAGAAGAAGGAAATTGTATAAACGAGTTGAAAGAAAATCAAAAACAGAAGGAAGAAACATAACTGGAGCAACTGGTGTAAAGGAGAATTGCCGATAAGAGAAAATAAGTTTAAAAACACACTTTGCGGAAGTTAAAAGTGCGTAATTTACGCTAACAAATTTGGCGGTTGAATGAGTAGAACTGAAAAAAAGATGGAAAAAAGAAATCCATATAAATACGGCGCAGTTCAAGATATTACGTCGAGTACAAGGCACATTTTTGACGGGTAAGTGTACATTTAAGTGACAGAGGAGCGTGAAGTAAGTGTAGAGAAACTTTACACGGGGCCACTTCGTAAAAAAGAAAAATTAGTCCAAAATTAAACACCCGGGGGGAACTATTACTTTGCCGTTTCGGGAAGCGGACAGGAGTTGAAATGCAAGAAAGAAAATGAGATCAATAAAGATTGTAGCAGGGTATTTGTAAGAATACGTTAAAAGAACGAGGAATAACACAGCTGCTGGCACCGAAAATAAAGTGGTTTCAAAATTATCTGGAACACGTGAGAACTAAAGTTCGACCGAACATCCAGCTTCGGCCGGAACTGAATCGGAGATTTAGCCGGAAGGTTTAACCATATTCTCGGAAGAGCGGGTAACCACATCGCTCGATTCTGTTCCAAAATTTTTAAAAAATATTTCAAATCGTGCTCAAAAAAACCGTTACTTCTGAGAAACAATGAATTTTTGAATATTCAAATTTCTGTCCCCTAATAGTTACTTTAAAAAAAAAAAAGAAACTAATAAATATATATCCACATTTTCAGCTGGCGTAGCAAATGGGTTCAGTGTTGTTCTTAGACTAATTTTTTTCCGATGGAATTATCGAGAAAAAAACAGAGATAAACTTTTATTTTTATCACATATAATATAAAAATATACGTAATTTTAATTATTACCGGGATTTTCATGTCGGTTATTCATTTTTGTTTTTCTAATTTTTTTTTTTTTTTTTTAATCTTATGAAGAATAGAAATTTCTATTTTTAAATTTCACTTTTATTTTTCTGTTTAGAAATAATGCACCAAAGAGTATTTGTGCGTCGAAATTAAAATTAATCTCTTTTTTAGAATTATTTCATTTTAGTTAGCGAATTTAAAACTTTTAAATAGTGAATACAAAAAAAAAAAAAAAACCCAAAAAATATTAAAATGAGGTCTAAAAATATCTAATCAAATAATTAGAATTAAACAATCTTCGCTTTCGGTCAAAATCTTACCATCGATCGGACATACTAATGAGAATCGTTGTAAACATATTAAATATATACGATATACAAACCCAGGCTAATAATTTAATTTAAACTAATAATTTATAGAAAGAATTAAAAATGCAGTGTGAACATTTAGCTGACAACATAAGTAACAAGTCATAAAACGAAATCGAGGAAACAGGTATAGAAATTTAATAACAATAAATAATTAATAACCCTTATTTTTTTCTTTTCAGGAGACCAGAAATAGCGTTGATGTTAATTTTAATAGATAAAAAATGCGGTTAACCCGTTATGAGTTCGATTAGGGTGTAGGAGCGTAATATGGCAACCGATCCGAATTAAGCACAGCCCATACAGGTGTCTGGTCAAATAGCGTAATGCACACTAACGAATTCGTTCATTCGGCGTATCTGTGAAAGTGATTGGAGTGTGAAAAGAAACCAGAAATAGTTTCAAAGATCTAAATATGAAATAGAACTTGCACCTATTTTACTTAGGCGAGAAAGATCGGCACTACTATATACTCTGAAGGACGGCATTGAAATAATGTCGGTAGAGTCGAAACTTACGAGGTATGGAATTCTAAATTTAGGACGAGAAAATACTGTCTCGGATAAAACCAACAAACTACATTTACAAAGTGAATTAGTGATAACGTGTCGTCTTCTTTTCTAATCTTTTATCTGGTAAGTTCTAACCCGGTGAATGGTAGTCTTCTCGATCGAAACAAGCTATTATCTAAAGAGCACACACATACACACAGAACACCAACTAGCAGCACCGTTACAATGGAATCAGGTGATATTGTTTCTTTTACCTATAAGCAGACGCACTCCAGCACGCAAGAACGCGATACAATCTACTACTAATGCGGTTCCATTTAATATATCGTCTTCAGTTCCCGTTACTCGCGAGCCAACCAACGAGACGTGCCGCCGACTTACAGCTGACGAAACCACCGCTACTTCGAATTATTCTCAGATTAGTGCAATTCTAGGCCCCTTAAAACAAAAACCACGTTTGCGCGTCTGAAACTATGCCAATCTGAAATTTTGCTCATCCATCTGCAGAAAAGGAATTCATTTTTCAGCACATTTTCAACATAATCGCGCAACATTAACTATGTATAACGGCCGCATGCAACATTGCACAGAATACAATACACCAATCTTCCTCGAGAACAGCCAGATCACGTCATCGTTTATGCGTATTCTGGAATCAGCATTCAAGAACCCAGTTTGTAACCCTACTAAGCGCCTGTTAAACCTGTCGAAAAAAAAGTTTACTTTTACCATTCCAAATGATTTTTTCGAATCTTTCATTAATGAAAATTTCTCGCTAAATCGTCTTCCGTAACTATCCCTTTTACAACTCTATTCCGTGTCATCTTACATCGCTGTCAACTATATACAGCAGGTGTGGCCAAACTTTTATCTCTTATGGGCGACTTATTCTGTAAAATGTAATCTGCGGGCGACTGTGAATATGGGCAAACAATTTCAGGATTTTTCAAATTTTTCATTGATTATTTTAATAAATAACTAACAAGAATTTCAGTTTAAAAAAATATTATGGCAAACAAAGCAAACAAATGATTATATATTTTTATTTTATGAAGCACAATAATATTTATGAAATTTAAAAAAAAAATTACAATGTAAAGAAATAAGTACACAAAAAAATTTTAGCAAATAAAGAAAAAAAATAATAATTGTACTTTTTTTTTATTTTTTTCGTTATGAAATACTTATTAACTTAGAAAAAATACACCGGAAATAAGCAAATGAATAAAAATGTGACCTTGCATAAGTGCAGCAAGTTTCTCAAAATTTGATTCATATGAACTTAGGCAATTCTCAAACATGATTCCAAATGTTGATTTGTTAATTGCGTTTTTTTTTTTGTTTTTTTACCCCCCCTGGGGTTTGCTACCAGAGAGCATTAGCCCAGCAAGATGGAATAGATGCATGGAATAGAATAGAAATTATATTTTTATTTTGTCGACAATGGAATCAAGGAACACCCCTAGAATAGGAACAACTGAGAGAATAGGTGGAGAAAGAGCATTGAAAGGAGCAGGAAGACCAAGCTTTAAAAGATGATAATAAAGTAATTTGTTTTGATCGCATTCATAAATGAAAATGCGGATTCACATAAATATGTTGATCCAGAGAAGGCATTGAAACGTGTAACAATTGTCCATATATTTGGATATTTATCTTTTCTTGTCAGTTTCCAAAAATTACAATCTGAAACCAGTGACTTAAGATTTATGTCACATTTAATATTTATTATTTCTTTTTCAAAGCTTGTTAAATTTGTAGTATCGAGAAAGTTGTTTAGTTTCTGAATTACACTTTCGACATCGATGTCATTAAATGAGCAAGACAAAAAACTGGCAATATCTTCGAGTTCACTTAATGTTAAAAATCTTCTTTCAAATTCTTTTAAAAGCAGTGCAATAATATCGGCATATTTGTTGTATGATTCTTTTTTATTTTTAGACTTATCAGCTAGATTTTGATAATGCTTTAAATCACGACGTTTTAATTGAATTGCAAGCATATTTAGTTTCTCTTTAGATGACTTCAAAATGCTTATCATCTCTATTATTGTTTTACCTTTACCCTCTAGTTGCAGGTTTAATTGATGTAATTTTGCAATAATATCGCAGAACAAAGAAAGATCAAGAAGCCATTATTGATCATTTAGTTGAAGATATGAATCACCTTTAGTTTGTAAATATGAGTGTATATTTGTGGCAGAAGTTCTCTTAGCATAATTTTAAATTAAAACTTATTACATATAAATTTGTCTTCAAACGAACCGTGTGTAATAACCTCATTATTTGCTGTCTGGCACATGACTTTGCGTCATTTTGTGCGATTTCCATTTACATGCACATGCGTTACGACTACAATTAATTTAAAAGTTAACATTCGCTTGCATTGTTCATCGGGATAAATACAAACAGTATGCCTGGCTACGTTGCATAGTCTATTCTGTTAAGAATAATAAATCGCATTCAGATTTTCAAACATTAACTTTTAAGTGAAGGCAAATTGTTCAACTTTAGCTTCGCGGGCTACTTTCAAAACCGTTGCGGTCGACGTGCTGGCCACCCCTGATATACAGCATCAAACTTACCTACTAGTTTCAACTAACCGTACAAATGAAAACTACACCACATATGTTTATAGAAACAGACGATGGCCCAGTTCGTTCATTTTGACAAGCACATGGACACGATATTCTATAGCACTTCAAATTCCATCAATAACGCAGACTATTGCTTCCGTGTTTTTGAACCAACAAGCTCCAGAAAAATCCAGCAAAGGGAACACGATATTTATCCGAGTCGAATCATTAAGCCGACCACCTGTAATACTGATCGCCACGAACAACACAAATCCGGACACGTCCACTGCCGTTCTCGGCCACACAGCATCACCGGATTACGAATAAACGAGCAATTTGCGTAAAAAGGTTACACGGATACACGAGAGAATTGATATAGAGCCTTTATCCGTTCAACCCGTGCACAGATTTTCGGTAATTCTGCACTCGTGAGAGCGATGTTTAATTCAAAGCACTCGTAACATACGTTTTTACCATTCTCACCTAAATCCATTTTAATAAAAATGATAAATCACTGAAACCGTTTTTCGAGGATTAATTATTTCGATAGATACCACATTTAACGAATCAATCCACTAATAGTAAAACTCGAAGATCTCTCTCCGATGGATATATAAATCAATCAAAATCTGTTTTTAGATTTAATATTAATTTTATAATACAATGCATTCCTACTACTATCACATGATAGAATTAACGGGGCTATTATGCACACATTGAGAAGTGTAAATAATAATCAGCCTACCAGCAGCAGTAACTTACCTTTAAGACACTTATAACTCACCATCTATTACTACACCACTTACCAAACAAATATTCCACACGTTCGATGACCGAACTAGCGGAGACACCCTCTTATTCATTCATAACTATATTATCCTCTCGTCATTTATACACAAACAATGGCAACTAGAGGCCTTCTCTCGAATTTGGCAACGTGTCTACCTTCTACCTAGCATTACAACTAACTTGAACCACTCCTTTTTGACATAATTCCCCTCCCCGAGACTAATTTATTTCTTCATTTGCTTACCGCTCACGATGAACATACGTTCGAAATTGGACATTTCAATGTTCATTTTCTGAATATAATATGAGTTGAAAATATTACAAAAATTTTAATAATATAAATTTCTCATAAAGTTGTAACATTTTCAAGCATCTCTTCGGGAATCAAGTTAAAAATAGTTTGAGCTGCGATCACAGCTTTGTAAAAATGAAAAGCAAATGGAAATTCAAAAAAATAAAAAATAAATCAAAATTCGTGTGGAACCTAAAACTACTGGAAAGCAATACCATCAAAGAAAAATTTCAAGAATGTATGAATAAGAAGATGATAAATGAGGGAGTTATTCCACGCGATTTTCAAAGAAACGTAGTTATACCAATACCTGAGCAAGATGGAACAGATATAGGCCAAAAATTATGGAACAATTAGCCTGGCACACACTGACGCAGAAGAAATTTTGGAGAAAAACCCGCGAATGCAATAGTTTACCAACAGCAGCGATAATGAAAGGCAAAAAACTTTTTTGCCAAATGATACATTTTCAAGGTTACGGCCTTGTTTACATATTTATATACTAAACTATGCTCGTTCAATCGTCAACCACACTCACTGGTGCCTCAACAACTGTAGACTAAAACCGTTAAAATTAAAAGTTTTTTCAACGTTCTGCTGTCATACATCTCAGTTCCGCCTTTTACTTTTTGATAAAGCAACGTACGATTGACCATGCGCGAATAACGCGTTTTTCTAATTTATAATAATTCCAACATCATCGATGCATCATTTTTAAGATTTGGTGAAAGGTATGCGAATGTTTAACTAGAAACTGTAGCCATTTCAATAGAAATAGCATGTATGTGTGCACTTGTTTTTAATTTTTAATTATATTTTGGTTAATACTGAAATAATTTTCAAACTTTTAAACCAATTTCAGTGCGAATGAATGACTACGCATTATTAATCGTTTATTTTATTACATACATATTAGAAAGATAAAACGCTATCTACCTGGAATAATCGTAATGTTAATAATTAGGTAATTTTTATTAGCTGAACATTTGTAACAGCAAAAGCAAAATGAGTACCGTATATTTTTGATAAGGTATCACGTTTTGTGAAGTTAAGGTTCACCGAGTGATGAATCTGAATAGAATATCGGGATCAGTTCCTTTCTCTCAGCCCCACTTTTACTTTTCTAGATTTCTCTGATACCCATTTCAATTTCAAATTAGGTATAAACCTGGAAGCGACTTGGATCTGGAACGAGACAAAGCTCGGTAACCTATGATACCTCCGGTTTGGTAAGCACATTAATTACTAGGCTACGCGCGACTTTTCACCATTATAATTGTTAATGTTAATCCTTTTTTTTTTTTTTTGGTAGGATTTTGTATATTATATGTACGGAATCCTAAAAATCTGTTGGGTTCGTCAAAAAAGACATTGGCCCAAGAAAAAAGAAAAGGATGAGAAGCGAATCAGATGTCTATGCGATTAGATATGGAGGATAGAAAAGACTCAAGTGCTGGAATGACCGCGGGTGATAGCAAGGAGAGAACAAAAGATGCACAATACAGAGTCGGAAGACCAATTGACAGAAGTGAAGAGTAAAAGAAAGAACGTTCGGAAGCGATACAGGTGCACTTAAACAAAATGTGATTGGCGTCGTCTATAAAGTTGTGAGAAGAAGGGTGTAGGGAACAGAGAGAAGAGGGAACTAGAGAAAAGCGAAATAATTATGTGCCCAAAGCGTAGGCGACAGATTGCAGAGAGAGTTGAATGTCGCATGGAGGGAAAATAGGAGAATCAGGGATAAGACGGTAGATTAATCTGGATAGAGAGATAAAAGGAATCCGGATTTAAGAATAAGGAGAAGTACGAGTTTAACCATAGTTTGAAATGAGCTGAAGTGGAGAGGAGATTAATATTATGAGATGAAAAAACGTTGAGAAATTCACTGGTAGAAGAGGATGAACGAGCTAGTGTATCGGTCGAGTCGTTACCTTCCATTCCAGAGTGCCCAGGAATCCACAAAAGGTCAGTTTGGAAGGAGTGAGAGAGGAAATTGGAATGGATAAGGAAGCGTGTAAGAAGGATTCCGTAATCAACAGAAGGAAAAGGAAAAGAAGAGGAGATGGCTTGAAGGTCACTGTGGGAATCTGATATAATAAGGACTTCACGCGAAACTAGGGAAGAAGCAACAAAAAGAAGGGCTCGTAGGATAGCAGTAGACTCGGCATAGAAAACCGAACAGAAGGAAGGAAGTTTGAAGGTTTCAGAATAATTTAAGGAAAGACAAAAAAAGGCCGAGCCAATACCATTGGGTTTTTTGGAACCGTCAGTGAAGATCGCAAAATGATTGGGGAAAAGATAGCCAAAGGTACGTAAAAACTCAGATTTAACAACATGATGAAGGAAAGGTTTGGTAGGGAAATTTGAGAATAAGCAATTAATAGGATGTAGGTGTGTGGAAAAATTGAAAGAAAAGTAAGGTAAATGTGTGGCGAAAACTGAGAGAGACGGTTGGAAATGAGAGATAGTATCGGAGTTTTGTTGATGGCAAATCGCCAGTTACGAATTAACAATGGAAAAAAGTGAAATAGGTAGACGTTTGATTAAAAAGCGGTAACCTAGATAGGACCTTCGAACGAAAAGAGTAGGGATGAGTGATTCGGCATGTAAAGAGGGGATAGAAGTAGACTTCCTAGCTCAGCTATTAACGTTTTAAATTCGCTTTACTGTGCGGGGATGTAGGGCCTTTCGAGCATTGCACCAAATGGAAAAAATTCCGAAGAATTGAAAAAAGAAGACCAAAGGAAATTTTACTGAAATTCGGCATTTTTTTTTATCTTTTATTTTATCGGATTCGTCAGCCCGATCACTGGCTTGAGAACTATAACTGGAGGACAGAAATAACAAGGAAAGGGAAAAACGTAAGAAGTACCGATAAAGGAAGTGGGAATATCAAGTTTTAAAAGAGTGGAATAAAAGGACGCGTAAGGCCAAACATTCAATACGAACATGATCAGCGTCACGGAAAACCCATTAATATGGGGGATGTTTTTTTTTTGGTTTTCGTCAAAACTAAATTCGATCGGAAATAATTAAAATAAAGGGGAACAATGGCACGGACATCACCAGAAAACTGTCTTAGTAATCTTAAGTTATACAGTTTGAGGCTTCTTTAAGATGTTTATAGATATCTAATATTCTAATTTAAACATCTATTCAAGTAATCAATATTTTTTAAAATGAACATAGCTGATCAATGCATCAAACAGTAACTTCAATGATGCATGGAAATGATAGATATAATCCGAATAATTTACCTGCATTGAAAAGATATGTAGAGGCTCAGTGTCAAGAAAATGCTTATGATCTGGAAGCTAATCGCTGTGTTTTAAAATTATATCAATTCATCCAAAATTATAATATTAATATAATATCTCAAATAATGATGAAAGCTTTAACAAATTTACCACACACAGATTTTATATTGTGTAAAGCATTGTTAAATGAAAAACTGATTCAATAAGATCCTATTAATCAAATTGTTCATATTGCTGGATTATTGGAAACTTGTGATTTCCAGCAATTTTGGCTACGTATACAAAATACTCCCGATTTGAGCGCAAAAGAAACTGGTTTCCATGATTCGATAAGAAAAAATGGCAAGGACAACAAACTGAGAGGGAAAGGTGAGCAGAACACTCAAAGAAAATGTGATTAGCATCACAGACAGAACTGCTTCGTTAGGATATAGAGAACAATAAGGGGAGGAAACCAAAGAGGGACGACAACAGAAAGAGAGCAATAATGTGATTAAAGCGTAGGCAAATAATAAGAACAATAACAGAACGTGGAAGAGAAGGGAATTCTGAGAACCAAGGATTAGCAGGAAGGTTAGGTTGAATTGAAAGGTAGAGGGAACGATTATTGGTAACGGAGAAAGGATACATAGGCGACCAAAATTTAAAGTGAAATTTCTTACTTAAGGATAATAAATCAATACTTGGGATTTTTTAAAGTAAAAGCAAGAACAAGTAGCAACCGGAGCTGATTAACGGGGATGGGAAGAACAATATTTTTCTAATTTCCCGATTAATGGTTGAAACACCAACAGTAAATTTTCTTTTGCATTTCAGCATTAAATGCTAAAGGCAGTATAGAATTGGCTTTTTCGTCCGTATGAAAAATGAAATTTTTCTCACCTTCAATGCTTACTCAAGCAAGGAACTGAGTAGCCCAATATTCTCTTTTCTGATATATATGTATATATATTACATTAGTACACTGTGAACTTTAACATTCACCGACACGTTGCACGCTCCATAGAATTCTGGTTTCTTTAAAGCAGATCTGCGTAGGCTTGACCAATGTGCACTCTTTCGCAGCTATTGATGAGAAAAATAAGAGGATATATACGTATAGATAAATGCCGAGACAAAGTCAAGTAAACAGATGAAATTATTAGAACGTGCAGATGATAAGAAACCGGGGCTATGTAGCACAACCACTTACAGAGGAAAAATAAATAAAAGACCGGATATTATTAATGCGCAAACGCACTCGTCAACAACCTTCTGTACGAATGTTAATAGTAGTTACTATAATTGAAAAATCTACGTATTTTTTAAAAAATAAAAAAAAACGCATATAAAAAATTAAAAAAGCAAGGTGAAGAAAAAAAAAACGATCAAATGAAGAAGTCGGAAAAATAGAAAATTTAGAAATCGAATGAAAATTTATTGCATGTCGGGCACCTGTCAGGATAAAGGAGGTTTGCTAATACAACTCGGCCAGTTGAAGATCGATATTTTTTTTTAACCCCCCTTTGGGCATGTCAACAAAGGATTTTCGCTCAGAAACGAAACGAGGGAAAAGAATCAGTTAGATGTAGAGTCGGTGTCAAATATTGATAAGATAAAAGAACTAAGAATAGGAACAACGGAGATCGACCGAAACGATAAGATATACGAGGCACAATAAGGAGTAGGGAGTTTGAGTGATAGCAGATTGGAGTACAAAGAAGTGCGTTCGTTCACGAGGGATGGACATTCAAAGAGGATATGGTCAATTGACAAAGCCAGTAAGGCTAGACTTGTAATTACGTTTCTAAAACTGGATACTAAGGCTAAAGTATTAAGCTTTTCGATAGGTTCTGTTGATGAAATAGATAACTGCGTAATTTTACTTTATCCGACAGGTGTAATAATCAGGAAAATGCCTAGCGATCTTCATTGAGTCATCAGCATACTAATGTAGATCCCGTACAGTAATTATAATCAAATACCTTTATGACTTTACTAATCCAATTTATTTTTTTTTCTTTATTTTTTCCTTTGTCATGGATGGAATTCGTATACCTGTAGTTCTCTTGCAATCCCATTTCACGCGGATTCAGTGCTCGATGTTATCATGAAGAACGAATTTACATCTAATTGGTATTACTGTCGGTTTCTTCGTTTTCACTTAATGCTATACGGAATATGCGAGCACAGTAAAGCGGGAAAATGGGAGGAAAAGAAGAAGTGGAACTTGTTCCTAATGTTCTAATTGCTATGGCTGTAGCGATCGCCAAAAGTATCGATCAGAATAGGTCGATATTCTTCTACAATATGGCCGTGTGGAAGATATGTTGCGAACGTGATACTAAATAATCGAGGTTTAGAGAAATTTTGAGTTAGCCAAAATATTGGATTGCTCGTATTGATGACAAATGTATTGTTGCCAATAATATGTCGCGTTATTAATTCTCAGCGTAAGTAAGAACTAGTTACCGTTAAAACACACTTTTAATTATATTTTTGTTTTATATATTGTAATACAGAGATAATTTTGAAATACGACAATTCCGTTTAAAACGTCCGAAAAATTCTTATTACAATCTTACAGATTAATTTATAACACTCGCGTAAAATAAATAATTTTTTAAATAATAAGTACAAACAAAAGAGAGCAACTTTCAAAAAAGAATTTTTATAGGCTTTTATTTAACTCGCCCTGTCATTCTGTCTGTCACATTGTCTGTCTGTCTGGGGGGAATCTTTCGAACGATTTTTCACCTACTTCCCGATGAATTAAAAAAGTGTCCTTCTACAGAAATGTTTGTTATAAATGACAATACAATACTATGTAAGATCTGGGTTTCCAAAACTTTCAGGACGCCGAAAGCTCGAAATTTTGGAAAAAACAATTTTTTTTTTCGGGCATATGATATATCGTTGGAAAGATCGCTATTTGCCGAGAACGAAACCACATTTTATTTCTTTATATAGAGGGGGGAATAATAGGAGAAGATGGCAATATAATTTTTTTCGGAAATATTGAAATACGCGTCAAGAGGTTAATACGTGCCCTGTTCATACTCCTTTCAGCATCAGACTCGGCAACGAAACTCGAACAGTTTTCATTCGCTTGACGTACAACACAGATGTAGGTATACGAATGAGACAGTGGGGGAAGGAGAAAAAATAATAAAAAAAAACAACTAGCCTTTTGAAATTTTATAAAAGTCGTGTAATAACGCTGCAATAAAATAAATGGAAAGAATACGATCCATTATTTAATAAAATGTAACACAAATTTTTGTAAATGTCCTATAATCAAGATATTGAATAAAATAAAGAAAAATAAAATACAATTCTAAATTTATTGTTTTTTATTAAAATACGTCCAGACCAAAAAATAAAAAAAATAAATTTTTAAAAAAAAATAAATTTTTAAAAAAAAATATGCTTTTATTAATGTACTAAAAAGTACAAAATAACTTTATTAGTGTGCGACTACCAGATACGCATCTTAACATTAAAATATGAAACTACAAAATACTATTCTGAAAAATAAAAGCAGGGGCCGCAAAAATATTCGGCAGTGTGTGCGGTATTATGATGTACAACAATGGAATAACATTAAATAGTGATTGTAGTTTTCGCTTAGAATGTATTATAATATTAATATTTAATTATTAATCTGCGGCCCCTGCTATTATTTTTCACAATACTTTTCAGTTTCAGATTTTAATGTTAAGATGCGTATCTGGTAGTCGCACACTAATAAATTTGTACTTTTTAATGCATAAATAAAAGGCTATCTTTAAAATTTTTTTCTTTTTTTTTTCATTTCTTATTATTTGAAAACGTTTAATCCGGTCTGGCGTCAAATTTAACCACTTCATAGTAATGAGTCACAACGGATATTCCAAGAGATCAATAAAGCTCTTAAAAAGCAACAAAAAACATCTTTTTTATATATATATATATATATATATATATATATATATATATATAAATAAACAAAAAAAAGGAACGAAAAAAATAATAATTTTTTTAACATTATAAATATTATTTTTATACTATATGAAAAATGTATGCTATGTTAAAGTAAAAATAATGTAGTAACGCTACAATCGCATTCTTCTTCTTTTTTTTAACGCTTAGTTAGGTTTTTGGAAAAAATGAAATTTTTACCGGCAATCCCCTCTGAAAAATATTTCTAAATCCACTACATAAAACGGAACAACTTTAGTCAGTATTTTACCGAGTATCGTTCAATATGAAATTGTTTTACAAATTAAACTAATACCTATGTATATTACTATTTCGTATCTGTAAAATTCCCGTCTAACTCACAACATCCATTTATATACACAGAACTTGATGAAATAAATTCATACGCCCTTTTTGTAAAAACAGAAATTTATTCACTGATATTTAACAATGATCTGCGAGTTTCGGGAAATACAAAGCTCCATAATCATAAATTAATTAATTATAAAATAATTTAACCTCCTGAAAATCGAAATTAAAAATTTTATGATATTCTCGTATGTTTTCAAGTAGGGAGAATCAAAAAAAAAAGAGAGATTTTAAATTATTATTCCTTTTATTGATTCTGTAGCTCTTACTTACACATTTCTGGTTGGAAGAATTGTATACAGCTGCATTTTTGTAAAATTCCCCTCCTTACTTCCTAACAGCTGCCTTCAACATTACTGAATTAAAATCTGTTCATCCAAAAATCTTCTCGTCCCATTCTAAGTCTCGACGTTACGCTTTATCTTTAAAACCCTATCCGAACATTTTCTTCGAACTTCGTAATTTCGTTTCCAGCGGCATAATTCCTCTCCGGCTACAACTCTTTTATCGTTATTCCTATTCTTAACAAAAATTCTTCCTTACGTCTCCAATTTCTTTAGCACCTTGCATCAGAAACCTATTTAAAGGTACGTTGAGCAGACACCTTGTTTGGTGGCTAAAACAAAATAATGTTTTTCCCAATAATATGTTTAGCTATATATATAAATATTACATATATAATTCATCCAGAAGCTTAGCTTCTTTTATCGATATTTGCTGTACTTTTGATGACAAAATATCAGCGTTAACATTTCAGTTTAATACTCTCATTATCTGATGATGAATCGTTTTATCCACTTTTCTCTATTCTTTTACGTTACAAGGAAAGTTTTTCACGCTCGCCCCTAAGGTCTAGTGCTACTTTTTCTTCTTCGCTGATAATATCCTGCTTTCCTCCGATGCAGTAGCTTCCAGTGAAGCTCTTCATTCATCTTCAATTGTATCAGATCATTCACCGTCATCAATTCACCTTGCCATTTTTCTCTCTCTAAGTTTTCTATTGTTTCTGCGATTCGTCCATATGTCCTTATTATCCTGCTTTGAATAATTTATGCTTAAATGAAACGCCTCTTCCTCGCAATAATGGTTTCAGTCGTTTTGCAGTTTTCTTGAATAATCGATTGATATTTTCCGAACATATCAAGTACCTTTTTCCTCTTCTGCTATTAAAAAACTAAACTTTTAGAAGCTGCGTGTTTCCCGCTAAATAGGGTGATGACCGAAAATCCGTTATTCATCTTAAATTCGATTACTGTTACCTACGGCTGTACACTGAAATTCCGCTTGTTAAAAATTGATCAAATTTGCACTATAACCTCTGCTTCAGTGTTCTTAAATCCGCTTCAGTTCCCGCATCATCTGCCCCTTCTCAGATCTTATTTGGGCCATGGTTTTTTCACTAAACGTTTTTTTCATTCACGTCCTCTACTTTCATTCATTCCTACCATTCCGTTTATAAGAACAGCTATTTAAGAAAAATTCCTAGTTTTCAACTTTTATTTTGGCCTTATGCAATTGCACACGTAATAGTCTCTCACGTTTTTTCCATCAAACTTTCCGATCTCCATCCTTTTCTCAAAGTATCTTATCTATCTTCACTTTCCAAGTTTGTTCCTCAAACAGTAATTAAACAGGAATTCTACAATACGATAAATTCCCAATTTGATTGCTACTTCTTAGTGTTTTGGCGCTTCTTTCATTCTTCCAGATTTCAACTACCTTTAAAATCTTTAAACCTTCTTTCTTCTGTGTTATCTTTATTATCCTACGTTCCATTGTTTTAACTTCTCCTAGCTGAATACGAGTTAAAATTATATGAGGTAGAGGGGTTCGAGAGATTTGCCATTCAAAAACCTTCGGGATATAATGGAGGAATATTGATGTTTGTTAATAATAAATTTCGATGCACAATCCAGGAAGCCGTAAATACTCCAAGTATGGACATGTTGATGGTTGACATATTCACATACGAAAAAACGCCATTACGAGTAATTGCCATATATAGATCTCCGAGTAAAAATGTAGGTGAATTTATTAAAGACCTCGCAAAGTTATTGAAAAATGAAAAATATAACGATAACGTTTTAATTTGCGGGGATTTTAACATAGACCTATTACATCACAATGTACAGGCTGAAAACTTTTTGAATATATTGTACGGGATAGGAGCAGTACAGTTAATCCAGGGAATAACGAGAGAGGAAGAACGAGTAGATAGATGCACCCAATCTTGTATTGATAACATATTTATGAAATATGCTGCCTGTAAAGTCACTTCTGGAATCATTAACGCGAAAATATCCGATCACTATTTAATAGGTGTTGCGTTTAGTACCTTGAAAAGCAAATGGCAGAAAAGTAACATAAATCGCAAACTTGTTTTCGATGAAAAAAAAATACGTAGTGAAATATGCAAGTATAACCGGAACCAAATAAAGGGACTTAGCACGGAAGAAAATATATATGATCATATAAACGCTGCATTCAAAATCATTTACAAGAAATGTGAACTGGGTGTGAGCGAAGGTAGGAATGTAAACAAATATCATCCAAAAAAAGAATGGATGAATCAGAAGATACTTAATTTTATGAAAATTAGAGATCAATACTACAAACTTAGTAAAGGGAATTGAACCAGTACTCGATATAAGGGACTCTTTAAAAAATATCGAAATAATGTCAAAACAGAAATAAGGAAGGCAAAACAGGTGTTTTACTTAAGTCAAATTGATAAAGAAAATAATGTGAGTAAAAACATATGGAGAATAATTAATAATTTTGTAAATAAAAGGAATAAAGTATCAATTGATGATTGCATTTGCAGGCATTTTGGAACCGACTCATTATTAGTGGAGAAATTCAGTGAATATTTTGCAAAATCAGTAGAACAATATAAACATAAGTGTGATGTCCAGTTATTGAATTCAAATGATGAAAACAGGTTGATGTGTTCTTTTTTCATTCCTCCAGCTGATAATATACAAATCGAAGCAATAATAAATAGCCTAAAGAATTACAAAGCACCAGGTTGGGATGGCATTAGGACTATGGACATTAAGCGAAATTTAGAGAGATTCGTTCCTATACTAACAAACATGATTAATTATTCTATAAAGAGAGGAACCATCCCTCAGGGGCTAAAAAAAGGAATTATTAAACCAATTTACAAAAAAGGAGCTCAAAATAAGCTGGAAAATTACCGCCCTATAACAATAATTTCGGTAATAGCGAAAATTTTAGAACATTACATAAACAGTCATTTAAAGAGTTACCTAGAAACAAATAATCTCCTTTACGAAAATCAACACGGATTTAGAGGAAAAAGATCCACCTTAACGCTATTAAGTAAACTGGGAAATAAAATAAATATGGGACTATCGATAGGGAATCAATTTATAATTACTTTCATTGACCTATACAAGACGTTTGACTTAGTAGATCATGATTTATTAATAAAGGATTTAGAAAAGATTGGTATTACTAACAGACAGCTCCAATGGTTTACAAACTATATTAAAAATAGAAAGAATTGTGTAAAAATTTGCAAAAAATGAAAGTAGGGATAGGATGTTACAATATGGTGTCGGACAAGGAACCATACTGGCTCCCATTCTTTTCTTGATATATACTGACTCGCTTCACAAATATATTAGAAATGCAAAGGTGTTTGTGTTTGCGGATGACATTGCGCTATTGATAGAACACAATAATATACAAATGGCGGAGAAGCTACTTCAGGAGGACGTTGATAATCTTAGTAAATGGGCGCATGACAGGAGGTTAGCAGTGAACATAAATAAATCAAAGATATTGCATATTCGAAACATATCCAAACATGCTACTCATGAACCGCGAATTATCATCCACAGTAGCGAATGTGTCCATGATTTATATTTAAGGAACAACAGTTCAGTTTGCGCATGTAAACCATTAGAAAAGGTGCAGGATTTTAAATATTTAGAGGTTTTTATAGATAGCAATATGAATTGGAAAAAACATATACAAAATTTAAGTGTAAAAATCAGACAGACCATTCCAGCATTATATAAGATGAAACAAGTACTTCCATATGAAACACTAAAAATTTTTTTTAACGCAATGATAATGTCTAGAATATTATATGGTATTCAAATATGGGGAGAAGCGAAGAAATCACAAGTTAACAAGATAGCGAAATTGCAGAAAAGATGTTTAAAATTACTGCTTCCTCATGGGGGGCAAAATAATTCAACATCATCATGGTGGAAGGTAAACAATGTGATGTCGCCAAAAATGTATTATTATTATTATAGATTATTGGAGCTCAAAACCAATAATATCAGAATACCATCAAGACCTAAAATTAGAGTTACGAGAGATCGAAATAAAAAATACTTTATTCAACCAAGGGGGACCAATTTAAGGATTGATAATACACAGCAGACAGTACTAATTAAATTACTACGGGAAATTCCAAGTAATATATTAAAGGAGAAAAGATTAGGTGCGTGGAAGGAAGACGTAAAAAAATTGCCGACAGATTAGTGTGCAGATTAAGAAACTATCGAGGTTTCTTCTATTTGTACTACCATATCGGTGACTCGTCTTTATTTCGTAAATTAGGTTTCTAAATTTCTCTTTGCTCAGCACAGGAACTACAACAGGGGCATGTAGATGATTTTCAATAATGTAGCGGAAAAGATCTTCTTTCTATTACATTTGTGGGAATGATTATTTTGAGTGTGACTGGTTGGTGATGTATAGGTGCTAAGTGTGTAGTCATAAGAAGTTACTGTACTAAATTAATTAAATTACTATAGTGATAAGAAATATTATTTTAGATGTATTGAAATGTCATTAGTAGATTGTAAATTTATGTCAAATAAACGATAATGAGGGTGACGGGAACTCACGAAACGGGCAAAATTGCCTTGTGAGACCCACAACTTTCTTATTTTTAAAAAAAAAAAAAAAAAAAAAACTGCTTCTTTTCTAATTATTTAATTATTTCTGCCTTCACGAGTGCTCTTCAAGCAATTTACTCCCCTTTTACCCGATCATTCTTGCTACTTTAAATCGCATAAGCTGTCTCATCTATTTTCTTTCTTTTCTCTACTCCATCTGTATGCTGATTTGTTGCTGGAATTTCCAGCCACAAAAGTAGTAATGAGACAATGGACCCTTTGGCATGAATTCCTGATTCCTCCTTCCGTTTTTTTGGGTTTTTTTTTCATAAATAATCCTATCCGTTAATGCCTTTATGTAAAAAATCCTCCTCTAGATTCTGATCCAAATATTGATACCTTTAGTTGTCAATATCGCACCGAATTCAAATTTAATCGGCGGCTCTTTTTTTTCTTTTTGTTTCTGGGTGTAGGTCCCTGAACGGCGCGAACAGAAAAAAAGTGTATTCTGTACACAATGTCACGTCTCTCGTAAGAACGGGCCTCACTGTTTTTAATGAGCTGATCGCTAGAAAATTAATTTTTCTACCTATAAAACTTTTATATTCTACAGACAAACGCACTCTGATCCACCGTCATAAGGCTAAATTCGTACTAAAAAAAAAAAAACAAAAAAAAACTATAAATTCGACAATTAAGGGACAAAGTAATTCATATCGCACGTTACGAGATAGGGCTTCCTAAATACATATATACCATATTAAACATTGTCAAACACATTATAAGCGGAGTCGAAATAGAACGCTTAACGTACGTAAAAAAATATATATACTGAAATTAAGAGTAAGAAAAAATAGAAAAAATAAAATTTTTCCATTCGGGGGTACTTTACGTTTTTGTATTACGTGCATCAGCTGAAGCTCTAATTAAGTCAAACGCAATGACTGACGAGCGTTGTTAATTACTCAATTTTTATATTTAGTAATACGCTGAAACTATTACGAGGTCAGATGCATTTTGTTAATTGCTAGTCTTAAAAAAAAATAAAAAAAAATTGTTAATCTAATATTAAAAATTGATCTACACTATTTTTACTTTTTTATTGTATAAAAACCGATACAAAACAGGTATAATTGTACCAGATTTTCTTAATGAATTTCTACGTAAAAATGACGAAGTCGTAACGTTGTACTGGTCATCGTGGTAGTCGATTAACTGGGACTACCGCATTGAGGTCATGAGTTCGAAAACAACTAATAAAATTAATAAAATCATTAAAGTAAAATAATCGCTAAGAGTCGCGTGGAAGATAGTGGCAAACGTGCATACCATCGTATGCACATAAAACAGATACACTTGGGGGGACTGCATTTGCATCGCAATTACAAACGATTACGTGAGATCTTACCTGAACCTACACGCTGCACATAGAATTGCTACGAGTGTGCTATATCTGTACAATAGTAAAAACATATAAATAGGTAGTAGTAGCCACCAACCACCCGATTCTTAGCAGAGACGATGAAAAGAAAGATGCGTATATATACAGCGTCACATTTTCGCGTAACGCATTTTACTAATTGTGTGCCACTTTAAAAAAAAAAACCTCTTCAAAATTGTCGGTGCACATTATATGAATTTTTCAGCCATAAAATAGTTCTTAAGGAATTTCGAAATCATCTCTAATTGACAACTAGTTAAACATAAAATCTCCGAACCAGAAATTTTTTTTTCGCTACTTCCGGATTAGTGTAATTCGATGGTTTATTTAAGAGTGAGGTTAAATTGTTCGAATCCCGTCTCTACTAACGGGCTATAAACACTTAGATATTACACGTTTCTTAATAGTTTTAAATATATGTACTAGAAGAAGAACGAACTCTTACAAGCTGAGCAGCTGCCGAAAAATTTAATTTTCAATTTAATCATTTTTCATATCAGACGAGAAATTTGCAACATAACCTGACTTGTAACAAAAACTTACACATTTACTAGTCGGCTACTACAAAAATAACTCGTTTTCATTCGGACGGGGAAAATTCGCTTTTGCCACTATTTTTAATTTTTCGAACGACTCACATCTGACGCGCGTCATTGCATTTCATTCATTAATTTCTACGTTAATTTGACCGCCGTACTTCCTTGTTCGCTTTTCAGTAAGTCGAGACTTTGAAAACCACTACATTAACAATAAAATTGCTAATTCTTAACTCGGTGAAAAATTTTATGGCACCTGTTCTGTCTTTCCGTATTCGGATTAAAATTTATCGATTTTCTTCTAATAAGTACGATCACTAAAATCCAACGACACTTTTTTTTTTCAACATGTACTCATTCGCACGAAACATTATCAACCGATGAGATTTGAAACAGGTAGATTTCTACATTTTCTTGCGAATGGCGGTATATCAATCATCGAGGTGGTTTTCTCATTTTTAGTAGTTGCTGCTCTGTGTCAAGGGTATTGGAAACTTACTTTTTTGCTATACTAATATAGCACAAACAACGTTAAAACTATTACTGCATTTTGTCCTATTTCCAATACTCCTAGTGCAAAACAATTTTCCTCTCATCCGCATTATACTTACTTTCATTCATTCATGTATATATCAGTAACAGAGCGATAGGTCTAATAGGCGCGTTCAGTTTTTCCTGACATGCTCGATCACCTCGTTATTGTCCATCTCTTTTTTTTTCTTGGTAAAGAATGCTAATAAAAGTTTTAAAAAGTTGTTAAAAATTTATATGTTGGAGGGCAGGCGTGCCAAAAAAAAAAAAAAAAAAATCGAACGAAAGAGACAAATTGTTGTTAAGGAAAATCTGTTGAAAATACATAGTTATAGGATAGATGGTCGATCAGCAGATGTACGATTGAGATAAGGCGTGTTCGTTGATTTGATTTACAAAATCCCGCAGGAGATGCAATGGCCGTTCTACGTTTGCGCTCGCCGTTATCGCATGAAATGATGAAAGCGTAGGCTGTTGGAATTGTGAAGAAACTGATCCGGCTGCCTCGTCAGCATAATCCTTTCAGTGTGATTAAGAACTCAGATAAATGCAATTCGGGCAGCAGAGATCAACTTTTTCCTTTCGAACTACCGACCCCTACTTGACTGTAGCAACATTAAAAAAGGTATTGAAAACTGTATACAATGAAATGCTATTTATTCTGCGCTCAATACGCTCACCATTCTTAAGAGAGATAATTATTCAGTATCACCTTTCCACCTCCGTAATGGTAAATACAGTGCGTTCTAAAATTAAGTCGACAGATAAATAGCGATTTCGCTGCAAACGGCGACCGGAAGAGGGGGAGGACGCGTTTTTAGGCTTTGGAGAAATGTAGCTCGAACTACACAATATCGCCCAGAGAGTAAGGCTGCCAGGCACATGGATGACAAAAAGAGTATTGCAAATCAAATAACAAAAAACACGATGCAAAGCGCGTGAAAAACGTACTTACCAAAAAAATGAGGATTCTCCGAAAAAAATGTCGCACGCGACATTTTTCTTCGGAGAATTTCCAGTTTTTTTGGCAAGTACGTTTGTAGTGAAATCGCTATTTCGTGTGTTAACATCATTTTAAAACGCGGCCTATTAATCATTTAGTAAAAATAGCTAAAAATCATAAACGTAAATAACAACCGTTAGATAAACACGAATGAATATGTATCTACTAAAAACTTTTTTCCGGAACAATGTCTCTTTATGTTTACACAACATTCGTTATTTGAGTTTATAATTTTTTAATTGTTATTATTAACCAATTAACAAACAAGGCAGCAATTCATTTAATTAACTAATTTAATTCGAGTCACTTTTATCGCCGTAACAGCTTCAATATTTTGTTATCCCACTCGCGAACTGCGCAGAGTTGCATAGTATGGGACCTTGAGATTAAAACGAACTACCCGACTGAATTAATTTAATTAAAAATGAACCGCTTGCAGTTTGTTTGCTAACGAAAAAAAAAAAAAAAAGAAAAAAAGAATGAAAATCGTGTGCAAACCTTCGAGTCATCAATTTTCATCGGCACAAAAAAATCACACTTTTTCAGCAGAGGTCTCTCCGTCGGCCGCTTTCAATAGCTTACTGTCCTACGCAATCTCAGAATAAGTTTTCGAAACATCCCTCTTAGAACCGCATCATGGACGCTCCTTTATTCAAAACTCAAAAAACTAAAAACCTTCAAAAACATTTATTACGCTATTAATAGTTCGCCATTGTGACTTCACTATCTCCAGACTTCATTTCTAACTTCTAGATTTTACATCACACCTGGCCGGGTACCCCAGTGCCTTTTTCATGTACTTACCACCAAATTCCTCTAGCAACGGAATATGTTAAATTTTTTGCAACACGGAAAAAAAAAAAAGGTTACATGGCATGTCTCACACACTCAACCAATAATAATTGCTGTTCTCCGGATTAATTGAAAACGCGCTGTCAGTTATACAAAGAATTTTCTGACAAACTGAAATTTCCAATTGGCAAAATTGACGCAGCCATCTTGGTAATAAAGTCAACAGGAAACAACGAATACCGCAAGGCGGTGTCTTGAATGCAATGACGTTATTTATAATTTTTTCGACAACGCATAGTCAGCCGCATCATAGCTGAGCATTATATTAATGATTTGCACATAGTCGTATCCTTCTGATTACAAATAAACGCCACCACGATATTTCCTAAAAGACAATCAAGTAAAACAAGTCCGACCAAATGAGAACGGCCTAACCTTTTTCCGGAACAGTGAGTATAGGTTGGATTTTGTACGAGACATTTCCCTTACTCTTAATAATCTGCGACATTCATCCTAAGCTCCCATTTGTTTGTGCACCTGTAATGCGCTCAGCCTCTCTCTAGCCAAGTAACTATGTTCAATTAAAGCAAGAAGGTAGCGAATCCTCTGGTACCTCTATAGTCATGCGACAAAGCGCCAAAGAAAATCGGAAAAAAAAAGAAATTTGTCTGTACTTTATTAGCAACAGAAACTAGCATAGTTAAAGAAGGAGGGGCAGTTGTTTTTAGTTTGCCAATAGAAGTTTGAGAAACCAAGGCTTGAAAATGTGGAACAAAATGCTCATATAAGGCGCTGATCGCCTTGAATATACAGAGAAATTGTTGAATTTCGATGTGATGATGCTGTAGATGAGCCGTGTGATTATTATAGTGGCTTAAATTAGTATAAAAAAATTTTAATTTGCGATAGTTTGAGTGCCTTATTCTAACTTTGAGTATAGGTGTTATCCATTAATCTAAGATATTAAAAATAAGTACTGCTAGCTAACTAACAACAGTATTATACAGTTAAATTTTACTGGGTTCCCGGTCATTGCGGTACCGAGGAAAACGAGCTAGTGAATGATGCGGCCAAAGAGGCGAGTGGCGATAGGGTACAATCCCCCCGTTTGTACCTTCTTCAGATTTGGAGAGTACGCAAATAACGATTATTCTTCTTCTTCATCCGCCGTTTCCGTTACGAAGGTTGGCGATCAATACAGCAATATCTTTTCTTGACATGGTAGATCTAAACATTTCAATGAACGAACAACGGAAGTTTAAGTGATAATAGAATCCGGAGTAAAAATAAGAACGTTCATTCAAGAGGGATGGACATTCAAAAAAGATATGGTCAGGATCGCAGACGGCTTCGTCGTCACGATGAAGAGGGCAATTAGAGGATAGTGCGAGACGAAAACGAAAACGTGAGGAAGGAAGAAGAGTATGATTGAGAGGTAAACGGATAAAAGAGACAATAACGGAGCGGCGAAGCGAAGGAAAATTGTAAAACCAAGGCCGGGTAGGAAAATTAGGTTGGACGGATAAATAAAAGGAAAGTTTATTAGAAAAGGAGGAAACGTAAAAATCTGACCAAAATCTAACATGAAAATTTTTACACAGTGAGAGCAAATTTGAAATAAAACCGGGAGGATACGCCAATTTAAGCCAAGGAATCTGCCATTTCGTTACCCTCTCTATCCCCATATGACTGGGGACCCATAGCATATCAATGCGCGGATAGCATGAAATGAGAAAAGAGTGAATGAGAGAGCGAATACGGAGAATACAAAAGTCAGACGAGTGAGAGGGGAAATGTGAGAAAATAGTTTTAAGAGTGCACATGGAGTTAGAGACAAGCAAATATTTCGAATAGGTGAGGTCCCTGGTTGACGAACCCAAAAAAAAAAAAAAAAAAAAATTAGAAGAAGATCGATGGGAGGAAATATAAATTATGGATTTAGTTTTTTACTTTTAGTTTTTGTTTCGATTTTCTTTTCGAAATCTATTTCTTTCTTTTTCATTTTTTTCGCTTTTTTTGGTTCAGCGGCTTACGTGTGTATTATTTTTAAAGTAGGTGTTTAAGTACAGATAGATAGTGTAAAATTGGACTAATGTTCCTCAGCCATTAAAAAGAAATGAAAAATACACAATCCCAAAAACATACCCATGTCACAATTTATTCCTCTACAAAAGGTGCAGATTTAATATATTTTAAATATTTTTTACGTTTCTCCTTTTTGTGGTCCACGTAAATTTGTTATAGTAGATTTGTTAGTTTCCTCTATCTAAATTTAAAAATCAATTTTTTCTAAATTAATTTAATTTCTTGTTTTTTAAAATATTTAACGAAAATGTGGCTTTTTATTTTGGCTTTTGTTCGTGTAATAGTGCGCATAACTGTATGCCGAGTTAATTCCATTTCAGCATTTTCCTGCCTCAGAAAAGTGCTCGGGAAAAAATTAGGATTCGATACTAAAAAAAGGATAACCACTAGTGCAGATACTACCAAAATTCTCTACAATTGTATATATATATTATACTTCTTCATATAATACATCTCCGACTCGTCAATATAATGCTACGTGCTACGTAATATTTGAAATTTTTTTATTTGTTTTTCGTTTTTTTTGTAGAACTGTTTCGACTGATTATTTTTCATTCGCGATATAAAGAACAGTGACCATATACTCAAAACGCCTATATTTTTCGCTAGTCCCACCAAATACTTTTCTTAATTAACTAATTTATTTATTTATTTTTTAATTATTTTTTTGTCAAAAGACAGTAATTTATAACCGCAACACATATTCCGAATTACTGACGCAGAAAATACGTAGAACGTACACTTTCTTAATGAAATTTTTAGATCTGGAATAAGAAATAAAAAGAAGAAAAACAGAGAACAGTCGCTTTTAAGAAAATAACCTAAAAAGAACAGAAAAATATCGGATAATGGAGAGGGGAGGGAAAAAAGAATTCCTTCTAATTTAGTTCCGGTTGAAGGCTTAAAAACTAAATTTCCAACATCATCTTACATCCTTCATTCTTTCATCGCTTCCACAATATAAAACTTAGAATGGCCAGTAATTATTTCTCGATTACTACTTTCCTTAATTAAACTTTTTTCCACTTTTATTCAGCTCTATTTTTGCTTTTCATTTACAGTTGATTAAACTTTTAAAAAATTTTAATTACTTCAAATCTTTTCCGCAGAACCGCTTGATTTACTATTTGTTTTTTCTTCGTCATTTTTTAACTAGAAAAACAAACCAAAACAAAGAGAAAAAAAAACATTTCATTAAAACATTTCCAGTATTTTTCGTACAACTTCCGCCGGTTCTTAATAAGTTATATAAATATACAAAACTATGATATTGCGTTTTTTTTTTAAAAGAAGAATATATATATATATCTTAAACGATAAAGCTAAGTCGACAATTTTAAAGCAAAAATAAGAATAGCTGAGAAAAAAACGTGTAACTTAAGATAATCGGCGGAAAAATGTTCACCTGCGAGAAGAATATAAATTACAAAGAATGTTTTACAAACTGCTGCGATTTAAGAATTAACCACTATGCAATTCATGTCGAGTTAATTGAACTCTGGACTTTCTTTCTGATTCATTCCGAATCAATCTTTGAGCTCTCCTTTTTGCGGACACTTTCCTTATGACGTGTATCATGCTTCCGTTTGAGAATTGTACGTATTTTTTTTCAAGTACATCAACGACAAGAGCGCCTGAGCAACTGAGAGCGTGTTTTTCCTATTCTCGTGTTTATCTTTTGTATTTTTAATTTTTTTTTCCGTTTTCATCTGATTCGAAAGGAAGACCTTTAAACGTAATATCAGTTAGCAAAAAAACAAAAGGTTAGTAAATTTAAAAACAGTCTGCTCGTTTCTGCTTAATTAAACATAGAAAACCTTAGAAGTCTTAAAATGTTTTAGATTATTTCTTAGTTCAATAAATTCCTGTTTACTACATTTAACTCCGTTGCGAAAATTCACTAACACCTCACTGTCTCTCACAGTGTTTTTTATTTCATTTTTTTACTAGACATCACTGTGTAAGTTTTTTAGTATCTACGTGTATAAAGCAATTTCTAACAATAATTAGGAAATTTAATGACTTTATTTAGATATATGTGATGCGGATGCTTTAAGTTTTGACTAAATATTACTGAGCAACGATTAGGAATAACTGTTAAAATTAAGATATTTTAGGCCAATTTAGCTGCTTTAATGATTTCGTTCCAATTTCGGATAATACTATGTCCTTTATTATTTCGTACCAAGGACCAGTAAAAGTCTTAATACAAAACAATCTCGAGATGAAATTCCCATTTCATCGGGTTACTTCGAAAATAATGATAATTCGCTTTTAAGAAAAAAAAGCATTGTGATCAGCCCACCGCTGCAGCTTCATTTATTTGAATTAAAATTGTTTACGTAATCTGCTGGTAAAAAAACGAAACAATAATAAAATAAAAATGAAGCGATTAAATATAAGAAAAAATTATTATTGAAAACGATATAATTTTTTTTTTTTTTATTTATTTTTTTTATAAGTCAGCCATAATTGTGAATTATACGCTTAGAAACAAGCACGAAATTATATTCTTATACCACAAAAAAACGGAAAAAAGAATTCAACAATTTCATGGAAAAGCCATATACGACAAATATAATTTTATAATAAACTCGTAGTAGTTGGTTTAGCAATATTTTACGTGCAACTCTTTTGGCACATCTTTCAATTATTCTAAAGTTTATTTCCCTCTCATTTTACCATTTACACGGATGGTTCGAGGGGGCCTGGTGGTGTTGGTGCTTCCTTCATCCTTCCTGATTTTAATTCATAAACGAATTACTGACTATCCTTCGCTCTATTATTTTCATTTCCTCGAATCAATTTTCCTCTAAATTTTTAATTATCTCTGACTCTTTGAGCGCCCTTCAGGCCATATCCTCTCCCCTTCCTGATCATTCGTGTGACTTTGTTATCCTCCGTATACGTTCACTCATCCACAATCTTTCCTATCTCCATTCAGTCAACATTGATCTGCTGTGGGTGCCTGGCCACTCGGGCATATTTGGCAATGAAGCGGCTCTGATTCCTTGGCTCGGGCTGTTGCTGCTTCCTCTCGTCTTTTTCTTTAAAACAAATCCATACGATAACCTCCTATCAATTTGTAAACGCTTCCATATCAGATCATGGTATCGGATATTTACGCTTCCTCCTTTTCTAATAATTATTCATTTCATCTGTCAATTTAATTACTCTTCCTGCATATTCATGGTTTCTTTTGCATCCCTCTCTTCTTCGATATTCTGATGTTGTTTCCGTATGCGCTTTGGTCATTCTTTGCTGCCTTCCTCCGGATTTCGTTTTTCCTTGATTTCTTCTCCACACTGTCCTCTCCATCCGGATGATGCAGTTATTTGCGACGCCGATCATGTGTTCTTCCACAGTGTTTATCTTTTTCTGTGGAGCGTTCTACCTTGTATTCTTATTTGCTTAAGCTTGGACTTCCTACCCCTTGTTGTGCTTCCTATATCCTGTCCTTTCCTTCCCCACTAATTATTATTCCTGCTATTTGTTCCTTTTTGGATAAAATTTCTGATCGAATCAAAATATAACCGACTTCTTTCCTTACCTTTTGTTTCTGGGTAAAGGACCTTGATTGACGAGCCCCCCCCCCCAAAAAAAAAATTATTTGCTGGAGTCAATTCGCTAGCAGCATATTTCATCGTCCGTATTTATAAACTAGCGACCACAGAATAGACTGGTTTTTTGATTTTTTTTCAATTTTTGTAATTTATTTTTTGGGGGGGGGGCTTTAAAATCAAATTCCACCCATCGTCTGTTCCTTTCAATTACTAATCTCAATTGTTTGTTGTGTTATGCCTATGTCAATATCCTATTTCTTCTTACAAAATCATAGATTGCATGATATGTAATCGGTAGTGAGAGAATATAGTTCATATTATATGGACATGGGATATTCAGTAATAATAATGCTCGATGCGGATCAGAACTGTGCAAAGTATAATAATAACATTCTAGGAACATGTGATCCGCATCAGCCACTTTATCAACGTCCCTTGAATGAGTACAGAACGGGGAATCAATCCACCGGATTTTATATAGAAAAGCAGGCAGCATATTTGTACCGGTGCGTAACCTACAGATTGCTACAAAGAAATTTCTTGAATAGATGTTAGAGTATGATAACCGGGAATACCATGGTTTGGTAGGGATATTCCTTTGAATCCTTTTATAGAATTTATCAGTATATGGGTTGTGCCACAGAGCTTCCCAATATTCTTTATGCATTAACCTTATTATACTTAGTAAGTCCCCGGGTGGAATATGCCGTAGAATCCTACAATTCCCAGCCGCATTCCTAACCCAGTTGCCGGCAACCTCATTCCCATATAAACCCGCATGTGCTGGAATCCAATTTTCATAGCTACGGATGAAAGTTTTAGTCGCAAAATTGATACAGGTATGTGAACATCACTTCGCTATGATAAAATAGTGGTAGTGTGGTCGCAGTTTTGCATACTGAAATGATGCTATAAAAATACCGTACGAGACATTCAATCGTATAAGGGTGAAATTGCCTGGATGATCAAAAAATGCGCTAGGTCAGTACACAGCAGACCCACACCGAACGGACTGCACTTGTAGCGCGATAACAAGCGGCTTCAATCAGTTCCGAATGTAGTCTTGCGTGTATACACCTGCGTTGCATATTACAATTGCCTGGTACACAACCTATATCGGTACAGCTAAATGTACGAATAGGTTGCGCCAACGCGCTATGTGTAGCGTACGGCAACGACAAGAGCAAGGCTCTTTAAATATATAAGATAAGATCAAAAAATATGCGCACTTGCCAATGTATTGAAGTAGCCAGCTAGACACGATCGACGGCTGTTTATATTGTTGTTGTATATGTATGTGTGATTCTCAATGCGTTATTAATGACTCGCTAATGTCGGAGAAGTACTCACAGCGCCTGACGAACACAAAAGGAAAAGGAATCATCAAATCGAAATTCAACAACTTCTCTGTACATTCCGGGCTACCAGCGCCTTACATAAGCATTTTGTTCTACATTTTCAAGCGGTGGTTTCTCAGACTTCTATTGGAAAATTAAAAACTGTCGTCCTTCTTTAACCAGGTTAGTCTAATGAAGTACTGACAGATTTTTATTTTTTCCAATTTTCTTTAGTGCTTTAGAAATACCGAAGGATTTCCTACTGATATAAAATATATATATACATATATATATTTACGCAACATTCAAATGTGTCTTCATTTGTGGATTGTAGATGCTTAAACTACAGCGAAGCACATTCTATATCCCACTTTTCAAGTAAAATTTAAAATTTTGAAAATGTTGTTAAGAAATTGAAATGTAATTTCGTTAAGTGTGAGCTTTCTATCGACATACACTTCGGGGCAGAGGCGGACATTTTTTCCAGATTTCCGAGTTTGTGACGCCTCTCAACTCGTCGTGTATTTTTTTACCCGAAAAATTTTTCGTAACGAGCTAACGCACGTTGTTCAAAAAATGTAATGGCAGCTCCATGGTTAAACGAATACTGACGGCGTGCTAATTAGGACCTTGAAATTTTTACCATTTACTCGCACAACCGTCTCGAATCTAATGTTGTAATGTTTATCTCGCCCGTGCTACCACAAGCTGAGATTGGAAAGCGTGGCGGAGACTTTTGAAACGCCCCTCATAGTTTATATTCAAATTGGAGGAATTACACTAAACCCGTCAACAAGTACAGACGTATTATTAACCGATCAAGAATCGCTCTGGTGATGGAACAAATTTTTCTTGCTTTCGATTTGATGGTTAAGCAAGATATCTTCATTATTTGGACCGCGATGAGAGAATTTTAATGAAATCAAACTAGTACCAAAAAATAGACCGTAATTAAGAGGGCAGAGGATCTATTCAGAATAACAAGAGACCGGAACTTATTATATCAGACAGTCCAATCCGTGCAAGGTGATTAAGCAATATCCGAACAGTCAAGGGCACGAGAAGAAGAAGAATTTTCCAACTAACGAAAAAAAAGGGAACATACGGCACAAAAGGCAATCTATTAAACTAGATTTCGAAGTGGCAATTATACAGCAGTAAAAACATTTTCTCCGAATTACTAAGGTCCCCCACTATTTATGTCATTAGGATTTTAATCTGGGACTCTGGATTGTCGGATATATCAAGTATAACAAACCGAATTAATCAATGCCGAGATGATAATGACGAAATAAGATCACGCAGAATGTGAGTGGTCGCTTTAAATCCACTAATCATCATCATAGCTGGAACTCGTATCTGAGTAGCCCAGATGCACATATATTTGTTCAGCGATCTGTTCGTAGATGGCTGATTAGTTCAATTTTAGCTGTACACGTTTTCCCGCAGTGGTGACATTCGAATAGCTGATCCGGACTAGTATCTCGCTCCTTTTTCTTTTTCTTGTGGCGTTTCTTATAGTTATTTTCTACCACCTCCTGAGACATCTTTTTCCATTCCTGCCGGTTTTGCGCAGTATTTTCCCAGTCCTTGTTGATATTCGCATGCCGAAGTATGGTGGCGATATGATCTTTGTAGCGTCTTTTTGGTCCTCCACGAGCCCTGCACCCTTCCCCACCAGTCCACCATAAAATACGCGCTTAGACAAGCGGTGATCTTGCATTCGCACAACATGACCTATCCATCTTAATTGCGATGTTAATATATCAGTGTCTCTATTCGTTCCACTCCAAAGCGCCTGAGAACTTCTTCACTGGTAATAAAGTCCGTCCATCTAATCTTTAGGACGCAACGAATTAGACGCTGCTGGAATTGTTCGAGCTTATGGATAAGACGCGTGTACAGTGTCCATGTTTCAGATTCATATAACAAGGATGGAAGTGGCGTAAAACAATAGTTTAATCGGGCTTTTAAATTCTTTTAGTGGCTATGGCTGAAAGATCAAGTTACGTCCTATATCTCGCTACTCTTTCATGCTTCTTTATTTATGGATTTTGATTTCGACATTATCGTGTCCTTCCTGAATATTAAGTTCCTTTTATTCTCGGTTTTTGGATCTTCGTCTTCCTACTCCATACAATGATTCTTATGTTCTCTCATTTCCTTCCTTGTCAGTTATTCCTATTCTAGCTTTTTTCATTCATTCAATCTCGCACCAGATTGAAATCTAATATGTTATTCTCCTTTTGAACTATTAATTAGATTCCTTGGCTGATTGGGCTGTTGCTCTTCGTTGGCGTATCCATAAAAAAAAAAAAAAAAAAAAGTTCTCACAGAAGATCATGTTTTTAGATTTTAAAATATTAAGCTGTATGCATGCACCAGTGCACAGATGCGTATTACGCGGAGTGTTATGTATTGGCATACGTATATATATATATATACCCTTACTTAAACATAATGCTAGGTTTATTAATATTATAATTTATGTAATAAATTAAGATAGTTGTAATTTTTGTATTTGGTTTCTTTTTTAATAAACGTTGACAAAAGTGTTGGGCACTCACACAACGGGTATATTTTCCCTGTGAGACCCACAACTTATTTTTAAAAATCAAAAAAAAAAAACAATAATTAACACGTGTAAACATGCCAACGAAAATGTAAAAGGTTTTTTTTTGTTTTTTTTTTGTTTTTTTTTATTTTATTATTTTTTTTAAGAAGGATCTGGAACCAACAACGCAACAAGAAAAGCATGCGTCACAACCACTGATAGAAATAAAAGAAAAAATAATGAATGTGAATTTTAATGGCCGAAAATCCAGAACCGAAAAAAGAGGGCAAAAATATAGGGTGATTTTTTAAGAGTTGTTTTTCAGGTTGGCAGCACTGGTTGGTATTGGCGTCCAAACGTCATCTGTCAAAATGAAAAAAGTTTTCAGTATACTCTCTGCCATTTCATCGTCATGGAAAGACTTATAAATAAGCAACGATTGTGATATGGTTGAAATTTATTATCAAAAACCAGTGCTCTGTGAAAAATGTGCATCGTTTGTATCGACCTGGTGAATCAACAATTCGTGCTGCTATCACCAAATTTAGCACCAAATTTGGTGATAACAGCACGAATTGTTGATTCACCAGGTCGATTATGACGACCATAATATGACAAACAATGCACATTTTTCACAGAGCACTGGTTTTTGATAATAAATTTCAACCATATCACAATCGTTGCTTATTTATATAAGTCTTTCCATGATGTTGAAATGGCAGAGAGTATAGTGAAAACTTTTCACTTTAACAGATGACGTTTGGACACCAATACCAACCCCAGTGCTGCCAACCTGAAAAACTTAACTCTTAAAAAATCACCATATACGAAGCGCATAATATTGTATACGAAAACGATAATTGACAAAAGTGTCGCGAAACTAAAACTTTCTATTTTTTGTAAAATCATAAAAAGAATGGGAAATATAAATAACCGAAAACGATTCGTTTATTATTTTCGGTAAAGATCACGTTAAAATTTTTTTCCATTGGAGTTTCGAATACTACTATTCTTTATTCTTCGTCAGAATAAAACTCCTCCTTATCCTTGGTACTACGACTTCCCTCATCTTTCAAGCTTTTTTATCTCTGCTATTTGCTGGCTTCGCCTTGTGACCACAGTCGGCTTCCTGCATCCTCTTTTCCTTTTTCTATGTCCTCTTGTCCTTTATGATTTATTCCACGATACAAATCACATCTTCCTTGAATGCACGTCTATATTGAACGCTCCCACTTTTATAAACAACTCCTGAATCTAGGTTTCCCTACTCCATACTGTGTTTCGTTTATTCTTTCACTTCCATCCATTCGAAGATCATTCCTATTATAGCGTCTTTCATTTCTTCTATCTCTAGTAGTATTCAATTTTAATTCATTTCTCCCTCTCTCTCACTAATATAATCTAATGCTGGGTAATGCCCTCGATTGACGCTCCCCCACCCCCCAAAAAAACCCAACAATAACGAGCTAGACTACGCGAATAATCTATCTCTTAAATAAATACCCAAAATTCACAGTGATGTACATCAGATTGGTTAATTACTGGCTTTTTGTTAAGTTGACCAATCACCGTCTTCCAATTTGAATCGATTTTTGTAAACCGTCATTTCTGTTTAAATTTTCATGTCTTTCGATTTCAACAGCTTCTCTAATTAACCGTTTACTCGCGTTTTCGGCCATCGCTATTGCTATTTGCGGGAGAAGACAACCAAAATGTGAACTCTAATAATTTGCATCTATCGTAGCTCAATCTTACGAAAACGAAACGATGAAATAATCGTCTAATCTCCAGTGTCGAAATTCACTGAACCGTGACGTATTAGAAGATGACATGTCACTGTGGCAACAGCTTTTTATTTGAGACGAATAACCTTTAGCGACAGCTCGAATGCGCCTTTACAACGCATTCTCGTAGTTCCGCGCAAATAAAATTAAACCGGATTGAAAATGAACGAATAAATAAGTAGAAATAAAATATCTAACGATAAATTAAAAAGGATTCAGAAAAAGGGAGAAAATCAGCTTCATTCCAATCATTATTCAAAGGCTTTTTATATAGGTACATGTTTTAATTATATTGTAGAATTTTATGATTTCGCACCGTTACTAAATATGCCTAAAGTTCTTTCCGAGATTTCCGCTATTACGAAGAATAGTTAAGAATTAAGGTGTAGCGAACTTTTTCTCCTTTTTACAATAAGATGAAAGGGTGGAGGTATTATACTATGGAGCAGAGCAATGATTAGCTCTAATTATTAAAATGGGTTTATTTACTAATTTTAACTGTGCGTTAAGGAGGCACTGTTGTAATTGCGAAAACACAGTGATTAGCCCCGTGTAATTTATTTAAAAATTGATAATTTACTGGAAAAATTTCCTTCAATACATATAAAAACTATTTCGAAGTTTTTCAACTACAATAGTTGCGTTGTAAATATTTTGGGTTTTCTGTAAACTTGAAAAGTTTTGTTAAGAAATCGTTAAGGAATCGTTAAGGAATTGATAAGGAATCGTTAAAGAATCGTTAAGGAATCGATAAAAAATCGTTAAGGAATCGTTAAAGAATCGTTAAAGAATCGAAATACAATTTCGTTGTGCCTACAGGTAGAATTTGCCGTCGATACATGACTGGATAAGGAAATTGTTCATTTCCTTACAGAAGGTGCGAGTGCTTAAAGTCAAAATTTAAAGTCATCATATCGGCTATATTTTTTCCATTCAAGTGTTGTTTTCACACATTTAAGGTAAGTTTTGTTTTTTTCCATAGCTCACTACACCATCTAGAAAATATAAAACATACTCTTTACTTTTGATGTAGACCGGGAAAGCGATTATAAATTAATTATAGTTATTTTTTTTTCTTAAAGATTTTTGATTTTTAGCATATTAAATTTCACCTTTAACGGGCTGTATTATCTTCGTTAGTTAAAGGCAATTTTTTTAGACTGTTATTTTAAAATTTTAATGCGATACCTAGGGGAATCAGAGTTTTCTAAGTTTTATATATTACGTTTTAGAAAATCGCCATACGGCCGATTTGAAATTTGTAAGTTAAGCCCGTTCCCTCAATTATTCAGTTTTATTTGATGTTTTTAGCGATTCTAAACTATCTTATTACCGTTTTCCGTACATCATACGCATACGGAAATTCAAAACAATTCTAATCAAAGCCCATTCAGTGACTTTTGAGCCTAATAAACGCCGAAAATATTGCGTTAGAACTCTGACCGATATAGATTACTCTTGAATATTACGGCAAAGACGAGAGCCTCTTGACTGGTTGTAATAAACGCAGCTCAAAGGAAAGGTAGCGAAATCCTATTATATCTGTTTTTTTTTTTTTTCTGTAAAAAAAATTCCAACTTCCCGTGCTGGTACAGAACGAGAAGTACTAGAAAGAGCCTGCAGTTTAATTTTGAATGATTTCCGAGGCTATACCGATTATAAGGGACCACCGTTAGATAATAAAAGAAAAATAATGAATGAGACCGAAAGTAAAGTCGGTTTGTAAGAATAAGTGACTGGAATTATTTTAGAAGATTGGTATAGTAAAGTAAAATAAGCCCCATGTATCCTTGGTATAAGGTATCATGAATTGTGAAGTTAAGGCTCACAGTGGACTATGCCTAATGGATCTAAGGAGTATACTGGGGCCAGTTCCTTTCTACTTAGGATCCGCCTTTACTTTCCCAGATTTCTCTGGTACCCAATTATTTCAGGCTGAGTAACCCCGGGAGCAATTTGGATCCGGCACGAAACAAGCCTCGAACCCGTGTCCTCTGTTTTAGTAGCTAAGCACCTTAACCACTAGGCTACCGCGCTACCTTTTAAACAATTAAAGTGAGGTAAATTTTCCACGCGTTGTGAAAAGTAGATTTCTATCATTAAAACTATTCATTTTTATTTTGATTAAAATTGTTTTATTTTATTACTGTAGAAGTGCTGACTGACCCGATATTAACGATATTCCCATCTCAACCGTTACCTAAACGACCGGAGCGCTGTCCACGTTAAACAGACAGATAAGGAAGAGGAGTATGTACCAACTGAGCTGTATAACAAACAGCCAACTGCAGAGTCAGCTGATGTAACTGAACGAGCCAATCATCTTTTCTATTCGGAACAATCAACTGTCTTAATGGGATTTAAGGAATTCAGAAAATTTATCCAAACACGAGCGGCGCACCCACAGTACATTTTACCTTTTCAATTAATTATACAAGAATCTATGACGAATTAGCATATATACAGGGTGTGCCAAAAGAAAGTACACACATATATTTTACAAATATTACCACTTACAAACTAATTCATATACTATTTCAAATATTCAAATTGGGCTCCATCAGCATTTATGCAGTCCTGTAAACGATCTGGAATACTGTTGACATTTTTTCTTAAAGTTTAATTTATTTCCAAGTTATTGAAAACAGTATATTGTGAACTTTCCTTTGGCACACCCAGTACATATAAATGCTCACAACAGTTGAAACATTTCTCACCGATAGAGAAATATTAAGCGTCGATACATCCGAATCATCAGAAAATTATCAGAACGATTTACCACAACGCCCCCGAGTACGAGTGGCCTCATGACGACAGCAGCACCCCCAACACCAATTAATAAATTACCCATTTCCATATAGCCCATATTAGGGGCTTTTACAACGCTTACACAGTCTGTAATAACCTCGGCAATTCAGTATATGAATCTCATATAATAGTGATTAATAAAACAAATTGTATTTTAATTTTTATTTATTTTAATAATTTATCATTTATATTTAGTTGGTGAACATAAACTGAGTATTTGTAAAAAAACATGAAAAAATGTGGTCCCTTTAGATGATTTTTTTTTATTTTCATATTTCATTAGTATGCAGAGGTGATTGACTTAAAATACTATCAATTTGCGAAATTACCATGGAAATGTATCTTTGAATAAGGAAAGCATATTTTGATATTTTTTACCGCGAAAATGCAGTTTAAAGTAAAGAAATAGATTTTTTTTTTTTTTAAGGCATAAAATATGATTAACGCGACGAAAAAGTTGTAAAATAAAGTGTTTTTTTTTTAAAAAAAAAAAACAAATTCAAGATTTATTATAAAAATTTAATAAAAATGCACTAAACGGTACAAAATAATTTCATAAAGACTATATTTCAGAGTGATATAATAGGTATAAGACGATATTATCGTAATCGTTATACAACATTAACTTTTTGGAGTTAGCATCAAATTCATATTACAATAATAATTAATAAAAATTGCATTAAATATTCATTATCCTATCTAATTTTATTCATCTTAAATAGTTACATTTACTACTTTTTTTTTTTATTACTTATGTTGAATTTCTTTGCTCTTTTTTATTTCTTCTCTCTTCCCCTTTTCCGTTTTTCTTTTATTTCTTTTTCTTTCTTCCCTTTTCCCTTTCGTTTGTAGTTTAGTGTCTCCCTTGTATCGGTTTCAGAGACGTTCGAAAGAATTGCATAAAGGGGTGTTCACAGCAACTTCTATTCTATCAAACGAATATGCTGATGGTGCGGCTCTGATATGTTTTCGCTAATTGTGTCTCTCACCAGTATACACAAAACGTCCAATCGTCATAGAACAGACTCATCCCTTTGGTGGAGTGAGGAGTGCAACGATGCTTTCGTGATTCCGGTCCAATCCCACCCTCGAGAACTTTCTTCCCTATAAACATGCTAATGCAAGAGCTAGGTACACTCTTAAATCATCCTAAGAAGTCCTCCCGGAAAAATGTCTGTTCTTCCTTTTCTAGAACTACCTCACTCAATCATATTTGGAAAATGGCGCGAGCACTTCAATTTTCATCTTCAAGACGTCCCTCCATTTATAACATAGCCATTGATATTCTGGAAACTTTTGTTGACGCTGCGTTCCTAATTCCGGTGAATTATATCCTTTTCCGTTCAAGTAGACGCTACTACTCATTTTCTAAATTCCTCCTTCAATATTTATGAATTAAAATCTACACTTGAAAAAACATCCGACCCCAATCCAGGTTTTGGAAGGCATACATTTAAAAATCTGTCTGATCAGTCTCTTCGTACACTAATTAGTATATTCAACTCTTTCCTTTCTACAGCAGCTGCTACACACCATCTTCCTGAATCTCCTTTATCATCATCCATATTCCTAAAAAAATTCTTCCCCACGTTCTATCTCTCTAGCATAGTGCCCCAGAAAATTATTTAAGGGTACGCTCAACAAGCGTGTTGTTTGTTGGCTTGAGTACAATATCGTATTTCCTTCCAATATGTTTGACTTTCATCCTGGTACAGGACCCGCTAATTGTGTCAGCCTTTTTATTTCCCATATATATACATATAATAACTCGGCCATTTTGGCCTCGCAAGGAACTGTGCCCCTTGACCCCTCTTGCTTTCATTTCTGTCTCTTTTTCTTCTATTCTTTGCATAAAATGATCAAAATTTACAACGTAATTCTTACTGGCATCAACACACACAAAAAAAAAAAAACAATCATAAAATTAAGACATTTTTTCGTTACATTTTTCGTTACATATGGTAAAACTGTGACATTTTTTAAATAACAATAACAAAAATCCTATAAAATATAACAAACGTTACATAAAATTTGGACATTTTTTTGGCACATTTTTTCTAATGGCCTAAGAATTACGTTGTAATTAATATATATATATATATATATGTATATTAATGGCTATGCCATTTTTACACCAGAGGTCATCAGGAAAAGTGTCCTGTCACGAAATTTGTCCCAAAAAAACGTCACAATTTTATGTAACGAAAAAATTTTGTTGAACGGCGTAATCAATGAAAAAGTTTACTCCTCTATAAGAATTATAGAAGAACTAAACCTGGGGGTGAAAGGGACTTGCCCCCTTCCGGGTACCGAAGGGCCGAGTATCTCCTTATTTCAATTTACAAATGCATTATCCGTACTAAATTTGATTACTGCTTCTTTGTCTATGAGTCTGTCCTAAATCCTTTTTTTCTAAATTGGATATAATCCAGGATTCTTGCCTTCATCTCTGCCTCGGTGTTCTAAAATCTTTTCCGTTGCCAGCAATTCTCGCTGAATCGAATACGCCTCCCCTTTTCATCCGCAGGTCCTATTTGGGCTATCGTTTCCTTTCCAAGCGTCTACAGTTGACTTCTTCTAATCTTATCCTTTCCTACCTCACTATTTCGCAAAATTGGCGTTGTTTTACTCCTAAGAAAATCCCTTTCCTAATTCATGCCCTGTCACGTCTAAGCTCGTTCACACCTTATATAACTTTTTCTAACAATCTTCCTTATTTTTCTTTCAGTTTTGCTAAGCTTTCTCGTTCTTCCAATACATCCTATATCTCTAGAAGCCTCTTCTCAATTCACTAGTTTTGCAAAAATTTCTTAGTATCATAAATTCCCGTTTTCCCTCTCATAGAACTATTTTTACGGATAGTTCAAAGGGGTTGAGTGGAACTGAAGCCTCCTATATTCTATCGGACATCAATGTCTCTAAATTCTTTCCTCTTCCTTCCTTTTGTATCATCCTTATCGCTGAATAACCATCCTATGTTCCATTATTTGTATTTCTTCACAACGCTCTGTTCCTAATTACTCGATCATTTTCGACTCCGTACGTGCATTTGAAGATTCATCTTCAAATATTTCTGCTCATTCCTGCGACTTTGCCACTCTTCGCATACGCTCTCTTATCCATAATCGTCTTGCAAATCATTCCATTCGTATCGATCTGCTCTCGGTCCCTGGTCATAAGGGAATTAAAGGTAACGAATTGGCAGACTCCCTGGCTCGGTTTGCTGCACCATCCCGCCACTTTCTTGTTAAGATTCCTGTTTCCAACCCGATTCCTGTATGTAAAATTTCCATTCTAGACTTTGGTCAGATATTTATGTTCCCTCCTTCTCCAACAAGCAGTCCCGTTATCTGTCCATGCAGCCGAATTTTTCTGTTCAGCCTTGGTTTTACTATTTACCTTCACTTCATCGTTTCGCTGTTGAACTCCAGTCTTTTACCTTTATTACGCTTTCGTTTTCTTTTGTTTACCTCCCCAAACTGTCCTTTTCATCCTACTTAAGAGGCTATTTGTAATTCTAATCATATCCTTTTTGAATGTCCGTCCCTCTCGATAGAACATGCTTTCGTTTATTCTAATTTACTATCTCTCGAGCTTCCTACTCCTTATTGCGTCTCCTACACCCTATCATTTCCCTTGTTGTTCATTGTTTCAGTTCTTTCTACATTTATTCTGTCAATATCTGATTATGTCCGTGTTTTAACCATTCCTCCTTCATATTGTTTCTGAGCGGAGATCCTTTGTCGACGTGCTCAAACAAAAAAAAAAAAAAAAAAAACAAAATGGTGATATAAGAATTACAATAATATCACCACTTAAGGTATAGCACTTTGAACTTTATTTTTTATCGGGAGTAATTATCTTTTACTTTTTAGTGCATTTTTACTAAATTTTTATAATAAATCTTGAAGTCGGTATTTTTTTTTTAAAGCAAAAAACATTTTTTTAATTCTTACGAATTTCCATAACGAACAACGGTCGATCATCACTATTTGGTCTGCTGCGCGATATTTTTATTATTTTTCATACATGCCTCATATATAATGAGGCGCTAGTTTTTACTTCTGTCCATTGCGGGAAAATTAATAGGTGTCGATCCCTTACAGGTATGCGCTTTTCTCATACGACGTTATCCAGTGCAATTTCATACACTGCGCTCCTAGGAGCAGTAATATTCAAACAGGTTAGCTTAAATTTTCCCCAAAATCAGCTACAGCTTCAGTCTGTGCCTTGCTTTAAGTAACATATCTTTTCTATCGTTCTTCGTACAACCAGGCGTCCCCCCGATCATATGCAATGATTCGCTATAAGATAGATTTTCTAGTATTGCCGTACCGTTTTCACTTTCACGTTAAATTCGCTTCGGCTTCGACAGTACGCGTATTTTGTGACATTAATTTCTGTCTGTATGTTTTTGTATGGAAAATTAAAAAACTTTCTATTCAACCGTAGAAACATCAGATCGGAAAACATTTATCTCGATTATAAAAAGGGAGGGGAAAGAGTGAAACAAGTGCGAACTAAATGGAGCAGAGAATTTCTTAAAAGCAATGACGAAAAAAATGGAACTAAATGCATTATAAAATCGACTGGCAGAAAAATCTTTCGTTATGAAAATAAACATGTATGCGGAGATTTTGTAGATAGAAGTATAGAATCGGGCTGCGGCATTGCTGAAACAACCAAACTCATCTACTCTGAAGAGATATTAATGAAGATGACGCTGGCAAAAAGTCTTTAGGGAACGGATCCGTATGTACAGATCGGTGTACTTTTTGAAGTGAAACTTCTTTAGACGCGCCTTATATATAAATAAAAATATATGGAGAGTTAACATGAAAAACGAACGAGCAAGCGTATATTATGAATAACTAAAGTATTAATAAATATATCTAAAAATTCGTAATAGACACGTAGCCAGTAATATATTAAAATTTATGTTGCACGTTATTGCATATGTATATAAATAAAAAAGGAAAATATATTTATTAGAACTTAAAATAACAAAAAAATTAATCAAACATAAAAAATGTATATAATGAATCGGAAAAGGAAAACCATCGAGCATATATAGAGAAAGAGAAAAAAATGAAAACGAAAATGAAGATTCTCAAAACGCATATAAAAAATTAGTGTGAACTATTAAAGTTAGATGCGCAGTTACAAATGTATGAGTAACTGCCGCTTGCGTTTTCTTCGACATAACGTAATAATAGTTCTATCTTTTTTCGTTTGCTTCCTTTTCATGTGCGAACAGTTACCTTGATAGCTACACTAAGTTTGTAGGACTGTATATATACATATACATATATATATATATATAAACTCGGCCATTTTGGCCTCGCAAGGGGCTGTGCCCCTTAACCCCTCTTGCTTTCACTTCTGTCTCTTTCTCTTCTATACTTTGTATAAAATGATCAAAATTTACAACGTAATTCTTACTGGCATCAACACAAAAACAAAATAACATAACCACAAAAGTCCTATTCTAACATTTAACTTTCATTATATAAAATTAAGACATTTTTTCGTTACATTTTTCGTTACATATTTCATTACATAAAATTGTGACATTTTTTAAATAACAATAACAAAAATCCTATAAAATATAACAAACGTTACATAAAATTGGGACATTTTTTTGGGACATTTTTTCCTAAGAATTACAAATAAATTTATTAGAACTTAAAATAGAATCGGAAAAAGAAAAGCATCGAGCATGTAGAGAGAGAATGCCCATGATCTCAAAGGAACTGTAACTGAAGCAAGCCGCATTTTAATCTTAACACTGCATTACACGCGCTGTATCTCACAGATACATAGTTCAGCGTTCTTCATCACTAGTTAGGCGTGTGGAGAGGGATGTCGTCCCCCATCCTCCTATTCCTTCAGCTCGGTTTGCTTGACAGTCAGTCGAGCAGTGGTGGCCTCCCTGTGCAGTTGAAGGGGTGCTTAAGCGCTACGTATCTCACTGATACGGCGCGTGCTAAAATGTAAGTATTCCGTATTGTTTGATTTTTTTAACTTAACCCTTTACTTTTTCTTAGTATAAGTTGTGATCCTTTGTGGTTACCGGTATTTTTCACTATTCGAAATGTTACTGGAATCAATAGACAAGTCATTTGTCTTGGGTATGGACAAAACGTCCCACTTCGCCGAGTTTTTCTTCGTGAAGTCGAGAATGAGCTCATATGATATCAATTGTTAGTGTAATTGCAGCTCAAAAACTTGCCATATGGCCTCACGACTTCGAGAACTTCTTCCAAATGATCAAATAGCGCAGGCTTCAAGCAAGTCTGCAGCTACTGATGCTGATAAACAGAAACGCTGCCAACCTTGCTGGGACGATAATAAAACGACCAGGCACACAAGATATACGTGCAGTGTTAAGAGAAAGGTGGATGAATACTGACGATAATATCGACATACGAAATTTCGGTTGCATCGTGAAACTTAAATGCTACAACGTTCCAACAGGAGAGGTTTCAGTTTAACTTTATTAGAAACGATAAGTTAAATATTGTTATTTCTAATATTGATATGTCAATACACACAATGCTACGCAATTAGATTTTGGTCAAACAGATGTTGGAAATATATATGTACTGTTCAATGTAAGACGGAAGATGGAAAAGAAATAAATATTATCGTCGTTTATATTTCTCCAAATTAAAGGGTCTACGATATAATTAAATTTATACATAGAAGATTACTTTCCCTTTCACTCCCGATGGTTCAAGGTTATTAAAAGAAACTTTACATACACTTCCAATGATATTAGCTAGAAAGTTCAACGTCAATTTCGCATCAGACGATTCTTTGTTTTTAATAGAATTTCATCAAACCGAACTTCAATTATTAATAATAATCCAAATGAATCAACGACAAAGTACGGAACTACCATTGATGCAGTATTTTCTAGACATGTATTGTGATAAAATTACATCAAAAACTTATATTTCATATTTTAGTTACCATTAAAATAAAACAAATACATTAATAATTTTTTATTTGTTTTTGTTTTTCTTCAAGTGTGAAACTTTACAGATATGTGTTTACGAGAACCACAGATCTCCCCCCATTTGGTTTTTTTACTCTTGGTAAATTCGTACTAATACTATAACTTTAAATCGAAGTTGGAGAAAATGCCTTTAAGTTTCACTCCTGCTCTGTGCCTCGAGAGCACATTCCTTTTTTTTGTTTTTTTAAATTGAAGTATACTTCATTAAACATACCCTTCAAAAACTACTACCCGCACTTCACTCAGTCATTCCACCCTCTCGCGTTGTGTGACATTTTATAATTTGATTGTAGGTATAATGTACACCTATATTAACGACTTTGTTATTCATATGCTGCGTGTAACAAAAAATTCTGTAACGTTTTTACATTATTTAGAAACTTCGTTTTTCTAGCATTATTAAGAATAACGGTGGGGAAATGGATTACAGAAGTTTTTCGAAAAGTTAGTTTTTTACGAAAAAAAAAAAAAAACATAGTCGACTGAAACCGGTTCTTCTATAAGAATTATAGTAAACTATCATCTGAGTGTCGGTAAGTCCGAAGTATCGAGTCTGAAGCGTCCTTTACATTGTGCTCCTCAGCAACATTGTGATTACGTGGCTAGTACGGACAAAATCCATTATAACTCAACCAGCGCAGAAACTATTAATTATATTGCAATCATTCTCGTTCAAATAATCAATTAATCGATATTTATTTTAATATTTCAATGATGTTATACGCAAAACTATTCGTTCCTTTGCTGTTTATTTTTTGTTTTTTATTTTTGCGATTTACCTGGAGGAAAATAATTTGCACCTTTTCTGCTTCCATAGTTTATTCGCACAGTAGTGAAAGTGAACGAGGAGAAAAAAGACTGTGGTCCTTCTTGTTTTCCTCATTAAGACGTTCCGTTGTTATTATCTCCGTTATTCACTCTCGCATTCTTAAGCTATCTAACGTTTTCGTTGTTCGTTAGTTTCTTCCCCGCACTGTCCTCTCCATTCAGATGATGCCGTTGCCGTTGTTTTTGATTCTTTGATTATGTGTCTATTAGCACCTGTTCCATATTCATAGCTGAATCGATGGCTATACTACGTTTCATTATTTTCATTTTCTCTAATCACTTATCCCTTAAATTCTCGATTATATCTAACTCCATGACCGCCCTCTATCCATTCTCTCCTACCTGATCATTCCCATGATTTTATTATTCTCTATATACGTTTGCTCATTCACGTGCTTTTTCCCCTCCATTCTATTTAAATTGATTTTCTGTGGTTCCAAGTCATTCGGGCATTCGTGGTAATGAAGCGGCGAATTTTTTGGCTCGGTTTTGTTGCTTCCTCTCATCTTTTTTCTTAAGAAAAATCGCATTCTCTAATCTTCTTCCGCTGTGTAAAAGTTTTCATCTTAGATTTTGATCGAATATGTTCCCTTTTTCCCTAACGATTGTTGTCTGTTCAACCTAGTTTTCTTGCCAATCCGTGGTTCTTTTTGTTTCTTTCACTTCGTCCTTCCGCTGTTGTTTGTCTCCGTTATTCATCTGCGTTCTTAAGCCGTACTCTATTATCTTCCTCCCGTTTTCATTTTCCGTTGGTTTCCTCTCTGTATTGTCCTCGTCACTCAAACGAAGAGCGTGTTTGCGATATTGATCACGTGTTTATAACTGTTGTTGGTCTCTCTTTCTGATGAGTGTTTTACTTTTTTATTCCAGTTTGCTGTGGCTTTTATTCTCTTATACTTTTTTCCTTCTCTACACATAACTCTCATTATTTGTTCCCTTCTACTAGCAATATCTGACCGCATCAAGATGGAATTGATTCCTTCCCTTTCTAATTGTATCCGGGTACTTCAATTGGAAAAATCGAATGAAGTAAAACATTAAAAATTAAAAATCACAGCGAAAAAGAATATTTTAAAAATTCCAACTGAAAAAAATCATTTCGGGAGAGAATAAGACACTCCCCCCCCCAGACTCTCTTATCGGCACAGCCCTGATAACCAACGGTAAAACTTATATAGTCGGCACTGGCCAATTTTTAAAAATATAGAGCGTAAATTTTACAACACTATACTCACAGTACGATTTTTTTGTAAACAAAATTATGTCGCATTTAATATCATACATTGACATGCAAGAATTCAAATGAGCCTCTAGATTAAATTGATAGGTATTAAAATTTGTCGTAGTAGATCGCGAATCCTATCAGTATTTTTTTACATTTTTCCAATTATTCCTTTATTAAAATAGAACTAGTATACAAGCATCGCGTTATCTTCTTATGCGATGCTTCTGAAATTTGCTACTCAACCTTACCGGAATCCTTACCGGAATTTTTGTTGGTCGCACCTTATCTTTACGACACTTTTAACAAATAAGTTTTTCTTTTTAAACTTAAATTGTAAAAGTTGCATGCTTTATGCAGCAGATTAAGAAAGAGTTCTTTTGTCTTTACACGGTTTTCTTTCTTTTTGTGGGAGCTTATGAACTTTAATCTAGCGCAAGAGGAATTTTCTTATATTGTTAATTTGCAGAATCGAGATTCAAACCAAATCCTACACTAACGAAACACCACTGCGTGCTGTCTTTGCAGAGTTTGTAATAATCTTGTACAAAGCCAAGCCGAAGAAATAAAACAAAATAAATTAAAAAGTTCTCAGTGAACCTACATTATATCAGTCGTACCATCGGCAATTGCATTTTTTGTACTCTTTATGTAGTTCGTTGCGAATAAAAATAGTTATATCTATACTAAACTATTTTCCATATTTTTGCACACTGCCTACCTGACAATGAATTAATTTTATACGTACATACATACTTATACATATTTTTATATATATATATGTATATATATATATATATATATATATATATATATATATATATATATATATATATATATATATGTAAATGTTAAATGTATATTGAACTTTTGTTTTTTCAGCCGGACATTCCTTCCTTTTATAATTTTTTTCATTTAAGTATCCCGTTCACCGACTACACTAAAGAATAAACAACATTTTCCTCAACTTTTTCTTTTTTTATAGCGACAGTTTCACGACTCTTTTTTTTCCTTTTATTTGTTTATATTAAAATAGTAAAAATATTATGCCGTTCTTTAAACAATTTTTTTCAGAGTCCGTTTAACTTTTACTGATTCGATCTCGTTGTTGAAAGGCAAATCGATTTTTTTTTTTTTTTACTATGGGTCCGTCAGCGAGGACATTAGCCTAAGAAATAGGAATAAAGAAAAAATCAGATTTTTATGCGGCGTGAAACATTCAACGAGAATGTGTCAAGCGCCTGGATGACAGAAGGAGAAGGAAGGGAAAGAATAAATGCAGCACAATAGGGAGTAGGAACATTATTTGATAAGAGAGAGGAGTAAAAGGAAGATTGTTCAGATGAAAGTGATGAACATTCGAACATTATGTGATCAGGATCACATACATGTTGACTGTTAGGAGAATGTAAAGGACAATATGGAGATGCCGCGAGAGAGAATCGGAAAAGCGACGAGGGAAGTCAGCTGTGCCCAAAGCGGAGGCGGCATATTGCCGAGATGCTGGAGCGATGCATAAAAGAGAAGTAATGTTCTCACGAAGTTTACAACCAAGATACATTGAGAATAAACCAATAGGAATCAATCAGATAAAAAGTGATATTTCAGTTAGGCGGTTTTCCTGGCGGATAATCTGAAAATTATAAGAATTAACAGCATAGAATATAAATTTAGAGTAGAGTCGTCTTTGAAACACTTCCTTTACAACTTTTAGTCCAACTTAAGTTTGAAAAAACTACATCAAACTACAACGGGCATTGCGTTTTAACATTGTTGCGAGAATTAAGTGTACGCTAATGATAACTAATCCTTAGACCGAGTTTCATGCTACACTGAAATCGCGAAATGTACGCTTCCCATGTTAGCGAAGGAAATATTCGGCATTCCTCTGCATTCGTTTTTATGTTAGTTGAATACATAATTATGTGTCATGTTAGTCTAGCATCAGCGACAAACTTTCACTATTCCGCCTTAAAACTTGATATGTGCATTTTTCAAAATCCGATGCCTGAAATTTAAATTTTCTACCTTTCCTGGCAAAAATACGTCAGTTGAAAAAAAAATAGTAAACCCACTAACTGCTATACAGAACTGGCTGTGGTTTCTCGCAGTTTTATAACATATATATATATAAAGTCGCTCCTTCGGGACTCGGAAGGAGGCAAACCCCCTTTACCCCCAAGTCTCTCTCTCGGAGTCGTATCGCTCAATTTCGAGCATCTCGACTTCCTATTTGTACACTAGTTGTACAGAATAGGCAGCGCTCATGGCAATTGCTATACGCAACGCGAGTGTATGCACGCAAGAGTTCTTCTATAATTCTTATAGAAGAGTAAACTTTTTCATTGGCTACGCGGTTGACAACATTTTTTCATTACATATTTCCTTACATAAAATTGTGACATTTTTTTGGGACAAATTTTGTGATAGGACACTTTTCCTGATGACCCTTGGCGTAAAAATGACGTAGCCATTAATATATAAATACATATGTATATAGGCAAATATAACTGAGAAGTAACAACAGGAAGAGGACTTGTTAATATATATTTATATTAAAAAAAATTTTAATCTTTTCTAAATACCTTTTCGTTTTTAGAAGATAGGACGAGCACGCGGAAGACTTTAAAATCACCTTATTTGTTATTTGCATAATTCGCTTAATTCATTCTTTAATAAGGAAAGATTCATTCCTACCTTTTTTATTCTTCAGGTTCGCTGTCTCGCTTTTTACCAACCAAACTACCTCAAAGAAATCTCGCTGCATCACTTAAGAGCTCCTTCTCGATTCAATATTTCCCCTACGTTATCGATTTTTTCCTACACTCCACCGAAAAGTACTTTTTAATTAGGATTTTTTTTTTTTTTTAATTTGTTTTTATCACTTAATAACCCCGCTATAAAACTAAAAAAGGTGGCGGTGGGTGGCCAAAGGGATCAACTGAAACGATCGCGTTGGGAGAATAATTGGTTCAGCGTCTACGACCAATCGCAGCGTTCACGTTAATGATGTCGCATAGAATTTCGCAACAGCAGCGACTTTCTTAGCAACAGTAGTCGGAAAATCTGCACAGTCAGTTGTCAAACGGGAAAAGATCATCAAGCACAGCCGTTGTCAAATTCTGCAGACTGTTGGCGGACTATGAAAGTTTTCCTCCTAAATTACACACTGATGTGAAATGGGAAGAAGGAAAAATCGAAAATCGTCGACTAATCCGGCGGAAAAGAGGGGGGGGATGGAGTGAGCGGCGGTTCGGGCGGGCGCCTTTATCGATGCTGCTGACGATACCGTTCCAGAGTTAAATGTTATTCTGTCACTTTTGTGACACTTCGGACAGCGCCGATAAAGACTACAACTCCGAAAGCCGAATGTAATAAAACATACATCGGAAGGCTCGACGCACGTACGTGTAAAGTGTACTGGTCGATGTACGTGTGTATGTGCGAGCGGACACATAAATTCTATTATTTTACACTCATAGTTACATATTAATGTATGAATATACCTGTTGGCCGCGTATGACAGCGTATAGGCATCAGCTCCGTAATAAATCTATAGGCGCGTACACATACGTAGCCGGCAGCCGGGTATTAATGTAATATACACCTCTATATGAAATTAAGGTAAACTTCGAAAACGTGCTTTTACCAACTGTACGCAAATTCGAACCAGTCGCATAGCTTCGCATGCGGCGCAACCTATCGATAGACATTTAACATCGCAAGAGCTATCTCCGCGCACTCGGAGACTTACCTCTATCTTTGCACTGACATTGCACGTCTATATGTGCATACGGCATTAGCTCGGTCTTTGACACAGTACGTAAGGGCACTACTGCAGCGCCGACATACGCACACACGCGCGCTCCGGCCCGCTAGCATTATGCGTGTGTTTCTTTGTCGGCGGATATGCCCGACTCTTCTCGCAAGCGTTAACAACACAAATCATTTTTATTATTTCAAAATCGCTCCATCTTGGCACTTCAGCTCATTCGTTCGGCACATAATAACTTCGCAAAAACTCATCATTAACCGCCCTTAATCCATTATTATTAATACACAGTCCAACGGCTCGGCATTGCTAAAAAATAATCCAACTACGCACATCGGTTCGGTAATTCGTAATTTCTGAAAGGCAAAACTTTCTTCTACGACAGCCTAGTTGCAATCCAATACTAGAACAATTCTCGATAGCGATACAGATTTGTTGTCGTAGCAGCGATTCAAGTGGTAGCGGTTCTTTTTCTTCCTTTTAAAGCTTACGAATGTGTGTTAAAATTCCCGCGACGTTACTAAAGTGACTGTAATCGTATGTAACCGCGAGCTAATTGTAATCGTGTGAGCTAAAGTCGCCCCAGTTGTACAAGGGAGGCTATTATTCGAACAAATGCATTGCCACTGAAGTGACTCCGCCGTACTAGAACAGTCTTATGTTTATATTATTGTTTCCGTATGATAAAAACCAACTCCCCAATAACAAACAAAATATGAACGGGGTAGAAATAATTTATATAACAATAAATTAAATAAATACCCCCTTACTTACTTAGGAACGTTTTCGGGTATAACCCATCATCAGCTAAAACTTAATCAAAACTCAAAACACACTGGAAAGAATATGAGAAATACATATAGTAACTGTATAATAGGAGGAACAAACACAGATGGTATAAAAATCAGTAGTGTGAAATTACTAGATTTTTATTATACACCTACATTATTGTTTCTGTCCTGATCTTTAGTATAAAGCGTCGGATTTTTTGTTATTAATTTAGCCATAATTTTTTTCGAACGGTTTTAAAACATTTTATTAAATAAAGCCATATTGTTTTCCGGATTGGGGGGGGGGGATGAATAAAAATACCGTGAATATATAATTACCTAAAAAGAGTATTAGTACTGCTCGTAATTTTTTTTTTTTTTTTTTTGTCAACTTTAACTACTTTTCTTGCCTATCTTGATTTAAAATCGGCACACTGTGCAGGTGTATTCTTTTAATATTTGTCAGGATCATTTCCATTCTGATGATGCAGTTATTTGCGACGCCGATCATGTGTTTTTTCATCTCTTTTTGTGGAGCATTTTGTATTCTTATTTGCTGAGGCTTCTTGGGCTTCCTTATTGTGCTTCTTCTTATACCCTGTCTTTACCTTCCCCACTAGAGTTATTCCTGCTATTTGTTCATTTTTATTAAAGATTTCTGAGATCGGATTAAAATATAACCGACTTCTTTTCTTTGTATTTGTTTCTGGGTAACATTGGTTGACGAACCCAAAACAAAATAAAAATAAAAAAAAAAAAATATTTGTCAATATTTCAGCGATGATTTTTTTTTTTTTTTTTTTTTAGTCTCCGGTAAAATCCAAACTCTTCGATTCCCGGATAATTTTAATGTTTAATTTTCTTCCCGCAATAAATCAATATTTTGATTTTCAAGCTTTGCACCGGTATATATTTAAACGATTCAAGTTGTCAGACTGCCAAATTTGGCAAATTCGACATTTGTGATCGGCATTCAGAAATCCCCCACTCAAAAGCATATTCTTGCTAGGCCTCTGATTCAACCATGCCGTTTAAATTTATTTACGTATATCGAAGTGTTACGCTGAAACAAATATCAAAAAACCGGTGATGCACAAGCACAGTACGTTAAGTAAATGAAAGTAACTCGCACTGATAGGAATCGTGCGGTGACGAGGTCGTAGGAAGACGACACTTTTAAATCGGCAAATCAGCCTAAAAACAATTTATAAGCCCCGCTGATAACGAATATTACCGAGGTCAGAAGCGATTTTGTCCGATAAAAAGGGCTAGAGAGAAATTTAACCCATAAGTAGAAGTGAATATAGAAATATACTGTTACGCAAAATTCACTGCGACTAAAATATACAGCGTAAAACATACAAGCGAGAAATAATTAAATTAAAAACGAATTTTCAAAATTAATAATTAAATGTTAAATAAAAATTTGAGCATCGGCTGATTTCGATAAATTGATCCCCGGTTTCATCTGATATCTGATTTCATTCGATGTCCGATTTCATCCGATATCAATCTATTTTCTTTTTTATATCGATTCTCGGTATTAAATATGTGTTTTATTATACGGTTGTTTTGATAGTTTATGCTCGATATTAATTCGATTCTTGTATGTAGAAAAATTAACCCGGTACAACAAAAATTAGCGATTCGTCGAATGCAAAATGTATTCCCCGATTAAGAGCAAAAAAAAACAAAAAAAACAAAAAAGTTATTTAGATACCCGCAACATTGATTTTAAGAAAATTATGAAAGTTCCCGTACACACGAATAATTTATTAAAACCGTTTTCTTTTTGCGTAATCTGTTTCAATCTTGCTAAAACGATAATCCCGTTACCTGCGCGCATGTATTTTTATATTTCTTTCTGAAGAATGTATTAAGGGCGGCACAACACAATGTAACTGCACGTAAGGGGCCAGTAGTATTTCGTTTTTCTTTGTACATTTGCTCATTAGAAAGAAAAAAAAATTACCAATATTCACGTCAGTTATCTACACATTAATATTTGTATAACCTATACAGGCCAAGAGAAACAGTTTCGTTCATATTATGTACGACGCTAATTTAAGCAACACATACGTTCCAAAAGTGTATTTGCGAAATCGTACAAACAGAAATTTCCCTTGCCCTCCCCCTTTCGCACCGTAATTTCTTTTTTTATTCTATTTCCTCAATTTCTAATCGTTTCTTAATATAACCTACGAGTCTTCGCGATAGGCGGCACACGCTCCACAACGTGCTCAGGAAAAATCAGAAGAAAATGCGAATATTTTAGAATTAAAAATATGAAATTCAAAAAACATTTTAGAGTTAACGTTTGTTTCGGTACAAATGCAACTTTGCGACTCATCGCTGACAATGAAACAAAATTTCGAAGGTACTACGCGACCACTGTTTTCGTTCGTATTATAGCCGAGTACAGACCGAACCCCAAGTCGAAATTGTTAGCTTTTTTCATTACTTTCGACTAGAGACACTATTTTCGACCAGGAAATTTAACATCTTCACTATAATTTCTTTCACTTTGTAATTTTGCGAGTATTAATTGCACATTAACTGACTTTATCTAGTATTTTTATATTGTCAATGGGCCCCGCTGATTTTTTTATTTAATTCCGGGGTGAACTGACATTCTAACTTGCCAACACCTTAGCTATATGAAGATATTCTCGTTAGGTGTAAAAGCTGATTTTCTTTTTATTTTTATTCCTTTTTTTGTTTTAAAGTTACTATTTAGACCCTTACGGATTACGGCGCCAATCATAAAAAATGCATTCGATTTTTAAATAAGAATTCGATAAACCCAAATTTCGCCATAAAAATTAGCACCGCGTGTGCAAAAACATTTTTCAAAAGAAAAATTCTACAAACCATTTTTTCTGCTTAAACGCATTTAAATCGGTGTAAAAGCCTCGGGGTAAAAAAAACAAAAACAAACAGATTCTCTATTTTCTCTATTTCGAATAGGCAGGCATTATATAATGAAAAAACGTTGTACAATAGGCAAAACCTTTAAGCGGATTGTTGAATAGTATGATTAACATTCTGCAAACAGACGGATAGCGAAACTATTTCAAAGCCTATACATAGACGGAAAAAAACTTTAAAATGATATTAAAGTGCGTGAAGATGCAGTCCCGAAATTATACAAAACGACATTTCAAGAAGCTTGACAGCTTCGATTATAAAAATTATATTACACTTTTACACGCGCGGTAATTTGGGAGGGAAATTAAAAAACTGTGAATCGTTTTTTTTTTGATTTTACTGATACAAATCTTCAAAATTGTCGTCCAGAACGAACTTAATTTCTTGACCTGAAAAAAGGAAAAAAGTTTTCGACATCATCAAGAAGAGCATTACGGAGGAGAATTTTCATTTGAAACTATTGTTACGAATACCGTACACGCCTACGACTGATAGTTCACAATTTAGTCGGATTGCCGAGTGTAGTCAGCGGTTATTTTTAATTCTAGTATCTACATCGGCGTCCTATTATAAATTATGCTTTCCGCGTGTTGGTTAATTCCATTGTTAGTTCCCATTGAATCGATTTTAATTTTAAATTTTGCATCATACAAAAAACCTTCGGCATGTTCATCCTTTTTTTTGTACCGTGAATTAAGCGAGCTATAACTTCAACGAGAACTTGTGTAAAATCGCTGTTACAAATACTACTCTATTTCGTTCTAATTCATTGTAGCTTTGCTGATTAGTTTTCTCTCGTGTGCTACTATGAAAATGACGTATTGGAATTTCTTTAAATGTTAATCTGTTTGTTCGATCACAATAGTTAGAATAGAGTTTGGAAAATTTTCGCCATTTAAAGCGACCGAGAAATCAACTCTGGCCAGATAGTTCGACATACTCCGTTCAAAACTGATTACCGGATTTAATTCAATAAACGATTATATGCCATCATAATATAAAAGCGTTGTAATGTGTTACTGCCTCGAAAAAAAAAAAAGAAAAAAAACCAGAAAAAAGCAAAAAGAAAAAGCGATATTGATACGGTAGCGATATACATAAGCATCAGGGAAAGCGCGGTTGAGTGACTCTTAATAGTTCATTAATGAACATCATCCCCTACTAAACAATTCTGAAGGTCGGGCTATAGTAGGCCATCCTGTTTGTTCTACTAGCAGATGAGATTGTTTTCAAGACAAGGATAATAATTTATGAATTAGATTGACATCAAACACACGTAAACAAGCTCGCGCGAACTGGAAATATATTATAATGCGTGAAACAGAACGAAAAATTAACCGACCTGTTTCGTACATACTTCTCTGATGAACTCAAAATAACGGTATGGAGTGCTATTAAATAATCTTCTAATAGCCGAAAAAAAAAGAAAAAAAGGGAAATAGAAAAAACTCAGCAAACTGAAAGTAATTAAAAATAATTACACGTGGGAACTAATATTATAAAACTACTCTTTCGCAGTGAAAGCGATTATGGTTGCTTAGCATACGTAGATCACGATGTATTAACGGCTGTGATGTTTAAGCCGGAGTTAAATATAAAAAATTCGTGTAACGTTTTTTTGCGAAATACGCTGAAACGTTTTCGCATCGGATCACGTGCTGTGTAACGTTTACTTTGTAACATCTTTTTATCATGCTACGTTTATTTTATTTGACGAAAAATGGCACAGTCAATTAAAATCAACTCTCCTATAAGAAAGACTATCCTCTCATCTGGTGGTCCTGGGGGTGTCCCCGTAGCGAGTTCGAAGACCGAGTTTTATTATGTATATATTTCGGGCGCGCGTGTGTGTGTGTGTGTGTGAACCTCTCTATACAGGTGTATGCTGTCCGAATCGCATCGTACGAAATTAGATAAGAATACCGGTCGACATGGGAATTCCGATTAATATAATTTTACAGCGGTGACGGCCGAATCGGTTTTCGAATGGTAGAAGGAAAAAAATGTAGAAAGTTGTACCGTATTTAACGGGGCTTGAACGTCTGCCCAAGTTCTTCTTCTTTTTAACTGATGCAGCTACAACGCCGCTTAGTTAATGTTCGTACGTGAAAAATCTGAAAAGTTTAAATAGCACGTATTCCGTTACATTGCAAGTAGTTGAATAATAGTTGTAAAGATTAATTAGACGTGTATCCCCAGCAACCCGTCGCATAAATAGACACCTGCGATCATATTCTTTTTTTCAGCCGACCATAAAGACAATGTCGGATTAAGTAAAAAGATCGTTGCAACTATGAAGAAAGTAAAATAGTAAATAATTAATAACAGTAATAATGATAATAACAGTAATAATGATAATGATAATAATAATAATAATGATAATAATAATAATAATAATAATAATAATAATAATAATAATAATAATAATAATAATAATAATAATAATAATAATAATAATAATAATAATAATAATAATAATAATAATAATAATAATAATAATAATAATAATAATAATAATAATAATAATAATAATAATAATAATAATAATAATAATAATAATAATAATAATAATAATAATAATAATAATAATAATAATAATAATAATAATAATAATAATAATAATAATAATAATAATAATAATAATAATAATAATAATAATAATAATAATAATAATAATAATAATAATAATAATAATAATAATAATAATAATAATAATAATAATAATAATAATAATAATAATAATAATAATAATAATAATAATAATAATAATAATAATAATAATAATAATAATAATAATAATAATAATAATAATAATAATAATAATAATAATAATAATAATAATAATAATAATAATAATAATAATAATAATAATAATAATAATAATAATAATAATAATAATAATAATAATAATAATAATACGAAATAACAATTACAAGAATTTGATTTTGCTGTAGAATATTATATATGCGCATACGTATAACTGAGAAATTGAGTGTGCGAATTAAACTTCTCTTATTCGTCGCCGGAATCTGTTTTGTCTCCGTATGATCGCAACAATATACTTTGCACTATAATTGTGGTGGTGCTTGTATCACGAGTTGTAGCAGATTTCAGTAGTGCATTCTTATCCAGCGTGATAACCGATAAAAAGTCATAAAACAATATATATGTATATTAAAATTTATGTTTATCTATACAGCTGCAAGAAAAAAAATCGTACAGCCTGTTCTATAGTAGCTAGAGAGTTAATTTTTTTCTTAATCGGGCGTATTTTCTTCGTGAGATCATAAAAAAATTATAAAACCTTCAAAATTTTTAAATTAAAGGGTCCAAATTTTAAAAAAGTGTGAAAATCGAGTTTTAAGAAATTTTTTCCCGGAAGATCGCACAGGCCGATTCTATATGAGTTACGGTATCGATTTTCTTTTTAACCAGCAGAATATAGGAAAATAATAAAATTCAAAAAGTTTCGATATTTAGGCACCGAAATTCGGGAAAATACATTCTTAAAGCGGTGAGCTGGAAACTAAAAAAAAAAAAAAAAAAAAGTTCACAGCCCTTTCCATGGAAGCTAGAGAGGCTTTTTTTAAAATGATGCATATCAATCACTAGAATATAGGAAAAATACGAGACGCGCAAAATTTTAAAATCAAAGAGCCGAAATTATGAAAAGTGTGAAAATCAACTTTTAAGTAAAAAATTGTTAAAACATTCCACAGCCGGTGGTTATACATGAGTTACGGTATTGATATTCTTTTTAACCTGCATACTAAGCTCTCCAAAAAGAATTAAATGTATCACAATTCCCGACAACGCCCTGTCAAGGGTATTCTTCTTCTTTGGTCGTAATCCCCCGAAGGAATGTCGTGACCATTACACTACAGCATCTTCAATTTTTTTCCGCCATTGTATTCGATCATCCACCATCCGTTTACATTCGATAATTGATTTTTCCTTTAATAAATTTCTAATTATATCCGTCCATTTAATGTGTTGTTTAATCTTCCTCTTGGACATGTTCCCTGCACTTTCCCATCAATTATTAATTGTAGCATGGAGTGTTCGTTACGCATGGTATGGCCAAAGAACCGCAATATACTTAATGAAACATCGCCGGATAATCTACGCTTAATGTCGAGTGTGTGTAAAATGGAAGCATTCGTTTGCTTTGCTGTCCAGGCTATCCGTAACATACGTCTCCAAACCCACATTTCGAAGCTATCTCTATACGTTATTTATCTTTTGCCTTCACCGTCCATGTCTCTGCCGCGTACATAAATACAGAGAACACCAAACTTCGTACTATCTTATTATTCACCGTAATTGTGAGAGAAGAGTCGCGCCATATTCTATTTAACCGACTCATTGTATTCCGGGCTAGTCGTACTCTTCGTTTTATTTCGCCCGTTAAAGTGCCTTTCTCTTCAATAAGAGATCCCAAATATGCACTGTTTCATAATCTTGGATTTGTTTTTCTGATTCCGGTATTAATTTACCTCGATCCATTAACATCAGTTTTGATTTATTCTTATTTATCTTTAGTCCGTATTTTGTGCTTATCTAGTCGGTCCAGTAATATTCTCATATCGCCGACAGAGTTAGTTATAATCGTTAGATCGTCTTCAAAGCGTAAATTATTATTGATCCTTCCACCAATCAGCCTCCAATCCGTCCAGTACTTGCCTCATGATGTACTCACCGTAGAGGTTAAAAAGTAGAGGCAACAGGACACATCCTTGTCGTACTCCTTTTTCCGTCTTAAATTTTCCTGACATTATATCCTTTTCAATATGCACTGTATTTATATTATACTCGTATAATTGCTTTATTAGATATACCAGATGCTTCGGAATTCCCGACTTTACTTTTACTTTACCTTCCTCCCTCACACATATTACCCCGTTAGCGGTTTCAGTTTTTCAGATATTTTAATCTAAATTTCACTTTTTAATTGACGTACCGGTGTCTTCTTTTAAAAAAAAAAAAGTATGTGTGAATGCTGCAATCTTCATGAAAATTTACAAAGTAACACAATTTAAAGTCCAAAGATACTGGGCAGACCAACCCCACCTAGTATATTATATATATATATATATATATATATATATATATATACAATGAAACTCGGTTCCTTGGCGAAGTGAGTTTTTCCTACGTAATGATCATGTATTAAAAGCACAACACATATACATAAATATAAAGATGTGTATGTGCGTGGGTGTGTATAAAATTGATCCTTTGGACCTCGCAACAATATTAACACCTCCTGGACGGACCCCCATATGATATAAGTCTTCTATAATATAATTCTTGTATAGAAGAGTCAATTTTCATTTGACTGCGTCATTCTTCGTAGAATAATAATAATAATAATAATAATAATAATAACACATTTTTTTCCTCCATGAAGAACACAACACAATTTTTACACAGGCAATAAATTTAATTTATCGCTGGCATAGTAATTTCTATTACAACTTTCAAAAGACACTTCTATAATATAAAAACGTTACATGATTTTCAAGTAACGCAAAAACGTAACAGAATTTGTAAGCCGTACGAAATTAATTTTTTTTATTACTTTCCGAATTTGTTTACGAGTGTAAATTCGGTTAGACAGCGCTAAGGAAAAAATGGCCCGAGCGTATTTTCGAGATTCGGTAAATTATTAAATGCATCGTGAACGCGTGTAAAATAAAAGTGAAAGTCTGTATGTCATTAATTTCTGTTTAGTCAGCACTGCGGAGGAATTTCCGGCCGGTGCTACTATTTTAATAGCGAAATTACATAATTAAAGGTGCTGACTCCGGGCAGTAATCACCCACTTTTCTTCAAGCAGACAAAATCTCAGGCATTAAAATGAATTTCTATCGAAACTGGCGCCATTTCAATTTCGAGCCAAATTATTCAATTCGGTAAATGGTGAAATCGCGTTAAATATAAATACACGCCGACCACCAATTTCGGCTTCGTAAAATCCGAATCATGACCACGGTAATAATTAAAATTATTACTGTCATTATGGTTTTAGCGGATCGGCGCCCATTAAAGAAGGGTTTCTCTATTAGACAGAAAATTGTGTTCTACCGCGCAGGTGACATCGTTTAATAATTAGCCAGTCTGGAAAATGCCTTATTAAATTAAAATCGTATTCTAATCAAAATTAAACCGACTTTGAAATGTAATTTTCTTCGTCCTTTATCAGCCGGTGTTTATCGTATGTTAATTTCTACTTTCAGTTGATACCTTCAGAAGTGGAACATTTTTTTTTTTCTTTTACCGTTCTTAAAAATACTCGCGATTATTTTGTTTTCTAGGCATGGGTGAACTCTGTGCCGTTTCGTCATTGTTTTATACCATCTTCCTTCGTACGAAATTAATTAAAGATTTCAACATATACGGAGAGCCACTTTGTGAAGATTTAAAGCCATTTGAAGAAAGACTGACACAAGCTGTATTAGCATAACTGCAAAATCAATTAAGAATGTCGTGCTTCCGAAACCTCAAAATACTCTGGTGGTCATAACTCCTTCATGCGCCACTTGTAAAGCTAATAAACAGTGCCATTGTAACGGTATAATTTATTATCGAGTCGTATTGATATATTAGTGGCCACATATGTAAAAAGATAACCATTAATGCGGTCAGTTTTTACTTGATCACAATATCCCGTGTTTGAAATCGTACACGCAAACTCTGATTAGATGAAGAGGGAAATCAGAGTTTGAATAATAATCAGTAAAACGAGTAAAATGTTCAGGCGACAACACGATTTGGGAAAAATCCCCCCACCCGGTGGGGGAATTTTTTGAACCATTATCAAGGAGAAGCTAAATCGCCGAATGACTGTGCTCAAAATTGGTAAACTATTTTTTACCTCTCCAGTTTCTCATCACACTTTTCTAAAATATTTCCCGCCATCCGACAGTATCCTCTTCACAGGAATAACTTTTTATTTTCGTTTTTCTCGTCCACTGAAAAATTCGAAGATGCACCGCGTCGACCGAAAACTCGTTTTGCAAAGTTCTTTAGGACCTTTTTTCGGCATATTCGCGAAAGGGTAATTCGTGCAGCGGTCTTGAAATCATATATTTCGCGATTGAAAAGGTCAGGGCGACTCTTATTTTTAAACTTAGATTTCCGTTTATAAAACACAACTTTGATCCTTTATACTTCTTTTCCTGTTATACTTTAATCCTTTGTACTTCTTTTCCTGTTATCTTTGATCCTTTGTACTTCTTTTCCTGTTATACTTTGATCCTTTGTACTTCTTTTCCTGTTATACTTTGATCCTTTGTACCTCTTTTCCTGTTATATTTTCGGTTTTTTTTTTTATTCATCTACGAAATGTGGTAAATTCAATTCATCGAAGGCAGTTTCTTACTTAAGATAATTGAAATACGGCTAACGTTAGAAGTTTTTCATCGGGAATATGTGTACAAAGTGGAAATGGCCGATCGCTTCGAGTTGATTGCCGCCGATCTAACAGTTTTTACCGCGGTAAAGTAGAATTGGGATTACCCATTATTCGCATACAGCCAGTTTTTTATAAGATTCTTTATTTGCAAAAGCTCCAGTCCGTATTATGACCAACTATAGACCTTAAATATGTTGGGGAAATCTCTGGGCTACGTCCCATACTATCATTAAGAAAAGTGCCGCGATATTTACAACTTATTATTTATTTATTTACTCGGAAAGGTGCATGTGCGCAACTGACTGCAATCTGAAATAATTTTTGTCGGCTATTTTTCTGGCTCGTATTTACTTTGAGTAATTTGCATTTCTGCGAGATTCTTAAATTCAGCGCCCACTGCTATTGACTCGATGACGTACTGCTCAACTCCGTAATTACCGTGATACGTTTCAGTTTATTGCACGCTTTCAGGTCGATCAACATCAACTAGACCATTCTTGTATCCTTTTCACTGTTTAAAAACTTACATACTAATTGTAAAAATAACGTGAACAGCGATGTTAGGACTTCTAAAACCGCACTGATTTCTCTCACAGGTACGTACCCCTTATGGTCAGCAGTGGTCGCTGTAAAATTATGCTAAATACTTCGTTAGCCTTTAATAATATGCCTGGATAGTTTGCCCGCTTCTTTTTATATCGTTGCATTTTTCGAGTCTTCAGCTAGTGCTTTATTCTACAATCTTATATATACTCTATCGATGAAGATGATTGTAAATCTTCAACTTTACATACTTCAATATACAGTCTTGTCGCCCATTAAAGCTTCACAGGCTTTCCACTTACACAAGAGGATACATCTCTAGATATCTGGACGTGAGCAGTTCTTTCAAAGAACTTTATAATTTTCGTTTATAACAGTTTTGGAAAGTTTTCAATTTAATCTTCGCCCGACTGCATTTCGAACCGGAATTGGTGCACCGGTTTTTTAATCACTAATCCATAGGTACTCTTGATTTCTCTGAAGAAAACGTACGAGACATACTATGATCAAACTGTAGTGCTTGAATTATTTCTTATTTCCCGCTGCATTAGAATAAATTTAAAAACTACAAACGCGATAACCAAGTTCGTTATTGGGAATAAATTTAAACATTATCACCCCTGAACCAAATACTCAGGACTTTATAGAGTACGGAAGATAGCCGCGTATTTCGTTGATCTACCGGTAGTATTGTCACTGAAAGAAATATTAACACTAAAAATTATGAAATAATTACTTTTAAATGCCGTCCGAAGAATTTAATGAAAACGTCCCAAAAATGTAGTAATAAGCAGGTAATAATATATTTTACAGTGAAAAATATATATTTAAATGGGATATCATGATTATTCTTAAACAACTATTCATACCTTAATTAATGTCTCGGTGCACGAAATTCAAATTGGAACAATAATTAAGGAACGCCGTATTAAATATTCCCGATGTATGGCTAATATAGAAAATGTAACCGTATTGTCGTGAGCATTTAATGTGGGTGTTTAATTGTTGCACAGTTTGAATTAGGTGTATCCAGACTATTAAAGTACATGTATTAATGCTGTTTAAGAATGATCATAACATCATCTCTGAGTATTACTACTACATTTTACCGCATAAGGGGTTATCATCTTCTTAACGACTGTAATTTTATCTTTTACCTTATAGTGCATTTTCATTTTATTTGAGCAAACTAAAAATCCTGAACTTCTTCTTTTTTTCCCCTTTTTTGAGCAAACATTTTTACTATAACTTTTTCACGAAATTTCTACCGAGCATCTATAAACCGATTTTGATTTCTTTCCGCAAACCTTTTTTGCCAAGCATCGTTAATAAAAAAATATTTTCAAATATAATTAATTTTTCCCTCCCGCCTTGATGAATGTTTCCAGTCTCATATTACCATCGTCGGTGGTTTTCAAAAAATAACTCGCCCTGTTCGCTCTTTCGGGGCGATTATTTGCGTAATGTTGCTCTTTGACTTTTTTTTGAAATTGATGAGAATTGAAATTTTCATTGCTCGCTGTACTTTCCGTTCTACGCTTCACTTACTTTCGATCATTTTAATTACGATCTAACCAATAATTTTTCAAATAAAATATATGAAATTTGTCATATCCAATATTCATTTCGCTGTTCAATTGTACACCTGGAATTTTTTTTCATAATTTTAAGTTTCAGCTCTGACAATAAAATCAAAAATGTGACTGATCCCTGCCCAAATGCTACATGGAATAGTTTTTTAGCGCCTTGTTTACATAGAAACTTATAATAGTAATCGACGTGCAGTCGGGTGAAGGTGACATGCGATCCATACGGCATTCCTCCGCTGCATATTTGACAAGTTCTATATTTATGTCCGCATCGTATTAAATATTACATAAACTCGACCAACCCTCGATCTTTTTACCTTTCTGTTCAACCCTCCCCTTCCTCTCTTCCTTGGTTTAATCTTTTCCCCTACCTTAGCCGTTCGATTATTTCCCCTATAGTTCGCCTGCGGTTAAATTCCCGGCTTTCCTTTTCCGTTTTTCTATTGTTCAATCTCCTTTGTGTCTTTATGACCCTCCAGAGCTCAATTATACCTGTGATGCGAATCACATTTTGTTCGAATGCCCCTTTATTTCCTCCGAACGTTCTCTACTCTGTATTCTAGTCTCTTGCGCCTTGGCCTTCCTACTCCTTATAGTGTCCACTCCATTCTTGCATTCCCCTCTCTCAATATAGTTCCTTTGTTGGCCTTCTTTATCTTCTCAATTTCTAATCTTTTCCTTATACAATGTACAATTCTTTGCGTTGTTCCACTGTTGACGTGCCCAAAAAAAAAAAAAAAAAAAAAAAAAAAAAAAAATCGATTCTCCCAACCTCAACACCGAAACACTAGTAGCAAATGATAATCTTCTATAATTCTAATAGAAGAGACAATTTGAATTGACTATGTCACTTTTCGCAAAATTAAAAATACGTCTCATAGCTATGATAAAAAAAAGGATACAGACGAAACGTCACAAAATATCCCATACAAAAGCGTCAGATAGAAATGTTGCACGGCTTTTCATATTATCTCCAACGTAAAAATTACATAAATATTTTTATGTATACATATATACATGTGTGTGTGTGTGTATGTGTAAAAACTTAGTTCTTCGCACTGCACCGAAGAGGAAGTTCCCTATAATTTTACATACTAGTTTTCTTTTATAATTCCTACAAAATAATTGTTTCAACTCACTACACATACACCGAACTATTTTCTTTTCTAGCGTAGAAGTCCGTAATTTGTTACTGTAAAAATGTGAAATTTATTAGGTAACGTAAAAACGTTATACACTTTATACTGGTTTTCTCATATTAGCTCCGACGCAAGAATTATATTATCATGTGTGCGCAGTGTAGACTTTCTTCAATTATTTAATTTAGACTCTTCACTTAATCTAGTTTTATTTAATACAGCAATGTGTATGTCTCTAGCCTGTGCAATTTTCAGCTGGCATTGAGAGTAAACGTACTTCTTACGATTACAACGTTGTTTTTTTCCTTTTTCAAATATTTTTATCTTCTAATTGTTATTGCTCTCAAAATGCATCTGTCAGGATATTTTTGAAAAATACGAGTAGGCTATACTTCAAAAACCTTTCCTAAAGTTCACTCGATTATAGGGTGGCCTTGAAGGAGACTGCAACGTGTCGTCCAACTTCAATGTCATCTCAGATTCCTGTTCAGACAGCGACACCACTTATCTATGTCATCTGTCATGCGAAGTCATAAACAAGCACTTCTAGCTTACTATATTTAATCTAGATACGTATTATAAATTAAAAGGTGGGGCAAAGTAGAGGAAGAGAAATCTAAGAATTTACAGACAGGAAACGAAAACGAAAAAAAAAAAAAAAAGGAAAAAAATAAAGGATTCGAAAGGAGTTAAAAATAATTATTCGAGTGTTAGTCATTGCCGTAAGGATAAATATATAGAAGCAAAACGGAAAACAAATAGCATTTCTCTAGTGGCTCGTTTTAACAATGGTGTGACCAATCCGTTGCGTGCTGAAGCAAAGCCGGACAATAATAGTTTAAAAACGAATTTGAAGACTTCGTGTGCGAGTAGATTTAAAGAATGACTTAGGATACAAATAGATCTATATAGAATATACGGGGAAGATTCTGCTTTCGATCACCTTTTGCGACCAGCAGACGATGTTGTGAAAGTATTCCCTTACTTAACGGGGAATATTAATTAGTTTTTTCAAAAATCTATCATAATCGCATGGCTTTTCGACTGGTATGATGGAGTAATAGTATCCCGAAAAAAAGTCGTTCCGTAGTGTTAAAAGTCCCAATCATATTTAATAAATTAGCATCGAAGATGCTCAGTTTATTATCTAATTCTTCGGTTACCTAGGGTAATGTGCACTCTATTTAATTACAGTTTGGTCATGTTGCTCCAAAAATCATTGTGCCCAATTATTAAAAAAAAAATAGCGGTTTAGGGAAGAGTGGGCTCTCCCTCTTAATTGTGACTGTAGTCACGCTGCGTTAGTACAAATCATGTTTTTTTTTAGTAAAAGTATCCATATATTGATCTAAACGAAAACCGGTTTTCTTATTTGTTGAAGTTATCCAACACTGCAGTATCCAGTTCAACTTAAAGCAGTGTGAGCTCTACTCGATTGTAGTTTTGGCCACATTGCTTTAACATAATTTATATTTAGCAATACAGTACGGAGTATAATCCAAGGCAGTTGTGGACATGCTATTGCGGCATCGTCATGCAGTAAATCCTCGATCAGCACTTTTCTATTCGATATCTTAACTGTCAGTTCTCCGCTAGTATTATCATTAATGAGCACACTGTACCTAAAATTTAGTTGTTTCTGGCTCGTTTTACCTAACATCCATTATTCTGAAGTTTTCTAAAATAATATGCTCTCACCGGCGAACTCCCCAAAATGTATATATATATATATATATATATATCATAGGCGTACCGAGGAGGGAGATTTGGGGGTTTTACCCCTCACCCCCTAAATGGATTTTTACGTTGCTGTATTGTCGCTTTACGGTGTCGTAAGATGTCTTGGTACCAGGCATTCTGTCAGGTACAACTAACTATGTATTAGTGTAAATTATTCTCAAAATGAAAGCGAACAGAATTAATCTTAATCCTTACGCATTTAGAACTATTGTACAAGAGATTATTAATAAAATATAATTACTAAGTAAAATTCTTTTTACTGTCAAGTGTTTTTTTTTTTTTTAAATGGATCGACCCCTCCCAAAAAACTAGCCTGGGTACGCCTATGATATATATATATATATATATATACATATATTTAACATTATATCGCTGAAGTTGTTTGCTATTATTTTATAATATTATTACTTTATTTAACAAATAGGATATACAGAAATTTTATATTTCAACTTTTTTCCAATACTTTCTTTTTTTGTATGATCATAAAAATAATGATAAAATTACAATAATTGCACCAACTAACCCCTATTAATTTCACATCCCTGCTGACATTTTCTCTATTCTTGACACTCAAATAGCAGGCTGTCGCCTCACTCAAAATTTTATTAACATTATCATTTTCTCTTTTCGCAAAATTTCTCTCTGCAGAAAACCCCTTATATATTACCTATTAGCAATCTTTCTTGGATGTCTGTAACAAAATTTTCTTGCTTAGTTTTCGGTTACATCGGTATTCCTGACAACATAGTTAATGTGAATAATTCTCTTTTTCCCCGAATGTCACATTTTCTTCCTGTTTTATTCAGTGGAACTGAACAATTCTTCAAAGCACCCAAACTTGAAAAACTTTCCAATAGACGACTCTGAAAATGCAGTTTTTTTTTGTTATTACGAAATAATTTTTAGTGTGGTATATATGTAAGAACGAAAAAACACCAAAATATATGCATGTTTATTTATTTTTATATATACGTTTGATGTTTCCCGTTCTTATCAGCGAAACTAATCAGTTAAGATCCTTCTTATTTCTTATCTGTTTACGTAATTAATCACTTAGTAATATACTCAGTTTCGCTGTGTCGCTAAATTAACTGATGGAGTCATATGCACAGATATCGACCGTCCCCAAAGCAGCAAGATAACGACAACGAAACAAGGACGATAGTGCCAACATCATCGGTATCTCGTATTGTGCCGTGTCACTTCCATCTTATCGTCAACCGGTACACTTCCGATGACAATAATACAACAAAAATGAATGAACAGACTATGTCAACGGAGGAAATTAATACCGAACTAGCAAGACACCTACACACAAACTGCTTAACAAAACAATGAAAATTACAAAACGAAATTTACCAATTAAAACCATTACCGCAGCAGTATGTATAACGTCAACTGTTGAAACTGCCACACAATATCACTGACAGTAAATACAAGCGTCAAGAATGGAGAAAAACGAGAATAAAAATAAGGCACACATACCGCCGCTTCTGTTTGTGAACACTGTTATCCGATTTAACTAACTTAAATAATTCCATTATACAAAATAATCACTACTCTGTCAACCAACTAGATCAAAATCTCTACAGATACTATCGATACGAATTGCAATCTTCAGAGAAAATTCTACAACAATACTATAATCGCGCATTTCAATTCAAAAATGGCATTCAATTTCAAGAAGCTACGATATGAACTATCCACAGTAGCACATAATATACCATGGATAACTGCTTTTTGAATGAAGCTTACGAGTTGCTGGTTCGCACTTTATTGTTCCCTTCGTATACCTTTAGACAAAAACGAACGCTAATGAAACATTTAACTTTTATACAGCAAAATCCGAACAGAATCTTGAAGTAAATCTACTGAAATCCGCACAGTATAAAAATTGTCAAGTATCGGAGGGCATGTACTAAATTAAGCACCTCGCGATGCATCAAATACTGTTAACTTTAGACTGTGTTAAACAGAGAAAAGTTTGCATTACAACGAATTCTGTCAAAAATCATCAAAAGCGAGAAATTAATCTCATAAGTTGGAATGCTAATGAGCTCTACCAAAAAAGATTCGAGAACTCGAAGTGTTTCGAAATTCACCCAAACGGCATTGCTTTAATATCTAAGATTTCACATTCACCGTAAATATATTAATACGAACAATCCCACAATCCACTGATGTGCGCATCCTAACGTAAACATTGGAGGAGGCATAGCCATGCTAAAATTAGAAGTAACATGAGAAGAAATTTGACGGACAGTTATGCAGTCGCCTGTTAAATCCGCGTAACAATTAACTGCAACTATGCTCAGCTTATCCTACCGACAGTGTATTAATAGTCCCTAGACAAAATTGATTTTTTTTAAACTGCACCATGCTACACCGTTTAAGGGTCTTCACCTATTACTACATCTAAAAAAGGAATCGAGTTATTACACGCCATAAACCAGTTCATATCGTTTTACGAGGAAAATTACTTATTGATCCGCAGATCATAACAAAAATCCCGGGGATCTCGTGAGATTTTTCATTAGCAAAGGAATATCCTCGAATTTTATTAATATTAAAATAATTGCCGATTTAACTTCTAACTAACCCCCCCCCCCTCCATTATTGAGCACCGTTAGCAACACAGTTACAAAGAGAGTGTAAAAAAGTAATATTTGAGCACAAATCGGCAGTTATTTAGAGGTGATAAGTTTGAGTTAATCTTTTAAAGACACGATTAAATTAGAACACACACCGTAAACTTCGTAGATGTAAAGCAGTAATCTGCTCAACATCAACTCTACTGAATCTAAAGAAATTATTTACTCGTTAGAAGTAAAACGTTTAATTGAAAAAAAAAAAAAAAAAGGCGTAAAGCTGGAACGTTCTAAACAACAAGACATATTCTAAGAAAATAAGCAAATTAAAATAAGTGACATAAAATAAAAACCAAATTTAAACTATTTGAATTTCTTAAGAACTACTTGTTTGGTATCGTTAAACTACAAGAAGAACATCAGATGAGACGGAAAAAAGCCGAACCGTTTTCTAAATACGACAGCGGTACTTCGGCCACAATAAATCGTTACGATAAGAACAATCAAGCCGATTACACCGCTCAAAATTTCAGAAGAGATTGAAGTAAACACATTGATCCTAATGAGGCCCCGCACAAATGGACCAAAACTACAGCTATAACGGAAAAGCATCATCATGTTATCGCACTTATTCAATGCTTGTATATTAGACTGAAACACAGCATTAAAACTGTTCAGATTATAATGATTAAAAACTAAGTAAACTAGGTCATGAATTTACACCCTATCGACCGATACACTTGTTATCATCTATTTCAAAATGATCAGAAAAATTACAGTTAAACAGATTGAAATAATTTTTTTTGTAAATTCACCCGATTTTTAGTACCGATACAAAAGTCAACAGTCAATATTGAACCAAATATGATGTAATCAAATGAGCTTTTGAAAAAAAAATCTGCTCCCCGCTGTTCCCTTAGACAGCTCGCAAGCTTTCAATATTGCACCAAAGCTTCATTTGCGAAATGAACAGACTTCTACCAAACAATTTCCACCGACTTCTTGAATCGCCAACTGAACTAAACGAAAATTTAGAGGATGGTCAAGCACTCCCTCCAACTTTTATCGTATCATCGCTACTACTACCGCAAAGAACTATACTCGGATCAATACTATATCGTTCCGCAGAAGGAACTATAAATGCTCTATGTTCGTAGACCGCACATAACGATTATGGCAGCCAACGATTAACATGCTGAAGCAATCTAGAAACTTCGACAGACTATAATTTCAATAGACGAAGGATGAAATTGGACGAGAACAGTTTTTCCACGCAGATACTCGGGCAAAAGCAAACGTGTCGAAAAATCTACATTGATAGTATTTCAAATACTCAGGACTATAACTAAATTCACGACCTGATCGGCTACACATCGTGTACAACAAAAATTTGAGCAAATTTGGTTAAAAGTAAGAGATGTACTAGTGGATAATAGATCGTTCGAAGCCGAAATTTTCAAATAAAGTACTCTTATAACGTATCGTCCATCCAGCTTACCTGATAGAACATGTGACGGGCAATTTTCGGTTTGATCAAGTCAAACAACAGTAAAATAACACAGTGTGTACAGAATTGCGGAAGCAAAATAGTACCACAGAAACATAAGAATATTTAAGACAGTGGACGATGTGATTATGCAAGAGGATGCCGAATCGCACGATGGCCAACATGGATCGAAATCTGTTATTCGAAGCACTAACCAACGAGAATTGTCCAACGTCTTAAAAAAGGACAAGGCCAAAACTTCATAAAAAATAAATACATTAATATTTAAAGTTAAGAAACCTACGAAAGTGTTCTAAACTTCCACACGCGTTTATTTTTAAATTCGTCATAATTAATAATTAATTGTTTAATATTAATCGGCATGCATATATATACTTATATATATATATATATAAAAACTCAAGTCCCCTCATCCACCAATCTTTTTGGAACGAAGTTCTTTTACGCGGCTTGGCGGTAGGAGTAAACTGGCAGAAATTGTCATATAACGAAAAAAGCGTTATGCGTCCTCCAGGCGACCTTCACTCTCTTTCTCTTTCACTCTGTCCCTTTCTATTATATACGTGTGTGTGCGAGTATCGAGATTCGAGCAGCAAGCATTGTTTGCGGTCAGCTGTATAAGCTCAATTCTAAACACGTGTACATTTTATTGAATTTGAAAATTGGCGCGGTTTTTTTGTATGACGTTACCGCACTTCAACGAGTCTGATGATTTATTTATTGTTTCTGTTTTAATTAATTCATAAACAAGATTCGTATTTTTTGTTTTTGTTTCAATTCATCCGGGATTTATATATTGCGTGTAATTTTTTATCGTATACTTCATGAATGACTTTATACTTGTATATCTACCAAAAAGTAGTGAAAGGAACTTCGTTCCTACCGAGTGTCTAGACACCACTTCTCTTTTTTTTTTTCTTTTAAAATTCTTTTAGAAAAATCGCTTTTAATTGACTTTTTCCCCGTGTTTTATTTTTCATGAAACAAAAAATGTAATGTGTACCGGAGTAAGAATGACACCGTCATTAATATATATATAAATGAAAGCCAGAAAATTTTCTATCTGTGCACACTAATCTCACGAACTACAGAACTGGACTTTGTTTCAGCTTTCGCCGGTAAAAAGACTGATTATTGCCACGAAAAATTTTAGTGTACACATTGGATAAGTTTTTAGTGTAATTTAGACGATCTATGACGGTTTTAATCAATAAAATGGAAAATTAGAAAGATACTCGATGGAATAAAAAAAAAGAATGAACATTTGGTAAATACAAAAATAAACGTAAGAAAAATATAAATAAAATAATTACTACGGTAAATGTGAACATAAACTCTAGATAATAATTTAATCATTTCTGGTGCACTTAAAGAAAAAGTAATATGTTCATTATTAGTTTGATAATAAATATATCAATAACTTTACAGATTTTCAATACAGAACAAAACGGCAGCATGGGTAGATGATCTCTTAAATATGTAATTATGGGAGATTACCGGCTGACCAACTCAGGGATTTATAACGGGCTATTTTTAGACGCGTGTGGTAAAGAAAAGAAAACTATGTGCTTATTTTATATGTCTTTAAAATAGTGGCACTGTATGTGCCCTTTAGCGAGCGAAACCTTTTGTTAGATCACGATAAACGTAGGTTATAGAGAGACCGAAAATCTTCGGTTGAACGTGAGAACCATTTTTTGTTGGGCGATGATAGACATGTTACTCGGAAAAATTTTTTACATAAATATGCTAATTAAAAACCAGAAAGAAAAAAAAACAAAAAAAAACAACAAAAAACATTCCGCCTTTAAAGGCCAAGCAAGCAGGTAAATAGATCGGAAAATTATAGAATATGTGAATGCTACGAGGAAAATAGAACGGAGAAGAAGTAAAAAACAGATGACGGTAGTGACGAGGAGAACAATATGATTTTCAAAAATGAAGCTCGGTAAACTCAAGTATTTTAGCAAAGAAGGTCTTCTCTACGGGAAGCAGCTTTATAATATAACATACGCGCGGTTATTAATTTCTTTAAATAATTCAATAACTTGTAATGTTTCGCAAGAAAAAAAATCAATTTCAGTAAAAATATTTTAGAAATTTAAATTACAGAGAGGAATTATTAAAGAATCGTGCGACGGAAGTTTGAACATTTTTAATTACCTCGGACATTCTAGAGTGATGGATACGTTAGATTTTCGTTAACGTTCATTTCGAATGAGATATGTTATAATTTTCTTTTCAGCTAAAAAATAACAATAACAACATAAGACAAAAAAAAAAGAGTACAACTCGTTATAGTAAAAAACATCAATATTCTACCTGAATAACGGCGCGTTAAACGTGAAGTATTCCACAAATGCGCAGTCGAAGTAAGAAATGTTCATCTAATCTTCTTTTAATTGACACGTCTTTATATTCGGGCCTGTAATCGCACTTCGACACGCAAGCGACGCATTTCCGAAATTTAGTCTCAGTTTAATAGTGAATACAATTTTTTGTAACATTACCGAACAGCGTAAAAATATGTAGTTCAAAATTTATGTAAACTTTTTTTGTAAGAATCGATTTCGAATAAAAAATAACAATAAAACCCGAACGTTGAAAATTTAAATATTAAAATATTAAGCCTTGTTTTAACTTACGTAATCTAAAAACTGGTTAAAATATATTTGACGCATTAAAGATACTTTTTCGCATAAATTAATAAATATTATGCCAGCGGTATAGTAAAAATATAATACGATATTGATAATAAACATTTAAATAACGTGCATCTGCTGGATTTTTCAGCGGAGGGTTTTTTAACTACATAAAAAAAAAAAAAAACAAAAACAAAAAAGAACACTTGTGTTACTTTAAAACTGAGAAGTTAGTTTTTTAATTAATTTAAGATTCGATTTTAAAAGATTTATAGCATTATATATATATAACACAAATATTAAAAATCACATTAACATTGTTTCGTAATTCGAGCAAAATTAATTGCAAACAAGTTCCATCAAAAACCAACACACTTGCGTTTTTATATTTGATAAAGGAATTATAAAAAAAGAAATGATTTTCTTAAAATTGATATATGTCTTGTACAGACTTTATTAGTAAGGTAAAGTAAAGTAAGTCCCATGGATATCCTTCATAGAGTATCATGGATTGTGAAGTTAAGCTTTTCATAATGGTACTTAAGGACCTAATCGATCTGATTAGAATACTGGGACCAGTTCCTCACCAAACGGAACTTATTTTACTTTTCGACGCCTTAATTTTTTTTATCATTTTTAAATGTTTGAAGGGGCAACGGCACCGACTAACTCCTCTGTAGGCGCCCGTATATATATAGCATAAAACAATTTTTTTTTTTCAATATCCAAATAAAAGTGGTCCTAGATATTTCAAAGAGACCTGAAATATTTAATCGCTTTTAAATTAACATCAACATACGTATTAACGACCATTTAACGACGATAGTAATATATTTTTATAACATGTTTCGATATCGAATTAACATCTAATCTGTAATCTTCTTTTTTTTTTTTATATATAAATATATTTTTTATTTTGTTTGGCGAAAAATGGCATAGGCAGTTCAAATCTACTCTGTCGTTAAAATACTATATGCGGGGTCTAGGTGATGTCACCATGGCGAGAAAATCGCAGTTTCAAATTAACGAAAATGTCATAATATGAAACATCAGATAACGTTTTAGAAATGGTTAAATAAAAAAAACCTTTTGATAACGAGAATCGCAACGTTTTCATGTAACGGAAGCAATGTGACAATTAAAATATGTAAACAATCGCATATTAAAGAATTGCGCAATCAATTAAAACTTACTTTCGTATAAGAATTATAAAATACTATCATTTGGAGTCTAGAAGCTATCTCTCCATGGCGAGGTCCGAAGAATCGATTTTGTATATATATATATGTATATATATATATATATATATATATGCACAAAAAACTAAACGTTATTTAAATAATTACAAATAATAAAACATGCGCCTTCACTTTAACTGAAATTTTTCACATTTCTCATAAACGAATTTGCTCTCATCTGAATTACTTTTGATTCCAGTGCTGATATCCGCCTATTTTAATTTTCATTTTATTTTTTTAATTTTTTTGGGAGGTTCGTCTACCAGGACATTGGCCCAAGAACAAAGGCAAAAAGACGCAAGAAACTCACATCTTTACACGATCAGAGATAGCCGACAAAAAAGAATCAAGAGCCTGAACAACAGAAGGATTTGCATTTTATTTATGAAGTATGAATTGGAATAAAAAAAAAAAAAGGAGATATGGATACAACAAAAAAATAAATAAATAAATAATAATAATAATAATAATAATACAAAATTTATACAACACGGTTTTTTATTTGTGAATATAATTAAATACGATGTTACAGCAACTTTTTTTCCCCTCTAGACTAATAAGTACATCTCGTGTTTATAATTTAGAGGGTTTTTTTTAACTTTAAAAAAGTTTTAATTTAACCGCACCCGAAGAAAGCTGTTACATCGAAAATGATATATGCTGGAATATCCTATGCTCCTTAATGTGAGAGGGATTAAGGCTAAAATATAAATATTTGTAATTTTCTTTAACTTGAAAATGTCTTAGTGGGGAAGATGCTTACAATTAGACGTGTTATGGCTAAGACGTATTACTCTGCGGGAAGTCTTATGCAAGGACAAACCGGAGGTGCTACAAAAATTACATTTTAGACAATAGAAGACTAGTCTATATATTTCATTCGGGCATTATTCAAAGGAAAATTGTATACTAAACAGATAGCATTTCTCTAACAACAGAAAATGTAGAAAGCTATGTAAACAATTTCTACGGCCTATTATGTTATCAGCGAAAAGTGATGGAGAGGAAACGAAATGGAAGCCTACAATTCAGAGTCCTATTTCTCTTCCGACGCTGCTGCTAAAGACCACCGCTGAAAGCGTAAGAAAAATGCGGGCTCGCGCATAAATAAAAATGCAAATCAAAAAATCCGTATTCATCGTAGAGACCACTGCTGTTTCCAAAAAAGAAAAAAAACGCCGAATCAACGACGTTCATCGTCTATCACTGCGAAGCCACCGCAAGAATGAACGAAATGCGAGTTTGCCTACACTTGATCGCGGTTCAAAGATATTGCAGGCTACTGCACAAGAGCTACTTTCGTCTGAAGATTTGGCTCCCGCTAGAGCAATCTCGTACCACTGTGAATATCTTATATCTTGCACAATGAGTCTTTTTGTCATCAATTTGCTTACTTCAAGGAAGAACGGATTTTCAAAGAGAAAAAACTACACGCTAATACGTTCCATCGAGCGACCAAACCTGCCGCTGATGTGACCGATCGAATGCCAGAGGATAGATGTTATTCGTAAAGTAGTAATGACAAAAATTTAACTTTTTCCGAGTCGAAACCCGGTACTTGGGCAGGTCAGAAGAAAAACGGGCACATCAGCCGGGTAAAACAACGATGACTTTGTTGTTCGCTGCTCCTGAACAACTTCAGCTAGATCTGTGAAAATGACTGCATTGACACGATGACCGAGAATAACAAAGATATACTACAGACAACGAACAGTTACGAGCGCTTTAAACACGACATCCGATCGAGTACCGTTTATATTTCGACAAAAATTAATTGGAGCCATCTTGATGATTATCGTTTCAAAGAGGCAAATTCGGAAGTAGTCGAATAATGCGGAGTAAGCGTTTCGAATTGAAACACAGGACGAGAGGTAGTTTGCATGCTCGCCGCTTTCTCGTAATATGCTTTTTTTTTGGAAAATTATACCCGGAAAGCGTTGAGTGAAAATATCCGACTAATTTGAACGTACCAATCCCAGGCCGGTTAGAAGAGGCGCGCGCGTTCGACGTCAAACAGTCGACATAATTTCCTGCCGATGTGTGTAATTGAAATTCTTTCATCAATGAACAAGGAAAGACACGATCGAAGAAAGGCGGAAACTTTGCCAAGGCGTTTTATTTTTCTTTTTAACCGTTACGATACAAGTCGACAATTATTAAACAAGCGATAAGAGTTACGAATGGAATATCTGCTGAACCGCCCTTGTCGCCAATTCCTAATCTTTTGCAGAAGTTCACAATTCGTCAAAACCACATTTTAGGCAGAAAATTCATACCGATCGGAACAAAAATGGCAAATTAAATCTACTTTCGTTATTCTAACGTTTATTTCGCGGGAATTATTGTATTTTCAAACAGGGAACGTGTTAATTTGAAATACAGTACTCGAAAGTGGGGGCATTTACGAAAGTATTAAAAGAGAAAAATGCAGGAATGCTAGACACCGTGCGAATACGATAGAAAAACAATCTGATCAACTGTAACAGTTTACAAGGTGATGGTAGACTTCTCGTAACATGTGGTCGGCAGAAATAATAATTCTAAATAACACATTAGCAGTAACTGTATTATCTCCGTATCCAATCAAATGCGATTAGGCGGCAGCGCGGTAGTGTAATTAAGGTACTTCACTCCTAAATTAGAGATGGCATAGGATCGATATTTGCCTTGTTACGAACTCGAATCGTTCTCACAATGGTATATACACCGAATGTCCGAAACCGAATATTGGGTACACCGGAAAAGTCATCTAGGTGAGAGTAAAAACGGATGACCGGCCCACGATATTATCTTCAGATCCCCATTAATGATCACGTCCCTAAGTACGTTATGAAAAGCATTGACACACAGCCAACACTTTACTTTTTTTATCAATTATCGTCGTGTCATCGCTGACAATTTTTGACTGAAAGAATTTTAGAAATTGCAATTTTAACTGCAACGTGAATTATTCACCCTCAAACTCACAGGTCGTTCGTCTTAGTCTACGAAAGAAAATTTTCCAAGTATGGACACGATAAAATTCTACTTAGCTGCCAACAAAAACTCGGAAATTTCCTTAAATAATGCAGTTGTCCAATGTATATTTTGTTTCATGTGTTACATTTAATTATATATATATATATATATATATATATATCAGTAATTTATTAATATTTATTAGATTATTATGTGAAGTGTTTTTGTTTTGTGCGATACTTTTGTTTTCCAAAGTAGGTTATACCTTCTGTTACTTGATTAGTGTATGTAAATTTAGTATAAATTTTTATTTTTATTCTTTTTAATATTACTGTAACCATTTATGATGTAAACTGTCTATTAAATTCTTATTCTAATTATGAATGTTACGTGTTTTATAATATAAAATCCTGCTTCTTGAGTGCGTGTGTGTGTAGAATGGTGAATATTTATGCGCCTGTAGAAAATCAGATTTAGAAAAAATACCGATACAAAAAATACTCTAATCCATAAAAGTTCCCGTAATTCCTAAATTCCAAAAATAACAATTTACAATATATACTTGAAATAGGTAATGGCAAATTTAATTAAAAGAAATGATAAAAAACAATATAACATCTATAGGAAAGAAACGTAGGTGTAGTAATTTTAAATCTAACTATTTATAGGCACGTAAATATTCATCATTCTACAAAACACCGGTGAATAAAAAAAATAAAAAAGTAGAACTTAATATTATTATAAAGCATATAGCCCTAAGTAATAATTACGAATTTAATAGACAATTTATATCATAAATGGTTACGGAAATATTAAAAAGAATAAACAAAATAACTCTGATAATAATAAACGAATTTGAACTAAATTTACATATGTTAATCAAGCAATCAGATAGTGTTACACAAACCTACTTCAGAAAATAAAATATTGTATAAAACAGAAAAACAGTTCATACAATAATTTAATATTAATAAATTAACAGTAATAAAATATTATAAATCCGATATATATATATATATATATATATATATGGAATCAAATGTAGCACATACAATAAAATACATACTGGACAAACGAGCAGAACCTTCTCCATATTCGTTATAATGAACACCACACATTGCCCCGAAATACAAGCGCATACGAAAATCATCTGTATAATTATCAATAAACATAAATTAAAGTTTAATATTAACGCTGATTTATAGATAGTAAAATAACTGATAAATATTTATCAAACTACACACAGAAGTATGTATATTAATAATTTTAACAATAATCTAGTATTAAACATAATTAATGATTTAAAATTTAAAATTAAGTTTCATTAGTACATCGGTATAAATCAGTGTTTTGATTTTATATTTGTATATCGTATTATTTTAATATTAATTTCATTCATGGAACTCTGAAAATGCTGGTTTTTAAATTTATTAAATTTTTAACATATATTTAAAATAAATAAATAAAGTAAGCTCTTTATAGCCGGGCGTCGGGGATTGTGAACTTAGGGTTCACAGTGTACTAAGCCTAATGGATCTAAAAAAAATATTAGGGCCAGTGTTCCTTTCTCTCGGTCGCCTTTACTTTCTCAGATTTCTCTGGTACCCAATTCAATTTCAGATTGGATATATACCTGGGAGCGATTCGGATTCGGAACGAGACAAGTCTCGAACCGTGTCCTCTGATTTAGTAGGCAAACATGTATATCTAACGAGTTCTTTTTCTTTATATTTTCTGCTTCGTGTTATGTTACACTAATTTATACTAATTCACAAAAAAGTCGACAATTTTAATATTAATATTAATTAAAAATAAAAAATGCAAAAAAAAAACCTACAATATTCAACAACAGATGATTTACTCAAAAAAAAAAAAGAAAAAATTAGGAACTCCAATTAAATTACACAATAATATATCAAAATCAACACCATAACTTAATAAAACTGAAATAATTAAAATATTAGAAGTGAGTAAAAATATTACAACGAGCAAACAACTCAGTGTATAAGTGTACCCGATGTAATTCACAAACTCTGGTGGGGGGCCAAAAGCATTCGATAGAAACGAAATAAATAAACTGATAACTATTATACTGAATTATGTAAGGATAAAGACAAAGATTATAATTATAAGCGTAACCTCAAAAAGGAAAATTTTGATCCAGAACTAGAGTTCCTAACCAACGAAATAAAAGTAACGGCAGTATAACGAACGAGCACATTATAACAAAAGGAAATAATTTAATTAAACCCTTATCGATACTTTTCAATGAAATTCTAGAAGCAGGCAGTAACCTAGGAAAATAGAAATATTCAGATATTACATTACTTAATAGAAGGTCAGCGTCATAGAATTGACTGTATAAGTATCTCTAAACTATGTTCAAAGTTTACAGGAATAAGAATAAAATATTTTTAGAAATCCAACAACCGATAGAACAGGCGCCTTTCGAAATATCCTCTCTACAACAGATCAGCTTCATGCAATAAACTGATCTATAGAGAATTGATTCTTTAAAACGTGAATATATTTCCAAATCATTATTTAACAAGGGGGGCTTGGAAAATTTAATAATGATAATCCAAGAAATGTGTAGGGGATTAAAGGGGAGTATAATAACAGATATTAAAGGTGAATATTTTGTAATTAACGAGGAGGTTAAACAGGGAGATCTATTCTCACCAATTTTATTTAATTGTGCATTAGAAGAAATTTTTAAAGAGACGAAAAGGGGAAATAATAGAGGAATAAAAATATCAAACTTAAGATTCGCCGACGATATAAATTTATCTTTCCACATCCGTAGAGGAATTGAGGGATATGTTGATAGAACTGGATGAGAAAAGATCTGTATATGAATGCAAAAAAAAAAAAAAAAAAACAGATACTAACAAGAAATAAAATCAAAATACAGATAAATAAAAATCAGACAAACCTAGTGAGCGAAACGGCATATTCAGAACAAAAGAAGTCTCATTTTAAAGTCAAATGGAGAAGAGAATAAGTTATAAACATAAGGTACTAGGATATTTAAAGGCTCTTTCAACAATTATCATAAAAGTTCGATTTTTAACATGTGCTTTTTACCAGTTTTTTAACACGAAACAACAGTTATTAATTAATTAATAAAAGGTTAAGAAAATACAGAATGCATTAGGAAGATTAATACTGAGAAAATAACTATCCAAATAAGAAATAAATAATGAACCATCTTTTAAAGAATAACACTGACGTAGCAGGTTACGTTAAAAAGAGGAAATAAGGATGAGCCAGTCACGTAAGATTGAAAGTCGGCCGTTGAACCTACTAACTATAGGGCCACTTTTTGGTATCCCTAGCATTTAACAGACAGAAAATAGGTCATCAAAAAAGGTAGGTGGAAAGATGAATTAAATAAATTTTTTTGAATCGCAAACAATTCGAAAAAATAGCAATACGCACAACAGAATGAGAACAGTAAAGAGAAAAACCTTTGTTCTTTACGGCCAAAGAACTTTCGAACATTTTTGTTGTGTTTATATTATAGATGTAAGTAGTTTTTCCTCAATAAAGGAATTTGAATATTAACGACCTTACCATTTTTACACCGAAGCCAATATGAAAACTCATACAACACAACATTTTTGTATACGACTTTTTTTTTTATTGATTACGATATTATTATTAATAACAATTGTTCACTTCTACTTTCCAGTAGATTCAAGGGTAAAAGGTGAGAATCTGTATAAAAAGGGAAGTGTGAAGTTTGTTGAAATGCTAATAATAATTAGGCCGTAGTTGTATTGGAGAAAAAACGGATCAAACAACAAAGCTAATGATGTATTATTAATTACTATTAAGAGGGCACATGGTTAAATGAGTGTTGAATGATTTATTTTCTGAATGGACTTCAGTGTGTAAGGCTGTCCCCGTACGCACGGTATTTTAGGCGAAGAAGAAGACCTGTTTTCGGCCACTGTTAACAGCTAACCTATTCGCTTCCTTCTATATTTCGCTATTTCGGAATGCGATCGGCACTAGCCAGTTCACACAGACGCAACAACCTGAATAGGTAACCCGCTTTATAAGTATAACCTCATGCTGCGTGTTAGCTTTCCTACAATAATCACGATGTGCACTGGAGTAAGTAGAAGAAGAAGAAATGGAAATATTTCACCGTTTTTGTTGGCGGCCTTATTTAGACATTTCCGGTGGTGGTGCATTCATGGTGGCGCTTACCGACTCTCTTGTAGGGGTTCCACAAACGGCTTTATCATCGAAAATAAGCGTGTGACGTTTTCTTCAAAACACACATCCCGTCCGTCCGCAGATAGATTCAAAAGATTAGTGACACACGAAGAAGATAATAATGTTGTAGGTATAACAATAATTTTCAAGTTCGCCATCGCAGACACTAACGCCTTCAAACAAGACGATGAATTATTATCCGCTCTAACGTCTTATCTCGATTTCGATCACGCTCCGGCATGAAGAATCTTTCTGAGTCACTTGCCGACAGACCGAACGATAATTCTATCTCATCTTGGGGTGTCGAACGCGCTATTTTAGGATCTGTCTTTTTCCGTATTCACACTGCGAAACATCACATCAAAGGGACCAAGTTTACTTTCCCGAATTACAATATTTACGAGAAATAAAAAGCATTTTCTACGCGTTGAAAATCGAATAAACGACCGCTTCCGACACCGCGCTATAAAAATAAAGTGACATTTCTGCTAAATTATAGCGAATAGAGCGGCGGGACGCTGGCTTGTCGGTTTTTTGTTTTTCTATTCTGCTAATTAAAACTACTTAATTATAGGGATGATGATTTTTAAGAGGGAAAAAATTGGTGTCCTAAGAAAACATCGTCTATTTACGCAAACAATAGAATTAGCAAAGTGTTTGAAGTTCATCAAAGAACTTGTCAACAACATCGAGTACCGGTCTCTTCGCTCTTAAATGTGCGTATGTTCAGCGAGTTTACTCGAGGGGATAGAAGCTATAGCATACATTAAAGAATAATGAACTCATTAATAGTCTGAAATATGTGTATGACACAGAGTTACCGGTAAACACAAAGGAAACTCTTCAGAAGCCGACGCACAAACTTGTATAGAACATGTTAGACATTGGCAAAACAAACATTTTAAACATCGGTAAAAAAGAAACGTAATTATTAATTTACCAAAAAAAAAAAAATTTTAACGACGAATCAAAAGCGCCTTAATTTATAATGAAGCTAAACTTTTATCAAATACAACACAACATCAGGGAATCTGCGCAAAGTCGATATATTTTTAAAGACTTCGACTTTGGCTCCTATTGTAGTTAGCAAAGTGACACAATTTAATCATGCCTGCTTATTAAGAGTTCAACTGGATATTTCAATGTCCGATAGCAGGAGCGAAATGTTTTAACATAATTTTCAAATAATTTTTTAAGCTATGCAGGGAATAAGCAAGAAAGGAGATGTTAATTTTGACTATAATTCTTCAGTAATACGTTATAAAAATATAAATTCCGTAAAATATCTACACATTTGCAGTGATATTAAAATAAAAAAAGGTTTACGGCTCAAGAGAATCAAAATCATTTGAAAAACAAAAATTTTACGCGAGCCAAAGTTTATGCGAAAAAGTAAGCAGAACGAACCCTAATTATCCCACAACACTTGTGTTTCCAGAGAACTAGTTACATTGCTAAAATTAAAAGTGTAATATGTCAATTTGCCTGGCCAGCACGGGAGATTAGTCCAACTTATCCCGCTAGGGATTGCCTACACCCAGCAGTGGGCTAATGATATGGGCATATCGTGATCGTGATCGTGATGTCACTATTAAGCAATTTCTATCAAAATCAGGCCACAAAGTGACGTTACTACTAGTGTGGCCGTATATTTCTCATATTTTAGTATTTTACATTAATTAGGCCTCGCTTCGAATAATGTTGAATATGAATAATTTCAAACATTTTCGCGATATTCATGCGATCAGCATCATTTTCCATAAGTCATTTTTAATAGTGTAGAAAAGCAATAAACTCACACACACTGCTATGTTACATTAATCATTAATTTTAAATAATTTATTTCAATTTCCACGTCACCGTTTCGAGAATTTTTTTTTTTTTTTTGTACTCTAACCGTAAAAAATGAATTATTTATATTCGTTAATTTTACGCTGAAAATGAATAATTTTCATTAATTTTTAAGTCGAGATTATGCAATCCGCATAGATATGAATGCATCCTCCCCTGAAAGAATTTTGTATTGTACATTAAACATGGAATCGTAAGAATTAAAATATAACGGTATTCTCGTTGCCAATTTGCAGAAAGCTTATTTCGTGATCAGAAATGTGTCTTTAGAATCTGCAGTGAATATTTGTTAGAAAAACAGTAACATTCAGAACCGAACAACATCCAACCAAAGTAAGGAAAGAGTATGTCGAAGATCACCCCATATACAAGCATTACATTCCCAGTACAAGGTCGACTACACTGCTATGTCGACAACTCAACTACTTCCCATCCCTGACTGTTTCCCTTCATAAAACATAAACTTTCTTTATCTAAATTTTAGTACTGTTCATACTTGAGGAGACACCACTGAAATAGATACTGATATATTATGTACACTCACACATAGAAAAGTGAAATAATTATCCGAAAATATTCATAAAAAGTTATATCACATTTTTCTCACAGCATAGCAGGAAATGAGCAACATATAACGATGTTTCTTTATTGCTTTCTCTTTTTTTCGTTGCACCGATGCAAGAGGATCACAATTGGTTTTGTAGACTTAGACCAAAACAGAACCATTATTATGGCTTCATCTAATGGTGAAAGAATAGAGGGGGTAACATTGAATACATAATTTACATGATTTCATACAATTTTAACATAACACATATCACGGTTGCCACTCATATATACTTTTTAAATTCCCGGTTTTCCTGGTACAAATTCACCTAGTTTTCTCGGTCCAAATACTCCCAATTTCCTGATTACTAGAATTGTACAAAAAAAGGAATGGAATTTTTTTGTTACCATTGATAATATTTGACCGCAGCAGCATATTTTATATAAATCACGACCCCAACCATATCCTTTTTGAATGCCCTGCTCTTTTTCCTGAGTGCTCTCATCTATACGCCGAACTTTTGGCGTTGGATCTTCCTACCCCTTTCAATGCTTCCTTTATCCTTTCCTTCCCATCTCCTTATTCCCCTCCTTCTTTCCTTTATACTTTCTATCTCCGATCGCCTCAGAATCTGTGTAGGTGATCCAAGTCCATGTAGTTGGGTCAGTGTTAACACCGAGCCCGTTTAAAAAAAAAAACAGAACTTCGTAATTAATTATCAAGTAAAGTACATTAGAAAATGCATTTATCTTTCGCTTCAAATGATTTTTTTTCATTAAAAATATCGTTTTTGGCAATTTTTACTTTTTCCCCGGTTTTACAAAAAAATTCCCGGCTTATTCCCCGATTGGGTGGCCACCTCAATTTTACGAGTTCACTTCGGAGTACACCATATTCAATGCTCGGGTAGCGTTATAGCTGTTATTTTATGATTGTATCCCCCGAATTGTAAACTTTAATTTTTTGATTATTAATATTTTTATTAATCATCGTACCGATGTATGTTCTGGTATAATCTTTCATTGCTGGAGACTAGAATCCGAGCTCAGTGCTCGCATATTTTTATATTATGCTCATTATATACTATTTACTTATTTATTTACTTAAAATAACGAATAAATATGCATTTGCGAATGAAAATGTTTATTAAATTAAAAAATTTACAAATTCCAACTTATTTCGAAAGCATTGTTTCGTACGCGTGGATTATTACATTTAATAATTAAAAAAGAAATATTTTCAAAAGCCTATAATTTTTATAAACCTACACAGATGATAATGTAAAAATTAAAATGAATAAAATTTTTAACAACTTCATCATTTTCAGTTTGCTAATTTTCACTTGGACAAAAGCATCAGCGTCAGGCCAGGAATATAAGAAAGCAAAACCTCAGACTGATAACATGGAGAGATGGCTATTCTATCTGTTCGCCCACTCCGTTTAAATTAACGTCGATAACTCTATAATTGCGCACGGCACTGATATATAACGGTTAAACAAATAAATAATGAAAGTTTTTCTGAACAAAATAACTTTGACGGATCCTATATAGCAAAAATTTTATAAATTTGTTTGTTTGCGTTGAATTAATCTAAAGATTACGAATGCAAATATCAAATAAAATTTTTACTTACACCTCTGACAATCACTCTGAAGTGGATTAATAAAGCTATAAATAAAACATGTTACATCAAAAATCGTATAAATACTTGTAATTAAAAAAATGACCAAAAACGAGAAAATAAAAAAATACGCGGAAAACTTCACAGTTAAAATAAAATAAAATGGGTAATACCGTTCAAAAGTCACTAGTTCAGAATTTCCAGTGGAATGCGTTTTCAAAGTTTCACTGCAAATTAGTATTTAACCACAACATGTACGGAAGAAGCTTCAACGTTTTTTGAACATGAAAATTAAAGAAATAAATTGATACGTGTAATATCAAAATAAAGATATCAATACCAAAATCAAATATTCCCTATCGATAAAATACAGAGTTGGTCTGAAAACAACGGCCTAGCCATCTCGAAGAGTAAATCCATATATGTTGATTTTTGCAGAGGGCGCGGTACCTCTCCCAGTGTGTCCCTAAATTTAAACAACCTTCCTCTTCCCCAGAAAGCCACTGTCAAATTCCTCGGATTAATCTTTGATTCTAGGCTTACTTGGAAGTCTCATATTGTCAACTTAAAACACAGCTGCGCCAATTCTATCCCAATATTGAAATATCTGGCTAGCCCCAAATGTAATATTAATCCTAAATTCCTCTTTAACATATACAGATCGCTGATCTTATCGAAAATCCACTACGGGTGCCAGGTGCACTCTTCAGCCAGCAAATCTCTGTACATCACTCCGCATTGAGAACCATTTTGGGAGTGCATCGAACCTCTCCAGCTGCTAGCATGTACGTTCTATCCGGGTGCACTCCGCTTGCCTACTTCCGACAAAATATTTCATACTACAAAATATTTACCATCATTTCAGCCACACGCGAAACCTTCCCCTAAAGTTAGAGCATTGTCCTCTTGAACCAAACTTTCCCGGCGACCCACTACCAGAATTACTGGCCGACCTGCGAAGATGTGTTATCACGTCTGAACAGAGGTCAGCGTCCAGCCCCATTGTCATTATTCCCCCTTGGATCACTTTCCAGATAAATATTGATCTAGAGCTGAAACAGAATCCAAGCACAACAGATCCTCGTTATACAGTGGAGATGGCAGTTAGGGCAATTAATAGGTATCCGGACCACCTAATTTACTACACTGATAGAGCTAAGGCAGTCGGCGAGGCAGGTCTACTGCCCGCAGCCTGCGCTTTCGAGGATCACGACATCTCATATGAAGCCCGACTCAATAATGCTTGTTCCGCATTGGATGCAGAACTATATACAACTGCACACTGCTTCCACCACATCGTTACGACTCACACTGGAGCCAGTGATTTCCTCCTGGTTATTGATTCCCTACAATTTCTAAACATGATTAAGGGTCAAAAATACAACAACCCGCTAATACTAGGAATATACCACTACTTATACCAATTGTATCTAATGTAAAGTCACGTATCACTGATGTGGGTTCCTGGGCACATTGGAATGCCTGGTAATGAGAGGGTCGACGGAACAGCATGTTCTGCCCTGCTCTCGCCAATTCCAGAAGACGCGGAGCTACCGTCATCAATTGCGTATACATTCTTAAAGGCATGCGAAAACCAGTTAAGAATCATTACGCTCACAATTGAATCATGGTGGCTACTGGAAGGAACATCCGGATACGACTTCAAGATACTCAGCTGGCTGCGAATCGGCCACATCGCTATTTCCCACAAACACATAATCGATAAAACGCCGCCTCCGGCTATCTGCCCCTTGTGCGGTCAGACAAGCGTACCGAGTTCCTCACACATACTGCTTTTTTTTTTCTTTGGCCCCACCAGATAACCTCTGGAAGGACAAATATATTATTTTTCAATTGTGTATAAAGGAGCAGGGAGTAATTATTGTGTAAGTACAAATTTAACTCATAGTGTGGAATAAAAAAATAAATAAAAAGTGTAATAAGAAGTTTAAAATAAATAATGTATGTGAAAACTCCCTGCAAAGTGTACTAAAAGTATAAACAATAACAGGGATGAAAAACATAGTCCCTGATACTGTAAGTAGGTAAGGTTGTATACGTATAATAAGTTGAAATAATAGGGCTATAGCTTAGGGGGAAAAAAGAAAATTATTACTTCATGAAAAGAGGGGGAAAAAATGATTAAATAAAAATAGGAAAGTATTAATATCGCAGATAACGATACGAAATAAATTGTGTGTGTACAGTGTTAGTCAGTGATATATGTATCCTTATACTTGATGATAAATTTGTGGGCGAAGCTCTCCGGCAGCACAGAATTGATTAAGTTTAAGCTTTCGATAATTTGGATTCACGGTTGGCTTCAATGGTATGTGGAATAAATAATTAATTATCAGCTAATCGAAAATTTCAACTTCATTGCTGCTTCAGAAAATAAAAGAAAGCTCTCAATATTACCATCAGGTGGTAGTGTAGGTTCAGAAGAAGAGGAAATGCGATACAAGTTACGTAAAGTACTGAAAGCCGGACAGTCGTACACATAAGGTGTGCTTAATATTATCGGCAGTAGTACTACAAAGCGTACACTCTGGCCCACTAGTAAGATGAAATCTATACAAATATTCACCAAACTTTATCCAGAGAGCACCTGTGCACTATAAAAATTCATATTAGCATCTTTGAATTCAGCTCTAATTGTTAAACTAGGGAAAAATTGATAAGTTTTGCGACCCGTGTCATAACGGCCCCATCTACATTGCCATTTAGAGATTATGACATCCTTAATAATAGATTTAAAGTTTCTTATTGGTAGGACATCCCCAAATTTATTAAACATATCAAGACTTAAGTATACTGTATTCGTGAGAAGTCTGGTAGTCTTAGTAATTCTATATTCAGAAATGATGCTGAATTTAGTTATAAATAAATCAAGGGGAAGAATATTACAAATAACATTTGCGGCTGATGTTGGAGTTGTTCTATATAGAGAGCCAATATTTAGGATAAATTTTCGTTGAAATTTATTAACTGATTTCAAAATAGATGGAGAGACGTAGACACACAAGCAATACGCATAAAGGGATTGAATAAGTCATTTATATAGTATGACCCTTTCTCTACATCTCAGGCCATTAACGTTTGGCTGAAGCCGTTTAAATTTGGCATAGAGTGAATCACATCTCTTGTGCAAATAAAGTATATGAGGGGAAAAGGTTAGCTTATCATCTATAAGTACACCAAGATATTTCAGAACTCGTGTGTATGCAACAGGTTGATTAGTCACAAGTTTAAAATTGTTTATAATATCAACAATTTTCCGATCTCCAAACACAATATATTGACATTTGGGAACCGAAAATGTAAGACCTAAAGAAGTTATGGTATTTTCTAGTTGTTTGCAAATTAATTCTATTTGCGAGAAATCAGTATACTTATTGACGCTGAACTGAATACATAGATCATCTGCATAGGAAATGATGTTGCATGAATTATTAAGTAGCGCACAGAATTCCTCCACATCGTGATGTACCTTGGAATATAAAATGTTCCAAAGAGTAGGTCCCAAGACAGAACCTTGGGGAACGCCGCATGTAGGCTGAATATGATCGGTTACATCATTAATTGATAAAGTGGCCTGCCTATCATTAAAGTAATCAATGATTATATTAATAAGCAATGGGCTAAATTCCCTTTCCCTTAAAATTTGGATGATGGAGGACCAACGGCAGTTATCAAATGCACCTTTCATATCGTATGATATGACAACCGTCGATGAGCCAATATGCAGTTCCTTTCTAATCTTACAAACTAGTAAGTACATCGCATTTTCTACCGACACCTGACGTTTAAAACCGAACTGGAAATCATGAAAAATAGATTTCTCTGTAACTTCTTTTAATATAAATTCATTAATAATTTTTTCATAAACTTTACCAATAGAATTTAATAGAGAAATAGGTCTATAAGCAGAAATTTCGGAATTATCTTTACCAGGTTTAGTAAGGAGTATAATACTTGCAACTTTCCAACAAGTTGGAATAATTTGAAATTGCTCTCACACACTGCTTATCTGCCAAAAGTTTACGGTATTACGAAAACAACTTGGCCTATTGCGAAACATAGAGTGCAAATGAAGTAACTGCCATCACCAGGGTTACTGCCTTTATTAGAATGAGCGGCTTAACTCGGCAGATTTCAATGATCTCCCCCTGTGTGTGCTGTAATGACCATGGTAGTTACACACAGCACATACAATTTAAGGAAATTAAAAAAAAAAAAATGTTTCTACTGGAAAACAAAAAAACTATAGAAATAAGTATTAAATACAATCTGATAATTCCGTTTACTGTTAGTTATTTAAATTAAATACCCACATACCGAATATTACCAGTCCATCAGTGTAGGTTAATGACTTTTTGAAAATGACTTATACTTAGCACAAATACTTTACCATTGCGACATTTTTCATTTTACAAAATAAGTAAGCCACTGTTTTTCCATTTCCCTCTAAAAACCTTTTAGTTATTAAAAGTAACAGTTCACAGAACATTAGTAGTAATATTATCTGTGGCGACGTTAAAATTAGTTCTAATGGGCATTTCTATCTCAAAATTTCCATCATTCCTTTTCAATTTGAAAAAAAAAAACTCAAGATAATTCATCATTTAATCTTTAACATTTTTTGTAACCCGCTTAAAATGTTACTTATTAATAATTCAATGTTAAAAAAAGGTTTACAAAATTTAGTGGTGGAGTCGCCAATAACCACCCCCTGCTTTTAAGACTGCCATTATCTCATAAAAACTAACGAATAAAAGCAAACTGGTCATGGTTAAAGATTTATATCATTCATTATTAACGCGTAAGTTGCGTCATTATCACTTTAAATTAAATCTGTAAAATTACTTGATATTTAAATAAAAGATACAGCCAGCTACCGTGGCGTAGTTGGTTAGGCAATGGTGTTTCGTTCAGGTAGAAGCGGCTTTGATTCTCACTGTCGGACACTGTAACTTCCAAAAATTTCATTAGCGCTGAGTTAACGTCCGTAATTGACACGCCCAAAAATAAAATAAAAAATAAATAAATAAAACATACATTAAATCTAAATATAAGAATAGCAATTCAATAAAATCAAAGAAATAATTGTGATAAGCCTATTAGAAAAAATACATATGTAAAAATAATAAACGGCGACGGTGCGGTCATGTGGTTAAAAACGAAGACCGATGAATTAATCTGTCAACATATCATGGAAACCTAATGGGGAAGCGAGCTTAGGACGACCCAAAAAAACACTGGAAAGATGAAACTTCAAAATTTAGAGCAAATTGGCGGGAAAAAGCACAAAATCGTGACGCCTGGAAAAAATTGGGGGAGGCTTTCGTCCAGATAACGGCTTGACAAGAAGAAGACGGATTTTTTTTTTTTTTTTGCTTGTTAATATTGCATTAATTTTTTTGAAAGTACTTCTATTCAGTATTTCAAGTAAATTAATTAATCATACAGTTATATTTCTGTGTGAAATGAATTCTAATTACATTTATAATTTACTTATATAATATATTTTTGTCATATACGAGGGTACATTATAGAATTTGTTAAAAAATACAACCATTTGTTAAGTATAATAAGTTAGCCCTCCCCCCCCTCCCCTCCAACTCCCGGAAATTATGTTTAATACACATACAGTACTATTTTGTTTAAGTACAATACATTTCAATCTTACTGCCCCATTTACTAAAGATCTAGAATTTTTACCTGTAATGGTAGATTAATATAATTTGCTAAATTATAACAAATAACATAATGAATGTGTCTGTGGAAAAAATATTTAAGTAAACACAATTTAAATTTTCACGGTATATGAAAAGTTAAAAATTTTATATTATTAAATAAAGTTGGATTTTGTTTTACCATGTTTTCAATTTCTAGCTTTTTGGTGGGATTTTTCTTTATTTAACATGCCTCTTAAAATGTTTAAGTTTCATTAGTCAGCAGAATTAATTTTCTTTTTAATTTAAATAGTTCCGTATTATCTTCTGATATAAGTAATTCAGTTTTATCCATTGTTATTGTGGGGAATCTGTATTGTTTATTGAAATAGATCGTGATTTTGTTTTGTATTTAAGAATTTGTTTCTACATCCACCTCAACACCCGAATAATTTTTTACTAACACTAATTTTAACATCATTTAAATTTTTATCTTTTATATATTTTCCCGCTTTCCCTTTTTCCGGAAAAATTAATAATTTTGCAATTTTCGCAGTCTGGTAAATATCATCCGGTAAACAATAAAATTGTTTGTGTACCCGCAATGTAGCCCATAAATATTGCCAACTGCTCAATATCATGCTCAGACATATTAAAAAGCTGACACATGATAGCTAAATGTTTTCGCAATCTCGTGCATGTTACTGTGTTTGTCAGTTTAACACCTGCACTTTACGTGTTTACTTAATATTTTATCCCCAGTAATTAAGTCCGAATTCATTTTTTTTAGGAAAAAGTAAATTTTTTTTTTTTATTAACGAAATTTTCTTCGCATATTTATTATATGAATAACAATACATTTTTCACTAATATTCGTACTATTAATAATTTCCATCATTTTGATTTATATAGTAATAATGTACATAAATGAATTACCCCGTATAAAAATTAATAAAAATTACATATGTTATTGATTATACTCGTAATAAAAAATTTTGCATAAAATATTAATGAAGTACCTAAAAATATGGAGAATATATATTTTTTTTCCTTTTAAACGTAGGTAAAAATACCCTAAAAAGTCATCAATATTTATTTTAAATTTTTGATTTTTTTCAGGTTTTTGTGTATTTATAATAACTATTTTAGTTCTCATGGGGGTTTAATCCCCCCTCCCTATGGACACGGCCTTTCTACCTCTGATTGTGATATAGAATATTCTAACTTTTAATTCAACTATAAATATACAAATTTAAAAATTCGGACGGAAACTGTTGTAAAAATACAAATCAAAAAAAGCGGAACTTATAAAATTTCGACCTCTGGAATATTTTTGGTTCAACATTAAATATAAAACATAGTATTTTAATAAATACAATTTAACATGTTACATTTGTATATGTAAAAATAAAAATAAACTAATGCCAGGTTAATCATTCTTTTTGATCTTTTCAGTTTACAATTAAAATATAAAACACGCGTGTAATATAAAAAACCGCTGCGTAGCCCGCTGAAAATGATCATAGTAGTCACTTATTATATATGAATGTGGATATGTTAACTGTCGATGTTACGTTGCCAATTGTTACGGACGTCGTTTCCACCGCCAAGTAAAAATTGTACACGTCGTGGGGATATTCACTAAAACGACCGCTACACACTACGAAGTACATTGCCTTGTACTATGCTGTATATTTTTTTACATTTAACGTGTAATATGATTTCCGAACAAAATTTTGTATTTAGACCTCTGGGGAGCTGTTATCCATGATACAGATGAAAATACATGGGATACCAATATTACGTCCATTTGCGGTGTGGTGCTGGACGTCATATTGGTTGAATTTGCTAAATGTATGGACGCCATAATGACAGATATCTATATACATATATATATATATATATTGATGACTGCCTCATTCTTAGACTGGGGTACACTACAAAAAATGCCCCGTTACAATGTCCATCACAATGTATAGAAAATACACAACAGATTAGTCAAGTGGGCTACTAGCTGAACTACCGACTTATTTAAACCTGGCCATGAAATTGCAGATTTTTTTGTATAAGACGGTTAGGAATGACGTAGTTAATTGAAAACAATTCTTCCAAAAGCAGTTTAAAAGAAAAAGGATTAGAGGTGAAGTGGGGGGGGCAGGGGCGGATTAAGGATTTACGGAGCCCGAGACTAATCTTGAATGAGAGGCCTCAATTCGAAGAAAAAATGGTGAAAAAATTCATTATTATATATGTGGGAAGAAACAAGCAAAAAAAAAAGATAAACCTAATACATATGTATGAATGATTAATAAAATTAAAATTATGCTCTCCTTAAAAAATCAACTTTCTTACCCTAACGAACTGAATACTACATAAACTGAACTGAAATAAGGAATTTTATATAAACATATACATATGTTAATGTTTTCAATTTTTTAATCATAACACGTTTTGTTTTTCTGTAAAAAACATTTATATATATAAAAAAAAATCGTTTTTTAAATAAAAATAAAAACTTTATTTATAATACCGTATCTGCGGCGACAACGGCGTTTCGCCGATATTGTCGCAACAGCGGTTTTTAAGCTAATTTTGATATACTCATGCGATGTTTTTGATCATGTCCTTTTCTTTATATAAATCAAACAAGTATGGTTTATTCAATTTTTCGAAATACAAATATATTTATAAAATCAGCAATTGATTAAAACTCACTGTTGTTTTAAATAATTTGTGTATAGTTCAAAATAAAATGTATTAACTTTCAATAAAAATAAAAAGTAAATATAGTTAAAATTAAGAATATTTCAGATTGTAAAACGTTTTTACATAGAAAAATTTACGATTGCATGGGTATCAATATTTGAAAATAGAATTGTCATTAATCAATTTATGGAATGTTTATTTATTATTCAATACGTACGTATCAATTAAAATGCAATAGAACAAACCCTTCAGGGCGTTGCTCCAAAAAATTTTTAAACACATCAGCTATCATAATTCCTCCTTCCCTCACTTCTACACGATTCAGTCTACAAGCTTCTCTAAGTATACTAGGTATCTTAGTAACTTAAGACTTACCTTTTACTAACATCTCAAAAGACCACCCAGACATTAGATCTAACCACAACATTGCAAACATTACCTTCCTCTTTATATAAACCCTCCACCACTATCCATCATTCTATGATCTCTCATTTCAATAAACTCAAGAGAAAACTCGAAACGCATTTCAAGCCCCTTGGGTAAATAGTCTAACCAAATCTCATATATATAAGCCCCCTCCAAAAACACAATTAACAGTCCAATTGCACAACATCCTTAATGTCCATCTATGATTTAATCAATTCCTCACTCCTTGAAAAATAACAAACATCGTCATGAACCTTAAACCCAACGAAGTATCATCTCATTTTGATAACCTTTGTCCCATCAACCTACTTAGCTATTTATTCAAACTTCTGAATGCCTACTCCCCCCCCCCCACCCCACCCCACCCAATTCGGATGTACCGATGGGGTAAATATATTTGCAAATATTATACAGTAGATACGGAACTGTACTTGTGATGCATAAGCTTAGTCACAAATACATTCTTACAAATGTTTATAAAACGCTTATAATTAAGACATGTTATGAAATATATAAAATTTTTTATGATATGTGGATTACAATTGTAGGATACAGATAGTAATATACATATTATTTATTCAATATAACTAATAAGGGAATATATTATACATACAACCACACGCACACATATATTGATTTTATAATCACCTTAGGAAAAGAGAGAGAACATGTTCTTATGTGATAACATTTAGAATAGTTGACCACGCGGTTATTTTATTTTTAGTTCCATTACGTCATGAAAATATGCAAGAAGTTGTTTAGCATTTTTATTAGTTATGTTAAGTGAGCAGTTTTGGTTGATTTTATATTTTTCCCTTAGTTTAGAAAAGCGGGTGCAAATGAATATTGTATGTTGTAAGTCGTCTGTGACATCCAGATCACAGTACTGACAGTTCTTAGATTCACTTAGTTTGAAACGATATAAATATTCATTGAATTTACCATGCCCTGTAAGAATTTGGGCATTGAAGAAGTCTATACTTAAGTTTTTTATTTTTAGTCTGTTCAATGTTTTAGGGAAGAATACATGTAAGTTTTGCGACCAGTATTATCTACATCCCAGCGTTCTTGCCAAATGCTATATACCTTATCATTGATGTAACTTTTTATTCCCCTAATATCCGGGGTTTTACCTAAGACGTTGATTATATCAGGGTCATTCAAAAATTTAATGTTTGTAACGAGATTCAGATCTCTAGTTATTCTGTACTCTGAAATAACAGCATGTTTAATCAGAAACAGATCTAACGGGAGGATGTTAGCTAAAATGCAGGCCGCTGATGAAGGTGCTGTTTTATATAACGATGATATGTTTAATAAAAATTTTCTTTGAAATTTGTTTACCTTTTGGAGTATTTTTTTATTAAGATAAATGCAAGAGCCATATCCACAAATAGATTGTATAAGCCCTTTGTATAATATGATTCGCTCTTTAAAACCAATTCCGTAAGTGTTGTGTAAGATCGTTTGAAGATTGACATAAAGCTTGCTGCACTTGTTAGAGATGGTAATTAGGTGGTCATGAAAAGTTAGCTTGTGGTCTATTATAATACCGAGGTATTTTAAATTGGCAACCATCTGAATCGGTTGATCAGAAATGAGGTTTAATTTTTCAATTTTGTCTCTGGTCTCTTTTTTACCGAAAAAAAATTGTACTACATTTCTCTACAGAGAAGTTTAAACCGAGTTTCGCAATAGTGTTTTCAAGGCGAGCGCAGATTGCTTCAATTTTGCTAAGATTGGTCCATGGTGATAATTTAAGTAAAATGTACAGATCATCTGCATAAGAGATCAGGAGAGCTTCGACGTTTATTATCCGATAAAACTGTTCTATGCTTTTATGGACCTTAGAATAGAGTATATTCCAGAGGGTAGGTCCAAGGACCGAGCCCTGAGGAATGCCACAGGTCATTTTCCTGGTATGAATGGCGTCGTTGATTTGTAAAGTAGAATATCTATCCTTAAAATAATTAATAATAATATTAACAAGAGAGGGGTTAATATTATTTTCTTGTAAAATTTGAATAATAGACGACCCCATTTGCAGTTGTCAAAGGCACCTCAAATATCAAAGGAGATAACGAGTGCCGAGTAACCATTTGCAATGGTATCTTTAATGGAATATATTAATTTGTAAACAGCACCTTCTGCAGAGTGCTCTGCCCTAAATCCATACTGGTTTGGGTGTAATAACTGTTTATCAGTAATTTCTTTTATCAAGAGTTTGTTAATAACTTTTTCATAGACTTTGCCCACAGCGTTCAGTAGTGAGATTGGCCTATAGGACGTAACTTGTGAAGTGCCTCTACCGGGTTTTTGCAGTAGGATGACATCTGCAGATTTCCATGCGGATGGAAAAAGCTCCATAGAGAGACACATTTACTTATTATTGAGTGAAAGATATCTACAAATGTAATATTAAGGAGTTTGATAATTTTGTTTGTTATCTTGTCTTTACCAGCAGCCTTCCTATTATTTAATTTTTTGATGAAATCTCTGATTGTCGCCCGATCCGTGTATAATTTTAACCCAGCTTTTGATTCACCGAAGTGTGAAATGGGATCTAATTTGTTTGGAACGAAGTGATCTAATAAAATGTTGCATTTGTCATTACTATTCAGTTGACTTCACACAAGCCTAAGTTTCTCTTCTATAATTTCAAACAAGTAGTTCGAATTCAAAATGTCCACCACCCTATCATCCAACAAGTTTATCACCTTACATCCCACATACAATGTGAATTCAACAGTAAAGCCTCTTTTAGAAAGCTTGCAACAAAACTTAAAATAAAAATTTAACACATAAATTGGCTGCCTACAGCCTACCTTATCATAAATATTGTAGCTTATTCCTCTTTGTTAATTTTTTCAAATAAAACAGGAAGCAGGCCTATCTCCATTATCCTATTTCCTAGCAGGAGCTCACTAAGCTCCGTCATCAACCCAATTTTATACATCTACATCTGTGATATATCCAGGTGCCCTAATACAGAGCTTTTCTAATGTGCTTTTATGGCACTGCCATTTTTGACACCTTCTTAAGTGTACACCTTCCTACCAAACGACTACAACAGCCCTAGAGAAATTATAAGGTTGGCTAAACTGTGTGAAAAATACAAGTAAATAGCACTAAACCCCTGCCTCTATACTAACCTATAACCTCAGTCCCATAATTATGCCCAATACCTCGTCATACAGGATCCCCCATATGTATATTTGTGCACTCGCACATGTACACACGCACACACGCACATACATACATATATGCGCATAATACAAACAATATTAATTTATAAAATTAATAAAGCATAAAAAATGACCATACATTTTTATTTTTAAAAACACGATAAACAAAAATTGAAACGTTGATACTTGCTGATGTAAATGTCTATAATTATCACTGAATTTCAAATGACATGGTTCATAGTTTCACAAACCACTGCACTTCAATGGGTTATTTTCTTTAACACACTCTTCCACCTTTATATGTTGGTTACTAGACTAAAATAAATATTTTATTATGTCCCGACACAGTAATGACTTCTCCATTTCCTAGCTAAATTACCAAGTCAAACATCACTTATGAAACAACTTCAATTACGAGTAAATATAGCATCATTCAGAAATATAATGCATATATAAACAACGCAGCATCTTATTGTAAAAAACGTAATTTCAGTACATTCTTCGAAGTTATTCTTCATCTGCACTGCAGCAATCACTGTAAACATAAACGATCTTCATTATTGCTTTTTAAATAATTTTTCAAGTTAATTATTGTACAACAGCTAGTACCTTCATGAAAACTTCATGGCCTAAAACAAAATTCAATCTTATCAATTTTATATTACAAAATCTAGCATTACTTTTTATAATAATTTTATAAAATGAACATATTATTAAATGCTTAGAACAATCACACAGAATATAGCAGCACAATGTAGGATGATGTTTTTAAACCTTAAAAGAACTGCATTACTTACAATGTCTGCCAGTTGTTTAATGCTTGCGACGAAATGTGACTATGATAAAAACTGGTCTGGCCAAATGGAGTCTATATTAAACTTCCTCACGATACATTTAGCCGGAGGTCACGTTTCGTCGCTAGAGTCAAATAACCGATCGACATTGTAAATAATTATAGTAATCTTTTTGAAAACTGTATAGTATTTTTTTTTTAAATGTAATATAAAGTAGAAAAATATTTCAAACGCAATTATTCTTAAACGAAAGTTATGATTAAAAATTTACTTAATCATATCGCTGAACTGAATTAACCCGTTTAATTTTTGTCACAATAAAGAGGGTATTTTTGAATAATTAAAATTGTGCGCAACCAATCCAACTTCCTCAAGTTCTGCGAAGATGCAATGCGGCTCAAGTTTCAACTCATTCACTAATGTCTTAATTATGGTAAATACAAATTAGTGTTAATTATAAATTTACTACATATACTTCTATGATCAAGTTCTGCTACATTTCTGTAAATACTTTATATTCCATAAAATGCCTTCTGCTATATAACCATTAGTATTTAAACAATATTAAAAAACTAGAATTACAATTAGTATTGATAGCAATATTATTAAGTTTAGAACTCACTTACAATTAATTTAAAACTAATTCAACCATTAACCCACTACTGTTTAATTTTTCAGTTTTCACTACATCAAAGTTTTCAGATATTTTATTATTATGCAACTAAATTCATAATCGCCTTTATGGCAATAGTCGGGACTATGCCATTGTCATCCTATCTATTGCCTCTATTATTTAAGTACATTTGCACAGGACTACTCAGACGCATTTTTTATTTCTCCATTTTTACTTTGTTAACATGTCATTTAATCCATAGCCTTATACATATACTTTTATCTATGTATGAACATGTATATGTATGCATGTGAGTGTATATGTATGTGGTTGTATGTATGTATGATAGTAATAAATTGATTCACACCTAGTCCTTGCACCTTTATACACAAATTTCTGAAATAAACTACTTTAAATTAAAAAAATAAAATAAAGAAGTTATTATATATCAATGCACCATATTTGTCTGAGTTGTTATGGAATAGAAATTTCTATTACTGAATCATATAAACCTGAAGAATATATAGTGGTCGAAACAGTATTACTAAAAGCGACGCTACAAAAATAATGCTGTCATCTTGGAACGCCCTTATTGCTGTACCATACGATCACTTATCCTTTACATTATGTTTGACAAATATACCCCGTAATGATGTACTTGAAAGTACTAATTAAAATTTAACCAAGTTTCAACAAGTACGATCATATCATACAGAAATGTTTGCGTATGCAAAAATCCCAGATCATTACACAATATATACTTAAAATTTTTATATTAAGAATTAAAATTTGTAAATTGAACGAGCTAATTTTTTCTTCTTTTATACGTGTAACATAATAAAATGATATTTTATAGTATAAACTAAAAAGTTAAATATGTTAAAACGAGTATTTAAGTTTAAAACACTTGATCACCGTGCAGAACAGAAAACGAAATAAACATTCACAAAAAAAATATGTTAATTTATAAAACAAATCGTAAAACAAACACGTTTCCAAGTAATTTTATAGTTGCAATGATAGTATATATAAAAACCCAAAATACGAAAAACGTACAGACACAATATTAAAAATACAGCAATAAATTATTTATTTATATATATATACACACACACATATATATATACATATTATACATAATACAATAATATTAAAAAATCATTTTCAGAACGCAAAATTGTTTTTATTATTTTATAAAATAAGAAACAAAAATATACATGTTATCGACAAAATATTTAAAACAAAATTTTTTTTACATTTTAGTCACACGATATAATTTTAAACTGATTAAAATATACACCATAAACACGCGAAACGTACATCTTAATAAAATAAATGTTTTATATTTTTATTCTATAGAGAACTTTTAGAAATAGATTAGTATACAGATTCTGATTATACAATTATTCTTTATCGGAAATAATTAATTTTCAAACTGTATAAAAAGAAGAAATCTTACTATTCAAGTCTTACTGAAATACCTAAATAACATAAAATGTTTTACATAATGTAAAACTTCAAACATAAAATTATGCTAACATAGCAAATAATAAACAGATTACATCTATGTATATCTGGAAACAAATAAAACTTTTAAATTTCGCATTTTGCAAATTTTTGATGGCATTAATTTCAAATTTATACAGTATTTGTCATAATATGTACATTGACTTCGAATACTCACCAACAATACAAGCACAAAACAAGTTATTTATATTAAAAAAAAACACAAAAATTAACTAACCGAGAAAAAAATTACCGACATCAATATCTGTCTAGTTCAACAATATATGTTTATATGGTGAAGCACATGTTCATTGTGGTTATACTGCACATGCGTACAACATGTGAGTATATTTGAATTTTAAAAATCGAAATTTCGCTTTTTTGAAATTTAAATTATTCAGCATAATTTATATTTAATTAATATATTTTAAGCTAACAAAGCCAATAAATAATTACAGCATGCTTTTGAATTATTTTGCTTTTTCTGTACATCCTATAATTAATATCTTACAAATAGTACTGTTCAAAATTCTAGAAAAAAAAAATTACAATCTTACAGTATGAGCAAATTTATATGTCCGGGTTCAAATTAAAAATGTATTACTAAATATATTGTTTTTAGACATCACTTTCAAATATATATGTAAAAAAATTACTAGGCAAATACATCTTTTCATAGGTTGGACAAAACAAATCAGAAGAATTGTTACTTTCGATGTAATAGGGTAAAGAAAGAGCGGGAAAACTGAGAAAGCTTGCAACTATATAAAAATATAAAATAAGCTAAAATTTATTTTTATTACGTATCTATCAGAAAATGATATTACAAATTACATTTTTCTGACGATTATTGTTTATTGTACGATACATGTTGAGAACAATGACGTCCATGACAGAAAATATTTTAGATCCCATCCGTTACTCTTTTTGCAACGTATACACGTCTGTTGGCATTCACTCATCACCATATATGTATATTTGAAGAAGTAAATCGCTAATAAAATTAATTATATTGTTTTATCTTTAACTAATGTAAAATCAATTTATATCAACTTTCATCGACAATCCCATTTTTTTTCTTAATTGTAAAGTAGTACCGAAATTTGAAATATGGAAGCAATCTGGGATACCTTAATTAAAACGAAACGAACGTAACAAAGAAATTTGTTTAAATAAAATTTATAACCATTAAAATGATATATTTCACGAGCTGAAATCATCATATTCGTAATAATAATATTTTTGTAATTTGAATAAACATTGATTTATAAAATATTTAACATACAATTGTTTAAATGTTTTTTCTTTTTCTGTATTCGTAGAATCATTGTTATATTTTCAAATTATACAAATACAATATAAATGAAATTACACCATGTATATTGTTGGTATTTTATTTTATTTGTTCGGTAATTGTGTAACTGGTAAATTTTAGTTTGTCTGGTTATTAATCTTTTCCGGATTTTTTTCCTCTTAAAATGTTTTTGCTGGATTCTTCTTTTCCTTTCTCTCTGCAAAAAAAAAACAAAACAAAACAAAACAAAACAAACCTTGTAGTTACTTATTTAAAAAATCAGTTATCCTCTTGGCAATTTTTTTTTATTTTTAGTACTGGTCTGTCGGTGCTGCCTTCATTGTTGTCATGCAGTCAAGCAGACTATCAAATCAAAGAGATTATTACGCGTGAATTTTACCTGGTCCGTTTAGCACTTCGCATTCCCGTAAACTAAAAGGCAATTTTATTACTAAGTGCAAAACTGCGCACAAGATACGAGGACAATTTATTTTACTACTGCTTTTTATATCCCATTTCCATCCGTATAGTGTCACTTAAGCATTCATCACAAAGTTTCTAAGAGTCATTTACAAGTGATCGTAGCGTCCGCAGACTTACAAAATCCAACGTTAGCTTTCCATAATTTTTGATCAATAAATCGGCATTATTTGGTTAGCCTTAAAATAGAGTGTAAGGATGAAAAGCTTTAACGGAAGTGTAACATTTCGAGGGGATGTGACGTGTATAGAATCTGCAAAATTGAAATTTGGTTTGCATCAAAGTAACACGCTATATATTCATTTCTACTTAAGCGATCAAAGCTCCTTTAACAGCGGGAGGGGGGGGGGGGGGGGGGGGGGGGTAATGTACACTGAGATTTACATACAATCGTGTAAGAAATCACCAATAAACGTACGAATTAAACATTACCGATCCTGGGGAGACAGTACATCCGCCAGTTGTGAATTTATGGATGGACTCTTACATAACGGTTCCATTTTGTTCGAATACATTTTGCATTTCCGTACAGATGCAACGGGCGCGGAGAAATTAATGAATTCGGTGTATAAATACAAATTCTTGTTCGATTGAAATGATATTTCAATTATCACACTTGAACGAGACTATTGGCTATCGCAGGAAATCTGCGAAAAAATTGAATTACCAGTCAATAGTCTTATTCTGTTTATTTGTGCAAAAGGTTTATGATACAATTTCGAGAACAAAAAGTTTCAAGTATGTTTCACATTATTGTAACCCCTTATTGCACTTTGTTTTTCTCCTATCGGCTCTGAATCTGCCCCCGCTCCTTGGTCATTTCCCTCTTTGTCAAAACATTAAAAGCTACGAAGCGCAACACATATGCACTTTAGAATGGCCTAGCAGCGGGCATTAACTTCAACTAGTTTCAGTAATAATCTCCGCACACGTTAATAATTAGAATAGCGAAAATCCACAATCGACAACTTGCTTTGCTTCTGTTAAACGTTTGTTAAAGATTTCCCGGACCGAACAAATTGATACGGGTGCCCCTTGGATATGATTCCACAGACTTACTAACGACTAATAAATACCGATAAAATTTTGAGACCAAATATTCGAGGGATAGTCGTTGACGGCGGAAATGGAAATTTATATCGGAATTGATTAAATTTTGATTAGAACTTTCACAAAGTTTACACGGATTTCAGTTGAAGAGGATAAAAACCAGCGATAAGAAGGCGTCGCTGAAAGTAGGTCTGAAATAATAGTGTACACTTCAGACTTGCTGATCTTTTTTGGTCGGCTTCTTTATCAGTCGTTATCAGCAGAGCACGAAGCTCTGCCGGGTAATAGCGGCACGAGAATTTCTGAAAACGATTGTTTAAGAAATTTTCTAGTTGCCATGCAAAACGTGATTTCTCGGCAGATCGATTCCAGCATTAACGGTAGAAGAGATTTACGTTGGAGCCGTGTGTCGAACGACGTTCGCAAAACACGAGCTTATTTAGTGACTATATTGTAAATTCGATTGGTCAGTACGGCGGTGGCAATTTCTGTACGCGATTATTACGGTGCACGTGGATTTCATGAAATATCTGCGCGAAGCAACATGCGAAGACGGACAGGTTCGGCATCTTAGGTAACGCGGCCGGTGTAACGCTATCCGATGTGACACGTAACCTTGGCAACTAACTACAGCGCTTATGCAGAATGCAGCACGATGGTAAATTGGAAATTAAGTCGTAAAACGCTGTTGTTCGATGTAGCGTAGGTAATTGTATTTGGACAAAATATATGTATATCGCGTAATAAGCGCGCTTCTTAACGACAACCACCACCTAGTATACATTTTAAATGAAAACAACTTTATAGCCGAGCCACTATGTTCCCAACAGTCGTCCATTACATTGCCTCGATCTATTCCCAATATTATTAATATCCGTCATCGATCACTATAACGTGGTCACACACACACACACACACACATATATATATATATATATATATATATATATATATACATATACAATATATACCTATTTATAGACCCATTGACTTGACGATAATTACATAGTATGCGTTTTTTATACTGAACTCGTTCCGATTTTTTGAAATTACAATACAAAACCCGAAAATATTACTTTTATCGCTTACTTCTGTAATAAGTGGAATCGGATGCTGAAAATAACAATTTGAAGTTTTTTGCAAAAATCTAGAAAAGCAGGGATCGATCACCTCTCGAAAAGCAATGTATCCGAAAAAATATTATAAAATTACGCCGTCTTAGCACATCAGCTACAACACAAGCTCCACGTGTGAACACATTTCATGCGATTCATTTTCCATCCTTATACCGAAATAAAAAGAATTAAAAATCGCTATTTTCATTAGAATTTTTAATTTTTTTTTATTATTATTACTACTATTATAACATATAATTTTAAACTTAATTCTTCACTCAAATACTCCCCAGTCCCTTATTGTGGTCACCATAACACAATAAGGGACTGGGGAGTATTTGAGTGTAGAATTAAGTTTAAAATTATAAATTATTAATTATAATTCAATACACTTATAGATATAAATATACTAACGAATAAGTAAATATAGAATGTAAACATGGGCTATAAAAGTTGTGAACAAGAAAAAAAAAACAAACCTTTATGATTACAAACGCAAATATGTAGCTCATGTACGTTTATCAATAATTAAATTTAGTAACCACATACAGTTAAGAATACAATCTTTAAAAATAATCCTGCTACTCGCGCTAATAATAGCGCATTTGCAGCTTAAAATTATTTACATTTATATGTATATATCCATTGCATATTTTGAAATTTTGAAATACTTTGAAATAACCCATAACGTTTACATTTTCAGAAATATAATTAAAATTGCTTTTAACAAATCAACGCGACTTGTTTCGCATGGAATACAGATTCATGGAATACTACAATAATTGTAGTGCACCGGGAATACGGATTAGCGATTTGTTAAAAGCAATTTTAATTATATTTCTGAAAGTAAACGCTAAGAGTTAAAGCAAACAATCAGTAAATGGACAATCAAATATCCAGTTATTACCCCATTCTTTTTAATTATTCTTGGGAGAATCATCCAGAAGGTGAAAGGAACTGGTACTGATTTAGATCCCCCCCATTAGAGATCGTTTAATACTTTACAAAAAGAGCTTAAATAATATCCGTTATATCATCTTACATGAAAATGATGGATACTTTATTTTATTTACTATTACAATTATTTACGATTCTCTTAGCCTTTGCCGGTGTTATTAACGAAACAAGCATTACAGTGTAGCAATTAAGATTTATTCGTTAAACAATTTTCACGTTTCCGTGATTAATACAACTGCTTTCTGTACGTTCGAAACAAGAGGTAAACTTTTAACTTTTCGAACTTTGCTCCTTAAATTCCGTAAATAATTCTGTCCACTGTCTTGTTTATTCCTCCATAATATGCGTTTAATCGAAGCGTAATACTTCCTTTCAGGGCGGTATCTTTCACCCTCCCCCCCTGAAATGTCAGCGAAATCATAACTGCTTGAATTAAATGAACCGAAATTCAGAATAAATTAATTTCTTTTCAATTTTTGACAAAAGAAAAGAAAATTGAAATTTTTATGAATTCTATGGAAACGACTCATTTGTTTTTATTGTAGTGTTCAAACATTGCATATACAATAATTGACTGCAAGGCTATACTATTTATAAATAAATATATTTCGTGATAATACAAACATATACATATATTTAAATATTTTCGTAACCCCTCCCGAAATTTCGGTCTAGATACGGCCCTGCTTCCTTTCATTTCCCGTATTTGTTTGTTGTTTTTTTTTCGTATTGCTGCGCTTTCAATGATTTTGGCTGAATTTTTGGAGAAACGCTTTGTTCCTCTTGCGATACTTTTGATTATTTTTCTTTTCTTTCCTTTGAATTCATCAACGCGCAGTAAAAGAAAAAAAAAGAAATCGCGAGAGATTTAGAGAAGCGGGAAACGACAAAAATTGCCGAAAGGATGCCAAAAGGAGAATAAAGAGGATTAGAGTCTCTGAACAACTAGCAGTTTGTAGAAAAGCATGGATAGAGTAACCGTGCTGAAGCTTTTACGTCCTTGCTACTTGCTAAAACATTGCGACAGACGGCAGCTGCATAGAACCATGTGCAATATAATCAACACGAAAAGAAAAGGAGAATCTGTAGCTGGCAATATGGTCGCGATCGCACAGCAGTGCTCGCAATTGATTTGACGTTGGTTAGCTGTCGCATTTTCGTGATACCCAAGATGCTCTTGCCCTTACACTTAGAGGCCTGCTCATTCAGATCCTTCTTGACGTATAATCTTACGTCCAGCAACAACTTTAGACATACCCTGGGCATTTTTTTTTGTTTATTAGGAAGTTGCCGTTTACCTTTTACTTTCAACAATCACTAATACCGTGATTACTGTAAATTTGGAGTGACTTATAACATACCTATTAAGATGGTTGTTACTTTGCTCTAAGCAACCCCTCCATCAATACACTGAGGTTATTTTACTTAAGAGAGTGGTCAGCGGGAGTCATCGCAAACAAGTGAAGATAGGTAATAAGTCCGAGAGGCTAAGTAGGACATTCTTATTCCATATATTCGGATCAGTTCCTTGATCTTATTATTATTATCATTGTTATTATCATTGCTATTATTACTACTACTATTATTTTCATTATTATTATTATTATTATTATTATTATTATTACTCTTATTATTACCATTATTATTACTTTTTTATGGCATAAAAGTTTCCGAAAACCTTTTTCGAATGTTACGGATGTTATACGCGAAGCTGGATGTCATTTAAGAAGGTCACTTTTAAAAAGTAAGAAGCTCGCTAAACTTGTTTTCTGTAATCACCTAATGTTATTGATTTTGAACGGAATTTTTTGCGATCAGTCGTAAATTTTTCATTAGTTCAAGGGGGAAACTGGAACTGAGCGATGATGTTTTTCTGTGCCTAAAAGAGAGAAAGATAGAGAGAGAAAAATAGGCCGGCTATTTGTTAGAAAATGTAACGAAGGGGTGATCAGTTGATAGAGGGAAACCTGTTATGGACACGTCTGATAAAAGTCTAAAATTAGTGCGCGGAAATTACACTATTTGAAGCATTAGCTTTACAGCAATCTGAACTAGATCAGAAATTAAAAAGATTGCTTTGTAGTTAATCGGTTATACGGCCACAACCAATTTCAAGTTCTGCTTACTAAGGGGTTATAATTGATTTCTATTGTTTTGGGGGGGGGGGATCCTATTAGTAAAATTAAATTAATGTTTATTAAAAATGAAAGGTTTTTGTTTTTTTTCTTTTCAATTACGGTATAACTTAATCCGTTAATTCTGTTAAAAATGTTAATGATATTGTTGACTTCTCGGCAAAGAAAATGATTTCAAATGGAAGCCGAGATATGTTATATCGAGTGAAATTTTAATAATTCCAGTTTAACATTGAACGAAAATTGTGCTTTACTTCTTTTTACTGGTAATTTTTGAAACAGTCACAGAAAGAGGGTAAAAGGTTATGAAAATTATGATGATTCTTATTAGATGTTTTTACGATTTCCAAGAGAATTACTACCCCTATTATGCGTAGTTTTTCCAAGTTTAATACCAAGTAGGAATATTAAATTTAAACAAATAAAAATTACACACCCTCAGCAAAATTATTCAAATCAAAATCAAACCCTTCGACTCCGCTCGGGAAGCTTAAAGACATATCATTTAGTTCTAGCAGAAATTGCTGAACTACGGCTAAAACGCGTTTGTAAAATGTTCAACTGATATTCTCAAAGTTAAGAGAAGAAACGATTTCACCCTGCTAATAAACCGCTACCTCTCATAATTTCACTTCTCTTCCTTCGTTGGTACAAAGTTTTGATAAATAATCCCGATTAAGAATCTCTACCTTAATATGAAATCGGCCTTGTGCGAGACGGATTTCAATCAATTTGCGGGATACATTTATAAAAATCGGCCAGTATAAATAGTAGGATTAAAGATTATCAGAGATACTGTAGAAGTTCTATGTAGATGGTTTCCCGAAATAGATTTAATCTGGCTTTTTATCGCACCGATATAAATCGGTCTCAAACATTCTGTCTTGTCGTTCACAACTTCAGAACGAACCGATGATAAACGAATTATGGAGCGATTAATAAGAAAGTAAATTTATAGTCACCAAGTAGGGGAGAGAGCCAAATCTTACTGAAATGGATTATTATAATCAGATATAGTCGATGAAATCGAAACGCCGCCCGTAAAATAATTAACTCTAAACTGAACTGGAGAATTGTTCCCGTTGTTAGGAACGGAGAATAAAATCTAAAAGTATCCAGTAGGGTGGGCCATGATCGGACTCTGGATATAATTACTTCAGTTAGTTATATTAAATAACGAAGTTTGCAATAACTATGAGGAAATTGGGAGTCTGGAGCATTCAGTGCGGCAGTGTATAGAACATAAGTGGGAAAGGAGGAATTTCATTAAGTTCATATTACTGAAGCGATTTACCTTACCTCTAACAGTAATGAAAATTGTCAATCAGCCGACTTCATTTGGATGTGTAAATCCTTATATAAATTTATTAAGGCCGCGAAAGCAGAACTTCAAGGTAATCAGGGGGAATATGGCCAAATGGCGGGAGCTAGAAAGATTAAGATTTAGAAAACAAATTTCGGCAGAGGTTACACAATTACAATGGCAAGACCGGGAAATAGCCGATCATCGACACATCTGGCGCAAAAGAACCGGTACAAGTATACAGACAATACTTACGTCAATTGCGGTTTAGAAGGAACGATAGATCATACGATGGTAGAACTAATTAGCTACCTAATCTTCCTTCTAGTATCTGGTGTTCTTTGAATTTCCCTCACTTCTCCGTTTATTGTCACTTCTAAAATTCGCTTGCATTTTGGCCATCCTGCTCTGCCTTCCTCTCGTTTTCGTTATTCCCTTGTTCCCTCTCCAAGTTACCCTCACAGTCCCAATGAAGCGGTGCTTTGCAACGCCAATCACATCTTTTTTTAATGCCCCTTCGCCTCTATCGAACGCTGTATTTTATATTTTTGTCTGCTGAAACTCAAGCTCTCTGCTCCTTATTGTGCGTCTTATATTTTGTTCTTTCCCTCGCCATACATTATTTTATCCATTAGTTCCTTTATATTGTCCGTATCTGACCGAATCGAAATTTAACTGACGGCTCTGTTTTTCTTTTTACTGTTTCTGAGTGGAGGTCTTTAGCTGGCGTGCCCAATGGGGGGGGGAGCTACCGCAGTGTAGTTGGTTTGGGCGATAGTGTTTCGTTTTCCGGCAAGACTTAGTTCGATTCCCGATTCTGTAAATTAAGAATATGGTCCATAGTTGACGCCCCCCCCCCCAAAGAACAACATAATTTGATCCTGTCGAAGCGGATTAGTATATAAATACATCAAAGACAATGCAATTGAAATGCATTTAAAAACATAGATACAGAAGTCGTTGACGAAAGCTAGGCCGAAAAAGAATAGGTTTAATGCGTTCAATATTTGTGCTGAAATCGGCGATTTCCAGTGATTTTCAAAATTATTCTAAGTAGACTGACAGATGGTTTCCAACAAATTTCCATTTATAAAATCAACTCTCTCGTAACGTACGCATTTAAACAAAAAATGTCTCAACTTATTGAAAAGTAGAAACAAAACAACGAACAGTTTAATGTTAAGATATGCTTACTCCCGCTAATCGTAGAGTACGCGGATTACTGTCTGTAAAAAAAGTTTCTAACGACCTTTCAACACGACTGCAGTTTCACCAATCGGTTGTTAAATCTGGTCTAGGACGAAATCCTTACATACGTATATTATTAGGAAATGCATTACTATTAACCACCAAACAAGACGTTTGTTTAACATGGATTCGAATAGTTTCCTAAAACAGCTAGCGAGGAAAATACAGCGAAAAGCCGAAAAGTCATTATCCTTTGGAGTGGGGACAATTATGAAGGAGTTCCATGTGGGAGGAGTGTAGCCAGAAAACAGGATAGAGTTAAAAATGTTTAAGAGGATTCCATAAAATTGTTTAGGAAAATTTTTAAGAACAGAATAGGAGATTCCGTCTAAGCTTGGAGATGAGTTTATATTTTTAGGAAAAGCAGCAATGAGCTGGCTTATAGTGAAAGGAGTGGTTAAGAAGTGAGGAAGAGGGTTTGAACTCTGTTGAAAAAGATCTAGTTCCTCAGCAGTAGGAACATAAGGAGGAGCTACGCCGTTAACGAAAGAAGAAAGTTTATCTGCTGGAAAATCTATACAGGATGGACGGGTAGACCGCGAATTTTGAAAAGCTTTTGCCAACTTCCCAGTTCGGGAAAGTGGAGTACATCTAAAAAGCGATGAACAAAAAGCAGCACAGGCGCTTTTTCCGCCGTTTTTCTAACATATCTCGATTTAACATTTGCTTGTCTGTATGCCAAGAAGTTATCAACGGTAGGATTAGAGTGAAAGATGCGAAATGCGGGCAAATTAGATTGGTAAGCCAGCGAACAATCAGCATCTCCACAAGGACGACTCATGGATACGCCCGGTACTTCCGAGGGAACTATTCTTAGAAGGGTAGGAAGAGAATAAAGCTGAAAATATCAACTGGATAAACTCTATTGATACTGAGGAATAGAATCAAGATTAGGATTGAAACAAAAGGTGGAGGATTCGAGAAAACAATGGAATTTGGACCAATTAATTTTCGAAAGATTCCAACGAAGAATGTTGGAAGAGTTATGTTGAATAAACGAAGCAGCACCATGAACAGAGACAATTATGGGGATGTGGTCACTACCAAAAATCCTGTCCAGAGTGCTCCATGAATAATTTAAATTTAAATTAGTAGAGAAGGAGATAAGATCAATAGAACTGAAGGAAGAGGGGTTTTTGAAATATGTAGGAGAACCATTGTTGAGAATGACAAGATTATGGTCCGATAACAAGGATTGAAGGAAGGAACCATTCCGATTTTGGGATGAGTGACCCCAGACAGGGACTCAGGCGTTCCGGTCTCCGCCTTTAATAAACGGGTGAGGAAGGGAATCAAAAAAATATGGTAAATGAAGATCTTTGAGGTTGCATAAGAGAGGGATGTATATAGAGACCAGGTTAAGAGCGTGACGTAATTCAGTGAATGAGGAAAAGATAGAAATATAAACAAAACTTGGAGTATGGGAAGGGCTAAACGTGATTGGAAGGTTAATGATATGGATGGCGAATGGAGAATGCCAATTCTAACCAGGATGGCAGCCCCACCATAGCCGTCTTCGCCATCGCATTTAATTATATGGGAGCCTCTGACGGAGAAATCTACTGAATCTGAGAGCCAAGTTTCAGATAGAAAAGCTATACGGATGTCGTGTATATTAAACAGACTTTTAAAGGCCAACTTATTTGCCCGAACACTACGACAATTCCATTGAAGAATCTTAATCATGGAATTTATTGTGTAAACTAAACGAATAAAAAAGAGGAGCTGGAAGAAAGAAATAAGGAAGGAGAGGTGAGAAACCGAACGAAAGAAAGAAAGGAAGACTGAATTTGAAGAAATAACACATCCTTATGATATAATGAAAGCGAAAAATTACGTAGAATTTAACCATTTATCACGAGATGGAAATGAGAAATTATTCCGAAGAAAAGACAGCAGCAAAGTTTCAAAGTCTGAAGGTAAAGTAATATTCTGCTCGGTGAGCAACTCCATAATACCGGAGGACAATGTTTCTATGGGCAGAGAGATTCCGTTGTTCTTGGGCTGAGATTCAAATTCCCTTCTCCGGGACTGGCTGATGATTGGCTGTTAAGGGAGTGGAAAACCTAGACGAGGTTTAGAGATATGTTTGATTAGTGATGAACGACGGATTGGTGAGGAGGGATGAGGATTAATAGGAAATTTCCCAGTGGAGAAGCTAGAAGGACCAATGGCTGCCCGATCCGCATAAATAAAAGCGGGAGTTACAGCCGAGATATTCTTAAAATCGGTGTCTATATAAATATGAGTTATGTACGAACAAATATATAAAAAAAAAAAAACATAGCGCAAATGTATAATCTCCTTCTTCTTCGAAGTCGGTAAAAATTAAAATATAACAAACGTTACATAAAATTGGGACATTTTTTTGAGACATTTTTTCTATTAGGGGCCGGCCTAAAAATTACGTTCTAATTAATATATAATACATATTAATTACCACGTAATTCTTAGGCCGGCCCCCATTAGAAAAATGTTCCAATTTTATTTTAGCAAAAAATGCCCAAAAAATGTCCCAATTTTATGTAACGTTTGTCATATTTTAATTTTTACCGACTTCTAATGATTATACGTTCCGCGCGTATGTTTTTTTTTTTTTTTATGTTTGTTCACGCGTAACTCATATTTATATAGACACCCATTTTACTGATTCTTTGTCCATTAGAAAGAGAACCATTCAACTTAAGTACCCCATGTGAGTGATTAGAAAAATCGGAGAACATAAATTGTGTGTGTGTGAGTATTCGTCAAAAAACGTGAAATTTTTCATTCCTGTTATTTTTTATTAGTATAACAGAGACGGTTGACTTAAAATGCTATCAATTTACAAAATTACGATGAATATATGTAGCTTTGTTATCGTCTTCCAAAAGAAAAGGAGGTTACACGTTCGTCCGGTTTTTTTTGTTTTTTTTTATGTTTGTTCGCGCATAACTTACATTTATATGGACCGATTTAGAATTAAATTGTAAAATTTATTCATTTTATACAAAATGTATAGAAGAGAAAGAGACAGAAATGTAAGCAGAGGGGTCAAGGGGCGCAGCACCTTGCGAGTCCAAAATGACCGAGTTTATATATATATATATATATATATATATATATACAGGGGCGGATCCAGAAGGACATTTTGGGAGGGAACTTATAAAAAAGACATTTGGGGGGAGGAAATTATATAATAACGTAAAATCTTCTATGGTAGGCCGTAGATTTGATAAATACACCGTGTTTCATAAAGAAAATCAAATAGCGATCTTTATAGAAATTTAAAAATGTGTTTTAAAAAGACGTAATTATTACAATTCTTAATTTAACTTTTGTTTTATATTTAGGGATGAAAAATAAAACGAAATTATAAAATTCTAGCTAAAATGGTAGTTTAGAAATAGTATAATGTCCTTTGTCAATCTCCCTTGTTTCGCTTTTAATTTCGCCGATCCTTGCCATTCTCCAAATATATTAACTATTACTACGCTCTCTAAATTTCTTCTATACGCCCTAATTAAACAGGAATTCCACAGATTTACCAATTCTCAATTTCCTTCGCATGCAACCGTGTTTACAGATGGTACGAAAAGGCCGGATGGTGTCAATGCCTCTTTTATTCCCCCCCGATTTTGGCTTTTCAGAATCTTTTCGCTTGCCTCCTCTCTGTTCCATATCCATAAACGTATTAATGATTATCTTACGTTCCATTATTTTCATTTCCTCCAATCACCTTTCCTCTAAATTCTTGATTATATCTGACTCCATGATCGTCCTTTAATTCATTCTCCCCTACCTGATCATTCCTGCGATTTTATCATACTCCGCATACGCTTACTTATCCACGTTCTTTCTTCCCTTCATTCCATTCAAATCGATTCGCTGTGGGTTCCTTGTCATTCGGGCATTTTCGGTAATGAAGCAACTGATTCTTTGGTAATCGGGTTGCTGCCCCTTTTCACTTCTTCTTTAAAAAAGTCCCATCGGCCAATTTCCTTGCGCTGTGCAAAGGTTTTCATCTCAGACTTTGGTATCGGATATTTACGCTTCCTCTTTTTCTAACAATTGTTCTTTTTATCTGTGTCTGTTCAACCTAGTCTTCCTGCCAATAATCCCTATTTGTTTCCTTCACTTCGTCGTTCTGTTGTTGTCTCCGTTATTCGTCTGCGTTCTCTTAAACGATAGTCTATTATCTTGCTCCCGTTTTCATTTTTCGTTCGTTGCCTCTCCGTATTCTCCACTCAAACGAAGAGCGTGTTTGCGATGCGGATCATCAAGTGTTTATTAAGTGTTTATTAAGTGTTTATCTCTTTCTATTAAACATTCTGCTTTCTATTCCATTTTATTGATACTCGGTCTTCCTACTGCATATTGCGCCTCTTATGTCCTATCTTTTCCCTCTCCACAGATCGTTTCTATTATATTGATTATTTCCTCCTAACAACATTTGATATCGTATGAAGATATAATTGATTCCTTCCTATTCTAATTGTTTCTGGGTAAAGGTCCCTGATTGACAGGCCCAAAAAAAAAAGAAAGATATCATTTATTAGACTTTACTTCTTTTTTATTTTTGTTAGTAATCCTATCCGAATTCTTTGTTCGTGAGCAAGTTTAAATAAATATATTTCTCATTGAACTACTTTTAATTAAAACTAAAAAATAAAAATTAGAAATAAATAAAAAAGGCTATCAACGACATTTAAAATAGAATAAAAGAGGAACATTAATAGTTTTACTAGAAAATAGTATTAAATATTAATTATTAAAATCCGTAGATAAAATTCATATAAATCTTTTATATCATAAATTAAGTTTCTCTGTTATGACAAAGTTTTTCATAGAGGCTTTGGTTCTTTGGTGGGGGAATATCCCCCACCCCCCCGTGGATCCGCCACTGATATATATATATATATATATATATATATATATGTAATATTCATTTTTTTTTATAATAAATTTTGGATATATGAAAAACGATGTAAATATCGATTACCAATGTTGCCCAGGGATAACGATGCTTAAAAGTGCAAAAATAAAATTCAATATTTTCGCAAGGTACTTATTAGCGATCACGTTAAGTTAAAAATACGTTTAGCGAGCTCTGTTTGAAGTAAAAGCGTTAAATCGACTTTTCTGATAGAAGGTAAAACGGCTCACTCTTGTATTCAAGTAAAATATTACTTAAATTGTAAAGTTTTAATTTGGTGTTTCTCGCTTTAGCCAACCGTTCTTGTCAGCTATTTACTTCAGCTTACCTACCACACTGAAAACGTCTTGTTTATAGCTTGCCCTTTCCTGAGCGAACTCATTATACCGTCTTTGTGCACGTTGGTAATTTTTCGGTTAAGCTTAAAAAGTTCTTTCGTTCATCTTTATAGACAGTACCCTCATCTGAAAAACTAAATTAACCGGTACTTTCTTCCCCGGCTCCGTGTTCTAGCTTCTATCGGTCGCGCTTAATTATTTCAAAGTTCCAAACAGTTACTGCACACAGATATGCTGAAGGTTTTTTCGGTCGTTCTAAGTTCTCTCCTGTATAGGGATATTGCGTGCCTATAGCCATTATCTCATTACGCACAAGTCAAAAGTACAAGTACTTTGCTAAAGGACCGCTTGAATAATTTTATTAACGCCATTCTAGCGTGCCTTACGATGAAGTAATTTCTCGACGCTTGTAATTGTTTTTATACTTTACATTTTTTTTCTTCTCTCTAATGGAATTTCCTTCGCTAGACAATTAAGGTGACAAGCATAGTACAGCGAAAATCAGTTGACTCAGTGTATAGAACTAAAACCTGACGAGTGCCGTGTATTTTAGTTTCTGTCGGAGTTGTTATATAGTGAAAAATAAACTGAGATTTTGGTAGACTTGTATGCGCTCTGCATTATACATTATCCTAATATGAATTTTCAAAATTAGATTAACTACATTTTTATTTTTACGCTTCCAAAAAGTTTTTCCGGTAATATTATATTTTATTTACTTTTTTCAAGTCCACTCAGATCCAATCACACATCACCGTCCCCACAATACGTTTCCATACCAAGTATGATATGTTCTATTTATTTTTCCAAATATTCATTATATAGATGTTATATTTCAAACTGCATATATAATTCTATTCATGTTCTTTAATGTTTATAAATGGAAATAAACAACGAAATTGCTACGAAATTTTAATCGAATTTAAGAAAATCATTATTTATTTTTCAATATACTATTATCTCAAATATGCAACAACATTCATATGCTGTCTTCAATATAATTAAAATCTATTTCAATCTAATTTACACTGAGCATAAACGCATTCCTTTTCATTATTCACAACATTCTTGTATGATAGCACGCATTATCGCTACATATTCTTTTATATGCCATTTATATTCAAAATCAAAGGCAAAAAGGGGAAAGAGAAAATTCTCCGATGCAACTGAAAATAATTGAATCTAAGTCACATAAAACTGCTTAATTTAGATAAAATTTTCCAAGAAATGTTCAGTTCTCAGATTTTTACTATTATATTTTTAAAATTACCAATCGGAAACTACCTTTCTCCGAAGAAATGATATTAGGTTGTGCCAACTTTGACATTATAGAGAGACAAATTTTGCTGCCATTGATGAACGAATATGTAAATTGGTCAGCATGAGTTTGCATGTGCACGTGAGAATATACAGGTATGATAACAAATTCCCAGCATAAAATGTTGATAAAATAAGCATTCTTTCTTAAAAAGTTTCATCCTAACACTCCTAACATATATGAAAATGCATATATTTTTCAATCGGGGGGGACCCACGCTAGTAATTTTAGAAATATATCGCATGGGAATGGACGGTGCACCTTGATGCCGACTATCGTAGCGATGTATGCATGTGTGTGAACTAATGGTGTGCTTTGGCGGTTGACTCAGAAAAAAATTACTGTTCAATAGGATGGTCATGGTAAAATTAAATAGAAAGCAATATATAAGATATGAAAACGATGACGGCGGCTGCGCGTGCGCAGGATTGGATGGTAGTCTTGCGCAGCGATTGCGATGATCAGGAGGATAAGGAAAAGTAAATAATATATTTTGGGCTGTAGATTTAAATTATTGGTTAATTCTTATATGGTTCTGAATATCTGATAAGTTCATACGACGGGTTCAGGGTTTGGGGACCTTTTCTCCGGGCGGGTGTTCGAATTTCCGGACATCCCCCAGCCTAAAGCATGAGGGTTTGGGTGACATTTGGATCCCCCGGCGGGAAATTGGGTTATAATTTAATTAAATACAAGTAAACTTAACAAATAGCTGTTAATTTATAGTTTTCCAGGAGACAGGGTATTCGGATTATCAGTCTGAAACATTCTAAGGGATGGAGTTGGGTGAACTTTTGATCCCCAGGCGGGAAATTGGGTTATAATTTAATCATGTACAACTAAACTTAACAAATAGCTGTTAATTTATAGTTCCGGAACAGTAATTGAGGTGGGAGCCTTTTTCCGGGGGACGGGGTATTCAGATTACCTGATTATAGTAGTCAAAGGGTTGGGGGTTGTACTATTTTGTGTTCAGATTACCGAGACTACGGGGAGAACGGAACGGGGGAACCGCAGGAAAATTTAGTGGGACCGGGGGAAACTTGGGTGAATTTTGAGCTCCGGAACAAGAAATGGGGTTACTTTTTGCTCCCTTGATAAAATAGTTTGGTTAGTTTTATGCCTGCCGGCACAGTTTTGGGATTCAGATTAGCGGGAATCGCCAGCCTGCATATTTGTACACTACTTTTAATGCACTAATTATTGAAAAAAATTGTTAAGATTTGTTCGCAATAAGACAAAAAAAAAAAAAACAACAAAAAAACAGCCACTTCACAAGTTAATTTAAAACATTTCGCGAATAAGAAAACTGAAACGCGTTCCACAGTGTAAATACGTTATATTATAGGCATTTTATCGCACACGAAAACGTAATGAATTATCCGAATAAATAAATAAAATTAAGCATTAAATATATTTAAACACCGGTAGGGAATCCTTTGTTCTATAGAAAATGTAATTAACCGTATTATTTTATTTTTATTTTATATCTTTTTTCGAATATTTTGACTATCGATCTAAATTATACATCACTATCGACTTTTGTTACAATAGTAGTACTTTCTGAATATAAAATAAATAATTATCTCGATAACAGTGCGTCTTTAGTTTTATTTGAGTGCACTCTGTATTTTTAATTAATGTTGGGATGTTAAACCCGAAAACGTTTTATTAAATTCAGGTATTCATTTTAATTGATTAAAGTAAATTATTTTATACTTATTTTTGTTTTTGTTATCGAGGTAATTATTTACGTTTATAAGCATTAACAGACAGGTATGAATTTATCAACATTTAATTTTTACTATTTACTGAAACCGGTCGCGTATTTTTTAAATTGCATATTTCAATTATTTTACGTTTATATTTAATTCAAATAATTAAACGCGCTATTTTTAAAAACTGCCAAAACATCACACAACTTTTGTTCAAAAATCTCCACAACTACCGAATAATATAATATATACGTGTAATAATGAATTCTTAAAAATTTATCAAAGAAAGAAAAAAAAAGAAAGAAAAACTAATGAAAATTCGTGTAAAATTAAGACCCAAGTACGAACTGCAATTTTTTTACGTTTCCTTTAAACAGAACGTAGTAGTTTATTTAATGTCGGTCGCTGCGCAAGTGCGTAATAGGTATTGTTGAAAATTAAAGGAAGAGATCAGAGAAATGACCTGTATAGGTAATAATGGAAATAATGATTTTAGATAAATAATGGGAATAATCCGCGGTGCGAATTGAAGCGGGCGCAAACAGGCTGGACTACAGGTAAGCACCATCAGCCGAATGATACGTGGCGAAAGGTCTAATGGAGCATGCGGAGAATAAAAAGCGAAACACGTGTTAGGGCATGTGCCTCAATTTCACGCTCTCCCTTGGTGGCTGAGGTCCCCATCAGCCGACGGTAACTTATTCCGACACCGTATCTGTTCTATTGTTATGCGAAACTTTCTTCCTATCCTTTTTCCTCTCCTCACTCTCTCACTCTCGCTCCCTTTTAAACTTGTTCGTTTTACCTCATAAAATAGTGTAAAAAATATCTAATAAAACCAGAGAAGACATCCTAAATGTCAATTACAAAATCACGAAAAAGGAGAGACACCTTCTCAACTAGAACAAAGCGAGATGCGATCCGAAGAGCGCGAAGTTACGCCAAGAAGACCGAGCAACTGCTTAATTAAAATTAACACTTTTTAATTTACGCTCGGCTTCGGGGAGAAATTAATTCGCAATGACACTTGCGTAATTAGCCATTAATCGTTTCGGTCAATTTTTATAGCGGACCGTTTTGCACCGTGGCAGAAGTAATGTAGAAAATTAGGCGATCATTTTGTTCAAATAAATTCTGAAGCGAAGTAGGTAGTTTGAACCGCGCGTTTCTAGTTTTATTTTTTGCTTAGACGGCACCGCTGATTATTTCTTCTTCACTGCGAAGAAGCTTAAATCAACTTAATGTGAATTTTTTTCCAATTTTTTTTTTTCGACTTAAAAGTAATTATAAATGCGAGTAGGAAATATTAGAACCTAATTGGACACTAGGGAAATAAGGGTGGTAAAGCAAAGAGGACAGGGAACGAAGAAAACGAAAGTATGAAAAAAGCGCTGTATGAGATGAGACTTTTTAGTTTCAACAATGCTCGGATAAAAGGGGGGAAGAACATTCAAATAGGATATAATTAAAAGTACCGAGTAATCGATTTGGATAGTTAGAAAAAAAATCATAAATCATAGAACGAGTTCGGATAATTAATAAACGAATCGCATAAGTAGGAAAAAGGAGCGAATAGCTAAGAGAATACTTTTAGAGTCAGATGTTATTAGGTATTTAGGAGAATTGCGAGAGACGAAATAAACGAAATTGGATAGAAGATCGCAGCTGTAGTTTCGCGGTAAAGACCGAACTAAAGGACGGTAAAGGGTAGACGAAAATACACGGAAGGAATGGTGTCGTCGAAGAGAGGGAAAATTTGATTTTTAGGCGTCGCCGATTTTCGAAATGTGCGAAGAACTACTTTTTCAAATTCATTTTATTTCCTTTATTACCGCGATAGCGATAAATCTGAGGTAACGAATAAGTGATAAATTAGTTAATATAGTCATGCGTAAAACAAGGGCAAACATGCACATCACCGGTGGATCAAGGAAGATAATATTTCTGGGATATATCCCCGCGAATTTTGTAAACTGATCTAACATGCGAAAAATACAAATTAAATCAACGCGCATTAATAATAGGTAATGCAATAATTAAGAGATATAACAGAGAGAGTAGTTCAATACTTAGGGGTCTTCATGCAGATCGGAAACGGAACTGGTACACGTATACTAGTAAAAAATAGCGGAACTAGAAAAACGAAATGATTAACAGGTATTCGCAACTATTTTTAGAGAACAAACTTCTGCTATAATATAAGTAGCACGTCATTGTCAACTGTGGAAATTGGGTGCGAAAATGAATTATAAGATAATTCTTAAAGATGCAAAATCTTAAGAACATTAGTGATCCGTACTATGAACATCGAGACATAACGATTCCATAGGTACGGGTAAAAAGCATGCGCATGGTTTATACACAATCCTGAGAACTAACTGATTCCGAAGTTTTATTACCAATTTATCCTATTTTTTCCTTATTTATAACTTAGCTATAACTAATATCTATTATTTATTTTACTTTATTTATTTATTTTTCACGCCCCTTTTTTTCCCCTTTGTTTTCACTTTTATTTGCCACTTTTTCGGTACCCTTCTCCCTTATATTAAATAATTATTATTATTCCTACATTTCCCTCTTTTTGCAACCATTCCTTTATTTTCCTTTTTTTCAGCCCAATTTTTTCCTCCTCTACTATTTCTTTAGACATTTTATTTAACAACTGAGTTATTATAATGTATTTGTCTGTTTTCCCCTCCCAATCTTTGTTTTAGTTAACGGCAGAGTTTGTAGAAATAGTTTTCCCTCAGCCCGTATTCTATTTTTCTTCTTTCCCCCGGTTCTATTTTCTTACCTGTCACATTATATATTCCCATGTGTTTATAAATAAATACATTCCTCTAACGCCCAATACGTCTTCTTTTCGAATTATTTCACTTCTGTCTCGTATTTATGATCTGATATTAATTTCAAGCATTTTATTTGCAGCTTACTTATTTTCCCTACGTATGTTTTCCTAGCTATTCCCCATGCCTCAATTCCATATCTGGTTCTCGATTCCACTAGCGCATGATGCACCATTTTTAACGTTTTATTTGTTGCATATTTTTCTTTAAAAGTGCTAGTAATGCTGCCCTAATTTTCTTTGCAATGTATTATACGTACGGCCCACCTTAAGTGTTGGTCCATCATTACTTTCATATATTTATATTGGGTCACCACTTCTATCTTCCGGCAGTTTATCTTTCCACATTCATTTCTTTCATCCCACTCACTCGTTTGAGTCAGAAACGTATATAACGAGGCAAAATAATATTTAAGAAAAGTGAGAGCTAGGTGAAAAAGAATACGGATCTTAAAAATGAAATGAACAGATTAAAAAAGACTGCAAACGGTAAATAAAGATCGTAAGATAAAGAAGTGGTAAGGAAACGAAGGAAAAGTTCTATAATTCAGGCATTGAGAGATAAAGTGCTTTCGAAAAGCTCTACTGAAGAATTAAGAAGGGACCCGAGGGAGAATGAAGATAAAGGATGATCCGCGGAGGAGAAACGGAAATATAGAGAATTGAAAGTCACCGTAGTACGAAGAAAAAAAAACCAACGACGAGATCTATTTCGGATCGTAATAATGATGTGCAGAGTAGGTGAGCTATGGAAACCAAGCGAGCTGTAAGAAACATGAGTGTGGCTATAGGCTAGCGGAAGCTGTTGTCGCTCTGAGAATTATCAAAATTTTGGAAAAAATGAGATTGGTCCTAATTAATAATGAAATCAATACAACGCGGAGTTTTGAAAAAAATCCGTATTTTTTATCTATAAGAATATTTAAAACAGAAAGATCTGTCTGCACTTTGCGAATATTTACACAATTGCCACAGTAGGCTATTTTCTTCGTACATAAACAGAAAATGTATTTTAACTTCTATCTGTCTGCCTGTTTCGATTCAACTGAAAAACCATTCGAGTAATAAAACGAAATAGAAAGAAAAAAAATGAAATGTAATATGAAATATTAGAAAATATACCACGCATGGCTGAATTATTCTTAAATGAAACGAAAGTTGTAATTAAGAATATGTTTTTTATTAGTGCACTACTAAACTTAAGTAATAGCATATTTAATAATAAGTGTACACTTGCAGAATATACACACTAAGTTCAGAAAACAGTCTACACGCGAATAATGTATAAATTTCCGTATTAGTTATACAAACAACATGTGTAGCATCGCGGTCACGTGTTTTAAATTCCCGGTTTATTCACGGATTTCCTGGTCCAAATTCTTCCACCGATTTCCTGATTACTAGAATTGTACAAAAAGAAGAATGCAATTTTCTTCTTACTATATCGATAATGTTTGTCCGCCGCGGCATACTTGTTATGTGAATAAAACAAAACTACTTCATAATTTATTCCTCAGTGAAGTACATTAAAAAACGCATTCACTCTTTAACATTTCAAATGACTTTTTTCCTATTAAAAATATCGTTTTTGGCTATTTTCACTTTTTTTTTCCTGCTTTTACGGCAAAATTCCCGGTTTATTCCCCCGGATTCCCAGTTGGGTGGCCACCCTGCGTAGCTTATTATTTATGTATCAGTCATTTATAAAATTTAGTAAAATTTCTTTCCAAAAGAATTTTTATTTTACGCGACAAAATATTTAACGATACATATATATGTATATATATATGTGTGTATATATATATATATATATATATATATATATATATATATGAGAACATTTTCAGTTAAATTGCATGATTATAGAGCACACTCTTTGTTTGCCAAAACATAATTTATTTAAAATTTAATTATATTTCCTAAAAACAGTCCATGTTTATTTATTAACCTATATATATATATATATACATAAGAAAACAAGGAAATGGATGGTGTAAATATAAGAAACTATTTAACGATATATTTCAAGGGGAGAAGTTGGAATCAAAGCCACTCCTTACTACACATTTAACTGAAAATGTTCTTTCCACTTTAAAGAACGCCGTCGGGCTAACCATGGCTTTCGGTATAATGTTTGTCGGTGGCAAAACGTACCTGCGGCGAAGCCTGTCGACATGTGGTTTCGGCGAATCGTATTCACGGCCAAGCGTGCTCGCGGCCAAGCGTGCTTGCGGCAAAACGTGGCGGATCCTTTTAAGTCGCTTCTTAACACTAGCCACCGTTAACGAAAGAGAAGATACCTTTTTTCTTGTCTTAAATTTTTTCCCGCATAATGGAACAAATTAAACCGCGAACGGTAATGGTAGCCCTGTCGTCATCAAAACCAACAGAAAAATCTACGTAATGTGTAGACTGTTTAGAATTTTCGGTCAGCGTTTACCGGAAAATCTGAAACAGATCTCTGGTTAACGTTTTGCCGTTTTTATCGCTTTCCTATCCCGAAGGCATGGCGCCAAAACGCATATTAGAAATTAAATAGTAAACTTCATCGGATAAATTCGGTCTATTCAATCGCTTCTGACATTAACGGTATGGTCCTGCAGAATAACTGTCTGTTGAGAAACTGGATTTACGGTGATTAAAATGTATTTCTGCAAATGTAGAACACTGTTTATAGAAGTCTCGCGCGTTCATAATAAATAGCGAAGAGAGGTAAAGAATCGAGGCATGCCTGGAACCTCGTCGGCCGCGTCGAGCGGTTGTGACGGCGTATGTCTAGAGACAGAGTGAGGAAAAGAGACGACGGCAGCCAGCTAATAACCTAACTACAGAAAATAATTTTAACCTCTTATCAGATTGATAACTACCGCTGTGATCGGAGCGATAGCACGGCAATGATGATACCGTCGTGCAACAGGCAAGACCCAGCACGTAAAAGAGTGTAACTCTGCTCGACAAAGAGGAAACGTAAATACAGCCAGCATAGAGGTAGCACCGAGCTAACCGATATTATATTCTTCGCTTATTTAGCCGTCAACGAAAATATTATAATATACGATTCGCCAAGCCACTAAAACTAATTCGAATTACTCCGGCGATTACATCCGCGCTAATAATTTCCGCCAACTGAAATATTGAAAACAAATTTAAATATAGAATTTACAATCGTCACACTAACGGTCAAAGTATCAGCCATTTGACGACAGGGACAAAACACGGAGCTGCTCCTCCAATAATAATAAATACGGCTGCTAATATATTATATATCTCCACGTGTGGCAGTCCGCGCGTTCTTGCACCAGACGAACCAACTTTTATATTGCCGACTAACTTTATACGACGTACTGCATATAGTAGAAAAAACTTGGATATTACGCGACCTGTCGCAACATCCAATCTAGAAACCGTTATTAGTTGTGTAATACCGCTCGCAACAATGATTATAAGAATTAACTTCAATTTAAAAATTACATCTTTGATGATACAGGGGATAGGCCTGAAACAAATCGTTTAAAAACTCTAACCGAATAATCCAAAATCGATAAAATTACTTTCGTTTTAAAGTTTAAAACTATATATAAATTCTTTAAATACCGGTTTCGCTTGACCAAAACGATTAAATTATAGTATACGCTATTTATTAAGTAAGAATAAAGATGGGCGCTATAATAATAAAATTAGTCGAACAGAAAAAACATGCGTACAATATAAAGGTGGCATCCGCCCGATTACACAAAGTCAAAATATTAAAAATGATACATTATTGTACGTATATAAACAAAATATACACAACTTTCACGAATAATAAAGTCACAATAAGTATAAACATTTCGCTAATATACAAATTAGATATTCCCTTTATACGAATTCAAAAAAAAAAAAAAACAAAAACAAAAAAAAAACTCTTTATGGGTATTAAATGTTTCTGAAACTACATCAGTTGGACACGGTGATATTTCTCCAGTTTAAAAATCTATGATTAGGCAATGTAACAAATGCCATATGTTCAAATATGAGAGAATACGATATCTAGAATAGCGGGAAAATTATCAAAAATCAACAGTACACGACTTATTAGTTTAGCGAGTGTAATATAAATATCAAAAAAAGAACGACAGATCACGCTGAAAATATTAATAAGCGAACGTTTGATTTCCGTTCTACGCTATGCTTCAACAGGCGACCAGAACTACGGAGTTTGTCACTCTACTCGTATAACTTTAACCATTAGTACTTATTTATGTAGCAAAAGGCCACTCTACCAGCGGCTTGCATGAATTATTATTATAATATATAAAACGTTAAGTAATAGGTTTCTCTCAAAAAAGGTGTTGGTGACTTTTCCATTTTAAGAAGGTCTGAAAACCATGTCAGTGAATGTTCCGCGGCGGGGCTAATTAGATCCGGTTTTATCTAGAATTTATCTCTACGTGATTTTCCGACAAAGTTGCAAAGCACGAAAATTATGCCATGTGTGCGGACGATACCGGTCTGTCTTAAAAGTTCAATTAGTTACATTAATCGCGCATTCAAATATTTCACGAAAGGATAGGTGTTTATTAATTCGACTCTAAAACCGAAACCATTTTATTTTGGCGAAGAAGGTGGTCTCTTTGCTACATATAGAAATTTAATTGTAAACCGCACCGCTGTCGACCGGGATAAGCGGCTAACATTGGACACATCGACATTAAGGTCAATGAGAAATAACCACTGTTTAAGATCATATCGGAATGAGTATAATTTCTTATCACTAGTCATTTCGAGCAGATTAAAATAATCGGCGACTGTCTCTTTATTTTAATCTGCTTTTTCCCGCAGTTATAACTTTGTAGTCAGTCTATATTAAATGAACATTTCTGCGGGATGTACGATCCCGATGGCAGACAACCTATATAATTATTATGTACAACTGCACATGAATTACTATTGTGCAAACATCTCATTTCTTATTCATTCTCTTAATAATAATAATAATAATAAGAAGAAGAAGAAGAAGAAGAAGAAGAAGAAGAAGAAAAATAAATAAACAGTTCTATTTAATCAGAGGCTGGAATAGAAAAGCAAAGCCCCCTCCGCCGGTAATAACGTAGAATTTAAAATAGAAATTTCACGTAGTTGTGTACAATTTTTAAACATTCCGCATCATCAATGTTCCAAAATTCCCCTTCCGCCACGGTAATAAAAAAAAATTTTAAATTACCGAAGCCTCCTCTATTTTTGCGGTGAAATTTACCGGAAAATATATAGGGTATTGGAACTGCAATTCGTTGTCTATATTGCACATGTTTTGTTGTTTTTTTTTTCTGGGCCTGTCAACCGGGGACCTTCACCCAGAAACAATTAGAATAGGAAGGAGTCAATTATATCTTGATACGATATCAAATGTTGTTAGGAGATAATCAATATAATAGAAACGATCTGTGGAGAGCGAAAAGATAGGACATAAGAGGCGTAATATGGAGTAGGAAGATCGAGTATCAATAAAATGGAATAGAAAGCAGAGAACTCAGCCGAAAGTATATCAATATCTCAGAAGTTGCGTACAAACGAATTTAGGCGAAAAAAAAAAAACAAAAAAACACCGATACTTTAAGTTATCATTATATGCAGCGCCACATTATAATCGTAAAAATGATTAAACACTTCCGCGGTGTGGCTGGCAGTGGAGTTTCGTTCGGTTAGGATAAACTAAAATAAGTCCCATACCCTTGACACCTGGTTCAAATCCCGCTCTGCTACGTATTGAAAATAGAGAAAAATTTCTCTCACGCTACATGATAATGTTCAGCAATTATTAACGAGCAACCCAAATATAATAATAATAATAATAATAATAAAGAAACAAATATAATTTGTAAACCATTTTTGTTTTTTTTTTTTAAATAAAATAAAAACACGAGTACAATTTTGATGATATATAGGATCCCAAAAAAGTCTGTAACAGAGAGGCAGTTTATTGAAAAATTCAAAACGTATTTACATGTACATTATTTCCTATTGAAAAATATACAAAATCGGAGCTATATTTCACTGATTAATTTTACGATTAATATAATTGCGAAATGAATTTAAATTAATTATAGGTGCTTAAAGAAATATTGTTCCGTTTTTTTTTTTTTAATTTCGATTACATTTCAATTATTGGCAATGGAAATTCACTCGCTCTAAATAAAAAAAATTTACCTGTAAACAAGTTCCCGGAGGAAAACTTCTGAACACATTTTAATCTTGTTCGAGTGCCAGTCGTATGATTTGTTCATTCTGATCCGTATTTATCATTTTACAATTTCTAAAACATTTTCCGTGTTCCATTATTAAAAAATTCTTAATTTTCCATTTCATTAATTTGTATACACTTCGGGTCTCTTAAGGAAATTCATTTTTCCGAGGAATCAGTGAATATGAAAAGCCTGTATTTTGAAAACACCTTTTATTGTAGTAAGGTGTCTCCCGCTCGTGTATTTTTTTTGTTTTTTTTTCGCAGCACAACAATTTATTTCGCTAAATCGTGTTTTCACATAATTCCGGTCTAAATTTTCGTATAATAAGGCGTGTGCTATAGTGAAAAAAATTTGCGATCTATCAAATCTTGATTGAAAACTCTACACATTCCTTATTGAAAAGTAGTAAGATTCAGGTCCGCATCGTTTGCATAAAGGGAATCCTCGGCTAGCCACATTGTTTAAACCATTTTCGCTACAACTTCAAAACGATGGCCGCTAGAAAAGATACCCCGTTATAGTCGTGTGTCCGCTAAAAAGAAGAAGCTGTACTATGTATAGGTAATAAGAAAACAGAACGAATTGACACTGTGAGTAAAAAAATTAATTTTCATTCACCTATTACCTAATTAAGTTTAGCGATAAATTTAAAATTTTTTTAGACTTAAACGATGCAACACTTATTAAAAGATATATAGATATATAAATTACGAACTTTTGACATCCGGAGGGGAGCATTACTAAATTAGAGCATTGGTACTTTTTTTCTTTTCGAATTCATTTTTAATATAGCAGAGTAAGGACACAAGTTTGTTTTTTGCCATATGAGCGCACAATTTTAGACGAAAACCACATACACCATTCTGTTCCGCCGCGTAAAATAGAAGATCAAATTACTTATTTATATATTATCATTTGGAAGGACAACGTACAGTGTAAGCCACTTTTATATTCGATCAATTTCAATAATTAAAGAAGGTTACACAACTTTAAAAAATGTCGTACCATATAATTTAATAACCCCTCCTCTTGCGAGTAACGATGAAATTTAAATAACCAGGGTTCGATGTACATTTAAAGTTGTCAAAACTTAAAACTTTAATAAGAAAATTTAACTTTTGGCGAAATTCAATAAATATTTACCAAGCGACCTGGTTAACGTGTCTGTGCAATATTATATTGTTCGCATTATAAGTATTTTTCTCCCGTAAACCGTACTATATTATAAATGTAAACAATTTTAAACATTGACCATTAACATTACTGATGTTATATTTTTTTTTTTTATGTATTACACAAACGACACATATATGCAACAATTCACAAAAAAACATATAACATTATTTAGATTGTAAAAAACATTAAAAAATGAACGATTAATACAATAAATATAATAAATTAGTTCAACCGGTTTCGTCAATGAATATGTCGAACAATTGACGAAACCGGTTGAACTAATTTATTATATTTATTGTATTAATCGTTCATTTTTTAATGTTTCTTAATGTTTTTACAATCTAAATTACGCTATGTATTTTCGCGAATTGTTGCATATATGTGTCGTCGTTCGTGTAACAAAAAATATAACATCGGTAATGTTAACGGTCAATGTTTAAAATTGTTTACATTTATAATATTATTATTCGCACTTTCGATTTCTATAATGTGATATTTACGAATAACGTACAAAATGTATAACGACGTCAATATGGGCCGGCAGAGCGTTTCGTAAAGTTCCATTTCTAACCGGAGGAGCTCCACTGCACTATCTTTCAAAGTCAGACAAAATACCTCATACAAATGGAGAGAACTCTTCCTTCGCTGACTCAGCTCACGCAATAGACGAAAGTGATACGTTTTCCCCGTTTACTAGTATTCCAGAATACAGGATTACTGAACTTTACAGAATCGCGACAACAGTCAATAATATCTTCAGAATCGTTGGTTATTAAAATGCAAACAAAAATCTCTACCGTGGTCGAGTAAGTGCATATTTTTAATGGAATTACAAGAGTTTTGGAATCGGCTTATGTAACTGAATATAGCCCCCCGGACGACGAGTACTTCTAATCTAATGAACGGATGATTAAATTACCCTTCCGTTGAACCATTACGCCGTAAATGTAAAAAGAAAAATGCAACAGGGAAAAAAAAGGAATTTAGTAGTTGGAAACAACGCTTCCAAAAACGTCGATGAATCTCTCGTAGCGCAACTACTTTTGTAGCGGTCACCGAGCGACGACCTCGAGAAAAACATTCATTTGCGATGAAACATCGCGAGAGCCGATCTTCACCTTCCGGAATCGCATTCACTCATTAAGGGAAGAAAAGTATCAGATTCCTTCCCGGAAGTATCGCGGTAACAATGATCGTTTAGACTTTTTGTCTGCAGTGATTGGACAATGCAAAAAAGTCGGGAATATTGACTGATTAAAGACAGCTCCCCCCCTAAGCACACTTTGCGATTTCAAAACAGAGTTGTAAGAATATCGCAGCCAACAATTCCTGTGAATGCTCGCGCAAATAGCCGTTCGAGTCAGAAATTCGGGGATAAATTCGAAAATTCCGCTATTAAAAAAAACAAATTTCGATAAATAACTGCGTGCTACGCGACGAAAACAATTTTGATCGAGAGCGACATTTGGAACGGAACGATCGCGATGTTTTAATCATTCGCTGCTGAATTTTTAGATGGTGGGGGGGGCGATATTTTATGTAAAAATGTAATTCATCTTTATGTTCGAAAATGTCTATTTTTTCGGTAAGTCCCTTTTTTGTGTGTGTGTGTTTAGCAGCGCACTTCCTTATCCGGTTTTTTTGAATGGTTCCTTTTTTTATCGGCGTTTTTCTTCCTCAGCTTGAGCCAAGGAGAGCGGAATGCGAGCAGATGAACTTTTCCCAATTGGGTTTTAAAGTTGTCAAAGGGGCGACAGGAAAGGGCTTTTATTTAAATGCGGGTGGTAAGTTGGGAATGAAAAGACAAAACGGACACAGCGGAGAAAGAACGATTGTAAAAAATTACAAACGTGTGTTGTAGTATACCTGTGTATGGGGAATCGGGTGGTTTATCGGAAACAAGTGAAATGAGGTTTATTAAAGAAGGACCCGCGTGACATGTACGCTGAGAATGTAACAACACAATGTAGCAACGTCATTTGAACACCGTAGGGTATTAACAGCGGTACACAGACGATTATTAGCGTACATTATAGTGCGCGGATACGGAGTCGGCGGTGGTGGTACCGCTAGTAGCGTTTCCAGTTCGCCTCCCAAGATGAACCGGTAAAAACTCGCGCGTGTGCGTGCGTGTGTGTTCGCGCGCGCGTGCGCATGCACGACACACAGAACCGAACGGGGAGGGTATACATAGCGTTAAACGCAATTTGAAGATTCTTCAGCGGGAGCCAATAATCCCCGAAGAGAAGATGTTCTTTAGACAGTTTAAATTAGGTGGGAAATTTAAAAGAACCAGCACAACGTACCTGCCTCTATATAGGTAGATGGCGTACAGGTGTATATGTATAGCAGCGAAAACAGAGTCGCCTCTCGGCTAAGGGCTAAATAGAGAGAGGAGCACGCAACGGCTAAATGGTATTTTTGCTGCGTTAAGAGAGATGTGTGTGCGACGCTATTTGTTGTTATAAAGGAAGCCTGCTCGCCCGGCCGGTGTCCATCGCGGCACCGTAAGGACCGGGGCCTTGTTGTTGTTGTTGTTGTCGGACGAGGCGCTGGTAATAGTGCAGCTATGTGTATATATGGGAGTTCTTGATTTTTGATTTCCCATTGATAAAAACACTCTAAAGCAAATTCGGTTCTTCAACAGCAGCCCAGGAAAAATGTCGCTCGCGGCAGCGCTCGGTATGTGAGCAGTGCTGGATGCAGCGAATGCGCGCATAATGGACCAACCAGAAAGCTACCGGCCGGCTTTTAGAAATCGGTAAACCTTTGAATCTGCGGGTAGCGTTGCACGTCTAGTTAACAATGTCACAGCAGAACGCCTTTTAATAATATTCCTTTCGATCAGGAGGAATGCTCTGCTTCCTTCTCTTGTCAGCAACGATGACCGTTGAAAGATCGATATCTCTCTGACAATATCTTTAACAAACTTATTTTTTCTGGCTCCTTTTATTTTTTCTCTTCTCCCTTCTTTCGCTCTCGTTCCTCTTATTTATCGCGACCCGCGCGCGTATTTTTCATCGCTGCCCCATTTCCTTCTTGCGCCCGTTTCGATTCTTCTTCTTCTTCTTCTTCTTCTTCTTCGGCAACATGTTTGCAGAAACACCTTCGCCTAAGCCGATTGCCGCGTTAACAGAAGAATCTGCTACATTTCAACGCGCACTGCCGCATCAATGAAATAGCACAGTACGCAACTTTCTACGCATCAATCAACCACAATAGCAGACTATAACGATGATCAAAGCTCCAGATCGTCCCATTAAAAAGATTACCGGGGCCTATTTATACATTTCGTCTGCTGCTGTTGTTCCGGTTTCTTTGTTGTTTCCTTCTGGTGGCCGTGTCCTTCTGGACTCAACTTGTCCGATGGAAATTAAGTTTCCGCCGTAAAATGTTTCACGTATACACATGTATGTGTATTTCGCTAAGGAATAAACTGGACATCCCATATTAAGGTATAAATTGCGGTGTTAAGCTTTTCACAGTATACACTCCCCTTAAACAGGCCTAATGGGAATCTGAAAAAAAAAAGAGGGTTCCTTTGCGGTTCTGCGATGATTCGCTTTTCACCCAGATATGAAACTGCTCCAGTTCATATACCTCACATATATATATATATATATATCTCAGATCAGCTATAAAACTGGGAACAACTTGAGCCGGAATAATAATAATAATAATAATAATAATACCAGTGGTTTGTGGAAGTTAAAAAAGACTTAAACGAAATGAAGATAGAAGAAGAAGAAATTCAAGATAGACAAATATACTTAGAACAAAAAAATAGCAATGTTCAAAAGCTTTAAAGAAAAACAGAAGAAGAAAACTGGCAAAATATGGACGGAGGAAAGAAAAACAGAACACCGGTAGAGAATGAAAAAATATTGGCTGGAGAGGAAGGCGATGAATCGCGCTTAAATTATTTTACGCAAGATGGCCAAACTCGAAAAAAAAAATAAAAAAAAATACCAGGGCAAATTGGAAAAGATTCAATTTATATCTAGTGAAAAATTATCACAAATCTGTCCACAAAGATCACGCCCAAAAAAACATAATAAACCACACACCTGTAAAAATAACGTTAAAGTACATTTGTACGTAATGGGATTTTTATCGTTGATAGGAAAATATTAAAGTAATGCCAATAAATTAATCGACAATTTAAAAAATTCCCGAAAAACCGATAGCGCAATTACGAATAGGGTAATATGCTATTCCGGGGGGTCGAAACTAAGCGTGAAATTATGGGCACATGCGATATACGCGGACTAAGTCGCTTTTGAAAAAGTTCAAATTCAAAAGAAAAGCTTAAAATATACATGCAACGCAGAGATGATTCTTAAATGTTCAATCATTCAACCGCTTCCTATACCGGTGTCCCTAGAGATAGCACGAAGTCGCGTTTCGAAGATATCGAAATTTGACGTTCAATTTTCCAAACGGAATCCGACGAATGAACGTGTGATAACTAAAATTGAAGCTACGCCGAATTCGATGCGAACATTGCATAGGTCTATTACGTGCCATTTTCACCTGCCACTTTGACCACTCTAGAACACGGTTCACGTTTACTATCGCGATTTAAGAAATCCATTAAAATGTTTAAAAAGCGCGTTTTTTTTATTTCATTCGTACGCTTCTCATATTGCACAAAAGAATTTCCTTTTTTTTTTTATCTACAATAGAATTTTCGAGAACATTTCTAACGAATAATCCATTATTCAATATCGCTGTCACTAAAAATTATTCAAATCCGCGAGCTGACCACCCTTAATGCCGTTTACACAAATCGTACAAGCGCATCACTAAGATATCGATATTAATTTGTACGTGTGAAGTGGAAAAAATCGAAAGATAATTTTTTCTATCGATATTTAAATATTTGATGAAAAAAACGTAATTAATCTTTCATCTACTCGTGAACATATATTATTGATGCTGTTTTTCCAGTAATTTCTAAGGACGGTAGATGCCACTTTTTCTTCCGTGTATCAAGCCGTGGAGACCATTGTTAGGGAATACTAATGTATGCGCGCATCCCTTTTTACAACAGCCCCACACTGTGTAATAGTAATAGTGTAAATGTATCAGACGCTACTTATATCATTCAAAGGTAATTCTAATGAGGTGTTATGAGAACCACAGGAAAAGGTTTGAATCAAAACCTGTTAAAGTTTTTACCTTTGCGGTCCTTAGAATTCCTATTAACGTTGATTAATGTTTCAAGATGTACCGGAAATTCAATTATTTCATGCTAGTTTATTAATTTTTTTCAAACATTTTTAATTTAAAGAGGATTGTATTATGAAAACACTATTGATATAACATAATTAAAAGAACACATATATATGTAACCATTTCTCTTGCCCATACACTATAAAAGTAAATAGAATTCGTTTGGCATATACATACATACATATGTACACACATATAAATATATATACATATATAAGCAAGTAAAGTAAGTCCCATACCCTTTGACAAGGCGTCGGGGATTGTGAAGTTAAGGTTCACAATATACTAAGCCCATCGGCACTAATGACTTGGGATCCGCCTTTACTTTCCCAGATTTCTCTGGTACCCAATTATTTCAGGCTAGGTAAACTTGGAAGCGACTTGGATTGGGGACGATATATATACATACATACATATATATAAACTCGGCCATTTTGGCCTCTCAAGGGGATGTACCCCTTGACCCCTCTTGCTTTCATTTCTGTCTCTTTCTCTTCTATACTTTGTATAAAATGATCAAAATTTACAGCGTAATTCTTACTGGCATCAACACACACAAAAAATCACATAACCACAAAAATTCTATTCTAACATTTAACTTCCGTTATATAAAATTAAGACATTTTTTCGTTACATTTTTCGTTACATATTTCATTACATAAAATTGTGACATTTTTTAAATAACAATAACAAAAATCCTACAAAATATAACAAACGTTACATCAAATTGGGACATTTTTCTGGAACATTTTTCTGTGACATTTTTCTGGGACATTTTTCTGGGACATTTTTTTGGGACATTTTTTTGGGACATTTTTTTGGGACATTTAGCGTTACATAAAATTGGGACATTTTTTCGAATGGGGGGTAGCCTAAGAATTACGTTGTAATTAATATATATTAATTACAACGTAATTCTTAGGCTACCCCCCATTCGAAAAAATATCCCAAAAAAATGTCCCAATTTTATGTAAGACAAAATGTCCCAAATAAATGTCCCAAAAAAATATCCCAAAAAAATATCCCAGAAAAATGTCCCAGAAAAATGTCACAGAAAAATGTTCCAGAAAAATGTCCCAATTTGATGTAACGTTTGTTATATTTTGTAGGATTTTTGTTATTGTTATTTAAAAAATGTCACAATTTTATGTAATGAAATATGTAACGAAAAATGTAACGAAAAAATGTCTTAATTTTATATAACGGAAGTTAAATGTTAGAATAGGACTTTTGTGGTTATGTTATTTTTTTTTGGTGTTGATGCCAGTAAGAATTACGTTGTAAATTTTGATCATTTTATACAAAGTATAGAAGAGAAAGAGACAGAAATGAAAGCAAGAGGGGTCAAGAGGCACAGCCCCTTGCAAGGCCAAAATGGCCGAGTTTTATATATATATATATATATAATATAATATATATGTATATAATATGTGTGCATTTATTATATCTATGCAAGCACTTTGACATAAAAATTTCGTTTTACGTCAAAAATAAGGTTAAAAAAAAAAAAAAATCAAACTTACTTCCTTATGTGAACAAAAGACATATGCTCCCCATGTCTGGAGTAACGTTTCTTTATGCTTTGTTTTAAAATTTCCCGACAATTCGCCATCCGCGATTCAAATTTGTCCTCTAATAAACGGTATCTACATAAATATAAACATGATGTAAACGTAAATTTGCATTCGCTGATCCGTGCTGTTGCCGCAACATTTTGGTATATTAATTAAGGAATCTTGAACTTCAGGCAATAGGTATTTACTTTTGGGAAGATGAAAAGTTAATTGAAAAGTCAAAGAAGAATTTCGCGAAAAGTCAAATTTTTTATTATTCAACTTTCAAACCGCGATTTTTTAAATTGGAATTTTATTTTCTTTAACTTGTGTAAAGGCTTTGCTTCCTACTCACTTCGTTTGCCAACTTCACATCTTGTATTCACTGAACCTCTGGCCAAATAACGCGTCTTCAAATGTAATATGCTCCGTCATTACTGGAGCATTCTCAGTTTTTAATATTTCCGGCTATTTAATATTGATATAATTTTCAAATTTTCAAATCGATCGTAACGCAAATAAAAGTATGATCAAAACTCTTTTAATATATACAGAGAGAGAGAGAGAGAGAGAGAGATATTGGTGCAATTTTACTTCGGGCACATCGAATAAATATTTATAACTAACAACCACTCTCACACAATTGTCACAGTTGCAGAATTTATACTTCCCGTACGTACGTATATATGTATTTATATGTGCATACGGTGGGAGGAACTGTCTGTCGCCCGCTTCAATCGAGAACAAATAAAAAACGACGTTAGAGATACGTAATATTTAGTATCCGACGGAACAGTATTGTTTCGAATGAACCATAACGATCTGATATATGCCTCGTGCTGTAATTTTATTGCGTTCTTTTATGTGTATTTACAAAATATTTAAATCCGTATCGGACGATCGAATTTTTTAACAATTTAAAGTCTTCTTCAACTTTGCTAAAAATAAAAGCTATTTCTCAGAGAGAAAATAAAGAAAAGTTTGTCGTGAGAAAAATTGTGAAATTAAACTTCTTTTAGAAAGTATGTTTAATAATATCTAACTTTTTTATATGAAATTTTAACTTTTCCACATTCGGAAGTTATAAATGTAAACAGCAAAGCAAGGGGAGACGTAGTCTTACGGTGATTCGGAAAGATCTAAAGTCGCTAAATTTTTCAAAAAATATTTAATTACCAATGGTTAGTTGTTGTTGTAACTTTATTTCATCAATGCTGTGAACGGCCGTGCGCTCTAAACCGGCTTCATTTTCACGAAGATTCTGTTTAGAACGTTTTTGCTGAAAAGGACGAGCACGGGGTATTAAAAGTTTTTGCAGAATAAAATTTAGTACAACGGCAATAATTGGAAATGTTCAAAATAATCGATTCAGTGTGCTGTATTAGAAAAACAAATACCAAAACTTCGTCATAACATAAGGCATAAAATTAATAACACGTGACGCTGCGCACTTAATATACAAACGATTAACAGCGTATAAAATAACGACATTTTCTGCGATAAAATTAAGCAAATATTACAGAAAAACTAAACGTAACGAATAACGAATGCTCTAAATCCGTCACATAAACTTGTATAATATTTAACAAAGTAGTACGGTGAAAAAGGTTAACAACACACATAGTAGTACTAATACGCAATGGAAAAGAAAAACTCATTCATCAAAAGGGGGGAAGCTAAATTGAAACCTAAAAACGATACTGCATAAAAAATTCTGGAGAAAAATGAAAAAGCTAAGAAAACAGAACTATATATAATGAGGATCGGGTTCGCGAAAAATTCAACTATCTGGAAAAAATCATACAACGTAATAATGGATCTACTAACAGTGGGGAGGAAAAATAAAATAAATAAATAAACAGACGATGAAATATAAGAATGTTTAAACGCAGTGTCTCACCTTGAATGTAAATGATCTGATGAAAAATTATTCAAAATATAAAAACTAAAAAAACATCGTACAATTTTTAACAGTAATTACATAACAAAAGCAGCAACAGCTGCATTAAAATATTCCATAAGATTATAGTAAAACGATATATGTATTTCCGGATTCGCTACACATATCAAGCAAATTTTCAAAGTTTTGGAAAATAGGAAATGTCAAATTATCGAATAAACTAAGTAAGGGCGTACTACAGGCTAGATGCAGTTTTATCGCAGCTATTACGTAAAATGTAAAAGAATAATCACAACGGAGATAGAAGAAAAGGTAATTAATTATAATTGTCTTTAATGATGATTAATTTCGAAGTGTTAAACGAAAAAAAAAAGAAAAGAAAAAAAAGCGATACTGAAATACGAGTTGTAATAAAAATACATATAAAAATATTGCGAGTTTTTTGATGTTTCGATGGGTTAAGATAGTTCTCAGTATTATTTGTATACTGCCTTAGATAAAATTAACTTTAACAATAATTTAATAAAAATAATTAAACGCATTTTTGGAATATAATTTTTTACAGAATACCGACATTCAGAGAAGCCAGAATCTCAAACATAAAAGAAAAAATCTTAAAAATAATGTGGCCTAATAAGCGTTATGCAGGGGTGATCTGTATTAAGGGTTCAAAAAAAAATATTGCCGAAACTGAACAAAAAGTATTGCGAATATTGCAATAGAGATGATTTTCTGCTAGAATATTTATAACATCAAAAATATCCTGGCGCTGCAAAATCATGATTTATTTTCGCCGTACTGCACATAAGCACTCGATAATAAAACACTTCGCATAAAGTGCTGAAAAATTTTATGTCAGGCTAAATATTAACGTTTTCGAAACAAACTGACAAATTTTTACTATTAAACGTAGCACAATATAATAGACAGATGAATTTCAAATATAATAAAATATTTTGTTGTTTCTACTAACGATGAAGTAGACATTTTTTTTTTTTTGTAGCAAACGCCAAATTTTACGAGAATTTTTTTTTTTTTTTGTATCAAGTAAGAATTTTACTAAAAAAATATATTATACCTATAGGAACATTATTATTTGCAGTGATTTGTTCAATGTTGAAAGATTTTAAGAAATGTGTTACGAAGTTTTCGAAAAATAATAATAACCACCGAAAACACACAATCAATGAATCGCATTAACTTCCAACACTTGTTTACAATATTACACTGCGCCGGAATTCAAAATAAATAAATAAATTTGCCTTTGCTTAAAAATAATATTAATACTCGCATATAGATTTCAGATCGGATTATGAAGGTAAATTTATCTGCGCCAAAAAATATTTAAAATCATTAATAATTAAAAATAAATCAAACTAATAGCAAACTAAATAAATATGATGTGCTTATTTTTAATAACGTTTTCGGGCATAGGCCATCTTCAGCTGGGAAAAGAATTATGAAACACGAAGAACGTGACCGAAATAATTATCGCGGAAAAATAAAAATTCCAACGTGAACAATAAAACGTGTATAGTTCAATGTCAGAAAATTGTGAAATTTTCCTAGCCTTCACTACTAGTTACTTCTCGATTGTCTATGGATTATGTTAGAAAGATTTAAGAATACGCGCAGCTTTTATTATTCATTTTATTTCATAGCAATTTTAAATTTCCGCCGAATTGGAGAAATTTATTATAATTTTCAACATGTGCTGTCTATCACATTCTAACAGTGATTGCGTGATTTCACATTGGTTCAATTTTGCAGTGCTCAACTCTTAGTAAGTTAACGATTTTCAAGATCTCGACAATTTGCAGTTGTAGAAAAATTAATTATAGTAAACAACGCAAAATACCTACGTTAATAACCTGCATACAATCAATGTGATTGATTCGGTGCCATTAATTTGACTGGACCACTCTCATTATGATAGTCTCATAATGAACCATCTCGGATTGCTTAAAACCCCTATAGATATTCTTTTCAGCTTCTGTTACATTCAAAACAAAAAAAAAAATTACCAAATTAACGGGGAAAAAATTACCAAAAAACCAATTATATACTTACGACGTGAACGTCATTTGCAAAATTGGCCACTTTATAGAAACTTGAAGCAGTCACATTTTTTTTGGCCTTATGAGAAAAACATTAAATTGTGAATTTGTCTTATGTAATTACGAAGACGGCAAATATAACTAATTGTAAGAACTGTTATGTGATAATATACTTATCTGTAAGAATGTCTTCGAATCACCGGCATTATTATTTAATTTTTTTTCTAGCTCGAATAAAATACCCGTCGAGAAATTTAAATTCGTTCACATTAATGTACTTAGGTTTATGATAACACGTCATCACTCCGCGTCGATGGTGGAGGGACGAAGAGCAGCGTAGGTAAGCCGTTTTAAAAAAGGAAAGAGACAAGTAAAAATTCCGAACGAAATTAGGACGTGTTTTGACAGTTCCATATTCCTTCCAGCTCCCTCTGGAACTAGAATTGTCGTAAGTCTTTCACAGTCTGCTGCAATTTACATACACTATACATATATATATTCCTGTCGTAGGTAATCTTATGTCTTTAGCCTGGGTGAAAACAGCATTACAATTCTCCATTAAAGAGCGTTTACTTTAGTCATAGGGATTATTTATTACTTTGGTTATTCAGTGTTGAAGGTTTGTCATTTAAAATGGAAATTTGCGAATAAACATACTCGTACCGTGTTTCAGAAAATTCTTTCCAACACAATTTCCGAAATAAAATTATCAATCTCGGCGTTATTTAAACAATGTATAATTTTTGTCGAATGATACGCTGTTGCGAACTCGAAAGATGCTTCTAGATCATTCAATTGGACAACAGGTTCTATTTACATTAGATAACTGTAAGGGGAATGTCTGAGTTATTACAGTTTGGACAGCTATTTTGCGTGCAACTTTAGATGGAAGTTCCGCCGGCATGCCCATTATCCGTACTAATGTACAGGGTACGCACAATATGTGCTGTTGTGTAACTAGTGTGTACTCTCAATCATGATATATTATTTTTAATGGTATAAATGTATTTTAATTAGAATGACATTTCGATTTCAAACCTCCCCTAATTGAAAAATATACTTTCAATATAGAAATATGATGTAAAATTATAGTTCAAAATAAAAATTTTTATCGATAAGGGCAACCCGTTTAAAAATCAAATACGGTTATGCGTTTTTTGCTTTTATTTATAAAAACGTGACACATATGTGTACGCGGGGGGTTCATAAACGCCCCAAGTTTATAAAAGAATTTGTAAAAGCGGACAAAGTGTTTGAAAGGATGTCGGCTAACTTTGTATTGCCTGCGCGTGACGTAACCGCCATTAAATTACCGGGAGAAATCAAAAATTATATCGCAACAACAGTAATAGTGTGTTAAATTAATTCGTAAGAAAAATTATAATTGAAGTTTAAAGTTCCAGCGATAACGCTGAAACCTTTTTTTTTTTTTTTTTTTTTTTAATATAAACAATAATGTCGGGGGAATAATAACGCAGAACAACATAATATGGGTCTATTTGTAACAAGAAGGAGGTTAATTTTGAATGATTTATATCGCGTTGATATATTTAACAAAGAGAATCGACACAAAAAATTGACAAAATATCAAAAATAATTGACTGATTTTATGTTGCTCTAGATTTAATTATTTTTAAGGATGTGTAAGCAAAAAGTATAAAATCGTATTTCTCGATAAATTATTTTATTTATAATAATAAAACAGATGATAATACCGCTTACATTATAGAATTTTTGGGATACCTAGGTATTTTATTTGAATATTGTATAGACTTTTTCTTTGATTACATATACATGTTACGGAAAGAAAATATAAAGTTCTCACGGTATAATTTTTAGATGTTTTATACAATAAACAAAATATTACAAAAGGAAATAAATTTCTATGCGCTGTTTAGTAATTTCAAGTATTTTAAATAAATTTATAGCTAAATTATTGAATTTTCAACTTTCAAACAGTTTAACTAAATAATATACTCGTATGTTATAAAAGAAAAAGTTTGTTTTCTTTTTCACCTATTGTACAATATTATTTTGTATTATATGAAATACTAGTTCAGGATTATGCTCAATGTCGTATGAATTTTAATCAAATATGCTAAATGAAATAATTACGTACGTATATAATGAGATTATGTATTAAAAAACCGATAAAAAAATACATTTTTCACTGAAGCATTTCTTGCATCATAGATATTGTATGTGCATATATATATATATACTATCTGGAAAATTCTAGAAACGTAATTGTGTTTTATAATATGCCGTTTTTTAAAGTAGAAGTAGAGTTTTTCCGACCACTGTATCCGTTCCAAAAATTTATATCGATTTAAAATACAAATATAACGACAAAACAATTTTAGACATGTGGGACTAAACGACTGTGAGCAAAGCATAGTTCTCTGTGGTCGGTTCGTTTTTTTTCTGTTAACATCGATATTTTTACGAGTACAAATAACGCAAAATGCAAAGTCAATGTAAACATCTTGTCTTATCAACAAAACGTACGAAATCATTTTCGCGCCTTTTATATTCTGATTTCGCAGTTCGTTTTTACTTGTACTCACAAAATACTGAACACGGGACGATATGTTTAAATTTTAGTAAAATATCGATGTTAACGAAAAAAAACGAACCGACCACAGAACTATTCTTTGTTCACAATCGTTTAGTACTACATGTCTAAAATTGTTTTGCCGTTATATTTATATTTTAAATAAATAAATTTTTGTAACGTCCAATAAAATTTCAGGTACAAACGCACTATCTTATAGTTTTAAAAATTCTCAAATATTACATGTCTTACCAACAACATATACAATCCTTAGCCTTAGTCGTTTTATATAATTCAACATAGTTTTGGGTAATTATGAAAAATCAATTTCTTTTTTTTGTTTTTTTTTTTTTTTCTGATTAAATTTATTATTTAGTTATACCACCTAGAAGATGTGTAAACTAAGTTATTGCGCTATAAATAATTTAAAATATTACTAAAATTACTAAACACATATACTCGTAGAAGTTAACTTTTTTAGAGAATTATTAGTATTTCGTTTATAATATAAAACATCTATATTTATATGAATTTCATACTTTTTCAGCAACATACATACATGATCAAAGCAAAAATATCGATTTTTTCCATATAAGCTTAAGACGATTTAGTATATAAGTACCTAGGAAAAAAACCTGCAAATATATATTTATGAATATAAGTGGAACTAATTTTACTTCTAGTGTTATCAGTACACATTAAAATAATATACATATATAATGAAATACAATTTTATACATATTTCTTACAAATACTTTAAAAATAATTAAATCTGGAGTATTGTAAAACGATCAATCCCATTCGTTAATCTTTGTTAAATGCAAAAGCAATATAGTCATCGAAACAGTTCATGTGTAGATGATTGCGAATGCATTTCATGTTGAATAATGATCAGTAATTAGAATGAATTAGAAAACATTCTCTTGGCTAAACGTGGTATGATCTCTATAAGTCATTTAAATGTATAGAATTTTTCTAATTTTTTTACATTTTTAACGTAAAGCTGCGATGCGGTATCTTACATTCCATATGCAAATTTTACAAGCAGGGTTGAGTGTTTGTAGCATAAGCTTTTCTTTAATTTCAATTGTCAAAACCGTTAAAAATTGCCAAAAAAATAAATAAATAAATAAGTTCAGTAAAACGGATTAATTAATATTCGATTTTTTTTTTTTTTTTTAATTGTTATAAGGAGAATCGCTATTTACCCATAGATATATGATAGTAATAATAATACTAAATCCAGTTACGATGACAACTTGTTTTAGTCTTAGAATACTGCAATGAAAGTAACTCCCAAAGGCATTACTTCAAAATATTCCGGTATTCGCCCTAATAGTAGTCGCGCCACCCCGTTAATGCAGTATCCGTTTTTTTTTATAAATGTCTACCTAGCTCGAGTCCCAGAAAGTTTTTTTTTCAATATTCCCGACTTCCGAAGATTTGCAAGGTTCTCAAAAACTTTTTGCCTTTGGAAAAAAATCATTAACAGTCCACGAAAAACCTGAACACCAAGCCTCACTAATTTAACACGACATAGTCCAAAGTTTCAATAATATATTAACGAAATAAATATGCAGTAAAGAATACGGAGCGAATAATTTCAAAAGCAAAAGCTAAAAAAAAAAATAAGGTCAGACAGAAGATTCCGAATGTCAAGTTAAAGGTAACTCTCCATAATTTTGCATTTATATAATATTAAAATTCAAAACGAAGATATTTAATCTTTAATTTGTAATATCGCATGTATTTCTCACTTAGTATTCCCGTAAATATACATTTATAAGTGCTTAAAAATTTTTGTGTCATTACTGATCATTTCCGAAATCTTTTAGAATATATGAAAAACTCTGTCAGGAATCGAAATATAGTTTCAAAAGCTCCAAATTTCTTTTATAAAATTACAGTAAAAGAAATTATACACCTACGAGTTTCACTTCTTTTAAAAACAAAATTTAAAAAAATGTATTTATAAACTACGAAAGCGAACAGTTACATACAATCGAAACTGGTAGATAATAAGAGAGACTTCAAATAACACATCACCAAATAAACAAACTAAATACAAATAAAAAAAAAAAAAAAGTTCAAATAACGAATGTGCGTTGGAACTGAGTTTAATTAACTTATGTTACGTTTTAAAGGATGGAGCGCTTTAGGTTCTATAACTTATGCAATATGGCCGACTATATATTAAATAACTTTTTTTTTTTTTTTTTTGGGAGGGGGAGATTAATTTTAACTATCTTCATTTATTTCTAACTATTAGCAGTACTTTTAAATATATGTTGCAAAATTCTGTTTCTTTATCTTTCACGCCGAAGTCGTTATATTTCAAAAGAACATCGCGCAAGATTATAAAGCAAATCTCTGTTTTATTTACAACAGCGGAATAATCTTTTTCCGGCTCGTTGCATTCGTGCTCGCTATTTAGCGCTTACGTAGCCTCGTAATTGTTATCAGGTGTATATTAAACATGGGGAGTCATCATCTCCATAAAATAAAATATCCCTATTAGTGTTGATTCAAAAAAAGATCAAATCTTTGCAGCAATTTATGGGAATAGTTTATTTGTATTTGTGACGATTCTATTTCGAGTTACTTAAGCTTTAGGCTGTCGTTTTGTTTTGTCTTTCGTTTCAATAAAAAATAAGTTCAATAAAGCACAGAGTCGTATCTAGACCAAAATTTCGGGAGGGGTTACGATAATATTTCAATATATATATATATATATATATATATATATATATATATATATATATATATATATGTATGTTTATGTATATGTATGTATATATGTGTTATCATGAAATATATTTATTTATAAATAGTAAACCAAAGCCTTATAGTCAATTATTGTATATGCAATATTTGAACACTACATTAAAAACAAATAAAAAATAGTCGTTTCCATAGAATTCATAAAAATTTCAATTTTCTTTTCTTTTGTCAAAAATTAAAAAGAAATAAATTTATTCTGAACTTCGTTCTCTTTAATTCAAGCGGTTATTATTTCACAGACATTACCGGGGGTACTTTGAAACCCCCTTCAGATACGGCCCTGGTAAAGTATGATGTTTCATGCGCTAAAGATAACCATAATATTTATATTCACATAATGTACTAAATTCAAAACAAAGAAATCTGATATTTCATGCCACAAAAAGGGGAGAGACACGTAATTTTTCGAGCTTTTTTGAACTTTTTGTCAATTTCGATAGTATCGTTAAGGAAATGAAATACGGTTTCGTTCCCGAAGCGATCTTTCCATCGATATATCACATGTCCGGAAAAAAAAAATATTTTTTTCAAAACTTTCGAGCCTTCGACGCCCTGGAGGCCTAAATATAAAGTTGTAAGTTCGGCTATAATTTTCCTGTAAAACGGTGTTCCTTCTTTGTACATATGTTTGAGGTACGTTTTGGTTTCAACTTTTATTCTCGAGCTATTGCTTACGTGTTTTTTTTGCTGTCTTTAGCCCAAAGGGGGTGGGGGATAATTTTTTTATTTTACAAAAGAGCTTCAACGTTTTGTTTTATATTTTGAATTTCACTCTTAAAAGGTTACCTGATACGGAGTTGTGAATTTTTTACTTGAGGTCGTTTTAAATTCCATATGTGACATTTGCCAAGAAAAGGAACCACCTGTGGTGAGAAAATATAGGTTTTAAGTTAAACATCAATTCTGATACTTGAAAGTGTGTAGAATAAGATGCAATATGTAGTTTTCCCCGCAAGTGTTTTTTTAAGTCTTAAAACGTACAAAATTGATTGAAGAAAATTGGAAAAAAATGGAAAAACATAAAAAAATTGTATAACTATTTTTCCCTAGTTATTTTTTTTTGGCAATTTTTTATTTGCTCCGGGAATTTTTCGAGCACTAGCCTTTTTTATTTTTCAGAACTTCGGCTTTTTTCTTCGTTGGAGCTTCGTTTTTTTTTGATTGCAGTTTCATCGGTTTTCTTCTATCTCTCTCGTGTCAACTTCGCTGTAGATTATTCTTATTCTATGCTGCACAGTTATCACAGAATAATACGAGATTTTCAGCAGGATTCATTTCGATATAGCGGTGAAGTTGACTGATAACAGCGTTCGGCCCCTTTCCAATTTCAAATTTTTCGTCTAGTAAATAATTTTCTTGAACCTTACTTAGTTCATCGTGAATACCGAAAATAGGTAATTTAGCCGTAGTCTTAAAGTACGATGAGCCAGTTTGCTGAGAGCTACTCGGATAAGAGATGTTTTAAACATAATTATAACTAAATACAAGAGTAGGAGTCGCAGCTACATCCGATTCGGTCATTTTACAAAGGTAATAATCGGTAAGCTTAAAGTTATAGATAGTCTTAAAGTGAATTTTAATTGTAATTTACGATCCAATTTCGTAATTAATAAGTCAAACCGTTCGTGAGCTATTGCATATTTTAATTGAATATTTTTGTCGTTTCTGACCCCAACCTTATTAGGATGGATTCCGAACACATATAATGTATGGAATTCTAAAAAAAAGAAAAAAATTTACGCTTTACATTCCAATATAACTCTCTATACATTAATGAACGATTAAGAGACAATTTCAGTAATGAAAAATATCTCGCCGGAAATTTTTTATTAAAAGAAAAGAGACGGTCAGTAAATACTACAAAATTAATTATTTTTAATGTGTTTGTACATAACGCTAACTTAAAATTTTTTATCAGCGGTAATTATATACCAATATAAATATTGAAGGTTCTATTTAATACCCGTTAACTATTCCGTTGCATTTTTTTTTCAAATTGTTGGGGTTTGGGAGTATTTTTAAAGTTAAAAATGCGGATATTTCGAACTAGAGAAATATTCGGAGATGCACATAAGCTGGTTTGAAATTTTTAGCTATAATAATTGCCCTGCAAGGAAAGAGGGAACACGTCATTTTTTCGAGCTCTTTGTTAGCTTTGAAAGTTCTGTTACGGAAGCGAAATATGGTTTTATTGTCTCCAAAAAGCAATCTTCCCAACAATATATTACAGGATTGAAAAAAAAAAAATATTATATTTTACTCTGAATTTTAATTTAGCGCTTCAAAGGTCCATAATATGAAGTTGCAATATCGGCTATATATTTTTTTTCTAAAGCGTTTTTCATATTTAAGATCTGTTTGGGGTATTCAACTTCTTTATCCGTGTTAATATTCTCAAGACCTTGTTTTTTTTTTTACCGCTTCATGCCCCAAACATATTTTTATTTACGATATCTTTATTTTACGAAAGAGTTTTTGATTTCTGATATATGTTTTGAATTTCACTCTTAAACAGTTTTTCTGGTAGCGAATTATGAATTCTTTGAGAGTGATTCTTTAGGGGCCGTTTTAAATTTCACATTACATATTCTTTGCAGGCTTTTGGATCTTTGGCGTCAATCGCGGTGTAGCGAAATAATAAATTATCTCAAAGAACGTTTTATTTGCGCTTTATGGGTAAATTAAAGTTAAACCGTTTCTGAGTTATTTGATATTTCCAGTCATTTTTAAAGGCAGCTCTCGCGGTATAATTGGTTAGGCAGTGGTGTTTTGTTTGGATAAGACCAGAGGAGTCCAATCCCGCTACAACATTTTAAAACTTTAAAAAAAAAAAAAAAAAAAACTTATTTATCAGTGTTAAGTTGGTAACATGCAGTTTTATTATTTTGTAACGGTACGATTAAAAAGTAAATTAAAAAAATAAAATTATTTCAGAGGCAAAAAACTAAATTCTTCCGTCACTAAGAATAGAGATGGTCGAAAATATTTGGAAATAAGTCTGCTTTTTTTTTTCTCTCTAAATATTGATTTTTTTCTTCTAATCGATTATTTAATAATACCATTTTTTTATCGACTGGGAAACTTTGTTGTAAAATTTTCTATCATATTTAAAATGTTTACGAAAGAAAAGTTGACGCGATACGATCCCGGTAAAACACGGAAGATAAATATTATTTTCTACCCCGCAAGCAAAAAAAAAAAAAAAAAAAAAAAAAAACATCAAACAACTACTTTTACATGTTCATAATAATTAATTACCTATTAATTGGTTTAAAATTTATTTAAATAGCACTGTCGCTTATTCTGAAAATATTATATTCAATATTTTCAGTTGTCAGGGCAGCGTACTCCACAGCGAACTAGGAAAAGATGATAAACCAGAAAACAATACGTATACGTAGGATGGTAATATGGTTTATTCACGTAATTATATACTTCCGCCGTTTCAAATAGTTATCAATCAGTTCGTAAGACCGCAATTCAACTAATAATTAAGAACAATTAAGCGCGTTAATATTTACGCGCAACGCCCCGAACAATTATCGAATGCGGTCATCAGTTAATTCATCGAATATCTAATAACATATTAATAACAACGAACGTTGACAATCCATGGGATAAATTACATTTTATTTAAGCAATGACCGATAACTATGTTCGATGGCGCAATTTAGAAAACAAAAATAACTTATAACTAATAGTATCAAGTAAAACTTACAAATACAAAATCGAAAAATTTAATCATAATATCCTACTAATAGCAGTAACGACGTTTGGAATAAGTAACAAATTAAGGATGGTATATAGGATCCATTTTTTTACAATTTTTCCAGATAATTATCGAATAAGAAAGTGGCTAATCGTGCATCCATCTTATCAGAAATCATACGTTTTAGATCGCTGGCATGTCCGGCCAACTGGCGAATAATCGAGGAGTGTTCGTGAACAAAGTGATTTTCCAAGTACGAAGAAACCTGAAATATTTAAAAATAAAAATAAAAATAATAATAATAATAATAGAAATTTCGATATTTTATTATTTATTGTGCTACTAAAAATAAAATCAATGAAACACCATTACCCGATCTGTTCAAAAATTTAACGAACGATACGTAACACACTTTACACTGAAATGCAAAATAACAGTATATCGTTCGTTTGTTTAAATTTGTCTCTTGTAAGAACTATAACGTTACGTTGGTCTGCTAAAAAAATGAGTTTCTGGCATATTTTTATTTTACTCCCTTACAAGCGGTATAAAGATTTAAGAAGATAAAATACACAAAAAATGTTGCGCCTCAAACATTTAAATTTTTCTCTTACAAAATCGTTCAAATTTCACATCCTAACAGATATTTCCCGAACTTTATTCATATTTAGAAACTTGTTTCGCTCTTTCGATGTTCTTTTCGTGAATTATCTTTAACCAAACTTTATCTACTGTGGTTTGAAAGATGCTCCAGGCGTCAATTACCCCGTATCTATTTCACTCGAACATAAGTTATTGCTATATCTAATTTTTTTTTTGTTTTTTACACAAATGAAATAATTTTAAACTAACCTACCGTTATGTTTTTCACGTGACGTTAAATTCTGGCCAAATATTTAGCATCAATCAGAGTTAAAGATCTATCGCAAGGAGGGAAACACCAAACCAAGTAAAGAAAAAAAGTAATTTTTTCTTAAATTAAAGTGTAGAAAAATTTAGTATACAAAAACATTTATTAACGGTTTTAAACAATTTTTCCTTAAGGTTTGGTTATTCTTTCATTTTTTTATTCTGAAATCAAGTATGCGAATATCTGATCAAATGTTTTACCATTAAAATACACTATCAATTTTTATGTAGAACTTAAGTGTGGGTCAAAATTCATCATCATCTACGAAATAATATGAATGCTGAAAGCAAAAAAAAAAAAAAAGTACGCATCGAAGAAAACTTTAACCGAATTTTTGAAAATCCGTAATCTTTGGCTTTTCTCAGTCATTTGAAGGAAGAAATAGAACACAGCGCTATCTGGAAATGTTGATTTTTAAGCGGAACAGATAATTATTTTTACAGCTTCAAAAGGGGGTTTCCAGTTCAAAATCTCTGTGTGGCGCAATGGCAGAATATTCACAAAAATTATTATTTTGTCCATTATGAATAAAAATAGAATATACAAATTTTGTCAGGTAAAATTGTTCATTTTTGACGCGTGTAAGATTTTTCAAAATTGTTACCTCCGGATCGTGGAACGGTTCTCTGCGTCGAGTAACTTCAGCGTGTATCGAGTGTCCTTCTTCGGCGAGAGCTTTCATCATGTCCAGAGCTTTGCCCAAGCTTCCAAGTTCGTACATTTCGTATTTCTCGATCAGCTGCAACAATAATGGTAGGAATTGCGTGTAATAATAACCGAAAAAAAAAAAAAAAAAAAAAAAAAAATGACATATTTTTATCATCTTTTAAAACCTTTCGACTTTTTAAACAAAAAGTTTCAAAAACACAACAAGAACCGGAAAACAAAATCATAATTACAAATCAAAGAACGTTTTTAATTTAATTTTTAGTCCGATTTTAATTTATTCGAAGTTTATTAAAATTCTCTTCCTAAAATTTCCTCAAAACAACACCTTCAACATGCAATTTCAGAATTTCATGAAAGTATCGACACTGAATACACGAAAACTTCCTGCTAAACAAACGCAAAAATACCGCGGTGAATATTATTTGTCGAGTAAAAGGAGACTATTACAAAATAGGCCTTTATTTAACGAAATTTTAGAGAAGTCAGTAACTGAAAATCATACTTTACGTAACGTTTAAGTTAAACTGAAGAACTTTAACCCTGTGTCTATTACCATCATTTTAGAATTTTCTATTGTATAATCACTGAAAAATAAATCGATCATTTAAAATCTATAATTACATCTCGTGTAAGAAATTCATCATCATTTATTCTAAGATAAAGTTATACGGGTCAAATGTTTGTTATCATTTAAATGAATATTATTAAATTTATATCGAAAAATAGCAACGGTCCATTACGACCTATTTTCCATCCTACTTACTCCGATTTTATTTAATTTGATATCATCTTTTTTATAATGATGAAAAAATTATCGTTAATTTTTAACGTTGATTTAAGATTAAACACACTCTATTGTTATTACGCATCAAAAAGAGAGTTGAAACAGTAGTTGTGCCATGTGTGTAAACAATTTTAGCAATCAAGTAAAACGCATAAATAGTGGTATTAATTGCGCAGAACTTCATACCGGGAAAAAATTTAGCGATCTGTTGATAGAAAAATCATCCACAAAGGTGAACGCTTTCGGATGTTTATTAAAAAGCTTCCTACGCATATAACACAATGCCCTCTCACTTTTTCCGGATTCTTAATAGAATGTAGTGGGCATTTAGTACGAGTAACTTTTTTCCATTCGACCCTTAACTGCATTGTTTCATATATACTATACAACTAGTAATTTGTCGAATTTGAAGACTGCGGCACCTTCTTTTCGGACGTTTACTCTCTCTATTTTACCTTTTATTAAAATTAGATTTCTTTTTCTTTTTTTTCTTTTTTTTTTTTTGAGCTCATCAACTGGGGGGACCTTCACCCAGAAACAATTAGAAATAGAAGGAATCAATTATATCTTGATGCGGTGAGATATTGTTTTAATGGGAGGAAACAAATAGTGGAAACAATGTGTGGAGAAGGAAAAGGTAAAAGACACAATACGGACTAGATTAACCAAGTCGCTGGAATACAAAGTAGAACGCTCAACAGAAAGAGATGAACACACTTAATAAACACGTGATTAGCATCGCAGACATACGTTTCGCTTAAGTGGAAACCGCCGGAAGATAATAGAGTATGGCTTCAGAACGCTGACGAATAATGGAGACAACAACAGAAAGACGAAGTGAAGGAAACAAAAAGAAACACGGATTACCAAGAAGGCTAGGTTAAACAGACACATGAAATTAATAATTATTAGAAAAAGAGAAAGCGTAAATATCCGATACCGAAATCTAAGATGAAAACTTTTACACGGTGAAAGGAGATTAAAGGATGGGATTTTTCTTAAGGAAAAAGGTGGGAAGTAGCAAAAACTCGAGTACCAAAGAATCCGCCGCTTCATCAAGCTAGGAAGCCACAGCAAATTAATCTGAATGGAATGGAAGAAAAAGAGAACGCGAATAAGTGAACGCATCTGAAGAATAATAAAATCACGGGCGTCACAATAAGTGGGAGAACAAATGGCCTGAAGCGTAGTCATGGGGTCAGATTTATTCAAGAATTTAGAGGAAAAGTGATTGGAAGAAATGAAAATAATGCAACGTATAATAGTCATTAATTCGTTTATGAATACGGAATAGGAAGGAGGCAGGTGAAAAGATTCTGAAAAGTCAAAACCTGGGAGGATAAAAGAGACACCGACGTCAGCCGACCTCTTCGAACCATTCGTAAACTCGGTTACGTGAGACAGAAACTGAGAATTTTGATACTACCGTGGAATTTCTGTGTAATTTGGACTCGTGGAAGAAATTTGAAGGGCGTAAGTATAGTAAATATTTTAAGAGGATAGCAGATGCTGCAAGTTAAATCACGACTTATCCTATCCGTATTACTCACTCGATTTAGCTCACACGGAGCATTTTCTATTCATAAAACTAGTTGAAAATGAAAGGCCAATTTCTCGATAATATCTAAGTAATACAAAGAGCGGCTTACCAAAAGTTAGAACTGATTCCGCAATATCACTGGAGCTCTCGTAGAGCTGGACCGACGCTGCAACGAGTAATGTTTTATAACTAGAAGGTGGGCTAATGTAAGTAAATTTACTTGTCTTTAAATTCCCGTTATTATTTAATTCTTGAACTTTTCAAACAAATTGCGTATAATTTATTTATACTCGAAAAAACTATAATTATTGCTCTATTCATACCCTCAAATACATACGACAATAATTCTTCTTTTATATTCACAATTCTCACTTACGAATTTATTATTTTATTTAAGTTTTTTGTCACTTCGTAACCATCTGATCAGTTTTCTTTTCCGTACTTTTTCCCTACCGTCGTATATTATTTCCCTGGGGATTTTATTTAGCATTTGTGCTGGTATATGTTTATTTGTTCGTTCGACATATTTCGTTTTAATTTTTCGTAGTTTATTAATCTTTTCATTTGAAATAATATATTTACCATATAGCGAACAAACAAAAGCGATAAACAGAAATATATTTATCCCCAGAAACGTTTTGTCCTACCTTCAGCTGAATAAGTAAAAATTAAAACACAAATATAGAACCGAATATACAATGTTGCGCAACCGATAGATTATGTTGTCGGAGCCCCCGCCCCCAAAGTAAGATTTCCCTTTTCCATGTTCGTGTTTTAAATATTTGTACTTTGTTCGCGGCATGTGTTCGGTTTTGTGTGCGAGTTGTAATTTTTATTTTTTCAATTGAAGATAGGACAAAACGTTTCTGCGAATAAATATATTTCTGTTTACCGCTTTTGTTTGTTTGCTACATGGTAAAAATATTATTATTTCAAATAATATAATTATTTCTAGCAAACAGGAATAAATGAAAATACTACTTTTATTAATCTCTTTTTTTCTTTATATCATATTTTACTTCGAGATTTTTTTTTTTTTTTTTCTATTTTAATACATGCAGGTGCATATACATATTCTTGTATTTTTGTTATTAGATATAAGCCTCTATCATTTAATATTCCTCTTTCAATATTTTGGATGTCTCCCTTTTTTTTTTTTTTGATTTTATTTTTAAACTGTTTATCTGCGGTTTAATTTTTTCTACGTATGTTTTCCAGTTATACCCCATGTCTCTCTGTATCTTCATTTTGATTCTACCTGTACGTAATATATTATTTTGAAAGTTCCTTTCTTAACATCATTTCTTAAGGTATCTAGAACGACGGTGTTACGAATCACAATGACTATCTATTATAATCCCAAGATAGACGTAATTTTGAACTACCTCTATATATTCCATATATATGCAGACATTCAGTTGTGCGCATTATTATTTCTGATATTTGTAATTCAGTTTTACTTGAATTTATTATTAGACTATTATCATAAGTTCATCTGTTCGCAGTGAATAGATATCATCATACAGCGTTTCGATTTTGGTCTCTTTTTCTATTTTTTATACATCATTCGCAAATTTAAACATGTGACAATATTTCAGATGTTTTTTAATCCACCTGCGTATCAGAGCCAGGTTATTTCTTTGCGTAATAATACCCTACTTGCATTTTTATCTTTTCACTTTGTTAACCTAACACACTAATTACTGTATTTCAATTTTGTATATAATTTTCAAACCACTTTTTTTTTTAAAATAAATTGACCCGTTATTTCTATTTCGTCTAATTTGTTTAGTAATTTTTCATTTTTTTTTTTTTTTTTATTATTTATTTGGTCCGGCATATAAATCATGTGGCCACTTTCAACGTGAATTCACTCTAAACTGAAACTAACCTTCTTATTTAAAACTATTAAAAAAAAAAACAAAAACAACTCTAAACAACTGTCGTCTAAACCACAATGTTGCAATCGACTATGAACCTGAATAAGACAACCAGAGCTTGGTCCTCACAACAAAGCAAATACTGAATATTATAAGAAGGAAAAACCAACAAGGAAAAATTAAATCCGTGAAAAATAAATCTCTACGTTTGTCAAATAATTTACAAGAAAATAACAGATGCCCTTCGAGTAACGAATCACACCGTGACTGCTACAAATCATATTTGACGTTTGACTGATCAATTTTGTGGAAATCGCGTATGTCCCGTCCGAAAACGACAGATCAAGGTAACAAATTTCCTAATACGCCTCTTAGGGATAGTTAGCGGCACATGATAATGCCATGGTCTTGACGGGATAGAGTTGGTTAGACTCTATATTATAGTACCTACCTACAGGTTTCAGTTATTTTTTATATTTATCCAATTAATGATATGAGGCGGAAGATTTTGGTTTTTCAGTTCAGTAAATAAGCTCGTATCAATATCTAGCTGTAAAAAAATTACATCATAGTAAAATGTAAAGTAAAGCGATATATCTATAATAAAAAAGTTATTCTACTTGATAGTAAAGACCTTTTGGAATCAGCAAATCCCCGCTCAGTATTAACTCTAGAAATAACTGATGGTAAATGGAAGAATTGGCAATTGCATAATTTCACTAGAAACCTATCTGCTAAAACATCCCTCCTAATAAATAAAGGAAAGAGATGGGTTTCCACATGTAGACATGGTATCGCGGAACTGTGTTCGGACGTTACCAGAAATAAGCCTTATAATGAAGTTTTAAAATTCCTTTCCAGTTTTTTTTTTTTTTTTCAATTCTATGAATGAATCCATAATCCAGCTTCGAGCGAATTAAGAATTTATAGAGTAAAGTCAAAATTATTCGATCACCACCCCAAGTTGTATTACATATAGATCATTTATGATCATAGCACAATTTCATAGTTCATCGTAATGCTTTTGTAAAATATTTACGTCACTGCTACTTTATCGCTGTTTTCAAAATTTCTTGTTGTCAAGTTACCTATAGCGCTTTAGTTGCTGATTTTTACCTTTTTGAAATTTGTATTGTTCCTGATCTATTATTTTCACTGTGTCCAAAATATTTTATTAAATAAGTACATATACATTTTTTTAGGATTTTCCTAATTACGATACTTATTGCTACGAATCTATAATTTTGACATTTACTACATATTGATATTAAACTACTGACATTTTCCGCTTTCGGCATGTATACTCTAGGTTTTTCTTTTTCTCTTTTTAATTGTACTTTATCACATTTTTTTCTAATTTCATCCACTCCTAATTTGTACTATTCCGCCTCGCTGTACGATTTACATTTTCCCACGTTTTTCTCAAATCACTTTTTGCTCATTCAAACCTTTCTTCTGATTTCTAATACCGGTGTTATTTTACTTCCGAGTATTTAATATTTAATCCCCTTAATGCTTTGCTTTGTCTCGTATTTTTTTTTTTTTTTTTACATTTCATTAATATTTCTCAATTCATTCGTTGTTTAATGTTTCCTTTTCTTTTTCCTCACTTTCAGTATTGGTACATATTTTGCACAGTTCATTAAATTTCTCTTCAATACTTTCACATATTGTTTTTTTTTTCATCTTTATTTTTATTCGCCCCTCCGCCATTTGGTACATTTTTCTTTGAAAATTCTTTTGTTTTCCCATAAATATGTAAATCTGTGTGTATGCCTAAGTTATAAGCACACCCACATTCCCAAAAACATCCGGACAAGTACATAAAAATCAAAGCCACACGTTTCAATCCTATTTTGCAGATTTCCCGTACGTTACTTAAACCGGTGACATTTGGACTATTACGGCCCGCTGGATTTATAAAGAATCTGTTATATTAATCAGTTTCATGGATGTCATAGGCATAATTTTAAAGCTGTTGTAAAATTTTATTCAATACATAACACACGAAGCATATAATGTAGCTTGTTATAAAAAAAAATTCAACTACACTGTACGCACGTATTCCATTAATGCAACTTTTTTCTTCTTTTGTTAAATATTTCATATAAAGAATATGCATATTACTTCTATCTATAATATTAAAGTACCGCTTGATTTGATCATTAGCATATTATAGTATTTAGATTGAAGTAAAAATAAAACGGATTACCACTTCATTTGGATTTTCCTTCTTGAATTTAAAGTCCATGGAACTACCTCTCTTGGTTATATATTTGATTAATTCGATCGACTTCTCCCACGTATCGTCTGACAATTTACGATACAATTTCGCGAAACCTTCTCGATTTTTTTCATAATTGTCGAAATGCGTAGACTGCAATAACGAAATAATACAAAAACGAAAATTAGAACTTTTACATCGATATAAAAATTTGAAAGTAACATATGCGTTAAAAATTGTATTTCTTTGTGTTTTCAGTTTTTATTTTAATACAAAATAAATGATTAAAAAAGAAGAAAAAAAAAAATCTTGTAAGTCCATGCACAAACTAAACCGACCAAGAGACAAACGGCAGCGTAAATTTAATTTAATTATTTTTCAAATGCGAAATATCGTTATTAAACATTCAAAGGAAAGATATACATAATGCAGACTACAAAGAAACTTATACGTGCTTTTTTATTGGTTTTTTTTTTTTTTTTAAATGGCACGAAACTTATTCAGCGATCTCATTAAAGGAGGGGAAAAAAGACGTTAAACGTGCGGCGAATGGCAGCAATAAAGTTCATTCGTCGACAAAACTCAACGACAGAATATAAGTAAAAATTCGAAATACATGTGTATATTGGTTATTTTACAGAGGTTGAATTTAATAATTTACAAGAATATTATTGATAATATTTTCTTTTCCGTTATCCTTGAAAACCATTTACTTTAATCGTTAGTTCCCGAAGTGGCCTTTATTAATTTAAGTTCAATGTACTAAAATACTACTATTCCTAATCGCAGACATTGTTTTTGAACTGTGTCCGATTATTGTATGTTTCACATTTACTTTAAAATCATTACGGTAGACTTATTTTTTATCACTTATAGATAAATAACACGCATCATCACTTTGATAACAGGAACCGAATGAACAATTTACAAAAACACTCGAAAACATCAAATGAAGCTGATAAGCACGATTTCTCGTATCAGTTGGTTGTCAACATGTCACTCCGTACCGGCTGCTTGAAAAACTATCAAAATAGCTACGTAATTAGTTCATTCAGGTAGAACTTGATTCGAATCCCGCTACCGTACATTGAAACTTGCAAAAATTTCACTTGCGCTGAGTTAATATCCACAGTTGTCGCAACAAAAAAACAAACAAAAAACGATGAATTTTACTTTGCTGAAAAAAAATTGAACGGAACGGTTTTTTTTGTAATCATAAATTTCGAATATACACATCTTTCTTTTTCTTCTAAATGCGTATAATTCATATTTTTAGCACTGGTGATATCACTGATGAATTCCCGAAATATTCGGGAAGTTCGAAATTCAAACTTGTACATTTTATAAAGTTTTGTAATCGCAACAATTTTGTTTTTAAAACATACTGCGAATACAAAAATGACAAAACCTTACAAACTGTACAAATATAACCTAGAATGACATTAACTTTTGAATTTTGAACTTTCTTCCGAACGCTATCAAACGGTGTTTCTTCACGACCGATGGTCCGAAGACAGTATTTAAATATTTCTATAAAAATAACGATTTAAACTGGAATATAAATACGGAAAGGCACAAAAAAGCTTCAGTTGTGAAAAATTCTAATTTAAACGAAAGAAAACGATTTGTAATAAAATTGCTGGCAACTGCGGTTAAACCAAGAACACCGTACCATAAATTTAGATATAATTAAAAAAACGTGTTTATAATAGTAAACCGTGGAATTTCGCAACTTGGTGGAGCGAATTAAGCAGAAATGGAGAGTGAAACGAGGATAATAAACGAATAAAAAAAAGTATGATCTTATTCATACAACCGCAGCTGTTGCCTTAAGTTAAGCAGGTGCTTTTTATTATGTCACTTTTTTAAAAAGTTAATAGAAATTTAGACTTTACCCCGATCGGAATACATTTTTATTGAAATCTATCATCAGTCGCATTGCTTTTTATAAATAGACATCAGTCACACACGGTCTTTTTGATCGTACACAAAATATATTATCGTAAATCGTTACAATTAGACCATTATTTTGTTACATTAACGTTGTTTTTTATTATATTTTTCAAGAATTTGTTCTTTTTTTACATTAGGATATTATTATTGCTATTATTATTATTATTATTATTATTATGTGAGATTTTTTAAAATATACTACAATAATAGAGCACAATATAATAATAAAATCGTAGGAAAATTATAAAGTTACTGAATTTACTAGTTAGATATGAATTTTTGCATCGTTTAATAATTGAATCAAAGAGATTACGCACTTTGGCCAGTCTATCTACTTAGCGTTAATGTCATCAAATCGTCAAGTCCGCGCAAAAGTAAAACCATCTCTCATTGTTGATTCATGACGAGACGATACCGTTTCGCACCAGTTCCATCACTCGTGAACCTGGCAACCAGCGGCGCGGGTTTAAAACTTCAGCGAAATATAAGAAGTCCAGCACATGGTATTTAATAATTTGGCGAGTGCCGTTGGAAAATTAATCTTGATTTTTGTCATTAGATTTTATATCTATCATTTTTCTATTTTTTCTTCTTTTTCCGCAAAATTCAATATTAAAGTACATAGAAGACAAGTAACTTTTGTTCGGAAATTATATAAATCTAAAAAATTTAAAACCTAAAACACCGACATGTTTCGGAAACACAGTCTCATAATCAAGGTTTCTTCTGAAACGATCTTGTATATTGGCGATTCATCACCTCCTCATTGCTCTACAATTTTTTTTTTTTACTATATTGTTTAGAATAATAGGAACATTGCGAGCTTTCCATTTAGGTACAAAAAGGGTTTCCAGTAATAATACTGTGTAGGCCAACTAAAACGGGAAGCAATTTTATAAATGAGCTGTTTTGCTGAACCGTCTTCATCAAATAAACTGAACTGCGTAGACATTCTCACCAAAAGCGGAGAATTCTTTTTAAATGCCTAATTGCGTGCATTAGTAAATTCTTCATCTTCATCACCGCTAATTCTATTGCATCCTCTCTTCATTAAAACAGCAAAAAAAGCCCCTCGCAAAAAACGTTCTTATATAGAGCCGGAGTTCTATGATCAATGAAAACAATATACAACAAGAAACAAAATAAAAATATTTAAAATGAAAACAAAGAATAGAAATAAAATCGAATAACACAAAATGTGCTCCAATAAAACATTCAAGCCGCGACAGAACAGTATAAGACGATGATTGTAAAATCGACCGAATGAAATAGAATTTATTTCCTGCAAGCGATAACAGCGCAAGTTGGATGAAAGAATGTTAAATATTGCATCATAACTGTCCAAACAAATTTATTAAAAAAAGACTTTACCGCGAGTCTTAATTTGCTGCTTAAAATTTAACGTAAAAAAAAAAAATATATATATATATATTTTTGTTTCTTTTATTGCTAATGAACACCTTTCGTTATTCAGAATTAAACACGTAAAAAAATACAGCTGAAATTCGCGTATCCTTTTAATCTGGAAACATTTTTTCAACTGTTCACTTTTAATAAGAGAGGAAACTTTCTAAAAACGCAGCATTCTTTCTGTTTAATAAACTGTATGTGAAAGTTTGATTGAAAAAAAAAAAAAAAAAAAAGAGGATTGAAATTTTAAATTATTTTATACGGGTAAACACTATTAGGATGCTGAAAAATGATAACGTTCGTAATTCTGAACAGAAACAAAAAGGCTCTATACACAGTCAATAATTTATGCATTCAAAAACAGGAATTAAAAATCGATTTTACCATCAGCAAAAATTGGAAACTTCGAGTAATGTGCGTGTTAGCATAATTTTGCAAATCTCTTACGACTTCGTCAATCGCTCCGTATTTTGCATTACAATTCTGCAAATCACCGCCTAAAATGTTTTTAACAAAAAATTAATAACGAGGTAAATATCCATAAATTTTCATACACGTATGTGCGTGAAAGTATATCATCGCGTATTAGCTTAAAACGTAAATAGTCACAAAAATTTTAATCGAAAATGAATACGATTTATCGATATTTTATAAGAAAATTCAACGAAAAAAGAAGATCGATGTCGAGTGGTTCTTTTCACTTTGTCATATTTCCACTCTTATACACACCGTTGTGTCGGTTTAGCTACTTGAAAAATAATATTTTTATAATGACGAGGCATTGTCAACTGTTGTCTTAACGAACTCATTTAAAATTCCTTCCTTAATTTATCTATTTTTCTTCTTGTACATAATTCTGCGCAATCGCCGATTTCATTACTCTCTTACATAAATCAATCGTTTATTTACCAGGAAGGAGGGGATCAAATTACAAACGAGAAAAAATGTAACTAAAACTACAACATCGGTACTCTGGTGTAATAGACATGGCTGAAATTATAAGAAGCAAAAAATGCAGTATAATAACGCGGCGATGACGAAATAAATGAATGTGACAGAAATATTAAATGTTTTCAGAAAGAACCATTTTGTAAACTTGAATAGCGAAACAAAACAATTTGATTTCGGCGCAAACAATTTGGACTATATAAAGTTGTTTCGTATTGGTTGCAACCGTAAACATTAAGTTTGTATCGATGAGTAGGAGGGCACCCATGATGCCCCATATTCATTTGCAAACACTGCAGAAAGTATTTTAGGAAACCTCGAAGCTGAAATTATTAGAATCGGAATATGTTGTTACCTTTTGAACGTTATTCAAAAAGCGACGAAGTAGTAGATGCATATGCGAATACTTGATCTTATTCATTAATTTACATTCATAAGATGAACACCCCTCCACAGAAACATTTTATTCCATTTGTACGTTATGTAAAATGTTTTTTGTACGTTGCACTATTTGCGTAAGTTGCGCATTTTTGTATTTTTCCTAATGAATTGAAACTGAAATTTCCGAAATAGCCGTTTAAAAGCTTCGAAATAAGCTGGAGACGAACTAAGCCTGCATCAAGTCGCACGAACGAAATATTACGGCTCTTGTTTCAAATACGTAAATATTACGATCATATCTTGAGTGCATAAATTATTTTCACCCTACGAATAATGTAAGTTTTAAGTTTTCCGTCAAATGATATTTCTGAATAGAGAGAGAGAGAGAGAGAGAGAGAGAGAGAAAACCAAATTTATAAATGAAAATGTAAAAAGTTAAGAAACAAATAGAAATACTTAAAATATTTAAAGATGAAACGCAATGACGTTCACTCTATAGGTCTGTTAGAAATTACACATACGACAGTCAAAAAGTTACACGTGTGATTCTAAAAATTACACGTGTGATTCTATAAGTAGAAACAATACGGTACAAATCCAGGCGTAGAATAATAAATTATTTATAAAACGGATAAGAGGAAACTGCGAAATACTGGCTACGTTCCAAAATTTTAAGAATCTGTCAACAAAAAACAAAATGTTTAAAACAAATCATCTACTTGTAAGTTTCAAAAACTGGAACGGTACACTTCGAGCGAAAATTATACCATACAAAAAAAATGGATTACTGACATTTATTTTTAAGAAAAGACAATTACCTGATCAACTAAGATTACCACACTACCTTTCGCTTGTTTTCGAATGCGGATTTGATGTTTTTTTAATTTTCGCCGTGCCGTGTACGTATGGGAAAGTAAATGATTAACTGCGGAATGTAAAATCATTGAAGAATGAAAAATCTACACGCTGAAAATGTACAAATGCCTCCAGGAATCATCTTAATATAAAACCGGGTAAAATCTAAAATCAATCCAAGTATTTCATCAATGAGGAATTAAGAAAAATGGATTATCATCAAACTTCCATTATTAATGGCTTTCTGACATTCGACAACGATAGGGACCCTTTATACGCTTCTAACTCGTTCATCTGTCTCACGTCTACTTTTTCTTTTTGCTTCATGTTTAGGTATTATTCTTCCGGTTTATCGTTCCTTCACCCATTGTCATATTTCTACATTTCTCCTATTTTTTTATATTTACTTAATCTTTTTCTATTTTCCTTAATATTTTTCTGAATCTTATCGATCTAACAGATTTTGGAAAACTCCCTTCCCAAACGCACTCCGAAAGCTTTGTACTTTGTGCCCGTTTTTTCTTCATCACACACACACGCGCGCGCGCAAAATATATTATTCATTTGATTCCGATTTTTAAAAAGTAAAGAACTTGACAAGTAGCCGCGAATTTGAGGTTAAATAACTAATGTATTAAGTCCGATAGTAATGAAAAAAAAAAAACAGAACAGCGAACTGCTTTCTTTCGACTTTCTTTTTTCTTCCCGGATATCTGTAACCTCGACTTTGGTTTTAAGTGCTGTAAGGCCATCGCCCTTTTATCACCGGAATAACAAACGCGAACTTTTCCTACGTAAATTTAGCGAATTTCTGTCAAATTCTAATATTTACTGATTCCAAATTAAGTCACACTTCTAATTTAAAACATCTCTCCGTATTATCAGATGACAACTGTTTATGTGTCCGTTGTTCAAATGAGTCAATTGTATTTTTGCGGCATATCTGCAACAGTTTCCAACTGTTCCATTTTTGGAAAATTACGATCTGTATAGTTCACGATATCACTATTACAGCGGAAGCGAAGAAAAAAAAACATAAGCAACATACCGGGATGGTATTAAAACATCGACAATTACAACAAACGTACTTTTTTTTTTAAAATAAAAATTTTTTGTGATTATTTATTGATGAAAAAAGATTGCATAAAACAACGAATGAAGTAAAAGTAACTTTAAGTGATGATAAAATCCAAAACAATCATAGAATTGTTATTTATCGGAATGGTCAGTTTTGCTCTAATTTAGCACCATTAGCATGCCCCATATATTTATTGACAAAAATTGGTGAATTTTAAATGGATAAAAAAATGTGACAAAATATTTAAGGAAATAAAAACATAAATTACGTCGCAACAAATTATTAGAACATTATTCGCCAAACCTATCACTTATATTAGTATAGTTGATGCCAGTTCAATAGGTTCAGATGCAGAATTATTTTTATATACCATTAATGATGTCGAACGTCCTATACTATCACGCATATTATCAAATACTGAAAAATGATATTTTTAGATTGATGAAGAAAGGGAAATATGCACATCGCATCACCTTATACCAATTAGTGTACATCTTTATAAAAAAAAAACAAAACAGAACAGTTACCAGTTTGCAGAGCAACAAAGCTATTATATGTGATTATTCTATAGACATTTCAATTTGATATCAAAAAAGTACCGGGAATTCGTAATTTTAAAAGCTCGAGCAAATGATTTTTTAAAAAATATTTTTTCTTCAAGTTGATAGAACTGTCCTCATATACTACATCTAATACTAACATTCTGTTTACAACAGCTGTTTGAATCTGTAGACCTTAGTAGTGCGTCACAATTTTTACAATAAACCAAATGATTGAAGAACAAAGAGTTTGCATTAAATTTTGTTTCACGAACGGAATTTCGCGTTCAGACTCGCTAAAAATGTTAGAAAACGCTTATTGCGAATCAGTGTTATCGAAAAGACGGGTTTACCAATAGTACAAAGCGTTCAAAAAGAGTCGAGAGATTGCCGAAAACAACCCTCGTTCCGGGTGACCGTTGATCCCAGCAACAGATGAAAATATCAAAAAAGTGAAAAAAATTGTGCTCAATAATCCCTGTTCCAGCTTAAGAGAGATAGCAAAGTAACCTTAAAATCTCTCATGAGTCAGTACGATTTTGGTGGATAATTTGGGCATGAAACGCGTCACCGCTCGGTTCGTTCCAAAATAACTGAACGACAAGAATGCACCATCGCATAGAACAGCAATTGCCAAAAACGCGACAAATACCACCGATCGATCAACCACCGCATTCACCAAATTTGACCCCATCAGACATTTTTTATTCCCGAAATTGTAATTGCCACTCCGTGGTGCCCGTTTTAAGTCAACAGATTTCATGAAACAAAATTCGTTGAAAGACGACAGCTAATACCGGTAAGCGCCCGTGAAAAGTGTTTTGATTGAAGGCTGGAAAAAAATGCTGACATATGCGTATTACATCAGATAAGGATTATTTTGACGGTGACAAAATAAATATTGATGATTAGACAAAAATTGTTTATTTTATTTAATAATTCTCGGTATTTTTTTGACACCATGTACGTTACCATAAAAGCGTAGAACATAGAAATGTTGATTTGACGTGTTTACCACTTAAATAAGATGAATGATATTAAGAGACCATTATTAATCTATTACATGTAATTCGCAAATTGATAATCTATATATCAAATTTCTCTACGTGGAAGCGAGTTTAGCGTATCTGCCAGTGCACCATAGAAAGACTGAATTTCTGTAGAACCAATGTCTCCATAATAAATGAGATTGGTAACCCGAAGAGGCTATCATCTATGGTGCTCTGCAGGGTACTGCGGTATTTTGGTCATGTGATCAGAGCGAACAATTTGGAAACGTTGCTCGTCCAAGGAAAGGTCAACGGAAAAAGGAGTCGAGGTCGTGCGCCGACTAGATGGTCGGACGCGGTGTGCATAGCTGCTGGTCGTAACTTTCAGGATTGTATACACATCGCAATTGTTGGCACAGTATGATCAACCGGGTGACAGATCATGGTCACGATAGCCCCCTACATGGGGTGAAACGATTCGATAGATAGATATCAAATTTGCAGATTAGAGAGAATGAAACTTTAATGAAAAATCTAGTTAACGAATTACATTCAGAAGCAAATATAGGAAAAAAGTGTGGTAAAGATTATTATGTTCACAGAAAAATCATTTTTAACACACACACGAAAAAGGTTACGTAAAAAAAAAAACTAAATGAAGTGTATGTTATTTTAGAATTATAAAGATGAAGGCACTAGCTAGACAAACCCCATTTATAGTCCGAAGACTGATCGAGAGGTTGAAGAAACAGCGAATAATAACATTCCGTGTATTTATAAAAAGAAAAAAACACTAATGAAAAATAAAGTAGGGCACTGCTGAACCACTTCTAGGAATAGACTAAAACTAATTCAAGTAGATTTTACAGACGATTAATTTAAGGTAACATCTTGAATAGATAGAAATGGAAATTATGTACAACATATTTACAAGTACCGTCGTTCATATATTTCAGAAATTACTTACCTGAGGCAGGGTTCTAAGAATAGATTGTCTCAGATAATAGACCAACAACTATCGTCAGTGAACGCGTTTTACTAAACTCTTAAAAATATAGAGTACCAAACTCAAAAATATTGCACCATTAAACCAGAAAATCGATGTAAGATAAACTGAATAAATTTCTTTTCCTATATCCCCACACATCACATACAGTTACACAACAATCGCTGCCTTATTTATTTTTACAATGTAATATTCGATCGTCATTAAAGATATTCGGAGTTTGCATTAAAAATAATAATAATAATAATAATAATAATAATAATAAAACGGCAATACGAAATTACAAAGCATCAAATTAACACGATAGGAATTTAGTAAAGTTCGCGATTGTAAGCTTAATTTCAAATATCTAATCAACTGTATGAAACAAAAAAACAAATCAATCGAAACGTTGTGCTTCAATCGTCATTACGTCCTTTCAGTGATCAATACAAAACCCAAAGGAACTGTACCAGAGGAAAGTAAATGTAAAATAACAGATACAGAAGTGAAGAGCAAACGTTCAAATGTAAATGTAGGTACTGACATAGAACACGAAAATTTAGGAAAAACAGCATCGGTATAAGAGACCAAAACCAGCTGTAGTCGAGAGAAGTCAAATGGGAGTCCCACCGTTCCAAAATCATTAGACTTATGAATTATTCAAAAATTTTGGTAGCGGTAAGGTGGCAGTACTAATAACAGATTAAGGATTTTATGATATTGCGAGGTATAATTTAAATTGAATATATAAATAAATGAAATTATACAGAATATGTGCTATTTCTTTTCGATAAATTTAAATTCGAGACATTTATACACATATTTAAACTCCATTGTTCAGTCCTCACAATGATGACATTCCCTGGATCTCATAAAAAAGTCGGTTTTGACTATGCCATACCTAAAACACTAAATGCAATCGACAGAAAAACGTTAATGATTGACCCGTAAAAATGGCATAGCCATTAATACATTTGTATTTTTATTTTTAGATTGGAGACTTAAAATGAATTTAATGTACAATAACCGGACGAATTGCGAAATCGATATCAGTGGGTGGTGAGAAATATCACCGAGGAAAGAGGAAGCCGAATTTTGCCTAACGAACAAAACGAAACAAGCTTGTATAAGTTATTCGTATTACGCCACAAGGCGATTTTTCTTTTCTTTGAATTTCTTCTGAACCGTATGTCGATCATCAAACAGAAAAACGGTAGCTACTATTTGGTGTTTATTTTGTTGCAATCCTAAACTTTAAATATTAAGGCACAGTTTTTTAATGGTTGAGTTTTAAACATAGGGGATGCAACATGACGAAAAATATAAAAGGAAAAAAAAGCACGACAGAGAAGAACAAAGAAAAGTGATAAAACTATGAAGCTAATTTTGAAAAAATAAATTAATTAACGTCACAGAATGCAAAGTTGTAACAGTTGTGCGGATAATTTATTTTTAATGAATTTAACACTACAAGAATCGCGTGATGTATATCGTACACTATATTTTGTTACTTATAAACTAAGTTTTTGAGTACCTCTCTAATTTTATTATATTAGTTAGCAAATTCTAGCTAGTTTCGAAATTTTTGAGAGTAGGCGTATAAACCACGCGAAATTAAATTTATTTTCTCGTATTTTGCATTTTTTTAAAAATTGATCGTTACATCCAGCGTTCTAGTCGTTGATACCGGTTACTTTTCGTCTGTTTCCAATTTTTCTGTTTTCTTACTGTAAAACTATTATTTCTTCAGGGCATTTTTATTATTTTTGTGTCGACAGTTTTTATTTTCTATAAGATGGAAGATACAATTACGTTTCATTCATTGTATTAGTAAGACTGGGAAACGATTAGAAAAACTTTAGCAGATGCAGATTATTTGGCTAGGATGAAAATAATCCTAATGAAGTTGATACTTTAGAAGAAGATATCTTAGACACGGACGCTGACGAGAATAATAAAATAAACATCAAAAATTAAAGTTAAATATAAAAATGGTATTCATTTTGAATACGGCTATTATATATGTGATAATTATAATGTATGAAAATGAATAAAAACCGAATTACTTTTTTTTTTTTATAAAAATTACTATAGACATGTTAGAAAAATGTTCTTAACGCATCAATATAGTAATAAAAAAAGCTTTCATATATTTTAAAGTTTAAAAAAATAATAGTTATATGGAAGTAATATGTTAAAAATATATACATATATATACATATTGATACAAAAGAACGAGAAAACTAAATCGGGTGTAAATAAAAAAATTAAAAAACAAGTAATAAATATTCCGAAAAGATTGTTTACCAATAATTTTAATTTAATCCCTCCTATTATAAAACCTTAAGCAATAAAAGTGTTTAAAATTCAAATGTCAAAAGTGCTAAAAACCCAGTAAAAACTACTACATAAAAAAAGCGAAAAATTTAGCTGTTAACTTTAGATTATAATATATTGAATACACCAGGATGGAAAAAAACAATTTTATGGAAACATATACTATCACAAATTACTGGTAATAAACCCGTTAGAAAATTACCAGCGGAACTTAATCTCAAAAATGAATATTGATACAAGAATTTAATTAACAAAAATACCACTGCCCTACACATAGTAAATTTTCATTTTTTGATAAGACATAACAGATTTGGAATTTCGATATAATCTAAATTAAATTAACCTTCCGCGATTAATTCAAGTGATTAAATCATTTTTAAAGTAAACTTATTCTACTTCGATGAACTATTTCGTATCTGTGAAATGGGAATATTAGAAATTAATTTTAAATTAATGAATCTAAAAATAAATTCGTTACCAGACCACACTAAAATGATGACATTTTACCGAAATTATTACGACTATTATAAAAATACTCATTAATCTCAGAATTAAAAAATGTCAACCTTTATACTATTTTAGATAAATTACTGTCATATCTTACCGATAGGACTGCATGCTCCAACTACATCGTTGTAACAAAATTCAGCCAAAGCGATAGTGTTATGTAGCAAAACCAGGACAGCTATAAATTTTATAAACATACTGTCGTTTCCTGAAATTATTAACACATACATATATATTAGTGTTGAATAAGTAATCACTGTGAATGACATATACCTTAGAAGCACTAATATTTAATGGCATTTATATATTTTAATACTAAATTATAATAATTTTCGGTTTTCAGAATCTTAAATATTTTACATGCTTATGACAACATTTTTGAAGTACATCAATTTATCTGTTTCTTTAAACATATTTTTCAGTTTAATTAGATTTTATTCATTTTACGTTGTTATAAACTGATGTATTACTAATTGAAATCTATTAAAACACGTATTACAGAAAAATTATAGTTTAAAAATATAAAATAAAGCCGACATGTTTCGGAGTTACGTACTCTATAATCGTGGAATTAATAAATAAAGTTAACCTTTTAACTGTATTTATTAATGCCGTGATTATGGAGAGTACGTAACTCCGAAACATGTTGATTTTATTTTATATTTTTAAACTATAATTTTTCTGCAATACGTGTTTTGATAAATTTTTAATAAAGTGGCAATACAGAAAATCGATATAAACACTTATAACTCAAATTAATTGAAATCTATCAAAAACGAGCCATTTTTGAATAAAAAAATTTACTGCTGATTATTCGGTTATACTATTTAACTACTTCACACCGGAGGATTTAGTTAAAACACATATTTCATTGCGTTTATTCTAGTTGATTTTTCGAAACTCATATTACTTCAGAAAAAATAAATAAATGAAGAAAAAATTGTACATTTATATGTTGTTAATAATTTAGCCGAATTATTAATACAAATTTAAAAGATCAATTTACACTTAGGTGCAAATTGCGAAAAAGCGTAAATAAAAGACAGAGGAGCTACACGGTGCAGTTAATAAACAGATTAAATATTTATACAAATAAATCAGAAAATAAATGTAAATAAGTTTTATACAACCTTTCAGATTCACTTAGTAAATTAAACAATCAAAACTTGCAACAATTACGACTAACTATCCAACAGCAACAAACGATAAAATTACTATGATATTAAACAATGGTTCGTACGCTTTGTTGTTTTTATCAAGGCTATTTTAACTCATTTATAGAGGGCGTTGTATAATTTAAATTGCGTCATTAAGAGTAATTCGTTGAAACTTATAATCGATTAAATATCGATAAAAAATTGCTCGTTTTATACCTATTGTATAAACAATAAAATACGTTTGCTATTTTAATTTAGCCAAAAATAAAAGACATATTTAGATATAGACATGTACTGGTTAATTTAAATCTATAAAACACCAAAATACGACTTTATAAATATTTCCGCTTGATAATAATCGAAAACTCGATGTAAAATCGATAATCAAATATCGAAAGTCTACTCTCGAAAACATAGATAAAGCACACTCACGTTGTTGTTATCTTATAACATTTTATAAATTATCATTACACTGAGTTACTCGTAGAAGTATTATATTTGTATTTCTTTGTTCACCTTCTGCGCCAGTGTGTGTAAAGGTGGAACTCTTTCAGAGACCATAAAAAACGTTCTAAGCCATAATTGAATTATATTCTTGTCACAAAAAGTTAATTTAAATTTTACAACATGTATTTCTCTCAGTTAATGATTGTCTTAATTTTGGGAATAATTGTTCCAAGCTATACGGTTGAAGGAGTATTGCAATGTAAGTATACGAAAGTTTGTACATTATATTTTTATTAATTAAATTCAAATTAGCGGCCGCGACTTTATTTATTTCACATATGAAGGTAAATAAATAATATTTCCGCCAACGTGATTTGAAAATTAAAAATAGTTATTTTCGATATGTTTGAATAACTTATAAATAGTGTACAAATGGAGATCGTCTGTTAGAGTACCGACGATGTTTTGACTATTTCGGCCACCAAATTCATTAATTGCAATATTTTTAATTAAATCTGTTGATTCGCTTTCATTTGACCAGTTTTGTCCTTATGAGAAACGCAGATTTTTTCGGAATAACTAGTTTTTGAAAAAACATTCTACCAATTATGACTTATTTTACAGCTAAACATTTTTTTTTAGTTCTGTTAAGTGACCGATAGTAGGCTTCGAAAGAATTTACGTGTTTCGTAAAAAGAATTATTGTTTTTTTTTTCTTCGATAGGTAAATTGCCGAAAGCTGAAATTCCTCGTGACTGGATTACAATGGTAGATCCATGTACAAAAAGAATGAAAGATCAAGTTCAAGAAGAATTAAAAGCTGCAATGACGTACCTGGCAATGGTGATTATTATTTTTACGCAATATCTTAAAACCTAGTTTAAAAAATGTAATTTTTGATCAGCCTAAATTTATAACGGTAAACAATTAATGCGTTATTTTAATATTTACACTGCAAATAGGGTGCTCATTTTTCGAGAGACACCATTAATCGTCCTGGTTTTGCAAAGTACTTTTTTGATAGTGCTTCCGAAGAACGTCTACATGCCATTAAGATTATTGGATATTTATTAATGCGAGGTGGTTTAACTGAAGATATAAATCAACTAATCAGAGATCCGGTAAATACTGAATTCGATTATTTACAAATTACTGAACTATCTATCTATATATATATGTATACGCCGAAATGAAATAATAATTTTACTTAAAAAATTAAATCTTAAAGCAGCGATAAAAATTCTTCTTCTTCTTGAGCCGTCTTCGTTATCGAAGGTTGGCGTCCACATTTTTCACTTCTTTAATCCATGCTTGGCGGTCTCGTGCCAGCTAAAAAAGTCTTCCTGTCTCGGTAACAGCCATCCATTTTTGGATGTTGGAAAAATTACAAGATTAAAATATAGTTTTTAAAAGAGCATCTAAGTAATGTTTAAGAGGTGATTACTTAGATTCTGCTTTATTTCGAAAGTGATGTTTGGTGAGCGGCCGCCGATTTTCCTTTTCCTTATCTAACGGCGCATTCCTTTTTCTAATTAAGTGTCAGAATATGTACAAAAATGTGTTTTTATATCCAATCTAGTACATAAAATACGTTAAAAATTGGACATTCCATTTAATAAGTTTGAAATTTAACTTATTGAGAATAATAAAATTAAATAATGCCGTTAATTTAGATAAAATTACTTTGAAAATTTAAAATGCTGTATAAATTAATTTGCAGCACGATTTACTTTTTTCAGTTATCTTGTGGTATTTTTATAAAAAATCATATTTTTGTTACACCTAACTTCGCTTCAATAATCTCATTTTTTTTAGATTAAAGAGAACAAAACCGTTTTTATACGTTGATAAAGTGATAAATTTAAAAAATAAATTCCGGAAAGATCCTTATTTAAACTGTGATCAATATCATTGCCCGAAATTTTTCTGGTCAAAAAAAATTTTACGTTTGTCGAATTTTTCGGAAAAATTTCGCCGGTATGATTGTTTACTTTATGATTCACTGAAATTCCTCAGTTTAAAATGGTCCGCTTGATGGAACAATTTTTTTCATCTTAAAAAACTCGCTGTTTGACAATGAAATATTTTAACATCGATATAAAATTATTTTGTTTAGTTGATGAAGTATATATCTTGTAATTTCGGAAATTTTAAATACTTCTTGAAATTCGTTTGCTGCTACAGCGATTGGCGTAATATGTTTTTAAGCATAATCTTATGCGCTCATCATCACTGACGTAAATCCGTAAATATTGCAATGCTGTAGAATATAATAATTCTAGGACATTTCGTCTAAATGATAATACTTTCGGTTTTAAATTGGCTATAACAATGTATAAAGGTCTTACTGATGCGGAAGAACGTTTGTGCTGAATCTAAATGGGAATTAAACAGCGATTATAACATAAATAAATATTTCTAAAAAATACCCCTGCTTAAAGTTCTTCGAGTAACAATAATTTAAAAAAAAAGAAACCTGAATTATGACTGTTATTGCCTATCCGTACGAAAAAATAAAAGAACGATTATGTTAATGACTCCCGCTACCAAGTAGTTGTGAGAAAGTATTTTCCTAAGTAATAATTATAATTAATTCTATAATTAGAAATCTTTAAGTTTTTTAAAATGCACTTTTTTATATTATAAGGAATGGTATAACATTAACGAAAGGATTTAATTGTCTTTTTAGCATTTTTTTGAATATGGAATACGATGTTTTTTTTTTTTTAATCGCACATTGTTCTATTTTATGTTGCGTTCAAATGAAACATGTTGTAATGAGCTTTAGTGAAAGTAACTGTCGCTTTCATGTTAACATTTGCAGAACGAATATGTTTTAATTGGAGAAAATTAAAAATATTTGAATAAGTTAATACGTCATTCGAAATTTATCCCAGTTACAGTTTTTTCTGCATACACAATAGTAATTGTTTTTATATTTCACGCAGCAATTAAATAATCTATGACGCCTTGAAAATTGATTTATTATTACATAAAAACTACCACTATTAGTACGTAGCTGGAAATCCATGGTAGCCCTCCCGGTTATTAGAAATGGAACTACTAGTTATCTTACGTCATTAACCAAGTTACAAATTTCAGTGGTGGCGTCCTACTCGTTAATAATTTGTTTTTATGTATTGCAATAATTCTATCGAATTTCCCAATTTTGTTCTATAACTTTGTTATTATTATTGCTATTATTAATGGCATTATGCATAACGTAAACAGATTAAATTTATTTTAATCGCCGCATTCAAAGTATTTAAAACTTTACAAAGAAATTATAAAAATGAACGATTTTATACGACATATATAAACATATATTGATTTGAACAATATTCATATTCCCTGCATTTTCGTACTTGCAGTATCTCCTTTGAAAAAGCACTTAAAAAGTGTTTTGTTCAACTTTGTATACGAAAACGTTAAATTATCGGGAAAACAAAAATAACATCACGAGAACTAAAATGATACTGCTTTAATTAAATTATAGTAATTAAAAACTAAATATTAGCAACAATGACGTCGGTAGTGATGTAAAACAAATAGCGATCTATTTGTAGAATCAGAACATATGTAAACCCACATCATGCAATTATGTTTCAGTGATGTAACAAATATTTGTCGTACTACTACAAGGTGAAAATATATTGGCATCGATTATATGTTTTTCACTAAAATCATTCATTCCTATTTTGTGTATATTATAAGTAGGATTTGGAATTTGCATATAATGCATATTTTTTTTGCTTGTAGCTGATGCTTTGATATAGTCCACTGTACTCTACGTATGTCTTTAACAATCTTCTGTTATTATGATTATTAAGTATTGAAACTATTTCTGTGTTCATGTATAATATAATAAAAGGCAATACAATTGACAGAAATTATTATTTATAAAATATTATAACACTGACATGTTTCGTAGTGACAAACTATAGATATATTATTCATGGTGCAACAGTTAACTATTTAAAATGTAAACAAAGAACACGCTACCTTAATATGATATATAAATATCGTTAAATCAGTAAAAGTCGATAATGAAATTTAAAAAATATAAAAATGTACAATAATATTAAAAAGTTCAGAATATAAAACAATTGTAATTTAATTTTAAGTAACAAATTATTGGTTTGTACATTCGTATTAATTATAATATCCTTATGTTTGTTTATATAATATGATTCAGCATGGTTAAGTAAGTTTGTATTATTGATAAATTTTAAAATAGTTAAATATTTTTAAATATCAAGTGTTAATTTGTGTTTATGTGTAATAACAAAAAAAAAAATTAACTATTTTAAAATTTACTAATAATATAAACTTATTTAACTATGCTGAATTATATTTCATAAACAAACATAAGGATATTATAATTAATAATAATGTACAAACCAATAATCCGTTACTTAAAATTAAAAAATTATAATTGTTTTATATTCTTAACTTTTTAATATATTTATATTTTTTATTATTTTAAATTTCATTATCGATTTTTATTGATTTAACGATTTATATATCAAGATAGCTTGTTCTGTGTTTACATTTTAAATTGTTAATTGTTACACCATGAGTATACATATATATATATATATATACATAGTTTGTCACTACGAAACATGTTGATGTTATAATATTTTATAAATAATAATTTCTGTCAATTATATTGTTTTTTTTTTGTTATTTTATTACATTTTCTGTTATGTCTATTTGATGTTGTTTAGTGAAATTTTGATGTTCGAATGTTTCCTTGCTACCCCGGCGCCATTTTTGGCGGCCGTATTTTCGGAAATATTCAAATAGTCTGATATCCAAAAGAAGCAATGTGACAAATAGATCATCGATAATCGGGTAGTTAGTTTAATTGTTTAGAAGGCCACTGATAAATATTCCGGAAAGATAATCTGAATATTTTTTAATTGTAACACATGCGTTGAAACCAGGAAGATATTTTAAATTTGGAACACGCTGAAGAAAAGAGAGTGTAGGTAATGAATGTCAATTACTATAATTATCTCAGAAAAGCGGGTTCCATTGAATTTACGATGTGTCAGAAAATGCAGTGAACTATTTCATTTCTGTATGACAGTGGAGTTTGTATGAGATGTCTCAAACTTATTATTTTTTTTTTTTTTTATGTAATAGCTAGGGATCGAATAAATATGTAGTATAAGATTCATCAAATGACAATTGATTAATTTTAAAAACTGGGTACTGATCGAATGATTTCCGAGCAAAAATGTGATCTTTAACTAAAAGCAATAGCTAGAAACATGACTAGGTCGATTTTTTTAAATATTTTACGCCATTTCGCGGTAGCTTAGTTGCTAGAGTGCTTGGCTTCCGTTACGGAAGTCTCGGGTTTCATCCCAGGCGAGGAAAGAAATTATTACGAGAAACTAAATTAAATAATCGCTAATAATCACGTGGAAGGCAATGGCAAACCACCAGGTAACCCCATCATATGCGCGCTAGTTAGTACATAGCAGACACACGCACTTGTAGCGCGATAAATCAATCATTTACAATTAGTTCTGAATGTAGTCTCGCGTGTGTACACCCACGTTGCATATAATAATTGCCCAGTATACGATCTATATCTGTGCAGCTGAAATGTACGAATAGGTCGCCCACCAACCGAATGATTGAGGAGATAAAGATAATAATGATGACCATTTACTTCTCAGAAATTTAGCTCTTTATTACGCAATTAAAGATACAACGGCAAAATAAACAGTCTGCTTTACCAGATCAAACTTTTTTTTTTTTTTTTTTTTTTTTTACATTTCTCGCAGGGTGTTTCATATCGGAAATAAAACAGAACACATGGCTGTTGTTTATTGTTTTATTTATATTTCGACAGAATGTGAAATACATCCAATGACTCAGCTTTGTTCAGTGACAGTTACATAAAATGATTTCGTATGTGCCCTACTTTGATAATGGATTCCTCATGTGATGTTATCACTGATTATGTTTTAGTACGATTGCGGTTGTATATCGATGTATTATAAAAATCCCGTTATCTCTAAACGGAGGAACAAAACGTTTTTGATACTGTCCGCATCATGTGCGTCAAAATTATTGATTTTTTTCTACTTTTACATGTAATTGGTTATCTTATTACTGGTGCTTCATATTAATTTACTTTATACTTGCAATTTAAAATTCTTCGTGACGATATAGTAGGCAATTTTCATTCTGCGTATATTGATAAACAAGGTTTCCGCTTTTATTCATAGTATGCGTCACTGTATTTTCTTAATCACCGCTACAGCAGCCAATGTCAGTCCGTCTAATTTGGAAATTGCCTAATAAACGATTATTTTAATGTCATGCAGGGTAGCCACCCAGTCGGGGATTTTGCAACCGGTAAAAAACCAGAAATATGAATTTTGTTGTAAAACCGGGAAAGGGTGAAAATAGCCAAACAATAGTTTTAATTTAAAAGAATTATTTGCAGCAAAAAATAAATGCATTTTTTAATTTACTTTACTCAATGATAAATTATAAATTCTTTTTTATTTGCATAAAATATGTTGCCACTGTCAAACATTATCAATAGTAAAAAAAAAAAAAATCCACTCTTCTTTTACAATTAGCCTCTAATTTTTCGAAGACTTCTATAACGGCGGGTCTATTTTCATGATGAGTAATATTTATATTTATTACCAGTACGTTTTAGTTACAATTTTAACGAAACGTGTAAAAAAAAAAAAAAAAAAAAAAATTATATATTTCAGTTTATTGGGAGGCTTAAACTCTCTCAGTAAAACTTTTGAAGGGGTTTGAGCTCCGCAATGCCGTAAAGGTAGCGCATGTAATGGTAAATATAAATATTATTTTTTTTTTATTTAATTACAACATTGTTTAAAATAATAATCAGTATTACATATACTATAAATTATTCTTATGATCATAGATAATGACGTTGAGGCTATAAGCCTAAAGAGTTACATACGATATGTATATAGTATGCATTAATTTTAAGTAGTTCTCCGAAGCAGATCGTTGTAGACGTTTTAGCCGTCGTTGTATAATGTTATTTGTCAAAGAGACAGCAAGAGGGTTGATGTGTCCAATTAAGCGATCATAATATCGACTACTATGGAAGTTTATTTTCTCAATCACTGTGGATGTTCGTAGATCATTTTAGATGATACTGTTGCGCACGAACCATGGTGCGTCGCATAAACGTCGGATAGATTTGTTATGAAATACTTGAACTTTCTTAAGACTAGAATTGGCTGTCGTGCCCCATAGCTGGATACCATATCTCCAAGAAGGTACAACGACTTGTTTGTATATTAGCAATTTGTTTTCAAGTCGTAGTTTACTTTTCGGGCGAAGTAGCCAATCCAGTTTCTTCATTTTGTAGCGACAATTGCGTAAGGTAATTTTAATATGTTGTTGCTAATTAAGTCGCTTGTCCGAGTACATGTCGAGGTAACGAACTTGACCCACTCGGGGAATGACTGTACTGTCGTAGCTGATATCTATGCACGTACCTCTTCTCAGTGTAAATGGGCAGAAATTTTTTTTTCGGGTTTACTGATATATTCCGTCTTTTGGCCCATAGGACGAATTGATTAAGATAGTCTTGTGCTACGCTGGGCAAGTTGAGTTAATAAGAAAGGCCGTATCGTCCGTATACGTTGCGATTAAGCCACTGTCATCAGTTGGCAATAGTACATCAGCAGTGTACAAGGTGTAAAGTATTGGGTCAAGCACGCTGCCCTGTGGAACTACAGGTCTGATAGCCCGAATAGATGACCGAGTATCACGTAGCTGTACATGAAATGCTCGATTTATACAGGTATGATTGGAGTAGATGAGTAAATGCTGGCGAAGTATTCATCTTGAATTCGTGCAGAAGTTCGACTGTCCACACCCCATCGAATGACTGTTGAACGTCTAGAAATATAGCTACACAGTATTGCTTATTTTCAAGAGCCGATAGGATATGTTGAACAACCCGATGGAGTTGTTCAGTGGTACCATGTTGTCCTCGGAAGCCGAAACTCTCGTTCCTAAAATTTCCATCATGCTGGATAACATTATTCTTTCGAGTATTTTATAGAGAACCGGAAGTAAGCTTATTGGTCTGTAGGAGGCGAGAAAATAATCTGGCTTCCCGCCAGTTTAGGAATCATAACGATTGCGACACACTTCCACTGAGATGGGAAGTGAAAGATTCATAGCATAGCATTGAATATCATTACAATGAATAACAACACTCCTTTGACCGGGAGAGCTTTAACTGCTCTACCATCGATGCCATCGTACCCTGCGGTCTTCTTAATTTTTAGTTTGCTGATTTGTTCTCTAACTTCGACGGGTGTGACGTACCTGATTGCAATTGGAGCCTGAAGAAACTTTTCACTGAATTGAACGTCTTCAGCATCAGCTAAATTGAAGTATCTGAATCTCTCTTCTAGGTTCTCAGCAGAAGCGCCCGCTTTTTGTTAGTCGGTGCGGCACTACGTTCCCCTGCAGTCTCAGATTGATGCCTGTTTCGGCGGCTGCTGCTTGAGACACTTCGGTTGCTCTGCATAAGTTGTAGCCAGTGGTTTTATTCGGGTCGACGTTCAGTAGAATGTTGTTGAAGTATTCTGAACGTGCATTAGTCAGCTTCTTTTTAAGAATAGTCGCAGTTCTTCTCCATGCTCGTTTGTCGGCTTCGTTTCGAGTTCGCATAAATCTCCGACGTAAATATCGTTTATATCTAACCAGCTCCAGAATCTGTACTCTTACAGGCTCGTGCGTCAGAATGCTGAGTAGGCGACCTGGTTGCGGCGAAGGCAGCGGCTGCATGAAAGTTTCTCGTAACGAGCTCTACAGCATCGTCGATGTTCTTGGAAGAAAAAATGTCTATATTGAGGTTCACAAGTTCTACCTTGCCCCGGTAGCAGAATAAGTTCGCATGACTTGGCAGCACTCTGGGCTTAGTAAGATAGTAGTTAGCTGCTACCATCGTAGTTATAATAAGTGTGTTGTGATCCGAACTTGAATTAGCTCCTTTTGCGATAGTGAGGCGATTGGGATTTAGTCCGGCGTAGATTGCAAGTCAACTGCATCAGGGTGTCGAGTAGGATCGTACGAATAGCTTGTTGGAGCTCGTGTAACTAGAACTTCGCGATTTCTGTGAGGACAATATAAATATTAGACGGCAAATAAATTTTTTTTAAGTCAAAATTATTTAAATGGGGAAGAGGTAAATCAGCTTATTATAGACTTTATCATTAAGTTCTGTAATAACAAAGTAAGCATATATTGCTTGAGCTAGTTAGTGGTCAACGATAAAATATTTAAAATATAAATAAAACAACTTCAAAAAATTAAAAAAATAATTTGCAATTTTTTGTTTGTACTAATATTTTATTTGCCAATTTGTTGAGTTTGTAATTATACAAACCGAAGAAGGTTCGTGTAAGCTCTCGTACAATTCCAGTAACCGGGAAATCCTGAAGATTTGGACCGGGATTAATCTGGGAATTTAAAAATTATATTTGAGTGACCACCGTGTCATGCCTCATTTCATTTTTGCAGTTAATTTACATTCAGCTGAAATCTGTTGAAGAAATAATTTTGTTTTGAACCTAGAATTTATTAGCTCTTACTTAAAACGGTTGCGTTTATAGTCGAAATCGGTTCTTGTCATAGCTCTTCATTGTAAGGGTGGAACTTCCTCCAGGCAACATGTTCTTCAATAATTTTAAAAAAAAAGAAACTAAGAAATTTTTATTGTAATGAATCAAATTACATAATAATATTGACGTTCCAATGAATACAAAAAACAATTTCTGTCAGTGAAAAAAACAAAATGACAGCGCTGCAGCAGGTGCTCGAACTTAGCTGCTAGATTTTGCGCCGTGGAACGCTCATGTTCTTGTAGTGAACTAAAATCAACGAAACAATTTTTTTTCATTAAACTAAATTATTCCGCTTTGCATGAACCTAAATTTAGCAAAAGAAGAAAAAAAAATGAAAATTTAAAGGCAAACAGAAAAAAAAAATTATTTTTATAAACAAATCGTTAAAAACAATATTTATCATAACAATTTGTACAAAATTTCAAGTTGATTGGTTCATTACATTTTGAATTACACTCCACGGCGCGAAAAAAAATGTATTTTGAGAAAAATGCATCAAAAAGAACACATATATGTATATCCAACAGTTGTAACGGAGGTGCAATTGTTATTGTGTGAAAACGAAAAATGACGGTTACTCAAGCCGAATTTTTCTTTATAATTGTCTGAAATTTCCCTTATTATTCAAAAATAAACTAGCAAACTTGTTTGGCTAAACAATTAAAAGGTAGAGGCCGTAAAGGGCGCGCGCTCGTTTACCTACCTCTCGGTACTTTTGGACCTCATCGCTTCGGTGACTTCCTAGGGGGACCTTTAGGACGTTAAAATTTTAGTAGAAATATATTATTCAGTTACTAAATGAACTTTTAAAACAATAAAAAAGAAAATACAAAAAAATTAATCCGGAGGCAGATTCCTTCCTTAAACTATTCGTCTCGGTGGTAAATTATGATTTATCATTTAACCGTCGTAAGATGTTCTATATAAATCTTAGCCTTTTTATCAAAACTCAGTTATCACTGATCTGAAATAAATGAAAAATTGAAATGATGTAAAAATCTGTTAGTACGGAAGAATGGAATTTGAATTAAATGGGTGTCTGTTTTTGAATTCAAATGTGTTTATTTTTATAATTATTAAATTCAAATGCATTTCTATCGAATTTTTCGTCGTCTTTAATTAGTTATTATTTGTGTGCAAACAGTTACCATTGTTTACTAATTTTTCGCCGAATCTGATTAAAATATTTAATTTCTACGTTTCTTTCCACCTTAATTTTATCAAAAGTTTACTTTTTTATTTCTTTATTTTTTTATCTATTTAACTGCCCTGCCGCAATCATTAACTGGCCTCAGCGTTGTCCCATAAATAATATTTGATAAAGGTACTAGTTATTTCTATTTCATATAATGCGAAGTTTAAATTAGTTGACAACAAGGATACCTTTTTATTTAGAAACAAGCAACAACAAAAAACTGTACCACCTTGCAAAAGTTGTTTCTGGTACTAAACATGAAAAATAAATAATAAAAAAAACATTTTTTTTTTTTTTTTTTCGTTGAAAAAGTTTACTGTTGTAGTTTATAAAAATGAAAAAAAAAAAAAAACAAAACAAAAAAAGTAAACTATAACGAAAAAGACTTGAAATTAAAGGTTTGTTAAATGTTCGAAACAATGAGCTGCTACAAATCATCCAAGTTCTATTGAGCTCAAGGAGGAGTAGTGCTTTGAGTACATTTGGTTGTCTAGTGTGAGTTGGCAATGTTTTAAAACGCGGTACATTCCGTCAGTTTAATTTAAATATTCTAGATATCTGGCCGCTTCATGAAATTTCTAATTTCTTAATTAAATATAATTTGACGAAACGCGTGATTATACAACAAACGAAAAAAATAAAATTTTCAGCAGTGTAGATTTCCGTGTAAATCACATAAACAAACGTAATTCATTACGAAATAAACATTTTTTTAGCACTGCTTTATTATTTTTATTAGTTTTTAAAATAAAATAATATATTCGTTGTAAACTTTGAAGATTTTTGGCAGATTATTAGATGTGATTTTTTTCACTTTACTAAATGTTTGCAAAAATACATATAATATCGTTTAACTTAGTATTAGATGAACACCACTCACTATCATTATGATTTTAATATTCGGTTAGAAATAGAATTTTCGCTAAATAGGTTAAATGATTTCAAATTATGTTTATCAAAGTTGATCGTTACAAGTTTTAAAAGAATACATATGTACTTCATGTGTAGGTTATAGCTATGTATAGGGTTTTTTTTCTGAATGCATATATTTACACATTGAAAATATTGTAATTCTTATAGATTACGGTTGTTACAGCAGGTTAATAAAAAATGACGTTACGAGATTTGAGTTTTAAATTTTAAAATCTTCACTACAATAATCAGTCGAAATATGCTCCGGACGGATATTAATCTGGAAAAAGTATAAACAAATATAACGTAGATATACAGCACATCGGTGTTTAATGATAACAACTTATTTTTCACTCTCACTGTCTTATAGTTATTCTCTGTTATTATGAATATGTTCTTAAATTTTAAACCATTTTAGAAATCAAGTATATGTAACTATATCACGTAGTATGTGGCTGACTTTTGAAATAACGGAATTTGTTTATGTGAAATATTGCAAAAAATTTCTTTTACAACTAATATATTCGCTGTTTACAATCGATCTGAAATGTATAATATATACCATTGAAGAACTTTATTTTAAATAGGGGACAAACTTGAAAATATTTTATTTCGCAAATTTAAATTTAGGCGAGTTAAAAGACACCTTCGTCAAAGAAAAAATCGCATGTTTAAGTTTTTCGGCCATTTTTATAAATAAATTAAAAAAAAAAAAAAAAAAGGCAGTAAAACGATGGCGATTTAATATATTGCTACAATGATAATAAAGACTGAAGCTTACAATTATTATTTTATTTGCAGCAACCGCTTCAAGAAACTTGGGCCGATGGTATTAGCGCCTTCAAGGATGCTTTGAAATTGGAAGCCCATGTTACAAGTAAATTACGTGAAATAGCGACTGTATGCGAAGATCCTGGATCAGAATCGGGCCATTTCAATGACTATCATGTACGTATTAAATTTCTTTTTTTCAATTTTTAATTACTATCCTATTTTAGTTTTGCGGTTTCGATAAAACGTTTAATCGTTGAAAGAGTTTCATTTTTGGTTACTTTATCGACTTCGTGATCTAGTTAGTTCCAGACCCGAGTTTATTTCTACTCAACTTGAAACAATCGATTGCGCCACCAGGGGCGTTACATATTATAGGAAATGAAAGCGTTTGAAAAATCAGAAAACCAATTGGGGTTCCAGTTTTAATAAGTGCTATCGGACCTCTGTGACACATGGTGAACGGTTAACTTTACAGTCCATTTCTTTAAATGTAAACATATATCGCACGTGTTGAAATAATATTAAAGTAGTTAGGACCCTACAGATATAGGGAAATGCGGTGAGATTCTATCAGTGAATATGTTAAATGTCGTTCGATGTGAATTACTACTTCCGATAGAGATTAACGGTAAATAAAACTTAATTAGTTTTCAAGCGGTTTACTTCTTTTATTATTATTATTATTATTATTATTATTATTATTATTATTATTATTATTATTATTATTTTACACGCCATGTACAGTAACTAGGCTAGAAGCGTGCAAGTATAATTTAAAACTTGTATTAAAGGGAGAAAACCACTAGAGACCTAAGGAAAGAGAACAGAAAAGAAATTGTCGTTGGATTATTTTGAAGGGTAACAGAAATATTTTTGTAAATATTTAACCTATGCCGAAGAAAGGAATACAAATAACATTGTACTAGAAGATGTTTGACAGTCATATTAACGTTACATACAATACATTGCGGATGCAGAAGGTTATGAAGAATGTGCCTATGCGTCAGGCTGGTATGTTCCAAGCGAAAGCGACACAAGACGACCTATTCTCTGCGATCAGCCGGTTGATAATTCCACATTCTTACGTGATTTTTGATGGTGTAGAGATGGGAAGCTAAAAAGATTATTACTCTATTGTTGCTGACTCGGGAAGCGGCGATAATATTTTTTGAGTTCATTAACATTTAATTACTTGCAAACAGTCGAAGAGTTTTGTATTTGGTAAATAATTAAATATTATGCCTTATTCTTCGGTCGGATAGTCGAAATTTAAAATCGGTGTTATCTTTTTACTTTATCTGAATACGAATCTGCAGAGATTTTTAGAATTTGGTTTGGATCGTTGTAATTTGCATTAGTAGTGTTAGTAATTAGTTATAAATATTTACAAGCCCTTTGCCACAGTCACATAGTGCACACGAACAATTTTATTTTATTCTTAAATAAAAGACTAGATATGTCTTACTAAATTTTTGTTCTTTGATGTTAATATGGACTTTTTCTGTTTAAACATATTTTCTATTTATCTGCGTAGTTCAGATCTAATAGTCTGAACACAATAGAAAAACATGTATATATATACATACATACATATATATGTATATATATACATTTTTTATTAGCAGAACGAAAATACTCGATATCGTGTGTGTTAGCTTTGCATTTCCTCTGCTCGTGGTATTTTCTTAATCTGATAAGAAAACATACGTCAAATGCGATGTCTCCGATTTATTAATTTCGAACGGTACACAAGCGATTTGTGTAATTAAATTATTCTGCATTTAATGACGTTTCCGCAAGGAGTGGCCCTGTACGGAAATCTATATTCATAAATGTGCGGCAGAGGTTCACTGTTTGTTTTAATTGAGCTGTCAGTCTGTTTTGTCATTATCGTATTTATACAATAATACGACTTTATCGAACACGTATTCTTATCTAATCTTGTTACCGCCGCTTTTTGTAAACACGTATTTTGATGCCTGTGACAATTGTGCACTTCATTAACTTGAACGGTAAAATGAAGTGTTAAAAAAAGAACTACACTTCTCTGCTTTAATGACACGTCTACTATTGTTTGTTATTTACGATTGCGAACTCTGGTCTGTCCTCCCTTTTCTGATTCTGTTCAATGTTCCGATCTAGCGCTTGATTATCATTATATGATTATATATATGTATATATATATATTATTTTTTTTTTTTCGTGGAATTCGCCATTTTAAAAAAGCAATCGGATCTGTAGACAAATCTTAGCAGTTTGGTTACTGAATAATTTCCAATTTTATAATTTCGGTTTCCGATATCGAAATGTCGCATGCTATGATGAAACCGCGAAAGTTAAATGCTCACTTTGCATGGCATTAGTCGAGTTTTTAAGTTCAGTTGCAGTCGCATACCATCAAAAACTTCTTAAAACCATTACAAATCACTTTATGTTTCACTATTCTTGCAGTATATGGATTTTCCTGCTTCTTTGCATTGAAAAACAAAATTAATCAGACCATTCGATTTTCTCGATTCCCTTAATGTGTATGCATTTTAATGTTTTTTGTGTACTGTCTCTTTTTCTTCGGCCATGTAAAAACGCCACATGTTAAATAAGCCTCTTTTTTACATTGAACTTTCAGCGAACACATTGAACTTGGTGTAAGAAAAATGAGACGTTCCTCTCTCTGTCGTCAGTGCCATTTTCTATAAACTTAGCCTGAACGCTAGCGTAATAAATTACTTATTTATAAAACACTGATGCGCCTCATTATTCTATTCATATCCTGGCTTGAATTACGAGTGCACATATTCGTTGATTACGGTCAATTCCAAATGCCAGTGCGACGGATGAAGATAAATCCGTAAAATATTGCATTTGCCGCGGATAAAACAACGTACAGTCACAAAATATATGGTATTTCTTCAGCAAATGATAGAGATGTTTGACATTTCATACTGGTATCGTTACGGATATTTTAAGAAATAATAGTGATAACCTATCTTTATTTATTTTTTTTTATATATATATATTCAAATTGTAATACTACTCGAACTCTCCCCTTTGTTTGCATTTATAATCATTAAACTGCCACACCTATGTGTATATGCATATTGCATCCGTTTGTGTCATACTTCGGCATTTGTTGCGACGTTTAAATGAAAACCATGAGCAAGAATTGAAGGAGATTATGAATGAAACGCGTCAATGCTTTCCAAGAAAAATTATTCATAAACAAGGAGGAAGTGGAAAATTATCCAACTTGTGACATCTTATTTAAATTGTAAACGTAATCAAATGGAAAACCCCAAAGGGACTTTGATAAATAATGCGTAATCAACGATCTTAATTGTTCCGGAGTTGATAACTTGAAATATCTAGAGTATACAATGAAAGAATAGAAAAATTAAAATATCGTAGATTCTGAAAATGTTTTTGATGTTTTTATTAAAATAATCGGTAAAAAATCGATATAACGCATTTTATTTTTAAACTTTAATTATGAATAGAGCGATTTTCATCGCGGAATATTAATAATAAATCAAGTTATATAGTATAGCTCATGAAGCAACAAAATTAGCTTTCTTCGATAATTTCAGCTTCCAAAAAAATTTCTAAAAGTACAAACACATCAAGAAAACAATTTTGATTTTTCGAAAGTATTATTTTGTTAACTTTCGAAAATTCAAAGAGTGACGATAAAGAGAAATGCGACTCGAATTCAACATTTTTTCAGTTTGAAAAATTGATCGGTTCCCTTTTTCACAGCCATCAATGGCGAATTTGCATTTGCGATCTATTTTCACCGTCTATTTCATCGAAAATTGTTTAATTAATGCGAAGTCGTCCTTCAACACTTCTCAATTATTCTGACCTTTTTGGCAAAGTTGTCAAAATGCTACAAATTACGATGAACCGTTCGAGTGCCGGAAAAAACACAGATACTCATTAATGATCAGAAAGCATGAAAAAATGCGATCTCTTTAGGGAAGCTTTCGGTAATATAATAAACGTGATTGATACTTAAGAATATTATCAGTATTAAGCGTGTGGAAAGGTGTAATTTTTGGCGAGACAAAAAATTTAACTATTGTCAATATTCATCATCATCATGTTGCTTCTTCTGTTGTAGAAGATTGCGTGCAATAACTACTGGTCTATACTAAACGGCTTCTTGCTAGATCAATCATTTGTTGTAGCTTCAGATTTTTCTGTGCGCCTGTTGTCATCCATTTCAGTTTCCTACGACCTCTTATCGGCTTTTTGCTGATTTTTCCTTGGATAGCTACCATCAGCAATCTATTTTCGCGGATTTTATGCGCTAAATATTTATGCTTTTGGTTATCGATGTCTTCTAGTAGTTATGCTTTTGATGTATTCAGCCTTTTTAGTACCTCCGCGTTACTAATGTGATCTCTCCATGATATGTTCAAAAGTCTACGATAGCTCCACATCTCAAAACTTTGTATTCTTTTCTTGCATTCTGCGCTTATTGTCCACGTTTCGGAGCAATATTTCAGGATAGTCCATACATAGCATTTCATAATTCTGATCCGCGTCTTTATATTCATATTTCTATTATCAAGCACCTTACGTAAATTGTTGAAAGCTATTTTTGCCATGCCGATTCTGGTTTTTATTTCTTTAGTGTCCCTTCCATCGTTAGTGATCAGCGCTCCTAGATATCTAAATTCTTTCACATTCTCTATTTTTCCCCCATCAATTTTTATGTGAGCTTCCTTATGAAATATAGATTCGAATAAGGACAACCTCTGCGGCACCGTTTACAAACTGACCACTAACGGAAATATTACGTATCTTAACACTACTGCGTGCACCTTTTGAGAATAACATTCCAATGATATATTCTTTATATCTAAGTTATAAATGTTTATGTCCATTTTCTGTGTTATCACTTTATTAGAAATTTATAAAAACATGTATTACAGAAAATTATTAATTTTCTGTAATACATGTTTTCATAAATTTTTAATAAAGATATATCCTTGGTTTAAGTGGTGGCCTCATATGAGTATATCGATAAGTATTGGCGAACACTGATACTAGTCGCCGAAATAAGCGTTAAAAAATAGGAAATAAAATACTTTTTTTTTTTTTTTTCGCTTAATATTATCCGACAAAAATTAACCAAAAACAACAGATCATTGCTAATAGAATTTGAACGCTATATTCCTAAACCAATACCCAGAGCTCTATATAATATCAAAAGTAACATTATTTTCCGTTGGTCTATTCTATTATCAATCAAAAATATTTACCCTAAGAATGATGAAGTAAGATATTTAAATAAACAAAGAAAAAAGAAAAAAAAAACCGAATTCAATATTTTCTCTAAAAATTTAATAAAAACGCACTAGAAAGTAAAAAATAATTATTCGATAAAAAATTATATATTTTTGAGTAATACACCATAAAAAGAGATATTATGACGATTTTTAAACAAAATTAATACTTATTAGAGTCGACACGAAATTCACAAATTGCCACAAAAAATTGAAAACCACATTAAACATTTGTTTGATGTTTTCAATACTTGGTTTGTAGGAAGCAAGTGATTGTGTTTTTGTACTTAATACATTGTTTCTAAATATTATTGCAATTTTAATTTGGTGTCAACTACCAAAAGTTAACGTTATTTAACAAGTGCCATAGTATCTCTCTAAGGTACTATTCTGAAATACATTTTATTTTTTACTTTTTAGTATATTTTTATTAAATTTTTTAATAAGTAAATTTTGAACTCTGTACTTTTTTTTTTTTAATATTTTATTTTGTAGAACGTTCAACCGTAATTTTTATTTCATTTTTTTTTTTTTTTTTTTTTCAGGAGATCTTTTAATACATAGTATTTTTATGAAAACGATTAAATTTTTTCTTTTCACCAGAAGATCTTTCTAAAATTGATGTGCATATACATTTTTTGTAAACAGTTTTTAATGGATCTAAATCAACTTTTTACTTATTTACTTACTTCTGTTTTGCGTGTGCACACGGTAATTATGACCAAAAGTATAGGAAATTTTATAGTAATTTTATAGTATATCAGTTTTTATAGTAAATTTTGCTTGAGATAAAATAGTTAGTAGTAGCACGTTTTCATAATGATATTAAATCTGCTAGTGAATCGAAAGATCGAGTAACATTATAAAATATGATTTAAGTTTTAAATAATTTCAAATAGATTTAACATAGAATTTCTAAAAGAAAAAAAAACCTAACTAAACCCCTCCCAACGTTGTTACTGGGGTAATTTCTTCAAACAGATATGTGTTATAATTGGTATTAGCCACATATTAAAATCGCTGTGCGATCATGTCTCTTCACAAATTATTGAAAATAGTATAACCAACGGATTTTGGTTACCTATTTGCTCGCATATGGGGGGATACCATCGGTCGTTAATACGGTATCATCAGATAGTAATAAAGAGCACCATATGTATCCGACACTGATACAAGTTTTAACGCACCATTTATCGAAGCGTCAGCGGATTAGCGAATAGTAAAGGATATTCATAACTGCACATGGTTAGCTCCGAAAAACAAACATCTGTACCACACTGTAATCTTTTGTAAAACAATAAAAAAATATGTATGAAGTACGGCTAAGTTAAGATTTCAGAATAGTCGGTGACTCACAAACAAAATGGCTTTAAGGATTTTTAAATAATTCGCGTTCTACAACATTTGAGAACTTGATTTCTAACATATATTATAAAAAGAAAGAAATGGAGTTATACATCAAAATGACGTGTAATTCTCATTACTCGCATGCTTGATTGTCGCACAATCACAATAGTCGCAGTAATTTCTGGTCCAGCTATATTAGCGGTAGGGATAAGTTCGGTGTTCCTTCAGGTATGGATACTGAATCGCAGGTTAACAGCATCCCGGATTTATAATAGAATTCGTATAGATCATCCGGTATTTAAGTACACAGTACACTCTCAAAAATTTCAAATACTAGTTTGCACTGGTTTCAACACACACTGTTACCAGTGAGAGAAGAAAATTGCAGAATAGCTAATGATTTACTGGTTCGGAGTTGTACGTGTCCGGGGAACTGCAGTCGAAGTTACATCGTCAATTCCGCTATGGGATGTCCGCGGATACGTATGCTTTCGGACCTTACTCATCACTAATCCACATATGCATATTTTAAAATGAAAACTGCACCAATTCGTTCAAAATGAGAGCTAGATAAATTTTTCCTGTAATATATTTTAAACAGCATGATTTACTCAATTTACCATTTTCGAATGAGTCATCTTACATCTCTTGTTGTTGCACCGTGTACATATATTCATATATGTATGCATATATATTTATAGGAATTTTTTCTAGTAATGGATTTTTTATATAATGTTTTTATTTATTTTTTTCTAAATATAAATATTATTACATATTAATCAGTTTATTATATAAGGGGAATTTTAAGTTGAACCTTTTTTTTTTTTTCTTTTTCTTAGGGAACTTATATATGTTACTTTTCTGAAAATAACCAAAAGCAATTAAAAAACGTTCGTTTTTTAATTTTTTGTTTTGTATGTTCTTCCCTGTGACATTATTTCTTTATAGTAATTGAATAATTCTTTAAAAAAGATTTCTATTTAGTTTTGTAAAATGTTGTAAGATGATAAATTATTTTCTCATTACTTAAAAATTGTGTTATTTTCGATAGTTGGTAGACTGGATAAGCAGCGATTTCTTGGATGAACAGTACAAAGCACAGCGAGATTTAGCCGGTAAAGTGTCCGAACTTGGAAAAATGATCGATACGCATGGAGCAGCCTTAGCCGAGTTCCTGTACGATAAAAAAATATTGAACGGAGAACCAGTTCCGTTCTTTTAAGTTTCTACTTACCGCCATGTAAAGTTGTACATTTTATTGTACGTTAATAATTTAATCGGTATAGAAACAAAATTTATGGACAAAAAAGTTACTTCTATATATGTTATTCATTAAGTTATAAGTCAATGAAAAATTTGCTGTCATATTACATTTAATTTCTTTATTTTTTCGATTATTTTGCTTTACGACATTTTATATTTAAGTTCAAATTATATTTGTGAAAAATTTTCCAATAAATTGTTGTTTACGGTTATTTACCGACTAATTTATTTTTATCAAAAGTTACTCCTTTTTCGGGGGGGGGGGAGAGAATTTAAATGTACAGTTTTGAGTAGCATACTTATCTTTGTTTTAAACGATAAGAAAATTAAAAGCATTAGATAAGATAAAACAGAAGAGGCCTAGATGATAAACGATTACTGTTAATAATTTTATACATTTTTTAATCTTAATCCACAACCCTATATTTGATGTACATTGTTCGTACTGTTTATGAGAGATATAATTTATCACCCTTCTATGAACTTTTTTATTCAATTTAATTTTCTGTTGCATCAGAATTTTGTAATCAGTTTTTCAGCGATTTTCAGCTGTTGTATTGATTTAAAATTTTGCAAACCTACCAGTGTGCCCACTGACAGTACACTATGGGTTTATTTAAATTTCGAAAGATGAAGAATCCATGTACAGAGATATTCCGCTAAATTAATAGAGGTACGGAAAGTTTATTCTCAAAGAAAGGTTATTCAGAAGTTTGGGCCATTTTTGAAAACAACAAAATGGTCGGGACGCGTAAAGATATCGATTTCCTGTTAAAATACTAAATCGAATGTGTCACTAATTTTTTTTTTTTTTTAATTCGTTGGGCTTGTCAGCAACGGACGATTACCCATCAAGAAAGAAGAACGTAGGACGAAAGAAAAATGAGGTCCCTAGGAGAGTTATTCGAGGAAGAAGGAGACGGTCAGAACTACTATGAGGAAATAACAAAGGAGTCGAAAGAGATCGATACTAGAACCCGTACAACTAGCAGTCCGAAGGGAATAAATGTATAGAGAAAAAATATGAGGAATGTCCTGAAGGGAAGCTTTCATGTCTTGCCAGCCGTTTTACCTGTTTAAGATATATCTTACCTATATAACACTAAATGCAATGTAATCAGCGTCAAAAGAGAAGTAGTTATTCGTGATTGCGGTTGCTGGACAACGCCCACAAAAAGATCCTCATCAAAACAATATGGCCGCAACTGCAAAGCAGTGCCCACAGTGTCCGATGAAAAACAACAATAAATCGCTATTTCGCATTACGGCTGCGATTGCAAAAGCAGTGCTCGCAATTTTCGTCCAGAAAAGCAAAGTGATTGTTTATCCATCATTCAAACGACGACAAGCTTACGAAATATTAAGGAGAAGAAAGAAAGCAACTCTACATCGAAGGAGACCAGCATAATCGCTAAAAGATAACGCAGAGTTCATACTGACCCAGGAAGATACACACCACCTTAACCTAGTACCATTATGGCCACCATCCGAACAAGGAGACCCACAATGCACCAGGTAAAGACGGTGGATGAATCAGAATATTAAGATAAGAAGGGGATGAAGGACTTACTTGAATGTTTATACGGTCGCGGATTAAAGAAAAAAATTTAGCAAGAGCAGGAACAACTGACAGTGAGAGAAAGGCGAGAATAACGGATGCACAGTACAGCGTGGGGATATTAAGGGGTTAGGTGGGTTTCGAAGGCTCAAAAACAGCATATTTTTAAATTTAAATTATCAAAGATATACATTTGACAAGTACTGTGTAAAATTTTCATTTAAAAATTTTGAAAATTCAGCCATTTTTCCCTTGACCCTTCAGAAAGAAGTTCTCTCGGTGTTGTCAAAATAACTCATGATAGATTCGTCTGAAATTAAAAAACCAAATTTTTACTGTTAGTATATGTGTATAGCTCGTGCTTGGACGAAGGAAAAAAAAATATTAAAATTTGAACTTTTGGCGGAGTTGTGAAGAAAAAATCCCATTTTTTGATGAAATTTGCACACGTATTGCCTTGTAAAATTAGTTGTAATGAAAAAAAAAAAAAATCCTTCGTTCAAGCACTAGATAATGTTATCTTGAAGAAGTGTGCAAAATTTGAACAAGATCGGTTCGTAACTTTTTGAGAAATCATGACAACCGATTTCAAAAATAGAGTTTTGAGAAAAACGCGATTAAACTTTTAAGTAGAAATAACACGCAGAATTTTTTTTTTTTCAACTTCCATAGAATCGTCGATTGCGACACCATCAAGTAAAGAGCCTGCTGCAGCGGCTATATCCAGGGCATCCTTTTGCTCTTGCCTGTGACGAATTTTTGCTTCTCAAGTCCCAGCGTCAGCCTTTTTTTTTTTGGCTATAAGTACGCGATTCTCATCCTCTTTTCGAACATACTGGTGGCTGTTTTGGCCAAGTTTGAAATCCATACCACGGGTAAAAAGTAATAACGCTGAGATTCCTTAGTTGAAAATGCCAGCAACGACAAATGCAGCAATCTCGGCTATTTTTGGAGTAATTTTCCAAATTAACTGGTTCAAACTTTCATTATTATTCCGCATAAAGCCACCAACACACCGTTCCAAAAGCTCTGTGCAGTTATAATGAAAGTAAATTGCCCATATAGCGTCTTTCATATTTTGTACCGAATCACAGTTTCTTCTTACAACCAGGCCGTAATAAATTGTTAATTTATCGATCAATTTGCCAGTAAGTTTGCCTTTGCCAGAAAGAATTTTTTTTCGAATCGTTTGACCGGTCTTGGTCTGTTTTTCTTCAATTGTTTTATTGACCAAATCGCGTTAGCATGTGCCCTTCCTCTTTTGTAGATGTCCTACGTATTCTTTCTTGTTTATTACAAAATTTTCATCCTAAGGTTCGGCATTGAGAATTCCGGAATATATTGGAAATGCTAAGAAAATAAACCAAAAAGAAAAAAAACAAACTAATGTCGAGCGAAGTTATAAAAAAACTGCAGTAAGTAGGCAAAATTAAAATCCGGACACAGCAGAAATGTTGCGAGTGCATGCATTGGCGCACCCAAGGGGGGTGCCACGGGGCCATTGCTCCCCCCAAAAAATCTTTGAAATCTCAATTTCGTTTTGTACTGTTTTGTTTTACTAAATTTTTTTTTTAAAAACATACATATTTACTTTTTACTTATATTACAAGTATAATGTTATATACTTTTAGCTAATTTTTTTAAAATAAAATTCGTATACTTATCTAATTTGCGCTTATTACAAACATAATGTTACGTGTTTCTATTATTATTATTATTTTTTTTTTTTTTAATAAAATTCGTCAGTTTTGTAATTTTAAAAAAAATAATATTCGTTAATTTTGTATTTTTTTTTTTTAAATTTACAAACCACGGAAATAGATAGGTACTTAGTCGAGGTACCGAGTTACCACCCCCTAACTTATCTTCTAAATTCTAGCCCCGACCAAAAAAAAATCCTGAGTGCGCCTATGAGTGCATGCATATACAAAACAGTATGAGGTCGGGTTTCTCAAAAAGATGAGTAATAATATCCGCTCAGTCATTGCTTATTCATTTTGCAGCAACACGCGCTGCTAGTTGTAGCATACGGTGTCCATTTTTTACGCGAATCAAAACGGTGAATAATGAAAAATTGCGACGCACCAGGCCGACATGGTCTGATGAGCGGAACTTTCGAAGGCTCGATCTCTTAGAATTTTACTCCAATCGATTTAAAATTTTGGGAAAATATATTCTAGACATATTGTACCATTTAATAAGATAAAAAAAAAAAAAAATCAATTTTTTGAAATTTTCAAACCCATCTAACCCCTTAAGGGATTCACTAATTTACGCAAAGAAATGTTTTTTTTATTAATTTTTATTTTTCGCGGTTTGCGTTCTTTTTTAAGACAGTGAAGGTAAATATTAGAGTTCACAAATTCGCTACATTTTTCCTTTCTAAATTCTCATCAGGAGACGTACCAGTGCAAAGGTGTACGTGGAAAATATTCTTAAAGATTAAAAAATCTTAAAGTAAAATATGTAATATCACACATTTCAAAGGTGTTCACAAGAAAGAGAAATTAAGATAAGCTTCTTTCGTTTAAATTAAAAACGCGAGTTGTGTTCATACGATCGTAAATATTTTGTGCATATGTGTATTATTTAAATAATTTTCTTTCTACAAACGAACACCTTTTTATGTTGGCATTTTTATTGAAAAATTAAAAATAAACAAAACTCCTCTTCGGTTTTAGTGATAAATGCTGAAATACCAGCCATTGACAATCTTTAGAGCTTAAATTACACATTCCTCGCAATTAAAAATGAAATCCACTAGATTCAAAGAACTCGCCATTTATTTAAAAAAAAAAAAACATATTTCAACCATTAAAATCATGTTTTACAAAAGATTTTTCGTATTTTGAAATCATTTTTCTCTCTTCTTCTGAAACAGTTTCTTAGTAAGGTTAATTAAGAAATGCAATTTGTTATAGTACAAATAGTGAAAAATCGTTTGATCACTTAATACTTACTTCTGTGCTCAGATTTTTAGTGCGAAAACGGCCTATCGCAGATCCCGTTTATCATTTTCCGAAAGAGACTATATTATTTTTAGAAAATATTCCGAAAACATATGAACTATTAAGACGCGATCACTTTTTCCCTGTAATTGTTTTTTATCATTTTATTAAATTGAGCTTTATTTATTCGCGCTATATTTGGAATGGTTCTTTTCCGGTTTCAATATTCAACAGTGTCGATATTTCATTCCAGTCCGTTGCAAACAATTTGTTCTTTTGCGTTCGATATTATTTTTAACTTCTGAAAGGTCTTTTTAATACAATAGGAATTGTATTTACTACTCCAATATTCTATTATGTATAATATTACAAATGAGCTATACCTTTGTATTAATTAGATAATACGTAATCTATGTTCTTTAATTTTTATAAACAAATTACCTGTAATACATTTTATTCACACATCTGTCATAGGCTCCGCTGCTTCAGCTAATACACAATGTGTCGATGCGGATATCATTAGACATATTCTCAGAGATTCATTTGGTACGATTTGTATTTTTTTAAAACTACTTTTACTAAAGCTAATCAGTGGTGTAACATAATTTATGAGAGATCTTTATAAGGCTCTACACAACATCGATACGACGACATGGCGTATAATCTCAAATTTATCCATGATATTGAAAAAACATTTATATTTTTACTTAATAAAAATGTTTTACATATAAAAGTATATTAGTTCATTATGGAACACCACAAATTTTCAATTTTGCACACATAGTCACTATATGCTTTCTCCCAACTTATTTTGGTACCAAATACGACTGTCAAATACAAAAAGTTTTAAATTGTATAGATTTATTGTTTAAAGGATAATATTAATTTTCTTTTTCCAGTAAATACTGATTTCTTTTTTTGATTTTTTTTTTAATGTTTAATGAAAAAACGACTTAATTATGATGCATACTTCGAAGGCTGCTTTTTGTACTTTTTATAGCGCTGTTCAAAGATGCTGCGGATGCATATATTACTAGAGCGTTGGCATATTGCACTAATTAAACATTCTTGCTAACCGTCCTGATCCATGTGTATAAATTTTGGATGGCGACAGGCTTAATAAATTTTCCTGTGATTTTACTTTACCCAGAACGAACTGAATCATACATTTTATACAGTTAGCAAATAAGTTTTCCATCGTTATAATAATTGTACATCAGTCGGCTGAGAGAAAGAAACTGGCTCTCCTACTCTCATTCGTGCCGTTGGGCTTAGTACATTATGAAAAGCTTAACTTTACAATCCATGATACCTTATCAAGGATATATGGGTATCATCACTTTACTTTACTCGTAGGTGATATTTCCAATTCTTGTAGCCGTAAAATTAAAATTAAAATTATTAGATCAACACTGCCGTACTCACAGATTCAATGTCTATGAAAATGACAGTTAACATTGCGAAGACATCAAAAGTAAATGTAGTTTTAATGTTTCTAAAATTCCTAAACCTTTTTTCTGAATCTATATTGAATTTTTGGGAATTTGTTTTCTTTAAGTAATCATCACGTAATCTTTTCGTTTTATGCATGATATATTCTACTGTCTTTCTAGCACACAATGATACTGATATCTGAATTATATAACTCACTATTTTTATTTTAAGTATTAAAGCGGAAACAGTGTTCTTCCCCCACTATAAGGACGGAATCTCCCAGAAGTATTGAACAGTAGGAAAAGTTTAAAAATAATTCTCTGCCTTCTCTAATGGAATATGAGTCTTAACGCTCCGTAAGTTATCACAGGGCAGCCACCCAACCCGGAAAACCGAGAATAAGCGGGGAATTTTGTTATAAAATCGGGAAAGAAGTAAAAATAGCCAAAAACGAATTTTTAATGAGAAAAAATCATTCGAAACGTTAAAAAGTGAATGCATTTTTTAATGTACTTCATACTCAAGAATAAATTACAAAGAGTTCGGTTTTATTCACATAAAATATAACGCGGCGGCGGTCAAATATTACACCAAAATAGTAACAAAAAAAATTCCATTCTTCTTTTTGTACAATTTTAGTAGTCAGGAAATCGAGAAGATTTGGACCGGGAAAATCGGGAATAAACTGGAAATTTAAAAATTATATTTGAGTGACCACCGTGTATATCTACCCTAATACTAGATTTTTATTGTATGAAAGATACCTGCTCTTATTCTTCTAAATTTCATTACTGTTTCATGTTGATGTTGTAACGTGTCAAATATATCCGCCAGATTTTCAAACTGCGTACAATATCTTTTATTCAATCATTTATAATATATTTTGAGGGTGTTTTAAATCGTTTAATTCTTTGCAACATCTCACTCGTGTTTAATTTTAATCCCATATCAGCACAATATTTTTCCATTCTATCTTTTTATATTTTCAATATCTTCTTTTTCTTTTTTTGTAATGGCTTGTGTCTCTATCAAATCTTCGCAGAGCAGATCTCCCCAATGCGACGAGTCGAGAATATTCCTCATTCAATCAATGTTTTTTTTAACCAATATTTCACTTTTTGTAAAAATTTTGAAGCAAGAAATGATCTCAGAATTTATTGAACGGATATCTTTTAATTTTAATTTAAAACAAAAAACGACTTCTTGGAATAGTTCACCCGTTGTCCTTTCTCTACTCCGTTCACTAACCGCTGGGTAGCTGGAGCCTAAAGTTGAATTTTAATTTAATGATATAAAACCTCTGTTATACACCGATGATGAAATATGAAATAAAGAAATTTTCGAAGATATTTTGTACTAAATTTAAATAAAATCCTTGATCAGATTTTTTTTGTGCGGATATTACAAAACAGTCGTTTATTTTTTCGACCCCCCCCCCCCCTCCCCGTAATTCCGTAAGGCAATTTCCAGTACGGTTTTTTGTATAATTTCATAATTCCGATTATCAGTTTTGACACATTGTATTTTTTTTGTCTTTCCAGGACTAGCGCACTACAATCACAGAGTACTGTAAAGGAAAGGACTTTTTTTAAATTTATTGAGAGCGAAAATTGCTCGAAGTAAAGTAAGATCGTACAAATATTTTTCAAGTTGTCGGCGATTGTGAAATCAAGATCTTTTCGTAATGCACTTAAGGGTCCTTTAATCGGAATCAGGATAGTTGAGCCAGTTCCGTTCCCGTAGGTTTTGCTTTTACTTTCACCCAGATGACTTTTTTGGTAAAACTAATATTCGATATTTCGGATTAGATATATGCCTAGGAACGGCGACTTGATTCCGAAATGGGGCACAAATGTCTCGAATTTGTAACTCCTGTGATTTGTTAAATGAACACCTTAATAAATTTTCTCTCGTATGATACTTACATCAAACATTACTGCTAAAGCATTTCAATTTTTCCACATTGCCTGTAGCACTGAATAAATCAAAAATTGTATGACAAGTTATTTCTGGTTGAATTCGAAATAATATGACTAAAGAAGTTCTCTTAGAGTGATGCATAAAGTTCGAAATATTTTGAAACGTCACGTTAAATGATCAAGAAAGTAATAGGAAGTTGGTTACAAAATTATTTAAAAAAAAAAAAAGAGAAGTTTATATAAAGAAAATTTAAATAAATTGAAATGTATTATATAAAACGAAATTATAGAAAAATAAACAAAACAGAGATTAATAAAATAATATTTAAAAACTAAAAGAAAAGTGTAATATAAAAGAAAAAAAATTATAATTAATTTACTAAAATTGAAATGCAGTTAATTTATAATATTGAATAAAGATGTTTGTAAAAACAGAATGTAAAAAATTTAGTTGAAGCCATAAAAAGTGACGTTCTCTCCCTCTTTTCAGCGCGAAGAATCAAATTTTTTTTATTTTGAATTTAATACTACGTAAATGTAAATTATAGTTATCTTTTAAACTTAACATACAGAATCCTTAGCGCATGAAACATCATAGTTGACTGAACTTGTTGAAATTTCAATAATTCCATTTCAAGGTTAGAGTCTAAATCGTTTGGTTAAATTTCAAGCAATCATTAAGAACTTTCTAAAATTTTAGCAAAAAATTAATTCACCGAGTTTAGATAAAAATTCAAATCTCAATTTAATTTCTTTGTATGCTGTTATTCTTCGATCTAATGCATTTATAAAAGTATCTATTACCGGAAGATATTAAACGATACAAAACGATTCACAGATACTGAAAGTTCAGCTTCTAGTATTGTTGCATGGTGGCTATCCAAAGAGTTTAAACGAACCGTTCTCTTTTGCATACGATTACTTTGATACTCGGTCATGTCAGTAAGTTTGTTTTTTTTTAAAATTTGAATAGCGTGAAAAGTTACCTAATTTTTTTGCAACATATTCTTTTAATGATTTAATACATGCAATTTTGGTATTTAAAAGTAATTTTGGATTTTAAATTGCACGAGTAGTTTTATTTAAATTTTCAAGGATATCATTCAAAAATAATGTCATGATCCTTGAATTTTTGCAACATAATTATTATTTTGAGATATTTAATAAAGTATCTCTGATTGTGATTTATCATCGAGTACAAATGCCTTATTAACGTCTCCTCGAGCACACCATCTACTACTATATTCAATTTGTTGAGGCATCCTTATTTTAATTTATCCAATTTTATCTGATTATTCTAATGTTTCTTTAAGCAATGCCTAACGTGAGACAAAAGTTAAAAATATATTATTTCTATAATAATTTTCATTGTATGTAAAGTTTATTGTACTAAAATAAATATTCGACAAAACTTGAAACGTGTTGTTTTTCTTAAAATTTTTTTTATGGCAAATTCGGATTATATTTCACATTTTTTGAGAAATGAACATTAGACTGTCGAACTCACTGTACATAAAATGGTTTTAAAAAATAGCAATAGCAATAGTAGTTGTTACTGAAATAAATAGCATTTTACCGTCTCTACTGTAAACCTTCCACGCGCTTTTTTTAATGTGCACGGTTTGGATACGAATGACTAGTCTTGAATCGTAATCAACGCGACACGATCATACCACTTTTTTGTTTCTTTTCATATCCGCATCAGCAGATTGCGCCGGTGGATGTTAGCTGTAAGCCGGTGTCTTAAAACTGTCAACAATTAACAAATTTAGCGGATCTTGCTGTAACTGTGGAAGTTATTTCAGTGTGCTAATACGTTATAAAATATATGATTAACCCCATACTTGTGTTACATAATTATATTAATTGCATCCGAAAGCGCATCTATGAATATTATACTATTTATTCTACTACATTACCCTTTGTATTATAATTAGTATAAAAATATAAGTTTTATAATTCAACTTTAATGACTTTATCCCGGCTCGGATGTTACGCAACATTATGCATTAAGCGAATAATTACATTTACAAAATAATTATAAAAGCGATTAACAATGAAAATTCGAGAAATTATCATCTCTTTATGTAGTATATAACGTGTTTTAAATCATGACCGCAATACGGAGTGTGGGTGATAAAAAAGAAGTTCTCGATAAATAAATGCATAGTTAAAACATTACAATTATTATCTAATATATACATATGGTCATTGGCGCACTCAAGGGGGTGCCACGGGGCCATTGCTCCCCCCAAAAAATCTTCGAAATCTTAATTTCGTTTTGTAATGTTTTGTTTTACTTCATTTGTTTTTTTTTAAACATACATATTTACTTTTGGCTTATAATATTACAAGTATAATGTTGTTATATACTTTTAGCTAATTTTCTAAAAATAAAATTCGTGTACTCATCTAATTTGTGCTTATTACAAACATAATGTTACGTGTTTCTATTATTATTATTATTATTTTTTTTTTTTAAATAATATTCGTTAATTTCGTATTTTTTTTTTTATTCTTTTTATTTTAATTTACAAAGCACGGAAATAGATAGGTACTTAGTCGAGGTACTGAGTTACCACCCCCTAACTCATCTTTTAAATTCTAGCCCCGACCAAAAAAAAAAAATCCTGGTGCGCCTTTGCATATGGTTAAGAATTTTTTTAAGAGGCATTTTGTAATAATAACGATGAACGAAAATAATGGTAACAAATGAAATAGAGAATTAAAGGGAAATAAATTTTAGAAGAACTAAACTACCATTTTTAAGGTATAATTTTATAATTTCGTTTTATTTTTTGTATGTCTATTTTGTAAAATATTTCTTATTTGCCTATTGATTGTAAAATTCGATAGGATTTTATTTTGCTGTTACACAGTTCTGCTGAAGATCTGTTGATTTCCCACAGAAGAACACAATTTGTGAAACGCTGACCTAGACAATTATTATTATATGCTTTAATCATCGTTTGAATTTTTGTCTGGCGCCGTCTATCCTGGCAAAAAATATAGCTTAGCAGAGCGCATGCATCAATCGGCTGAATCGCGAGAAATATAACCGTGAAAAGGATTAATTCATGAAATACAAATTCATATATTTCCAAATCATGTAAATCTGATTAATCAGTGTGTCTGGTTTTTATCGTAAATAGATAATAGATGCTTAACGTGTGTGTTTCTTGCTTTTTCGTTAAAAAGTGTATCTATTCTTAGAGTATTATTTTTATTAAAATTTTCTTCATTGGAATTTGTAGCGAAATAGTGAGTGAATTTATATTAAGTATTAGTTTTCTGTATAGTATATATTAAAATTTGTTTCCCAAAGAAAGGAAAAAATAAAAATAAATAAATACTATTAAAGTATTGAATTACAGATAAATTAATAAAAACATTAAAAATTCAAATGCAAACAAGTAAACTACACAAACAAATATTTCAACGGAATCGTTTCCAATTTTACATACACCCTATAGAAGACGACACGTTTTGGTTTGGTACATTCATATGAATGAAAATTTTGGAAGTTGAATAAAAAAGTGATTTTAAATTTCAAATAATTTTGTTATTTGTTTCGTTTAAAGAAATCATGCATTATTGCTTTAATTTAGGAAATTCATGAATTCTGTTCTTTCGCCGAATTCAAAAAATGATGTCCTTCATTCATTATGAATGTGACAATTTTATAAAAAAAGTTTATATTGAATTTTTCTTCAGACTAATTTTTTTTTTTTTATTTCAGTTAATAATAGTCTTTCTTTTTGAACTATTCATCGTATATGTTTCTTTATAACCAAAATTAGGGAGTCGTACCTATTTAACAATAAGTGGAAATATTTTTTTTTCTAATTTAACGAGAATTTTAAAGATTTCCAACTAAACAATTTTGTTTTAGAACACTTTATTTTCCTTATAGAGAAGTATATTTTTATTATAATTTTAATGTATTTTCTTTTGATGCATTTGTTGAATTTACTAATCTATTTTACCTATATAGTGAAAATAACGAAATAACTTAAAATAAATATATATTGTTTCGATTTATATGATTAGTCTGGTCATCGAGTTAACAACTGATATCAAACGAGTGAACTCGAATTACACAACAGAATTGTTTATCACGCGGACGCAATTAACGCAAGAAAGGACTTTTTGAAAAACTATTATAAACCACAGTTAGAAATAATAAATCGTCTTGATATAGCGAATTTATTGCAAATACAGGAAAATAGAAAAAGTCTTATAACGATTGTAAAAACTATAATTTTCTTAGGAAAGCAAAATTTACCATTACATGGTCATAGGGATGACGGACCCCTCTTTAAAAATTCTCCGTATACAAAAAATGAAGGTAACTTTAGAGTACTGCTCCGACTTCGAGTTGATGTAGGAGACATGATATTAGGAAACCATTTTAAAAATTCAACATCACATAAGTGAAACGATTCAAAACGGGTTGGTTGATTGTTGTCGATTGGAAATTTTACAGCAAAATTTTAAAATAAATTACTTCTGCCGAGTACTATGCTGTTATTGTTGATGAGTCCCCAGGTCTGTCAGGTAAAGCCCAAGTTAATATGATACTTCGATATATCGATTTATGCTCTAATGAACAATATTATACGAGAAGACTTTATAGGATTCATTGATGTATTTCGTGATTTAGAAACGAATTTAACAGGAAAAGATAGATACTCCGAAGATGAAGAAGAATACGATGTGAACTTGAAGAAAATACTAACACAAATGAATGTTCGACTGTAGAAGAACTTTCATTAACTAGGCCTTCACTTGGAACACAAATTGATGCGTTGTAATGATTGGGTAAAGTAGTGGAGCAGTAAGAGAAATACAGCTGGAGGCTAAAAATGCTTTTATGACACCCTGTTTTTCACGTAAACTAAATAGTAGTATTTCAAAGTCATTGAGCATACCTTTAATTTAAAAAGTTTCTGGCATAGTGCGAGAAGTAACTCGTTTTTTTAAAGTCTCGCCCGAAACGTCAATCTGCTTTAGCTAAATATCTCGGAAAAAAATTAGTACAGTTTTATAAAACCAGTTGTGGGTGGCGTTCTTCAGTTCACTAGAAATTTTGCCAAAAATGATTGAAACCCTCACGAAAATATGTCACAGTGGAAAAATAAGGCCACTGCTGCGAAAGTAGACGTTCTTCTTGCAGCATTATGTAACTCAGTGGATGATGCTGAAACCTTGGAAACCTCCCGCGAAAATCTCAATGGGGCCCCTTTAAGGGCATCAAATAATCATTTTTTTCCCTTTTTTTTTTTTTTTTTCATCTATAATTATTTTTTTTTAGTTAAAAACAAAAGCAAATTAAATAAAAAGATATATAAATCAACGACGTAAATTCTATTTGGTAGATATTATTTATTTGAAATATAATTTTTTATTAAATTTTATTAACCTGCCAATACTCGCTAGGCATAGCAGGACGCCAGTACTCGCGCGTGAGATTTTCTCTCACATGGGATTTCTGTGTAAACACTACTCAGTTTTTGAACAGTCTGGTTGAAAATAGTTGTCTGTTCATTCATTATTCACCTCTTTTACTTTTTCACTATACTTTTACACACTCCATCTTCCAAAAATTAAGCCTCTGAAGACCATTTTTGGTTAATTTTTTCAACTGGTACCGGTAGGTGTACTTAGAAACCCAATAGTCTATGTTTGGATCCGTCATATGAAGATAATAAATACGACAGAGTCGTGAAATATTCCTCTATTCTTACAAATGGTTGCATTGTCCCTTCCCCAAAAACAGCTTGATGGGTCGTCATTCTCATATGGGTCTTCATTGACTTCTCCCGATTGTTCAGAATCAGTATCGTGACCGGAAAACAAATCCTTTCCATCTCTTTCCACAGGGTCGATTCTGTTTTCTGCATCATGAAGATTTTCTAAATCTTCATTATTTGGAGTGTCCCGTGATGGAGAAACTGATAAAAAAAAAATAAGTAAAATAAAATGAAATGAATTAGAAATGATATGAAATGAAACAAAACAAAAGGTCATACAAAACGGGGTTATATGTAGTAGAAACCTGAAAAAAAATCACCTAATTACTCAACTTTTTGAACCTATTGCAAAAGTAACATCCTTTTCTTTAAAAATTCACGAGTAAAGCAAAGTAAAACGAAATAATGATGAAAAAAATACAAGCAGAAAGCGGTAGAACATACACTAGTTGCTTCGAAAACAGCCCTCCCCATTTCGGCAAGCACCTTTCCATGAAACATTTTGATGTATTCTGCAATATAAATGACGAGAAAATGAAAAAAAAAAACAAAAAACTTTAACCTACTACAGAAAATATTGACTCGGTTTTATGAAATACTTACATTGGTGCGGCAGCACTCGCATGTGAGAAAAAGTTTCACAGGCACTGAAAAAATTGAAATTGGAGCACTCGCGTGTAAAAATTTTTGTCACAACTCAGTACTAACGAAAATAAATACCTCCTTCCGAAGCCTAGAGGCGACTGACCTTGACTATCGGGTGTCCTTTGGCTAGCGGTGCCCCTCCCTTCCAGCTATACAAGGCCGCAACTTTCCCGCTTTCGTGTACCCTAGGCAACACCGTTTCATCCAGACATGTGAGAGAAAATCTCACGCAGCGAGTACTGGTGGGTTAATAAATGTAATTTGTAAAACTTTATGGAGGTAAATAATCATGAAAGTTATAACAGTTTTAAACAGATTATATTGATGTGTAAATAAAAATAATTTTACTCGTATCTACAACTCTTACATCAGAAATCATTCAAATTGAAATATTGTTAGAACGTTTTGCATTTTTTTTTTGCGAACTCGTTGATGAGTTCATCAATATTGAGTCTTTTAGCCCTTTCAAATTCAATCGATAATATAACTAAACCAACTCTAATCGCACTTGTTCCATTGTACTACGCAAATCATTTTTTATTATTTTCAGTTTAGAGAACGATCTTTCTGCCTTCGGCAACAGGCAATGTTAAAAATGAATATTACTCAAAAATGACGAGTGATTTTTCATTATGTGTTTAAAAATGTCACTGATGGAAATATTTTCTAATATATTCTTCTGAATTAAATTGCAAAACGACAAAAGCTAATGTATACAATCGGTTGATAATTCATGAGATTAAAAGTTCATTAGCTCTTTGTGATGTTTCAAAATCAACTCATCATCTTTCATCCTTTGGAGATTGTCTGGGAAAAGACAGCGAAAACGCTGGCTTACTGATCTCATTCCTCCAAATCGATTGCTTAACCCGTAAGAGGTCGCGCTCAGTCTAAAAGACCGGGTTTTCTAAATTTCGTTTATTATTTTAACTGTGCTGTTCCTCCAGCGAAAATAACTCAACTATTTCTAGAATAATAAATAAGCATGAGGACTAATCAGTTTTAACTAGGATAAAAACCATTCTACTTAACAACCAGGATAGGGTATCAGTTTACAAACACGGTCTATTCGACCGGCGCGACCGATATCGTTTCGATTTATTTCAATTTGATTCTCTTTTGTCTTATGTTCCTGAAAATATTGAGTGGTTCTCTTGTTATCATTACTTCATGAAAATTGCCGAAGAATCAGGTGCAGCTAATAAACCAGAAATGCTAACATTTTGTAACTTAGATACTACAAGATGAGTTGCAAAATGACATACTTAGTGTCTCAAGAAAAAGTTATCCAGGGAACTCAAAGTTCGGATTCGTAGTATTTTACACGAAAAGCAGAAAAAGAATAGTTAAATATTAATGTTGAAGAAAACAATTTACAAAAAATCAACGAAATATTCCCGGGGGGATGTCACTTTTGTGACTAGCGCAAAAATACAAAAAAACTAAATCGCAGTGTAATATAGCTGCAAGTGTTTGTATGTAAAAAAAAGCACGCCAGTTCCAGCATGTTTGAAATGCGCAAATGAAAATAAAGAAAAGTCTAATAGTGAGTGTTAACAATTTTTATTACACGTACCGTATTTTATTATTATCTGTACTTCTTTCTGGAATTTTTTTGTGTATGTTGAGAATTAAGCTATTTTTTTATAAAATGTTACCAACTTACATATGTATATATTTGTTGGAATTAAAATCCTGTTTATTCATGATAAAATAATAAAACAAAAACAAAACAAGATAAAAAGGAACAAAAATGGAATAAAAGAACTAATAAACTCGAACTATTTCTTTCAAAAACATAAAAAAGTAGTTTTTAAAAACGTTTTTATAAAACCCGGTCACATAAATTCACTCTGTAGAAAAAAAGAACAACAAAAATATACATTACAAACACTTCGTCTTGAGAAATAATTCTGATTCAAACAAATAAAACGAAATACCAAAAAAATAAACACGAATTCTATGAAACTTTGCTGTCGATCTAGAACGCACGATCGGTACGTATTGTTAGTGACAATGATAATTTCCCAGGAAATGATAATAATAATTTTGCCCTAGAATTAGAATTATCGTTGAAATATTCAAGAGCAACAATGTCAGTATATGCCGATTCTAATATAGAAAAGAAATGGAAAACACATTTATTAATACATGTGTACAGGTTTCTGTAGAGTATGATTTTAAAAAGGATATCTTACTACAACGAGTGGCTATATAGTCATGTGATGGAATTTCTCAATGGTCGTTTTTCTACTGTTAACTGTCATTCTTTTCGTGTTTAGACGTCAACAAATTCAGCGGTTACCACGTTAAGTGGATAGCTATACTGCATTTACACACAGACAAAACCGTACACAGAATCCAGCACACTTCACGACATTTAAAACGCACATCGACCGTGCACATTACGTAACACGTACACACACAGTTAGACCCATCCATACTCGCATATATTCGAAGCGCCAGCTTAAAATAAAACTATTAAATTTTTTTAGACCGAGTGCCCCCCGCACCCCGGGGACTACAGACCTTCAGGTACGCCACTGATGTAACTGTGATTTTTGTATTGGACTGTTCTGTCCAAGCGACATTCTATCACTCGCATATCATCTGCTCGGTGTAATTCTTCAACAGAAAACAATCGATTTAATGGAAGCGTCGTAAAAAATTCAAACATTAATTGCACACATTAAGTAGTCGACGGCAAGAAGTCGATTTACCATTTCAGGAAGTATTTAAAACAGCGAAAGAAATAACTGATAAAATAGGAAGTCGAGAATTTTTAAACAACAAACAAAACGAGATGACCGTATCAAGTAGAAGACTGTGAAGGTTTTTATAGAGTAACAACTTACATTCCGCTTTTAGATTCAGTGTTATAGGGTAGACTTAAAAGCTTGTTTTTCGGTTAATGCCTTTAAATTCGAGGTATAATTAAGCTGAATTTACTAGAGTTTATTGAACTTTTCAATTGTTTAATAAAAAGATACGAAAATTTACTTAATACATAACGCTTAAAATTAAAAGCCTAACTAATGGCAACAAAAAAATGTAATTCTACCGGATACAACTATCGAATTTATAAAAAAAAAAAGAGTTCGATTAGCACATATATCCAACTATTTACAATCTTCTTAAGATTCTAGCTACACTTCTTGTAACAAATACATCGGTTGAACGTTCATTTTCATCTTTACGCCGAATTAAATCTTGGTTAAATACAAAACAATGTTAGAAATAAGATTAACAGGATTAGCATTGTTCCATATTCACAGAAAATGGTGGTAGATGGATTTTCAAAAATGGATAAAACAAGAATAATACTGTAAAGAGTTTTTTTTTTTTTTTTTTTTTTTTTTTTAGAATATTTTTTGTAGCAAAAATTTAACAAAAACATATATGCACATATTTTTTTTTACAAAGTTTAATAAACTTTTTACAGAAGCTGACAATTTTTTCATACTTATTTTATTATATTGCTTTTGTTTTATAAAGTAAATATATTATTTAAAAAAAATTATAAACATATGTATCTTAATAGCAGCCAGCTAGTTTTTAACTAAGAACCTAAAAATAAAAAAAAATTCTAATTAAATTGTAATTATGTATTTTTAGAGCATTTTTAAATTTCCAACGGGATCGCTGTCTTCTTTATAAAACAAGATATTTCTGAAATCTACTCTACTGTGCGTGATATTACGTAATTATATAATTCCCCCCGTGCCTTTCTGGATCCGCCCCTGATAAATTGTTCAACTAATAATAATCTCAGAAATCATATAATTACACTCTCGAACATAGAAAAAATGTTGTTTATTATTTGCGCAGTTATTTTATATAGTACATCAAAAAATGCAATATGAACTGAGATATGCAGGATTTTTGAAGTAATTAAGGTGCTTTAAAAATCATTTTATGATAATCGATCTTTTCGTAATTTTTACAATTAAATTCAGTTAAAAGTTGTTTATTTAACCATTTTCATAAAAGTGCATATGCAAATATGCACAGAATGACGCAAATGTAAGTTGAGGTAGAATTATGATAAGGAAGACGTGCTTTTTTTATAAAAAGAATAAACAAATAAATAAAAACTCGCAAAGTATTAACGATTTTAATAAAACGTTAAAGTTCCGATGGCTAATCTCTGCAAAGATTGTTCGTATAAATAAATCTTTTTAAAATCACTTTCTTCCGAAAATATTTATTAAATTTACGTTCACTTCGGTTGAAATTACATTTGATTTTCCCTCCACTTCACATTTCTGCTGTAATCTTTACTATTTTCACATAATTATAATAAACTAGTTTTATTGTTACAATTGTTATTCTAGCACGTACTTATTTTAAATGATTTCGAGTTAAAGTTAGTAGTAAGTGTATACAAAATATTTCACATATCGATTAAAACAGCCACGAATACACTGTCTATATAATTTATTATAAAACTAAGAACAATTTTCTAATATAAAATATGTAATATTCATTGAAATATTTTAAAATAAAAAGTTAGCCTCAATCAGGTATGAATCCAGAAGGGATTTTTGGTGGTAATGCCCCCGCAGAACTCTAAAATTGCTTTCCCCCTCACCAGAATTTAATACAAGCTGTTTAAGAAGGCAACAATTTAATAGGAAATAAAATTATTTTCATTGGCTTTGTTTACGGTTATGTCAAAAGTTGCTGCCAAAACATTTTGAAAATGGTTCAATTAGTCGTATATTTTTAAATTTCAAAATTACGAGATTTACTTACTTTTGACGGAAAAATGAAACTTCATAAAATAACAATAAAAAAAAAATGATCTTTTAAAATTTGACTTTGACGTTTGCTCTTGTTATTTTATGAAAACGAATAGGCCTTTATTGCAAATGTGCGACACGATGTAACTGACGCGCTGAAAAAATTATTAGCTGCAGTTAATATTTTTTGTCAGCCTTAAAAGGAGAACTCTCACGGTTCACGTCGATAATCCATTTATCATTAATATCAATAAATTGTTTTTAAAACGTTTCTTTTCGGTTTTCATTTATTCTTCTTTTTTTTTTTTTCTTTTTTTTTTAAAACAACATGATCTATAGACAACTTTATTTCGGTGTCTCTGTTGCTTTTTTTTTTTTTTTTATTTCCAAGAAAAGTCCATTTAAAATAGCTAAAACACCACGGAGTATTCGTTTACACCCCGATTAAGTTTATGGTAGGCCCGGGGCTACGGAAATATTAGGGGCCCTTTTCGGAAGTGACAAAATTATCGGTTTTATAGAATAATTAAATTTTCTTTAATTTAATTATATTATTTTGAAATCACGAATTAATATATAATTATTAATGTAAACAAAACTAAATATCATATAGGCGCAATGGGTAGAATTTTCCATGCCAAAAAAAAATATACAAATATAATTTTAAACAATGAATTTTTCAGCAAATTTTAACCAAAGATTTGCATAAAAGGATAGTGTGTGTGCGCGTGTTGCGCGTGTACACACGCACACTCATTCATACGGACATTTCCTAAAAACGTAGATTCCGACTCGTTATATCTTTAAAAACAAATTTCTGGTACGTATTTACGAAACTCGAAATTTTACTATTACAAAGTTTCCTCTTCTTATCTAGGAGGAAATAAAAATAGATAAAAAATTATTAACAAATAAATGTATTAAAAAATGCACTTTCTCTTGTAAAGTTAATTCTATTTATTTAAAAAATAGTTGATTTATATGACAAATGATAGATTAATTTTTTGTTACATGTCGGAAGTGGGTGTCCCTTGGGAGCCCCTTTATAAGGCGGGTGCAGCATCCCCTAGACCCCCCCCCCCCCTAAATCCAGGCCTGTATTCGTTTATTATAAAAAGATAATGAGCCCGTTAGAATGTTTGTACAATATAATGTTCTTTAATGCTACAATTAGAATTAATAATTTTAAAGCAACACTGTTGCTTATAATCGGTTATTTTATTTGAAACTTATTGTTCACACTTGCTTTTTCATTATTTTAAATTACATAATAAATCATTTTTTACATATTTGGTTTTATTTAAGAATATCCGAAAAAAAAAAATTCCGTAAGAATATAAAAAAAGTCTTTGCTTCCCCGAGAACTCAGCTGTTTACATTGCTCACAACGCCCCCTAGAGCGCGCTGTATACTACTTTCGGAACAACCCTCATAAAAAGCAATATATATATTAACATTAGTCAAAATTTGTCACTGAAGGGTTCGTTAAAGAGCCGAATAGTGTTGAGTTATTCATATGACTGTATTACGTGTTGCCGCGTAATAAGTTAGTCAGCTGTGATCATAAGTAGAGCAAAATGAACAACATATGCATCATAAAGGATAAAAAAATAACAGGTGCTATTTGTCCTTTTCTTTGATCGCGATCCACTATTATTATTGTATAGTTATTCGTTTCTTTCGTTTATTTCATTCTGAGTTTAGTTATAGTCGGTTCTTTTAGTTACCACGATTACTTCATTCCTGTGCACGAAAGTAGCAAGCGTAAAGGTAACGTCACGTTAGTTGCAACGGAAAAAACTGTTATTAAGCTGGAACTGGTTCCTGTTCTTCGTTAGACACCACTTTAAGTTCAATACAAAAAGGTTACAATTGTTACACAAATATTATTTCTAATTTTTGAAGTGAAAACTTCTTTAGGCGAGTTTGGAAATTTTTGGTAGGGAATAAAACTTATGGATTCGCGTCACGCGCGTCATACTCGTCACGGACATGCTAGTGTTAACAGTATCGATTAGTGCGAGAAATAAAACCGCTAACGCCAGTCTTCTCTACCCATCGTTGCTCTCACGACCGTGTAATCAATAGTAAACTACAAAAAAAGACATGGAAATTTAATTAATTGTATTATAGGACCACTACTAAGAGGCAATAATAAAAGTTTATGACGCTAGTAAATTGTTTCGTGAACATTATTTAATAATGAAGTATATTGTAAAAATTCTATAACTACACTATAATATTACACTAATATTCCATAAAATAATAAATCTTGTATTGACCTTGTCGTCTTTGGTTTTTGTCGATATTGTCGTTTGTTATTATTATTATTTAAGAAGTTGCGCAGCGGAGAAAGTATTTCTTATTTTAATTAATTTGTTTAATTGTAGGATCATACTAAATATGTTAATATTTTTCGGAGTGAGATGTTAAAACCAGACTAATGTTAATAATTTCAAGTTAAAAATTATGAAATTTTAATTTTCGATACTACAATTAATCGGGAAATTCAAAAATAAAAAAAAATAAATAAAAAAACACTGTGATTTTAAAAGTTTTTAAATGGGGACTGTACCTTTTTCTTTTTTTTTTTTTTTAATTCACTGTAAAATTTCAAACTGCATTTTTGTTGAATATGTTCGTGTCCCCACCCGCTTGTAGAAGTTTTTCCCTGTTTTGACTGTTTAGCGAGGTTTGCGAAATTTTTTGCTTTTGCAAATTTTAAATAATAACAGTGGAAACGGAGTCCATTTTGATAGCGGTATGTAGAGTGGCATATGTTGTAGTACTTCTCTAGTCTTAATGCGGCAGAGTATGAAAACAAATTGAAAAAGAAAAAAATCTGCTAGTACTTCTCTGGCAGCAAAAATTAACCTAGCTAAAGAAACAGCTTTAAATGTTGTCAGCAGTTTGTTTAGGAAAAAAAGGCTAAATGTGTCAAAAGTCAGTGTTAAGTAATAGATGAATTCTTATTTAAAGGTCTGTTGTGTTCGCTTTTTGCGTTTTGTTCGCCAGACAATTTGAGTTCTTTTTCAGCATTAACGAGTGTCATGTATCAAATTGAACATTTAATGTACTTCTCCACTTTTTCAGAGCGACTCATTTTTTGCCGTAAAACTGTGATTAGGCTATCGTCATTTTATCATAGTGAAACGATGTTCACGCGCCTAATTTAATGTTAGCGAACATTTGGCAACTGTAGCAAACGAAAAGTGATCCAGAAGCGGGGTAGTGCAACGAATGTTATTAGATCGGCAATTTAGAAAATTCTTAAATGTGGCAGACATTTTCAAATAGGAATTTCTTAATGTAATTTTAATTCTCTTCTAAATAGGATATTTCAATTCTTTTTTATTAAAAGACAACGGCGCTTACATATTTAATGGTTTAAAATATGTTAACTTAAATAATCCGTTTTTTAATTAATGTACTAATTTTGTTTTTGAACTCATTTTGCGTTATACCTTTTTGTTCTTTACATAAATCACATGTATAGCAGATTTGTTAATTTCCTTTATCGAAATTTAAATATCCAATTTCTTTCACATAAATTTAATTTTTTATTTTTTGGACTTTTTCAAAAAAAAAAGTCGCTTCTTAATTTCGATTTCGTTTGTGTAGCAAATTCGTGCGAATTTTACGTCGAGTTTATTCCACATATTTTTAGATTAGCACCGAGTATTTAGAATAATTCAAAGTTAACTTTTCGATAAAGGACGCCTTTTTTTCTTCCAGATTGATATTTACAATTGAGTAAACGGTGTTGGAGCTGCGCGTGTGTTTTTTCTGCATTTAAAGAACGAAGGATGTGTGCCAGCTTGTGCCGGTTATAATTCATTTGCGAAATCGAAAATACGGAATACATTAAGAGCCGCGCGGTCGTTACTGTCCATGTAACGGAATAGCGCCATTATCATCCGCTTCGTGATTTATACGTGTAAATTTATTATTCTGTTATTCGTTCTGTTATGGTAGAGAAGGATTTATGAGCGTCTTTCAGGAAATAATCTCCGCGCCGATAATTAACTAATTATGCGTTATTTTTATTAAACACACGAGTGCGTAGTTGTACCGACTTTTTCTTTCATTGTGTGTCTCTGTACCCTATTATGACACGCCGCTTTTTACACAAGTTTTTCACAGGTTAGTCGTGTCACATTTCTTGAATGTTGACTAAATATAGAAAAGTAAATGGAACAGAATCAAACTACCGGGTAACGTTTCCTAAACCGGAAAACATAGCCGTCAATAACCATATTTACTCGCATCGTTTTATCTTCTTCCAGAATAGTAGTTTTAAGTTGTTTTTCACATTTTTTTTATAATTATAGCATTTGTATCTATCTATGTAGGGATTTTCAATTTCTTATAATTTTTCCTAAAACTAATCAATGAAATGTTCTCGTATAAAATAAAATAATAAATATTATAAAACTCAAAGCGTATAAATTTTCTTAATATAAACAACAAGAAACAATGCCCAGAACCGCTTCATTATTTATTTCATGAAAATTTATAATTTGTTGCGAGTTCTATATTTTTATTATTTCATTACACCAAAAATTTACATAATTATCGGACCTTTTGCAAATTTTAGAAATAATCGATGTTTTCAAAACAAAAAAAAAACATTCCGATCGGTGTTAAATTTTTTAGCATAAAAATTATAAATAACACAGCCCGTTTAGATGAAATAAAATTTAAAAGCACCGGTCGAAGTAGCTGACTTAAAAACAAACTCGATCCCGGTATATATACATTTTTCGTTGTAATAGGGCGCGCAAAATATTGTCTCCAAATTTACAGAAATAGTATTAACTGTAGGGAAAATTACATGCCGAAAACCAAAACCAATACGAAAAATATTACCCTACCTAGCGCTATACTGATCCCGATCGAAATTAAAAAATTACTACATAGGCGAAAATACGAAAATTCTAGAAACTGCTATTTGCAAATTTTAAAATTGTCACCGAAAATTTTACATCTAAGCTAGAGAACGTTTATGACATTAAATATCTGGATATTTATATATATATATATATATATATATATATATATATATATATATATATATATACTGATAAATCCTTGAACTGGAAAAAACACATTCAAAGTTTAAACTCGAAAATAAGACAGACAATTCCAGCTTTATATAAAATAAAACAGGTACTCATATCGAACACTACCTATATACTATATAATTCAATAATAATGTCTAGAATATTATATGAAATTCAAATATTAGAATAAGTAAAATACAGAAGAGGCGTTTGAAACTTAAACTATATCCTACTGGAAATAAATCGACTTTAGGTCAATTATGTGTGAAAGGAAAACGATGAAATGTCGCCTAAGATGTATTATTTTTGTATTATAGATTACTATAGAATTAATGTCAATAATATAAAATTACCATCCAGGGAAATTAAACTGATACCTATTTTACATCTATCCCCGCGAGGTAAATCTACGAATTGACAACACTGATGACTCAATTTTAATTAATTTAAATAAGTATAATCCCTAATATTAGAGGGAAAAAAAAATTGGTGTGTGGAAAAATGAGGTGCAAAAATGGTTGAAGGAATGGTGTAAAACCTGAAGATCAACTTTCGTCCTTTATCTCGTTAATGGTTCTTTTGTGTTTACGGTTTTGTTGATTTTTGATTTCGTCGTGTCCTTCCTGCATTTTAGGCTCTCGCAGATCGTGTTTTATTTCGATTCTAAATATTAAGCTGTCTGCATGTATTGATGTACAGATGCGTATTACACGGCATTGTTGTTTTATTGGCATACATATATATGCTATTACTTTAATATTCATAATGCCTAGGTTTATTATCATGTTATTTATAAAGTAAGTTAAGTTAGCTGTAATTTTTTGTACTATATATATATCTATCTTAATAAACGTTGCTAAGATGCCCTGTGAGACCCATAACTTATTTTTTATAACCGAAAGAAAAAAAAAAGATTATAGAAAAAAAAAATGGGCAAAAAAAAAAGACCAATTATTAACATCGGCTCAGAAGATAACAGCATCTCTCTAAGGTTGCCAAAACTCTCGCGATTTCACGATAAATATGAAACTAATAAAGTTCATTTAAACTTTTTAAACGAGTTCAATCATCGCATGTTAAGTTCAAGAGATAACCATAATATTTATATTCGCATAATGTACTAAATTCAAAACAAAGATATCTGATATTTCATGACACAAAAAGGGAGAGAGACACGTGATTTTTCGCGCTTTTTTGAACTTTTCGCTAACTTTGAAAATTTCGTTAAGGAAATGAAATACGATTAGAAAAATATTTTTTACGGTAGACACACCGTGTTATGTAAAAATTCGTTTATTTATAACACTCAACGTTTCGGACGGCTTACACACCATCAGAAGAGTGAACTAAATAAACGAATTTTTGCATAACACGGTGTGTCTATCGTAAATTACTTTTTTCTAATCATATCCACCGTGGGGAAGTCTCACATAATTAATTAAATGAAATACGGGTTCGTTCCTGACAAATAGCGCGATCTTTCCATCGATATATATGTCACATGCCCAGGAAAAAATAATATTTTTTTTTTCTTTGCGGTAATTGCAAGCTTGTAAGCTCGGAGCTGTCTTTTATACATATGTTTGAGATGTATTTTGGTTTCCTCAATATTTTTTTACTCGGCCCGTTACGTGGACATCCTTTTTTTTGGAGGGGGGTGGTTTAAATAATTTTTAACCGTAATTTTTGGGGGTTCTATGAAAGAGCTTCTGCGCTTTGTTTTTCTATTTTGAATTTCACTTTTAAAAGAGGTATTTTATGATGAATTTTTTAAAGATGATTTTTGTAGTCGTTTCATAAATTCCATGTTATGTATTCTTGACGGTTTTTGTGAGGTTTTTTATCGGCCCCAGGGTGATCAGTAGCCTGAAGTTATAGATGTGGTTTTAAAGAGAAAAGAATTTGAACTGTAATTTATAGTCCAATTTTGAAGTTTATATGTCAAACCGGGTTCTTGAGCTACGTTTTAATATTTGATATTTGTGTCGTTCCTGGACGATCTTGTTAGGATCCCACGTACATTATATGTGAATACGGAATGCTAAAAATGCTATCGAAAAATTTAAAAACAAACATTCCGTTGTTCTCGACAAAGTCTTCACCTCCGTAATTAAAAATTTACCAAAAATAAAGCGATAGAATTAATCTGACAATTGCAATCGATTCTATCATTATACTCAGCGGGGATACTTTCTGTAAAAAGAAAAGGAGTCCATTATTATTTAGTTTACACAAGTCAGGGAAAGATAATACTTTATGTACTAACTATAAGAAGACCCATCGCGCTTACCGGTAACTTCGCAAAATAGTCAATCTGCTAAAATTATCTAAATTAACAGAATATTATATACTGAATCATCTCTCTAATCGATTCCTTTTAGTGAAATAATTTATTGGGGGGGGGGGGGGTGCAACCCAAGTAGCTCAACTTATTAATACCACTATAGACGATTTTATTAATATTAGATATTGAAAAAGTATTTGATATCGCATGGGATTAATTTTTAGAACCAATTCGCTGCTAATTTTCGTAATGCCCCTAATTGTTCTTTTAACAGCTACCTAGAGTAGGCCGAAAATTCTTGCTTAAAATAAATGGTACTGATTTTCCTTAAGTAAAACCGCAGAGAAGTTTTTTTTTTTTTTTTTTTTTTGAAAAATATGTATTTATAATTTTTTACATACAAAAATTTTCGTCAAGCTAAAACGCTTGTCGACGAATTATCTCCTATTGAACATTTTACCATCTTAAATTAACTTATACATATACATGATCGCGTAATATTTACTTAATCTATCTATTTTACTTATATCAATAATTACTAATCTATTTCTATTTTCTATATTCAGTTTTTTTTTTTGTTTTTTTTCCTAGCTTTATTTGTTGCGCTTTGTCTTTTTATTTTATGTTTATTATTTTTTTTATATTTTCTTCTTCCTGAAGCCATTCCTTTATTTTCCTTTCCCCTATTTTTTCCTTCTCTATTATTTCTTTGGGTATTTTATTCAACATCTGAGTTATAATATATTTATCCGTTTGCTAATCTATGTTCTTGCTAGCGGCAGTTGGTACGAAAGTTTTTCCCTCAACTCGTATTCTGTGTTTATCTTTCCTCCAATTCAATTTTCTTTTCTGCTGATATGTACTCCCATATCTTCAGTAATAAGTACATTCCTCTTATGCTCATTACGTTTTGTTTTTTAATTATTTCACTATCGGTCTATATTGGGACCAGTACTTTTTAACTTATACCGGATATGTAGTACATACGAAGGGGAGACATCTCTTCTCCCCATACAACCAGATCAGATATCACTAAAAATCGTTAAAGAGAAATTAAGTAGTCCGAGGTTTAGACAAAAAGCAAACATACTCTAAATATTCATATATATATACTGTATTGCGAATAAAACTCAGTCCTGTATTTTTATCCTATAATTCAGAAGGAAATTGAAAATATCGATATAAGATAAACATTAATGTACAAAGGAATTACATGAATCCATGTTTCACATGAAGCTTCAACTCAACCTATGAACGCTATTTACTAAAACGAGAAATGCTTAGAGGGTGCCGCCCGTGGCCTTAAAGCGGAGATGAGAGAAATCAATATCTCATACAGTAGAGTAAATTTCAGAAATACTACCTTGTTTTCTAAAGAAGATAGCCTTTGGAAATTTAAAAATGTTCCAAAAGTACATAATTATTACAATATAATTTAAATTTTGTTTTATTTTTAGGTTCTTAATTGAAAACCAGCTGGCTGCTATTAAGATACACATGTTTATAATTTTTTTTAAATAATAAATTTACTTTATAAAACAAAAGCAATATAATAAAATAAGTATAAAAAAAAATTGTCCGATTCTGTAAAAAATGTATCAAATTTTTCAATAAAAAATATGTGTATACAAGTTTTTGGTTAAATTTCACTATGATTCTTAGATCCATTCTTAACTTCACAATCTATGATACCTTATCAAGGCTATGGGACTTATTTTACTTTAATAGACTAAAAAAAAATAACGCGTGAACTACATTTTAACACAATTTTATGGATCGTGTTGTATTTCTTATTGATAACCATAAATTAAGTGCCATTTTAATTGTCATCATAAAACATATATATATATATTCGAGAATATGTGTGTATGTATGTTACTTATCAATTATTATTATACTGAGTAAGGGCAATGTGCTAACAAAGAAGTTCAAATTACAATGATGCTTTGTTTATATAATCGCTGTGTATTAATTCATGCATATGTAATAATAGGCGGTGTTCAATTACGCATACCCGTTATCGTTTTTAGTATTTCGAGATAAAAAGAAACGAAACATTCTATTATTCTAATTATGTAGTTATAAAACTTATTCAAGATCATTTCTCAATCAACAACAGCATGAATGAAGTTCAAACAATTTGTCGAACAGCAGTTTTTTCGAGTTGTTCTCTATGAAAAAGGAACTCCGAAAAATGCTTCTCGTGTAAGTTAGTTACGTATATAATTAAAACATGTGCGATGGTGTATCAAAGACCTATTTCACCAACATATATAACGGGTTAGAAGACAATTATCTCGATGTTACGAACTTGAAAACAGATATAAGCGTCAGAAGTTACCGGGAAACGAAATACGTTTTAGTACACTGCCCTCGTGGGGGATCATTACGGCCTCGTTCTATACCGTCTAGACGTATTAATTATTTATCATTATTTTTTTGATTATTTTCATTGGCTCATTAAATTTACAATTATTAGTATTATGTCGCGATAAAGATAGGCAATCATGTTTTTTAAGTTTTATATTATAAAGTTATTTACACTAATTTTTCTTGATTCACTCCGGCCCCGTTAAAAATACAGAATTACCAATATACACAGATATACAATTTCAAAGCGATTAGAATAATTATTTAAATTCTATTTATGTCGGCGGTGATAACCTGTTCAAATTGTTGGGCTCCTTCAGTCAATGATCGACGGTACGTAAGCTTTGACCTGGAGAAGGCTTTTGATCGTAATTTGGCGACATAAAAACATTCAAACCCTTGGTAAACTGGGACGTCACTAGGAACTTGCTTAATTTTGTAAAGGCATTCTTGGCAGACCGCATGTTTCAGGTTCGGATAGAAGATATCTTGTCGTCCCCTAGAAATTAAGAAAACGGCATGCCTCAAGGCTCGATAATTCTTCTTCTTAAGGTGCCGTACACTACATAGCGCGTTGGCGCAACCTATTCGTACATTTTTAGCTGTACCGATATAGGTTGTGTACCAGGCAATTATTATATGCAACGTAAGTGTACACACGCAAGACTACATTCGGAACTGATTGGTAATCGTTTGATTTATATCGACATATACAAATGCAGTCCGTCCGGTGTGGGTCTGCTGTGTACTGACCTAGCGCACATATGATGTTATACGTGGTGGTTCGCCATTGCCTTCCACGTGATTATTAGCGATTATTTATTTATTTAATTCTTGTAATAAAAGTTCGTCGTCGCTCGGGATCGAACCCGTGACCGCCATATCGGAAGTCAAGCGCTCTAGCAACTAGGCTATCGCGACGACTTTTGCTCGATAATTAGTCCGACCTTATTCATAGTAGGCATTTCCGACCTGACCGAAATCATTGCGCCGCCCCTAAAACATAACCTTTTCGCTGACGACTTCACAATATACATGACACCTGAAAATCTGGAAAGTTTAACGGTTCGGCTTCAAACAGACCGATAAATTACAAGAGTGGTCTGCAAACTAGGGCTTAGCCTTCTCGACGGAAAATACATCTAGCACATTATTTATCCTCTTCCGACCCCGATATAACTCGGCGTAATAGTTCCATTAGATCAGCCCAAACGGTCAAAATCCTTAGATTGGTATTCGATAGGAAATGGTCCCCAGGCACATCGATGAACTCAGAGCGAAATGTAAAATATTTCTCAACGTCCTCAAAATGACGGCTCATACAAAATGGGGCGGAGATAGGAAATGCCTGCAGAATCTCTATTCCCGCTTTTACGCTGTCTAAAATGGATCGTAATCCATCATATATACACATAGATCTGCTAAACCTAATGTGCTGAACAGGTTGAGCACTGTTCAAAATTTCGCCTTAAGACTAATCTTAAGCGCATTGCATTGTAGTCTAATTAACAAGCCTTCACGCAAAAACTAATGTCTCGCCACTCAAACACAGAAGGTTATTTCTGTCTCCGAAACAATCGGGCCTCAAATCTATCTAACCCCTCGCATCAAAAGACGTTTTCTCTGAATTATACACAGTTATACGAAAGAAATCCAAAAAGTCCAAAGCCAATCGTGTCGGAACACTCTTAGCCGTCTTCAATGAACGGCGACGGTCTATCTACGTACGGTTGAAGCCCCTCCGTGGAACGCCAGTATAATTTAGAGTCCAGATTAGGAAAAACAGCCAAAATCTGAAGACCCAACTAAAAAAACATGTACACTCCATCTGACAATACGAATGGGAACAAAACTGGAAACCTTCGACGATGGAGCACTTCAATACAGACAGGACCGACATGAGGAAATATTAATTTGTGGAGTGCCGATTATGGCGGAGCATATCCTCACCTCGTGTCGCAAATTTCGAAAAGGGGGAGCCGCGTGTTTCGAAGAAGATGCCGAAATTCTGGCGGACAATGAAACGACCTGTGGAAACATTTTTAAATTTTTGAAGCTTACCAGACTTTTCCCTCTTATACAGTTTCGACGTATAGCAGCGTTCGTCTATGATCGGTACAAATTGTTGACACCGTTGTACTAGTGTTATGGATTGTAAAATTATCGCAAAAAGAAAAAGAAGTTAACAAAAGAAATTTCGGCCAGAGAAATTTATTACAAGGGGCGTATCAGTCGGCTTTTCTTTTTTTTTTTAAATTTCTAGCACACTATCTAGTCAGTATTAAAGAAAAATAATTAATAATTAATAATTAATTCTGCGTGCGGATGATAACTTTTAACTCTGTAAATGAGGTAATGGAAAATATTATAGTCTACTATGAGCGAACATTCTAAATTCTCCCCGAGTTGTTGATGATAATATATTTATACGTGAACAAACAAGAATGAAGGTAAAATATAGGGTTAAAAAGTTCCGATTATTTAGTTTCACCGGAAAGTATATGATGAAATTAATACAAACGCGAAATATACGGATAAAAAATAAAAACAAAAAGTTCTTCTTCTTCATTTACGTGCCATGAACTGCAACAAAGGCCATAGGCACGGAAAGTTAGGATTCTATAGTTGTGATAGAAGGTTAGTTGAGATAAGCGAATAATTTCTTTATATTTACTTCATTGTTCCTCTTAGGGAGTTCTTTCAAGGTAGACGGAAGGAAAAACGTGGTGCGAGTGTGATTATATTTTATGGCAGTCTAATAGAATGTGTTGGACGGAGAGAACTGAGGAACAACAGGTTTCACATAGAGGTGGTAAGGATTTGTTCAAGAGGAATTGGTGAGTAATCCGTGTATGGCCATTGCGCAGTCGACACAGTGCTACTTCCCCTCCTTTCTGCTTGGCCGGAGCGACGATTGCCACAAGTCAGTGTCCTCTTTGATGGAACGAAGCTTATTCGATACTGGGATATGTTGAGCCACGAGTCGAACTATTCCTTTGATAGGCTACTGGTTATTTCCTGAACAGCGTCGTTGGCAGGTATTCGGTTGTTTGCTACCGGAAAGAAAAGTTGATAGTAACGCACTAATAAAATCAGCAACATCAATCAGCGAGCCATAATAAGAAAACTGCACACTTAGAAAAAATAGTCTCGGAACATCGGGACTAACAGCAGAAACTGAGTATGGTGATTATACAAGTAAATAATAAAAAAAAAAAAAAAACAAAACTAATAAAAACTTAAGAATGCAATCAAATTCACTCATACCGGCAAAATAATTAGAAAAAAAAACCAATGAATAACACAACAATGAACCACGGAGGTAACACTTTGAATTAAATTTAAAAACGTGATAGACAAAGAAGTTCACAAATTGCGATGATGGCAAATAAAGTCCACGAATAATTAAAAATATGACATAAAAATCCTCGGAAAAAGATAAAAACACAGCTCTACAATCAATTATTAAGGAACAATTAAATTAATACACACAGAAGATAAATATTAAGCTAATTTTAACGTGATTTTCTGCAAGAAAAAAAAAAAAAAAGATCGCAAACTTCGACTGAATAATCAAAAAAATTAAATGTATAATTTTTGATTCAAATATAATTTTACAGCCAACCAGTAATGAAATATCCATAGAATTAAATCTGTGACCATCAGTGAGCAATAAAAAAAAAAAAAACTTAAAGGTTTAAAATATCCCCATCCAAAAATAGTATTCACAACACATATTAAAAATAAAACGGAACACATGTAAAGTACCGAAACAGAAACAAAACGGAGAATAAAAAAACAAAATCAGGACATAATTAAAATTAAGTAAAAGAACGTAAGAATGCGGAAAAAAATTAAAGAGCCAATATATAGATCGCGCAGGTAAATAAAGAAAACAAAAAAAAAAAAAAGAAAGAAACTTAGATTTGAAAAGTAAAATATAAACAATTACGAATTATTTAACATATCAAAAAAAAAAAAAAACTAAAAAGTAACAAGGGAAAAAATAAATAAAAACTACACACACAACATTCTGGGTGTAATTAAATAATATATAGACGAAAAGAACGTAACACAGAATAAATTTTTAAAATTCCGACTCTTTAACTGTCAGCGAATATTTTAAATTTCTTATAATATTATAAAGATCGCGGGGTTCGCGACTACAAAAACATTGCAACTACGTGCGAAAATTCGAAGAAAAGTAATACAACACGGACATGTGGGAAGAATAAATTAAGAATAATTTGAATTAGGAAAAAATCGCAGGAACAAATTATTTGAACCAGTTAAAATCTTTATTAAACAGACGAAAATAACAGACGATACATTATTTAAAGCTGATTATTTTTTAATTAATAACAAATATTTTAAATTCATCGTAATATTATTAAGATTGCAAAAAGAATAAAAAAGAAAAAAGAAAAAAAAAAAGATCGCGCTTAGATAAATTACATCATTTGCACAGAAAATGAAAAAATCAACACTGGAAGACGACGACAAAGTAGACGTATATTGCCAATTAAACCAGTTTCGATAAATAACTATTTCAATTTTACGTTTACGAATATTATAAAAACTTTGTTTACACTTATTCGTTATTAAAATAAATGTAATATTTTCAATATTTTGTTTCAATTTTACATATATTATAAATGCTTTTACCATATTTATTCGTTGTTAAATTAGATGTAATATTTTTAATATTTCATTTTTGTAATTCGATAAAAGTTTAATTTCTTTTGACGTATATTTATTTTACCGAATTAATTATAAGCTTTTAAAAAAAATGGGTTGAAAATTTTAGGGGGTCCCTCACTATTTTGAGCCCGGGGTCCTTGTAAACGTAAAAGCCGGTACTGCGTATGCGTCTAAGAAGAATGCATTCACCTCTATCAGCAAACGTGCTTTAGATAGTAATTTCATTTAAATTTCAGTCACGAAAAGCCACAAATCTACATCAGCATAGCAAAACTAAATCTGCCCCGCACACATTGGACACACTTTAATTTTGTACAACGTTCGGTGATTGAACTAAGAATACCACATGATATCACTATTACAGCGCCATCAGGTGGGGTGGTGGCAGGTTGGAAAGAGTTATTTATGTTTATATTTTAATAATTTATTCCGATCTGTCCTTCTGTCGTATGGGGGTAAACTATTGAAATTTAGTTTTATTATTTTTTGAGATTATTACGCTCGCAGTTATGATTGATCTGTGAATTCTTACATTTATATTTTAGTCTACATTTATTTATTTGATTCACCGAAAAACAGTAAAATATTTCATTATAAAAATATACAATTTTTTAAGTGCAACGGTTACAACACAATCCTGCGTTGAAATCGGCAATGCTGTATTTTACAAAATTACGGTCCCCAACGTATGCGACAAATTTAGTCTTGCATCGGTATATTACCGGAAGTAAAATTTGTTCGGCTTCCGACTGGAGCAGAGTTGTACACACGTGTTAGCCTTTAAGTTATTCACTACTCTGAGAACCTGATTCCCATCAAAACCGGTCCGATTTGTTTTTAGACTGGGTACGCACGAGCAGGGCGTTAACGCAGCGTTATCGCTTAGTCAACGCCAAACTGTAGCATACAACAAGAGTGATGGAATATCGGTGTTAACGAGTTTATGAAAGAGACAATCCACCGCACGAATAACAGACGTGTAGATAAAGAATGCTTTATTTTTCGTATTTGGTTCGTATCTATACGTCAATAAGGGGAAAAGGGTTTTTGGGTACATCCAGTTAGGTTAGCACTCGATTTCTGAAGGGTGCATTCTTTGTTTTTCTTCTAAATAATGAAAGAGGGAGAAAGATGATACATTATTTAATTAAAGCGCAAACTACTTACAGGATATTACCTAAAAATCAGCATGTTGCAAATAAAAAGAGAATGGGAAAAAAACGAGAAACAAAATTCCGAATACCACCAACGCCCGTACGCACAATAAAATTTAAAATACGATAAAATATGCAAATTATATGCAAAAACGATTCTGTGAATAAAAAAAGTTATACGCAACATCGAAAAATTCGTTAATTATTCGGATGTTATGTATGTGTGCACGCACGCAAACGCACTGTACAGTTACAGGTGTATATAAAATAAGCTATTTTCACGGTCGTCTATTCGCGCTGTGATTGATTTAAAAATTTGAAAATTACGAAATAATGAAAAATCGAGTTTATTTGAACATGAAATTTATTTGAAAATTTCAATTTTGTTTTTTTACAACTTGCTTACAAAGTAAAGTTTTTTTAGTCTAAACTGTCGGGCCAGTAGCGAACGTAGCAAGCTGATGGTATCGAAAGCGTAGAATAATCTTTGCAAAAATGGTGGGCTGAATAACATTTTGTTTCGACTGCGTATTGTTTCTCGCGGTTTACTCTTTTTGATTTTTCGATATTAAATTATCGCATTACAAATGTCCGAGGAAAACAGATTAAAATGCCTGTTTTATTTGAACTCGGAAATATTTCGAAATAATGATAAAAAAGCCTCGCTCTTTCAGAAACAATCTCATCTTTTTTAAAAAGATGTAAATGAAGAAATTTTACAAATATCGAAAATATAATATGTAGAAACTGAGAAATAAACAAAATACACGCAAAACTCATGTGCAACTTGCAAATTATATGCAAAAATGTGTCATGGATTTAGGTTAGAAACTCACCGCAAAACCCTGTTCGTACGCTGATAACTTTTATCTGCTCCTTGTACGAGAAATTATTCCGGAAGTCGGTTAAAAATTTTTCGCTCAACAGATTCGTAAGGCCGATATTGCAACTGATCTTAAAACTTTTACGGAAAGATTGCGGACATTATCAGCGGAAGTTTTCTTCTCATTAATAGAGAACTTTAAATAATTAAACAGCTAGATAATTAAGAGTTCTAAAAGTGTTCATATACACGTGTACGTATTATCATCATTAGCACGTGATATTGAGCGGTCAAATTGCGCCGTCCATCAAGGCGAACAATCTACACACAGTTCGGAAAGGAACAGCCAGCGGGTTTGCGGGCCATATCTATCCTTTTCCATTTGGTAGGGCAACGTCCGCGGCCTATTTTTCTATTCACTTTGCTACTCAATGAGCAGAAGGCAGTCCACGTTACATATACACTTCTCCCTGTCGACTTACAGCATCAGATTAATATTAATGGCATCCGAATACCACAGCCTAGATCGGCGAAGTATCTTCTCGATTCGCGCCTCACGTGGAAAACACATATCGAGCACAAAAAGTTACAACTAAAGCGCAAGCTTAGTCAGATGTACTGGCTAATTGGCAGAAAATCGTCACTTAGTCTACATAACAAACGTCTTCTATATCAAACGATCCTGCGTCCAATTTGGACATATGGAATCCAGTTATGGGGATGTACTTCTCGATCGAACAGAAGGATCATCCAACGCCGACAGAATATAACTCTTCGCGCAAATAACGAACGCTTGTTGGTATCAGCGTAACGAGGATATTCATCGTGATCTCGATGTGAAGCTAGTTGACGACGTCATTCATGATTTTGCCATCGAACACATGATCACATAAATATAGAGGCCATTGAACTGCTTAATACCAATAACGATATTAGGCGCCTCAAGAGCAAATATCCTCTAGATTTGGTTATATAATTATTTTTATATCACTTAATTAATAGTAATATTGTTGTTAAATATTAGTGAGAACTAGTCATTGGACTAGTTTCACAACATGTTATGTACTAGTTAGTTTACAAATATTGATTATTTAAGTAGAAACTTAAGATTTCAATAGTTTAGGTCACACCATTAAGGGGTGGTCTATTAAAAAAAAAAAAAAAAAAAAAAACTTTGCTACTACGGTTCCTACGGTGCCCAAGAAATCGTAGAATTCTCTCGAATACCGCGGGCTCCTATTTACGCCGACTTCCTTTAGGACCGAGATAGTTGTTTTCTTTTCTAGCGTTGCTATCGGTCGAGCTAAATAATTCCAACCGCATCATTCGCGCGGTACTGCTTAAAGACTAATCGGTTGAATTAAAATTACCTAATTATCGTCGACGTCTCTATACTATATACCTGTTAATTGAAATCGTTAATCGCATAATTCGTAATTTTTGAACAATACGAATAGAAAGGTGTAGGAAAGAACAGTTTTCGCGGAGAAAGATTTCTGCGGATGTGCCAACTGGCAGCGAACCGTTTGCAACGATGATGCACAATCTGAATTCCTGTCCATGGTTCCCTCCGGATTTTGGCAAAATCCCCGCCTACTGTTTACCGTCCGAACAACCGTTAGACACTGTATCGCGCTTTCAATTTACAAGATTGTATCCAATCGGATTTTCTAACGGTGGCCTTCAGCCAATCCAACCTGAAGCTGAATCAAGCCAGCGTAATTATATCCGACAAAAAGCGTTACTGTAGATTTAACAATCAAAAATACGACGAAGCGATCATACCAAATTCGAATTTTCCAAGAACGGTACAAACAGTTTTTTTTGTTGTTTTTTTTTTTTTTTTTTTTTTTTTTTTTTGTACAGAACTTCTGAAGAGGGAAATGTAATTAGAACTGTACGCAATCAAAAATAGCAAACAGAAAGGATAAAATTATAACAAAAGGAGTAGTAAAGGACGGGATCAGGAGCGCGCTGCAAGGAGCAAGTTTATTAGTGAAAGTGGTTTAATCTGATTTCGCCTAATTCGCATTTCGATTAGATTTATGATTTTGTTTATTCAGCAATTTAAGAAAAAAAAAAGAAAACAGGCAAGTCTACGGATGATTTCGTACTGGTAACAATGCGTTCATAATTGTTGTGAAATTCAGACTGAAATCTAAAAGGCAATTCTGAATTGCTGCCGTCTTTATGGAAATAATGAAAGACTAAACGCTGTCTATTTTTCGTGCTGTTTGATTCGGCGGTTAAAGTTTTTTTCTTTCTTTTTGGAAAACAATTTAATAGCCGTATGAAAAAGAACAGTGAAAAAATACCGTTAAAAACATTTAATGGGAACATACGAAAGAACGACTCCAATAACGACCAAAGCTGTGTTCTTGAGATTCCAATTATTTTATCAGTATATAGGAGAAGCCTTATTGATATTTAGTGCATGATATATGTACATTAAAATACGGAGTTCCAGAACAAAAGAAAAAGGAAAATACTTTATGTAATGAACAAATGGATTTATTACGAATTGAAAGCAATGTACATGCATGCTGCGCTTTATCTAAATTCTTTTTTTTCTTTTTCTTTTTTTATGGGTTTGCCTATAAGGACATTGACCCAAGAATAAAGGAAAAAAAGTTGCAAGAGTCTCAGATCTTCATACGATCAGAGATAGCCGAAAAAAAGAATCAAGAGCTTGGACAACAGAAGGAGAAGGAAAGGAGAGATGGGAATACCGATTTGTAAAAGGGAAGACTAGAAAGAAGCTTGTTCAGTTACAAAAAACGAACAACCGAACATTATGTGATCGGGATCGAAATAAATTGGATGTTAGAGGGGTGCAATGGACAATGAGGAGACGGCACAAGAGAGTAACGAGATAAAACGTAGACGTCAAATTGCAAAGAGGTTGGAGCAACGCATAGAAGGAAAGTCAAGAAACCACAGGAAGCGAGGAAACGAGGGCTGAATAGACAAAAAAAAAAAAAGGAATCCGGGTTAGAGAATGAGGAGACGTAAGAGTTAAACCATAGTTTGGAATGAGCAGCTCCAGACAGAAAAGTAATATTGGAAGATGAGGAGAGAACAGGAAAAAACCTACCGGAACAGGTAATAACCAAGCGAATGAGTCAACTGACTCATTACCCTCGATTCACCGGCATGACCAGGGATCCAAAAGAAATCCGTTCAGATAAAGTGAGAAAATCACGAATCAAGGAGCGAATAAGAAGAATAGCGTAGTCGGTTGAGTGAGAAGGGAGAGAAGGTGCGATAGTTTTCCGACAGAATAAGTATATTGCGAAAGACAATTGAGAATTTAATAAAAAAAAATAACAAATAGATAATTTTTTTTCTATTTCCCTTTTCCTTTTTTGGAAGGGGGAGTAGGAATTTATTTTTAATATTCATTTCTTCAATTGGAAAAAAAAAATAGAAAGCGCGTTTGAAAAATTAAAAAATGAAAAGTTAACGTGGATTTATTAAGTATAACTTAATAATTTAATCGTATATTTCATTTTTTTTTTTTTGCAAATAATCTTTAATTTTTAATTATTGTCGTTTTCATTTTGTTTGGATTAAAAAAACTGTTGTTTTAAGTTTATTTATAATTTTTATAAAGAAATTAAAAATTACATCATTTGTTATTAGAGAAAATAATTTACTAATTACTTTAAGCAATTTAAAGTGTAACGATTAATGCACAATTGCACAGTGTTTACTGTTAAAAAAAAAGGGAAATTGTGATAATGTAAATTTAAATTTTTATCACATTATATCGTAAGGTCGAACGTATAAGTGAAAAAAAAAAAAACGGAAGTAAAACAAAATTTCAGTTATAACAAGAACTAAGTAAAATTATAATTAGAGGCAGTGAATAAAATTGTAAAACAAAACAAATCGGAAGGTGTAGAAAATTTACAGCAGAATCGTATGAATAACAAGTTCAGTCAAGCATGATGTTTCATGCGCTGCGGATTCCGTATGTCAAGTCAACGATAACTGTAATATTTATATTCGCATAATGTACTAGATTCAAAACAAATCTGATTTTTCGCGCCGTAAAAAGATGGAGAGGCAGTAAATTTTTGTGATTTGTTGAAATTGTCACTAACTTCAAAAATTTAGTTAAGAAAATGAAATACGGTTTCGTTGCTGACATCGATCTTTACATCCCGGGAAAAAAAAAAAAAAAAACATGTTTTCAGAAAATTTCAAGCTTTCGGCGCGCCGAAGGCTCAATCTTAAAGTTGGAAAGAAAAGTATATACAGGGATGCGCATATTTTTAACCTTGTTCCCAAATTTTTAGCTAAAATACTCGCGGCACTAACTATGGAGGTGACATAATTTTTTCGCCCCTTTTTTGAACTTTCCATCAACTTCGAAAGTTTCGTTAAGGAAATGAAATACCGTTTCGTTCCTGACAAATAGAGAGATCCTTTCCAACCATATAATATCGCATGGCTGGAAAAAAAATATTTCCTTTTTTTAATTTCGAGCCTCTGTTCCGCAGGGTAGCCTCCTTGGCCCGATTCTATACTCCATCTATACGGCTGACCTTCCTGTATCAAATCAGACAATTCTGGCCACATTTGCTGATGATATAGCAATACTGTCCTCAGATACTAATTGTACATATGCGAATAATGCAGTTCAGGACCATTTAAACAGGATAATGATCTGGGCCAAAAAATGGGGAATTAAATTTAGTGAGGAAAAATGTCAGCACATAACCTTCACGAACAGATACGTTACATGCCCTAAATTACAAATAAACAATGTAGAGCTCAAACAGGTAGACACAGTCAAGTATCTAGGCATGTACCTTGACCGTCGCCTTACGTGGCGCTTCCACGTTGCACAAATACGGAGAAAGCTAATCGCACACACTAAAAAGCTATCCTCGCTGATAGGCAATAAATCTGAATTAAGTATAAGGTTAAAAAGATCTATCTACTTGATGGTTATAGCTCCGGGGTGGAGTTATGGCCTAGAACTATATGGAAATACAAGTAGAAGCAACCTTGCTCGTATTCAGAGTCAACAGTCCATTATCCTCCGAGGGATTGCAGCAGCACCAAAATATGTTTCAAACCTAACTCTCCATCGAGATCTGCATGTTCCTTTTGTTAAATCAGTTCATACTCAACAGTACAGCAAATTTTTTGAAAATCTAAATCTACATCCCAATCCTAAAGTTAGTAGCATGTTTATAAATACTCTTCCGGGTAATCCGAGAAGAAGGTTAAAGAGAAGGAAGTGGTGTCGTGACGCTCTTCCCATAACTTGAGTGCATTTAGTTTTAAATACGTTAGCATCAGTTATTATGACTCGAAACTTTTATCAAGTATTTACTTCACCGGACTCTGTTGTCCGACCAAACAGCAACGGTTACTATGGGATCCAGGTCATCTGACCCAAATAAACATGACATGTATGGGTCACTCTTAACTTAGTGATTGCCATGGTGTTCGAGTTTTTATCAGATATCATAAGAAGTAGACTTGCTACGTATGGATAACGTTCTACAATAAACTTGACATGTATGGGTCACTCTTAACATAGTGATTGCCATGGTGTTCGAGTTTTGTCAGATATCATAAGAAGTAGACTTGCTACGTATGGATAACGTTCCATAAGGCGATTGTTGTGGTGCTCGCACTCTTGCACACGAAATGCGTGCCGAGCTTTTATGAAATACACTAAATAGCACTGTTATCATGACGATTGTGCTCTAAATATTACATTGTACACGCTGCTGTACTAATCTCATGTTGTTTTCTCTTAAAATCCATCCCATTCGCTTTTTATATCCTAAGGGCCATATGGTCAAAATTGTGCTGTACTACTTATGTCGCTTTTCGTCCTTCTCTAGACTTTGTATCCCTTTTTATAAGTTGTAGTGAACTATTATAAGCCAAACCCCTCACTGGAGGGCTTTGGATTGGTCACATTTCTATCATCATAATACATATATTAAAATTAATATTGGCGCTGTTTGTGGTCCCTCGACTGGTACAGTGGAAAAAAAAAAAAAAAAAAAAAATTCGAGTTTAGTGCGCGCCGAAGACCTAAACGTAAAGTTGTAAGCTCTCGGCTATAGTTTTCGTATAAAACGTTGGTCCTTTGTGCATATGCTTGAGATATGTTTCAGTTTCTTCAACTGTTTTACTCAGCCTGTTACTTACATGAACATGCTTTCTTTCCGGTTTTTGGCTAAAAGGGAAGACCGGTTAAATAATTTTTAACCGTTATTTTTTGATTTTATGAAAGAGCTTTTGCGTTTTGTTCTATATTTTGCATTACACTTTTAGAGGAGGTATTTAGCGCGATGAGTTATGAATTTTCTAAGGGTGATTTTTCAGCTCGTTTTAAATTCCATTTTATTATGTATTCTTGACTTTTCTTTTGGGAGGTTTTTTATCGCCCAGAGTAATAGATTATCTTGAAGTTATCGTTTTAAAGATAATTTTAATTGTAATTTATGATCTAATTTTCAAGTTTATAGGTCAAACCGTTTTCGTGAACCATTGCGTATTTTAATTGAATATTTTTGTCGCTCCTGAACCATCTTATTAGGATTTCATACATTATATGTGTACGGGGGGAATCTTAAAAAAAAAAGGAAAATGAAGAATTAAAAAAGAAAATAAATCGAGTTAACTCGAACATTGAAAAAGCTGTTAGAAATAACTTAGCAGAGAGATTAAGTAAACAACTCAGTAACCGAATAAACGAATTAGAAAACGAGAGTGGTCTAACGGAGAAAGAAGGGGAAAGTGTTAATTTTAACAGTAATCGCTAAAACTGGAATAGAATTAACGGTAGAAGAAAAACGTGGGCTATTTAGAAAAACCCGAAATAAACCGAGACCAATGATATTGTTAATATCGGACATTTCGGAGAAGGTCAAGTTTATTAAAAAACTGGAAAGCAAAAATAACAGATATCGAGATAATAAACGAAAATGTGCCTGTCTATAGGAAAAACAGTTACTCTACAACGCAAAAAAACAGCAAAGGAACTAAATTATAATTATGTATAATTCCGAAGTGGTTCGGTTTATTGCAAAAAAAAAAGAACAGAAATCGAATGCAGAATTAAAACTGATATTATATATACCGGGTATACCGCGATAAAATCTCTGTTATTTTTATTAAATTTATAATTCGCACAAACCGTAAATATTAGATGTTAATAAAATAATTATATATAGAATGGGAAAACACAGATAATAAAGTTCCGTTTAGTTAAAAAAAAAAAAAAAAGTAGAAAAATGCTTATTTCAAGTGAATACAGTATTAGCTCCGAAATACTGAATTAAATGGATTTGACAGTAACCTATTTTTAATTAAATTCACTTTTTCATTCATCCTTAGTTTAGATTTGGCACTGTTTGATAATTGAACAATGTCCGATAACGATCTTTTTAATGAAAAATGAAAAATTAATGGATGGCTAAAACTGGGTTTATTCAATCTTTTTATTTTATAAATGATATGCATTCATTATTAAACACTCTAAAGTGATTCAGAATTTTTGTTTCATAAATAATAATTTACAAGAACATTCAGGATATCGAAGAACAGTTTCTTTTAGTGTAATGTACACAAGACTGACCCGAAACCATAATTGCGGATAGTAGGCTAATATATACCAGTTAGTGCATTCATGTGGTGATAAACAGCACGTAAATTTGAAATCGGAATTGGAGTTATTTTTAATCGGGAAATTTTGAACTAGACTTTTTCCTACGCTACCTGATCAAGCAATGGCAATATTACGGGGCCGTGCGTCCAAAAATCGTACGTGTGCACTTTTTAACTATGCTATTTGTCAATCGCTTTTTTACCACCTCTTTTTTTTTTTTTTTTTTTTTTTTGTTTCCTGGGAAACACATCCGTGTTACCAAGTTAATTTCTTGCAATCAGGGCCGTATCTAGACTAAAATTTTGGGAGTGGTTACGAAAATATTTTTATAAATATATATATATATATATATATGTTTAAGGTTAACGTTGTTTAAAATAATCCCAATTAGCCCTACTGAAGTCAAGATAGGATATACATTTGATACATATTGTCGATTATCAGTAATAGCAGTGTAGATGGGATTGTGGTCCGAGGATAGACAGTTTAGAGAGATGGGAGAAGTCATACTTAAGTTTTTTACGACAGCAATGTCTAAGTCTCTCGGCCTTAACTGAAGCATCGATGGGAAATACATTGGTTCTCTAGGAGCAAGAATTTGTAGGTTTTCGCGTATGGATAATTGATATAACATATTACCAGCTGCATTATTGGAAAAACAGTTACAGATTTTGTTTTTACAATTGAGATCAACGATTAGAAGTACATAATAAAAGGATATCGTTATAGAAATTATGCATTGAATTAGATGGCTTGTGAACAGCATAAATAAACATGCCGTTGCGAGCTTTAGAATTTTAGGATGCGCTATTATAGACTTGAATTCAGAAAGCTTGTAAACAACCTGATGGTGCCAAGTAAACAGTATTATGCTTTATTCTTTTGTCAGTTAATATGGCGACTCCTTCACTCCTACGAGAAATGTCATTCCTGTACATATGATAACCGGGAAATGCAATTTTACAGGTAATATCCAGTCTGGTCTCTGATAAGGCAGCTACGTGTATTTCGTTCGAAATTAGGAAATTATGAAGTTCGTTATACTTATCAGCTGTAGAATAACAGTTTCAGATAATTCTATATTTAAGTTCCATATATCATTCATGGCAGTAGTTTCAATACATGTTTCAAAAATAATATAATCAGCTTAGATATAATATCGTTATTTGCATTAACTTTAAGTTTATTACTGATTGTTTGAATAACCTTTAACATTTTTGTCAGATTGAATTCTTTTAGGAATGAGAGTATAGAAAAAAGAGAAGAATTATCTGATCTGGTATTAATGCTAGCCATCTGAGCATAAGTAATACGATCTTGCCGCCGATTTTTAGACAGATCAGTAGTAGAGTTATACGTCATGAAGGGGTTACCTATATTTAGGAATCAGTTATTCTTCTGCTCGGACGCAGCTGAAGCAGACACTGAACAGTCGCCGGAATTAGCAGCATGAGATCCCTCGCAATTGGCCCACTTAGGCGTATTTAACTTTTTACAAGGTTCATTAGGGTGGTACAGGCCACATAGAACACATCTTGGCTGAAGATTACGATTTTGAGATACATGTCCAAATTTTTGACAATTATAACATTGTACTAAAATACTTTTACGAACATATTTTATTTATCCCAGTGAATAACGCAGTGAAATAAGTGTTTAATTTTTAATATATCCGTAATTTTGGTACCCCAGCAGGGAAGGTAACTAAAAATATCGGTAGTAAGGTAGGCTGATTAGAAAGGTTCTGTTTATTGGTAAATTGTCTGACTCAAGGTTGCAAATCGTTTTTAATTCGCTCACAATCTCAGCTACTGCGAATGAGGGAGGAAACCGTTTTAGCACCATTTTTAGCTGCTTAGCCATGAGTACCTCAGTTATATGAACACCTCATGGTTAAAGGAAAAAACAAAATGGTAAAATTAAAACCGATAAATTAACAGAGGAAACTAACACACTTGAATACTCGAATGCCGTGATAACTATAACTCGGATAAATTTTTTGATCTGGTGCACCTCCACAGGAACACAAATTTCGGAAGTAGGCAAAAACGATACAAATAAGTTTGAAATTTTTCGTTGCGTTCAGTAAGAAATTGCATTATCTGGAATATGAGACTTTCACCTTCCCGTTGAACTGAAATTCTAGTCATTCTGTATTTCAACTATTCTATTATTTCTATTATTTAAATCCACGGCTGTATCGTCGCCGTCAGGTGTAACTGTTTACAAGAAATAATTTTATGTTGTAGTTCGGAATGCAGTGGCAGCTGTACTATTATAATTCGTAACGCTTTAATAGGACCATCCGTTACTCGAAGAATAAATAACAGAAATTCCCTTTGAATTTTCACTAGCAGCTTCTGTACACTTTTACCTTTTAAAACTTCTTCGAAAATGAATAAGAAATACGTGAATAATGGAAAACAACCCCGGCATTTTGTACACAATAAGACACGGGGACTGGTGTTCAACCCGAAAGGTCGTACAGAAATGGAATGAAATTTGTTTAAAACAACTGCTGCTATACTTGGCACGTGAAGTGCAAATTGAAACTATAACGGCGGTCCAATATGACAGTTAAATACTTCAGTGAATCAACGATGTTAATTTTGCGAAATTTGGTATTGAGCTTTACGTTTCCTATAGATGAATAACAGTTTAATTTTCGTCAAATTCCGGAAGAAATTTTTTTTCACATAGATTAAAATATTGTTAATTGCAATTTTGAAAAAAAGTTTTTAAATTAACTGTCGCGGTGGCTACAAGTGACCACAAATGCCAGATCGTCCTGCATAAAAATGCTGGTTACAGCATTAGAGAACTCCATTAAGTCTGCAATGTACAAGTTCTGAAGTACTGGACCCAGAATCGATCCTTACGAACAACATAACACTTTTCGAATACATGTTTTCCATTATTGCCAATAAATTGAACAGTTCTGGTTTCTAAGTATATTTGCCTTATTACTGAGATAATTCTATTATCAAGGTTAATATTTAATTTTAGGAAATAAAATCGGCTATGAATAATTGTCGAAGGCGCCTTTAATATCTAAAGTCAGTAGACTGGTTGCAGTCTTTTTATGCAGCGCATTTTTAATCTGTTCTGATAACTCACCGAATTAAGTCGCTGTGAATTAAAACGAAATTGACCATCGGGGCAAAATAATAGACGATTCAACGAAATATATTCAAAAACTTTGGGTAATGCGCTTAACAGAACAACTGGTCTGTATAAAGACGGAGCACTTGGAAATGCGCCTGAGTTTTAATATTAATACACTGTCTTCTCATGCAGTAATGCTTATGAGCTCTGTAGTAAATTTGGATTTTGGAAATTTAAGATTTTTAAACATTTATTTGTCAGCTGATCTAAGCCAGGAACTTTGTTTCTAGTCCGGCATAAAATATCCTTGATTTTATGTATAATTGAAGCTGAAGTCGCCAAGGCTGGATTTTTAATATTCCTACAGTTTATATGGAAAGGTTTCTTCAACTCCCATTCCATTCGAGTGTGCGTGATTAAAGAAATAATCAAAAGGGTACCCGAACCTTTGATATTCATTATCAAAGGTTTTTTGATTGTATTTGTCTAATAAATAAGGAGGAATCTAGAATGTATTCACAATTGTCGAAGAATTTCGTTCAATCATAATGTTGAATTAACTCTGTAACTGATACATATTGCTCTGTAATTTGTGTGTAAACATTAGAAATATCTGGAATTTTCTGTAGAATGAGGTAAGATTCTAGTAATTAGTGAGCTGTATAAAGGAAACACATTTTCTAAGTAAATCTACATATCTCAAAATGAAATTCGCGGCATGCAGCAATCAGTAGAAAGCGGAGGAGAGAATTGAAGACTAGATTTTTTTTTTTTTTAAGTTTTAACATCTTGACTTGAAGAAGAACTCTTGGGTTTCATTACCTACTTTGCTTGCGCATATCCACGTAAATAAACCCAATACTTCTTTTTTATTTTAATTTTTTTGAACGTTGGCGACCATCGAAATTCAGATTATATCTATGCAATAATAAATATACAGCGAACTTAAGGGTGCGTGATATTCTGTAGAAAATTTCGTAGAATTTTTCGATATCGCATATTTTAAGCGGTCATTTCTGTATCTGAAAAGCTAACTCTGAACAAATGAGCGGTGACGTCGTAATCTCCAGAAATGGAAGTGGTGATTTTGTAAAGAGATAGACTGATGTTAAAGTACCATTTCGTACTGATGTTAAAGTACCATTTCGTCGAGAAACGGGATTTAAATAAAAGTCGCTCTCGCTTTATATCGATGAAGAATGATCCATCTCGAGTACACTACATTTCTGATCTTTCTTCGCAAATCGTTAAAATTTATGTACATCATATTCTGTTAATTGAACCTGTGTTTTGGCCACTTGATTGAACGGTTCGTTCAAAATAAACTTCAACACGTCCTGAAATCTGGCAGAAATCGACGAAGCTTCTATATTACAGATGAGTTCTTGGGAGTAACTATGTGGATCAGAAACGTATTCTGCCTGTACGTGAAACGAAAGTAAGGAGGCTACTGTAGAAGTCGGACGTAATAAGCATATTTCCATCGAAACCGGACGAAGGAACTGTAAGTTTTGATTTTAAAAGTTTCAGTTGTAAAAATCGAGCACCTCGACAGTATTCTAATGATATTCTCGCTGGGAATCACTGAACCAACGTAGCCGTTGATATTACCTTCAAAAAACTATCAGTATATAAGGAGACGGGATGTGACACCGAACAAGATTAAGGTTAACACACTCGTATAGCGAGGTTTGCAGGCTAGAGAAAGAACAATTGGGAATTCAGAGAAGATTGTAGCCGCATCAGAAATTACAATAAATTAGACGGAAATAAACACAATTTAGTTGAAAGGGGAGTAAAGAGGTGGCGACTATTTTTGTTCCACCAAGTGATGTTAGCTAATGCGTTTTTCTCTCGTTGTGTAAGACCGGTTTTAAAAATTTTTTTTTTGCAATTTGTTGATTTTCCTCATTTCTGTAATTTTCGCCTCACCGCAAATTCCGATTCCTTATTTAATTTCGGGACATTATTACAGCTTCGAAATATTAGGCTTTTGTATGTCATACTTTGTTTAAATTTATATATAGTGCAGGAATATAGTTTACCTGACTTTTCCCGCAATATTGTCAATATGGTTTCACCATGTTAAACCTAAAGTTATCCCAAGATATTTAAATTCATTCGCATTTTCTAACTTTTCACAACCACATATTTCCTTACTATGTAAACACTTTGTATTGTGTAAAATTAATTTGGGGACGAACGTTCTAAACCGGCTTGGCGTTCTTATATGCATTACTTTTGTTTAATTTCAGCGTTAATTAATAAATTTTTGTCACGACTTGCATACATTATTGAGATCTTCTTGTGAACATTTTTTCATCACTTCATCCCGAATGTAGATTAAACCGGAGACAAATGCAAATTTGAAAAGAATATAATAGACGCAATTCGCCATCAACGAATAAACGAAGCAGAACGCGGTTCACTTTATTTTTACATAATTAAGAATAAAAGTACAGGTAAAGATTGAACTGAAAAAACAATCGAGACGTCTTAATTGCGACAGTTGTACGTTTAATCAGTTTGCTTAATTTTAAAGGAAACCGAAGTATACTGTTCGGCATCTTCGCGTGACTTTTTTCGTTACATTTTTGAGAGGAATTTTCTTCCTGCATCATGGTTGTTCACATCGGATTTTTGAGTAGTACGTAACATGATTTTTTCTTTGTTTTTTTCGATATTAAACGGTGTTGTAGCATAACTATTTAATTTTATTAACTTTTGTTTAATTTCGTCGCACGTTTATCTCTTCCTTACTTTTAATAGCTTGTACAAGTATAGTGTGTACAGATTTAATACTTTTATTTAATTTTATTTTCTCCAATATTCAAAGCAACTGATGAAATTATTAAAAATCAGTTTTTTTTCTCATTCAAAATGCAATGTTTTTCATAAAACTCCAAATGAAAATACGTGTTCGATAAATACACGGTTTCAAACGAAAAACGTAAGTTTCAAAGGTATTAACTAATAGTAACCATTCTTCTCAGAACGGAGAAAAAAGGAAAAGCGGTAAATTTAAGCGGTAGAGATTTAAGAGCACGTTGCGAAGAATCTCAAAATTCACAATCGGTTTGTATTTTCTCGGCTATTTATTAAATTATATCAGTCGTTTGTCTGTTTTCAGAATACTCAGGGAAGGATATTTATCAATTTTTGTTTGAATTTTTCGGCATTACTTTTAAAGGTAAAATAAGTTCTCCTAGCGAATTACTTTTTTTTTTCTTTTCGTTAATCAGACATTACCTCGGCGTGCACAACTGAACGGTGAAATTCAGCTTAACGTTTACAAATTTCAAAAATAAAATCTCGCCAATAAAGCGTTAATATTTTTTAACTTTTTAATTTTTTTTCCTTTATCTATTGCTTAGAAATTAAAATTAAAAATTTTTTCAATACTACAAATTAAAAAGTAGTCAGAAAACATCCGAATCAAATTAAATATATATATACATATGTATATAAAAAAGACACACATCTGATTAAAAGTCCATATCCTAGATAAGATCTGCAGATGAACAATGAAATAGAACGAGCTTCTAAAAGGATTGCTGAGCCAGGAGTAAACCTTAGAGCTCCAAAATATAGGCAAAGACACAGACTTTGAATTCGGTCAAGTTTGGAGATTTTGAGGCATTGGAATGTAAGGAAAAACATTAATTTAATTTCGAAAACGTCTTTCAATCTCCTTTTTTAATTAGCCCACTTTTACATATTCCTTTTCCAGAACTAGCGATTCTTTGTTCAAACAATCCCTATATCTCTTCGCCTATATTGGTTTTTTCCCTACATTTTTTCCTGGCAATTAATTTCCATATTTTTTCACAAACTTTTCAAACATTCTTCACCCCTCTGGGTTAATCTTCTTTCCCGTATCGTCCGTCGTTGTTAGTAAACTCAATTACACCCTCAGTTCTACATTCTCCTTTCACTCTTTTATTTTCAGCGATAAAAGTCAAAGAAATCGGAAGAGAAGTAAGCGTCCCCTTTACCAGACCACTTTATAATCATTCTGAATTCACTAGGTAGCATTGCTTCTATTCTATCTTCATCGCCGAACTCTTAGTTATTCTGTGTGTTACAGTTTATATCTCTTCTCTTAACTGTTCAAATAATTTTATCGTTTCTGATGCCAAAAGTGTGCTTCTGGCTGATACCTCGCCTCTTCCTCTTCCCTCAGTAAATCCAGTGTCATCCTTTTCGTTCAATCTTTAATCTTTAAATTATCTTATCCCGTCGTTCTATTTATATTGATTTCTTATGAGGATCTCTGGTCATGCAGGGATTCAATGAGCAAGCTGATTTGCTGGCCCGATCTTCCGCATATATCAGTATTGACTGATTATCGAATTTCCTGTTACTAATATTAATTTTCTTTCTAATAACTACCATTCTCGATATATTTATCGATTGATCAATCGTTTTACCTTCCTATTCAGTTTTCCCGCCTTAACGATCGTAGTACCATGATTATGGTCATCTCATTTTTTCATTTCTTACATTTGTCGTCTTCGTTCGGCCATAATTTGTTCCCCACAACTCTCTCTTCTTTTCGTCAATTTCACCTTGACGGTAGCAGTTTAATTTGCGCGAAGCTAATCACTTTTTCTCTGAATGTTCTGCTCTCTTTGCTGAATGTTCATGTTTCTACCTTTAGCCCTTAGGCTCGTCTCTCTTCCTACAGCCTATCATAATACATCCTTCGCTTCCTTCATCCTCCGTAGTTCCTGTTATTGCCTCTATCCTTATCTCAGTTCTTAACAGCATTATGATTTAGTTGTCTTCCATCAAGCACTTTGAATTTTAGTGCGGGTTAATGTTCTTAGTTAATGAGCCCAAGGGGGAAAAAAAGAAGTAAAAACCTCCATCTACGAAAGCTAGAATATGTGATCAGAATTAAACCAGCGTTTTTTCGACTTTCATAAATAATACGTTGCTAGCCTGAGTATTATCAACAAGCCAATAAATTTCGTAGACTTAAATTAAGCGGAATCTGGTGGCATAATTCTTTTTGATCTGCGAGTCTGCATCTTTACAGAAATTTCTGGTAGAGTCACTGTGAAACTTTTTAATTTTCTCTCCCGATAACTCTTTAATTACTTCCGTGGCGTAATCGCAAATTTATGTTATTCGAATACCACATTAAAAACCGGCCTTGTTGTTTTATTATTTTTGATTTTTTTTTTTTTTTTAATTTTACTTCTTTCGTTAAGTTTCAATAACTGTTGCATTTTTTTCTATTTTTATTTTAAATGTAGTTTTTCTTAACTTGCGCATCTCGAGGTCATACTAACAATCCGGATGAATAGCGAAATATTATGTCTTTTAATCGAGTAGTGACCCAATATAAATATTTGGGGGTAATAGTGGATCAACATTTAAGGTGGGACGAACGTATAATACATTGCAAAGAAAATTAAGGCAACATTACCAGCATTATACACACTTTAATAAAATATACAAAAAATAAAACATTAAAAAAATGGTGTATCATGCGCTAGTGGAATCGAGAATCAGATATGGAATTCAAGCATGGGGAATGGCTAGAAAAACATGCGTGGGGAAAATAAGTGAACTGCAAATAAAATGCTTGAAATTAATATCGGATCACAAATACGAGACGAAAGTGAAATAATACAAAAAGAAGACGTACTGAAGCTTAAAGGAATGTACTTATTCATAAAGATATGGGAATACATAATGACAGAGATGGAAATAGAATTGGAAGAAAGAATAAAAATAGAATACGGGCTGAGGGAAAACTATTTATATTTCGCCGTTAGCTAAAACAAAGATAAGGGGAAGAAAGATAAAAATACATTATAACGCAGTTGTTAAATAAAATGCCTAAAGAAATAATAGAGGAGGAAAAAATTGGGGTGAAAAAAGAAGAAAATAAAGGGAATGTTAAAAGAAAAGAGGGAAATATAGGAACAATAATAAGCATGAAATAAGAGAAGAGGGTACGGAAATATTAATAAACAAAAGTGAAAAAAGGGAAAGGGAAAGAGACGGAACAAAATAAATAAATAAAATAATAAGGAAATAAAAATAAAGAATAGATTAGTTATAGCTAAGTTAGAAATAAGGAAAAGTAGGATAAATTTACGTAATAAAATATTTGCGCGGCGATAAAATTGTATAGTATATAAGTAGTATAATGTAGGTAATTTAGATATAAGAAAACTCGTCGACAATAGCTTGACGAGGAAATGTATAAATATTAATAAATATCGATATATTTTCAAAAAAAAAATTGCAATTTGCGAATCTACAAGCATTAGTGAACAGTATGGGAGTTGATTTAGCAATTCGTCATTTTTAAACAAGTGCACCTTTATTATAAGCGGAAGTGACAGTTTGCGATTTGTGGCAGCGGAAATTAATATAAAGATAGTGCGGTTAATTAATCAGGTTAAGGACATAGTTGTTATTTCGATTAGGCATGATATCAGATGATTTTTTTTTTTTTTTTTTGGGTACACTAACGAAGAGCAACAGTCCAATCAACCAAGGAATCTAAATATTAGTTCAAAAGGAGCGTAACATATCAAATTTTAATCTGGTGCGAGATAGAATGGATGAAAGGCGCTAGAATAGGAACCACTGACCAGGAAGGAAATGAGAGAACATAAGAGTCATTGTACGAAGTAGGAAAACCAAGATCCGTAAGTTGAGAATAGAAGAGAGAACGTTCTGAAGAATGTGAGGAACATTCGAAGAAAACATGAAATGGAATTTTCCGGGTGAAGAGGACGCCGCGGGAAAGAGACGAAGGAAAAACGAAAAACTGACAAAGGAAGAAAGATATGACCGAAACGAAGACGACATATGGCAGTGATCAGGGGACGACAAAGAGAAAGAAACTTGTCAAACCAACTGGTCAGAGAAGGTAAAAACTGGACGGAGAGATAAAAGGAATTCGGATTGAAGAGAAGTGAAAAATAAATATCCTTCTATAATCTAAGATGAAACTCTCTGGAAATATGATTAATATTGTGAGCAGGAAATTTATGAAGAGGATGTCCATTGGAAGGTCCTGAGAGAGCCAAAGAATCAGCCACCTCATTACCCTCAATTCTAGCATGGCTAGAGATCCACAGTAGATCTTTTTGGATAGAACGGAACAGGAATAATTCGTAAATTAGATATTGTAAATAAGGAGAATGAAAGGTTCGAAAGATGGCAACGGTAAGGGAGAAGAAACCGCCTGCAAGACACTTTCAGAAGAGTCAGCTATTAAAAGAAATTTATCCGAGAAGAAAGAAAAGGAAAAGATAAAAAGAATTACATGAAATATGACAGCAGATTCAGCAGTAAATATAGAACAGCAGGAAGGAAGTTAAAGGATTCAGAGTGTAGTTATGAGAAGGAAAAACAAAGGCGGCACCAACCTCACCAGCCCTCTTAGATTCATTAGTAAAAATAACGGCATTAGTGGGATTTAAAGATGATCGGTGCGTTATCCAGGGTAAAAAAATGACTTTAAGGCGTGGCAACGTGTCATCGATTCAAGATAGAAGCAGAAGCATTCTAAAAAGTTTATGTTTAAGAGAGACGTAAAATTTATAAATGCCGGTTGCGAATATTGATTTTCTCAAAATCTGCTAACGAAATATTATAACTTGAAAGAAAAAAAAATAGGTATTTATTACATAATTTAATAAAAGCACAGGAATTGAAAATCAAAACTATCTGGAAACTCGGAGGAGGAGTTATCAGATATATTATGTTCTGGAAAAAACGTTTTGTCGAAACTAAAAAGAACTCGAACTGATCCAAAACTTTCATTACAAACTAAATCTGGACTTCTAAGTTTTCTAAAAATGACGACTGGAAAAATCGTTGGGACAGTGAGACATCCTCTCGTATTCCCGTAGATGCGCATCCATGGATCGAAGAGGCAGATCCTTTAAACATGTACCGAAAAAATATCATACACTCCTGATGCGCGATAACACAAATTGTAGCAGAGTTTAGAAAAAAAAGTAGCGGGGCGAATTTGTTTATACAGAAGCGAGCTTAAAATGAAATAAAATACTTTTTTACTCGAAAATGTCTAATTGAGATTTAGACTCTCACACTTGCTGGAAAACCGTTTAACCGTTTGTGTCGCACCGACCTGGAAGATTAATATTTGTATCTCCAGACCCTTAAATATATACCAAATGGTTCGTTATCGTAACTGTTATTCAATCTAGCATGTTATCTTCATGCTTTTATCTAATTTTTCTTGTCACCGACTTCCAAATAGAAGGATGTTATACGTTCGTCGCAATTTTTTTTTTCTTTTTATGTTTGTTTCGGCATAACTTATATTTATATGGCCGATTTTATTGATTCTTTGTCTACTAGCAAGTGTACCATTCAGACCATGTGAGTCCTAATGAAAATCGGTGAATATAAATTGAGTATTTGTCAAAAAACGTAAAAAAATGTGGCCACTTTAAATCATTTTTTTTCCTCATATTTTTTATTAGTATAACATAGGCGATTGATTTAAAATACTACTATTTGTCAAATTTTCATGGAAATGTAGTTTAAAATAAAGAAATTGATTTTTTTTTTCAGCATAAAATAGGGCGAGTAATGTGACAAAAAAGTTGATTTTTAGCAAGAAAAACATTCAAATATAATGCTAAAACTTGTAAAATAAAATGTTTTTTACAAAAAAAAAAAAATCCGACTTGGAGATTTATCATAAAAATTTAATAAAAATGCATTAAAAAGTAAAAGATAATTACTCCCGATAAGAAAATATATATCAGGGTGATGTAACTTAAGTTGACATTACCATAATTCTTATACAATATTAACTTTTTATCCGATGAAAAATATACTTCAGAGTGATATACCTTAAGGGGTGGTATTATGGTAATTCTTATGCAGCATTAACTATTTCGAGTCGGCGTCAAATTCATGTTAAAATAATAATTAAAAAAAAAACTGCATTAAATATTCATTAAATTGTTCCTAGATATTATAATATGAATTTGATGCCTACTGTAATTGAGGTATCAGTGTTGTATAAGAATTACCATAATATCACTACTTAAGGTATATCACTTCGTGAAATATATTTTTTATCGAATAATAAGTATTAATTATCTATAAGAATTATTACAATATCATTCTAAGTTATATCACTCTGATACATACCTTCTCCCACTATCTGATAATATCCGACTCCACGAGTGCACTATCAATTTCCCTCTTCCCCCTCCCTCTACAGACTTCATCATTCTTGAGGTTGCTGCACGTTCCCGCTTTTACTTTAAAAAAATCCCTAGTACTAATCTATTATCCTTAAGTAAGAAATTTCACTTTAAATTTTGGTCGGATATGTAGCCTTCCTCCTTCACCAATGACCGCTCCTTCTACCTCTCAATTTAACCTAACCATCCTGCTAATTCTTGGTTCTCAGAATTCCCTTCTCTTACACGTTCTGTTTTTGTCCCTTTTATTCGCCTACGCCTTCAATCACCCTCTACTGCCCTCTTCCGGCTATCGTCTCTTATCGGTTTCCTCTCCTTATTGTGTCCTCTTCATCCTAACGAAGCAGTTGTCTATGATGCTAATCACATTTGGTTTTAATTGTTCTGCTCTTCTTGCGGAACGCTCTTCCCTTTATTTACTCCTCTTAAAGTTAAGGCTTCCTGCTTCCCTATTGTGCTTCCTATATCCTGTCCTTTCCTTCTCGGTCTGTTGTTTCTGCCATTGGTTCCGTTATTTCAGCTAGTTTTAATTAGTTAACTCTTCTTCCTATTGTTTCTGGGCGAGTTCCTTGGTTGGCGAGCCCCCCCCCCCCCCCTACCAAAAAAAAATCTTTATTTTTTACTTTTTAATGCACTTTTATTAAATTTTTATAATAAATCTTGAAGTCAGTACTTCATTTTTGTAAAAAAGTACTTTTATCACGTACGCATGCCTTCTAAAACTAAAAACACGTTTGAAACTTTGCTTATGTAACCCAGCCTTAATAAATGTTAGAGGCGGGGTTATTTTTAGTCCTGTTTGTTTAAGTTTTTCTTTTATTACTATATATGCGGCATATGTTACATTAGACAAAATTATTTTTTTCGCCCGATTTAATAATAAATTCGCTGTTCCCAATTTCGATCACGTTCGCTAGTAAATTTTTTTACCTGCATATTTTATTAGTAAAATATAAATTCTATTGTTCGATATTCTTCTAGACGCGAATAATATATTATTAGCTCCGATCAATTTTCCTATTGCGTGTACATATTCTTTTAAATTTCTGCAATTGCGTGTATAACAATCGTCAGGGAATTTTCGATTTTCCACTGCGTTACTGTATAATAACGGTTATTTTTGTATTACGTTAATAACGGTATATTTTAACGGTTAGTTTATGATATTTCTCTTACCTGATAACTGGTAAATACTATTCGGTAATGTCGAAGTATTTCTTAATTCGTTACACTAATTTACACTCCCACAAAATGATTTAGATGAAAAAAACGATTAATCGGTATAAAATGGTTTTTACTTGAAGTTCTAAAAAAAATTTTTGCCTTTAAATTACTACATCGTGTAATTTTTCGTACATTAAATTCAAAAATAATTACGAACATTCGACGTTTAAGTCCGTCGTTTTTTCGCACCAAAACACAGTTGAGTGACGAAAAAGAAGAAGAAAAAAAAAACAAAAACAAAAACTCCTTAGAGAAATACTTTTTTTGCTTAGTTCAACCAGAAAAAATTAGGCAAAAAATTGTCATTAGAGTATAGAGAAAATAAGAACACTTGAAATTTTACAAATAAATGGGCGATGAACGTGAATGACTTAAAATGCTAATTATTTTGTCATAAGGAAGTGTAAATTCGAATAAAGATAAAGATCTTCAAAGATTTACAAGAAATTTTTATAGAGTTCAAAAAGCAGATATTATAAGTTGGTCTATTATCATCCAAATATATTTACACTAAAAAATGGTGAAAGAAAAATACCCAACTTCGAGATTTAAAAATTTAACTAAAAAAAATATACTAAAAAGTAAAAAAAATTATTCGATACAAAATATTTTTGAATAATACACCTCGAGGGAAAATATTTCGGTAGTTCTTAAACATTATAACACGTGTATTAGAGCGTCGGAGTGCCAAATTCAAATTACAGTAATTAAGAAGACGCATTAAATATTCTCCTGATGTTTCCAATAGGCGGTTTACTGAAAACGGTCGATTGAATATTTATTGCTGATTAATTTGATAATTTGAATTTAGTGTACCGAAGCACTAATTGAGGTATATTAATATTGTTTACGAATTATTATAATATCTCTCTTTTAAATGGTACCTTACTGAAACAAAAAAAAAATATATTATTTTTTATCAAAGCACAATTATTTTTTAAATTCGGCATTTATTTTTGACTCTTTTTGATATAAAAAATGTAATTAATATTTAAAAGTATACAGTAAAAACAGGAAATTGAAAACATTTTAATTGGGATAAGTTTAATTGTTTTCACGTTTCAGAATTAATCCAATGACTTCCCGAAGAGAGCAAATAAATGTTCGGACTTCATAATTTAGCTGCGTTTATTTGATAAAACTCTTTCACAATATTTAAACGGGTAAAGTGAGATAATTTTGGTGGTCGTATTTTTAAGATTAACACGCCGATATCGCCTTGAGGAGGACGATAATATTACCCTGCTTTATGGACCGAAATCATTTAAATACAGGTTATTCTAGCTATGCCTTAGAGGTGGGTTCTTTTTTTTTTTTTTTTCATTAACGGATTTGTCAACGTGGACATTGGCTTAAGAAGCGACTCAGATCTTTACAAGACCAGAGCTGGCGGATAAAAAAAAAAACAAAAAAACAAGACCTTCGATAACACACGAGGAAAAAGAGAGAATGAACGAAACACTGTATATAAAGTGAGAATACTGTTTGATAACTGAGAGGAGAAAACAGAAGTTTGTTCAGTTGAAAGTGACGAACAATCAAACGTTATCGTGATCAATCATCGGGGTCACAAATAAAGTAGTTGTTGAAGGGATGCAATGGTCACAATAAGGAGTGAGCATGAGAAAAAAATTGAAAAGCGAAGAATGGAGCAAACTGTGCCCAAAACGCAGGTGTGAAATCGCAGAGAAGGAAAGTCAAAAAACCAGCAGCTGTCACTTGTTAAAATGCGGTGTGTAGATTTTTTTTTTTGAATCAACAGCAGGTAAAGAAAATTATAAAAATCTGGTTTTATTTTTGTTTTCAGTACACTGTTCTGACTTAACCGGTTACGTAATTTATATGAATTTTTTTTCAAGTCATGTTTGTTAATAATCAATGAATCGATAAATATTATAAGCCGATAATAATAAACAATTAAATTAATGTAATTCAAAAAATTGCTTTAGAACCACATATTCATCAGCTAAAGAACATGTGTAACAATTCGTTCGTTGTATGTATTCTTTGGCTGATAGCGAGATATTAGCAAAACCCTTCATTAAATTTATATAATTTTTGGCCGATAATAAAGTACTGAAAACGTCCAACTATTTATTATACAATATATATTAATTACGACGTAATTCCCATTCGAAAAAATGTCCCAATTTTATGTAACGTTTGTTATATTTTATAGGATTTTTGTTATTGTTATTTAAAAAATGTCACAATTTTATGTAACGAAAAATATAATGAAATAATGTCTTAATTTTATATAATGAAAGTTAAATGTTAGGATAGGATTTTTGTGATTATGTTATTTTTTTTTTGTGTTGATGCCAGTAAGAATTACGTTATTATCTACACGGATGGTTCAAAATCTGATGTTGGCGTTGGGGCTGCGCTCATTATCCCCGCGCTTACCTATTCCGAATCCTTTCGGTTGCCCTCCTTTTCCTCTATTTTTCTTGCCGAATCCATGGCTATCCTGCAGGCAGTCCTTTTCATATCCTCGACAAATAACATCTCTAGATTCCTCCTATCCTCGGACTCGAAAAGTGTTTTATCGGCTATCTCCTCTCCTTTTTCTACTCATGTCACTAATCCCATTATTCTCCAAATTCGCTTTTCAATTTCTAATTTATTTGCATCCCGCTCTGTTGTAATTGATCTACTATAGATTCCTGGTCATTGCGGAATTCCTGGCAACGAGTTAGTTGACTCGTTGGCACATTCGGCGGCGACCAATGGTCTATTCATTAGTAGATTTCCTGCTCAAACTCTCTACTGTCTTTCTTATCGTTCCCACTACGATTTCTGGACCGGATTCTATCCTTCATTCTTTACCAATCCTCGATCTCTTTACCTTTCTGTTCAACTCTTTCCTTCCTCTCTTCCTTGGTTTAATATTTTCCCCTACCTTAGCCGTTCGATTATTTCCCCTATAGTTCGCCTGCGGTTCAATCATAGTTTGCTTCCGGCTTCTCTTTTCCGTTTTTCTATTGTTCAATCTCCTTTGTGTCCTTATGACCCTCCAGAGCTCAATTATACCTGTGATGCGAATCACATTTTATTCGAATGCCCCTTTATTTCTTCCGAACGTTCTACTCTGTATTCTAGTCTTCTGCGCCTTGGCCTTCCTACTCCTTATAGTATTCACTCCATTCTTGCATTCCCTTCTCTCAATATAGTTCCTTTGTTGGCCTTCTTTATCTCCTCAATTTCTAATCTTTTCCTTATATAATGTACAATTCTTTGCGTTGGGTAAGTTCCACTATTAACGTGGAAAAAAAAAGAATTACGTTGTAAATTTTGATCATTTTATACGAAGTGTAGAAGAGAAAGAGGCAGAAATGAAAGCAAGAGGGGTCAAGGGGCGCAGTCCCTTGCGAGGAAAAAATTTCCGAGTTTATATATATATATATGTGTAAGTAAAGTGAGTTCCATACCTTTGAAAGGGCATTGGGATTGTGAAGTTAAGGTTCACAATGTACTAAGCCTAATGGCACTAATGAGAGTAGGGGGGCCAATTCCTTTCTCTCGGCCGCCTTTACTTTCCAAGATTTCTCTGGTACCCAATTCAATTTCAGTCTGGGTAAGCTTGGGAGCGACTTGTACATATATATATATATATATATATATATATATATATATATATATATATATATATGTATGTATTTTAGTTAACGGCTTTAAATTAATTAACTTGCGCTACATTAAATATGTAGTTTTTCTAGCGCAGTGAAGTAATAGTACATTTTTAGGCTTAGCGTAGTTGACTAATTCGTGATGGTGAACACCCGGGAGGTACGCTGCTGATGTAAATTTTGTACACCACTTCCTGGAATTGCTCTGCGTAGAACTGCTGAGAATTCCTGTTGGAATTGCTAGATCCACGTTGGACATCAAACTTCTTCAGCGGTTTGCGAGAACCTGTGCCCCGAATCCTGCTATTGGAAACATGGAAAAATTATCTAATGCGTGTATTCGATAAGCGCGAATAAATAACTAATAAATAAATAAATACAACTGTTTTCTCTGAAACTTTGGCCAACTAAAATTATCAGGGAAAAAAGAATAACCTCTTAAGCAACTATTCTCAACTTGAGGTGGTCGGCTTATATTTTTTTGATCTGTACGGATTCCACGTTGTTTTTGCTAACTCAAAAATTTACAAAATGAATCAAAACTTTCAGGGCTCTTCGCTGATTAATTTAAAAAAAAAAACATTATCAAACGTAGAAACATCTGCGGCCACACTTACGTCATCGCAGCAGGTTACCTCCATTCGGCTGATAATTTTCGTATTGTCCTAAATACAAGTACGTACTATTCTTTACTATCCGGAACATATAAGACTGTGAACTTTTCAGAGTCGTAACAGTTATATAAATATAAATTGTCGGTTTCAAAATCCTAGCTACTTTTGGGTACGAGCGGTCATTTTATTCCGGCTATTATTCATACTTGAGAGTAAGAGAGCCAACGCAGCCAGAGCACATTCCATCCTGATCTGTCCTAGCCCGATTAACCCGTTGGCGTCACGCTAACGTAAATAATTCTTAAGGAGGAAGTCATGAAAGCAATGAATCTGTTTTCGGATAAAGTCGTCAGTGGTTGAATGCTGTGTCAAGAAAACAACATTAACGGGGGCAGACATTTTACTACTTATTGGCGACTTTTCTATCGATAAATCATTTATTTCTTAAATGCGTCGAACGTTGTAGCGCAGAAAACTGCATCATTTCATAAGAAGCTGCATGGTATACGAAGCTCTCAACTTTCCGGGTGGCGGGGGGGGTACTAAAACTCCCAGTATACAACGGCTCTAGTTTTTTTTTTTTTTTTTTTTTTTTTTATTTTTAAATAAGAAAGTTGTGGGTCTCACAAGGCAATTTTGCCCGTTTCGTGAGTTCCCGTCACCCTCATTATCGTTTATTTGACATAAATTTACAATTAACTAATAACATTTCAATACATCTAAAATAGTATTTCTTATCACTATAGTAATTTGATTAATTTAGTACAGTAACTTCTTATAACTACACACTTAGCACTTATACATCACCAACCAGTCACACTCAGAATAATCATACCCACTAATGTACAAGAAAGAAGATCTTTTCCGCTACATTATTGAAAATTATCTACATGCACCTGTTGTAGTTCCTGTGCTGAGCAATGAGAAATTTAGGAACCTAATTTGCGAAATAAAGAAGTCACCGACATGGTAGTACAAATAGAAGAATCCTCGAAAATTTCTTAATCTGCACACCAATCTATCAGCCATTTTTTTACGTCTTCCTTCCACACACCTAATCTTTTTCATACGGTTGCAACAGGGGTTTACAAGAGAAGAAACTGCATTTTCCGAAATTCGGTCCAATTTTAAAGGAAAATCTACATTCTCAAGTCCAAGAGATGATCGGATGATACTAAGTAACGAGTGAATTTATTAAAAGTACGCGGTTTTCCTCTGAGGGAATCGAGTCATTAAAGAGAAACACATCCTATTGCGCAGTTTCAATTTTTTACCTTCTTTGTGTATTGTTAATTTTGCATTTTTATCGGTTCCGCGATAATTTGAAATTTATCATAATCGAATCGGCAAAAATAATTAATTCGAATAATCGACGGTCAGTACGGATGTGTCACCTGAGTGACTTTATTTGTACACTCTTCTGTTGAATGTGTTTGTAAAGCGCGCTTGAAACGAGACGGTCTCTTTGTAACGTGCGTGAGAATCACATTGTGAATTATAATGACACTGAGAAGGATTGTTGCCCGGTTGGACTTGGACTTGACGATAACCTTTCCTCATCGTTTCAACATTATTTTTACTTTTCATTGGCATCCGATCTCAGAGAGCTGGTTTCGTTAACGATTTCTTTCGATGCTGCACGTACCGCAGTTGTCCATTCGAAAGAAAGCAGACTGTTTGGCTCGTTCAACTCGTCCATGTGATAGCTGCTGAACTATGGCAACTGATTAACTCAGCAGAATACACTACACTCTGTACGTATGTAAAATTTAATCTTATCTTTTTATATTTATTTGTCGTTCTTTGACGCCCATTTGGTTTTCTTTATATTCGTTAAAAATGTTTTAATCTTGCATACACTTAAAAAGTGGGTGATAGGCGGAGATTTTTGTTTTTCATGTAATTTTTTCGTTTAGGATTTTTCGTTTAGGATTTTTCGTTTAGGATTTTTCGTTCGCTGTACGACAAAGAACTTCGTGAAATGAATATCATAGAGTCGGTGCTATTTAATAATACCAAAATTTAGTAGAACGAAGCTTCCGTTGTTCTCTTATCTTTTACAAAAATTTTATTTTTATTAAAAATGAATTCTATACAACTCACATATATTTCGTGAAAATGGAACTTTCACCGTTCAGCACTGGTCGTGAATTTCACCCCACGGGGGGATTCCAATAGTTTTCTTTTCTTTTTTCTCTAAATAGAAATAAAATTTTACGAAATCTGGTCGCGAGCAGTGAAAAAGATGTGATTAACATCCTACGTAAAAAGACAGGTAGAGAAGAATGAAGAATGGAGAAGATGGAAAAGTAGGACGAATAATTCACTCGGAATAATCAAAAGTATTGCACAAGTTCGGTTGCACAAGTTCGGTTGCACCGTTCACTTTTATCCTTCAAAATTAATTTTTTCACTAAAAGACAAAGTCGGTTCAGTTTTATTGATTTGTTTTCCTTTAAAGTTATTAATAAGAAATCAGAAAATTCCCGTAATGTCCGATACAAGTTTCGGTTTTATATCAGCCGAACCTGAAACCGAAATTCCGATTGTGGTATTTTATTTCGCTCGAATTTGTGGCTTTTCAGTTAAACAACGAAAACCAATTTCATACTTCGGTTCATCGAATACCGATAGGACGAGTCTGTTTAAATCGTATCGAGTTTTCTAGAGACGTAAATAAAAATTGTGGTAACCAGTTGAGCCTTTGCAGATAGCTTTTATGCCATTCGTTTGAATTTCACAAGATATCTGCCTGTCTGACCAGCTGCCCGTGTGTGTGTGTGTTCTTTTTCTTTTTGTCCCTACCATAGGCTCGCCAGCGGCCTTAACCCAACAACAAGATAATTCAATAAATAGAACTAAATAGACAAGCGGTCAGAAATGGAAATTACAAAGGACAGCAGCAACGGAACAACTGAAGGCAATGGGAGGGAAAGGATGTAGGGGTAGCGTTAAAGTGAGTAGGAAAATCCAAAGCTAAAAGTTGAGCGTATAGGTTAGTTCACTTCATTTGTTTAACCGGATAAATTACCGGAAAAATGTATACGTGTCTCGTACTAAGCCTAATTAGTCTCGGTCTTGCGTTAATAAGTTGTTTGCTTTCAAAAAGTCGTATACAGTTACATCTGTCTTTCCAACCTGTCTGTTTTTTGTTGCAAAAAATCGTGGTTACTCAAATTTTCTTCACTTCATTGTTCCCTTATTGCCCACATATTTATCTGGATTTTAATCATTTCCTGTTACGTTTCGCTTTTGTTTCCTCCTTTATACCTCTGTTGTCACACCAATGATGCAGCCATATAGGACGCCAATTATCTATCCTTTTTGACTGTTTTGATCTTTCTGCTGAGCGCTCTCCTTTTAATTCCATCTACCGAATGTGCTACCTATAGAGTTACTTGTCGGTTTGTAATTGCAGATATTAGCTCTTTTATACTGTCTACACATAACCGAATTCATTTTTTCCTTCCTTTATTTCCGCTTAAAGGAGCGTTAAAAAAAAAAAAAAATTAAAACTTCGGACGCCATCCGTATCACAGTTCTTCTGTGTTTTCCGTCTATCCCCTTCCGTTTGCCGGAGGGAACAAATTTAAAATTGTATAAGTTTGCCGAAATTTAACGTGAATTTTTAAAAATAATATCTCGGGAGATTTATTTTTTGACAGTAGCAGGCCGCAATAGCAACTCCGCCCGGAGAATCAATTGGCTTCATTGACGCCAGTGTAACTAGAAACCTGTAACAAATCAATATGAATAGAACGGTGAATTCAAAGAATGTGATTTAGGAAGAGTGTAGAAAAAAATGATGAAGTCGCAGAAATGAATAGGAAGTAGCTAATGGCCTGAAGAACATTCGTGGAATCTTTTTTTTTTTTTTTTTTTTTTTTTTTTTTTGGGAGGGGTTCACCTAAGGGCATTTTAGAGCAAGAGGAATAACCACGAAGGAAACAACATGGTGCTTAACTACACTACGGTAACTGGCGTACTCCAGAAATTGCAAATAATTAAATAACTGAAAAAAATACAAGTAAAAAACCGCGTAGATGGAAATTACATATCGGCTGTAAAAGTTGAAAACCGAAAGATTCCATTGAAATCCATTTATTAAAAAAGGGTTTGGTAAAATATCTTTCAACGATTCTGAGCATTTCCATTAGGTTCGCGAACACCGCATACCGGTAAGTATTTCATACGATAAAACGCTGCCAAAAATATAAATTTATCTTTTTTATGAAAATTAAGAGTAACACAATTTCAAATATTTCCATTAGTTAGAAGTGATTGTACTTACATTAAAAAAAATGAGGTTTAGGAAACACATTCAGATTGTACATACATATATATATATATATATATATATATACACATATGTTTATATAATAGAAACGAGCTCGAGGAAATTCATGCAGAATGTTTCTTTTTTTATTTTGGGGGCGTCAACTACAGACATTAACTCCACAGCGCAAGCGAAAGTTTTGAGTGTCAATGTGCGACAGCGGGAATTGAACCCGGTTCTGCCCGAACGGAACAAGCTGGCTCAGTATGTTTCTTCCGTGAGTTGTGTATAGCATAAAGCGTCGTCAACATACGACAATTAACAAGTTCAGTCAAGCTGATGTTTCATGCGCAAGGGATTCCGTAAGTTAAGTTAAAGAAACTATAATTTACATTTACGTAATACTAAATAACAAAGAAATCTGATTTTTTGCACCGGAAATGGTCAGAGACGCGTCATTATTTGCGTATTTTTGAACTTCTCGCCAACTCGTTAAAAAACATTTGAATACGGCTCCGTTCTTGACAAACGGCGATCTTTCCACTAATATATTACATGGCTAGAAAAAAAAATATTTCCTTTTTTTAAATTTTGCGTTTGGTGCGCCCCGAGGGCCTAACGTAAAGTTCTAAGCTAGGCTATCATCTGAATCGTATCGCTCGATTCCGAGCGTCGTGACTACCTATTTGTACATTCTGGTTGTACTGAACAGGCAGCGCTCATAGTTTTCGTATAAAACGTTGGTCCTTTATGCATATGCTTGAGATATGTTTCAGTTTCTTCAACTGTTTTACTCGGCCTATTACTTACATGAACATGCTTTCTTTCCGGTTTTTGGCTAAAAGGGAAGACTGGTTAAATAATTTTTAACCGTTATTTTTTGATTTTATGAAAGAGCTTTTGCGTTTTGTTCTATATGTTATATTACACTTTTAAAGGAGGTATTTAGCGATGAGTTATGAATTTTCTAAGCGTGATTTTTTCAGCTCGTTTTAAATTCCATATTATTATTATATACTCTTGACGGTTTTTTTTTTTTTTTGGAGGCGGGCGGGTTGTCGCTCAGACTAATAGATTATCTTGAAGTTATCGTTCTAAATCAAATTTCAATTGTAATTTGTGATCCAATTTTGAAGTTTATAAGTAAAATCGTTTTTGTGAGCTATAGCATATTTTAATTGAATATTTTTGTTGTTTCTGAATTATCTATTAAGATTCCGTACATTTTATGTGTACGGACTTTTAAAAAATGTAAAAAAAGCGATAAATAGAAAACGGCATTATAAATTAAAACCGACTCTTCTATAATAATTATGTGACTATGATTTTTGAGGGGTTCTTCTAAAGGATTTTGTTATACACACACATATGTATAATATATATATATATATATATATATATGTATATATATATATAGGGGTAGTGTGGTAGCCTAGTAGTTAACCAGTGGTCACGGATTCGAAACTTGCCGCATTCCGGATCCAAGTCGCTCCTAAGTTCACTCAGACTAAAATAATTGGATACCAGAAAAATCTAAAAAAGTAAAGGTGGCCAAGAGAAAGGAACTGGCCCCAATACTCTGATCAGATCCATTAGGAGTAGTACATTGCGATCCTTAACTTCACAATAACCAACGCTCTGTCAAGGGTATGGAAATTACTTTACTTTACTATATATATATATATATATATTAAGTAGTCGACACGATAGCCTAGTTGCTAGAGTGCTTGACTTCCGTTAAGGAAGTCTCGGGTTCGATCCCAGGCGATGACAGACATTATTAAGAAAAATTAAATATCACCATATAGTTAGTACATAGCAGATATACACGAGACTGCACTTGTAACGCGATAACAAGCGACTAAAATCAGTTCCGAATGAAGTCTTGCGTGTGTACACTCGTGTTGCATATAACAATTGCCTAGTACGCTACCTATATCTGTAATGACAGCGCGGTAGCCTAGTGGTTAAGGTGCTTGGCTACCAAACGAGAGGTGTCATAGGTTATCGAGACTTGTCTCGTTCCGGATCTAAATTGTTTCCAGGTTTACTCAGCCTGAAATAATTGGGTACCAGAGAATTATCTGGGAGAAAGTTAAGGCGGCAGAGAGAAAGTAACTAACCACATTACTCTCATTAGTGTCGTTGGGCTTAGTACCATTATGGAAAGCTTAACTTCATAATCCATAATACCTTATCAAGGGTATGGGACTTGCTTTACTTTTATATATGCAAGTATATACTGCTTGTAATGCACCTGGTAATGCCCTTTTAGAAGGAACGAGAAACAGCTGTAGAAACAGTGCAGGTAGGCGCTATAGTACTTTGTCAAATATTTAATATAATGATGCAGTGGTGTAAACATTTTTACGCTCCTTAGTTTATTGTATTTGTAATTGAAAATTCATTAGAGAATTTCCCTTCCTGGCCATGTACGCGCAGATATGAGGTTAATTTTCGGCGTGTATGAGTAAAAAAGTGTAATTATATTTCACCATGTGCACGGGGAATTTCTTTTTGAAAAAAGGAAGTGGCGAACCGATAAATTACTACTGCTTACTTATACAGATTTTTATTCGAAACGAAACACGGCGAACATTAAAAGAATATATCGCGTAAATATTTGTGTATATGACCAGGTTTACTGGACTTTTCAATGTATAGATATATGGCGCTAAATGTACTTTATGTTCATTAGTTTATTTCGAGTGTTCACCCGCGTGTTCACGAACATCCGCATTCCCGCACATGTACACATATATTAGATTGTACTATCTTCTCTATAGGTTCCGGCGAGTAATCTCCTTGCAACACGTTTTTATACCGTGAGCAGTGCCGTTTGCGATATAAATCAATTTGATTAATGTAAGCTTTGAAGAGGATAATACTTGTCACATTAGCCTAATAACAATTTTTAGAATACAATTAAATCTAGATAAACATCTAAATTATCATGAAAATGTAATAAAGACTAATTTTATTCGCGGGCTTATTTCATTTTTTTCTAATTTCTTTTTTATTCCGTGTTTGAGAAAATGTGTGTTTTAAGTGATCAAAATTAAAATTCTGCCGCAAAAAAAAAAAAAAAAAAAAAAAAAAAAATTCTGCCAGTGGGGAGGATGTACAATTCTCAGACAGTTCACAGTTTTTACTGATAATTTTTTTTTTTTTTTTTTTTTTTTTTTTTTTAATATTTACTATGGGTTCGTCAGCGAGGACATTAGCCCAAGAAATGGGAATAGAGAAAAAATCAGATTTTTATGAGGCGTGAAACATTCAACAAGAATGTATCAAGCGCCTGGATGACAGAAGGAGAAGGAAGGGAAAGAATAAACGCAGCACAATAGGGAGTAGGAACATTGTTTGATAAGAGAGAGGAGTAAAAGGAAGATTGTTCAGATGAAAGTGATGAACATTCGAACATTATGTGATCAGGATCACATACATGTTGACTGTTAAGAGGATGTAAAGGACAATACGGAGATGCCGCGAGAGAGAATCGGAAAAGCGACGAGGGAAGCCAGCTGTGCCCAAAGCGGAGGCGGCATATTGCCGAGATGCTGGAGCGACGCATAAAAGGGAAGTCAAGAAACCAGGAACAGAAAGGAAGAGAAGGCTGGATGAACAAGTAAAAGGAATCCGGGTTTGAGAATGAGGAGTAGTAGGAGTTAAACCATAATTGGTTGTGCGCTGCAGAGGACAGAAGATTAATATTGACGGATGGAAAAGTAGTAAGGAACCTGCCGGAAGAAGAAGCTCGCCGAGCTAATAAGTCAACTGACTCATGATAATAAACTTGTTGAAAAACTATTAGTCTTTTTTTTAAAAAAGAAGTTGCTTACATCATCCATTTTAGGACCACCGCTCATATCTGCTTCTAGACTGGTCTTTCGTGGATAGCCGAGTCGAACCCTTTTCAACATTTATCTTATTAGAACTTCTCCTCTGTCAATAAACTCTTCTGTCCTATTTTTCACCGACGAAATCCTCATTTACTGCACCCATTGCAGTATCTCTATCGCTAATTCTCAGCTTCAAAATTCCTTAACAATTTTAGAAAGCGCTTTATCCAATATTCATCTTCCTATCTCGCCAAACAAATCCTCTACTGTTGTCTTTACTCCTCGTCCTTTTGACCCCTCCTTAGTTAGTCTCTCCTTAAACAGTAGTCCAATCCTAACTCTTCCCGTTATTTGGGAGTATTTTTGGATAGTCGTCTTTCGTTCCACAAACACATTAACTATATATATATATATACGTGTCATCACTTAAAAGGCTCACCTTATTAAGTCCCTTTCACATACGAATTGGAGAGGTGATCCGTGCATCTTGCTCATGTTCGATAAATCTTGTATCCGTTCCATTCTAGATTATTGCTGTTACATTTATGGCAACTCTTCCAGATCTTTGTTTTCCAAGCTCGATCGTGTCCACAAAATACTACTCGGAAATTTTCTCCTATCCCCGCTATTCAATCTGAAACCCATATTGCTCCACTTTTTATTCAACGTTCCTCCTATTTAGTTAACCGTTTTCTCATTAAACGTTTGCCCATCTCCTCTTCTTCACTTGTTAATTCTTATTCTCTCATCCTACATAATTGGCGATTTAGCTTTAATAAAACACTAATTCTGTCCTGTTATTTCTACTCGACGCCTTTAATTTTCACCATACATTTACACTCACGATAAGCTCCTATATTTTTCCTTCAATTTTACCTTCTTGCTTCATCACATTAATTGCTTTTATACTTCTGTTCCTCCTACACCCGTTATATACCATGTCGTTAGATCGGAACTGTTACAAACCCTAAACTCTCGCTTTTCTAATCACGTTACAATCTACACTGACAGTTCCAAAGGTCCAAGTGGAGTTGGCGCAGCCTTTGTTTGGTCCTTCTTTAAATCACTCTGAGTCAAACTTTCCCACCTTTGTGTTCAACCATCTGTGCCGAGTCCATTGCTATCCCACATGTCCTTCTCTTCATCAGATCTTCAAACGTCTCTCGTTATATCCTTATTCTATCTGATTCTCAGAGCGTGCTGCAGGCTATTGCATCTCTCCTCTGCCTTCCTACTCTACCGATTACGTAATCCTTTTCATACGTTCCTTGATTCAAGACCTCTTCCTTTCTTGTTTAATCCAAATTGATTTCTTATGAATTCCTGGCCACTCCGGAATAGAAGGAAATAAGTTAGTTGACTCATTAGCTCGGCTATCCTCTTCTTCCGGCAGGTTTCTTATTATTATATTTCTAGCCGTCAATATTATTTTTTTATCTACTACGGCGCATTAAAAATTACGGTTCAACTCCTACTGTTCCTCATATTCTCTAACCCGGTGGTTTTATTTATAATATTGGCGGTATATTCATATAGCTAGGGTTTTTATTTTCTTTTGTTTTGTTTTCCCTTTGTAATTTTTATTATGATTTTTATTATATATTGTATTTATGAATATCTATGCATACTATATTATAGCATTATGACATTGCGGTTAAGTCTCGATGAGCCGGTACGCAATTTTCGTTATCACTTTTATGATTGTTTAATTTACTTTTGTCAAAATATATGGCTTTCTTTCTTCTTTCTTTCTTTCTAACCCGGATTCTTTTTACTTGCCCATCTTCTGTTCCACTCTATTCCTGGTTTCTTGACTTCTTTTCTGTGCGATATGCCTGTGCAATTTGGGCGGACTTTTTTTTTTCCTGGCCCGGCGAAAAACCATTTAGCTCTCGAGCTATCTCCGTATTGTCCTCTACATTCCTCCAACAGACACTTTGTATGTAATCCTAATCACATAATGTCCGAGTCTTCGTCACTTTCATTGAAATGATCTTCTTTGTACTCCTCTCTGTTGCTAAGTAGTGTTCCTACTCCCTGTAGCGCTGCATTTATTCTTTCCCTTCCTTTTCTTCTGTCGTCCAAACGCTGGATACATTCTTGTTTGATATTTCACGGCGCATAATAATCTGATTCTCTTTCGTCTTCTTTTCCTAGTTCGTAGGCCAATTTCCATGTTGACAAACCCGTTGGCGAAGCATAAGAAGAAAAAAAAAAACATCGCGAAAGGAGCTTTTTATTTTTTTTTTAGATATGCCAGCAAAGGCAGTTTACAGTATAAAGATGTTATGTATTTGGGGGGCGGGCAGTTTGAGCTTAAAAGAGTGAAAGCAGCTAACAAAGAAATAAGAGATGAAAATGGAAGAGAAAAAAACGTGAACTGAAAGGCCAGGACTTAGAAGGTTGGAGCGAAAGGTCTCACGCTCGGAAGAAATAAAGGCGACGTGATTTACTTTGCAGATGAAATTTAAGTCGGCAGAATCAACGTTAGCGGGGACCGAACAAAGGAAGAACAAAAAAAAAATGGTAAACCGGAAGAATAGATTATGATTAAAACAAAGACGAACTATGAAAAAAATAGTAAAACGAGCAAGGTAGGAATTTTTTTTTTTTTTTTTTTGGGATTGCCATAGGAAAATGATTGAAACAAGAAGACAAAGTTGAACTAAATTAAAATTTTACATTATTATTATTATTAATATTATTGATATTATCATTGAAATAAATTTACCGGCGCCGGCTGTTCGAATCACGCGAAGTGGTTTTTATTTTCCGAATATTTGCATTTAAAAAAAACAAAAAACATAATTTTTGTTTTGATTTTCCCGATAATTCTAACTCTCAGGTACATTTTAAAAAATAGAATTAAACAAAAAAAAAGGAAAAACTTTTTTCAATTTATTTACGAACGAAATTTCGGGCAGTAAAGCATTCCATTGTGTACTATAGTTGCCGTTAAACATGCGAAACAATCGTTAACATTTCCGAACATGCCTGAGAAAAGCGTTTTGTGGATCGCAAGTTGAACTGGAACGCAATGTGGTTAATGGAAAGAATAAAAAAAGAAAAAGAAAAAGAAAAAAGGATAGGATAGGACGGGAACAAAAGTATTGATATGGATGCCTTGCGAGGCACTGTTATTGCTGAAAATTAGCTGATAAAATGTACCACGTTGTTTTGCGTCGGCTAAAATTATGAGATTTAGCGGCAATGCGAATACTACTCTGCTGCCCTATATTTAACCTGCAGAACATAGCCGTCGGACGTATTACACGCACTAGCGACTGATAACCGTGATAGCGCTGTCCATACACACCTTGCTCGTTAGGACCGCATTCAGAGTATACTCGTGGCAGACATTACGTGCCTGTTTGTGGCATTCATCTACAACATGTATCTAATGTATTAAAAATGTTTTTACGGTTTCGCGGTGCCGCGCCACTTCTTCAGCGAAGATAAAGGTAGAACACGAAAAAAAGGAAAATATCATTAACGAAAGTACATTCGCAAAAATCCAGCGTACACTGAACAAAGCGAGTCTTCTCGTTAATAGTAACATCCGAGTCTGATTGTTAACCGAACTGCTGTCACATTCGCAAAAAGTTCCATTAGCCGGTTTTTAAAATTTAACCGTGTTCGAGAGTCGAATGTTGCCAATGAAAAATCTCGAAGAAAGACAGCGCAACCAATTATGCCATTCGGCACAAAATAGGTGAGAAATTTCGATAAAATCAAAATACTTTTATAAATGTTGTAGAGTTTAAGATTTTTTTGAGTGCGGTTTTTCCGACCGTTAAATATTAATTCGGTGAATTCATTGAAATTTGATACTCATCACAGGGAACGATATAAAGAGCTACAGAGGTAATGAAACTGATTTTAGTTACTGCGTCCGCCCCCCCCCCTCACGTGTAAAATCTATCACTGCCAGGCAACTTTCAGACAATGATGAGTTTCCGAACAGTGGAAATTGACAATAACTATAGTTGAACCAATAATTAAGTAGTGTCACCCCCTCTACATCGGAAAAATAATCAAGAACTCAGTGTAGAAACCGTATATATATTCGGGTTTAATTAGGAATGTTTAAAAAATGAATAAAGTGTTTTTTACAAAAACGGAAGTACCGACTTCAAGATTTATTATAACAATTGAATAAAAGTGCAATAAAAAGTAAACAACAATTACTCCTGCGATAAGAAAATATACATATATCAGAGTGATATAACTTAAGGTGATATTACCATAATTCTTATAGATCTTATTAATTACTTATTATTCGATAAAAAATATATTTCACAGAAAGATTTAAGCGGTGCTATTATCGTAATTCTTATACAACACTGATCCCTTAATTAGAGTAGACGTCAAATTCATATTACAATATCTAGGAACAATTTAATGAATATTTAATGCAGTTTTTGATTATTATTTTAATATGAATTTGATACCTACTCTAATTAAAATATCAGTGTTGTATAAGAATTATGATTATATCACTCTGCAAAATGTAATTTTTAAATTTTTAGTGCATATTTATTAAATTTTTATGATCAATCTCGAAGTCGTTTTTTTTTTTTTGTAAAAAACATTTTATTTTACAATTTTTATACTTGAATTTTTTTCTCGCTAAAAATCAACTTTTTTGTCATATTATTCTTCATATTTTATGCTTAAGAAAAAAAACAAAAAAAAAAATCGATTTCTTTATTTTGAACTTCCACGGTAATGAAAAGCTACATTTCCACGATAATTTGGCAGATTAGTTGTATTTTAAGTCAATCGCCTTCTCTGTTATACTAATAAAAAATATGAAAAACAAAAAATTATCTAAAGGAGCCACATTTTTTTACATTCTTTGACGAATACCCTGTTTATGTTCAGCGATTTTCATAATTATTCACATGACGTACCTGAGTTGTTTTTTTTTTTTGTTTTTTTTTTTTTTTGGGCACGTCAACAGTGGAACTTAATGCAAAGAATTGTACACTATATAAGGAAAAGTAGAAATTTAGGTTGAATGGTATTCTTTCTAATGGACAAAGAATACCATTCAACCTAAATTTCTACTTTTCCTTACATAGTGTACAATTCTTTGCATTAAGTTCCACTGTTGACGTGCCCAAAGAAAAAAAAACAAAAAATGTATAACCTCTTTCTTTTTGGAAGTCGGTAAAAAGAAAAATATAATCACTTTTACTACGGGATTATGTGAAAAAGGAAAGAGAATTGTGGTGTGCAAGTTTCATTTTAATTCAACCCAGCGATAGGAGAAAAGAAAAATTACGATCACCAAAGTTTCAGAGAAATAATAGAAAGTGGAAGGTAGCAACCCCGTGCGAAAAGGAGATTAGAAAGTGAAGACCCAACTGCAGTGATCTGGAATAAAACGAGCATGTTCAGAGAAAAATGAAAAAGAAGTATTCAAAAAAAAAACAACTCAAAATTATAGTCACTTATTAGTAACTAATTAGAATGGCTATGCATCTTTATGATAAGTTAAGGCATTTAGTTCCGTCTTCTTCTTCATTCTGTCTTCTCCGTCCGAAGTTGAGCGATCATCGTGGCTATTGTTGATTTAGATTGTGCGACTCCTTGTAATTCGGCCGAGGAGCATCCGTACCATGCCAGCCAAGACATTTTTCTTCTACCTGGCCTTCTCTTCCCTTCAATTTCCCCTTCTGATACTAACTGTAGAAGATGATATTGTTCCGGATGCCTGGATATATGACCAAAATATTCGAGTTTTCGGACGCATTTATTAGGTTTCTTTGGCCATTTGATTAAGGACTTCTCAGTTAGTGGCATGGTCTCTGCATGCGATTCATTCGACGGTACAAATACATTTCAAAGGTGGTTAGTTTCTTCGCTAGGCCTTTGATGGGGATCTAACTTTCCACGCCATGGAGCAGTACACTGGCTAGACATAGCATCTTATAAGTCTTACTCTTAATTGCAGATTTTTGCTTGCCTCGCTTGTTCGATTCTGGTGCGTAATTCAACAGTCTGATGTCTCAAGGTACTTGAATTTTTGGACTCGTTAAATAGTTTGATCATTTACTCGCGCAGTTTCAGCTTTCTGACAGTGCTTTCTTCCGAGCTTCTGCGAACAGCAACTGATTTCTTTATTAATATTACGCGTCGGGAATTAAGTTTGTTTATTCATTACACTTATTCGCAGTATGACTAAGTGAACTAATTTCAATACAGCTTCGAAATAGTCTGAAACTCGAAGAAAAACGGACAGGTACACTGTTTAAGTGTAAAAAGTGTTTTGATTCCTACGAAAAAGAGTCAAACTTCTTCGTCAATAATTCTCACGCGCTCCTGAACACCATTTGTTGTTCAGCGTATCTATTTCAAATTAAACACGCGCAATTACCGCGGTTCAGCCCTACAGATGATCGTCATTTAACACTTTCTGGTTTAAGTACACATCCGTTTTATCATTTTATTTTAATAAATAGAAAATGTTACAATTATTTTTAAAAAGTACACAAAACGATCACACTCATTTAATTAATTACAGTCTTCCCCTATGAATATTTCATTGATAAATTGTCTTGTATGATTGTACAGATTTATTTTTAGATTCAAGCCATGAAATCTGATAATAGGTGTAAAATAATTAATTACCATTGTAAATAGATTTTAATAAAGAATGCGAAATGCGCCGTATAAGTTTTAAATATGAAGTGATTTGTAATTTCAATCGCGCTAAGATATTTCCAGAAACATTTCACGTATAAGCTAGTGTATTGTTCGTATAAAAAAATATACACACGAGTATGTATATGTATATCATTTATTTTTTTGGAAGTTGCTCCTCAACCGAATACTTTTACACAGAAACGATAAAAGAGCCAGTTATATTTCAATCCGATTAGGTATTTTTAACAGAAGTAAGGTACGGAAAAGACCGGCTGTATCAATCTCAGCAATTGGTAATTCAGAACAGAAAGAGATAAATACTCAAAAAACATATGTTCAGACAAAGATGCTTCAGAAGGCAACGTGACGAAAAGTGAAAACGGGAGGAGGTAATAGAATATGACTGAAAGCAAACAATGGAAACGACAACAGAACGGCGAAGTAAAGAAATCAGAAGGAAGATCAAGTTGAATAAATAAAAAGTAAATAATTACTAGGAATGGAGGAAGCGTAAATATCCGGCACCAAAATCTGGAAACTTTTACACAGGTTGGGGGTGTTTTTTTTAAAAACAGAAAAGCGGAAAGAATTAGCATATCGCTTCAATGTCAGAAATAACGGTTAGGAACCCACTTCAAATATCAGTATGAATGGAATGGAGAAGAGAGTGTAATTGATATACCGAGAATAACGAAGTTACTGGAAGGAGCAGGGAAGGGAGAAAAGATGGGCGTTAATAGAAACAGAAACAATCAACTAATTAGACGAAAGACGATTAGAGGCGATGAAAAAACGGATATCGTAAGATAGTCATTAATTATATTGTAGATGTGAAACAGAAAGACAGACGACGAAAAGATCCCGAGAAGTTAAAATATGGAAGGACAAAAGAATCTCCGACACCACTAGACAGTGAAAATCTTTATATGAGAAGAAGATGATAGTACCGTAGATTAATTACGGCTTGGGTTAGGAATTTTTAAAACGCAGATAGAATAAAAATATTTTAGGAGGATGTCGACGAAGTTAAAGGGGAAATAGGGGAGATCTAAAGGAGATTGTATAGGGTCAAAATGATTTTGGACGAAAAGAAATTAGGGTTAAGAATGCGATTTTCCTAGGTGTAAAAAAAATCAAAAGGTAAGAATGGATAGACTACGTGACTGGAAAACATTTAGCAAACGATATAAAATCTGCTGATGGACAGGGTGACGTATTCAACAAGAATCGCTGAAATTGAAGAGAATTTAAGAACACAAACATAGAGCGGAAGGCAACAATTTTTGATTATATCTAACTTAATGAGTCGGAATTGTAGCGACCATATTTAATATACAAAATTTTAATACAACAATTGAAACAAAACATATGTTTTGTAATGACGAATACAATGCTGTTAGTAAACGCTATTGTCAAAAACCTGTATGATGCCATTGCTTTCTTCATTTTTTCGGGGTTATGATAAATTCATACAGATTCTGCAAATTTGACGTCGGTAATCCTTAAAACAATATACTGTCAATTTGTTGAATATCGAATAAAATAAAAAATATCAGCAATTGTTAATAATTATTAACTTATCTTTAAGAAAAACCGAATTTTGTCGAAACGATTGTTGCGTTTTATTTTTAATATTATGATCAAAAGAATTATATTTATTACGTATTCATACACTTTCTAAATAAAAAATAAATATTACTGTATCGGTTGAAAAATATTGAAATATATACACACACACTAATTTACTGAATTATTAAGGATAATAAACTTATTTTTAATATGATATTTCTAAATAATATGAGGTAAATTAATTTAATATCCAAAGGGATGAGAAAGAAAAATGAATAATCCATGTTAGGGAAACTTAATAATCGATATGTGGAATTAATAGCGCGACACGTTACATGTAAAAACCTAATCAGTTTAATCGTATCGATCAATTTTTGGACTACTAAATTTAACTTTGTTCTTTAAGTTTTTTAACCTTTATCAGACAAAGAATACCGTGCAATCGGAGTATTACTACTAACAATTAAACAGTGAAAATGTGTTAAGAGCAATAAAATAATATATAATTTTTACTCGCGCAGAGATGTACTAACACAATCCTCAAACGATACATTTATGTTTTTATTTAGCGAGTATACGCGAATATAATAAATATAATAAATATAACTCATTTGACCTTAGTATTAGAAATCAAAACAAACATGACAATCGTTTCAACATAATTCACGTTTTTCTTAATCATCCACTTATTAGCACTTATCGATAATTTTTATTCTATTCGATAAGTCTCGACACCGTATTATTTTCAGTGACACGTCGGATGTACGCGGAACCTCGGTAAAAATGACGGGAAAGTTTAACAGTGAGTTCGGATGTGTGTACATTTATAGAAACAGAATTGTTACAATGATGATAAAAGAACGCATTCGATGGGAGAAAAGCGATCTTGACTAGAGTCGAAATCCCCTAAAAACGGAAGATGTGTTTCATTTAGATTGTATCGGTCTACGTGTAAATTCCTTCAAAAACCTTCACTATAAAACCAAGTGATTTTTCGTATCCGTAAACTGGTTAATACTAAATATTTAATAATTTTTACCGCTAAAAAATTTTCAACTTTTTCTCTTTTCCATTTATTAGCGTAGCTGCTGTATAATTGTCAACTCTACAAGGATTATTCTAGTCCGGGTAAAAAGAAAATAAAATAAAATTGTACGTAAACAGGAAAACAACTATATCAGCTTTTTATTAGAGGAACGTTGGGTTTTTTTGTTTTTTTTGGGGGGGGGGTGTTTTATTTTTATTTAGACTCGTGAACAGAAAACCTTTGCCTAGAAACAATGCGGAAAGGAAAAAATTAAATATCACAATTCGACTAGAGTTTGCCAAAATGAAGAAACAGGAGAGGGAAACGACAAGCCCTATCCTCTCTTCCTTCACATTCCTCTGATAGTATTATTCTCTCAATTCGTTCTCTTACCTCCACTCTACAGTCACCCCGCTCTATTCTTATTGATTTTTTATAGATCCCCAGTCATTACGGAATTTTGGCTCGTTCTGCTGGTCACCTTGATTCATTCCACAACCATTTCCCTTCTTCAGGAAAGGCCTTGTCCACCTCCAATAACGTCAAATTTTGGCGGAATACTTATCCCTCCCTATTTTCTAATCGTCATTCGCATTACCGTCTTATTCAGCCGATTCCTCGTTCCATGTCTTGGTTCCATTCTAATCCTTTCAGTCGTCGCTCTTCTATTGTCTCCCTAATTCGTCTCTGGATCAAACATTCTCTCCTCCCCTCCTCTCGCTTTCGATTTTCTCTGTCGCCTTCTCCTTATTGTTCTCTTCACGATTGTGATCCTCCTCGTATATGTGATGCTGATCACATTTTCTCTTCGATTATACTGCTCTTCGTAATGAACGCTCCCTTCTGTACAGTCAGCTCTTATCGTTAGATCTTCCTATAACTCTTCCTTTATCCTCTTCTTTCCTTCATCTTTTGTGATGTCTGCACTGCTGTCCTTTGTTGCGTCCATTTCGGACCGCCTAGCTATTTAGTTCTTTAGCTTAGTTTTTCCTGTTGTTGGGTCAATGCCGCTGGCGCGCCCACAAAATAGAAAAAAAAAACAAAAAAAAAAGCCAAGGTGAAAGAGGCAGAATAAGGGGTAGGAAGCTTTTTTTAATTTATTTTTTCATGGCTATTTAAACACTGTCCTATGTACGAATAACATCTATACTAAATTAGTATCGGTTGGTAATACGGTTAAATAGTATAGTACGGATGATACGATATTGAACGAAACTAAATACTTCCAATATTAAATTTTCTTACATAAAACACCCAGAAACCGCATCCGAAACAAAACATTTTATTATATAAGACCATTCACTTTTCGCTACCTTTATTTCTCGAATATTCTATCGCTATATTATATATTATATATATATATATATATATATATATATATATACATCCTATCCATACAGGTAGTTCCGCTTTCTAAAAAAAATATATATATGTAGCCATTAAAGGAGAGGGGGCTATGGAGCTGCATAAACGGGCACTATTAATAATAGCCAAATTTTAAAATTAATCAGAATGTTGCTAAATAACAACGGCTGTAATGAAATTTAAAGCAGAAGAGAGAGATATATAGATATACCAAACATGTTCGACCTCCGCCTGTACATTCTCCTGTACGCTACTCTTTTAGCTCCCCTCAGGGACAAATTCTCCTGGGTGCGTCCATGTATATAGCATATCTAATATAACAACGTTATCATTATGAATAATTAAATAGATAACATTTTATTGACTAATCATTGATAAAGTATTATCTATTTAAAAACAGAACGTGTTCATTAATATTTTCATCATATATCGGATGTTGTGTAAAAAATCGATAAATACACACATGCAGTATATATATCCGAAATACACATTATTCGTGTTAAACCTCATGCAGAAAACGCATCCTCCGAAATCATTAGGTGGGTTAACCTTCGCTCTATCCTATTATCCGCACGGGTGACCGGCAATCGCTGTTAGACGCGCTTAAAATACCGGAAGTTTTGTTGATCTAATTAACAACTCAATTTTAGATACAAACCAGTCGAAATTTTCAAAATTTCTTAATTATTACTGTCTTATGCGCTTACTAATTTTGTCTAATTTTCGATCGTTTACCTATAAAAATCTCATCTTGATTCTTCCGACCAATGTGCGATTATCCTGCCAAGTGAAGCTCCTACAGTTATGTGTTGTTGTTGGGTTTTTGTATACGAAAGGATATCAGCCAAAGTAATCGGGGAGAGAAAAAGAGAAAAAAAAAAGGTATCTAAATGTTTAAGGATATGGAATATATTAATATTCAAGGGCATAAAACAGGAATCGAAAGAGTATAGAAGCAGAAAGTTCCAAGAGAGGAGAATAAAAATATGAAACGAAAAGCTGTTCGACCGTAAACGCACACAGTTCAAGATTTCGGTTGATATTCAAAAGTGTCGGATAAGTCTAGAAGAAAGAAATCGGCTCTGAACGATCGCTTTGCAGCAATGAATTAAATGGGAGAACGGCGTAACGTCTTATTTCCGTATTTGATAATTATACAAAGCCGAGTCGTATCATCACGGAACGCTAACGAGTCTACTACTAAAATCACGTGCGTAGCCGCGTTCGAATATTTTCCGGTCTAGCGATGAGACTTTGTTTATTCACGGTGACGCATTATAAGGCGAGAAGTGACTATTATTCGCTTGTTCCGCAATTGCGAACAAATGCGTATTAACTCACGATGATCGATTAAAACTATACTAGTCCCCCCCTGAGGGGGGTAATACCGATCGCGAACAATGCTAAACATGATTCGAATTCCATCTGGAAGTTTGGCAAGGAAACGAATGCGACAATACCGTCGGCGAATATTAATTAATTCCTCTTTGTCTCCAAGAATGGCGTGTCTTTGGCCGTAACTTGGACAACTTTATTTTTTTAACCTTTTCCGATGTTTCCTTCACTACACACTTATACTTTGCCCATAATAGACACGCATAAATCTCGAGAGAAGATATAACAAACCGATTCCGCTTCTATGCATAAAAGTTATATTCTCCAAACTGTTCTCGAATGATTATCAATGTAACGCCTCAGTTAGTAAACGAGAATTTACCGATTAGAAACTATTGTCGCTTTTGGATCGGTCCTCTGTAGAAAGTTCGTTAAAATCATCAATCCGAGCCAATCTATTTTAGAACCACATACGTTTACCTGATTAAAATTCGTTGCAAATGAAATTATTTCTCCTGATTTCTTCTTTCTTCTTCAGTCAGGAGTATTTTTTGTCAACACAAAACAATCGAGTTAGTTTCCACCGATTTTTGTGCATGTTTTTTATTTTCTCTACACGATCAAATTTGCATAGCACACACTCGCTGTGCAATTTAGGGTCAAAAATCTTTGAACCGCGTTTTCCCGAATTATTGTTATTATTATTATTATTATTATTTTCTCCGTAATTCTCGCTGTCTGCGTCATTTCCATTTCGACACAAACGTTGGTAAATTTATCCAAAGCTACATCTTGATTTCTGAAAATGTTTTGACTATTGCCGCTGCATTTAAATTTATTTTGATATTTTATTGAATTTAGTTTTCACGAATAGGACGCGACAATATTGTAAATTATCGAGCGATTGATTTTATATATTTTTCATCTTTATTGAAAAAAACCAAAAAAAGTAGACGTAAATTTGTGATAATTAGTAGATGTACGTATTTTTCTTTTCAATGGACGCTGATAATAGTTTATTTTTTTTTAATGTTGCAATAATTAATGTTCTTTTTTTTTTTTTGATTGCGTCATCTGAAATACTTACAATTGTCGTTCGTGTCATTCGCTGGGTTCTTGTTTTCTCTTGGAATCTATTTTTGCGAGCAGTCCGCAAACGGTTACTTACAGAAGTAGCATCTGTAAGAGGCTGTCGAATTTTCGCTTCGGAACCAGTCAGAATTACATGGGTAATTCTTTATCAGAAAAATATATTGGCATTTTAGGGCAATGTGTGTGTGTCCTTGTCCGTGTTGCCTTTGAAACTTGTCGTTGTGATGCGGAGTCGCCTGTTTGAACGTTTTTTAGTTTAAATGAAATTGGAATCTCAACAAATTTTTTGTTTGAATTACTTGCCGTCGCCAAAAACTCGGCAGTGCGTTTTAAAAAAAAATCCCTTCTGTCAATTTCAGTTCCAGTTTCTCGCGATTTTTGTTAGAAGAAGAGGCTTCCTTCTTATCTATCGGCATTCGGATGAGAAGAAAATTATAATTTGATTACTGCCGAACTAGAAGACGGCGATGGATATCTTTTGCTGCGTCTGCGTAAGTGGTCTTCAATTTTATAGCCTATAGACGCTTAAAGATGAAATAGGCTGGCTGTCGCTTGGAACACGTTAACAAAACGATATTATTCTTGATTTTGTTCTAGCCGAATGGGTTTTTATTAAATGTGCTGCTGCTGCTGCTGGTAGCGAATAGTTTCCCTTAGTGTAGCATGGCACGGTTATCGGTGCGCGCTAGTCTCATTTTTCTCGATAAAGCCTTTGAGGATAAATTAAATTCTGCCGCTACACAGATGAATTTCGTCGGCTTTTATTACGATTAGAAATACTCCGTGAAGTAACTGATACAAGTCAGCACGGCATCGACAAAACAGGACATAGATCCGATTCGTTTATAAAAAAAGGCCTTTATCGAAAGGAACGCATATTTATATTCTGTCGATGTTTTATTAACGCGCTCGGATTGTAATCTTTTTTTTTTTATTCACAAATAAATTGCCGTGTTTTGTTGTTTTATTTTTTGAATTTTCATCTTTTTTCGTTTGTTAAATTCTTTTTTCTTAATAGTAATTTCACTTTTTTTTTTTTCATTCCATATTATATAAAATTAGAATAACTGTTGTAAATATTGCAATTGAAACTTTGGGTATAATTTAAATCAAAAGTACTCTTAATTTTAAAACAAATCGTTCGAAAATGTAAATAATTATTAACAGCATAGACGAGTAGATATAAATAACGAAAAATCATAATCATAAATGAACGTCCCCGGAACATTTTCGGAAATAAATCTTCAACCGGAAAAGAGATAAAAAACTCAGCTATTTTCGCAAGGGGCTCTGTCCTACATTTCTATTTCTTTCTCTTCTTGTATCAAATGATCAAAATTTATAACGTGTCACTCGTACCGGCATCGACATAAAAAAAAAAAAAAATAACGTAATCACGCATAACATTAATTTGAAAGTACACCATTTTTTTGAACATCTCCTCCCTCGGTATATCGCTATTTTTGTTGTGATATTCGAGCGTGTTCTATTCACACTTAGTTCAATTTTTAAATTCGCTCCGTAAAAAATATTTCTTCAGATGTATCAAGATAAAAGATGCCATAAAATTTCTATATTATTTTACGTTCTTCGGGAAATAGTGAATCCGGTAAAGATTTAACAAAAGAGTTCAGCGTTTCTCATTTCCCAGTAAACGGTCGAGTAATTTTCTTTACCATTTACACACTCAAAAGCGGCATTTTGAGTTGAACTGCGGCTATATCGGACACTTGTTATTTCCGATTTCCTAGGTTGCCTGATAAATTCCGAATTGGTATTTTCGTTCAAATAGCAATCATATCTCGTAACTGGTCCGCATCGAAAAGTGTCTCTATGACGAATTGACTTTAGACGTGTTACTAAACTCATACCTTCGGTACATTTGTAGTCATGGATCATTTGGATCAGGCAGCGCTTCTCTATCGATCTCGTGGAAATTTGATTCTTCCTTGTTTCCGTTTATTACCTTCTAGAGCTGATCGTTCGTAAGTCATCATTTTAACTTCCTTCTTACGCGAACAAAACACATCGTTTGCATATTGACCATCGTGATTTACAATATCTATTACAGGATATTATTAAACAGCGAAACCGAGCCCCCATGATCGGAGTAGCTGTGGAAAATTTCTCTTTAAATTCTGGGAACGGCGCAACTTTTATTGATCAGTTACTCCGCGACATGTTCAGCAGAGCTGCTAATCACATTGTCGGGAATGCTATCAAAGGCTTTTGAAAACAGAACGTAATCGGTTTAATCGGTTCCCCTGAAACTTGAGAGCCCTTTATTTGACCATATCTGTTGTTTCGACTATCGAAAGAAGAAGAAATTCGATCATCCGGCATTCTCTCGATTATCTTGTGGCTACCTTCTTTTTATACACTTACATTAGCGGACGAATTGTTTTTTGCGATTTCGTAAGAAGACCACTTACATTAGCGGACGAATTGTTTTTTGCGATTTCGTAAGAAGACCACTTACATTAGCGGACGAATTGTTTTTTGCGATTTCGTAAGAAGACCAACTATAAGCGACCGATATTTTCTATCGTAAACTTTCAATTTATTAACGAAACTGTTACTACAAAAACGAGTTTATTTCGCTAAACACCACTCGATCGAAAATTATCGACAACACTGTATTTTTTTTTTTCGTTTAATATTAAAATAATAACTGAGAGTAAAATCTAAAAAAAAAAAAAAAATTTGAAATTTAATTTTAATGTCAACTACATGTTGAACAAAATTCAAACACCTTGGTGCCTAATTTCCGTATTATTATATATCACAACACTTTTGTATTACACAAACAGAGAAATATCATTGAGTCACAAACGTTTAATTTGTATAAACTAAAGCGTAGGTTGAATGCGGAAATATGGATAAAGGAAGAAAAGAAATATTGTGTTTTACCTATGATATGCTCTACCCGGAACTAACCAAAGAGAAAAAAAAATTAAAAAGATGTCGAGGGAAACATTGTCAATTACCGTGTCAGCGTACAGAACCGTATGCTACGACGCAGGAATGATACTAATAGAGACCTCCTTTCGGAATATTAAAAAAAAATCGTAATTAACAAAAATCACAAATGAATAAAATAAAGGAAAAATACTCGCAAAATATATTAATGCGTCGGAAGAACGTCAAACGAATAAAAAAACATTTAGGCTAATCAGACACTTCCATAAATAAAGAAATAAAACCTTTTTCTTAAAATGCTTGACAGATTAATGTCAGAGAGGAGTACCTAAGAGAATTAAAAATTGTAAATAACGATATCCCCAAGAAGTCAACTATATAAAAAAAAAAAAAAAATATCAGCGGATTTTATACTGTAACATACTCAGGTACATAAGCAAAGAGTACGATGTTTATTCAATAATTATGAGAAATAGTTCAGCAGGGCAAAGAACACAGTAAATACTGGAAGACATGTGGGAGCTGTAATTGCCATATTGAATAATGAAAAAAAAAAAAGAAACATCAGAATACCGAATAATACAGAAGGGCGAACTGTATTATGTTATAATTAAAATTGCCATTATTAAGCCAGCTTAAATAAACTGTTAAAACCGGAAAAGAATTGTATAGGGATCGATAGAGAGCTCTATTCGTTTCATTCCCAACTTCGGTCTAATTTGTATCCACTTATTACTAAATTTAGACGCCGTATACAATTACTTCACCACTAACACCGCCCTAATTCTATTTTTTTATTGAATTTTCATTGGTTATTGTATTCTTTTTTTCTTTTTCTTTGATTTGATGGCTCTATACCCGTCTTGGGCATTTCTATACATATCTTTATATATAATAGTTCTTCGCGATACCACTTTGTTCTTGCTAAACAACTGCGCTACAAACAGTCAACGAACACAAACGACGAAACTATTATCATCATCATTATTCTCGCTACCGGCGAACCAATTAGTTACGTAATAATAAAATTTGGAGAATTAAATACTGACTGGGATTAAAAGGAATATTGTTATGACAGGATTTCAATTTTTTTATTTTTATTTTTTATTTTAGCGATCGATTTGAAGTTTTTTTTTTTATTACATATTTTTTAAATTCTAATTAGTTTGAAATTTATTATTTTTTTCTATTATTCGACGTTTTGCAATTCGGGTTTTTGTTTGTTTCCGATCATTTTAATTTTTACAGTTCATTACTTATCATAAAATGTGTAGATTAAAGATCTAAGCAAACCAGAGTCTCCGAAGTGGAGCTCCTATTATTAATGACAACGTTATTCTTAGCTCGACTTTCATCACTTTTTTTTTTGTCCCAAAACATTACATATAGTGTTAATATAAGAAGACAAAGTATCGATAAAATGGATTGCTGCCCTGGTTAATTATATTATTCTTACGTTGGGATTAATAAGAAATCCTGCTACGATCTTGCATTATCGAAGTAATGACAGACATTTCTATGTAAACAGTAAGCTATCGTTCGAAAAGTACAATGAGCGCTATTGCTCCTGAACAGCGAAATAAATGTATCCGAACGAATGTAATATACTGTAAGAAACTGTAAACGAATCAATTTAGCCGAATAGAATACGTCACTATTTTATTTTTTTTTGTATCGAAGTCGGGAAGAATGACTGTGAATTTTCCTCATTCTATACAAAGTACAGAAGCGATAGAAATGGTGGGGGTCACAGGGCACCCCTAGCCGGATCAAGAAGCAGAGCCCCCCTGCAAGGAACGGAGGGTCGAGTTTATATATATGTGTATATATGTATATATATGTCTACTAAACCAAAGGACACTGGTTTGAGACTTGTCTCGTTCCAGATCCGAATCGCTACCAGGTCTATACCTAATCTGAAATAAAATTGGGTACCAGAGAAATCTGGGAAAATAAAGGAACTGGCCAACCTACTCTCATTAGTGCCGTTGAGCTTAGTTCATTGTGAACCTTAATTTCACAATCCCCGACGCCCTGTCAAGGGTATGAGACTTACTTTATATATATGTATGTATGTATGTATATATATATATATATATAGATAGATAGATAGATAGATAGATATAGATATAGATAGATATAGAGAGAGTTAGGATAACAGAAAGAGAAAGAAGACAGAGAATGAATGAAGCACAGCATGGAGTGGGGATTTTTAAAAGGAAGGAATAATAAGAAGCTTGTTCAGTTGAAATCGACGAATAATCGAACATTACATGATCGGGATCACAAATAAATTGATTACTGGAGGGGTGCAATAGACAATAAGGAGAGGGCACGAGAAAATAATGGAAAAGTGAAGAAGGGAGCGAATTATGGCCAAAACGCAGGCGGCAAATCACAGAGTGCTTGAAGCGACACATAAAAGGAAAGTTAAAAAATCAGGAGAAGCGTGGAAGGGAAGGTGAATAAACAAGAAAAAGGAGTCTGGGTTGGAGAATGAGGAGACGTAGGAGTTAAATTATTATCTGGAATGAGCAGTGGAAGCTGAGAAAACAGGAAGAAACCTACCAAAAGAGGAAGATAATCGTGCGAATGAGTCAACTAACTCATTTCCCTCGATTTCGGCATGGCCAGGAATCCAAAAGAAATTCGTTTGGATTAAGTGGGAAATCATGAATCAAAGAGCGAATAAGAAGAATGACGTAGTCGGTTGAGTGAAAAATATTTTTATCCTGGTCAAATGAACAGAAGTGTAATCGATACCTCATTCTCACTCTGTAAATCTTTACTATAGAATCCATATCTATATTTTTTTATCATAAATGTCAAATTAAAACATCAAGGTGGCGTTTGTAGATCGATAGCAAACGTCAGTGCACCTTATACTTATTACTTATACAATCATTAGCGTTAAGGTTCTAGCGCGCAGAACCGTTGGCTCTGCCTCCCATTTAGAAGATGTCAGTTTTCGCAGTGTGCTGTTCCTAGATGTTAACTTCATCCTTAAGATCACCGCAATGCCTTCGAAAGGTTAACAATCGGTTGAGAGTAATTCCAAGATAGTTTGGTTCTTCGCAATATTCGAGTTGCTGTACGTGCCAAGTTAATTTCAGTTACAGTTTGCCTTTGCGTTCTTGAGATGTGGAAGGTGCAGAGGTGATAGATTTAGTCGAAGCACATTTTCAGTATTTAACCTCTCTCGAGTGTTTTTTGCAGTTTCAGCTGCACTTCCTCGTGCGTTTCGCCCTGTGCAGTCTCCGGCAAGATGATTCGCCGTACAGGAATAACCGTCGAATCTCCTCGTCGACCGGTTGACCGTAGCTGTAAATGTTCAATAACATTGGAGCCAAAACGCTCCCCTATGGGAGCCCGGTTTTGCTGTATGTATTTGCCACCTATTTTTCTTTCCATGCTGTGTGACAGAGAACCGCCTTCCGCACAATATATATATATATATATTCTGCGGCACTTTCATCATAATCGGTAGTGATCTCGTAGACTTTTCTCAATAATCGCCTGCGACTGTACCGTATACGGCCGTTAGACGACGCCAATGATCATTTCTGCTTCATACCTATCCTACCTAGTGTTTACTGCTTGGCTAACGCAGCAACTAGCCTGTTGGGTAATAAGCTCGTTATCGACGGTGTTTATAACCCGGTTTCTTCCGGGTTTTAGTATTGCTACAACGTCGTGCGCTTTTTTCCGTTTGTTTTCAGTATTTTGTTGGATCGAACAATGTTCTGGAACATATCGGTAAACCATTCTACAGCACCTGAGCTAAACATTTGAATTTGTTTTACCAGGCATGTCATCGGGGCCAGCAGGTTTCCTGCGTTCTTCATCGGGTCTGCTACATTCGTTACTTCTGACTTTGCGAAGGTTTTTTTAAGGTGATTTCACTCTGCTAATTGTCTGCTAATTTTAGACTTCTTGATCCTATTTGAAACGCTTTACTATTTAGTACCGATTTTTACAGCTATCGAATTCGAGCTAATTTTGAATTGCGCCGTTTCTGGCTATTTTCACAGTTTAATCTTCTAATTAACCCCCGTCAGGCTTTGAAACCGGTTTTTTTGCTAAAATCCAATTCCTCTACCTTTTTTTTGGCAAAACTTGTACCGGAGTCAATTAGTTATACGGTGTTCTTTGTCGTCAATTGATTGCGCTGTAAAAACAAAGTGCGCCAATATACGTTTCCAGTAGTTAGACATACTGATACCTGAACGATCACGAAAGTAGGAGAGCGCCTATAGATCAGCCGTGAAATATGAACATGAAGACACGTTCGATTCGATTCCAGTTTTAAACCGCAGAATGAACAAATGTGTCGTGTGCCTGTTTTACAAGAACTTATACGGGACGGCTCAATTGAAATACAATTTTGACCGCAACATATAATTTACCTAGGACAACGTGAATAGTGTAAGTCTGCGAGACTTAGCCAGCTGGTCAGACAACATTCGACTACTCATAGGGAAATCGTTTACAAAGTATGTAAGGTTATATCAGAGCAATTACCGAAGGTAAAAAATGGTCAAATTGATTTCACAATGTGACCAACGAAAGGTGGAGAATAATTGAATTAGAGATTAATTATGCTTAAAATTATTAGTAATCATAATAATAATTTTAATGCGCTTTATGTAAAAGTGATTTATTTTACTTATAGATTAACACATTTCGAAGTTTCCTGTTCACAGAAATTTTAACGCTGCGACGATATATGTATACCGTGAACTCATGAAGTGTTTTAAAAACTAAAATAAATAATTTTTAAAAGTGTTGAAATTATTATTACTAAACATTCCAATAAATTTGCGATCAAGTAAGAAGTAAAAAAACTTCAAGACAGATATTTTGTTACCAAAAAAAGAAAGACCAAATGAATTGTGCAACGGAAGACGTAAGCATTCATCGTCACCACTCGGTTCCGGTCAGTTCTGACCGTTATAACCTGCACGAGTGCTCTCCATTGTTTCCGATTTTGACCTGTATCGACCGTTGCGTTGCTACCGTACCAAACTGGTTCTGTAAGCCATCAGTCCAATGAACGGGCACTCCACCCCTTTCTGTCGTATCGGATGCTTTGCCGAACGATAATATTTTTTCCAGATTTTCTTCTGAGCATCTTGCGATATGTCTGATAAAATTGGTCGCACCGTTTTTCGCAAAATCTCCGCAATTCTTCCGCTTCGTTCACTTCAGCCCATATTGAAAGATTTGCTCTTCTTTCAGTCCACATTATACGCAGCACTCGTTGCCAAAGATCTTTTTATTCGATCAATATACATCTTTTCCTAGTCTTTCCAATCTTCACACCATTCTTTAGCTTTGCCAGTCCTCCTAATTCTCCTAGTCTTCCCAGTGTCCTTTCATGTCACTATTTTCCTTTACTGCTGTGTGATCGGATCTGTTTTCTTTTGAAAGTTTACCTTAAACTGTGTGTTACAAAATTTTTCGATATACGCGTACTTTTTTGATGATCGCCTTTTTTCTTTTGCAAAGCGTGTTTTTTTAGGTACGAAATTTTCGAATTCACCGTCTTCCCACTCTGTTAGTACTCCATATGTTCTCCCGTGACTTCTTTATGTATAGCCGTTTCCTTTAACTATTTTATTCCTGTCAAGATAATGACGTAATTTTTTTCAATTACGCATTATATACCCAAATAAAGGAAAAACCCGCAAAACTCTCCCGAAGGTTGCATAAATGACAGTGCGATTTATGCTATTCAAATGTCCAATTGCTTAAAAATATTACACGCTTTCAATAACCTAGAATTTCTACATTTTACGTAGGCGACTGCTGTTCAACACAGGTATAAGGCCTGTACAATTCGGATTTCCTCTTGATGATAATTATCGTCCATGTTAAAATATTATACAAACAAAACAAAAATCGCTCGGATTAGTAAAATTTTATTCGTGAAAAATTAAAAAAAAATACAAAAAAAAAAAAGAAAAATTGGAAAAACTTCAGCAACAACCGGAAAATCATATTACTGCGAAATATGTTGGCAGTTTATAATTTTATTTATTAAAATATATTTCTGCGTTTCACATATTCTATTTGAATATATTGTGAAAAATGGAAGCGATTTCCTTTAAAACAAGCCATATATATCCGCGTGCTGCCTGCTGGAGTAAACCTGAAATATTGTCAGAGATACAATTACAACTTAGGGAGCGATGTTTCGGTAAAATGAAACTGCTCGGAGCTCGAGAATTCTACTACTAAAGAAAGTTATCACTTGCGTAGCGGTTTTATGTTTCCCCACATCTGAGAAGCTCAAAAAATTGAAAAAAAAAAAAAAAAAAGATCCTCAAATAGCCCTTTCCTATTAGAATTATCTCTACGCTTTCGCGATTTTTCGCGATTAACCTTCAGGGGATCGAAGAATGATGTCTGTTATTCCTTCTCGCAGATTGAAGAAGTCGCGTTCTCAGACGCAGAATGAAATGCATATCGTCGGAGAATTATTCTGCTCTGAAATTGATATTTATAAAATAGTCATGATGAAAACCGACGCACTTGGTTGTTCGCGGAGAAGTCAGGAATTATTTTCGTGCAAGGTTCACCAGACAGCGTGAAGAGATTACTCAAATCTTCGTAATCTGTCACGCATAGACGTTGTGATACACTCGATTACGATTAAGATATTTACGAAAGCAGCCGGCAGTCATCGATTATTTCTTATACAACAAATGCTCTGGTCAAATGCAATAAAGTTAGGCCGAATGACAATGAAACGAACGAGAGAATAAGTGAAAAGGACAAACAAGAAGCGAAAATAATTAATTTGATCGCCGGACGAAAGGAGAAACGCAGACGGAATATTATAACGCGGCAAAATGGAATAGGCAAGCAATCGGTGAATGATGGATAATCGAAAGTGTTAATTACGTTAACGCGCAAAAAAATTATGAAAGAATCAATTCGCTTTTACATTTTTCCAATTATTCGTGTTCATTGGTGCATTCGAAAATCTTTTCTATTATTCATCATCGGTTAATTATCTAACAATCCGGCGATAATGATAATTGTCGTTTCGATGACGACGATGATAATAATGATGATCGTACACAGTGATCAAGTCAATTAACACAGGTAGAAACAGAAAGTGAAATTGCATCACCAATTGCAGCTCGGAGGAAAAGAACTCTAAACAGCGAAGCCGGTGCGTATTTTAAAAGAGTGTCCTCGAAAAAATAATCCGCAACTCGTATAATCGGAAGAGCAAAGAAGAGAAAATAAAAATCGCTGTGTCGTAGGAAATTGGGGGAATAGTAAAAGAAAAAAATTCAGAACGGAATTTAGGTCGTCTGTTTGTATCTGGGAAAGAAATGTGGACAATTTTGTTGTTTTTACCGCGGAAGAAACACACTAAAATAAAGAAAATGCTAAAAATTGTAAAATAAAATGTTTTTAAAAAAGACAACAAAAATATTAACTTAAATATTTATTATAATAATTTAATAAAAATGCACTAAAAAGTAAAAAATAATAAGGATTTATCAAATTTAAGTGCCGCCAAATGTTCACTTTAGATCGGAATAACAATTCATTTCTACTGGCCGTAATAATATATTTCAAATGAAAATATACTAGATTACGTAATTTTAATTTGAAAAAAAAAAAACTTTTTTGTGTCCAACTTTCGTTTTGCCAGGTGAATAATTTTATTTTTCAAATAAAAACTAACCAACTTCACACACTTAAAGAGTTTTTTATGTTTTACTTCGGAAAATAATAACTTGATTTTGAAAACATCCGTAATAGATCATGCTGAAACATTCCAACTCTCCGCTGAGCTGTAATAATAATAGCCGTTTAGTGTAGTCTAGTAGTTATGGTATTCGGCTCACCAAACCAGATGTCATAAGTTTAAGATTTGTTTCGTTCGCAGTCCTAGTCGCCTAGTCGCTCTACCCATCCTGGAATAATCAGGTACCAGAGAAATTCGGGAAATTAAAAGTGGCCTGTCGAGAAGGGAGCAACTCGCCTCCAATATTCCCTTCAGATTCTTTATTATAAAAAGCTTAATTCCACAATGCATGGTCAAGGCTATGGGACTTACTTTACTTTGGACGCATAGTACCATAAAATGTATAAAAATAGGTTATTCTGGTCTTACATTAAATATTGATAATCGATGTGGCGTATCTAAAAATGAAAAATTTCCTACTCTTAGAAAAAAAAGAAAAAAGAAAAAAAACGAGGTGCTGCCATCGAGTAGAGAATCGGGAATGGCGGCGAAAAATAATTAAATCGGCGTCGTCATGATCATGACATCACTTCGAGGTAATCGATCAAATGATGATGTACTTAAGAAAGCTCTTTGAATTTACACGCAGTGATTATAGCTAACTTTAAATACTTACGGGGAAATAAAACCGTTAAAAGATAAATATCAAAATTGATTTTAACCTTATGATTAATTTGAAAAAGTAGCTGATTAATAATAAAGTTAACAACAATTAATCATTTCTGTTATTACACGTTAATTTTGCTTAACAAACAAAAATATGTTATTTGTTCGGTAAAATTAATGACATAATATTATCTGTACAAGCCGGTAATCGTAAGTCATTGTGAACTCCGTAGTGGCTCAAATGACGTCATTGATCCAATAAACACAAATTTTTTGTTTCCAAGTGTTGCATACGTGTTTTTTTTTTGTTTTTTTTTTTTTTTTTAAACCTGGCCTGGTTGTAAATACCATTTGGCCAATTGCATACGTGTTTGTTAGTTTATGTTTCATTCGTTACAATTATTTCTGTAAATTTTTTTGTAGCGTATTTTCCGCTCTTTCCGTTTTTTTAAAATATTGTTGGAGATCGGATAATTTAAAAGACATCTAAAAAGAAAATATGACGAATATCATTTATACAAAATTATTTAGAGTTTATTAATGTTGTTTAAATAGTTTAATGAGAGGTAAGCTGGGCGAAGGAAGCTAACTATCACATATATATGATAGGCGATCGAATCAAACCAAAAATTTTCAATCAGCGGCTCGAAATCAACTTATTTTTTATTTTTTTACTACGTTTTTTGTCCGGAGCCTGAAACTAATCTTTACCACCTTTACTCACCCACCTGTAAAGTTTCAAAATTCTGAGCCAAGTATTCAAAATTAACAAAAAATTTACATTTGGAGTCCCAAATTCAGCTAAACCTAAGCCTCTGGTAGTGTACCTTAACAATAATCGGACTATATACTTCGCCTAGTCCCTCCCGCCATAAATTTCCGCTAATATGTTTTCAAATTTCAAAATTAGTCCAAGTATAAATTTTTTTCCAATCCTAAAAATTAATTCACTTATCTATTCAACTGCTGAAGCAGCGTCTATAATCGCTACAGCTCGTTTCTCTCTCATTCATAATGTTTTTTTTTAAATTATTTTTTTCAAGTTCACCCCAAACATCAGGTTGCACGCCACCATCTTCCCATTACTATGCATATACAAGTATATATGTATAACTCGGTTCTTTATGCCACGCAAGGGGCTCCTCCCCTTGACCGCGCCTAGGGACACCTCTGGACTGAAAACTCTATCACTTCTGTACTTTGTATAGAATGGGAAAAATTGACAACGTCATTTAACCATGGTAACAGTCCATATTGTCAATAAATTGTTATCTTATAAATACAATAAATGTATCGTTTTGGGAAGAAAAATAGGTAATGGGGGTCGGGCTGAGAATGACGTTATCATTAATAATACATATATATGTATATATATATATATATATAAAAGCTCGATCATTTGGCTTCGCAAGGGGCTGTGCCCCTTGACCACTCTTTCTTACATTTCTGACTCTTTCTCTTCTATACTTTGTATAAAATGATCAAAATTTACAACGTAATTCTTACCGTTATCGGCACACACAAAAAAAATAACAATCACAAAAATCCTATCCTAACATTTAACTGCCATTACATAAAATTAGGACATTGTCTGGTTACATATTTCGTTACATAAAATTGGGACATTTTTTCTAATGGGAGGTGGCCTAAGAATTACGTTGTAATTAATATATACATTAATTACAACGTAATTCTTAGGCTACCCCGCATTAGAAAATATGTCCCAAAAAAGTGTCCCAATTTTATGTAACTTTTGTTATATTTTATAGGATTTTTGTGATTGTTATTTTTAAAATGTCACAATTTCATGTAACGAAATATGTAACGAAAAATGTAAAGAAAACACGTAACAAAAAATGTTTTAATTTTACGTAATGGAAGTTTAATGCTAGGATTAAATTTTTGTGATTATGTTATTTTTTTCTGTTAATGCCAATAAGAATTATGCTGTAAATTTTGATCATTTTATACAAAGTACAGAAGAGAAAAAGACGGAAATATAAGCAAGAGGGGGAAAGGGACACAGACTCTTGCGAGGCCAAAATGGCCGAGTTTATATATATATATATATGTATGTATGTATGTATGTATGTATATATATGTCTACAAGTAATCATTGTTATCATTCTTACCACAACTCTCTTTCTTCGAGAACTGCAGAGAAATTTTTTTTGCTCCGTACTTATTTGCCGATCCGTTTCCAAAATTTCAACTATGCCTAAGTATAATATTATAGAATTGGTCTAAGCATATATTACCATTTTCCAAAATTAACTCTCCCGTTGCTTCTCATAATCCATATTTTAGAAATTGTACATAATACTTATTTATTTACTTTCAATTTTTTAATTTTTTTTCATGAAGCCTGATACTAATCTTACTCATTTGTACCCCTTACACTATGTTTATCAGATAATTATTTTCCAAATTTCCGAAGTAAGTACCTAAAAATTAATTCAAGTATACTATTCCGTTAAATTTAACTCATATTTTCACCGTTTTGACGTTTCGTACGTAATATTTTGTCAACTTCATTTGTCCCGCAGAATCATGCAAACTCTCTACCTGCACACGTCGCACATGTGCATGTCAGGTAATAAGTTATAAATTTTCAAAATTAATTCAAGTATACTATCCCGCTACCAAGAATTAATATCAAACATCCTCTTTTTTTTCCTCCCACCGTACGTTTCTGAAAAAATCTTAGTCATGTTTTAAAATTCAACTAAATATACTATCTCAGTACCAAAAATTTCTTTTTTTTCCTTTTTTTTTTCTTTCTTTCTTTAAGGGGTTCGGCCAATCGAAGGCAGCTACCCAGGACAACTAGTTTATATTAGAGATTAAATTTTAATCTAATCAGAGATCGATGAAAGAAAAGAGGCAAGAATAGGAACCACCTTTGAAGACGGCAAAGTTAAGATATAGGAAGCATTATAGGGAGTAGGAAAATTCAGCTTTACATATAGGATATTACGTTCGGAGGAAGGATTGGAACATTCAAACAGCACGTGTTAAGGATCACAAACGAAAGTATAGTCGCCAGAAAGGACAATAAGGGGATGGGGAAAGAGCAAATTGATACCGTGAGGGTGGGAGCAAAGTATGATTGAACCGCAAACGGCAGATGCCAATAATGAAAAAACGTTTAAGGGTAGGAAAATAATAGAACCAAGACATGGAAAGCGGTCTAGGCTGAATAGGAAGGTAAAATGAGTTAGGATTAGAAAGGGAGCGAGATATACATTCGATCAAAGTAACATGCATTCTTTTGTAGAGGGGAAGTATGTTGTGACCAGGAATGTTTGGGGAGTGTAACGCTGAGCGTGCTAAGAAATCCACCTTCTCGTTGCCATCAATACTCGATGGCTTGGACCCAAAAAAGGTCGATGGAAGTGGAATGGAAAAGGGAAAGACTATAGATGAGAGAACGTATGCGGAAAGCAATAAAGTCAAGGAAATATGAGGGAAAGGGAGAAGATATAGCTTGAAGGGCACTTTTGGAGTCCGAAATGATTAGGTATCTATCAAAGTATCGAGTTGAGGAAATAAATTCCAGGAATCACAGTTTTTTTTTGTACCTTCAAAAGATACCGAAGATTATAATACGCATTCTTCTCATATGCTCGTATCTGATATTATACGGGCTTAGGTTAACAATAGAAATATGCACGTAGGCGTACCCTATTTATTTCTGTATGTTTATACATGCGCTTTCTGTTCAAACGCATGCAAATATCCGAGGACGAAATCCAATACCTAACACTCGATAAAAGATTAACATTCACAAAGCTGATTAAGAGTAAAGTTAGAAAAGCCCAGCAAAAGATTTGTTGCCTATATCCCTAATTTAATAAAAAATCGCGTTTAACATCTCAAAACAAGCTTATTATTTATAAACAAATTATTTTGACAAAACCATTACAAGCGGCACCAATTTGGTTGCCTACCATTCAGGAACTTCAAAGAATTCAGAATCACTGTCTAAGAATAATCTTAAATATACACCAGCACCAACTCCATGCATAATCACCTAAAAATGTCGTACATTCAGGAAATAATTACAAAGAACGTTCGACGCAGTGCATCAACGTTGGTTAATAATAATAGGTGATTATGATTACCAAACACATTTAAGTATAGATACAAAAAATACAAACATGGAAAGATAAAACACACCCTACGGACACTTAAATGAAATATTTCGCAACTCTTGTGTCTTAGCGGTATTGTAAGAAAACAAGCATTATATAATTAGAACTTTTAACTAGTTTTGTAAGTTATTAATTTAATTTTCTCGTATTTAATTTAAGTAGTTGTTTTTTTGGTTTCAACGCACATACTGTCATAGATTAAAAATTACTAATTAATCGTTTTATTGTAAAATTGGTTGTTAATGCGTGCAGGTTTTTTTTTATTTTATAATTTTTTCTGCAAATTAGCTCTCGTCTCGTATGACTAATATTAAGAAAACGACTAACTGACATGCCCACATCCGGCAAGAAACAAATAATAATTTCTTTTAAATTTCTGTATTGCATTATATATGGAATGTGTACAAATAAATGGTTCAGACATTGAAGATGTGTGTTAGTGTAATTTTTAATCACTGAATAACGTATTGTTGCTACTTTAACTCTTAGTATTTTTTCATACATACAATATCGTATCATAAGCCACCAGCGTTATTCAATATATATATATATATATACAGAAAAATCAATAAAATTAATAAAAAACAGCCTGCGGAATAAACAAATTGGAGTACAAGTACAAGGTGAATACCTACAAATGATAAGATTCGCAGATGACATTGTCATTATTGCTAAGTCCGAAGAAGAACTTCAAGAAGCACTGACAGAAACACAGGTACATCTAGAAGAATACAACACGAAAATAAACGAAACAAAAACTAAAATAGTAATATGCGAAAGGACACCAATGCCACAAAAGAAAAATATATTATTAAATAATAAAATAATTGAACGAGTCAAAGAACCGGTATACTTTGGCAATATGGTATCAGAAGATGGGGAAACTTAAAAAGAAATTAGACGTAGAATAAGTCTAGCCAAATATTTTGCAAAAATATGCATTACTCACCAATAAAAATGTGGACACAGAACTAAGGAAACGGCTAATAAAGATTTATCTATAGAGCACACTACTGTATGGGTGTGAATCTTGGATAATAAATGAAGTTGATAAAAAGAAGTTGATGGCAGTAGAGATATGGCTGTGGAGAAAGATGTTAAAGATAAAATGGACAGATAAGAAGAGCAATGAAGAAGTCATGAACATGATTAGTGAAAAACGGGAATTAATAAACGTAATAAAAAGACGCAGATGAAAGATGATGGGATATCTATTAAGACACGATGAAAGACTAAAACTGATTATAGAAGGAAAAACCGAGAAAAAAAGAAGAAGAGGAAGACCAAGGAATAATTACATAAAACAGATTATTAGAGATGTGGGATGCCAAACATACTCGGACCTAAAAAGAATGACCGAAAACAGAACGAAATGGAGGAAACGAACCCTTTTAGGTGTTCAATGATTAATATATATGTACATGGTTTAGCACATAATTTCTCAACGAAAACCACGACAAAATGATGTCTTCTGGAGAGGAAAAATCAGCTGATGGTACATTATTTTATTATTTTCTCTTTCAATAATATATACATTTTCTCATCAAATTTTAATTTAAAAATCTTTGAAAACATGTAGATTTACAATTTTTTTCGACTATTAATTCCGTCGAAAAAAAAAAAAAACGCAAGATATAAAAATAATTCATAGTAAACATGCATACACAATAATACATAACTCCGTTATTGATGAAATAATTTAATACTTCTGATTTTTTTTTTTATTCAAAGTTCTTATTTTTTAATAATGTTTTTACATTGTATCGTGAATCAAGATTAACGAGCTGGTACGTAGGCTCGATCGAGTACTTCGCTTGCTGATCCATGTGTATGTGTGGTTACGTGTGGTCAGAGCGATCGTGTTCATAGCGACTAAAAGAGACCGCGAAGGTAATTTCCTGGTAGTCTCTGATATACTACTACAATGAACTGCGATCATATTCTGTTACGGTTCTCTTATAAATTATGTAATATCTAAATTCGTTATTATTTACTTTAAACTTGATATTTCTATATTAATATTAACATTAAAGTATACAATATTATAAAAACGTAGTTTAATGCAAAATGCGTAGGCAATGTATATAATTTTTGTTAATGTAAAATTATAATAAATGAATGGAGGCGTACTCACATCCGGTTTAATTTTTCTAACAAAACGCACTGTTGTCTAAATGATGTATTTTTAGTTAAAAATAAAATATTAATGATTAAACTGACTATAAGTACGTTTCTAAACATGTATTATAATTTCTAGCAGTTTTAACAAAACAACTTGGCCGCTCTAGTTCGCATATATGTAATAATAGTAATAAAAATGTCTGCGGGTCGTTTTGAACGCGGTCGTCGAAATCGAATATAATAATAATAAAAAAAAATCCGATGGTCGCTATGAACACCATTATCGATGGGTCGCTACGGACACGGTCGCTATGAACGCGACACTTGTATACGTATATGTATGTACTTGTATGTATGCGTGTTTTTAATACTGTATCAAAAAGAAAGAAGAAATAACTCGACGACTTCTTTCAATCTTTGCCTTCAGTATGCATACGCTCGTTACTGTGTATCGAATTTAATGGAAAGTTCTGCTGATTAAGTCTCATTATGACCTAGTATGACTTATTATATCCACCTTTGACATTTTGGAAAAGTTAGAGAAACGAAAGGAGGCTTATAACAGAAAGCACAGTGTCCAATTGTCGGTAGTTCATTTGCTGTCGCGGCAACAATGCACATGAAATTTACCAATCTCATCTATTTCATCTGTCGTCACAGAATTAAACGGTGACCAGATGTGCTTGAAACGTATTGTTCAATTCCAGAACCTTCTGGTATTCTGGTTAAATTTTTTGCTACAAAACGTTTCCGGAATTTTCTTTCTTGTATTTCCAAGAAGCCTGCGCTCTTTCCCCTGTTATAATTAAGAGAAACAAATTCACAGAATTTAGAACCTCTTCGGGGAGTCCTCTTCATTTGTTACGTTACTGGGAAACAGATTAATGTCAGACCGGTGTAATGTCGTTTTCGGAACGCTTCAAAGCATTTGCAGTCGTATTCTCGAACTGATATTTCTTTTTTTTTTTTTCGGGCTCGTCAACCAAGACCTCACCCAGTCTATTTCGAAGGGGTTATCGAAAGAGTTTTAATAACATGTAACTTTCCATTACTAAAATTCCGAAATTTGTGACAATTCTTCTAATAAAATTTCCATCTGAGTAATAGTCCGCCGTTATTTACTACAGGAAATGACACCAAAGCAACTGGCACTTGTGATTTTTCATTAGCGATATAAATAAGATGGCTTCTTTCAGCAATTTGGACAAATCGACGGGAATCGGCCAAATGGTAACTAAATTTCAAAGGTAATTAAGGAAGATATTACGACTTGTAACCGACAAAAATCGGGTAATTTCTTTGCGACGCTAACACAGATAGGCCAACTCATCACCGACTACGGCCTGATGATCTCCGGACCAGTGTTTCTCAATGTTTCTTTCATCACGCTCTGACTGTGAACTATTAAAAACTTTTTTATTCTTGGCCGGTAAGTAACTCGCTTACAGGCCGGTATTAATTAAAACAAATAACAAAACCTACTCGACAAAAGTAATTTTATAATGCCACATATTTACCTCATTACATATTTGTTGCCCAGCAACATTTTTTATCGATGTACTAAGTTATTCCTTACAATCGTATTAAAATATTGTTGAAAAAAAAAAATTAACATTCAATAGTTTTTATATTCGAGCGCGCTATGATAGATAATATTAAATTTTAAGAAGGAGGAGAAACTTTTTGAGTTTTAAAAAATTTCAAAAAAGAGCGATGGTGCAAACATTTTTGAACACTCGTATATATATATATATATATATATTAATTACAACGTAATTCTTAGGCTACCCCCCACTTGAAAAAATGTCCCAATTTTATGTAACGTTTGTTATATTTTATAGGATTTTTGTTATTGTTATTTAAAAAATGTCACAATTTTATGTAACGAAAAATGTAATGAAACAATATCTTAATTTTATATAATGAAAGTTAAATGTTAGGATAGGATTTTTGTGATTGTGTTTTGTTTTTCTTTTCGTGTTAATGCCAGTAAGAATTACGTTGTAAATTTTAATATCATTTTATGCAAAGTATAGAAGAGAAAGAGATTTAAATGAAAGCAAAAGGGGTCAAGGGGCACAGCCTCTTGCGAGGCCAAAATGGCCGAGTTTATATATATATATATATTAATTACAACGTAATTCTTAGGCTACTCCACATTAGAAAAAGTGTCCCAAAAAAATGTCCCAATTTTATGTAACATTTGTTATATTTTATAGGATTTCTGTGATTATGTTGTTATATTCATATGGATCGATTTAGAATTACGTTGTAAATTTTGATCAATTTATACAAATTATAGAAGAGAAAAAGATAGAAATGTAAGCAAAGGGGTCAAGGGCACAGCCCTTGCAAGGCCAAAATGGCCGAATTATATATATATATTTACAGAAATTCTGCGAGAAAAATATAGAATTACGATGATATTATAAGTTCAAAATGAGAATGTTTATGGAATTATTATTGTGCAAATGCAAATTTTTAATTGACCTTGTTTTATATTATATTTAATTGCCTAATTTTTATTTTTATTTTTTACGCTGTTTTATTTCTCACCGGTAAATTAAATTTACAAATGTTCTCTTATAAAAACAATATATGTTATATTCTCAATTATGTAAATAAAATAGCAGCGATGATGCGGTGACTAATTTAATATTTTTCTGTGAAAATTCGAGGTTTTCTGACAGAGCCCAATGAAATTCATCTCTAGTTCTCGGTACTTATTAAGAGTTTTTACTGGCTCGGTAGAAAATAAACAAGAGTATTTACGTTTCCTAGCCGGTGTCCGCTGAAGGGGGAGGGAAAAAGTCGAAAAACACACTGAGATCAAAATTATTGATCTCTATAAAATTTGTTAGCTATCATCTTGGTGGTGGTCCGCTATTAATTCCTAGTTGGCCAGTATCGCTTGGGCTTTCCGGTTAACAGTTGGCCAATTATTCGGCGGCGTATTTTCGTATGTACCCTCTAAAATAGTTGGCGTCCGTCCGAACCGACCCTTATTCGCTGGACGAGATAGGTGGAAGCGAACGCCGTAATATTAAAAACGGGCGGTAATTCTTATTTGTGAATATTTAACTGGAATAATTGGGTTCTTTCGTAATTCGACATGCGTCGAACAGTCTGTTGCGAATGTAATTTTAATTTTGTTTTTCTTTGAAATTAACAACTTCATATTTCGTGCTCTTACAACACGTTCTACAGCCAACGAGCTGAACGATACAGATAAAAACAAAGATTTATCGTCTAACTTCCTTATGATAACTTTCCAGAACAAAGCAATTTCCAAAGAAAATCACAAACAGACTATTACTAATATTTGTAATTTTTTTGTTTTTGACGGAAGCAAACATTTACTTCTAAAATGTATTATAAAATTTTTATAGTTTCCACGCGGCAATTTTGTTATCACTCGTGCGTCAGCTGAACTTCATGATCAATCCGATTTACGATTAAGAAGGGTACATTTTTTAAAAATCAACAGGCGTAGAAATCAATTCATGAATAAATATAGTTTCTCGGAAGCGTTCGAACAAGTTGTATGTTCGAAGGGCCGTTGTAAAATTTATCAATGCCGATTACTAATATTGACTTTTTTTTTTTAATTTGCAGACTTATTTACATTAGATTTTTTTTTTTTTTTATTTTTCTTAATGCTTCAGCCGAAACTGTAACCGGAATTTTATAATCTTTTAACCTAAACCGAAATTTTGTTTAAAGTTCTAAAAGTCAAGTCACAAACTGGTCCGAAACTCCGATTAAAAGTGAATGTTGTATTTCATAATTTTCCGAAAATGTCAACTGACAAAAATCGTTGACGGATGTAACAACGACACGCCCCTGCGGGTTTTTAAAGAGAGGCCCGAAAACTACAATTTCCTCGAGACCTAAAGATTTTTAGTACTGAAACGAGTACACGCGTTACTGTGTAAAAAGTTTGATGCTAGATTTTGGTCCGATTTTTACGTTTCCTCCTTTTCCAATCAATCTTCCTTTTATTTTTCCATTCTAACTAATCTTCCTACCTGGCCTTGGTTTTACACTTTTCTTGTTATTGTCTCTATTATCCGTTTACGTTTCGATCATACTCTTCTTCCTTCCTCACGTTCTCGTTTTCGCCTCGCACTATCCCCTAGTTGTCCTCTTCATCCTGACGGTGTGATCCTGACCAGATCTTCTTTGAATGTCCATTTTCTGTTTCACTTTTTGACACTGCCACATTAATTGTTTCAACGTACCCTCCGCATCGCAATTTTGGCATCTACTACGCTGCCAATTATATCTTGGGGACACTTTCGGCACCGCCACATGAAAGTTTTCTTTTCAGTTTTTTGGAAGAGCCGTTTTAATTGACCGCGCCATTTTTAAACATTATAAAAAACATTATACATTTTTCATATTATCGCCTCTGTAAAAATAGCATGTTTATTAACAATATATTAATGACTATGCTGTTCTAGTCTCAGGGGTAAGAAGAAAATCCTAAAGCAAAACATTTTTGCGTCACGTTTATAAAATTTAATTTCGTAAAAATTACCTATCAATTGAAACCAACTGTTCATAAAAATTATAGAAGACTACCATTACGATTCGAAGAATCGAGTTTGTATATATATATATATATATATATATATTGCTGCCCAGATCGTTATATCAAGCGGAACACACCTAAGACCCGGCCTTATTTAAAGTGCTAGAATAACAAAATTATGCTTTTTATAATGTAATTATTCGTGTGAATCATAGGAACCGTAAGCTAAATTTAAAAATAAAATATACAAATTTTGCCGATTTATAATGTACATATTACGGGAGACCCGGAAGGTAGACTATTACATTCGAGACCTCTTACGATTTTATACAGGCGCTAGGAAGCCGGACATTGTTGCCACATGATACTACATTCAGTAGATGCTATCACCGCAGCTTTTTCTGTCAACGCAACAGGACTCGAATCAATTTGGTTTTAGCATTTATCAGAATTTTTGTGTTAGTGATTTTTTATATCCAGAATTTTTTATCGTTGCTTACTAAGAAAATCCGAGCAGATTTGATTTTGAGTTTAGTAAAAACTGGGAAGTTTATTCATCATCATCGTCATCACGATGCCCCATGTCCGTTACCGAATGTTGGATAACATTTGAGCAATTTTTTGTCTATCCTGTACATTTCGGAGCAGTTTAATGGTGGACACTTCATACCATTGTGCCAAGTTCTGTATCCACGTTATTCTTCTTCTTCCAGCGATCATTCCTTTGTATTAGAAGTTGGAGTGTACTGAATTGTCTCGGATGGTGCATTATGTGTCCAAAGTATTTTAATTTTCTGTGTTTAATTTCTTTTATTATTTTTTTTTTTCGGACTTATTTAATCGATTTAATACTTCGGAGTTTCGTATTTTGTACGTCCATTTTATTTTGAGTATCTTTCGGTATATCCACATCTCGAAGGCATTCGTTCTGTGGCCTTCGTCAATGTTCAACTTTTAGCGCCATATATGTAGTAACAGCGAAAATATAAACATTTTATTAGCTTACTTTTTAATTCTGCACATTTATATTCTTACTTCGCGGTATTGTTTTTTTTTAAATATCATACATATTTAAAATTACGTGTACGTTTTTAATGAGTGGCGATTCTAAATATTTTTATCACATTTAGCAAAAAAACCACATAAAGTTTTTGAAAAGAAATGAACTCTACCGTAATACATAAAATCAAATTTTTAATAATTTTATTTCTTTCTTTTTTTAAACGACTTCATCCTGGAATGATTTTCATCATAATTTTTCTAAATATTCTTTTTTTATGTTTCATCGATTTAATCTATTTTAAATTTGTTTACTTCATCGGTTATGTGGTTAAATCAAAGAAAGATTGAAAATTTTTCTGAGACATTAGTAAGGCATTGGCTTAAGGAATTCCTTAGTCTCAGCAATAATCAATTGAATTTTTATATTGCAAAAGAAAAAAGTATAAAAATTTTACCAATTTTGAAGATTTTGAAAATAAAATTGTTTGTTTCGTATTAGGGGTGGAGTCACGGTATTCAGTTTACTGTTTAAACTAATAAGAGTTTTTGATATTAAGCCTTATATTGTGATGACTTTATAAATTAACAGTTCATCGAATAAATTTTAACCACATATTAATTACATAATTTCTAGATAAATTTATAATATTGGATCCTAATTAGTATAATTTTTATAAAAATATATGAATGGTAAATACCACTTTATTCAAAATTACGTTTAGCCTAACTTTTTGTGTTGGGTTGAAACATTTATCAAAATATACGTATATAATATTAAGTTGATTTTTTGAAATATTTTTGTGTATGTAGAAACTTTCAAACGTGATTAAACTTCTTAAATTTTGTTAAACCACCTTATTTTATTAATCGAGAAAAACTAAATAAATTTCCAAACTTATTTTAATTAGCAATAACCTTGTCAGATGAACTTCATTACTGCCGCTGAGCACTTGATTTTGTAATTTTTCTCGTCTGTCGATTCCTAGCTACTAAACTGGCTTGCTTTCATTTCTCTTGTAATCTGTTTTGTATTGACTATATCTAGCTTTTGTACATTGTATCCTGATAATTCCTATTATGTTTGTGACGGAGATCACATATTTTTTGAATGTTCCAGTCTATCCCTTGAATGCGTGATTTATTCAGTTTTCAAGACTTGATTTTCCAGCTCTACAAAATGCCTTTCATGTTCATTTTTTACCTATCATCTCAGTTGCTCCTAGTTTAGTAGTTTTCATTAGTTCCACATCAAATTTCATTTTGTTTCGTCTATTTCCTACACGTTGTTAGACCAATGCTTTCTATTGACAAAATTTAAAAGAAAAGCAAAAAGAGAACTTTTGATTCTGTTCCCTATTTCATATTATATTTATTTAAAATTCTTAGCTCGTTCTATTTAAAAAATTGCACAGTATATCTTTAACTCGCTTTAAGTAGCTAATTTTCGATGCAATTTTTAGTTTAAGCTAAGATAGTTACCAAAAACGTCTAAAGTGACCAAAGTCCTCTCGAAAAAAGAGGAGCAATATAGAGGGGAAAAAAGTTGATGACATTGAAGTAACTGATGATTTAGAGGAAAATGAAAACACCACTTTAAGTTTTACTTATTCTAATCTTAATTTTTATACATTTTTGGGTTAATGTCCATTCTAACAAGTTCAATAATGAAAAAAACAAAAAGCATAGAAAATAAATATAAACTTTAGGTGCATGTAACTAAATCCAAGTATTTGACAATACTGGCTGGATAAAAAAATTGTAAATATAAAATTTAATCAAGTCTATAATTAATTTATGTCTGAATGTTTGAATATATTCAATGTTTAGTATTATTCCGTTACATTAACAGAAATATATTTTATTATTAAATATGACAGTAAGATATTATTGTTCATTAATTTGCAAATGAAGCTTCAGCTTTGATTAATCACACATTTTAATTTTAACTATTTTGATCATAGTTACTTAGATTTAAATCAGAGTAACTTTTAAACAGTGTGTCCAGCTGCCCATTGGAATATTTTAAAAATATTATCTTTTATAATAAACATTATTAAAATTGAATTTCCCGTCTTTTTAAAAACCGTTATCGATTCTTTAAAATAGTAAAATAATTTAAAACTTTACACGTATTTTATGTAATATTAATCAAGTTTTCCCTAATGGTATTGTGAATGTTAATTATTTAAATGATCAATCATTGAGTCTCGTAACATTCTTTAGTCATCGTTATAGTGATATATTTTTAAAATGACGTAGAAATATTGTACTTGCTCGGTCTCGCGTAAACGTTATAATAACTCGAGTCTGTGTTTGTATATACAAATGCAATGTTACCATAGTGATGGGCTTCACAAGAACTGTAAGACATCCTAAATCACAAAGCATTTATATAATCCGTAAAGCGCTCCTTGTTTAAAAGCTGTCGAACTAAATCTGTATATAAATGGAAGTATATAGTCATTGTGAGGTCAAACAAAAATTTGCCAAAAGACACGTGGTAATCTTTATATCACGAAAAATCGATCAAAAACGGTAATTTCGGATCTTACAGCATGAATTGGTGTTCCAGAAACGGGCCTATCTATAGCCAAATATGAATATATATATATATATATATAAGTAGATGTATGTAAGCATGCATGTGTGTACTTCATTAAAGTTTTCTTTTTGACAAGTCTCATCTCTAGACCTTTATTTTGTTCAATCATTTTGCCACTACTGTTATTAACTTTTGAATCTTCATCTTCTCTATCCGGTGAATTCTTTTCCTTCTTTATTTTAATTTCTACTTCATCCAGTTTTTGTTTTACAATTAGTTTTTATTTTATATGGGGGGGGGGGCAATATTCGAAGTTGGACAAATACTTAAAAATGCACATACTTTACAGTGGCACGTGTTATTCGCATATTTTAAAATTTTTTTCGTCTTTTATTTCAATCGCTTTCCTTATTCAAAGCTACATTTCCCCACGGTAATTTGACAAATTGACGGTATTTTAAGTCAATCGCCTTCTCTGTTATACTAATAAAAAATAATAGGAAAAAAAAGGGACCATATTTTTTCACATTTTTTGACGACTACTCAGTTAATGTTCACACCGATTTTCATCATTACTCACATGGTACCTAAGTGTTGAATGGGGTACTCTTTCTAATGGTCAAAGTAAAATCGGGCCATGTAAGTGTAAGTTATACGCAAACAAACATAAAAGAAGTAAAAAAAAAAAAAAAAAAACTTACGCGACAACAAACGTACAACCCCTCCTTCTTTTTGGAAGTCGGTAATAAAGAAATGTAAATAAAAATGATAACTCTTCATCAATGTGTCAGCCTAGGTGGTACGTTGTTGAATTAAAAGTGAAATTTAACTGTAGCCAGCGACTATAAGAGTATTCCAAAAATGTATAAAACAGAACAACTTCAAAACATTAAGTAAAACCGCTATGAACTTATGGAAAGTTGTATACTGCGCAAAAGCCAAGTACCCGATATTAGTAACAGATCAAAAACCCCTGAGGTTTGTTATTTTGTTTTAAATCAATGCAGCCTCTCCGGCGTTGAATACAATAAAAAAACGGGTTAACCGTAATGAATTACTAATAAGACAATTAGAAGAACCTTTAGCTATATAACGCATTCTGGAATATTGTGGGTTGCCTAAATAATGTAAACATAAAATGAAACACATATGTATAAAACACTTTATGAAATAATAATAATAATAATAATAATAATAATAATAATAATAATAATAATAATAGGTTTAAAAAATTAATGCTAACCCGTTTCACATAAGGTATTTTATATCATTTTATAAGTATGAGAAATAATGAGTGTGTAATAAACTTCATTAATAATGTTAATATGCCGGCAGAAGTATGGAAAGTTCTTGATTGAAACAATTTAACCGGCGAAGGAGTTGTAATAGAGGATTTACTTTTTAATAAAAATAAATAAATAAAAAGACGTAACTGACGCGATTTTTTGAAAGCAACATCTAAAGAGATCGTACAGAAGGGATGTAGACGATGAAAGATACAGGATGCAACGGATGAAGCCAGTACTAGACGACAAAAATATGTCAAAATCCAAAAACAAATCAGAACTTAAATGTGATGCCGTTAAAATTTACACAATTTTTACGTCGTTTTTTTTTTTTTTTAACACATCAACAAAGAACCACCAACCGAAAACGGTACAGAAGGGAAAGAACCAGTTAGACAGAGATTCCGTCAGAGACTGATTACGCTAAGAGCTGGAATGATATAGGGAATAGGAGAAGATATTACGCATGAAGCACAATTAGGAATATAGCAGAAGCCCAAGTGAAAGCGGAAATATAAAGCACAACGTTCGGTATATTTTTAGTGCTCGAAAAGTGCACCGTCGAAATCGTAGAAAGCTTCATTACTCGGATGTAGAGGACAATTAAGGTTAAAAGGCAAGCGAATAAGGTAGGTACAGTCGAGCGGACGAGTAGTGAGACCAGATTGAATGGACAGATATAAGGAATGTCGAAAATCGATGGAGCGTGGATATCTAGACAAAGTCTGGAACGGATTTTTTTTTTGTTTTGCATCAGGGTAGCAGATTAGAAGGCGGGGATTATCGTAAAAAAGAGACGCGAATATGGAAGGGGGAGCGAAGTTAACGCAAATTGCTACTTTGGTGAGTAATTATGTAGGCATATTCTTTAATTTAAGACCAGATAATGTTTGAAAATCATAAAAATGCGCGAAAGAAAATGTAAAGTGAAGAAAAACACAATCAACATGGACTAAAATTAATCCGCGGTGGTCAGCTTAAAAATCAAAAAAAGAAAAAAAGACCGTAGCAATGATTGCGGTGCGTCTGGTAAAAATCCAGATGAAAGAAAAACCGCGACAATCTGTATCTCGCGCCTTGTTAATGCCGAAAGCGAGTCCGAAAAAAAAATTTTAATTTATTCAAACTTCCATCGAGCCAAAATAGTAAACCGGAAAAACCCGAAAAATCCAAATATAGTCATAATTATAGACTGGAAACGTCGCTCACAGTTATAAATGATGCATCGTTTTTTGTTTTGAATTTTTGTTTGCTTTTTCTATTTATTATTATCTTTTTTTTTTTTGGCAATGAAATTACTAAATATACCTAGAAAAATCGTTGCGCGCAGTCGTGCTCTCGTCCCACATGATAGACGTTAATTACAGGGATGGCAGAAATTTCAATCCTTTTTTCTTATATCCCAGATTGTCGTAATACCGACACGTCGACGATTGCTATCAAGTTGCTATATTTAAGTAAGCGCATCGAAGAAATCAGCTCAAAAGCAAAAGGAAAACAAAAACAAAAGAAAAACAAAAATAAAACAAAAACAAAAAACTTACGAATATAGTTCTACCATTACAAATAATGGCAAGTCAACAAAAACAGCTCGGGCTTGAAAAGAGAGATGTTTTTAAAAAAGTGGTCACTAGAACAGTGTGATAAATAAAATTTAGATGGACTGCTCTATACGGAATTCATTACTGATGAAAAGTGCAGCAAGATCGAAATAAAAATAAGAATGATATGCGAGTACGTTTTGCTGGCACGTCAACTTTTAATCGATTAAGAACCTGATGTGAATATTTTCTATTTTCAATTGTGCACCTCAGCACTCTACGATTGACCAAGTGCATCGTATAACTAAGCTAATTGAAACAGCCTTTGAAGAAAAAAAATACTGTCCGGCGGTTTTTCTAGACATATCGCAAGCTTTTGATCGAGTCTGGCACGAAGGGCTGATCTATAAAATGAGCAACCTGCTATCGGAAAATATGTGCCAACTTCTTGAATCATATATCTCTGATAGATCCTTCAGAGTTTCTTATGAAGAAGCAAAGTCCAAATTTCATCCAATACAGGCTGGTGTTCCACAGGGTAGTGTCTTAGGACCTTCTCTGTATTTATTGTATACAGCTGACATTCCAACAACAGCCAAGACGACTACTGCTACCTTTGCAGATGACACAGCCATCTTGTCAGTTGGCAATTCCCCAGAATTGGCTACGACTAACTTGCAACATGCAGTAGAAAAAATTAGCAAATGGACATGTGATTGGAAGATCAAGATTAATCAAGAAAAATCAGTGCATGTTATGTTTACGCTTCGTAAATCTAAGACCTGTCCTATATATCTTGATCGTCTTCCTATTCCGAGATCGGACTCTGCTAAATACCTGGGTATGCATTTAGATTCCAGGCTGAATTGGAAGACGCATGTCAAAATGAAAAAGGAACAAACCATGCATAAATTAAGACAGATTTGTTGGCTGATTGGGCGTTATTCTAAACTCAATCTGTCTAATAAGCGTTTGATTTATTGTCAAATCATCAGACCGATATGAATGTATGGTATTCAACTCTGGGGCTGTGCAAAGACATCCAATCGGTTGATTATTCAGCGCGCTCAAAATAAGTGTCTCCGAAACATCACTGGAGCTTTTTGGTATCAACGAAACGAAGAAATACATTCCGATTTAAATATTCCATGGATCGATGAAGTCATACGTTATATTGCAGAAGCGCACGAATACCGACTTCACAGTCACCCAAATCTAGAGGCTTTAGAACTGCTACTTTCCGATGATGACTTAAGGCGCCTTAAGCGCACAAAGCCTTATGAACTAGTCACCTAATTTATTCTGTAATATATTCGTATGTATGTATTTTGTGGATATGGGCATATACTTGGTGTGCGTGCGTGTGAGCATTTATATGCGCGTATGATTATGTATATATCTGTATATTAGGAGTTATGTAATTGTACATAGTTTCTACTCTGCTCATGTTACAAATTAGTTAGATTAAGTTGTAACACTGTTTTAAAAGTAGTGCTAATTTATTTACTATAATAAGATTGTACTGAAATATACGTGTAATAAAAAAAAAAAAAAAAAATTGTGCACCGGAGACATTTTGAAGGCGCGAAACAGTTTCGGGAAATGTGACCGTGGAATGTTAAGAAAACAGTAAAATAAAAAATCAATTTTAAAAGAACCGAATAATATCGTAAGAAATTATAATCAAAATGATCTTTTGATATCAAATAACGAGAACAAAACTTGGAAAACCAGACAAAGAACGACTACCTCGGGGAACGTGTGGAAAATTAATACGCACATTATCAGTTTCGAGTGTACTCTTGCGTGTGTACGCATTCGTACTGCATGTAACAATTGCTACGAACGCTTGTGTACAGCTGAAATGTACGAATAGACCAACGCTCAGAGAGAATTAAGTATGGCGCACTACGATGATGATGAACGCGCGTTAGACTGATTAGACAAACCCGTAAAACGTTGCAGTACGATCGTAGGATCAACATTGCTTTATGCGAGAACGAATGAAGAAGAAAGAAAACGCGCCATTGCAATACGTTGGCGATGATCGTTTCTGAAATACTGCAATATAGTATGCAAACTTTGGTTTTCATCAAGTACCACTTTCGAGACACTCGCTGCCCGTCCCTGATTCAGAAATTCGTACATTCTTATTTTGGCCATAATTCGCGGTGTCGAAGCAGAGTAGTTGCTGCCAGGCCAGCAAAGTTTCTCCAAACACAACCGAAATACTCTGCAGCGTTAGTTTTATTTCGAGGAAATTCATCGAAACGCCATTAGTCTCTAGTACACACATGTTGTCGATTACTTCAAGTCTGCTTCTCTTTTTCGTCAACCGTACTTAATCTCGATTTCATTCCTCAAATCGGAGAACATTTAATAGTCGCTAGAAATAATTATTGTTAAAAAAATTTAAATAAAAAAAAAAAAAAATTGGCTTATTAAAGTGTAAATTTCGAATATCATTTTCGAAGCATATTAAATGGTCACTGTGCGCTTTGTAATTTAAATTTAAATAATTACACTTCACTCATTCAAAATTGAAATAATTACATTTCAATCATTGAAAGTTTAAATAATCGAGGGAGAAACGTTGTTTCAAGTGTCAGTATAGTAAGTTATTCGACGTAATAAAACACACACGCGGAGGGGAATTATAGAATCGAGAGAGGACAGTTTAATCCGAGTTAAAACTACTAAAGGGAGGAGAAACGGTAAATTAACTGAGCAAATTGCTCTAACATAAACGAAATGCGCTGAAAGAAGAGAACCCGAAGACGAAATATTCTTTTTACACTAATAATAATGATTTTGTAAACATTTAACGCGAATGAAATATATCAAAAGAAAGCCTATCCATATTTACCTGCTTTGGATTCCTGGCCCATGTGGTATAGCTGGTAACAATCTTGCTGACTCGTTAGCTTGCTCGGCCGCAACTAAATGGTCGTTTCATAGGCAGATTTCCTTCCCAAAGTCTTTACTCTCTCTCTTTTCGTTCTCACCGTGACTTTTGGACTGATCTCTATCCGTCCTGTTTCTCCAACCCTGACTCCCCTTTTACCTTGCTTTACAGCCTTCTCCATCCGTTTCTCCCTGGTTTAATAATTTTCCCAGTATCAGTCGTTCTGTCATTTCTTCCATAGTTCGCCTTCGTTTTAATCACAGTCTGCTCCCGGCTTCTCGTTTCCGCTTTGCTCTTGTTCAAGCTCCTTTGTGTCGTCCCTTTCATCCTCCTACCTTAAATGTCACCTGTGATGCAAACCACGTACTATTCGAATGTTCCTTTATTTCTACAGAACGCGCGATCCTTTATTCCAATTTGCTTAGCCTTGGCCTCCCTACTCCTTACAGTGCCCTCTATATTCTCACTTTTCCATCTCCTTCTGTTGTTCCCTTGTTAGCTGTCTTCATTTCCTCTGTCTCTAATCGTTTCTTGATATAACTTTTCGCTCCATATGTCCTTCTATTCTTTTAATCTTTTGTGTTGGGTAAATGTCCTGTGCTGGCGTGCCCATTTAATAAAAAAAAAAAAAAAAAAAAAAAGTGTTTAAAGAAGTAATCAAATCGAAATTCAAATATTATATAATGCAGCTATCAATATCATTGGTCGTGCTCCTACACATCTCATTGTATTTAAACAACGTTTCGTCTAAAATAATCAAACACTCCTATTTCTGTCTAATCAAAATACCTGTGTACATTTTCTACTTGAGCACTTTGCGCAATTCTCTACCGACGAATATTATCTACATTCATCGAGAATATAGTTGGGCAGCGGGATTTTCGAAGAAGCGAAACTGGAAAGCTGGCGCACATTGAAAAGTTTCGCCTTAATGACCACAGTCGATGAACCTGAAAAAATCAAAAAAAATCATTGCCTTTTTCTTTTTATCTAAATTGTACATTTTAATTTTTATTAATTAATTTTTTTATTTATTTATTTACAAATCGCCAGTACAACAGCTCAAATTACTGTACAGCGCAATATAGATATTTATATATAATTCTAAATCGGTCCATATAAATATAATAACCTAATCACAAAAATCCTATCCTAACATCTGAATTTTTTTTTTTGTATCCTGCACAATTTCTTATAACAACCTCCCTTACTTTTCTTTCAATTTCGCAGACCTCTCCAATCCTCCCAATGTATTCTACATTTAGCTCTTTCCTCCAAATCCTTTTCCTATGCAACAGTTATACAGGAATTCCATAGTTATATCGATTCCCGTTTTCCTTTCCATATGGCTATTTTTACGGATGGTTCCCCTAATGGAGTTGGAGCTTCTTTCTTCCTTCCGAGTATTAATTTCTCTGAATCTTTTCGTCTCCGTTCCTTTTGTACTATCTTTACGACCGAATTAATGGACATTCTCCGTTCCATAATTTATATTTCCTCCCATCATTCTTCTTCCGAATATATAATTATCTCCGGCTCCGTGAGTGCTCTTAAAGCTATATCCCCGCATTTCCCCTCTCAGTCCTCTGACCTTTTCATCCTCCGTATTCGCTTTCTCATTCACACTCTTTTCTCACTTCATGCTATCCGCGTTGATATGCTCTAGGTCGTCCCCAGTCATATAGTGATACGGGGTAACGAAATGACAGATTCCTTGGCTCAGATTGCTGTATACTCCCGCTTTTTTTTCTCTAAAATTCCCGTTTCTAATTTACCCCCATTGTGTAAGAAGTTTCATGTTAGATTTTGGTCACAATTTTTACGTTTCCTCCTTTTCCAATCAACCTTCCTTTTATTTTTCCATCCTAACTAATCTTCCTGACCGGCCTTGGTTTTACACTTTTCCTTCGCTTCGCCGCTCCCTTATTGTCTCTATTATCCGTTTACGTTTCAATCCTACTCTTCTTCCTTCCTCACGTTTTTGTTTTCGTCTCGCACTATCCCCTAGTTGCCCTCTTCATCCTGACAACAAAGCCGTCTGCGATCCTGACCATATCCGCTTTGAATGCCCATCCCTCGTGAACGAACGTACTTCTCTGTACTCCGATCTGTTACCACTTAAATTACCTAATCCTTATTGCGTTTCGTATATCCTATCGTTTCCGTCCATCTCCGTTGTTCCTATCCCCAGTTCTTTTATCTTATTAATATTTGACACCGACTCTACATCTAACTGATCCTTCTCCCTCGTGTCGTTTCTGGACGACGGTCCTTTGTTGGCATGCCCAAAGGGGGGGGGGGGTTAAAAAAAACAAAAAAACTTTCATTACATAAAATTAGAACATTTTTTCGTTACATAAAATTGTGACATTTTTCGTTACAAAATCTAATAGGAGCCGGCCTAAGAATTACATTCTAATTAATACATATGCATATATATATTTTCTAATAGGGGGTGGCCTATGAATTGCGTTGTAATTGATATATATATATATATATATATATATATATATATATATATATATATATATATATATATATATATATATATATAAAGTCGGTAAAAATTAAAATATAACAAACGTTACAGAATATTGGAACATTTTTTTGGGACATTTTTTCTAATGGGGGTAGCCTAAGAATTACGTTGTAATTAATATATATATATACTTAAAAATACGAAATAAACAGGGAAAAAATCACACATACGCTATATACACATTTATCCATGCACACACACACACACGTGCGCACATAAACAAACAGACATACATTCATACACACGCATCGTATGTAACAATATAATTTACGAATAGAAGCATACATAAGAAAATATGCACTCTTCAAAATTGAATTACACATGCATAGATAAGCAAACGGATAATTTACATTCAATGTCGATATTTATGCAAGTAGAAAAATGATAAAATAAACTTCCATTAATGTAATATGTTCCAACTCAGACGTAACAGTTTATGATCCGAGCAACCGCACATTTCTATCGAAAAATATGCTGAATAAATATGTTTCTATAATGTTTTGTTGCTTTATTTATTAAGCTGATGATGGGACTTTGCGACTGACAAAACTTTTTTCCTATTTCTATTTATTTTCAAAAATTTCGGTTTGTGATGTTTTTTACAATGTTATCAATTTTATTTAAACAGTACAGAATTTTCATTATAATAATTTTACTTACTGTAAACTACTAAATAATAACTAAATAAATAAATGAATAAATAAATAAATGAATAAATAAATAAATAAATAAATGAATAAATAAATGAATAAATAAATAAATAAATGAATAAATAAATAAATAAATAAATGAATAAATAAATAAATAAATAAATGATTGTTTAAATGTTACTAACTGTTATAATTATGTTAAAAACGTATTTTCATTCGCAATTTGCACATATGTATAACATTAATTATTTGTAAATAAACATAAATTAAATTCACTAACAACTTTAAAAAACTTTATAAGCATTGAAAAAATCGTATATAAAAGACATTTTAATGTTCTCGTCCGACCGATCGGTTTCGTCTGTCTTTTTTTTTTTTTTTTTTTTTTTTTTTTTTTTTCTTGGGACGCTTTTAATTGCCAGGATTATTGCGCCCATCGGATAAGTTTTAGATTAGGGAGTATAGGTGGGTTTTTTTGAGAAAATTGATCAATGAATTTAATTGTTCTGGGTCATCAGATATTGATTGAGGGGTTATTTTGTGTTGTAATCGTTGGACAGAGAAGGAAGGGCAGGAGAAAAGAAGGTGTTTTATTGTCATGATATCTGAGGAGCAGTAGGTACAAGTGGGGTTTTGTCGAATTCCTTGATATAGGTGACCGTGGGTAATTTTGGTGTGACCAATACGGATTCTAGTAATAATAATTTCGTCGATCCTATTGAGGCTTGATAAATGTTTCCAAGGGACGACTGATTTTTTGAAAGTATGAAGTTTGTTGGTATGTTGTTGGGACCATTCTAATTGCCATTTGTTTTGAGTTTGTACACATATATATGACTGGAGGTCTTGTGGTATAAAGGGAAGGAGAGGGGAAGAACGGTGTGCGGATTTTGCAAGATTATCAACATTTTCGTTACCGGAGATGCCGATGTGACTCGGGATATACATGAAGCTGATTTTTATTTGTGATTGGAATAAGATGTTGTATAAGTTGAGTATTTTCTGAATAAGAGGATTGTTTTTAGAAGTGTTTTGGAAAGAAACTAAGGAACTTAAGGAATCGGTCATAATTAAAAATTTGCCAGACTGATAAGTTTCGCTGATATGAAATATACAATGGTAAATGGCCATTAATTCCGCTGTGTTGTTTGAAGAGAACGAGGGAAGAGAGAAGTGAAATGATGATTGCTCTATGGAAAAGGCGTATCCTACGTGGTGTGTTTTTCTTTTTGAGCCGTCTGTGAAGCAGTGTATATGGCCACTGTATCTCGATAATTGATCAATGAAGTGATTTTTAATTATGAAAGGTGTGTAGTCTGGTTTTGGGTAGGCTGTAAGCGAGATATTTATTGGAGGAATGGATATAAGCCATGGCTGATATTGTTGATTTATTTGTTGTTGAAGTAGTGGGAAAATATGATTACTTTTGATTATTTCAGTGAATGAAGTGATTGGTTCGTGGACTGAGATTGATGGAATTGAGAAAAAATCTATGACTCTTTTAGATATTGGATGGGATGTGTTTGACATTGTTTTGGCTAGATACTTGTTTGTTAGTAATTTTCTACGATAATATGGAGGGAGTTCAGCAGCTTCGCAGTAAATGCTAAGATTAGGCGAAGATGGAAGAGCTCCTATGCATAGTCGAATCGCTGCGTTATTAACAATGTCTAGGCTGGAGAGAGCTGATTGTTTTGCAGAACAGTATATGGGTGCTCCGTATTCGATTTTTGATCGAATTAGGGCCCGATAGAATAGTAGCAGGAGGGATCGAGATGGGTTGTGTCGAGGGTTTCTAATTATTTTTAATAAATTCAAGGATCGGAGAATTTCGGCTTTCGTTTCTTTAATATGTGGAATCCACGTAAGTTTTTGATCAAAAGTTAGGCCTAGAAACTTTGTTGAGGTTTTATACTGAAGAGGTTTATTATAGAAAGTGAGAGTTGGTTCTGTTAGGGATTTTCTTTTGTGGCTGAAATTAACTATGTGTGTTTTACTGCTAGAAAAGGAAAGGCCGTTTTCTTCGGCCCAGATTTGAAGTTTGTTTAACGCTGGTTGAATAAGTTGATATGCTATTTGTGGGCTATTGCAACGTAAGGCTATGTTTATATCATCTGCGAACAGTCGTAAGGATTTCGGGTAGGAGATTATTTCGGTTATATCGTCAATCAGAATTATGAAAAGGATTGTGCTGAGAACGGAACCTTGGGGTACTCCATTCTCTATTCCAAAAATTTTGGAGGATTCGTTATTTAGTCTCACTTGGAAAGTTCGGTCTTTTAGGAAATTCTGTACGAAATATGCTAGATGACCTTTTATACCGAATGAATGAAGTCTACGTAGGATTTTGGATCTCCATGCTTTATCATAAGCTTTTTCGAGGTCAAAGAATATGGAGTATAGATTTTCCTTGTTTTTGAAGGCAGATGTTATTTCTTGTTGGAGGTCTAATAATTGATCTAACGTAGAACGATTTTTTCGAAAACCGCTTTGGAGACTGCTTAAGAAATTATTCGATTCGAGATACCAAATTAGTCGTTTACTGACCATTTTTTCCATTATTTTGCATGGGACGCACGTTAAAGAAATAGGTCGATAACTAGTTGGTAGGTTGGCGTCTTTATTTGGTTTTAAAATGGAAATGACAATAGCGTGTCTCCATTTGGTGGGGAAAGTGTCGTAGACCCAAATGGAATTGAAAATCTGAAGAAGGGCTTCTAAACCTGATTGAGGTAATTTTTTGATCATTTGAGGGTGAATATCATCTGGTCCTGGTGAAGAGTCTCGGATATTATGGTTTAGAGCTATTTCAAGCTCATCAATAGAAAACAGTGCATTGTGAGGTTCTGAGTTATCTGAATTAAAATTTATTTCAATTTTTTCTTTCTGAATCTTATGGTTTTGAAAAAACATGCTGTAGTTAGAGGATGCTGATACATCGGAAAAATGTTGGGCTAGACTATTTGTAATTTCAGTTTGATCTGTTAAAATTTTGTTGTCGACTGTTAAAAAATTTATGGTGTGGGGGATGTATGAGCCCTTTAGGATTTTTATTTTTCTCCAAGTTTCTTTAATAGATGAATTTTGAGTAATCGATTTTATAAATTTTACCCAACTTTCGTTTTTTTTTTGGCGAATGATTAAGCGAGTTTGGGCTCTATTTTTTTTAAAAAAAATTAAATTTTCCAATGTAGGATTTTTTTTGTATTTGCGTAATGCACGTTTTCGGTTTTTGATCGCAGTTTTGATTTCTGGGCACCACCAAGGGACTACCTTGGGAGGAAATTTGGAAGAAGATTTTGGTATGCTAACCGAGGCTCCATGTAAGACAGAGGTTGTGAAATTTTTGACATTATCGTCGATAGAAAGCTGGTAGTCGAAGGTAAAGGAAAAATTTTGTTGGAATTTAATCCAGTCGGCTTTATTAATAATCCATTTCGGATATTTTTTCAATTCGTTGTGTGGGGTTTGGTTATTGTTTAACGAAATTTCGATCGGAAAATGATCACTAAAGTACAGGTCATCGAGAGGTTTCCAATTTAGAAAATGGGCTATATTAGGTGAGCAAAAGGTTAGGTCAATTGCGGAGAAACTTCCATTAGAAGCGTTAAAATGTGTGTTATCGCCGGTGTTTAAAAGAACGGAATCTGTTTGGTTTAAATATTTATCTACGGAATTACCTCGATTATTTGTGTTATTTGAGTTCCAAGTTGGGCTGTGAGCGTTGAAGTCACCGGTGATAATGTAGGGAGTTGGTAGCTGATTTCGAATATCATTTAATTCATCGCTCTGGAGATTTTGATCAGGGGGTATATAAATATTGCAGATAGTGATAGGGCTTTTGAAATGGTTAAGAGTATATACTTGAACGGCTATGGCTTGTAAATTACTGATTAAAGGGATTGGGACTGCTTTTATATCTTTATTCACTAGAATTGCGACTCCACCACAAGCAATGATGCCTCCAGGGTAGTCGTTACGAAAAATTTTATACTTGGGAATTTGAAACGAAATTTGTGACCGTAAATGGGTTTCTTGTAGAGTGATGATTTGGGGAGAGGTTTTTTGAATTAAGAGTTGGAGTTCATTTTTATGGCTTCTCACGCCGTTACAATTCCATTGAATAACGTATTTGATTAGGTATTAAGAATAACGGATTGGATTAATTATTGTTGATACGATTTAGATAAATTTTTACAAATAGCAAAGTAGATTGCGTATTACCATTCGAATTCAATCGTTCATGTCGGGCTCCTTCTGTATGTTATCTGGATTGTCTGGATTGTCTGGACTTTCAGCATTTTCTGAAATCGATTCTTCTAATTTTTTTTTCAGTCTTGTAAAACGATTTTTCATTGATCGGTGTTCCAGATGCAGATAATTGTCGGCCAGGATTTTTATTATACCGTTGAAATCGGTGGTGAGTTGAGCTACGCATTGGGTAGGATCTTGCTGCCCTTTTACGAGATCCATGAGTAATTTGAAGTTGGAAAGTGATATCGGATAATCTTGCTTATTTTTTTCAAAGTTTTCTTCGATGGATTCCAAAAGTTGTTTTGTTGAGAATGTTTCTTCGGTTGAAGTTGTTGCCGGATTTTCGATTTTGGCCTTCTTTTGTTTTTGTTTTTTTGTATGTGGTGTTTCTGTTTCGTTAGCGGGCGTTGGGAGGTCGTCAACTGTTTGGTCGCTGTGAGATTGGGTGCTGATTGATAGTGGTCTTTTAATGGTCTGTTGAACAACGTCCGTTTCATCGCGGGTATAATTTTCGTTACCACGAGGTACGTCTTCACTTTGGCAGATGGTGTTGGAAGGTGCCTCCGTGTTAGCATTTCCAGTTGATTCGACAATTTTAATTGTATTGTTCACATCCTTTTCGTCATCGTTCGATTTATAGGAATTTTTTTCTGATTCTTTGGACGTTAATTTTTGGGATTTATCCAGAGTTTCATTATATTCTTCGGATCTGTTAAACTCACATGACTGCGTTGTGTGACCGAATTGATGGCAGATGAAGCATTTGATTTGAGCATCATTGTAAAATACTCGATATTCGTCGTCTTCATATTTGACAAACTCTGAGTTCGGCAATTTTTCCGAAGTTTCTGCTGAGATATATACAAATCTTCTTTCTGAAAGGATATTAGTCAAACCCTCTTCCTGCGTAAGTCGCAAGAATTTCATGTCTGAAGTAGGTACTACTCCGTGGGAGACGATTAATTTAATTATTTCTGCATGGGGGACGTGGGGGGGTACATTAGATACGATTACTTTTTTATCATTTTTTTCTTGTCGGTACCATCTGGCTTTGACTAGTTTTCTATTAATCTCGATTTCTCCACCTGACTTGAAAAAATTTTCAGCGATTTCTCTGCTTCTGATATACATTCGAACGCGGTTATTCGATATTTTGGCGCAATGTAGTATATTATTACCTATGATGTTTACCATTTTTCGAGCGTAATACGGCAGCGGAGCTCCATCGACGTGTGGGAAAATTATAGCTTGGTTGGCGGACGGGAAGGTTTCTTTTTTCGTTGCAGTTGCGTACGACATGCTCGGTCTGTACTCAGTACCGGATGTCGTTTTGATTGTCTGATTTACGAAAAACCAGCTGAGGTCGGCTGCGACCGGCAAAGTCTTACGTTCCGATTACGATTTACTTGACACTTATCGGAACACGAATACAAAACGATTAATATGTTAGAGATAAACTATAGAAGATAAGATAAGGTTAAAACTCTGTTTCGCGTACGCGTACAACTACGTCTAACTCGGAACACGTTAACTCACCGAATCGGTTTCGTCTGTCTTATTATGTTCATTTACAAATAATTAATGTTATACATATGTGCAAATTGTATATGAAAATTCGTTTTTAACATATTATTAATAATAGTTAGTTACATATTTGGACAATCATTTATTCATTCGTATTTATTTAGTTACAGAATTTTCTACTGTATTATAATTAATTGAATTTGGAGTCTTAATTCGGTTCGGCGTGATTTCCATAAAATCATCTCGAAAAGAAAAAAGAAAATAAATAAATTGTTCGCTATTATTGGCGGAATAATCAGTTCGATAATTCATTACATTTTTCCTTTAATACAAAATTACATGGCGTCGAGTCGGAAAAAATTTCTACTAAAGTTTCATGTATAGAACTCTGGATGAATTATTTTTGTTAATCGAAAACTCACCAAGCATAATTTTCTTCAATTATACTTTTTAATAGACACACACGACCTTCTGCTGGTCGGCTGTTTATGAAAATCAATTTCGGATATTATTCGCTTGTTATTTATAAAGTTAAGAGAGGCGTGTGGGGGGGGGGGGCTGTATTATTGATCAGTCATCGAAAAGTTGGACAAGAAGGATAGCGCGTGTTCGATTATTACTTGTCCTCCTCGGCTGACTGCCCGAACGTGCAAATCATCGGACAGCAATTAATTTTGCTCGCAGTCGACACCATCGGACGAACCGAAAGAAATATAGGCGTTAATGAAACATAGGCGCTACCGAAGAGTCGGAGACGGTGTGGTGTCATCATTTTAATGTATATTAATTTCGATATTAATTAGAACAACATCGATATCGCGACCTTAACTGCATTTGCGCGGCGGTCTACCCCGCCACAGGAATTTGTCAACTTGATGAATTGTCCGAGCGTAAATCTCTCTCCACTGTGCGTGATAAAAGGAAATACCCCGAATTCGGCACTGCTTCTCCACACGTTTTCCCTCTTGTCAATTTTTAATTCATAGCATTCGTTCGTAGAGTCGCAATTTTGCTGGTACTGTTTGATTTTTTCTCTACATCGATTTTTGCCGGGAAATTTTCTACGTTGTTCAATCGATTACGCTGTTGTTTTCCGACTCTCTGTTTCCAAGTGTATATTTCTCCTGTTTCAAGTAAGTTCCGTTGAGGATGCGTTAACTTTCCGTGAAACATGCTTCCGCTTTCGAACTTATTAATTTTACACGACAATGCGTAGTAGCTCATAGATTCATTTAGACATACGCCCGTACGATGTTGTTTTTTTTATTATTTTTCATCTAAAATTTCACACTTCTCAACTGCGATTTACGGAAAATTCGATTTGTAAACTTTTCAGAAACGTTCTACTTATGCGAGCAATAAAATTAAAATAAATCACCGGCTCTCTCTCTCTCTCTCTCTCTCTGTGAAACCTCTCAAGCACCCTCCGCAGCGGGTAAGTAAGTATAGATGTTTTATTTTCTTTGCCGACATTACGGTCAGCACTAGTGATAGTTTTTAAGCGCACATGAGCACGTGAAGCCCTGGAAGAACGAAAGATCGAATATTTCCAATCGCTTAAAAAAAAATAAAACTATTTTCTAAACTTTTGTAACAAAATATTATTAAACAACGTACGCAGAAATATAACTACAATCATAAAAATACATAAATCCACGAAATTATTATTAACCTAACACGCTTCGAAGTAACGCGAATATCCCTGTAATAATAACTACATATATAATATAATATAATAAAATAAACTTTAATAACAAACAATATAGTTCAATAAATTAGATAAATACCTATTTAGAAACGTTTTCGGGCATAACCCATCATCAGCTAACACTAACTTAAAGGAAACTTAAAACATACTGAAGTGAATATAGGGAATACATGTGTATATATAGTAGATGTAAAGAGGAATAAACATGGCAGGTATAAAAATCTATATGTTGAAAATGCTAATAATTAATATAAAATATAAAATAAAACAAGAAGACAAAAAGTTAAATTTTTATATTAAACAGTGGATTATTATTATTAGGTGTTTGGTCATTTAAAATACTATTTTTATATTTATTTATATAATAATTTTCTGCAATGTTCATATTATTACCTTTGTGATAAGTGGCCAGGATGGTTACAGTATTTTCTATTGAATTAGGTTTATGTTTATTTTTAATTAGATGTTCTGCATAGGTTGATTTTTCTATTTCATTATTATTAAATGCTTTTATATGTTCTTTATATCTGCAATTGATTTTTCGCCCTGTTTGACCAATGTATGATTTCTCACAATCAGTACAATTTATTTTATATATACCACTATTTTCGTAAATATTATTATTTTTTAAATTTAAGGTGTTTATAATAATATTTACGAAAATAGTGGTATATATAAAATAAATTGTACTGATTGTGAGAAATCATACATTGGTCAAACAGGGCGAAAAATCAATTGCAGATATAAAGAACATATAAAAGCATTTAATAATAATGAAATAGAAAAATCAACCTATGCAGAACATCTAATTAAAAATAAACATAAACCTAATTCAATAGAAAATACTGTAACCATCCTGGCCACTTATCACAAAGGTAATAATATGAACATTGCAAAAAATTATTATATAAATAAATATAAAAATAGTATTTTAAATGACCAAACACCTAATAATAATAATCCACTGTTTAATATAAAAATTTAACTTTTTGTCTTCTTGTTTTATTTTATATTTTATATTAATTATTAGCATTTTCAACATATAGATTTTTATACCTGCCATGTTTATTCCTCTTTACATCTACTATATATACACATGTATTCCCTATATTCACTTCAGTATGTTTTAAGTTTCCTTTAAGTTAGTGTTAGCTGATGATGGGTTATGCCCGAAAACGTTTCTAAATAGGTATTTATCTAATTTATTGAACTATATTGTTTGTTATTAAAGTTTATTTTACTATACCATTTTAACAAACAGGATGTATTCACCTACATTTAATTATGCCGATATGGCAATATATATTCAAAAGTTTTATTATTTAAAGTTAAAATTATATAAAACTATCAATAACATATATTTTAATAAAGTTTGTATAAGTAATAATATAATCCCTAAATATGCAGTAGTTAAAATAAAAAATAAATCTGGTATAGCAATGAAAACTAAATCACAAGCTGAAAAATTTTGGATTAAAAATGAAATTAACTTCCTTTATAACAAAAAGAATAAAATTAACCTTCAAATGTTAAAATTACATATATATCTAGCTAATAACTTAAAATTTGAAATATTAAAATTATATTTAGATGAAATAGATCTAAAAATTAAAGCATTTATTAATAAAAAACGCCTAATTTTAGATAAGAAATTAAATAACTTAATAAAACAACAAAAACCAAAACTTGCAGATAATAACAAATTTAATTTTCATCCCAGAACTATAAACTTAACCAACATACAATTAACAAATGATGAAATTAATACTGTAAATTTGGGCTATAAATATAATTTAAACATATATAACAAAAAACAATATGAAAATTTAATTATAGAAACTGAATCTGCTATCCAAAAATTACCAATTGAAGATCAAACAATTATTAGAGCTGAGGCAACTCATGCCATCAGAAATATCTTAAAGAAAAATGAAACAAATATAGAACATTTAAAAATACAAAACACAATTAAAAATATCAATAGTAAATTAAAACAAAACAATGCAGTTATTGTAAAAGCAGATAAGGGAAATAGTTTAGTAATCATCAATAAAAATGAAATCATCCAAAAAACTGAAAATTTTTTAAAAGAAAATAATATACAATTAATAAAAACAGACCCCACTAATAAATATCAAATAAAAATAAGGAAAATAATAAAAGAATCTGATATAATAATAAATAATAATGAAGCTAAATATTTAATAAATATGAACCCAAAAGCACCAACTCTTAACCCTTTAATAAAAATACATAAAAATAATGCTCCTATAAGACCACTAATAAATTATACTAGTGCACCTTCTTATAAAATCTCAAAATTAATAACTAAAATATTAAAAACTAATATATCAATTAATAATAAATATACTATTAGAAACAGATTGGATGTTTTTGATAAATTAAAAAATATAAAAATTAATAACAAAACTAAATTAATTTCTTATGATATAACAAACCTTTATACAAATATACCTATAAATGAAACCATAGATATAATTAAAAAATCTGTAAATAAGTTAAAGAATAATATTTTTTGTAATCAATTAATCCAAATAATTAAAACTGTTACAGAGCAAAATTACTTTAATTTTAATAACTCCATGTATATACAAAATAATGGATTAGCTATGGGCTCACCTTTGTCAGGTATTTTAAGTGAAATCTTTCTACAAAATTTAGAAGAAATATACATGGAAAATATAATAAAAAAATACAATATTAAATCTTATATTAGATATGTAGATGATACACTACTAATTTTTGATGAAAATAGTAGTAATACTGAAAATGACATTCTAAATGATTTAAATAAAATTCACAAAAATATTCATTATACTATGGAAAAAGAAGAAAATAACAAAATAAATTTCTTAGATATAACAATAATAAAATCAAATGATAAGTTAACATATAATATTTATAGAAAACAAACCACCACTGATAATATAATTCATAAAACATCAAATCACCCAAACCAACATAAATATGCTTACTTCATGACTGCAATAAATAGATTATTAACTACACCCATGAATATAAATAAAAAACAAATAGAAATTAATATATTAAAGACTTTGGCAAGAAATAATGGTTATGACGAACAAATAATAGATAAACTAATTCACAAAATAAAATCAAAATCAAAATATAAACAAAAATTAAGAGTCAATAATGCTACTAACAATAAAGGATGGATAACATTCACATTTATAAACAATAACATATACAAATTAACCAATTTATTCAAAAAACAAGGTTTAAATGTAGCATTCAAAACTAAAAATAATTTAAAATATAAAATAAACACCTTAAATTTAAAAAATAATAATATTTACGAAAATAGTGGTATATATAAAATAAATTGTACTGATTGTGAGAAATCATACATTGGTCAAACAGGGCGAAAAATCAATTGCAGATATAAAGAACATATAAAAGCATTTAATAATAATGAAATAGAAAAATCAACCTATGCAGAACATCTAATTAAAAATAAACATAAACCTAATTCAATAGAAAATACTGTAACCATCCTGGCCACTTATCACAAAGGTAATAATATGAACATTGCAGAAAATTATTATATAAATAAATATAAAAATAGTATTTTAAATGACCAAACACCTAATAATAATAATCCACTGTTTAATATAAAAATTTAACTTTTTGTCTTCTTGTTTTATTTTATATTTTATATTAATTATTAGCATTTTCAACATATAGATTTTTATACCTGCCATGTTTATTCCTCTTTACATCTACTATATATACACATGTATTCCCTATATTCACTTCAGTATGTTTTAAGTTTCCTTTAAGTTAGTGTTAGCTGATGATGGGTTATGCCCGAAAACGTTTCTAAATAGGTATTTATCTAATTTATTGAACTATATTGTTTGTTATTAAAGTTTATTTTATTATACCATTTTAACAAACAGGATGTATTCACCTACATTTAACTACATATATATTTCTGTGTATGTTGTTTCGTAGTACTTTACGAATACAGAAATGAAAGATATTTTTAACATAAACTTTTCCAACTTAATAATGTAAAAAATTGATTTAATTTTTCTTGCAATAAACACTTTAATTGTAGAAAGATTTTATAACATCATTTTAAAAAAATTTTCACTGAAATTAATAATTGAATGTAAATAAATTTCCAGAAAGATTTCACAATACTGGCTTCCGACACTTAACAAAAAACCTTTTTTTTCCTTTTTTTTTTTTTTTTTTTTTTTATCGGCAAATTAACAGCAGACAGACGTGCCTCATTAATTACGCATCATTAGAAAATGTAAGGATGAATGAGATAATGTAAGGAGTGGGGACGTGTTGAGCTGAAGAAGTTTTTTTTTTTTTTTTCCCCCATCACAACTGACCGGTTTTAGTGGTCATTTAGCGATTAATTTATTGCGATAAAGAATGTTTTGTGAAGGGGTAGTACTCAGCAGTACTCCCTCTGAACTTTATAATGGCTGGACAAGGTCTAGAGGCTTATTTCGCCACAGTCTACGTATTTCACCGGAGTTATCCAGCAGATTGTTAGCAAGTGGGTTCATATGGATGCTAAGTCGGGCAACATGTTTATTTGCTTGTTTTTTGATTTCATCCTCCACAGACATGACATTCAAGTCATTATGGAGGGTATAATTTGAGACGTACCAGGGGGCTGCAGTAATGGTTCTCAGTACCCTATTTTGATATCGTTGTATTTTCTGTAAATTCGATGTTTTTGCGCAGCCCCACAGCTGTATACCGTACAGCCAGATCGGTTTTAGAGCTATTTTATATAATAGAGTTTTATTGTCTAACGATAAGCCCGATCTCTTAGCCAACAACCACGACATGGTTCTAGTTTTAAACCTCAAATGCTCCATTTTTTTTTGAATGTGAGTACCCCAGGTCAGCCTAGCGTCCAAGTGCTTGCCTAAATATTTTACGTTATTGGCATGTGGTATTACGACGTTATTTATTTTGATTGGCAGGCGTTCAATTTTTCGATTTGTGAATGAAATATGCGTCGACTTACTTTCATTGACTACTATGCGCCATCGTTTTAGCCAAGTTTCCACATGCCGAAGTGACTCCTGCAGTTTTTCTGTGTCTGTGTTTTCACACTTATCAACGGCCAGGATGGCTGCGTCATCCGCGTACAGAGCTACTTCTGTATTATCAAGCATCGGGAAGTCGGTCGTGTAGATCAGGTACAATATTGGACCCAGAACGCTCCCCTGTGGAACCCCGGCCCTTACCGGAAAAATATCTGAGTATTCATCGGTTATTTTCACTCGAAAATATCTTTCTTGTATATATGATTTAAATAGTAGATAGAAGGAGTGAGGAAGCAGAAGTTTAATTTTATACAATAATCCTTGATGCCATACCCTATCGAAAGCCTGCTGGACATCCAGAAACGCGGCCGTACAAATATTCTTGTTTTCCAAGCTATTTTCAATAATCTTTATACAAAAACCCGACAGTAGCTGGGCTCGTACTAACTTCGATAAAGCGGCGCTTTTTGCCAATTATCTTTACGATGTATTTACACCAAATCCTCAAGCTGCTGACTCCACAGATATCCTCGAATACCTGGATAAACCGCTGCAAATGAGTTTACCTATAACACCGGTTGCCCCTAGTGAGATACAGCAACTCTTCAAAAATATGAAACGGAAAAAGTGCCCCGGATTTGACTTAATCACAGCAGAGCTTTTAAATGAGTTACCACGCAAAAGTATTGTATTTATAACACAAATATATAACGCTGTTCTTCGCAATCAATATTTCCCACTAGCTTGGAAGTTCTCACAGATAATTGTTATACCGAAGCCTGGAAAACCGTCTGAGGTGGTATCATCATATAGACCCATCTCGTTGCTTCCTGTCCTCTCAAAGATACTGGAAAAATTAATTTTAAAACGGTTATTTCCAATATTATCTAACAATACAATTATTCCCGATTTTCAATTTGGCTTTCGTAAGAACCATAACACTATAGAACAGGTTCACAGATTAACAGAGCTGAAGAAGTGTAGAATAAAATAAATCATGATAAACCGAAAATCGACTAGCGAATAATAAATCTAACAGTGCCAGAGAACAGAGCATCTTTATTAGGGGATACTATTTCGGGAAATGCACAAAAAGTTTAGTTCTGATTGATTACATTATTATTGGATTCCCAGAAATAATAGGACGTGGAAAGAAAATAATTGGGAATAATTAATGGATACTTCGCGAAATTCCCGGTCTATCATTATTATTTTACTTTCCTATGTCTAATTTGTATCGGTATATAATACTATTTTTGAGTCTACATGTATTTTTTTCTTATTTTATTTTACATATACATATACACATCATCATCATCTGAGTCGTATCGCTCGATTCCGAGCGTCGTGACTACCTATTTGTACATTCTAGTTGTACTGAATAGGCAGCGTTCATGGCAATTGCTATACGCAACGCGAGTGTACGCACGCAAGACTATACCCGGGAACTACATACATACATATATAGCATATTTATTTTATAAATAACAATACATTTTTCACTAATATTCACATTATTAACAATTTCCATCATTTTGATTTATGTATTAATAATTTACATAAATGAATTATCGTATAAATATTAATAAAAATTACATATGCAGGGTGTGTCAAAAGTCAGGTAACATGTATCATAATTAAGTAACACAAAGTGTTACCTTATTTTTGACACACCCTATATATATATATATATATAACTCGGTCATTTTGGCCTCGCAAGGGGCTGTGCCCCTTGACCCCTCTTACTTTCATTTCTGTCTCTTTTTCTTCTATACTTTATATAAAATGATCAAAATTTACAATGTAATTCTTACTGGCATCAACACAAAAAAAATAACATAACCACAAAAATCCTATCTTAACATTTAAATTTCATTATATAAAATTAAGACATTTTTTCGTTACATATTTCATTACATAAAATTGTAACATTTTTTTAAATAACAATAACCAAAATTCTATAAAATATAACAAACGTTACATAAAATTCGGACATGTTTTGGGATATTTTTTCTAATGGGGGGCGCCTATTGTAATTATTAATATTAATTACAACGTAATTCTTAGGCATCTCCCCATTAGAAAAAATGTCCCGAAAAAATATCCCAAAACATGTCCGAATTTTATGTAACATTTGTTATATTTTATAGGATTTTTATGATTATGTTGTTATACTCATACGGACCGATTTAGAATTACGTTGTAAATTTTGATCATTTTACACAAAGTATAGAAGAGAAAGAGACAGAAATGTAAGCAAGAAGGGTCAAGGGGCACAGCCCCTTGCGAGGCCAAAATGGCCGTATATATATATATATATGTGTGTGTGTGTAAACAGAGAGAGAGAGAGAGAGAGAGAGAAATTAGTGAAGGAGTAAATTTAAACCGAGTCATTATACTTTTTGGAACGGATATTCGTCAGAGGTTGGCCCAAGAATTGGGAAAGGAAAGAAGAAAGTTAATCAGATCTTTACGCAATCAAAGATAGCAGAAAGGATACAATAGGAACGCGCTACATTTATTAGTAAAAGTAACAAGTAGAAAGAAGAACGTTTAGGAGCGATGGAAGAACGTTCAAAAAAGTTACAATCAGCGTGTCATGTATAAAATATGAAGCAGAAGAGTGAACAAAATGAAGAAGATATTACGGAGAAAAGGTGATAAAGGAAGCAAACTGTGTTCAAAGCGATAATGACAGATTGCAACAAGAGGAGAGAACGCTGCAAACAAGGAATGTAGAGAAACCAAAAATATGGCGGAAGATATGAACATATAAATGGAATCAGGATTTTAAAATGAAGAGAAGATAATTTGGAATGAGCAGCTGCATAGATCTAATGTTGTGAGATTCGAAAAGGCTAAGAAATTTCACAGTAGAAGAAGTTAAGCGAACTGATAAGTCATTGCCTTCGATCCCCGGAGTGTGTCCAAGTATCCGTAATAAATCAGTTTAGATAGAGTAAGAAAGGAAAAGAGATTATGAAGTAAAGAACGTAGAAGAAAAGTTATGCAGCAAATAAAGTGGGAAGTAAAAGCAGATAAGATAGGACACTTTGGAAATCTGATATAACAAAGACATTCTGAGAGATGATCAGAAAGGTTTAAAGGACTATTCGGAATAATTAAGAAAATGACCAAAAAAAGCTGAACAAACTTCATAGGATCCTCTTTTTAGAACCGTTAGTGAAGATTGTGAAGCAGATTTTGGAAAATAGAGTTTAAAGAATTTAAACGTCTCGATTTAAGAATATGCTGAAAAGTAGGTCTCAATGGGACGGCTGTAAAATTGCAATTAATAGGGTGAAGATACGAAGAAAAGCTAAAGGGAGAGTATAGCGACTTATCATGAGTGGAAATGTCTGATGAAAACTGAATGAGGCGGACAGAGAGATAAGAGATAGTATTGGAATTTTATTGGCAGGAAAAAAAGGCAGTTATGATAGAAAAAGGAACAAGATCAAACGAGAATATAGGTAAACGTTTAATAAGAAAGCAGCAGATACGACAAAATCTACTAATAAAATTAGGCTGAGATTCCACATGTAAAACAAAGATCCGAGTAGATTTTTTGATTCCAAGGCGGAGCCGTACACGGATTAAAGTGTAAAACATGGGCAAGATCATGAGACGTGATGGCTTCCCCGATTAGTATGGAAAACGGATTTAATGAGATCGAATCTTTAGAAGCACGACAAGGTCTTTTAGTGATTTTCCTTTTTAAAAAAAGAAAAAGAACACGGTTCATACGGTTATAGAATTAAAGACGGCTAGTCGGAAGGGTTACCAAACAACGAAAGAAAGTAGTAGGACGGATTGGGCCATTATTTAAGACAAAGTTAATTAAAGAAGAATCAAAAGGACGAAAAAAAAAAGATGGTAAAAGATTTGTCGCGGAAGATGAGAAGAGGAATATTGGATAAAGCGTTTTATAATTAAGGAGAGCTTCTCCACTATATCACTCCTAGAAGACTCAGACAACTCTGTTTCGGCTCTCTTCAAGTTTCTCTAAGATACCAACTTATACAATCAAATTTAACCCCCTCTAGCCTATGATGCTGTAAGCATGTATGGAAAAAATTAAAATTAAATTGAAAATAAATAATAAGGAGAGATTGAAGTTGGGAGTTGGCGAGCGAGATATTATAATGAGAGGAATAAGCGAGGATGCCATCGGCAAAAGAGGAATTTAGAACAAAAAGAAGCAATTTGTCGATGATAAACAACGTTAAGCTAAGACAGGAACACTGCGATAATCGTGTAAAGATCTGAGTCTCTTGCATCCTTATTTCTTTTTTCTTGAGCCAATATCCTTCGATAATACATGTGAATCGTTATCTCGTGTGCGTTCGCGTTCCTGTTATCAGCTCGGTAATCAGTTGTTTCGGCAGACCGGTGAGATCGCTTCATTGTTTTCTATTTAGATAAATAATTTCGGTTTCTTCGCTGTCGCATTTAACTTTTACTTAGTTTACATTTTAATATTTCAGTTTGCCTTTCGCTGCTTTAAATTCATTTCGCTGTTTTTTTGTTTTTATTTTCCTCTCTCTTTTTCAAGTCAGTTGATTGATGAGCTCGTCTAGTGGGGGCCGCCCGACGGCCTCCTCCAAAGATTTAAAAGCGAAACCGAATGTATCGCTAAACTTAATGGAGGTTGACGCTGTCGGTAAGCGCAAACCTTCTGGCCGTCTCTCGCCGTCCGCGATTTTGCCAAGCAAGGATCTGCGGCTATCTCAACCCGATTCGCCTAATCTCGCCACTTCAAATAATTCTCACAGTGCTAATACAGCTGTCGAGAATTTCATTATCGATAAAAGTAAAAATAATAATAATAATAATAATAATAATAATAATAATAATAACAATAACAACAATAATAATAACAGCAATAACATCATTACCACCCCCACCACCACCAATAATAATAATAATATGAATATTAGTAATGACAATAATAATAATAGTAATGATAATAGTAATGTTAATAGTAACAATAACGATAACAGTAGCACTAATAATAACAGTAATAGTACAAATAATTATAATGATAGTAAAGATACTTTATTGTTCTCGGCCGATCATCCAGGACCTTTCACCGTTCATGTCGAAAGCTGTTCCTCGGATAAAAATCTAGGCAACCTTCATCCTTTAGCAATTGCCAGGCTGATCAATTCCTTTTCCTCTTCCCCCACGAGCATTGTCCCTCAAGGTAGAGGTCATGTCTCGGTCAAGTTTCCCTCCGTCTCCTCCGCTAATTCCTTTCTGTCTCATCCTAATTTTTTTACGTCGCATAATATCAAAGCGTACATTCCAAACTCTGTGTTATTCAGAATGGGCATTATTTCCGGTATTCATCCATCCTTTTCTGAAGATGAAATCTTGGAAGGAATCCATTCTACTATTCCTATCGCCTCTATCCGTCGTATACATCGTTTTTCTGAAGATAAAAAAGTTCCGACTGGTTCTGTTGAAATTAAATTTCATAAAACTTCTCTCCCAGAACACGTTTCGATATTTAAAATTCGATTTCTGGTTTCTCCTAGCGTTCGTCTGCTCTAAATGCTTCCTTTTTGGACACATCGCGAAGCACTGCCATAGTTCCTATACCATCTGCTCCCACTGTTCTTCCAGGCATTCAGTCTTGGAATGCAGCAGTCTACAACTTCCTCCCACTTGCCGTAATTGCAAAGGCGCCCACAGTGCCAATGATCGTGCTTGTCCCGAGTGGCTCAAACAAAAAGAAATAAAACGAATTATGGCATTTGAAAATATCACATTCCAAGAGGCTTCTCAATTTAAAAAAAGCAATTCAGTCTCTCAGGCTTTTTCGTATGCCGACCGTGCCTCATCTTCCACTTCTTACATTAATACTTCTTCCATTCCTCCGTTGACTGCTCCCTCTCACTTCCGACCCAAATCTCCCACCTTTCATAAATCCCGTAATTCCAAACCTTTTCATAATTCTTCTCCTCAATTCCCCCCACTCCCATCTAATCGTCTCCCAACCCCCTCTAATGGTTGGGCTCTTAACAAATCTTCCTCTTCAAATACTCACCTTCCCCCAAATCCTGCTATTCCCGTCTCCTTATGTACTCCTAATTCCCCTTCCGCTACCCCTTCGCCTTTAATTAAGGATATTTCGGTAGCCATCATTGAACTACTCTCTTCAAACAATATTGCTCCCTCTACATCCTTTGTTGACTCCCTTTCTTGTTTCCTGTCGAATAATATCCGTTTCAATTAATTCCCTCCTCCTATACCGAACGAAAAAAAATTTAATTAATTAATTTAAAAAAAAAAAAAAAAAAAAAAAAAAAATGGAAATAAATATCGAGGCTGTATTTGCTTTATTATGTTACTTTCTGTCCCCTGCTTCCTTTCTTTCTTTTACATTTTTTCCCTTTCGTGTAATCTTCTTTACAATATTCAGTGCGAAGCGTTTTAACCAGTTGGTTAACGATTTTATTGTAACAATTATCTTCATTTATGCTTATGTAGAAGTGGTTTCAACCTCTAACAGGCATTGGTGTATATTCTATACACATTTTTTTCGGGAATGGGCTCATGTTGAGTTAATACACTCAATCTCTGAACTGAGTTCCATTCCTATCACTCTCCGTACACACCTTTGCTGTTTTAACTGCACTGTGATGAATTTGTCGGAGTTGTATAGCGCTGGCTATGTACCACGCCTATATATGAAGTACAACTTGCATTCCACTGGCTGCTTCGGTTCTGCACGAATATTGCTTACTCTTTTTTCTTTTATCCTAAAATTATTTTATATCTTCTTCTGCACTATGCTCTTTGTTTTTCCTTTCGACTTAACAGCCTCGAATTACTTCCTCCTGTTTTGCAACTGCAGTTCTTTATTTTTCTTTTCTCCGTTTCTCACTCATTTTAGTTCCTTCTATACAAATGCACCTCATTGTCTGCTCTTATGGTCTTTTCCCCTGCTCCTCCCCACTTCATTTATGCCTTATTCTTTTACTGTTTTATTATGATGGCTGCGCTAAATATTCTACAGTGGAATTGCCGCAATCTAAGAGCCAATAAAAACTCATTAGAGGGGTTATTGGATCTACATAATGTCAATGTTGCTCTCCTTTCCGAAACGTGGCTTCGGTCGGACATAAATTTCAATATTAGAGGTTTCAGGGTAGTTAGATGTGATCGCGATGACGGTTATGGTGGTTCTGCAATCCTGATTAGAAATGACATTCCATTCTGCTCTTATGATATCTCTCTTAATCTTCCTTCTTGTCCCAATTTACCTAACATTGTTCACATCTCCATTCAGCCTCCCTCTGTACGTCCTATTAGCATTGTTTCTATCTATGTTCCTCCTAGGTTCGATCTTCGTCTTTTCCCCTTCTCGTCGTTTTTTAATTCTATTCCGCATCCTTTTATCATTGGTGGTGACTGGAATGCGCATTCTCCTTTATGGGGCTGTGCATCCTACAATACCAACGGTTCCATCCTTGAGAATGCCATCCTCTCTGATAATTTAGTTCTCCTCAACGATCTCTCCCCCACATACTACAGGAATGCTTCCATTTCTAGTTCCCTCGACCTAACCTTTTCTTCTTCGTCTATTGGTCTTAATTATAATTGGAAGACCCTTATGGGCTCTTTCGGCAGTGACCATGTTCCTATCCTAATAACTCCTGTCAGTTTTCCTCCTCCTTCTGATTCCAATTATACCAATTCTTCAGGATGGAATCTTTCCAAAACTAGCTGGCCTCTATTTCGCTCCTTGGTTGACTCGTCTCTCCCTCTCCTTCAACCGGATCACGATCCGGTACCTCTCTATAATTCCTTTTTATATTCCTTAACTTCTGCTCTTTATTTATCTTCTCCGCCCCGCCATACGTCATCTTCTAAGGCTTCTTCACTTTGGTGGAACAAGGAATGCGACACTGCCTTTAATATCAGTCGCGAAACCTTTAGAACCTTCCGTTGTAACCCTACGACTGAAAATTTTCTCGCTCACAAACGGGCAAATGCGAGAGCTAGGTTTATATTGAAATCCACGAAGAAGTCCTCTTGGAAAAATTTCTGTGCCAAGTTCTCTAGAACTACTCCTCTTTCGCAGATTTGGAAAATGGCCAGAGCTTTCAAATTCCCATCCTCTTCTCGCCCTTCCACCTTCAGTATCCCCGACGATAGCCTTTTTCCTTTTATTGATACCGTCGCTCCAGCTTATGTTCCTTCTGTTGATGAATTATACTCTTCTTTTCCGGAAAATTCTCCTCCTCACTTCCTAACTTCGGCTTTCAATTTTAATGAATTAAAGTCTGTTCTCTCCAAATCGTCCAGCCCTACTCCAGGGCTTGACGATATACCCTATCTCGCCCTTAAAAACCTTTCTGAACAATCCCTCAGTTTTCTTCTTAGTCTTTTCAATTCCTTCCTTTCAAAGGGTATAACTCCTTCCTCCTGGAATTCTTTTATCGTAATTCCCATTCCTAAGAAAAATTCTTCCCTACGTCCTATTTCCCTGGCATCCTGTATTAGAAAACTATTTGAGGGTATGCTCAACAAGCGCCTTGTTTGGTGGCTAGAGCATAATAATATATTCCCTATTAATATGTTCGGCTTTCGGCCTGGTATTGGCCCTTCTGATTGTGTTAGTCTTTTCGTTTCCCACATATACAAATCTTTTATCCAAAAACATTTCACCCTAGCTTCCTTTATTGATGTTTCCTCTGCTTTCGATAATGTTCATCTTCCCACTCTAAGAGATAAAATGACGGCAATTAATATCCCAATTAAATTCTCTTCCCTTATTATCAATCTCATGTCAAATCGTTCTATCCACTTCTCCTCTCCATCTCTTAATGCTCCAAGAAAGGTTTTCCGAGGTCTTCCTCAGGGTTCCTCCCTCAGTCCTACTCTTTTTAACATCTATACTATCAGTATAGCTTCTCTTCCTTTAAATTCCTATTCCTTATTCTTTGCGGACGACATTCTCCTGTTTTCCTCGTCTGAGGATGTTTTAGCAGCCTATGAAGCACTCAGTTCGTCGCTCATTGTGCTGGAACATTCTCTCTCCTTAATTAATCTTTCAATTTCTCCCTCTAAGTCTTCTTATACTATTTTTACCCTCCGTCCCTATAACCCTGCTTTGGTTAACCTATCCTTAAACAATGTATCTCTTTCCCGTGTTAATTGCTTTTGTTATCTCGGTGTCTTTCTTGATAGTCGTTTGTCGTTCTCTGAACACATCAAATATCTTTCTGCTTCCACTATTAAAAGGTTAAACTTGCTGAAAGCCCTGTCGCCAACTAAATGGGGTGGCGATCCCTATATTCTTATTTCCCTTTACAAATCTATTATCCGTTTCAAATTTGATTATTGTTCTTTTATTTATGGTAGTGCGTCCAAGACACGTCTTTCCAAACTAGATGTAATTCAGAATTCTTGCCTTCGTCTCTGTCTTGGCGCTCTTAAATCCTCTCCAACCACTGCTATTCTTGCTGAATCCAATTCGTCACCCCTATCCATTCGTAGATCTTATTTAGGCTATCGTTTCCTTGTTAAACGTCTTCCTCTCGCATCCTCTACCCTTGTTCAGTCTTATCTTTCGATTTATAATAGCTGGCGCTTCACTCCCAGCAAAACCCCTATTCTGGCTTTTATTTCACATCGTCTCGGTTCATTTTGGCCGTATATTATCTCGTTCAATAATCTCCCTTATTTTTCCTTCGACTTCGCTGACATCTGTCATCCTCCTAAGGTATTTATCCTCCCCTCATTTGCAAAAAATCTCCCCCATGCCGTAATTAAACAGGTATTCTACAGCACTATCAATTCCCTATTTCCCTCTCATGTTACCATTTACACGGATGGTTCGAGGGGGCCTGGTGGTGTTGGTGCTTCTTTCATCCTTCGTGATTTTAACCTCTCAGAATCTTTTCGACTTCCTTATTTCTGTTCCATATTCACAGCCGAGTTGTTGGCTATCCTTCGCTCTATTATTTTCATTTCCTCGAATCAATTTTCCTCTAAGTTTTTAATTATTTCTGACTCTTTGAGCGCCCTTCAGGCCATATCCTCTCCCCTTCCTGATCATTCGTGTGACTTTGTTATCCTCCGTATACGTTCACTCATTCACAATCTTTCCTATCTCCATTCAGTCAATATTGATCTGCTGTGGGTACCTGGCCACTCGGGCATATTTGGCAATGAAGCGGCTGATTCCTTGGCTCGGGCTGCTGCTGCTTCCTCTCGTCTTTTTTTTAAAAAAATTCCATCCGTTAACCTGCTATCAGTTTGTAAAAGCTTTCATATCCGATTTTGGTCGGATACCTATGTTTCTTCTTTTTCCAACAGTTGTTCCTTTTACCTGTCAGTCCAGCCTACTCTTCCTTCATATTCATGGTTTCTTTTACATCCCTCCCTTCGTCGTTCTGAAGTTGTTTCCATTGTTCGTATGCGCTTTGGCCATTCTTTTCTGCCTTCTTCCAGATTTCGTTTCTCCTTGATTTCTTCTCCACACTGTCCTCTCCATCCGGATGATGCAATTATTTGCGACGCCGATCATGTGTTCTTCCAGTGTTCATCCCTCTCGGTGGAGCGTTCTGCCTTATATTCTTATTTGCTTAAGCTTGGACTTCCTACCCCTTATTGTGCATCCTATATCCTGTCCTTTCCTTCCCCACTAATTATTCCTGCTATTTGTTCCTTTTTAGTTAAAATCTCTGATCGAATCAAAATATAACCGACTTCTTTCCTTACCTTTTGTTTCTGGGTAAAGGTCCTTGGTTGACGAGCCCAAAAAAAAAGAAAAAAAAAAAAAAATCCTTGTAGACAACGCCCCGCCAAAAAAAAACAAAAAAAAAACCCTGCGGTAATCGACGAAAGCTTAGTCTAGTGGCAGTGTAAGGGAGAGAGGAAATGGTTCAGCACCGGAAAAGATTATTAACAAGAAAAGAAAAAAAAATCGAGATATTAAAAGAACGCATTGTATCAAAAAGAGAGAAGCCACTAATTATCAAAGGCTGCAGAGATATATTATCAAGAAAGGAAACAATCAAGACTTTTTTATGGGTTTTTGTTTAACTCGGTTTGTCATTTCGGAGGAATGTTGCGAACGAATTTTCACCTACTTCTTGCCGATGAATTAAAAAAGTGTCCTTTCGCAGAAATGCTTGTTATAGATGACAGTATACAATATTATTAAACATCCGGGTAGTTTCCAGCTTTAAAATTAGACCCTCGGGGCGCTGAAAGTTCGAAATTTTGGAATTTTTTTTCTTCTCGGACATGTGATATATCGTTGGAAAGATCGTTATTTGTCGAGAACAAAACCATATTATATTTCTTCAATGAAACTTTCGAAGTTTACGAAAAGTTCAAAAAAGCGCGAAATCTATTTGCGACGCGAGTATTATAGCTGGAAATTTTGAACAAGGTTGAAAATGTGCTTATACACGTATCGTTCTTCGGTTTAGAACATCTAGGTTTCCAGCATTAAAATTAGCCCCTCAGGGCTTCGAAAGCTCGAACTTTTGGGGGGGAAATATTCTTTTTTCCGGGCATGTGACATACTGTTGGAAAGAGTGCGCTATTTGTCAGAGCAAACCCATATTTCATTTTCTTAACGAACCATTGGAAGTTTAATAAAAGTTTAAAAAAGCACAAAAAACGACGTGTAGCCCCCGCTTGTGGTTCACCTTTATAGCTACCAAATTTTTAACAAGATTAAAAAATGCACATTCTTGTGTGTATATCTTTACTTTGGAACATTTGGGTTTCCAACTTTAAAATCGGACCCTTGGGGCGCTGAACGCTCGAAAGATTAAAAAAAAAATATATATTTTTTTTTTTTCGGTCATGTGATATATCGCGATGGAAAGATCGCTTTTAGTCAAACATTGTATTTCACGTGCTGAGGATTCCGTATGCATTGTATGAAAAATAAAAGGCAATATAATTGAAATTTAATAAAATGTAACACAAATTTCTGTAAATGTCCTATAATCAAGATATTGAATAAAATAAAGCAAGATAAAATACAATTCTAAATTTATTATTTTTTATTGAAATACATAGTAAAAAGTGCAGACCAAAAAAATAAAAAATAAAAAAAATAATAGGCTTTTATTTATGCACTGAAAATTGCAAAATAACGTTTATTAGTGTGCGACTACCAGATACGCATCATAACATTAAAATCTGAAACTACGAAATATTCTGAAAAATAAAAGCGGGGGCCGCTGCGATTAATTATTAATATTATAATATACAAAAAATAATTGGAAAAAAATCTATCGCCAATAACGTATTATGCAATATATTAAATATTATTGGTAAACTCCAAAAAAATAAAAATATAATATATGTACTTCAAATGGATACACAGCGGTATGGAGGGAAACAAAAAATAGCGGACAGAGCAGCTGGAAAAATAAATCAAAACAATAGAATCGAAAAGGCTAAAATACCGTGCATGGAATATATACCGGATATTGAACAGAGTGACGAATCATTAATTTAAATTGGCGATAGAATTTAAAATGACGACTGAGCGAGAAATCGATAGAAATGACTGAAATAGAATAAAACAAACGAATTAAAAATAAAACCAGATAAATAAATTAAACGATGTCACCGATCTTTTCAACAGACAACTGGGCCCAACGCGAGTCCATCTTAGTAATTTATTTCAAGACGTAACGGAAAAAGTTTTTCAAAATGGCTTTTTGTAGTGGTTTTTTGTAACGGTTTTTTCCAAATTTGGCGCGAGAATGACGTTATCTTTAATATAAACTTAATTTTTTAAATCCCACCACGTGGGTAGCCTCTGAACGAACCGCCCTAAAAAATAGTTCTTCTATATTTCTTAAAAAAGAGTAAATTACAATTGACCACATCAATCTTCCAAAAAAAAAAAAAAAAGAAACTAATAATAATTTACGATTCAAAAATATATTTGAACGTGTAATAAAAACAAAAAAAAAAACAAATTTTTACAGCATTTTTTTCATATTGCCCCGCCTAGAAGTGACAAAGTAATATACAGGGGTGAACAAAAGTCAGGGTGCAAACGCACATGCGCAGTTTTCAATAGTGCACCCTGACTTTTGCTCACCCCTGTATATGCGCGAATGTGTGTGTAAGCGCACGTGTAAATCATTATGTCATTTTTATGCCGGGGATAATAAAAAAATCCCCTCTGAAGATCCCCTAATATAGAATAATAAAAAAAAAAAAAAAAAAAAAACGTAACTTTTTTATGTGACGCTTTTAAGACGTTCAATCTTACGAAAAAAATGACGCAATCAATTGAAACTCGCTTTTCGATTTAAGAATAAAGAGATATGTCACCCCATAGCGAGGTTCGACGAATCGAGTTTAATAAATACATGTACGTAGATATATAGGTCCACGTCGGGAAGTTCAGTATACACATACATGTGTTAGAGATTCATATAAATATCGAATATGTTGATTAATATTTTGCTCGTTTAATCGTTTCGTTACTGTTCAAAAAAGTTTAATGAAAAAATTTAATTCATTCTGAATACAAACGGGAAATATCATTCGTAAGAAGTGGTGAACAAGTTGTTCGCTACAGACAGCTCTAGAAGTTCGACACACCGCGTTACAATTGATAATCTGCATAATTTCCTACACCTTTCAATCATACGCGGAACGTATATCGGCGAAGACCAGACGAATTTTATCTTACACACGTATATAAGCTACACGATTTAGCACTTCCCCGTTCGAGTCGGCCATTGCGATATCGCTTTTAAATACGACAAGGTTCTGAGGTCTTGCTTCTGCGATAAACCAGCTCCTTCCCAGCAGAGGGCTACGCTAAATTTTGGCAGTAACAATTCGCAGCAGAGTAGCCACAACCGCGCAAGCGAAAGTAGGCTAATTTATCGTTTTACGCCGGCAGGTACACAGAGACACATCCTTCGAGAACCTTAAGGTAGTTTCTCATTTGCTTATTCATTAACGCGTTGTCTGAAAACGTCCTCTAAGGTAAAGACCGACCCGCATTAATGGACAGCTTAGCGGCCCCAGGCCAAATCGTTACAGGTACATGCACCCGTGTCACTCTAGTCAGAATCCAGTTTAGTCGTAAAGGTCATCTCTCTGAGTCGTCTAAACTGACCTAGCAGCACTGTAACACCGAAAAAACTAACTACACTTTTTCCTCGTCAGCCGAATCGTTCGGCACCTGTGTAAGCGGCCGCGTGCTTGACCTTCTTCGTTCACGATTGTATTTTCGCAGATGCAATCTCCGTGCTACTCCCTGTCGATTCGGATGTTGGTATTTTCCACGAATATCCGGCGGCCGGAGCGTGTTAATTTATACGAAAAAATTAACATTTTTCTACAGTTTCCAGTTGACACCTGTCGACGGCTAGCTAATTTATTCCGGTGACCAACGCCACACTGGCTCGCTTGACGGCTGCGGGGTAGCGTGTTGTCCGCGTTTCAACCGTGCCATCTAATCCGAATAATCCACCTGAATTATCACGTTCTTCGGCGTGACAACAACGTCTACATCTCTCGCCTCATTCGTGTGTGTCGTGGGCGCTATTTCCCGGAATTCCTCTCGTCTGTGCGCTATTTCACCTTCTCTACATTCATCGACAGCGCGCTACATCTACACCGCGTGCGTTTAATAACGACACAGTTTTTTACCTTTTTTTTTTTTTCGTTTTTTTCGGCTTTTTTCTCTTCATCTCCTAATGGCTTTTTCCTCTCCCGGAGAATCTTCTGAACTCCTCCTCCACCTCATTATGCTCTATTCCTGTTATACTTATTCGTTTGCTTCCGTTCAGCATGTCCCGATGCAGCATTTTATATATTAATGCAGCCGGACGGGTTTTCATTTCAAACAGTCACAATATATTCGTAGAGTCTAGCTAGAGGTAAGTGTGCTTAAATTTTCCTTATATTTTTCTTCTATGCAACCACCTACGCCTCGCACTCCGGTTTTAAAAATTAGCTCATTTATTGAAGGAATTTTAATTTTTGAGAACTTTCGAATTTTATTTTTTGTTTCAAACTTTCGAACCGAATATCATTTTTTTCCTTTTTTTTCGTAAATTTGTTGTTACATTGAAAATAAAAAATACTTTTTTTTTTTTTTTTTTTTTTTCTACCAAAAACACACTTTTGTTTAACGTTATTCATATTTACTTTTGAGGAGAAAAATTTTAATAATTAATAAGCTCGAACTAAAATGAATGTTTTCGAAAAAACCTGTAACTTCCAGATGCAATACTGAAAAATAAAAAATTGATACTTTTTCTACGATTAAATTTTTGCGAGGAGAAGGAGAGTCGCTGCGTCTTTATGTGTACACCCATATATTTAGCCCTCTACGTTATTTTATCATAGTTTAGCGATTCCTCTTTGTAATTTTTAATTATAGAAAAATTACCGATATTTTTATTTTTGGGTCGTTTAAAATGTACAAAAAAAAAAAAATTGGCCTATTCTTTCGTTTATTATTCATTAAAAATAGTAAACTTTTCTTTTTTTTTTTTTTTTGTAAGTAAACGATTACATACTCTATAAAAATATAAACGGTTTTTCGAAGGGATTTTTTATTTTCATTTTTTTACTTTTTATACTGTATTTATTGGAAAAGATTTTTTTTTATTTTTTAAAAATGCAACACTAATATTAAGGGGGAGAGGGGAAGGAGTAGGAATCAATCTTGGACGTTATAATTGAGTGATACTGAAAAGAAAAAAAAAATCATATATTCACTGTAAAGTATTAATGAAATATTAACATGCCGGATTTGAAAAATTTGACAAATGTGTAAACCACTTTCATTAGGCGCGGTATGTATCTAATTAATAAATTTTACTTTTTAGTTTTGAAATTAAAATTTATTAATATTTCTGGTATAAATGGCACGTATATATCGACGTTTTCTTATTATTTTTTCTTAAAAAATACTTTAAAATGCGCATTGTTTAATCAGTAAAATGTCGCGTTATTTCTTACTGTTAAAATGTTTGCGTAACTCGCAATGTTTCGATTTTAAACTAATTTTTCTTAATTATTTTTTCTTAATAATTATTGTTCAAATTCGGTTAAACTTTTTAAACTGCCGCTTACCTTTGTTATTTTACGATGCCCCATAATATTACGAACTGTAATTTTTAACATTATTCAATATAAAGGTTTTTTCATTCGATGACGACTACTGTCAAAGTGTATTATTCCCATAAAAAAAAAAAAAAAAAAAAAAAAAAAAAACAAAAAAACAAAGTGATAAAGAAGGAATGTTTTTGTAACGTAGTCGATATGTTTACACTGCATAGAATTAATGACAAAATGTAACGAGACATTTGAAGATTCATTTAATTCAACGCTGAAGACATGATGAATTTATGGCTTTTATTCGGTTTTTATAAAAGACGAATTAATGGGATTAGAACATGTCTTAAAATCATCCGCACCTACAATAAAACTTTCATATTATTTAAAACGAAAATGAGTAATATTAAACTTTTCTTTATCGTGAAAAACTATTTACTGGAGGAAGATAATGCCCTCCGGAACCATCAGCGCACCGATTCCTTCCGATTGTTAACTCTGGCTGTGGGTCTGAAAATAACCCATTAGATGATAGGCTCTTAAAAAACCGTGTTCTGGAATTAATGTGACTCTTACGGAACAGTTGATTACCGTTCGGGGGAGCGTCTTTTAATCATTAGAAAAACTTCGACTTTAATTTACTGTATTTACTTAAGAATTGTTTAGTTACATCACAGAGCCTAATCTGTTCTTGATAGTTTCTCTCTCTATGTGTAACACATAAAACGATATCATCAGCGTGTACAGAGCAATCTCAACGCACCTTGAAAATCCGCTAATCGGTAGAATTGCAGGTAACAAAATCGAATCGATGAAGAATGAATATTTGAGTAGCTGCCGCCTTTGAAAAACTCGTCTATTATTCTTGCGGGTCTTCAATGTTGTTAAAAATATTTATTTTTTAAAGGAAGCCAGTACCGTTTAAACCGTACGGGCATCTCACTTGATAGAATTTCTCACAGTTTCCAGGATGTAATTCTTTATACTAGAAGCAAGTATGAATCGCGAGAATGAAGTTTGACTTTTGCAAAATGTGTTCAAGACGTATTACATAAGTGTACCCAAAACACGTCACTTGTCATTTTCCTTTCTAGTACATATTCTTAGATGCTCCCTTTGTATGAAGATTACCGAAACTTTGATCTGCCAGGTATCGAAAAAATTTCCTATCGCGAACGATATTGGAGAACTGTGAAACGTTTAGATTAATTTTAAAAACGGTGACGAAATTTTTATAAAACGATAAATTAATCGATTTGTAATTTTACGCGATACTATTGTACTTGAAGGTTATTCCGAATGTGTGCGAAATTCCGATTTTGTGAAGTAAACCGAAAGAAAGAGTGTAGCTTATTGTTGTGGGAATAAGGTTTTTTTGGATCTCGGCGACATTCGAATGAATCAGATATATCTTTAATCATTATTTTAGGAAATCAGCGGGAAAAAAAGGCATTTTTTGGGATATTTTTCGTTACGTAAAATTTGGACATTTTTTCTAATGGGGGTAGATATACATATATATATACCGTATTCCTTATCAGCGGGGAAAAAAGGTATTTTTTGGGATATTTTTCGTTACATAAAATTGGGACATTTTTTCTAATGGGGGTAGATATATATATATACCGTATTCCTTCGAATTTAAGGTTCACATTCTTTACTCGATTAAAGGGCTAAAATAATGGGTGCGTCTTAAATTTGAAGTAATACGGTATTATTTTCATGGTACGTTAGTATATCGCAAATTCTTTTTATACGTTGTGTGCATGTCTAAAACTCGACCTTCCGTGTCATACAAGGGACTCCGCTTCTTGAACCCGAGCTCCGTCACTTCTGTACTTCGTATAGAACGAGAAAAATTGACGACGTCATTCTTTCCGACTGCGCGATAAAAACAAATAAATCCGTATTTAATGTCACATTTTAGGACAAATTTTTGTGACAGAAAAAGTAGTAGGCATCAGGCTCAGAATGATGCTATCATATTAACCAGGACAATAATCCATTTTGTCAATACTTTGTTTTGTTATATATACGAGTACAATGTATGTAACGTTTTGGAACAAAAAAAAAATTATGGGGGTCTGCCTGAGAATGACGTTGTCATTAATAATACATATATATATATATATATATATATATATATATATATAAACTCGATCATTTGGCCTCGCAAGGGGCTGTGCCCCTTGACCCCTCTTGCTTTCATTTCTGTCTCTTTCTCTTCCATACTTTGTATAAAATTATCAAAATTTACAACGTAATTCTTACTGGCATCAACACGCACAAAAAAATAACATAATCACAAAAATCCTATCCTAACATTTAACTTTCATTACATAAAATTAAGATATTGTTTCGTTACATTTTTCGTTACATATTTCGTTACATAAAATTGTGACATTTTTTAAATAACAATAACAAAAATCTTATAAAATATAACAAACGTTACATAAAATTGGAACATTTTTTTGTTACATTTTTTCGAATGGGGGGTAGCCTAAGAATTAGGTTGTAATTAATATATTTTGGATTCGATAAAGGTGCATTAAAAGTCTCCGGAAAAAAAGGTACATTTTTTTTGGGGGGGGGGGGAGCTCATCTATAAGGACATTGGCCCAAAAACAAAGGAAAAAAGACGCAAGAAACTCGGATGTTGGAGCGACGCATGGAAGGAAAGTCAATAAACCGGGGGAAACGAGGAAGGGAAGGAAAAGGCACATTATTATTATAAAGTGAAGGAAGCGTGCTGAGTTTCTAATGATTCGCCGAAAACACTTATCTTTTTCGATTGTTAAATTTTAATTTTAGTAATTTTTTTATCGTAAATTCTTTTCCGGTAATTAAATTATTTTCATAATATTTACACGATTAAAGTGGTTTTCTGTTGTTTTTTTTTATTTAAACACGATATACATATTTGTCGTAAGCGTAATAAATTATATTTTTACTTTATCAACACGAAAATATTATTAATGCATCTACGGTTTAATTCCTGATGTCCATAGTCAATAGCGATAACCGCGCGCTGATTAAATTAGTGAAACAAAAAAAAACCTCTCTTTGACCACTTTTTTTTACCTTTACTACGAATTATTCGATTTCTATATTTTACGTTATTTTTCTTAATTTTTTGAAATATCGACAAAAAGTTTTCCGGGGATACCGGACATTTAAATTTAGTACTGAAAATCTGCCGAAACGAAATGTTTCTTCTCATTATAAATAATAAAATTTCCTGTTTTACTAGTTGCCACCACCTCTATCTCTAAGATCTTATCGAACGTTCCGTCTGCGGTCGCAGCTATGTTGGCTTTCGTGCGTAGCAGCGGCCTATACCATAGAGTTTAACCTTCCTAAGTAGGCTCCATGTGCTGTAATAGCCTCAGTAGTTAAACACAGCGCATGGAAATCCTCACTATTATTTTTATTTAAAAAAAAAAAAAAAAAAAATAAAGAATCCTATTCTTTCCGTATACTCGATTATTCCGTTTTTCTGAAATTCTTCACGGCAGAGTCACTGCCATTTGTACTATTGTCGTTTTCATTTTCATTTACTTCATTCTATTGGACTACGTGATCAAAGGGGAAGCATATAACTCTGATAGAATAAATAAGACATCAATATTAAAGTACTGTGGAATAGGTAGATTAAGATGTAAAATCCGTTTTACATATCTTCGGCGTGTATGATTCCGAAATAATATATTATACTACATTGTTAGTATAAATTTTTTAATCCTATTTTGCGTAATATCACGTAATGCCGTTAATGTAGGTATCGCTTAATATCGCGCCTCTTAATGCCTGGTCTTGATGAAATTAAAATCACCTCGCCATCATGTTGTGTAATAGTAACGCAGCATTACGTTCTCCGATAACGGAGTTCAAAATATGGGCAAATGCGATTTCGAATGGAATACTTCGTTAAAATTAAAGTTCCTCAGTTGATACCATACGAATACGACTGATTGTTACCTATTCCGATTAAAATATTTAACCTCGACTAAAATTAAAGCAAAAATTAAAAACAAGCGAAAAAAGTAAACAAAAGCAAAGAAAAAGTAATTTTCACCGGAAGAAAATTATTTGATTATTAAAACTTTCACAGTGGTTAATACTTTTTTTCATCATCCGTTCATGAATTTAGGGATAAATTTATTATTCTTCGCTATTTAGGTAAAAATAATATGCAGAAATAACCTTTTTTTTTCTAATTTGCACATTTCCAAAATTTTTTTTTTCTACTCTTATACATTTGTTCATTATATATCTAAGAACATACAAGTTTATCTGTACACTTATAAGTTACAAAGCAGTGTTCAATACCATTATAATTGAATAAAAAATAAATTCAATAAAATAACAGTAAATCACAATTTTTAAGAAATCCTCATTTATTGATATTAAATGACACTTTACGATTTAGTACACTGTAAAAAAGCCGATAATGATGATATACGAATATAACTAGTATTTATAAAAGAATAAGTTTCAGGAGAAGCGTACCAGGGAGTCAATTGCATTTATTGCTTGGCATGTCACATTAACTGCGTATTCAAAGAAAATTAATTTAGACGGATCCAGGTAGAAATAAGTGAGCGACGAGAGTATACATAGAATAATGTGATGATACGACGACGGCGGCGGAAAAAAGGAGGAAGTACCCAAAACAGGGCACTTCCAGAATGGGATGATGAAAAAAGAAATTCACTGCCACGCGAGGAATGTGAAATTAAAAAAATGGTTCGCAAAGAGAATCGCGTAAGATTTAGCCGTGAACATAGAATAAAAATGAAAAAGTTTAAGCTTCCGGAGTGGGAGGGGGCTGAAAAAACGCACCGAAGCAACTTCGACGCCCTAGCCATTGTGAGGAGGGCCATCAGTGAAAATTATATCGGTCAAAGGCAAACAGAATTTTAAATTCGTTAACGACAGCTGAAGGAGAGTTTGTGATATGTATTGGCAAAACAGGTTTGGCGGCTGTAAAAAGTCCCTAAAATAAAATGTAAGAGAGTTCATTATTTGACGAAATGAAGGCGGAAAACCGAACCGAACGAATAGAAATCCTTTTTTAAATAGAAACGCCCTATTTAATTGCGTTACGAAATCCGGGATATAGGTTGAGATGAATATCAAAGAGATGGAATACGCGGAAAAGCGAATCAGGTTCTAACACGGGGGTACTTTCGGATCAAGAAGAATTATAGTGGCAGCGTAATCACTTCTGAAGATGTCGTCGAGAATATTCCTAGAACAAGCTCGAGATCGCAATTAAATAACGCGGAGATCGGCCGCACCGAGAACGGTACAATTTCTATATAAACTGGTTGAGAGATCATCGAGAAGAAAAAGATTTTACGGATTATGATTGAAGATAATATTGTCGAGAACCGTTTCGTTGACATTTCGACACCGGAACAGTGCGAGAAAGGAGGATGGAATATCGCTTTCGATGATAAACGGAAAAGGAATAAAATTTAAAAAGTTCTCGTGATTAGCGTTCGCGTGTGGAAGGCGTTCTGAGCGAGGGACACTGCGGATCGTTCTGCGGTGATTAGGAAAGGTGTTTCTCTTTCCCCTTTTGTTTTCGTGTCCCCCACCCCCCTTTCTTCTTTTTTATTAATTTTGAAGAATTTTTCTTCAACAGCGTCCGAACGAATTCAGACATTAAGAGAGGGGGAGCTCAGACATATAACAACAATAGAAACGAAAATTTAATTTAATTCGATTTAAAAATTTCAAAATAAAACTGTTCGCAATAATTGAACGAGACAAAATAGCGACAAATATTTTATTTCAATGCCGTATAGGTTGAACCTCATCAATTCGATGCTTTTTCATTGGCTTATTCATATACAAACGTACAAAATCGCGTTTCATTCGAGGGAATTTTTATTTCCAGCATTCTTTTAAATGGAATTTTTACTTCCTCTTACTCCCTCTCATTAGCATTTTGGCACGAAATTAATCAACCTCCTCTGAAGGAACGCTAATGCATAATCCTTCGTCGAGATAAGAAAAAACTTGACCCAAAATTCGCATTTTTCACCCAACATATTCTAGCGTTATTTCTTTTGGCACATCCGTTCGAATTAGCATGATCAGAACTTTTGGTCAGGCACTACAAATTACTCGGTTTTTTTTTTGGTTTTTTTTGTTTTTTTGTTTTTTTGTAATCTTCAACGGCATTTGGCAAACTCTTTCAAAACAAAACCGGATACAAATCTGAAAAAACCGTAAAAAACATTTCATGCGTGCTTTTCCAGTTTTTCGGCCTTTCAGACCTGCCGCTTTGCGTGCTCTATGAGACCAGCATTCAAAACGAACTAGTATTTTTTATGTAGAAAATTGTTTTTGCCGTAATTGCATCGATCACCGGAAAACGTTGTAGTAATGATGTATTTCGAAACGGTTACCATAGCAGCGAAAATATAGTTTCCATTTCTTTCTTTTTCCCTCAATCTGTCTTATACATTTCTAGCGAAGTGTTTCATTCCACATTATTTAAAGCACTTCTCTTTCACTTTATTCGCATTTATTGCCTTATTTCATTTTTCGCCGTGCGTTAAATTCGATTCAGTATTGTATACATTGCGCTACAATTATTGGCCAATGTCGGAATCATTTGTAACAGCTTCACAGTGTAGCTACAAATGCGCCAGCTCGTGTGTTCTTTTTAAAAGTGCGTATATTTTTTTGCTTAATTGTTAGTTGTTTTTTTTTTTGTTTTTTTTTAAGAAAAAAAGGGAAAAAACCGTTACACTTTGAGAGGAAATGTGTTTTGCGCGTTTTTTGTTTTTTTGTTTTTTGCCAACCTCAAAAAAACAGGTTGTATGTTCGTCACGTACATTTTTTTGTTTTTTCGCGTATAATTTTTTCGATTAATTGCAAATGTTTGTTTATCCAAAAGTATTAAACCGTTCCGCGCTGGTTCCTACATAAGTATGTCGATGATTATTCGTAATTACATGCATGTATAGTAGTAATGAAATAATGTGAAAAAAATGAGCTCCCAATTTCTATTAATATAACAAAGAAACAATATTATCAATATTAATTACCGCGTATAAATACATATATGAATTGAAACAAAGAAAATAAATTTCAAGTCTTCTAAGCGCATTTGTTCATAAGTAAAGGAATCTCAATGCACATATTCTGCGTATAACGTTTGACCATCCCATTACCGGTAAAATTGTTTTAGGTAATATTAAAATTTACCACACACGCCGATATAATTCGAAATAAAATTGATATATTTTTACGCGAGTAATTGAAATTTTTCATCCATAAACTCTTAAACGGAAGAAAAATATTTCATCGATCATAAATTATTCCGAATGCGAGGTTCTCTCGAAAATGATCAACTTTTTTGAAAATCAAATTTCGTTCTAAAAGCCCGAGAAGTATTCAAGTCGGGCGGTAGAACAAGTGAAAACCCGATAAAGTGTTACGGGAAAATCAGGGCTACCCGCCATCGTATTCGGAAAACTATAATCGTATGAAAGCGGGTGCTCACGTGTTCCGGCGAAGCAAGCGACCAAGATGTCGATGTCGCCGTGATGATCTTTCCGTAATTTTCAATTCAATCCTAATTACTAAAATTCGCCAAATCGTAGGCTCAGCAAATAATTTACATTTTCGAGAAACCGGTTTAACCTGTATGCTTATCTAATAGCATCAGGTCGGTAAGTGTCATTAATGTTTAAAATGAAAAATTTGACACTTTTTCCTTTTTTTAACTCGATGATATATTAACATTAATTTGTTAGTATTATTGTTAGCAATAATATTAGTATTTATCTATTACTATTATTATTCATAATCTCAGATAATAATTCCGCTGTTGCAAGTTTTGACGGACTCTAATCAAATTACAATACAATCATTTATTATTACGGTGGTTATGATTTCAATCGGATCGATCTTCTTCTGGACTTCTTATTCTACATGTTTCTGAACTACCTTTTGAATTTATATCAAGTATTTTTTCTTAGACCTAACCGTTCAGTTTTGTTTAATAATAACCGCTGGAATTGTCTTTACTGTTTTTAGCTTCCATATTTTTTTTTATTCAATTTCCATTTCTTTCTGCTGATGATTTTCGCTAAATGTTTTTTGTTAATTGAGCAGCAACACCTATTATTTTATTATTTTTGCCCTAATTATTTTTGGCTTTTCATCAACTGTCATATCTGAACTATTTTCATTTATTTTTTAATTTGTCATAATGGACTATTTTGGCATTCTCTGTTAAATGTGTACTAATAGTATAATATGCTATTTAATTTCTTATTTTATTGTGGTTATTATTATTCAGTTATGTCGCACATTTCCTGTAAGAATTTCACATACACCGGGGTAGCCCATGTATAATTAATAATAGTTACGTTACTCGCGCTAACTGAGCGCATTGGCAGCTTAAAAAGATTATTTTAATTTAATTTATTTTGATTGTAAATTTAAGTAATAAAATTTGATTCGATTTGATTATTATTATTATTATGAGAGTCGTAAGCCAGACACAGACTATGTTCTAAATAAAAATTTCACGCGTAACTAACATTTCTTTATTTTTACACCTCCGGAAATTTAATAATAATTATTTTAATTTTAATCGTTAATTTTTATATTGGTGCGAAATTTTGGAGTTCGGAACAAAGCGTAACATCACTATATCGAAATCGATGTTGGTTACATTATCCGTTTATAATAATTACTCGTTCAAGATAACAGTTATAACGGTCCCGGTCATTAATAATTATGATGATAAAATAACCTTAATACGAAATTCTTTGGATCCGCCCAAAAAACACGGAGTTACTGCTTTATCGTAGATCGAATTAATACCTAATTAGCCAAGGCTTAATAATATCGCTATTCTTAATTTTACTTCGATTATTAAAGATCGATGTGGTTTATTTATTTTTTTTTTACGCTTTCACGCTGTATATATGGTTAACGTGACGGATTTTAAATCTTAACGTGAAGTTTTCAATGCTTTTTGTAATGAAGCAACTTTTTCATTTCAGATATGAACGTGCTTTAGCAGTCTGATCTCTTTAGTTATCGAATACTACAATTGAACGTCTCGTAAGTACACTTTCTATGTTTTTCTTTATTTTTGCTATTTATTTAAGTTTGTCAATTGTAATATAACAGCGAACATTATCAATTCTTCACAACATCTAAATTGTGCTCTGCATAAACGTTCCGGAAAATACGTAAAGGCCTCTTCATTTTATAAAGTGTCTAAGAAAATTTTATTAACAATCTACATCCTATCTACAGGGCCCTTTGTCTATTAATATCCTATTCCGATTTATCGCTCTTCTTATCATCTCTACATATTCGGTCCCGAAAAGCAGTCCCATTTTTTTGAATACCTGCACACTATGCCTTCAATACTTTCACCGTGGCCTAGTTGATTAGTTAATTGTGTTTCGTTCAGGCGAATCTGACACACGGTTGACAACGCCCATAGAAGATGCACAAACGAAAAAAAAAAAAGGACAAAAAAAAACAAAACAAATCAGGAACGACCTATAAACACTCGATCTTTCAAAAAGCGATTCTGATACAAATTACTGATGCTACACAATGTATGAACATAAAAAAAAATCCATCCGATAGCTATCAATTTGTAAACGCTTCCATATCAGATCATGGCATCGGATATTTACGCTTCCTCCTTTTCTAATAATTATTCATTTCATCTGTCTGTTTAATTACTCTTCCTGCATATTCATGGTTTCTTTTGCATCCCTCCCTTCTTCGATATTCTGAAGTTGTTTCCATTGTTCGTATGCGCTTTGGCCATTCTTTGCTGCCATTATCTATATTTCGTTTTTCCTTGATTTCTTCTCTACACTGTACTCCCCATCCGGATGATGCAGTTATTTGCGACGCCGATCATTCCGCAATGTTTATCTTTTTCTGTGGAGCATTTTGTAGTCCTATTTGTTGAGGCTTGGACTTCCTACTCCTTATCGTGCTTCCTACATATCCTGTCCTTTCCTTCCCCACTAATTATTATTCCTGCTATTTGTTCTTTTTTAGATAAAATTTCTAATCGGATTAAAATATAACCGGCTTCTTTCCTTACCTTTTGTTTCTGGGTAAAAGTCCTTGCTTGACGAGCCCAAAAAATAAAAAATAAAAATAAAAAAAAAATCTTTCCAATATTTAGTTATCCTCTTTTCGGCATAGATCGTTTCGACTTATTGTGGCTAGGGTTTCTATTCTACCCTATCTACGACTTTTTCAGATAGCTACTAAACATTATCACACATGTATTAATAAAAAACGTGCTTTACCAAATTTATTTCTACATCACTATATAAATATAAAATTCACTATTGTTGAAAAAATACCATTTCCGATTAATATTTTTCCCGTTTACATGTATATACGTGTATTCATTGAGAATACGATGTTTTACGTAATTTTATATTAGATTATTCGTTTTTTTCTTAAATATTTTTAACCTGTTTTCGCATCTTTTTTTTTTTTTCATATTTATTTGGGAAATCTTAATTTTCGATCTTTGCAATACTTCTCCGACTACAATACTGTATAGCTGATTAAGTTATTTTCGTAAAAATTGTAACAAATACAGTTAGAACGGTATTATCAAACTTGCGCTATCAACAATTTATTCCTTAGTCGACACTTTGTTGTGCTTGTGATCATTTAAGATTGAAAGTTAAGCTGAGAAACTTGCTACATCTTATTATTAATTTTTTTTCCTGGTGCTTTCTTTAATTGCTTTTAAATATAGAACAACCGTAAAGAAATAAAGAGTACATTGGAATACAATTATTATTTCTATAGAGACCATTTTAATGTTTTTCTAATTTACCACAAAGCGTAAATTTTGCTAAATGTTACAATAATTTTAATATGTATATATCAATTGTGTATACAAACCATTTCTTCCTCTTTTTTTTTTTTTTTTTTTTTTACGGCACACAAAAGGACCTATACATATCCAGAAACAATAGTCTGTAAACATTTCATTGTACATTTTATATCAATACGTATAGTTGGTTACCATCGTCACTCGACCATAAATATTACCCAATATGCGTGATCTTTTTTGAACGGGTCATTTTTATCGGGAGTACGTGAAAATAATTCGAAAAGTCCCGTTCTTTTTGTGCTTATTACAATTTTTACGGAAACAAATTAATCGGTTCTTTTTTTTTAACTCCGCCGTACTTTGCGGTTTCTCAGTCAGAGTTTCTAATTGTTACTGCTGTTGTTTATTGTTAATTGTTCTGTTTCGTTTTACTATTCATTAAATCGTTCAGAAAACTGATCTCAAATTGAAAAAGTCTTATGTATATCGATTATTGAACTTTTTTTTATTATCTTCCTTTTTTCTCTTTCGTTTTTAAACTTTTTTCATTCAAAGATCGAATGTTAATCATCTGATTTCTCTTCGCAGTCTTTACTGGGATATTCGATTCAGCAGTTTTAAAACGATTCAAATAAACTCCCCATTATTATTATTATTATTATTATTATTTCCATATCCGGTTAAAAAATTAATCAGCTACGGGGTGTATTGTAGTTGAATAAATATTCCAAAAATCGGCAATTATCATAAATGTGCAAAAAAAACGTAAGCGAAAATAGATTAAAAATATATTTAAGAAAAATGAATAATCTAATAAAATTACATAAAAAATGTATACGTGTAAAGTAAATGGGAAAACTATTAACGACAAACGGCATTTTTTTTTAATATAGATATAAGTCCGTACATGTTTGTTAATATTTATAAAATAAATACCCCTTATTAACAAACAAAATTAGTATTAGATAATTTATATTTAAATAAATTAAAATAATTTAAGGAAACGTTTTCAGGCATAATGTGGCCCAACGTTAGCTAACAATATAGGGTACACTTTTTGCACGAAAGTAAAGATAGCAGTGATATTTCCTAGCGCTGTAGGAACAAATGTGGAAACCGGTGTCTTTTACTATACCTCAAATGATAACAATATTTGAAAAAGCTGCACGAGTTATTATTACAAAGGTCGGAATGAAACCCCTCGCTGGTTAGTCCGCGCGGTGGATCGTTGCCGTCAGATAGAGAAGACCTCTCAGAATGGATCCGTATCCACTTTCTAAATCATCACTTCCGTCTTTACCGCCCTGCGCCCATAACGCCATTTAATTATTAATCTGTGCATGTAAACAAATGTAGCACGCACACTTCCGGACAATGTTAATAGTGTAAAAATAACCGGGAAAAAACACAAACATAATTTTATTAAATATGAACGAAAGGCCGACCTGTTTCGAAACCTCCATAATCATAGTGTAATTATACATAAAAATTAAAAACGATTTATGGAAACGCTTAACGAAAAATTTATATATTACCGATTACCGATTACTTTTTTAACAATTACCCCGATAGTTTTATTTGTTTGATAGGGCATTTTTTAATTTTTAATTTATAATTACACCATGATTACGGAGGTTAACAGAAGTAAAAGTATAGTATGTATATTTGTGCAAATTATAAGGTTAGCATTGCAAGTTGAACTAGCGTATCGACCAATCGTCTTACCGCACGACGCAACCTATGAAATACGATTGTAAATTATTACAAACTATAATTAAGCAAAACGTCGTTGCAGGAAAAAATTAAAAAAAAAAACCTACGAGCAAATAAGATGATTAGTTAAAATGAAATCTGTTTAAGGAATAAGGATACAGAAACTGCAAATGAGGAACAAGACTGCAAGCAAAAGAAGGAGATAAAGATTACGGGAGATTATGTTTTAACCGTCTATGCCTATATTTTGAGCACGTAAATTGTAGCTGCTTGGAATCGTAATTCCCGATATGATTAATAAGAGGATTGCTGCGAGTCAAGCAATTTTCAAAAAAATTCCTTGCCGAAGAAAGTACATAGTTACGAAGATATAGCAACTTGAGGACATTATGCATCACTGGAATCCTGGTATAGCGGGATAAATACGGACCTAAGACATATTTATTTTGTAAGAGCTGTAGTTGTTTATAATGGGCGTTAGAAATTGAGGACCACACAAGCGAAGGTTTAGATAGGCCTAATAAGTGCTTTATAATATAGAATTAATTGTGAATATTTAAAAACGATCTACGATGGAAGTAGATAGCGCAGATAGCGCGATTAGTTTTAACGATAGCGTGATCGGCATGTTTATTGAAGTTGAGCCTTTTGTCTAATATCACGCCGAGGTAATTGATCAGACCACGTATGTGCACTTTCTTAGAGGCCAATGGGTACCTAGGATAGAATCGCCTCAGATTTAGCCGGATTAATATAAATTCGCCATTTTCTAAAAAAAAACGAAGGACACGGTCAACCCCAAGTTGGGGAGCTTGTTGGCGATCGCGTTCGGCCTGTATGAGCTGCAATACAGCGCAGTATCGGTCGGCAAAGAGTGCCATGTTGGGAAATCGTAAAGGAATATATCGAATAAAATTGGTCTCTCAACATGCTGCCCTGTGGGACGCCAGCTAAACACATTTTGAATGACGAAGAAATATCAGAGATGTGAACAGAAAAAATGTTCTATTGCTTAAGTATCCTTTGACTAGGCTCTAATTGGGTAATCCGGAAATTTGGTCTTGAACATTTTGAAAATTATGCCATCATGCTAAGTGCACGGTCAAGTGCTTTGGCTACGCCTAGTAATATCATGCCTGTGTGTTTATTACAGTTCAAATCAAGGGTTATGAATTCCCCGATTCCAGCAATTTGTTGCACTGAAGAGAGGCTTGAACTCGAACTGATCCGGAGGAATGTGATACTCGAGCTGTCATCAGAGTATAGCATGAGACGTTTTAATATAATTTTTTCTACCACTTTGCTTGAATTACTAAGAAGGCTAATAATAGGACGAATATTGTCAATGCGCGAAGAATCTTTCTCGGGCTTAGGAAGCGCGATGATTTTGGAGAATTTCCATATTGTTGCGGATAATAGCCAAATTTGAATATAGCATTTACCAAAGAAGTTATTTCACATCTAGGGCTGTCAGTGGGAGTTTCTTTAAGGCTACATTAGAAATATTATCATAACCAGTGGGGATTATTGTAGCCTAAGAGATATTAGGATGCGATGTGTCTCGGCTGGAGTAACGACGTTAAATTCACACGCTGCCGAATGTGACTTGAAGTAGGTGCAAAAGGTAGAGTGAATTTGGGAAGTTTTTTGTTTGAATTTTTTTTTTTTTCGACGTGAAACGTCTTGAAAATTGCTCGTGAAACGAAATTATGAAACGAAATCACGCAACACAACGACTATTATTTTTCGCAGCATATATTTATATATATATCTATATATATCTATATATATTTATATACATTTATATATATCTTTATATCTTTATATGTTTATATATAAATATAACATAAATAACTTAAACCGATATAGGCATTTCACGTTAAATCAACGGCCCAATGCCCCAGCACAGTCGCACCCAAATTTTTTTTTTCTTCTTGTTTGGGTTTCGGCTTGTCAGCAACGGACGATTACCTATTAACACGTGTTAATAGCAGCAATTAGGAATTACAAGGAATGGAATCCGACAAAGAACGCTATACCAAGGATGGAGAAACAATGACAATCAACGTCGATAAATGCCAAACATTATGCATCCTGAAAAGAGAAGGAATGACAGTACCATAAGGCAGTGAATTTGAAAGTAATGGGTAGCTAGAAATTCAACTTTTGCGAAATCAGAATACATGTACGAGTTAGTCACTCGGGTCAAGGAGCGAAGGGACCCTGTTGTTAATGTTTAGTAAAATTCTGTTCAAATTATTGATTAACTTTACTAGAAGATAACACAGCGTTTTTGGAAGAAACCGATAATAATAACTTCGGGCTGTTTCTTTTTTTTTTCTTAAAACGTCCGTCTCTCCTTCTATCGATAATTATAATTAGCCAATTAAATCGAATAAATACTTATCTCCGGAAACGTTTTCGAGATTTAATAATAAACGAATTATGAACGCAATAATGAAACAATTATGTTTAATAAATTCCGACTAGTTCCGGATGTTTAATTTTAAATACATTATCATTCTACATAAAAGTGTATATGATGAATGATTCATATTTAATAAGTCATCGAAATATTATATTCATCGAATTTTAATAGTTTCGGAAAACTTGACCCATCATAATCGGTGCAAGACTCTATTCTCGTCTTTATCGGCCGCAGGACGTGCGAGCGACGGTGACTAAAAGTCTGAAATAAACCAGAACTGTTCGTAGCCATCGGGGGGTATTTCTTAAAAAAAAACATAATTAAATAAATAGGAGACCAGTCAGATCGAAGGTTAAAGAAGCGGGAATAAATCAAATCGTATCAGCTTATTTATGAGGTACATAAAAGTAATTCAGCGGTGAGGCTAAAATAATTCTATTTCGATTACACGTTTTTTAACATTTTTTACCTTAAATATTAACTTATCATAATAATAATTATTAGCGGCATCTACACACACTCTCGTTTCTTTAAATTACGTATTTCGGACCATCGATGTTCCAAAAGAATATGCGATATTTCCTTAAGCGTGATCAGCGTGCCATTTCTACCGCTTTTACACGATATCTCTCGCTCGTTTTATACCCATCCATTTGGCCGAGTGTGCTGGCGGAGCAGTTTATTTTACGCGCGCTGCCACCTTTTCGTAAATAATATTTCACAATTCGCTGTGTTCTGTTTTTTTTTTTGTTTTTTTTTGCTATAAGTAATTTTTCCGAATGCGCTTCATTGTCACCCAATGATATGGGGGGGGGGGGGGTCGAAAATATTCCCCAACCTACAAAAGTCTTTCAAATACATTTTAGTGGTTAATTATAATTTTAGTGACCCATTACGGTAAAGGTAGTTTTTGATTTCATCAGCGTAAACATTTGTTATTTCTTCGTAGAGGTTGTTCACCTTTAGTTAGCCGAGCGCCTCCTGCAAAAGGTAAACTAATTTCGGTCGATCGTAATTATGCTGAAGTTACCAATTTTTATTATAGATTTTTTTTAATTTCACGTTAAATATCTACCGGCGAGCTGTGCACTGATTTTCTGGCATTCCATTCTTATTGCATATTTTCGATGCGTTTGCACAATTTCAACGCATTTCTTCGATATCCGAACCGCTTATTCGGATTATTCGGTACATTAGAAAAATCCTGTGCGCACTGCTGGACAAGTTACCTAAAAGGTCTTAATTTTAAAGTTAATGACAGGTCAATTTTTTTCTGGCAGCAGTCTGCGGTGTGTGAAATGAAAAGGATGTGCCGATTTCAACAAGTTCGGCCGGGTTAATGAAAAAGACGCAAACGCCCATACGGCACAGTGGCCAGCGGCGCTAGCGGCTTTGTATTCAAATTTAACCTCCATTTACGTTGACTGTCGCTATTTGTTCTCTATAAGGTATAATTATCGGCTAGGCAGCATACGCCTAATCGCAGATGCGAACGACTAATTAGATGTTATTGCACATATTCCGACTACGAAATGCGCCATTCCGTATTATGCTGCTCGTACTGCTTCGTGCGAATTCTGCTCGCATGCTTCCTCCATTTTCCGCTCTACTGATGATGCAGGAAAGTTTTTAAGCAGTTATTCCGTTCGTTCGCGATTTATTAAAGCACAGTTCCCCCAGTCACAGTTCTTCGACAAACGCTAAACGCTGCTCTTCTCGTCAACAAAAACCAATTGATCTCGGGTAAGCCTTTTTTCAGTAATTCCTAATTTTAATATCGCACAGCAGCATCTTTTCCAAAAACCCTGACACTTTTTTATTTAAGAATAATATTAATTAATAATAATAATAATTCAGTTCAATTCAATTCAATTTATTTACAGTGTTAAAAATATGCAACTAAAAGCAACATTGTTCTACTTCATTTTAAACCGCATATGCGCAAAGGCAGCACGATTAGCGGGATCCAAATTAGTTTACATGGATCAAAAAAGAACGAAAGTAGAAATTAGTATGAACTGGCTACATTTGACTCTGTTAACCTATAATACGAAACGAATACAATACTTGTAACGATAAAAATAATAATAGCACCTATTGTAACAATATGTATAATAAGAAGAATACACTGATACATATGAAATAAAATAAGAGGTAAAAATTTAGGAATCATACATAATCGTATTAATAATAATAATAATCAAATCACATCATTAATATTATTATTGCTACAACAAATCCACAATGGGATTCAATTAAAAAAAAAAAAATTACAATACAAAAGGAAAGTATAAAACAAACTCCGATGTAAATAAATATATAAGAGAAAAAAAGAACAAATAAAATAAAATAACATTCTGTATGGATAAAAAGAAAATCTAAAATAAAATCCGATAAGAACCGAATATGTGTTTCATAGAGTAACATACATTTCGATTTGAACATAATGTATGCAAATAAGTTATATTTACAATTAGTCGGTTACATGTACTAATCTACTATGTATATATACATTTATTTACTTCTGTCGAAAAATAAACTTGGTTATTAGCAAATGTTTACAATTCTTATTAATGTGTGTACTCTGAAAATAGCCAAAATGTAGGTGATGCTTTTATTAGATGCTCTCCTAGTTATTCTAAATTCTTCAGACTCCGCCCATTTTTCGCCATCATTGTTACCGTTATGCCTGTATATCCGATAAGTTGGCCTAATAACCCGTGCTGACCGGAAAATTGTCAGATGCATTTTATATCTGCTGCCGGGTAATGCCTAAGGCAATTGTTATATGCAACGCTAGTGTAGACACGCAAGACTACACTCGGAACTAACTATAAATGTTTGATTTATCGCGATATAAATGCAGTCACGATGTGTGTCTGCCTACTAAACATCAATTAACACGCATATGATGGTATGCATGGTTGCCATTGCTTTCCGTATGATTTTGTTAGCGATCACCGTAATTATTTGTAATAATGTCAATCGCCGCCCGGGGATTGTACCCAAGACTTCCGTGACGGAAGTCAAGTGCTCTAGCCACTAGGCTATCGCGATTTCGCCATACTCATAGCTAAATCGATCGCTATTTTATACACTATCTCTTTTATTTCCTCTACAAATGAAATATTATCCCATAGCTTCCGTATCTAGAAGTGTCCTACAAGCCATTTTATCTTCTCCAATTCTTTCAATTCGTTCCTTCGTCTCCAAATTATTTTCATTTCATTCTGTCGTTGCTAACCTATTACGGATTCTCAGTCACTTCGATATTAAACAACGAACTCTTTCGTTTTTTAACGGTTAACTTCCGGATAAATTCTCCGCCCAAGACCTACAATTCTTATCTTTAACCCGCTATTCAGGACTGTAGATCGATACTTACCCTACTTTCTAGTCGCTACTCGCATTACTAATCCAACCTTTTCCTAATCCACATCTTTGGTTTCTATTATTTCCTTCTGTTTAATATTTCACTATTACTTTCAAGTGCGGCTTTTCCTTCCGTCATCATATTTTCACTTTTCTCTATCCTCATCACCCTATCGCATTATTGTTGATTCTTGTTATGCTCATTTTGAATGATTGGCTTTTTCATCTGAACGTTCTATCGTTTATGGCGAGACAATCATTACAGCCTATAATCTGCCATCTGCACTTTCGAAGCAGTCTGCTCATCTGCGTCACATTTTTGTTGCTCACCTACAACTTCATTCTGTCCTCTCTCATTTTATATTATAGGACACGTTGATCGTATTTCAATTTCCATCGCCACTGAACATTCCTTTTTTTACTCTTACGTCCCCCTTCTTGAACTCCCCACTCGCAAAAAAAAAAATGTAAAAAGTAGTCTAGAATATTTAATATACAAAAACATGCGTATCTTTTAATATCCTTTCTTTTTTCCTTTTTTTTTTTCTTTTCTTTAGCTCCATTTTGATACGTCTATGAATAAACGTAAATAATGGATAGACGTACATGACACTATGTCGGGAGCAGATGTAAAAGGATATTTGGGGGGGGGGGGGGGGTATATAATTACGTAATACCTTCCATGGTAGGCAATAGATTTGAGAAATACCCCTTGTTTTTCATAAAGAAAATCAGATACCTTTATAGAAATTCATAAAAATACATAATTATTACAATTTTTAATTTAACTTTTGTTTTATTTTTAGGAGTGAAAAATAAAACGAAATTATAAAATTATACCTAAAAGATGGTAGTTTAGAAATCGAAAGATAGTATTTTCATTAGACTTTACTTCTTTTTTATTTTTGTTAGTCAATTGTTCGTGAACGAGTTTAAATATATATATATATTTCTCATTGAGCTATATTTAATTAAAATTACAAAACAAAAATTAAAAATAAATAAAAAAGACAAAAGGTGGTCCAATTGGGTTTAAAATAAAATAAAAACGTAACGTTGACAATTTTGCTAGAAAACAGTATTATACATATATATTAGTTATAATTAAATTCATACGTGAAATTAATACAAATCTTTTATAACATAAATTAAGTTTCTCTGTTTCAACAAATTTGTTCATAGGGGCTTTAGTTCTTTGGAGTGGGAAATATCCCCTATCGCCCCCTCCCCCCAGATCCGCCATTGCGTTACGTGCTTGCAGTAATCTTTTGTAGCAACTGAAGCGGATAATATTGAAAAATGAACACAGATAAATCCGTAACTTGTTTGTTAATAGTTATAAAGATGTTCAATAAATAAATTCCTTAATGAATTTATTTTTTTTTAATTTTATAAAAATGAAAAGTACTGTTCGAATTTTTTCGAAATAAAAACCAGCTCGAGTAGCAATTAATTGACAAACGCGGTGCTATTTGCATTTCAATGGCTAAAAACTGTTTAATTTCTTTTTAACGTAATTTCAGCGTGTTAACAGAGTTTATTGGCTTGAAATTTCAACCTGTTTTTCAAAATTTTTACCGTTTTACTGACTGTTTCGTAAAAATTTCTTTGCGGCGCTACTGTGATATTTTTTAAGCTGCACTTTGTCGTCTGTTTTTTTGTTCTTCTCTTTTTTTTTTTTTTTTTTTTTAATATGAATTGCCAAAGAAAACATAGAGTTTGTTAACAAGAAAGAGGGTAAACCTTTAACACTTTCGATGGACACATGTCAGGATTCATCGGCAATTTCCCAATAAAATATCCCTTGTTTATGCAGAAAACACAAACAGACTATCTGTAAAGATGGCATACACGCTAGATCATTATTGTTGACACATTTTAAGAGCATATTCCCCTGTGCCAGAGACGGCTGTAGTGGACGCGAACGTTGCTTTGAACAAATGCCAAAAAAGAATTGAAAGAGAAATTTCGGTTCTTGGTAAATGCATAATAAGAAAAACCTGGAACGAACTGAAAATGTAAAAAAATCGCTTAAACGCATTATGTTAATGAATTAAATTTTAGAACACGCATAAAAGAATATCTCGAAAAATCGATTATTAAAAAAATTAAAAACAAACTAAAAACAAAATTATAAAAAGGGGTCCGACTTCAAGATTTACTCTGAAAATGTAATGTAAATGAATTAAAAAGTAAAAAAGCATTATTCGATATGAAATAATCTAGAATTAAATTTTTATGGAAATTTTTAAACATTAACTTCTCTTCTTGTAGTCGCTACCAAATTTAAATTATATAATTTATCGGATATAACAACACAGTCGCTCGTTTTTATAAGCCAACTATCGAAAACAAATGTGGTTTATAATTTTTTATCGCACTTTGTGAATTTCGTGTCGACCCTAATTAAGGTATTAATGTTATCCGTGTACCGCTGAACCACTTTTTCGGGGGAAGTTTCAAAACAACAAAACAATTGAGCGAAGAAACAACAAGAATATTAAAAAACAATTGTTAGGTTTTTTTTAAAATCCAGCACCGCTTTTTTTAGGATACGGTAATAACAAGCCATGTGACAAAATCGACAAGAACTGACAAAATCTAAATTACCCCTGATTTTCGTTATCTTTTCAGTATTTTATTTTTATTTATTTATTTTTTTTTTCAATTAAGATCTACTTTAAATAAACTGAATTGTGTGTACACTAACTTCCGGAATACGTAAATGTTTTTTCTTTGCACACCCGTGCGAATTAAAAAACTGATAGTATAAAAAACAAACATAATCAGCAAAAATCTTTCCAGTGGTCCTCCTGAATTTTAAATTTATTGCGCTAACGAAAGTTACCGCCCCATGTGAAAAAGCAAGCTTTTAAAGTTTGTTATTTATTATAAAAAAAAAAAAAGTAAAAAAAAGACACTTCGCATTGAACTATAAAAAAAAATAAATAAAAAAAAAATAAACGAAGCGGTTATTTACTAAATAAAATATAATTGAACATAAATGAAGAAAGCAAAGTATTTCTCTTACAACCCAGTATTATAAGGCGTATATCACTTAATTCCTTTACAATGTATGTATAATAAATATAATTCCGCCCCTCGAACTGTACCGCTCCGAGCAATTACTCGTTTTTCTGTACCCTTGGGCGGGCTCTGATATCAACTCTCTCCAAAATTTTCGCTCAGAGGGAAAGATTTCCCCCCCCCCCCTACTAAAAAGTACTCTACTGAATGCTGTTTAAAAATTATCATAATACCTCACCGTAAGGTACATTACTCAAAAATATATTATTTTTTATCGGATAATAGTGTTTTACTTTTCAGCGCATTTGTATTGAATTTTCAGAGTAAATCTCGAAGTCGGCACTTTTTTTTTTAAAATTAGTTTATGTTTTTTTAATTTTTTTTTCAACGATTTTTTAAGATATACTTCCGTATGCGTTCTAATTAAATTTATGAACGTAAGCTGTTTAAACAGCTTTTTTTACATTTTCAATTCCCTCAGGTTTTGTAAAATATTTTCCGTCCAGTTACCTAGTTTGAATAATCATATGATCTTCCCTTAGGGTACATTTTTTTACTGTATAAGATATATTTTGTCTTCTTTTTTCGCGTTTTATTAAATTTTTATAGTAAATCTTAAACTCGGTAATTTTTTTTTTTTTTTTCGTTTATTTAAATATCTCGCTTCATCGTACATCGTGTAAATATTTTTGATTGATAATAATATAGACCAACCGAAAATAATGCTACTTTCGATATTATATAGAGCTCTGGGTATTGGTTTAGGAGTATAATAGTCAAATTCTATTAGCAATGATCTGTTGTTTTTTGGCTAATTTTTGTCTGATTATATTAAGCGAAAAAAAAAAAAAAAGTATTTTATTTCCTATTTTTTAACGCTTATTTCGGCGACTAGTATCAGCGTTCATCAATACTTGTACTCATATGAGACCGTCGCTGTAATAAACAAAGGCTACATCATTGGAATGTCAAAAGGAGGTGCACACAGTAGCGTTAAGAGACGTAATATTTCCGTCAGTGATCAGTTTATAAACGGCGCTGCAAAGGGTGTCCTTATTCGAATCTGTACTTATCGGTGGTTAATATTGGCAATAGTTCAATTTTTTTTGTCCCGCCAAAAATTAACTTTATCCCAAATTACACCTTTCCGCACGCTTAATACTGATAATATTCTTATGTAACAAACGCGTTTATTTTACGAGTATTACTAAAAACTAAAAAGACTGCGTTTTTTCATGTTTTCTAATGATTAGCGAGTATCTGTATTTACCGATAACCGCCGCTATACTCACATTGCTACTGCCACTGACTGGTTCCTTTCTCCGATGGGCAAGGAACCGCGCGGACAAACATCGTGACGAACGTATAACGTACTCTTTTTTGAAGTCGATAAAAATTACGATAAAGATAAAATTTTATTCGTCACTTTTACGTGCAAACCACTTATGTGTCTTAATCTTCGCTTAAAATTGGCGACATCGGTCGCAATTACAGAGAGAAGTTGTAGATACCAAAAAAAATTGATATCGATACCAAAAAGGTGGAGGAGAAAACATTCAGTGCTGCAGGCAGAAAAAAAGTAATAGCATGAAAGCGGTCACGTGCGCTAGTTTCTACGAACATAATTTTAAACAGGTTACTGCGACGGATACGAATAATTTTAGAAAACCAGCTGATTCTCCGACTAGTTTCAAATAACTCTTCCGATATTTACGATGTAATAAACGATTTGCAACAAAATCGAATATTTGTATATTAAAAGGATTTATCAAAATTTATAGGCAATCCAAATAAACTGGTTTCGATCACGTTTTCTTTTTTCAACACGTTCTTTTCGACGCGCAGGGCAACAACCGCATTACTCCCAGATGTTCGGTTTGAGCTGATTTAATTCGAGTGTGTGGTTTCTCGTAATAAAGTACTCTCTCTCTCCTCTCTCTCTCCTCTCTCTCTCTCTTTTAAGAAAATCTTTGAAATCTAAAATTTTTTGCACAACAATACCCTTAAATATTCAAATCAAATAAAATAATCTTTATTATTATTATTATTATTATTAATAATAATAATATTACATGTTTTGACTATGCAGACAGTTTTAATACAAAAGTTACGTTATACATAAAAAACAAAGTGAAAACAAAATGAAATTAAATGGTCGTTAGAAAAATTCATATTAATATCGAAATTATATATAAAATAACAAAATGAAATTAGTCATATGAAAAGAGATATATTAATATCGAAATTATATATATATATATATATATATATATATATATATATAAAATAACAAAATGAAATGAAATGATCGCGCATAAGTAATATAAAATAAATTTAAAAAAAATAAAAATAAAAAATAAAAAATTTCAGTTATGTATAGGTGAATAATACTTCTATTTGAAGGTACTACGAAAATAATGTGCATGCACGTGAAATTAATCTTATCCGTACGAAAAACCTTGAAGCCGAACAAATAATATAGATATAATTAAACTAATTACCTTCACAGAAATCATAATTTAAAAAGTAAGATGAAAATATAAATAAAAACAGTGAAATGGAAATAAAAAAATGAATCTGTTATAAGCGGTATGAAAATAAATTTCCTACAAGGCCGGTACACATCATTCTCTAAAGACGTGTTTATGAAATTAACACAACAATAACTATGATAATAATAATGAAGCCCTATTGCGGTATTGAGAATGAAACAAAGTTATCTTTAAAAGCTAATTTAAAATGAATGAAAAGCGATAAAAATTCAAATTTAATATAAAAAATACATTTTAATTATTTTAATTATTTAAATTATTTATAGTGTCATTTGGAATTCATTAATAAATACTTTCTTTTTGGGGGGTTAGGAGGGGTTGTTGAACAACCTACCTTATTTAGATTCTGGTGCGGCAGTATTTAAAGGAGTTCGAAAACTCAGAAAAGTACGCGTACCTGAAGATCTAATAGATCTTCCCTTTACGGAAATTTTAAATATGTATTTATATTTATTTAAGAAATTTAGCAGGTTTATTTTATATAAGGTTTTTGACATTGTAATCCGATGTACTCTAGCCTTTAGGTTGTATTATGTTAAGCAATGGATTTTGCAAAGTGGAAATGGGTGTAATATGATAGTTGAAGCCCCCCATCCATCTACCAAAATAATAATAATAATAATAATAATAATAATAATCCATAAGAGAGAATCGGTTGATAAAGTGAGAGATACAAACGTCGCCAATGTTGCGGAGAAAAATGTTGTTGGAGGTAGTAAAATAGATAATTTAATTTTCACAACTTATTTGCCAGTTATATTGAATGTTTATTCCAAGTCAACTTGTGATCAAGTGGTATTCCTAAATACTCAGTGTCATATACTCATCTTGTCATTATCGGGGATAAGTATAGATTTACATTGTTCAACATCCCTTCCGATTGGCACAACTGTATATCGCAAGTTCTCTCTCATTGACATTTAATACTAGCTTATTCTTGTTTATCCAGTTTACAATTAAATCGATTCCATCTCGTGATTATCGAGAGTTAATCAAGACTGTATCAACTGCGTAAGTTTTTAGTTTACCATGTACTCTACCTTTAAATTGTATAGGTCATTAAAGTAAATATAAAAAATTAAAATGATACTTCCTTGAGGAACCCCGAAGTGTGTATAGTTTATCTATTTTTCTGACATGTAACAGTTTAATCAATTATAAATTATTCCTCTAAATCCAGCATCATGTACTTTATATAATAATAACCCATGATCGACAATATCAAACGCTTTTTAACGTCGAAATAAATAGCAGTAACTACGGTTCCCTCCTCCAGATTATCGGAAATATATGATGAAAAAGAACGTCATCAGTACCACGTTCAGGTAAAAATCCGAATTTATTGGCGCTGAAAAAATTTTTGTCCTACTCAATTAAAAAATTTTAAATTTTTTTATTTTTCAAACACTTTTCAAATAATTTACTAATGCGCAAGGCAAGATGTCTTTAATTTGAGGCTAAAGTTTTATCACCACTTTTATACGCCGAAGTTGTTATTAATCCTAATTTAAAAATATCTAGAAATTTACCTGTATTAACTGATTTTCATTAAACAAGTCAAATGAGTTTAAATTTTCCCGTATAAGCCCCATATACATATATACCGTCTGCACCATACGAAGGTTTATTAGGTAAAGATTGTGAATGGCCTAATCTCGTCATTGGTGAAATTGTGGAAGGTAAAAAAAGATAAATGGACTACTGGACTCGTATAATTCTCCGTCGTTACTGCTAATACTGTTTGGAGTATTTAGAATGTCACGTACACGTGTTTTTAAAATAGTAATCATTGAAGTAATTAGAAACTAACTTCTCACTTTGCTCAACATTTATTACATTACTAATTTATTTTTGTTTTAAGATGGACTGTTTGCAATTGTTCCCTTAACGACTGCCCGGTAATCGTTTTGGTTGTGCTTAGTTTAGATTTCCTCATTTTTTTTTAGAATTTCTCTGGAAATCTCTCCAAAACGTGAGTAATTATTGTTTGATCGTTTTTTAAACTTGTCATACAGTTATAGTATAATTTACCGAAGGGAATGCCTTTTTTGCACTTTCCTTGTTGAAATAAACTTCTTTTCTTACACTTACTTATGAAATTAGTCACACAGAGGGTGCAAACCAATTAAATTTATCATCAGCGGATGCGCGACCATGCGTATATTCTAAATTTCAAATTATAATGAGTTCGCTGAATTTTATTCTATTAAAATAAAATATCCCCACATTCAGTGGAATGTATTTCTTTAGAAAATGTGTAGAGGTGATTACAATCCGAGAAAGGGATATCTGCTGACAGTTCGAAATTTATACTAAGGAATGAATTTTTATTTAATAACCTTCTCATTAACACATGGCTCAATTTGGACGTAAAAATGTGGTGGCCTCGCTCATATTAATAAAACCAAATAACGAAGTCTGTAGTAATCTGAGCTATATCTATTTTGTCAAATATATTATTCTTATTTACTTCTGCTGTTACTATAGTATTTTCCTTACAAACGATTAGAATGTAATTTATAATTCGATTCACACGATGAGTTGCAGAAAACACTACAGATTGTCGGGGCAACATATTATTTTTAAATTGGATTTCAATCAGCATAATATTATTAGCACTAGTTACCGCAACGTTAGAAGAGTGTACTATAAATTATCTTTCACATAAACGGCAATTCCAGCCGATCGATCGCTTGTCAACACTGCACTATAGTTTTATATCCGTTCTCTTCCTCGTAGAGCTCTATTTCGCTAGGTACTATTACATGCAAAGCCCTTCCCCCGAGACAAAATATTTAACTCATCAAAATGTCTTCTTAAACTCCTAACATTTAAGACCAATACATTTTTAAATTTGTACCGACGAAAGAGGAGATGTCTTCGACTCTTTAATTCGTTACAATTTAAATTTAATAAAAAAATTAACGGTTACAAATAGTTTTTAACCAAATTAAAATTTATCGAACAATAGCGTACTTGTATGAATTTAAATATAGCATAAGGAAACGATATAATGTCATGGGCGTCGTCAAGGGAGGGCCAAGGGAGAGTCGTTGCCCCCTCCTGGAGCTGTGGAACATTTTAATCAACTGGCCATGATGAGTATTCATAGCCGCGTAATTATGGACAATTTGACTTTTATAATAAAGTAGCCGCACACTGACACTTTCAAAAATAATTTCACTTGCGCTAAGAGGGGTTGTTAATGTCTGTAGTTGACGCGGCCAAAATAGAAAAAATACCTAATAAAAAAGAACGCAGATTCTACAGAAATAGAAAAATTTCAAATAGCCAACGCCAGTTCGCAAACAACCCACTCGTGCACATTGACAATCTTATCGGCCCTTAAGGCTACGCTAATTATAATGACATATACTCAATTATTTCTCTGCTAATCAAAAAATTAAGTAATTTATTTAGTAATTTGTCCGTCAGAGAAATTATGTCTTGATAATTATTTGGTGTACTTTCATCGTTGCTTGCAAATATTTTCCTATTTCACACCCATACGAAACGTCATCCATTAGATCAGGGGTGGCCAACCCGCGGCTCGCCTGAACATTTTTACAGCCCGCTAGATGGCCAAAATAATAATAAAAACTTATATTCTGCGAACTCATAATGCGCGCGCACGTTGCAACATTTCATATAACAAGATATCTATGTTTACATGTAAGAATAATAGTAAATACAATAATAATAATAATAATAACAGTCGTTATGTTTCAATTTTTCACTATAAAAAAAATATCTATAATGGGTCTAATATGGGGATATATGATTTTATATGTGGCTCGCGGAGTAATGATGCATTTCCAAAGTGGCCGGCAAGACCTGCATTAGATCTTAAAATCTCGAGCCGCCAAAAAAAGTCGCGAGTTTATATAATAAGTGCTCGTAAATCGCGGAACATCTAACGGGTAGACCCCGTTTTAATCGACTACGCTTAAAACTTGTGTAATCTTCGGCAAATTTACCTGTCGCTATCTGAAAGCAATCGCGATATCCGCTACACTGTGATCGACACGCCGAACGCTGCATCGATTTCAGCGACTGCACTTGTAGCGTCTTCGTTCGGTTGTTAGGCCGCTCTCATGATCACGTTATTTTTACGCGTGCACTGTTCTAGTTCAGTCACACGGTACTTCACGCACTCTTGCTTTAGCTGTTTATTTTCTTCTCGTTGTGTCGCTATTTCAGCGATATTTACAGTTGCGAAGAGTTGTCCGCTACTAACGACTGACGGCGCAACTCCCTGAAAGAGATACCATCATATCATCTCACACATTGCAGTCGTGTCTTTTCTAATGTACAGACGGATGATTTAGCCTGGCACAAACCACACCACCAGTCGCCATGACTTCGGGGTTTAAATGTGTAGTAGCACGGCAGTCTGGGCATCAGACCACGGCGTTAGCTCCACTCGAGTTGTTTATTTTAGTCCAAGTCTCAGCTGATAGAGCGGCTCGAGCGAAATGTGAGCATGACGAGGAGCATGCGGCCTGATCTCTGTTCGCCGGAACAGACGTAATAATGACTAAAGTCGAACGTATTCGAAAATAAATCTCTTAATGAACGCGGTGTAACGTAAACATTTTTCACGCGCCTATCAGTTCGTATTATTATTAATCTTCCGATCGCTTCTTCTTAAAGACAACAGCAAATAATGTAAGTTTAACACTAATTACTTATCGGTTTAAAGTATTTCCTACTATTTATTTTCTCGTAATAATACTAAGTAATATAGCGATAAATATAACAGCGGCGGGTCCATGGGGGAGGGGCATTTCTCGGCAAAGGAATGCTCGATGGAAAATTTTTTTACGACAGAAAAACTCAATTTATACTCTACAAAAAATTTGTATAAATGTTATACCTATACCGATTTAATAATGTTTATTAATGTTACGTTTTTATTCTGTTTTAAACCGACCAGTTTTTGCCTTCTTTACTTATTTTTAATTTTTATTTTGCAATTTTCAATTAAAAATAGTTCAATGAGAACTATATATTGTATATACCACCTGTTTTACTTACAGACAAAAAAACAAGTCCGGATCGAATTACTACTAACAAAAATAAAAAAAGAATTAAAGTCTAATAAAAAATACTGTGTCGTTTTATTTTTCCTAATAATTCACTATTCAAATTCTAAACTAACATTTTTTTTGTAATTTTTAATTATTTTTCACCTAAAAATAAAACAAAATTTAAATTTAACTGCAATAGTTATGTATTTTTAAAAAAAAAAACCTTTTTTTGAAATTTCTAAAGAGGAGGTCGCTGTTTGATTTTCTTCACGAAACAAGGGGTATTTCTCAAAATTTACTGTCTACCGTATAAGATATTACGTAATTATATAATCCCCCCCCCCCCACCTAAAATGCCCCTGAATATAGAGCATTTAATACACGTCCGATCACGATAATTAGATTTCCGCCGGTTTTTTTTGTTTTTTTTTGAATACTTTTAAAGTAATAATCCTTCGAAAGTAAAAAATGATTTATAATGTTCCGCTTTAATAAACATCATTGTTGGAACGTGTTCTTTTCTCATAATTGCAGCGTTTTCAGTTTTGATATTTTAATTGCGACTATAAACGCTATAAATGTATGTAACCAAAGGCAAATGTGAAATATCCATCTTAAAGATCAAGACATAAAGAAATTAATCGAAAAAAAGAAAACTCGATCAATCGACAAAATTCGATTTAGTCTAAAAGTATTTCCGTTCTGCGATCGATTGTCGACTACTTGGCGTAGAGATGATTTAAATTTTCGGTTTTCGCCCAAAATTTCAACACGCCAGTTCCTCTGCGATGAAAGCCCCTTCGTCGGATACTAGCTTAAACTAAACATTACTCTTAGTGTATATAGACTTTTTTCTATCCAATTATATTTTCGTATTTTTGCGTTTCAAAAATGTTCTGTTCGGAATATTTGTAACTGCTCTGATTAGTTTAGGAATTAAGTGAATATCGACGGCACACATGAAACCAGCAGAAGATAGAGTAAGAGAAGACGCCAGTATAAAACAGACACAATGGGAACTAAACAGAGACTCCGGAAATCGGGAGCGGAAGAAGAAACAGGACTACTGACGACTGTAGTGAATAGACGAAGAAGCGGAAAGAAATACAAAAAATTAAGAATAATTTTTATGCGGAAGAATTCTTTTTTTTTTTTTCAAATAATAAATATCAACAACTTTAAGACCGTGTACAATTACCAAGGCTATTACGTTCCCAAAGTTAATTACAAAATGGATCTTAGGCCATTTTCCCTAATGAAAATCAGCGCAGACCCTGGCCCCGATGTGCAGTATTAGAAAGAGCGCGGACTGCAGGCTCCAGATGCCAAGACTAGCACGTGAGAACTGAAATACAGGGCATTACAGCAGGATATGCCCGGTAGTAGATGGTAGCGCCGCTTTGTGTTGCATAAGGGCCAAACTGTTGATGGGTTGTCGTCATGCCCACCTATCACCCGAATGCGGTTTAGGCGCAAGCGGCTAAGCACACAGTAGTGCTCCGTGATGGTTTTGATTGATGTTGTGCAAACGTTTGATATTGCTCGCTGAGGCTGTTCCGTGAGCTTCGAGGCCGTATCTCCATAGTTATAAATTTAATGGGGTCCCACCTGGGGGCCACTATGGTTCGACCGACCTCTTAGTCTTTCACTGCTGACAAATAAAAGGAGATACGGCATTCGCTGTTTTTGACGGACTAGGTGGATTATGTGGATTTGGGACTAGCATAGTAGAATAAGCAGCCGCGTCCACTCTTTCGTTGTCGGAGATCTCAGCACGACCAGAGGAATCCATAGCACGGAGAATGTACAAAGAGAATTTTAGTCGTACGCAAGAAGAGATCGAAGAGAAGAGAGTACCTGAATTGGGAAGAGTCGAATTACTCAAAAATGAGCGAAGAAGTGTTCGTACAAGAGCAGCTTAGTTAGTAGTTTATCTTTAATCCGGCCAACACTTTCAATTACTGAAAATGAAAAAGTGTTTATCGACCGTCTGAGTTTTATTATTTGGAATTTGGAACATATAACGGCAGAAAAAAACGAAATATATTACACTGTAAATGAACATTTTTATTTAAGAAATATTCTTAACGTATGTACTCAGAAAAAGGAATATTTCAACCTCAATATTAATTACAAGGTAAATCTTAGGCTACCCCTCTTAGAAAAAGTGTCCCAATTTTATGTAACGTTTGTTATATTTTGTAGGACTTCTGTAATTATCTTATTATATTCATGTGGACCGATTTAGAATTACTTTGTAAATTTTGATCATTTTATACAAAGTATAGAAGAGAAAGAGACAGAAATATAAGCAAGAGAGGTCACACAGCCCCTTGCGAGGCCAAAATGACCGAGTTTATATACATACAAATATATATACATACATATATGTATACATACATATATACATATATACATATATATATATATATATGTATATGTATATATTGTTTAATTTTAAAAAAAAGAATCGACGAAATGCCCCCTTTTGCAATATTTTCCTATCTTCCTAAATTATTGTATCGGTAAATTATTTTAATATCAAAACCCGATCTCGGTAACATAATGTGCACAACGTTTCTTCGTTATACTCCCATCTCAACGGTCGCCGGAACTATGATAATGCGAGCAACAATTAGGTCAAATTTTATCACGACCGACGGCGTGATAAGATTTTTTAGAGGATGATAGTTCATCCGCAAACACTGGTAATCGAGTTCAGAATTACATCTTTCAATATCGAGTTCGGCCAACAGCGAGAGTTTCGTGTGATAAGATCGAAGTGCGCCAAAATTGCGCCTACAATTTATCTGACCGCTCTATTCGGAGAGCACTGATAATCTTCGAGTCGGCACTACACATGGGCCACTTCTAGCAATCGTAAACTTTTCCAACTACAAACCACCTTTGCCTCTTTCACTTGTCGCAACAAATAAAGCAGCGGCCACACTGGACTATTTTTCTATTAAAATCGATAGTTTAATTTTAGTTTAGTTTTAGAATCGCTAAAAGTTTTCTATTCGATCTGAAGCATTTATTATTTTTTGTTTTAAAAGCTCATACGACAAAAGACAATCATCGAATTTCAAACGAATCGTCAGAATGATGAACGGATTGTGCGATATTTTCGTACGTGGCTCATAATTACTTAAATATTCTACGCCTTGAATGTTTCAGAACAAAATTAAAAGTAAACTGAAACGCCCTTCACATGTTCGGTGCATTTACTTTTTCTGTTTTCCTGGGGGTTTTTTTCTTACGTATTTTTCTTACGTATTTTTTCTTACGTATTTTTATTGTGCGGGGGTATATATTAACGACGCGTATAATTAACCACACAAAGTTTTTAAAATTTTTCTTTGAAGGATGCTGACAATTAGAATCGAGCGAAATTGTCAACAGTTTTATTTAATCGTCGAACAATAATAACCTTTCACAGTCGTCGATACCAAAACAAGAGTATGAGACAGTCGCATTAGACTGTAAGTGCAGAAATGTGTATCTGGGATGCGATGAAACCAACGCTTCTTTTTTCCTTGTATCAATAACATTTATTTAATCGTCGAACAATAATAACCTTTCACAGTCGTCGATACCAAAACAAGAGTATGAGACAGTCGCATTAGACTGTAAGTGCAGAAATGTGTATCTGGGATGCGATGAAACCAACGCTTCTTTTTTCCTTGTATCAATAACAATTTTTTAGCAATTTTTTTTGTTTCCGTACGACCCTGAAAAAATTTTTTTGGATATTTAACAATGTAATTTTCCTTTAGAATATTACAATCAATTTCATTAAACGCAAAAAGTAAAATAATCCGTTTTTTTTTCGTTTTTTTTTCGATTCTTCTTTCCGTGTCTTTTTCAGTTAATGGAGAAGCTGGCGACCATTTATCAGGTATAAAATTTCTAATTCAGCCGCCTTGCCAATGCCCAGCCATTTCATCAGGGGACTTGCCCAGTTCCCTATTTGAATCGTTTTCAAAAAAGCAGGTTGTTGCACGTCCATCCCGCTTTAAGCCTGGTCGCGCAGTCGTATATTTATTCAACTACATTATTTTATATTAATGCTGAAACTAATTTAAAAATAATGCGAACATTATCACGTACGATCGAAGAAAAAATTAGATTTTTAGAATAATGTGTGTTACCTTTGCGATTTCATTTATAAAATTGTATTTAAAGGGGGAAATAAGTTGAGTCGACATACTTTCGTAAATAGTTACTGATCAGAGTGAATCGACAGGTTATATAAAGAAAAATACTACAACGATAAAAACGTTGTTAACTGATACCGGTGAATCGTGCTAAGCATAAGGGAGAATATATTATACGGGTTAAAACTTATTCTAAAGAACAACGATAACTAACAAGATAGTCTGAGAGAAACAGAAGTTGAACAGTCCGACAAACGATAAAAATGTCCTCGGGCATCAAAAAGGAAAAATATTGTAAAAAATAGTTAATATTCCCTCTGGGGGAGATCATTAAATATTGACATAGAGTAATAAATTCGGTTTAGAAAACACAGTATACATAGAAGGCGGTTAATATTTCGTCAAAAAATGTTTCAAAAAACAAAAATAATGTAAAAGCGAAAAATACCCGTAATCTTCTTATCGCTCTGAAATATGCGGCGGTTAAGATATAATAAAAAGTGTGTCGAACTATTCGTTAAAACATTGTTAAACATTATACTAAACATCATACAGACTGATACAAAGCGTAATTAAATTGTTGGGAGAAATTATTGCCCTTACCTAGCCTGACTGTAACGTTTGATTATGTTTCGTTCGTGTAGTTTCGTTCGAATGCCCATATTTTGTAAATTATTAATATAGAAAAATTGCCCTTGCGTCGGATCAAAAGATGAAAGAGACAAGAAACCATAAAAGGTACGACTACTATTGTACATTTATTCGAGGATAGAAAGAAATAAAAAAGCGTACGTCTTTCTTCTTCCGTTTTTATGTTATTTGGCGACTAATTAATACAGGATGACTATTGCTTAGATACTACTAATGTTTAAGCTTTAATCAAAAAATCGCAGGGAATTCTCAAGTTGTGTATGTACATAATAAGAGGAATAATAAATACCTATGTTTTTTGTACGATGTCCTCTGTGTTTCCAATACAGATTATCCGTACCGTATATATCTACTCTGTAAGTTACAATTTAATTCAGACACCGTTATTTTATCCTTTCTTCATGTTCCTGTTTTGGATTGTTTAATCCTTACCGCACTTCTTGTAACCTATCTCTTCCTACTCTGTCTATTATCCCAGTCCTTAGTTCCTTCATTTTGTCAGTTTCCGACATTTGACCGGCTCGTCTCCTTCTACACGATTTTGTAGGCTCTTGTGTCGGGTACGCCCGAAGAGAAATAAGAAAAACACATTTACTAATCTTTACCGACTTCAAGAATTTGTTGTTTTTTCCTTTTTGTTTTAAATATGCACGTTTACGCATGGCTTTTTCCAAAGGTGGGAACGCCACCAATTTTAATAAATTCTCTTTACTCGAAAATGTCAACATGTGTATACTATATGTATAAATTCTTAGTAGTCATTTAAAAAAGGCAGCCTACCTCTTCAGAGAAATTTTCATGACAGTACACCATTGATACTTAAAATATTATCGTCGCAGCATTATTTACTGCGGAAACGGAAATTACAAAAATAAAGCTAATTTTCGATCTTGCCAGACGAAAAAAGTTAAAATATCATCAGCCTTAACCAGGGCGATCTCCAAATTTCTCATTGTTTCCGATTCTAAATCTGTCCTTCAGGCTATTAGCTCGTCTCCTTCCTACTCCTCTAATGGAATTTTCCATTCGTGCTTCTATTTCCGAAATGCGTTTAAATCGTTCTATTCTTATTGACCTTTTTGTGGATGATTTCTAGCCCCACTGGTGGTATCCGAGGTAACGAAGCAGCAGACTTGCTGGCCCGCTCAGCATTCCTTAATGGCATCATCCCGTCCAAAATTTTCCTGCCTCAGGCACTCCTATTTCTTTCCTCGAGTAGCCATTCCAGACTGCTGGTAGTTATCTACCCTTCTCTTTTCTCCAGCCGTCCTTCCCATTGGTCCAAATTCGCGGCCTTGATTTCAAGCTTTTTTTCCCTCTTCTCGTCGTTCTGCTATTGTTTTCTTAATTAGACTAAGACTTGGTCACTGCCTCGCCTGCTCCTTCCGTTTTCCGATTTTCTCTTTCTCCTTCCTCCGCTTGTCCTCTCTACACGTTTCAGATCCTCCTCTTATTTGCGACTTCAATCACATCCTGTTTTTGAATGCTGTGCTCTTTCTATAAAATGCTCTCACGTCTACTCCTGGCGCTCGACCTTCCTGCTCCTTTCAGTGCTTCTTCTTCTTTGATTCTTTCCTTCCCAACTCCTGCTGTTATTCCTCTGTTGCTTTCCTTTGTGCTTTCTATTTCTGAACGCATAGCATTTTAACCATTTGAGGTATTTGTTCTTTCTTCTTTCCTTTCTATTTGTTTCTGGGTTAAGGTCCTTGATTGGGGGATTAATATATATATGTATCTTCTGTATAATTTTCTCTGTACAAAGGCTAAACAACTACACAGGACATTTAAGATGCACGTTATTTTCCAAACACCGTTATAATAGAACAAAAATACGTGTGTCGAAAATAAGTAAAATCCAATGCATAGCGTTTAATTGATCTAACACATTACCAATATATATATATGTGTAAGTACCACGTAAAACACGCACTCAACAGTCAAACAACATCGATAAAAGATGACCCGGAATTTCTCCATTTGGTATTTCTATTCCATTTTTCTGCATCTGTCGTTTTTTCTTTCTACATTCGCCGCTAGAACGAATTAATAGCTACCGCTCTAGAACTCCAGCGGAACGCAGTTAAATACGGTCGCGAGGAGGCTGGTCAACGATAAAAAGTAAAAAGCAAACGAGGGAAGAATTCTTCTGATCTCATTATTTTATCTGGCGTAAACATCGAATGGTTCGGCAGCGCCGTCTAACCACTGATGCTGTACATATGAATATACGTATAAAATAATAAACTAACGTGGCCAAACGGAAAAATTAACAAATAGCTTGAAATTAAAAATCGCCGCCTTTTAGACGTGTAAATGTAATATTTTCTTTGCTTGTTTTTCAGCAAATGAAGCTGTTTATCTGGTTATGTGCAGTACTGACGTACGTTTGTCAGGATGTCGTATGCGATCCGATTACAAAACGTTCTCAAAGGTCTGTATGATAATTCGTTTTCAATTTCTCTTTGCGCGTGCGTTTTTTAACTTACGGTCTTCGGACACAACAGAATTCGATTTTTCAAGTGTAATAATTTAAAATAATCACTTTGTCTCGACCGGCGAAGATAATTCTGGAAATTTTAAAACTGCGCACAATAATCCGACCCCTTCGCATTACGCACACATTTACGTACAGCGCCAACATGTCCAAAAAAAAAAAATTCAAATAAAACGTCCGAGATTAATAATAAACGATTTTTTTTTTTTTTTTTTTTGGCCCGACTTTGGCTTATTTTTATATATATTTTGTCTTTTAATTATGATTATATATTAGTATTATTTCTTTTAATGAACCGATATCAATGTTTTCCCTCGTCCGATAGCGGTCTTTCTACTATTGTTACTATAGATATAGGAAAAGTGTTATATCTCTCCAATAGGGAATCTGTGACTTCTTTTCTTTCATTCTCATTTTTCGGACATTGCCACACCAAGTGTGTTCAATCGTACCTTCTGCATCGCAATTCTAGCATCGTCCGTCCGATATTATTTTCATTCGAGCTAAATGTTCAGGAGTGCAAATAATGTCCTAATCTCAATCCCTATTAATTTTATTACGTAGTTTCTGTTTGTACCAGGAAACACCGCCTATAAAGAAGTTCTTATAACTTCATTATGTAAGGAGTAGAGTACCTTTTACCCTTGCTCTTTCCTGTTGTTCGGTATCGCTTACTGCATTCTATATACATGATTTCTTTAATCTCCATGATTTGTATTCTACCCAGTGTCTTAATATCTCTTTGTCTTTGAGTATTTCTGGCTATGGAATCAACAAAATTTCGTTTCCTAATATTTTGACATGAGCTAAGAATCCATTTGATTACTTTATTTCCTTGCTGCTTTAATATCTGTGTACCTGATTCCTAATCTGCATTTTCCTGATATTATTTTTTTTTGATTTTCGTTAGAACTCAGATAATACGAGTATGCTGTTATGCTGTGACTGTTTTACATAGTGCGAAGCTTTTAATATTGCATACATTTCAACAAAAAAGAACATCCGAGACTATAAACCCGTGATTTATTTTTGTACATCATATCATAAATAAACGAGTTTATTTCATTTAAAAGCGGTTTTTTATTATGAACGTTGAAAGTTTCCGATTATTTTCTTAATATTATTGCAAAAAAGATACCGACCAATGAAATAAAATAGAAAAAAAAAAAAAACTTTCAACAACTGTTGACGTATAATAAAACTCGATCTCCTCGCTGTATATGTAGGCACACTCAGATGACGGCGGTCTTGTTATAATACTCATAATACTCATAATATTCATAATATTCATAATATTTATAATATTCATAATATTTATAATATTCATAATATTTATAATATTCATAATATTCATAATATTCATAATATTCATAATATTCATAATACTCGTAATATTCGTAATACTCGTAATACTCATAATACTTATAATACTCATATACGAGAGGGTGAACTTCGATTGACTACGTCATTCTTAAACCGAAAAATAGTAATACAATAGAAAAGGTTATTCATTATGGGGATTTTTATGTTATATCCATGACGCAAGAGTGACTTTTTTCGTTAATATTATGTAAACTCGATTCTTCGAAGTATCTTCTATAAGAGACCCAATGGAATACAAGAGTGTGTTCCAACTGATTACGTCATTCTCCGTGAAATAATGAATTTTTTTGATTACCTTCAGCGTGAAAACAGCCAGTGAAAGACGGTACAGGATTTTCTTACTACTCCCGCCGCTACAATATTGGCGCAGAGAAAAACAGCATTTTATTATCGTTACCGGATTTCTTTATTTCTCACGGCCATAAGAATGCATTTTTAAGTTGCCTTTACGAAATTTACGAATTGACCATTACTTCAGAGTCACATCTCTTCTTATGGGAATTTTTTTTTAAAATTCTTTTCAGAACTTTTTGATGTCTCGTCTTGTCTCTAGAGGCTTTCGCATTATAAGTGCATCGTCTATTTAATTTCAGGCGAATTTTTCTACTTTTTTTCGTAACATATGGCAGAACAAAACTGCATTTCTCGAAAAAAATTACATTTACCTTCAACGCAACGATAACTGTGGCGCTGTTGTAAGCGTCATTGTAGACGTATAAAGAATTAGCATATAGCAGAGTGAATGAGTTTCCCTTAAAGGTCAGCTCACTGGACCGGGCACTTTTCTCAATACGTAGAAGAGGACATCCGAAGGTCGACAGCTGTCTTCTGTATAGAGATTGTCCGTTAAATTTATAACGATTTTGAAAACGGAAGTATTGTTGAAATGTGTTTAAAATGTTTGAAATATCTATTTTTCGAAAATTCTTCATTAAATTATTTAACAAGCTACTCTACACAGAAAATAATGTAATTTCTTAAGCCCCAGCTAACGTGGTAGTCGGTGGTGTTTCGTTCGGCTCTAATATTCCGCTATTGTACACTGACATTTCAAAAATTTCACTGCGCTAAGTTAGTTGAGGCATACCCCCCCCCCCACGCAAAAAAAACAAAAAAAAAACAATAAAAAGAATGTAATTTGTTTTTCTCTCGACGTTAACAGTGTTCCACGATGCTACCGTGTAAATTCGTGTAATCTGGTTGTACCGATTTTTCTGATTATTCTTGAAATGTGATTAGCCACGTCCCGTCATGTAACATTTACGAATGAAGCAGAAACTATTTTAAAATAAAATTAACGCCTATTCAAAGAAACGGAGAAAATTAGGAAAAATGATGACTTTTTAAAATTCTATTTAAACAGCCGAAGTGTGCAAGCGTTTTGGATTCGATAAGCCAAAATTAATTTATTACTTCATACTTGAGTTCAACTGCACTCAGTCTCAAATAATCATAGTGCGAATCGCCGAGTTTCCCTAAGATGCAGTCAGGGGCGGATCTAAAGCGACTATATAGGACACGGAAATAAAACGAAGTATCAGTCTAGCAAAAAGCGCCTTTATGCAAAAATACGCGATCTTAACCAGCAAAAGTATGGATATGAATCTAAAGAAAAGAGACTAATTAAATTATACATATGGAGTGTAATGTTGTACAGGTGTGAAACCTGGATGATAAACGAAAGCGAAAAGAAAAAGCTGGAAGGGGCAGAAATGTGGTTCTGGAGGAAAATGTTAAAAATGAAAATGGACCGAAAAAGTTAAAAATGAAAATGTCCTTAACCGAGTGACGGAAACTCGCAGTTTATTGAACATCATCAAGAAGCGTAGAACCATAATGATCGGTCATATAAATGATGAAATGATGGAATATTATCGAAAATTATAGAGGGAAAAACAAGAAAAGCTCGACAGAGAGGAAGACCGAGAAACCGAGCTTTTATATGTCTCAAATAATAAAATATACGAAATGCACAACGTACAGCCGATTAAAAGCAGTAATATGGAATAGGAGCGAATGGAGACAACGAACCAAAGGGTTCAATGATTGATGATGATGATGATCGTAACTTATTTCAATTTCCATCGCCGCTGACTATTCCTCTTTTTACTCCTACGTCCCCCTTCTTGAACTTCCTACTCGAAAAAAAAAAAAAAAAAATGAAAAAAAAGTAGCCTAGATTTTAATATACAAAAATACGCGTACCTTTTAATATCCTTTTTTTTTTTTGATTTTTTATTTTTTTTAGCCCCATTTCGATACGTCTATGAATAAATGTAAATAATCATACACCCCATGACATTACGTCAGAGGCGGATCCAGAAGGACATTTCGGGGGGTGGTTATATAATTACATTAAATCTTCTACGATAGGCAGTAGATTTGAGAAATAGCCCTTGTGTTTCATAAAGAAAATCAAATAGCGACCTTTATAGAAATTCATAAAAATGTGTTTTAAAAATACATAACTATTACAATTTTTAATTTAGCTTTTGTTTTACTTTTAGGGGCGAAAAATAAAACGAAATTAGAAAATTCTAGCCCTAAAATGGTAGTTTAGAAATAGTAAGAAAGATAGTACTTCTATCAGACACTTTACTTATATTTTATTTTTCTTAGTAATCCAATGTTCGTAAATATATGTATATATTTCTCATTGAACTAGTTTTAATTAAAATTGCAAAATAAAAATTTAGAATAAATAAAAAAAGATAAAAGGTGGTCGATTACAGTTGCGTTTAAAACAGAAAAAAAAACGTATCATTAATACTTTTACTAGAAAACCGTATTGAATATTAATTATTAAATCTCTATAGGTATAACATTTATAGAAATTTTTTTTAGTATAAATTAAGTTTCTCTGTTATAACAATTTTTTTCATAGAGACTTTGGTTCTTTAGAGTGGGAAATGTCCCCTATTTTTTCCTCGTGGATTCGCTACTGATATAATGTAGGCGCTGAAATGATTGCATTCTAGGTTTGCGTGTGTGCATATACGTTAGAAAATTCCAAGATCGTAGCGTTGCTGTTGCCGAAAATTAATTAAGTCAGGCACAGCCCTGGCTCTACGCGCTTTCAATTAATATCGCAGCGTCGTCGTACTAATAGTAATCACCGGATATCCAACTGTTTTTCAACCGTAGCGTATTACCCGGACAGATGTGTGCAAGGACAATGCCAAAGAAGACATCTCTAAATCTCGGGAAAAAATGAAATTCCACCGAAATAATCGTTTTATCATCGAGAAAAGCGGGACAGACATGCGGCTTTTTCTTAAACCAGTAGGATAACATTGAAAATAAATCCGCAAAATGGGACATTTTTCTTTCCCGAGCTTTTTTTTTTTGTTTTTCCATATTAACACTCGCAGTCGGAATTAAGTTGATGTAGGAGTGAAATGATAAATGCGAGCAACCGTACGATAATTTCAATGATGATTTTAACTTTGCATTTACCGTTATTCTAGTGAGCTACGTCGCTTGCTCGGTGTCATATCATATTAACAACCACATGTCAAATAACAACAGGACTTGAAGCAAATGAATAACTCTCTGTGTATCTATTTTTATTTGTTTTTTTGTTGGTTTTTTTTTTTTTTGAGACACTCCGATGATGCGATGCATGTAGCGAGGAAATTTTGAGAGAAATTCTCGTTAACCTAGAACATATAAGAGTGCGGCGCACGAGAAAAATCAATTCCACATTTAAGTAAGGTAGAGAGGCTCTGACTTAATTTTTTTAAGTCTTTTTTTTTTTTTTTTAATTCATTTATTTTTATCATTTGCGATGAAATATTATTACAATTCCATTTAAAACTTTCTAAAAAAACGCAATTGATACACACTGGAAATTCTTAAAAATTGTGATGGATTTTGATCCCGTGCGGTCTGAGATTTCTGAAAGGGGAATAATGAATAATTACTGAGAAGGGGTAACTGACATATTTAAAACGACTATAAAGAGATACCCCCTAAAAACGACGCTTTTTGGGAATATCCAGCTAGACGTGGGTATTTATATTCATCCTTGAGATATGTTCGTTTCCATTATTTTTTGTAACTATTTCGTTTCGTTAACTAATCAACGAACACTATATTGCATATTTAAATAGAAATTCTTCAGTCAAGACCGTGAAAATTTTGATTCGTACAAACTTCAGAGATTTTAGGAAATACTGGAAGTAACTGAAGATGTTTTTAAAAAAAAAAAACAAACAGACATAACAATGAAAATCTATTTTAAAAAGAAGTAAAAAACGGGACACAAAGAAACGACTATTAATCGATAGAGTCAATCTCAATATCATTTTCATACTGTATTATAGGAAGGCCACATAACACGCACACACACACACACACAACACATATAGGAACTCGTTCAATCATCCATCAGCGAACTAGCGAGCTGTACTCCATTCATCAGTCGAGCACTGCTTCAGGTGGAGAACAGTGGAAGACATGCTGGCGCCATCAAATGTCAAGGATAATTACTGCCAATGAGTGTTTGTTCTACATATCAACATAGAGTACAGTTGTGTGTTACGTAGTTACTAAATATATACATTTATACATGTAAATATATATATATATATACATGAACTATATTATATGTATGTATGTATATGCATGTGTGTATGTATGTATGTATATGCATGTGTGTATGTATGTATGAATCGGAATGTTCAGTTAACGAAAATATTAAAAATTCTATATTCGTTCACAACTTCCGCATGCGACAAGTTCCTTTGAAGGATCGCTGCTAGTTGCATTTTTGCTGTTTCTAACGTAAAATTGTTTAAATTTACTCTCGAAAAGCGTTATCGTTGAAGTTTTTTATTTCTACCTAAAAGTTCCTAATATTTTTAAAAACGCAACTTTATGTTTAATTTTTTATCTTCCGTTAAACTCTAATTTTGGTTACTCTCTAATATATTGCTATTAAAATTCGCGTTTAGTACGTAACGGTTCCCGTTACCTTTTTATGCCCTCAGGGATGTCAACCACGATATCTTTCGATTATCGCAAATTGTTTATTTATTTATTATTATTATTACTGTTTTTAATTATTATTATTATTATTAATTTTTTATTTTTACCTTACACCGATTTTTCTGCGGCGACCGACCGCTGAAAACACAATTATTATACGAATAAACGATACAAATATGATTAATTAAATAATATTGTATGTATCACTGTTGTTTGTTTCGCTGGCCTTCCGTCGGTTGATGATGGTCTTATTAAAATCAGTAATTAAAAATTAACTTTCGATGACAAAAGCTTCGATTAATTTCGCGATAACAAAGTTAATTAACCTCCCAGAGCTAGGTAAACGTAATCATCCGCGTCTGTTTTCGTTTCTTTTCATTCAGATTAACCCTTTTCGAAAGGAGCGAACTGATTCTTAACCAGAAGATAAAGACCATTTTACTTTGCAACAAAATTTCTATCGATCTTTTTATTATTATTATTATTATTATTGTCTTAACCCCTACCTAATTGACCATCGAAGATGTACGCTTCGCCATACGGTGGCCCTTGCTGGGCTATTCACCGCTGACTGACAACAGTTCTTCTCAGACACACTGCCATTCTCTCTCAGACCGTACTGATTTTACTTGCACACCGTGTAATTAGAAGTATTAAATCAATTACGCAAAAGCAACAAGTAGTAATAATAAAATTTGATTCAATTACTACATATCGACATTAGCCTAGCGCAAGAAGAAGTTTTCTATATTCTTAATTTACGTACAGGTCTTAGCTGAACGAACGCAATTAACTAAATCGCTGCAGCTAACTCGCAACACCGTCTCTCCGCGCTCCACCTGGACGGAACTCTTTTACGAACATTATGATAACATTATTTGTTCTAATTTTTTTTCAGCTCGGGATCGGATAATTTCGTTGTCGCGGCCAATAACGTCGTCCTAGGTCGGTTCGACGATATTGTGAAGAGCGAAAGCGATCACAGGCTGTACCGCGGAATAAAGTTAAAAAATGGACTGAACGTGCTAATTATTAGCGATAATAAAACGGACAAATCGGCGGCCTCATTGTCGGTGGGCGTAGGTAAGGTTCACTGATATTATTATCTTACTCAATTCATTTCGTTATTTTTAGCGCAGACGAGAAAGTCAAGCTGGCGTTTTTCGCTATTCGTGTGCATCGGCGGGCATCCGCTAAAGGCGAATGAATGGTAACAGCACGTGCGGCTGTAGGTGAATCTAGAAGTAGTAAAAAATACCGCCAGATAGTTTAACAACTGCTAATTTATTTTGTTTCACGTTCGATACCGTCTTAATGTTTTCACTGAAGATTAGGATTTTTTAACGATATAATCGAAAGACGAGCGTTTACCGTACAAATAAGTCAGTTTTAACAGTTTAGACTGATTCCTTATGTAAGATACACGTGGTGTTACTAATACTTAGGAAAAACAGTACAGATTAATTAAATAATTTAAAACGTACCGAGTGTATTAAATGAGACGCATACGGTTAAAACGATCATCGCAATTATCTAAATGAGCCGTGCAGCGAGAAAATTAATTATTCCTCTGATGAACGCGTGACGTCATTAAATACAATTAACTGTAATTCGGATGAATTAATTATTTTTTCCTGTCCGCTACAAAATGGTGAAAAAACGGCTTATTCAAATGATTGCCGCTTTCATTTTTTATGCACCGGCACCAGTTCAGTTTGCCCACCAGAATAACGATCGAACTTTCATCACTATTCGATGATCACGTTATCCTTCGTTTTCTCATAGAATAGTCTTCACTCGGAATTGAAGATTTTTGCGTGACGGAAACTATATTTCCACTTAAGGATCCTAAAATCAACATCCAAACGAACATTGCACAGTCGGCAACTGCGTGCTTGTTTACGCACGGCATGAAGCTGGGCCAATAAAAAACCTCTTTTACCGCGCATATGCCTATGAAATTAGTAGAAAAGTATAGAGACTATATCGCTTAAGATGGAAATGTGCACGATTCTTTTATATGTCTCCGTCCGAGACCCTATCGCCTAAGATGATAGAGCATCCTTCTCGGAAACAGATTGACGATTATCCCTCATAAAAACGCCTTCATCACGAAAGTGAACAGATGCAATGGGCTTTATAACGCAGGTCATCAGGAATGAACTAGGCAGCAACCCCAACGTGCACCAACGCTCCCTCCTTCATCGCAATAGAATGTAGGAGAAGCAAACGTGATTAACCAGGTCTAAAAACCTTCAAACAAGTATAGGAAATCATTCAATATCGACCGGAATGATTAATAAAACACGAAACCAACATTGCAGACGTAAATATAATGGACAGTTTATCAAGACATACTTAAAATTTATCATAAAAAAATAGATTACATTACGGCGAATTAAATCAAAATCTAAACACCCACAGAAATCACAAATAATTAAATTAAATTTACATTCATAAGCTGAGCTATTTAAAGAATAGGGTCTAATATGGTTTATAAATAATGATGATTTAAAACAAAAATCACGAACTCTAAACAACAAACATTCTGCTAAAAACAATTAAAAATAAATAAACTGTAAAAAACCATATCTATATATCTACCTATATATATATATATATATATATTAATTACAACGTAATTCTTAGGCTACCCCCCATTCGAAAAAATGTCCCAGAAAAATGTCCCAATTTAATGTAACGCAAAATGCCCCAATTTTATGTAACGTTTGTTATATTTTATAGGATTTTTGTTATTGTTATTTAAAAAATGTCACAATTTTATGTAATGAAATATGTAACGAAAAATATAACGCAAAAATGTCTTAATTTTATGTGTTGATGCCAGTAAGAATTACGTTGTAAATTTTGATCATTTTATACAAAGTTAGAAGAGAAAGAGACAGAAATGAAAGTAAGAGGGGTCAAGGGGCACAGCCCCTTGCGAGGCCAAAATGGCCGAGTTTATATATATATATATAGATAGATAGATATATAGATATATAGATATAGATATAGATATACACAGGGTGTGTTCAGAAAATCATGAAACCTTTTTTTTTTATCGCACTCCTCTTGCCTGCTGTGCGCTCGAATCAGTTTCGTTAGGTGGAGCTGACTCTCAGATTCACAGCGCACCGCAGTTCTGTCTGTTCCGAGCATTAGTAGCGTCAGCATCGGGTAATTAGTGCACCTCTGTTTGGAGAACTCGTCACGACGCGCGATGGCTGATTCAATCGAACAACGTTGGGCGATCAAGTTTTTTGTACAAAGCTCGACAAAAAAGCTGCCGAAACTTATGCAGTGCTGAATCAAGCCTACGAGGAGTCTACTATGAGTTATGCGCAAGTTTCGAGGTGGGTAAAAAAATTAAGGACGGCCAGGAAGGAATAGACGATAATCCTCGCTCTGGAAGACCGTAGAAACGAAAAAAATGTGAACCGTGTTCGTGAATTGTTGAATTCTGACCGCCCCGAATGACTGTTCGGTTGTTAGCTGACATCCTGAACATTCCAAAAAGTTCCGTGTTCAGCATTGTTACGGAGTAGACTTGCACATGCGGAAGGTGTGCACAAACTGGTGGTCCCGAAACTTCTGACGAGCGAACACAAAGCCAGCCGAGTGCTGATCGCGAGTGAACTGAAGAAACGCGGGTTAATTGAACTGGACTATTTGGACAACGCTATTACCGGTAACCGCGCTCAAAGGACACCGTTTGGAAAGCATTGAGGCCATTTAAGCGGCTGTGATAACAGCTTTAGAGGAGGTTTTCGCCGAGGATTTCCTGGTGGCTTACCAAGCATGGGTGAACTGATGGAAAAAATATGTAGATGCTAATGGTACCTACTTCGAAGAATATTAACACTCTGTACTGCAGGTCTCCCGGAAAAATTAAAAAAAAAAATATATATTTCACGACATTCTGGACACACCATGTATATATATATATATATATATATTTTTATGTATACATATATACACACATGCATACATGCATACATCTATAGATTCATACATATATAACATACAAAACTGCGATTTTCGAAGATGAAACCAATTTAAATATACCTGGGAACTATTCTACAGTGTGTATATATATATATATATATATATATATTAATTACAACGTAATTCTTAGGCTATTCGAAAAAATGTCCCAATTTTATGTAACGCTAAATGTCCCAAAAAATGTCCCAAAAAAATGTCCCAATTTTATGTATTAATTACAACGTAATTCTTAGGCTACCCCCCATTCGAAAAAATGTCCCAATTTTATGTAACGCTAAATGTCTCAATTTTATGTAACGCTAAATGTCTCAATTTTATGTAACGCTAAATGTCTCAATTTTATGTAACGCTAAATGTCCCAAAAAAATGTCCCAATTTTATGTAACGTTTGTTATATTTTGTAGGATTTTTGTTATTGTTATTTAAAAAATGCCACAATTTTATGTAATGAAATATGTAACGAAAAATGTAACGCAGAAATGTCTTAATTTTATATAATGAAAGTTAAATGTTAGAATAGGATTTTTGTGGTTATGTTATTTTTTTTGTGTGTGTTAATGCCAGTTAGAATTACGTTGTAAATTTTGATCATTTTATACAAAGTATAGAAGAGAAAGAGACAGAAATGAAAGTAAGAGGGGTCAAGGGGCACAGCCCCTTGCGAGACGAAAATGGCCGAGTTATATATATATATATATGTACATATCATTCCATTCTATAACACATGTTTCTCTCATTGTCTTAGCCCATTTTCGCATTAAATTTTAATAATTTTATCTTCTTTATTTATAATATATCGATAGTGTTTTTGCATATTTTATTTAGTTTATACATACGTACGTTAATGTGTGATAACCCGCTCCTGATAATTTAATATATTACTGCAAAAATTACCACGTTTATCTTAAAATTTAACGGTAATTATCATCATATAAATCGCTCCATAATTGCACACACCATCGTTTGATACATTACATAAAACTGCTGTGTGCTTCGTTTGCTTTCTGTCTTTATAATTTATTTTTCTTTTATTTACTTTTAACTAAAAGTCGCATTTTCCTAAACTAAATCAGTGCTCGTATATCCCTCCTATCGCAACCAAAAGAAAAAAAAACACGCTTAAGAACATTACTTGGACAATTTCTTTATATTATTTCATCTATCTCAAATTCGACATATAAAAATTCCCGGAAAAATGTTCAAAAACCTTCGGATGAGAAAACCAAAAAAAAAAGGTTAACAGAGAGAGAGTAGCTGATTCTCTGATTCACTATCTTATGCAACGGTACAGTGGCAACGTAAAATAAATTGCTGATAATGCAAATAAATCTCTTGACAGTTTTTTTTCTCCTGCGTAATTCGATTATTTTTACTTTGCTTCATAGATTTTGAATAAAAATTATGCTTCGGTGTTACGAAAACATACAATGAAAACCATAAATTTTTTTTCGAAGATAACGCATCAAAGGCATATTTTTTAACTTGCTCGTTCGCGCCCGTTGATAAGATTAGCTCACCTAATTAGAAAAATTCGAAATTTTACAATTGCGAAGCATTTAATATTATCTTCGCTGGCAGCACGAATATTTATTACGGCTAATAAATCGATTCAGTCTATGTTGTACACGGATAACGCAGTTCGTGTTTGCATCATTTAAATTTGCGTATTGTCTGTGTGAAATCGTCTTCGTCATGAAGACTGTTCAAAGTGGCGGCGAGAATTAGACACGCTTGACCTAAGAAAATACCCGTATTTTCCACAGCGCTAATTTTCCTCATTGCTAACCGCTCAAGGTGTTTTACATTCGATACGAGTTTCCCCGAACCGCAAACAAACATTCAAAATCTACTGCAGTTTTCTCAAATTTACCGTTCCATTGGGCTCTCTTCTTTTTAATCTATTTTGGAATTTTCTTCTCGTTTCTCGGACCTGCCTTTTCGATACTATTAGATATGTTTCCGTTTCTCTTTCTTTTTTTTTTTTTTCGAATAAATTTGTGCAACAATTTAACTTTTCTCGGTTTCAACGTGATTTTGATCTTAACTTCGCATACGCCAAATTCCTCGGTATATTTTTCTTAAATACATTTCTTTCTATGACTCCCTGCATATCGATTTATTCCACACTTTATACATCGCTGCATTTGTGGGTGTGTGTGTCCCCGGGCGGAGGGGATCTCAATAACTATGCACATTAACCTGAAATTTTTTTAAATTCTTAATTTACAGAATCGGGATTTGAACCAGGACTTATTTGAACAAAACACCACTCTACCTTCAAGTCACCACTACGATAGCCGAAGCTGATAATTTGCTTTGGATGACTTTATGAATATATAGCATTCGTACTTTTTTAGGATTGTTAGTTCGCTACTTTTCTTTTTTTCACCTACCGTTGGTTTTCAAGACACTTCTGGACTCCTATGGTAGTGATCAATGCTCCCATTTCACTTATATCCATAATCTCTCCACTTACCTAGAGATCCTAAACCAATTGAAACCAATTGGGCTATTTTCCGTTCCGTTATTAAATCCTCCTTTTCCTAACATCCCGGAATTCATCCTACGAAAGTCCTTCCACATGCAACACCCCCATTATATTACCTTTTCTCGATTCCTCACTCCAGTGTATATTCCCAATGATAATACAAAGTATATCGTTTTACCCTTTCCAAAAGAGTCTCCTCCTTAATTCCTTACTTAAAAAATCACCTAGTTCCACCTCGGGTCTTAATGGCGCTACCAAAAAAAAACATGTGTACGCCATATATACATGTATGTATGTATATAACTTGATTTTTAAGACCGCGCCGTAGGAATTCTGGACCGTCAAATCTTCAATTAGAAACCGGTTTTAATTGACTTCGCAAAGTACCAAGATTTTTTTTCCCTCCATTATAACTAAAAAAAAATTTTTTCAAAGCCGATAAATTTAATTTACAGTTTGCGTAGATATTTCTATTACAAAACTGGCACATAACGCGAAAAAGTTACACACGATTTCTAACTAATGTAAAAACAGAATTTCTTTCAAACTCCCAGCGTAAGAATGATACCTCGCCCCCCAGAAAACATCAACTTCCCCGGATGCTCGTTTTCAGTCATTTTTACAAATGAGGCGGTTTCGGTATGTTTTTTTTCAAAATAAAACGTCTTTTAAGCGTGACGCGGAGACAATATAGATTTCCCCATACTGGATTTTTCTATATCCTGCGTAAGAATTATTAGTCATTGACACATGCGGGGGGTTCTAGAAATGAGCCATCGCGTTGTGACCTCCTTGGTGCAAGCGATAACGTTGAATTGATGGCATTTCCCTGTTTTCGGTCATCTTAAATAATCAGCGCGCTTGTGTACGTCGACGTTTAGAAAATCGAATAATAACCCCCCTGAGAACAAGTCTCGAACTATCTCGGAACAATCAGATGCTTGTGACATCTGTATTGCTGAAATGAGAGTAGTCGAAAAAAAAGAAAACAGGGGCTGATGGTTAACAATCGGGAGTATGCGGAGGAGTAAGGGCAAAGCCGAAATTGAGGAGTCGGTCTCCATTTTTGGGTTCAATATCCTTCATTTCTACAACCAGCGGAATTTTCAAATTCCTGACTGTTTCCGATTCAAAAAGCGTCCTTCAAGCAATTTCTTCTTCCCCTCCGGCTCGTCTTCCAACACAGAATTATTCTATCAATTCGCTCCCTTATCTCCAACTTACTATCATCTCGTTCTATTCGTATAATGGATTCCCAGTCACTCCGGACATTGAGAGCAATGACGACACTGCAGATTTTCTAGCTCGGTCGACCACCGCCCTCGATGATCCTTTTTTTCTAGCCACCTTCCAGTTTCCGACTTAGTTTTCCTTACCTCAATCAATCATTCCAGACTCTGATTAGATAGATGCCCTTCCTTATTCTCTAATCCCGCGTCGCACCCTATCTTCTCATACAGCCAGCACCCAGTCCTCAGCGTTGGTTTCTTTCCATTCCGTTCAGTCGTCGTCCTACTATTGTCTTCTTAATTAGATTAAGAATTAATCTTCTCTTCCCCCTCCGTTGATCGTTTTCGTTTCTTTCCATCTCCTTTTCCTTACTCTGTCCTCTCTGCAATTCTGATTCTCCTTCCATATTTTCTTCAAGTGTTTGGCTCTTGTTAACGATTTGTTTTGTATTCGAAAATCTCGGCTCTTAGCCCTCCGCCGACTCCTTACAGTACTTGCTTCATCCTTTCTTTCCCATCTCCATCAATAATTCCCTTACTTCAATCCTTTGTTCTTTTCATCCCCTATCGCCCTAACATGATACATTCAAGTGGTTGGATCAAAACAAAAATAAAATAATAATAAAAAAATTAAGATCGGCGATCGTGGATAAACATAATGGGAAAGTCACGAAAAATCTAAGCAGGAAAGGATTACTTTTTTTTTGAAATGAAACTTTATCCATAAATCGTAGCCGCGCTACCGCTAGAACCACACTACTTCGGTGAAATAAAAAAAAAAAAAGGAAAAAAAACAAAAAGTTTAAAAAAACGACTTTGTCCTTAGAAAATCTTTTAACTTATTGTGACAAATTACATATTATTTCCGGGAATTAATGTACTATTCTGAAATACCTTTTTTCACCTTTTCCTCATCTTTCATTTATTTTTTGCTTGTTTACTTTTGAGTTTTTCCGACCTCTCGGAACAAGCGAACAATGAAAGCTTCGATATTGTAATTTTAAACGATCGTGTCATATTAAACGCTGTGTAAATTTCTTTATTTAACAGGTCAGATAAATGAGCCGAAAGATATTCCAGGATTAGCACACTTTTTGGAACATATGCTCTTTATGGGCAGTAAAAAATATCCCGAAGAAAACGCTTACTTCAAATATTTGAGCGAACACAACGGTGCATCGAACGCTTTTACGGCTGAATATCTTACAAATTATCATTTCGACGTTGACCCCCAACATTTTGTAGCAGCTTTGGACAGGTTAGAAGAAAATCTCAATTTTACCGGTTAAATTGATTTTTTATTTTCTCGCTTACGTATGTATTCGTATATTTTTTTTTTCCGCATTAATTTCGTAGGCCGAGAAATTGATAAATTTAAGTAGTCGAGTTTCGTACACAGAGCCAGATTATCCGGTTTAAAATGATACAGATTTGTAAACACTTTCAACTCTTATTGACTATATACGGGGATTTTTTACAATTCCAGTAATTTAGCAATTTGCTAGAAGACTAACCCGAAAACTACTAGCACTAGAAGAGACTACAGAAAGTGTAGAATGTTTAGACAGTAATGAATGTGCGAAATTTACTGCCTGAATCCGAGAATTCTAGGAAAAATTAAGGAGTTGCGACGGAAAATATTTTCCTAGTGAAATTCGATTAATCTAATAGAGACCCCCCGATTTTAATTATCTCTCATATCAACTGAAGAAACATAAAATTTTTGATGTCGATTATACAATCTGTAAAAAATTTTACCTTTTATTAGTTGTTTTTTTTTTTTTTTTTTGGAAATGGCACGTCAATGCAAGCTAATGCCAGAAGCGGGAAGAAGAAAAAAATCCGTAATTTACATACTCATGATTGGTCGTCAGATACTGACAATATAATATAACGGAGAACTAATATGGCAGGAATGATGGTAAAGAAAGAGAGAATAGTGATTTAATTTAGAGAATGTGATTTGGAAACAACGGTTAATCAAGAAAATCACAGTGCTTTAGAGACATTAGCTGATGATAGTGCTGCAGCAACTAAGAAAAAAAACTCTTACGGCTAAATTGTCGGTTTTTCTAAGAACGCTCGTCGTAAAGCTGTTATTAGGCTTTAGTATGCGCTGTACGGTCACGCTGCCTCGAGGTTAATTAATTGAATTTTTCCCTCCTGTTCAATTTGATTCCGATAGTCCTTTTCTAGGATAGTCTGGACACCACCAAAACTACCATTTTACCTTCTCAAAGTATTACGAATTTCTTATCCTTTTAATATTCGGTAGTGACGCTACGGTCTCAGCTGCTTCACAATCTTTGCTCGCTCCAATTCAATCCCTTGGGGACCCGTAAGCTTAAAATATTCTCTTACAGTAATTTACTCGCTGCAATTTCATTATTCGTTGGTAATCCGAAAAAAAAATAATGAAAAAAAAATAATTTTTCCGATTTAAAAAAAAACAACAGAATACAGTTTTTCGCTGTCGGTCAGTAGCAGCCGCTTTGGAACATTTCATAAGAGCGGTAGAAGAGCTAAATTTAAATTGATTAATTTTCAAAATCGACGAATTCGGCAAATCCCAGAAAGACGACCTAATTTTCCAGAAACAATTCCGAAGGTTTTACTTATTCGCCCCGACCCCCCTTTGATTATTTACTCGCCTGCCGTGTATACAACTAGCTGGGTCATTACGGCACAACGAGCAAAGGAGTTATTGTAGAAAGTTTAAAAGGTTGTTGGTATTAAGGAAAGTTAGAATCGTCCGAACCTGTTCCGAATGATTTAGCTAAGAGGTTCGTCTTTAATTCTACTAAAACAACTGCGCATTGTTTTAGAATGTGTTTTTGACAGAAGGTATATATCATTGCAGCACTATTGAATGTGCAAGAAGTAGGGGGGAGACTCCCTGAAAAATATGATTGTGTGAAACGGATGACGGTCCCAATCTCAATCTGTTGTAAGGGCGGAAAATTCTTTTTTTGACATTTGATACATGTGCATAAGTTGTTACAGCGGCATTATTGGATCATTCAATTTTTTGTCGAGTGGTACTTCAAATAATAATAATAACAATAATTAAACTATATCAAAAATTTTCACGAAATCGGAACGTTTTTTAAAATATTCTTTTAAAACAGTTTTCTTTTTTTCAGAGTCCTTAGAAACCTTCTGCGTTTTATTTATTTTTATTTTTTTTTTTTTTTGATTCAAAATAACGTATTTACTCTTAACTTTTATTCCCGGTTTGAATCATAAGCGCAGTTTATAAACATTTATTGAATTTTTGTTCTATAGGTTCGCTCAGTTTTTCATTGCTCCTCTGTTTTCCGAATCGGCAATTAATCGAGAAATCAAAGCGGTAAATTCGGAATACGAAAGAAACATTCCGATAGACCTTTGGAGGATAGAGCAGGTGAAGAAAACTACTAGTGCTCCAGACCACGATTACAACTCGTTCGGAATAGGTAGGCACACGTTAAAATAAACTTGACCAATCAACTATCATGATAATTTATTTGATTACATTAAAGCTAATTGTCTACAGAACTCGCCATCTTTTATTCCAATTTGCTTAGCCTTGGTCTCCCTACTCCTTACAGTGCGAAGTTCAGGACTATGGTCATCTATTTACATGTCCCGTCAGCGGCAAATATGAACTTGGAAGCTTGTACGACGACGTTGATAACGACTTGATAAAATTTATAAAATATTGGACAACCTGTTGTATTTAGTCGACCGGACACGGAAATAATAATAATAACAGTGCACTCTACATTCTCGCTTTTCCATCTCCTTCTGTTGTTCCCTTGTTAGCTAGCCGCCTTCATTTCTTCTGTCTCTAATCGTTTCTTGATATCATTCCATATGTCTTTCTATTCTTCTAATCTTTTGTGTTGGGTAAATGTCCTGCCTATAATTTTAAAAAAATAATAATAATTGGGGTTTGGTCGACCAGAGTATTATGAACACCATAATAGAGCATAAAGCGTTTTTTTTTTTTTTTTTTTTTTTTTTTTTTTTTTTGAAAATAATAATTCGACAAAAATCAGTATTACTTATTTTTTCGCCTCGAGCACATATGTAGAAGAAAAAAAAAACGCAAAAGATTCCAAATTCCAAAAGAAGAAAAAGGTTTTCATACCAAAGGATTCCTCTCTTTTTTACGAGTATATTATCTGTATTTACACAGGAAGTTCCGAAGTGAAAGGACGAATTTTAATTTCAGACCATCTTTCCTTAGTAGCCTCTCTACACACACATACACACACACACACAGATACATACAGAGACACATACATCAAAATGGAACACCGTCTGACCAACCACTGTGCATATTATCATTTGGAGGAAACATTTTAAGGTCAAAAGTTTAGATTGATTTTAAACGTTTGAAATCAGCATTGACCTAATTCATAATATAGCACAAAAAAATAATAATAATTGTAATGATGATGCGTAAATTACACGTATGCATCAACAACGCTGAGCCCTCCCGATTTAGCACTTGATTTTATATTTTTTTTTTTAAAAAATTAACCCATTTTTACTTTCTTGCGATAGTGTTTATTTATAAAAAAAAAAAAAAGAAGGGTTACTTTATACTTATCAAAGTCCCCCGAATTTTCGAATGTTCCTCAATATTCAAAAATATAAAAAACGAGTACCAGTATACATGATGATATATAGCTGTCGCCCCACATTGTCGCTTGTCAATAATTTGGAACAATACGACTCCGGACGACAATAATAATTTTAATAAATTTAAATAAAAAAATCAATTGAAACACCTTTCTCGATAAAAATAGTAAAGACTACGCGGTTTTTTTGGCAAGAAGTATCTGCTTTTCATATTTTCAATTATATTATTTATTTTTCTACCAAAATAATTTTACCCGCCTATTTCGTTCTTCGAATTCCCGCGAAATCCGTAAAAATTAAAGCAAAATTTGTAAATATTTCAAAATTAAAATGATTTTAAATAATGATATTTGTTCCGGAAACACATAATTATAATGAGATGATAGCGTCGCGACTGATTTTTTTATTTTTGAATAAAAATTTTGCGAACTCGGTTTTAATTTAAAAAAAGAAATACACGGTTAAACATTTAGTTCGGTAAAATGATTTTAAATTATCTTACAAAAACCGGTTTTAAAAATGGTCGTGTTTCTAAACAAATTGTCGAAAGACTGTTACTAAAAAACTGCACCACTTCGATCCTCCGTCGGACGTTCGCAATTCGATTTATGCAATATATTTAATTTTTTCAGAATTTATTTTTAAAACGTTTCTCAGTTTTGCTGCAAATGTGACCGGGCAATGTTAAAAAAACGTATGATAGTGCAAAATATAATTGCTCCCAGAAGTTCACGTCAAAAATGCGCTCATTTTTTTAAAAATGTATGTTTGCAACTAAATTCAAAAGTGTACAGAGAACAACTTTTTAACTTTATTTCAGTTTTAATAAGTAACATATTTTTATTTTATTTTTTTTTTTTTTCTGTTTTAATTTTCACATTTATAATGCAATAACGAAATAAAAAAAATACGTAGTTTTCTTCTTTTTCTTTTTGCTGATGATGAAATTTAGAAAGTTACCTAAAACAAGTAATTTCACAATTTCTTGAAGACAACGCTACATCGCGATTAAATTCTATCTTGTTTTTTTAAAAACATTTCACGATTTTATAGGTAGTATCTAAAAAAAAAAATACAAGGTCAATCAAGCATGAAAGGATAATCATAATTATACATTTACATAATACTAAATAAAAATAGAGAAATCTGATTTTCCGTGTTTTTTTGAACTTTTCGTCAACTTCGAAAGTTTCGTTAAGGAAATGAAATACGATTTTGTTCCCGACAAATAACGATCTTTCTACCGACATATCACATTCCCGGAAAATAATACAATATTTTTTTCAAAAATTTCGAGCTTTTGGTGTCCCTAAATGTAAAATTTTCAGCTCAGCTGCAATTTTCCTATAAAGTGTTTCAGTCCCTTATGCGCATGTTTAAGACACGTTTTGGTTTCCTAAACTTTTTTACTCGGGGGGATTTTACTTACGTAAACATCCTTTTTTTTTTTTGCTTTTTTGGTCGGGGGGGGGTGTAGTTTTTAACCGTAATTTTTTGATTTTATGAAAGAGCTTTTGCCTTTTTGTTTTATATTTTGCATTACACTTTTAAAGGAGGTATTTAGCGCGATGAGTTATGAATTTTTTAAGGGCGATTTTTCAGGTCGTTTTAAATTCCATATTATTATTATATACTCTTGACGGTTTTTTGGTCGCTCAGGGTAATAGATTATCTTGAAGTTATCAAAGAGAATTTCAATTGTGACTTATGATCCAATTTCGGAATCAATAAGTGGAACCGTTTTCGTGAGCTATTGCATATTTTAATTGAATATTTTTGTCGTTTCTGAATATCTAATTAGGATTTTCCGTACGTTATATGTGTACGAAATCCTAATAAACGTTTATTGCATTTTTTCCTCATATTATACGTGGGAATCTTTTTTTCCGACTCCCTTTTGAAATTCCGGGGAAAAAAATAAAAATAAAATTCGTTTTTTTTTTCATTTTTAAGCAGGGAAATCCATACGCATTTTACTCCGTATTATTTTCGTTTTTAAACGTTTAATCGTGTAAGAACAATTTAATTCATTTTCAATTTGTAGTAGAAAATTAATAAATATAAAAAGAAAAAAAACATCTCGCACTTACGCAAAAAGATAAAGTTTGCAAATGCATACATAGGTCAAAAGGATAAAAAAAAAATATATACTGCGCAGTAATTTAAATTGACGTAAATCGTCAAAGTTCACATACCAGGATTAAGTGTATGATAGACCCGGGGCTACGGAAATATCAGAGGCCCTTTTTGGAAGTGACAAAATTATTAGTTTTATAGAATAACTAAATTTTCTTTAATTTAAATTAATTATATTATTTTTAATTCAAAAATTAACATATATTTATTTAAGGTAAACAAAACTAAATATCATATAAACAATGGGTAAAGTTTTCCATGCCAAAAAAAAAGTATATATATAATGAATTTTTTTTTTTTGTTTTTTTTTCTGCAAATTCTTGTATAATATCTTTAAAAAATCTACTGAACGGAGAAAATTTGTTTCGATCGTTAATCTTAATAATGCCGATAATCTATCATCTGGAGTGGTTGATCTGTATGTGTTTTTTATTCTTTTTAATATTGAAAAAGACCTTTCCGCCTCGCAAATTTGTAATCGATATAGTTACAAATATTCTATATGCAATATAAATGTTTGGAAAAACATCTATTTTGCACGTTTAACCATCCATGTCGGAGGTAGAAGTCTCTTGGGGGCCCCTTTATAAGGCGGGACCCGGGGCTGCAGCCCCCCTAGCCTACCCCTAAATCCAGGCCTGAAAGTGCAGACGAAACAGCAGATTTATCACAAAAAGGAAAGAATCAGACGTGTAAGCTTCTAAAACCATTTTTCTTACGGCGTGCCATCTATCGAGTAGTAACGTAACTAGTTTTGGTACTATATTATCGCGAATCCTCTAAACTATGGCTCATTCTGTAGGCCCAACTCCTGTTTAATTTTTCTGTACAACTGCAAAAAAAAAAGAACATAAAAGGAGAATATAATATGACAAACGCAATCGTGGGTCTATCAAGGATGCAATGAGAAGAAAAGATAATAGTAAAATCGAAAAAGAGTTGAAGATAAAGCGGAGATGAATTATACAGGAAACAACAGATATATTAATTACAACGTAATTCTTAGGCTAGCCCCCATTCGAAAAAATGTCCCAGAAAAATGTCCCAATTTTATGTAACGTTTGTTATATTTTGTAGGATTTTTGTTATTGTTATTTAAAAAATGTCACAATTTTATGTAATGAAATATGTAACGAAAAATGTAACGAAAAAATGTCTTAATTTTATATAACGGAAGGTAAATGTTAGAATAGGATTTTTGTGGTTATGTTATTTTTTGTGTGTGTTGATGCCAGTAAGAATTACGTTGTAAATTTTGATCAATTTATACAAAGTATAGAAGAGAAAGAGACAGGAATGAAAGCAGGAGGTGTCAAGGGGCCTGTGCAGGCCAAAGTGGCCGAGTTTATTATATATATATATATAAGGGCGTCTCCAGCCGATGAGCCAGAGGGGACAAGATGAATTGCCAGCCGCCAGGGGGGGGGGGGGCAAGATGATAGAAAGAGGATATGAGCTATAGGAAAAATAAAATTCATAAGTTGTAAAGGCTTAATATTTTATTAAACGAGAATAAAATCTTAATTAAAGCATAATTTTCGTGGGTTTCTGGCAAATTGTTCCAACTACTTTATTATAAAAATCTTCCAAATTGTCCATAATTACGCGCCTAAGAGAATACTCATCGTGGCCAGTTGATTAAAAAGTTTCGAGGCTCCGGAAGGGCAGCTGCCCCCCTGCCCCTCGCTGGCGACGCCCATGTATATATAGATATGTACTACAAATTATGTACATATATAAACTGCATGACTCGACACGATAATAGCTTTCGGTAATTCTGAAGAGTAGTCGGCTTTAATTGATTATCTAATTTTTGGCAAAATGAAGGAAACGCACTATAAGCATGATTAAGAAAAGGAGCCGATTAAATGTTTTAAAATATTCGATAGTCATTAAAAACAATTGCGTATAATTGATGCACAGAGGGTTAAGCGATTTTTGTCATTAAGGTGTACGTATATTATTTGTGTATTAATTAGTTTTACTTAATAAATAATGCAATATGCATGTACCCTACTCGGGTTGTAGTACGCCGAAAATTAAAATTTCGCGAAGAAAACAACGCCGTTGTAGTAATTATTATTACTGTTTCATCAGAAAATCGGCACGGCGGAGTAGCCTCCGTTGCATAAATGCCAACGCGAAGTAGATTAAATTTAGTACTAATGTTAACAGGTATACCATTCGTTAGAAATTCTGCGAAAATACACATTTATGGGGGCCTATTTCGCCGTGCTAGATGTTCTGCGATTTATCTATTGTGCTAACGCGTAAGATATTCGAGCGTGCATGTACTATGTGACTTACACATGATTTTCAATCACCCGGTTCTATTTAACCACACATTTTCAGCATTATCGAGATCGCTCCAATGCAGTGCCGGTACTCAAACCGATAAACACATCTACGGAAAACATTGCTTTACACCGTACAACTCTAGTCACTATCATCATCCAATTTAAATTCATGAACGCTGTTTTAATTATTTTCTCCACCTTAACATTCTCTATCCACCGTGTTAGCTTTTCAGTCAGTTTCTCCGCGCCATTCCACGGCACACACGTCACAAATAACTTTATAACACATCCTTTCAAAAACTTTATAATATTTCGTCTTTTGAGGAATAACGTATACGTGAAAATATGGATAATATGGATAATAATTATTATAATTATAACACACGGCCAGACATGTGGAAACAAAGACAAATTTCAAAAGTCGCATTTCTCTTCAGGGTAAAGTTAGATTTCGTAACATACGATTTCGCGGGAAACAGCATTTTTAAAAGGAAAAAAAAAAAAAAAGAAAAAAAAAAGAAATGAAATCAAAACTTAGACGTGAAAAAATATTAAAAATGGAGTAGGTTTTTTATTTTTAGCCCCCAGCGGGGATTTCACTAGATAGAAAGCGTGTGACAAAGATAGTATACAAATGCGCACACATCTGTGAAATAGCCAAAATTATCGCGTAATTTCTTACGTCTGTCGAAATGACCGATCAAACGCAGATAATATTTGTTAAAATGCTTATTCAAAGTATAATACTGCAAAGCTAGTGAACATACAACAATAACAACACGGTTCGTTACGTAACTTGTTAACGACTGTATCGTCTTTGAAATGATTAATTATTTCCTTGAACTTGAATTGATTTCGAACCGCTAATTATTATAATTAAAGTTCTTGATTATTATTATTATTATTATTATCATTATTATTATCATTATATTTTACACTTCTTAGCCTTCGTTAGTCGCATCTTGATAACGAGACGTTATTAATATTTTACTTGTTCGTTAAAAAATAGTTGTATTTTTGCTTGATGAATTTGAAAGCAAATAGCACAATATAAGTCGAAATAATTTTAAATTTCTAAGCGGAGTTTGAAAATTTACACTTCTGCATTTGCAACTCTGATCAGGATTATTATTTTAATTCCGCATTTATTTCAACGAATTTAATCTTCGTATTTTCTTTTGTCTATTCGCATTAATATTATCATTAGTATTGGTATTAATATTATTAAATTAATTAATATTTCTTTTTTTTTTTTGTGCAACAGGAAATACGGAAACGTTAGATAAAGTACCGAAAAAAAATGGTATAAATCTCCGAGAGAGACTGATCGAATTTTATCACAAAGAATACTCAGCCAACATTATGGCACTAACAATTCTGGGCAAAGGTAAGACACGTTCTCTTTTGTATTGTTGCAAACAAATTTCGTTATTACGCAAAAGATAATTTATTTTTTCTCGAGAGAATGCACGGCTGAAATAGACAAAAAAACAATACTTACAATCATTGTCTCTCTGAAATTAACGAGACCAACGAAACCAAAAAGAATATTCTAACGGCAAAATACGTTTCCCCCTTAATTTCATTTTTTGCCAATTCATTTTTCATATTAACTCGTATCATATCGCGATAACACCTATCGAGCGGTAGAATGAAATGAATCCATTAGTTCCGTAAGCGCAAAATCAGTTTTATTTGACTTGTAAAATTTGCAATGTTTCGTAAATTTAAATTCTCTCAGAAAATAACGTCTAACTAATTGCTCCCTATAAAACTGTTACAAACTATTGATGCACTATGCATTTTTTATTCTTTTAATTTTAACAGTAGTACTTACTGCCTTTCGGCCATGACTCTGATTACTAATATTAATAGATATTGCATTAATTTTCTATTGATAGGGTAGATTATAGTCACTTTCAAGTGTATAGTCGTGAGTGTTATAGCGTCGCATAGAAATATTCGATCCGGCGAGCAATCGCAATTCGTGAGTAGGCCAGTCGTCTTGGTTCGCCTCGCCACTGATACCCTTTCACACATCGGTCAGCAGTACGGAAGCTGTTGCGCTCCAGTTTGCGTGTTCCGCGCTGAGATATGGTTCTGCGCGATTGTGCACCCATTTCCACATTGTCCAATTCTCGCTCAGACTTTGCATTTCTAATCGTGTTAACAGCTTATCGCACAATATCTGGTTCACTAAAATCAACACCTGCCCAGTGGCTACCGATTTTAGCCAATATATACCTCCTCCGAATATATACGAAGAGAGAACGCATTAGCTAGGGACTGGGAAAAGTTTAACGAGAACCAAAGCCTCCCGATTTCAGTGGAACTAAATACTGCGCCTACTCGACGTTTAAAATCAAGAAAATCCCCCTGGACTTACAGCACAAATACAGAGATTCCAAAAGAAAGCCTAGAGCAATGGAAAATAGCGTGGAAACTGGACAAGAATAACATAAGAAACTCCTGGTTAATAGAAGATCCACGGAAAGAGCTTCCGAGCATGGACTTACCAAGAAGGGAATGGAAGATGTTAAACCGTATAAGGACGGGACATGGCAGATGCGGCTATATGATGTACAAGTGGGGCTTAAGGGAATCTCGCCTAGTTGCTGTTGCGGAAATCCTCGCCAAACGATGCAGCACATTGTCGAAGAATGTCCAGTCTTTTTTTCGGGTTAGTTGTGCTTAAAAGATATACATGATGCAAAAGACGACGCCTTAGATTGGCTGAAACAATTACAGATCAATTTATAATGATGAATATTACTTTTATTTTAATGTTAACTTTAATTTTATCTATGTTTGACGATTATACGAAGAAGAAGATCGTGTTAACATATCTCTGAAATGCATACGGCTACCTCGGATACGAGAGCCTATCTAATAATAGATTATGCGTAATTAATTAACCGTCTCGGAGAAAACTCTTTAAACCGTTTGTCGGAATCCTGCTCCGTAATTGAATTCCGTCCAATTTTTGCTTCATCACACATTACGCAGATTGAGGGTTCCGCATTGTACCATGCGTCAAATGTCCAATTCTAAGACCAGCAAGCACTTTTTCATAATTTCGATTTCTTTATACAGTCATTTTGAAAGGGAAGAAAATACATTGTTCTTGACATTATGTGTGTAATTTATTAATCAAAATTTCGTTCCATTTTCATAGTACGCAATCCGAGGTAATAGAACGCGGACTTTTTATCGCCGCAAATGTTGCAGATCGATTTTTACCCAATTAAAACTTGTTAAATCTGTACGCAAACCTTGCTAACGTAGAATTCATACACGAATTAGTGATAGGTTTTATATAAATATATACACATATATATATATGGGTAGCGCGGTAGTCTAGTGGTTAAGGTGCTTGGTGGCTACCAAACCAGAGGTGTCATAGGTTATCGAGACTTGTCTCGTCCCGGATCCGAATCGCTCCCAGGTCTATACCAATCTGAAATAATTAGGTACCAAAGAAATCTGGAAAAGTAAGGTGGCCGAGAGAAAGAAACTGGCCCGAGTATTCTCCTTAGATCCATTAGATCCTTAAATACATTATGAAAAACTTAATTCCACAATCCATATCTTATCAAGCGTATAGGACTTACTTTACTTATTTCATATATATATATATAATTAAGCGCGTACAATGCAAATCGGAATCTGTGGTAATTTCAAGCCTGTTCTTGTTTGGTTTGTCAAAATAGATTTTTCCACTTGTGATAGAATAAACATTTATTAAAAGTAAACTTAATAATCACAGCTCCTATCATTAAATCTCTGAAACGGAACAGTGATAGAAATTTTTGGTCACTAATTTCCAGACCGTTCTTAGGCGTGCCCAAAGTTGCCCGTTTAGGAAGTGTCTATTTCAAGTTGTCTGTTATTTTTAATTTCACTCCATTTTTTGAAAGAATCAATTTTCGTGTGCAAATGGGGGTGCTATTGATTTTCAAAAATGATTTAATTATTGCGCTAGTCTATTAAATGAATCCAGTAAAGATCACAGGCGTCTGTTCCGTTATTCTTAATCAAAGTATTGTGGCAGAGTATAAAAATAGAAAGGATGCCTCCTCAAAGGAAGAATTTGATTCGGTAGAGGAGCATTTCAAAAAAAAAAAATAACAATAATAATAATAATAATAATAATCATAGGACGAGATAATGAATCGATCGAAGATGCAGAAATTCCGTAAAAAAAAATTCTATTTTCCCCGCGTTCAGTAAGCTCGAGAAAAGGCTAGTGGCATTTTAAGGAATATCGCCAATATCACAGCTCCTAGATCTGCCAGGGTAAGAAGAGACGGGGTTTTAAAACTGAACATAATGTGTTTCACACATATATATCGATAAAATTATTCCTTAATAGTGTATATCTCGAGAAAATGTGTATGCTACGTTGCATGCTAGGGAAACGTTGAAATGCGGAAAAAAATTGACGTTAACATTTTTCGCACTTTTAGAAAGCCTGAACGAACTGGAAAGAATGGCGGTCGATATTTTTAGCGATATAAAAGATAAACACGCGATTCCGCTGGTATATACCCAGGGGCCGTATGGCCCGGACCAGTTGAAGAAAGCGATTTATTTAATACCGGTGAAAGATATTCGAAGGCTAGAAATTTATTTTCCGGTTCCCGATGCGACGGAATTTTACACGTCTATGGTAAGTAACTGGTTTTCTTATAAAATGAAAAAGAATAAAAAAAAAAAAAAAAAAGCGCGTAAGAAATTTATTTTATCGTATTTTTATGAAACCGCCGAAATGTCCCTTTCTCGGTACAACGTTCGCTTCAATCTGTACCGCCTTCTCAAATGTTATCAGCCGAAATGAAAACCCATACTTTAAACGCTGTCCCCGAGGTGATCTCGGCTATTTGTGAGATCTACTACGTGTGGGCATTCCGGCTGTATAAAAACAACAACGTAAACAGTTATAAAATTCATTATTATCATTCGAGACGAACGGATGGTAAAAATTTTTTTACACAAATATCAAATTCAGTCGGATCCTTCTGCCAATTAGTGCAAAATTTGAATACCAAAGTTAGCTCGTTACCTATACCTTCGACAAATTAACTATCGTAAATCAGAACTATTTCAAGTCTGGTCGAATTGTTATAAATCGGAATCTTTTAGATTCACCAATTTATAAACGGATTCGTATTCTGCCCACACACCGCTGACTCGAGGCTCCATTTTTGAATAATAGTCCAAACATAAATCTTGTTAGGCCACCGAGGCCCTGGAATCTTTTCGATTGTTAGTTGTCAACGAGCAGAGTTTTTTTTTTACCATTATCAGCCTTTAATTATAAATATTAATAATTTCTGCGGCTAAATAGGTGTCGATTAGGTTGTAAAAACTGTTTTGCGTAATACCATTCGCACCTTTTAGCCGTTTATCTTTTCGTCTTTTACTCTCCTACTGGTTCATCTGTATCTGCGACACAACAGTTTCCTTCTTTCCCGGTTTTGCTACAGCTGACCCGCCTGACTCTCACGTTGTACCGCAACGATTCCGAATTAGACGTGCTTGTTACCCCGCTGATCGCGCGCGCTCGGTAGCGCCAATTTCGAGCTGGCACAATGGTACCAATCGCTGATGGGACCAACATTGACTGCATCCGCTACAATTCAATTGACTTATTGTATGTGGAAATAATGATTTCCAGTGAAAAATTCTCTTTCAAATCTTAAGAATTTCACATACTGCCCGGCGGACTATTAAAATTATCCTTCCGGAATAGAGTAGTCTTAATTCATTAACAACTGAACTGCCTTAATTTTTTTTTTTTTTTGTTGGCATTTTTAATTTATTCTATTATTTTACTGTTATAGCCGCTCTCATTGATCAGCCATCTAATTGGCCATGAAGGCTACAGGAGTTTGCACTCTTTGTTAAGAAAAGAAGGATTAATAAACGGTCTAGCGACCAGTCCGAACCGCTTTGCGCGAGGAATAGCCGAATTTTTCATTTCACTCGATTTAACCGAAAAGGCAATGAAATATATAGACAACATAGTAACCTACGTTTTTCAGGTACGTAATTAAAATTATTTCCATTTTATTCGCACTTTTTTTAATATGACATTTTTTTTTTTAATTGCATACTTTTTAATAAGTAAAAATATTCTTCTTCTTAAAAAATACACTCCGTACAAACTTTTTCATCGCGCTATTACCAGAATGTGCCAAAAAATTCGAAAAAAATTGCCAAGTGAAATATTAGCAGTTCAAGGAAATGTTTTTTTATGTTTTTTTAAAGAAAAGAAAAAGAAAAAAAACTACGAAGAACCGCGAAAAAAAAATCACTTTTTAGAACTTTAGTAAAACCATCAATAACCTTTTTTACCCCATAGGGACACGTATTATTTTCGAAAAAAAAAAATAATAGCCTAAATATATATATTTAAGTATACGGGGGAGGGGGGGGACAAAGTTAATTTGGCGGCCACGAGGCGCAGCTTTGGTGAATTTGGAAAAAAAAAATTGACGAATCTTCCGGTACTTCTAGTTGTATTGAAAAAGAAAACAACGGTACTTCTCTAGCAACAGAGATTAATCTAAAGAAACAGTTTCACCTTGCCGGGAGAAATCCGAGGAACCCCATTTGAGAATATGAGGATAAAGAAAAAAAACGAAAATACCTATAATCTGTAAAACGCTGGTTGATCTAGAGCGGTAATATTAAATTCCTATTTGATGATCTGCTTAAATTCGTGTTGTAGTCGGTAGATTTCCGACATTAGCGAGTCACAAAAAGAACGCATTAAGAAACACACACTTACAACAACAGCGAAAATTCTGATCACTACCAGCACGGTACATTGCACATTTTGCGTGCGATAACCATGACACAACTCCATCCGCTGTTTCATCGTCTCAAAATGCCTTTCGCTCGCCTAATTCATAAAAATGTTGATTGGTCATTCGCAAGTTTGCACTTAGGGAATTGATTGTAAATGTTTGATTTATCGCGATTGCAAGTCCAAGTGTGCTTCTCTATTATGCTAAAACGTATGCGTATGATGGCGTATAATAAGTGTAGTGATTTTCCATTGTCTTCCCGAGATTGGCAATTATTTTTCTTGTATGTAATAATCTCTGCAATCGAATTCGGAACTTCCGTGACAAAAGCCAAATGCTCTAGCAGCTAATTTGTCGACTGCGGCAAACGGACGGTAGTACAGCGAAGCAACGATCATTATAATATAGACAATTTAGTAAAGTTTGTTAATCTGAGCATACGTAATATTCACTTTTAAATAAATTTCTTAAGTTCTCTTCTAAACAATATATTTCAACATTAATTACAGGGCGGAGGAGCTCCGTATATTTTAACTTTTATTTATTTATTTTTCTATTTTTCGAATTCATTTTTCATTATTTCTTTTTGTTGTTCGCCGTAAATTTTTTGTCGAAATTTAAATATCAAAATTTTCCTTTGAAATTAAAACAAAAAAAAAATATTGCCTCCTTAATTTGTTTTTGCTTGTGTAGTACTACTCTATACGTGCGACTATATACATTAATTACATTTTAACATTTTTTTAAAATCAAAATTCGCCACTTATGTTTATCATCGTAAGTCCGTTTGAAAGGAAGGGGGGGGGGGGGATGTTAATTGCTAGTTGTATACTATTTCAGCGTCTGCTCGCTAAAACATAAGAATAGAATGAATAAGTTAATTTACAGTTCCTCGGCAATCGATATTCGAAAATTCTTTTTAAAATCAATTCCACCGTCTCTTCCTTAAATATCAGAACCAACTCAATATCAGACACCCCGTTTAAAAATGAATTAAATTCCTTCTTTTTTTTTTTCTGACAACGGAGGATCTAATTACGTATTTCGTTTATAGAGTAAAAATCTCCTAAAACAAAACAACAGTTACAAAAACATATAGGTACCTAATATCGAATCGATATTAGGCATATTAGGATGATGAATGAAATATTTGGAGTAACTACAATGCTTAACATTTGCCTGACATTAACTGAATTTATGCGAAAGTTCTAGTGTAAAATTGTTAATTTTTCATTTTCCAACAGTACATCGAACTACTGAAGACAACCGGTATTCCCAAATCAGTCTTTGAAGAACGAAAAAAAATGAGCACCATCGAATTTCAATATAAAGATAACGAAGACCCGAAAAATTACGCGACTAGACTGTCAGCGGCACTGTTGGTAAGTACACCGATATTGCAATAGTTCGCACGCGTTATTTTCTTTATTGAAGGAATTTAAAAAATTCCTAAAATCGACCCTTTTTTTTTTTTTTCGAATTTAGAAATAGAAAAGTCACCTTGTTTTTGTTACGATAATTTCCCAACTTTTTCATATTTCACTTCCGTTTAAATTCATTAAAAACTTCCCGCGAAAAAAAAAATGACATGTTCACCGCTAAAAAAAAAAAAAAGAGTTATTTGTCAGTGTTTTCAAAAGGATTTAAATTTTTATTAAACAGCAAGATCCGGTAAATCGGATTATTCGGCTAAATTTGAATAAAAAAAAACCTCTTTTACTGAAGTTTTTTTTATTTAAATTTTTGTATACGAATCCTTCAATTAAAAAAAAAAAAAAAAAAAAAAAAAACCCTGAAAATCAGTGTTTACTCTACAAAACCGGGAAACTTAAAAACGAATTGTAGATGTAGAAAGCGAACCGGAAAATCGAAAATTTCATCAGTCGGAACGAGCTGAGAAATTTTACTCGGCGCCCAGAACGGTCTACAAACCAACCTACACGAGAGGGGGATTAGTACTCCTCCGGTTAAAGATAAAGAAAAGATCGATTAGTTAATCTGACATAATTAATAACGGGAATACTACTTACTGTGTGAACCACTAAACTAGGAACGCGCAACAAAGGAAAACATAATTGATCACCTTCGTACGATGACGGATCGTTCGTGAGTATTCGAAATTAAAAATCGAATAGACGGACTAAAATAAATGAAAGCACCGGCCCCCTGATAACATCTCAATGGAAATCCTGAAAAGACACTTACTCTTGCAAAACATCTAGGAAGAATTTTCGAAAAACTGTGCCGTTGGACTATCAACGACTAAAAACGTTCATAAGAAAAAAAGGGAGGGAAAAAGAACTGTTCAAACTGCTAGCTGAGAATGCACTGTCAACACCGGCTAAGGTTATTTACAATCGAATCGGCCCAATTTCCGAAAGAATCATGACCCGAAGTCATGATTTTTACTGCAAGACAATTACAAAAAAAGAAAAAGAAAAAAAAAGGCTATCGAACAACAGACGGTGCTCGGCGTGGCATTTGTAGACTTGCTACAGGTAAATTGCCAGACTCTTTTCGAAATTCTGATCAAATTGTCCGAGGGGGAAATTGGTAGCGTTCATGTTCGTGATCAATGATAGGATGGAGTAGGTTTAAAGCAAAAACTAAAGTTCCAAACTGTATAATCGTCGAGTTACGCTGATGACTGTTCCATTGCAACATGCACTAGAGCGTATTTGCAAGCGATGCTCAAGGTACTGCATGAAACTTACAAAGATATTTGGCTCGAAATTAGCAAAAAAAACAAATAAGTAACGAATAGCATTCCGATGCGTGGAAAAATGGACAAGTAAAAACCTTTTATTATTTCGATTCGTTTCTAAACCGTAAGGCTGAGTATCCATCAGCGCTGCATATACTTTTGAATAGAGAACTGTCTACCAAGGCGACGTCGCAGCGACTGGTAACGAGCGACTAATCGTGTCAGTCACCAGGCAACCGCTACGCGACTTGTTTTCAATCTATATACATAAAATGGGCCTCATCATCTTCACTGTAATATTACTACTTCGTAAATGAAATGAATAAAGTCATACAATAGTGGTGTCGCCGTCGCCTAGCGCTGGTGGATACAGAAGTAAAAAAACGGTCGCCAACAGGTCGCTCACTTTTAGAATTGTCGTGGTTACGAAAAATAATCTGCTGAATAAGATACGTGTTTCCCGCTACAAAACCAAGCCTGACCAAACTGTTTACCTTTTCTTTTTTTCAAATAAAATACATTACTCCCGTTACAAAATTTCGTGACATCCATATTAACTCCTCCACGTATGGGGTTACTAAAAATTCGAAAATTATCGAAAAATAATTATTTATCAACAGAAAATCAAATATTAAAAAAACTTAAAAATAGTCCTTGTTTTAGGCATCATAAATTCGACCATCTGACTCTAAATCTTTACATATTGATTACTTCGGCGAAACCACACTGTGTAGACAAAAATCGCACTTAAATGAACACTTTTTTTCTCCCCGGTTATGGCTACGAGCGTTAGGGGAACTCCGTTACAAAAGTAGATCTGACTTCTTAACTAAAATGCGTATGTCAGTGTTTTAAAATTATAAATAAATTCCCGGGAAATAATTATGTATATGAAATAGTAGCTAAGAAACGTAAAATGTAAAATGTGGTTTAAAATGCATACTGAAAAAAAAAAAAAAAAAAAAAGGTACAAAAACAGAGTACTAGTAACCCATTTTAAAAGTTTATATTTAAAAAATTTTTAAAGCTCACTTTATTTTATCAAAGCGCCCCCTTCTTTTTTGCTCGCTTTTTCAAACTATTCCCCGTTTTACTAGGCAAGTTTTGAACCTAGCCGTTCCAGATAATACTGGTTTAGCAGTGTTTGAATATAACTTTTTAGGTAGAAAAACAAAAAAAAGACGATATTATTATGTAAGTGTTAATATTTCTCTTTTTTCAGGACTACCCATTTAAGGATATATTGACGGCGGATTCCATATTACAAGAATGGAAGCCGGACTTGATTAAAAAGTACTTGAAGTACTTGGAGCCAGAAAACATGAGGTATTTGCCGTTATACACTTTCTTTCTTTTGAAACACGCACGTTTGAGTAATAAATTCGCAGAAAAATCTATGTAAGACTTCTTCACGTTGTAATAATATCGCCAAACACGTATAAAAAAAAAACATTTTCAGAAAAATACTCAAAAAATACATCACTTTTCCTCACATACATCAGCTTGCTGCGGTCCGCCGAATAGTTCCTCTTAAAATACTGAAGACGGCTTTCAACTGCGGCCCCACAGGCGGATGAAAAAATGCCGTGTGACACTCTCAGTAAGCGCTGTCTCGTCTACGAATAATAACAAAAGCGGCCTTTAAAAAAAAAAAAAAAGTGTTCAAACACACTATATCGATTCGCTGTTACCGAATCGACCAGCTTTGTCTTTGAGGAAGGACGCGTTCTCAAGGCTTGCGAAATTTCAATTATCAACGAGAGAACACTAAAATTAATTCGCACGCGCGGTAGTAAGTGAAATAAGTTTGTATTCTTAGTAGAGTATTATGAATTGTGAGGTTAAGCTTTCCATAATGGTACTAAGCCTAACACTGATCTGAAGAAAAAGGCTTAGGGACAAGTTCCCTTCTCATGGGAGATGCGCCTTTACGTAGTAGGAGACTAATCCAATTCTATCGTAAAGATAAATCACGGCTATAATCGGACATTATTCAGTCATTCAGATGGTACATTCTTCACACCGTCAACAGTTTACGATATTTCAATGCGTCTATTTTTAAAGAAGTCGAATTTTTAAAAAGAAAATTTTGTCGTAGACCAAAATGCCGCCGGAACTAGAATAGAGAATTTGAAATGAACAAAAAAAAACAAAAAACGTATTATTGCACGTGTTTCACGATTACACAGAGCTTATCATCTTTTTTAGTCGAGCATAGTTCTACATTAATCGCGGCCACCCGAATAATCTGCGTAAACCATTATTATTTACGCGTGCGAACGCATTATTCAGCTACAATACCGCTATCTGATTAATGTCGCCAGAGTAATTTATAAATAATTAATATGTTAATTTCATAAAAGATGGCGCCACCTCTTAAAATTCATTGTTACGATGTATGTATAAATTTTACATGTAAACGTGGGCATGTTATCATGAAGAATGGTCAAATTTTTCATGCTTGGTTAATTAGTAAAAAAAAAAAAAAACAAACAAAAACTGCTTTATATCACAGCTATCACTTAAGCAGTGGTGTGCTGTCCCACGGGGGAGCCAAATGTCCAGCTCACTGCATAGCGAGAGAGACGGAAAAATTTGCTCGATAATTAATTTTCCGGGTGATGATAATTTTTCTTTGCCTTGGAAAGTGTAAAAGTGTGCTTTGCACTCGGCCGAAAACCAGGGAAAGCTAAGACTGCTTTGGTAATTTTAAGAGCTCTCTTTGGAAATACAAACTTTTTAAGGTCAGACGTTTAACGAAATGTAAGATTACCGCTGGAAAAAAAAAACAAAAACAAAATAGAGACAATAGAGCTCTTTACTTGGGCTGAGTGAGAAAAAACTGCGTATCTCTAAATTTAAGTGGTTTATGGTCACAAAGAAAAAAAAAAAAAAAAAAAAAAAAAAAAGAACCGGAACACATCACAAAAAATTTGGGCCCCCAGCCGACAGTTTAAACACACAATGTTTGCTACCGACTGCGGTATAAGTAAATGTAATATCCGCTACAGAATAATCAGTACACGTTTGTACCTTCAGTTTTTTTTTTTTCTTTTATTAAATGGGCTCGGTGTCGGCACTGACCCAACTACATGAGCTTAGATCACACCTACTCAGATTCTGAGGCGATCGAAGATAGAGAGTATAAAGGAAATAAGGAGGGGAATAACGGCTAAAGATGGGAAGGATAAAGGAAACATTGAAAGGGCTAGGAAAATCCAACGCCAAGAGTACGGCGTATCACGTTGCAGATAATAAATATTGTAAGAACTCTAACATCATCTCACGTTTCACTAGAATGGAACTCGTTTCGAATCACGCTGCCGCACACTGAAAGCTCAGAAATGTCCATAGTTGACGACCCAAATAAATGTGTGAATTAAGTTAATTCTTTGATGAGTAGAACCGGTAACCGGTTGTTATGGTCGATCATGTATCTGAAAAAATACCAGTAACACACATCGTTTCAAATAAATATTTCGAAATAATTCGTGTTTTTTAAACATTTTTACTTGACAGCATTGAATTAAACGATATGATTAAATATGCATTTCTAAATTTTATCTTCTTTAATAACACTGTGTTTTCTTTTAATTAAAAATGTTCGCTTACACTGAAAACGATCGTTCGATACTGAAGAGTTAACAGTACAAATGCTGAATTGGAAGTATGTGCTAAGGATTAATCTCTCTTCACTTTTCAATGTATTCTCTGTACCCCTCCCCATCAGCAGCGTAAGAAATTCAAAACTTAAATTTTTTCCATTAAAAACATTTAAATAAAATGAGTTTTGTACTATAATTAATGTGTAAACGTTAAATAATAATTTCGTTTATCTAATTTTTTTTTGTGAATAAAAAAATCAATAAATAAACAAAATTCTACGAGACATTCGATAATAATTTACCCCTAATACGTAATTTATTCGCATAAATCCGAACCTTTATCTCCCGGAATTGGCTCGCACTTTTTCTCAGCGCTTCATCGATAATTTTTAATTGTTGTCCAGTTCCTCCAGTTATATATATAATATATATATATGTTATTTTTTCGATGCTGTTTGGTAAGAATGACAAATATGCTAGTGTGAATGCTAGGTGACATATTGAACGTTTCCTTCTTGAATGGAAAATTTCGTCTAAACGCGAGCAATTAAAAATATATTACCAATTGTTTTAAATCCACTTTAATTCGGAATAAATAGCAATTTTATTTAACGGTTTCGATGGCAGTTTATATTTAATGGAATATCTGAATTAATCGGAAATGTTTAATAGATTTTTTTCCCCTTTTTGTTACATTACAAGAGGTTAATAGACGCGCGCTGTTTCTCCTTTTTCTTTTTTATTTTTAAAGAAGCCAGGGTTCTCATATGAGCGAGCAGCTGACAAAAATAAATGTTACACGACTAGCTAAATCATTTTTCAGTATTCGATATTTCATTGTAATTAAACATAAAACGATTGGGGGGGGGTCCCTATAGTTATTTTTCCGATATACATGTACCCCCGTTTTTGTAATAAAAATAATTTTAACTCTGACAAAAAATCTTGCTTTAAAAAATGTTAACATACATAATATAGAGTAACGTAGACGTCTAATTGCGACGCTTTTACAGCAAATATTACAGTAAATATTACAGTAAACTAGTAAAAATTTCGAATTCTTTAATGTACAACGCAGTGAGCAAACAAAGTCTAGAGCACAAACTCGACGATGCCATTTTTAGGAATTTCGAAATACGGAAATGCGTTACATGAAATAAGAAGAAAAACATCTCACGAGCGTAAATTTTTTCATCAACAGCGAGAATTAACTGTAGGTCGGATAAAAGTGAAAAATCGTGTTCAGGCCAGCGTTTTATTTAATTTCAAGTTTTCCAGTACGAATATTAAAGAAAGATCATCTTTTTTTTTTAATCGTTTATAACGCTAAAATGTATGAAAACGTGCCAAAACGTGCACCATAAAAGCGACATATTTATTATCCGAATGACACGATGTGTCAAAGCATTGAATATCAGATTTACTTAGAAATGAAGCGAAACAAGAAAAGACAAAAAAAAATCGCAGTACCATGGAAATCCTAGCATTACTTATAATAAATTAGAATTTATAAAAAGAATGTATTTTTATTTTAATACCGAACGTTCAAATTTATTTTCAATCTCGTTCTAGAATGTTTATCGTTTCCAAAGGCCTAGAAGAAAAGGTTAATTTGAAAGAAAGGTGGTTTGGCACCAAATACGGCATTGAAGAGATTAAAGAAGAAACAATACAGGTAATACTGAACATCGATAGTTACTATTCTTGGTTGAATTCTTCGCCTGGTCTAATTAATCCACTTTTATTATCCGCACTACAAGCGCGAGCTATCTTTTCACTGGTTTTCTATAAAGTGCTCATAATCTCGGATTCTGAAAGTGCTTTACAGCCTACCATCACACCTAACCTTCCTGCTCCCCCTTCCGATTATGTAATATTTCTCATACGTTCTCTCACTCATGATCGTTTTCTTCTTCACTCAACCATTATCGTTTTTTTATTTTTGTGGATTCCTAGCCATTTAAGCATTAAGTGTGATGAACTGCGGATATTCATTAACCCAATCTTCCATTTCTAGGGGCAAATTTTCGGCTCATAATATTGTTCTTTTTTTCTTAACCGACACATTCCAGACTACGACCTACTCTATTCTTCTTCATTTTCTAATCCTGTCTCCTTTTACCTCATATTTCGCCATCTCTTCCTTTTCATTCATAACTTCCTAGATACTCGCTCTCCCTCTTAATTCACAACCTCGGCTATTTGTCGCCTTCGTTTTAATCATAGTCTCCTTTCTACGCCATTTTCTTGGTTTTCGTCTACTTCTACTCCATTTTGTCCTTTTCATCCTCCTTCTAATTACTTTCTTTGTGCCTCAGATATCATGTTTTACTCGAATGTCCGTCCTTTCTTAATGTACAATCGTCCTTCTATTCTACTTTAACTTGGTATTATTCCGCCTCCCCTTATCGGTGCTCATTTTATATTCTCTCATTTCCTTCTATTTCTGTTATTCCTGCTCTTAAATTATTTTTGTCCTTTATCCTTCAACATTTCTTCTTTAAGTGCCGTACGCTACACCTATTCGTACACTTTTAGCTGTACCGATATAGGTTGTGTGTACCAGGCAATTGTTTATATACAGTACGAATGTGTACACAACACGCAAGACTACATTCGGAACAGATTAGTGTAATCGTTTGATTTACATCGACATATACAAATGCAGTCCTATTTATGTCTGCTGTGTACTGACCTAGCGCACAAATGAAGTTGTACGTGGTGGTTTTCCATTGCCTTCCACGTGACTATTAGCGAGTATTTTAATTTAATTCTTTGTAATAAGTTCTGTGGTCGCCCAGGATCGAACCCGTGACCTCCGTAACGGAAGTCAAGCGCTCTAGCAACTAGGCTATCGCGACGATTCTTAAACGTTTAAGGATATTTAATTTTCTCCTTCTTTCCCCCCTTCTTGGGCTAATGTCCTCTTTAACAAAGTCATAAAAAACAACAACAAAAAACTCTAGTTTCTCCATGCTTTCTTTTAACTTTTTTTACTTTTTGAAAGTTTTCTAACGATGATAGCCGTGGTTTACAGACACATATATACATATATATATATAATTTTTTCCCCGTCTAAAAACTTAAATTAAAACTCGGTAATGTAAAATGTTAACGATTACGGGGAGACTTGAATGCAAACGGTAACTGACATTTCCGACGTCATCGATGCATCGATAATTAAATCGTGAAATATATGTATACTCCCTATATTGCCTTGTTTTTCATAATGTTTTCTTCGATATCTTCACGACTTTTAGAATTTCCTCTTTCTCGAAGATTCCGTTACTTGTTTGAACAGCGGAATTTCAGCATAATGTCGATTATACAATTCTTTTATTAGCTCTAACTGTTCAATTTAAAAACAAAACCTATATATACACGTAGTATATACGTCTAGAGAACGTCTTCGAGATCAAAAAGGTAGATTGTATCTATAGCGAAAAAGAAAAAGAAATTATGTATACATAAAAAGAAGAAAAAAAAAAGACAAAGAGAACATCCTAAGCATATTAAATATTTTTATTGTATTTAGGGGCGTAGCTAGAAATTCCGGGAATTTCCGGTGATGTATTGTGTGACATTTTTGGATGATCTAAAAAAAAAAGGTTCTGTCAGTTTTAGTTATATCTAATTAATTCAGCCAAAATTTTCAAAAATCGACTTTTTTTTTCTTCTTTTAACCGGAGTTGAAATTTTAGAAATTTACTTTCCCTTAATTTTTTTTTTGGTTTTATTCGACTCGCTTTTATAAGTAATAAAAATTCAGTCAAACACGCGCACACAAAATTATAAGCGTGCTATTTTCGAGGGGCCAAAAACAAACCGATGTTGCGTTTGTATATTTTACAGTTTTTTTATATTATTAAAAAAAAAACAAAACATAATACGATGTGTTTTCTACGTGATTAATTAAATCGAATCTATACTTGCGTACAGAAATGGAAAAAGCCGACTCTGAACAGCGCCTTAGGGCTGCCGATGAAGAACAAATTTGTTCCGGAAAACCTGAAGTTGTTACCGGTTTCGAATGACGTACGTATCATCCGTTTTATGTTCATTTATTTATTCCGTAAGTTGGTGCCTTAATTTAAGCTCCACACAGTCCGCTAGCGAATTTAAAACAACTATGCTTCCGGTACCAAATAGAAATATATCATCCGCTCGACCTAAACAAATTTAATCGGTTAACTTGCATTAATTTTATTTGCTTTTAGACATTGCTCATATTAGGTTTGTCGCGACCTTTAAATGATATATAAAATTTTTAATAACAATATTAAAATGTTACATACGAATGTACAAAAAAAAAAAAAAAGTAAATTACTTGTAATCATTGTTTATATTTTTTTGTTCATTTCGTTTAGGTCACAAAATATCCGAAAATTATTTATAACTCAAGTATTTCCAGAATTTGGTTTAAACAAGATAACGAATATTTGTTACCTAAAAATGTAATAACAATGGAAATATTAAGGTAAGTAATAAAAATAAAAAAAAAAAAAAATGTAAATATAAAAAGTTAATGTAGAAGTGAAAACGTCCGACTTTTTCCGCTATACAAGTTTTTGTACATTCTTTTTTTTTTAATTGGTAAAAAAGTTTTTTTTTAATTTCTTCATTTGATTTATAGCCCGCTGGCCTACACATCGCCGAAACATAGTTGTTTAATAGACCTCTTTACGCATTTGTTCCGCGATTCTTTAAATGAAGCCGTTTATCCAGCTTCTCTCGCGGGATTACACTGGTCGATTGCGTCGCTTAAATACAGTATAGTGGTAAGCAAAATTCGTACATTATTTTTTCGAACGTCGCCAATAATTATTTTTCACCGAAATTTTATACATTATTTTTTATGATTACAGCTTACCGTATCAGGCTACAGCGAAAAACTACCGCTTTTGTTGAAAATGATATTTGACAATCTTAAATCTTTCGAAGTTGCTAATGAACGATTTATGATTTCAAAAGACAATGTAAGTTTTAAAACAGTTTATCTCAGTTTTTAAAATTAATATCAATAAAATTTTGTTTGTATCTGTGACTAAAAGTGTTTACACTAGTAAGAGAACTTCGAATTTAAATAGAAGGAATACACTTTTTTTCCTGCTCAATTAAATATATATATATATATAAAACTTGGCCATTCGTGCCTCGGAAACGGGTTTGATCCCACCGGAGATACCCTCTAACGACAAGTTACATCTCTTCTATACTTTTTATAGAATGAGGGAAATCGACAACGTCATTCTTTCCTACTTCGACACAGAAGAAATAAAATAAAATAAAGACATCTTTTGTTCGGCTACATTTATTTTTTACAAGGAAAAACGTTTTAGGGGAAAAAATGTGATAGAAGTCGGGCTAAGACTTTGTCATTAATACTTCAATGTGAAATGTTAATGTTTTAATTCTCTTATTTTATACGCCATTTTCCTCAGACATATCTAGACGATATTATTGTCGGACACTGAGACAAGTTTGCGATATGTTTTGTATATACGAAGTCTGCTTCTGTTTATATAGCTCAGAGTCCCTTTCGGGTGAGCTTCGCCTTCAAAGTACTCGCCCTTTGAGAGTCTGAAAGTCCCGCTTTCAGCGTTTCTCCCATTTTCGGAAGCACTTTACTGGGCCGCATTTTTCAAGCCCCATCATTAGTTCATTTGTCGTATTTTGTTTTACCTCCTCCTCCGCGTCGTCAAATCTTTTTCCTTTCAACGGAATTTTCAGCTTAGAGAAAAGCGGCAAGTCACACGGATCTGAACTGTACCGTGTCTGCTTAACACCTGTACCATGTCGTATTTAGTTAATCTTGAACACAAGGTGCTACGACGAATGAACCGACACGTTGTCACGATGGAGCATCCAATCACCGTTTTTAACTCCGATCGTTTTCTTCTCACAGCGTCTCGTAATGGTTTCAAAACTGCAACATGACATTCCTTATTGACAGTTTGACTACGTTTCAGAGCATATTCATGATCGACAACCCCTTGCAGTCGAAAAAAAAAACAGTTAAACTTTCACAGTGCCCCTGCTTTGCTGTGTTTCCTTCACTCTCGGTGAGTTGCGATGATTCCGCGCGGAGAGGATTTCCAGATCGTATTAGCCAAGATTCATCACCGATTACATTCGGTAAATCGGGATCGTTTTTCGCGGTAATTATCCCGCGCAGCTTCCACGCGAAGGTTTTTCTCTGTTCTTGGTGAGCAATCGTGGCTCGAACTTCATAAATCTTCGGTTAAAATTTTCGAAAACGGTAACAATTATTGTTACGGGTAAAATTGTATGCTGACTCGCAAATACGAGGCGATTTTTTTTCTTTTTTTTTTTTTTTAATTTCAAAAATAAGTTGTGAGTCTTAAAGTATGCCCGTTGTGTGACTGTTCGACGCTCTTGTTAACCTCTTTATACAAACTACAAAATTACAATTATTCTCGCTTATCCTATACATCATAATCTTAGTCAACTATTATTATATAAACTATAACATAATACACACATACAAATACGTACACACACCGTAAATACACTCGTCTCCATACCGATACATGATATTCTCAAATACAAAGAAAAATAAGAAAATAAAGACAAGAAGAAAGAAGAAAAAAAAATAAGAAAGGACGAAAACAAATAAATAGAGAACAATAAAAGAAATTTTTATAAAATAGGATGATTCGAAACGGATCTTGGCTCTTTACACCATTCTTTCAGCCGCATACTTCCTTTTTCCACGCACCAAGTTTTTTCCCCTTTAATATATGATTGGGCATTGTACTTATTTATTTGATTAGAACTGAATCATCGCTATTATCAATTCGTAGATTCACGCCTCCCCCCAAGGGATAGACGTATATAATATATGTGTATATTATTTTGGTTTCTGGTTACGCGAATTTTTCGCCTGCATGGTAATTTTATATTATTGACATTAAATTCTAGTAATCTATAATAGAATACACATCTTAGGAACACATTTCCTTGCTTTCTTTCCACACATAATTGATCCAGAATTTTGTTTTGCTTCCACCAATAGGGGAGTTTTCAAACATCTTTTCTGCATTTTGCTTATTTTATTTATTTCCGTTTTCGGAGCCTTACATAATATATATTTGAATTCCCGTATAGAATATTCTAGATATTATTATTGAATTACAGTATATATACGTAATGATATTCTACAAACCTGTTTTATTTTATATAAAGCTGGAATTGACTGTCTCTTATTTACGAATTTTGAACGTGTTTTTTCCAGTTCAAAGATTTATCGATATATATATATATATATATATATATATATATATATATATATATATGTATATATATATATATATATCGATATTTAAAATTTTCTACGTTCTCAAGCGGTGGACAATAACACAAATAAATATTGTTATTTGTATAAAGTTCATATATATATGCAATCATTATTAATTATGGAGGGTAATTCGCGGATCGTCTATCATATGTTTAGCACTGTTCCCCGAATGTGCAATAATTTAGATTTATTTATATTTATACATAAACTCCTTACATCATGTATGCCCATTTACTAAAATTATCTATATCCTCTTGTAATAATCTTTGCGCCATCTCTAAATTCTGATAATGAAGAACGCTAATGAACGGATTTCGAAATGATTTTTTTTCGTGAAATTTTATGTAAATTTACTTACGCAGGTAATAAGGGAATTGAAAAACCATCGAGCAGATCAACCGACCACGCACGCTACAATTTTTATGAGCAACATACTTTCGGAGAAATCATGGACTAAAAACGAAATTTTGGAGGCTTGTCTTCGTAAGTATATTATGTATTACACTCTAGCTAATCAGATGTTAACATTTAAAATGCATACATATCGGTTCGGTAATTTCGCTCAGTTCTCACTTTTTCCAATTTACGTAAAGTATACGTAAAACGTGTGAAGATCTTGTAACTTCGTATCATTTCAATTACACGATATTATTCAATTTTTCAGACACCTTTTTGCCCATGCACGGAGCGCACTTGCCACTCATCGACTGAACAAATAAGCCGTACACCAGATCAAATGAGCTAAATACGAGCAATACTCACTCTATTACAGCCTTTTCAATTACGTTCCTCTCGAAATTTCGATTTTATACCGAACGGTCAATCTTTCGGCGTTCACATGTTAATCTATTTCTCGTGTCACCATATCACACCATCATTTCCATTAGTTTTACCTCCATCGTTTTCATATTCCACTATTCAACTGCTTGTTCTTCACCACGGACACCCGGTGCTCTTTGTACATTACGCCCCGAGTCGTTTTATGAAAACGCTCAAAAGTTAGTTGTGATGACGTCGAAAATGAATGTATGATACTTTCAGTTTAGATAATAATCGCTCTATGATATAAAGGCGCCGATGATCAGCGGATCTGATCGATTACCGGCGAAAATCTCTTATTATTATGAGGTGCAGATGTGTGTGTGTGTGTGTGTGTGTGTGGTGCGGTATGATACGGCGCAAACGACGAACACTACTATCGACAGAACAACGCACAGGCAACACAAATAAAATCAGGAACGACGATCCTACATGCAAGCGAGACGTTTTGCCCCCATCACTGAGTGTGATGTCGTGCCGCGATTTAGGCTTAACTCACACACACGGACGGACCACTCTTTTCGATCACTTTTTTGTGGTTCTGCTACTGTGGTTGAAAAGTGTGGTCCGTGTGAGTTACACCTGACGACGCTAAATACACACGGACAACTTTTCGATCATAATTTTGTGGTTATGCTCATACTGTGGTCGTAACCGGCTAACACTTTTGAACCATAACTTTGTGGACGTTTGAAGAGCGACACGTTGCGATGGCCGTTAAAACTGACGACAGAAAATTGTCCCCGTCTGAGTGGTATTGTGTTTTTTTTTTTTGCCATCATTTCTTCATTAAAATAGTATTACCCACACGACCGACCACTATTTTGTGGTTCTACTGTGGTGGTCGAAAAATGGTCCGTGTGAGTTAAGCCTTAGAAGTAAAGTTTTGATAACGTAGTTTGTATAACAAAAAATACGCGGTGGTCCCTACTCTGATCGATCATCTCGATATAGAGGTGTTATCTAAAGTACACGTATCCATAAGAAATCGATTTTATTTACATCAGGAAAAGAAGAAAGACGGTGTGTGACGCCGAATTCTACTGGCGTCCGTAAAAAAAAAAAAAAAAAAAAAAAAAAACAGAAAAAAAAAGTGAGAAGTGGTATCTAGACACCCGTTAGGAACAAAATTCCTTTCACTTTTTGGTAGATATACAAGTATAAAATCATTATCATAATGTATACTTTAAAAAAATGACACACAATATATAAATCCCGTATAAATTAAAACAAAAGCAATAAATAAATCAGTCTGATACTCGTTGAAGTGTGCTAACGTCGCACAAAAAAACCCGCGCTAATTTTCAAATTCAATAAAATGTACACGTGTTTAGAATTGAGCTTACACAGCTGACCAATGCTTGCTGCTCGAATCTCGATACCCATTCGCACGCACACACACACACTCGTATATAATAGAAAGCGACCGATTTTCGTTATCTCTCCCCTTTTCCGCCAGTTTACTCCTACCGACAAGCCGCGTGTAAAAGAACTTCGTTCCAAAAAAAAAAAAAAAAAAAAAAAAAAAGGTTCTTCACACAATATTATCTCTTTGAACAGGAAAATAACGAAAATCACAATCCAGGCGTTGCGAATCAGGGATTCCAAGTAGAGCCGAAAAAATTCGCAACAACGTTCGCACATGTTAATCCATTGCCACACGATCATTTCCATTATTCTCACCTCCATCGTTTTCACCTTTTGCTTTGCTCCACTACTTGTAATTTATGACGGGGACCGGTCGCAGCTTATGCTCAGTCATTTTTGATAAAAACATTCTGACTAATGAATCGCAGTTTCGTAATTCTTAGCACGACGAAATTCTGACTGAACATTGCTCATTTTTGGAGTATAAATGAATAAATGAACTCTCTCCAGCTCTCGAAATTTTTTTCTCTTTACAAATGCGGATTTTCGTCAAATAACACACACTTTCCTCCTAACTTTTTTAAGTCGCACTGTATACAAATTTCATTCCTACTACCACTGGACGGCGCACACTTTCGCGGAGATAGAATCGTTGGTTATGCGTTTTATATTCCTGATATAAAAAGTTCACACTACCACCGGGGAAGCATTTACTGTTTTCTTTTTTTTTTTGTGGAGCTTCTGGCTATAGATAAGGCCACAATGCCTATGACATGGAATGTTCTCCATTAATAACAGGTTAGTTTATCTTATTAGCGCTAAAGTAGAGTTTATAGTACCAATGATTTCTATCGAGAGAGGTAAAGACCATAGAACCAGGGTTTTCTAATTACGTTTTACATTTGCCAATTTAGTACTACAATTAATTAGTTTAATGTTTTCCGCATGTGCGTGTATGTATTTGTCTATTTATTGTAACGATATTATTTAAATTCGAATTAATTTAAATTTGAATTAAATTAAATTCGAATTAAATTATTACAATAATATAACTAGTGTTTTTCCGGAAGACTATTATTATGTATTTCTTTTTTGTTGCTTCTCAAATTTTAGCTGTCAACAAAACACACGTAAAAGCATTTGTAACGAGCTTCTTTTCTGAAGTTTTTATTCAAGCCCTCATCCACGGCAACTGCGACAAGCAAGTAAGTAGCGAACAAAAAATGTCTAATTCGAACATGTTATCATAAGAATACATATATTTATACCTATCTTCAAAAAAAAAAAATAATAATCTCCATTCACGATATCAGCACCATTTCCAGACAATGTAACATGACATATTTTTCACTGATACAACTATTACATAAATAGCGCATATATATATAGTTATATTCTCCGTATTTTTAATAACTTCTGCATTGGCCCCATTATTATTAAATCATTAGCTCTATACAGGGCCGTATCGGAAGGGGGGGGGGGGGTCCAGGTTTGGCCCCCCTCCGAAATTTCTGCGAAATAATAACTAATTGAATTAAATGAACCGAAATTCGGAATAAATTTATTTCTTTTCAATTTTTGACAAAAGAAAAGAAAATTAAAATTTTTTAGAATTCCATGGAAGCGACTATTTTTTATTTATTTTTATTGTAGTGTTCAAATATTGCATATACAATAACTGACTAAAAGGCTCTTTAGTGTACCATTTATAAATAAATATATTTCATGGTAACACACATATATATATATATATATATATGTATATATACATCTGTATAATTATAAAAATCTTTTCATAATCACCCCCCGAAATTTTAGTCTAGATACGGCCCTGGCTTTGTACGTGTTGAACACTAACACGGGGAAAATCCAAGTTTAAATACGAGAATTCGTAATTTGTACGAAAATTAAATTTAATCACAATTTCATGCCGTTAATTTTGTTATAAACTTTTATAATTAGCGCGAGCTAATCATAATAAAATGAGTAAACCAAAATAGTTCTATGTGAAAATAAAATTCTAATTTAACTGTAGAATATTGAAGCAAGAACAGGTCCACTCCAGCGTTGCAATGCATGCTTAAAATTATATAATGTATGGGTAATGGATAAAATTTCATTTTAAACATGTTGCCACTCAAGTGAAAAAAGCAACATTTTGTTTCACAATCTATACTCGATATTTTTGAATTTTCTGGTAGTACTTCTTTTTTTTTTTTTTAAAAAATTTATGGACAATGCTGTTTTCTTTGATTATTCGACAAATATAATAATCAAGGTTAAAATAAATAATTTTTCATTATTTTCTGCCTCTAGAGAGAGAGAGAGAGAGAGAGAGAGAAAGAGAAAGGGGTCTTTGTGGAAACATAACAGATTTGCTGTTAGTCGTAAAGGTACATTTAAGCAATTTCAATATTTCGGGAAATCGTATATTTCTCTTTAAAACCCTTCATTATTTTGAGGTTTTCAGGGATACCGGTATAAAAAGATCCAGAAGTTACACGTAAGATTGAAATTAAACGAAGCAATAGGGATATAGATAAGAAATCATTCGGAGTAGGGAAGTTTGCATAGAATAAAGTGGAGTGAAAATGAGAACGTTCTAAACGAAGAGAGGAATGCCCGAATAACAAGTCGGATATTAGGAGGAAAAAAGAAGAGAAATCAAAGTAAAATTTAGAACGAGAAGGACGTAAACTATTGATTCGAGCATAAGCAACAAATAGAAGGTATCATAAAAATCTATTAACAGAAAGAATAAAGGGAAACCAATGATCGATCGAAAAGGGGGTTAGTTGAATAGAAAAACAATGAGAAAAAGAATGAATTCGGGAATGTGAGAACGGAAAGGAATATATATATATATATATATATATATATATTCGCGATGGCCTAGTAGCTAGAATGCTTGGCTTCCGTTTCGGCAATCTCGAGTTCAATCCCGGGCGATGACGGAATATGCGCGCCTGTTAGTATACAGCAGTATAGACACGTTTTGATCTGAATTTATAGTGCGATAACAAGCGACTACAGTCAGTTCCAAGTGTAGTCGTGCGTGTTAGCGTCACATAAAAATATTCAGTCGACGAACAATCGCATCAACGTGAGTAGGCCAGTCGTCTCGTCTCGCTAATACTTCCGTTTCACGTTGGTTGGCTGCACAGAAGTTAGGTGCACTCCAGCTTACGTACTTCTCAATTGTGCCACTACCTATGTTCTAATTTTCTTATGATTAGAAGATAACCTCTTACTCGTAATCGAGGGAAAATAGTAGAGATATACACGTTTTTTTTTATATATATATATATATATAAAAACAGGGCCATTTTGGTCTAGCAAGGGGCTGCGCTCCTCGACACCTCTTGCTTACATTTCTGTTTCTTTCTGTATAAAATGATCAAAATTTACAACGTAATTCTAAATCGGTTCATATGAATATAATAACATAACCACAAAATCCTATAAAATATATCAAACGTTACATAAAATTGGGACATTTTTTCAAATGGAGGGTAGTCTAAGAATTACGTTGTAATTAATATATATATATATATATATATATATATATATATATATATATATATATATATATATATATATGTATATATTTATAAGAACATTTTTGATAATTCGGAATTATTAAAATATGGTTTTAGTGCGCCAATAATGTAATTGGAATTATAGAATCTCATTTTCGACACGTTCGTCCGGTATTGTCACAACAGTTGATTCCGAGTAGAGAAATAATCTTAAATGATGGTAAGCAATTGTTATTACAATTTATTATTTATTATTAGTATTTTAATAAATTTTCGCTCACTTTTAAACTATGAATTATTGACGAACGCTATTGTACCGACCGCTTCCACTCGCATTATTTTCCTTCTAGGAGGCATGTCAACAAAGAAGGACCATCATCACCTAGAAGCAATTTGGAAGGAAAAGAGTCAGTCAGTTATATAGAGATCGATCCTGTCAAAGATTGATAGTATTCTCGGCATATAGAGATGAGTATTCAAAAAATAAATAGTCGGAATCGCATAAGGCTTTATCTATCACTTTGATGAAGAGAACAATTTAAAGAAGGCGTTAAGCAAAGACGAAAACGAGAAGAAGACAAACGAGAATGAATGATTGGAAACCACAAGCGAATAATAGAGGTGACAGCAAAGCGACGCAGTAGCGAAAGTTGCGATAAGTTGGAAGACTACAGATATCTGGACTCTCGATAGATATTTAAGTTTATTTTCTAGCTTCATACGAACGAACAAACTAGATGAACGGACAATTAGAAACGAAAGAGTGCTCTAGAGAATGATAAGAACGTGACCAATGTCTGGAATGGAATTTTTTATATGAGGATAGCAGATTAGAGGCGCCGGAATTTTAATAAACAACGTACAAGAAGATGCAGTAAGTAATTCGAAGAACCGTGGCCAGGAATCCAAAAAACATCAAGTAGTCAGTCTTGCGTTCGAAACGGAAATTACTCTGTTGTTCCACTTAAATCTACCATGATGTTAATTTTACAGAAATGAAAGACTAATTTCTATTTTTTTCCCTTCTCTGCAATTGATGTGAAAATAATTTTCGAGGAAAATGTTAGAAAACATTAACAATTCAAAAGGAAATTCTTCTGTTTCCTTACCTGTGCGTCCCCCCGTCTACAATTTTTTTAACGACAAAAAAAACATCTGTGTCGTTTATTGTATTGCCATTTACGAGGCCAAAAACCACACGTGTGTAAAGTTTAGATTTAAAGCGAAAGTTCAATAATAATGTATGATTTTAAAAATTCTGAAGAATAACACTATCTTACATTTGTAAAACGGAACTCATTTCCCGCGATAAAATATATGCGTATACGTAAATAAATTTATAGGTAAAAAAATTAATTACAAAAACAATAATAATAATAATAATAATAATAAAACGATCAACTAAAAAAAGGACAATATATTATGTACAACTTTAGTGCGCTAATTTCAAGCTTGAATAAACATTCGAAAGAAAATTTACATATAATAATATGTGTCCTCCTAATAATGAAAATAATGAAGTTAGTCGAAATATTTTGGCGCACCGTTTTATAAGTTGCAAAACTTCGAGCAGACTCGGCAACTTACGTATGATATTTTCATTATTTGTCATTTTTATTCTACTGTTTATTGAATATTTTTTCACCTGTCGGATTTTTAAGAATCTTTCTCTACCATTACGCTATAGCCATTACTTTAACGAATTATGTGTTTATAAATATTTATCTGGGTACTGTGCATTATAATAATGCATGTTTTTGAAGAAAAAGCTCGAGCTTTTGACTAATTAATTCTGATCATAAATATGATTGGCACACTGCGGTATCTAACGAGAGTATGTTGTTTACCGTCGATGTACCGTACAAAATGCTTAATTTTCGTAAGTAAAATTAAAAACGGTTCCGCGCAAACAGAATGCTAACCTGTGTACATTTTACAATAAATTTCCTTAGCCGTCTAGGTGCATAATAACTATCGTGTTTTATTTTTTATCGATTTTCCGTTTTTTTTAGGAACGGCGTTCTCCTTCAGTTCGAAGCACACATCTCACGATAGTTCAGCCGTTTATGTATACTACCAAACTGGGGTCGAGTCGACTAGGAATAACGCTGTGAATAACTTATTTTCTCAGATCGTCTCCGAGCCATGTTTTAATGTACTTCGAACGCAGGTAAACATCATGTTTATAATTGCTTAGATTACGAGAAAAAAATAAAAATAACACTCCTTAGGAAAACTATAAATAAGAAGGTTATTATTAAAAGTTTAATTACCAATTTCACACTTTTAACAAATTGAAGCTGCAAAAAGAAAAATAATTTACAATTAAATGTTTTATTAATTTACTTCGAACCATCAACTACTGTACACTGGTGTTTGAAAACAAACCGGTTTAATTATTATTCCAAAGTCTGTTTGATCATCGTATTAGTCGACGTTTGTAAAACTGAACGAATTTCCTATTTCCCACATTCGCGGCGATGTTAAAAGTTGACCTTTCGATGTGAAAATTTTAAAATTCATTAAAACAAATACGCGGAGTAATTTTTCAAATTTTTCTTTGCTCACAAATTTTTTTAAAAACACTACAAAATTTTATCCATCGAGAGTTTTACTGTCTACGTCAGCTTTTATCATTTCAGTTATCGAAATGACAGAATTAGGACAGGAAGTAAAGGGGTTTATCACATTCACTTAGTGAAAAACGAAAACACTAGGAAATCACGAATGAGTGAATTGGGCATAAAATCAGTAAATAGCAATAATCGATGTTCAGATATAGTTCGGAAAAATAATCGATATTCAAATATAGTTCAGAAAAATAATCGATGTTCCAAAAAGAACTTCAGGAATAGTTTTGAAATGCGGGTATGGCCGCGTAGCACGCCTTTTGAACGGCCTACGAACGCGCCACTTCACGGGGAAACTCGGAATGATGGAAAGTATACGCAGCAATACGATCCGACAAAAGCAAATCGAAATATTTTAAAGACATTTGACAAGTACGCGCTGTGTTTAAATTCAAAAGTCATTTTTGAAATTATTAATCAAATAATTTACCGGCCCTGTAATATCGGGATGTTAGTATTTTAACGTGGGATAGCGATTGCCACCTTCAACTTGCCGCTCGCATACATTTCGGAAGTTTCCTAATTTCTGTAGGAACAAAATTATTCTCGTTTATTATTTTACGAAGTTTTATATATATACATATACATATATATATATATATTTATATATATATATATATGTATATATATTTATATACATATATATATATATATATATATATATATAGCGGCGTTAAACCGGCAGTTTGTATTAATTCTGTGAGTTTTCATCGTCACACTTTAATTTAATATATATCTTCAATAAAAGAGGTCAAATAATTCCAATCCGTTATTCAATTATGCAACGCCTCTGTATACTATATCAGGTTACCGGTCACCAGAGGTAACCAGTTCTGTGATAAAATATATATATTTCTTTTAAATGCAGTTAATTTATACTTTTTATTACTTTTATCTCTGTCTTTAATATTTTACTCGGTCTGCCGGAAATTACTTTGCACACTCACACAAGCAATAATCCAACACTTCGTACACAAAAATTTTTCTATATTTTACAACACCGAGACACTAAACGATTGGGAGATGCAGCTGCATATATAAAAAAAATTAACACAAATCAATCCAACTCATTAAAATACATATACCATACACATATACTTAATCAATCGCAGAACTCACAAAATTTTAAACAACAACAATGAAATAATATAAAATATGAATATATAAATCTGGCCTGTATTTTCCTTGACTGCGATCTATCCGTCTGGTTGACTAGTGACTGCGAAGGCTGGGCTTCTTAGCTCCTCCAGTAGCTACCGTATAGGCACTGATGACTTTCGAGCGCTTTCGTCCACCCTCGGTCTTCGAAGTTTTTGATCTCCGGCTACACAATTTCGAAGCTGTTCCTTATTCTTTTTTTTTTTTTTTTATTTTCTTCGATTATTGCGCCTCCTTCTTAAAGCAATATGCTTTTGTAGTGACTAGAATGATGTCTTTCGATATAACGCGATTATAACTATATAAAATAACTAAAACAACTGACTAGAAAATGCAGGTACGTACGAGGACACGTTTTCGCGTAAAGCGGATTCACACAGCCGCTAGCATAATTAAAGTAATTTCCGTGCGCCGAGATCGAACAGATTCCGCTCTATTCATCCGTCTCTTATCATCTTACACAGTCATTTTTGCGAAATTCCCTTTTCATTTTAGATACGCCGTCAGATGATCAGCTGTATGCTTATGAATAACCTATATTGATGGAATTTCTATTTTATATATATATATTTCAGAAATATTCTCTCTTGCGTATTTTAAATTATTCCATCATATTTGTATTTAAATAATTCCAATTTTCTCGCCTACCCCATCTATATCGTATCACGATAACTAATAGGATTAATATCTAGAGTAGCTAATAAATCGGCCGGTATGTGATCGGATGAGAGATCGTTTTTATTTGAAAAGGAAATTTTCAAATAATTAACAGGTATAGTAAAAGTTATATAACACAAAAACAAATATAACAAACAAATTTAAGAATGAAATGATTGTTTACTTAGAAGAAACGTTTTCGGATACAACCCATCATCAGCTAGAAACACAACATATGTGGTCAGAAACAAATTCTAATCTGATTTAGAATTTGTCTCTGACCACATCGGAAAACGTTTCTGAGTAAGCGCGATCATTTTATTCTCAAAATTTGTTTGTTATATTTCTATTTGTTATAACTTACTTTATTACCTGTAATTAACAAACAGAATGTTAAAAGGATTCTTTATTAAACTAGCAGGTGGTACATTAAAATCAAAAAACCCGATCCGATCGAATTTGTTGTTTAATTTAAATCCACGTTAAATTATACACGCTGATTATTTTTTGCAATTTCCTATGACACTTTATCAGAGAGGCTTCGATTTAAAATTGATCTGAAATTAGTCGTTCCCCGATAAGAACTGCTTCCCTTATAATACAGTCATGAAAACGGAGAAGGACATGATTTAAACTATCAGAGACGAGCTATTTTAAAAAGTTGTCGCAACGGTCATGATTCCATAACCTGTCTAGACAATTACTGTTCGACACGAAATTTTTAACGGAACAACGTTCATTCTAGATCTGCTGACAGTAGCAGTATGCCAATTTCGCGATTAAAAGAATTATTTTGTACATTTGCTGCAGCAAATCCGTTGGCATCCTTTAAAACTTTCTACCTACGCCGGTTTGTTTTCAGAACGTACTATCTACATACACTACTATAAGGAAAATGTTCATTTTTTGTGCAACACGAAATACCGCGGATTGCATTTCATTCGCGCCATTTATGTAAATTCTAAATGTTCTTTCTACGTCTGTTTTCTATCGAACTTAAAACCTTCTCACTGGTTCTTTGCATCCGGACGAATAAATAACGTCAATTAACTTTGTTCGAAATAACACTCCACTATATAACGAGCATCATTTACAATGTGTTTCCGTAAATTTCAGGAGCAGCTGGGTTACGTTGTTCATAGTGGCGTTAGACGACATAATGGAATTCAGGGATTTGGAATAATCGTACAGTCGGATCGGCATCCGCTGTATGTTGAAAGCCGAATAGAAGCGTTCGTTGAGAGTTTAAAAGTAATTTCATAAATTCCGTTTTAAGTATACTTTAATCGGATGTGTTTAACAGTTAGGAGGGATGTTTACAAAAAAAAAAAAAAAAAGCACTTTGCCCCTCTCCTCCTCGGCGACACATTATTAGATATGGCGTAGAAACAAAACACAAAGCTAATAAATATTTTTAAAGTGTCCAAACGAAGACATCCATTCGTCGATTTCAGCAGTTAAAACTGTCATACGAATTTTTACAGATTCATACGAATGCGCAAATAAATTCACACAAATTCATAGGGAAACAATTCAAATTCGAACTTATCATACATACATACACCCTGTCAAGAAAGTATCGGGAATTGTCAATTTAAATCTCCCGGGTAATAGCTAGGCAGATAATTTTTTTTTTCCAGGTTGGTACAACTGTTTTGTATTATGATGCCTATTTTTAACGCGATCTGTCAACCAGTGTGTTTACAGCAGCTGTTAAAATCAGTCGACCTTGAAGTGTTTTGTCGAAGTTTTACAATGAGTGAAAATATTGAACAACGTACTTGTGTTAAATTCTGTGTTTCGAACGAAATTTCTTGTGCCGATACAGTGAAAATGTTACAGAAGGCTTTTGGTGAATCTGCTTTATCAAAAACGCGGGTTTACGAGTGGTACAGAGCGTTCAAGGATGGTCGGGAGACGGTCGAAGACATGCCTCGCTCTGGACGGCCTTCAACGAGTGTGACCGATGATAACGTCGATAAAATCAAGGAAATCGTTGCTGAAAATTGTCATGTGAGCTTGAGAGAGATGGCTCATGGATTGGGCATGTCACACGAGAGCGTACGTACGATTGTGCACGAAAAATTGGGTATGCAACGCGTTGCGGCTCGGCTTGTTCCGAAAGACCTGAATTTCTTTCAAAAAAAGTACCGAGAACAGGTAGCTGCAGACATGCTGGATCGAGCCAATTTGGATTCTACCTTCTTGGAAAAGATAATTACTGGTGACGAGACATGGGTGTACGAGTACGACACGCTTACGAACCAGCAATCGTCCGAATGGCGGCCAATTGGCGTGCCAAAGCCGAAAAAACCTCGCCAAAGCCGATCGAAAGTGAAGATCATGTTGATTGTTTTCTTCGATATTCGAGGCGTGGTACACTATGAATATGTGCCAGCCGGACAGACAGTCACCAAAGAGTTTTACTTAAGTGTTTTGAGACGTTTGAGAGAGGCTATCCGTCGTAAACGTAACGATTTGTGGGTCGACAATTCTTGGATTCTCCATCACGATAATGCGCCGTCTCACAAAGCCATAATTGTGAATGAGTTTTTGGCCAAACACTCGGTAAATATCATCGAACAACCGCCGTATTCACCAGATTTAGCACCCTGCGACTTCTTCCTATTCTCAAAACTCAAATTTCCGCTACGGGGAATGCGCTTCGAATCGATTGATGACATCAAGACGAATGCGACGCGAGAGCTAAAGGCCATCCCGGAAACCGCCTATCAGAAGTGCTTTGCCGAGTGGAAAAAGCGTTGGCATATGTGCATCGCTTCGAATGGATGTTATTTTGAAGGTGACAAAATAAATTTGGATGAAAATTAAAAATTGTTCGTTTTATTTAACAATTCCCGATACTTTCTTGACAGGGTGTATATATATATATATATATATACACGTTGCAGTAAATTTTTTAAAAAACGAAATTTTTTTCAGTGAAGCGGTGAATAATCAAAAAAAATAAATAAACAAGAATATTCCGGAAGAAAATTGTAAACGCATGTAAATGACGGTTCAAGTATGTTTCTACAAAAATAACAAATGTAAATATAACATAAAAAAAAATAATAAATTTTTTACCATATAATATGCAACTTTTAACCGAAATGAGCGAAACTTTAGATACTTTATTTTTTCTTATCATCCCTTTCAAGAAAAAACAACTTAGTAGTGGCACAGTTTCAAATTTTATTTCTCGTCATCTCCTACGAAAAAAAAAAAAAAAAAAAAAAAAAGAAAGAAAAAAATATTAAACAAACCTGCTACCGGAAAAAAAAAAAGTAGTCAATTATAATAAAACATTTATTAAATGAAAATATACTTTTTTCATTCAAAACTTTAATACGGCAAATAATAAAACGAGTTTAAAAAAATTGTTAAAGATTCCCCAAAAAAATCCTACCGCAAAAACAAAAAAAAAAAGCATTTACACGTTCCCTGTCCCAAGAAAAGACCTCGTTTCTGCGTCGAAAGCGTTTAAACCATCCTCGCTACTTGTTCATTTTATTTTTAGTTATTTTTTAATTTTGAAAATAAGCGTTCTGTTGTTTAGGCTGCCACGCAAACGGATAAAAACATTATAATATACGGAAGTATCACTTTCAGTTTGAAAACATTTTAAAATTCGACAATCCCACCCGCAATAAAAAAAAAAAAAAAATCTTACTCGTTATTTTCAACTTTCTTCTTTCTCTTTTACCCCTGTTAGTTGACGGCGAAAAATTAACTCCTGTTAGATTTAAATGAGTTTTCGTTAAAAAAAAAAAGGATTAAAACACTCTCAAAGCTAATTCAAAATTTTTTATAGAGTAAGGATTTTTAATAGAACGGATTTCCCGCCATAATTTAAAAAACAAAAAAAGTACAAAATTGTTGTTTTTTTTGTTTTTTTTTTATTATATCTTCAGCAGGATAACCTGAAAGTGTTGTAATACCACACGACGTCAATAGGTGAGGTAAATTAACAAGAATAAATTAACGTTTGTCAAAATAATTTTTAGTGCAAACAATATTTACCTTTATGCACTAACGATTTCGTAGTTAATTTTAGTTTTGATTTCGGCCATTCGGTGATTCAGTTCCAGGTAGGTACTTAAAGCTCAAAAGCTCCTTTGCCGTCACACTTTCAGATTCGAGCCATATACCAAAAACTCTCGAAGTGAAACTGCAGGAAAAAAAAAGCTGCGACATACTAAAAGAACGCAAATAATCCGAATTTTTATTTCAATGGTCTCTATTTTTTCGGTTACTTTACGTCTTAACAGCTGACGTCTAGCCCCATTCGTCCGATTTTAATTCGACAAGCTCGAAAAGGCAACTAAATAAAAGAGTAATTAAAATAAAGCTGCATTTCTATACAATCACCCGATAAGAAATATTACACAACAGATTATTCCTCGGTAATTGTTTGATTTTCTTTTCTTTTTTTTTTTTCTAAATTGAGACTTGTAAATGAAACTCGCGTAGGAAAATTCCTATATCTAACACTTCCCCTTAACGTGTGTAGTATCAAATAATTCTATATTTCCTCTAAACCGCTCAAAAAGAATAATTCTATTTTGCCTTATAAATAATTTTTAACGATATCAATTTTGTTTGAAATCGACAAATGAAGAAGGGAGATTATTAGTCGTAACGATACGACTATATGAAGATGCTCGACTCGTACGATACAAAAACATTGTATACAAATTATATTAATGTGTCCGTAATTATATAAATTATAATTTACAGCGGAATTTTATTAAAAAGATATATTTTAAAAAACACATCATCGCTATCTTCTTGAAATAAAGTTACAATATTTTTTAAGAATCGTGAGAGGGGAATTTTTGAGGCACTGATTGAAAAAACATTTATCGTAAAATCCGAACGCCTATATTTCCTCTCTAGATGATAACGCTATCTTTTAAAACCATCTTAGAATTCGATTTTAACTCTCTTAAAAAACTAATCATTTTAATATAATACTATTAAAATATGAAAATACATGAACTGAACTACGATTATTCGAAATAGAGATATACATATGTGGTGGTACATATATCGAATTAATAATGTATGCGCATTTCAGTAAAGGTGTGTAAATAGCAGTATTTAATTTTATTCGATAATCTAATTACAGATTTTTAAGCACCAAGTTAAACTTTCACGCTGAATAAAGGTGAAAAAGCCATCGCAGTAATATTTCCGTTCAACATTTCTCCCTCTGATTTATCCACCTGTTTCCGAAAATCGAAAAATTTCACAAAACTCGCTATTAATATATTTCGTGCAAAAAATTGTCTTCTGGTTAAAAATTCTACTTGCTCCTTTTATATTTCATCGTCATCATTCAAATCACCCGAAATTATTCTGCATATAATTATAATTTGAATGCATGTATTTTTTAATGTTTATGATTTTATTTATTTATTTATTTATTTATTTATATATATATATATATATATTTATTTATATATATATTTATTTTATATATATATATATATATATATATATATATATAAATCATATACACCAGTCTGTATATTTAGTTTATAAAGGACGTCAAATTAGAATTTAGAATATGTCGCGTATATGTTTCAGACATTGTTTGACGAGATGACGAACGAACAGTTTGAACTGTTCAAAACCTCAGTAATCATGAGTTATTTGATAAAACCGAAACAAATGGGTGCTTTGACAAGTAAATTCTTTGCCGAAATTGTCGGCAAGTATTACAATTTTGATCGATCTCACATAGAAGCGAACGCAGTTCGTGATATAACGAAAAATGATCTCACCAACTTTTATAACGTGAGTATTTATAAATCATACTTGTTGCTAATGTTGAAAGAAAAAAAAAAAAAAAAAAAAAAAACAGAAAAAAATTCGAAGTAATCTTTAACACGTATATGTATGTAGCTGTGAAATTACCGACCTCATTCGTTATTTACGCGGGAATAGTTTGGATTCAGAAACGAGATTAAGGGGCTCCCCCCTTCACATGGTGACCACTGAAATATAATTTTTAAATTCCCGGTTTTCCTGGTCCAAAACCTCCCGATTTCCTGATTACTAGAATTGTACAAAAAGAAGAATGGATTTTTTTTGTTACTGTTAATATTTAACCGCCGCCGCAGCGTACTTGTTATACGAATAAAACAGAACTTCGTAATTTATTTTGAGTGAAGTCATTTTTATGATTTTTTCTTATTAAAAATATCGTTTTTGGCCATTTTTACTTTTTTTTCCCGGTTTTATGACAAGATTCCCGACTTATTCCTGGTTGGAGATGGGCACCCTGCTCCAGGACCAGATTATAAATTGCGTAATTAACGACAGTCACGAATTGCTTATTTTTAATCTTCAGATAAAGAATAGATCTTCCTGCCAATCCGTGGTTCTCTTTGTTTCCTTCACTTCGTCGTTCTGTTGTCATCTCCGTTATTCATCCCTGCGCTCTTAAACCATAGTCTATTATCTTCCTCCCGTTTTCGTTTTTCGTTGGTTGCCTCTCCGTATTCTCCACTCAAACGAAGAGCATGTTTGAGATGCGGACCATGTGTTTATTAAGTGTTCATTTTTTTCTTCTTTTGAGTGCTCTGCTTTCTATTCCATTTTATTGATACTCGGTCTTCCTACTCTATATTGCGCCTCTTATGCCCTATATTTTCCTTCTCCACAGATTGTTCCTTTATTTGTTCCTTTCTCCTAACAACATTTGTTATCGTATGAAAAGATATAATTGATTCTTTCCTATTCTAATTGTTTCTGAGTAAAGGTCCCGGTTGACAGGCCCAAAAAAAAAAAAAAAATTGAATTTTTTACAATTAATTTACGTCGAACTTCTGATAACTCGACCAACTTTCTTTTAAAAAAAAAAAAAACAAAAAAAACAGTAAACAATCTTTATGAATTCCTAGATCCACCGTTGTGTGGAAAGGCTGGATTAAATCTTTTTAAAAGAGCTAAAAATCACCGAGTTTACAGCTATCAAATTTCTCTCATCATTGTTATTATTGTATAATTTTCTAATTACTAACATTTGTAATGTCCAAAGTAGTTAACGAATTATTTACTAATTTAAATGGAAACTATTTTCATTTCAGGAACATATAAATGCAAATTCGAAAAGAAGACGATCAGTTGCAGTTCGCATTGTATCGGACATTTCAAAGCCACAAGTCGATAACATTATCGACAAGGTATTTTTATTGAACATTATCGCAACTAAAATTAAAAACAAAGTATTTTTTTAGGAAACTTTTGAAATAATTCCTAAGAATTAATTTAAAGAAACAAAAAAAAAAAAAAAAAAGATATAACTGAGAAAATAAGAAACTTTAGACCCCCCTCCCCCCCCGCGCGCGGAAATTCAATACATAACGGCCTGTAGATTCGTTTTGATATCGGACTCGTAAATGCACGTAGTAATTACTTTGCTGGGGGGAAAAAATAATTACTTTCAATTTTAATCGCGCACACATTCGCTGCATTTAACGAATGAGAACAGTTTATACCTATTCAATTTACTCTTCGGAACCAGTTTCTCCACATATACGTAGACGGCGCTATTGCAAAACTAAGAGAACTTTTCGTCGCAAATTATGTAAAATGAAAACAAAAATCATCGCCTCATCACATTCGCAAATGTACCATCATCATCGCTAGTCTTAAATTCTTTGAAACACAACGAATTTTCTGCATATTACTTCTCGTAATAACGGAAAACACAAGCAACCGTATAGAAGGCACACGTTTTCTCGCTGAACAATCAAAATTTAATCGTAATAAAAATACAGGGACCAACGTGTCTACGTTCACTTGCAATCTGGACAATCTCATAGCAGCAGTTTGAGAGCGGACTAGGGATTTCTCAAGTGACTGATAACCGAAAAGGACATGATCCGAGTATATGACGTCGTCAGAGCAAATTTCAAATGGTAACAATTGTTCAATATTCAATAGAGAAGCTCGGCAGCATCGACAATCTTAAGAAAGCGCGCAGTGTTCTTGTTCAACGAATGAAAAATAATTAACAATTTTTGGCATACACAAGCGCCAACAAAAACGCGATTATATTCCATTCGGCAGGAATAAGAGCATCTATGATTCCAGTGTTTAAATTTATTATATTAGCGTTTTTTCCTTTTCTTTTCCCTTTGTACTTATCTATTGAATGATAAAATATTTCGGCAATTCAGAGTAATACTCGTATTAACACGGGGGTAATTTAACACGTAGAATAATTTTTTATCTATATACTGAGCAGTTAATTCATGGAAAAGTAAATTTATTGGTTAGCCATATAGGGAGTTATGAACAGATTGAGCATTAGCTTTTTTTTATTGATTAGCCTGCGTACCGGATGAATTTAATGAAACTTAATTTCGATGTAGCAACTTTTACTGGAAATCAGTTAAGCTTTTTTTCTTTCTTTTTTTCTTTTTTGGGGTATCAAAACCGTGCCGTTTATTCGCCTTTTTACAATAAACTTGTTGCCTGTTATAATTTGTACATCACCTTAAATATAAAATAAAAAAATTAAAATTAAATAAAAAACATCGAATAAAATCAGTGCATGGTAAGTGCTAGAGGGCCGCGTAAAACAGTTAATCACACCATCAAACACAAGACTGACTAGATAGCTTCATATCAATAAAATCACCGGCGATAACACACACCGAATTCACGATTTAAACACAAATAAAATAAAATTAACAACTGACTACACTAGGGCCCATCAAGAGCGTGAACCCACCTCACCCAGAAAGGCTGGTAAACGAGGGTAAGTATACCAATGTTTCTTTAACCGTTCCTTTAGTTGTTAATAATAATAATAATAATAATAATAATATAAACAAAAACAAATCCCGGGGTTAATCATAAACACGTAATTAAAATCGGCACAATAAAAGTTAGCAGAGAATTAGAAAAGGAGAAAGTCCATTAGAACTAGAAGGCTTTTGCAAAAACAGACATCGAAATTTTAGTTTTGTCAGAAACTCATAGATTAGGAGAATAAATACACAAAGAGACAATCATCAGCTTTATTATATCGGGAATAATATGGGGCAAACAGGTGTTGGCTTTTTACTAAAACCTGATTACAAAAACAAAATAACGGAGATAAGACGAATTACTAATAGACTAGCAATTTTAAAGTTAAATATAAATAACACTCGACTAAATTGTATTCAAATATATGCCCCTACCTCTTCTGCGGAACAAGATAGGGAAGCAGATGAATTTTACGAAAGATCAGGAGAAAACAATTAACGAACTGAGAATTAAAGATGGCGATTTAATATTAATTGGAGACCGGAATAGTCAAATAGGGCAGAAAAGGAGAGAAGAAACAGGTACAATGGGTAGTTACGGGTACGGCAAACGAAACGTGACGGGCTGAAAGTTAATACGATTTTCTCAACAATTTAAAAGATAATTACCAGTTTCTTTAAAAAAGAGAAAAGGTCAACAACGGTGGACGTGGATTTCACTTAACCTGGAGAACAAATTACCAATAGATTATATGCTCTATCCTCGAATAACGATAGAATAACTAATTACGAAATTCTCGGTAGGAACTCTTTCAATTTTTATATACCATTCGCTGGTTACTTACTGTTATACTAAAACTCAACAGATAGTCGAATAAAAAGCCAAACAGAAATAAAAGATACAATAAATTAAATTCATACAAAATTAAATTAACATAATTACTCACAAAAAAAAAAAAAAAAAAAAAACACCTAGAAAATGAACAATAATATATCAAAATTAATAACAACCGCTTTAACGTAGTTAATCCAAGAAATCCCGAAAGAAAAAAACAAGACAATAACAAGAGCTGCCATATTACGTATGAAAAACGAAACAAATACAGATAAAATTGAATTAAACGTAATATCCAAACTGGTAAGAAAAAAAAAAATCAAGGAAAAAAACGAAAATAATAAAAACAACTTTAGAAGGGAATAAAAATATTAAGAAAATAAACGAAGAACAACTGAATATCGGTGTCTCATGGAATATAGGCACTTCAAAAACTCAGTGTCGGATAAAAAATATTCAATAGGAACGAAATAAATGAACTGGTAACTATTTTACGCCGAATTATATAAAGACGTAGATACGAGTAAAAATAAAAACTATAAAAGTAACTTCGAAGAGAAAACCTTTGATCCAGAACCTGAATTCTTAACTAGTGAAGTAAAAGTAATACTAGACAACCTAAAATTTAATACAAGTCCAGGACACAACGGTATATCAAATAAGTTTCCACTTATACCTGTGATAGATTATAACAAATTGTTTTTGATTCCCTAAAACATATATATATATATATATATATATATATATGTTCTTAAAGCTTTGCATAACTAGGAGGGGATTCCAGAAAATCTTATGATAATTCAAGTAAATGTATAAGGGGGTTAATCGTACAGTAACAGATATTAAAGGTCAATATTTTACAATAAGGAGGTTAGACAGGGCGATCCACTGTCACCAATTTTATTTAATTGTACATTGGAAGAAATTTTTAAAGAGTTGAACTGAGAGAATAAAGGAATTAATATAAACGGTACGAAATTATCAAATTTAAGATTTACCCGACGACAATGTAATCCTTTTCTTTCTACATCCATAAAAAAGCTAAGAGATATATTAATAGAACAAAGGGTCAAAAGTAAGACTGTGTCTGTGAATACCAAAAAGAAAAGAAAAAATAAATACTAACAAGAAATACAAATTAGTATAAAAAGCGGATAAATAAAAATGAAAAAAATCTAATAAGCGAAGCGACGTGCTTAAAATAATTACTCTGATTTAATAATTTTACATGGAAAACGAAGTACAAGAATCACTAAGACCCGGAGAATAAGTATCCGGTTGCTTAAAACAAAAACATTTAAAGGCCCTTTCATCAAAAGAGCCAGATTTTTAAAATGCGCATTTTACCTTAAAGGAAATAATTATTAATAAGCTCAAGTCAACGCAGAATGAATTAGTGAAAGGTCAATGCTCGATGTTAAGAAAAAAGATCGATTTAAACTAAAAATAATAAAACGTCTTTTAAAGAATAACATTTACATAGTAGATTACGTTGGAGATTATAAATGGGCCGGGTCACATAATAAGATTAAAAAACGATCGTTGAACTTGTAGTTTTTGGTATCTCTCCTATTATATAAACTTGATCATCAAAAGGGTAGGTGGAAACATGATTTAAATAAATTTTTTAGGCCGCAAACATTTCGAAAGAACAGCAATAGACAGAAAGAAATGGGAACGGTTAAAGGTTTGCTCTTTATGGGCCGAGGAAATTTAATTTATAAGAATTCTTTTTTTGTTTTCTTTACATATATTATACGTACTTTCCGCAATAAAGGTATTTGAATCTGAGGTGTAATGGGACACATAATTAAGAACCAATTGCCGACTAAGGTCAATAACTTACCTTGCAACGAATGTACGCGATCGTAGATCAAGCCAGAAAATAGAAATCGATCTGTCTCGGTAGCGGGGAAAGTGAAAGAACAAACGAATAAAAAAAAAAAAAAAGTCATAGCCGAAAAAGTGAAGGCTGTAAAAAAGTTTATTGCTTTCGAAATTGATTAGAGTTAAATTGTTCAGTCAATTGTATCAGGTTCTGAATAGAGACCGCCCGGAATAGTCAGGAACATATCCCCTTCTATATACTTGTTAATTAAATTAATGCGAATACGAAATTATATAAAACAATACTGTTGCCCGATATTGAAAATCGAATTGACTTTATTTTTTCGATTTATTCATTTTTCGAAGTTTACACTGCTCAAAAGACGTTTAGACCATCAACAAACCCATGATTCAACTATACATAATCATCTGAGCATTCCGGCTAAAAATACGTGTATTGTTTATATCTATTTAACTTTAATATTTAATAAAAGTACATACCCGCATATGCGAGGGCTGCGCAGGTATTCCTAAGCACATGGTAATGAAATTAAGTGCGTTACATCTGACATTCCTGATGGAAATAAAAAAACAAGTAGTAAACCAAATCAAACGTTACCCCATTTAACCTTTCTTTTTTTATTTAAATGAAAATCTTGCACTTGGTTTTTTTTTGTTTTTTTATTAAATAACGAAAAGCGAACAAGTTTAACACAAAGCACCTGATGTGCTACTTTTATTACGAACCTTCATTGTGTATTCGTTGTGAAAAGTTCGAGGTGTAACTTAAAATTAACGGATTACTTAAATGTGAAGATAATTTGCCAATTTTAAATTCTTTCATTACTAGTAGAACCTTTTTTTTACAGTTTATTTCTTTCTGTATAATTCTTACGATAAGAGGATTAATCAAAGAATTAACGATATTTTTGACAGAAATTAGTGCCTACCCACCACAAAATAACATAGTATAAGGAAAAATAAAAACTTAAACAGCTACGAATATACACGACATACTATGTTACATAATTGGTCGTGTAAAAATGTTTTGTTTTACTAATGAATTTTTATTCTTGTCTGTTATTTAGACAACAAACATCGAAGATATAACGGCATTCAAGAGTTTGCACAGTCTGGGACCTTTGCCTCAGCCATACATTAACGTGCCACCAGTTGGTGTAGCGCCAAAACTTTGATGTTACTTATACGACTATGTTTACCTAAATAATGATAAATGCAAATAATAATAATAATAATAATAATAATAATAATAATACTTTTTTAGTAAATAATAAACCGTTCCTTCAATTTTTAATTATATTTATAATTTTTCTAGTTTAGTTTTTAAATTATAACCACCAAGCGAATTAAATTATTATATTTCTTACATTTCGTTATTACTACTATTATAGATATAACGTGTTCCGAGAGAACATTCTGTTTTTCGTTTTTTGTTTAATCATTGTTGCTTATTTAATATACGAATATTTTTGACGTTAATTTGTTTGTTTCGCTGCAACATAAATTCTTCCTGTTATTAATCATTGATACAGTTTAACAATCATCCCGTGAACTTAAAATACAAACAATAAAACATACTATAAGAAGTACGCGGCGTAGATTTTGAGTCATACTTATGTACCACCGCGTGAAAGTAGTACAAAAGAAACCAAGACTTCCAGTATAACGACGGTTACATTTTTAATGATCTATAGAATGTTCTCGATATTTCATCAGACTGCATTTTCTAATTTTTCATTCTTCCGCTATATCGTCATAATTTAAACAGCGTATAAAAATTATATATTCCGTTAAAGATTTATTATAAAAAAAAAAAGAACAAACGAAATTTCTATATTGAAAAAACAATTTAAAAGATTACTAAAAAACACTACCGTAATTTGACAAATTACTGCATATCGAAAATTTTATAATTCAATGAATTATATTTAATTAGAAAAATAATATATACATATATCGCCCATACTTGATGCGTGAGCAAAAGTTTTAAACAATTTCAAAATTGCGTAACATTAATATTAGTATATTTCAAAAAGTAGTATATTCTTGAGGAGGGCATTCAGATGTTGCAGCCATAGATTTGGAAAACAACATAGGCCTCCGACTGACTGAGTGTTTCATTTTTCTGTCGTGATTGTAGCTCATTTATTGGTCACGCCACCAATTTTAAGCAATAATCAAACGTAAGCCACGTAAAAATGATTTCTCGCATAATTACATTCCTGTGCGAGTAATTGTTTAATCTGTTTAGTTTCTTCTTTTTTAACATTAATACAAATTTTTTTCGCCAGTTTTGAATTTTTCACGGCAGTCCCCCAATTTCTTTGATATTCCAATTTTATTTCATTACTTCATTTTTCCGCGTCTTTAGTTTTTTAAAATTATATTTAAAATTCGAATAAGAAACAAACTGAAATTATAAAACAATTAATGAAGATAATTAAACCGACTAAAAAAAAAAAAATTAAATATATTAAAAACTAAACCACTAACACATATTTCAGAGACACTGCTGCTCCATAATCATGGAAAAACTTCGTTACATATCAATTCATTATTATTTACAAACTTCGGGTTTCGATCATAGCGCCATAAATGAATTCTAACTCTTTGTGCTTTCTTATAGATTTATTTTTCCCCTTTCCACACTATAACTTCCAGTTCTTTGTACTCTCTTTACAAAGCTTGACATTCAGTAGACCATTAAACGCTTCAAGATATAACCTATCATTTTTTTCAACCAGTTCCCCTCTTTTCAAATATTTTATTATAGCAGGATTTGTTTCTAAAATACGTTTTTTAACTTTACGCAACACTGATTTGTCTTTAACGAATTTCCAGCAACTTTTTTTGGCGAATAATAATTCTCGTTAAATATGTCCCAATTTTTACGAACTGGCTGCGTTTCTCGACAAAACTGACATTTCACGCTGTGAAGAAAACGGAAAACGTATTTCGAAAAATATGCAAATGTGCAAAACTTACAAAATGATACAAAGAGAATACAATGACTGAGCCCTATGCTATCGTAAAACCCCGGGGCATTATAAAAATATACTGTTTGAAGTAAATATTATTATAAGAATGGTCCATATCATTTCCTGGCATTGAGAATAAATATAAATTAAATATAAAAACAGAAATGCGTCAATTCACGAAATAAATTAAAATTAAACCAACTTGTTTCGAAGTTATACTTCATAATCATGGATATTAATCAAATATTTGGCAAATTAATCCATTCTTATTTTTAAGCTTATTTCGTTGTCATTTTAAGCAAAAATATTTGATTTTTAAATTATTCCATATTTTAAGTTATTAACACAAACCTTGATAAAAACCTCCTTCAAAATATTTCTTCAAATATGCATTTCCTCATTTTAGCTAAAACATTCAGCAATTATTCAAAGATTTTCAAAAGAATGGGTTACACTAAAACTGTAATATTCATCGTAATTAAAAATAGAAATTAAAGTGAATTCATCATTACAAAATGTAGCGTGAGAAAAAGGAGAAAACAGGATGTTTAATAGCAAAACAAAATTCAACTCTTTATTGGTCGATATTTCAACTAAAAATATCATCCGCGCAAGTGAACGCATCGTAAGTGTTAATGTAATATTTTAAATTAAATAATTTATAATACGATTCTGGAAACTCTGAAATAACTACATACAATAACTTAAAACGAACTTTACTGTTTATTAAAACGTACACGTGGCATGAATGAAATAAAGTATTTAAATTATTAGCGCATAGTAAAGCTTTAATTGCGTTTAGGGATTCTTTCAGAACTTAAAATATCGTTTTGTAGATCAAATAATAGGACACCGTTTTCACAATTACGTAAATTTATTCCGTAAAATATGCAATCTATAAATATTAAACTTAATAATCGTGTTTGTTGGAAATAAAAGCCACTTTTAACGCTATTTTCTAAAAATGTAAAATTCGAATCTACACGGTTAGCGACTTTAATCTTAAATTTGAATGTTTTCTTCTTTACCGTAAAGTTGTTATTCACTTTCAGATGCAATCCGCCCTTTCGTATTTAAATTTACGTACAAAAACGATTAATAATCTGATTAATTCGTCCACGGCGCTCCATCCGTTATCTGCAATTAAACAATTTAAAAATGTTTTTCTGACAGAGTCGTAGAAAAAATCTATCGCAAAGTGAGAAAACGTTTTTGACTGCGCCCTTAATGTAAAATCATACGTTTCATTTACCAAATTACACTTTGTCGAGTTTTAAAAATGACTGATAGCTCCTCTCCGATGGCTAATATATTTTCCCTATCAGTCAAAAACACAAAATATCATTTTAAACTCTATAATACCGTATACTACGTATTTTATAAAATAATTGTAGAAAAGAAAAAATACGATAATGTGTTATAGCAATCAGACTCACGTTACCATCCCAATCTGGAAAAAAAAAATCGACATTTTACTTATTTCATATTGAAGAAAGTACAATACATAAAGGTAACTTTTGAAAATTCACTGAATCAGTGAAAGGAGCCCCCCAGTGGTATAACCAAGAGGGTCGTTACAGCCATGGACAGTAATTAAAAATGTTTACAAAATTATTTAAAAAACGACATTATTATTTTTTTTTAATACTTTTAAATTAAATTTCAATAAAAAATACATTTTATACAATTCCACTCATCAACATCATTTATATACCACCATGTTCTTATAAATCCACATACACGTTACATATAAATACCATGTATAAATCTTGTTTCATCATTATAACTAAGTTCCAATGAAACGAATCGGTGAAATCCAATAAAAATTGATTAGTAAAAATATATTTATAAGCAAAAATTGAAATACTTTTAAATAACTAGCCTTTAAAAATAATTATTTATCAAATTCGAAAATTTTGTTATCACATTTATTGGGCCTCATATATATGACCTACCTATTCTGTGGCAATTGTTATACGCAACGCGAGTGTACACACGCAAGACTACATTCGGAACTGATTGTAGCCGCTTGTTATTACGCTTTACCAGTTACTAGCTCCAAATTGATAACACATTAGTCATTAAAACAAACTAATATAAGAACGATACCAAAAAAAAATTGAAATAACGCCTTCGAAGATATTCATCGCTCTGAATTCAGCTGATCAAGTTCACTTATAAAAAAAAACTAATTGCCAGAACACTATTTTTCACTTTGTCCAACGTAGAAACATTGTTCCAAAACGAACTTTGATTACCATATTCAAGAATTCAAATTAAACGAAGATTTCTTTACAAACACTTCTAAACGACTTACAGCTAAGACTGAAAGGGCCTTCAAACAATTTAGAGAGTAAATTCAAGCGTATGATCAATATCTTAATAACAAAAGTTAAACATTTCAAAAACATTCCTCGACAATAAACTAAATTTAGACTTTTTATTTTGCCTAGTGTATTATAAAATTTAAAAACATTAATCAAAATTACAGATTCAATGGAACTCATGTTTCATCACAGTACAAATAGAAATCAGTATACATAAATTCAAAATAATATTTAATATCCCAGTATATTTTTTAACGCTTTTTATTTTTTTTTACCTAATATAATGCTATGCAAAAAAAAAAACAATACCATCGGAACACGCACGTACTTTTATTAAATATATTAAACATATTCGCACTCTTTTAATAGGGCTTAAAATTTAAAAAGAAGGCAAAAAAAGTATTATGTTTCACCGATAATGATAGCGTACAAGTAAATTGTTCGTGCGATGTTATTCCAAATACAAATTCACACTATCAGAAATCAAATGCCAACAAATCAAATAACTATGTTACAACATTTAGTACAGTTAAATGTAATTTATTCGCTATAAAATTATGCGTTCCACACTGTACGGTTCAGAAGTAAATAAATTTCATAAAATAATAAACCAAACGTACGATGTCGACATTTACGGACTAATAAATATTTGTCAGCATATGAATATGGTCTGCCAGTGTACAAACTCAGTACTGTCATACTGAATGCAACACAACACACTTCAACTCTAAACTCAGTGTTCGCGCCAGATTAAGACGCAGCCCGACATGTCAATTGTTAACAGTTTTATCTGAAGGTTTATTTTAAACGGTAAATTTAATATTTGTGAACCACGGTATATTCAGATATGTACGTTCGAATCATATCAATGATCATACGAACGAGACTCAATAATCATCATTAAACCGCAGCAAAACCATATCCATGTATGGGTGAAGTTAAAAATATATCTAATAATACCATAGTGAATAATAGAAAAAGAATAACTTTTAAAGTGAAAATGAAATATGTAGACAAGTACACCGGCTACAGCGAACAAATATGTGTAAAGATTATAAAAAGTACTCGGTAGAATAGTGAAAAGCTAAAATAAAAGAGGAAAACGAATATTTACCCTAAACAATTGCGCAAAATTAAACAGGTTAATTAACAGACCAATAACATCAAATAGTGACAGACCATAACAATGTAATGATATTACTAAACGTACACTATGCGTACAGTATGTGAGCAATAAAGTTGAAAGGAAAAAAATAATCAAAACTTTCATAAATAAGAAATTAATTACAGAAAGAATTACAATATTTTATAATAACAATGCAACTGGAATAATAATATACTCGTATGTATGTAAAATTAACAAATTACAGACATAATGTATAACAGCTGATTCACACGAAGAAAGTAAATTAATTAAAACGGACTGAAATAAATGCAAATTGCATTTTTAATTTCAAATATATATATATTTGAAATAAAAATTTTATCGGTGTTAGCCATATTAAACATTATTCATTCCAGCTTCCTAATTATTTGTGGAACACTTTCCAAAATGCTAGTTACTTAACAGAAAAGACAATAATTATATAATTAATGCGATATTAATTTCAGTTCGAAAAATTCTTGCTCTTGAACAGAAAATAATAACTCAGTTATCACATAAGGTAACCACAATTATACTACACCATTTTATTAATGGAAATTTAAACCATGCAGTAACAAATTGTGTTTTAATGTAACCTGAGCATGTATAAAACAAAAAATTGATCAAAAATATACATTATCATTAAAACAACTAGCACACCGGTACATTCGTATTATTGACTTTTTAAAAGAAGGATAACCGTACTCTTCAGTATAATATGCTTTCTTCAACGTTATCAGACATATGCTTGTCATAGACATCATTAGAGTACAAATGCAAAATACTGCTAAGAAAAAACATGATTTTCTAAAATTCCATAAATAACCTCATGAGAATAATATATCCATTAACTAATTCAAATAAAAGTATACATTGGTAATATTAGCTCCTGATGCAAAAAGGTAGAATTTTGTCAGAAACTTATTTTCACGGTTCTTCTAAAATTTTCAATTAACTGTATCTCACTTCTAATTTTAAACGTGTAGACGTTGCCTTTCCATTTGATTCAATTTTCAAACATAAAAGTGTAGTTTTCGATTAAAAAATATTTGTTATCAATTAATTTGATCAACGGTAATATTAATGATTGCAATTATTAAAACTCTAAGTACTAGACAAGTCAGCCGCGTTATTTTTTTGTTTACAAACCACTGAAACAGCACACAAATATTACATTCAGACAACTATACAGAAAATGGCAAAACTGAATAAATGCAACTAATAAATAGGAGTTCCTTCGTGGCTTTATTTCTACAAAGTTTATGTAACTTTTAAAATGTATAAATGAACAAATTCCCGAGGCCGATTTCATCAAATGCTAATGCTTGGGAACATTTAATTCTCCAGTTCAAAAAAAACAACATTTAATAATAAATATAAATATGACTAAATCTATAAGTGAATTACCAGCTTCTACATATGCGTTACATGGCCAATTTAGTTTCTGCACTTTTCACACTTTACAGATCATTTTCCATATTCCTTCCAATCATTTATCGCTTAACTAAATGTCGCTTCATCATTTTAATAAACGAATTCAACCAGTTTTTTCTTTCAATAAATTTCCCAAATTGAGCTATTAACATAATAAAGCCTATTGTTACAAAAAAATGTAATTTTTTAACGAATATTACAATTCACTTTGTGATTTACATAATTCAGAATGAATTAACCGATTATATATATATATATATATAGAAAATTTTATTGATGTTAGCCATATTATACATTATTCATTCTAGCTTCCCAATTATTTGCGGAACACTTTCCAAAACGATACTTATTTCACAGAAAAGACAATTATATAATTAATTTCCAGCTTTCGAACACAAAAACATCACTCAGTTATCACATAAGGTAGGCACAATTATACTAACACAATTTTATTAACGGAAATTTAAACTATGCTATAATAACAAACTGTGTTTTAATGTAATCTGAGCATGTATAAAACAAAAAATTGATCAAAAATACACATCATCGTTAAAACAACTAGCACACCGGTACATTCGTATTATTGAATTTCTAAAAGAAGGATAACTGTACTCTTCAGTATAATATGCTTTCTTCAGCGTTATCAGACATATGCTTGTCATAGACATCATTAGAGTACAAATGCAAAATACTGCTAAGAAAAAACATGATTTTCTAAAATTCCATAAATAACCTCATGAGAATAATATATCCATTAACTAATTCAAATAAAAGTATACATTGGTAATATTAGCTCCTGATGCAAAAAGGTAGAATTTTGTCAGAAACTTATTTTCACGGTTCTTTTAAAATTTTCAATTAACTGTATCTCAATTCTACTTTTAAACGTGTAGACGTTGCCTTTCCATTTGATTCAATTTTCAAACATAAAAGTGTAGTTTTCGATTAAAAAATATTTGTTATCAATTAATTTGATAAACGGATTATTAATGATTGCAATTATTAAAACTCTAGGTACTAGACAAGTCAGACGCGGTATTTTTTTGTTTACAAACCACTGAAACAGCACGCAAATATTACATTCAGATAACCACATAGAAAGCGGCAAAACTGAATAAACGCTACTATTAAATTCTCTGAAAACATATTTGAGTGACTGGCGTGTCACCATCTTTCTGGACATAAATTTTTCATCCAAACATGCTTCCATCCCGTTCATCGAAGATCATTTTCCGAAGAAAATAATTTCGAATTATTGGTTGTTACAAGATCATTTACAAAGAAATTCTGGTCCGAAGCAAGTCCCTCAAATCTTACTCATATTAATGTTGGACGATACGTACGAAAGCGCTTCGGTAAACTTTTGTTTTCAAATTCTTCCATAAAATGTTACGATTGTTGGATGCTTTTGATGCTTTTTCTATTTAATCGATGACATGCATCTAGATCGTTTTCCGAAATAGTCGTTCAAGTTACCCTCGCCTATTTTAGAAACAAAGCTATAAACGTTCTCATTGAAGAAGACAGAAACGTCGCTTATTCTTACTCTTATCTCGCATTCAGATCACTTTTTAGTTGACGAAGTAATTTGTTTCCCTATTTAAGAATAAATAAAAAATAACCAAATCTGAAGGTAAATTACCAGCCTCCCAAGACGCTGGAAATAAGTTAATTTATAGTTGGATGCGAAATATTGACAATTAAAATATTGGACTACGGTATATTCAGATATTGATGTTCGAATCATATCAATGATCATACGAACGAGACTCAATAATCATCATTAAACCGCAGCAAAAACATATCCATGTATGGGTGAAGTTAAAAATATACCTAATTATACTATAGTGAATAATAGAAAAAGAACAACTTTTAAAGTGAAAATGAAATATGTAGACAAGTACACCGGCTACAGCGAACAAATATGTGTAAAGATTATAAAAAGTACTCGGTGGAATAGTGAAAAGCTAAAATAAAAGAGGAAAACGGATATTTACCCTAAACAATTGCGCAAAATTAAACAGGTTAGGAAAAAAAAAATCAATAGACCAATAACATCAAATAGTGACAGACCATAACAATGTAATAATATTACTAAACGTACACTATGCGTACAGTACGCGAGCAATAAAGCTGAAAGAAAAAAAATAATCAAAACTTTCATAAATAAGAAATTAATTACAGAAAGAATTAGAATATTTTATAATAACAATGCAACTGGAATAATAATATACTCGTATGTATGTAAAATTAACAAATTACGGACATAACGTATAACAGCTGATTCACACGAAGAAAGTAAATTAATTAAAACGGACTGAAACAAATGCAAATTGCATTTTTAATTTCAAATATATATATATATATATACAGGGTGGGCCAAAAGAACATCCCGAATTTTAATTGCTCGTCAAATAAAGACTAATATACTTACGGAAATGAAACAAACGTTGAAATACTTCAAAAAGAACGCCATTTATTGTACACTATTAGTTTTGAACAATACTCCGTATGAATAGTCACCATTTTGATTTTTACATTGTTGCAATCTTTCCTCAAAATTATGCATTACTTTTTTAAGAGTTGGTTTTTTAATCGCCGCAATTTCCTTCTGAATGGCCAATTTCATCTCGTCGGTTGTTGCTGGTTTACCCTCGTACACCTTGCTTTTCAGTAGCCCCATAGGTAAAAATCTGTCGGTGTTAAATCCGGACTGCGCGACGGCCAAAACAGCTCACAGTTTCGCGAAATCAAGCGGTCCTGAAACTTCTCTCTTAATAACCGCAAAACATCGTTACGAATATGTGGTGTGGCCCCGTCTTGTTGAAACCACGTTTTAGATAATGCAATCCTCTTCCGTCTGAGCTCCGGTAGAAAAAACTCGTTTAACATTTGGATGTAGCGGTCGCCGTTCACAGTAACATTCGCTCCGTCCTCCTCCTCGAAGAAGTAGGGACCGATTATCGCTTTCGCACTGACTGCGCACCATACCGTGATACGAGGGGAGTGCAAGGGTACCGGGTGAACGATTCGAGGGTTCTCAGTAGCATAATACCGCATGTTTTGTTTATTAACGTTACCATTTAAATCGAAATGCGCCTCGTCGCTAAAAAAAAACATAATCCAAATCGACGTCTTCTTCCTCCAGCATATCCAAAAATTTATTACAAAATTCTAACCTTCTTGGCTTATCTGTTGGTATCAATTCTTGGGTTAGTTGTATCTTGTATGGGTGCATATTGAGGTCCTTTCGAATTATTCTTCTGAGTGAAGTACGGGGAATTTTCAAGGCGGAAGCCTGGCGACGAACGGATCTGCGCGGACTTCGCGACAATGCTACGCGCACTTTTTCGATGTTTGTCGGGGTTCTAGACGATCGACGGCGACCTTGATGGTTGACCGCCACCACACTACCGTATTCTCGGAAGTTTTTTACCCATTTGAGGATACTTTTACGGTCGGGGGGATTGTCATGACGTTTTAAATCAAACTGTTTTTTAAACGCGCGTTGTACCGAGATTACACTTTCACCGTTTTTCACAAAGTACTCGACAACGAAAGAGCGTTGTTTACGCGTACACGACATCATGACTACTAACCAACTATATTTATATTAAACGGCATATTATTTAGCGCCAGATGGCGTTATAATCGCCACGCTAACTCACAGTGTATGATTTTGACGAGCGTTTGAAATTCGGGATGTTCTTTTGACCCACCCTATATATATTAATTACAACGTAATTCTTAGGCTACCCCCCATTCGAAAAAATGTCCCAATTTTATGTAACGCTAAATGTCCCAGAAAAATGTCCCAATTTTATGTAACGCTAAATGTCCCAGAAAAATGTCCCAATTTTATGTAACGCTAAATGTCCCAATCTTATGTAACGTTTGTTATATTTTGTAGGATTTTTGTTATTGTTATTTAAAAAATGTCACAATTTTATGTAATGAAATATGTAACGAAACAAGGTCTTAATTTTAGATAACAGAAGGTAAATGTTAGAATAGGATTTTTGTGGTTATGTTATTTTTTGTGTGTGTTAATGCCAGTAATAATTACGTTGTAAATTTTGATCATTTTATACAAAGTATAGAAGAGAAAGAGACAGAAATGAAAGCAAGAGGGGTCAAGGGGCACAGCCCCTTGCAAGGCCAAAATGGCCGAGTTTATATATATATGTATATATTTGAAATAAAAATTTTATCGGTGTTAGCCATATTAAACATTATTCATTCCAGCTTCCTAATTATTTGTGGAACACTTTCCAAAATGCTAGTTACTTAACAGAAAAGACAATAATTATATAATTAATGCGATATTAATTTTAGTTCGAAAAATTCTTGTTCTTGAACACAAAAAAATAACTCAGTTATCACATAAGGTAACCATAATTATACTACACCATTTTATTAATGGAAATTTAAACCATGCAGTAACAAATTGTGTTTTAATGTAACCTGAGCATGTATAAAACAAAAAATTGATCAAAAATATACATTATTATTAAAACAACTAGCACACCGGTACATTCGTATTATTGACTTTTTAAAAGAAGGATAACCGTACTCTTCAGTATAATATGCTTTCTTCAACGTTATCAGACATATGCTTGTCATAGACATCATTAGAGTACAAATGCAAAATACTGCTAAGAAAAAACATGATTTTCTAAAATTCCAAAAGTAACTTCACGATAATAATATATCCATTAACTAATTCAAATAAAAGTATACATTGGTAATATTAGCTCCTGATGCAAAAAGGTAGAATTTTGTCAGAAACTTATTTTTACGATTCTTCTAAAATTTTCAATTAACTGCATCTCACTTCTAATTTTAAACGTGTAGACACTGGCTTTGCCAGCTACTGTGGAGTAATTGGTTGGGCAGTGTTGATTCGTTCGGGTATTATCTGGTCCAATCCCCGCTACCGCTCATTGGCACTTAAAAAAAAAATCACTTTCGCCTGGCTAATGTCCGTAGTCGATTAGCCAAAAAAATATATATAAAAAAAATTTGATGCTGACTACATTTAATTCAATCCCCAAACATAAAAGCATAGTTTTTGATTAAAAAACAAGCGTCATCAATTAATTCGACATGGTGGCCATTCAAATATAATTTTTAAATTTCTGGTTTGTTCCCGGTTTTCCTAGTCCAAATCCTCCCAATTTCTTGATCACTAGAATTGTACAAAAAAGAAAATGAAATTGTTTTGTTACTATTGATAATGTTTGTCCACCGCAGCATACATTATTTAAATATAACTGAACTTCGTAATTTATTTTGGGTAACGTACATATAAACATGCATTCAGTTATCGCTTCAAATGATTTTTTCTTATTAAAAACAATGTTTTCAGCCATTTTTACTACTAGACAAGAGTCAGTCGCATTTTTTCTTTTCTTTACAAATCCCTAAAACAACGCGTGTATATTAAGAACGGTTTCCCTTATTACTGAAAATTTACATCTCCAGTAAAAAAAAACCAAAACACATATCTAAGAATAAATACAAAAATAACTAAATTCAAAAGTGAATTACCAGCTTCAACATATGTGCCATATGGCCAATTTAGGTTCGACATTTTTCATGCTTCACAAATCATTTTCCATATTCCTACCAGTCATTTTTACCGCTTTACCAAATATTGCTACATAATTTTATTGAACGAATTCAACCAGTTTTTCCTATCAGTAAAATTCTCAAATTAAACTAGTAACATAATAAAGACTATTGTTACAAAAAAATGTAATTTTAGAAATATATATAATTGTACTACAGTGAATAATAGAAAAATAATTACTTTAAAAGTGAAAATGAAATGCCTAGACAAGTACACCGGCTGCAGCGAACAAATATTTGTAAAGATTATAAAAAGTACTTATGGAATAATGAAAAGCTAAAATAAAAGAGGAAAACGAATATTTACCCTAAACAATTGCGCAAAAATTGAGCAGGTTAGGAAAAAAAAATTAACAGACCAATAACATCAAATAGTGACAGACCTTAACAATGTAATGACATTACTAAATGTACACTATACGTACAGTATGTGAGCAATAAAGCTGAAAGGAAAAAAATAATCAAAACTTTCATAAATAAGAAATTAATTATCGTAACAATTGGAATATTTTTTAATAATAGCAGTGACAACTAGAATAACAATATAGGTATGTAAAATGAACAAATTATAGATATAATGTATAACATCTGATTCATCTACATGCAAGTTGAATTTACAATTTCAAATATATTATATATATATACATACAAATATATTTGAAATAAAAATTTTAATGATGTTAGCCATATTATACATTATTCATTCTAGCTTCCCAAATATTTGTGGAACACTTTCCAAAATGCTCCTAGCACACCGGTACATTCGTATTATTGACATTTTAAAAGAAGGATAACTGTACTCTTCAGTATAATATGCTTTCTTCAACGTTATCAGACATATGCTTGTCATAGACATCATTAGAGTACAAATGCAAAATACTGCTAAGAAAAAACATGATTTAACCTCATAATAATAATAAATTCATTAACTAATTCAAATAAAAACATACATTGGTAATAATAAACAATATCTATATCTCCACAGGCAATGAAACAACAAAAAATATTCTATATCCACGAGCAATGCGAAATTAAACGTATCAAAAAAGCGCGCCTTCTCTTTTCGTTCTTTTCAATTTGAGCTACGGCAACGCGTGGCCCGGTACAGCTACCATATTATAAAAATATATTTCAAATTAAAATTTTATTGATATTACCCAAAATAAGCATATTATACGTCATTCATTTTAGCTTTCCAATTATCTGTGGAATACATTCCAAAATGCTACTTATTTCACAAAAAAGACAATAATTATATAATTAATTTCCGGCTTTCGAACACAAAAACATCACTCAGTTATCACATAAGGTAGCCACAATTATACTAACACAATTTTATTAACGGAAATTTAAACTATGCAGTAATAACAACCTGTGTTTTAATGTAATCTGAGCATGTATAAAACAAAAAATTGATCAAAAATACACATCATCGTTAAAACAACTAGCACACCGGTACATTCGTATTATTGAATTTCTAAAAGAAGGATAACTGTACTCTTCAGTATAATATGCTTTCTTCAGCGTTATCAGACATATGCTTGTCATAGACATCATTAGAGTACAAATGCAAAATACTGCTAAGAAAAAACATGATTTTCTAAATTCCAAAAATAACCTCAGGATAATAATATATCCATTAACTAATTCAAATAAAAGTATACATTGGTAATATTAGCTCCTGATGCAAAAAGGTAGAATTTTGTCAGAAACTTATTTTCACGGTTCTTCTAAAATTTTCAATTAACTGTATCTCACTTCTAATTTTAAACGTGTAGACGTTGCCTTTCCATTTGATTCAATTTTCAAACATAAAAGTGTAGTTTTCGATTAAAAAATATTTGTTATCAATTAATCTGATAAACGGATTATTAATGATTGCAATTATTAAAACTCTAGGTACTAGACAAGTCAGACGCGGTATTTTTTTGTTAACAAACCACTGAAACAGCACACAAATATTACATTCAGACAAAACTGAATAAACGCATCTAAGAAATAGGAATTCTTTCAGTGCTTTATTTCTACAAAGTTTATGTAACTTTTAAAATGTATAAATGAACAAATTCCCGAGACCGATTTCATCAAATGCTAATGCTTGGGAACATTTAATTCTCCAGTTCAAAAAAAAAAACATTTAATAATAAATACAAAAATGACTAAATCTATAAGTGAATTACCAGCTTCTACATATGCGTTACATGGCCAATTTAGGTTCTGCACTTTACACACTTTACAGGTCATTTTCCATATTTCTTCCAATCATTTATCGCTTAACCAAATGTCACTTCATCATTTTATTAAACGAATTTAACCAGTTTTTTCTTTCAATAAATTTCCCAAATTAAGCTATTAACATATTAAAGTCTATTGTTACAAAAAAATGTAATTTTTTAACGAATATTATAATTAAATTCGTGATTTATATCATTCAGAATGAATTAATCAATTTTACAAATGTAAATTACATCCATTAGCTGTTTGTTATAGCAATTATTGTCCGGGAGGCGGGGACACATTTTGCACGCAAATATCGCCTTCGTTAATTTTAATTACACGATAGCTCAATGTGTAACAGGAATGAAACAGCGATCAACTGGACCACCAACTGTGTAGAATTTATTAAAATAAAACTTAAAATAACGAAAATTAATTTATTTCAATAATTTACGAGTTACAACACGCTTGAAATAAGTTAATTTATAGTTGGATGTGAAGTACTGACAATTAAAATATTGGACTACGGTATATTCAGATATGGACGTTCGAATCATATCAATGATCATACGACCGATACTCAATAATCATTATTAAACCGCAGCAAAAACATATCCGCATACGGATCAAGTTAGCCAGTGTTTTTGAAATTTGGAATATGGAACTAGCATTACATCAAATCCAGCCAATATATTTTTAACTCACACTACATTTAGGATGAAAAAATTACAAATATATAGTTTTTAATATTACACTGTTAGAAATTTGAATTATAAAATAACTTTCACCACAAATACATAAAATACTATAATCAGTCTATCATTAAAATAAACTTACAATAATTTTAGCAGGCATTTATAATTTGATACTTCATGGAAAAATAACACATTGTATTCACGTGAATAAAAATAAATACTTATAAGATATACTTACTATGATTAAGATAAATTTTCATAACTATTAAATGAGACACGCATTATTAAATTTTCAAACGTTATACCGGCGAGCCTCCGACCACGTTAACCGTAAAACTTTATAAAAGAAAAAAAATATTAAGCACATTGTAAAGAAAACTGTGCAAGGCAACCGTCAAAAGAAAATCTGAAATTTGCAATGTTGAACGAATTCACCGAATTTATAGAGTAAGTAAGAAAAATACAAAAGCGGCAGTGGCAAAAATCGGATTCATGATGGAAGTAGATTTCCACTTCCAAATTTCCTCGACTCATTTTCAATTCAAATTTACGTAGAATAATTAACCATTTAGTTTTTAACTTTTTTATTTTTTTTTTAATGTCTTAACTCTTTCACACGCATGGCGACCAATTGGAAACATCACTTTATATTTAATATTTACAGGGAGGGCTTGAAAGCCAGCCGAAAGCCAAAAGCTAAAAGCTGAAAGCCAATCATTTTTAGATGTCATAAACTTAATCCAAAAGCCATATTTAAATTTAGATAAGCTAAAAGCCTAAAGCTTAAGCTGTATTTTTAAAAAAGCTAAATTAAGCTTTATATTCGGCTTAAGTTTTTTTTTTTAAATACATACAGGGCTTGAAAAGCCGATTGAAAATTTGATCTATTTGACAACGCTGTACGTTTACTTCTCAAATTCATTATAAGTGCCTACTTCTTTTTGATATCAATGTTTTATAAATTTAAAATTTTTGGATTTTGAATTTTTGATATAATTATTTGCATAAAATATTGTTTTTAAAAACTTTTATTTTTGTGCATAAAGAAAAAAGCTGAAGTTTCAATACTAACGCTTAGTAGTTTGATGCGCAGTAATTAGTAAATGAGTTTAATTAACTTCTATTGAAATTCATTTCATAAGCCGAAAGCTGAACACTTAAGCCATATTTTAAACAGCCGAAAGCCTAAGCCATATTTCAAATTTGAACAACTAAAAGTCGAAAGCTTAAACTGCATTTTTGATGGACGTGAGCCGTATTATTATTCGGCTTTCAAGCCCTGATAAACCGTATTAAGTTTAAGCCGTATTATTATTCAGCTTTCAAGCCCTATTTACAGGTACCCGGTATCAGGTATGTTTTATACGTTAAAATATAATGTACCCGATATAGAATATCCCATTTAATCAATAATATTGATATATATATAGCAATTGATCAGAATGAAAGTTAAAAGAAATTGTTCTTGAGTAATTATATTTGTTTACAATTAGCGATTTCAGTCTGTTTTTTACTTATATTTTTATAACTTTTAGGAGGTATATAATTTATGTTTTCATTAATTTTGTTGTAGAAAAGTATTTAGTTTACTTATCATTTATTACATAATTATTTATATCAACAATAGAATTTTAATATTTCTTTAAACTTTTGTGTTCCCCTTTAGGAACATTGCAACTGAATGGATATGGTATTATTATATCTTTCTGATATATTAGCAAATGGTAATTATTGTCTATTTTGTGACAATTATTTTATGAGTTATTCTCTTGTACAGATTTACTCAAATCATGAGATATGCATAACAGGAATTGTGAAAATCAATAGATTTGGAAAACCTTTATTTTCACAAGAAAAAGTTTTTAAAAAACATAATTGTGGTCATATAAAACAAATTGTATCGAAAGATGGCATCGCGATGATAAGATGGCTGAACATCAAATTTGTTGTTCTTATTTCGAACTGTTTTGGCGGCACTAGCAAAAATACTGTAAAACGAGGGGCCCTCATTCTAAGTTTCATATAAATATCCCCATTCCAAGTGTTGTAAATATAATACTTGTATGAGTGGAGTCGATAAATTTAATTTCCTAATATCATTATACAATATTAAAATGAAAACTAGAAAATGGACATTAACCCTTTACGTCACAATATATTTTAAAAACTAAATATTTTTAAATTCGCCGCTTTGTTGAATATATTAGGGCATTGCAATAGCAAATATATATGTAATTTCCCTAAAAAATCTTTTTTTGTCTACTCCACTGTGACATTCAGTTAGCCATTTAGGAAGGATATGTGTTAGCATTAAGTGAGCTGGAATTATTTTCTTAGTCTACAAAGTCTTCTGTAAAACCACAAAATGAGAGAAATACATATAAATATATACCTACGCACACACACACACACACACACACACACACACACACATATATATATATATAGTAAATAATGAATATATCTATTTATATAATTTTGATAAATAATAAATCTTTACATTTTATAAAGCGAAAAAACATTTACATTTAAAAGTTTTTCTTACATCAAATATGTAAAAATATCACAAATCACAAAAAAACACAAATTTAACACTTTCACAATCAACTGGATCTTAAACAAAAACACTGCTATGTAGCAGTACAGACCTTAACGCAATTAGTTGTTTTAAATCATAATAGATGGCGTCCCTAACAAGTATACCATGGTGATTTTCGCTCAAATGCTACAATGCTGTTTACAGAACAAATTTTGAAAGATAGTTTCATAGTGAAACCACTATGACGCAAAGGGTTAAAGTTGATCGTTCATGCAATTGACTTCGCAGTAACACCAGTTCATGGTTACAATATTGCAAGGATTACAGTAATTTCAGAATTCCTAAAATATTTCAGTTTTACTTGGGAAAGAGCACAATTTAAAAAAAAAATACTATCTGTAGGTCACTGACCACAATTAGTCTGTCACACATGTACAGTTTTGTCCACGGACTTGCCTGCAGGTTTCAGAAAATGTAGGAAATGACTCAGCATTAAATGTAATATGAGACATCATAATTGGCCTATTACGATATCCATATGGTTAAACCGGTATACTTGCCTCTGGCGAGAATTAAAACACAATGGTTTTGTCCACAGACTTGCACGCAGATTTACTCAAAGATTTCACTAAAAGTTTCATCGCGTCTTTCTTGGGACTTTAAAACTGTTCTCTCGTTTTTTTTTACAATTTCCGTGCGATTAGTATTATTAATTTAATTTTTATTCTTTTGTGTTTAGAATTAATTAGTAATTCTTTATAATGAGTTCCATTCGTGATTGTGCAATAACGACTTTTTCGTTGAGTTTATTAATATTTACAAAATCTGAGCCGAGTATTGCAAATCTTCGTAACGTCTTCTTCTAGTTAGGAACGTTAATGTAGGTATCAAACATTCCTCTGCTGACTTGGCTTCAGTTATAACTATATGTTTCTTTATTAAATCAATTTTTATTAAAGAAAATAAATAATCAAACGTTATTAGATATATCCTTAAATTTTTCTAAAATCGTGAAGATCATTTCCGCGGAGTTCTTTTAATAAAGGCAAGTAACTGAACTGTTTTTATCCACTTCGTACGTTTTTTAGCTACATCATTTTTCGTATTGAACATATTATAAATCATAGCAAAGGCAAAGCACGTTTTTGTTTTTTAGTAGGCCTAATAAAAACTACCTTTTTATACGACTCAAAAATCGCAAATCTAATATAATTATAAAACTGTTAAACTGTCGCGAAACCTTTTAATTTTTACAATGGTAAACGTATGGACTTGCCTGCAGTAACATCCAGTTAAGTCGGTAAAGTTCCGGCTTGACAGATTTGCCCGCAGGTTTAACTTTCGTCGTTAATAAACAGCGACAGTTCTGGCCTATACGGTTATCTGTACAGACCTGCCTGCAGGCAAGTCCGTGGACTCCCTTGTCCGTTTAAAATGAAATGCAGTTTTAATTCGTACAGTTTTCGCCACGGTCCAAACCTCTGGCGGTTAAGTCTGCAGACAAAATCGTACGCGTGTGGCGGGCTATTATTTGGCTGAAATAAACTATATGAAAGCATGACTTTTATATTACCTTACACTACATGCATTAATAATTCTATATTTTAAAAAGATAGATAAAATTTCATGGACGGAAATATTTCCCAGAAATCTTTCTTGTTACATATGCGGAATATAAATAGTATGCTTTATTCTAGATAACAGGCAACGTATTAACTAATAAAGAGTGCTACGAACGCATGGTAAAATCCCTAAAAATACAACGTGCCGAACGCACAAAATATTTTTCTTCCGTTTGAAATCGCACAAAAATTTATTTATGTAATTTTTTGCATTTCATTTTAGATAAAATTCTAAACGTAAGAATAAAAATTTAATCACAATTAAGAAAAGAGCCAATTTCTTTCTTTTTTTTTTTGGCCCAGTTCCCACCTTTTAGCCAGTCTACAAAAGCCAATTTAAAAGAATATTTATGACAAGAAATTGTAATATATCTAGTTATTAATATTTTTTTATTTTTATTTTTAAACTCTTGCGGTGAGGCAATCTCCCCACCCCATTACTTAATAATACCAATATCTATAAAATACTTATAAACTTTACAAATATCGATGTAAATATGTTAAAAAATAAATATGCAGAGAATAGGATATTAAAACAATGGATGAAGTTTGAATAAAACAGGCCCGTGCTCAGAATTTTGGAAGGGGATGGGGGGGTGGTGAAAAATTTTCTTCGCATATTTATTTTATAAATAAAAATACATTTTTCACTAATATTCATGCTATTAATAATTTCCTGATTTATATATTAATAATTTAAATAAACGAATTACTGTATAAACATTAATAAAAATTACATATGTTATTGATTATACTCGTAACAAAAAATTTTGCATAAAATATTAATAAAGTACCTAAGCTATTTCAGTTTTCAAGGGGGGGGGGTTAACCCCCAAAACCCACCCCGTGGGCACGGCCTTGAATAAAAGCATTATTATTAGAGGTCTATTGTACCTGTTATGTAGTTACATATATTTTTGAGTAAATATATTCCTAAATTATCAAATTATTTAAAAGATATTAGTTTAGAATAGAGTAAAAAAAAGCATTTATTTTTTCAAAGATATTTATATTTCCATGTTATGTGGGGTAGAGTTTCAGATTGGAAAACTAACACAGAAAAAAAGTTTTCCACCTGCCAGACGTATTGCCCATACTCACAGATTAGACAGACTATTTTTTTTACTTACCCTCAGTATATCTTTTACTATTACAACAATTTTTATCACTGAAAAAAACAAAGTGTAGTGAACTTGTATGTTCTAAAGCATTTTCTTCCTGAACCCATCAAACTTGCACCCCCCTTTATCACATGAATTTTGCTTAAAATTAATCTTGAAAGAAAATTATGGCAAAAAAAACTGCAACTACTACTATTACACTTCTTTGCAATTATCATTTCAACCTGTAATTGTCAGCAAATCATTTCAACTATTTGTGATGTAGAACATATAAAGCAAATAAATTAAAAATGATCCTTTAAAATGAAATTACTGTTTTGAAATAGTGTACTATTATAGTGCAATTCATTCTACATTTGATTATTAGCTTATAACTATAATTAAGGCTAAGAAGCAATGTATTTATTCTTCTCAGACCGACAAATGAGCCCTTTATAAGAAAAGTAAATAGTAGATTAAAGAAATTAGTAAATCTGAAAAAAGAAGAAAAATTTGAAAAGAACATAATTATATAAAATTCATTTTTCAGAAAAACCGAATGCCTTGGTGTAGAGTTATAAATCATTAGATAAGAGCGATTTAGGCGCTTTACAACATCATTAAATTATTTACTTTAAAAAGAAAAAAAAACTATAATTAGGCGGTTTTCAAATATTATAAATAGGACATAACCGGCGAGGAAGAAGAAACGTGTAATTATTGTAAAATACAATTTTTGTGATGTTACATATCGAAATTACATCGATACTTTTTCGTCGATTGGCACTATCGATTAACATTTAATGTTTTTTTTCTCATATTTTGTATATGATAGCCTTTCCCGTTTTAAGGCTCAGTTCTTCATTTATGGAGTGTGTTGATTAAAAAGGATAAAAAGATGTTTTGCTCTTTTATGTTTGATTTAGATTTGCTCTATTCGAATACTAGATTCGTGAACTGATTACCTGTTCACTAATGTTATCGCGGTGCAGTTGATATATCTATTAAGAAGTATGTAAATATTGTTTTTTTTTATTTTTTCTAGTTATAATCTAAATTCAAATACAATGAAGTGTATATATCAAAATCACAGAAACAATAATAAAACTGATCTCCGATTATATGCAATTAAATATTTTTCATTTAACGTTATTTTTAAGTAATCATTAAAATAACATGTACAATGTTATCTGCACTTTATAATCTGTTATGTTTAAATAAAAAAATCAAAGAAATATTACGGGAACTGAGGATATGTTAATTTCATGGGTAGTGTGTTATTTAAATTCGGTGCAATGAATGTAACATAAAATAAATATATAATTAGATTAATAAAAATATTTTTTTCATCTAAAATTTATGGTTTAAATATTTAAATATATATATATTTGAACTCGAGCAGTTTTTGTTTAAAATCATTCTTTTAATGTTTATAGTTAATTTATGTAATAATATAAAATACTAAAGATTATGACTATTTTTTTTTTATATGTATCTAGTTTATATATTAATTTAATGTTTAAGATCTCTTACATTTATTGTCCTATATACAAACACTGTTATGTTTCAGTCTATCGAAGATGAATCGAATAAAGTACGTTCTTCCGGAATATAAGGATCCATCTCATAATGTAATAACTTTGCAGATATGTACGTGTAGTTCTCAGGCTGATTGTTCAGGTATTTGGATTTAATGATTTATGACAATTTCGCAAAATGTACCCTTATCTGTTTAACTAATTGGTGTTTGCCTGACTATTTTTTAGATTAAGGTTATCTTATACAATATAACTTTTTTTTCGTTTTTTTATTTATTTAATTTGAATGAATGTTTCCGTATTCTATTCCAAACGTTTCTGTTTGTAATTGTAACCTTTCTGTATCGAATGTATACTTTATAAAGATTTTTTGATATAATGATTTTTTTTTGGGTTATTTATTTATTTATTTTTAAAAATTCTGTTTTTCATGAACAAAAATATTCGTAATTTTAGACAGCAACTTTATTTCCAAAACGTGGTTTTACATATTTAACGGGTTGATCGAATTTTTAGTCGGTACATTTTTATTTGATTAATTTCAACCGGATAATTGGAATTTATTTTTATTGTGTTATTTTGTGATTAAGATTTTTTTAGCATACTTCTTGATTTATTTTATGGGGGTTATTCAGTTTTTAACATTTCTGCTTAATATATACGTTCAAGTTCATCATTTTATTCGCTTCACCTCTTTTATTAAAACATAGCTGTGTATTATGAAAACTCACACGACCATTTTGATATACTTTATACATATATTAATTATTACATTGGTATAGAGTGCACTCATGAAGAACTACGGAAATTGCGAAATATTATTTTAAAAAGGAAACAAGCTTTGAATTTTCTAAGATTCGAATCACAGTACGTTACATTCATGTATACGAATATAATATGTATATATATATATAACTTTGCTCTTCGGGCCTCACAAGACGGTATTTTTTTTTAAACTTCTTTTACAAAATTCGTTTTAATTGACTACGTCATTCTTACCCCTCTTTTATTTAAAAAATAAAGAAAATTTAAGCAATTTTACAACACAGCATTCAATATCTGTTATCTTATAAAAGGTAACGGGATAAAATCATAGGGCATTATCATTTAACAAAAAATTAACCGGACATAGTACTTTGGGCCAATAATGGCATAGTCATTAATATATGAAGGTACTAGATGTATTGAAATATAGATAACGCGTACTGTGTATTTGATTTATTGTTATAATTTGTATACGTACATGGTTAATAAAAAAGAAAATATTTAAATTAATCGTGGTGCAGTGTGTTTCTTTTTTTAATTATTTGTAATAAATCGCCATATTTTATTATCAATTTTAATCCAATATAGATAGATTTAATTTGTTGTACTTTTTTGTTTTTATATGATACTTCAAAAATATATTTGAAAAGTAGAACAAGGCGATGCAGAAAGCTGTTCTCACGCAGCTAGTTTGGATTTAAGCAAAAAAGAAATTAAAGATGAACGGAAGCAGCTTCCGCTACCAAACTTAACCGAAAAATTTGGTTAGTAATATCATTCCTTTAAAAATTTGAATAATTTTTAAAGTTATAGAAATGAAAGTGATTTTATTGTATTTTAAAATTATTGTCGAATTATGCTAATTAGAAATTACACAGACAGCTTGGTGATGAAAATTTTAGTAGTTACAGAACTTAAAATACTGATAATTAATAAAGAATGATGATATATTTTATATGTTTATATAGATGATATATGTATATGTATATCGCAATGCTCTTTAAAAAAACGGAAAATTCGGAAAAATGTAAAAAGTGAAAATTGTGATAATCGAATATAACTTATTAATAGTATAAAGAAAATTTTTCTCTCTTGCTGTCTGTGTTTCTTATTTTATAATATAGAATACGTCCATTTACATTTTTTTGAAAAAATTTGTCTGTCTGCGATTTTTGAATAAAGAACTTAAAAAAATACGCATGTCTCGAAAAAATATGTTGTTTCTGATTTGTCTGGCCATTTATATTTCTTATGCTGATATCTGTTCCGCATAATATTCATATTTACATTTTTATTTTAATTTTTCTTTTCTAAGTAATCAGTGAAACATTTCTTTATGACGTAAGAAAAATAAACAGTTTTACTCTATGCGGTAATTAAAATACTATTGTAAAAAAAAAATCAAGTGTTTTGATACGAAAAGTGTAGAGGCGTGAATACGTTTTTAAGATGACATAATTGATAATTATAGACTGTTTCGCAAACATAAGTTAACAGTGTTAAACACATCATGCATCGTGAAAATTAAAAATTCACAGCCTAAAAACATGTTTCACGTTAAAATGTATTTAAAAAAATTACTAGTCGCGGAAGGAAATTGAATAGAAGTAGTAATTTGCAACTTAAGATACGTTTTCACGAATCTAGTTTAATTGATCGATAGCAATTAATCAAAAAAAAATGTTGAAAGTTGTGAAAATGTTTGTTTAAATAAAGTCGATGGTCTTTTTATTAGATTAAGAAAAGTTTAATCTAATCAAACTTTATCATTCAAATGCTGAGCAATTCACCGATTGTTTTCAAGTTGAAACTAGTCTTGAAACGTGTGAACTGCAATTGATGATTAAGTTCGCTTAAAACAGGTTACGCCATTAGCGCTTGTTTTTTATTTTGTATATGGAGTATATTATTAAATACGGAGCCTCGAGTGGTCTGGAAGTGATATAATAAAACATTTTTAGAATTATATCATAACTATGATTGTGCATAGTTGTCTTTCGAATCGTCCCGAACGATTAAATATAAAAATAAATATTCAAGATAAAAGGTTTTGAATTCTGTTGCTAAAGAAATTGAAATATCGGCACTTTGCTGATGTGAAGATTCTAACTAAGACGATTAGAACGATTTATGTATAAAAGGGAACATACGTTGATTTAGAAATCAAGAAATGTGGAAGGAGAACAGAGGAATTATACGTGCTCTTTTTTTGACAAAACTGTTAGTACATGTACCCTTTCATGTAGAACTGTATTTGGTGCTATTTTAAAGCTGAAACTGTTGCGCAGAGTTTCTGATGAAATGTATCAGCAAAATTGGTTTAAATACGATATTTAACTTTTATTCATTAACTATAACCGGTATCAGTTAAATTTGATTCGCGAGAACCAGCCTTTATCAAAACTTAAAAGTTGGAATCGGAAATTCGCTTTTTGATTTATTGTTTTCTTTGTATGTGCGATTGAGTTTTTGACCCGCCTGAATAAATTAAGTAATTACTTCTATTTTATGTTATTTGATGCGTATTGATGTGAAATTGCGGTCGTTCAATTTTAAAGAATCTTTTAAAAAACATTTAAGAGAATGTAATGAAAAGTAATTGAATTATTTCGTAAAACTAATGAGAATACAGGGATGAGTTTTTTTTTTTTTTTTTTTAAATTAACAATTTAAAAAACTGAAATACAAATATTGGGAGTACAAATTAGTTCGCTCCGCTTTAAAAGATGACGCTGGTTGTTATGGATGTTTTATAGTGACAGCTGATTTCGATGGTTTTAAAAAGGTTAGACATTCTGTCAATAATGTAGAGTTTATATCGCGTTCAGTTTTGTACGGAAACCGTGTGTTTTACTGTGTTGAATATGTTAAATTTTGTGTTAACTAAGCAGCATTTGCGGGAGGTTTTTGTTTTTTTCTGTAATCGGAAGAAAAGTGCAGCTGAAGCGCATCAAATGCTTGCGGAAGTTTGTGGTGACAATGCTGCAACTGATAAATCATGCAGGGAATGGTTTCGACGTTTCAAGAATGGCGATTTCAGCGTTGAAGACAAGCCTCGCTCTGGACAGCCAAAAAAATTTGAAAACAAGAATTGGAGGCATTATTCGATGAAGATCCGAGTCAAACGCAAGAGAAGCTTGCAGAATCTTTGCGAGTTATTAACAAGCAGTTTCGGTACGATTACAATCCATGAGAATGATTTAAAAGCAAGGCAATTAGGTGCCTCATGAACTAAAACCGAGTGACGTTGAAAGGCGATTTTTCACGTGTGAACAGCTAATTCAAAGGCAACAAAGAAAGGGTTTTTTACATCGGATTGTGATTGGGGATGAGAAATGGATATTCTACGTCAATCATTGCCATCGACCTTAATGTCAACACCAAAGCCGAACATTCATGGTTCGATGATTATGCCGTGTATCTGGTGGGACCAAAATGGTGTGGTACACTAGGAGCTGCTACAACTTGGCGATTTCATTACGGGTGATCGGTATAGGCTACAATTGATTTGTTTGAGCCGTGCTTTACGAGAAAAACGGCCGTAATATGAGCAAAAACATGACAAAGTTATTCTTTTGCATGACAACGGTCGGCCTAATGTCGCAAAAGTTGTAAAAAAATATATGGAAACGCTTAAGTGGGATATTTTATCGCACCCGCCGTATTTGCCGGACATTGCTCCTTCTGATTACTGGTTGTTCCGACAGATGCAGCACGATTTATCAGGTAAGCGGTTCACTTCTTTCGCGGAAATCGAAAATTGGCTTCTAACTTGGATCGCCTTAAAAGATGAGACATTTTTTCGAGATGGAATTCGAAAATTACCTGAGAAGTGGGGAGAGTAGTAGCCAATGATGGGCAATACTTTGATTAATTTGTTAATTTCATTTTGTTCTAAAATAAATACATTTTTCACCAAAAAACGGATCGAACTAATTGTATTCCCAATACAATAAACAAAAAGGAGGCAATCCAATTTTTTAGTGATTTAAATATTTTTTTATAAACTAGATTTATAATTTTTTTTTTTTTTTTAAATTTTTGAAGTCGCATTTTAGTTATTTAAATCAAGTTTGTTTGGCAATGTCAGTATATTAACAAACCCATCAGTGTTGAGAATTTAATATTTTTTTGGACGATTTCAACGATTTATTTTTTTTTCTTCGGATCCGTGTTTTATTTTCTTCGTATTACACCATGCCTAATTTATGTTTTTCAATTTTTGAATTCCAAATTATTACTTTTTTCTATAGAATATTTTTTTGGGAGGCTACATTTCAACACAGCTTTATCGAGTAGTTCGGATTTTAATTTAAAATTTCTTAGAATTTTGTTAACTAATTCTCCTGCTTTTTTGTGTTTAGTTTTTTTTAAAAATCAAATGCTGATTTTTTATTTATCTTTCAACATTAGATCTAGAAGTAACTTCTATTAATGACTGTTTAAAAACTGTTTTATTTATTTTTTCTTCTTTCGTTTTCAGTATTTTTATTAACATTTAGATTTATTGAAAAAGAAAGGTTTTAAGATTAAAAACTTATGCAACGAATTTATACTTTTTACGCTGAAAAATTGAAATATATTTAATGACACTTTCCCGTTTTTTAATTTTAAAAAAATATATAATTTACTTATTAACGTATTAAATTAAATCCATATCTTATCCGAACTGTAAAACCTAATACATTTGATGACATTTTTAATAATTTGGTTAAAAACATATTTTGCACACATCGATTTATGCGCTTAAATAAACTTACGAAATTCGTTTCTCTTTGTTTTTCGTATCGTTAATACTCTGGAATATTCGACAACCGAGAATGGACATTTTTTATTGGCTAAAACTGTTTTAATATGTTCGCTATAATAGAGCAAGCTTTTCTTTTTGCTCTCACGGTGATTTAATGATACCGAAAAAAATTTAGTTTCAACCACTAAATCAAAAGAAATTTGTAATGAATTGATGTATTATACGGATAGTTTTTTTTTAACAAAACACTATTTGTTGATCATTTTATTTTTTAATTTTTACATTATTGCTATATTTTCGTAATGTAACATAAAAGCTCACGTTTAATTTTGTTAAAGTTATATTGTTATAATTCAAAATTTAAATCAAGAAGCGAAGATATAACTTTTTAATGGTTTTTAGTAGATGAGCAGAAGTTAAGGAAAAAAGAGGTTGAGTAAACTTAATGAATTCAGTGAAATACAATGCACACCCTTAAGTAACTTTGAATAATTAACGCTGGCTAAATATTTAAAAAAAAAAGAGAAAAAAAAAAGCTGATTAACTCCTGGAAAAAATTGTAACAAGTATGTAGCTGAAATTATGTAGATAGTTTTAAATATTGTGCAACGATCGGAGGTTTAAAATGTAACAACGTTTGCATTTTTAGTGCGCAGACGTTAAACTATCGACTGTATTTTATAACCCGAAATCTAATTTTTTTAAATATTTCTACGTGCCATAAGCGATGGCGTAGTTTCAGTATAAATAACTCGAGGTTAACATTGGAAATGGTTTGAGTACGATTCGTTGCGCGTTTTGGCTAATTTGTGATTTCTTTTCGTAAAAGTTTATCATCATTTTTTGTTTCGTAGATGTTAAAGCTCGATACTGGTTGTTATTGTTCAAAAATTTAGAATTAGCGATAAGTGAAATATTTCAAGCATGCGCTTATAATGAACATTTTCTAGAAAATAAGGTAATTCGTTATCATTTTAAGTAGATTGAATTATATATTTATTTTCAATTTAGCTGATTGTTCAATATTATATTACACTTTAAATGTAATTTCATTTTTAGGAGACGATATCGGTATTAGAAAATTGCTGTAGTGATTTACAAGACTTATTAAATTGGATACGATTAAAAAAAACGCAAGAAAATGCTCCGTTACCGATAAATCGTAGTTCGCACACGGTGCAAACGGTAATTGTTATCACATTTACTAAAACGGTTAAATGTGTTTTTATAAATTTCTCCCTCGACATTTCGTCATATAACCAAAGGCTGCCTACTGTTCGGCGGTGGTCTGGAAGTAAACTTTTTACGAATTACATTTTAATCGATTTGGTTATTCTTACTGTATTGTGATACCCTCTTTTCCGAAAAAAATTCGGTCATTCTTTCGTAAAACCATCTTCAGTACCAACTTTGCCCTTAAAACATTCCATCAAATAATTCTGCCCTTTCTTTTAAGCGAGATTTTTCTTCTCCTTCTGTTTCTGCTTTTTAGTCGTTCCAAATTTGATGCTACTAAACTTTCAATTTAGCTTCCTTTAGATGAGTCTCTAATTTTTCTATCCAACCTTCTATTCCTGCTAGTCCATGGCTCCATGGCTTTCCATTTCTTCAACTCCATTGTATCCATTTTGTAGTCTTCGATTTGATTATTCATTTCTCCCCGCGGCTCGGCACGGTGCGTCTTTTTTCATTTTCATTCTGTCCTCTTCGCTCACTGCAGAATCATTAGGTATGCGACGCTAACTGTGTGGTGTTTTTTGAGCGCTCCTCTTTATTCAATGAACAACAACAGCTCGTACTTAATTTACTTCAACTCAATGTTTCTGCACCTTGTTATTATTTCATCGATACTTACGTTTCCGAATTTCCTTATATTAGCCATTAATTGCATCCTTCGTTTAATAGCTAATAGAATTGACATTTAAATTATTTAAAAATAAAGACATGGTTCAATGCTCTTTGCTAGCCGAGTTCGAAAAAATAAGAAAAAAAAAAAGATGTGTCTCTCCATATTTTGTAGTCACATGCACTTTTAATTTTTCAACTTTTCAACTTTTACTTCAAAAAAGAAATAATATCTCACCCAGCAATGTGTGTTTTTGAGTAATTATAATCACTTAACTAAGTGTAATATGATTATTAATGCTAAAATGATGTTAATATTCACTATACTGCCCGTATGTACGAGGGTCATGCGGAAAGTAGTACCTGTTTGCGCCGTGCGGAGCATTGGCGTGTAGGGGAGCCGCCGGCCAAGTACTAACACGTTCAGTTGTGTTTCAGCTGTCTCTGTGCAAAGTTTCGTCTCGCTGGTGTTAACTGTGTTGATTCTGTGCGTGTTTATAATGTTCAAGAAAAAAAAATACGCCGCCAGTTGTGAAGTTAGGACTGTAATTAAATTTCTTAACGCAAGAAATGTGCGACCTTGTGACATTCATCGTCAATTGAAGGAGGTGTATGGAGACAATGTTATGGATGAGTCTCACCTGTTCGTCGCTGACGTCGTAATTTCAACTTGCGAAGAGAGAACACTCATGATGATAAGGGGCATTCGGAACGGCCATCAGTCATTACGGACGAACTGCTGAGTTCAATGAACGAATTCGTGAAGAACGATCGGCGCGTTACAACTCATGTGATCTGCGAACACTTCCCTAATGTTTCACAAACAGTTTGAAATTGTTAAAGACCATCTGCATTATTCGCGAAGTGGGTCTCCCGCATGCTTACTGATGAACACAAGGCCACGCGTATGACTGCAGCATTGAAGTTCTTGGAACGTTATTCTTGTGAAGAAGACTCTTTCTTGACTCGCATGGTCACTGGTGACGAAACATGGATTTCTTATGTAACACTTGAGAATAAAAGACAATCAATATTGTTCTTCACGAATTTGTTCACTGCATTAAGCCGTTTGTCCGTAATGACTGATGGCCGTTCCGAATGCCCCTTATCATCATGAGTGTTCTCTCTTCGCAAGTTGAAATTACGACGTCAGCGGCGAACAGGTGAGACTCATCCATCACATTGTCTCCATACGCCTCCTTCAATTGACGATGAATGTTACAAGGTCGCACATTTCTTGCGTTGAGAAGTTTAATTACAGTCCTAACTTCACAACTGGCGGCGTAATTTTTTTTCTTGAACATTATAAACGCTCACAGAATCAACGCAGTTAACAGCAGCGAGACGAAACTTTGCACACAGACAGCTGAAATGGTGCAATAATTCTTTTCATTTTTAACTGCTGCAGATTTGATCGCGCTGATGGATATATGAAAATTTAGTCATTCTCATTGAAAATAACTTCCTTTTTATTTTCCGTCATGTTTGATTTAAATACTTCTGTCTTTGTCAATATTTTTTAATTCCCACATGATGTTCTCAATCTTTTCGTCACTATTTTCCTAAATCTTCGCAGTCTTCCGCTACCTTTATTCTAATGATATATTTTTTCCGCTTAAACAATTTTATTTTAAATTCTGGTTTGATACCAATTACTAGTAACATTTGTTCAATTTTTCTGTCAACTTATTTTTAGTTTTCCTTCTTTACGAATTTACATCTTTCCTTGTGTACTTTTTTCGTCGCAATAACTCTCTTTCCACTTGCAAACTTTCCATACTGGCCTTTGCAGCTTCCCAGTGACAATAAAGAGTGTGATTTTGATCATCTTAAAAATTTCTATTCTTTACATTGCTAGTATATGTTGTTTTTTTATCTTTCTATTTCCGGTAATATTCCCGTTCTTAGTTTTTTCATCACTTTTTCATTTTCAGTCGCGTCAGGGTTTATTAACTCTTTGTAGAATATAAGATTTAGGTTTAAAATAATTGCAAAAAACGCGTTTTAAATGATTTATAGGTTGTGCTTGTATTATGATATAATTTTGGAAAAAATACGTATGCACCCGAGAAATTATTTGTGCGACCTTTACCGGTCTCTCTGAACAAGTTTATTGCCACTGTAATAAGGCTATAACTTTTTCAGAAAGAAACATCTAGAGTGATTTTTTACCGTTTTAATATTTTGTTTTATTTATTTTTTTCGATATCAGTAAAAAAACAAACATTTCCTTTGTTTTTTCACAGGACAAACTTGAATCTAGTTTAACTACAAGTGTGTCGATAAAATCATTTAGTAATGAATCGGAATCGGCAGAGAATAATAATACTGAAAGCATGCAACCGGAACGAGTTTCAGACTCGTGGATAGATCAAATGGATTGCGATGAAGAACATAAGGCTAACAGTGGTGGTACATCAGTTGCATTAACCGATCATATTAAAACTGCAGTTAAAGATGTAAACAACCGTGCAAGTTCACCGATGAATTTTAAAGAAAAAGTTACACCCGTAGCGGCGACTGCAAACGAGCAAACAGTTATCTGTGAAACAGATAAGACGGCTGGAAAAGAATCACCGCTAGAAGAAGGTAACAGTGATCACGCTGATGAAAACTCTAGTTCTTCTCTGTGTTCTCAAAACGAGAAGAAGGAAATATTAAAAGAACAACCAGCTCTGATTACAAAAGTTGAATATCATGATAGTAGTTCACAAACGGACGAATTGTCACCAACAGCAGCGGCAACCGCAGCATCATCGTCAACAGCAACCTCAGCATCGTCAACGATAGCAACAACGACGGCCACGACGACGAAACGGTACTCGTTACCGATTCGGAAAAGTGCTAGTTTGCCGCAGAAAAAACCCTCTTTAAAACCGTTCCTAGTTCCGCTAGTGCCGGATCGTAATGCTCCTATACCGACCTTTTCGTCTCCCTTAATCAAATCGAATAGTCGCACTGCCATTTCTGCAACGCCGGCCATTACTTCGCCTAGAAAACCGGTTCCGGGTCGGAACGTTGCTGCTCCCGTATTTATACCGGGCAAAAAACCGACATTACCTCAAAGTACCAATAGTAGTAGTTCGCCTAGAACTGAATCTACCAATCGTGCTGTACCTTGTAGCGCTACTGCTGCTGCTGCAACCGCCAGTACTGATTCTGCTGTTGTCAATACTGTACCGATGAAATCCACTTTACCACGAAGTCAATCTAGTTCAGTTATAGAAACTAACATACAAAAGAAAAATACGCTCGCGTTGTCGTCCAATTTAAAACGTTTACCGGAAAAACAGTCGCTCAGTAACGAGAGCCTAAATTCTAGAGCGAGCACCGCGATAAAGTACGAACAGCAGTTTCCGCTGGTTAAAAGTAGTACATCCGATTCGGTTTTAATAGCGTCGTCGGATAGCGGAAACGCGTCTAACACGATGAATACTATTTGCGAACTGTGCGTGAATAACGGAATCCTGATTCCGTCATCTACAATGTATCTCTGTAACGTTTCAGCATGCCATCAAGCGGGGGGGGCAACGGTTAGATCAGTCGCTACATCGTGCAGTACTTCGATGTGTCATATTCCATCCGCTTCTGTCGACAATGTCGTATATTACGCGCTAAAACCATTCACTGAGTTGCGTTCAAAGTCGGCGTTAGATAAATCGAGTAATTCGGAAATACACGAAAAAAGTGCAAGTCTGGCGCCAAGTGGCGCTGCGACAAAGACCACGCAGACAAATTCGGTGACAAGTAACGGCCTAATTACCGGTAAAGATGACAACAAAAGGTCACCATCGGATGTGTTGGTGAACGCAGAAAGTAGTATCGGTAACGCGGCGGAAAAAAATTCAGCTTTTAATAGTTCCTCTTCCGATGGTGTTAAAAAATCGATTACCGTCGATGAACCGAAGAGTCCGACGAAAAAAACATCGTCTGATCCGTCGATAATGAAATCTGTTACTAGTGCCGTTAGCAAAGCTCCGACTATTGTTGGTTCCGTCGTTAAAGTTCAAAATGCCGTTAAACAATCCATCGCCGCAACCTCTAATTTGCATAATAATCGCATGCAACAACAACAGCGGTGGAACAAAAGACAACAGCTGGATTCTTCGGATGATAAGAAAGGTAAGACTTCCTCGAGAGTAACAATTTTCAAACGAGTCGCTGCTCCAACCTCAACGCGAATGAAACAACAGCGCCAACAGGACGAATTGAAGTGTAGCACCGGTGAAAAAGTTAATACCGATACGAAAAACATCTCGCCATCGTCTGCGAAATCTAACGTTAACGTGAATAATGGCGTTACGAATGAAATCGCTGATTCGGCGCGTTCGGAGGGAACAACGATGTCGGATTCGGATTCAGTTAAGAGAATTTGTTTAACGAGCAAATCGGAGGAAAATGAAATTACTAACGCTGGAAACGTGAAAAGTGATGATTTTAAATTGCCGGGAAAAACTGATCTCATTAGTAAAAATAATAAGAACGTTGCTGTTATACGGGACCAAAGTGCAAAGCAAGAAGTGAATAAAGATGGTCGTCTAGACAGCGGATCTGTTAATAAAAATAGACCCAGCGGAAATAGCGCTGATGCTGTTGTAATTACAAATGGTCCGAATAACGTACCCGATGATAAACACGCGCTCGATAGAAAATCGGATAATGAAAAAAAAGAAGATGTCTGCCAGCAGCGTGAAAAGGGCAAGAAGATCAATGAGAGTTCTACCGATCGGGACGAGATTAATAAAAGCCGGTGCGAGTTGCGGATTAACGATGCCGCTAATGCGACAACCGAGAATAAGACGATAGAAGATAAGGTTAACGGTGTTGTTAGGGAAACGGCCGCTGCTAACGAGCTAATCAGGAATAAAACGATAGATGATAAAGTTAACAGAGCGACTGTTAACGCGATAATTACGAATAAAACGATAGAAGATAATGTTGTTAAAGACGCTGCAATCATAGCGAATAGAACAAGTGGAAAAGGCGAGATCATTTCTGTTTTGCCGGATAGCCGAACGAACCAGATTAATTATTCGAATGCTATCAAAAAATTCACTTGCGACAATAGTAAAGCCGCCGTTGCGAGCAAAAAGAGTTATACCGTTTTAAAGCAGGAAAATTTTTCAACCCCCAAACTGGGACGAGCTAATAATTTCAGTGACAGCCGCATGGTTCGTAGCAAGACTTCGATTGACATGAAACCGCCGTCGGCGTCTTATCCCTACAGGAAAGAGAATACTCCAAGTCCGGTGAGTAAATCGTTAAAAATTGTCGATCCGGCGGCGACAAACGGCGTCGGAACCATTATGAACAGAGGGGGCCGTAAAACTTCGGTAGATGAAGACGGATGGGAAGTGGTGTTAAGCCGATCGAGGAGATCGGTACCAATTTCTTCGAATGCCGGTAGCAGCGATAACGACAGTAACAACGGTATCATTAAATCTTGCAATAATAACAATAATAATAATAATAATAATAACAATAACAGTAGTAACAATCGGTATAATGGTAATTTTCAAATTAATAAGCGTTTTTATGTACCTACTCCTTCGTCGTCTTTACCAACCTTGTCGTACAATTTGACCGAAAAAAAGTCGAAAGAATTTAAACGAAAGGAATTCAGAGCGAAGACCGAATCAAAATTGTCGTTTTCATCGGATGACAGTGGTAACAACGGCGCCACTACTAATCATCATCATCCGCAACCGCAGCAACAGCAACAGCAACGAACTAATAAATTAAATAAAGAAAGACCGATTATCAGTAACACAGCAATGTTTACTACGGTCGATGTGAAGCTGACGGCGAATAATAAAGACCAGCAGCGACAAAAGTGCTGCAACGGTAAGAAGAAACACGCGACAAAAGCGATCAGTAGTTCGGGCGGTAATAGAAGGGACGCGACGGAACAGGTTTGTAAGAGTCTGTGCGCGATGTACGAAAAAGAGTTGTTCGATATGGCCGTGAAGGATGATCAAATAAACGAATACGCGTCGAGAAAAAGTCGCGAACTATTCGAAAAGGAACAAGAACTGGAGAAGGAAATCAACAATTTGGAAAATATGGAAATTGACGTGGATACCGAAACGGACGAGTTGGAAAGCAATGAAACCGATACCGAATTGAATCATTTCCAAATAGACGAAGGTGGTCTGAGCCAATTCGCGAAAAAACGATTACAGTTAATTAGGAAAAAGTGCGACCACGTCTTATCGGAGTTGTCGGAAGCAGAGCAGGCGAGAATTATGAATAAGTTCGAGGAAATTATGGATATAGACCCGACCGGGAGATCGTTTAATTACGTCGCTCAACTTACGACGGTCAAGCAGTTGGACGAATTCTTGTCGAAATATCCCGGACGTTCGGCCGATCAGTCTCCCAACAGGAAACGCTACAGTCCGGACACGACGATCATTCAACACAATGCGCGGCAAGCCAAAGCGAAGAAGAATAGAGATCATTTTCTGCGAGAAAAGTCCGCGAAACTAAGAGAAATACTAACCAAGGTATTTTTCATTTAATTGCTTACTATTTTCTATCGAAATTACGAGTGTTAACTCTGATTTTTCTGATAAATGTAATAAACGTTACGAGAAAACGGTTCTCAAATGGCAGAGAATATAAAGGCCAAATGTAAAATTATTTTCCCAGCAAATGTGTATAAATATCGGCTGTTACAAAAGATAATAGCGGCTAAAGGAATTAAAGTTTTATTCGTTTTTCTTCTCATAATTAAAAATTAAATATGAAATTGTAATTTAAGCATATTAGCAAAAAGTTTTACGTACGACAGAAAATATAATTATTTACAAAAATGCATAAATTTAAATAATTATATTTTCTGTTATACTTGAATTTTATATGTGTGCAATTAATGACAATACAGAAAATAGAAATAATTATATTTTCAATTTAAAAAATTTTTACAATTATATTTATACCGTTTTAGTGTTGAATAGATTTTGTTCGTAAAAATATAAAGACGTTGTTGTGTAGCTTTATTTTAATACCAGTTTTTCTGTCGCATACAAACTTCGTTTATCGAAATCTGCTTAATATGTTGCTTTTCAATGTCGAAATGTTAGCATATGCGCTAGCAAGTTTATTTCAGCTTCACGCGTGCAGGACGTTTCTATTCCTCAGGTTAAATGAACACACTCACTTTCGGATATTAATGATTTCTCGAAAACAGTTGAATCTCACCAATCTCCTTAAAATTGAAAATGTCTGTGCGGTTTTCTCTCTTTTCTATATCGTTATGATAGGTTCTGTTTACTTTTCTTTTTGAATCTGTTCACATTATTTGCTCTCCAGTACTTAAAAAGTTTCCGGTAGACAATAAAAAAAAAAAAAAGTCTTCTTCGGATAATGTCGATGAATTGTAGAAAGCGTAATTAATGGTCAAAGACACCTAAAAAAAACATAATGTTGGTAAAGTTAATAATTAATGGTACCACTTCGATGTAATAATGCGTACAATGGAGAAGATCAACAAACATAATTAAAACTCTGTCATTCTTGAAATATTTAAATTAGAAATCTCAGTATGTTCCTTTAGGGCATCGTTGAGGAGATTGCAGAGTTTTGCCGTAAGGATTTCGCAGCTAGGCGATTTCTGCGAAACAAACAAGTTCTACGAAGAAAAAAAAAAAGAACGCTGAAATCATTAATTAATCGTAAATTTTTTTTCGCTTATATTATAAAAGAAATCAGTGATTTAAAACATACTCTTATTAATAGTGCGCAGAAAAATAATCGGAAGTTAAACCGAAATGTAGACTTGCTAGGTGAGTAAGCTACGCTTTCGGATTTCCCTTTCAAAACAACCGTTCATAAATAACGAAAATTGCTACGTCAAGCATCCAGAATAGCTAAAACACTGAATTAAAGCGTGTCGTCAAGGAAGGTACCGAGGACAAAGAAAGTAACATTTACGAATGTTTCCATTGTGAACCGCAGAATTCTTAAAACGATTTTAAATCATCGAGTAATACACAATAACTGTCACGATTTTTACAGTTAGCAGTAGTTCTTAAAATTGTAATCTTTACAATTATTATCATATTTCATCTGATTTTTCTAATTTTTTCCCTGTGGCGCATTATTTTTTCCAATCGACTTCTTGTTAAATTCGCGCAATTATTTTGATTACACTGAATTTCGTGATATTAAAAAAAGTTAAAGATGAGCGGAAATTTCAAAAAAAAACATTAGCTTGTTCGATATAATTAATTGTCGCTTTTAAATTATTTTACTCTTTCAAATAAACTAATAAAAATTTCTGTATTTTCGATTTGTAATTTTCGTAATTTTATTCCATCTAGACATTTTCACGAGTTCGGTAAATTGGCTGCTTGCAGCAAAAAAGGTTTCAATATTAACGCTATCTATATAGTCACGAAATATTGAAATATAAAAAAATTCGATAATATGCGTCCGGTATTATTATTGAAATAAATTAGTTCCGTGTTAATTTTAAATCCTTTTTTCTATTAATTTTTTCCCATTCTAAATTTTTTCATTTAAAATTTTTTTGCCAAATTTTTTATTTTTTTGTTGTAATTTAAAACTGGTTTATTAAAAAATCTGTCATTATCGAGGAAGAAAAAAATTTTCCAACATACTAAAAAAATTTCGTCCTTTATATTTTGGTTTTACGTGATATTTTGCAATTTAAAATTTGCTAACTCTCGCTGTCTAGATTTCGGAGAGCCTAATTTCTTCCTCACATTTTGTTGTCGCGTGTGAATGTACAGCGATTTTATAAACATCCGTAAATTATTAAAGAAAAATATCTAATTAACCGTTTTTTACTTTAGGTTGATGTGATCAAATTAATGGAACAACAGTTAAAGGAAGATCGGCGAAAGGTACTGGAACAGAAACTAAAGAAAGCAGAAGAAAATCGTAATCTTCATATTCGTAACATCCAAGAGAAAGCTCACAATGAAGCGAAAAAATTAAGAGAAATTGCTTTCATTAATGAACTCGAAGCGCAAAATAAAAGGCACGATTTTTATACCAGCTGTCAGGTATTAGTGATATATACTTTAGAAAAACTTATAAACACTTTACTAGATGCTTCGCTTGTTCGTATTTTGATCAGGACGAATATTTCTTCTGGCACAATTTACGTTAAATTTTCTAGATAAACTCTTCCGAATGTGTTTATTTGACGTTAATACGTTTATTATTATAAAATGTAGTTTTAGTTAATTTTATAACTACTTGAACAAGTAGTGAATTGATTAATGCATCGCAAACACGTATATCGTTATCACCGTAGATATTCGCATGAAGTGGCAAATCTATTTATCGTTAAGCGATTTTTTTGTGTTCTTACGAATGTTTTAAAGTCTTATAAATTTTATTTTTGACTGTGCTGAACAATAAAATTCGTTATGGTTATGCTTTTAGGATGTAAAATTTTATTCTACAAAATAATGAAAATTACATCCTTTCTATCCATTTTTTTTCGAATTGCGTGAAATGAAGCATAAAATACATATATATTAATTAGGCTACCCCTCATTAGAAAGAATGTCCCAATTTTATGTAATGTTTGTTATATTTTATAGGATTTCTGTGATTATGTTATATTCATATGGACCGATTTAGAATTACGTTTTTAAATTTTGATCATTTTTTACAAGGTATTGAAGAGAAAGAAATAGAAATGTAAGCAAGAGGGGTCATTGTGAGGCCAAAATGGCCGAGTTATATATATATATATATATATATATTGCGTGGCATATAGACGCATGCTGAGAATTTCGTGGGCGGGCAAGGTGACCAATCGAGAGGTGTTAAATAGATGCAAAGTCGACGGATTACAATTAATGAACGACATAGGAAGAAGACAAACTAAATTTATCACGCATAAAATTCGAGAAGAAAGTCTTTTTAATTTGGCATCACCGGGTAAAATTCAAGGAAAAGCACTTAGAGGAAGGAAAAGAATGGAACTAACAAACACAGACATGGAAATTAATGTTTTTTTCCAGTGAATAGAATCCGCCAGATGCCGAAGTATATTGTGTTTGTCATGTGCAACCTCCGAATGGCAGATGCTACCTTTATGATGATGATGGTGATGATGATGATGATGATGATGTTGAGAAAATAATAAGTAATTTTTAATGGGAAGTGAGAAAAAAAATTGAGTTAGAAATTTAGCTACGCTAGTGCAATTTCCTGCAATGTGTACTTACTTACGTTTATCAGCTGGTTTAAAATTTTTAACTAATACCACGCTGCAAAAACATACCCTGTTTTTTCCGCTTTTTTGAAAAACTTCAAAAGTTTGAATCGGAATGTGGATTTGTTTCCTCAAAATAGTGAGTTTCCCATAAATATACAACGCGCCTGGAGGGAAATCATTTTTTTTTAAACTTCGTTGTTTGCAGTTTGTTAAGGGTTTTAATTTGAAATTGTATAAGTCGGCTATATTTTTCTTACAAAGTGTTTTTCCTTTAATATAGTTTACGTTTAAAATGTGTTTCAGTTTTTGTAACTTCTATAACTGAGCTCCCGTTTATGAAAAAACTTACATTTTTTTTTTTTCACTTTTTTTTCCCCAAAGGAAGATTAAATTAATTAATTATCGGAAATGTATACTTTTTTTTAGAATTTATTTTGATTTTTGTTATATATATATACATATATTGAATTTCATGATTTTATAGGTTTTTTTAATTTATGTGTTATCTATTTTGGAATTCTAGATATTTCGTCATTCGAAATTTATAAATTGTATTGAAGATGATTCTAATTATGACATTTATGCGTGCAATTTTAAGTGTGTGTAAAGTCAAGCGATTCCGGAGTTAATGAATTTCGTTAATATATACGTATATATATATATATTATTATTTTTTCACGTTTTTGAACCATTTTATTAAGATTTTGTACACATGATGTGTGTGAATCTTAAAAATTGGTAATGATACGCAAAAAATTGTTGAATATACTTGCTTGATTTAAATAATCGAATCATGCATTAAGATTAAAGTAAGGCTGGTACCGTCAGTCTTAAATGAATTGAAAAAAGTTTAAAATTAAATATTTCATTATTGTTTTTGATCCAGACGCTTTTGAACTTCTAATAAAATTTCATAAAAAATTATAGAGATTTTTTTGCAATTTAAAAAAAAAAAAGTTAAGCAAAATCTAAAAATTCGAATTTTCTTTATAATTATCGAATTTCCAGTCCTCCTGACTTGTTACGACATCAAACTTTGTAATTTTCATATTTTTAAATTTGAATTTTGTTCATTCATAAAGGAACAAGAAGATCGACTGCATGGAATAATGGAAGAAAGGCAAAGGAAACAGGAAGAGAAAGCGGCGAAAGAAGCGGCTGCTGAAGAACGTCGAAAAGCTATTGAAGTTACTAGACAAGTGAGACTATTTTTTCTCCCCTCGCGTATTTGTTCGAAACTTCGGCTGAAAATAAACCAAATATATATACTTTTTTTTTTTGTAATAATTTCATATTAAATTCTGCAAAAAATAACATTTTTAATACCGCGCCGAATTATCTTTGAGTTGTTGTAAATAAAATTACTCGCTTCGAAAAAGTTCATTGTTAATTTTAGTCAGATTTGTATGTCGATTAATTGCGAATAGTTATTTGCGAAGTAATTTTATTGTATTGAATTAATTTAAAATAATTATTGCTAAAAAGTTTGCATTGTTGCATATTTCATTGTCCAATGACATATATGTTATAATTTATAAAATTGCAATTAATTGGCTGGCAATAAAAACCGTTGAACTTTGATAATTTTATAAATTTCATTTTTATTTTAATATTTCGGCAGTTGTAAAATTTTTCTATTTTTTTTTTATTACGAATTTATGTTTCTTATTTTTTAGGAAAGAATAAAAGAATTGCAAAAACGAATGCGAAAACGAGAAGAGCGTATAGATCGAGAATTGCAACAGAAAGAATTGGAACGTATAAAAGCTGCTAGAGAAAAAGCCAGGTATATTTGGATTTTTAATAATAATAAAATTCGTTGAAATTTTGACATTTAAAAATTTGACACTTAAAAATTTGACATTTGCGAATAATTTATTTTGAAATTCTACATCTTAGTATATTTAATCTAAAAGGCTGTAAATTATTAAAGCACGAATGGAAAAAAAATTGAAAAAATTCTAAAAATGAAAAACACAATTTTTAGATCAGTAATAATGGATTCGACTACGAGTGTAACAGTTGATAAAGAGCATCCAGTGTAATGATGATGTACTTTAAAAGTTACGTTTTTTCGTCTTTTTTTTTTTTTTATGTTTTTTGGAATTATCTGAGGTATGAAATGTAAAGAGTACTCTACGAATGTTTCCTTTGAATTGTTCCAACGTTAACCGAAAATTTTATAAAAATCAATTAAACAGACACGTTCTCCACTTACGAAAATAAAAACTTTTAAATATCATTTAATACTATTTTAAAACTATGCAAAATTCGGATTTTTATTCATAAATCTAAAAATTGTAAACCGTTGTTCAAATTTGATTGAAGGTTGTAGATTTGGAGAAAGTCAATTCCATACTGAGTAACAATAGACATAGTGGAAAAATGTTTTATTGGGGGTGTTATATGAATAATAATTTGGAGTCAGGCGGTTAGGAAATGTTTTTTTTTCTTTTGCGCTGTTCTTATTAATGATTGAAATATTTAATGATATGGTGGAAGTTACGGCGTTAAGTGAATAGTAACAGCTGTCGTATATAGGGCAGTATCGATCGATTTTGCGCGTCAACTTTTATTATTTAAACGTTGATTTCGTAACGTGGTTAGAAAGTTAAACGGGTTGTAGTTTTACTTTTATCATTTCTTTTTCTCTTTTTCTTCGTTATACAATAAAAGGTAAACCACCATGTATGATTTAATTCATATAGAGTTAAATTCAAGATTATTTATTAGTGACTTTTTAATCTTAATAATTATTACTACGTTAATTATTTAGATTGAAATTGTAATATTTGGTATGACTCGCGAAAAAAAAATTGTTGTTATTTTTTATTTTTTATATATAGATAGATAGATAGATAGATAGATAGATAAAAAGTTGTATTTAATAATACCATTTAGTAAATAAAGTAATGCTGCGTATTTTCAAAAAAAAAGTAAATAAAAGAAATAACAAACAAATTAGTTCACAACATAATTTTCACTACTAATTTATCGTATCTTACAGTTAATTTTTTTGCATTTTTCATATGAAATGATATCGTCAATGAAGAAAGGTTAATGTTGCACGGCTTCCTCAATTCCCCTTTTGGTTTATACTACTGACAACCTGGGAGGTAATGTCTTAAAAACGGTAACTATGTAAAACAAGCTAAATGACACTGGTTTTCTTTGTTGAGCATATTATCGCTTTTTGTGTTAATTATTTCTTTACCCATGATTAGTTGTAAAGTTTTTTATTCTCAAAAAAATTTGTTTAAATTTATAATTGATCATTTTTCACCTAGTTCAAGAACAGTGCTCCATGGTTATGAAAATTCATAGTTACTAACATTTCTCAAAACTAGTAGTAAAGATTGGAAATTTTAAATTTAAGTTAATGTTTCCGCAAATGAAACGTCGCCATTGAATGTAAATTTCTAACGATGGTAAATGTCAAAAAAAAATTGGTGTTTTCCTTCTTTTAATAAAGTTTAAAAATGTGTATAGTTGTTTTTTAATATTTAAATGGTGTTTATTTTACAAACATGGCTAAATATATATGTGTCTATATATATATATATATATATAACTCGGCCATTTTGGCCTCGCAATGGGCTGTGCTCCTTGACCCCTCTTGCTTACATTTCTGCTTCTTTCTCTTCTATACGTTGTATAAAATTATCAAAATTTACAACGTAATTCTAAATCGGTCCATATGAATATAATAACATAATCACAGAAATCCTATAAAATATAACAAACGTTACATAACATTGGGACACATTTTTTCTAATGGGGAGTAGCCTAAGAATTACGTTGTAATTAATATATATATATATATATGTGTGTATATATCAAACTCGCCCCTCCGTGCCTCGCAAGGAGCTGCGCACCTTGACTTCGCCTAGGGACACCCTTGGACCCCCAGCTCTATCACTTCTGTACTTCGTATAAAACGAGGAAAATTGATAATGTGATTCTTAGCCTGACCTCCACTACTTTTTCTGTACAACTTTGTCTTTTTATATATACAATATTTTGGGACAAAAAAAGCGATAGAGGTCGGCCTAAGAATGACGTCATTAATATATATGTATACGCACATACTCGCCGTTAATTGCCTCTTTGTCTGCAAATTAACATTAATTTAAATCTGTGCTTTTTTTATATTTTTAATTACGCACTATATACCTACTAAAGATTTATTTTTTATATTCAGTTTTCTATCCTTTTGGACATATTATTTGTCGCAGAATTCTTTATTAATTTCTCTATAAAATGAATTTCTAAAATATTTTGATGAAATCAATTGTTTTATGGAACATTATTACGTTACTGAATTATTTATCCAAACCTTTTATTAAAATTAATAAATGTTATAGAGAAATGTTTATAATATAATGTGTTTACATCATTAGGGTTTACAATTGTGCACTAATTTAATAACATGTACGTTATAATGCTATTTATCGCTACTCTCCTTTTTTTGCTGAAAAACTGGAAATAAATCATATTATTTTTATCACTATAATCATATCCTTTTTTATGCCATACCAGAAAATATGTTAAAAATTTTAAATATTATAACATTTATTATTAAAAGTAACATTAGATTAACAATAATAATACGTGAGTGTCGTTATATTAATGCGTTTGAATATACGATCGCGGGCGGGCCGGGGTTTTATTTGAGGAGATTAGATTTCTTGCCCTGCAGGTTTATAATGAATAGCAGTAAGAAAGAAGAGTATAACATTTGTACAAATAGAAATGTTTCTCTAAATGGAGCTAATTTTAAATTTATTAAATATAAAAAAAGGAATGTAATTATTAACGCATTTTATTTGTGAACTTACAAAATATATAAATTGCAAAAGTTGCCCCTTGAATTTCCAAAAAGTCCTTTTGCAATTAAATACATTTTTTTCTAAAAAAAATTTTTTTATAGAATACCTATTAAGAATAATTTTTATTTAAATAATTTGTCGTTTTATCACATATCTTTGCTAATTTTTGAATTCCTTAAGACTAAATGATCTTTCAGTAATACCTGTGGAGCAAAAATGTGTCATTAGATTGCGTTGGAGCTTTTTTGCCTTTTTAAGATTTTTCCGAGGTTTTCATTTTTTGCTGCGTAAAATTAATTTAGCCTCGTGATTTAACTTTGATTTAAAATTTATTTTGGCAATAGGTGTTTCCGCTAGTGGAGAGGAGGGTAATATCAATTACCAGTTTAGTAACATGTTTTTTTAAAATTTGGTTTAACTAATTTTTTCTCCTTAACCAACAAATTTTTAAACACTTAGGGACGTCGAATCAGTGTTCTAAGAAGAAGTGATATTTGTTTCATTTCTATAGAGTTTTCCTTACACTTTTCCAGTTGAATTATGTATAATCTTTACCAAGTTTAATTTATTGATTCATTTTGTTTTTTTAAGTTTTATCTTGTTCGCATAGTATAAATTAAAAAGTCTAATGTTTATAACGAATATATATATATATATATATATATGTATATATGTATATATGTAAACTCCGTCTTTTGGACCTCACCAAGGGGTAAGTGCCCTGGATTCCTGATAACTAGTTCTATAATGTTTATAGAAAACTTGTCGAAATTGACTGCATTATTGTTTAAATATTATAAAAATAGTAAACACATATATATCGTAGCAAAATTAAATTAATTATTGATTACTAAACAAATACCGAGATATTTTTCGGTGTCAGACGAATTTCATATTCATGGTAAATGATTTTAACTTTAATTTATATTTACTATGAATATGGAGCTGGTCTGACTCCGAAAAATATCTTGGCGTTTGTTTATTGATCAATAATTAAATAATTTTTTCTGCTATATATATATATATATATATATATATATATATATATATATATGTATATATTTACCATTTTTATAATATTTAAACTTTAAAGGTATTTATGGAATATATGTAATTATAAAAGTAGTACAAAAAAGTATTTTCTTGTAAATAGTGGCGTCAGTGAAGTTGAAAAAATCAAAGCACTTCTTTATTATGTACGTAAAGGAGCGCTTTATTGGAAAAATATAACCAATATTACAACTTTATATTTGGACCTTTGTGGCTTCAAAAGCCTCAAAATTTGTAAAAAAAAAAAAAAATTTCTGGATATGTCATGTATTGATGGAAAGCTCACTATTTGGACACGACAAAACTTTATTTCAGTTCTTTAACAACATTTTAAAGTTAGTGAAATTTTAAAAGAAGTTATACTCATCATAAATAATTTTTTTATTAGAATTCAATGTAATAATAAAATTTTGGGGATAATGACGCTATATTTCGATTCCTTAAGGGAACTTCTCAAATTTTTAAAAATTTAAGAAAATAGCAATAATGGCATAAAAATTTTTAAGTACTAATAAACGTATTCATTTATAGGAATATTGCGTGAAAAATATATACGATACTACAATTTTAAAATTGTAAGTCTATTTCGAATGTAGTATTATAGAAGTATAAATTATGGTTGTCTTTAACTTAACATGCGGAATCCTTAATACTAAAAATCATCTTGCCTGACTGGCCTAGTTTTCTTTTCTTTTACTCAATAAAAAAAAAACAATAAAAAGACGTACTAATAAATTTTTATACCTATAAAAATTTCTAATTCTAGCAAAACAGAGTAAAATAAGTACTACGAAACGTACCAATGCTACAAACTAAACGTTAAATTAAGACATCATCTAATTGTGATTGGGTCCAATTGACGCCAAACTACGATAACCTCCCTTAAGTTGTGGTCACCAATATTTGGGTGCGGAATATGCTAAAATAATGTTTATTTTTTTTTCTTAGCGTGTCTAAAATTTAAACAACCACTTAATATGTATATATATATATATATATATATATATTATAATAAACATTTTATAAAACACTAAAAATTATTTTACAATCATTATTCTTCAACAGAGATAGGGAAGATAGAATTCACGCATTGCATGCTGCTCAACTAGCCAATGTCGAAGAGTTGCAAAAGAAAATACAACAGAAACAAGAGGAATCAGCTCGACGTCACGAAGAGAACATCGAACAAATACGGCAAAGAGCTGTCGAGTTTGGTAGTTTGAAGACGGATGATGCACCTCGTTTCATTCCTTATAAACGAGAAAAACTCTGTACGCTTTGTAACGTTCTGGTATGTACTCTAAACTGGTTAGTTTTTATGTATCTAAATTTTAAACGTTACGGTTTAGTTTTTGTGGTAAGTGGGAATGTAGTAGTATTATAGTTCTGCATTTTGCACAAAAAAACACGTAATAATCTTCCCTTACACACACATTACAAAAAATAGTGCTAATGTATTAGAAATTTTTATTTATACGAAAATAAATTAATGATATTTTTCTTTATAATGGTGAAAAGTTTGTCTTAATTAATCTCGATTAATCTTGATTAATCTTGATTAATCTTGATTAGTACTGATTAAGGCAGATTTGATTAAGCTGCCGGTATCCTTTACTTTTTTAAAGATTAATTGCATTATTGAAAATTGTGTTAAAGCTATATTCCATAGTGTTTTATGGCTGATTATGTTCTTGCGATTTTTAAAATTTTATTTGTTTAAAATTCTTTGTTTAAGATCGATTCGGAAATTTTATTATTCAGCCATTTGAAAGGTAAAAGTCACCAGGACGCGGTTAAATTGTATCGAGAAAAAAATGGTTTAACGAAATTCGTGGAAAGTTCAGTTTTAATAGAAGCTCCGGAAGAAGTGCTAAATGAGAAAAGGATGAAAGAAAAAGAAAGGCATAAGTCATTGAGGAAACGTTGTAAAAAAATTCGTCACAAACTTTCCATTAGGTAACACCACGTTTGCTATCTTTATAAAAATTAAAACTATGTAACTCGTAACATTTTACAAGGATAATTATAAAGTACTATATAATTCCTTTTTAAACACTGAGTGTTGAAATATATATTTGAAAATAAAAATTGGAAAAAAATTAAATGGTAAAAATGGTAAATAATGTTCGAAAAACTTTTTTAATGTTGAATGTTTGAGGGTGTAAAAAAGTGTAATTTCCTCCGTTGCACGTGGATATTTTTTTATGTTTTCGGTAGGGACTACCTTTTTCGTCAAAAAAAAAAAATTCAGTATTGCTTGAATTGAAAATTCATACACTTTTTTAGAATACGATTAATGTATAAACGTAGAATACATTGATAATACGGAGTGGTGGGACGGTGATGTTGAAAGTACAAAACGCACTGTTCTGTGATTAAATTATCGACATATCTATTGATCACAGAGCATCGGTCGTAATTTTCTCATGAGCGTGCGTAAGTAGATCTTTGGTGTAATAACCAATGTGCTCGTCGTTAGTGACGTAATCGATTACGTCTTTACCTCAAATCACGGCTGCATTGAAGGTGCTTAGAGACGTAAACAGAAATAATAGTCGAATAGATTCGGAATAACGTGAACTTATTCAAGTTTAATGGATCCACTCTCGATTTTTCGATCAGTAACTGTTCTCTATTGATGGCCTTGATGAGATTGGACGGTAATGTCGGTTTGTTACTGTAATTTCTGCCACATAGTTTGGCAAAACGAAATTTTGCCGACTAAATTTGTATACCGCGGTTAGGTCACCCCATAAACTATACCATATATTCGTACCAGTGAATGGACGTTCATAATCGTGTACAATTTGTTGATGGCCAGAATTTGGCCGCCCGAGCAATGCTGATCCAATCACGCTGCACGCATTAAACATTGTTAAACGCAGTTCTGAACGAATTGAGCACTTCAACCAAGATACCAGTTTCGCACGCGAATATATGAAAGGCGGCGGGAACCGCGTTATACATTGCTTTAGCAGTCGTCATATCAGTGTGGTAGTTATGTAAGTACTAAGGAGTACATTATGAGAATGAGAGCGAATTGAATGAAGGTTTCCATCAGTAATTTCATACTGTGAAAATTTTACTGCATCAATAAGGCGACTGACGCTATCAAAATGTATCTGTTTACATGAATAACTCCAACTATGTGAAGTAAATTAGGCATCTACTGCATTATCTTGTCCTGATCCGGTTTCATTTGCTGTTTTGAGAATAATATAAATGACTTAAATTTCAACTTTTTAAAATTGAATTACTTCTACTGCACAGTTTGCGAAATTATCACATTATTGGCGTTGTATCTGTTGGAAGTGAAAAAAGCGTAATGCAAATTTTTGACATGCTGTTTATTCATTTCCATACAGGAGCCATTCGTTTAATTTCGTTGTTTTACTCTTAGCTTTTATTGTAGCTTTCTTCAACGTGTCGCTATGTACTTAGCCTAACTTAGCTGTGTATAAAATGCATACTACACATGTCGTTCGCCAGGGGCTAACCGAAAAGAAGAAACTTCAAGCTTTCTATATCTTTACCTCGTTGAACAACATATGTGTAATAACTTGTCTCACAATCTCATTTGTTCAAGGATTTTTTGATTAAATTTCATATTTCCGCTGTTCGCTACTGCTTTAGATTGCGTAAAAAATAATTTTACGATTTCTAGGATTCAGATTAAGAATGTAAGTAAAAATATGATGTCTAGATTACTCAGGGGAAACTATGCTGGTAGAAGGGTTTGTGTTTTTCCACCACCATCAGGAGTTTTCTTTTGTGTGACTGTATGCCTTTAGTCAAGATCATTTTTTTTTTTTTTTTTTTTTAAATTTATTGAACAGATAATGATTGAAAGCCTTTTATTGTTTCTCAGTTATTTCGGCATCTTTTTTGATCGGTTGTTTTTTGCTGTTGTTTTTAATTCTATTCTCAATTCTAATAAAATTTGAATCACAAGGGGATCAAATCAAAATACAAAGTATAAGGAGAGAGAAAGAGATATATATAGAGAAAGCAAAAGAAAACATCTTACACGTCGTTTATGTTTGATTAGTAGAAAGAAAATGCGACTTTGGGCACAGTGGGCGGAGTAGGCTCAGTGGTGAGGGGGATGCACATTGTGGCGTCACACTTCCTCGCCCTACCCACCCGTGAGCCCTCGCCTATACCACAGCCAATCACCGCTTATCTTCACCACTCTCATCAGAGCACACTGATCAAACATCCGACATAAATCGAAGGGCGGAATTTTCGAAAATACTTCCACCAAAAATTTAAAAAAAAAAAAAATTAATCCTGATTTGTAATGTGTGGGATAATAAGTAAAGGAAAACTTCTTAAGCTATATATTCTGCTTTAGATCACACTTCGGCGTAAGAATTAAACAGAATGATTCCCCATGTTTGATGTGCAAAATGTTATTTGCACTCAGGGCCGGTTTTGTTCTCACAACTGCTAGTACGGTCTTTTATAAGCTGCATTGCACCAGTTCAGTTTCTTTAATGAAACATATGTAACTTCCCAAGCCCGGATAAATTTTTACAACATTTATTTACAGCGGAGTCTGATTAATTTATTTTTTGTTCTACTTATATATTTAATTTAAAAAAAAAGAGATCAGGATGTGGGCCCTCTATTTTGTATCAGTGTTTTTTATGCAATGGACATGTACACACATATGCGTATGTGTAAAGGTAAAAAGGAGTCTACAGTTGCCGAGCCGTTGAATAACAATACCAGACTGTAACTTCAATTGCGAATTGAAGACGAAGAAGTAGCATTTGAGAGCGTAGGTTACTATTCTGCAAACTAAGCAGAATCCTTCTATCTTTAAGTGCGATAAACTTCACTTCCTGTGATAGCAGCATGACCTGTGTTTAATAAGCTGATTTAAGTACATCGGTGGTAACGCATGATTTTATAACTTTAAGTTTGTTGCTGCTGTGTTATTATTACATGATTTATTGTTTATTCATAAACACGGCTCTTTTAAGTCGATTGTGTGTATTGTTTCTTTTTTAATGTAGGTCGTTATTAATTTTGCGTTTATATATATTTTTTTAAAATAATTAATCTAATACAAAACTATTTCGAGTAATTACAAGGTCTGATTTTTGTTGCACTCGACGTTGCAAATACTATTGAAGTTTGTTTGCGTCATTAAAGGTTTTTCGTAGAACAATTGTATAAATTTTGGTTTATTTTTTTTTTCTTCTTCTAGTAGTAATGTCGGTTTTTGCTTTCACTCTTATAAAGAAATATTTTATCGCAGCTGTTTGTCAGGTTGCACATATGACTAAAAAACAAAAAAAAAAGAAACAATTAGAAGCTCAGTGTTTTCAAATTAAAAACGAATTTTACTTAATGGTTTTTGCAGAAGTGAAGAATACATAAAGACTTACAACGAAAAGAAAAAATTAACCAAATTAGATGGAGAACGAAATAAAATTCATCGTTATTTGAAGGATGCGGAAAAGATATTGTCCACTCATGGTTTCAGTGTCTGGCCGAATAACGCAATTACCAATTTGGAAAAAGATTTATGGGACATCAGTAAATCTTTGGAAAAGCATGTACGTGATTTGCATTTTATTGTTTACGTTAAAATTAAACGTTTTCTCTGTATAATGTTTAAAAAAAGCGCTGCGAAGAATTCTGTTCGAAGCATGGATGTCGTCAAAACTTATGAAGTTACTGAAAATTACTCATATTTCACGAATTGTACATTACCGTTGCACAACAACTCGTGAAATGTGCGTAACGGTTTTTCTCATTTTATGAATTGTGTAGTATTTTACTCGTATTTTCTATGTAAAAAAAAAAAAAAAAAAGTGTTTTAATCTAGAAATTCTTATAATATAAAAATTTCGCAAATTATGTAGTATTACAGAATTCGTACTTGCTACATTAAAAATAATGTTTGTAGCGAGAAACTTTTGTAATATAAAGATATTTTCTTGAGCAGTTCGCGATAATAGTTTTTGTTCATTTATTGTATTGTACGGTTTTCGTGTAGCTTATAATTTTACTCGCTTACTCGCTTATTAATTTTACTGGTTATTGTTATTTATCATTAAAATTCTACGCAGTGTTGCGTTTCAACTAATAAAAAGGTAAATACGAAGTAAATTTATTTTAATTTGTATTTCTCTAATTGTGTGAACTGTATAATACATGAAATCAACGAAAAGCTATTATCTGAAATTCATGAACTGTTTGAAATTCTGCTTGTTTCACGAATTGTGTATATACACAATTTATGAAATGTTAATTTTGTAAATTATACGATTTCATTATTTTCGCTAACATATGTACAGGGTGAATCTGGTAAAGTAGCGCATCATCGTCCGTAAGTGGACCATTAAGTAACTGATTCCGATTGAAAATGGTTATATGAAAAATTAATTTTTTTCGGTCGTTAAAAAAAAAAAATAAAGCTAGTACAGTTTTTATTTAAAAATTTTTAAGGTATACATTTTTTCTAGAATTCACTATTGAAAATATCTATATATCCTCCTCCATCTAGTGGAAGAGAGAGAGAGAAAAAAAAAGAGAATTATACAAATAACATTCAGGATTTTTAAAAAATTATGCAGTTACAATCACTTACGATCAAAACAATCTTGAAAACATTCATTTATCTTAGAAGAAATGGCCGGTTTTTATAGGATGTGGCACCGCGCCGCATTACAAGCTACAAATATCCGCAGTTATCTCTAGGAGAAATACGGGGTGATAAAATAATCGGATGCAATGAAAATAATTTTGCGACTATTGTCCAAACCTGAATCCTTTCATTTATTTACTCAGGGGGCACTTGAGGGCTATGGTATATAAAAACGCCCAGTTTCGGAGTATCCAACACAAATCAGATATGATGTAATTTGATTTCATCTGCAACCTCTCTGATGAGGTTAGTCAACTCATCTCTGGAATTTGCCGCTCATGGTTAAAAATTGTGTCATGCGTAGAAAATAATGGTCACCGTGTGGAACATTATTTCTGAAAAATGTACTAAAATCTATTACTATTCTGCAAATTAGTTTAAGTTCAGGTTATATTAAAAGTATATAAATCAGAATTTGTAGTTTGATTTTTATTATGTAAGTATTCAGAATTATTAGATATGTCATATATATGTAAAATTGTATTCATGTGTGCTCGTGTAGAATAAAAAAATTAAAAAAAAAAAGAATTCGAATTATTTTAGATTCAGTAAAGTAGACTAAAGAAATGTTCAATCGTGAATTTCGAACAACGGGAAGAAAACGTGTATGCTGAAATTTTAAAAATGAAAACTGCGCAAACTTTTTTAAAATAAACAATAAGCCTATTTTTCGTATAACATTTTTCATCAGAATGTGTTGCCTAAACATTTAATTACGGCTGGTTCGTTACCTTTAAATTCACTCTGTGTAGATTGATAGGAAATAAAATTTATGGCGTGGTCTCTGATATATTATCGCCATTAAATCATATTTGTCGGTATTCCTCCTGATAGAATTTAAAATGTGCCGCGATTAGTTCGATATTATTCGGTTAGGGTGGGATGACGGTGCTCTGTAGTATCAGAATTCTTTTGCTAGTTTGGTTGTCGGGTATGTTAGTATTTTTTTTTCTTTTTTTTTTATATATATATATATATATATATATGTCGAGGAACGATTCACGCTAGTACAATTTTAATTCACATAGGTTGCAGGCAATATTAGAGGTACTGGAGACTGCAGGGACATCTAATTGTACTTCTGTTTTTATGTCAACCGCGTAAACGTGTGCTATACGGTATTGGATGACCAGAAAACAGTATGACTTTATAAGTTTCCCGTAGCGGATAAATCTTACCGTGTTGGTTTTAACACTTCCAGAAACAGGGATAACGATTTATTTATTTTTACATTATTCTAGTCGTTGACTCCTTGATCTTGTTGCTGACAATGGATGATCATTGTAACCCCGTCATTGCCGTTAACTGATTGTTTCATCATCAGAGTCCATTGTTTTCATACACTTATCTGTGTAGTATCTATTCAAATATAAGTAGAAATATAAAAAAATGAATATTTTTGATTTTTTTTCTTTTCCGATCCATTGCTAAAAGTTTGCGACACCATAGCGTAATTTATTAGAGGCACGCGCTGTAATTTCCGTGTTTTTTTGTATTTTTTTTCCCCCTTAAATAGAATGCTCTCAGACATGTTGTAAAATAGTGCACATGTAATAAGTTCTTGTTGACGTAAATTTATAATACTGTAATGGTAAACTAATAATTAGTAACCACTTTTATTTATATAAAACTTTCGTTTAATTCCCGAAATTTCCACATGTCTGCGATTCCAAACATTTGGTTTAGTAAAATTTGTATTACATATGATTTTAAGTTATCATTTTTTTATCCAGATTTTTTCAATTCTTTATTTAAATTTTTTTCCTTCATTTTTTCCGAATAAAGAATTTTCAATTTTTTAAGCATAAAATTAAAATAGTTTTTATATTGATTTAGGTTGTTTTTTTGTTTGTGATAATTTCATGATCAATATTTCTCCTCCAAGTTTAACGGTATTTTACGCAGACTTCTAAAATACTTGTATACGCAGACATTAATTTCACAATTTTAAGAGCTAATTTTTTTTCGAAAAAAATGTTTGAAAGTGCTCTGTTACACTGATGTGTTGAAATAATACGGAAATGTAACTTTTTAGACTGAAGTTAACCAGAATTTATTTAAAGATGTAGACGGATTTAAAGTTTTGGCGAAAGTGTACGATTTAGCATTGGATATACCGAAAAATGTGAGCCCGTACTTGCCAACAAAGTAAGATTACAATTATATATTTTTTCAATTTATTTACCAAAAATTTCAATTAAAAATTTACGAAATGTATACATTTTTGAAATTTTTCACAGTAATCTGTTCATGTAAAACCCAAAATTGTAAAGTGGGTTGCTAATAACAATACATCGATAGATATTATTTTTTTTTTTGGTTAGTTATATTTTAGAGATACTCTTGTTTTTGTTTGTATTGAAATATTTTTCTGGGAGTTCTTCCTGTATCATCTGATTTTTTTTTCATACGGTTGTATTATAATTTTATTAGCTTCCTTAATGGAGTGCGCAAATTTTACCACTTTTTATTAACCATTGAATTGGTAATTTCAGCTGAAATCATAATTAATTCGTGCGTATTCTTAATTTTGCCGGTGAAGTATTGTTTATGCCACAACCTGCAATAGGCGTTTTCCTCTTCGTTATAGTTTAACGACAAAAAGAGTGTAATATGTGACGAATAATTCGAATTTTGAAATAACGATAAAATCTCTGTCATACTGCAAATAGTAAATCTTTTCTTTAATACGTTTCAAGTGCATTATTGATTATTGCGGTTTGTATTTACATTTTCCTAGGTGCTTTCTTACAGCTTCGTCGGTATTTATAAATGCCTGTAGTAATAATGTGTCGAACTGCATTCATGTAGTCCTGTCTAATAGATTAGTTCAACTGCTGGATTTACTTTTGAAGAGAATTAGTGTAAGTAATTTTACTTTACTTAAATTTAATCTCTTATTTTATTACGGATGAACTCGTCACCGATTTGCTCGCAGTAAAATAATCGAGTTTTAACTGTAGTTTTCTAGTTTTTGGTAATAAAGATTGAAATGACAACTGAGTTGCGTTTAATTTCGAGGTTGATAAACAATTTATAATACTTATTCGATATCTCCATTAATAATCAGGAGATGAGTTGCTTTTATCGAAATTTACAATTTTTAATAACACGATCATTCGTCAGAATACATCATTCTTGACGTAAAGTTATTTTCCTAGATGGTAGTATATATTTAGTCATTGCAGTATTTATATGAAAAACCGTTAATAATATCTAAAGACTTTAATTTGGAAATGTTTAAATAACTCATGCAAGTTAAAAACAAAAAGAAATTAAAGTATTTATTCCAATATTTGTCTAATTGTTCGTCGTTTATTTTAATTCGCATTTAAACTAAACTGTAATTGAAGAATCATTGATGTTAAACGGGTTTGTGTATTTGTTTTATCATTACAGTTTCAATTCAAATCGAATATTAAAAATTTAATTATAATGTTTAATTAATATTGCTGAGTTCACTTGAATAAAAACAGTATTTAAATTACTTTATTCGTACTCGCCTAGATTTTTCGCGCATTATTTTAGAATGAAAAAATTTATAACATGTAGACACAAGTTCGGAATAGAATAAATATAGTTATTCATATAATAATTAAGCTTTTCTATATTAAATATATTTGCGAAATTACCGTAAACTAAAGTTAACTTCTTTCGTATATTTGTAATTTATTTGAACTAGCAATTTGTGTATACTGTTAACTATTGCACTGGGAATTTCATGGGAAGAAATTCGATTTCTCCAATATATTGAGTAATAATAATAACAATAATAAATCAAATCAAATTAATTTATCATTATTACTATTGGAAAAAGTTTTTACAAATGCGTTACATAGTGGGTGTAATGGAAACAAAAGTTAAACAAATTTATACAACATATATAATATTTAATTTGAAAATACAAAAGCAAGCAGTGCAAAGAAATAAAAGAAAAACTACATATTAAGTGCAAGTATTGGAAACAAAGTACATAACTAAAAAAAAATATGTGAAAAATAAATGAAATAAAAAGTAAATATAATATAAAGTAGATAATAAAAAATAAAAATAGCGTAAGATTAAAAAATAAATAAAATCGAATCTGGATTCAGAATAAAGAAAAACAAAACAAAGCGGTATGAAATAATATTTATATATTTTACAGAAAAATAAAGAATTATTCAATGTGTGCATGTAATGACTTACTATTCTTGTCAATAAACTTCGGTATGTTCGCAGTTCATAATTTACGTATACCAGTCTGGTATATATATAAATTTTTATTTATTTATTTTTTAAAAAATTTCTATTTTCTTTTCCCCTCCCCATTTTTTTTTTCATTCTTTCTTTTCCCTTTTTCAAAATATACTTGTTTAATTACGCATATCCTATGGTTAATATATGTTTACCGTGCTTATACCATATTCATGTATAGTCTACTGTAGTTAAAACTAGTTGTACGACTAAAACAACTTGCATTATGCATACTTACCTTTACCATATGTACAAGCTCAATTATAATAATAATAATAATAACAATAAAATGAATAATAATAATTAACAATAGTAGAACATAGTTATAGCAATTGTAGTTATTCGGTTAAAGCTAAAGCAAATATGTCATATATGTATAATTCGCGAGTTTGTATTAATGAACTTACTACATATATCTTCCTTTTCACATTCAGATAACATATACAATCATACGTGTACACAAGTCTACTTTTTATTTTCTCTTCCTTCTTCTCATTTCCTTCCTCTCCCCCTTTCATTTTGATAATAAAGTATAATAATTTCAATAAAATAACAACTCCCGGGGAGAAAAAAATTACTAATTTTTATTTTTATTGTTTTCCCTCATTGAAACTTAAGTATTAATAACATTTTGAGTTTTGTATGAGTATCGTTTAGTTTTTTGGTGTCTGTTCTTCGACAGTCCTAACTGACTATTGAAAAAAATCTTTCTTTAATTGATCGTTCTTACGCGTGAATGACAAATTATTGTACAATTATCGATTTAACCATTATTTTCATAGAGACTACAAATACTATAAGTAAGCTTGAAGAAACCGTTGGATATTTCTTGTCCAGCGACTGTATCAAGTTTTCGATGAAATCTGTCCGTCTACCTAACGTGTTTTCCCACTAAATTTCGTTTTTACAATATAATTCTTAATATTTTTATTAAACATGTTACAACTCTGTTTCCAGATAATCGGGAGGATTGCCAATGTACAAAATCTTTTTATCCATTTAAGGAACACGATTTTTTAGATTTCATCAACTTTCTCGTTGCATTTCAGTGATTACTTACATTATTGTTCATGCTGACAATATTCAAATCTGAATGCTCTTACGATTATTAATTGTTTTTTGATGGAAAAGCGTACGTTACGAAATTTATTTGATTTGTTTCGCAACCTCCTTGACACATTAACGTTCATTTTTAAATGATTCTGGACTTAATGTACTTTTTTTCTTTTCGCATAAGAATTTTTTTCTTTCATTTTCCCTTTGTTCTGTTTCAATTCGTTAAATATATTCCCAAACAGTTTGCGGACGACTTTTCTTTCAGCAGTTGTTCCATGTGTTCTTAAGGCTATAGTATTTCTATTTTAACAGGAAATTCTTGAACGTGTCAGAAGCGTACATATGCACGTATGGCTGTCCTTTATAGTATTGAAAGAAACTTTCTAAATTTCTGAGATAGAATTTTCACGTTTGGTATTAGAAGTTGACCACGAAAGTTTGGATTTTTGTTGTTTTTCTTTGGTATTTTCATTAAATCTTCTGCATTTGCGCCCGGAACCGTACATAAATGAATTAACATGTTTTTGATAACGTTTGAAAAATTTTAAATAAAAAAAAAATAAAAAATACATAATATATGTATACTTGTATATTATTTATAATAATTTATTTTAGGATGCTTAGATTTCATAATAAGCAGTAAAACTACTTCTATAACAATAAGCCTACTTTTAAGTCGATTATTTCGAGTAGGTAATAATAAAATTTCCTTCAAAATCTGCCCATTTATTTAAGATTTAAATGCGTACATGTTCACATACAATCGTTTTCAGAATATATGTAATTTCTGAGTTTCAAATCTCTGTTTGGGCCAACCAATAAAATTAACAGTTATTGAATTTGTGATTTTAAGAGCCAGCTTTACAAATACGAAATTCTGTCGGTAATCCTTAGTTTTGATATATGCGTTAGAATTTTTTAATCAAATTTAATGAATAGCGTAAAAAAATAAACGAATGAAATGGAAATGTTAAATAAACGGCACTATGTGACAAGTGTAGTGTCCGCAGTTATCGACCATGTGTTGGAAGGTTGAAGTTTTCTGCCAAAGAGTCGAAGAAAATGTATGGAAATATGGTGGGAACGTGTGGCTATTTTTGAAATAATAAAAAAAAGGATTGTACAAAGATTGAACCGTTGGCGATTTTAACATAAAATAAATAAAATTAAATAGCTATTAGAAGACGAAATTTATTTACATCAGGTTGCGAAATACCGAAAATGGTAGGAAGCAAAGACAGTCTACGGATAATTGAGGTGAACGAGCGTTAGTTTAAATATTAATCATGTTCACTTTCTCGTAGAACTTTTTATAATTATAAATTTATAAAGAAATAATTTTATATTATTTTAAAAGTTTTGGTTTGTAACAATTAATCATTAATAAATATAATTTATTTAAAACCAAAATTTTTATAATATTGTTGCTTATATCGTAACAACTCTGATATTTAGGATCTAAAATTTCCAATACGCGTTTTTCTTATTAGTAAATAATAATAAAAAAGAGAATTATTAAAAACAAGTAAAGCAAAGAAGTTAATTTAATAAGACAGTTAATTAACGGTAATCTCGGTAATGGTGATCGGTAATTCATATTCATCCAGTCATCAAACTGTAATCATTAATGCTGGTATTTAAAAGATAATTTCTGATTCTATTTTTATTCTTTAAAATAAAATTGATTCAAAGGTACAACGCTAATGAAGGTACTCGTAAGATGATCTATGTGAAAGTATGATTATGTATAAAGGTTACTAATTTTGCATTATAGGATGAATATCTTCTGCTTATAACCGAGTAAGATTGAATAATAGCCGCATACAGTCGATATTATTTCTTTTGTTCACTTTTTAGGGTTCATTTCTATAGATTATTTACATCTATTTGTGACTTATATATATTGTTTTTCCGTTCCTTAAACATATTTTTCTCCCTCATTTTTTAAGTTGATGTAAATAATGAAACTTTTAATATGTAATTTAAAAGGTAAATTTGTGTAAGAATACCTATAATTATCATGTTGTGTGTCTACAGTGTGATCGGTTTCATTCGTACATTGTAAAAAAGTAAATTCATAATTATTCTTTAAAGTATACAAAATTTTTTCACATAAGCCTACCCTCTAATTTGAAACTTCTGTCGTGCAAAAGGTGGTAGGATTTTATTTGGGGTGGTTGTTATGTTACAAAATCGTGTTTTGTTAAATTTTATAATAATTACAAATTAATTATGTTTTTATTTAACGTTGGGTTTATTTTGTACTATTTAGCTGGTTACAACAACTAAAGAGATCGATGATTACAGCTTCACTGAGATCTTAAGTAAAAGGGATGACAGTATAGCAGGTATGGAAAATATTTTTTCTGCAGATATGTATAAAAATTGCGTTAATTCGTTAGATATAATGCGATACGTATACAGTTTCGAACATTTCTCAGTGTATGATGCCTCAACAGTAAACATATATAATTCTTTGAACCGAATGAAAAGTTACATTAAAACGATTATTAATTTCGACGTTTTGGCCTGTTATAATGTATATTAGAGATTTAAAAAATAAAATTCTGCTAATGTAAATCATGGTACTCTGTTAAATTTGAATTAGAAATGTATTAAGTTCAGTCACATTTTTAAATGATATGTTTATTAAACTTTTTTCAGTGGAATTATAGAAAACTAGCTAATTAAATATCAGGATTAACTTCTTTCGGGTAGAATTTATTTATACAAAAACGTTTAAATTGAAAAGATATAATAATGTTACGATTATTATGTTTAGATGAGTTTCTTCTATACGAAAGAAGGATAGATTAAGAAAGAGACGAAAGAGAAATTGAAAGGATGAGAAAAAAATAATCCTTTGCTGATATAATGAAAAAGGGATTTATGAAAGGAAAACGATCATTTCTTTGCCTACTTTAGTTTGGGTTTTTGGAATTGTTCACAAATCCTACCAATTCCTTGAAAAAAAAACACATTTAATTTATATTTTTAATGAACCAGTTTTCCGTTGGACATTATTTATTACGATTCGTTAACTTCTTTTTAAATAATTGCTGTTAAAATCTGTGTCGATTCTTTTCTACAGAAACTTGTAAAATATATGCTTTTCCTTAATTAACATTATAATATCATTTCTCCCGTGAAGAAGGAGTAAAAAATCTATTTATAAATAATTAATACTATAATGACTATAATGACTATAATGACTATAATGACTATAATGACTATAATGACTATAATTAAAAGTATGTATAAAATATTGCTTCCTTTATTAACTTATTCATCAACTGACTATTACCCCTGTTAGAATGGTAATATTTTTTTTCAAACAGGATGTCCTGCACCATTTTCTTTTTGATCTGCGTTGCGGAATTCCCCTGATATATATCTGCGCGATGCATGTTCGCAACGTAAGCTTGTTTCTTTAATTAAAAATAATTTAAAAAATTAAAGAAAAATTAATATGTAAACTCTTCTTATTTAAAATGAAATTACGAATTGCTTTAGTCAGCATATGTAGTAAACAATAAGTAAAATTAGAAGTTAAACACTTCTTAGTATACGTGATTTCAAGTAATGAACTGAATTTAGATTTTTAAATGTATATATGTTTAGCGAAATTTGCTTGTATTATTCCAAAAATCCTTACAAACGAACCTTAAAAATACACAAATTATTTTCAGAATGTTAACGAAAATTCTAATTTTGTTGATTATTGTGAGAGTTTTACAGTTTTTTAAGGCTATATTTTTTTGGAAGTAAGTGTTAAATTAAACGATCGTAAAAGAAAAATATATTATCGTTGAAGTGTGATTTTATCTTTCTGTTTTTACTGGAAGTAGTCTTTTTCGGAGTAAAATGCCTTTTTTTCTTTATCTGATGTTAATTTTTTTTTGAGGTTTTCTTTTTTTTAATTTTTTATTTTACGAAGAATATTTTTTCTTCTTCATATGATTTTAAATAATTGTTTAAAAATAAAGTTGAACGTGAATATTACGTATATTTTAACCGAGAATTTTTAAAGTTACCGCAATATATTTCTGATAGTTTTTTTATTGTTTTTTTTTTCGATTCTAAAATATTCTTAGTTATTTTAAATAGCTCAAGATAGGACATTATTATTAACGAAATTATGTTTAAAAGTGGAATGTTTTAATTGTTTTTTTACGCACGTATTAAAATTTTATTGATAACGTCACAATTAAAAATCTTATATATAAAAATGAGTTGCCTTATGTGGGTCTCGCTTCTCCTCCAAAACGGCTGAACCAATTTGAATAATTTTTTTTTTGTTGTATTCGTAGTTCTTAGGAGAAGGTTTGTAAAAAAAAAATTTAAAAAATTGCCCCGAAATTGCACAATTCGCAAAAAAGTGTAACTCAAGAACGGCTCGACCGATTTTGCTGATTTTTTTTTCTAAAATATTGGCTAAGATTTAAATTAGGTTCCTACAAAAAAAAATTTGAAAAAGTTGCACGGAAATTACAAAATTCGCCTAGAATATGCTAAGCAATAAAACATGCGGTAGGCCAAACAGGCGAGCGGGTAATTTCAGATACCTGGAAACGGCGAGGAAAGGATAGGCAAAAAAGGTCTTGACTCTCAGCCGATCAGCGGGCGGTCGCTTAATGACGGTGCGGATATCATGCGCTACGCATGCAGTAAAAAAAAAACAAACATAAACGAATCGAAAATATCGTAACAAACAGTTCGTTTTTTATTTTTTTTTGTATAAATTTTATATTAAAATAAGAAAAAAAGCTGCTTTTTAATAGCTACCAAACAAAAAATGAAAAAGAAAATCGGTTAATAAACAAAAAAAGACTTTGCCTATTTATATGCAGATATTAAATGTTTTGCGTATTTATATATTTGTTTGTGAAAGTAAATTACTGAGAATATGTTGTGCACATTTTAAAACTCCCCTTATGTGCAGTATATTCTTATTACATTTTGCAGTGATTTAGTGGGAAATTTTTTCAAATTGGTTGGATCACAGACGTGCTTACATCTAACATTTGTGAGTTGTAGCGGACTAAATTTTCCGTCATTAAATGGTCGCAACGATAAACTAAAAATATAATTAAAAGATGTAGCAGAACAATGTAGGCGAATGGTCGTTTAGCGAGTACAGTGCAAACCGGTCTGCATTTCTCTTAAACACGGTACACCCTAAATTGGGAAAAAGAAAAGAAAATAATAAACGACCCGACTTCACAAGCACCGCGAGAACTACAAAAAAAATGAAACACATGTCCGGCAATCAGGTAACGAAAGAAATTTGAGAAGCACAAAGAGATTGTCCCAACAATAAGACATTTATACAACTGAAAGGTCTTTGATCCGAAAAATTAATTACCGACAGGAAATCGAAAGATTGATCGGAAATATTACAATAAGTGCATCAAACATTTTTTGCATGTATTTCGTGTTCCGAGTTATTCAGACCTATTCGTATTTTCGTTTCGGTAAATGTGCTTCATCTGCCCGTCCGTTACTCGCATATTATCCATTTGTATTTGTTTTTAAAATGTGTTCAGTATTTTCGTAACTTTCAGTAATATTGTTTGAATATATTCACATTTGTGCGGTGAGTGCCAATTTTATATTTCAGTCGTATAAATATTGTGATTTATTATTTATCTTAGCAAGAAAAAAAATTTTAAAATGTTGTAAAAAGGCTATATATAAAAAGACGTCTACCATTTTGACTGCTAAATGCCCGTAAAAAACACATAGAAATATATTTATAAAAATCAATGTGTGCAGTCATTGAAAACATTTTCCAACCATCCGGAAAGTGAATTCGGAGGCTCAATCCTGTGTGTTTTTAGATTGGCTAAAACGTTTTTATCTTTATCAGTAAACATTAGTTTTATAATATTAATTCAACGTATTACAACTGAGCCATAGCAACGCGTGGCCGGGTCTGCTATCTATATACAATGGCTGTCCCACGGGAAGTGAGAGTAACTTTGGTGTGGGTAGGCAACCACTCACAGCGCGTTTAAAGCCCATTTAATTAGCTATCGAATGCAACAAACCGGAAGTTCATACCTCCCCCTACACCGACAGCATCGATTTGAAAAAAATGTGTTTTGTCAACCCCTACAATTTTTTTCAAGCGGAGCGGATCGTAACGGGTCTCGCAATCAGACAATCCTAAAGGTCATTCCATCAGTTGTCAAATGCAACAAACCGGACGTTTCTACGAGCATTTTTACGTGTTTTATAGTCGAAAGAGTAAGACGCAAATTGTGAAAATCACGTGCAGTTTTGTGTTGTCAACATGGATAAGAAAGTTATCGAGCAAGAACAGCGGTATGTGATTCGTTATCATTGTTGGTTGCAAAAAACGGCTAAAGAGACGTTAGATTTATTAAAAGAAGAAGCGTATCCTGATGATATTCGACTCGGTAATTCAACAATATTTCGATAGCATAACGCGATTTCGAAAAATATTTGACACCGATCAAGAAGTCTTGAATGCGGTACAGACCATTTTAAACAGAACACCTGTCGGCGAGTTTAAAGCGACCTATACAAGCCAGAGGTGCTTATTTCGAGAAGATTAATATGAATGATGAAGATGGGTAATAATTTATGTAAAAATTTTGAAATACAGTTTCTTCCAAAATGTTGTAATTTTTTTGTCTAAAAAAACGGTGGCGGTCGACGAAACACTTTTTTTCAAATCGATGCTGCAGGGCGAACCCCCGGGAGGTAGAAACTCCCGGTTTGTTGCATTCGATAGATAATTAAATGGGCTTTAAGATGTACCCAGAGCGAACGCGCTGTGAGTTGCCTACGTACATCAAAGTTACTCTCACTTCCTGTGGGACAGGCATTGTATATGAAACAAAGTCGGGTTAGTTAAATCAACGGCTGGACCGATTTTTATGATCTTTGATTTGTTGGATGTGTGTCCGTCCTGAATAGCAGAATACAAAATTTAAAATAAAAATTATGAAGAAAATTCATTTTTTTTACTATTTTTGGCCCAAAAGGGGAGTTTGAATAAGTTTTTAACCGTAATTTTTAAATTTTATGAAAGGGCTGTTGTGTTTTGTTTTATATTTTGAATTTCGTTTTTAAACGGTTATCTGATGATGAGTTATGAATTTTTTAAGGGCGATTTTTGAGGTCGTTCTAAATTCTATATTATATATTCTAGGCGGTTTCTTGCAGACCAGGGTAATCGGTCAGCTTAGAAGTTGTAAATTGTCATAGATAGAGAACTTTAATAAAATTGTAATTTATGATCCGATTCCGATAAGTCAAACCATTTCTGAGCTACTATATAATTGAATATTTTTTTCGTTTCTGAACCATCTTATTGGGATTCCGTGCATTATATGTGTACGAAATCCTAAAAAAGGGTATAAATTTACTTTAAGAAATTAAATTACTTTAGAAACACGTTTTTTTCATGTATAGCTCATCATCAGCAAACTGCACAGAGTACACACTTTATTAAAAAGTATATAAATTGAGTGTATACTATGTGTATAGCCCGAAAGAGCATGTTTCCACAAAGTAGTTTACTTTAATTTTTCAAAGTAAATTTATACTGATTTTTGTTCTTAAGGGGGAAAATGCCTTGCTGCCACGTGAATTACATTTATTTCAATGTAATTAAAATACTTTTCATTTTGATTTTTGTACATTTATTGAACTTAATTTTTTTTGAGTATTGATTGCTGATAAGTTAACACAATATTTATTGGTTCTGGGGCGGTACGAAGTTCGCCGGGTCAGCTAGTAAATAAATAAATATAACGCAGGCACAAGTATAATTTAAAAATTGTTATTTAATATATGTTTTTTATTTTGTTTTTTACCACGGTGAAATAAAAATCCGTACATAGTGGATGTATAATAATATGCATATATAATTTTTTATTTCGTTAAAAAAGGATTCATTTCTTTCAAAATTGATGGAAAAGAATTAAATTTGTTCGACAGATGCTGTAATGAATATTGTAATTACCATATTCCAAAATATCATATCAGCTAAGGATACCCATGCAGACGTAATGAACAATTCTATGTTAGCAGACCATATGCACGATTTACTCAGGTGATTTTAGTAAATAGCGTTCTTTCATCTACGAATTTTTTCGCTTACGCGATTCTGATATTTATCAGGGTGTTCTTTGCAGGCATTGTTGTGTTAAAATTTGTTAGTAATCGGAGCATTATATTGATCTTAAAGTGAGTAATAATATTTTTAGCTCTGAATTTGAAAATTAATTATGCGTATAAATTGCATGTATATTACACATTATTACAAATATTTGAACCAAGGCCGTGTCTTCGGGAGCGGGGTTACACCCCGCCCCCATGAGAACTGAAATAGTTATTATAAATACACAAAAATCTGGAAAAAAAATAAAAATTAAAAATAAATATTGATGATTTTTTTCTTACATTAAAAAAAAAGAAAAAATATGCTCCATATTTTTAGGTACTTCATTAATATTTTATGCAACAATATTTGATTACGAGTATAATCAATAACATATGTAATTTCTATTAATGTTTATACGGTAATTCGCTTATGTAAATTATTAATACATAAATCAAAATGATGGAAATTGTTAATAGTATGAATATTAGTGAAAAATGTATTGTTATTTATAAAATAAATATACGAAGAAATTTTTTGAAGGGCTATAACAGAGTTACAATGGTAAAATTGGCCACTCTTAAGAACACATGTATCATACACCTGTCGATAGGGGTTGGAAAAAAATTCTTACAGTCAAATTTTTAGCACCCTATCCATTGCGCATGCGCAGTGAAGTTGAAAAACGTGATTTTTCGAATCTATTTTTTTCTAAAGCATCTTCCCATCCAAAAATTCTGAAAAAATTCACGGTGGTGGGTTTCTACGTATAAGAAATAACTTCAATTTTTTTTTCAAATCTCATAATTCAAAATTGGCTCCTAATAAAGTGATTTAAGTTTTAAATAATTTTTTTCATAATCTTAATTTTGAGGTAGGTGCCACTTTTTAAATTCATGATTTTGATGTATTCCTTCCCGCACTTTTTTTTCTTTTTTCTTTTTTTTTTTTTTTTTTTGTGGGCGCGCCAGCGGCATTGACCCAACAACAGCCAAGTTAAAAAACTAAATAGCTAGGTGGTCCAAAATGGACGCAACAAAGGACAACAGTGTGCAGGAACCACAGAAGATGAAGGAAAGGAGAGGATATAGGAAGCGTTATAGGGAGTAGGAAGACCTAACGACAAGAGCTGGCCGTATGAAAGGGAGCGTTCATTACGAAGAGCAGGACACTCGAGGAAAATGTGATGAGCATCACATATGCGAGGAGGATCACAATCGTGAAGAGAGCAATAAGGCGATGGTGACAAAGTAAATCAAAAGCGAGAGGAGGGGAGGAGAGAAAGATTGATCCGGAGACGAATTAGGGAGACAATAGCAGAGCGACGACCGAAAGGAATAGAATGGAACCAGGACAGGAAACGAGGAATCGGTTGAATAAAACGTAGAAAATAGGGAGGGATAAATATCCCGCCAAAGTATGGCGTGATTGGAGGCGTATAAGGAAAGGATATCTGAAGAAGGGAAATAGTTGAGGAATGAATCAAAGCGACCAGCAGAACGAGCCAAAGAATCAGCTGCGTCATTGCCGTCAATTCCGGAATGACTGGGGATCCATAAAAAATCAATAAGAATAGAGCCGGATGACTGCAGAGTAGAGCTAAGAGAACGAATTGAGAGAATAATACTATCAGAGGTATGTGAAGGAGGAGAGGATAGGGCTTGAAGGATACCTTTAGAGTTCGAAATTATGAGGAATTGGGAAAGATCGCTTAAAGAGGAAATAAAAGCGATAGTCTGAAGGATGGCGATCGACTCGGCAGAAAAAGTAGTACAGAAGGAAGGAAGGGATAGTAAACGCACCATCCACGCCGTCCTCGCTCCTGGAACCATCGATAAAGATCAATACATGAGCAGGAAAAGAAGAATTCAATAAATGAAGAAATTCATTGTTGGCTGCACCGTGAGAGGAGGAATTGGCTCGAAGTGGGAGAGAGGAAAATTTGATAGGCTGCCATAGGCTGTTGAAGTAATGAAAGAAGTACGGGAGAGTGTTGTAAGAAAGGACAACGGAAGAAAAATTAGAAAGACGGGCAGCAATGGGCGACAGGATTGGGATTTTATGAGGAAAAAAACGCCAGAGGTTTTTGATATACAGATAAGAAGAAATAAGTTTGGACGAGAAGATGGGAAGCCGTTTAATTAGGAAGCGATACCTAAGTTGAGAACGGTGAATAAACAGTGGTTGGGTAACCGACTCTGATAGAACTACGGGAATGGGGGAGATTTCAATGCTCTAATGCACAAACCGAAGCAAGAGTTCTTTCCCGCACTTTACGATGGTACTGTTACTTTTTCAAAAAAAAAAAAAAAAAAAAAAAAAAAATAGTAAGCCGTTCCGATTTTGGCCAAAAATCGATTTTTTCATGCTATTTTCGCATTCTTGGTAGGATATATTACAATTTGAGAGCTTAAATAATATTTTTTTGTGTACTTTTCCCCCCGCTCTTTATGACTGATCTGCTACTACTTTTTAAAAAGTGATTGGTCATCCCGATTTTGCCCAAAAACCAATTTTTTCACGTTTTGAATAAGTTACGTTACAATTAGAGAGTTTAAATAACATTTTTCTTGTATATTTTTTCCCGCTCTTTATGATGATATTATTTTAATAAATAACACGTTCAAATATTAGTGAAAAATCTGATTTTTTTACTACTTAAGATATTATTAAAAGAAAGACACAGAAGCTGGATTGACAACCGGTGCGAACATAATGAAAACTTTGCCACGTTAATAGAAGGATAACTACTAAACAGGCAAAGAGCATAATGAAAACTTACACTGAATTAGTAATATTGGCGCAAACAGTTTAGGGGCATGAAAGAAATAAGGAAGCAACGAAAATTCTATTCATAGATTACGATATTGCTTCATTAGGTTATACATTAATTTAAGTACAAAACGGGAACGCGCTTCTTTAATCTTGTTGTTTTTATCCATTTTCGAATCCGCTTTAATATACGTTAGATGATTAATAAGTTCATTAAATATTAATTTCTTATTAGCCGCGGGTATTTTATTTTTTTTGATCGTTGCATGTCAGTTTTTATATCTACTAAGAAAATGCTATATGTAGGAGGAAAGACTTCCGTTTTAGTATAATTAATATTAATCTTTTAGTTGTGAAGGTAGTTTAGAGGAGAGGGCGATGTTATAAGTTGACCATGAATCGTACTTGTTCTATTCGTGAATTACAATTGTATCGTAGTTTTTTGATGTTAGAAAATTGCGAAAAAAGTAAATAAAAACAATCCTGAATGAAGTTTAATTTCGTATTTTTTCGTATGTAAATTACGAACCTAAACTAGGTAGTGATACTTTGGTTGCATTAAAAATCTCCGCTCTATCGTTAAAATAATGTGACAATTCGTTGACGATTCAACAGTAGCCCGGTTCGATTTTAAACTGATCTTTAACGGATATGATTTTCCTATTACTAGTAATTCGTAGTTTTTTCGCTATCACTTCTTTCGTGACGTTTTATCTTTAATCGGTTGGCAGGTTTCTTTTACCATTAATAATTTGGTCAATATCCGGTTTAACAATATGTATAACTTTAGAGTTATTTTCCAGTACACTTCAGTTTAAATAATATATTCAAAATTTGGTCAGTTTCATCGAAAGCGGAATATTTCTCAGTGTTTCAGCCGAAATATTGTCGTATCTGTAGTTTTTTTAAGTTTTCGATGTTTCATGTGTGTGTACATTTTTTCTTATCGACTTTAAGAAAGAATGATTATTACACGTTCGTCGCGTATGTTTTTTCTTTTTTATATTCGTTCGTGCGGATCGATTTTAATGATGCTCTTTGTTCATTGGAAAGTGCGCGCCAGTAGTGGAGGTACAATAAGAGTATGGATGAAAATACATTAAAAAACGTGAAAAAATTTGGTCTCTTTAGATCATTTTTTTAAAATTTATTAATATAACAGACGCGATTAATTTAAAATATCAGTATTAAACACGGAATCCTAATTTTGAAAAATTAAAGTATTATCAAATATGGAAATGTAGCTTAGAATAAAGAAAATGAATTTTTAACCGCCAAAGCGCCATTTATAAGCTTGTCCCTTAAAAAAATATTGACTTAAAGATTTACTATAAAAATGCACCAGAAAGTAAAAATTAATTATTCGACAAGAAATACTATATTTCAGAGTGATATAATAATACCTTAAGGTGATATTATGATAATTTTTAGTAAAGTAAAGTAAGTCCCATACTCTGTGAAGTGGAGGTGCATAATGTACTAAGCCAAACGGCACTGATGAGAGTAGGGAGTTAGCTCCTAAAAACAATATTAATACTTATTAGATTTTCGCCACATAAAATTCAAATTGCAGTAGTAATTAAAAACCACATTAAATATTCATTATGTTCCCTATACTCGGATTATAGAAAACGAGCTACTGTGTTATTATGCTCATTACATTGTTTTTAGATATTGTAATTTTAATTTAGTGCTTACTCACATAAGTTAATGTATAAGAATTATCATAATATTATCACTTTAGGGTATACTACTGAAATATATTATTTTTTATCGAATAATTATTTTTTACTTTTTGTGTTGTTTTATTAAATTTTTCCACGAAATCTTAAAGTGTGAGTATTTTTAAAAAAAAAAAAACATTTTTTAATAATATATTTATTTCCTTGTAGTTAATAAAAATGAAAAATAATTTAGTAACTTTTACGTTTTAATAAGTTATACTGTTATCTATTTTAGAATAGTAAGATAATTTTTTTTTTTTTTTTTCATTCCTTTTCCTTCGCAGTTAAGAAAAACATTATTAAAATGTGGAGAATTGTTTCCGTGATTAGATAATTTCAGTCAGTGGGCGATAATTTAATGTTATTGCAAACTTTAGAAATATGAAAATTACCTTTGAAAGATAGATTAAACAATTGTTTCTATAGCTTGCAATTTTTTTTTTCTAGCACTGAAATTGTCAGTTAAAATTGCTGTACGATTATTTCTGTTAAAACTATGTATATTGTTAAAATTCAACTTTAATGTGCACACTCAAATTTGACATCTTCAGAACTATTTATGTTTAAGTCTGATAGCCCTGAAAATACATTTGAAATACGATGTAAACAGTAAATCGTCTTCAATATTACGATTAATAATAAGTACGCTTCTACTTTGTGTTAGTACAATTTAATTTACATTTTAACTATTATCTCCAGAATTTGCCGATGATAACTGGTAAAGTTCTTTAAAATCCTGTCTATTATCGGCAAATAAACGAATGTGCAGACTTCCCACCAGAAATACCTAGCTTTTCTGAAATGTGAATTAAACGGAACTGCTATGTTTGAAGGAGAAAAGTTTGGCAGTTTTTTTTTTGTTTTTTTTAACTTACTTTTTGATTTATTCTACAGATTATATCTTGTAAACACCGGTCTTCATTTTTTACACACCTCTGTAACTTTCTTCTAAAATTCCACGTTGCTTGTTCGGTTATTTCTAGCCATATCGCAGCGGTTTTTGGCTAAATAACCGTTTTTAATTTATATGTTGTCCGTGGCTTCATAAACTTTAACTTTCAGACAACTAGGTCAGCTGGAGGTCGTAGAGGCCATAAAGATTCTTTCCACGAAATTAAACGTCCTAGTATCATTTTTCTTAGAAGAATGATAATTTGTCTGGTTGTACCGCGGATGGAACCATAAAGCTTTATTTCTCGGTTTCGATTGTGAAAAAATCCAGATCCTATAGATACATGATCAAACGTTTTTGTTATAAGTAGTTATCTTCTTTCAAAAAAATACGAATCAGTCCTCCGAAACACGTTATACCATACAATGACTTGTTAACAGTGTAAAGAGCGCCCCTGACGCTGTTGCAAATTAAGCACCACGTTTAATAAATGAATGTTGCGCAGACTGCTAAATGTTGGTTTCACTGGTAGGATATTTTCAGATGTTCTGAGAGTAAGGGATTTGCCAAGTGACTTGTACTTTAAAGTTGATTCTGTTACCACAAAATTTGACACCCACAATAAAATCGTTGTTTTGTTTGGAACCGCATTGTGCCTTTATCTTAACGTGTGCACGAAATAATCTACGCGTAAAAGTGTTAAAGTTGTCCTTTTTGAAATATGCTTCGACAATGAATGCACAGAATTCACAAGTTCACGCTATTATTTCAACTAAAATGGCATCGTGTTAATAATTACATATGTAACACGTATGCCATTCTATTGGTATTCTATTATCAGAAACAAGAAATGGAGAGAAGTTATTTTATTATTCATACGATTAGTTACGATTTATTTTCGACTGTAACCAGACGAAAGGTTCTGAAAATAAGTCACTTTATTTACTTCTTATCTGATTAAAAATTTGAATTTTACTTTTAATTGTTTAAAGATATAACGTCCGATAAAATTAAAAAAAAATATAATAGTACCATACGTTTTCTAGGTTGTAAGCTAATAAATGCAATACAACTACTGACATAATCAGAAGTCAGGGCCGTATTTTTGGTACCTCAAACGATTGATCAATGTGAATATATATATATATATATATATATATATATATATATATATATATGAATTACAACGTAATTCTTAGGCTACCCTTCATTAGAAAAAATGTCCCTTTTTTATGTAACGTTTGTTATATTTTATATATTTAAAAAATGTCACAATTTTATGTAACGAAAAAATGTCTTAATTTTATGTAGTGAAAGTTAAATGTGTTAAAATAGGATTTTTGTGATTATGTTATTTTTTTTGTGTTGGTGCTAGTAAAAATTACGTTATGTAAATTATAGAAGAGAAAGAGACAGAAATGTAAGCAAGAGGGATCAAGGGGCACAGCTTCTTGCGAGGCCAAGATGGCTGAGTTATATATATATATATGTGTGTGTGTATATATTCACGAGAGCTAGGGTTGTATGTCCCGTTAAATCGTCTCTCGATATTGATCTGTATCATCGGTACCCGAAACTTTTTATGCTGACATAGGCCGTTTTTTTTTGTATTTGACTAGATTTAAATAATGTATAAAAAAAATTTTGGAAAGCAAAATTTCAAACTTCTTCCGCACGCTATAGGGTTTCTCTCGTCGGGGGAAATATCACGCAATAACTGACGAAGTGTTCGGACTTGTGCGAAAATAATATAAAATAAACTCCGAGCAACGCGGATACATTTTTGTTTCTTAACGGTATTCTTTCTGAATAAATAAAATAGAAAAGAAGATGGCAAATTGCGAGAACTAGATATACTTGAATTTACAAAGAAAAATGTGGCAAATTAAATAAGGAGCGGTAAATCCGACTAGCGACTACATGTGCATAATCGTTGATTGGCAATTAGAGAAACAATTGCGCGGCAAAGTGACCGCTTCTTAGAACAACGAAACTGTGGTGCGAGAGGACGATTGAAGTCAATAAAACTGGTCGTCGCGAGAATTATCTTAAACGCGAAATTCCCGGTATACCTGTTGTAAGCCATTACTCTGCCTTTGGAAAATTACATATTTCTCTCGGCTCTGTTAGTCAGCACTCATCGTAACAAACCGTTATCGGCTCTGTATTCTTAAGATACTTAAGATACTTCTGAGCCGATAAATAAAAGGCGATGCCCGAGAGATCGAAAATAAAACGAATTTATCCAAATAAATGATTTATATTTTGAAAATCACCAAAAGATGATGCTAAAAACCGCGAATCCGTATCATTATATCATTATATATATATATATATATCTATATATCATAGATGTTGTTCATAAGCCGGGGGTAATCTGAAAATCCTGTAACGAAATTTGTCACGTAAAATTTGTAATGCATTTGCGTCACACTTATAAGGCATTTATTTAATTTTTCTAAGAATAAAGTAATTACTTAAAATCAGCTATATACATATTTATATAAATATATATATATATTTAAATAGGTATATATCACTTAACAATAAATTGTTTCTTGGCCTATTTTAACTCTGTTGCTTTTTACCAGCACACATGAGAGAACTTTTTTTTCTTGTTAAATTGGAAATAGCAGTGGAAGAAGATGGTGTTACATTTTGGTCTTTAGTGCTACTAGATGCATTTTTATTGTTTAATTTTAATTTGTCATAGCGCCTTTATTTAAACTATTAATTTTTGAACATATTCAACTCCGAAAATCAGTTAGCGAAAGGTAGAGTAAATTATCGTTTTGGAAAGTATTTTGGATTTGTAATCAGTTATTATTTCATTATATTTCAGATTTTTATTTTCAATATATATATATATTCAGGAGAAAAAACGTAAAAATCGGTAGAATTTTAATAATGTTTCTTGTTATCGATTCCAAAAATGGGCATTATGTAGTTCGTCGGGTACTTTTTTTTTTTTTTTGATGTTGGTTCGTGCGTAACTTTTGCGAAATTGGGTCGATTCAAATAATCTCGTTTGTTTATTTGTAAGTGTACTGGCCAGTAGTGGTAACACAAAAGTGTATATCTTTAAGTACCGATGTGGTCCAAAATTATGTGAAAAAGAGGAATCTATTTAAAGTTTAAAATGTTGTCAATGTTACTTACAATGCAAATGTATTATGAGAAAAAGTAAAAAAAAAAAAATCTATTAAAGCTGGACAAAAAATTAAAATGATTAATTACAGAGGAATGCAAATTTGAATGAAGAAAACCAATTTGGAACTGCTATAATTAAAATGTTCATCACCGACGGAAATACTAAATATAATGCCGTGTAACTTTTAACCTTGCGGACTGACTCCGATGATATTTTTTGCTTATTAGAAATTATAACGGTCAGCGATTGTCCGTATGAGAGTACTTCCTGATGCGTGTTATTAAATACTGGTTCTCAGTAGTCATTAAAATGAAAGTAAAAAAAAAAAGGAATTCGCCTGCAGATGTACTTTCTTTATCAGATATATCTTCTTCTTCTTCTTTATAGCGCCATATTTAATTCCTAAGCGTCGGCGACTACTTATATTCCTACATTTCGGCTGTACAGCCATAGGCATAGTGTTCTAGGCAATTGTCATATTCAAAACGCGGCGGTACAAACGCATGATTTCATTCGGAACTGATTGTAACTGCTCGATTTATATCGTTATACAAATGCCGTTCCCCGTGTCTGTCTGCTGTCTACCAACTAGCGCGCATACGATGGTATACTTGCCATTGCCTTCCACGTGATTATTAGCGATTATTTAATTTAATTTTTCGTAAATAGGCAAACAAAGTAAAACTTTTAACAACTTCTTAATGACCTTTCATTTATAATAGGTATTTATCGACCATCATTTTCTAAAAGAAAGGCTCAATACCTCAAATTTGTCTACTTGAATTTGCGGGACGTTTTATACGGAATGAATTTCGCGTTAAATTTTGCTTCAAAGTCTGTAGAACGGTTACGAAGACGTTATAAAAAAGCTTTAGCGAGCATTTGGAAAGACTCTGCGAGCGGAAGTTTTACGGATGCTTTAGTCAACTTAAAGGAAGCGGAAACTGATAAAGATGCCAGAACTGAAATTCCGTACTATATGATTTGAAAGAAATCAACGTCTAGTAGAATTAGAATAAGATTGTTAAGAATTTTGACGGAAAAATTTAACACGCAACTTCTGCAAAATCTATTGGTTTAAAGAAAAAAATCTTGATAACATTACTTTCTCGACCACCCGTGGTTGGTGCCGATAACAACATTTGAAAGAACCTCATATAAGACTCGGATTTTACGATGATGAAACGAAGATCCGAAAAATTAGGCAAGGAATTGTTTTAAAGTTTTATTCTTTTTCATCGGTTGATCGATCTGGGCATTAGGAGATTACAGTCTTTAATTCTGCACGCCTCTGCTCACTATGCGTCCTCTACATGTCCGATTGCTTGTTATTTTATTCCATCTGCATACCCTACGATCCTTGTTTTCTTTAGCCTTTAGTTATTACCACCCCCCTCTGTGATTCTTTTTTCTAGCCTATCTCGTCATTTTATATAAGTCAAATGTATCGAGCTTTTCTCTGCATCCCCCCCGTAGTCGCGCATGTTCGAATTTTCCAACATAGACGAGTTGTTCTTTTTTTGTACATGGGGGACTCGCCGTCAGGAAACATCCGGGAAGCGTAGATATTCACAACTTTCAGCGGCCAGCATTGCGATACTTAAAAGAAACAGCTATTCTGATATCATCGTAACTTTCCAAATTTTCGTTAGCTGCGCTATTGCGCTTTTAGTTAATTCGTCTTAATATTTCATCTGTTGATTCTGCCCATCTTTAGCGATTACGAATACATGTATATCTGTATGTCGTTTCAGTTATTTCGCTTCTTCATATCATCACTACTTTCGTTTTATCTCGCCTTTATTACTGGGCCAACTTTTCTACTTATCGCTTCAGGTCTTTTGAAAAATGAGTTGTTGGTTTTTTCTTTGACGAAAGCCCCCTCGGTACATTGCAGACTATATATCTGCGGTTAAAGGTTTCATTCGAAAAATACTGAACGCCGACGTACATTCATCCAACAGTGATTTAATTCTTTCGTGTCCGTGTCAATGCGGGCCTTTTCATTTATCATTATGAATTATTTTTTCGCATTTGTGAAAAACTCAAATTCAACGAATATAGGCTAATAATAATAGAATGCTACGAAAACTAAGAGATAACAAAAAAACTTAAATTTTCTTCGCAAATAATATCAGAAGACCCGTGTTGATCGATTACATACAATCGGTGTTGTACCCGTTCAAAATGTAAGACTGGCTGGTGTATTTTAGCGGATGATGAACAAAAAAAAAAATCCCGCTTATAATACGAGGGAGCATCAATAAGTTAAGACGAGCGCGTAATTTCTACTTAAATTAACGTACAATCCCCCACTACGGCTTAAACGAAACCGGTTTTCATTCTCTATCCCCTCGTGAAAGAATGAAACCGGTATCTCGTTTGGTTCGTCTACAGTGTCTGTTTGAAACAGAGTATCGTGTGAATTGGTCGTCCAATATTGAGAGGTGAAGTGCGATTTTTGTGGTCAAAAAATCATAATTCCACTGAAATTCACCGACAAATATGTGAAATATACGGTGATAAAGCAATGTCGAGCCCCATGCCGTTCAAATGGTGCCCCCTATGTTCGTGGAAGGACGAGATTATGCGGAGGATGAAGCGCACAGCGGCAAATGTTAAGCGTGTCGAAATTCTCATTTTTTCGAATTGCCGGGTTAAAATTCCGAGACATTGCAGCAGAACTGGACATTTCTTACGGTAGTGTACAGTGAGTGCAATTATTCATGAATAATTACTTTTTCGCATCACGTTGGGTCCCTCGTTTACTGTCTGATGAACACGGAACTCAACGTTTTCAAACCGCTTTTTGGTGTCTCTTGAGTGATATGCACGAGAAGGTTCACAATTTTTGGACCAAATAATCTCGGGAGATAAGATGTGGGTTCATCATTATACCCCGGAAACGAAAAGAAGTTCGAACGAAGCGAAACATGGGGATCTTGGCGCACGAAAAAAGGAAAAATCACAATCAGCGCGCGTAAAGTCATGTTGACGGGTTTTTTCGATTCTCAAGGCATCGTTTACACAGAATTTACACCGAAACAAACCACAATCAATGTCGAGGGATATTGAAAACCCCCGACGAACCTTCGAAAGACGATAAAAAATCGTAAAGGAATCGTTCTCATCCACGATAGTGCCACGTCGCATACTGCCCGGATAACACAGGAGCTGATAAAAACATTTAAATGTGAATTACGGTCACATCCAGCTTACAGCTCTAATTTATCACCACCTTGTGACTTCCATTTGATCATTTAAAAACAGGCCTGGGAGGGGAGCGTTGTGCGAACGACGAAGAAGATTTAAAATTTGGTAATGAATTGGTTAAGTTGGACAGGCATTTTTCAAAAACAAGGCATCGAAAAATTGGTACCACGTTACGACAAGTGCTTGAATATTTTTTTAGATGAATACGTGTCGTAAAATAGAGAAAGGACTCTTTGTAATTTTCAAAAATAGTTATCTACATATTTTTACGATTGTTTGTTTTTTAGGAGGGGGGTAAAGTTAATTTCGGTAAAAAAAGGCTTATTTTCAATAATTTTTCTTTATGCTCCAGTAAATGCAAATATATTTTATTAAGTGTAATACAATAAAGTAACATTTGAACAATATGTTCAGAAATTTTAAATAAGAAATATTAAAAAATAAGCCGTTAGCAGTGCTGAATCTTCGAAGAAGCCTCAAAAAAAAGTTGTTTTGCGGTGGACACTATATCTCACCACTGGTTATCTGAAATCAAAAAAATCAAAATGCTACTGATAGTTAATCATTTTCTTGAGATAACGCTGGGAGGTTTTTTTTTTTTGATTTTTTAATTTTTGTTAACACTTGGAAGTCAAAAACGCGATTTTCGCCATCAAAATCGACAAATTTTTTATTGTAAAATAAGTAATAATTAAAAAAAAAAAAAACCCTCCCAGCGTTACCTTGTAATTGATGTGCAGAAACACTGTACAAAATTTCAAAAGAATCGGTGCATTAGTTTTCGAGTTACAGTGTCCACGGACTTTAAAAATGTCAAGTGCGAGAAAAAGGCTTTAAAGTTTTGTGTACAAAAAAATTTGACTTAAACATCGGTACGCGAGTGTTTCTTCTAATATACTTATTTAGAGTCATCGATGCTAAGCCCATAAAGCTCACAACTTTCAGCTGTAAAATCTAAGGCAGCTTTTTACTCTTGTCAACGTAGAATTCTGCCTTCTTTACTTTCAAGTGCAGCTTGTTGCTCCACTCTGTTTATGCTCGTTCAATCTACTGCGCGCGTCCATTCATGAGAACTTGACCCTGTACCGATGTTTATCTCTTGCATAAATGAGAGCAAAGCAAAACAGCCCTCATTGAACATACATGAAGCCACATGAGCTATGATTTCAACCACAGTTGAGGTACCACTCTCAGTGATTTTGGGGTAATTTTCCAAATAAGTTGATTCAAACTTTCACTGTTGTTTTGAGTGAATCCTCCAAGATATCACTGCAGAAGTGCTCCCTTACTCAAGTCTTCATATATCGGTTTAATTCCTTCAGAAACGTCACTTGCAAGTGCAGTGTAACTGTGTTTGAATTACTTCAGGGCATTTGCAGCTGCAGCTTTCTGCCATTCATACCACGAGTCTTGACCTCTCGGCCATTTGTCGTGCTGTGGTTTCTCGTCCATCGAACAGTAATGGTAGTAAGTAGCCCAAATGGCACAAAAGTATTCAGTTTTTTTTTTTTTTGGACGATGCACCTTTTGCTTCGACATCGTCTGTCTTGCGTTTCTGTGGAGGTATTACTTTTTTTTGATTGATCTAATCTGGAACTGGTACTCTTGCGATCTTCTCTCTGCTAATTTTCTTCGGCATTTTACTAATAATAAATACACAATCACAGCGGAACTAGAAAATACGAAGTTCAAAAGAGCACGAAACAGCTTCCAGGTAGCCGCGCTACGTAGCTGCCCAGTAGGTGTTCAAAACCGGAGCGGAGCACCGCTCACTCAAAACTCTATAGGTCCGTTAATTTTGTTGCGATCGATTTCAAATTTTGAACAATAATCTTGAAATGTTGTACATTCATATAAGCAAATAAAAAAAAAAAAAAATGCAAAAAAAAAGGTTTAAAAACGTTACCCCCCCCCCCCCTCAACTGACTTACTGATCGTGCCTCGTATGGTATTTAGACGAGATCTTAATCTGTGCGCATTATCTGAAACCCGGTTAGTTGTTGATAATCGGCTAGTTTTTATATCGTTTTAATTGTGCTCGGTGATAAATACGTTGATTATTTTTATTTCCGAAATATATCGGTCGTGTGTTAATTTCGATTTTCGAAGCGGAGTTTGATTGGCTAACTGCGCGTTCGGTAAATATACGCGTCAACTAGTTTTATTTTCAAAATTAAATTTTGATTCGTAATCGTCGGGCAAAGTGGAACACGAGCAGAATGCAAACAGCGTTAGTTGTTGTTGTTGTTATTCTAGCGGCTGAAAGAAAATTAATTGGATTTCCGAGGAGACGATTAATTCTCGCTCGCGACTATATCAGTTTTATAAAAATTGTGTAAATTTCCGATTGCGCAGATAATTCGATTTCTACTTACTCGTATTCAGAGGTTTCTGCGAGAAAGTTATCTTGTTAAATGTTAAGCTTAGCCTGAGACCTCTGTTTGCCTGTGCGCCGCCGCCGGCTGCACATGCTGGAAGACCGCTTCCTAAAGCGGATGTAGACTTATTATTTTCCTTGAAGGAGGATTAAAGTTGCCGGAAAATATTCCAAGTCGGCTCCTTATAAAAGGATTACGCGGAAATTGGAGATAAGCGGTTGTTTGTTTTCGTCGCTTGATATTTTCCTTTTTAAGAAATTACTATTTACCGTTCGTATTACCCGTATAAAAACCATTTAATGCTTACGCTGACAATTATTATCGACCTCTTCTGCTTCCGGCACAGATTAAGTGAAACTTAGAAAGTATGCAGACGACACCGGAAATTTCCCATTTTTCAATTAAAGTTCCTCCTAACGCACACTGAACTTCTATTTAACGGCTGGCTTTCAGTTCGCCCTTCGCCGTTTTTTCCTGAAAAACTACATTTTAATTCGCACACCTGATTCCATCCTTGTCCGCCGCTTGGTCCGACTTTTGTTTCTCACACTACTTCTTTCTTTTTCTATCTTGCGTTTGTTAAAGCACCAAATCCAGAATTTCTTATACGTAGTCACGCTATTTCCGTCCGCTTCGTTTCCCTTCTTATATTTTTCTTTATTTTTTACACCTGCAATTTAACGTAGAGCGGTTGTGCCTCTACAATAAATGGTTGACAGTTTTTTCATATTGTTTTTTTCTTTCGCTTTTCTAAAAACATCAATCGGTTTTTGGTTTATTGTAATTTGTCAAGGGTGGAAAAGTTTTGATTACCTGTGGAGTTGAAAATTATTTTGTGGTATACCTTTCCGGGTATGTGGAAAGAGTTTAATAAATCACTTTTTTTTAAAAATTGCCCGTTTTCTCTCGCTTTTGACAGGTATAATGTTTTACCCTGGTGAGGAACTGTCAATAATTTGAGTGATGCTTGTTTTTTTTTTTTGTAGAGAAAGAAAATATAATGCTATGTCGTCGCGATAGCCTAGTCGCTAGAGCGCTTGACTTCCGATATGGCGGTCACGGGTTCGATCCCGAGCGACGACAAACTTATTACAAGAATTAAATAAATAATCGCTAATAATCACGTGGCAGGCAATGGCAAACCACCACGTTCAACATCATATGCGCGCTAGGTCAGTACACAGCAAACACACACGGGACTGCACTAGTGGCGCGATAACAAGCGGCTACTATCAGTTCCGAATGTAGTCTTGCGTGTGTACACCTGCGTTGCATATAACAATTGCTATGAGCGCTACCTATTCTGTACAACTAGAATGAACGAATAGGTAGTCACGACGCTCGAATTCGAGCAATACGACTGTTACATACAGGTGTAATAAATGATCGGGCTTCTGTAGTGAACTACGATAATTCACGTAACAAAAAAAATTTGATCGAATTTTTAAGTACAGTTAAATTTTGTTAATTAAGAGTTCAAAAACGAATAATAAAATATGAAGAAAAAAAAATTCAGCGAATAAAATTTTTATTTAATGCTTGAAAATCTTTTTGACCCAGATTGCACTTGAATAAAATACGAGGCTTTTACTTTTCTGGTTTATGGTAGAATTCGAGGTCGGCAAATTTTGAGAAACTTTCCTCCAAAAGGGGTTTTTTTTCTTCTTTTCTCATGGATTCGTCAACACGGACATTGGTCCAAGAACAATGGAACAGAGGGAAAAGAAGAGAGTGCTTACGCAATCAGAGATAGCCAACAGAAAAGAATCAAGAGCTAGGATATCAGACGAAGAAGGAAGAGAAAGAATGAATAAAGCACAGTACGGAGTGGGAATACTGATTTGTAAAAAAGGAAGGAATAAAAAGAAGCTTGTTCAGCTGAAAGCGACGCATAACCGAACACTATATTACCTGGATCACAAATAAAATGATTGCTGCGGAGGGGTGCAATAATAAGGAGAGTAGGCACGAGAGAATAACAAAAAGCGAGGAAGGGATTTTTTTTTTTTTTTTTTTTTTGTGGGCGCGCCAGCGGCATTGACCCAACAACAAGAAAACTAAGCTAAGAAATTAAATAACTAAGCGGTCCGAAATGGACGCAACAAAGGACAGCAGTGCGGACACCACAGAAGATGAAGGAAAGGAGAGGATAAAGGAAGAGTTATAGGGAGTAGGGAGACCTAATGACAGGAGCTGACTGTATAAAAGGGAGCGTTTGTTACGAAGAGCAGGACACTCGAAAAAAATGTGATTAGCATCACATGTACGATGAGGATCACAATTGTGGAGAGAACAATCAGGAGAAGGCGATAGAGCAAATCGAAAGCGAGAGGAAGGGAGGAGAGAATGATTGATCCGGAGACGAATTAGGGAGACAATAGAAGAGCGACGACTGAAAGGAATAGAATGGAACCAAGACAGGGAACGAGGAATAATTGGCTGAATGAAACGGTAATGAGAGATTTAAATAGTTCAAGATATTGCGAAAAAAAAGTTATTTAGTAGAAACTAATTTTAATATAGAATTGTATGTCATTTGGGGGTTTCGGAGAATATGGCTTAATATGATTATGACGTCAAAAAAAAGGAACATTTTTTCCCCCACGTGAAAAAAAAAGTTATAAGTTGTGTGTCCGTGTCGATATTATATTTTATATATATATATATATATATTTATTTAAAATGCAGAACAAAAAATGAGCAAAAAATCTCACATTCTGTAGTATCTAGAAGTTACTTTTGTTTTTTTAATTAACGCATCTCAACAATTTTAAAATTCAAAGTACGTCCACCTTTGAAAAATATCAAGCTATGAGGCACAAAAAATTTGGAAGAATGTTGCAGTTTGTTCTACTACAGTAGCCAGAGTGTTGATTTTTACGAAATGTTCAAAATTGTAATTTTTAAGGTAACAAATTTTGAAAAATATGCATATTGATCTTGGTAAAAAAAAAAAAAAGGTATCAGAAAGATGTTCACAGTCCATTCTACAGGAGCTAGAGTGCTGTTGTTTTGTTTTTTTTAATCGACGCATTTTTGTCTTTAGAATAGAGAAAAAACATAAAGTTCTCAGAATTTTTTTATTGGCACAATTTTGAAATGAAGAGGGGTCGATGAGCGACTTGAATTATTTATCAATTTTACTTACCATTGAAAAAGAGATTGGAAGAAATAAACGCGGATAAGTCTCTCGTAATATTTCTCTCCCCTACGTCGTTTAGCCAGCGGAGTTATTTTTATGTTAAGGAGAAAACACCGTAATTGGATTTTTGGGATTCTGTGTACACAAATGTACGGTGTGAATCCTAATAAGATGGTTCAGAAACGACAAAAGTATTTTCAAGTAAAATATGCAACAGCTTACGAAAACGGTTTCACTTATAAACCTCAAAATTGGATCATAAATTCGAATTAAAATTTTCTTTAAATCCGTATCTACACCTTCAAGTTAACCGATTACCTTGGGCGACAAAAAATTAAAAAAACCGTCAAGAATATATAATATGGAATTTAAAACGACCTCAAAAATCACCGTTAAAAAATTCATAATTCATCATTAAATACCTCCTTTAAAAGTGAAATTCAAAATATAAAACAAAGCGCGAAGCTCTTTCATAAAACCCCGAAAATTTACGGTTAAAAAATGATATGGACCCCCCCCCCCCTCCTCTCGCCCTGAGGCTCAAAAGAGGGAAAAAAATTATGTTCACGTAAACAATAGCTCCAGTAAAAAAGTGGAGAAAAAATCAAAACGTATCTCAAACTTATGCACTGAAGACCGCGCTTTATAGGAAAATTATAGCCGAGCTTAGAAATATGAAAACTCCCGGGACGTCGAAAGCTTGAAAGTTTTGAAAAAAAGTTTTTTTTTTCCCGGGCATGTTGTATATTGGTGGAAAGATCAGAAACAAAATCAAATTTCATTTCTTTAACGACATTCGTATAATCTTAGAGACTAGTGGCTATCTCTATGTTCATCGATACTTGTCGATATATTTATATGGTGCTACTAGAGGGAGGGACTATTTAAATCGGCCCAAATTCGCAAACGCGTGAACAAACAGAAAAAAGAAAAACGCGACGAACATATAACCTCCTTTTTCGAAGTCGGTAAAATCGTTTATTAACAAAATAAACATCGCGATAATTCCTCGAGAAAGGAGAAAGCAACGTGATTTCACTTTAATGTCATCATCATCATCATTTGTCTTCAATCCGTTGATTTTTTTGTAGCAGTCTTCTTGTCAATCTCGTCAATTACAGGTAATTGTTGGACCCTGGTCTTCCACAATCCGTGCCATATGCTCGTGTCGTGATCTTCCTCTGGCTTTTTTTCTATCGTGTCATTCGTTCCACTACTTTCCTCATTAGGCCATCACGTTTTAAAATATGTCCAACTGATGAACCGTATTTAAAAGATGTGATTCGTTTTTGCTCTTTTTAATACTTCTCGATTAGTAATTTTATCTGCCCATCTGATCATCATTCTTCTGAGACCCACATTTCAAATACATTCAAATTATGTTTATTTTCAGTTGATAGTGCCCACGATTCGCACCCGTACAATGCAACGCTCCAAATAAAACATTGCAGATTTTTTTCTTTTCTTTTTTTTTGGTTTGTTGATATTTTCTTTTTAGTAAATTCCGGGGTTTTTTTGCCTGCGCTGTCCTTGCTCTTTTAATTTCTTATGCAAGCAAATAATTTTACACACACACAGTATACACGGCCTGCTCTTCTAGAATAATCGGACTACCCCACGTGTCGTCGGAGACCCGAGGTATGGGGTTCTAGCGGCGATAAATAAAACTCATTAAGAACAAAATACTCATTAATGGTCGCGTGGAAGATGCGCATGTGGACAATGTAGATATACATGTAAACATGAATTGCAGTTTTGTAACGATTAAAATTTTTACAGTCAGCTTGAAATTTCACAATATTTTGAAGGACGATACGTCGGAATAACAAAATGCCGGAATCAGCGCATGTTAAACTTTGTAGGCCGCCCGTGCTCATTTACCAAATCGTAAAAAACTTTCGCTAGAGACGTTTTTCTACGCAATGCTTTACAATGTGTACAGGGCTCTTTATTGTTTTCCTCTTTATTTTATCATGCACTCTTACTTTTATAAAACGCCCGGCAGTTACATTTGAAACTGTTAACGTCCTCTTAAACTGTTTCGGCACCCACCGGAACGTGTAAAAAAAAAAAGCAAAAAAAAAAAAGCAATTTAAATCGAAAAAATGATTAGATATAACGAAACTAACTTAATTTATTATGTTTCGTTAAACTTTATAAATTCTGATAACTGACCTTTCAATTACAGTTATACTGTGTGCACCGGAGTTGTAGACAAATTAGCCGTTTATTGTTCCAGTATTCGGGATAACCAGTTTGTCGAATTTCGTTTCCTTTTGCGTTGCATTCAGTTGCTCAACATACTGACGGAAACAAAGTAAGTTTCACACAACTGTATTCAAATTTATTCCAAATTCTATTTATATATATATATATATATATATATATATATATATATTATATCTTATACGCACGTAATTGTTTAAAGATTCGATTCGTTAAACAGATTTTTAATTTTATAATTTTAAACAAATGTTATTGTGTTGTTAAAAAAGTTTTAATTTTTTGGTTTTATGATAAATTTTTGATCACTCTTTGGCTAAGAAAGCTACTTTTTGCTTTTTACCTTGTATTTCTTAAGTTTTTGCATTTACATTATTACGTTTTTTCCGTTTACTTCTGTTTGACTTATATTTGTTTAAATAATTATCTTCCGGATTGTAAGTGCAAATACAGCATAGGGTCGACACATATTTTAGTAACTTTTAGCTGTTGCATGTTGTTAAAAATTTTCAGTTTTACATTTGTTTTACTTTGTTTTTTTTTTTTTAAAAAAAAAAAAAAAACAGTGTAAAGAACTTTTTGATATTTGATTGAAAATAAACGCTGTAAAAATAGTAACTCATATATTTACTATAGTTCATTTTTGTAATTTTAATTTTATGTTTTCCAAAATACGAAACTTAAAATGTAAAAAATAATGAAGATAACGTTAGAAAAAGTTGAAATATCGTAAAAAATGAATTACTATAAGTCACACTTTTCAATTAACACGATTTTTTCTCACTGGTTTATTCGATTTAAACATACGTAAAACAATTGTACTTATTAATTGTAAATTTTCAATAAACCATAAGTGGGAATACATTTTGTTAAACTATATTTATTTAAGGATGTTTGTTTTTTTTTTTCTTCATTTACCCGATGATAAACGTAGTAAATAAGAATAAATCACAACCATAAGTGGGAATACATTTTGTTAAATTATATTTATTTAAGGATGTTTGTTTTTTTTTTCTTCATTTACCCGATGATAAACGTAGTAAATAAGAATAAATCACAGCCAGTTTTGCATTTAAGTTCACTGAATGTGTCCACCACCATATCGTTCTCTATCGCTATAGGACTTTGTAGTATGTTTTTAAAACTAGTTAAAGGAATTATAATGAAGAAAAGTGCGAATAAATAGGAAGCGCGTAAGGAATAAAGTAGAGGAAGAAGAAAATAAAGCCTTGAACAAGGGTACGTATAATGGAGAACAAGCGTATAAGTCGTTGTCCTTACAAATCTTTTTTTTTTTTATTTTTATTTTTTATTTTTATTTTTTATTTTTATTTTTTATTTTTGGCTCGTCAACCAGGAATCTCAGGAAGAAGAGCTAACTAATTAGAACTTAATTCGATCGGAAATAGTTGAAATAAAAGAACTAACGTTAAGGATAACAGACAGATGGAAGGACAGGGTTTAGAAAGCACAGTACGGAACAGGAAAACGTTAAGAGGAGTAAATAAAGAGCAGAACATTCAAAGAAAATGTGATTAGCATCACAGGCACAGCTGGTTCATCAGGATGTAGATAAGGAGAGGAATTCAAGCAGAGACGATTGCGTGATGAGGGTAGTAAAGGGTGATTACAGCGTAGGGGAATAATAGAGACAACAACACAACGTGAAAGAGAAGAAAATTCTGAGAACCGAGGATTAAAAGAAAGGTTCGGTTAAATTGAAAGGTAGAAGGGGTGATTATTGGTAAAGGAGGAAGGTTATGCATGTCCGACCAAAATTTAAAGTGAAATTTCCCACTTAACGGTAATAGATTAGCATCTGGAATTTTTTAAAGTAAAAGCTGGAACGAGCAGTAACCTGAGGTAAAGCGTCCGCCATTTAGTTACCCGCTATGCCTCTATAACCCCAGGAATTCTCAGTCGTTGAACGAGTGATGAAAAGAAAGATTGTGAATAAGAGATCGTATACGAACAATGGTGAAGTCGGAAAAGAGAGGGGGAAGAGGTAAGCTGATAACATTAATTTTCACGTGGTCGGCAGTTGACTGTAACCGGTGATTCTTCGATCAACGGATGTAGGAGACAAAAAAAATAAAAAAACAGGAGAGAACAATACTAAGAAGTGAAAAGGGGATGGACAAGAAAAGTTAAGTGAAAGTTAATGAAAAAAAATTGTTATGGGGGGTACAAGGTAAAAAGCCGAGATGTAGGTAGCAGTTTGCTACCAGGGAATGGTTCAAACAGACTTATGCAATTGTTTTAACTTATAAGCTGCATGATTGTAGTTTAAAGTAATAATTAGAAAATTACGAAAATGTAAAAAGTTACGAAGGACTACTGAAAAATGTATCTTCCTTAGCGGAAATTGCACTTTTTACAGAATTATTTACGTCTCTGATTTTATAAATAAATGTTAAATTCGCTATTATTCTATTTATATTGGTTTTGTTGTTACCTTTACGTTTATTGTGAAAATAAATATTTTTTTTATTTTTTACAATTAACTGTTGTTTTTTTTTCGATTTCATTGTCTATCTATCGAAGTAAATTTATTGAAATTTTATTTTGTTTTTTTTTTTCTTTCTTTTTTTTTTAGTAATTAAAAAAAGTTTTGAAAATATTAAAGCAGCTAATGAGAGAATACATTTGTTGATCTGTATTTTTTATCAGAATATGGTATAATAACTTTTTGGAACAGATTTAGATTTTTTCCGTTAATTTAAAAAGTATTTAAAATAATCGCTTAATGCAAAAAGACATTTTGAAATAAAGTGCACCGTTCAATGGATATAGCAGATTGGCTCGTGTGTAATATTAATCAAATATCAGTAACAACAAATGACGCTGGATTATGGTCCACCGCATACTGAACTCAACACATGCATAGCCGGCGCCCGCGTTTTTGCACATACAGCGTAGAAACGTAACATCTAATCAGTTTCGATATGACTGTTAAAAAGCAAGTTCTCCTCGATTTGGAGTCAGAATCAGAGTTTTCAATTATCAAAGAAATTTACATTTTTCCCCAGTGAAAAGGCTTAAATTTTATGTCTTTATTTCTTTACCGAGCGAATTGAATTTTTTATATCGAGCACCTGTTCTTTTGGCAACGCCGTTGACATATTGCGCTTCAACATAAAAGAAGATCGAATATAATAACATCAGTGTTACATTCTTAAACAAATTTTTTACCGTGCGTTGGGTTATTTAAAAAAAAAGACAAAAATGGTTATTTGACGTTATCAGTATACCGATATTGTGAAAGGTAACGGATATTTGTTTTAATTATACTGGTGTAATTTTTCAAAAAACCAAAAAATCTTTACGCTAATTTTTGTTTCCCCTTTATGCAAATAGCCTTTTCGATGACTAGATTCTAATATCTTCCTAATTTTCCCGTCTAAACTGTGCTGCTTCTATGATTTCCCTTCTGTCGTTTCCATTATTTACTTACGCCTTAACTATATTCTACTAGCTTCTCGCTTTCGTTTTTCCTTGATATTTTCTTCGTATTGTGTCGACTATATCCGAACGATGAAGTTTTCTATTGCTTCTATCGCAACCTCTTTAAGTGTCCTTCTCTCTCAGCTGAAAGCTCCATTTTACTCTCTCGTATGCTAATATTTATCTTTCCTACCCTCTAAAGTAGGTCCTCTTTTATTCTGTTGTGTTTCCTTCTTTGTCGATTATTCCTCTTCTTGGCTTCTTCATTTTGTGAATCTAATTGCTATTTAATTCTCTCCTCTCCTCGTATTGTTTTTGAGCAAAGATTCTCTGTCAATGTGTCAAAAAAACAAAAAAAAAAAAAAAAAAAGAAACAAACAACAAAGTTCTATTTCGTATACTTATAAATTCCCTACAGTAGTGTATGGTGTTACACTATGTGATACGAATTAGGAAATAACCGACTTAATTTCATTTATTAAATTGTTAACGTAAACAATATACAATCGTTAACAACTAAAAATTTAAATCAATCCACGAAGCCACAAAACTCCGTTTTCCGTATAGCCAACTGACGCGTGACTATGAACTAGGTTCAGTATGCGATACTCCATCGAAATACATGTTTAGAGAATAGTCCTATTATTCTGGTACAAATTATTTATACAATGATGAGTGCTTTTTTATAAACTAATCTACCCTTTTTCTGATGAAATTATCACGGCTCTTCTGGTTCGGAACCTCATATAAACCGATTTGTTTAAAATTACTCTTTGGAGTAAGCTATTCCTCCTTATGACAGTAGTAAGCAGGGCCTTTTAGCATTAATTTTTAGGTGAAATTACAAGGGTCGAAGAAGTGTAATAGCGGTAAACGTTATAATATTTGTAACAATAAATTTTATAATAACGATAGATTTTATAATAATGATAAATTTTAATATAACAATAAATGTTTTTATGATAAATTTTATCATCCAACAGTCACTTTGTACGCGATCTTGATCACATAATGTTCGAGTGCTCGTCGTCACTTTCATTTGAACGATCTTCTTTATACTCTTCTCTGTTGTCAAGCAGTGTTCCCACTCCTTATAATGTTTATTCTTTTTCCCTTCCTTCTCTTTCTGTCACCCAAGAAAGCACTTGATATATTTTCTTGTTGGATATTATTTCACGTCGCATAAAAATCTGATTCCATGTTGACGTACCCATTGAAAATTTAACAAAAAAAAAAAAAAAATTATGATAAATTTTATATCGCGTAAAATTTTTTATTCTCCTAGGTATTTTAACGACAAGAAAACCGAAGATATCACTCAATTTACGTCAACTTTGCAGACTACCGAATTGGTCGGATCCGTGTCTATGTTATATGGAATTCTCTTGCATCAGGATAGTATGAGCGCCGGTGATAGTGAACCGCTAGACGACCTAAAACCGGATGTAATGCAGATCGTTATAACTACTCTTAAATGGCTGTGCAAAGTAGCCGAATTCAATCTTAAACTTTTTCAAGTAAGTTCGAGAATACATTTTTTTTTCAAAGCGATCTACAAACAAAAACAAAAATCAAAATCAAAATCAGGAACTTTAAAGGGTATGTAAGAAGCGTTAAAGAATTATTGTTAACACGTAAATACCTGGAAACTTGTGAGTAAATCGCGTGAAATATATACATATATATATATATATATATGGAGTCACCCTTGGAAATCAATGGTCGCGAATTTATTACATTACGATACGATAATTCAAAATTCGAACGTTAACGACGGGGTTGATATTTTTTTGTTGATTTTAATAAAGAAGAAATTGAAGTTACAAAACTTCTTTTATCCACATGGGGGTGCAAGTATGTGTTATCCGAAGCAGCGGGCGTTTAGGCAAATGCAGCCGAGTGTTTAAAAAATTAACAAAATTAACGGAGAAGCGTACATTGAACTTTACCGGGATTTTAAATACACTTTACAAGTTTAGTTAATACTGTTGATCATTATTAGGACTTAAGCACTAGAGCCTTTCTGGTTGGCAAAAGGCGTAATAAAAGGGAGCACTATTCGAAAGGAAAGGTTACTCTGTTTTGGCATCATCATCAGGCTGAATAGCTTAACTTTGCAGTCGTTGATATGCTGGTTAAAGACGACTGACACGATTTCTTAAAAGTAATTTCTAGGCGAATAAAATGTTCGCCTCGATGCTTGCGAATGTTTGTTTTAGCGTGCTTTTAGTTTTAAGCTAGACCCCGTGTAAATTTATTTCAGTTTTTGCGGAGCGGATGGTTGTCTGCGAATTTCGAGATAGTTTCCTTTAGAAAAAAAAAATCCGAACGATGGAAGTAGCTTTCCGAACGGTACATTTTCGAACGGTGTGCGGTATAAATGGCCTCCCGTTCAGTCCGATTTTATGGAAGATGTTAAAAATGCACATATCGGAGGGGGCTCGCAATTTTCTAAATAAATCCTAACGAAACGAAAAAACACGTTTTAAGCTAAAAGTAATTTTTCAATTTACCGTTTTTTATTAGTGCGCCTCGAATGTGGTTAAAATGGCCCCGGACTACCGAGAATACCCCCCCCCCCCTCCAGTGTTTTATCCATCGTTAGACGAATGAAAATCATTAGAAATAGATGATTAGTACGAACTATCTCCCCCGGTGTGGTACACTTGCCGTTACATTTGCGTGACTGCCGCGATGCGTATCGTATAAACCAGTTGATGAACCGTGTTTTTGTATTGCAAATGAAAAAAAAAAAAACAAATTAACAATACCATATGTTCGCGTTCGATATACCTTTTGCGGCCAGCATTACATTTATAGAACGAGAAATAAGACACTAACACGAAGAAAGAGGTAACAACGGCAGTGCCACCGAGATAAGGCAAAAAAAAAATAATCTATATTGATCGACATTTTCGCGTCATCTTCGGAAGAATTAAGCTTTAATAAGCTCGCCTTGTTAACGCGCCTGCCATTTTTAGTTTTTATATTACAGAACTTTCGATCATTCCGTTTATTAAATATAAATGAAGAAATATTAAATAAAGGAAACAACTTAAAAGACGTATATGTTAAATATTTTAGCATCCTGGAGATCATTTTGATTGTCCACCATTATTATAATCATAACATGTGATATAAGCCTAAAACAATCTTGGTCAACGCTACCGATATGTGTTTTCCTTCCGACCAGAATTATCGAAATCGATACTTACAAATATCGCGTTGCTCGTCGATTAATTAATAACACGCCACAATTAGTAGTTCTACATGTACGCAAATCGGCTGATTTTTTCTCCTTTTTTCGAATTACCATCGATTAATTTATCGATTGTTGTTCAGTTTATCTCCGGCCTTCGTCGTACATTTTCAAGCACTGTTGAAAATAGTGTTATCATCGACGAACCACAGAGTTCAGTTTGAAGCCGCTTTAGATTTTTTTCACCAGCTATTGCGTATCAAGCAATAGTAGACAAACGTTCCGAAAGAAAAATTCGAATACATCTATCGCGAACTTTGTCTATCGGAGAGTGTTGTTGTCGCAGATCTGTTCCGATAACGGGCTGTTGAAAAAACTGAGTATATTCGTCAGTTTGTTGTATATGTGTGTTGACCGGTAATGTAATGAAGTTAAGCAATAACGGAAAAGTAACTTTTTCCCTTAGCTCGATACTTTTGCGAAACGGTTCCCGGTGAAGATTCTGTTGCACGCGGGGTAGTAGAATCCATCAGCGGTGGTCTTTTAATTAGTGTACGTTGATGAATTATTTGATTTTTCGACTGCGACGAGTGAGAGCGCGCTATTTACTATTTACTCGTGCAACTAGCTCTGTAGCCGTTATAAGAATTCGCTCGGTAAATATATGCGAAGAAATCCGCGCATATCCCAGAGGAGCGAGATATTTCTTCGTTTTAACTCTTCTTCACTGGCGGCTGCTGGGGGACACGGCTCAACCAGGCGCACCGGCTCTCCGTCGGCAAACAAACAGACACTTTTGCTTGAACTTGGTTTTTCGTTTATTTTTCGAATTTCGCTCTGGTGCGGTTTCGCATCGGTGCCGCAGATAGCGGAATTACAATGCGGTACCAGCCGTTTTTGCTTACAGGCTGTCGTGTGTGTGTGTTCGCGCGTGCGCACGTTTGTGTGTTTGTTTTGATGTCGAGTAGATTCAATTTGAATAGTAATTCGCTTGGACGACCGTAAGCTGGCCCACTGACGTCGGCTTTTTCCGTTCTTTAATATATTCGTCGCAACCTTTCTCCCTAATTTCGCTAACATACCATTACCCTTCGTGCAACAATTCGACGAATTTATCGACGGATGCGTAAATACCACCGCCCTTTCTTTAATGCTATGCCGTTTTGATCTGTATTTAATCATCAACTTCACCTTATCATCATTATTCCGATTCACTCTTTTTCTTTTTCTGCGTTATCATTAACTTTACCTTCTCTATGTATCTACTTAACTATCTATCTATCTATCTATCTATCTATCTATCTATCTATCTAACTATCTATCTATCTATCTATCTATCTATCTATCTATCTATCTATCTATCTATTTATCTATCTATCTATCTGTCTATCTGTCTATCTGTCTATCTATCTATTTATCTATCTATCTATCTATCTATCTATCTATCTATCTATTTATCTATCTATCTATCTATCTATTTATCTATCTATCTATCTATCTATCTATCTATCTATCTATCTATCTATCTATCTATCTATCATCATTATCCCGGTCTGTTTAGTTAACGTTCGTACTATTTTTATTACTGTTATTTTTACATTGTATGTATAATTCGGGGTATTTACATATTTTCGACCCGTCTCTATTACAGTTCACTTTCGTACACCCCCATTTTATATGATATTTTTGATTAATCCTCTTTGAGTTGAGTGCGCTTATAAACAAGTCCTTTTTGACTCTTGTTTTTCTTCTTTTTTTACTTTTATATATAATAGTTTTCACATTTTCAACGGATAAATAATAATATCGGAAAGATATTAAGTGAGTGAAGTCGTGAGAATCCGTACTGGTATAAAATAAAATATTTCGATTTTTTAAAGATAATAATCACTGAAACGGGCGTGCATAGCAGTGATAACTAATTAATATCGCTTTGAAAGAAATTGGGGTGAAGCTGTCATTACAGCGTCACACTTTATACCTTTTATAGATTACGGCACTAATTTCTCTCAAAGTAATATTAATTAATTATCGTTTTGCGCTTACACGTTTCAATGATTATTATTTTCAAAAAAATCAGTATATTTCATTTTATTACTAGCACAGATTCTCACGAAATTACTCGTTATACTACTACCGTTCTGATGTTATTATTACGAAAAGTGTGAAAATTATGAAAAGCGTGTGTGTTATTATGTTGTGTGGGAGGGAAAAAGAAATTATACACAGTTCTCCACCTTGCTTATAAAACATACTTATTTTCCTATTAATGAATTTGTTCTTTTTTTTTTTTTTTTTTGCCAAGTTATGAAGACTAAAACATTTTAATATTCCATTTTTACTCTCAAAACAAAAAGTTAAGTTAAGTCAAAGTAACTAAAATAATCCTACTGAAGATGAAAATAAATTCGTCGAAACGTTTTAAGTACTCGTAAATAATTTTATTCGATTTGTCATTATATTTTAGTTGAATTAATTAATTTATTTACAACCCTGATATCCGCACTAGACTGAAAATCCAGATACTGCGAAAATAAATTTAAAAAAAAGACTTTCACGAATAGAATGTTTTTATATATTTATATTTATATATATATATATATATACACTTGTATATAATAAACTCGGCTATTTTGGCTTCGCAAGATATACATATATATATATGTATATATATTAATTACAACGTAATTCTTAGGCTGGTCCCCATTAGAAAAAATGTCCCAATTTAGGTAACGTAAAAATGTTTAAATTTTATGTAACGTTTGTAATATTTTAATTTTTACCAACTTCCAAAAAAAAGCCATACGTTCGTTGCGTGTTTTTTTTTTTTTTTTTTTTTTTTTTTTATGTTTCTTCGCGCATAACTTATAATTATATAGACACCGATTGTACTGATTCTTTGTCCATTAGAAAGAGAACCATTGAACTTGGGTACCCTGTGAGTAATTATGAAAATCGGTGAACATAAATTGAGTATTCGTCAAAAAACGTGAAATTTTTCTTTCTTATTATTTTTGAATAGTATAACAGAGGTGGTTAACTTAAAATGTTATGAAGTTGCAAAATTACCATGGAAATGTAGCTTTGTTACCGACTTACAAAAAAAAAAAAGATTACATGTTCGTTCCGTTTTTTTTTTGTTTTTTTTTTTACGTTTTTTTGCGCATGACTTATATTTATATGATTCATATAGACCGATTTAGAATTATGTTGTAAATTTTGATCATATTATACAAAGTATAGAAGAGAAAGAGACGACAGTGATGTAAGCAGGAGGCGTGAAGGGACACAGTCCCTTGCGAGGTCAAAATGACTGAGTTGATATATATATATATATATTTAATAGATTCATCTTGTCTTTACAGTATTTACTAGAACTATCGTTTGCTCACTTGCTTTTTACCTGTGGCGAGGGGGGGGGGGGGGGGGGGGCTATATATAAATTTTACTTTTATAGAAGCTGCTAAATGCCGCTTTTCATGTATTTGGAATAGCAGATTTCGATGTAGACATTGTTATAATATAAAGTACCTGCAAATTAAAGTATAACATAAAACTAGGCCCAAAAAAACCTTGTTGAGGCTGTACAACTGTTTTATCATAAACCGAATTTAGTAAACAGGTGAAAGCGTCAAAAACGGTACAGTGTTGCATTGCTACGCTCAAATTAAGCGCAAAAAACCGATTTTCTTTTGTAAATTCCAAAAAAATAGTACGATAGGAGGCAGACGTCGTTTCAACAGATCGGATTTTATTTTTATTTCAGCATAGTGCTAATGTTTTTGTTACTTAAGAAAAAACATAAATGGTACTACCATTGTTACTACCGTAATTACACTAAATATTTACATTTTTAATACTGCACGCAAGTATTGTAATTATAAGAATAATACTATCTACAATATGATGAAGGAGTTGCTTTTTATACTGTATGACGGAAAACGCGAAAGCGATAATTTGTAGATTTTGTAGAATAAAAAAATAAATAAAAACTTTGAATGTAAATTCTAGGCTGAATATGTGTACAAATTTAACGGCCATTAAGTATATCATCGAAATTTAATAATTTAGTAAATTAATATTCTACCATTAAAAGTAGTATCGTTAGACTAGCGTGATTAAAATGTGGTGGTTGTTTTTTTATCAAGATACGCCTATTTACAATTTAACCATCGAATAACATTTCGAGGAATGTTGCTCTCAGCCGAAATGCCTTGTCTAGAACAACAAGGCACATGTAAAATAAAAAGTGTATTGATGATGACGTAAACGGAATTACCCTTATTTTTCACATACTTGCCTGGCTAATTTAATTAAGTACCAAAATTATTCTTCCTTAGTGCATTCTAATGAACTAAAAACCGAAAAACATTTCAAATTCACCCTGTCTTTCTTTTATCTTTTAATATTTGGCAGCATTCCTGTACAGATAATTTTGCGATTAAATTTTTAATTTAAAAAAATAAATTACAGACTGAGGACACACTGTGGTGTTCGCGTGATAATTATTTAAGGTGTTTTTTTTTTTTTTTATTTTTCACTTCTACATATGTAAAGATAACAAAAACATTTTAGATGTCAGCGAATACTCAAACTGACGCTACGTTTTTTATATTCGTTTATTAGCACCGTGTCTACTAAAAATTTTAATTATAATTTCTCTCCTAAAAAAAAAAATTTAATTTCAAGGAAGCTTGTAAATATCAAAATGGAAAAATTATCTTTAAATCTTTTTCGGACGCAGGAGGTCTTATAATTTACCTTAGAAACCGATTTAATGGGTTTTTTTTTTTATACAAAACGAACAAGCTAAAAAATTTTACAATTGGTAGATGCTACATTAACACGCTCGTATAAATTTAAAAAAATTAAAATGAAAAAAAGATTTTTATCCACGAGTTTTTGAAAAGCCCGCTAGACACGCTGTCGATTTATCTGCTCGTGCATTTATTTATATAGCTTTGTTTTTAACATTTTTCATTATCGTATTTAAAAAAAAAGAAATGTTTTTTTCATTTGTTTTACAGAGTGTACTGGGAGCGGAAGGTATTTCGTTACAAGTGCGACACATAACTAGTTATATTCTAAGATACTGCGGTCAGCATGGTCATTACAAACCACTGATGCATCCGTTAATCGAATTAATCGGATTTTTCGCTATACACCATCACGACAATCAGGTAAGCGATATTTTATTAACCGCGCGTTCTAGTTGTGTTACCCTTAAGTCTGTTAATTTTTGGAAATATTTTTTTATCCCGATTCTTAAGTAAATTCACAGTGTCGAACACTGTCGAACATGCTTGTTAGGCTAAAATCTGAAATGGAACAATTAAGATTGGCGCTCGTCCAATGACGCGCCGCTACTGCGAAATACCCGCTCTTGTCAGCATGCTTTTTCTCATTTTGCCTGTTTTATTATATCAGTTTACATCTAACAGTTCTCAGAATTCTCCTTTTTTAATACTTTTCACAGTAGTGTACCGGTGAGAAAATGTTCACTGCTATTTGTGTAATGATTACTTGAGTATTTCACATTCTCAGCTGTTATAATTTATTCACAAAAGCTGATGGAAATCCCTCGAATTAGACAGTTAAATGTCGACAGCATTCCGTACACCGCTCGCGTTATTTATCAATTTCAGAATTTTCCCGAAGTTTTCATGTCTGTGAAACGCTAAATATTTTCTTTTTAATTCTTCTTGCGATATAGTTAGTTAAATCAAAACATTATTCGATTTTAGTGATCGATGGGCCTACTTCATACGGGTCATCGTAGATTTCTAGACTTAATCGTTCCATCGTTACCGCTATAGATGGAAGAAAAGTTAACCTTCTGAAAATCTATAGGCAGAGAAAGAAATTTAGTAGTAACTTTACAATATTTCACGATTTTATATTTTCACTACCGAAATTGTTTAATATTAAGAAAGTTGGAGAGGTTTTGTGAAGTTTAAAATTTAATGGCAGGATTCTGTGGGCCATACTTTACTGTATACGTTACTATGTTATCCTGCTAGTTCTATGAAACACGCCTTCTTATCAATAACATTAAAATAATTATTGTTAAACGAAGAATTCATATATGTATAATATTCATTTTATGAAGCTATACGCTAATATTCTAAGATAGCTGGCGTTTAATAACTTATTAATATTCTCAAATTCTCCTCATAGTACTGACGGGACTCTATGGGCCATACTTCACTGTACCGGTTGCCACGTAACCCCGCTGATTTTATCAAACACGCTTATTCCTTTTATAATCCTATTATTACCTCCGACTCAAACCTTCATTGGAAGGATGGGTTGGCTATTACATGGTTAGTAAATATAAGGAAGAGAGGTCACAAGCACCGTTTATGGTTCTTACCGGTACAGTGGAAAAAAAAAAAAAAAGTTTAAAATTTGAAAATTTTTGTAGAATTTTATCCAGTAAATTTAATGTAATTGTAACGATGTAGCATAGTGGGCTTTAGGTAAGTTACACTTTATTAAAATTACAGTTCAATTTTTCGCTGATTTTTACGCATTCGCGAAAAGTTTTAAATCATCTGTATTCACTTTCGTATGTAGCACCATGAAAATATTATTTAGTTGTCTCTGAAATTATTATCGTCGTGTATTTCATCTCTTTCTGCGAAGGCTCTATATACCGGCTTGATGACGACTTCCAGTTTTTCATATCTTATCCCTTTCCCAATCATTATTCTCCCATACTGGCTACTTGTTATTAACAATATCTGATCAGATTAAAATATAACTGACTTTTTCCTTTCCTAATTGTTTCTTTGTAAAGGTAGTTGACGAGCCTAAAAGAAAAACAGAAAGGTTTCTCACGTGTCTGTTATGAAAATCGTTTAGAATTGTGATAATATAACATTCTATTGTGTCGCATAACTTTTCCATCGGTTACCTATCTTCAAATACAATTAACGAATTATTATTATTATTATTTTTAATGCTAAATTTACCGTAATTTTCTAATAAAGTTTTTTTGTTTATCCATTTTTTTTTGTTTTGCCCCCCTCCCCCCCATGTAATTGATATTCATAGTTAAGTCCTAAATAACGAACGAAAAAAAAAAAAAGGATTTGCAAGTCAGTAAGGTTAAAATATTTTCAAGGTATTTTGATGCAACGAAAAAAAAAAGGAATAGAGGTTTTCGGGATTTGAGTTTCGATATTTTCAGCAATCGTGAAAATGTATTGGACTTCCAGTTGTTAGAATAGAACGACTTTACCACTAACTGTCGAATCCTCAGATAATTGTCATTGGCGCTATGAATAAAGAATAATTTTTATAATCGGTTGAAAAGTAAAATATAATAGGCCATTTCAGTAAAAAAAAAAAGTACATACGTACATATACATATATACATATTTATTTCTGGTAGTAAACTATTGAGGAACTTCTTTACTAAATTTTTTAATAATTTTAATAGAATCAATTTTTTTATAGAACATAATGCAGTTACTAAATGACATATCAGATTACGTTAAAAAAAATAAATATTATAAAGAATTATTTATAATGTAATAATTATGCAGAAATTCAGTACTCGTTTATGTTGTAAAGCATTTTTTCGCACCTTCAACCATATAAATTTGTATTTTTTTTTTTTGCCGAAATAATTATTAAAGTCAATGAGTACTATTTCTAAAGGTTTCACTGCTTACATCACTTCAATTTTCTTTCATTATTCTTCCTTCACCATTTCATTTTCCTCATATTATTCTCCCATACTATAAACTGGTCATCTGTTACCGGTTCCTTTCAATTTTTATTTTTTTTTGCTTTTTATTAACAAATTTACGTGTAAAGATTCCTTCTCCCTTCGGGAAACATGTCCAGCACGGTTCAAAGATGATCCATTCTTACAATCAGATGAAGATTTTCAGCCTCTCTGGAACCTATGTCTGCCGCGATTTAACAACAGTCAAAAGTTTTGCTCAACTAAGATTTGTTATTTGTAAAGAATGAAATTCACTGTTGTTCGTTAAATAAACTTCTCTTTCTTCACTTCATTTTCTCAGTTTCCTTCTCTCTCTTAATTATTTTTAATTAAACGCATTATTTTAATGTTTTAAGTTTAACCCGTAAAATGATTAATGTTAATGAATTAATAAAATTTATACCAAACTAATGAACACTTTTTCCCCTAGGCCAGAAATTTAAATTTACGATTAAAAATTTTATTCATTTTTTTTCTTTATTTTACCAGTGTATTTCACTTCCCTGGTTTCCTAATTTCATTAACAAAAACCTCTTCATAAGTCGGCTAAATAGCATCAGGAACTTATAAATTATGCATTAAAAACTTTCGCAGGAATCAGCCTGTAATTACTGATGAAAACTGGAGTTTGCAGTTCCTGATTTTCCGACTTTCATTTTATAATATATATATATATATATATATATATAAAAAACTCGGCCATTTTGGCCTCGCAAGGGCTATGCCCCTTGACCCCTCTTGCTTTCATTTCTGTCTCTTTCTCTTCTATACTTTGTATAAAGTGATCAAAATTTACAACGTAATTCTTAATGGCATCAACACAAAAAAAAATAAATAACATAACCACAAAAGTCCTATTCTACTATTTCACTTCCGTTATAAAATTAAGACATTTTTTCGTTACATTTTTCGTTACATATTTCATTACATAAAATTGTGACATTTTTTAAATAACAATAACAAAAATCGTATAAAATATAAAAAACGTTACATAAAATTGGGACATTTTTTCAAAGGGGGGGTAGCCTAAGAATTACGTTGTAATTAATATATATATATATATATATATATATATATATATATATATATATATATATGTATATATATATATATAGAGAGAGAGAGAGAGAGACATAGATACTTTGTAATACTTTTATCATGCAGATTACATCGATAGAAATAATAATTAATAATAACAATAATGAAAAATTTGTAATTATGGTCTATTATACATATTCTCGTACCTTCCAAAAATTCTATCTTGAGCCTGCTTGTACGTCTGATACTCATTATTAAAAAAAATAAAAATGTGAACGATGCCTGGAAATCAAGTTTACGATAATCCCCAATCGGATTTTGGGATTGTAATATTTCGAGTTTCGTTAATGTATTCATATTTAAATTTATGTTATTATTTTCAACTTTATTAGGTGAACATTTATTGCTGAAATTTATAGTTGACATTTAAATTGTTTTACCTTTACTAATGATTGTTTCATTGCATATTGTTCTTTTTCGAACAATTTTTTTTTGTTCCTGTTCAGTTTTAACCGAATCGTTGATTAATTTTTATAACGCGTCGGTCGTCAAATCTTGAATTATTTTTTCACTTTTGCGTAATTGCATCCTACTTCCCAGAGAGGAATAAAGTGATAATAATGAGCACACAATTAGTGCACCGGAAAAAGAAGTATTTAGGGAACTGATAAAAAATATTGGATTATTAAAAAAATCGGAATAGAGACATCTATTATTTATCAATGGGGCGTAGACACGATAAAGTATACTCGAGTACAACTGAACTGCAGGAAACTGCTAGCTGGTATTTATGAAATACGTTTTTATCAACATGTTTAATAAAAAATTTCTATAAAAGAAATATTTACGAAACATTCAAACAATTGAAGCGCAGCGCTTACGTAAAAATATATATTACGAGTAGATATCGGTTCTTACAAGAAAAGAATATGTAGTTTTAGAAATTAATTAATGTATCTAACACGAAATAATTCCATCATAGTAAACCCCACGGTATTATGCGCGAATTCGAAAGAATAGGCTTGTAAGGTGGACGTGATTATAAAGGAACAGTAAAGTTAAAAAGGAGTAGGAAAACTGACTGACTATATCACAGATGAAAGTACGGAGGATGATCACGTGAAGGTAAAAATAATTTTGACGATAATCATTGCAAAGAGGAATTAGATTGAAAACAGCGGCCGACGTAATTTGTGAAATTCGTGAAATTCGTGAAATTCTTGAAAAACATTCTCTGATTAGCATTAGAAAAATTTCGCATTTAAGTAGCGTCGTGCACAGTTAAGCAAGATCAGCTTACTGCGAAGTAGGAATGTGTTGCACATTTCACTTAAAGAACTAGTCGAAATAAATTGATATTTCGACTAGTTTTGTTAGAGTTTTCGTTAAATGTATCATCAGAGAGTGGTGGCGACGCAACCGGGAATAGGCTATAATTTTGCATACCGGGCAAAAGAATTTCGTTGTAAAATCGGGAAAAAACGTAAAAATAGCGAAAAACGATAGTTTTAATACAAAAAAAACATTTGAAGTGAAAAATGAACGCATTTTTTAATGTACATTTTACTCATATTTAAAATGTGAATAAGATAACTTCAAAAAACTCTAAAAGTTTTAATTTACAATTTTTTTTGTTTCTGCTGGTATTTTATCTGCCTTTGTTTCGATTTTTCGGGTTTACTATTATTATACAAGTGGGAAAGAGCGATCATGCAAACTCTCGTACAATTCTAGTAACCAGGAAATCGGGAGGATTTGAACCGTAAATTTAAAAATTACATTTGAGCGGCCACCCTGTGTATTGTAATATAAAAACTTTTTTTGTATCCTTGACAGTGTACACAATTTCTGGGTACTGCAATTTTATTTTTAAATAATATAATTCACAATTACGAAATTAATTTAAAAAGATATTTTCATACGTCCCCTAGTACGTACAACATTTTTAATATATATTGACGTTTCATTAACAGTAATTATTTTTCGAACCGATATAATCAGTTCACTATTATTAGGTGTTGCGATGATAATAATAACTCTGTAAACTAGGCGGGAAAAAAAAATTAAGAAGAAATAACTGTTTAAGGACGTTTAATATAGAGGGTTACAAATTGAGAACGAGCTGCTAGACTCTGCGTCGTATAAAACGCTCCCGGGAAGTATGATTTGAGATCGGATCATAAAAGTGACACACGGTGGTGTCAATATTGCTTACACTTCGTGTAGTTCATTTTTAGAATTATACCAGTTCAAGACTGCTATGATCTTTTTCCATTCTTTACACTAATACTCCCCTCCAATCTGTTAAGTACGTATGACTTTACACGTTTTTGTTAGTGTACCTATAATTATCAGGGATATACATATATATATATGTATATTAATAATATTTATGATACTCCTCGTAATTAAAAGTATCTGCTTTATACATAATTAAAAGGTAAATAAAACACTTTATACAACTAGATAAAATGTTTTAAAGTATAATTATCAGTGATGCTTACATTTGGAATTAAATTTAGTGATAATATAGGATCAATAGTAAATTGTATAACTATTTATAAAAAAAATTGAATGAAACTTTAAGTGCGAAAAAGATAGGGTGTTTTAATTTTATTCAGTAGACAATCTTAATTTAAAAAAAAAAGTATAGAAATAAATGAAAGTAAGTATTATGATAGACTGTTTTGCAGTTTATTTTAACTGGAACATCACATTGTTCATCTGCGTTTAAGTTCTGTAATCATTTAGATTATATAATTACTGGGAAAAACGACACAATATATATATATATATATATATATGTGTAAAAAGAAGACCCATGAAGTGTACTCTAGAGTAATAATTCACCTGAATGTGTTCACATTAACATCGGATGTATATTGTAAAAAGGTGTAAATTCGCGATTAAAGGAACATAATCTATTTCTGGAATTGCGTTGGGAAAACAGCAGTGGTGGCAATTCTAATGATAAAACATTGCAAAAATGCACGCATACTCTTAATTCGTCCAACTCAGTAAATAAATTACGAGTATTTCCTTTATTTTCTTGTTCCAAAACGTATTAGGTTTTTAGAATATTTTCCGTACTTAAATTTAGCTTTTTTCATTTTAATAGTGAACAAAAGAAATTTTCCATAGTACAAAAAATGTAATGTGGAGGAAGCATCTTGGAGGACATTATTATAATATATGGGGCAATGAAATGTAGAGCAGTGTATTAATACATTTATGGTTTTGAATACTCGGAGAACATATTTCGGCAAAGCTAATGAACTATTTTCAGTAATTTGTGTGTGGAGAGGTTTATAATTTTATAACGATCAATTATATGAATATTTAAACATTTTAGAAAATTGGAAAAACTGGTCAGTGCAAAGAGGTCGGGTCAAAAAAAAAAAAAAAAAAATTTTAAGCGCCGTGTAATTTTTGTTCCTTTCTTTTTTTTTTTTTAAACAGCACTGCATCATCGTCGTCGATATACTTATTTATTTTTCTCGTTTACATTTATCGCACGTTTTTCCGTTTCATTTTTCTTCTGTTTTTTTTTTTTTTTTTTTTTTCGTTTCTCATTCCGTTGTTTTTCCTTACAAACTGGAAGTGCTCGTAGGTTCTATTTTTTTTTCTTTTTTTCTCTGTACGCTTGTGCCTTTATCCTTGTAATGCCGCTTTTATTCTTTGTACTTTTATTATTTCATGTTGCAATGAAAACCTCATCGGTTGTCCGAATCAGTTAATTTTGTTTTCTCGCTGTATAAACGTGTAATAATTATCTGTCGAGGAGATATCATACAGTTAGTTAATTTTTTTAGATGTATTCGTTAAGCAACTGGGTGAGATTTTTACAAACAGTTGCGATATCTAGTAGTAATGAAGTCATTTAGTTATTGTTCAGCGGACATTGTCATTATTGTCATCATACACTGTAGTGCGCTATTATAATTGCTACGCTTCTTACTGTTAGCTGCTTTGCAGGGAACGGTCTTAGCGGCGGGATCATCCATCTCCGGTTAATTACTTGCGCCTAGCAGGTGGATAAAGTTCACACCTGTCTTGGTCGCTTGTCGTGCATGCATATCGTAGCAATAAAAAAAGCGAGATGACGAATGCCGTTACCGAATTAATACGTCCAGTCCGAGCGCTAGCAGTACCCCGCGTCAATTCGTTACACTAGTGCGACTTCCTGTTTGCAGATCTGCGCGCCAAGGAGCTGCTGGCCTGTCGTCATTCACTTCCTTTCCGCCGCTTTATTTGCTTTCTCCGAGCGCAACGTGATAAGGGTCGATTGACGCGGATAACAAGTCGCCACTAGTACCGTGAAAATTCTTGTACAATTTGTCTTTACACGAGAAACCTCTTACCTGTTGGATTCTTTCAGTGCATAATTGTTTCCTGCAACTATTTGTCCCATCTCTGAAGTCCGATTACCTCCTAAACTAATTATTTTCTCCGTTTATTGTTCTCCTATCGCATACACTATCCGGTCGTCTCTGAAAAGGAAGTGCAAAATGAGACCGACTGTTTAAGGTTGTTGATTTATTATTGCTATTATTTCGGCAATAGTGTAAAGTGAATAGAAGTTATTGCGTCATTTGCTCCGGAAATTAAATTTTTGAATTTCAGCGATTATGACCGTCCCAGAAGTATATTTATTCTTTTTTAGTAAATCGACATCTGTAAGGAGAAAAGCTCGAAATTGCGCTGGTTTTCTTGAAAGATAAAAAAATAATTTTACCAAGTTGTGAATGGTAAAGTAAATTTATATGTTGAAGTATAGAGTGGGGTAAACTAAATCATTCCAAACGCGCTAATGTTTAATAAGTGCGCTTCTTCTACGCGGAAAATGAAGAACAACCGGAATCTCGTCTGAAAACTTATATAATGAGTGTGCGTGTAAAAATAGCGAATCGGAAAAATTCACACATGCTAAATACGACGCTAACTGGACACAATAGACAGCATAATAATAAATGCTTACATGAACGGTACGGGAATAAAATCACTCACCCATGTTCATGTCCACCTCTAGTGAATGTAACAGATTTTAAATACCTAGGAATATATATCGATAAACCATTGAACTGGAAAAAGCAGATACAAAACTTAAATTCGAAAGTAAGACAGTCAATTCCAGCGTTATATAAACTGAAGATGATTTTTTCATATGGGACATTACGGATATACTTTAATGCAATTAATAATGTCTATAATTTTATATGGAATTCAAATATATTATGTGAGGCTAAAAAAACAGAAATCAATAAAATAGCTGAAATTCAGAAAAGGTGTTTGAAACTTATACTACCCTATTGGAAGCGAAGTGATGCTACATCAACCTGGTGGAAGAAAAATAATGAAATGTCTCCCAAAATGCATTATTATTATTACAGATTACTTGAATTTAAATGCAATAACGTAAAGTTACCTTCCAGACCAAAAACTCGACTAACAAGGAATCAAAGTAATACCTATTCATCCTAGAGGGGTAAATCTACGAATCAACAATACAGATGATTACCGAGTTCTAATTAAATTAATGAGTACTATAGTCACATAATAAACGAAAAACAAATTGGTGTATGGAAGAGGCAAGTGAGAAACTGTTTGAAAGAATGGTGCAAAGATTAAGGAATTTTGCTGCATCCTCTTTTCCATTTATTTTTATTGCTGCATTTTTTAGAGCTCTTTTAGACCATCTATTTACCAGTTTCCTTTTCTTTTTTCTTTCCTGTACATTAATGTACGTAATGTCCAATATATAAGCGGCTCCTGTGTATATTGTGTAATTCATATATATATTTGCGTCGATTGATATATTTTATTTTTATTTTTTTGGTTTAATACGTTCGATCTAAGTAGTAAGAATGATTAATTGTAATTTTGTTTACTAGAATACACGATAATAAGAGTGTTGGGAACTCACGCAACGGGGAAAATTAACCATGTGAGACCCACAACTTATTTATTTATATAAAAAAAAAAAAAAAAAAACTTTACTTTAGCAACCGATAGCGAAGAAAAACAGTTGAAATGGTTTTTTTTCCGTTTTTCTTTCAGTACTTCTTAGCCAGGGATCTCTTCGGTTCAAAAACAATTATAGGCGGAAGAAGTCGACTAAATTTTAATCCGATCGGGCGCATGGTTAATATGAACGGGGACGGAACTGGGATAATCGTAAAGATGATGTTTAGAGAAAAGACGGAATATGGGAGGTGCAGAGTAAAAAGCCGATGTCGTCCCATATAGCGGAATGTTGAAGAGAGCGGAACAACTGGATTAAAAGGATAGGGGGTAATATGAAAAGAAAATAGGATAAAGAAGAGAGCAAGGAAACGAATGATGATTCAGAGGAAGGTGACTAATAATGAAGATGATGAGAAAACGATGGTAAAAATGGCATTTCGAATGAGGTATCCTTAGGTTGCGAAACGAATGATCATTAGGAAGGTACCGGATTGAAATCTGACGTGGAAACTTTCGTACAGCGATGGGAGGTTAAAGATTTAAAAACAAAAAAAAAATTGTCGCTTCATTAGCGCTGAATCTCCCAGTGGCTGAAGGAACGGACAGAAAATATTATCAGTATGTACGGAACGGAGAAAAGATACCACTATAAATCTGAATTGCTACAAATAATAATTCATAAAAATCTTTCAACCTCGCTCACAGTTTCGCTTTATTTATAATGAACAGAAAATCCTAATAAGATGGTTAAGAAACGATAAAAATGTTTCACTTATAAACTTCAAAATTGACCCATAAATTCTAATCAAAAATTCTTTTTAAAACCATGGAACTTCAAGGTAAACGATTGGCCTAGGCGGGAAAAAACCCCCAGAAAACCGTCAAGAATATATAACTGTATTTGTTGTTGTTACACATTGTTAACTTTTTTAATTATGATAAAAATAAACTTTAACACTTTTATAAAAATTATATAATTGTTATAAAAGTGTTAAAGTTTATTTTTATCATAAGAATATATAATATGGAATTTAAAATGACCTCGCGAATCACCGTTAAAAAATTCACAACTCATCACCAGGTCCAGATGATAACTTTTTAAAAGTGAAATTCAAAATATAAAACAAAACGTAGAAGAAGCTCTTCTATGAAATTACACAATTAAATTTTGAAAATACAGTGAAGTACCGATTATCCGAAATAATCGGGGATTGACAATTTCGGAAAAACTATTTTTTCGGATAATCGATAATCGTTATAGAAGCATTACTTGTATTTATAGAAACATTATACGTATTTAACATATAAAAGAAAAACATTGAAAATTACGAAATTTAATAAACTACAGTAATGTAATATGTTGTAATGAAAAATAAAAACTCGAATGTCGTATCATCTAGGCTTATGGTACGTATATTTAATTACGTACGTACATATTAAAAATCTTAAATACCTTAAATATGTATTAAAAATATTTTAAAATACGTTAAAACATCCATTTCGGATAATCGGTACTTCACTGTATTAGTTTTTGTAACAAATTTTCGAAACGCGTATGCAATTTATTTTTTTGGAACAAAATTCGTTATGGAGCAGGTTGCAGCGACCGGAGCTGGACAAAAAAGAAATTGAACGTTAAAATATGCGTTAAAAATCAGCGTTATGTACGACCGCTAATGAAGGAATACGAATGGGTGAGTGGGGGAAGGAGAAAAAATGAAAATAACTGGCCCCGTCTGAAATTTTATTTTTAATTATTACATCGATTTCTTTCATCAAGCTAAACGTTCGTCGACAAATTATACGTTCTAACATCAAGCATGTAAGTTTAAATTTTTGGTGTTTTCTGTTAGTAAAATTCTATTTTTTTCATTTTGTCTCTTAACTTCGCGAAGTACAGGTAATTATTGTGGTTTTTTTTTAACCTGTTTTATTTTATCGTATACTTTATAGCTAATATCTACGAAAAAGCGAAAGAAACTTTGTTCCTACCGGGTATCCGTACAAAGGACTTCCGCCCAGAAACAACATGAAGGAAGAATAACACGGATACGATCAGAGATTGACAAAATGAATGTAGAAAGAACTGAAACAATGAACAACGAAGGAAATGACTGGATATTATAAGAGGCGCAATAAGGAGTAGGAAATCTGAGAGATAGTAAATTAGAGTAAGGGATAGCACATTCCGCCGAGAGCGATGGACATTCAAAAAAGATATGTTTAGGATCACAAATAGTTTTGTAAGTAGAATGAAGAGGACAGTTTGGGGAGGGAGTCAAAACGAAAGCGTGGTGGAAGTAGAAGACTTAAGGTGCAAACGAACAATAGAAGGGAAATCTTAAAATCAAGGGTGAGCAGGAAGATTCGGCGGGATGGATAGGTAATATGGAGATTGTTTATTGGAGAAGGAGGGAACGTAAATATCTGACCGGGCTCTCTAGAATGGAATATTTTACATGGAGCAAGCAGGCTGGGATCAGGAATTTTAGCAAGAAAGAGGCGGTTGGATGCAACAACCCGAGCCAAGGAGTCTGGCAATTCGTTACCTTTTATTCCCTTGTGACTAGGGACCCAGAGCAGGTCGATACGAATGGAATGATTTGCAAGATAATTCGATAATAAAAGATATTTATGATTAATTTATAATTTATCCGATAAATGGAAGTTTTAATGGGAAAAAAATTCGACAAGTATAAATTTGTAACGTCTACCACGTGGTTGCCTCTCCATATTGTCCTCTCCATTCAAACGAAGAGCATGTTTGCGATGCGGACCATTTGTTTATTAAGTGTTCATTTTTTTCTTTTGAATGCTCTGCTTTCTGTTCCATTTTATTGATACTCGGTCTTCCTACTCCATATTGCGCCTCTTATATCCTATCTTTTCCCTCTCCACAGATCGTTTCTATTATATTGATTATTTCCTCCTAACAACATTTGATATCGTATGCAGATATAATTGACTCCTTCCTATTCTGATTGTTTCTGGATAAAGGTCCCCGGTTGGCAGGCCCCAAAAAAAAAAAAACAAAAAAAAAACGTCTAGCACGAGCTTTTTAAAATTCCAGGGATCGAGATGAGTGTTGTGCGCCCGTGTGTAAGGCCGTTGCTACATGCGTATTATTTTTTTACTAATAATACCGTATAATTAACGTTTTTTTTTTTGATTTTTATCAACTTTCTGAAGTATAATCCAGCCAAGTCAAGCTGTCTTTGGTGACGGAACCTGTTTAAAATGTAGCTGTGTACCGTGATTATTCGATATTCCATGTATTTAGTTTTCATTAAATCAGTTTGACATCAGAAAAAACAAAAAATAAATAAATAAACAAATAAAATAAGCGAAAAAAAAAATATAGCAATTGGTTGATTATAGCCTGTATAACATACGCCCAATCAAAATATTCTCGAGTGTTTAATTCCGGCTTGTTTTTGTAGCGCGCAATGTGTAGGACACGCGTGGTTCTCCGGGAACTTTCAGTTACAAAGCATGCGAAAGTTGTAAACTATCCAAAGTGCCCCTTTGCGTAAATATCGTTTTTGCGTAATTTTGAAATTACTTTTTTAACAATTATGAACGTTGAATTTTTACCATTTTATCAACTTCATACCGGATTAATAATTATTCTAGCACGGTGAAAAATACAATTTACCGTTATTTTTTATTTTCTTTGTTATAATTAAACGTTTTTTCGTTTGTATTTGATTATTGTCTGTACATCAATGCGAGCCGTTAACTGGAACATCTGGTTACGGGTAGATTAATTTTTTTCGCGCTTATTTTAGATGATTTTGCAATCCGGCTCTACACCGACGGTGATTCATCAGCTGACGACTTCTTTACCGTTTGGCTATTTCAGCGATGATTCCTTAAGGCGAGTACTATTCCCTACACTTTTGGCTTGTTCTATCGATAATGAAGAAATCAAAACAATTTTAGAACAGGACGTTTCGCTTCAAGTATGTTTGTTAATTTTTTTTCGTAAATGTATTTCTTATAATTCAAAGTAATAAGCAAATACGAATTGTTCGAAAGAAAAAAAGGTAAAATTTGGTAACTCTGTATAAAAACAAGAAAAAAAAAAAAAAGATTGTTAATAACTTTTTCATTTTGCAGTTGCTGGAGGAGTTCAGAAAATCTCCAAGTTCCAACGATATACCGCTGGTGAAACTTCTCTAGGTGAACATCGCCGCGTCATTTTATAGAGTAACGAGAAACGCGTTAAATATTCCTTTTTTCTTTTTTACCCCATTTTTAACATGCGCATATTTTTTTCTAATTTTAAACCTAGTCCGCACCTTTTTTTTTTTTTTTTTTTTTTTTTTCGTTTTTTATACTTTAATATTTAAGAAAATATTAAATATTAACTACTCGTGTCTAATCTTACTAAAATTTATTGTATAAATTTAAGGCGCTCATATTTTAATTTTTTAAATTACCCGTGTCGATACGAAAAAACATTTCAAAATAGTAATATCACTTTTTTTTTTAACTTCGACTATTTTTAAATTTAATTTAAGTATATACACGTACTAAATTACTATTTTTGTTATTTTATTCCTTTTTGTAATTGATTTTTTTTGTTTTTGTTCGATTTTTAAAACTTTGTTTTGCATAGTGAATTACAAATAGAAGAGTATGAGGAACAATATTTTTCGAAATTAACGATACTACAAACATTTCGTAAAAAAATGTAAAATTAAAGTAATTCCTAATTTTTTACTTTTGTTTTTCTTTATTCGATCCTTAATATATATATATATATATAGTTTTAATTATTAAAACACTTGTATGAAAATAAAATTTTTGCTGCAGTCCTCCAGCAAACGCAGTTAAAATTATTTAGGGCTTTTGTATACGTCTCCATTTTTACGTCACTGAAATAGCCGAATATTTCAATTTCACTCTATCGTACTAGACTGTTGTGTCGTTTCTTAGCTAGTAATTTACTATTGCTGTAGAAATGTAAACTGAATAATTCGTATATTTCGTCTTTTTCAAAAAAAAAAAAAAAAAAAAAGTACGCTGAACTCCGAGGTGAGCGCCAATTTCCGGCAATGAAAGTCAATTTGAACAATCATTTCATAGCAAATGCAATTAACTTTGGAACATTCATTCCGATATCTTTTGTGTAAAAGGAATTGTCCGATACAAGTTGATAGCAAATAACCGGTGATTATATATATATATATATATATATATATATATATATATAAAAAAACTCGACTCTTCGGGCCTCTTTAGGGGCCTCGCCTGGGGATTCCCCAGCTGTATCATTTCTATACTTCGTATAGAACGAGGAGGATTGATAACGTCAAGCAATCAATTTTGTGTCGGTACTATGTCTACTTATAGATACAGTATGTAACGCTTTTTTGGGACAAAATTTTCGTGACAGGGCGTTGGGTTAAGAATGACGTTGCCCGTATTCACGTACACGTTCCGCGATCGCTTCAGGTCTGAAATGCAACGGGAATTTACCAGTCGATATGGTTGGCGGACAATTTGGACCAGGACAGCAATCCATTTCGTGTCGATAAACTTTGTCTTCTTATATAGTACGTTCGAAAAAAGTGATGCGGATGGGTTAAGACATTGTCATTAATATATATTATAAAATGTAACGCAGCTCGGAACCGGTTGAATTTGGTAAATGCTGTGTTACTTTTTGACTATTTCATGAAATACCGAAAGTAGTTAACGAAGCCTGCATACGAGTATAATAGTAAATTAATTTATTTCGATATGATTTTAGGAGAAAATAAATAAAATGTTGGCGCGGTAATAATTTAACCAGCAATAATAATATGTTAATTGAAGAACGGCATTAACAATTAGCGTAGCATACGAATTTGGCACAGTTTAATATGCGCAAATTGTTCGCACGTAACGAGAAATGTGTGTCAGTAGCTTCCTGGAGGAGCAGAGTTGAAAGGTTCTGCTGCGGTACACTAGCCTAGCAGGTGTTAACAAGGGCTATTGAATAAGGTGGTTTTTTTTTTCTTTTAAGAGAGCTAATTTAAATTGACGATACATCGGATAGCAGTAATATGAGCAAAGCTTTTCCCGGCCGACGGGGGGGGGGGGGTCCTCTACCCCTTCTTATGTATTACTATTAAATGCTAAAGTATATTCGACGGTATCCTAATTATCGACTTCCGCTAAACATGCGCTTAATTTGAATAATAGTTCACGATTTGTTAACAGAATAATTATTTATTGTTTTAATAGTAGTAGCGGTATGTAAGAGACGATATTATGTTGTTTTTTTTTTTTTTTACTTATTAATTTCGTTTGTTGTTCAATTTGTTTGCGGCGGTCGTGATGACCATATCCGTCACCTCCATTTCCGCATTTTATCCTTTAGGGGGGGAACAAGACACATATTCACCTTCTGACCACTTCTGAGAAAAACATTAAATTATAAGCCGTAAATAGTAGTATTCGATTCGCTGTTAACATATACGGCGAATTCTCGTTGGTAAGTCGATGATATATAATTTTGTATTCGTTTTTTTTTTTGTTTTTTTTTAAATTAGCGCGTTGAGAATGAAGAGGAAAATCGTGTACAAAAAGTGGTGGTGTAAAAATATGCGGTTATTGAAATGTATAAATAGCATCCAACATTATTCGAAAAAATTATTCCTATAATACTTAAGTATTCGCAGATTACTTTCAGGGCATCCGAAGAAGTTTTTTATAAATTCTTTCCTCTTCGAAACAAAGCACCGCTAAGTTGTAATTCTAAAAAGCGACAACGACGACGCGTGTAAAAGGAAATAATTACAATTTAAATACGACGTCCGCGATAATGAAAGATTTTTTCGTAATTTTCATGTGCAGTGTTGTAAAATTAATTTCCTTCAAAAAGAAATTCTACGAAATGGCGGTTGTGTGGAATTTTTAATTTACATTAACTTATGTAAATTTCGAGTTGGTTAATGCGCTAGGAAACTTTTTTTGAAGAATTCTCATCGATTGCATATGAAAACTATTTTAAACTTCAAAATGTAGACTGTGTATTGCCTCTGGATGTACTGGGGAGAATTTAGAATGTTTACCCGGGTTTAAAGGTTTTTTTTTTAGGTTTTACCGCGTCATGAAAAATTACTACCACCAGTAAAAAGTAAACATAGACTCGTCGTGGTCGCATCTCTTGAGTCAAGAGATTGCATACATCTATATATTTTTCGATCTCTGGCGTACATTATAATCTCAGATTTTTATTTGTTGAGTTGGCTGGTATGTTAGTGGTTGTTACTAGTTCCAATCTTTTCCTTCCTTTGATCGGTTTTGCCTGTACCTTGCACCGCCAACATGAATATTCTCGTATTTTATGCGCTATGTATTTTAATTTTCTTCTTTCGATATCTTCAACTAAAACAGTTTTTCCTTTTCCCCTATTCTTACGAGCACTAAATATAGACTATAAACTTATTAAACCGTTTAGTAGGCCATTATTACGCTATTCTTTCAACTCTTTTGAAGTGTAAAAATCAGTGTGAGTTTTTCATAATACCCCGCGCCAACATGTACACAGATATCGATACAATTTGTAATAGTTATATAGCGTAGTTTCATTAAAGTCATTTAATAATTAAAAAGTTCATGAACTGCAACAAAGTCACCGATATCGGTATTCAGATGGCTACATGTCGTAAAACTACTTTACAAATAAGGGATGAAATTCGCCATGGCACGTACTATTTTTTGGATTGGTTATATCTATTATGCGCACAATCCGTCTAATTAAATTCGATAAGCGACAGTGTTTATGCTTCCTAAAAACAACCGCTATCGATACATGTGTACATTGTAATGTACTGCCTCATCATTAGAGTATTCATATTCAGCGATGATTTAACGTTGGTCGATTGATTATATTCAAGATCATTTTAATCGTTTGGATCGAGTATCATTTTCTACCATAGCCTCCGTCTGTTTCGATCTTGTAATTGCTGGCACATTTATGTCTTTACGTATGTCGCCGTTTCGTGCACACCGCGGCCCACTGACGGTCTATCCTAAAATTTTTGATTGGGCCCTTTGCGCATAGTCATTATGTTTGGTTTGCTCGCTGTTGCCTCCCCAGTCGGATTGCATAAGATCGTACGGGTTTCCCCGTATAATGATAATATTTTTCTTTTTCCTTCGATAAGATTGATTTAATTAGCACTTTTACACCTGCAAATAACGAAATACTAAATGCGCACTTCGTCGATTAGAGACAATAACGGTTTTATAATATGCCGCATGGTAACTGAAATAATCAATTGCGACCATTACTGCCGATTATAATAAATTACACGATTGTCATTAACATCGAATTGGTAAAATTAAACATGTTCTTTGCGTTTCCAACATTTTACTATCGATTAAGTTGTTACGTTACTCTATGCGCGCATGAAATAACTTGCTAACAACAGTTTACGAGAAATGCGTTGCTTGTTGGATGGTGAGAACAGAACCTGTGCATACGTATTACGAAATTAACCCGGGGCCAGCTGCCAGACGTAGTTGATTCGTGAATTGTGTTTCTTTCAGTAAGATCTGTCTGAATCTCGTTGCGCCACACCGAAAATATACAAAAATGTCTACAGTTTTTTTTTTTTTTTTTTTTTTTTAATAAAATAATAATAATAATATTTTTTATTTTTTGGGCGCGCCAGAGGCTTTGACCCAACAACTACAAAAGTTAAAATAAGCAGTTAAATCGAGAGACGATTAGAGATAGAGCTTAGGAAAGATTGAAGTACAGATATTATAGATGAAGGTGGAAAGGAAAGGATAAAACATTCTGCTGAGTGCTCTGTTTACTACTTCAGTTTGCTGCAACTTGGTCTTCCTACTCCGTATTGCGTCTCTTATGTCCTATCTTTTCCCTCTCCACAAATTGTTCTTATTATCTGTTCCTTCCTCCTAACAACATTTGATATCGTAAATTGACTCCTTTCTATTCTAATTGTTTCTGGATAAAAGTCTCCGGTTGACGAGCCTAAAATAATAAAAAAAAAAAAAAGGATAAAGCAAGAATTATAAGGAGCAGGAAGGTGCTCCACAGTTGACGAGCCCCCTCTCGCCATAAAAAAAATACTGTCGTTCCATAACTTTGGCAGGCCCTTTTGAGCCTAAATATTATTTTATCGCGTGTGTACGTAGCTTTTTATTCCCATTGTTTTGGTTTTTCCCTGGGCTTGCCGATAATAGACGATTACCCATCAATAAATAGTAGCAATTAGGAGTCACAAGGAATCGCAAGTGACTAAGAAGAACCCTATACCAAGGATGGAGAAACAATGACAATCAACGTCAATAAATGCAAATGCATCCTAAAAAGAGAAGGAATGACATTGCCGAAGGTAAGAGCAAAAACAGTTAGCTGCCTCATATTATGGCTACATCTGTAATTACAGAGCCCACAGTACAAACGAACAAAGGTACGTAGCTAATGATATACATACATACATACATACATACATAGTAGGTGTCTCTCACTCTTGTTAAATAATTTTTCCGTCGGCATTTTTAGAAAATTTTTTAAATACGGGTAAGTTTTTGATTCACGTTTTCTTGACTGGCATCGGAATTTTGGTTTCGGACAAAAAATTAAAGTGTAATATTCCGTTAAAGGTATGGAACACAAAAAAAAGTTTAAGTAGTTTAATACTAAGTGTGTCTAAATTAGAAAAATCAATTTATCGGTATTCTTAAATTTTACACCTTTCTAAATGTAAATCTCTTAGAATACACACCACATTGACCGAAACATATGTGAACTTTAGTCCGGTAAAAGTTTATTGGTGTTTATTTTAATAATACTTCGGTCCAGATTGCGTCCTAAGTGTATAGTTGTCGCTGTTTTGCTACTGTTTTTTTTCTTCAAAGTACGAGTTGTTGCGTATTTAAAACCACTAAACTGCGTCTAAATGTCGGTTTCTATGAAGGTTTTTTTTTTTTTTTTAATCAATATCTTTAGCTATATTTGGGCCACTGAAAGAGAGCGTGTTAAATAAAAGAAAATGTGTCGAGTGAAATAAAAGTAGTTTTTGCTCAAATCCAACGGATTGGTACGAGAATAGAAAATTGGAAAAAAGAAAAGCTCGAAGTAATGAGGCGTATTTTTTTTTCTTTTTCGCTTTATAAGAAAGATGTTTTATTTAAAATAACGTCCTAAAAACTTTCTGAAATCAAGCTTACAATTAAAAAATGTTCAAAATAGACTGGGCTCTTATTTTTTTTTAAACGACCCCTGACGTTACCCTATTCGTTCCGCTAACGAAGAAACGTGGTATACATTTAGCAGCGGCAAGTTTGCGTTTTGTTTTTAGAATCTCTGGTGATGGGCGGAGGGTACACTATAAATAAACCATATTGTTTGCCGATAGTATTACCATCACTAAATTGAAAGAAGATACTTACATGCGCGTCCTAAAAGTGAAAGCGTTGTTGAATTATCGTAAAAGCCTACATCAGAAAAACAGAAAATTCTCTAACTGGGATCACCGTACAAAAGGCTCTTTAAAAAATGGAACATAATCACGCTGTAGGTAGTGAGCTAGAACATCTATAGGAGAAAGTTACAGACTTGTTCGGATAGTTTTTAATGGGCGATATCTTCATTCGGATTCTCACTAAAACTTTACTATTATTTGTAACATTATGTTTTTCAGCTCTGATGTTGAAAATTCCAGCCCCGGTTTACATTTTTCTTCTTACGCTGTCACCAAACGGAGATTGGCAATCCACATGATGCATGTTGCTTTGGACATCAATACTCCGGCGAAAATCTTAATCGAAGAACGTTGCAAATATCGACGTAAGCCATATCTTAAATTTTTCCTTTGAAGCCTAATTTCAGTAGTCTATTTTTAGCTGCCTTTCATGACACGTCCCCCAGTTAGCACTTGACTTCCGTTAAGGAAGTCTTGAATTCGATCCTAGGCGACGACAGAAATTATTATAAAAGTAATTAAATAACGACTAGTAGTTACATGGAAGGCAACAACAAACCACCACGTATACCACCGTATGTTCGCTGGTTGATGCGTAGTAGGCGAGCACACACGGGGGACCGCACTTGTATCGCGATAAATAAAAACATTTACAAGCAGCTCTATGTGTAGTCTTGCGTATGTACACTCGCGTTGCACATAACAATTGCCTAGTACACTATGACTATGTCTGTACAGCTACAATGTACGAATATAAGTGTAGTCGCCAACGCTCAGAAACTGAGTATGGCTCTATGATGATGATGATGATGATTGTTGACAAGAGCAACTTACTCCCTCTGCCAATTCGTTGTAACAGTTCTGCATCGGTGAGATATCTTGAGCATCCTTTTGAATAAGGTTGTTTCGAGCGCGACTAATTGGGCGTCCAACATTCTATTGAGAGTCCAAGTTTCGGAGTCATGCATCACGCGAAGACGTAAATCGAAGCTCGGCTTAGTGGTTAAAAAGAATTTTCTTATCCTCGTAAAGGCTGATTCGGCGAGCCCGATTCTTGCTCGTATTTCTCTTTGTGATCTACAGTTTTCATCAATTAGGCTTCCAAGGTCGTTTTTAGCCGTACACGTAGTCGGTACGTGTTTTCTTAAAGAAAAAAGCGTCACTTTCGGCTATCTTCAGAAGAATGAGCCTCAAAGTCGTGATCACTGCATTTTTTTATCGTTGTAGTTTCAGCTTACTAATAGCGAGAAGAGCCGTGTGGTTCGTATATCTTGTAGATACAACGAGATCGTTGATAGCCACATCGCCAAAGTTTGTGGTTCCTCTGGGAATATTACCTCGGAAAAAATATTGAACAGTGAGTGGGTGCTGTTTGGTTTTAGTATAAATTGGCTATCTCATACGAACCTCGCAACTATCATTTCCAGTTTTCTTGAGGGCCTCGATCAGCTTACGACGATTTATAAAGGGAAATGTTTTCCCGAAATCGATGAAGCGGATTCCTATCAACACGTTGGGTTAGCACGCTTGAGATGTGAATGCAGGAAGGTTTTTTCAAAAAGGTGTGAGATTACACTTATCACTCTATGGTTGTCACATTGTTCGGAGTGCACCTTCTTAGGGAATGTGATAAACGATTGATTTCAGCCAATGAATTTCTCTTGGGGGATAAATACCACTGAAAATTCTCGTCATTAGCTCTAAACCATCTTTCTCCGCAATCAGTTCGAAAGCTTGTGCATGCAGATTATCACAGGATCCTTCCACCATAATTTTTAAGTCATAAAAGCGTGTGCTTCACTTATCCTTTTAACATTAAATGTGGGATGAATTAAATGATTACACTGGAAGAATGATAAAAATTGGAAAAAAGAACAAGTTTATTTTGCGTAATTCCGATTTACGTGTTCAACTAATATATATATACACCTATATATATATATATATATCCCTATAATAAAGCGCCAAGGAAATAAATAGACAAAAAATCGGAAAAAAATAAACGAAAAATCAACAAAAAGTCCTGAGACCGTTCTATGGCACTTAGAAAGCTATTTTTTTTTTTTAATCCACAGCTTCAAGTCAGTAGCTTTTAGGAAAATTATAAAATGTTCAAAATTTTCATACCTTGGAGCTCAAAACGAGCGATGTATCAAATTTTTCTACCAAAATAGAAGAAAATAAGACAAAGACCAAAAATTACAAAAAAGTCCTGAGGCCGTTCTATGGCATTTAGGAAGTTAATTTTTTTTTTAATCGACATCTCCAGGTCGGTAGCATTTAGGAAAAATATAAAATGCTCAAAATTTTAATACCTTAGGGCTCAAAACGAGCAATAAATCAAAAAATAGACAAAAAGTCAAAAAAAAAAAGTTCTGAGACCGTTCTATGGCACTTGGAAAGCTATTTTTTTTGTAAATCGATAGCTCTACATCAGCAGTATGTAGAAAAAATATAAAACGCTCAAAATGTTCATACCTTAAGGCTCAAAACGAGCAATACATCAAAGCAATAAATCACATTTTTTTGCCGTTTTTCAATTTTTTAATCGTTTATCAAAAACTAATTATTCTACTGAACTGCTCTAGGTCTCATTTAAAATAGAATTGAATTTAGAGTATTTCCCTCGCTTACACTACCCTTCTAGCGATTGAACTTTTTGAGGAGCTATTTCAATTCAAACTTTTAACAAAATAATTTCAATTTTCGTATTATTAGATGAAAAATCAAAAAAAAGTCCTGAGACCGTTCTATGGCACTTAGAAAGCTAATTTTTTTTCTAATCGACAGCTCCCCAGGTCAGTGACTTTTAAGAAAATTATAAGATGTCCAAAATTGTCATACCTTAAGGCTCAAAACAAAAAGGGAAGAGATCAGCGCTAATTTAATAAGATCATTACCAATCGCATGAAAACGCGGTACTACTGTATTTACCTACGCAGTACCGCGCTTCCACCCATCCCCACAACCGGTACTGCATTTACCCACAGAGTACCGCGCTTCCAACCACCCAACAACCGTTACTGGCTTTTCGTTCATCGTGTATTACTCATAGTGGACAAAGACGAAACATCTTTTGTTAACGATTCTTCTTTTGTTTCCTCTATGGTGTATTATTGGTGTATTTTTAAATTTGAAAAACGACGTTGTAATTTTGAAGTTGTGATCGGCACAAACTGAAGAAATGAGCAAACTAACGTATTTGCAATTCTACGAACAGTATCGTGATAGTGGAAAGAGAAATATAGAGAGACTGGTCGCAATCGTATTATAAAAAGGGTTCGAGGAGTATGTGTTTTTCGAAAGTGGTCCGAGTTACTCAAAATTTTTATTAGAAATTGGTGAAGGAAAAATGCCAGAGACTTTGTATAGCGAAGAAAATGGAATCCTATTAAATTTCCCCGATTTAAAAATGTTTACTTCACTTGATGAAATGATTGATCACATTTATCTCGATGATGTTCTATCAAATTTTTCTAAAATGTCCAAAAGATGTATTTTATCACCAACGAATAAAAACATAAATCAAATAAACAGATTGATAATAGGGAAAAAAATTTCTGGAGATGAAATAAATTTATATAGTGCTGATAGAAGAAAAAGAAACAAATGGAGATTCCACACATTTATGTACTGAAATTTTAAACAAAATGTCAGACCCAGGAGTTCCAAATAACAACATTACTATAAAAATTGGAGCGATTTGTATCCTTATCAGAAATTTGAATTTCGAAGAAGGTCTGGTGAATGGAAGAAAAGTCGTCATTAAATCTGTTAAAGGTTTCATAATTGAAGTATTTCGTCCGGAAAATGAATGTAAGACGTTTCTAATTCCTAGGATCAGTTTCAAATTTATAGCTGGCGACACTGGCATTTAGATTTTAAGAAGGCAGTTTCCTATCAAGTTAGCCTATGCCATGACCATTAACAAAGCTCCGGGTGAAACATTGGATTTCGCCGCTGTTGATTTGAGGGATAATGTCTTCACTCATGGGCAATTGTATGTTGCCTTGAGTCGAATGAGAACATCGAAAAATGTATGCATTTTGAGCCTTGGTCACGACGAAACTCTCACAAAACGGGGGTTTTGGGGCGGGTCCGGGTGGGGGTTGGGCCGCGAAGCGGCCAGGGGGAAAGCCCCCTAGTATATATATATATATATATAGGTATATATATATATATATATATATATAGGTGTATGAAATTAATATTAATTTATCATTATATTATAGCGTGCGGTACAAACTGATTAGAAGTGTTGGTTTATATTACGAATAGCCCCACTATTCGAGAAAAATCATTTTAGATGTCATTAAAAAAAATCCGTTCGCAACGAAGATGAATGAATAATTTTTTTGTTTTCTTTTTTGAAGAGTTTATGTGCATAAATATGTTTAACAAAGAAGGAAAAAAAGGTATTAAAAGAGTACACATTAACACAATTTATTTGGCGCAGAAAAATTTATTTAGCTCGCATGTTATATAAACCGGTTTTATTTGAAAGAATTTATTGCTTTTTTATTGCATCTTGTCGTAGGGATATTAGCGATTAAGCGATCAATCGTTTCTTACGCATACTCGACTTATTTCTATATTTTATTCATCTTTTATAATAAAGGACGCTTTGAACATTTTTTCGGGCGTTTAACACATTAAAATATTTCGCGTGTCTGGTAAAAATTTAATATCTCGCGAAAAAATGGCTGCAAGTCCTCGTATAACCGAGATCCGGAAATGTGAAATTTTATATAATATTCGTATGAGTATGTAACTCAATTTTTTGAACCTCGCCCGGAAGAGACCTTCTAGACTCTTAGATGCTGTAGTCTGTTATGATTCTTATAGAAGACTTTCCGAAATAAGCGCAAATTGAATAGAGTGATAAGTGCATCTCTCCATTTCTTTCTATATGAATGCGGAGTCACTTGACTTCATTAAAGAAAAACAACTGGAGACGTTTGAAATGTGTCTATAAAGAAGGATATTAAAAATACCGTGGAATATGATGAAGTCGAGTTTTCACGGAAAAAACAAAGGAAAGAAACTAGTGTATAACTCATTAAAATACGATAATGCGAGAAGAGAATCACGGGGTTATGGAAGGGAAGTAGAAAAGGTGTCGGTTGTGGAGAATTTCGAAACAACTAGTTTTTAAAGGCAGAAGGTTGTAACGCATAGAATGGAGATATTTAAAGGAGCAGTTTCTCTCAGACTAACCTTCAGATCGAGAGGGTGTAATGAAGAAAAATACAAATAGATTGAAAAAAACTTTAGCAAAATATTAAAAAAAAAGCTAAAAAAACGGCGTAATTATATACATATTTTGTATTATTGAATGCCTCGAACGAGTGTCAAATTGTTTCGATCACCTGCCGTGATATTTTTTTCGAAGTAATTAGTCTACTTCGCTGAGATGAAAAACTGTTCTAGATATTAATCCGTTAGATTAATTTCTTCCATTTCCGAACTGAAGCGAAATTTTTTTTTCTTTTTTTTATATAATAATTTGGGGTTCCCACAAGGGGCCACTAGCCCGTCTGTGGGTTCCGAACATAATTATATCATTTATTTGTACAATATAACATCAACTTAACTTAAGTATATACTACTTTCTGTTACAGCATAAAAAGTATTAACTGGTATATATTATTATACTACAAAGTACACACTCATTATTTATTATTACAATTATACCATCATCTAAAATAATATTTCCTATTACAATACCTTAATATGATAACACTTATATATTACAATAATACAATATAATCAGTGGTAATTTTTCCCGTTTACACCTTATTCGTGTCATAATGAATTATGCGCAAGTCTTTAAACAAGTACTTAAAAAAAAATAAAAAATAAAACGAAAAAATGCTGGATGGCTACGAACTAATGCAAATTTCTCGTAAGTACGGATTTTAAAAGTAGGGGAGAACTGCTGAGTGGAAAGCGTATTAACTGAGCACATTTCCTTAAACCGTATGATATAAACTGTGAAGTGAGTGAACAACTAACCTGACGACGGCGCCCGATTGTTTTGTGTCACCTGTACGAAGTTGCTAGCACCCGTTTAACGATGTTAAAAATAAAATTTTCGAGGCATAAATTGAAAAATTATTACGCTAGTATAATATTTGATGGCGGTTTTAGGTTTAATTCTTTCCGCATTATCTAGTTCCTCTAGAGCAGATACGGTTTTTTCTTCTTAAGAAAGCGGAGCAGAGGACACGCAGCACAAGTGAAATTGTTGAAAAATGAACGAAACAAAAACAGACACTTAAATCGTTATATGCGGTTAGAGCGAAAAGATGGAATGAACTAAATGAAGAGGTCTACTTAAGCGAATGAAGAAAACCGGCGATCCACCTGGGTCTTCCCCAGAGGGAGCAAAAGAAGGCTGTTTTGCAAGACTGCCTGCGGCTTGTCGCGGTAGCATTTTTAGTCGTTATTTGAGCATTTTAGAGCATTTTTTTAGCGTAGTTTGTTTATTACTTTTAGACGAGGACATATATATTTTATAGCGAGAAACGGGCCGCCGCTGAACGGGAGATGATGAAAGGTCGGCCAAAGACACAAAGGCGTTACTCGGTGCCGTTTGAAGATGAAAATGATCATGGAAAAAGTGGAAATGATTGTCAATTGTGCGCGATATTGCATAATTGGAGACGAGTCGGGCCTTTCGGGGGCCGGGCGTCTTCAACTGCGTCCGCACTGAAATTAACAGATTGTTCGGCAGAGAGGGTTAAACAAGTCCGCGCAGTAATTCATAACGCGCAATTGAGTCCGAATCCGCCGCCTGCAGAATATAACACAAAAACAGCGCCACGCGTACCAGTTTTCTTTCTTTTTTAATCATTTTTTCCTCTCACCATCATCATTGTCACTGTCATTGTCATTATTACTATCATCATCATCATCATTATTATTATTATTATTATTGTGCCGGTTTTTTTTTTTCGTCACTTTCTCGTTCTTTGAACTTTGCAATCCTTTTCCGGCAGTAGAATGGAAAAAAGTGATAGAAGAAAGTGCATTTAGAATGACAATTCGTAATCAGTTCTTTATAATAATGCAGGATACAGAGTACTGGATTTTTGTTCTTCACTTTTTCGACTCCTGGCAGGAAACAAATTAAACCAATCAAGTCGATCAGACCAAGTCCCATTCAGTTTAGTTGTTGCTAGTTCAAAGAATTTCTCATTAAAATAACCGGTAATAATATCTGTAACTGTGTTGCCGATGACGGACACACACACACACACACGTACATTTTCAGCCGTGTTTAAAATATCGAAGCCACCTTACTTTTAAACGGCCCTCCGCATGTCGCGATGTTCGCAGAATTTCCGTATTTTTCATTAAATAATTCCCTTATAAATCCTTCATTGTTTACAATCGCTGTTTGCCTAAGCACAGCAACTTCTCTTCCCAGCCATTATCCATCACCTTTATTCTTTTCTATCTTGTGCCATTTTTATCCGCCGTTATTACCCTTGAAAAAGATACGCGATTTAACGAGTAATCGATTTTATATTTATAAAAAATTACTTATTTTTTGTAGAACTGATATTGCAAAAAAAAAAAAAAAAAGAAAAAAAAAACTTTATAAACTTTACGGACGTGTTGTTTTATGGCTTCTTCCTTATGTTACAACCCCCGGTGCGTTATTAGCGAATAAACCAAATGTAGAAATTGAGAAAATTAAGTTTGCTGTAATTTTTCTAATCGTGTAAGGGCATTTTTTCCATTTTGCCGTAATTTGGTCGTCGACTGAGAAGAGCCTAGAGCCTTGCGATCATATATTTCTTACGGAATTAGAAATAATTTTTTTGCTACGCTTATCATCTCACAAGGTATACTATGTCAAATACATGTAAAAAGGAAAGTACAGATGGAGCGAATAACACCGAAACAGATAAGATATCAAGGTTCAGTTTTTTGTTCAACCAGCTCGATCGAGTTCTTTTTATCTAGAAAGATCTCACGTCAACTGATTATTATAAAGTGTTCGACTATTGCTAATTTCAACAATGACGGAGCAGATAGAAGATTGCAGAATTGTAATTAACAGTAAGTTTATAATATAATCTGTTATTCCTAACCAACAGATGATATTTAGATTTAGGCGATTATTGGAAGAATACCCATACTTTATCATCCTCTCTTTATGGACAAGATTCTGGAAAAACTTTTCACTTGTAAATCAAAGTTTCTGCCGTTTTAACGATAAGAAGATCCAGGCGGGAGATAAAGACATAATTTAGAAGCGCAGTTGGCCAGCTTTTACTAGCAAATAAAATTACGCTATCAATCGATAGAAGATCTTGAATTCGTAATTCTAAGTCATAATAAGAACTAGCCAGTTTCACTTCCCTGTCGATGAGTTGCGTCTCTATCTCTCTCCTAAATCTTTTCGTCGTCAAAACGCCAGAAACTTAGTAGTGCGAAGGAAACGTGCTTACAAAAGAAATTCGTATGGGATGTTGCCTATGAGGGTAATTTTTTAAGTTTTACGGCTGAGATAAAAAAGTTGTTAAGATTTTCAAGGCGAAAAATTCTCCGTAATAACTGCGACCAATTTTTTTTTTTTTTTTTTTGTTTTTTGTAACTGCGACCAATTTGATAACGGGGACTCTCGTGTGTTTTTTATGATGACCTTTTACGTTATACATCCTCCATTGTGTATTTTTCACCGATTTTGTTCCAGTGATAAGATTTTCTCTTTTTTCTCGTTAAGTTTATTGAAGGAAACAAGACTATTATTTAGTTTTTTATTTAATTTAATTTATTTACCCTCATTCGATGCGACTTAATCATTTTGTTAATATAGGCAGTTAGTTTTATTTTATCCTATTGTATTATCCGTTTATTTATTACTTATTATCCGATTTTCACTTTATTTGGCTATTATCAATTGTAGGAAATTATTGGTGACAGGAGGACTATATAATACTAATATAGTCCAGGCCGAAAAAAAACCCCTTAAAACATAGCTTCTATATCGTCACGTTGAATTCGTGTTAATGTTAGGCAATTTTCAAAACAACGGTCTGTAGAATAGTTCGTGGTAAGTTAGCTTTTTTATTTTATCGGTATTGAGGGGTTTTTTGGCCTTGAAAACTTTTGAATCTCAGTCCGAAAATGTGTTAACGTTAAAACAACTCACGGCATTTGTTCGAACTAGTTCGAATTTTGTCTTATCGCAGATATGATCTTTGTACACTTCTCTCCGCTCTTCGTCTGAAACTTAAATTTCCCAACAATCTGCAACGATATCTTACACACATTTACTCTTACAAAGCTTATTCATGTTCTCCCGCTACTATTCGATCACTATCACGATATGCCGTTTTCAGTTCCCTCCTGGGCGCAGGTTTCTCCCAGTCCTGTCACTATAAAAGTGTGCGTGTTACCTATCGTCATAAATCGAGTAATTTTTGTATTTAAATTCGATTGGCTCAGGTCACTTCTTTTTTAAAAAAGTCCCATCGTCTAATCTCCTTCCGTTGTGCAAAGGTTTTCATCTTAGGTTTTGGTATCGGATATTTGCGTTTCCCCTTTCTCTAACAATTGTTCTTTTTATCTGTCTGTTCAACCTAGTCTTCCTGCCAATAATCCCTCTTTGTTTCCTTCACTTCGTTGTTCTGTTGTTGTCTCCGTTATTCGTCTGCGTTCTTAAACGATAGTCTATTATATTGCTCCCGTTTTCGTTTTTCGTTGGTTGTCTCTCCGTATTCTCCACTAAAACGAAGAGCGTGTTTGCGATGCGGATCATCAAGTGTTTATTAAGTGTTTATCTCTTTCTATTAAGCATTCTGCTTTCTATTCCATTTTATTGATACACGCTCTTTCTACTTCATACTACGCCTCTTATATACAATCTTTTCCTTCTCCACAGATTGTTCCTTTTATTTGTTCCTTTCTCCTAAACAACATTTGATATCGTATGAAGATATAATTGACTCTTTTCTTTTCTAATTGTATCTGGGTAAAGGTTTCCGGTTGACGAGTCCAAAAAAAAAAGAAAAAGATACGTAGGAATCGATACTTTATAAATTTTTACTCGTACTTGAATTATTTTTGTATTTTTCGAGATTTTGTCTGGAATATATCACTATGTTTTTTTACTTTTTCAAAAAAATAAATAAATAAATAAAAATGCTTTTTTACAAAAAATAAATACCGACTTCAAGGTTTATTATACAAAATTTAAAAATACACTACAAAGTAAAAAATAATTACTCCTAATAAAAAAAAATATATGTCGGAGTGATATAATTTAAGGTGATATCGTAATTCTTATACAATATTAATACTTATTAGAGTTGAGTGTATTTTAAAATTTATATAATAAACCTTTTTTTTTTTAAAAAAATCCTTATTTATTATTGAACTGCCCGAGGGCGTACACAAATACTGTTAATAGTAAAAATAAAATAAAGGGAAAAAGAAAAAAAAAATCACATTCTTAATTGACTTTGGCCATTGCTTAGGTCATTAGTTATAAGAGTTTTAATAGATTGCTTAGGTCATTAGTTATGAGAGTTTTAATAGATTGCTTAGGCACACAAGTTCGTGTGGCTTCATTCTCTTAAGCCTTCTCGTATCGTTCCCGATGTTAAGGAGCTCGATGGCAGTGATGTTCGGATGGTTGTGGAGTCGGTATTCGTGCTTTTTCGCGTAGGTTTCGATCACTTGGTCAATCTCCAGAACTTGCAGATCTCGATGAAGGAGAGTGTTCGTTATATACCGTGGAAGTCGGTATTTATTTTTTGTAAAAAAGCATTTTATTTTTTACTTTTTAGTGTACATTTTTATTCGATTAAATTAAAACATTTTAATCAGAACAGATATTTCCACCGTGTGAAAACATCAAAAGCTACATTTCCATGGTAATTTGGCAAATTTATAGTATTTTTAACCGACTTCAAAAAAGGAGGAGGTATTCAATTCGACTGTATTTTTTTTTTTTTTTTTTATGTGTGTTACCACAGAACTTTCTTCTAGGTGAACCGATTTTGATGATTCTTCTTTTATTTGAAAGGTGGTGTTTGTCATGTGGTCCCATTTAAATTTGATCAAGGTCCGACCGGTAGTTTTTGAGTTATCCTTAATAATGCGGGAGATTGAAGCTTTTTGGATGCTTTTCATTCATGATTGTTTTCACCGTCGGATTAGATTTTTGACTTAAAATACTATAAATTTGCCAAATTACCATGGAAATGTAGCTTTTGGTGTTTTTACCGTGGAAATAAATGTTTTAATTTAATTGAATAAAAATGCACTAAAAAGTAAAAAATAAAATGCTTTTTTACAAAAAATAAATACCGACTTCAAGGGTTATTATAAAAATTTAAAAATGCACTAAAAAGTAAAAAATAATTACTCCCGATAAAATATATATATCAGAGTGATATAACTTAAGGTGATATCGTAATTCTTATACAACATTAATTTTTTGGAGTTGGCATCAAATTCATATTAAAAGAATAATTAAAAACTGCATTAAATGTTGATTAAATTGTTCCTAACATGAATTTAATTCCAACTCTAATTAAGGTTTTAATGTTGTATAAGAATTACGATATCACCTTAAGTTATATCACTCTGATATATATATTTTATCGGGAGTAATTATTTTTTACTTTTTAGTGCATTTTTAAATTTTTATAATAACCCTTGAAGTCGGTATTTATTTTTTGTAAAAAAGCATTTTATTTTTTACTTTTTAGTGCATTTTTATTCAATTAAATTAAAACATTTATTTCCACGGTAAAAACACCAAAAGCTACATTTCCATGGTAATTTGGCAAATTTATAGTATTTTAAGTCAAAAATCTAATCCGACGGTGAAAACAATCATGAATGAAAAGCATCCAAAAAGCTTCAATCTCCCGCATTATTAAGGATAACTCAAAAACTACCGGTCGGACCTTGATCAAATTTAAATGGGACCACATGACAAACACCACCTTTCAAATAAAAGAAGAATCATCAAAATCGGTTCACCTAGAAGAAAGTTCTGTGGTAACACACATAAAAAAAAAAAAAAAAAATACAGTCGAATTGAATACCTCCTCCTTTTTTGAAGTCGGTTAAAAATACTATAAATTTGCCAAATTACCATGGAAATGTAGCTTTTGATGTTTTCACACGGTGGAAATATCTGTTCTGATTAAAATGTTTTAATTTAATCGAATAAAAATGTACACTAAAAAGTAAAAAATAAAATGCTTTTTTACAAAAAATAAATACCGACTTCCACGGTATATAACGAACACTCTCCTTCATCGAGATCTGCAAGTTCTGGAGATTGACCAAGTGATCGAAACCTACGCGAAAAAGCACGAATACCGACTCCACAACCATCCGAACATCACTGCCATCGAGCTCCTTAACATCGGGAACGATACGAGAAGGCTTAAGAGAATGAAGCCACACGAACTTGTGTGCCTAAGCAATCTATTAAAACTCTCATAACTAATGACCTAAGCAATCTATTAAAACTCTTATAACTAATGACCTAAGCAATGGCCAAAGTCAATTAAGAATGTGATTTTTTTTTTCTTTTTCCCTTTATTTTATTTTTACTATTAACAGTATTTGTGTACGCCCTCGGGCAGTTCAATAATAAATAAGGATTTTTTTAAAAAAAAAAAAGGTTTATTATATAAATTTTAAAATACACTCAACTCTAATAAGTATTAATATTGTATAAGAATTACGATATCACCTTAAATTATATCACTCCGACATATATTTTTTTTTATTAGGAGTAATTATTTTTTACTTTGTAGTGTATTTTTAAATTTTGTATAATAAACCTTGAAGTCGGTATTTATTTATAAGTCAATAAATCTAACCCGACGGTGAAAACAATCATGAATGAAAAGCATCCAAAAAGCTTCAATCTCCCGCATTATTAAGGATAACTCAAAAACTACCGGTCAGATCTTGGTCAAATTTAAATGGGACCACATGAGAAACATCAATTTTCAAATAAAAGAAGAATCATCAAAATCGGTTCACCTAGAAGAAAGTTCTGAGGTAACACAACATAAAAAAAAAAACAGTCGAATTGAATACCTCCTCCTTTTTTGAAGTCGGTTAAAAAAAAGGTTGGTTAATAGTCTCGGCTCATTGATTTTTGTAATTTTCTCCCCACTTTTTATGTATAATAAGTATACTTAGTTCACAGGGAGATATCTACCTTGGACAACCTTCGGTTACTAATTGCAAGAAATTCCTAAAAAGGTTCAGATTAGTAAGAACATTAGCTGGTGGCAAGCGGTAAATGAAATTAAAATGCTCTACTACTATTACCGGCTTCTTGAATATAAGATACTAAAAAAGGAACTAATTCTATCGTCAGGAAAGATGTAGGGTAACTAGAAATCAAAGGTAGCTTTATTACGTCCGACTGAAAGAGAAAAATAGTAAGGCAGATAAGAATAAAGAGAAATGGTTTTAATTAAATTACTGGAGCGAATTCCTGAAGATATAATTAATAGTTAGGAAGGTGGAAATTACAAATTAAGCAGTGGTTGGTAGACAATATAAATGAGTGATATTTAATGGTCTGCAAGTTGGGAATCGATCATATATATATATATATATATATATATAATTAAGAGCATGCTCGCCATTTGTATTAAGAAGTTATATATATTGTTTTCTGTTTTTTTGCGTTTTTGGTTATGTTTTTGAATAATTCTTAAGTAATGTTGTAACTTTATGTATAAATAAACGATGATAAGAGTGCCGGGAACCCACAGACGAGCAGTATATGCTTTGTGGAACCCATAACTTATTTACAAAAAAAAACAAGCAAAAAAAACCTAAACAAAAGAATTGACTACATGCGTATTTTCCGATTTGGAACAAACCTTCGATCAACACCAAAACTAAAGTTATTTTATAATCAATTTAAAAACAAGAATCCAGCGGAAACTTTGCTCACTTTGTTTATAATTCTGTTTCGAGTCGAACGTCCGAGTTAACTTTCTTCATCTAGACATTAGGAGACTGGTGCAGTACAAGAATCTGTGCCAAGTTCAGTTCTTTTCAAATTCGTACTAAGTTTTTATCCGCCATAAAGTATCTACCACAGAGCGTTTACTTTACGCCGATGATTTTTAATATTATTCCATCGTGGCGGTAGTGAAATAGCTCTACAGCACTACTGTAAGAACAGACAAGCAAATGTGCTCAGTTTTTGAAAAATCAATTTGGAAAGTTTTTAGAAATGTTAACATGCGGTGTAAATAAATATTACGTTGCGATCAAGATGAAGTTCACATTAATTCATTTTTCCTGAGATTTTCTCAAAAACTGCAGAATAGATTTTCAGATAGTTTTTTTCTTTTTTTAACCGACTTCAAAAAAGGAGGAGGTATTCAATTCGACTGTATTTTTTTTTTTTTTTTTTTTTATGTGTGTTACCACAGAACTTTCTTCTATATGAACCGATTTTGATGATTCTTCTTTTATTTGAAAGGTGGCGTTTGTCATGTGGTCCCATTTAAATTTGATCAAGGTCCGACCGATAGTTTTTGAGTTATCCTTAATAATGCGGGAGATTGAAGCTTTTTGGATGCTTTTCATTCATGATTGTTTTCACCGTCGGATTAGATTTTTGACTTAAAATACTATAAATTTGCCAAATTACCATGGAAATGTAGCTTTTGGTGTTTTTACCGTGGAAATAAATGTTTTAATTTAATTGAATAAAAATGCACTAAAAAGTAAAAAATAAAATGCTTTTTTACAAAAAATAAATACCGACTTCAAGGTTTATTATAAAAATTTAAAAATGCACTAAAAAGTAAAAAATAATTACTCCCGATAAAATATATATATCAGAGTGATATAACTTAAGGTGATAACGTAATTCTTATACAACATTAACTTTTTGGAGTTGGCATCAAATTCATATTAAAAGAATAATTAAAAACTGCATTAAATGTTGATTAAATTGTTCCTAACATGAATTTAATTCCAACTCAAAAAAGTTAATGTTGTATAAGAATTACGTTATCACCTTAAGTTATATCACTCTGATATATATATTTTATCGGGAGTAATTATTTTTTACTTTTTAGTGCATTTTTAAATTTTTATAATAAACCTTGAAGTCGGTATTTATTTTTTGTAAAAAAGCATTTTATGTGAATTTCAATGTAAAAATTTCCGCTGTATGTTAAAAATAAATCGAATTTTACCAGGCCATTTTATTTACCGTATTTATATGTAAAAACATTATACATATCCGGTGAGCAGATGAAGGACCGTAATAACGACAAAAAAGTAGAAGAAAAGTATCACTATTATCTTGAAATGCTAAATAAATATTGGTCACTCTTTTTTCCAGCGGCGCACCTAGAATGACATGTTTGGGGGACCGTGGGACCCCGTGAATATTAATGCTGAAATTTCCCTGATAAAATATAATAAACCCCAGGCATCCGAATATTGTTCAATTAACAGCATCGATAATTCAATAATACCTCAACCATTTAATTTTTTTCACGGGGATGCCGTCAAAGCTACCAAAGAGGCTACTTCATCTCCAACTGCTTGCTCCTTTGAAGCCTGCGATGTGATTCGAAACATTCGACTGAATGGTAATTGTTCGGTATTGGGTGCTGAAACATATGGAGTATTTTTCTGTTTGTGGAATATTTTCTTTCTGCAGAGCCTACATCACTGAAAGCCCTGTTGATATTTGATTCATTCGTAGCTCTATCAACAATCTTTAATCCTCTCATTAAACATCCTTTAGCAACTCGAACTTAGCAAGTGCTTTATGAACTTATGAAGAGGGACTGCTCCATTTCTTTTTTATGATGCTAGGATTATTGAAAATGAACGCGTCCATCTCGAGCAGCATTATACTGCCCCTTGTCTAATAATAGCCCTCCTCCACCTTATCTATCAAACATCATTTTTAATAATCTCACGTCTTCGTGGAAAGCGCATTGATTCTCATATTAGTTTTTCTTAAGGCTAATCAAACCCTCAATTGAACCACGGTGGCCAGAAAAAAACATTTCCCGCAGGGATTTCTGTGCCCTTAGCCGGCTACGCACAGGTCACGCATAATTTTATTTTTTAGAGAGCCTCACCTCCTATGAATTGTCCTTTCTGTTGCCAAGACGTTGTCCCTTCAACCCTCCACATACTCTGCGACTGTCCATCACTCTCACTCCATCGGTCTCCTTTTATAAATAATAAAACAGTTACTAACGTTCTTGTTGAAAATACAAAGGAAGAATCGATAAGGATGATGGACAGAGAATTAAGAAAGGCGAGATGTAAGGGGCACAAAAGGAAGTCATTAATAAGCGGACAGTAACGTTCAGTAATTTGAACATTTGAAGAAAGTATGATAAACTGCTCATTCGGACGGAGACAGCATTAAATAAGGAAGAGGAAAAGTAGGATAATAGAATTAACGAAAATAACTGGCAAGTAAAGGATAGTGAAAAATTAATTAGAAATTAGGAGGCTGATTTTATTTTATTTATTTATTTTTTTAGATTTTAGATAAATTGATAAAAAGAGCGACTGTTATGAAAGGGAGAAGCGTAAATATCTGACCACAATGGGATCTTAAGATGAGGAATTTTTTTTTATAGATAGAAGTTCAAGTTGACTTGTACTTTATCTTTGCAGTTCTTTGTGCCTTAAACTAAAAAAAAGATTTGGCACTTTCATTTCGTGCTCGGAATGGTAGAATAAAGTCTCATCGGTATTTCAGTTTGTTGTTATTCCGGATTTGGCTTAAAAGTGAAATACGGCTTCTCCTAAATCGTTTCTTTTTAACATTAATATGTTTTTAAGCTGAGGGTTATTGTAAAATGTTACGTGAAGTGGCGAGGCGTGGGCAATTTCGCGACACCGATGCGTATTTATATAATTGATAAAAAATGAGAAAAAAAATAAAATCGCGTTTAGGATATAGAAAGTCATAAAGTAAATAAAACGAATAAGTCAGAAAAACATTAACTAGACAGATAAAACATAATAACTGCTGGCAAAAATAACAAATATTCTTTTTGAAGGTTGATTTATGTAGTGCTATATACAGATAGACCTCGGTTATGAAATATTAAGATTATAGATATAAGAAAAAAGAGACATACCAGCTACGACAGAATGTTAAAGCGTTAAAGAAATTGTAAGAAACGGATAGATTAATGGAACCGGAAAAATTGGCGGAACTTAAAGCAAAAATTACATTAAACGATGGAAGCTGAAAATTGAAATATACTGACGCGAATAAGCCGCAATTCGAGGAAAAAGAATCGACAAATCGACACCGATTCAAGGTGAAAAATTGTACAAAGCCGCATATTATGAAAAAAAAAAAAAAATAGATTGGAAACAACAAATAATTATAGAATACGTAAAACTAAATTTTAAAATTTAACAGAAATTTAAAATTTTTTTTTCGAAATATCAATGCGAATTTGACGACACTCTCTTTTTCGTACAGTCAGAATGACAATAAAAATAACAAAAAATCCATTGATAATCTATAAGCATTTCGTAAAGCTATTTATCATTGTTAAATTAAATCGATGTGCCATATGCAGCAACATAGTCTGGAGGCGTAGGGGAAGGATTAGAATGGACTGGATTAACGAAGGAGGAACGGGATTAAACTAGGCAGACGAAAGGTGTCGTCTTTGAAAGGTGGCCCGTGTGAAGAATATAGGGGATGGTATTCGGTGAGGATTTAGAGAACAAAATGCTGCACATGGTACATTGTGTGTGGGGGGAGCTTCGGTTTCAACGAATAATTACGCATTCATGAGGCGTGTATGACCAAATCAAAGTCTAGTGACCGATCGTTTTTCCGGTTCAGAAGCAGAGTTTTCCAATTGTAAGTTTGATTCAGCAAAGATTATTAGCCCTAGGTAATATTAGCATTTTCTCCCGCAATCCGGATTTTATAACGGAACTGATATGTGTTTGACACTGGCAGAGCCACTTTAGGCTATATTTATTCTAAAGCGAAATGAGCCGCCGGAATTGGTAAGAGGATCACTGTTCAATGTGGTTTTGCTAATATTTAAGTCTTTGGCTACAGGATGTTAATCGCGGCTGAGACTACGTTAGACAGTGTGTTGAAAGTTGACACTGAATCTGAACTCAAATGCCAGACATTCAACGGAAAATGGCGCATAATCCGGCAGATAGGATGGGAAACAATTTCAAAAGCGAATAATGTAAATGGCAAAAACTGCGCTGCTTTGATAACGGGTCAGCCATCGACTGGAAGTAATCCGAAATTTTACGTGACGTGGACAATTTAGCGACCCCGACGCTCGTTTGCAATTAAATCAGTAATTATTATTATGCGCGAAGCTAAAAAACATATCCATGATTCTATACTTTTAGCGGGAAATATTTATTATTACTTTTTTTCGGCCTCCTCCAGTCAAACTCGTATTTCATCGAAGTGCAATGTTAACGCACAGATCAGTGTATCAAAAGGAAATTATAAAGCAGAAATAACTGGACGGCCAAATAGAAGACGTGCTCTTACGGTGAAGAAATATTAATACAATAATAATAATATAAATACAGTATATTCGTGGACTCTGGCCGTAACAGGCGAAAGGCAGAGGTCTTTGAAAAAAAAAAAGGTGTAATTTACGCCGCTAAAAGGGAAGTTTAGTTTAATAAATGTGAATAGCATTTCCTTTAATTTGTAAATTTCTTTAAATAAATAAATATATTATATACTAGGGACTTTCGAATTCGCCCCACTTGTCAACTTCGTTCATCTCTTATTCGCTAGTGTCTTAGCAATTGTAGATTAAAACTGATACTTTTTTTACAGAAAAGTTGTAACAAGTCAAATGATTCTATAATTATTGCTGGTTAATGCTGAAATCATTTTCAAATTTTTTGAACCAATCAAAAAGTCGAATTAAAGTGCGTTGAGGAAAAATCGTAATGTGCAAAGAAAATGATAAAAATTCGTTTTGTTGCAAAAATATATCGACACGACTCTTGCTACTGGTGGTTTTAATGGAATTTGGCGAGTGTTCGGTCTGTCGAACGATAGCTGAGTAGTGCACTAATTTCCGAAGTAAATACACGGTGTACTATTAACTAGTAGCCGCTGGCAATAATCTTTGACGCCTACTAATAATATTTTGGATAGACTCTTTGGTACTTGAGTACTCGAGCGGCTGATCATGCGACGAACCGGTAAACGGCGGTCGGTAAAATTTTCGGGAAAATTATAATGCGGACACACGAAGATTATTGCAGCGGTCTGGTCGTCTTACGGGAGAGAGTTGCAGTTTGTTCGTGCAAGGGCTTCCGAGATGGACGAAGGGCGTGTCTTTAGCGGCGCAGTTCTGGATTAGGAAATTGCTTTAGGCATGTATAGGTTGTTGTAAAAGCGGCATTAGCAGACATTTTTGGAGGGTGCTTTGTTGTGGAAGCTCTCCGTGATTTCGCCAGCGCTAGACCCTTTAAGCTTTTTCTTCTGCGTTGACATGCATTAAGCAAATAACATTATACATTCAAAGGGAGACGGATCCCTGTTTCTTCATCTTATTCGCAATGCTTAATTCCCCCTATATAATAATAATAACAATAACATAATAATAATGATAATGGTAATAATGATAATAATAATAATGATAATAATAACAGTAGCAGTAGTAGCGGTAATAGTAATAATAATAATAATAATAACAGTGATAATGATAATAAAAGCGCTGCTAGTACGTAAATTATAATAATACCGAACGTACATATAAATATATATCCGCATCTGTTATGGGCGCGTGTGTGTGTGTGTGTGTGAGCAGTTCCCTAATCTTAAAAGTATATTTATTTATGCTCAGACATAAAAGTTCGCGGGCATATTTCTCTATTCTTCTCAGGCTTTAACATCCGGCGGCGACCTCTTCAAATACTTTAACGTATTAATTACATTTGCGCGGGACACCTGTTCGCACATGCGTAAGACGGAAAAACAAGAAAAGTTCGTAATCTGGACGCCGATCATTTTTCCCTATTTATGCTAATTATTTTCTGCACAGTACGTGACACAGTTTATAGCGGGCGATTTAATTTGTGAGTCACAAGGCGCTCCCGTTGTAATCACCGTCTGCAGTTGTAACACCGTCGATTATGTAATAAGTAGCACGTGCTGCTCTGTTGTGGGAAAGCGCGCCGAGCAGAATTTCTATTTTAATCTGCAAACGCAAGCGTGGAACCGTTTAGCGATTAGTGTTTTTCCGAATTTGACTTTGCATCGCGCCCAAAAACGGCCCCATTCAGCGCAGTTGCAAGTCGCCCCCCCTCCCAAAAAAAACTTTTACCATATTCGATAATCATTTCTTCGGGAATTGTGCTTTTTTTCGTTTTCAGCTCGAATACAATCCACTCGGCCGTGTAAACACACACCATCGCGTTATTAAACAGTTCATTCCTCCCTGTAAAGAGCGATATGAAAAACGCGTAGAATTAAACCAGAAGCCATTTTCAAAGAGGAATACTGTGATTTCTTTGCACAAGCGCATCATATGAATATCCTCGCGCTGTGTGGCGATCATTATTGACAAGAGATTCCATCGACAAATTTAGTGGCACCATGTTTCGTGCAAAACTGGTCTGGAAACTTTGAATTTACTCGTGTGTCGGGGTTCCTTTAGCAGATTCATGATTACCTTCCGTTTGAAGATTGCTTTTATAATAATTATATAATAAAAAACAAACTTTTATAACAAACAATATAAGGGCAAAATCATGTATACAATAAATTAGATAAATACCTTTTTTTTTTCTTTTTTTTTTTTTTTTACCCCCCTTGAGTTTGCTATCAAAGAGCATTAGCCCAGCAAAAGGGAATAGATACATGGAATAGAATAGAACTTATATTTTTATTCTGTCGACAATGGAATCAAGGAACACCCCTAGGACAGGAACAACAGAGAGAATAGGTAGAGAAAGAACATAAGAGGCGTTGAAAAGAGCAGGAAGACCAAGCTTTAAAAGATGATAATAGAGTAACTCACGCTCGCGAGATAAACCGGAGCACTCGAAGAGCACGTGATTCGCATCACAAATATACTGGGAACCTTCAGGATAGAATGGACAAAAAGGAGATGCAGCCAAAGAAAAGCGATTTAGTGAATAAGGAAGGAGACTATGCGAGAAACGGAGGCGAGATAATTTAGTAATTATGGACCGATGCAAACTGGGAAACTCATAGAACCAAGGACGAGGAGGAGGAACAGGATTAATCAAGAGATAAAAGGAATTAGGATTAGCGAAAAGAGATACATAAACAGAATGCCAAAGTCTAAGATGGCAGGATTTAGTTGGAATAAGAATATTGTGTGCTGGAACCCTACTAATAAAATTCCCATTGGAAACAGCAGTTTTAGCAAGGAGGTCGACGGCTACATTTCCATCAATGTCTGAATGTCCCGGAATCCAAAGAAAGTCAATCTGGGTAGACGTCGATGAGGATAGATCATGAAGAAGAGAACGAATAGAAAGGATAATAGCATCAGTGGAAGGAGAAAGGGAAGGTGGAGATAGTGCTAGAAGAACACTTAAAGAATCAAAAACAATAAGGAATTTGGAAGAACTTGCAGAAGAGGAAATATAAATAATGACTTGTGGAATAGCAACAGATTCTGCAGTAAAGGCAGAACAAAAGGACAGAAGTCTAAAAGACCGAGAATGAAAGAACTGAGGGCACAAGAATGCCGCCCCAACTCCGATCGGGCTCTTCGATCCGTCAGTAAAAATTAAAGAGTGATCACGGAATAGAGAATTTATTGTATTATTAAATTCCATACTGACGATATGAGAGGGAGAGGATTTAAAGATAAATACCTTATTAAGAAACGTTTTCGGGCATAGCCCATTATTAGCTAAAACTAACTTAATAGAATCAAGACTTTGGCAAGAAATAATGGTTATGATGAACAAATAATGGATAAATTAATTCACAAAATAAAATCAAAATCAAAATATATACAAAAATTAAGAATCAATAATGCTACTAACAATAAAGGATGGATAACATTCACATTTACAAACAATAATATATATATAAATTAACCAATTTATTTAAAAAACAAGGTTTAAACGTAGCGTTCAAAACTAAAAATAATCTAAGATATAAAATGAACACTTTAAATTTAAAAAATAATAATATTTATGAAAATAGTGTGGTATATATAAAATAAATTGCACTGATTGTGAAAAATCATATATTGGTCAAACAGGACGGAAAATTAATTGTAGATATAAAGAACACGTAAAATCATTTAATAATAATGAAATAGAAAAATCAACATATTATGCTGAACATTTAATTAAAACATAAACCTAGTTCACTAGAAAACACTATAACTGTGTCTTGGCCACTTATAGCAAAGGAAATGTTATGAATATTGCAGAAAATTATTACATAAATAAATATAAAAATAATATTTTAAATGATCAATTACCAAATAATAACGATCCACTTTTTAATATAAAAAGTTAACTTTAGGTCCTCATATTTTATTTTATATTTGTATTTAGTAATTTCACCCTATTGATTTTTATACCTTCTATGTTTGTTCCTCCTATGCATCTACTATATATACACATGTGTATTCCTTATATTCATCCCAGTGTGTTTTAAGTTTCGATTAAGTTAGTTTTAGCTGATGATGGGTTATGCCCGAAAACGTTTCTAAATAAGGTATTTATCTAATTTATTGTATAAATTATTTTTCCCATGATATTGTTTGTTATTAAAGTTTGTTTTTATTATACAGTTTTAACAAACAGGTATATGCATTCATCTAACATTTATAATAATTACTCAAAACAAGACAAGTACTGAATCTAAAGAATATGTCAATTTTTCATCCGGTAGTCATATTGATTATTGCCATCAATGAATCTCTGCTAGTACGAACGCCTCTTGAAACTTCCTTCTTCCTATTTCTTTCGTATTGCTTAATATCTTTCGCTGTTTTACCACATTCGTTCTATCTTGCGCATCCATTGCTTCCGCGTACGTTCTCCATATTCCTGTTTGTCTTTCTGTTCTTTTCTTTTTGGTTTTTTAAATATCGTCGGAGCTTCGAATCTATCGCTCAATCAATTTAAGATCTTTAAATTCTTTACACACAGACCCCTCGATTCGCTTTGCAACTTTTGCGCATTTAAGTTTCCAATTCCAACGCCATTGAACGCTTCTTTTGTTATTGCAGCTATTTTCGGAATCTCTTCGATTGTTACCAACCGAAAGAAGAGCAAGACCGAATGTGTCACGTTCGAGAAGAAAGGCAAACAGAAATGGACACGGGGTTAGAGCTGAAATTAAATATATATGGAAAATCAAATTGGATATGCACATTGAAAAATGGCACGATTACATTTATTTGAAACGAGTTGAAAACTGGGAAAGCTACGAAAAACAAGCAAAACGTGAAGCAAATGCTTAACGTTGGAATAAACTTTTTTTTTCATATTTTTTCTACAATTGGACACGTACGATTCTCCGCACACCAGCGACAAAAGGAAGCCAGCGCCGAAACGAACATAGACATAAAGTAGTCTATTATAAAATAAATTGCAAAAAAGAGAATTAACGGAAAGAAAAGAGAAAAACTATTTTTAAAAAAAGTTAAGCCTGCTGGAAATTGTGTAGGTTAAGATAAATTAACCGGACAAAAGGAAATACTCTAAAATATTATTGAAAATACATTATTAACTCAACTTAAGCGTCTTTTCTTTTTTTTTTTTATTCTTTTTATTTTTCAATTATCCATCTCCGGCTAATTATTAGTATTTTATACTGGTTTTTTTTTTTAAAAGTTTTAATCGAATTTATCAGTTTATTCATTTTTACGATTCCTACAGTGTTGAAAGTTGAATTAATGATCCGTAAAGGCAAACTTTTTCATAACCATCTTCAACTTTAGATACACCGCGCAAAAAGTATTTGCTTTACTAATGATCACTCCTCCGCAGAATGTTTCGTTTCTTAATAAAATGGCTCTTTTGCTTACGTTTGCGTCTACTGTGACGATAATCATTCGGCACAGGACCTTTCTGGTCAAGTTTTTTCAAGATCAAATATTCATAACAATATGAGCTTTCAAAAACTCGACGACTAAAAAAAATATCAATGAGGACATGATATTTCAAACCCGGCTAATTTTTCTGCCTCGCCTAAATCATCCGTCCCTATACAGAGGAGACGAAAACATTACTCTAGTAGTTCACCTTTCTCTTACGCCAGCATTCCCCGTCTCAAAAGCACTATTTTAGTTCGAAATCTCCAAATCCTTCCAACTTTTACTAAAGTTTACCCCGGTGGTTCGTCATTCCTAAACACTCTCCAAATCCTTCTGTAGCCGAATCGACTTCAGTTATGATTAACGTTTCTGCTTCGCTAAATCTTCTTCTCTTTTTTCTAAACATGTCTCTTGACCTCTATGTCGCTGTCCATGTTCTTAGTAAATTTCGTACACATATATAACCAATTTGGAGAATAATAAAGTTTTATCCATATATTAAGTTCTACAATCTTATGACATAGTTTCTTCTATTCCAAGTTTTTATTTTAATCACTCTTCTTTCTATCCCTTTTTTTTCTAATCGTTTTCTTTCGTGTTTACGCATCATTTTAATCCAGTTTCTTTGTACTGACGTTACTACAATTTGTCTCCTTAGTTCTCAATATATTACCGCTTTTATTATTTTATAGCGCGTTCCTTTGATGTTGCTTGCTTCTCCTTTAGCTAGGTTGACTGATAAGCATATGGAGACCAAAACGCGATGATTATTTTGAGCGCTGGGAGCTGTTTTTCGGTTTATATACTACTTTTCCTTCTTATTTGTACCCTCCTTCTCAAAGTATGTCAGTTTTGAGTAGCATAATACGACGACGCTAGCACAATAATTTATTTCAGCGTTGAAAACTTGTATTTTACTGTAGTTATCTAGTTCCTTTTTGCTCATTAATATGTCCGCTTATTACATTGGACTATGGAAACTGTTAATTTTTTCAATTTCTTTCCTTCTTTCGTGTTTTTTCAACCTTATACTATACCCCTTCTTCCATCTTTCACCTACGCACTGTTAATTTAACATTCTACAGTGGAACTACAGCACTATCTAACAAAAATTCCTTAGACTGATTGTTGAATCAATATAATATTAATATTGCCTGCTTTGTGAAACCCGGTTAAATAGCTCTTCTGACATCAGCTTTTCTCCTGATTGTTCTCTCCACGATTGTGATCCTCCTCGTACATGTAACGCTAATCACATTTTCTTTGAGTGTCCTGCTCTTCATAACGAACGCTCCCTTTTATACAGTCAGCTCCTTTAGGTCTCCCTACTCCCTATAACTCTTCCTTTATCCTCTCTTTTCCTTCATCTTCTGTGGTGTCCGCACTGCTGTCCTTTGTTGCGTCCATTTCGGATCGTTTAGTTATTTAATTTCTTAGCTTAGTTTTCTTGTTGTTGGGTTAATGCCGCTGGCGCGCCCACAAAAAAAAAAAGCTTTTTCATGGTTTCTTTTTTATCAGTTTCGACTGCAGCGATGGCTATAGAGCGGTTCAGCTATTTTAGTAAGGAATGATATTCAGTTTTTCGCCCATTAGGTCCAAACCTCGCTTCGCTCTAATCCTTCTGATCGTAACTTACCTATTCTTCCAGTCTGTTTATATTTCTTCAAATTGCGATTTCTATAATTTTCCTTTTCAAGCACTGATCAATGCGCTCTTTCCCTTTTCAAGTGGCGAATAGAACGCCCGCTCTCCTTTTTGAGGTCGTCGACACGATATTAGAGAATTCCATCTTTTAGGATGATCTCTATTCCTTCTCAATAATGCTTTCCCTACTTGTGCGGAAAATCATTATTATTACCTCTCCTAATCTTGACTGAGATGTGCACGGTGTACTTTGAACTTGTAAGTGACCACGTTCCCATTATCATTTCAATGAACGAAGTCCTCTTTTCGTCTTCCTTTACACTGCTTTTTATGTTTCCAAAGTTTATTTATCTGTTTTTGTTTTTTTTATTACTAGTGTGTGCATTATGGTTGGTTGAAGATCCTGTCAAGCTCTGCAGCTTGCCGACGGTGTATTAGAAATTAGCACACGCCTCCATTCTTCATTTTGTTAATACATATAATGCAATTGTTACTTATACGGAATTCGGAGACACCAGTTTAGCGTCGTACTTTTCTGTATTATAAGTTGGTGGATTTCTTTTGTCTATTTTTATTTTCTTATTTAACCATTCCATTATATATAAAGATACTATTTAGTTATAATGAAATGGTTAAATAAGGAAATAACGATGTGACTTGCGGTTCAGAATATCGTAAAAATTACGCCTTCGCCTCTGCCTTGGAGTCCGCAAAAAATCTAATCTGATCCCTTTGCTTTACATGCAGAATCTCACATTCCGTCTCTTTTCATTTATTAAACGTTTACCTGCATTCCGGCCCACTCTTGTTGCTTTTTCTATCATAACTGCCGTTTTACCGTCAATAAAACTGCAAATACCATCTCTCATCACCGTCCGCCTTTTTCAATTTTCACCGTACACTTTCATTCATTATTGAGTGCTTTTTTGTTTTTTTCTTCATAACTATAACCTGTTCCTTACCATTTTATTAAATCTGAATCCTTAAATACTTCAAGTTTTATTTTCAAAAACTGTTTTACGATTTTCATTGATTGCTCTTAGGGGGATCCTATAGCGGTGGTTTAGCTTTTTCTGTCCTTTTATAATTATTCCGAATAATTCTTTAAACTCTCTTCCTTTTGCTCAGCTTTCTACGTTGAATTTACCGCTATTTTAGAAGCTATTTTCTTTATCTCTTTCTCATATTTCAGAGCGTCCTTAGTACATCAGATTTCCGAAGCATCTTACAAGCCATCTCATTTCCTCTCCGTACGTTCTTTACTTTGTAATATTTTCCTTCGTCTCTCTATTTAAATTTTTTTTTTTTTTATTTATATTAAATTTAGGTCGCTTCAACAGCTAGGTTATTAGCGACCGCAATACATAATTATATTATTATTATTTTACAATAGAAATATGAAATTAGCAACAAAATTACTTATACACTTAAATACAAATTCATATTAACATTTTATATTAACTTTAATATTTCAATAGATTTTAGGAACACGATTGCTTTATTTATTCCATCCGAGTCGTTCAGGCATTCATGGAGTGTGCCCGGGATTTTACACTGCAGTCTTTGTTGGTCCAGCTGTGTACATTCCAGGAACCAGTGAGAGATTGGTGCTTGTTGTCTCGAACAGAATGTGCATATCTGGGGTGGTATTTTTTCCATTAGGTATTTGTGTTAAATTGATTTAATGATTTAGCAGATCAGCTAGCTCGGCTAGCTCCTTGTACCGGGATATTTCTTAGCACTTTTGAACACAACATCCCATTTCTCTCTGCAGCTGCTCATTCTAAATTATGGAAGAACTATTATTATTCCTCTTCGTTTTCAAGCTGTTTACGCTTATTTGCGTATTCTCAGCCGGAACTTTCGCTTCATCCTTGGTTTTTCAACTTTCCTTCTTTGCAGCGCTCACCTCTGTAACCTTTCAACTTGGAGATGGTTTGCTTCCCTCGTCGCTTTTTCGTCTTTCACTTATATTCTCTCCATTTTCTATAGCGCATCCTTCATCCTCTCCTATCCTTCTACTTCTGTCATACTGGCTTTTGTATTTTTCTTGTCCACGCTCTTTGATCGTATCTAATTACGCTTTTCTTTCCTTACCCAGCTCTTGGGCCAATCTCCATGAGCAACGGCCCTCCTCTCCACCACAAAAGGAGAGAACATTTATAATATAACCATTAAACCAGTATACTTTATGTATATTTATATATATATATTACAACGTAATTCTTAGGCTACCCCCCATTCGAAAAAATGTCCCAATTTTATGTAACGTTTGTTATATTTTATAGGATTTTTTGTATTGTCATTTAAAAAATGTCACAATTTTATGTAAAGAAGTATGTAACGAAAAAATGTCTTAATTTTATATAATGAAAGTTAAATGTTAGGATAGGATTTTTGTGATTATGTTATTTCTTTTTGTGTTGATGCCAGTAAGAATTACGTTGTAAATTTTGATCATTTTATACAAAGTATAGAAGAGAAAGAAGAGGGGTCTTGCGAGTCCAAAATGGCCGAGTTTATATATATATATATATATGTATATTTTTAATACCAGGGGCCGCACAAAAATCCTATTTGGGCCCAGATTAACCAGGGTGGCTGCCTTAGATTTTCCAGTATCAAAATGTGTCAACAAAAGGTATGTATAAATTTCGAATTGCTACTATTAAAATTATTTAATTCTCCAGAAAAAATAGCAACCAAAAAATGAAATTTTCCTCTTCCTTTCGTAACCGTTTCTGCAGTGTAGCTAATTACGTGTTACTTTTATCTTCGATTATTTAGTTCAAAATATAAAAAACCCCGGCAGTTTGAACGGTCGATTCCGGTTTTTGAACTGTGTCTTTTCAACTTCATATTAATTAGATCATCATTTTGCCAGCTCGGCACCATTATTCGTTCCAAAGCCGTTTTAAGCTGAATAGGCTGAATTGCTACGGACTACTAAATTATGTTCGTCCTAGACAAAAAAAATCCGAACGGGCTTCTGATGTGCCTGCTTTTTTTTCGATAACCGAAAGACTTTTTTTTTTTTTTTTTTTTTATAGATATAGGACGACATCCGCTTCAAGCTGGCCCGATATGAATAGGACCTTTATTTCTCGCGAGCGACTCGAATCACGTACAGTTTACAACTTAATCGAGTAAAGATTATTATTTCCGGGCTTTAATTTCGACTGATTTAATTTTCTAGAGTCATGCTTTTGATGTAGCCGAAACGAAGGGTGTTCGCTTGAAACAACAACAAGCAACATGCTGCCGTTCAGAATTCGGATTACGTTTGATGGGGGCGCGAAAAATAATATTAAGGGTGAGTGCTATTTTTCTTGGCAAAAGCGCGTACACTGGTACGTGTTGTGTGTGTGTGTGCGCGCGTGTTGGTTCTTATACATATATTAATACGCGGAGTCTCTCTTATTCGAGCCGATTATAGGACATGCAGTGAGCAATGTTGCAAAGTGAAATGTGTAACTGTTGAACTGGGGCATCGGTAGAATGCATATGTCGGTCTTAGTCGAATTAAAGGGCTACGCTTTATTAGAAGATCGTTTATATTATTCTTCTTTCTTTCCTCTTCATAAACTATCGTTCGCTCTCCAGCATAATAAGGTGTATTTAAATCTGCATAAGACTACTGTAACGATTGAAAGTTATATTCATTATAAAAGGGTAACCGAATATATAGACTGTTATGGCCCCGCTAATGCAATATGCAAATTTTAAACCTGTCTATCGCGGAAGGTCCTACAAATTATACTACTATTAACGCAACGATGGGCGTTTCTCTGATCGACCGCATAAATTATTTCACGGCGAAAAGAAATAACTGCAGGTAGTACGCGGAAGATTGATTAGATGTTTGTCTATTCAAATTTTCTCGTAATTGATCACTACCGATTAACCGATTAGATGTGTGTATGCAGATAACTAAATTAGTGAAAAACTTATTTCAGGTTGATCAGAATATGTTTTATTATTATGCTAATTGGTTAAAGTGCCGAAAAGTTTCATTATTAGTGATTTTTTATTTTGATATACGTATATATATATATATATACAATATATGTAAAATATAACAAATATTGATGATAGATAGGTAATAACAAAGACTGTTATATATAATATATATATATATATATATATGTACATAAAAGAAAACGAAAGAGGGGTAGATGATACGAGAAAACGGTATAACAAAATTTATGTGTAATAGAAAATATGAGAGAATTGCTCAGAACTGCAGATGGTTAGAGATTTTGCCCAGAATAAGGGCTCCTAGTTTTAATTTTAATATAAATTTCAAATGCAGCGAGTATATAGTGCAGATACGCAACTGTGGATCATGACTTCATTTCTATAATGGCTATGATAATAATAATACTCCCTATTATTATTATTAAGGATAATTAGGGTCAAAGATGTACTCTATATTTGTAACATTCCTTATACGGATGAAGAAGTTGAACTTCCTCCCTGTATGTATATTTGTTGCAGTCTTGAACGACAGGAACCACAGCTAAGTAATTTATTAGAACATTTTCTTCGGGAGATAGTTAATTATTTCATCTAGATAAATCGCTTTTTAATTTTGTACTTAAACAAATTTCTATTAAACTTGGAAAAATAATCAAAACCATTCTTTATGCTGCCGGCAGTAGCGCGGTAAATAAACCGAATTATAGTAAACAATTTGTACGAGTAGCAGACATCTTTTTATAGCCGTATAAATATGAACATGTGTATGTAAAACTATTTCCCACGCCCTGTGATTACTTAAAAATCTTAATTTTTGTATGTGACCTAATAGTGACGAAAAATTATTTTCTACAACTTTCCTCAGTGATGATGATATACCTCTTCTCAGTTAATATTTACAGCATATCCATTATATAATAGCCACTATGACGCAACGTAATAAAAACCAAACGATATTTCAGAAAAATTATATATTTTTATTATTATTATTCATTTAATTATGTGCACTGTAAAATATTTGTGTAAGCACGCACATACATATCCACATAAAATCCTGAAAAAAACTGAGACTTCTAATCTAAAATAGAGAAACAATTCTTATCCTTAACTACATCCATAAGTTAACTCGATATAGAAATATTAAGTTGTACCGGTTCCTTTTTTTATATTTACATCGCGTACTGTTCATTTTATCGTCGAAAGAAGGAAAATTATTGCATCAGTCGCAGTTCACTAGTTGGACACGACTTTTTGCGACGACATATGTTCAGCAAGTGGCGGACGACCGCGACTTCAAGAGCCCCTCTAAAATTATAAAAATTTAAAATTTTACTTTTTTGAATGCCCGCAGTGAAGCGTTTTACCTGTACTCCAGCCAACTATTAGCTACAGCAAAATCGAGTTCATGGCTTATCGTTCAATTTGTTCACTTTCGAGAACGTATGTAAGATCAGTAAGTGGCGAGTAAGAAATCCGTATCCACCCCATTACCAAATATATATTCATTTATTTATTTATTTATTTATTTATTTATTTAATAGACAACAACATCAAGCCAGTTACAGTGTATACATCAAATCAGATACATGTATATATAATAAATACATATACATAAGCTATAAGCCAAACACACTTTAATACACACACACACACACTAATCACATATAACACACATATGCATACACTCACCATGAAACATATTAGAATACACATACGCCATGTAACGAATTAATATAATTTTAACAAACGATCAATACAAAAATAAACATAAAATATCTTCTCAGTAAGTACTCACTGCAATGAAGTTACACGCACGTTCATATATACGCACACACATATACACATCAACCACATATAACACGTAATATACGAGTATATTATCTGCTCGAGCACATAATTATGTAACTACTTAAATAAATGTCTGAGAGTATCGTTATTACCAACAATCTTCATTTTGCTGAATATCTTCATTATCACTAATTCCTTCTATTGTTTTCTTTTTGGGGGTAATAAAACCTGCACTATTTATTTTCTGTCGAAATAAAAATATTTCTGGCATACACGCAATGAGAAAATAGCACGTCAGAAGAACATCAAGTCTATGGCATTTTCGAAAAAAATTCTATAACTATATAATATTATATTTTACTTTATGCGAATAAAAAGTCTAAATGTACTTATCAAATAGAGTAACTTCTTTAACGTGAAATATAAAGAGAATCTAGAAAACAAAATACATTCCAAGATGTTACACGTTTTAATGTTTTTCAGAGTGTTAACTATTATGTTAGATTTTCATAGATACTCAGTATAATAGACGTGTTGGTTTTTTTTTCTTTACGTATAACTTAAACGCATAATTTTTACATGAAACTAATGCGAAGATTGTGTCCCTTATAATGGTCGATGAATCAGTGGCAAAATCGGGCTTGATCATAAATTTTCATCTGCCCCATCATAAACATTCCCCGAACTTTTCATTACTTTTTCTATTTTGTCTACCACCAACCGGTCTCAATATCGTTCTTTTATTTAATGCACCGGGAGAATAAAATAAATATTCCATAACTTACTCGGCATTAGACACAGCGTTGTTTTGTTCAGTAGAACTCTGAGCTAATAGTAGATGAGCTCCCCTCCAAAAAAAAAAAATGACGGATTGCAGAACTTTCTTCTAAAATCCGATAATAACAACTATTAAAAGTATTAAAAAAAAAAATAAAACAGATAAAAGTTAACAAAAAACAACGCTGCACAAAAATTAAAACAGCCGGTATCTTTCCACAATGATATATTTTTATTTGTATCGTGGAGAAATTTTAAAATTTCGTGCACCGTTCGCTTTTTCCGTTTTCTTTTCCGATTTTTCCCGCTTGGCTAAATATCGGAGAGTTATCAATCACGCGAGGCCGACTATTCTCACCTGACAAATATTTTATCACGCGATGGATGAATTTTCTTTATGCGTAACAAACTACATTTTTCAACATGTCCTATATTACCCGGAGAAACGAAACATTTTCTAGCTCGGATTTTTTTGACTTTTTTAATTTTATTAATGTGTCCAGTAACAAAATGGAAACGAAAAAAAAAACAAACCCGGAAGACTACTAATCTATGGAAGAAGATTGGGTGAAGTAGAAAAAATAAATCAGTTTAAATGGAGAGAAGCTAAGGAATATTTTTTGAATGAAATAAAAAAAATCGTTTTTTATTAAAAGCTTAAACTTAAATTTACAGCAATCCAGCGCAGGAGTGAAGTTATTGAAAATGACAAGTAAGAACCTAGCCGATATTTTTCATAAATCTCGGGCAGGCTAACCATTTTTGTATACTACTCGGGGACGGTTTGTTTTTCATTCGAATTTTGCTTCTATGCTTCTCGTGTGAACTGCATTTATTATTTCTAGATTTTTGTTTTAATGCTTTCAATCGAAACCGGTGTAATTAGATATAGGTCGTAGTTTTCAAAAATATTCTCGCAGATTTTCATTTATTCCTTAGTTTATGTAATTAAGTCGAGAGGCCAGCGAGGGGTCATTAAATCAAGGTCACGTGCAAAGTACATTCCTCTATGAAACTATTGGCATTGGGCAGTACGTATTCAAAATATCGACGATCGTTTTATCTTGGGTGCTGGAACCGGCAATAAAAAAAAAAGTAAAATTCACCTCGGACAGAATCCTGTGATTTACACGTGGTATTGGCACATTTTAAAATATAATATTTCGCATATTGAAAAAAAAAGTGATGCGTGTATCAGTGTGCACACGCGGAGGAAGTGAACTTCTTTGGCTTATATATGTATGTATTAAATTCTATAATAAAGTTTTATTTTAAATTAATTTTTAAGATGGAAAAGGTATCAGTATAAAAAAAATTTTCATTTTCAATAAATGATAAATTCAAAAAATTTTATTGTGTGCATTTATAAAAAAGTATCATTATCATTGGTCTATTTCAGTTATGCTTATAGGTGTTTCAGTACATGCTTTTGTTATCAAAAGCTTGTGGTAACTAAAATAAGAAATATCAGTTTTGCACCCAATATCATCTAAAAATCTTGAAAACATTGCATCAGTCGTTGTATTTGATTTTGTCGTTGATATCATCCTGTTATTTTGTAGAGATAAGTTCAGATTGTCTTTTAAAAATTCAATCAATTGTAGAGAGTTGTCTAAAGCGAAATTGACATTATAATCTCCACTTAAAATCATAGGTATTTTGTCATACAGGTTGATTTTAGCTAGGCGTCTTTATGATTTAAAAACACACTAACAGACCAAATGTATAATGTATCGTATCGTGAATATCATTCTATAGAATGGTGTGTAGACGTACTTATTACATGTATATATATATATATATATGAGAATGCTCATAAACTATATACTATACGAAGTCCCGTAGTATAAATACTTAACTATACATTTACTCACTTTGGTATACTACTAGACCCAGACACTTATACATACTTACACATACCCACAAATGCATACATTACGTTTAACGCGTAACGAAAATTTTTCCCTACCGTGCCGTAAAAAGTTTCACTTTAAAAATTGTGAGATATTTTAAACCTGAAAACGGTACACAATGAGGTATCGAACATAAACAAACTCTGCCGCGGGTTTGATTTAATTTCGGCAAGAATATTAGGAATTTTCAAAAAATGAGTTATCGCTGATTCTCAAATATTTAATGGAAAAATAACATAGTTCGATATTTTCCCCAATGAAATAATTATGTCCGCCAAACCACCGAAATCAAATTATATAGGCTAAATTATTTGAAAAATTATTTTTCAGGCGACAAAGGTCACATTGCTAGTTGTGCGCACCACCGAGCTATCAATTCGGTTTCCAAAGAGCACATAATGCAATTGATCAGATACTTAGAATTGCGAACATAAATGAGGAATGTCTTGAAGAAAAGAGAACATCTGTGTAGACTTGATATAGTGGCAGGCTTTTGTCCAAGTTCGGTATCAACTGGCAGACAAACTTAAAAACACATTATTTCAGCGCTTGCGCGATTAAAACCGTAACGATACTGCGAACTACAACTGATACAAGCAGGAGTACCGTAAGGAAGTGTCCCTCCCGGTGTTGTACACGTCGCCGACATATTTCTATTAGCCATAATGTCACGACAGCTGTATTTGCGGATTACACGGTGGTGGCGACTGTTGAAAATAATACAGAAATATTCATAGTGTACAGAGTTACACATTAAACAAGCTTGGGAATGTTTAAAACTAGGCGAAGGGAAATAATCCGTACGTATCAATTTTACTAACAGAAGAATTCGGTATTATTGGATAATAATTAACTTCGAAGTTATTTACCAACGTCGACTGTGTGAAATTAACGTACTCGGATTCAAAATCAAACTTGTCCCCTTGCATATTAATAAGAAGAGTAGAACTAAAACCGAAAATGATGCTAATGAAATGGCTTTAGTATTCTAATAATGTACGATCGGATATTGAAAGCAACGTAGAGCTAAACATTGAGGCTGTGCAAAATCAGATAATATTCAGCCGAGTCTAGGTGACGCAGAATGAAATACTTGGAACGATCACAAATGCGGGAGAGAAACGCGAATATTAATCGAGATTCTAATGCGCCGGATAATGACGGGAGTGAAGCGCATAAAATTGCAAGTTGATAAGGGAGTTGGTGATGCGATGAAATCCGGCGACTAAGGTTAAACTTTGCGTGTTGATTGATACATAAACACAGAAAAAGAATTTAAAAAAGGAGTAGGAAACTGCCATGTTCTATTGAGAAGTTTTTGTTTACTATAGTTGCACTATAAATCAGATTATTACTGAACACTCTGCGGGCAAAATGAATTGTAATGTCAATCGCTTAATAAGTTAACCACTGTCAAAAAGTTTACGTCATGTCAACAATATTTGAAAATTTTAACTCAAACCGATTCAGGTAATTGCTTAGCCGGAAAAGTTTGAATTCTAACCCGCGGTTCTCAAAAGGGCTCGTCAACCAGGTGGATACCTAGAAATGATAGGAAGAAGAGTTAGCTATTTAAAATTTAATTCGATCGGAAATAGCTGAAATAAAGGAACACCAATGGCTAGGGCAACCGACTGAGAGAGAAAGGACTGGATGTAGGAAGGACAATATAAGAAATCCTTAACTTTAAGAGGAGTAAATAAAGGCAAGAACGTTTAGCAGAAAGAACAGAGCGCTCAAAGAAAATGTGATTAGCATCACAGACACAACTGCTTCCATTAAGGTGTAGAGGATAATAAGGAGAGAAGACCAAAGAGAGACGATAGCGAGAAGAGGGCAATAAAGTGTGATTAAAGCGCAGACGAATAATAGAGACAATAACAGAACGTGGAAGAGAAAGGAACTCTGAGAACGTAGAATTAGAAGGAAGGTTAGGTTGAACTAAGAGGTAGAAGGAACGATTATTGGTAAAGGAGGAAGTGAAGTTTTTTACTTGAGGATAATAGATTAGTAGTTGGGATTTTTTAAAAGTAAAGTCGGCAATGAGCAGTAACTTGAGCTAAAGCATCCGCCATTTCGTTACCCTCGATGCCTCTATGGTATTCACAGCAAATCAACATGAATAGAGTGATGAAACAAAGGATTGTGAATGAGAGATTGTATACGAAGAATGATGAAGTCGGAAGAGGAAGAAGAGGTAAACCGATAGCTTCAACGGCACTCATGGAGCCGGAAATTATGAGATAATCGGAGAAGTTACGATTAGAGGAAATATAAATAATTGCACGAAGAATAATAGTCATTAATTCATTTGCGAAAATAGAACAGAAGACGTAAGAATTCGGAAAAATTTAAATCGGGAAAAATATTAAACACAGCATAGGAGTTAAATATAAATGAAGTATCAAATACTAAATACTTGGGTATATTAATTGATAAAAACTTGAAATTTTAGTCACTTTATTAGTATTAAAAATATAAACTTTTGTTCATCTTTAATAAACTTTGTAATAATAATAATTATAATAATAATAATAATAATAATAATAATAATAATAATAATAATAGGAAAGTAAATTTTAATAAAGGGATTATTTTATATAAGGCAGAGTTATTTTACGAAACCTACTACATATATAGTAGCATAATTTACGCAGATATGATTAAACTTGAAAGATTTCAAAAAATGTTAGCAAGTTATCAAACAATACTCTAGCCATTAAATTAAATCATATAAAACGGGGTAAGTTATTTAGGGTCAGTGGTTACAGCTGGAATAATTATGCCACTGCAGTTTGAAATTAGCGTAAACACATAAATTTATTTTGCATTAAAAATAATATTACTACCTGCTCGCTTAACTTCAATTATTACGAAAATGGTGTAAATTTACTCTTATGAGAATAAAACCCACTAACGTAAAGCAGTTTAAAAGATTATTACACGACTATTACCTAACGCAATATCAGACCATGTGGGATAATTGTAATAACAGTGTGTTATAATTTACACTTTCTTCCCCCTAACATTAATTAAATAGAATCAACGATACAAATTACATACGAAATTTATTTTTCTAACGTACAATTCCTTACTGATCACGGAAATTTTACAAGATATCTACACCGATTTAAAATTGCTGATTCGCCTAATTGTATTAAATGTAATTTTCCCGATACGCTCATATCTTAGCTGGATGTAATAGCACACTGATTTACATTTTCAGTGCTCAGCAGACGACTTAGTAACTAAGAATTTTCAAAACTGTTTAAAGATTTTAATTGTATTAATTTACCGCAATCAATTTAAGGTGAGGATGATCTGACATGAAAAACTCTTTATTGGATGAGTGGTCGTTTCAACCTCACTATCATACAAATTGTACTAGTGTAATGCATAATACATTTGCCTCATCAGTATTATCCGAAGGGAGGACACAAAAAAAAACTATAAAAAAACAAAAAAAAAAAAACAAAGGAAGCTCCGACACCACCAGGCCTCGTAGTCATCAGTGAAAATGAGTAAAAGGAAAAATTATTCTCCGGCTTACTGTACGAAAGGTAAGTAAATCGTTTTCTTCCAGAATTCTGTCAAACTAATGGGAACTCTGATGTTGCGGGGTCAAAAGCTCTATTGAAGAATATTCCTTAAAGTGATTTGTAATGTTGGACACATAATGTTGTAAGGAATATTGGAACTCTGCCTGGTTTAATCCGTTTGCCATTAAATACTACAAATCCTCTTACAACCTTCAATACTTTCAGTTTCTCTTGGTTATATATCCCTAATCGCATAAAGAGGAAATTTATAGGTAGCCACCTAGATGGGTACCCAGCCGGATTTTTTTATATAATATTTTTTTTGGACGCATTTCGATGCCAATACCTTAAAATCATATCTTTTTCGAATGTAATTATTATACTCTTCAACGCTGAAACTCTCCTCTTCCGACCTTACCTACTTTCGCAATGAAATATTTTCGTACGTAGAGCGCTGTTCACCTTTGTAGTCAGTGCTAATTTAACTATTATTTTAACCTTCACTTAATTTTAATTGCATCGTTAGCGTAGTGCAATAATGCACTTTATGTAAACCTCGAAATGTACGTACAAACATTTAATATGTAGAAAGTACTTTTTAAAGTAGCTCATTTAAGTATACACCTACGTGTATGAAAACAAAACATTCCAAAATCGTGACTGAGCACCAGGAAAGAATCAGTTCGCGATTGAAGGCTAAGAAGACGACGGAATTGATAGAAGAGAAGATAGATAAAGAAAGGAATAATAAAGAAACGAACGCGCAACAGCGAGTCTAAATATTAGCATAGGAAAATGTAAAAATTAGAACGTTCACATTTCAGAGAGATGAGCATTAGCGGGCTCCTTTATCATGCATTTTCTCCAGAGTAGAATCAATGTTGAACAGCACAAATTAAACGTCGTGCCTCTTGCAGACGTGGTGAAACCGGGCACGAAATAACAACACCGCGTATTTATGCCGTTACAAAAATTTCTTCAGAGCTTTATCCGTTTTGTTCTCGCTGTTTTATGCACACCGAAATAGAAAGAAATAAACAGAAAAAAAACAATCAATTAATCGTCGAGCTTTCATTAATTTTGGAAAAATCAAAATAATTACACGAGAAGGGTACTACTTGAAAAAACCTATCGACCCCATTATCATCTCCGATTTGTGTAACCCGATATCATCGAACGGAACATAGAACTCTGCGGCACATAAATGAAAACACTTGTTTAGTGAGTCCCGCATAAGAGAAGGCTGTAAGTAAAAACCCGCTAATTAAAAAAAAGTAAATTCCCGCAAAAAGCTGGACATGGAGTTTTATGTTATACGGACTTAGAGGTAAAAACATGTGTTCGCAGTGCTGCAGTTCATTAAAAACGATATATCCGAACAATATTTGAGCCAAGTCTTACAATTACAGCATTGTTAAAAGGTATCTATAAAAAGTAAAGTGATATTTCTTTTAAAGAAGAAAAAAAAGCGTGGCGAAGTGGCATTACAAAAATATTTTGAACTGTACGAGAACCGCGTTAAAATAATGGCAAATGAAGCGAAACAAATTGATGAAAAGTAATATTCGCAAAAGTACCGATACGGACCATGCGGAGAAAACAATAAAAAAAAAAAAAAAAAAAAAAAGAACTAGAAAAACGCAGCATATTGGGCAATGCTGCTGATCGGATCAAATGGTGCGCACGCGAACGATAGATTCCCGGGGTATCGGCTAAATCTTCCTAATGCCGAGGAGGAAGTTGGTAGCCCATCTGTTTTCGCGTTTCTTAGTTCGGTCCATCCTCTGCCACCGGAATACGGACCATGATGGTTAATAATGAAAATAATAAAACATTAGGGTTAGTATAACCGCACATGGTATGCAAAACGAAAATACCCTCTGCAACAAGCCAACCGGTAGCCCCTTACGATACCGCCACAGATAGTACACAGACAATTACACCAGCATTGCCTGATACAACGCGCGCCGTACCGATTATTACACACTAGTTATGATAATAAATTCGACTCTACTCCGTCCAGCCTTATAGCACATCATCGATGAATAATAATCGATCTGCCGGTTTATTTTCCCGATTTTTTCAAAAAAAAAAAAAAATTACTTTCATCGCGATTTTCAGATAAATTAAACACGTCCAAAATTTTACTATACCGCGTTTCTCGTTAGATTTATTCTTCGACTGTTCGCAGATTCCTCCCTATTTTGTTTGTCATCGGCTCTTTCGTTGGTCTCCTGTCGCATTAAAACCGTTTTTATCTAGTTGGGCAGGTCACCAACTTGCCTAATGCACCCCATCTTTCTGGTTCAAAAAAAAAAAAAACAAAACAAAAAGTAATAGTTTTTACATTCTTACGGGAACTCTTAGACGAATTATTTTATTAGTGCTAGACTTATAATTGCGCACCTGTCAATAAATTAGGAGGCGGCCCCTATTGAAGAAGCTATTTCTGATAGGTAATTTTTAAGTCGTCCCTCCTGCAAGCGAACCTATAAGAGAAGGAGACAATAAAGCGATAACGATTAGAATGAAAAGACGGTTGAAAGTCTCTACTGGAATTTCAAGGATTCTGATGATTACTGAAGCCACAGTTGAAAGAAATTGAACTAATCATGTTTAACTAGTGTTCAGCCGTGACGATTGTTATTGAAAGAATTCGAACTGTTTTTTTTAATCAACATTACTTCGGGAAATTAAAAAGCGAGGGAAATTTTCGGGAATATGTTTCATATCAGGATCTTTGAAAATTAGAAATACAGAACAACATTTTTTCTCGAGTCAAATTATTGTCCAGAAACCTAAAAAAACAAAAACCAAAAAAAAAACCATTAGTTGAGAACTTATTTCGTACAAAAACTTTTTTACCAGTGTAAAGGAAAAGTTGCGGACAAGTTGTTTAACAATTTGCTGGCGGAAGCTGTAGTTGTTTGTAATATAATTGTCAGAAAAACGGAGAGTAATGATTACAAATAGTTTAGCGATATTTTTGTAATGTTAAATTTTTCAAGTGTAAAATTACAACGCAACTCGACAACTATTTTCTAAATTTTACACGCACACCGTTGGACATGTTTCGTATTAGGTTTTTTTTGCTTTCTATAAACTTCGAACAGCATTACCGCGGGGACTATTCAACTTTTGCTATTAGTCTTTTTGTTATTTATTCATAACCGAAGTAGATTATTATATCTGATGTTATTATTTAGGCCTAGTATCCCCACCGGCATTAACGTTCGATCGTAATATTATGATATGGCATCCGCCGATGAGGTCATCCAAACCTTACTTAGGTTGTGTTTATTGTAGCGGTCTAGCAGTTTCATTTTCACAAATCTTCGTACATTGGTAGAAGACCAGTTGTGTCTAATAAAGATTTAGCCATACCGTTGGATTTTTTTTTTTTTTTTTTTTTAATAATAATAATTTGCAGGTCCCACAAGGCACACTAGCTCGTCTGTGGGTTTCCAACATAATTATATCATTTATTTATACAATATAACATCAATTTAACTTGAGTACTACTTTCGGTTACAGCATAAAACGTGTTAACTTATATATTACTATACTACAAAATCCATTATTTATCATTTATATTACAATTATATACCATCATGTAAAATAATATTTCCTGTTACAATACCTTTTAATATGTTAACTCATATATAACAATAATACAATATCATTTTTATACAATTACCACTCTCTCATTAGCAGCTTAAAACTGGAGATAGTAATGAGTTTCATGTCAACGTAGCGTCAATGTTATAAATGGTTATTACTAGTACTACGATACTTTTTTTTCCTTTTTTTTTTTTTTGTTACTATTTTTATTGCTCTTTACACCATGCTATCAACCAAATTTTAACCTTGTTTTTCCATCTCTCCAGATTTTTTTCATTTCAAATTTCCTTTGGTATGTGTTTCCCATTAATTTTATTAATACCTCTTCCTCTACATTGGGTCTATTTTACCGTTAATCCCCCCCTAGATCGTACATAGCAAGAATTAATCGCAATTTCTAGTCCTGTACGTTCTTGTTCTAGTAGGTAACTGCCTATCTTTGAGTTTAGCAAATGCAGTAACTTGTAAAAATTTTTAAAAATCAATAGAAATTCCCCCTAGCCGGTTCGCAGACTAATGAATTCGATAATTTCCTCTATTATTCTTTATTCTCATTGGAGCCCCCAACGGGAACAGAATAAACAAATATATACCCCGTGTAATATTTTATTTTTCGGTACAATTCTTAGACTTATAAAAATATACATTACGTTGTCTAAGTGATTTTTTTTAGAAATTACCGTTTTATTTTTAAACAAGTATGTCTCGATTTTCATCGACGCGTTCGATATGTGGGGCTGCTCGGTTTTACTGCACTGACTGTGATCTCAAAAAGTAAGCCACAAAATATTACCCAAATGGTCCGGGGGGGGGGGGGTAAAAAACTATTAATAGCCAGCCTTTCTTCGGCCTTTCGGCTTTTTGTAGCGCAGCATTCGTAGCAGACGTAACAGATATTTCTGGATCCATGAGTGCCGATGATGATATTCTATCCTTCGCACGTTATTGGCCGCAACCACCGGTTCGTCATTTCCGGCGAGAAGTCGCGTTTTCTGAATTTTGAGGCGATCGTCGTTATCGGTGCCATTCTCGCGATAGTTCATCACGTCGCCTTTATAACGGTTCCCCCCGTTACTCCGCACAACGCATCTTACTGTGAAATCCTTTAACAGCGATTTTTGCACCTTCAAAATGTTGACCCGGTTCCTCGGTTCGGCACTTTTCGACTCTTTCTCGTGCAACAACAGTTCTTCTACTCTTTCAATCTGTTTTCGAAGTTCTAACGAGACTTTTCCCGATTCGCTCAAAAGAAGTTCGTCGTCCAGCGACACCTTCCGCTCTGCCGTCGAATAATCATTTCCCAACTCTTCGTCGAACACTACACGACCGTTGTTTGCGCACCGATCTGTATTATCATTATAATCGGGCGGCGGCCCGCGTTCGGTTAGCAGTCTGAGCGAATCGTTCGTAAATTCCATCTCGGTCGTGAAAATAATGACGGCCAAATGATTCTTTTCGCTTTCGCTCGTTTCAACGCTTTCATACGGCCGCGCTTCGCCATATTCGCCGCCTATTCGTTTCTTGTACTGATTCTGAATTGTCCTCAACGATATCTGTTCGGACTTGTCCGCGAACAATAGAAACGTTTCAATTTGTTCGCTATTCCGGCACGGGTATTCGTTAACTACCCGTACCGACAGATACGAAACCGGTTGCCCTTCGTTCGCCGTTAGATTGTCCATTCGTTTCAGCTTCACCAAATTAATTTCTCCGCTTTTTCGGTCGCTGTTGTAGCTGCTGTCGTCGTTGTCGCGGAAAACTGTCTGCGCTAGGTAGGCGTCAATAGTAATCGGTTCTTTAAAGTTAATAATGGCTGCTCGATTTTCATCGATTCCTCTTGATCCGCTATCGTTCAAAACCGGTTCCGTTATTTCTCCTAAATTTCCGTAAGTCATATTCGGACAAATATTTTTAAATAGCTCTGTGTATCGTATCGAGTGTGTGACTAGCGCACGAAATTAAAAATGGACGCGGATTGTTTCGGTGTAGGGTGGTCTTTTCGATCGTTTGAAAAAAAATTATTCCATAGAAGTGATTTATGCTACAGTGAAATAGCGACGGAAAAACAATGCGAACGACGCCTGCGGAGATTGGAAAAATGAACTGAATAATCGATGAAGATTGGAAAGTTTTTATAAAAAAAGCTGCTCTTAACCACCGTCTAATTGATAATCGCAAGTCCGCGAGAATTCTTTTTTCGGAACATGGTGGCAGATTGTTGTTACATCTTTGCCGTTCGACGAAATCCCGATAGTTCAGAAAATCGACAGCTGTTTTATCAAAATAATGCGCAGAAAATGTCTGCCAATTGAAAAACCAAAAATAAGCGAATAAAGAGAATGGTCGTAATGCTAGGCATTTCATATCGCATCAACATACACTCCACACGAAATTACATTATTTTAGCGGGTAATAATGTTTGAATTTGTAATCTCGTTCATTATTGAGAATATAAAGTTAGAATTTTTCCAGCTTCACTGTCCAATAAACACGGTCACCACGTTATGTTTTTTTCGATGGCGGACCTAGCGGATGTGCAATTATTCACGGACAACTCGAGCAGCATTTTTGGAAATAACCTAAACTTTAAACACCCGTAAATTCACCGAAACAAATTTTATTTTCGATTATGTCGCGCTTCGTCAATCCCTACATATTGACCCCGGTGTTAAACAGGCTTCCCCGGACATTCTCCTTTTATTACAACACCCCGAATAACTTTCTTAGTGTCCTCAGTTTCCTTTTGTCTTGCGTTCTTCCTTCTTGATGGGTAATCGTCCGTAACTGACAAGCCCAATAAAAAAAGTAAAAAAAAAAATTACAACAATCTGGCCGAACGAGCAGATTGCGCTACAAATAGGTTGTGCGTTTAAAGTAAACACGCAACTCTCTAATTCACTTTGGACGGTATATGAATGATTTATGCTACTGACAACAAATTAAAACGCGAAAAAAAATTCCTTTCATATCGGATCAAAATTGATGTTGCAGTTTATGAGATTTAAAATTTACAGTATAATTTAGATTTCAATTCTACGGGATAGAACCTGGAAAAAAAGGCTTCGAATTTTATAAAAGTGTTTATTACCTGTACACGAATTAATTAGCCAATGATAAATGTCAGGTGTCAAAAATTATAAATTTAAAATATGAGCGAAGAAAACGATTTTACAGGTGTAATCGTATAAATTAATTAATAAAGCGATATTTGAAGAACGAAGAATAATTTGTTGTTTAATCACCGATACTTTAAAGTTACTAGAAAATCTCCCGTCGCAATTACGATAATATCGTTTTTTTTTCTCTTTTCGGCGCAAACTTTATTTGTTATAAATCGGTTTTAATTCTATATTACAATCATTACTGAAATGCCCATTTTTCACTTGTTAATACGAAATTTTAATAACACCTTTATTGTTAATGCTGTTATCGAATGTGCTCGAATCGGAATAGATTTTAAGTAATATTGTTGAGTAAACGTAAAATAATCATTAAATTAAACATTTGTCTTCTTACGGCCTTGTGTTTCAGAATTTCAAAATCAATTTTTTTATAAGCGCGTAATGATTAGACTCTTTTTCTTGCGTACCATCCAATTTTCTGACAAAGAAAACAATTTTTTCGGAGTTACCTAAGTGTTGTTACCGCTCTGCTATCCCCAATATTGTTATTATTGCTATTATTACTATTATTTGAACTTCTAGAATACACATTCTACCACAAGTGAATGTTCTCTTACATTTATTTTGTAAACTATCGCGTAAACTATCACACACCGGCAGGTGGACGTGCCCATGGAATTTCTAGATATCGTGCTTTCATCTTACTCGTCCTATGCAGTGCTACGATTTTTCTTGTGTATTATTAAATCATTTTCGAGATGTTTTAGATTTGAAATTTTATCGCATCTCTTAATAATAATTATTATTATTTTTACTATTAATGGTCTATATGGTTGACATGATTAAAATTTCTTCTTTCACCCTATTGCGGCTAAAACGCCATTATACATACATACATATTTAATTACAACGTAATTCTTAGGCCAGCCCCCACTAAATAAAAGTGTTCCAATTTTATGTAACAAAAGGTTTTTTTTTTTTTTTTATTATTATTTTTGTTCGAGCATAACACATATTTATATAGACACCGATTTTACGGATTTTTTGTCCATTAGAAAGAATACCATTTCACTTAGGTACCACGCGAGTAATGATAAAAATCGGTGAACCTGAATTGAGTATTTGTCAAAAAACGTGAAAAAATGTGCTTCCCTTTTAGATCATTTTTTTTCTTATTATTTTTTATTAATATAACAGAGGGGCGGTTGACTTAAAATGCTATCAATTTGCAAAATTACCATAGAAATGTAGCTTTGTTACTGACTTCTAAGAATTACGTTATAAATTTTGATCATTTTATACAAGGTATAGAAGAAAAAGATACTGAAATAAAAGCAAGAGGGGTCAAGGGGCACAGCCCCTTTCGAGACCAAAATGGCTGAGTTTATATATATATATATGTATATATATGTATATATATGTATATATAAACTCGGCCACTTTGGCCTCGCAAGGGGCTGTGCCCCTTGACCCCTCCTGCTTTCATTCCTGTCTCTTTCTCTTCTATACTTTGTATAAAATGATCAAAATTTACAACGTAATTCTTACTGGCATCAATACACACAAAAAATAACACAATCACAAAAATCTTATTCTAACATTTACCTTCCGTTATATAAAATTAAGACATTTTTTCGTTACATTTTTCGTTACATATTTCATTACATAAAATTGTGACATTTTTTAAATAACAATAACAAAAATCCTACAAAATATATCAAACGTTACATAAAATTGGGACATTTTTCTGGGACATTTTTTTGGGGACATTTTTTCGAATGGGGGGTAGCCTAAGAATTACGTTGTAATTAATATATGTGTGTATATATATATATATATATATATATATATATATATATATATATGTATATATATATATATATATATATATATATATATATATATGTATATATATATCTTCTTCTATTCCTCAATATTTCGATTGGTAGTCAATCTTCTTGGAAGTACTTGTATTATATCTAAAATCGCGATGTTTTTAAATCTCTAGCTTGCGCTTTTCGTTTCATTAACTGGTAATTATTCTCTTTGGTGTCTTCCGATATATGCTGAATGAATTTCTGTCTTGGTCTTTTTCCATTTATTAATCCTTCTATTATCGTTGTTAGGTATCTATTATTTCTTATAACATGCCCAATCGAATTGCGTTATCCGTACAATGAGGGTAATATGAACATCCTGTAACGAAACCTATTATTACCTTTTTTTGCGTCGCGCTTATAATTTATTGTATTTTGTAAAGTGCTTATAAAGGAAAATAATATTACAACTTTGAAGACAAACTTCGACAGAAGACTCGGGTCTATAATGTCTGGTTTCATTTGTAGTTAATAATTATTACTGATTCATATTCGTGACTGCGTCATAATATAAGCAAAAATTGTATATATATGTATATAGCTGGGTTCTTGACAACGGCTCTTGATTTTGACGAAATTAACGAATTGGGATTTTTTTAAAAATCGACTGGGGTCTTAACAAGTATTATTTTCAAATAATCGGTTCCCTTTTTATTGAATGAATCTTTTTGTGTTTTTCTCTATTAAAAATCTTGGTATTCCCAATAAAGACTTCTTATATTCTTTTATTTCCTTCTACTTCAGTATTTCTTGCCTGCTTTAATTATTTTAATTCCTTAATCGTAAATGTTTAAGAATTTCAGTTGTTCTCCCAATTGCTCGACTAATATTCTCCTCGACAAAAATCCATTAAAAGTTTAAGCAATCACTTTTCTTTTCTTTTTGAACTTCTTCTCTACCATTGTTCGTTGCGTTTTCTTGTATTTCAATTAAATTTCAAGAAATATTTATTGCTACTTTTAAATCTAATGTTTATCATTTCGTTGCTTAATTTGAAACCTTTTTTTTTTTTTTAGTTTTTTTTTTATTTTTTTTATTTTTAGGCGCGTCAACTATGAACATTAAAAATTTTTGTATATTTTCAATGTGCGGCAGCGGAAATCGAACACCTGGTTCTAGCCAAACGAAAGACACCGCTGCATAACCAACTGCGCCACAGTAGCTAGGTTATAAACCTTTCATTTCAGTTCAACAGCCGCCAGCTCGACCTTTGTACACTCCCGTTGGCATTTGTCAGCATAGGAAACATTTGAATTTTTTTCGTTTTACCAGATACTATTATTAAGACATGCTCGGGTAATCAAAACAAAAAAAAATATTACGGATTTTAAACAGTAGGAGAAATAATAGGATATAATAATTTTTTGTTAGAAAACGGATTTTAAAAATTGCCAATCCGTTTAAATTTCGAGCAACAGTCTGGTAAGAGATTTTAATATTCGTTTCAGTTTCGACGATTTCTTTCGTTGGTTCGCATCTGCAGTCGCAACTTCAATCGTACCTCTTTCAGACCGTGCAGATGATACGGTCAACGGGTGAAATATCACGCTAGAATTAATGGGACGGAGGTGGTTCAAGTGCTTTGTTGAGACTATTTTTTTTGTCTTCGCGTCAACCATAACCAGCGACGAGTCAACCGGTTCTTCCAATACCGGCCCCATTAGTTCCTTTCGTCTTTCCTTCGAAGCGACCGCTTTAAACGATTGGTACTTTAACGTTAGCGTATACGGCGGTCTTCGATTATGCCTGTACGACGTCTTGAAATGTTTCGTAAGTATCGGGATGTGCTGTATTTTCATCAGTCGCATTTGATAAGCTTTATTTCGCTTAAACGGACCAACTTTTAGCTCTTCCCGACTTCGCAAAAACTTCTGTCTCGCGTTTTGCGAAGTCGACTCCATTTTCTCGCAAGCTATCAATTTTGGTTTGCGACAACTACCGTGACACTTGATGTGCAGAGAGCGTCGATGGTAAGTCTTGTTCATTCGTGGCGATATAAGCGGTTTACTCGGCAGCGGTCGTCTTGTGTGTAGATCGCCAATCGGCGCCATACTGCTATAGTCTCCTTTCGAATGATTCTTTTCCCATACTACATGCTTCTGTAACAATAGCAGCTCTTTCGATCCAATTTCGTGCTTTCGTATCATCGTCATTTTCCCGCCGAATGCATTTGCAAAGAAAAATTGCCACGAAAAAAGCCGCTACACCAATTCGGTTACCATGGAAATTGTCCGGACTACATTACATTATAGTGGATTTTTCTCATTTATTATCGATTGAAATTTCACCCGTTTCGGTTATTTCAATTTATCCTCTTTAGAGCGGTTCGCAGGTGCTTTTATTTCTCTCATTTTCTGTATCAATGAAACTCTCAAATCGGAACCGGTCAATGGGTTTCACAAAAATCGGATGTTAAAATAGACGAAAAATTTTGAAAAAAATCCGTGTACGCAAAGCTAATCTCAATTATAAACTGAAACAAGCCACTTATTTAAGTTTCTTAAAAAAAAAAAAAAAATGAGCTTAATTAGAAAAATTAAAAAATTTTTTATCGAAAAGAAAAAAAACTTTAATGCCATTATAACTCGGCCATTTTGGTCTCGCAGGGGGCTGTGCCCCTTGACCCCTCTAGCATTTATTTCTGTCTCTTTTTATTCTTGATCAAAATTTACAACGTAATTCTTACTGGCATCAACACAAAAAAAATAACATAATCACAAAAATCCTATCCTAACATTTAATTTTCATTATATAAAATTAAGACATTTATTCGTTACATAAAATTGTGACATTTTTTAAATAACAACAACAAAAATCCTTTAAAATATAACAAACGTTACATAAAATTGGGACATTGCGTTGCAAAAAATTGGCACATTTTTCCTAATGGGGGGTAACCTAAGAATCACGTTGTAATTAATATTAATTACAACGTAATTCTTAGGCTACCCCACATTAGAAAAAATTTCCCAATTTTATGTAACGCAAAATGTTCCAAAAAATTGTCCAAATTTTATGTAACGTTTGTTATATTTTATTGGATTTTTGTTATTGCAATTTAAAAAATGTCACAATTTTATGTATCGAAATATGTAACGAAAAATGTAACGAAAAAATCTCTTCATTTTATATAATGAAAGTTAAATGTTAGGATAGGATTTTTGTGATTATGTTATTTTTTTTTTGTTGATGCCAGTAAGAATTACGTTATAAATTTTGATCATTTTATACAAAGTATAGAAGAGAAAGAGACAGAAATAAAATGGCCGAGTTTATATATATATATATATATATATATATTAATGACTAAGTCTTAGTCTGGGATACACAAATCCCGTTAATTTATATAAAATAACATAGGTTGAATGCTATGTTGTACAATTTCTAAGATTTTTTTAATAATAAAAGATGACTAAGAATGACCAAGTCAACTGAAAATAATTTTTCCAAAACAAGTTTAGTAAAAAAAATATTTCAGGTCAAGGGAGCTTGCCCCCTTGCGAGGCTCCAAGGGCAGAGTAATATATATATATATATATATATATATATATATATATATAAATAGTATATATATATATATATTTATATACACGGCACTGAGAGGATAATGCGATCTACTTGCGTTCAAACCCGCTTAGATAATTGGCGGCGGGGATAATGATCTTTCTTAGGTTAAACAAAGTCGTCGACTATCCGCCCCGGTAGTTGCTGCACCATGTTGTTCATATTGACGGGTACGTTGATCACCTGGCCGACTATACGTCATAATTGTCTGTAGCGTAAACGACGAATTAGCATAAAAGGTAAGAAGCGCAGCGAAATCAACCACGAACACCTGATCGCGTCAAGCGGCGACAGACCGTCCGGCTTCGGGAAACATAAACGAAATACGTTCGAGTGCGATAGCGGCGGTATCTTGTTAGCATCTATCGACTTCCGACAAGCAATACATCAAAGAAATATCGCTGCATTTTGAGCAAAGAATTTATCTTGAAGAAGAAGAATGTTACAAGATTATTTGGGCTCCTTTAAATCTCTGTCGAACCAAAGTCGACTATAAACACTGCAAACGAAAAGAGTTTGTTTCGAGTGTTCTTATCCCCATCACACGTCAGCGGTTTTTTATCGCATCAGTTCGATTGATACCGATATCGATCCGCTCGGATACGTCCTCTGCAGATGTGTATGGATGTCATTTTCACTCGCTACGTCTATTAGTTCGAGTACAGTAACAGAAGAGGTGCTCGCACCGTCGTTTAGCGAGCGCTCCGCGTGATCTCTGCGACGCTTCCGAAATAGTCTCGCTCATCAATATTGGGGGCATGTGTGCGGCAAAGCCCGCATCTTTCCAACCATAATAGAAATCCATATTCCCTCGTGGCTTTTACGGGATTTAAGGCTGACATATTGAATTATAGTTTTTACGCACCATTTACTTTTTTGTGTAAATATTTTTCTAAGAAAATACAGTTTTTTAACGTTTCGATACTCAGGCAATTTTAAATTTATAGATTTCGATTTTAAGGACGTTTAAAAATTCGGTTAGCAATATCAGTTAAAATCCGAGAGTCGTCCGCTTAATCCTGTTTTCGGTTTCGCACACTAACCGGTTAAACAGAAACCATCTGATTAAGTTAAAACAGGCTCAGTAGTAGAGTATTTGAAAAAATTCGGTTAATTTTCAAGAAAATCCTCTTCGTCAATTGCAATATTAAAAGTCGATGGTACTCTGTTTGTGTCACTATAATTGCTATAATTTCTTCGAGAAATTAAAAACCGAAAAGGTTTGAAAACTTGCGCAGAAAACGATTTCTTTAACGGAGGTGTTAAGACGTGCGATTTGCAAATCGCATGATTCTTTAGCACTTTACTACCTTGTCATTTTTTCTCTCTATACATTTTCTAGTTAATGGCTTTGCCGCCGCGTGATGCCTTGAAATTTATTAACTTTCGATTTGACAAGTTAGAGTAACGTTATTTTTTGTATTTTTGACCCCTTTTTTTAACTAAGTTTCTCAAATAATGATTTTAAACGACGACACGATTGTACAGAATAATATGGGTAAGACTGAACACTGCCAAATTAAATGACGGTCAGTTAGTACTGTCCAATTCAATAGATATACAAAAACAATTTTATTTTAAATTATTTCTAATTTTCGCAAGTACGTGTAACAGATTTTTAAAGTTATTTTTTCGAGAGCTTGCAATTTGAAATTACTTTAAAACTTGTAGCTTGAAATTATTTGAAATTTTAAAAAAATCACTAAAAAAGACAACCAGAAATCTCCGCGAAAGTAATCTTTCATTGGGAAAAATTTTAAATCTAAAATAATTTTAAATTGTTCATACGTACTCGCGAATAGTTTTTAAAATTATGCATGATTTTTAAAATTAAATTGTTTTAATTACTATACGATTGAACTGTACTGGTGTGTCATTTAATCAGTCTTACCAAATAATTCGTACACTAGTTTATTTCCCGGCGATCCTTCTAATAGTATACTTGCCCAGGGAATTTTTCATAAATATCAAAAAAAATCTTAGTTAAATTACTTAACAGAAAATACTAACTAATTATTGTTAATTTTTATTACTTTTACGTATTTCGTATGATTTAATTTCGTTTATATTCATTATCTCTAAACGTTCGATTGTTGATTCATGACAATCGTTATTTAAGCGTCGCTTTAATAGTATGTATATATATATATGTATATGCTACCAGCTTTTTGTTTTTTCTCTCTCTCATCCTTGGTTTATGTTCTTGTTCACAATTAAATCCTCTGTTCCTCATAATTCCTTTAATTTTCTGGAAACAACAGCCCTTTTCGAAACTCCTCGCCGCTCGGTGAGTACTACTTTAAATATTATTCGCTCTTGCTTAAATTCATTTTTAAATGTAGCCCGTTCTGCTACAAAACTACCAGATGGTTTTATTTATAACAGGTATATACTGTAAAATCGGCTCATGGATTGCTGTATGTAAATAAATATTTGTGTTTAAACACTTTATACCATGATTTCCAAATGTCGATTAATCCATTAGAGAAATTGTAAAACTATGCTAATAGTAAATTGTACGAAAAAAAATGTCTGGAAGATCGATCATTAAGTTCCGGTCTCCGATTAATTAGAACTTATACCGAAGCTGCAAATGTATAATTTCGGTTCTAATAACGTTATTAATCAGTTATTTCCATTGTTACGTCTAACTGTGTGAATCATTATTTTTGCTAGCCATTTATTCGGAGAAATCAAATCCGATTTAATGATAATTAAAGGAAGTCGTGCGGTATGTTATAAATCCGTTAAAAGTACACCATAAAAGTTCATTTTGTCTGAACGGCTCTTGCTTTATCATTTCTTTAGGCCGTTGTTGATTAAGAAATCGATTAAATATTTCATTATCCTGTTAACTGAACCCGTAAACTGAACATCTTAAATAATTATTCGCTTGATTTTTTATTGCAATGCAACAATAATAAACGACACATTATTTCTGACAAGCTGAGCATGTGCAATATATTCCGAATTGCATCAATAAAAAAACTCGGCATGGTGATAAGGTGATAGTTATTCTCTAATACGTATAGATGAGTAAATTTTAATTGATTATATCATTCTTAAGAAGAAAAAAAAACTTCTAGTTTAGGCAACTATTGCTATACATTTTCAACATATTTCATATTAACCCTGACGCATATATATATATATATGTATATGTATTTAAAAAAATAAAAGGAAAATCAACGATTCTGGTAATAGTAATGGAAGTGCCTTTTCAAATCGGAAACGAACACCACCACGCAGGATTCGTACATGGCTTGCAGCATGCAAAGCAAACATAACACGGTTCAGTGTGATTACTTAAAGCTTGCTGATTTTTTTAACTGGCTCCTCTTCAAGGCGGCGGCGGCGGCCTCCGGTTTGAGTATCGCTTTTTAATGTGCTAAACTTACGCGATAAACATCGAATCATACGGTGGTTGCGGAAGGGATGGATTGCAGCATGTAGCCATGACGATGTACACGGTCGGCCAGTAGGAAACGTCATTATAAGCTACTTTATTAAAGAGGATTATCTGTTTATCTATTCACTTGCCCAAGGCGAAACCGATTTTGTACATAGCTCCCTAATGTGCGTTCGACAACAGTTTCACCCTTAGCTCGACTCCAACAGCCGAGGAACGATGCATCTGCCACGTCAGATGTTATCTCAGTTATTCGTCAGTGCGCATCATTCGGCACGCTCTTATCACACATGTACATCTCGTTTTTCCGTGTACTGCCTACGTGGCGTTTTTACTGATAACACGGCTTATATTCGCCAGCGCCTTCTGTCCAGCCATATGTCAACTTTGTCACGGAACAAATTTAGCCGGCTAATTGCGAACAAACATATATATGTATGCTGATCAAACTGATCAGACTCAACGGAAGAACTGGAAATTGCGCGCTGTATTCGCATTAGCCGGATTTTCTTCCAGTTTTATATTGAAAAATCAACAAATGCAAAAGATATGACTAATATATCCTCCGATTTTTATTTTTTTGTTTTTTGATTACTTTTTCTCGTATTGCTTTATTTTCATTTGTCCTGCCGTAAATCGTCCAGATTTATTGATTAAATGCAGTTGTTTATCGATGCAATAAATCAAACGTGATGTGATCAGGGCGAGTAAAAACATCTGAAAGAAAGTTTATTGTAATTATATTAAAAAAAAAAAGTTTATAATAGACCTCATCGAGCTTTCTCATAATTTCATAATTGATTTTGTGAAGATTTTAGAGCAAAGTTTACTAGCGCATGCATATATATATATATATATATATATATATATGTATATTCACTCGATCTTTCGGATCGCACTATCGGCTAGACTCCCAGGTAAGACTGCCCGTGTCATTTTTTCTAAATACTATAATTTCATTTCCGTTACAATTTCTGTTGCATTTAATCGATTCAAAGTTTTCGTATTATTTAGTCATTGATAAATGTGTACGTAAATTATTCAAAATCATCTATAGTACATAGTGATTAGCATTTTTTTTATACACATTTCCAATTGCCGTATTTTTTTGTTTCATTTAGAGTCAAAAGTAAATAAGTTACAAAAGAAAAAGGCACATTTTATTACTCGGCGTATTAGGCTACAAGCAACGCGCGATTAAAAAAAGAAAAAGCAATTTATTACCGATCATTTTCAAAATTAATTTAAAATCCACATTTGAGCTTAAAGATGAATACTTGGTTACATTTTTGTATTATTTGTTTCAAATCGCATTATATCCTTCGTTTCTGTCTGCTTGTTGAAATTTAATTTCCGTCTCACCGAACGTACAGTTTTTGATCGATCACGTTGATGATGTGTTCAAAAAAAATTAAAAAGTGGCTTTCTCTTTCTGTTCTCCGAGCAATAGGGATTACTACCATAAGTCATTTCGAATGTTAATACATTCTACAGTGTCGGTGTTGGGAAGTAGCTGTGATTTTAACTAGTTTTATTTTTTTTAACGCGATAAATGCAATTCTAGCCATCAGTTCGAAATTTCTTCAATCGAAAATATTATTACTTTCTTTATATGGATTACTCTGTGTTTTAAGTTTAAATGGTTTGCTAATAATCACGAAACATAGTAAGAAATATGGCTCTATACATCATTATTACGTCGTGAGCAATATGAAAAGTCATGTAACATTTAATCACGTTTAGTCTGTAACTAAACATACATATAATCTGTTACCATTTTTCATTATGGTTTTAAAATATTTTATTTTGCGAAACATGACATAGTTAATTACAAACAGCTCTTGTATACGAATCCCGCAAAAGATCGTACCATTTGTGGGTCCAGAAGGTATTCCCATAGTATATATATATGTATATATATATATATATATATATGTATATATATATATATATATATATATGTATATATATATATATATATATATATATGTATATATATATATATATATATATATATATATATATATATATATATATATATATATATGTATACGTATAATACTGCAGGTTAGCCCTTGGTACACGTCACTGACTTTATTACCCACAGTCCGTTGCGTGTAGCTATTTTGTATTAGCTGTAATTTTTCATAATGTTCGCATGACACTGAGTGCGCTTCTTCCTTGTATCTTCGAGAGGGCGTGGTGGTGTTATGAAACTGCCGCATCTGTCACAGTTCTCCATGTTGATCTATCTTGAGCTACCATTAATGCCTCATGTAGGCTCAAATTAGTTAATGATTTTAATTGGTCGATCCAATGTGTTCTTGGTCTACCTTTTGTCCTCTTCCCCTTCATTTTTCCAGTAATAATCTAGAAAGTTTACGTCTCGCGTCACCATTTCCAAATTTAAAAATCTTTTCCTTATCTCGTCTGCTAAGCGCATCTGTATATCAAGCTTGTTTAAAACGTAAGCATTCGTTTAACGGTCTATCCATGATATTTTTAACAATTTCCTATAAGCCCGCATTTCAAATCCATCAATCCCGTCAACACTTTCAACAGTAAGGGACCAGGTTTCGCTTGCATATGTGGCGTTTGGAAAAATTAGTCAGTTTAATAAATTCAACTTTGTGTTCAGTGACAAAGTTATATCTTTCCAAATCTTTGTCCGTCCAATGACTGCATTGCACGCTATAGTTAGTCGCCGCTTTATGTTTGGTAGACATCTTCTATTTTTAGTTAATACTGACCCCCCGAGATATGTAAAATAATCCGTAACATCAAGTCCGTATAGTTTATCTTGTTTGGCCTTGTTATTCCGGTCTATTATGATAATTTTAGTTTTATTTCTATTTATAAGTAGCCCATAATCGCTACATTGATCTTCTGATCTTTCCATAAAGGATATCATCTTTTCTTCAGAGTTACTTATAATAATAACGATGTCATCGGCATATCGCAAATTATTAATGAATTTTTCTGCCACCCACTACGATACCATCGTTCCAATGATTCACTGTTCGCCGCATAATATATTCTGTATAAATATTAAACAGCAATGGCGACTGAAGACAATCCTGCCTCACTGGGATTCCCTAGCCTGAATTTAGATGATTTTGCATTATTCGCAAGCACAGCAGCTGAGCCATTTCCATATAATTTCTTTATTAAGCATATAAAGTGTTCGAGTGCTTCAATACTTTTTAATATGCACCATCATTTTCCCCATTTAATAGATTTAAAGGTTTATATATATCTATTGTCGTCGCGATAGCCTAGTTGCTAGAGCGCTTGACTTCCGATATGGCGGTCACGGGTTCGATCCCGAGCGACGACGAACTTATTACAAGAATTAAATAAAAATAAATAATCGCTAATAGTCACGTGGAAGGCAATGGCAAACCACCACGTACAACATCATATGCGCGCTAGGTCAGTACACAGCAGACCCACACCGAACGGACTGCACTTGTAGCGCGATAACAAGCGGCTTCAATCAGTTCCGAATGTAGTCTTGCGTGTATACACCTGCGTTGCATATTACAATTGCCTGGTACACAACCTATATCGGTACAGCTAAATGTACGAATAGGTTGCGCCAACGCGCTATGTGTAGCGTACGGCAACGACAAGAGGCTCTTTAAATATATAAGATAAGATATATCTATTATATAAAGCTGCAAGAAAAAAAATCGTACAGACCGTTCTATACTAGCTAGAGAGTTAATTTTTTTTTCAATCGAAGTATTTTCTTCGTCACATCATAGGAAAATAATAAGACCCTCAAAATTTTAAAATTAAAGGGCCCAAATTTCGAAAAATGTGAAAATCAAGTTTTAAGAAAAAAATTTTAAAAAAATCCCGCAGCCGGTTCTATGTGAGTTATAGTAACAATTTTCTTTTTAATCTGCACACTAAGTTCTCCAGAATACAGGGTAAAAAAAGATTCGAAGAATTTTGATATTTAGGGACCGAAATTTGTGAAAATGCATGCTTAAAGCGGTAACCCGGGAAACTAAAAAAAAGTCCACAGCTCTTTCCGTGCTAGCTGGAAGGTCACTCTTTTTTTTAAATGGTGTATTTCAATTTCTAGAATATAGGAAAAATACAAAACCCCCAAAATTTTGAAATTAAAGGGCCCAAATTTTAAAAAATGTGAAAACCAAATTTCAAGGAAAATATTTTTTTTAAATTCTGAAGCCAGATCTATATCAGTTACGACATTGATTTTCATTTTAAATTGCATACTAAGGTCTCCAGAATACAGGAAAAACTTAAACTTTGAAAATTTTTGACATTTAAGGACCAAGATTTGGGAAAATACACTCTTAAATCGATAACCCTGGAAACTAAAAAAAAGTCCACAGTTCTTTCCATGGTAGCTGGAGGATCAGTCATTTTTTTAAATGATGCATTTCAATCGCTAGAATATAGGAAAAATACAAAACCTCAAACATTTTAAAATTAAAGGGCTCAAATTTTAAAAAATATGAAAATCAAGTTTTAAGAAAAAATTGTTTTTTAAATTCTACAACCGGTTCTATATAAGTTACGGTATTGATTTTCTTTTTAACCTGCACACTTAGGTCTCTAGAATAGAGAGAAAATATAAAATTCGAAAAATGTTGATATTAAGGAACCATAATTTTGGAAAATAGATACACGCTTAAAGCAGTAATCCCGGAAACAAAAAAAAGTCTACAGCCCTTTCCATGGTACCTGGGAGCTCACTTTTTTTTTTAAATGACGTATTTCAATCGCTAAAATATAGGAAAAATACGAAACCTCCGAAATTTTAAAATTAAAGTGTCCAAATTTTGAAAAATTTGAAAATCAAGCTTCAAGAAATTTTTTTTTAAAAAATTCCGCAGCCGGATCTATATGTGTTACGATATTGATTTTCTTCTTAACCTGCACACTAAGGTCTCCAAAATACAGGAAAAATAAGAAATTCGAAATATTTTGATATTTAGGGGCCAAAATTTGGGAAGATACACACTGAAAGCGGTAAGATTGGAGACTAAAAAAAAGTCCACAGCCCTTCCATGGTAGCTGGAGAGTCATTCTCTTTTTTAAGTAATGTAATAGAATGCCTGGAATATACGGAAAATACGGGAGCCCTAAAATTTAAAAGTTAAATGCACATGAACGGTTTGATGGAATTTCTAAATAAAATATTCGAAGAACCAATGAAAGAAAAAATAAATAATTATTATCAGAATGAAGATATATGCGTTTAGATAGATTAGGGCAGGAATACTTTGTTGATATATGGTGTAAGGTGGAAGAAGAAAAATTACGGTTTTTATTAGATTTAATCAAATAAAAATTCTAAAAATGGATACTCGAAGTGAAATAGTCGAATGTATCGCAGCTGAAGGAGGTCTGAAACCAGGAAAAATTTACCTTCGAAGATCATATACACATGGTCCGTGTTATATGCAATTAACATATCAGGATGGCATGGCAGTTGTTGCCAAATTAGGTAAACCAATGTTTTTTATTACGACGACGTACAATCCTAATTGGATAGAAATAACATTAAATTTAAGTGAAAAGCAATATCATATCGATTGTGCAGATTTATATTGTAGGATATTCCAATTAAAATTAACTAATTTATTAAAAGTTTGTAAGTCAGGTGAAATTTTCGGAGAAATGGTTTATATTTTATACGTAATCGAATTCCAAAAAAGACGTCCTCCTCATGCTCATATTGCTTTAAGAGTAACAAATTCGACCGTAACTAATGAAGAGATTAATAATTTTGTTCAAGCCACAATTCGAATTTTTAAAATTTTATTCTTTAAATTTTAAAATTTTTGCCCATTTATTCATTTCTATATTATAAAGGCGAAAAGACGTCAATTCAAAAAAAAAGTATATATACATATATCCCCAGCTGCTATAAAATGGAACTAGGGACATTTTCTCTATTTTTTGCTTTAAATCTAATATACCCGAAGTATTACAGTCGTGGGAGAAAAATAAGAAAAAAGTCAATAGCCCTCATAACAGCTACAGCTTTTTTTTTTTTAAATCAACGTCGTTTCATTAAAACACAAGAAAAACATGAAATATCCAAAATTTTTAATTTCAGGATTCCAAAATTTTAAAAGAATATAACAAAAATTATCAATATTAGTTACAATGAAAATGTAGCAGTTCCTGATATTTAAATATTTAAACTATGATTATAGAACATTGTGTCCCAGACGTTTCCGTGTGAACAGAGTTAATATAATAATATATTATTTCTGACAACATTTATTTATTTATGTATACTGAATTATTATTGAAATCCATGAACATATATAGTTTATGAATTTATGAAAAAATATCTGGCTATTGAGAAGAAATTCTTTCTTCTTAATATTGCATGGCTAATTTCGTCGTTATATTTCACCGAAATTATACATAAGTAGGCTGCATTAATTATTTAGTCGAGTGATTATTGATCTCGAGAATCAGAAACGCAGTGAACTGATACCAAAGTCAACCATCATCGCACTCCAGCCGATAACAGTGATACGTATTGTTTTAAATATTTCCTTTATACTATCCACAAAACTCTTTGTATATTATTGTTATTATTATTATTGTGTTGTTCTCTAGCGGTCGACTGACAAAGAAAGTGCTTTAAATTGTAATTAGAATATCAAAGTTCAGATAACCTATCGATATATTTCAACTTTCGCTTACCGTATTGATTTTCTTTTTAACCCGCATACTAAAGTTTACCTAAAAAAAGAATTAAATGCAATATATTCCTCTTATCAATATAATACACTGCTAGCGGTTTCAGTTTTTTTGATATTTTAATCTAAATCACACTTTTTTAATTGACCTATTGGTGTACTTCTTTTTCCAAAAATAATTAGTATATGAGAACGCTGCAGACTTCATGAAAATTTACAAAGTAATACAGTTTAAAGTCCGAAAGAACGGGCCGCAAAGCGGCCTGCGAGACCAATTCCCTAGTATATATGTATATATATCGCCACATTGAATTCACGGGCTTTCTCTCTCAATTGGCTTGCATTGATAATCTTCGTTTGCTCCGGAGAAATTTCCTTTATTAAGAACGATTTTAATCTATTATTTATAATTGACAGCCTGATTTTTCTGCAGTCCGGGATATTAACGAAATCAGTTTGTAATTACTGCGTTGTAGTACAGATCCTTTCTTACAAAATTTGTATTAGCGAGGTAAAGCAAGTGAGGTATTATGTAATTTAAATAACTGAGCAAGAATAGGTGAATATTTATGTTCGTTAGGGTAGTTAGATAAGTAATTAATTGTTGCATCAGTTGTATATTTTTATATAAATATTGTTTGTTAGAGTATTATTTTTCTATCGTCAATGGGTTAAGTCTAGGTAGTTAAATTTCAATCGCATATTATAGATGTTTATTTATTGAATTTAGGAAGTTTAAAAAAATATTACGGTAAGTTGAATTATTATCTTGTTGAAATACGTAGCGAATATCATTGAAATATCTAGTATTGGAAATGATGTGTTTTTTTAAAGATTTTAGATATTGTAATGAAGGTAATTTCGGATTGAATAAGGCAGTTACCGTTGAAATGGCTCTATCTGCCCCGTAACAAATATAATTTATACATTAAGGGAACGTATTCATTGTCACGCTTGAATATTCCAATACCTGATAATTATTAGATGAATCTTAATTATCAGCGCTTTCATTAAATGTCAAATACTCGCCTAAGCAATTCTAACACGTGCTACTTTTAAACTAGGCAATTTTTTTTTGTTTCGAGTTATATCTGTACGTTAATTTCTCGATAATTTTCAATTCATATAGACGTTAAATAATCAAACTACTTTGATGCCATCGATCATTAACCTTTAGTACGAGTATGAAGCGACTTTATTGAAAATTATATTAAACGGTCTCTAAAAATGATTAAAATAAATAATCGCTAATAATCATGTACAGAAGATCACGTCGTATGCATATGTACACTCGAGATTGCGTACACATCGATAAGTGAAATATTTACAGTATCATTGCGACGTCACATTCGCGTTGCACATTGTTAAGAATATTACTCGCATCTGTACAACTGGAATATAACAAGATAGCTACGATGCTCTTGACTTAGCACACGGCGGCTATTTAGTAATGACAATGCTAAAGACCTTTAAATAATCGAGGAAGCTCTAGAGAATGACAGTTGTAGTTCTTGTAATTTTTCTATTATGTTTTTTGAAATATTTCAGCTTCAGCTCTGCATAGTGGGGTGCGAATTTTTGTCTCTTCAGATATACTTGGATAAAATCACATCAGAGTTTTTTTCTTTTTTTAAAAAAAAAAAGGAAAAACACGGATGGCATTTCGATAATACATGTTTCAACTACTGATTATAATGAAAACAGCTGTGTTAGAGTTCAAATAATTTCCATATCAATATGGTATAGGGGAAAATTCGATTTTTCCCCTATACCTAGCCCATGCAGGCGTTTGCTCATTGGCGTGTACACAGTTATCTGTGTCCAGAGAGATGAAATTTTGAAAAATCACACATCGGCTAGTTGATGAAGGTATATTATAATAAATATGGAGGCACTGAAGAGCCGGAAGCGTACACCAACTCTACCTTTACAGTTTAGTCATATTCTCATATCTTATTCTGAGCGCTATTTTTTCCCGCCACACGTGCAGCTGCCGAACCGTATTGGCTTTCTGATGTTTAAGATTAATACATATCGGCGCGTGCGCGCGCATAGATGAACGCTTGTTCACGCGGCATATTGCATATCTAAAGGATGAAGCGTTAGAAATTTCCCCTTTAGAGTTTTCTTCCGTTGGCTGGGACGTCTTTTACTCAGCTTTTCCGCTTAATTCCGGTTTGTAAGAAAAGGAAACTTTTCGAGTGCAAAAGGCAATTTTTCTTAAGAAGGAAATTCCTTTTTTTTCTAGTTTTTTTCTTTTTTAGTCTTTTTTTTTTTTTTTTTTTTTTTTTTTTGTTCCTTTAAGATTTCCCTTTTTTCGCCACACTATTATTCGTCATTTTTCTCGCTCTATTCTAGCTTGTCGAAGGATATAAAAAAAATGAAGAAATATTACGGATGCGTAATGTAATCTGTTTAACACACTACATCAGTGTCACTAAAATTCACGACTCCCACGACATTGTCTATAAAAAAACACCGAGCGAAGGTCTAATACAAAAAAAAAAGAACAAAAACAAAACAACTATCGATTATTTATTCGTCGTTTTTATATTTCACTGTCGAAATATTGCTCTGATTTTTTGATACCTATATACGTTTTTATGCAATTTATGACGGTAAAGAAATTTCAGTAAAACCGCTTCCACTTTTATTTTTACTCATCCTTCAAACAATTATAGAATCGTATTAACTATAATAAGCAGAAAAACTTCTTTACTAATAAATGTCGTAATAAAACACTCGCATAATTTATGCTTACTCGAATATGCTCATGTTTAAAATGATTTCTTTTTATACCTTCGTATATTTAAATGCTTTCGAAAAGTTACAGACTAAAGTTGAACCTACACGAGGCAGGCTACTTGCCTATGTTTACGCAGAGTACTGTCAAGAATTGCTATCAATATGTAATATGTTACGCGTTCCTCCGTTTCAATATGTCGATATGCCACAGAGTGACGACAGATTATGATTAACAAAGTCGAGTTACACGCGATTATATTTCTCTTTACTTTATGTAACTTTTGATGAAAAGGAAACGCCGAGAAAACAAGTGAAGTTAGGGGTAAATTTCAGGTACAATACGATCACGAAGAAATCACTTAAAAGTATGATGATACGTGGACAGCTTGAAATTTTTTAAAATTCAATTAAACCGTATATATTCTGCAAAATGGTACAATTCACGCAATCCGCCAAATAATTAACTTTTAGAATGAACACTAAAATTTCTCTAGTCGCAAAAACGACACTTTTACCGTTATTTTTCTTTTTTTATTCGTATTTTTCTTTTTTTACATTCTGTTCAGCAAAATTCGAACCATTGATTTCTTCTATAATTTATTCAATACGAACCTTATACAAATTCGAGAATCCTCGGTTGATTCTACCATCGTGAAAAATATGAATAGCCCATTACTCGAATAAAGAATGTGAAGACAAAATCTCACGATATAAAGTGAGGCGAGTAGATGGGTAAAACAAAATATTTTCAAGTAACCACGTGACCAGGAGCTAACTGGACTCAGTTAACTGCCTTCAGTTGTTTGACAATATCGTGCTGTGCAGTAACCGGCACGGTGAATTTGTGTTTTTCATTTACTTAAAAATAAAATTCGTCTGTTCGCCTAAACGAATATTTAGCAAAATACCTTCTACGTTAAATGTCTAATTTTTCTTTTTTACAGTTTCTCACGGGAAGGGGGTGAGGAAAACGGCAAATAAAGTAAATCGAAAAAATTTGAATGTAACGAAAGTTCTCCGAGAATTATGGTGCAGCGCCAGTCTTTTTTGAAAAGCCAAACGCATTATATAGGCTGGCCCAAGAGGATGTCCCCACTTTCAAACGATAATCTTAAACGATGATCTTTCGAAACGGGATAATGCATCAGAATCGAAAATAAAGGCAAAAATGATGTCATTCCATATGTAATTTATTAAATATATAAGAAAAAAAAAAATGTAGTTCATTTTTCAAACAAAAAAAAAAAAAAAAACTCCTAAAAGATGATCACCGCCGAGTTTTTGACATTCAACTAATACCTCTTTTAGAAATTTGAAATTACATTCTTAAGAGTCGCCCTTGAAACCGCTGTGTTATCTCTCTTCTGACGGCTGATTCCAAGACTCCCAGGAGGTCTGCTGGCTTGTCCTGACATACTTGGCTTTTCCAGATGGCCCCATACAAAAAAAAATGAATTTCGTGTGTTTCGTAAAATTAATCGGTTTGGAAATACTTTTTTAGCAACTCCAACACATCGCGAGAACCATGTACGTAAGAAAGGTATACGTTTCTGTCGCAGAGAGGGGGAAAAAACTCGTTCAACATGTTTAAGCTATCGGTTCTCATTTACGAATCGTTTGGTCTTTCAGGAGTTTTGTTTAAAAAATTAACTACATTTTTTTTTTTTCTTATATTTTTAATAAATGACATATTACATGGGACATCATTTCTACTTTATTTTCGTTTTTGATTCATTATCCTACCACGAACGATCATCGTTTACGAAGCGTTTGAAGGTGGCATGGTTCACAAACAATAAAAATGTTCAATTATAAAATAGAGCTCGGAAACGTACTGATTTATCAGAATTCGATCATAAATTACAATTAAACTTCCATCTATGATGATTTACACTGGGCGACAAGAAACCGTCTCGAATATATAATATGGAATTTAGAACGACCTGAAAAATCACCTTTAAAAAGTTCATAACTCATCATTAAATACCTCCTTTAAAAGTGAAATTCAAAATATAAAATCAAACACAGGAGCCCTTTCATGAAATTCAAAAATTACGGATAAAAAGTTATTTAAACCCTCCTTTTGGACCAAAAACGGCAAAAAAAAAAATGAATTTTCTTCATAAATTCATAAAAACATTTCGTAGTGGACCGAATTGTGAATCTAAACCATTCTCGAATCCACTTGAGCACACACAAAAAATTTCAATATCGGTCCAGCCATTTAGGAGTTCAGTCACATACGCACGCATAGAGGAATTATTCATATAAATATATATATATATATATATAAGTAAATATTAAAAAAAAAAAAGAAAAAGTAGGAAGATTTGATAATTTTTAATATTCTTACTTTCTTTTTAGGCATTTTAATTTTTCCTTCGTTTTCAGTAGATTTGCATTGGTCAATTTTTATTTTCACTTTTACGTAAAAGTTCCTAACGACTGTTCATTATTTTTGTTGTTACGGTTTAGTTGATGTGTACTTTACAATGTATTTCACACACGCAGACACACACATAAAAGAAAAAGAAAAAAGGCGAATTTTAGTCAGTGTTTTACATTTTGCACCCGATGATGACTTCTTGGAATTAATCTGACAGTACGTCAGCGGGTACTGCGTAACATTTTTCAGTTGAATCCACGTCATCAGGAGAGAGTTTTTGTAGGCGCTGTTTTATTTCGTTAAAGCGAGGATAAATAGATGAACGCGCGATGAAAATAGAATAACGAGCGTAATGCAGGACGACAGCTTAACTAGATGATAATTAAATGAAGGAAAAATTCATTCGGACTGCAAGTTGTTGTCCGGTGTCGGAGTTGCAGCAGACCAGTGTCAACTGAACCAGAACCTGAACCATCTTCTTACCGTTATTACCGGGGAGGAATTGAATTAAAATTTGCTTTTAGGGTTCGGCGGCGAGAAAATCGAATGGCCCGGCAGACATGCTCGCTGTAGCGTGTGCGACGAATATTAGATTATCATCCGCCTACTGTTGGCCGATTCGCAGCCGATTAAACGCCAGACAGACAAACTGACGCAAATCCATTTCTGCTTCGTAACCGTACAGCACCGACTTTCGACAGTCCTGACTCGCTTTTCCGCCTTTTCCAACAGTATCCCTGCACCAGGCAGATCTCCGGCAAATGGTTCGCTAACTGGGCGTCTATTAAATCGATCATAAATAAAAATTTAACGTCAACAACGATGCTGCCGCTGAATTGGTGAAACTTTTTTAGCTAATATTTTCCATCTGTACAGCCAAGACGGTCATGATTCTTTTGACAAATGAAAATTATTCTAGGGAAACGGTTAAGCATTAGGTTTGCCTGAGTGTTATGTTGTCACATTCACACCGGCATTGATTTTCATTTTTACGACAATGCGATGAATGAATTTTTTTGTAGCACGAAGTGCAGATAGGAAAACGCAGCGATAACTGTTGAAACCTTCAAGATATAGGAAATTAATAAACCGGGCACCGTTAGCGCAGTACGATAACAAGATAATAAGAATACTCTCACACACTTGGTCGCATTTAGATTAATAATATAATAAAATTTATTTATTTAAAGTCGCTCGGCAGCTAGGGCCATTTGCGACGCTGAGAAGTTGCATCTTATAACTAATAGATTAGTACATGAAAAGTACAAAAAGGGAAATAAAATAAACAATAGAAAGAGAAAAAAGAAAAGAAAGGAAAATAAAGGAGAAGAAAGGAGGCAAACGCTGCTGAATATTAAAACTATATAAGTCGGCTAAGCTTTAAAAATTTGAAAATGTTTCCACAGTCCTTTTCATTGTCCGCCAGTATTTCGGCCAAACAAGCATCCTCCTTGAAGAAACAGGCGGCTCTCTCTTGGTCGGCTAAGCTTTAAAAATTTGAAAATGTTTCCACAGGACTTTTTAATGTCCACCACTATTTCGGCCAAACCAGCATTCTCCTTGAAGCAGGCGGTTCTCTCTTGTCGAAATTTGCGGTACGAGGTGAGGAGAAGTTCTACCGTAACTGGCACTTCGCAAATTTCACAGGTCGGTTTCGGTAGTTTTTGAAACACTATGTGTGTAAAGGCAGTGGCCTATGCGCAGGCGAGCTAGTATTGTTTCCTCATGTCGGTCCTATCTGTGTGAGGTGCTCCATCGCCGAAGGTTTCCCTTGACTTTGAACAGTTTCTGAGAAGAGCGACAGTTTTGTTCACATTCGTGTTGCCAGACGGAGTATACATGTTTTTTTAATTTGGACTTCAGATGTTGGCTGTTTTTCTTATTCTGGCCTCTAAATTTTGTTAAAATTTTGATTCATACTCTAATTATCCAAATTCTCGCGTTAATAATATTTACAAGTACACTTCTTGGTAATGTGGCGCGTGTTGCAAAATCCGCAGTACGCTGAACTTCTTATGAGAGACTAAAGAAGGAACACTGTAGGTCCCTTAGTTCATTTTTTTTTATTTAATGAAGAAGTCTCTTTCGATGTTTGGCTGAAAAATAAATGTTACGAAATAGCGTTCCGCGCTTTACTGAGCAAGGAATTGGAGCGGGATACTAGCGCTTTTGGCGGTAAAAAAACCGGAATCGCGCACCCGAGTAGTGATGAGTGACATTTAGACTGCAAGCTTCGTAATGAGCATTTCGAAGAGCAACAACAGACAGCTTCGGGAGGCGTTCTAAAGCACTAAATTCTAAATCATTCTAAATTACAGATTAAGAATTAGGCGACTCAGCGCGAGCAAGACTACTATGTACCGTCATGTTTTTATACTTCCACCGATAATATGTAAATAAGAGTAAACTTCTAGGGTCAACTTTCAGGGGAGGGGAAACCTCTTGTGAGGCGTGCAGTACCAAGTTTTTATTCGTTACCTTTCTTTTTAGGTTTCTCTAGTAATCTATTCGACCTCAGACTAGCAATAGCAGCCTGCATTCGTACTGCCAACTAGGAAAAACTTTAGAAGAGGTTTATTATTTTTTTTAAATTTGGTATCAAAAATGAATAGCAACGTGTGAGAAAGGTACAGTAATGTTTCGGTTTTGAAGAAATATATACGGGCATTAGCTGAAAATAAATTTACAGAACCGGCAGTGTACAGTAGTGCGAAATATTAAAAATTATAAAAGTGAAAAGTTTTTTTATATACACGTACTCAGAAAATGATATTCAAATATCTACTACAATGTACAGGAGTCATTATGGATTTCGGCGCCTGAATGAAAAAATAAAAGGAAGAAAAAAATAAGAAATATATATTGACGATGCACAGGTAGTAAGTAAAAGAGAGAAAAAAGGAGCACCTGCGCCAAACACTGAAAGGACTAAAGTCGATCACAAAATTATTCATACAGTCACAAAAGTTTTCATACATTGCATAAGAAAAAGGAAAAAAATGACGAAACTCACTCGTATGTGGCTCATAATAAGTATATTTTTGTAAAAGAACTTAAACATCTTAATCAAATAATTAAAAAAAAATAATAATAATAATAACGCTAAAAAATAAAATGAATCAAAAAATGAACGATTACAAAAAAATCGGAGCTCAGCAATGGTAGGAGGAACAGCGGGGTGTGAACTTCTCTATCGAGTTCATGCCAAAGATTTTGAATGGGGTCTTAATCGGAGGAGATTGCAGAAGAGAGTGTAATACGAGAGGACAATTATACAGCCTCCATTTCTTCGCAATTCGTGCCGAATGTTTCCGGTCGTTATCTTCGTAGTATTTGAAAATATTTCCCTGAGAGCCATCTTTTCGGCGCTTTTCTTCAAATTCGCTTTCATGGCAATTGCCATAATTTCCTCGATAAATACTAATTTCCGGACTCTGCGCGTCGAAATAAAGCCCAACACCATAGCGCTACCACCTCCATGTTTGACAGTTCGTTTTATGTATCGTTTTTCCAATTCGGTGTTCGGCTTTCGCCACACCCTGACGCATGCCCTTTGGAGCTGACTACACTAAATTTACATTTGTCGCTAAAAATTACGTCTTCCCAGTACTCCGGCAGATTTTGGATGTACTCGCGAGCGTACTGCAGATGTCTTATACGATTTTTGCCCCTAATTAAGGGTTTTCGCATACAATATGACCCCTATACCCCGCTTTGCGCAACGTTTATCAGAAACTGTCTTTCTACACACACGGTCTTTCTACTTGCAGCGGTAAACTCTGCCGTCAATTTTGGAGCACTCAACACTTCCGGTTTACTTTGATTTTACGGACTCTATTGCTCGCTCCTTCGGTCAACCTGTACTTTGTGCAGAAGTATTATTTTTTCGCGAGTAAATTGTGTGACAATACTTTGAATTGTGCTGCATGGCAGCGTGAGTGACGCGGCTATTTCGCTCCTAAGTTCTTACCTTCTTCCTAAAGCAAAATCACGACACTTCCCTTATGGCAAACGAAGCATTTTTACCGTGTCTCACAATGTGTCGATCTTCGCGCGTGCACCATTGACTTGTACATTTTTCGACTGCACTGGCCGTCGAGGTGTTGCTAAAGACGTGTAACATGATGATATACTGATGACGCGTTATATTTCCTGCATTATGCTACTTTTTTGGCGTGTGTGTGAATCATTTTGTGACTGTATGAATCTTTTAGTGGCGTGTTTTGTTTTGCATCGTCATTTTTCCTGACACCCCCTTTTTTAACGCATTTTGTGTTCGGAGGTTTCAGACTTCCTTACGGGACTATATATTTAAATTTTTTTCCCCCATTGGTTCTTTTTTGCTATTCTGCTCCCCAAAAATGTTTTAAATCGTAATTGTATATTTAAAAACGTTCGCTGAAAAAGGGTACATAGTATCAAATTATTATTCAATACTGAAAATGTATTTATTGTAATTATATAACAATTATAACGCAACAGAATAGAGTGAGATTTTCTGCTGGATGCGATTCGAAATAGTGGTGTGCAGTTAGCTAATTACTGCATTAAGGCCCCTCCCAACGTGAAAAATTCTTCATCAAGTAAATAATTCGTTTGAATCTTGGTAATTTCGTCGTGAATTCCGATAAGCGAACATTTTCGAGCTACTTTGAAATAGGGTGAACCTACTTGATGTGGACCTCTCTCGAATACGAGACGTTTTGAGCATAATCGAAACTCAGTACATTAGAAGCTGCGGGTTCGGATTTGACCTTACACCAATTTTGGTAAAATTAGCGCTGAGCTTTAGAACGTTCCAGATGGACTAATGCCATCTGCAGTTTTTCTTCTTTCCCTTCGACGTTCGATTCTGAGAAAGCTCATTGCACCATTATCGCATTCTTTTGACACATATCACGAAGGTCGGATGCATGTTTCATTGGAGTAACGCATGGGCAGTTAACCATAGTTCCAAAAATGTTTTGAGCACTATTGTATCTTCAGGAAGACACAACAGCTTACGAATCGACGGTGTAAACTGCACTTTCTGTTTCGTTAGATGGTAATTTCATTACCTTAAAGTTTCTAAAATTAAGCATTCTGCCTGGAAGTTGGATTTCAACAAATTGTTTAATAAAATGGGCAGTTCGAGTGATTACAGACAGAACCCTGGTTTTACAGTTTAATGGCTTATTAGGTAATCCATGAGTTCGTTCTAAAAAACCAGCGTTTTCACGATACTGAGTTAGGTTTCTATACCGTTTATCGCCCATATCATGCAGAAATAGAAACATTTTTTTGCAAATGTACGCTCCTCGGAATAAGTATCAGATGTCCATTCATCTACTTCAGAGCTCTTTGATCATACTTTTTTCGGACTTGACCTTCGTAAATTTTTTCTAAACGTTTGCCTTGCCGGTGGAACTGCAAATGTCTCATAAATACCAAATCTTGTTCAGCCTTGTTCATTTCTTGATAGTATCGGCGACATTCGATAGCAATATCTGCCGGTATCATATTTGTTTTGAGCAACATTCACAAGAATTCTCTCCATACATACATAGATTTTATGTTTACCGATTCATTTTTGTCCTCAACGGATTCTTCAAGTTCCACAATACTGATACGAAAACTGTTCAGTTCGGCATTATTTATATTTTCCTCGAACTCTGCACCCCCGCTGTCAGAAGCTTCGGTAGTAACGTTGGCATCAGAAGTTGCAGCAGTAAGAGATTTAAGGATTCCTCTTCGTCACACGGCGCATTGTATATCGCATTAACCGATTCAAACTCCTTATCAAACTCATCACTCGCGTACATTTTAATAAAATTAAGACGAAAAAATTACGATCAAATTCCCACGAAAAAATTAAGAACGTAAAATAATTGCAGTGATAACAAACGAATCTGAAAAAAAAAGTAGAAACGAAAAAGTTACCGTAATGAACTGCGTCACAGCTCAATCACAGCACTACACCGTTGCAGGGTGAAGGAACGACATCACAGACAGCGTAGCCAATGATATGAAAGCGCCTTCATAGAAGTATTATACTGCAATAGTTTAAACGCGTTTTTCTCGAAAACTCGTTTTCTGACACTATGTACCTTTTCTCAGCGAACAACGCCACATATTATGGCTAACGAGTTGAAATCAGTCGTACTGGAACTTAGACTCATTGTGTAAAAATACAGAAATTATTAGCTTTAAAAAAGATAAAGTCTGCATAATTGATTTTAAATGATTATTTTTATGTATATCACATGAAGTGGTACATTAAGACATTTAAAAAAAAAAAAACATAACTGCATGGTATATTACGTGTAAAAGTTCAATTTACGACTATTCCACGTTTTAGAACGTGTAATATTTTCTCAAATGTATACAAATTAATAAGTACTTTCTGAAAGCATTAACATTTTTACATAAAATGTTCGTATATTAATGATGAACAAGCAAAAATTTCAATTAGAAATTAAATTAAGTAATATACAACGAACTAACCAGTGTGATACGACAAGATGAGAAGAGGAAAAGAGCGATCTACATCCTCCCAATCAGGGCTGTATCTGAGGAGGGGTTTTCAGGGTTCACCCCCCGAAATGTCTGCGAAACAATAACTGCTTGAATTAAATGAACCGAAATTCAGAATAAATTAATTTTTGACAAAATAAAAGAAAATCAAAATTTTTATGAATTCTATAGAAACGACTATTTTGTACTTGTTTTTATTGCAGTGTTCAAATATTGCATATACAATTAATTGACGACAAGGCTTTAGTGTACTATTTATAAATAAATATATATCATGATAATACATACACACACACACACACACCATATCTCTCTATCTCTCTCTCTCTCTTTCTATATATATATATATATATATTTATAAAAATATTTTCGTAACCCTTCCCGAAATTTTGGTCTAGATACGGCCCTGCTCCCAATGATTAAAAAAAAAGAAAAAAAAAAAAGTATTAAGAATTTATAGCGTGCGCATTCGCAAAATCATTTACCAAAAAAGGTGAAAAAGTAAATAATTTTGCCAAATTTGCACAACCCTAATAAACTGATTTTTTTTCTTTTTTTCGGTACACTTGATAATGTAACAAAAGCCAACTCTGTTTAGTATATACTAAAATTATGTCAACAGTTTTACGCGGTTTTCAATCATTTTCGTTGGAAAAAATATTGCACCGAATTAATTCGAGTTACAAAAGTGGTATTTCTTTGCGGGGCCGATAGAATATGAGGTAAATTTGGCGAATCTGAACTAAAATCAGAAATCTAGAGTCAAAATTACGCAAGTCGGTTAACATCATTTTAAAATGTGTTGTATGATTTACTGTAAATGTTGAATGTGTAAAAATTTGATGATGATTTAAAATTTCGTGGAGCCGAACAAATTTGTTAGAAATTTTTTAACAAAATTCAGATGATCATATTAAGTAAAGTAAAACAAATTGTATTACAAAAAGAAAAGAAAAAAAAACGGGTTAATATTACGTAAAAGTATTATATCAAACGTAACGTAATGTATACTAAATACGAAGATACGTTACATTAAAAGATTTAACTTGATCAAAAAATTAAAAATCGCTAAGCCATCTAAGATATTTTATCATTATACTATGTTAGTCTGCTAGCAGAAATTAAATAGTGACATAGTTTATTTCGATAGATCAATTATAATCATCTCCAACCGCGAAAGAATTCTTTAAGTGTTTTTTTCCATTACGTAGTTGTCATTTATAATTAAAAATAAAGGAGATTCCTCTAAGTAGGTACTGTGAATGCTACGTCGTATTGAACATTATACTTTACTACGGCACATTATCAAATCTGCTAGGTTTCTTTTTAATTGCGATTTATTTTGTACGTCAGTTGTAAGGGTTTGTCATTAAAATTAGGAATCATCTTTCATCTATATTTTTTCCGTGACCACTTTCAAGAATTAATGTACGTTGTACATAGGTTACTAATACTATAATTATTTTGTTTTCAGAAAAATGCCCGCGAAACGAAAGCATAACGGCGACTATGTTAAACTGGGCTTTACTTCGATCGAAATAAATAGGGAGACTAGACCTCAATGCGTACTATGCACAGCTGTTCTTGCCAATGATGCTTTACAGCCGGAAAAGTTGAAACGTCATTTAAAGACCGTACATTCGAATTATTGTGACCGTCCGCAAGAATTCTTCGAAGGCAAACTAATATATCTTACACAAATGAAACTTGGACCCAGTGCAACAAGTTATACAACGCCTGAAAAAAAAACATTAGCTGCATCGTTTGAAATTTCAAAATAGTTTGCCAAATCCAAAAAAGCACACACAATCGGTGAATCTATAATAAAGCCTCGCATGCTTAAAGCTGCAGAAGAGCTTTTAGGGGAGCGTGAAATATCACTTGCAAACGACACAGTAGAGTCACTCAAAAAATATCAAATGATATTGAAGAACAAGTTATCGACAAGATAAAGAGTGTAGTCCTTATTTTGCGCTACAGTGTGATGAATGTACCGACGTTTCAGAATGTTGTTAATTACTCGTATTTATTCGATTTTTAAATGACAATACATGTTTAAAGAGCAGTTACTATTTTCTCAAGAACTGGAGACGACGTCGCAAGGTGCAGATGTTATATAAGTCAACATTTGGAGAAACGTGGACTTATTATGTGGCAAAAGCTTGCGGGGTTTTGTACAGACGGTGCTCCTTTCCGACTCTAATCTTGTAGCGTTGATAAAAACAAAAAATCCATCTGCAATTATGACGCACTGCGTTATTCATCGGCAAATATTGGCTGCCAAAAGGCTCCCAGAATGCTTTGCTATTGCGATGAAACTAACTATAAAAGTAGTTAACTTCATTAAAAAGAGTGCCTTTAATATTCGTCTTTTCAATCAATTGTGCTCTGATATGAACTCTGAAATTCGGCTTTTTCACATGTAAGTGAGTTGACTTTCCAAAGGAAATATGCTGTCGAGGTTGTACGAACTGAGAGAGGAAGTACAAAGATTCTTAACTAACAAGGAGAACAAAGAGTTGGTGAATCAGTTCTGTGAGTCCAAATTTCAAATACGTCTTGCTTATTTGGTCGATTTTTTCGCGCAACTAAATAAATTGAACCTTCAACAACTGTAAGGGTCAGGAAATTCGAAGTTTCAAGACACGAGCAATATATTTGCATATGAAGATAAAATCAGTGCGTTTATCGCTAAAATCGAGCTATCGATCAACAAGGTCGAAAAAGAAAACTTTTCTGCGTTTGATGTGTTGAATCGAATTATTAATGGACAGTGTGCTGAGATTAAAGGAGAAATACAAAAGAACACGATATTCCATTTAGAAAACCTTAAAAAGTGAATTCAATAGCTATTTTTCTGACTGCGAAGTGATCCGAAATCCGTTTTTTCTGAGGTGCCTGATGAAATTCAAAAAAAAGTGATTGAACTGCAACAGGATAGTAACTTGAAAGATATATTTAAAATAGAAATTAATATTGAAAATTAAAAGGCAATTTCTTTATCAAAGATTCGAGAAATTGTTATGATCTAACTTTGTTTTCATCGACATATCTATGCGAGCTAGAGTTCTCCGCGTTTCTGATAATTAAAGACAGGCACCGAAATCGGTTGGATGTTAGCGCCGATTTGCCTTTAGGTAGCACTGAACCAAAGATTCAGAAGTTAGCACAGTGCAGTCACAAAAATCGCATTAAAATAATATACTTACCTCTGTAATGTAAAATTTTCGTAAAAAAAAATAAAATACCGTTGGCTTTAAACAATTTTATGCGTGTCTTATTTATAGATTGATAGAACAACCTTTTATTTATTTTCATTTATTGTATAATCTCTAGAAATTTTGTCAAATGGTCCTTCATCAGTTAAAGTTTAAGAACCACTGGTCTAGAATGTAATAAGCTTGTTTATGAAGGAAATATGTAGGAAGGGTGATCTCCAAAGTCGGATGAAATTTATTCTTAGGGGAAGTAATAGAGACCTAGTAACAATTAACTAAGACAATATCATGCATGGGCTTTACCTTGAAAATTAACGATGTCATTAAGAAGACTAAAATCATTAATTTTAATGAAACTTGAGAAAGAGCTGATACTGTCATTTTTAACATCCAGAGATGAACAACTGACGTCGGAAACTGGTAAACTGAAATCTCCCGTTATTACTGCGTTACTTTGATTTGCAGAACAAACCAAATAATCCTTAATATCATGAAAAAAAATTACAATACTGTGAATGAGATGTAACTGGAGGGACATATATACATCCAACAAGCGCATTCGTTGTTTATTGCCTTTCTTTTTAACCACAACAAAAACTGAGAGTCAATACCTCCGATGTGAGAAATCGATTTTCCCCTCAACATCAACGTGTCCTTAACTGTCGGTAAAGCACCACCACCTCTTCTCGTATTCCTATCTTGGCGGAAAAGTAAGTAACCTTGTTGCAAAACTTCGTTATTAGAGATATTTTCGCTTAGCCACGTCTCTGTTAGATCTATGATATCAAAGTCACCATCAAATGTAAATTAAATTTGCCTAACTTTGTATTTAGCCCGCATACATTTTGATAATAAAGTCTATAGAAGGAGACATCTGAAAAAAAAAAAAAAAATTTCAAGTGTCGTTTGCGACCCTTGGAAGATGTGAAAACATACATACGAGGCTAGCAACATAGGAATATTTGTTAACAATTCTGCATAATAAATCTATGTTGCTAAAAAAAACACACGCTTTTATGCTTTTTCCAGAATTTCAAAAAAATTATATTTAGTGTTGATACTCAATGCGTTCATTAAAATAACTTTGGGAAATAGGATTTCCTTAGAGATATTACTTAAAAAAATTGGCCGAAAGATTTTCATTAGAATATAGGGGAGAGAAATATGAACACTCAATATTTTAAAATGGGGGGGGGGATAAACTCGAGCCACTTAATATTCAATATTATTTTTAAATTTCAAAAATATTTCTGTTTTATAATGGTATTTCGTGTATTAATGCCTGCTTAAATCTGTACTTGGAAATTAATAAAAAATCTTTGTTTTATCTAGAATTATATTTATGTAAAGATTCTTTCTCTCTTTGAGAAACATGTTTACTACTATCCAAAAAAAAAAAAAAAAAAAAAAAATGGTCTTCACGTTTCACATATAGCAAACTACAGTAGTTGAATATGGATTTCAAATTTGAGTATAAATAACATTCCCGGTAGCAAATATTAAATCGAATGCAACTTCTGGAGGTCCCAAAGCGTTTTTCATTGTGTAATTATTTGTTTCCTATCCCTTATTTACCACTTTCATTATATCATCCGTTTATCCTATAAACGGGTCATTTACACCTAACCGCTAGCTTTGCCTCCGTGGCCTTACCCATGTATTAATATATCTGTTGAAATCTTTTATTTTTTCTCCTTTTTCATACAGGTGATTTCTGTATTTTCTCAAAAGCTTTATTTCCAGTATTTTTCCCCATTTTTTAGGGAATATTACCAATATAATAATTAAAACAAACTTTAACTACCTTTTACAAAAGGTAACGGTAACGCTCGGAAATTTTCACTCCCCAAGCGAAATATAAGTAACGTTAAGATACCTACTATTTCCATCAATGATGAGCTTGTAAATGGGGTACTATTGCGATTTCAAATTCGTTTTCTTTTCCATAATAATTAAAATTATTTGCATTTACATTTCCACGGTAATTAACATTGATATTTTAATATTTTAAAAGAATTTTTTGTTTTCCAAATTATGTTTCCCCGTGGGGTAAATTAATAATATTTTAAGTTAATCACGTTTATTATGTTGCTAAACGCTCGAAAAATTTCACTTTCGAAGCGAAAAACGCCGTATAAATTGTTTTCACATTAAAAAGCGGGAAAAGAACTAAGTTTGCACGTGTGCATATACTCGAAACACAACACAATCATTTGAAACTTCTAATAAATAATTTTCGGAAACAACTGTGTTTTAAAAGATATTTATTATGAGTAATCACTATGAAAGCTTTAAGTGTTTAATTACATTTGAAACTTATTTACATTTTAGCGAGCAGTGATTTTTGAAAAGGCACAACGGATTCTTCCTTGAAATGTGGCAAGTGAAAAATAACTTTTCGTTCGAAAAAACACTCGACAAATATTATTAAAATTGAATTAAAATTAGTCATAAAATGCGCCATTCAGATCATATTCACCCAGAATAATTTTGACAACCGGTGCTCCATCATTCTTTCCAATCAGTATGTGACCATTTCGTGCGCACACATACCGGAATATATCTTTTACTCGAGTCTACGTGAGCCAGAGTAATCTTTAATCTTTCACTGAAATTCACAAATAATTACGGTATTAGCGGTGTGTCCTTTACTTCAACTATCTGATTGCAGAAAATTTTCCCTCTTCTGACCGCTCTAAGCTCGAGTACGCTCAGTCTTCGGAATAAAGGGTGGAATTCTTTTTACTGAAATGCACCGCCTTGTTATCATTTTCATTAAGACTCACTCCGGCAATATTAGCCACACTAATGACAGTAGTTGTAAGATTTTCATTATTTACCTGCGTTGTTCCATGAAATTCCACATTTTTCCTTTCCTAATATTGCTCAATACTATTTATTTTATTCGTTTTAAGTTTCGTATGGTTTCCTCCTTGTCAGGTCAACTAACTCGTCAAGTTTTTTTGTTTTTTTTTTAAATAATTTTAGTTGGTTCCCTAACTGCTGCACCAATGAATAAAACTTGCCTTCTTTATCCGTGTTCCTCTTCAAAGTACCCTTACAATGAAAACACTTCTGCGATAGCTTACTTTAATTATTTTAAAATTTGTTAACAAGAACCCAGCACGCATACATAGTGTTAAATGGTTTAGAACAAACTCAGCAAGAAATTAGTTCTATCCCATCTAAAATAGTTCATTAAATTGGTAAAACAGTTCATTTTCAAACTAAGAAGAATATAAAATCATGTGCAGAAAGATGCCGTTTACTCGTGCACGTTACAATAATAAGTAAGATATGTTACCCGTTTTCCCGAGATAATAATTTAAACAGACTTGATAACGCGAGTGAACGAAAGAAACACACAGCCGTTCGAGTTCACTGATTAATTACGGAAGCAGACTGATCGTTAACGTGTAGAAATTTTTATATACATGCTGGCCGATTTCTTATTAAAGTAATTAATTTTTAACACCGATTTAAACAATTATTTAATTTGTTGAAAATTAAATAATTGTTTGAATTGGCGTTACAAATTAATTACTGTACAATAAACAAAAACGATACATGAAATAAACAGATCTATCGAAGTACATTAAAATTTTACGATATACAAAAATATATAAAATTGCTTAGAATACGAACTCGAAAAATTGTCGAAACCATTAAAAATATACAGTAGAACGGAAATAAAATAAAATGCTTTTTTACAAAAAATAAATACCGACTTCAAGGTTTATTATAAAAATTTAAAAATGCACTAAAAAGTAAAAAATAATTACTCCCGATAAAATATATATATCAGAGTGATATAACTTAAGGTGATAACGTAATTCTTATACAACATTAACTTTTTTGAGTTGGAATTAAATTCATGTTAGGAACAATTTAATCAACATTTAATGCAGTTTTTAATTATTCTTTTAATATGAATTTGATGCCAACTCCAAAAAGTTAATGTTGTATAAGAATTACGTTATCACCTTAAGTTATATCACTCTGATATATATATTTTATCGGGAGTAATTATTTTTTACTTTTTAGTGCATTTTTAAATTTTTATAATAAACCTTGAAGTCGGTATTTATTTTTTGTAAAAAAGCATTTTATTTTTTACTTTTTAGTGCATTTTTATTCAATTAAATTAAAACATTTATTTCCACGGTAAAAACACCAAAAGCTACATTTCCATGGTAATTTGGCAAATTTATAGTATTTTAAGTCAAAAATCTAATCCGACGGTGAAAACAATCATGAATGAAAAGCATCCAAAAAGCTTCAATCTCCCGCATTATTAAGGATAACTCAAAAACTATCGGTCGGACCTTGATCAAATTTAAATGGGACCACATGACAAACGCCACCTTTCAAATAAAAGAAGAATCATCAAAATCGGTTCATATAGAAGAAAGTTCGTGGTAACACACATAAAAAAAAAAAAAAAAAAAAAAAAAAAAAAAAAAAAAAAATACAGTCGAATGAATACCTCCTCCTTTTTTGAAGTCGGTTAAAAAAGCATTTTATTTTTTACTTTTTAGTGCATTTTTATTCAATTAAATTAAAACATTTATTTCCACGGTAAAAACACCAAAAGCTACATTTCCATGGTAATTTGGCAAATTTATAGTATTTTAAGTCAAAAATCTAATCCGACGGTGAAAACAATCATGAATGAAAAGCATCCAAAAAGCTTCAATCTCCCGCATTATTAAGGATAACTCAAAAACTATCGGTCGGACCTTGATCAAATTTAAATGGGACCACATGACAAACGCCACCTTTCAAATAAAAGAAGAATCATCAAAATCGGTTCATATAGAAGAAAGTTCGTGGTAACACACATAAAAAAAAAAAAAAAAAAAAAAAAAATACAGTCGAATGAATACCTCCTCCTTTTTTGAAGTCGGTTAAAAAAGCATTTTATTTTTTACTTTTTAGTGCATTTTTATTCAATTAAATTAAAACATTTATTTCCACGGTAAAAACACCTAAAGCTACATTTCCATGGTAATTTGGCAAATTTATAGTATTTTAAGTCAAAAATCTAATCCGACGGTGAAAACAATCATGAATGAAAAGCATCCAAAAAGCTTCAATCTCCCGCATTATTAAGGATAACTCAAAAACTATCGGTCGGACCTTGATCAAATTTAAATGGGACCACATGACAAACGCCACCTTTCAAATAAAAGAAGAATCATCAAAATCGGTTCATCTAGAAGAAAGTTCTGTGGTAACACACATAAAAAAAAAAAAAAAAAAAAAAAAAAAACAGTCGAATTGAATACCTCCTCCTTTTTTGAAGTCGGTTAATAAAATAGAAAAATCGCCAAAATTGTTTACAACACTGAAACCTGTTTCCCATAAACTACGAGTATATAAATTTATCATAGTTATTGTCGTTTTTTGAAAAATTAATTTTCTTCTTCAAACTATATAGAAAAATGCGTGTTTCTCGAATTATAAATAAATTGAGTTGAATTGAATTGAATTGAATTGAATTGAATTGAATTGAATTGAATTCAGTGAGAGTTTCAGCGGATGGAATAAAACTTGAAGTGCCGCTCAAATAAAGCTTTTAGACAAAATTATTGGCTATTTCGAAATAATATGGTTATATCTTTACCTTTATCGGTTATGCGGTTGAAAGATGTTTATGAAAATTTGTTAAAAGTAGTTTTAAAATTAATTCATTAATTATATACTAATAGATGTTTCATTCTTCTTTTAATTAATCAGTAGAAGTAAAAAAGAATCGTTTTCTACTCTCAGCGTATACATATGCTGATTTCGGATTAACAAAGGGAGTCCGGGCGGGCGGTTGGTCAGGTTCCTTTTTTCTTCTTTTCGACAGGCATTATATTATATAATAATCAAAAAAAAAGCCCTCGGAGATAGGGAAAATATTATTTCGGTTAATGTTATCATTAGGTAAATTTCTTTGGAGAAAGTGCTCATCCTAGCAAAAGTTTGACTGAAATTGTGCCTCTAGTATTTCTAATAATTTCGAGCTGCGTACAGTATATTAGATTATCGCGAAAAAAGTCATATTAGAGTCGCGGACGTACACGTATAATTTAATATTCTCGACAACAGTGTGCGTTCGGCTGTCAGTAAATAAAATCCCTGCGAAGTCGAAGGAAAACGCAGCACGCTCTCCTGATCGTTGCTGAGGTATGTAATTTAATATAAATGCAACGGGACGAAAAACGTAATTTGGAACATTTATGTCACGCTGAAAAATGTACGCAGCCCGACGATACCGGTGCAAGTACAAATCGATTACATTAAGCAAACAGGCCGATCGCGGAGCGTTTCTGCTTTCATTTGATTCGGCCACTAATGAATTCCCTTCACAGTCAGCGAACATTCTGAACAGTACCGACCAGTCACCGTGCTGCTGTTCAGATACATTGTATAGCGTCGCAACATATGCATCGTATAGCGGTACGTATGTATGGAGGCACGGTTGTGTGTTTGTGCGCGGACTGCCCGGAGGAAGTTAAAGGGAGCAGCAGTAGTCCGGGCAGCGATCTAAGTGAGAGTCACCGTCAGAATAAAAATAAAAGTTCCGTCCGATATAACAGAAAGAGTTTCGAGAGAATCGGACTGATAATGATGATTATTAGCGAGCGATAACGTGTAATGATAAGGAGAAATAAGAGCTTGAAAAACATCGGGACCGGATTGTAATTTCCTAGAAAGGCACGGCGTAGTCGGACATCGCAACAAATAGATAAAGGGAAGATGCACGGAGTTATTATTACGCTGGAAGTGCAGTAAGAGTCTAGTCGAGCACTGGAAGCGCAGTCAATAAAAAGCTAATGTCTTTGCGTCTCGAATGAATGGCCGAGTGAGGGTGATGCCCGTTGATTCGTACCCGATTGAACCGACAACGTCAGAGGGGTGTGATAATGGGTATTAAAATAGCGTAAAAAACAACCTGGCTCGAGACAGATTTATTGCTTTATTTTCTTTTTAATCTTTCCTCTTTGTTTTTTTTTTTCTTCTTCTTTGTTTCTCTTTTAACCATCTCTACGTATTTACTTTTTCCGACGTTTTTTTCTTTCTGTTTTCCGAAACCAAGCCCGGATTTTCTTTTATTTTTCCGCGCTCTTTTTCGATACTGTGCGAAACCAGCGCAATCTAAAGAAGACGGGCAACAGATCAGAAGTAATTGCAAATCCGCGGAGCGTCATGAGAAAATAAGCTGCTGTTATTAGTTTAAAGTATGGGTATCTCTTTATAAAACGTTATTTTCCTTTGAAAATGTACTTTATTATAATTTTTAAAAGCAAAAAAAAAAAAATAAAAGATAATAATCAACTAAAAATTTCGGACTATAATCGCAATTTTGCAAGTAAATTAAATTCGAATTAATTTCGGACCAAAGGAATTGAGAAATACCTGCAGTATTGGCGCGTAATTATGTTAACAAAGTTTTTAAAATGGTTTCATTTTAAAAGAATTCGATCATCATTGTTATTGCTAACAGTGCTGACTCGTCAAAAATTATAAAGGGCGCTCTTAATTAATTTCCGTCACTCGAGTTAAACTACATCGTAGTTTAGGTCAGAAGGAAGTAAGGTGAGCTGGACCTGAAAAAAAAAAAAAAAAAAAAGAAATAAAATTCAAAAATAAATTTAAAAGATTGAATACGGGAGGACAAAATTTTGCGGCATCGTGATGATCGGTAAGTTTATGATTACATTCGTGAGAATTACAATTTTCCGATCCTGCTAAATCAACGTTACTTATTCAACCGCAAAAACAGGGAATTAGGGATCCATTACAGGGATCTCTGATTAGGTCGTATTGTTATTCAATTTTTTGATTTTGCATAAATTCTCGACGTGTCGTGACTGGTTTATTTAATTACCGTTTACATTTCACATTTAAATATTTTCTTTTTAATTTTGGCCCCAACTTTCATTATTTTTGACTGATGTAAACTCGCCTTCCAAATTCGTATCTATTTATTTTCCGCGAAATAATCTTTCATTTTTTTTGTATCCTACCCCACTAGAACCACAATTATCTAAAACGCTGGAAGTGAGGTGGAAAAATGAAAGAAATTGGTCTTACGTCATTGTTTGATGACATTCTTAAATTTTGAATCACACAAATTAGCTTTTTTTCATCAAAATTAGTGTTAAATATTAAAAAAATACTTGTAATATAATAAAAAATATTATTTTTACAATTATTAATTAATATTTTATATTTATTAATTATTTTTATATTTTTATATACTATGTATATATATATATTATATAAATGTAATTCAATTTATTTAACAGTTATTAGATGCAATGAAATTGTTAATCAAATAAATATGTTTTTAATTGCTTTTGTCTTTAAAAAACATAAAAGCGGACGGCAAAATATTAATCAATGAAAATAAATTGTTTTTTAAATATACATTACCGTACACCGTAAAAAATTATAAAAATAAAAAATTCAAAAATGATTAACAATCATGTGTAGAACAAATTTGAAAAATATATTGTTTATTGTATAATGAAATTATATTGCGAGACTTTATTTTATGCAGAACTATGTATTTAGAATTTATCTATTAAATGGGAATAGAAATTGAATTGCAATTTTTGAAGAAAATTATATATCTGTATTATTGGATAATTTTCAACATAAATTTCCGAATACTGTGTAAATTTTTGAAAAGCATTAATTCCAATTAAATATATTATGAATTAACTTAAAGCATTAAGATTAAAATTGACGTAATAAAATAATACTAAATGAAAAATAACCCGAAATATACATAATAAACTGTTTTATTTAATACTGTATTGAGAAAATAAATATGTATATAAAAAAGAAAAGTAAAGTCATAATGTTGAATATATAAATTAAACACACAAGTAAATGTAAAATTCAATAATCTGGTAAAAACCGTTATAAATCGTTTTAAACCGTAAATTTTACAAGAGCACTGCAGCAAAATGTCACCGCAAAAACTGTATAGGACCAAATGGCACGTGAGAAATAATTCAATTTCTGAAGACAGCATTAAAAAATCAAATAAGCAATCGATGTATTTTAACAATTTTCTATCGTACGACGCAAGACCAATTTCTTCCATATGGACCACCTCACTTCCAGCGTTTTAGTTGCTTTTACTAGAACCCCTTTATATTTCGAGAGACAATATCGTTTAATTGTAAAACGAGATCTTCAACAAGCTTGAACGGAGTTAAAAATGGAAAAATACCGTTGTTCATAATACTTTATATTAAGCAAAAAAAAAATAAAAAAACGAAATAAACAAGTTTAATAATAAAAACCCACCAACGTCGAAAGAAATCATTAAAAATTAAGAATTACGAATGTAAAGAAAACGATAAAATTATGATTGAACAACGTCACCTACTTTCATCAATATAGATAAATAAATATAAAAATAAATATATACATGTGTATAAATATATTTTATGAAAAGTTATTTGTTCGCGTAATATTCAGGGTGATTGAGTTCTTCTCGGATCGATTTAGAAGTTGCAATTCAATGTACTAATGAGAGCTGCACGGTTAAAAATATAGTAATAATCCGCGTATAACATGAACCTACACGTTGTTGCACTACTGTTTTCGTATTCAAGTATTCTGGTGTTAAAAAAAGTAAAGTAAGTCCCATATATGTCCCTGATAAGGTGTCATGGATTGTAGAATTAAGCTTTTCATAATGTATTTAAGGATCCAATGGATCTAAAAAGAATATATATTGAGGCCAATTCCTTTCTATTTTTGGATTATCCGCCTTTACTTTCTCCCAGATAATTCTCTGGCATAACCGATATTCATCTTTAGATTAGGTATGTACCACTGGGACAGCGACTTGGATCCGGAACGAGACAACTTCTGAAAATCCATGATACCTCTGGTTTGGTAGCCGAGCACCTTAACTATTAGACACGAAATAAAAACGAATTTTCGGAAGCTGGAAATATTTTTAACATTACCATTCGTGTATAACTCTTTACACAGCGATAAAGATATATACTTTTCATCGCGAAACAAAACACAATTACATACATATTTGTCTGCTGTCGACTTGTTATTTATGCCGTGGCAAATTAATTTTATTTTTACCACACCGGTAAGTAAGCGCGTGTACCAAGTGTCCACTTGCGAGTAAAGCTCGCAACAAAAGTCGCCGGCGACAGTGGTCTTGCAAATGGACGTGCGTCAAAAACTGTCCGACAGAATATTGTCGCAATATTGTTAGACAGTTAACTTGTGTAAATGAATTTTTCGCAGGCGGAAAAGTCGGTATCAGTTGTTTGACAGTCAGTTGCAACCATTACACCATGCTCGCGATATTTTTCGAATGCTGTTCGACAGCTATATATTTTCGAATCCGGACATTTATGTCCAATCGTACAGGTTTTCGATTTTGATGGCTACTTTTACTATGCAAAAACGGAAAATTTTAAAAACCTAAAGGAAACCGTTCTAAAATTCGTATTGCAAATTCGCATGAAGAATTTTATTAATCGTTTAGTGTGATGTTTTTTCCATTGCGCACAATTCTACAATGTAGGATATTTTGAAAATGTTACATTTAATACCTAAAGTAGTATACGCTTTTCCTATTTCGAATTATTGAAAAAATCTTAAATTTCTGCAGATACGTTAATTTCTATATTTCTTATCTTACACCAAAATTTACTTACGCGCGCAAATACTGTTTTAAAGAGCTATTTTACTTGACTGGTCCATAACTACCACTTTCTTTTTCATTATATTTTATAACACATTACTCTCTTTGAATTGTTAAATTTATTCCGTAAACTTTTCATACTTACATACAAATCGATTTAAATTTAAAAATCCCTATTTCCAAAACACATGTTCCAAAAAAGAAAAGAAAAAAACAGCTTTACTTTCTATTTACGACCATTTCGTTTTTTTTTCCGCTATCTGAAAAATCTTTGTTCCTATAATTCTAATAAAATAGTGTCTCGGTAAGTGGATAAGTACAACTTCGCAGCCATAGGCGAAGCTAGAGGGAGACAAGGATGGGCACTGCCCACCCTAGAAAACCCGTTGCCCCTCTAGAAGAATAGACTAAATGTCACACGGAGAAAAATTTGAAAAGTGTAAAAGTAAAATGTACTTCGAAATTGATATCCTGTGTATATTAAAATAATTTCCTATGCGCATGCAGACCATCTGATGACATGCTCTAAAGTAGATTTTTACATATGTCTTTTCTGCATTTATAAAGAATGAAATAGTAAAAAACACACTAACTTATGAGGCAGTCTTTAATCGGTTCAGCGAAAAACACAGAAAATTGAAACTTATATAAGATAAATCAGTAAAGTATATTATTATAATAAACTGTTTCTTATTTTGAAGTATTTTAATTCTTTGGTACGGATTTACATAGTATTTAAAAATTAAGTGATCTGTAAATAAAGCTTTTTTTCAAATAAGCTGTTAATTATTTCGGTTATACATTTATTTAAGTTATTAATTTTATATCAACTTTTTAATATAACACAATTATATGTGCGTACACACATATACATATATATATATATATATATATATATATATATATATATTCAGCTGGTCGGTCAGCTACCCCCACCCTAGGAAAAATTTTTAGCTACGCCCATGTTCGCAGCGAGATTGTATATTTCTCATGAATTCCGGGTGTGTTTGGTCAAACAATTTTTTCAACAACCCAGTTTTTATCCGTGACTATTTTCGCGTGAAAGTTATTTTTTAGTATCAAATTTTAATATTCGGTTTTATGTGGGAAATCTGCCCCCGCAGGTTTTTCAATTTGCACTTGGGGAATCGCTTTGACATCAAATAAAAACAATTCAGCCAAATTTTCACCTATTTATCTCAAACGGTTTTCGAGTATTTCAAAAAAACCACTTCGTTTTTCGATTTTATTTTTTTCCCCAATAAGTAGTAAAATTCAAAATAAATGAATAGCAATATTTTTCCTAATTCTTAGGAGTAAAAGACAAAAAAACACTATTACTATGAATCTCAGGTGGAAAGCTGATTTTTAAGAACAGAAATAAAATTAAAATCAATTTTTTGACCGCGTTTTTGAAAAGTGTCCACCGCCAAATTTTGTCAAAAAATTTCTTTTTTACTCCTTTACACTCAGGAATTTTTTCATTTTTTTTTGAAGTGGTGGAACATAATGAAAAAAAAGTAGAAACTAATTTTTTTTCAAAATATCATGTTTCAAAACACACCAAAACCTTTTTGCTGATGGAGAAATATATAGAAAATAATTTTTCAACTGAAAATATACATTTTACTCATAAAAATATCTAAATAATTAAGAAATGCTTTCCTTCAAATAATTAAAGGCATTAAAAATTTTTTAAAATCTTGGTATCCTTTATTTCGATTTCTGTTGTCTTCAGAAATTCTTTAAAGTCAGTGCCAAATTAACTCGCTAGCGCCATCTACTGGAACTTTCAAAACTATTTTTTCTCTATAGTGGTTTCTTGATTATAGTTAACCTAAAAATAATGATGTTATTGTTGTTTTAATTGTATTAATTTACTTCTAATCTATATGTATTTTCTTTCTTCAATTAATTTCAAGACTTATAATTCAAGTTAAACCGTGTTACAATCAATTACTACCTTGCTTACGCTCAATATTAATAAGACCTGCCGAAATACTGAGTCAGCTGTTTATAAACGAAAAAGTTAATGCTGTAATGAATGAAGACAGTAACGAAGACTAACACTGATGTTATTTAAAATAGTTTTTCTGTATATATCTAATGTGAAATCATTTCATTTATTGTAAATAATTAATGATACCATTTTTTGAAAATATAAATAATATAACTTATCAAATAAAAATTTTCATTTTTATTTATTAACAATGTAAAATTATTACGGCTAATAGCGCAGAAAAATTATATTTTTTTTCATTCCAATAAATTTTTGCATGAAAAAAAAAAATTTTAACATCAATTTCTTAATTTTCTAAATATATTTTTATGAGTAAAATGTATATTTTCAATTGAAAAATTATTTTCTATATATTTCTCTACCAGCGAAAAAGTTTTGGTGTGTTTAAACGCGATATTTTGAAAAAAAATTAGTTTCTACTTTTTTTTTCATTAAGTTCCACTACTTCAAAAAAAATGAAAAAATTCCCGAGTGTAATGGAGTAAAACAGACATTTTCTGGCAAAATTTGGCGGTAGACACTTTTCAAAAACGCGGTCAAAAAATTGATTTTAATTTTATTTCTGTTCTTAAAAATCGGCTTTCCACCTGAGATTCATAGTAATAGTATTTTTTTATGTCTTTTACTCCTAAGAATTAGGAAAAAAATCGCTATTCATTTATTTTGAATTTTACTATTTATTGAAAAAAAAAAAAATCGAAAAACGAAGTTTTTTTTTTTTGAAATACTCGAAAACCGTTGAGATAAATAGCTGAAAATTTGGCTGAATTATTTTTATTTGATGTCAAAACGATTCCCCAAGTGCAAATTGAAAAACCCGCGGGGCAGATATATAAACCTGGCTATCTCGTGTAATGCTGTAACGATTTTGTCTCTTGCAGATATCTATGTAAGTCTTGAAAATTATTGTTCTTTACACACTGACGCGTTGACAATACTTTACGGCTTAAATGTTTTAATAGTGCTGAAATATTACAGCCGAGTAGAATTATTCCCCTAGCTGCGTCAAAGAATGCTTTAATAATATCATTTTTGATTGCTAAAGAAGGTTCTCGGAAAATCGAAATGAATTTAAATGATTGCATAACCGTAAGTCTCACCGGGGTTTTTTAACACTTTAAAATATTTTAAAGATTTTATTCTTTTATATGGTCGCGTAAAGTATCTCCTAAAAAACATACAGTTTTCTTCAGTAATAAAAAGTATTCTACTTCTTTTTATACTTAGATATAGGCATTATAATTTGTGAATACTAATTGTGCGTTAAGAATTAAACAGCAACTCGAAGTTTCCGAACATAGTTTCAACTGCAAGAAACATGGAACGTAAATTTAAGATTTTATTTCTGCAATGCACAATCTTGCGATTATTTTTTTTACTTTTCCTACCTTTAAAATTTCACATGTATTATTACATGCGGTTAATTTTTTTTCATATTTTGTACAAAATATACCTACAATTCACAGTCATAATAATTTCTGTTCGTACAAAAAAACAGCAATGATAAATTGGAAAATATCGATCATTTTTATCGCAAACATTTCTTGCAATAAAATAATTTTCTACCGGTTACAGTTCAGCGAAAACTATCAGACACCGTCTCGTAGCTAATTACGACAGTAAAAACAACTTATAGAAAGTTTCTGTTAAATGTAACTCGAGACAGTAACTTTCGCAGGTTACTCGCAAGTGAGTTCACTTGGCTTTTTATTTACTTTTTAATAAACCATAAATTCAAATGATTATTAAAACGAGCACTGTTCGCCTCTTTTTTAAGAATTGCTCGTTTAAAATAGAATTTTCTAGAAGATAAAACCTAGACCAATCTCGACTTCCGGACCCGTCGGTAAAAGTAAGAATTGCGTATTTAATGATGTGAGATTTGCGATTATTTTATTGTCACGTATCGCTACGTAATTTAAGAAATAAGAAAAATTGTTTTGTTTCGTAATGTATATTACTTATTTAGTAAAATACGAATAACTTATAAAAATAATAATCAACATATTATATACGTATTCAGACATTTTTAATAAATCTTTTTACACGGTATATTAACGCCATGCAATGTATAAATACAAATTTATTTACTAATAACGCAGTATTTTGCGAGAAAAAATTTTTCATGGGGAAAGAAATGGAGCAGACACGCCGAATCGAATAATGGTACAAAAAACGCGAATCAACAAGTGAAAAAGAGTAACGAAGAAAACAAAAAATCAATAAAGAAAATTGTTTGTAAATGTAATCGTTAATCGTATTATTCTTTGATGAATTTACAGTATTTTTACATTAATATCGAAACTTTGACATTAATTGCACTCGTAATTAAAACTAACGGTGTATTTTTAACATTGTATTATCCCTTAAATTTTATTATTCATATTTATTTACACCTATACACGTATTCCTCTTTTTCGATATTTATTCTTTTTACCGTCGCTTCAACCTTAAAAATGTTTTTAACTTGGTTTCCCGCGTTTTCATTCCGTACATTACTTTAAATTTTTTTTTTTTACCTCGCCCAAATTTTCCACATAGACAAATTAAGCCATTTTGCAACATTCTCAATACTGATATTTGGTTTAGCAACAAAAACATCTATAATTTTTTCACCCGCTTCAGCATAAAGGCACACGGTAATTATAGCAGGTGCTGAATGACGGAAGTTTAACGTATTAGATTATTTTTCTGTTTTTTTCCATTACTTACTTTATTTAAACGGCCAACACTTCATATATAATTCTGTTCATATTTTCTTTAAATACTTGTTTTTTTTACCTGCAAAGTTTCACTTTTTATTTTGTTTTATTGAAATCCTATTTCTCATCTGTTAATTATTTTACTTCTTAGCAGCAGTGATGAATTCAGGAATCTGTTTCTAGGGGGGCAATTTATGTTCTTGGGGGGGGGGGGCAGAGATTTTTTTTTTATATTTTTACTGAGAAAATTTTTTGAGGATATTCCTGAATAAAACCAAATATGTAAAACATGATTTATTACGTAATTTAAAATAATGAAAAAGCAAGTTTGGGCGATAAATTTCAAGTAAAATAATCGATCATAAACAACAATGTTTTCTCAGTTGGTTTTAAAATGATTAATTCTAATTGTAGTATTAAAGAACATATTGTAAAAACATTCTAACGGACAAAAAATACCAACTGCAGCGAATAATTTTTTCAGCTCGCGAGTATTTTACATCTTTCGCGTATTTGCAATGAAAGCATATCAATTTTTTCATAGAATAACACGCAAACGCCAAAGTCGGATTTTAAAAGATCATTTTTTTTTTTGTTATTTTATGAAGTTTCATTTTGTCGTCAAAAATAAATCTCGTAATTTTGAAATTTAAAAATATACGATTAATTGTGAACCATTTCAAAATGTTTTGGCAGCAACTCCGGACATAATTGTAAACAAAGCGAATAAAAAGAATTTAATTTCCTATTAAACTGTTGCATTCTTAAACAGCTTGTATTAAGTTCTGGGGGGGGCATTGTCCCTCTCCCCCCAAACCCGCTGGATTCATCTCTGCTTAGCAGCTGTTGTGTGTTAGTGTTTGGTTTCAATAAAAGAAGAAAAAGAAAACACGCCTAAAAACTAAGAGACCAATAAAAATGCATATACACAACTACAAACAGGAATGAAACAAAAATTTTGTAATGCTTTATGAATCGTAATTTCTTTTTTAAAATTGTAAAGATGTTGCTCATCGTAGAAATGTGAACGACCTAAATAATCACAAGTAAATACACATTTCTTTACATCCTGAAACACACTTAAGTGTACTACAAGAAAATGTTAAACGTAAGAAACAGGAATATAAAAAGATTGGGCGGATTTTAAAAATGCTTAATGAAATAAAATTGACACAAATATACAAAAAAAGATAATGAAAATCTTATACCGAACTCATCGTGATATATATATATATATATATATATATATATATATATATACAGGGTGGTGCAAAAGTCATTGCACATCACAAAATTGATTACTGTTCACGAATCGTTTATTAGAAAAGAATGGAACAAACGTTACAAGTTTTAAAAAAAGTCCTCATGGCCATTTACATAATTTTTTTTTGTTACTTATCAATATAACGCGTATATAATACGTTTTTCATAGACGCGCTAGTTTATTACACACCACTTTGAAAATTATACAATGACTTTTGAACCACCCTATATATATATATATATATATATGTCTGTATGTATGTATGTAAATATGTTCAAAAACAAACAGCCACTTTAATCACATAATGAGCCAAAAATTAAGCAACATTTTTTTTATTAAATTATGTAAACAACTGTAATAAAATAGTAACTTACTTAATAACAAATGTTACATAATGAAACACGCACTCATTTAACAATACATGTTTACAAAAGGTAAACTTGAAACCATTGAAATATACGTTTTGGAATGAATTTTGCGTGGAACAAGACGACCGAATATACATAAATATATGCACATACATATGTATATGTACACATATTTATAATCGCCATTACAAAAAAAATAACATTATAATGAATTAATACTAAACTGAATTCTTTTGCATGTTTCATTACGCTTATAGGCTAAGAATAGTGAAATATGTTACTTACATTTAAATCGGTATTTTGAATTTGAAAGTTTCTAATTTTTCATATTAAATATTAAACGTTGACAATGTGTAAGATTTCACGAAGCGGCTTTTTTTCATCATTTAATTAATCTTCCTTCAGGCTATTTACACAACACTGTACGTCATAACTTGTAATTATATGACGTCACACAAATTACTCAGCACCATTAGAAACGTTAACTTCACGACCGCTAATCGGAAACAATCGTGCACAAATCGTGCACAATTAATTTTATCTCACCGTTACGTTGTACACGAATGTCCCCTTAGTACGTTCCGATGTATTAAATAAAAACGACTTTATGTAAAATTTTGTTTTATTTTAAAATGAAAAAAAAAAAAAAGGGTGGTTCGAAATAAATTTTTTAAATTCTAAACGAACAATGAAAATAGTAGGCAGTTAAAAGTAAGTTGTGATGTACGTTTTTTTCGATTTAGCATTTGAGGGGGAAAATTATTTTTAATTTTCTAAAGTATAATGTCGCACAGTGCGGTACAGGCTACGGTTATTGATTATTATAGTGAATGCGAATTCAGACGAGCAATCGTAATGTTCGAGAATTCATGACCACTACTATAACTATAGTCTGAAAACAATTCCCCCGTGGAAAAGTATATAATATATCTGGATGTGTAAGATTTTTCTCTCTGTATATTAAAACAAGTTTTGGTCATAATCGGTCGGAAAAAGATATTGGCTGAGTTTTAGTTGAGACAAATTTAAAAAAATTGTTTTTAATTATTTCCGGTTATTTGATTATACTATATTACCTTTTATTTTCCGCATAACTGTTATCTAACGAGGAAAATATTTAAATAAAGACGGAACGTAAACGACGCTTAGAAGTATATCGAATGGGCAGAGAACGTTTGGACATGCATAGAGAGGATTTTTCAATGTTCTAGGAAAACTACGATGCGACAAACGATGAAATTTAAAAATGTACATATATCTACAAAAACATACGCTAGAAGAGATGGGGAGCGAGAGAAAAAACACAAGTGAGTTGCAAGGGCATCGCCAGTCGATGAGCCGGGGGGAGCAAGATGAGTTGCCAGCCGCCAGGGGGAGGGCAAGATGATAGAAAGAGGATGTGAGTTATAGGAAAAATAAAATTTTCAAATTGTAAAGGCTTAATATTTTATTAAACAAGAATAAAATCATAATTAAAACATAATTTTTGTGGGTTTCTGGTAAATTGTTCATGATTACGCGCCTATGAAAATACTCATCATGGCCAGTTGATTAAAAAGTTTCAAGGCTCCAGGGGGGCAGCCACCCGCTGGCGACGCCCATGGTGAATTGTGTTCTTAGCTGATGTCGCACCCGGAAAATGCTTCTAAGCATTCATTTTATTCTTAAATTTGTTTTTTTATACTTTGATAGTTGTAATAAATTACTATATTTTATAATTAACAAACAGGATGTTGAAAGATTCTTTATTAAAAACAAGTTAAATTATTTCGTGTTTTTTTTTTTTTTTGTGTATTTGAATTTGAAAAAAAAAACGATCTCAATTGCTAAAGGTTCCGACGAATTTAAATATTTATTGTAAATGTGGCTTAACGAACAAAGGAGGAAAGCGTCTAATTAACGGAAATATCATTTTAGTTTTACTACCCCTTTAAAACGGTGCAATAAGTAGGCAGAAAAACAGTGGCGAAAGTAAAATTAGTTTCGTTTTTGTGCGTTACCAATAAGTGTAAAAGACCTACAGGTCGAGAAAGTTTTGTATAAATTTCTTTTATAGGCTTATTAAGTTGCAGCTAACGTTACTGGCATATACTGTAAACTGATAACAGGCGACAAAGAGCGCGATGTAAATGTACCTGTTTGATTATATCTGTAGGTATTGCGGCCACATATTAAACGGGCGCGATGTAGAAGCGGTTATTGTTTTCTACTTCGCGCAACGTTCCGCGTCCATCTTGGAAAACTGCTATAAGAAATTCCGTCTAAATTTTGGCGGAAAAAACGATAATGAAAAATAAAAAGAGAACATTGCGGACAGTAAGAAGAGGGTGTTGCAAGCTTAATAACGTGATGAAGTACTTTAAGGAAACCATCTTTTTCCAGTGGTCGTACATTCTTTTTCGTTTTTCAAAATAATTTTTATACGCATATTTTAACTCGCCTCCCCCTCTCCCCCCGGGAAGACAGGCCCCGAACAAGCGGAAGTGTTTAACATAAAAAATAGTAGAAAATATCGCCACTCGACAAAAGGTAAGGGTAGCGCGGAAGAGGGGTCAGGAACGGCGGTGCTGAAAATGTAGTATTCGAACCTGCACCTTTGGCGCGTAAAGTAAAGGCTGATCTCGTTCTCGGAGCAAATCGGCGAACGGGTGGGTTCTGGCAATAAAATGTTTTGACAAGAGAGCCATTAACAAAATACCACTTAGGCGCCACTGCAGACCCGTCCTCCCATCGGCAACATCGTTCAACGTCTTCGCTGGAACCAAAAATTGTCGCAGCAGCCGTACCTTCTGCTTTTCGTAGTCTTTTCGCCTTCGTCCTCACCCCCCCACCCCCGTTCGCCGGCGCTCTCGTCTTAACCTGTGATCTAGCAGTTTTTTTTCTCTCTACCCGTTCGTCCTCCTCCGCGCTACTTCCTTCGTTCCTGCGAGGAGGAGACTCTCGTCGATGTCCATTTAAGACCGCTAAATGCAGAACAGCACACATTAGACGACGGCGCATCGTGTTCTGTTTTTCGGTATATGCGATACATGCGTGTTTGCCATAAATCATACTAGTTAAACGCGCGGGCCAGGATGACAATGTACGCCGGGAAAACGTGATAATAATGATGCTATCACGACGGCGATAATGATGATGATACAGCAGCCACGTATCAAATCCGCTGCCACCGCGCGTATACGACGTCGATGTTTTGCCAGGAGCAGACTGTGTTTTGTTCTGGAGTTGCCAGGAGCGGCACAGCTAATGTGAACAACGTCGATGTAACGTAACTGCGAGCCCGGGCGTTTAGAGTTGCCTTCTTAAAAAATTATTATTATCGCTTTCTTCTGGAAATCGTCCGGGTGTCTGAAATTTATTGACTAGCGAGAAAACACATTTGCCGGCTAGAAACGTTCAACGGCGACAGAGTTAACTTCTTCACAGCAGAACACGTCTGTTTTCAAAAGCTTCCCATAAATTCATGCTCCGGCAATCGACCATAATTCCAATTCGTTATACATGTGCCCGTTCTTCGACATGATTAATTAGCAGCATTAATTCACAGTCGCAACGGAACAATGCAACGCTATTTGTTCTCTGCTCGTTCGTAATGCACTACGCGGGCCCCGGAAATTTACTTTCGTGTCCAGCCGAATGACGCGCTCGCCGATCTCATCTAATTGTAAGTAGGCATTGACTGGAACTCAGCGAATAGCGTCAATAATCTATATGTGGCCATTTATTGTAGATCTTAGTAGCGCGCGTACGTGATTAAAATCAGTTTTTTAAATCGTACGGGAACTCTACGGATTATTTCCATTTCTACTCTCGAATGCGGCCAAAAAAGAAACAAAACGTTAGTAAAGTTTGTTTAAATGGGATTCCATTAATAAAACAATAAATTGAATTGAATTGAAGTGTGATAGTCGAACTAACAGTAGAAGTTGTTGAGCGCTAACGATGACGGTTAGTAAGGGAAACGCGAGTTTTAGACGATCGTCGAAATCCGACAGCGTACGGCGTAGTTGGCGTGTTTGGATTATCCATGAAACACGGGGACAAAAAAAATGTAAGGATAATAATACCTTTTTGTGAGGCAGATGACGCGCATTAGATGCGTATTCACTACTAAAGACTGAAATTTTTTTGTATCTTTCATCGCCAAAAAGATTCTTCTCTAGTCATTTAGCAGAATTAATCACCTAGTTCTAATGCGAATGTGTTTCTTTTCATTTAGGATAAAAATTTCAAGATGAAAACGCATTTCAGCATTTTTAGCTCTTTGATATTCGGACTCTCCTTTCATTCTTGTTCCTTAATCGTTTCTACGCTCTTTATCTTTCGTTTTTCATCTCTTCTTATGCTCTGCCCGATTTTCTACGACTAGTTTTTTTTTTATTGTCATTCCTTCCTACACATTTCGTTTCGTGTTCCGGTTATATTATTCGTCCGGCAGAGAGCACCGGTTTGCGAGATCCCTGATGTTGCCTTTTTTTAAAGTCGTACTTACGAAATAATTATATTTTTACAAACCTTATAAAATAAAACAATAACCGCGGACCGATAAGACCCGAAATAATAAAAGTTTGATCACGCGGAGATTTTTTATTGTATCCTTTTTTTTCTTAAAAGGCAATCATCTTCAAACGAGCGCTAGTTATGACAATTAAAAAAACACGCATATACAACTAATTAGGTTCTGCCTATGTTACGTTTACAGCTACTATAAGCGCCTGGGTCTTCTCTAGGTTTATAGAGAGTTTAAGGTACTCCACCTTGTCGTCGGAATGTCTGTATTCAACATCGTCGCGGTTTTGTAGTCGTTTTTTTTTTTTTTTTTTTCGTGTTGCGCGGAATTTATGATACCTTTTTGACATCGACACAGACGAAGAATTTTGTTTTGGCAATTCGACCAATCGATTTGTGGGCTACATTGATGAAATACAAAACCCCGCGAGCCGATTAAAATTCGATAATAAAAATTGTCAACACAGTATAACAACGTTCGCTAAAATAGACTTATTAAATGGAAAAAGTTAATAATAAGCAACTCCGAAATACTATCCGCAGTGAATGATGTAGGTTTACGTCGCGTTTCTATATTGAATGAATTCGTAGAACAGTGTGCTTTATCCACTAATAGGAAGAAGATTGTCTGAATCTAAAAAGACACAACTGTCATAGCGCGTCAAATATAGTATAAAATTATACAGAGCACAAAAAACCAGATAATTTTACTGATTCGAAGACAACAATTCAAGATTCTTTTCACGATACTTTGGCACCTAAAGATGTTTCCAATCGCGCTTTTCATAAGAATATATTTCATTCGTCGAAGATGTTTATGTAATCTTGATCAATGCATTGCCAGGCAATCCTCGGAGAAGATTGAAGATGGTGCCGGGATGCGTTTTTTCATAATAATTGTAATGAATCCCAGGACCTTCGTAAACGAAAATTCTCTCTCGTAATTAACCTACAGCATGATCATCAAAAGTGCTTCAGTCATTATTATATTACATCCGATATTGGAGTGAGGTAGCATGCCCCCCCCCCGTAAATTGGCTGTACTTCGGAGGAACTTTGGGAAAGTAAAGGTCATCCCAAAAGGAGAAAGCAGCCGGCCCTCTATATTCTTTTCATATCCATTAGGCGGTACACTATGAAAGACTTAATTCCGCGATATCCAGTTATTACCTTATCATACGGATATGTGGGATCTTTTATTATGCGTATATTATAAATTAAAATCGGAACTACCATTTTAATATTAAGTAATGACGATTATGCGGGAAATATGCTGCATTTCCAACGCTTTCTGCTATTTAACTACTCTAAGTGGTAGGTTTTTCGTGGACGTTAAAAAGCCGTATAGTATACAAAAATACACATATATATACAAAAATGCATATTAGTTAAGACTATTTCATCGAAAGAGATAGACTTGTAAGTCCTATACAATGAAACAAATAAATACTCTAAAGATGTTAAATATTATTTTTGCCTAGGTAGGTTACCAGACAAAAAAATCTAAAAACCAATCTAAATCGATGGTCTTGACGTCGAACGGCTACGACAAGTTTCGCATTTAGACACATACTTCTCGATAATAATAACCTATAGTAAATGATCGGTCGGAGAAGGCCATTTCTTCAACTTTTCGACATTCTAATAGCTCATTGTCGATAATAACCTTACGCTTACAGGTGTCTCAATTATGACAACTAAGTCCGCTATGCTCTTTAATTCCAGGTAATTTAATTACAGCTTAAATCGATGCTGCAGGTGCGTATTAATCACTAAACGATAGACTAGGATTTTTCATATGCGTTGTCTGTTACACTTACCACACTGATTAGGCAATTTGGTCTCAATTCTGCTGGGACATTGCATGTTTCATGTATGTCCAATGCATCGGGGTAATTTTGGTTACTCTTATTCATGTACACACTAGATATTTAAATATTCTTCATACTGTATTAAATATTAAATTACTCCAAATCTATCGGCTATTCTTACTATATATTTGAAAGTTAAGCAATGCAACTATTTTACGTCGATTTTTAGAACAATTTTCCTGCAAAAACACGGGGTTGTTAATGATCGATTTGCAACGCTTCAAAAAAATGTTTTATTCGAATTTTTGTAATATTCCCTATATATGTATGTATATTTCTGTATACGCTAACTATTTCCTTTATCAGCAATATTCGATAATGAAGGTACGTTTCTCTGTTATCTGTTGTGACCATTAATCTCTCTGGTCGTTGCATTAAAAATGGCTGTTCGCGTTAATTCGTGATCGAGTTGTGTTATTATTATTCCGTTTTTTATTGTTGTTTATGCCTGTTTCTGATTTTCTTTATTTATTTTTTGACTTTTGTTTTTCAATCTTTGTCGCTTTTGGTATCTTTCCTCTTGAATTTTCGCTTAAAGCTCTATTCTCGTTATCAATTTTTCTTTTAACTCGTCGTTTAATTAATTCCTAATTTCCGCGGTTTCATATCATCTAAAAATCGAATCGTGTTCGCATGGTTTCCATCTCATGTTAGAATACCTGGAAATCTCCTAGCCGATTCTCGTATATCACCGCCCCGTTATTCGATCTTAACAAATACGTGAAAAGTGCAATTCGTCATCAATGGAATCGCTACTGGGAAAATCGCGTCCACTTACCAACCAACTGAAGAAGCATTCGCACTAAAACGGGCAACCATGGACCACTTCCATTCGCTCCAACCGCAAGGAAGAAGTCGTGCTAACTCGTCTCCGCATAGGCCATTCCTCACTGTCCCACTTTCATCTGCTTACAAAACATCCTGTCCTTCAGTGCTTCTTTTGCAACTCACCTACAACAATCTTACACATCCTAACATCATGTCCTCCACACTGAAAGATCCCAACTCCGCAACCATCCTCCCTATCTTTCCGAATTACTTTCTGATGATCTATCTAAAATAAATTCCCTTTTCCAATTCCTAAAACACTCCAATCTCTATAGTAAAATTGAATTCCTTCCGTGATTAATCCTGTGCCTCTGGCATATATATATATACATATATATATATGGCACGTGAAAACACCAGGAGCCAGGAATTATTCCATTAGAAATAGCCCTTTCCAGGACCCGCTTATCATTTTCCGAAAAGTAAACCACCTTGTTCGATAATATAATTTAAAAAAATCTAACCCGTACACATTCTAAACACAACATGTGAAACACTTTCGGCGCGCCCGGTATACATCGTCTACATAATATTTCCTAACGGCAGCGGAGTATGCTAAATAAGGGTAGCCTCTCAACCATTCTCAGATATATTTGGACTTAAATTTAAGCGTTGATGGTACAATTTATTAGGTGATTGATAGTTTAATTACGCCGATTAGTATGATCCAACCGATTGCACTAATGATAACGCGGGGTTATAAATGATAATAGTCTTACTACCGAACGGAATGATATTATTAAAAATAATATTTGAGTAATAGCAACTAGCGTGTTATTAAATAGATTACATACATCTCATTCAAAGTACACTAGTAAACTTTTTTCCGGACCAATTACCCCTTCTTGCACTTAAGGCCGTACAAATATTAAGGAAAAATTATTTATCAAACAAATGTAGTTGGAACATCGAGTTAGTACCGTGCTAATGGACTGTTCAAAAATCCTTCTTTCCTGTAACATACAACGCTTACATTCCAACTTATTTAGTTTCCTGAACGGACCTTAAAAAACAAACGTAGATGCCACGCGTAAGATAATCCGGTTAGTCTGGTAGAGTCCCCTTTTTTTATAGTGAATCACATTAAAAGATGAAAAAGAAAAGTTGCAACGCAAGTCCAGGCATTTCGATACTTGTCTCATTCGAGGAACAGGTCTTACGTATTTCTGTGAAATGTGCGCTTTAATTGGGAATCGTTTATTAGACGCCGGCGCCGATTAAAAAAAGATACTAGACATGGGATTACGAATCATGTTGAAAATCAAGTCGATATGGGACATGTCTTTTACGTAATGGTTCCCATAAATTAACAGATTCTCCTGGTCCGGAAAAAAAGCGGAAAATCGTTATCAACGAATTATTGATGGTCGCAGATAATTAAAATTTTTAAAAACGCTTCGTCGGAAATACCTCCGACCCACGAACGGCAATGATTTCAATAAAATTAGCGATATATTTATTAATTCGTTACGATGGCAAAACAGGGATACACATGAAAACATTATCAGCCCATTCTATAAATCTAAATCAATCTTCAAAAAAATGAACAAGCTTTTCGAGATCGGAATCAGTTTTTACCTATCGAGAGAATTGTTTCCTTCCTACTCTTAAGAGAAGATCAGAACTAAAAAAAAAGGGGGGGGGGGTTCGAAATTTCAGATCTTGAAGTCGGTAATGCCTACAGATATTAAATACCACATTTAATATTATGTCACTGAAAATTTTCACGCGTTCACCTTCACATCGTCACAGGTGAAATAGTTCTTACTAGGATACGTAACGATAATTAAGAATGCTAAGGCGAAGGGAGATGATTTAAATGCAGAAAATAGATTATATTACCCTGTTTCATGCATTACTGTTTTATTTTATTTATTCATCGGCCTGTTAATGAATTAATTAAATAATTAATTAATAAAAATATGTTTGTTCTTTTTTTTTTTTTGATTTAAAGTTAACTGTATTTTTGCTATAAAAAACCTCGGTAGAATTTTTCCAATTTATGAAATTTTGTATTTTTTATTGCTGATAATGATTTTAATTGTATTTTATTATAGAAAATTATCTCTACTCGGATAGAGTTTAGTTCAGTTGATTTCCGCTGTTACCGGGATGATAATAGGGAGGACGAGAATGGCGGACATTTTGTTTAAAAGTCGTATCAAACATATTCCGGTTCTGTTGTTTATCTCTCTGCTAGAAGCTTCAATAAATACTCTCGCTATTTTATTTTCGTATTATTCTCCATCAGGACACGTTGTGGACACGAAAGCATTTTAAGACGCGGCAGAGAGTTTAACGAAATTAATTCATAATTTTAGGTGCGGATTTCAATACTTCAAATATGTTATCTGGTACTGGTAGAGTCGTAATAACACGGTAAAGGAATAACACTACCAGGTATTCACTCCATTTTTCTTCTACCATATTCACTTATTTTATAATCTATCCCCATCTATATTCTCCCATTTGATCTTTAGACAATATATGCGGAAAACGTTTATTTTTGGTTTTTTGGTTTTTAATTAATACACTCATGAAAATATTCTTTCTCTCTTTGGGAATTTATTACCGTCTAACAAAAAATTGTGATCACGTTTCATTCTCAGCCGAAAATTATTGGTCATTCTGTATAAAACAAAAAGTTTCACTCAACTAAAGACAGCCATCATTTCGATTCACACGGTGATCTCCTCTAATTACACATTTAAGAGAACATCTTTTTCTCTCATATCTTCCGACCGCTCGAGCATTTTATTAAAATTAGTTGAGCAAGGATTTGAAATTTTAGAATAAGTATTTCTTCGGTAGCAACCATTAAGATTATTCCGATGTAGAATTTTTTATTTCTCTGTAAAAAAACCCAGAAAACACCACTGTTTTTTTAACTCTCCGCAATAAGTACACAACAGCTAGGCTAGGAGCGTGACATATATTGTTAGATCCTGTCCTCATTGAGGTTTAATGATTTCAGTAACGCAAAAAGAAAAGTAACAGAACGCGATGTATTTATTTACGCCGGAAATTAATAAAATGTCACCTAGAGATGCTTATTTTCCCTAGTAGTAATCATTTTACTCAAATCTTGTACGTTTATATTTTCATGGTAACCATTTAATTTTAAATATTTGCCATCTATATATATATATATATATATAGGTATATAAAGCAAAATCGGGTTAGTTACACCATTTATAACTCAAGAACACTGGACCGATTTTCATGATCTTTGATTTGTTGGATTTTTCCCCACCCCGAATGGCAGAATACGCATTTTAAAATAAAATTTACGAAGAAAATACATTTTTATTTTTGCTGTTTTTATCCCGAAAGAGGGGTTTACATAATTTTTTCAACCGTAATTTTTGGGTTTTATGAAAGGGCTTCTGTGTTTGGTTTTATATTTTGAATTTCACTTTTAAAGGAGGTATTTAATGATGAGTTATGAATTTTTTAAAGATGATTTTTCAGGTCGTTCTAAATTCCACATCTATATATATATATATATATATATATATATATATATATATAACAAAGTCGGGCTGGTTACACCACTTATAATTCAGGAACTGCTGGATCGATTTTCATGATCTTTGATTTGTTGGATTTGTCTCCACTCCGAATGGCAGAATACGAAATTTAAAAAAAAATTATAAAGAAAATTAATTTTTTTTCTTTTGTTTTTAGCTCAAAATGAGGTTTAAATAATTTCTTGACCGTAATTTTTGGATTTTATGAAAGGGCTTCTGTGTTTGGTTTTATATTTTGAATTTCACTTTTAAAGGAGGTATTTAATGATGAGTTATGAATTTTTTAAAGGTGATTTTTCTGGTCGTTCTAAATTCTGTATTATATATTCTAGACGGGGCTTCTTGCCGTCTAGAGCAATCGGTCAGCTTAAAGTTATATATTGTTATAGATAGAAGTTTAATTGTAATTTATGGTCCAATTCTGATAAGTCCAACCGTTTCCGAGAGCTATTGTATAATTGAATATTTTTGTCGTTTCTGAACCATTTTATTCGGATTATTCCGTACATTATATGTATACGAAATCCTAAAGAGCGGTATAAATTTACTTTTAGAAATTAAATTACTTTAGAAACACGTTGTTTTTTCGTGTATAGCTCATCATCAGCTAACTGCACAGAGTACACGCTTTATTATTAAAGAGTCTATGAATTGAGTGTGTACTCTGTGTTGCTAGCTGATGATATAGCCCGAAAGAAAAACACGGGGTTTCCAAAGTGTAATTTACTTTAAATGTTTAATATAAATCTATACTGACTTTTGTTATTAAGGTGAATAATGACTTGCGCTGCCACGCGTAATTAAAATACTTTGCAATGTAATTAAAATACTCTTTTCATTTTAATTTTTGTGAAACTTAAAATGCTCGCACTAACTTAGAGAATAAAGTCTCTGCCTTATGCCAAGAATGCCTTCTCTTACTTTATTCCTTTTGTCCACTATTTTTTTTTATTTCCCCTTTTTTAAAAATATCGTTCACAATACACAACTTTCATTCCTATTTCCATGCTATCGCTATAAGTCCCCTCAGTTACAAAGTAAATTTCATAGTTTCCCATTTTTGTTTTATATGGCGCCACACACATTAATTTATTTCGGTGATGGGAGCCTTTATCGTATATTCCCACTTTGCGCTTAGCATTCCTTCATTAGGTTGGCAGCGTACAAGGTCCCAGAGGCAATAATTGTTTTGAGCAATGAGAGCTGTTGTTTTCCTTTTATCACTATTCAATTTCCGATTCTCATACCCAAAAAACATTTCCACGATTAAAAATAATGAAGAAATTTCAGTGTTTTTTTTTGACACGAGTTCGTCGATGAGGGACATTAGCCCAAGAATTAAAGAAAGAAAGCAAGTGTAATCAGATACGCAATCATAGGTAGTAGGCAGAAAAAATACAAGAAACCGGTATGAAAAAAAAAAAAGGATTAAAGGCTCGCAATAGGGTAAAGAAAAATACATTAGTAAAAGTGAGAATTAAAAGAAGGAACGTTCAGAAAATGGAAGAACATTCAAATAGGGTATGGTCGGGGTGGCACATAAAATGGTAAGAGGAAGAGTGGAAAGGATAGATTGGGAAAGATGTAGGTTTGAAGCGGGAAAGATATGTAAGAAGTAGACTGTATTCAAAACGTAAACGACAGATTGCAAAAAGAGTTGAACAACAAAATTTGAGGAACCGAAGATGAGGATTCGTTTGAATCGGAAGGAAATGTAATATTTTGAGATTGAAAAACGCAGATAAATCTATCGGAAGAGGAAGATAAACGAACCAGTAAATTGGCCAAGTCATTTTGATTCTAGAATGCCCATGTATCCCCCTTAAAAGAGGTTAATATGAATAGAGTGGCGAAAGAAATTGTTACCGCTACAAAGTAGTAAACGGTACGGGAGGACATTTCTGCCATATCGAACACTTTTTTTACCTTTTTTCGTTTTTTCGCTGCTACGTAATTAATTTGTTCACTAACTCGTAATTAAGTTTATCTCGTGCAGTTTCGAGATATTAAAATGGTAAAACTTCATGTACGGTGAGATCTGAATTAAACTTCACGCATTTGCTAATGAAAAATATTGAATAGTTTCTCGTAATCATGCGAATAGATTCTTGTTTAACCGATACGTATTTTTACAGCATTTTATTCAACCACAATGAAGTCGTGTGTTATTTCTTCCTGTAATCGCTTGCCTCAATAATATGATAATTTATAAATATTATATTTTAAAACCATTAAATTATAAAAATATGTAACATTTGTATCGTAATTTAATGGTTTTACAATATAATATTTATAAATCACAATGAAGTTATTCAACATCGTAAATTGGCGATTCTCCTACCGTTTATTACACAGTACGGTCACCGTTAATCGATATTTCAAAGATACATTTAAATTGCAGCTAACTTTGTTGTGCTCATTATTATTTGATATCGTAAATACTACATGCGGTAAGTATTTAAACGACGACTAATAAACAAATCTTCAACCATTATCAACGTTTCATTGTATATTTCTACTGCGAAATCCGTATGGTCGCATTTGAATTTTCTTCTCATATTCGACAGACAATATCTTCAGCGTGTACGATTTATGTTTCTCCCGTAATTCTGTTGTCGATGAAGGAGAGCGAGCGGTCAACATGATTGCAAACAATGCACGAATTTGATATTGATGTGACGTATTGCACGCGCGTCATTAGTACCTACATTCCAGTGTCGGTCGGTTTCCAATAAATTCAGAGTTTGACAGCACTGCGAAAAGAGTGACATGCGTAACGCCGTTGACAGACAATGGCTGTCGAAAAGCACGCTGTTCGGCGTGAGCAATGTTTATGATGCTTCCACACCTAAAGCTAACATGTTAGTTAACATGTTCGCTAAGGTGTTATGGAAATACTTCTGCGCGCAAAGAAGATGAAATAACTAGCAAAATCGCGTAAAGGTATGTGACAGCTAACATGAGAGCTCTAGATATGAGAGCACCATTAGTATAGCGCATGTTGCTTTTGCGTCCAACAGGTGGCGCTGTAGTAGGCCAAACAGAATATTAACTGAAAATAATCCCACTCTAATTAGGTTTTTAATTTGTGGTACCGATAGGTAATATAAAAACACGCGCTTATTCGAATGCAACGCTATGTCAAGATTTCAAAATAATCGGTGAAGAACTTTCGGAGATTTAATATTTTGAACAAACGAACGTTTACATATACTTTGAAATTTAAAAAAAAAAACGGCTTTATAATTAATTTTTATTTGTGTAATAGGGCGTGTGATTATATGTTCAGTTCATCCCATTTCAACACTTTTGTGTTTTAGAGAAGTACCGAAGACGCTGATATAGATATATATATATTTAAACATATATTAATTACGACGAAATTCTTAGGCCGACTCCCATTAGATTTTATAACGAACAAATGTTCTAAAAAATGTCACAATTTTATGTAACGAAAGTTGAATGTTAGGACAGGATTTTTGTGATTATGTTGTTTTTTTGTTTTTTTTTTGTTTGAGCGATGCCGGTAAGAATGACGTAAATTTTGATCATTTTATACAAAGTATAGAAGAGAAAGAGATAGAAATGTAAGCAAGAGGGATCAAGGAGCAAAGCCCCATGCGAGGCCAAAGTGGCCGAGTATTATATATATATATATATATATATATATATATATATATATATATATGTACATGTATATATATTTTTGCTGTTTTTATTTTATTTTTAACTTCTTTTTTTTTTTTTATAGTTCTAGTTGTCGCCTACTTATACTGTCGTATCTCAAAACTAAAAAACGAATTACCCGTTTTTAAAGTATGGTTGAATTTAAAACCTCGGCAACTCGAAACTTTCACGGATAGCGACAATACTGTTCAAAAAGTTTAAAATTTAATAGCAATGTTAGACTGCTATTACAACATCTTAACGGTGTATTTCCTCTGACTGAAATCGGATTAGCTGCGGATATTCGCTTATTGATAACAAACGTGTTAAAGTGAACGCATGCGAGGCGTTATCCGGTTTCGATAGGGATGTTCCATCGGTAATCATGATCGTTGGAGATTATGAACAGTGAAGCCCTAATAGGTGGTCTTGCAGGCAGGAAAAATGTTCCTGAAGAACTCTTTGGTGTCTTGAAAGAAAAAAAAAGTTTTTCGTAGGGCATTTTCCAAGTTTTAACGTTATGTTCGGCGTCGATAACTGACACTTTTGCCGTTCACCTTTCTGACTAAATCACTGATAAAATCGGAAAATCGGAAAATCAGAAAGCTGTTAAAAGACTGATAGTAAATGCGTACCGATAGCCATTTTAAATGAATAATAATAAATTCCAAGAAAAAAGGAAAAGTTTATCTAACTACTCCGAACGAGACGTTTGTTTTTCACCGGTACAAAGTTAGTGAGTAGCAGAGCTGCGTCTCTGGTGAATCGCATGCTGTCAGATGAGTCTAACGGTTCGGTCGATCTCTGAAATTTTGAAGATTTCTCAGAAATTTTACACCAAATACCAGTATCGGCTCCGCAATAATCCTTTACTATCGTACTCGCAAACACGTTAGTGTTCCGTGAATGAACTTATTACTCCGTGCTACATACATATACACATATACACCCTGTCAAGAAAGTATCGGGAATTGTCAATTTAAATCTCCCGGGTAATAGCTAGGCAGATAATTTTTTTTTTCCAGGTTGGTACAACTGTTTTGTATTATGATGCCTATTTTTAGCGCGATCTGTCAACCAGTGTGTTTACAGCAGCTGTTAAAATCAGTCGACCTTGAAGTGTTTTGTCGAAGTTTTACAATGAGTGAAAATATTGAACAACGTACTTGTGTTAAATTCTGTGTTTCGAACGAAATTTCTTGTGCCGATACACTGAAAATGTTACAGAAGGCTTTTGGTGAATCTGCTTTATCAAAAACGCGGGTTTACGAGTGGTACAGAGCGTTCAAGGATGGTCGGGAGACGGTCAAAGACATGCCTCGCTCTGGACGGCCTTCAACGAGTGTGACCGATGATAACGTCGATAAAATCAAGGAAATCGTTGCTGAAAATTGTCATGTGAGCTTGAGAGAGATGGCTCATGGATTGGGCATGTCACACGAGAGCGTACGTACGATTGTGCACGAAAAATTGGGTATGCAACGCGTTGCGGCTCGGCTTGTTCCGAAAGACCTGAATTTCTTTCAAAAAAAGTACCGAGAACAGGTAGCTGCAGACATGCTGGATCGAGCCAATTTGGATCCTACCTTCTTGGAAAAGATAATTACTGGTGACGAGACATGGGTGTACGAGTACGACACGCTTACGAACCAGCAATCGTCCGAATGGCGGCCAATTGGCGCGCCAAAGCCGAAAAAACCTCGCCAAAGCCGATCGGAAGTGAAGATCATGTTGATTGTTTTCTTCGATATTCGAGGCGTGGTACACTGTGAATATGTGCCAGCCGGACAAACAGTCACCAAAGAGTTTTACTTAAGTGTTTTGAGACGTTTGAGAGAGGCTATCCGTCGTAAACGTAACGATTTGTGGGTCAACAATTCTTGGATTCTCCATCACGATAACGCGCCGTCTCACAAAGCCATAATTGTGAATGAGTTTTTGGCCAAACACTCGGTAAATATCATCGAACAACCGCCGTATTCACCAGATTTAGCACCCTGCGACTTCTTCCTATTCTCAAAACTCAAATTTCCGCTACGGGGAATGCGCTTCGAATCGATTGATGACATCAAGACGAATGCGACGCGAGAGCTAAAGGCCATCCCGGAAACCGCCTATCAGAAGTGCTTTGCCGAGTGGAAAAAGCATTGGCATATGTGCATCGCTTCGAATGGATGTTATTTTGAAGGTGACAAAATAAATTTGGATGAAAATTAAAAATTGTTCGTTTTATTTAACAATTCCCGATACTTTCTTGACAGGGTGTATATACATATATGTGTGATCTGGTCTACGAAAAGGGGGCTTAGGTGCGAAAACAGGTTTTTGAGAAAACAGCTGTTAAAATTAAACAATTCGTTTCATTGTTAGTTGTTGCTTGGGGTCCTTTTTTTTTTTTTACATAGAATATGTTTCTTTTGGGTAGAATATGTTTTTCTGGCATATAATGATGTTTTTTAAATTTTATAAATCAATCTATTTAGCTTATTGCAGATTAAAAAAAGAAAAATTAGTTTTTTTGTAATTGTACTCTTCTTTTTAGTAAATTTTTAGTAAAATTTTCAACAGATTATGACTTTCTGGTCTTCATCATGTGAAAAAGTGTCTCAAACTCTATCCGAATTGGCAAAAAAGTGCAAAATGATTTTTTGACACGTAAGCCCTCTTTTCATAGACCAGGTCACATATATGTATTTATATGGGTATTTTAAAATAAGCTGCGTACCGAACCAAGACGATATCGGACCGGCTAACTTCGGCTGGGGTTAATATGAGGTCACGTTTAAATTTAACGAAACGAACGCGAGGCTGCAGAAGAATAAGGCGGCAAAGTCGTCGGAATGAAGACCAGAATGATAACAGCAAAGCAAACAAATTTAACAGCAGATCCTGATTCCAGTTCGCTCTTCGAATAGTCTGCATTTAAATTGCGCCACCGACATCGGTGGCCCACACCACTCGGCTAACCAAATTCGATGCCTCCGCCAGGCCGCATGTGCAGTGCATCTCCGTCGATGATCCAATCGGTAAATGTATACCGAACGATTATCATCCAACCATAAATCGGAATTTCCATCCGCAAACACAGTTGCCATATCCTCTTGAACTGCTCCACGGCGCTCATTCGGTAAATTCGCTCGGCCGCTTAAGACAAATAATATGTAAATTAATAATAGAGCTTCGGTTCTGCTTTCCACTTGGAGACGAATTCGCGCATCCAGTTATTCCTGCTTGTTATATTGCACAAACACCGTATTCCCCAGCTACAGAATACCCCGCTGATGAAATTTGTTCTCTCGCTCTTTTTCAATTGTTTACCCTTGCGCGTTTTTTCCTTCCTAATTTAGATTCGCGCATACCATCACAGTTTTTACCTCACTGCGAAAAAAGCTCAACCCTTTCCACTGTCTCCTGAATCCACTGAAATTGATGATAGCCTAGACTATCTGTCTCCATTATCGATAATATTTCGCAAGTTATTTACCAATATCAATTCGTTGGCAGGCTGACGGGCGCACTGCACGGCCCCTCTTCACAGAGGGCAAGCGTAATGCGGAAATTTGACGGGACCTCGCTATTTTTTCCTCGTTATCGTCTGCTATCCATCGATAACTGTTTCGACTGCTATGCTAGATTGTTATTTGATATATATATATATTGCTATTTCGAATAGATTCTTCTAGAGTTGTTTCGTTCAAAATATCAAAAATGCTACTCCATGAATCCTTTTTAGCGAATAGTCCTATGGAGGTCGTTTTTCAACACTGGAGCGTTTATGGAGTGTGAAAAAAACAAAACAAAAAAAGGAAACAAAATAGTAAGTCATTTTTTTTTGTTTTTTATTCGGCTCATCAATTGTTGCCAACTAATTGTACTTTTTAATGTATGCTGGATTTGAGTCGAGGTTTACTCGAAAATGAAATACGGCTACCAATCAACTACACTTTACAGTATTATATAAAAAAAATTAATAATCATGAGGAGGTTTTTGTATTTTTTTTCTTTTTTTCTTTTTTTTTTTTTTTTTTTGTATTTGGAATATTACATTATATTTCTCTTATAATTTTATTTTAAAATATATAGCAGATGGGGGGAAAAAAGGGAAGAAGAAATACTTTATTGTTCTACGTTTATTTTTAAAAAGAAATGCAAAAGAAAGTAAAAATTTTTTAGTTCCACCAAAATTGTTAGATCATTTAAAAAAATATTAACTTCATTATATTTTTTCCGCGCAAAGCAAAAACATATCCATATTAAAAAAAAAAAAAACTCAGTGACATCGTAAAAATTGTGTTGCGCATTGTAAATTCACTATATTTCTATTGCGTTTGCGCCTTCTGGTTGTTTATCAATCAACGAAAAGTGAATAAACAGTAATAATAATGACATTATGTATGTATAGTGGTTAAAGAAAGTATTTGAATGTCGCGCGGAAAAATAAACTCGAGGGGCAAATTAGAGAAATAATAAGTTTATGATTTTAACTTTTTTGGTAATCCACGAAAGAAATATTTCCGAATACAGATGTAAAAGCAAAATTTAAAATAAAAAAAAAAAATAAAAGGAAAACCAACACGGTCATGTTAAAATGAAAAAATTCAAAGTCGCATTCGAAATAAATACTTAGACACCAAAACAAATGAGAACAGGTAAAATTATATCATTTCCTGATATTTTTGGTCTACCAATCACCACTATCAACCTAAGAGGTATCGATACAATTAAGATTTGGAGGGATACCACTTCATTCTTCGGGGAGTGTTTTTCATTTGCAATTTATCAGTAATGGGGGGAGTTGTCGGTTTTTCTGTCGATCAAATCTCAGAGATTTCCAATAGGGTTTATATTTCCGATGACTGTGTGTTTAACTTTTTTGGTAAAGCACCGCTCGTGAGTTTTAAACGCCTCGTGTTTCGAGTCGCATTGTTTTGATTTTTTTTTTTTTTTTTTTTTTTGAGTGCCGTCTGCAGCTACCGGAGCTATTACGATACTATCACGATGGGAGCGCTAAATAACTCGAAATAAACCAGTTGCATAGAGAAACTGTATAGCGTCTGCGATATTCAAGGATGAGTTAGCCAAGGGATACTGTAATTACGGATTTCCTAGTTCAACCGTCAAATAATTTTGCCTTTTCTAGTCGACTGAGTGATGTTTTCCACATTTCAACTACAAAGCGACCAGAGAGCACTTTACGTTTCCTTCGTCGAAATGTTGTTTTTCTAAAAAAGATATTATCGTAAATAGCAAAAAATAACTTTTTTTTTTTTTTTTTTTTTCTGGTGGCTCCCATGCACCACTTTAAACTACAATGGTCATTACAGCACATGGGCCAGGGTAAAAAGGCTATTTCATAATTTAGTTATGAAGTTGTTGGTCCTAAGAAAACCGAGTAGCATTTGTATGCGCGCTGGGTCATTTGATAGTATGTATAACTCGCAACCGATTTAACACAGAATATACCCTACGCGTAAGGTAAAGAGAAGGAAACCATGGATCAGTCGTAAATTTTATGCTTTTCATAAAGGATGGTTCCCTTTGCCACTGGTTGATCCATTCAGCTATCATGCGTTCATGGAAATAAACCTTCACTTTGCAGATTGGTGGCGTTGCAAACGTCATTGGTGCAAGCAGAGCTGACTTGGACGCCATGTCAACACGCTCGTTGCCTTGAATTCCCGTATGACTCGGCACCCACAAGAGCGTTACCTGATTTCTTGCTTGATAGAGCAGCTTTAACATATAATTGACTTTCAGGGCTAAGATATCCATCTTGTTCGGCGAGGAAATCGATTTTAGAGAAGCCGAAGAGTCAGTCATTAAAAGTATGCTTCTATCTATACATCCTGTCTGCAAACAAGTTACGAGGCTACTGTATATGGCGTACAATTCTGCTTTCTGTACCGAGCAGTAATCATTTAGACGCAACGAAGTGATTTCACTACTGATTTCATATGCGCACGCGGTTGGAGATGGGGAAATTTGCGGATCTGCCTTGGAAGCATCAGTGTATATGTGCAAAGAGTTGGGATAACTATTGATTTTTTCGGCAACGCGGTGAGTTATGTCCGCACTCGGTCCGCGAATTATTACCTCCAAGAGAGATGTGTCTATCGTTGCGGAGATGTCTTCCCAAGGGGGAAGTTTGTAATAAGGAGTGTCGGGATTTGGCAATTGTACGCCACTATCAATAGTTTGTTTAAATAATCCAAGAATTGGGTTACTAGGGAAGTTTGGGAAGGAATTATTTTCGTACTGATGAAGGTAGCACTGGATTAAATCGTGTGCGGTAATAGAAGAACGAATCAAAGGAAGTGGGGGTATGCCACTAAGGAAACAAGCACTTGCTGATGGAGAAGTTCGATGAAGACCAAAAATTAATCGGATTTGTGTATGATGTATTGGATCAAGTGAACTGAGTAACGACTGACTAGCCGAGGAGTACACCTGGCACCCGTAAATTAATCTGAAAAGGATAAGGGCTTTATAAATGGTGACAAGTAGCTTGGGATCAATATTGAATTTAGGACTGGAAAAGTATTTTATAATGGAGAGGTTCTTCATGCATTTATTTTTAAGCTTGGAAATATGAGGAGACCAGGACAGAGAGGAATCAAAAACTAGACCTAGAAGTTTCACAGAACTGTAGAAAGGAAGAAGACGATGAAGGCGAATTTCTTGGTTATCTCTATGCAGACGACCCCTATGGAAGTTGACACATGAAGTTTTGGAAGAGGAGAACTTTAGCCCATTGTGTACAGCCTATGTATATAGCTTATCAATTGTCGTTTGGAGGATAGACTGAACATTAGATAGGAGATTGGATGAGATTGATATATTCAGATCATCAATAAATAATCGAGTTGTTACTGGCGGCCTAATACAGCAGGAAATGTCATTAATAAATAGGATGAGTAAAGTCGCGCTCAGTGCGGATCCCTGTGGGATTCCATTCTCCATAGGAACAGGAAAGGACATAACAGAGCCTACTTTCACTTGCATTGCTCTATTAGATAAGAAATCTAGGATGAAACTGCCCATTTTGCCATTTATTTCGGTATTTTTCAGTTTAAGTAGCAAGCCGTACCGCCGTACACGGTCGAACGCTTTCTCAACGTCAAAAAATATTGTGTACAGACATTGGAAGAATTTGCCTTTGAAGGCTAATTAAGTGAGATAAAGTGGATTCACTACGGCCGCCAGCCTGTATGGAGTAAATTAAATTGTTCGATTCGAGATAAAACAGGAGCCGTCTATTAACCATTTTCTCCATTAGCTTCTTCGACAGAGCACAAATTAAGGAAATCGGACGGAAGCTATTGGGGAGAAAGGGATCAGCATTAGTCTTAAGGATCGGAACTACAACTGCGTTTTTCCAAGCTGGTGGCACGTCAACCATATTTGATTATAGATGTGGAGAATAACTTTAATATAAACAAAAAAAAATTTTTTGAATAGAAAAAAAAAAATCATTAAATCATTTGTCAGTCCAACAGTGTTAGTAAATGTGCAGAAGATGGGTCAATCATTGAAGACCGTTGCAAGTACTTAAAAATTTCACGTCAACAAATGATGACGTAATAAAAAACGGTCATTTGCCTCTAGTTAGTTTGTTGTGTCTATAAAATTTTAAATCAGCTTCAGTGTATGGAAAGATTAGGAGAACTTGAAATCCGCCGTATAATAAATATTGAAACTTGTGTACATAACTCGCCTCCTCGGGCATTAAAGAAATCTTCGATAAGCCCCACGGTAAGTGTTTTTAGCATCATTATCATACGGGCTGAAAGGGTAACGATGTGAATTGATCTTCTGCTTGCGATATTCAGCACATCTTGGTTCTTGCGTGAATTTTCACACCTGTTTTCAATTCTCAGTAATTGTTTGATAACAATTGATACATCTTCAGTTTCCAGCGCATTTCTCAATTTATAAAGCGTGTTGGAATTTCGTATTCATATGTAGATTTCAAAAAACGTTAAAATAACAATAATAATTAATAATAACAATAACAATAATAATTAATAATAACAATAGGTAAATACTAATAATTTTCAGATTTTTACGAGAAAGTTATAATCGGGAAGTAGCAACCTAGTCTTTTTTAAGAATAATAAAAAGAATTAATAACAATATTTATGTACCGATTTCTTTTTTTTTTTTATATATAACTAGTCACGGTACGTATTTACTTCTATAAGTATAGATTCCCAGATACGGGGAAATACATATATAAAAAATGTAATTTACAAAATCATATAGGTCATGTTTTACAAGAATGTTGCGATAACGGTAGTAATGACTTACTTAATTTCTCTACAGATGAACTGTGAACCTGACAATTTTTTAATCAATACCTAATAAATGAAATGAACTGTTGAATAAGTATTAAGATGATTAAATTTTTTGTATATTGTTGTAAAAATAACGATGCATTGTTAATAATGTTTCACCATCAAACTGGATGTGGCATAAAATTCAATTTATTAATAATATACTTTAAGAGAGAAAAAAAAAAAAAAACGAAAAAAAAATCTTTCTAAACGCGACTATAACATATTGTCGAGTCCCTGGACCCCGCCGGATTCTAGGTCTTCTGTAGTACTTATCGAAGAGTCGATTTCAGTTGACTATGCTATTCTTGGATGCGAGGATAAAACGCAAAAACGTAACGAAGTTAAATATAACGCAAAAACGTAACAGATTTCGTAATGGGATTTCTAAAGAACGCAAAAGCGTAATAGGATTTTCCTATTACCCTTCAGCGTAAGAATGATATATAGTCATTAATATATACATGAACGACGAACCTTCCACATAAGCCGATTCTTTACGGCTTCCTTTTTAAAATACAAGGCACTGCATTGTAGGGGTGATGCCGGAGTAAACAGTTTCGGTAATGTTTGCGTACTTGTTCCAACGAATAGAGAGTTTTACTAGTATAAAAACAGTGAAATACGCGCATGCGATAGTGTTCCTCGGTTTAGTTGTCGCAATTTGCTTCTCGCTCGTGCCACTGCATGTCGATAGAATGTGTTCTTAAACCATATCTAAATACAATAAGCTGTGATTTTGCAGCTTCCGCAAATTAAACAAATTGTTTTACGGGCAAAACAGATTATCTTATTCAGGTTTCCATTTTTTACACTGAAATTCATTCTCTCGGTTTCAGTTAAATATAAGACAGTCCCTATTAAGCGGAAAAGCAACGTAGTTTTTAAATGAATGGGGATTATTTTTCGAATAACAGCGACAGAACAATTGTTCTCTCAGACGCTTTGCTTTTTTCGCGATACAAAATTCTCCGTTTCGAATCACATAATTTTACTGCTACTGCAACTGTTCCTAATTTCATAAAAGCCCTACACACATGGTCTGAGTGATGGGAACAAAAAGTTAAAAATGAGAATATTAATGCCAATTAAAAATTATCATTTTATGTATATATATATATTGGTATGACTTTCGATTATTTACCGACCCTGCTTCCGGGAACCAATATTTTGAAAGGGTTGAACGGGGAACCATACCGGGAAAAATTTTGATTTTTTTTTCGGAATTGAGATAGATACCTAACAAGATTTTTCTTTAATTTAACGGAAGGGGGAAAATCCTTGTAAATTGTAAAGAAAAAACGAGCACACGGGCGCCAGTGACACCTATAGTGCCACACGAAATTGCGTGATGTGTTATACATGTGTTTTTGTTTTTTGGGGAGGGGGGGAGGCATCAACTGTGGGCACTAACCCAGCGCAAGTGGAATTTTTAATGTGTAGCTGTGCGATCCGATCTCGGTTCTACTCGGACGAAACACCTCTGTCTAACCAACACGCTATGGGAGCTGGCTACATGTGTTGTTATAAGCGTTTTTTTTTTTTTTTTATCAATATGAAAACATATATATATATATATATATATATATACGTGTTTTGTTTTTTTATTTAACGATTTATAAAATTTTCTGGCTACCGTTTACGTTTGAGTCAAGTAATAACGCAAAAAAAAAACGCGAATACCATAAATAATTATTTGGCGCATCATTTAAACGATTAGCGAGTTGGTCGCACGACGCTTCTTATTCGCAAGAATGAAACGGAAGCAGGTAACATGTGCGTCGTTTACTTGCGTTAACCTTATCACTCGACTATCATTTTACAAATGGGCATGCGCGCTAGGAGCGCGTCATAATTTTTTCATTTTTTCTGCTGCTCCTGAGTCTATGCACGAAAAAGAGCTAGGTAGTCTGGAGAAAAGGAACGGACGGTGGAAATGCGATCCGAAAATTAGCCAGGAACAGGGGGCCGTATATAATACCCTTGGGAGTACTTGTGTGCATGTTGGTATATTTCATTCGGTTTTTAAGTGCAAATACCGTGTACCCTCGAATATTTATTATACACCTTTGTTTCTGTTCGGTGCATGTACGCCGTGTACGTGTGTGTCGTGTCCGTTGCTTCGCCGATGATCATCTGAATGAAAAGCGTAAAAAAAAAAAAAGGTTTAAGAGGGTAGCGAGAAAATGTGTGTCGTGTGCCATAGGGTTGCACTGAGAATGGAGTTGAAGTGTGTTACACAGATCGAAGAACCGAACCTTCGCTAAGTTGCGTTACAGTTTGACTGTGTATACGTGTGTGCGTGTGTGCGCGTTGTATCTGCGGTAAAACGGCATAAGAGAATCTGGCAACGGTATGTATATACGCGCGCGATATCTAGCCGACCCGCACACAGACACATATGCACTTGGCTTTGAACACAGACGCAGTTATGTCGCATGTCTGTGTATTAGAAAGTGTAGAAAAGTAAAAGCATCGGGATCCCAAAGGCGTATGAAAATAATACTTTTACTAAAAGCATATCTATGTCCTAGCCTAAGTGAATTATCCAGCATCCCTTCTGCATTTTGTTCCTATGTATCTGCGATGTATTTATCTACATATACGGCGTAACGTACACTGAAACAATGGCCTCTCCCCCTTGTACTTTATTTTTCCTCAATCACCCTTACTTTTTTTTTCCCTTTCTTTTCTGAGCTTTCCTTATAATTTCTCGTTCCCATTTCATCGATAGAACACACTGACTCGGCTTTCGATACACAGCCTATCTGCACGAGACAATACAGTTTTATCGACGACGACGTCGAATGGGGGGATACATTTATTATTTTTTCGCTTTGAATTTTTCCGAAAATTTTAAGTTTTAATCTGATTCTCAGGCCATCGCCACCTACTACCGCCCCTGTCTTAATTTAATTCTCTTCGGACTTTGCGTAGGTAGTAAATAAATCGGGCGGCTCAGTTTATTTTTTTTCCTGTTAGACACGCAAAAAAACTGTTTACACGTGGGATACCGAAGAATAAAGAACTCTTAAAGAAAATGAATGACCGGAAGTTATTTTGAACAAAAAAAAAAAAAAAAAATACTTTTCACAACAAAAGCAAGATTAATATGAAGAGCGGTTCGAGGACTCTAAAGCAACAGCGTGTCGAGCACTCTAAAAATATTCCAAAATCAAGCAACGGTTCGCAACCGAGACGGTGATTGTTTTTTTGACGACGCAGCCGAACGGGATTAATTGCAAAGAAGAAAATTGATGCACAACTTTTGTCGTATGTAGCTTTTTTGCATTACCCATGACGAGGTGCACAATTTTGCGTGGAAAAGTGAAGGAAACATTTTTATCAGAAATTCGATGACTCCGCCGGGAGTATTTTTTCACGGAATAATAGACAATTAACTTTTGGCTCGGTTTTGTCGTTGTGCTTGGCATTTCGTTAAAAGGCTTTTCGATCTAATTACCGTGCGTTCAAATGCCACCGTATTGAGCTGAGATACGTGCGAATTATATGTATTAGCGATGTTCGTTTTAGTGATACATAAATAAATAAAAATTTAAAATTCGCAACCAGAAATATTATTATAAATTCGCATGCCTCTGAGCTAAGCACTTGTTAATATTCACCAAAAAAAATACAATTTCGCTGATTTGTTATAATATATGTATATCAGACTGAGTTTGGAATTTTTTCATTTCAGTTTTAATCTATTTACTCGCATATATACATATTAATTACAACTTAATTCTTAGGCTACCCCCCACTTCGAAAAAATGTCCCAATTTTATGTAATGAAATATGTAACGAAAAATGTAACGAAAAAATGTCTTAATTTTATATAATGAAAGTTAAATGTTAGAATAGGATTTTTGTGGTTATATTATTATTTTTTTTTTTTTTGTATTGATGCCAGTAAGAATTACGTTGTAAATTTTGATCATTTTATACAAAATATAGAAGAGAAAGAGACAGAAATAAAATCAAGAGGGGTCAAGAGGCACAGCCCCTTGCGAGGCCAAAATGACCGAGTTATATATGTATATGTGTATATAAATGAATGTTTGTTCATTTGTCCCGTATGCATTCCTATACCGCTGGTCGCATCATAATTCATTGTGTAATTATTCGAAACCTCATATTTCAGAAAGAGAGGGGGTGGAAAACTCAGCCATATCTTAAAACCTTCGTTAGGTTAACATGAATATATCCTAAAAATTATAGCATAATCCATTCAACGGTACAGAAATGCATAAGAGACAAACAAACATACAGACAAATATTAATTTATATATATATATATATTAACTGTTACTCACGGCTTCGCCCGGTATTAACCCCTTTTTAAATCTGTATTTGGAAATTAATAAAAAATTTCTGTTTTACCTGGAATTTTGTAAAGATTCTTCCTCTTTTTGGAAAACATACTTATCACCGTCCAAAGAAAAAATGGTCTTCGCATATCACGTTTAATTAAAGATTGTCGATCTTTCTGTAACCTGTCTATCGTGATCTAACAAAAAGTTTCGTTCAACTAGAATACACAGCCATCATTTTGAAGAGTCCGAGTTATTCACACGATAATCTCCCATAATTACACATTTAAGAGAACATCTTCTTGACTTATATGTTTCAACCTCTCCGTCGCGAGCACTTTATAAAAATTAATTTATTGCTACAACAACAAACTACGGTAGTCGAGTAAGGATTTCAAATTTGAGTATAAATAGCATTCGCGACAGCAAATCATAAAAATTCCATTGCAAGATGTTTTATTTCTCTGCCAAAATAATAAAAAAACAATATTTTTTTTAAACTGTCCGCAATGAGTACAGTAATTAGGCTAGAAGCACGACTTGTATGTTTAAATCATGTCGTGGAGGTCTGATGATTGATGATTTCAGTAATGCAAAAAGTGAAGTAACAGAATGCGGTGTATTTAAATTACGCCAGCAATTAATAAAATGCCATCTAAAGTTCATTATTTATCATGGTGATCATTTTACTTAAATTTTTACTTTTAATTCACATTTACCACGGTAATCATTTTACTTAAAATTATACGAAATTTTCTTCCCTTTTTTTTACTTGTCTTGTATGCATTTCTGTACCGCTGGTCGCATCTCAACTACTTAAAGCCTCATATTACGTGAAGGAAAATGGGTAGGAAATTCAACTGCATCGTAAAACCTTCGTTTGGTCAACACAAATATACACCCTGAAAAGCATGATCCGTTCAGCGGTACAGGAACGCATACAGGACAAACATACATAAAAACATAGAAACATTCATTTTTACATGTGCACAGATATACAGATACAGAGATATAGATGTAAATATTAAAAAATGATTATGGTAAATATTTTTAATAGAATGATTACTACTAGGGAAAATAAGCATCTCTAGGTGACATTTTATTAATTTCCGGCGTAAATAAATACATCGCGTTCTGTTACTTTTCTTTTTGCGTTACTGAAATCATTAAACCTCAATGAGGACAGGATCTAACAATATATGTCACGCTCCTAGCCTAGCTGTTGTGTACTTATTGCGGAGAGTTAAAAAAACAGTGGTGTTTTCTGGGTTTTTTTACAGAGAAATAAAAAATTCTACATCGGAATAATCTTAATGGTTGCTACCGAAGAAATACTTATTCTAAAATTTCAAATCCTTGCTCAACTAATTTTAATAAAATGCTCGAGCGGTCGGAAGATATGAGAGAAAAAGATGTTCTCTTAAATGTGTAATTAGAGGAGATCACCGTGTGAATCGAAATGATGGCTGTCTTTAGTTGAGTGAAACTTTTTGTTTCATACAGAATGACCGATAATTTTTGACTGAGAATGAAACGTAAACACGATTTTTTATTGGACGGTGATAAATTCCCAAAGGGAGAAAGAATATTTACATGAGTGTATTAATTAAAAACCAAAAGACCAAAAATAAACCTTTTTCCGCATATATTGTTTAAAGACCAAAGGGGAGAATATAGATGGATAGGTATAAATGAATTGTCTATTGAACGGTGACTAATGTTATATTTTTATTTTTTACACGAACATATATTATTCAAAATTCACAAATATAACATTGTTAAATACTAATTAATTATGTTAAAATAAATCAAATCAAATAATTACAATAATAGTTGAATAATATATGTTCGTGTAAAAAATAAAAATATAACATTAGTAACCGTTCAATAGACATTTCATTTATACTTATAACATATATATATATATATATTTACGGTTTACGGAAGAAATAAAAACATATAATAATAGATGGATAGATTATAAAATAAGTGAATATGGTAGAAGAAAAATGGAATGATCAAGTTGAAGTAGGAACTAAATAATTGTACTGATGAAAGTAATTTGATTTTCGGATATGGAACTCAATTGACTTCAATAAGTATTTCAGCAAAGAAGATGAAATCGCAGGGAGCAGATTTGTAACGTAAACATATTATTAAATTACCGCATAATTACAAATATTAACTATGAAAAAACTTTATACATTGTAAATAATTTAAAAAAATATAATATCCTTTAATTTATTTCAGATATTAGTAATGTTCTGTAAAAAAGTATATTAAAGTTACAGAGAAATGAGTAAAAAATCCTGCATATTTTTTGTACCGGAAATATTATTTACTTTCAGATATTAAACCCTTCTTACTATCGTGGTTTGGTGTTGTAGAATGTATTTAAAGATTGTTTTAATTATTGTATTAATAATATTAAAATAGAAAGGAAAACTGAATAGAAGAATTAAATCTTTGATAAAAAATTAAAGACTTATATTAATCTGTAGGTGAAGTCGCGGGAAATAGCAGATAAGTAACGGGCCGTTCATAAAATAAGTTAGTGATGTAATTAAAGTGGCAAATAAGGAATAAAAAACCAATGATCACAATGATGAAAACTATGGAACTTCCTGAAATATCATTGGGTTGACTCTAATGAATATTTTGCAAAGGATACACAAATTTAAAAAATAGGATAAAATAAATTAAAGATTTCAAAAAATGTTCACTATAACATAATATATATATATAAATTTCATATAAAGTAAATACTTTTTTTTTTCAAGTACAGATTAAACGAGTATTAATATATGGGCGAACCGTGGATCAGCTAGTAGTGGATAAAGAATAATTCGTTTATTTATGCACATTTAAAATTGAAGATAGAGTTACGAAATTGTAACTGTCATATTATTAGGTATTATTGTTCCGCATTTGTAAATGTTTGTGAAACTCATTAATATACACTTTGTCTTATTTGCAAGTTTGAAATAAATCCGAGCAAGACTCTCATTCGTCAGTTACTGCCGTACTATTTGGCACAAACAACGTAATAACGTACTGATCACCGAAATAATAGCGCACTTAACAACGACTGCGTATTTTAAAACCTTTCCAGTCAATTTAATAAATCAAAAAGAAGAAAAAAAAAAAGCGATAAAAGGCAGATCTGGAAGCAGTTCTATAATTTTAAATGTACTCTATAAAATGGTGTTAGTCTTTTTCGTAATTCGGAAACGAAATTCTATTATGTATCGAAAATAACAAAGCGAAGATAGGCAATCAGAAAGTTTAAAAAAGGAAAGTTGAACAAGTGAAATATGAATTCCTTTCTCATAATTATTCATGTTTTCAGAGACGCTACTGACATATATCATGTTGTTTTGTTTTTTTTTGACGGGGGGGGGGCATAAGCAATTCGATTCCTAAGTTGTAGTTTTTTCGTTGTTTTTTTAAGCTCTCGCTATCCCAGGGCGCCAAATGAAAAACAAAAACAAAAAATAAAAATCGCCAAGGTAATCGCGTGATCAAATGAATAAGGCAAAGCGTTTATACGGTTAAAGTGATGAAACTTTGAGAATGCGTGTGCACGCGCAGGGGCGTTTGAATTTTTCAGCGGGTAAAGAGTTTCAGGGATGCTGGTTAATCGTCGTTCGCAGGAAGCACTGGTTGAATTTTCGCGTGCGCGTTACCGACGCACGCGGAAATGACTGCAATTACTTCTTCAAAGTGGCAGCCAATTCGAAAAGTCTATCCAGAACTGTATCATCGTTGAAGTCAGTTCGCAGAATGCCGAACGAGGAGCCGGAAGCGAAGTGGCCAGCCACTGACCGGAAGTCGGATAATGTCGCCACCGACTTAGGTTACACATGTCGCATGTGAACGCGTGCTTCTTGCATGACTTCATTGCGCTTCCACTTGCTTCGTAGATTAGGCGACACCGTCGACGGTCTCGCCGCGCCCGTAATGACAGTCTCCGAGATTAATCAATGCCGTCCGAGCAATCGGATATGTGGTGAAAACGAGCGCCGAACCCCGTTATTGATGGGACATTATCCGATGAGCCGAAGATATCGTTTTGATCGGTTTCTCTGCCGAGTACACGGTTTCCTGACAATTTGTTTTGACACGTGTGCGCCGCAAACTCTCCAGATTGGCCGCCGATGGCACTCGTGCCGCCGTAGCCTCGATGTTGTCATTAAACAATGGTGCGGCGTGCGACACGTGGCCGCACTAGAGCCGAATCGTTCGCGATTATTCCTTCTCCGGTGAAATTAATATCAATTTTTCTTTCCACCGACATCGTCCTACGCTGCCCGTACGCCTAGCCTAAATAATTATATTTCCTTTCCTCCATTAAAAGTCGCCACCGCTGCCGAAACTACGCTCTCTATTAGCAATTCCGTTCCGCATCGTACGCGATAATTGATTAAGCGCAGCCCCGGCATACACATAATCGATAACGCATTAATCCGTCGTCGCTCTGCCGGCAAAGTTTCAACCTAGTTCGATTCAGTCGATGCCCTGTTGCGTGCCGATTTCAGTTCACGCTGCAGCAGGTGAACTAATATCGTACAAGTTCCTTTGAAGAACTGCAGTAGTTCCGACCGAGTCGGAAAAGATACTGAGAACTGGTCCGATCGAAAGCCGACCTAATGTAGAACGTATCGGGAGCAGAAGGAAATGAAAATCGATAAAGATCGGACGTATTGGTTTTTACGTGGGTCGTTCCCGGCCAGTAATTTCGGAAAGAATATTTTGTCTGCGCGGTTCATGTCTGTACGTGTCTGTGGTTATCGGGATCGCGCAGAGTTTTTTTGTTTTCTTTTTGCCATAGATAACGAAAAGCTGATAGAAATTATAAGAGAATATAAACATACCTTTACGATTTAACTGACAAAAATACCTGTCGATGTCTGACACGGCACACTTCTGTCACGTTAGATGTAAATAAATTGTGTCTGTCGGTGTCTGCCACGGTACTTGTCTGTAGATATAAACAGTCCTTTATGGATGCAGTTCGACTCCAAATTTTAGTTCGCGTTGTTAAAATTTGTAAAAAGAAACTTGGCGTACAGGTGCAAAAGTCTGATCAGGATGAATGCTCTCTACGTACAGAGGCGCGGATCTTACTTGTGGACCTCAACTTTGTAATAAACGTTATCTTATTAAGGATATGGGGCTCACTTTACTAGTAAAAAAGAGCTGTTAAAGGAGAGAAACGATGACGAAGTTTCTAACAAAAAATGTTCCTTGCGGAATTGAAATTAATAGTGACATTTTTAAAAGGAAACAAATTTTAAAATGTTCACACCCTATGTGTTGTGGCCAGCGAGAAAACGAGTCATGATACGATTTTCAATCACGCATATATATATTTATATATATATATATATATTATATATACATATTATATAAATATATATATATATATTATATTATATTCAACTCGGACAAAATCATAAAAATATTGCAAGTCTTCGAAGTCAAAAAATAGATGATTTAACGAAAAAAGTATTTTAATACTAAGAAGAATTTTAAACTGAGATATGAAAACGAAAAGTAACGCGGATGGAGAATATTTTGGAATTTTAATGAAACCGGGAATAAAATAACTGATAAAGGACCAACAACGGAAACGTACAATTATTGCGAAATATTTGATAATTATTATTAATCAATAACATTAGAAATAATATTCTTATAAATTTTTCTGTAATTTTATGGAATTTAAAATTAAACATGGTTTTTTTGTTTTCTTTTTTAATTGTTTTTAATACTAATATTATTAACGAATAGTTTATTTTATTTTCGTATTTCTTTTTACACTTATATTGAAAAAAAAAATTCTCGAAAGCAATAAAAATTCAAAGTTGTCTGAGTTCTAAACAAGGAGTCGATGACAAATCTGCATAGAAGAGGTTCGTTATCATCAGCCGCGAATTGAATAGTTCGAATTAATGAATAATTTTACATTGCAAAAACCTTATTAAATAAATCATATTAAAAAAAACAAAAAAGAAACGAGGTAACAAAATGTAAGTATATTAAACAATTGCAAGAGTACAGAAAATTTTATTACTTATAAATTATAAACTTATATTGCAAGTTGATAAAAGTACTAGTACAAAATTTACACACATAAACTCTTATATGAGTGTTTATAACTGTTCCAGTTTTACGGCGGTAGTAATGTAAAAAATCGTGTAATGTTTTTCCTTTGCATAACGTGTTTTTGTATCGAACACGGTTAATGTGAGAACTTTTTTTTTTTAACATTCTTAGAAAGCATTTATTTCACTTTTCTTTTATTTTCCCTTTTTTTCAGGCACATCAACTATGGACAAACTTTGCAAGGGATTCGAACTAGGTCCTGCCCAAATGAAACACCACTGCCTAACCAATTACGTCACGGTAGTCAGCTCATTTATTTCAAACACGTTGCGCTTCGGTTAGAATCAACAACTGTGACTTTTTTAATATATCATATATATGCATTTTTTTTTTTTTTTTTTTTTAAATATGTTAATATTAAGTGTGTCTGATTCTGATGATGAATAGAGCACTGCTATTCGAAACGTTAACGGAAATAAATTGTGATGCGTTTGTTATCGAAAAAAGTAGACAAATGGTTAATAAGCCACAAAAATTTAAAATCATTTTTATGTTAATATTAATTTAATTTATGGGGTGGTTCCTGAGGCGATTTTCTGATTCAGCACAGAAAAATAGCTCTAGGATTGAAAAGGTTTTTGACTTTCGTTTAAATAAAAATTTTTTTTATTATCAGGTTTAAAGTTTTTTTTTCTTGTTTTTAAGAACAATAAGGAATGTGAAAAAAAAAAAAGGAAATAGACCTCGGCCATTGAACCAAACTGAAATTTTGATTTTACTATTTTTAAGACTGGTCAGTATTTCTTCTGCGGGGGAACGAAATTTGGACTACTGAAACGAACTGAAATTTTGATTTTTTCTATTTTCAATACCGGTCGCTGGTTTTAAACACACGCTCCGGTTACAATAGAAGCCGCGATTATTTGGACAGCGTGTAAATTTAGTTGTTATTTGGTCTGGCCAGTAGAAAAGAAAGTCGGAAGACGGATAAAATAGTATAGAGTCGGTGGGAAATGTTTCGCAGCGTAATTATCGGACAAAAGCTCAGCACGACCGATATCGCTGTCGGAATGTTGTTGGTCGAATCAGCGGGAGATCAGTCTGCCGAAAATGGATTAAGCCGTAACTGCCGCAGAGCCCGCCACGGGGTTCACAGTTCCCGTCCCATCGCACCGCTAAACTGCATCTTCTTCTGGCTGATGTTAATTTCGTCTCATTGCATCTTATCCGCGAATATCCATTAGGCAGCCAGACCTTCAGTTGCACGGCTCTAGGAAAAAACAGTAACTTGTTCCTCTCGTTGTTCCCGACTATCTGTTACCTCTAATAGCTGAACTGAAGTAAAACCGTATGAAAAAATTTAATGTTCCTCTTTGAAAATTTTTTAGCAGCCTACGTGATATCGTCTTTTTTTTTCCGTTCTTTTTTATTACAATTTTCGTTTTTGAAATTTCACATTGAAATATGTGTAATGTGTTTAATTGACCGAATGATTTCCACTCAGTCAATTCAAAATTCACAAGTTTTTTTTTTCGTTTTTTTTTTTTTTTTCTACAGAATTATGTAATGTTAAACTCTAGCGTTGGACACCCGAATTGCGCACCGACCCGAAATAACCCGGTTGCTGAGAACTCGAATTGCGCACCGTTTTATTAAAAAAAAACTCCGGATTTTATAAAATCGACGAAGGAATAAAATCAGTAAAAGTGTGTCGTTCTTTCAGTGACTTCCAAAATGTCGTTATCATATCTCGATGGGGGGGAACGTTTGCTATTTGGAATAACGAAAAAACCGCCTTTAAGGTTTTGCGAAAAATGAGCTATTTTTTAAGTATACGACGCGTAAAAATGTTGAAAGCCATCTATGAATCATTAAGTGACGATCAATTACTGGAAAAATGCTTGGGTGGATTTATACAAAATGTCAATAAGAGTCTCAATTCAAAGATTTGGAAAATTGCACCCAAATGTAGTCCAGGTAGTAAGAAAGTAGTTGATATAGCTACCAATGTTGCTGTATGTACTTTTAATGATGGGGCAGAGAGTTTATTAAAAATAGAAAGATTACTTGGAATAACAATTGGATACGAATTGTCTCGGAGAAAATGTGAATCGGCTAAAACACGCACGAATCAAGGCTAATAATGCAACAAAAGAGGCTAGAACAACTCGTCGACTGGAAAAAAAGTAAACAACAACAATTGTTTACTGACAGGGAAGGCATACAATTTGAAGCTGGAATGGGAGATTAGACGTAAGTTAACAAAATAAATTTAAAAATTCATATAAAGTTCTTGCTTTAGCTGCGCGCGACCTCGAGCGAAATGCACTTGAAACTTTAAATGCGTTTTTCTCAAAACTACTTTTTCCGACACGGTCTGCATGATAACTCGTACAGTTTTTAATATTTTTTAATGCTTTTTTTTTTTTTTTTTTTAAATATTCGTAATTATTTTCTCTATAGTCCGTCGAGCCGGATTTTTGATATTGTGATTAAAAAATTTTATAAACATAATTATAAAGTGTGACATTTATGACACAAAATGCACACTTTTTTTTAAACTGCTGTAAATTGCGAAATTTTTCGAATTTCGAAAATCCGGCTCGACAGACTATAAGTACAACTTTATTTTACAAGATTTTTTTCACGTTTTACAGATCCATCAACACTTCAAAGAGAAATGATGCAGACCGTGGAGCAACTTTTTTTCATAGTGCTTCGGGAAAAGTCATTTTTTATGTTGTAATTTTTGAAAAAAAAAAAAAATGAAATAAATTTTTTTTTTTGTAAAGTTTAAATGCTAATAAACAATCTGTAAAAGTTAGTTTTATTAATTTCTATCGCTATCCCTTCTAAAAACAGTTTTTCTTTTAGCACATTTTTGGCGCTGCTGGATGTATGTACCACCCCCTTAATGTCGGGATGCAGCGCAGATGTTAGATTTTACCTTTTGTTCACTATTTCTACTACAAAATTTTCAAACTTACTTCAATTGCCCTTCAGTTTCCGTTGTTTCCCTTAATAATATCAGATTATTACCGGTAACTCTAAGTTTTATTATGTTCAAATTGAATTATATCATACGGAAATAAGGTACGAAACACGGCCCGTAATTACCAATTTTAAAATATCTGAAACTTTAGCAGAATTATTAATCGATTCATTAAATAAAAATAGCAGCGGTTTTAGGGAAAACTGTAAATACTCTATTCGATTCTACACATTGCGAGACGCATTATTAGGTGTAATGAAAGGATGGGACACTTTACTTCATCCAAGGGGAGAAGTCTACGAATCCAAATGAATTAGTTTACTGTGTCGGTTCGACTATTTCATAAAAACGCTGCAGGTAAATGTGAAATTAAATTATTTACAAAGGTAGAGAAATCTAGATTAAATCTATAAGTTAATTGTATCTCGTCACAATAATTTCCGGTTATCTCTGATTGCAGGAGTTTTCTTTCCTAATGGTGATTTTATAGCTGCCCAATATTTTAATGTACCGACAGCCACTTCTCACTTATACACAATTATATGGAAAATCTCTTTTTGGTTATTTTTTTTTTTTTTCCTAGTTATATGAGGCGACTTCCTTTTTTAATATTATTAATGTTAATTGAAGACGTTTCAGCGTTTAATAATACTCAACCGGTATTCGTATGAGATTACTACTCGCCCGTACAATTTCTAATGAATAATTCTAATAACTTTACACGGTCAATAATTTTATAGGCAATGGTGCAAAGACATAATGTACTTGCATAATAGGGGATCACCAAACTGATTGATACAATTTCGAATAAACAAAGAACACTCAAATAGGCAAAAGTTATACACAGTAATGTTGTAACATAATAATTCCCCGTCAATGATGAGTTCGTAAATGGCGTTGTTTTCAATTTTTTTTTTACTATTATCCAGAATAATGTTATGGTAATTAACATTAATGATATTTGAAGTTTTTGGTCTGGGGCTATATTACAAATTACGAATAGTTGTTTGTCAATCTACATTTCCCCCGGGTAAATAATACTGATAATATTGTAAGTGCCAATAACGTTTGTTATGTTACAAGAAACCCCCGTTTTTAACGTCAATTTTAAGGACTACTAAGCATCGATACTTACTGATATAGTCATATCGTACACTGGCGCCAACCGTTTCTCATGGGTACACAAGTTTTGCGCGAGCGACATTAATAATAAAAAGCGCGCGACGAATATATATGACCTTCTTTCGTTTTTTTTTGAAATTTGCAAAAAACAGAAATAATTAATCGCAGTGGCGGAAATTCACGGCCAGGCATAACTCTTCATATTATCGATAATATGCAACAATGCGCTTGCGTTAAAAATTAAAAAATTGTAAAAGTTTCGAGTGTAGTCTCGCTTAAAAAATTGTGTTACAGAATGTTTCCACGCGAGCACATTTACTACGAGTAAGCGTCACGACAAGAGCAAAATGTAAATGGGGAGCTATGATGCTTCTACGTCTAGTAGTGCAAGCTATACTGAGAGGAGTGTAAGTAGCGATTTATTATTAAAATATGGAATTTTTAGTAAATACAGAATAATTTTTGGCGCATCTATAATATCCTTAGCGGTCGTTTTTTAGGTACTACAATTATGTGCGTCTGACATTATAAGACTTTCATATGGGCTAATTATTGACTTTACACGATGATATCTGAATGTGGCACGAAAGTTGCCTAATTGTCGCTGTATTAAAAAAATCAGACACCTTAAAAAATACATACATATTTAGTATCGGCTTATAAAATCACAATTTACAAGTACGTTTCAGTACAATTTATTTAAATCAGTTTAAAGTTTAATAACGAGGGTATTCATTTCTATATTGACGATAAACATATATAGACAAAAAAAAAAATTCATTTCGTAAAATAAGCCGACATATATTTCCAAGTCAAATCGTGATCGATAGTTTGAAGAGTGAAAAAGATTATTTAAATTTTTAGTTTTCGTTTCAAATGTGGTCGTTTTGGCCAAAGGGTTTAAGCCGGTTAAGGGGGATAAAGGTGCCTTTGAACCAAACTTTATAAAAAAAATATATACATCTAGCGCATGAAAAAAGTAGTGGATGCTAAAAGTTTCAGACCCCTTATAGGAGGGGGCTGCTGTAGTCACCATTTTGCGATTTTCGGTTTTTTTACGATATCTCAACAATTTTTTAATGAATTTTAAAAATTCTTGTTTGTCGGCTAAAGATAATGGAAAGTTAACATTGATTTTTTTTTTTTTCAGATTTTTAGAAACGTTCAAAATTTTTAAAATGTCATAAAAAATATTTAAAAAATTCGGTAACGACGAAAAAAATATATAACACGTATTTATTTTAGTGGTGTAATCTATCTACTGAAATTTTTTCAGATTTTTTAAAGTGGTGAAAGAGGTTGAAAAAAAATAAAAACACACATTTTTAGCTGAAAACCCTCTTGATATTCAACTAATAACAACGGAATAGATGTTACGTATTTGAAGATAACAAGTTTTCCTGAATTTTTTTTCAGATTTTTGAATCGGGTGGAACAAGTGGAACAAGTCAAAAAATAAATAAAATCATATACGTTTTTAGTTGAAAAACTTCTTCAAATTCAACTAACAACAACGAAATGGATATATGTTACCTATATTATATAATACAATGTTTTTCTGAATTTTTTCAGATTTGCAAGCAAACTATAGAGAATGTAAGTTACATAATTTGTCACTGTATTACCTAATTGACTATTATGGGAATTTTAAATTGGTGCGCAATCTCTATATTTTTTTATTTCTTAAAAGCATTATTATTAATCATTAAAAAATTACTAAACGATGGCTTCCGTATTTTTTTCCGTTTTATTCACTTTTAAAGAGTGATGAAAAATCTTACGGTTTTTCTTTGTTCTAAATATGACAAATTTATTTAAACTGAATAATGCCTTCAAGAAATAAAAAAATATACAGATTCTGCACGAATTTAAAATTACCCTTAATAGCGAATTAGGCAACGCAACGGCGAATTATATGTAACCTACATTTTATAGTTTGCTTTCAATTGAAGTGCCTCAAAGGGTTTTCAGCCAAAAATGCATGTTTTCATTTTTTTTTTTCAATTTGTTTCATCTATTCTAAAAATCCGAAGAAATTCAGAAAAACATTTTATTATTATATACGTAACATACATCTATTTCTTTGTTGTTAGTTGAATTTCAAGAGGGTTTTCAACCAAAAAACGTATATGATTTTATTTAACTATTTCTTTGTTGTTAGTTGAATTTCAAGAGGGTTTTCAACCAAAAAACGTATATGATTTTATTTAATTTTTGACATATTCCACACTCGTTACTGCCGTTTCAAAAATCTGAAAAAAAAATTCAGGAAAACTTGTTATCTTATGTATGTAACACATATATCTATTCTTTTGTTGCTAGTTGAATTTGAAGAAGTTTTTCAACTAAAAACGTAAATGATTTTATTTATTTTTTGACTTGTTCCACTTGTTTCGCTTGTTTCACCCGATTCAAAAATCTGAAAAAAAATTCAGGAAAACTTGTTATCTTCAAATACGTAACATCTATTCCGTTGTTATTAGTTGAATATCAAGAGGGTTTTCAGCTAAAAATGTGTGTTTTTATTTTTTTTCAACCTCTTTCACCACTTTAAAAAATCTGAAAAAATTTCAGTAGATAGATTACACCACTAAAATAAATACGTGTTATATATTTTTTTCGTCGTTACCGAATTTTTTAAATATTTTTTATGACATTTTAAAAATTTTGAACGTTTCTAAAAATCTGAAAAAAAAAAAAATCATCGTTATCGAACTTTCCATTATCTTTAGCCGACAAACAAGAATTTTTAAAATTCATTAAAAAATTGTTGAGATATCGTAAAAAAACCGAAAATCGCAAAATGATGACTAAAGCAGCCCCCTCCTATAAGGGGTCTGAAACTTTTAGCATCCATTACTTTTTTCATGCGCTAGATGTATATATTTTTTTTTTATAAAATTTGATTCAAAGGCACTTTTACCTTCCTTAACCGGGCTAGACCCTTTCCGTCCAAATTCGTCAGAACATGTCTTCGCAAAGATAATGAAAAACGGAAAAAACTTATTTAGGTGAACTTCACCGCGATAGAACAACGCCAAATTCTTGCTCGAAAACCATTAAATACTCCAAATTCTGGTGGTCGGTATTTCTGGCTGTGTTTAATTTGTAGTCGATCGCAAAAAGAAAAAGAGAAGTAAATAACAGAGAATGATGATATACGAAAAGGAGAATGGATTAGTTGCGTAGCGCTCCTCTTTAAGTGTATATTCGTTCGCTGGATAGTGATTATTCGTGATATGAAAAAGATCGGAATAGTTTGGCCGCAGCTTTTGAAGAAATTTGCTGCACAGGTAGCCGGCGAATCTGCGGACTTTTGAACGAGTGAATTATTTGAATAATCTGTCGACGACAACTAGTCTAGTGAACCGTTCCTTATCCAGATCAGTCAGAGAGCACGATCAACCTTCCGCAGTGCAGAATTACAGTTTATTAATGAGAATTTAAAACTCGGCATATGAAGAGATTTCGTCATTTGCCGAATGATGGTATACAGAAGCGCAGTGTTAAACGAGGCGAAAAATAATTTTTCATTTTTCCGAATAAGTGACTACGAAAAAGGTTGAAATGAAAAATAAACAAGTTATGGATACATGCACATCGTGAAAAATTAAAATATATCGCTGGAAGGCCAACGACACACAGCGGCACTTGCTGTTTACTTTTAATTAGATGCCGTGAATATATCTTCACCATCATTGCTATCATTATTATTACTATTACTATTATTATTATTATTATTATTATTATTATTATTTCATGGACACGCACTTGTGTGTAACCGAGCCCGAAATAAATTAATAAAAACTCCGTATAGAGCCTTTGTTATTTTTTCGCCATGATGACCATCCGGAATTTTCTTTTAAATTTATTTTCATCCTATTTGCATAGACTGGCCGCTGTGCGACAGCTCGCCGACCACTCTCCTACACGCGTTCGTAACATTGTATGTCGTCAACTGATTTCTTTCTCGCTCATTTCGCTCGCATACAAGCCCCCTTTATTGTTTCCCCCTCACCTAAACCCTATATGTCAGCCGGTGTCCTAAATATTAGCACCTCTAGTTATTTTGTGTACGCGCAAAAGCGGGCTCTGCATCGCCTTTTATCAAGATTTATTTTCCATTTCGTAAATAACACACCGATTTCCCCCTCCCCCTTTTTAAAAAAACAAAAAAAAAATAAAATAAAAAACAATGAATATATAATGGAAACTATCATCATGCGCCAAATTCTAAATAGCACACAGTGTGCGTGTATATGTAGGGTATATTTATCATCCGATTATGTCACGCTTGTTGTTGGTGTCGTTTTTGACTTTGAAGTTTACACTATTCATCACGTATGGACTGAATTCCGAAAACGAAGAACAAAACGTACAAAACATCGACAATGAAAAAAACAAAAAAAAAAAAAGAATCAGTGGTACGGCATCAATTAACGACACACACCGTCCGCGGTTATATATTTCCACATTTCATTTGCTTGTCGTTCGTTCGTTTTACGACGTCTAAAAAACGGGTTATTTAATTTCTTTTTTTTTTTTTTTTTAATATTTCGCAAATATTCATAATTGCAAATTGAAAATGAAGCTCAGTTCTGGTCTAAGGCGTGATCTACTGCGTTTCATTCTGGGATCCTCCCACTCCGCTAAAATATATATTTTTAGTATAGCTAAATTTATTCATTCACACATACGTATTTAATATACACATACGTAGATTTTCGTCAACCAGAGGGGATGGGGGGGGGGCAATAGGAGGAAAATATTATAAATGTAAACAAAAGGATTTTAATACGAACAGAGACGGAGAAAATGAAGACGGATAAAACGCATTTTGCTTTTATAATACGTAAGAACGCAACACCCAGTATATTAATATAAATTTATCAGACGACATAAATTGGCTAGCTTGTTTACCTCTAAATTGGATTTCCAAGTGTTAAGTAGCCGAGCCGTCAGTCATTTTATCGATGCTGCTTTGTGCAAATCTGAATTTCAATCGGTTTTTAATATCGTAAATCTGTGCAACTCGTTAAGACTACCGACTTTTATAAACATTCGGCTTGCATATACATTTTTATTTTGTAAAGTATTGCGTAAAAAAAAAAGATGCCTTTTCGCTCGAAATTCTCGATTACTTCGTACCACCCGTTTTGAACCTTTAATCAAAACGGAACAGCATTTAAAACAAATATAATATATATATATATATATTACAGAAGAAAAAAAAAACAAAAAAACTAAAACATTTCATCCGCTGAGTTTATATGAAAAAATAACCGAGCTATTGTTTCACCAAACGAACATCAACCCCGTATCGCATTAAGTCGTCGTTTTGACTTGGAAATAAAATGCTTTTTTACAAAAAATAAATACCAACTTCGAGGTTTATTATAAAAATGCACTAAAAAGTAAAAAATAATTACTCCGGATAAAAAAAATATATATCAGAGTGATATACCCTTAAAGGTGACATTATCGTAATTCTTATGCAACATTAATACCCTTAAAGGTGACATTATCGTAATTCTTATGCAACATTAATACCCTTAAAGGTGACATTTGCGTAATTCTTATGCAACATTAATACCCTTAAAGGTGACATTATCGTAATTCTTATGCAACATTAATACCCTTAAAGGTGACATTATCGTAATTCTTATGCAACATTAATAGCTTAATTAGAGTAGGAATTCATATTACATATTACAATATCTGGGAACAATTTAATGAACCTTTAATGCAGTTTTTAATTATTATTTTACCGTGTAATATGAATCCTACTCGAAATTAAGGTATTGTATAAGAATTACGATATCACCTTTAAGGCTGGTATATCACTCGTGATATATATGTTCTTATCGGGAGTAATTATTTTTTACTTTTTAGTGCATTTTTATAATAAACCTCGAAGTTGGTATTTATTTTTTTTTTTAAAAAAACATTTTATTTCATGAATTTTTAGCGTTATACTTGAATTTTTTTCTTGTTAAAAGTCAATTTTTTCCTCCACATTATTCTCCATATTTTATACTTAAAAAAAATCGATAAAACATCAAAAGTTACATTTCCATGGTAATTTGGCAAATTTATAATATATTTAAGTCGATAAATCTAATCCGACAGTGAAACCAATCATGAATGAAAAGCATCCAAAAAGCTTCAATCTCGCACATTATTAAGGATAACACAAAAAAATACTAACGGTCAGGATCAAATTTAAATGGGACCACATAAGAAGCGCTACCTTTTAAATAAAATAAGAATCATCGAAATCGAAAAGAAAGTTCTGAGGTAACAGACATAAAAAAAAGAACAAAATACAGTCGAATTGAATATAGGTCTCCTCCTTTTTTTTTTTTTTTTTTTCCTCCTTTTTTGAAGTCGATTAAAAAAGAGAATTAAAATGCACCAGCCATCATCATTATATAACGCGCTAAAAATCGACTTTAATAAAAACAGGTATTGAGGCAAATTTCGTTTATACTACTCGAATTATCCTTAACTTTTAAAGGAGCCCCCATTAAAAATTAAGTTGCGCCTTCGTTAAAATTACCAACTTTTTTTCGCCCAATTTTTATTTAAGTACAAACATTTTTGAAACATACCGATGATATCATTTAAACCGGTTAAATTGTCGGCTTATACTCTATATAGTCGCCTTGAATGCTCGAACGCAAACTGGAGGACGCTAATTATCGTTGTCGGTCAACCTGTACGACAACCGAATGAAACCCCTCCCTAGGCACGGATTTCGGCTAATTATTATATTTCCTCCGACATTTGGTATTTTATGATCGAGAAATACTCGAGGCGCACAATTATTTGTATCGAAATTCATCGGCGAGTGGTCTCCCGTTTCAGCTGAAAGAACTTTGTATCATTTCATTTCTTGCCCTTTTGCAAATCATAATCTCTTTCGCTTTGCCATAACAAGTATAGACGTGTTGAACTTAAAATAAAAATTGCAGCCATATTTTTGTTTTTCGTTTCCTGTTTCTTTATCGCCGGCTGGCTGGCAATCTGCACACAGTCGTTCGCGCACAATAGCAGCCCGGCGAAGGAAAACTTAATCAAAATCGGAAAAGCACAAGTCACTGTCCGTAATACGGATGACGAGGATGATATTGTTGTTATTGGCGAACGTTGCGCTGATATACATTAACGGCAATAGTTCCGGTCGCGTGGCAACGCGCGTTGCACGGAATTACGCACTGCAGTCGCACCGAAGTTCGCGGCGACGATTACGGAAACCAACTAAAAATAATCATGCTGCAGTTCCTGCGAGTAATTTTAAAATTTTTTTCTACTCCTCCGATGGTACCGATTCGGCTCACCCCGGAACTGGCGTTACAATAATTGTTTACGCTATTATTATTAGTATTTCCGACGGCGTACGACTAAAAAAGAAGCCTTCTTGGCCGATTTCGTGGTTAATTTGGTGGTCGCAATATGCCTTTGTCGGAAAAGCACGCGACACGCGTCACATTCTACGGCTACCCTGTCGACAGAATTTTTAACCGTTCGGCAACGCAAGCCGGTGTGGGAAGTTTTCTTATTTCCGGCTTCAAAGTTACATCCCGACAGCGCGGATAACGTTCATTGCGCGACGCTGGGAACAAAAAGACCAACTAAACAAGTCTGGCGATATCGGTGCGTTGGCGTTCAATTTGCTCCAAAAGAAAGTTCTTGTAAGCTTTGTAAAACGTTTTTGAACACAGCTGGTTCTCTAGTACGTAGGTACATCGTTTCTCGGAAGTAGCGAGAGCCAGAATTTTTACTCAAACCTTCTTACGAATTACCTGCGGCCTTTTTCACATATCATCCGATGAACATTATCATTCACCATGACTTTTGGACTGATCTTTATCCGTCTCTTTTCTCCAATCCTAACACTACTTTTACCTTGCTATACAACCCTCTTCTCCACCCGCTTCTTCCTGGTTTAATAATTTTCCCTGCATCAGCCGTTCTCTTATTTCTTCCATAATTCGCCTCCGCTTTAATCAGCTTCCTGCCTCTCTCTTTCGTTTTAATATTGTTCAGTCTCCCTTGTATCTTCCATACTCCTATCTTAAATTTGACCTGTGATATAAATCCCCTTCTCTATTCGAATGCTCATCTATCTCCTCAGAACGCGCAGTCTTTTATTCTAATTTGCTTGACCTTGGCCTCCCGACCCCTTACTGTGCCTACTACATTCTTGCTCTTCCTTCTTCTTCTGTTGTTCCTGTATTGGCTACCTTCATTTCTTCTGTTTCTAATCGCTTCCTGATATTACAAATCCCTACGTTTCATTATTTGTTTGTCCTTTGTGTTGGGTAAATGCCCTGTGTTGACGCGCCTAAAGAAAAAAAAAAAGAAAAAAAAAATCATTTGTATTAATGGGAAATATGACTTGATATTTATTTCTATGCCGTTATATAAAACATCCATTTACTGCTATCGTAAATTGTGCCCAAAAAATACCGTCTCTCATTATAACAATTTAGTTATTTAGCACATATATATATATATATATATATATATATATATATATATATATATTCATAAAATACACACTTTACGTCATTTTATTAGATTATTAATTTCTTTTAAATATTTTCAACTCGTTTAGGTTTTTTTTTTTTTTTTTCAAAGTTATGAGCAAGAGATAATTTTCGATCTTTGATACGCTACTATTTAATCGACCGCAATACCGAAGCTGATTAACTTACTTTCGTAAAAATTGTAATAAAGACAATAGGAACTGAGATTTCGAATTCTTCAGTCGAAAATTTATTGCTTAGTCAATGCTGGCAATTATTCGTGTTACAAAAAAAGAAAAAATCAACACTTAACCAAAAAACGGGCTTCTCCATAGGTATATTACACGCCTGAAAAACATATATTTTTTTACAAAAATTTAGAGATTCTGACATCCTGAGTGGTTAAGTAGGAATTTATAGTTATACTTTTTTATCTAAAGCGCTTTTTTACGAAAATGTTTGATTTCTTTTTTTCTTTTTTGGGCACGTCAAAGAAAGGACCACCGGCAAGCATATTTTAGCTTTTTCAATTTTTTCACTCAGGTTGTTACTTACGTAAACATACTATTTTTTGCCATTCTTTGTCATTTTCATCATCTTCTTCTTTTTTTTTTTTTTTGTGAAAGCAACATCCTGTACCGTGTTTAACTGCTGTGGCTATTACAGTACGAAGATGCGCAGTTTCTTTTTATAGATATCTGATTATTCCGCTAGTTCTGATAAATTGTGTTATGGATAAAATTGCATGGGGGGAATTCTCAAGAATGTTGGTGACTGTTTTGTTATTAATTGAAAGGGGCCGGTGAGGTGATAATGCTGGACAGTCGCATAGTATATGACGAGTTGAGGGAGCAACATCTTGGCCACAGAAAGGACAATTCGTAGGAGAGGGGGTTCTTTGCAAAATAAAATTATGCGACATGGCCGTATGGCCTATGCGCAAGCGGCTAAGTGCACAGAAATCTCTGTGGGAGATGCTTTTTTCTGGCCACCATGGTTCCGTTGAGGGTTTAATTAACCTCGAGAAAGTCTGACACGAGGACCAATGGGTTTTCCATAAGGACGTGAGATTATTCAAGATTATGTTCGAGAGATAAGGTGGAGGTGGGCTGTTACTAGGCGAGGGGCAATATATTTCTGCTCGGGCGGATGTATCGACGCGTTCATTTCCAGGAATCCCTGCATGGCTGGGCGCCCACAGAAAGGATACGGAGCACTGTCTCTTAATAAGTTCGTATAATACCTGCTGGGTTCGAATTGCTACAGGATGTTTGGTGAGGGGATTAGAAATTGTCAATAAGGCCGCGGATGAATCAGATACCAGCAGGGCTTTCTGTGATGTAGGCTCTGTAAAAAGAAAATATTCCAAACAGAAAAATACTGCGTATATTTCAGCATCCAGTACCGAGCAATTGTCATTCAGTCGAATGCTTCGAATCACGTCGCAGACTTCAAAGGAACAGGCGGTTGGGGAAGAAGTAGCCTCTGGGGTAGCCTTGGCAGCATCCGTGTAGAAAAAGAGGTGGTCGGGGTATTTTTGCATTGTTGCTGTTGTCAGCTGAACGATATTCGGGTGCAGGGGTTTATTATACTTCGTCAGGGAAAAGTTAACATCAATGTTTAAAGGGGCCCACGGCGGAATCATGATGTTAGGAGCTAGATTAGGGAAAGGGATTACGCTCACGTTGTGCTGTGATAGGAGAGCCAGGATTTCTGGGAGAGGGTCATTAGGGAACTCTGGGGTGTTGGGGAGGTCATTTGTGTCAATAGGACAGGCGCGTTTACTAGAGAAAAGAGCGAGGGTCTCACGGTGGTAATAATAGGTTCGGAAATACTTTAGTGGGGGAGTGCCTAACAAGGCACACAAACTTACAGACGGGGAAGTTCTAAGTGCGCCAAGTATCGTGCGAAGCGCCGTGTGGTGTATTGAATCAAGGGATTTAAGTAAAGAGGGACTGGCTGATGCATACGCCTGGGACCCGTAGTTTATTCTGGAAATGACTAAGGATTTGTATATGGAGAGGAGAGTTTTCGGAGGTACATTATACTTTGTGTTTGATACATATTTAAGAATAGATAGGAATTTATGACATTTAACTTTAAGATTTGATATGTGGGATCGCCAAGTTAGCTTTTGATCGAACAGTAGTCCAAGGAAAGTAGCAGTAGGGTGGAAATGAAGTGAGGAATTTTCTAGATTGAGGCGAATGCTGGAAGAGTTTTGACGTCCCCTATAGAAATCAACACAGATAGACTTAGATGGAGAAAACACAAGACCATTATTGTTACACCAGGATTGTAGTTTTGAAATAGTTTTTTGTAGGATTTTTTGAGCATTTGCTGGAAAACTGGAAGACAGGGAAATGTTTAAGTCGTCAAAGTAGAGCCGGGCGTTTACAGACGGAGCAATACAATCATTTATATCATTGATATAAAAAATAAACAAGGTTGCACTAAGGGCAGATCCTTGTGGTAAGCCATTCTCAGTTTGAATGGTGCTCGATGTTGACGAACCAATCTTAACATGGAACGTTCTGTTTGTTAAAAAATTATTCAGATACTTGGCCATGTTTCCACTTATACCAGCTGTTGTCAGCTTGGATAAGAGGCCGTATCGCCATACTCTGTCGAACGCCTTTTCTATATCGAAAAAGACGGAGTATACATGTTGGCGTCTGTGAAATGCTGTTAATATTTGCCTTTGTAGGCTCAGCAGATGATTAACTGTAGTACGCTTCTTACGCCCTCCGGCTTGTGACGAGGATAGGAGATTATTCTGTTCAAGGAAGAAAAGGAGACGCCGGTTAACCATTTTTTCCAGCGTTTTTGCGAGGACACTTATGAGGGATATAGGCCTGTAGTTTTGTGGAAAAAGAGGATCTTTATTTTGCTTCAGAATAGGAATAACAACTGCTAATTTCCATGGCTCAGGGATCGATCCGGAGAACCATATTTGGTTATAGATATGTAAGAGGAAGTTTTTCGCTGACGGAGGTAAGTGTTTTAACATATAAGGATGGATGGAATCGGGCCCAGGCGCGCTGTTTGCAGTATGGTACTGGAGTTGATAGTCTAGTTCAGAAATGGTGAAATGGCAATTGTAGGAAAGTGAGGAGTCAGAAATGATAGTTATTGGTTGTTGTTCCGTGGAATATTTCTTTAAAGAGAACTTCTTCATCTAGTGCCATCTCCATTAACGAAGGTTGGCCACAATTTTTGAAAGACTGGATTTGTTCCTGGCCGAATGAAGTAATTTGTTGGTTGATCAGCCCGTCCACTCTTCTAGATTCGTTATCCATGACAATCTTCTACGTCCTTTTCGTCTACGGCCTTCCATTTTGCCTTGTATAACTAACTGCACCAGTTCATATCTATCGTGTCTCATAATGTGTCCTAAAAACGATAGTTTCTTTTTCTTTTTGATGATAATTACTAGCTCTCTATTTTGCTGCTCCATTCTTTCAAGAACTTTTTTATTTGATATGCGGTCAATTCACGATATTTTTAAAACTCTTCCGAAGACCAACATTTCGAACGCTTCTAGGTTTTTTACGCTTGCGCTTTTTAAAGTCCACGCCTCAACCCGTCTAATAAAACTGAATACACATAGCATTTGACCATCCTATATCTTAATTTGAGACTAAGATTTTTATTGCTGAACAGAGATCTCATTTTAATAAAGAATGATCTTGCTCGTTCGATCTTCGATCTGATTTCTTTATCCGAATTCATCTTGTCATTTAACAGATAGCCAAGGTATTTAAACGATTTGACCACTTCAATGGTCTTTCTACTTATATAGTTATTCTTGGCCGTGCTATCTTGTTCTTACTGAATACCATCACTTTTGTTTTCTGCGTGTTTAGGCGCAATCCTGAATTTGCCATGGCGGATACAATTTTATTCCGTAATATTTGTATATCCTGTACCGTATTTGCTACTAATTCCACGTCGTCTACGTATCTAATATTGTTTATTATCCGTCCATTTACTTTGATGCCCTCTTCAGATTCTTTTAGTATATGCCCTATATAATTCTCTGCATTCAAATTGAACAATAGCGGCGACATACCGCATCTTTGTCGTACACTATTTATTAATTGATATGTAATCTGTAAGGAATCCGTTTTCAAGGCATATATTTGTTTTATTATATTTATATCTTGTTGGTCTATTCCAGCTCTTTCAAAACAACTTATTAGTCTATCATGATTTACCGTATCAAATGCCTTCTGTAGATCCCGGAAACACACTATTACGTCATTATTGTATTTCCAAAATCTTTGTATCAATGTCGTCATGCACACCAGTGCTTCCCTTGTTCCTTGTGATTTCCGAAATCCGAACTGTGTGTTTGATATTGCTTCCTCGCATTTCTTGCTAATTCGACCGTGTATTATCTTTATGATGAATATCTTTAATATGTAATTTGTTAAGCTGATTATTCTGTAGTTTTGACATTTGGTGACGTTTCCCTTTTTTCGTATAGGGACAAAGGTGTCGATTGCAGCCATTCTTGCGGTATTTCTCCTGTTTCATAGACATTGTGGAATAGCCTGGCTACTATATCCGAGTTTTCTTCCTCAATCATTTTTATCATTCGGGACCTGGTGCTTTCCTGTGGTGCATCGATTTTATTGCTTGTACAGTTTCTGATGTTACTATTGGTAATGTGGAATCTGTGTAGTTTCCGAGGTCTGAACGGCTTTTGTCTTTGAAGAGTTCCTTTATGAATTCAGTCCATTCTTTTTTACCACTTCCTCTTCTACTATCAATTCTCCGTTTTCATTCTTCAGCCCGGTAGTTTGTGTTAATTGTTTTGTATGTTCCTCCTACTTCTTTAACTTTTTTGTGTATGTTGAAGTTATCAAATCTTTGGTGTAGCTCTTCAATTTCTTCACATTTATTTTTGAGCCATTGCTTTTTAGCTTCTCTGCACTTTTTTCTTATTATGCTTTTTAGGCGAAGATATTATTATTAGTCTGGTTTGATTTTTGATTTTTGCTTTTCCCCTTCTTCCATCAATTCTAGTATTTCGCTCTTCATCCATCCCTTTTTCTTTTGCCTTTTCTCTGATTTCAAATGTTCAGTTGATACACCTTCATCGGTAGCTTTTTTTATCATGAAAGTGTTTTTGCTTTCTGGTTTATATATATTTCGAATTTGACTTTTAAATGGTCATCTACGGTCATTTTAAGTTCCATTTAAAAATTCTTAACGGTTTTTTCCGTTTTTTGCCGTTCAAGGTGTTCACTTTATAGGCTTTCTTAAAAAAAATTTCGATTGAGATATTTATCTTCCGATTTTGAAGTTTATTTATCACGCCGTTCCCGCGGTGTTGAACTTTATTTGATATTTCTGTCCCCGAACCATCTTGATTTCGTATATTATAAATGTAACGGAATCGTAAAAAAACGAAAATAGCTTAAAGCTATCTAAGAGAAATTTATAATTTAATAAAATGATATAAAATATGTTTTGTGATTACATACATACATACATACATATATATATATATATATATTCATGAGGAACGGTATTTTTTGCACGTAATTAATAACAACCTCGATGTAGAAGTAAATTCAGTAGCCACTTTTCTTACCAACCAAAACTATAATGTTTAACGGATGAAATATGAAAAATATCGCGGGCAATTCGTGCATAAAGGTTTAAACAAAAACCTTGGCTCGCTACCCTCGAAATCCAGTCGAAAAGATTCGGCCCATTTTTGCATAACGGGCCTCGCTTTGTAGAATTTAACGACCAACAATTTACGTATCAACTTGAAAGGGGGATTTCTAATTACTATTAAAGAGATTCCACTTTTTTGAGGGTAAAAACAAAAAAAAAAAAAAATGCCGCTATAGATACATTTCAAAATCAGCTTGCTTATTCAGGTGATACGTTTTTTTCTTTCGTGTCTTTCTCTAGTCGCCTTTTTCCCCCTACCTAAAAAATTTGTTATTGTTTTTCATTAATTTTAAATAATTCGCATATTCTTCTTGTCGTTTGAGCGCAAGCAAGCTAGGACCATGATGCAACTTGATATGGGGAAGAAAAATAAATCGGAGAATATTCCCCCGAGGTAATTTTAATGCGCTTGTGAAACAAAATAATTTGGAATGCATAACTAAAATTAGTTAAACTTCCAGCTGCGAGTGTCACGTGAATAAGATTTAGTCAGAAACAACTCTGGCTCTTTAGTAGGGGGCTATTACGAAATTCAATTATGCAGAATAAATCTGCGGCTACTATTCAAAAAATACGCCTTGTAATGGCACTATTCTTGATAATATACAAAGTGAATCGAGAATTAAATAGCAATGCCAAGAAGATAGTCTTGCTACAAATCGAATTATTACGGATTACTAATTTCGAGAAATTTAATCTACCAGCAAGGTGAAATCGCATTGTACCCTGAAAAAATACGAGGAAACATTATGACAGTCAGTACATGAAGCACAAAAGTCTCCTCAGCTAATGGAACGAAATGGTGCGAGATCTATTCTGCCTTGAACCGTTTTTTTGTTCATTCACTTTCCTAATGAATATAATTAATAAGTGACATTTTATATGGACGAATTTATTTTTCGACTTTCTTCCCCAGTCCAACTCCGTCATTCATGTAAGTAAAATATAATCTGTTTAGGGCGGTCAGGTAACAACAGAGCGGCAGAATTGATTTAAAACCGGAAAAAAATAAAAGTACCAATTTCCCCCATATATATGTATATAAAGGCGCATAGCGTTTTCAATAAAATTTTCACTTAACTTACGTTTTTGTCAGTTTTGACCATGACTCGCCTGAAATTTTTCTTTTAGCAAAATATATGTTATTTAGGGCTCTAAAATACATCTAAAAATGGCAGTTTTATCTTTATGCTCGTGTATTTTCATTGGTAAAAAGCACGAAGAATGTTAGAAAGTGTCATTTGGATGGTGAAATATGAAGGGAGGGGGTTGTGCACATCGATTAGTCGTATTTATTTTCACAACACTGCTAGTTTTGAATGTGCGAGATGCTCTATACGCGATTATTGATATTTTATATTTTTTAATTTCCATCTGAACGCCTAATACTCGATGGCAGTAGAATAGAGCGCATTTTTTGATGCGTTCAACAGTCACCAGGTTTCTTTTATCCTTCGTTTAGCGGCTTCGCCGACACTACAGATCTGAAAACTGTCTTTACTCCGTCTTTTTAAACTTATTTTCTAGACTCCTTCGGCGGTATGCAGTGTTCCATTTTAGGTAAAACCTTTTCCTCGCTAATCTCCACTTTCTGACGTACCACACACATCGCTTTTCCAGGCGCTACGTATAGTAGGTGCGCACAGTGTACAGTTACTCGTCTCCCGCAATGAAAAGAGGTCTCTGTTTAAGAGGAGAAGCAGCCAGCTCTACAGCAGAGTTCTTAATAAACGATAAACATGGCAGCAGATTGCGAATGTTGGGGGGCAGATCGGAGTATGCTTAAAAACCGCACACTTGGACCAAATCCTATCGAACTCTTCGATACCGGAACCGGATTCCGGTTTGCCTTATTTTTCCTTGCTCACTCGCTATTGTTTCTTGATGGATATTCAAAAATCGTTTTCGAACAGTACGCTTTTAGCGAAGCTTCAATAGAGCAACCTATCAGTCCGGAAGTACGAGTAGTACTGAATTTCTCTCGACGAGTCTTACTCCGTCGCGTTTTCATTCTACATGCAAATTTTTTTCTCTTTTACTAACGTTTCGCCTCTTTCAAATGCGATGCTCCTCCGTTCATTGGAGTTGCGTATTTTGTAACATTTAATCGACCGTCTCGACAACACGATTTTACATATCACCATCATCACCGAACAACAGTAGTCTCAAAAACTCTTAAAATCGTGATGAGTGCACATATAAATTTCCGCTGGGTTTTTTTCGCGCGAGAGAAGAGAACTGTTTTATGAGAAAAGAGTTAGTTATTATACGGAATCTTATTATATCTTTTCGTTTATTCATTGTGCACATTATATATTAATTACAACATAATTCTTAGGCCGGCCCCCGTTAGAAAAAATGTCCCAATTTTATTTAACGAAAAAATGTCCTAATTTTATGTATTTGATTTAAAGGAAATAAGTTAAGATTTTTGTAATTACGTTATTTTATTTTTCTTTTTGTGTTGATGCCGGTAAGAATGACGTAAATTTTGATCATTTTATACAAAATATAGAAGAGAAACAGACAGAAATGTAAGCAAGAGGGGTCAAGAGCCCCTTGCGAGGCCAAAATGACTGAGTTCATATATATATATATATATATATATGTATATGGTAAATAGGTCAGATGAACTAGGTGTTTTAGCTTTAATACGAGGATTGATTCTCCACTTAATTCCACGAAATATAAGCTTACAGAGAAACATTATCACTCTGAATTTGATGTAATTATTCATACTTTATCACTGAACGTTTCTATACGGACTACTTAATCGGACGAGATGAATATTATCACAATCTGTTTACATTTATCTTCGGGGCTTCTAATAAGAGTTTCATCCGTATTAAAAATAGTTGTAGGTTTTTAAATTAATTCTTCAAGTAAATTTTAGTTCGGTACTTTCGCCCCAGTTACCAGCGAAAAGTTTTTAATGTTTCAGATTTCTTAAACGAATGTGCACGTTCATTTCGTATATTTCCTGGACAGGTGTGTGAGACAGTTTCAGTTTTATGCGAGAGCCTGTACGGAACCTCCAACTTGTTTTTTTTCTTTTAAATATGCGTAACAATTTTTTTCTTATTTTCATTTTCCAAATTTGAATAGATCTCGTTATTGCGGTTTTTGATACACTTCGTCAATGCGGTTTTCGGAAGTCGGTATGATTTTTCAGTTTGATTAACTAAAGATTAAATTTTCATTAACGACCTTTACGGCGTTCAGTGGGTTTCTCTGTGACCACTTTCTCCGAATGCGCGTATGAGCAACTTTCCTCGACGAAGTTATCAAGGGCAGATCTACAGGAGCCATCTCAGTACGACTTTAGTCGAAGATTATTTAGACCTAATTTTAACTTTTAAGTACAGAAATTAACGCATAATATTTTAAGAAAATGCACGACTGTGCTTGATAAAATATTTAACTCACCGAAAATGCTGATTAACCTCAGAAATAAATTTAAAACGCACGTAGACCACACGCGCAAACCAATTCTCGTTGAATACGTTTTGATAACTATTTCGGCGTATTTACAAACTTATCTGTATATACATATATATATATATATCTTTTTTTTTTTTTTTTTATTCTTTTTAACCCGGCATTAAAAACCATTTAGTCACTAAAACTAGTCTCAATTTTTATCCTTCATTACATAAAATTCATTAACTTTATTAATTTTTTATTTTTTTGGTCAGCACATAGCCACTAGTACTTCGTGTCAGATGTTAAAAAGTTCTTGGTCGAATAAAGTATAAGCGATAAAACGTTTAATAATGAACTGGGCAAGGAAAACAGAAAATAACGTATGCAACGGAGCCCGTTTTCAATGTTTACAACAATTGCTAATGGTTCTTTAAATAAAACGTTTTTATTTTTTCCCACTGTGAAAATCTTTCATCTCTATTCCTTTTTCCCTCGCACAACCCTTCATCAAAGGATGGGTCACGGACCGACGAAGTGAGTAGCGTAAGGAAATCACGCAGCGGTGAAGTGGAATAAATGGGGCTGAACAGAAAGACAAGGATTAAGTGTTTATGCTGATTGTTAACAATTAGATATTACGAAGGAGAGAGAATATTTTAAGAATGAGCCAGCTGTGGTGACGCAGAGTCTATTAGAACTGATCGATTTGAATTCAGTCTATTGTGAACATTTTATGATGTGCTGGATGTATTCGTATATTTGATGAGGCAAAAATAAACCGCGATAAAAAAAAAAAAAAAAAGAGAAAAATAACCGAATTGCAAGCGTTTTGTTTACGGACCAGATTTGAAATCTATTTTGTCATATGATTTTTTAGTCGGCAGTTCATCGTAAAAATATATATACCGTGCTAGTGTAAGTTGTTCACAGACATGCCGTTTCAAAACGTTGAGAGTATGCCAACGGGAACTTTTTAAACCGACAAAGAGAACAGGTAGGAACGCGGGGTGGGTAGGACGGGGCTCGTAATTTTAAATTAGAGAAGAGCTTCAGGAATCAGCAGAATTAAGAGCGAGCAAGTAATGTCCAGGGAGCGGAACATTCAGAACTGATTGCCACACATAACTGTGCTAAGCAATGGAAAAAGAGGACGCACAGTTGCAGATATGAACAACCAACAAAGTTTAATTGAAGGAGTTCAGACGAATGTAGAACACTTAATAGTGTACGGGTAAAGAGAAGAATCTGAAGACTTTTGTAAAGAGGAAGGAAGCCAGGAATGATTCTCTTGACTTGTTTTGTGAAATGATATTTTGACAGGAAAAAAATGGTACGGTCTGCGAATAAACAGAGACAGAATAAAAAAAGAGTAAAGTGGGAATCCGATGCTATCGTTCGGAGGTGTATCATGAAATTTTATTTTGATACTAATTTTGATACTAAATGCATCTTGCCAGTCACTTGTTCGTATAAGTTTATTAAATTCGCGCACGTTCTGCGCATACATAACACCTACTTGTCGAATATCGAATAACATAAGAAATATTGGTTATTACCAAATATGTACATGATGACATTCCAGTCTCCTTCAGTACAGTATCCAGGAAAGTTATTCAAGGACGCCCGCGCGCCTTTTTCCCTGTTATTTTTCCTTCTATTATATCTTAACCGTTAATTGTAATGTTTAAAACAAACGCGAATCACTTTCGCTCACAGAACGTTAAATATTTATATGGATACACTTCTCTATATATACCATGCGTGTTATACTTGTATACACAGTTCCACTATTTATTCTTGTCCGGGGTATTTTTTTTGGTATTTTAGTTATATAAATCATCTCAGTTAAAATAAAGAATTTTACATTTATCCGGGGTAGCAGTAACAGAAGAAAAAGTATCAATTGATATGCTTAAAACTGTGTTCGGTGTTCTTTATTAATGAATATCCACAAATGTGGATCAACTTATTTCTAATATACGATATTCCTAAATGTTAAGTACTAAGTTAGTGTTCAGAGTGATGAGAAGGAAAATTCTATTCAGAAATGTGAATAAATGATAGTTGAAATGTGTGCAAAGAATTTAATCAGTTTCATTGGAATCGGTAAATTTTTAGCCCGTCAGATTTGACTATGCTTTTCCAGTTTTAACTTTTATCAGACAAAAAATTACCTAATTAGAGCATTACTGCTATTAATTTATACAGCGGAATTATGTATTACGATAATGTAAAATGGTACATAATTTTTACTAGCGCAGAGGTATCTGTATATATATATATATATATATATATATATATATATTTAAAATTCTCCGAACGAAACAGTATAGTGTTCGTATTTCATTTAGCAGATGCATAAATACCAAATAAATATAACTCTTGCCATCTTACTATTGATCATTTCGACGTTCTTCTTAAATATCCATAATTGAATTTGATACTAATTGCCGATATTATTTTATTCTGTTCGACAAATCGAGATCGTATTGTTTGCACAATCAATTACGTCAGATGTGCAGAACCTGTGCAAATTCAACACAACTCTCTAGTTTTTATTAAAATCTCCTCGGAAACAAAGAGGTTACATGTTTGCCTCGAATATCTGTCATAATGTTCGCGTAACTTTTGAATATTTAGACCGACTTTAGAATTATTCGAAAGCGTGTTAGTGGTGGTTCTATATTAATATATTGATAGTAGTCATTAAATAACGTGACAAATAGGAGAGTTCTTTAGAGAATTTTTCATACACTTAAAATAAGAATGAAGAACCTATTCACGCGTCAAGAACTGAAACTGCAACTCAGAATCAGACTCCTGAGATACTACGTTTTCTCCAACCTACTGTATAGTTGTGAATGCTGGACACTAGACTCAACTTTAGAAAAAAAAATCAGCGCTTTTGAAATGTACTGCTACCGACGTGTCCTGAAAGTACCATGGACGCAAAAAGTAAAGAATATTGAAATACTTAATAGACTGGGAAAGAACCTTGAACTACTACGAACCATCAAAAAACGGAAACTACAATACTTGGGACATATCTTAAGAGGATCAAATCATATCTAAAAATACTACTTGAGAGTAAAATTGCCGGGAAGAGTTCGAGAGGTAGACACGTCAAATTTCATGGATGGATAATCTTAACAACTGGTTCAACTGTTCCTCATTAGAACTTTTCCGAACAGCTGTTGATAGAAATAAATTCCAATTGTGGATCGCCAACCTTCGAGACGGAGACGGCGGATGAAGAAGAAGAAAATATTATCACAGGGATGCGAATAAAATGAAACAAAATTAGCTACAAATCTTTCCGAAAAAAAGGTAATCCATGGCTTCTTCATCTGTAACAGTTAGACAGTTGATTTTTATTTTATTATTTTATAGAAAAAATACGAACTACCAACATTTTTAGGAATTAACATGAGCGCTAAAAATATTAACAACGTTAATAACACGGATATAAATAAACATAGGTTCGAATAAAGCAAACAAATTTGAAATCCTATTTACAAGCTCATCGCCGACGGAAACAGCGTCTCAACATTATAGCGCATAACTTTTGACAATGTAGGCTGACTCCAGTGATTCCTTTGTTTATTAGTAATTGTACTGGTCACAGTGCTTATCGAAGTACTAATGAATATCGGTGATAAAGAGTCTCCTTAGAGACGTATTTTCTTTATCGGGAAAAAATCAGCTAAAAAAAATTTTCATTATAATACGCGGAAAATATAAACTCCTAAATTTTGAAAGTTAAAGACCAAAATTTTAAAATTAAAGCGGCAATGAAGGCGTATGATTTAAGATATTACTGTGACGTAAGTTTACATAAATGTGTAGATTCGAATAAAGCTAACAATTTTGAACGGTAATATGCGATGTAGAAGCTATTCGCTTACGAAAATATTACGTTTCAACATTACGCTACTGACCCAGCTTTTAAAACGCATCCGTTAGTAACACAAAAATATTTACAGTAAAATTACTTTTAAAAAAAATTACCGACTCTTTAACCTTTACTCTAAAAGTTTAATTAGAAATTAAAAAATAATTACTCGTCAAGAAGATAATTCGGAATAATATGTGTCTTAAAGAACATCCGTACACGCTAATTATGGTCCCCCGGTACAGAAAATTCAAATTGCAGCAATTAAAAACCCATACTAAGTATATTTACCCGATGCTTTCAATACTTGACTCATAGAAAACGAATGATTGCGTATTGTCATACTCATTTGTTGCGGTTTTTTAATTGTTGCAATTTGAATTTCCTGTACCGGTGGACTCTAATTAGCGTGTACGAATGTTCTTTAAATATATATATATATATATATATATATATATATATATATTACTCCAAATTATCTTCTTAACGTGTGATTATTTTGTAGTTTTTAGCGATTTTCTGTTAAATTTTCAGAGTAAAAAAATCGATATATTTTTAATAAAAAAAAAACAATTTCTCACTCGTAACGATAATTTCTATATGTAACGTGTGTGCGTGAAATTACCCAAAAATTCATAAATATTTGACTTTTAATACAAGTTCAGTCAAACTGCCCCCGGGGTTTGTGTGCCAGGTGCATATGATGACACGTGCACTTGCCATCGCTTTCTATTAATCATTTTAATTCTAATCGTGTTTATTTTAGACTTGGTAGATCAAACCCGTGTCCGTTTTATATAAAGAAAATCTAGGGATTCTGAAGGGGGGCTCAAAAAATCAAATAATTCGATCACTTAAAGGAGAGTCATGATTTTTTCACTCGATTTACTTTCCTACTTTCTTTTGGCTAACGAAAGACTGACAAATAAAATTTCTAGATAATCTAAAAATCAGGAACGGTTGTGAAAATAAAAATCGATATCGGAATAATGTTATGTCGTGCCTGATTTTTAAATTGTCTAGAAATTGTATTTGCCAATCTCTATTAAAGCGGCAAATTGACATCTTTACTGCAGCGTAACGTGTCCGGTGTGGGATTTTTTGTAGCGCAGTGGCATCGTACGCGTATGCCAGATTTCTAAGACCAATTTTTTCAATACAATGGTTAATACTTATCAACATAAAATGAAAATTATTTGAAGCTGTCGGGCTAACTTGTATAAAAATGTCGCAAAAAAGTAAAACACACTATGCACTCCAGGCGTAGCTATCGTGATTATTCGGATTCGGATTGTCTCGTAAAAATTGCCTGACATCCCGAAACATTTTTCTCATCAATTTCGTGAAATTGTTTTCCATTTTTTTGTTCTGGAAATTTCGCAATATTCAGATAGTATTTTAAAAGGATAAGGAAAAGGAAACAAAAAAAAAAAAATGCTTCTCTGATGATCAAGTCAGTTTTAATATTGATCTCTGCATGTGAGTATATAAAGTACACAAATATATGTGTCTCTATTGAGCTCGAATATTCGTTTCTCTGCTAATCGCTCCTTATTACTATGCTCTCAGTTGCAACAAGTACATGCTGTACCAAGCCTCGAAGAATGACACGGAAGATCGATTCCATGACGTCAAAATCATGTTGCTGGATTATCCGGAAGTCAGCGCTCGAAATGTTCAAAAGAAAAAAAAAAAATAAATTAAAAAATAAATAAATAAAAATAAATAAAAACAAATAAAAATACGGAGGTAGCCTTTGAAAATTTTATTTTTGCCGATGAGGAAATCCAATCAGCTGTGACACCTCAATTGGCGCGAGGTGTGTTCCGCTATACATTTTTGCCACTCTTAGGCACCTGCTCGTTATCATACTGTGCAGCAGATTTACACATCCGTTAATGACCATCGCCAGTTCACGGAGGGGGTCAAGCCCGGCAGTAGATCGCGACGACTGCCGTTTTGCGGGCGAACCGAGTAATTATTAAATGGGACGGTGGCAGAGCGTTTGCGCGAGGTCTTTTTTTGACGAGGTCCAGATATTTTTTAGGACAATAATCAAACAGCGCCGGGAGCTGTTTTAGCTGCGTTTAAGACAATGAAGAGGCTGCGGAATTGCATGCTGTCAGCCGGCACGCGAACAATGGAGTACCGTGTAAATCAATCGAGCTGCCTGGAAGTAATGAAACTCTGGCAACGGGAGGGCGTCCGATAGACGATATTCGACTTACAAGAGGCGTAATTAGTGGCTATGTCAGCTCAGCACGAGTCGAATTTATTGTTCGAAGCAAGGAAGAATAAGGAAAAAAATCGAACCGGCTGATTGTAGCGTGATGCAGAAATCGCGACCCAGACACAGCGGTCCGGAAACAATGGGAAATATTCGAATAATCGGTCGTCGCGCCACGAGCGTGGAGCTCGCCACCGTCACATTTCGGCTCGGTCCTCCGATTAGCGAACGGAGCCACAGCATCGGAATCCGCCCGTGACCCCTTATCAGCGTCATCTCGGATTGATAAGTGCGCGCGCTCGTCGCATTGCCGAGAGCGCGCGTTACCGCTCCATTATTTCCCACGAACGAAAAAGGAAGAAAAACATAAAAACACAAAAGGCCTATATAGCCTCAGCCGGCACCCTCGTGGACTTTCTTGACACACACTTAGCAAGTGGCAAGTGGCTTTCATTTTCTAAATAATTATTGTGTCTATTTACACCACGAACTGGGGTCGCACTTCGGAGGGTCGACGAATCTGCCTGCCGCTTTTCGAAGAAATAGCGATAACACTTTCGGTAAATATCTTCGAGTTTTTTTGTTTTCTCATTTTTATTTTTTTGTTCGCTCATTGTTTACACATGTGTCCCCAACCCACTCTCCATCCTTATATTAAAACTTGATCAACCGTGTTCTTATTAGGTTTACGATATTGCGAATTTACGGAGTGATAAAGATAATGGAAACGGATAAAAAAAGGAATATTTTCCACAAAAGCCTTTTGAGACTGTCAAAACCAATAATCTGAAAAAAGGAACATCGAAGATGTTAATTAACATGTATTATTATAATAATACGTTTTAAAGAGTATTACAAAAAAAAAAAACGAAACAAATTAAATTGATCTTAAATTAAAAAGTTAATATTTGTTTCGGTTCATCAGATTTTGGGGGTAAATTCGGTTGGAATGGAGGCAAACGGAGCGAAACCGGAATTAATGTAATGCCGAACCGAAATACATCAACTGAAAGATTACGTGCGTATAAAGAGAAATGAAGGTAACTAATATATTTGGAAGGAAATATACTTGACAGTCGGAAAAAAATTAGGATATATTTTAATTACGATTGATTTTTTAATTTATTTTTTCTATTGAAGGGGCGTCTATGAAGGGCATTGACACCTAGCAGAACGAAGGAAGCTGCATCGTATTTTTATCCGATATGGAGGAGACAAAATAAAATAATAAGAGAATTACCGATAAAGATAGGAAAGAAAGGAACCAATGATAGAAAACGTTTAAGCGGAGCATTTAAATGATCGGAATTACCGATGGAGAAATCGGAGCTTTGCGAAGGCAATAAAAAGCGAAAACGAGATGAGAGTGCAATTCGCGTGCTGTGGAGATAATAGTGAAACAGTAAGTTCACTCTTTCTTTTTCCTGTGCTATATTCGGGGCACAAACTAAATTGTAGCTTATAGCTGACGATGTATGAATGAAAACGTTTTCTTCTTAAATTGAGGTATTAATTGTAATTTATTAAAATTAATTAATATTTATAAATATTTTTATTTGTTAATAAGGGCTATTTGTATTATATTTATAAATTTTAACGAACAGGTCATGTATTCATTTGCATTTATCCTCTATCACGTTGCGCTTCTTCTTTTCTTTTTTTTTTGTAACTAATTTCTATAACGTTAATCACCCGGCACAAACTCAAAAAAACAGTATTATACTCCGTGAGCTTCAGCAGTTGTTAATATTAAATCGAAAAAAAAGAAAATAAAACAGTGCCAAGTTTTTATTCTTTATTATATACCATTTCGGTCGTTCGGGTAGTTTATTAGTTAAACCAAAATTAAGAACTGGGGGCAGGCCCGGATTAAATGTATGCTACGGAAATATTAGGGGGCCCTTTTCGGAAGTGACAAAATTATCAGTTTTATAGAATAATTCAATTTTCTTTAATTTAATTTAATTATATTATTTCGAATTCACGAATTAACATATAATTATTAATGTAAACAAAACTAAATATACAAACAATGGGTAGAATTTTCGATGCTAAAAAAAAATAAAAAAAAAAATACATATATACGTATAATGTTTAAACAATGAATTTTTCAGCAAATTTTAACCAAAGATTTGATTAGGAGGATAGTGTGTGTGTGCGTGTGTTGCGCATGTATACACATTCATACAGACATTTCCTAAAAACGTAGATTTCGACTCGCGTTATATCTTTAAAAGAAGAAATTTCTGATACGTTTTTACGAAGCTCGAAATTTTACTATTACGAAGTTTCCTTCTCTCTCTCTAGGAGGAAATAAAAATGGATACAAAATTATTAACAAATACAAAATGTATTAAAAAATGAACTTGCTCATGTAAAGTTAATTCTATTCCCTTTTTTTTTTTAAAAAAACTTGATGTATATGACAAATGATATATTAATTTTTTATTAAATGTCGGAAGTGGGCGTCTTTCGGGGGCCCCTCTATAAGACAGGGACCGGGGCTGCAGCCCCCTTAGACCTCCCGCTAAATCCAGGCCTGACTGGGGGTAAACTTTGACCATTGAAAAACGTTTAAGACACAAATACTATGCGTAAAAAAGGCAGCATCTTCGTACTTTTTGCGCACAAGTACATCGTGACATAAATGTTCTTCTGCGTAAAGTATGCGTTTCGTTTTAGTAAAAAAAGAAAAGATAAACATGATAAAGTAAAAATCATCATAAAATTCGGTGACATTTCTTGAGGATGGACAAGATTTTAGATTAAACCCTGATGCGTTTTTACAATGATTGAGCCCCGGATACAATCAAGGGAGATTGCAATATTATACCGTGATCGAATTTTCAGCCGTTTATAGATTTTTGATAATACGTTTGTAATGTTCGTCTAAACCCGGGAAGGCTATATAATATATATATATATATTTATATTTATATATAAAAACTTTATTTGATAAATAGTTACAAAAAAGTAAGTGAACTGGGCGAGACGAGGTACCTTTTTTTAATATTATTTTTAGATTTTTTGGTAACTTTTTTCATCCGGTCGTTAAAAAAATTTACCCGAGAAGAAAACTTCCGTCGCTAATTAAAAAGTAGATTCGTATTTTATTTGTCCAGCTACAGTCTCAACCGCACACCGAGAGAGTTCAGGTTTAATATCTCTACCTTATCTCGGGCTCTGTCGAAGTAATACCAACTAATGGCACCGGGTTCATCTAGCTCCGTTAAAACAGACTGGGCAGTTCGTTTATACGGGTACACTAAATGATACATGCGCCCTGGCAGACCTACAAACGATAGTAGTACATGGACTGCAACAACGTAAAAGTAAACGAAATAAATAAAAGATGAATTTTAACGGAAATGTATGAGGTCAGAACTCGAATAATGAGATGATATATGTAGTAATGTGTTACTTGGAAGTGTTTATGTGTGCGAATAGAGATGTGTAAGTGTCGTGATGATCAACGGCTGCTGATTATAACTTGGACACAGGTAAATTTGAATAATATATGAATATCGTTTGAACATGGTCGCGGTTCGTGGTCCGCCAACGGTATTTTTCAGTTTGTTGGTTTGACGTCAAGCCTGTCCTGCAGTAAGTTCAGTTTAATCTTCGGCACGGGTCTTTCCCGAGTCGTCGACTAATCTTAATAATTCTTCTTTAGTCTTTGTTTTCCACTGACACGCTCGTACTAATATTTACGTTCTACTGATTATCTGAATTCACAAAATAAAACCCTTTCCCGCGTATACATTAAGCATCCGTTTCCGTCGATATCGTTATTGGCTCGAAACTGGTAATCTTAACTGATCGATTTCGATAAGCGATAACAATTTGCATCATCTAGTCATCGAGTCCTCAAGTCACAGCGTTATTATTTCGGGCGGCAGCCGGACTAAAAGCAGGCAAGTGATTTTGACTATGTATTACATACGCTTCGTTAATTCAGTTTAGCTTCTTTAGCAACACGTGCAATGTGTATTTATTAATTTTAAATGTTAAACACCAGTATCGTGATTTTAGTCATCTGAGGATAGTTGCTATCTGGTTTTTTTTGACTTGCTTCTTGGTAGTGTATTTTTCTGGTTATTGGCGGGAAACATAATATTCTGTCTGCGTTATACATAGTGCGCATTGATATTCTTTTATTATTATTATTATTATTATTAAATAACTGTAATGGGTCCCACAAGGCCAAAGCCTGTTGTTGTGTGGGTGCCGAAAAACATTTTTTATCGTTTGTTATATTAATACTAATAAAAGGTACCTGATAATATTATCGTCCGATAAAACTATTAATATTATTATACATAACGGTATATATGAATAACAGAAAGCTATACGAAACCAACAGAGGAAAAGAAAAAGTATAGACATAAATCTTCGTAAATTCATTATCTTATATCCTATTATTAATTATATATGCGCTTTCGAGATTTTACACATTATAACTATTAATATTATTATACAGAACGATATAATATACGAATAGCAACGGGAACATACCTATAAAAACCCAACAAACCGGAAAGAAAAGTATAAAAATAAAATCTTCGTAAGGTCATTATCGCATCGTATTATTATATATATGCTTCCGATTTTATACATTATAATTACAGTAAAACTTCTAATAACGGACACTTCTAAATAGCGAACATTTCCTAATAGCGGACAATTTTAAAATCTCCGGCATTTTCCCATAAGACACAATATAAAAATATTTCCTCATAAAGGGACCTTCCCAATTACGGACGCGGACACTTTAATAAGTATGATTTTGGAAATTCGATTTCTGTTAAACGGACAAAGTTTGTCAAAAAAAGTTCAATTAGTGCCCCAGATTACTGTTTAATAGACGAGAGATTGCATGATCCATGTACCGACATAAAAGTGAATTAGCAGCTGAATTCATGCAACAACAAAATCCATCCGATGCATGATGCAATAGACTGTGATAACAATAATGTTTATGATGGCGAAGAAGACACAACTACTGAAGTTGACTGTGAAACTTTAAATAATATTGACTCGTTAGTTGTTATTGGGAAACTAAAAAAATCGTATTTCATTCATAAAGCTGATGCTGAAAGTTTGAAAATGATATCCGAACTGCACGGTGCATGTCGAATCGCGGATTTTAAATGAAACGAAGTAAAATTACCGATTTATTTCCATATAAAACTGAAATATGTTCGATACACGCTAGGATTTACAATATGTGTTAAAAAAAATATATATATTTCGAACATGAGTGATTAAAATTATAGATTATCTTGCGTTCTTAAAAACAAAAAATGATTTACATTCTATTACCTAACTTGTTTATCAACTAATCCTGGAATACAAACATAAGTAAGTACTGTAGTAGTACTGTACATACACACATATTTTTATATTGTGCGAACATTTTTTTTTTTTTTTTTTTTTATATTTTAGACGCGTGTATGTCTTAAGTAAATATGTACTGTATTTTTTTATATTACGTACTATCTTTTATATTCTTGTTAAATACGTTACAATGCGCAATAATTTAAATTTCAGTAAACTGTACATACATTATTATTTCCTATTAGCGGACACTTCTTAATACCGAACAAACTTTTTGATCCCGCGTCTGTCCGTTATTCAGAAGTTTCACTGTATTAATATTATTATACAGAACGATATATACGAATAACAACAAACCAAACGAAAACAAGAAAACGAAAGAATAAGTTTAAGGAACATAAATTTTCGTAAAATCAAATTATATATTATATTCTATTAGTATATTATATAACGAGTGATTTTTTAGGAGTTAAGTTTTTCAGGTTGGCAGCACTGGGGTTGCTATTGGCGTCCAAACGTCATCTGTCAAAGTGAAAAGTTTTCACTATACTCTCTGCCATTTCATCATGGAAAGACTTACAAACGAGCAACGATTGTGATATGGTTGAAATTTATTATCAAAAACCAGTGCTCTGTGAAAAATGTGCTTTGTATCGACCTGGTGATAACAGCACGAATTGTTGATTCACCAGGTCGATTATGACGACCATAATATGACAAACGATGCACATTTTTCACAGAGCACTGGTTTTTGATAATAAATTTCAACCATATCACAATCGTTGCTTATTTATATAAGTCTTTCCATGATGTTGAAATGGCAGAGAGTATAGTGAAAACTTTTCACTTTGACAGATGACGTTTGGACGCCAATACCAACCTGTGCTGCCAACCTGAATAACTTAACTCTTAAAAAATCACCCTATATATACGGACTGCAATCATGAATGTTACGAACAGAAAGGCACATCATAGGAACATACACTTTGGGCTTTTGCGGAGATTAACTGTGAGACGCTCATCAATGCCAAGTAAGGATTTAAAGAGTAAATTTAGAACGTTTTATTATTACGATATTTGAATTTTTCCGGATCGTTGTTATTTTTTGAGGATAACAGCGTCCTCCATCACGGCTCACTACTACGAATTAGAAACAGACGATTCGACTATGGTAGACAACTTGCGATCGTTTTGTATAATCGTTGTTTTTCTTTTTTCCAAATTAAAGAACTATACAGCAAAGCGGAGCACGATGACATTTTTTCTTGGCTAATAAGCCGTATAGAGCGTTTATAAAAACCAATTTTATCGCGTCGTGTCCTATTGAATAGACTCAATCTTTATTCGTGCTAATGTGGGGGGGGGGTGAACACAACTTTTAGCTTTTTATCATTTGTTTTTAGGTGTGTTTAGACTTTTTTAAGTTTCCGAATAATTTTTATAATGCGATTTTCACTTACATCACAGAAGACACGTAAAGTGTAAAAGCTAACGTCAAAAACTGATGACAAATTTCAGATTGCCGTAGTACAATAAGTCATCGATAAAGAATCGCTTCACATTATCCGCGATAATTTCTTAGAAAATCGAATGAATGATGAATGAAAAGTTTATTAAATAAATTTATAACAGTAATACACGTATTACTACGCCATCTGCAGTCTGCAACAGTGTGGTTTACGTTAAGGTAGTAAATTGCTTTAAGTTACCCAATGGGTTAATAAACCTACAATTGCGGTTAATTGTTACGATATTTTTCTGAAATCTCGCCGGCCAATAAAATTTATAATACTTTGAATAATTTTTTTGAGAGTAAATGAAATTTATAAAAAGTTGCAAAAAAAAAATAAATACTGACCTAAACATTTACTCTAAAAATACAATAAAATTGCAGTAAAAAATGAAAAATATTGTACTTAATAACAAATAATACATTTGTAAAGTTACCTTAATGAACGGATATTATGATTATTCGTAAACAACACTGATAATACTTAGATTAGAGTCTCGGCAATTCGAATTGCAATTAAAAACCATATTAAGTAAGCGTAACAACGCACTAGTCTATAAACTAAGTATTGAAAATATTAGAAATATGTAATGTGTTTTGTTTTTAATTGTTGCAATTTGAATTTCGCGCTGAATCTAAGCATTGATGTTGTTTAGTAACCCTTTTCAGTACATTTTACCGTAAAATATATTACTTTTTATGAAATTATTTTTCAAAAATCATTTACAAATAATGAAATAGAGAAATCCACTTACGCTGAACATTTAACAAGAGATAAACGTACACCAAATTCATTAGAAAAAACGGCCACAGTCTTAGCTACATATAACAAAGGTAACACATCATGAACATAGCTGAAAATTATTATATAAATAAACATAAAATTAATATATTAAACGACCAAATACCGAATAATAATAACCCACTTTTTAATATAAAACTTTAAAATAATCTTTTAATATTGATATTTTATATTTATTTAAATGTTTAATACAATCCTTAGATATTTATTGTAACCTATGTACATCATCTTATTCTAACAAAAAAAATTAAAAGATTCTTTATAAAATTATTTTTTATAAAATACAAATGATTTGCTTATAAAATACAATTTTTACTGTTTGCAGTTGCTTTTTTTCAAAAAACAATTTTATTCCATAGCTTTTAGTGTAAATGTTTTTGAGTGATAACACGGATAGACTAAAATTCCATCATTTTCTGTCATAAAGAGCTGGGTTTTGATTAAAAAGTGTAATGTTAAAATTTCGTTAGTGATGAGCTTGTAAATCGCTTTTTGGAGGTTTCATATCACCTTTATTCGAATCTATATTTATATAGTGAACTGAAATATTGGTAATAATTTAAATCTCTTTCGTTCATCATCTCTCTATTTTAAAAATTGTGGGTTTATAAGGGTCACACTTAGTACTCAACTATACCCACATAGGACCACCGCCGACTTGTACGCAAAGGATATCTCATTAAAGTCAGTCTACATGCTGTTAAAAGTATACGCGGTAATGTTGGTGAGCTCGTAAATAATAACGCTATATGATCGGAGCAATTTTCTACATTCGAATCTGTATTTATCCACGGTTAACATTGATGACGGTGTTTTAATTTTTTGCCTGGTTCCATTAAAAATTAGTTTTCAATTTTCATTTCTCCGTAGCGTAAATATTTTAGGTGTCAATTTGCTATAACACATACCTCTAAAGAGATGACTCCTCTTTTTAACACATATTTTAATGACTACTGTTTCTATGTTACACATCGATACTTTTACATCGATATATGCTGGTATACACTAATAGCACAAAATCCGTGTCTACATGGGCACAAGTTAGTCGTGAAGAAACATAAAAAATATACTGGCCTGATTTTTTTTATAAGTACCGGTGTAAAAGTTTGAAGAATTTTTCTGAAATAACGAGTATTTTTTGAGACGGGTTTGCTCACCGAGGGCATTGATCCATCGATGTAGTTCGAGAAATCAGCAGCGTGAAAAGAAACTAGATTTTAATACGAGATTACAAATTGAGGAAGGAAAGGAGGCCATCTCGTAGGGATCATCAAAAAGATACAGGTAGCAAAAGAATGGAGAGGAAGCGTTATAGGAGGTGGGAAGAGAAAGACTTAAGAGTTGAAAATAAAAGCACGAACGTTCGACGGAAATTCTATAAAAAAAAAAAAAAAGAAAAAAAAATGATATTAGCGTCGCAGAATAAACTTTAATTATCTGGGTGGAAAGAACAAAATAAGAGAAAAAAGGAAAAAGAGAGGAAGGAAGTAAGTTATGATTAAAGCGACGACGACAGATGGTAGAAATGAAAGAACAACGGAGATATAGAAAGTCACCATGGTCGCGACAGCGGCTGAATCAACGGATAAAAAGACTGAGGATTTAACGGGAAGGATAGATAGATCGTCTCATCATAGTTTAGAGTGACAGATTTTGGAAATTTTGTGTTAGTAGCAGGGAATTTAGTAAGAAAACGACCGTTATTATGTGTAGCAGATCGGGCAAGGGCTTTAGCCTGCTTATTGCTTTCGATATGACCAGGGAGCCACAAGAAATCAATATGGATAGCGTAACAGGAAGACAAAACTAGGAGATTAAAGTTCGAATAAGGAGAATAATAGAAGTTACTGACGATGGACGGAGGGGAGAAGTAATGGCTAGGAGAACACTTCTAGCGTGTCAAAAACAATTCGGATATTATTATTGTAACTGGAAGAGGAAATATAAATGCACGGAGAATAGCTAAGTGACATGTTTACAAAAATCTGAATAATTCGTCTGAAATATGTTACGAGTAGATGAGATTTATAGAGGGGGGCATGCGCTTATGTAATGCTTTTCGAAAAATAGAAATGAACGAAAGAAATGAAAATTTTATAACCTCGCTACTGGGACATTTCGAGTGATGATCTCATTTTAATGTAACAGTTCATTATTTATTTCCGAGATGATATGTACATTTTTTGAAGTAAATATTTCGAACTAATTCCCATATATATATATATATATGTATCGGTATTTTTTTTTTCATTCATTTCGCTACTTTTTCATTCGTTTATTTTGAGAATTATAAATATTTAAAGAAGAATACTCTGTGTCATTTGTCTCTGATATTATGGTTGCTTTTATTCGGGAATCTTTTTATTTTTTTTGGCGCGAAAGGGGATATTATCGAATTTGTTCTACGATCAAGTAATAATTTTTTTGCTCATCATCAAATTGCACAGAATCTTTCGGTATCGCCTAATATTTGCACACTCATATTTAAAAGTGGTACTGTTCTAATATTTCGTTTTATTATTCATTTAATTATTTAATTAATTATTTATTTAATTATTTAATTAATTATTTATTTAATTATTTAATTAATTATTTAATTATTTAATTAATTATTTATTTAATTATTTAATTAATTATTTAATTAATTATTTATTTAATTATTTAACCATTTGTTTTTCGTATACTTCGTAGGATAACTTTTCGAGATTTCATGAATCCGGTGATTAACCATCAAGTACGTCTGTTTTTCGTTGAAATTATGTTACAAATTGGATAAAAAAAACTGTTTCAATTCGGGCGGCACACGCGTTTTTTATTATTAAATATTTAAGAGTTATTTACCATAATTGTATGGTATTATTGAAACGTTCAATAGTGAACGCAGGTATATTGCAGCGTGCAGTTAAACGTTGTGGAAATGTGTGTCTTTCAAGGGGAAATCTATTTTTTTCTCTTTCGAAAATATCGACCGATTGTAAGTCTTGAAAAAAAGGGGAATCGATCGTAAACACATCGATGAAAATTGCGGGAAAAATCTAGCAACAGCATCTAAGCCAGATCGGAACATGTTGCCTGCAGATGTAGATAAAACAGTCTCGCTATTCAATCACCGTCCCTGTATTAACGGAGCAGTGCGACTTTGCCAAACCGTCACGAACACATACCTGATTTGAACTAGTTCATCAATTTTGATTTCCGTTCTAGAGCTAGAGAGCCGGCGCCACGAACGAGGAAATACGTTAACAACATCTCTTCGAATAATGGTCGTCGGGGTTTTTGTTTCCTTTTTTTTAATCAGTGTTTGCATCAGGTTCGCGCGGAAACAAAATTAAAAAGCCGTAAAAGCGTCATCATCATCAAACTGCTAGTGGTCGAGTTGGGGTCATTATTAATCGTGTTACGTTGTTCATTAGGCCGGAGCACTTTTTGCTGCTTTCGGTTGTTTGTTCGCGTTTTCTTTTTTCGGTTCGTCTTTTTTACACGACGACCACGGCCGGCGTGTAAAATATGATTAATCTTATTAGGAAACTGCGTGCGATGTAGGTGGTTAATTAGGTGAGATAGATTATATGCCGGTCGGCTAGTCGGACGGTTAGGTTCGCGTATTAAACCATTAATAATTCTACCTAATCGGAGGAGGGACAGGCGATCCTTTTGTCTGGCCGATAGATGATAGCTCCATCGAACATCTGGCCCTACGCAACAACGTGCTCATCCCGCGTTCTATACACACACACACACACACACGTAGCTACGCCCGAAATTACATGCGAAAAGTACGGTCGACACACCGGTGCCTACTCGTCGAAATTATTAAAGGTGAATCATCGATCGTAAATATACGTATTTTGAATACTAGAAAATGATCGGAAGAAATAAAACAACAAGCAACATCTATCAGCTGCGATTACATTTTCGCCCAGATCCCCCCGAAAATATCCCGAAGCAAGCAACGGTTAGTTAAATTTCCATTAATTTTATCACATTACAGCATACAGTCGAAGGAGCGGAACCAACCGATCTCGGAAGCTTGCATATCGATCATATCGAATATTTATAAGTCGACATTTCCATATAAAATGAGTAACGAATAGCTTCGGACCATTCTTCGAGTAATTTAGGCCTAGAGACGTTAATCGTCTCCTGGATGTAATATGCCCGTTTAGAGGGGGATCATCTTGGTGTAGACAACGAATTAAGTATTTGAATAAACACACACACACTCATTAACATGGAACTGACGAAAAAGTGTTTTCCATTGTGTTTGCCCCGAAAAAACTTGGAAAAGCCAGCGATCGGCACTAGAATAACAAAATCTTTTCCAGCTTCCGGAAAATTAGTAAAAGAGCCGGAATTTGATAAGAAAAATGAAAGAAAACGGTACAAGTCCTTAAAAAAAGGCTGAAGCTAAATAGAAAATAAGAAGAAATAGGTTTCTTTTTTCCCTTGCTGAAACTAAGGAAAAAGAAACAATAAGCGGTAAGGTAAAACGTAGGAGATATTTATACCGAACTCGGCATTGCTCGACTAAAAACATTATGAAGTACAATGAAACTAGACTTTTTTTTCACTCGTTAAGTTTCATTACTCGTAGGAGCGCTTACGACGCTCCCATTTCGATTTAAAAAAAAAGGCTTTTTAACATTATTTTAAAAGACGGCAAAATGAAATTTCGGTATAAGATATAATTGATATAATATTACAGACGTTAATACATATAAAGGTAAGGCATCTATCTTCCTACTTTTTTCTAGTCGGTAATAGAAATTTTTCCTCGCAAACGTGTAACTCCGATTTCATGGGAACCGCTGTTTTTGATGTAAATTTTATTTTACTAATCAACAGAAATCCAGAATAGTTTGTTACACAGCTCGTCATAAATGGTGCCATCGAAGGATATCGCAGACCAGGCAGAAGAAAGTTGTCATGGAGAGCAGACATGCGCCACTGGTACAGCTGCAGAATTAACAGAGGCGTCCAAGAACATAGAAAGAGTGGCTATGGTGATCGCCCAACTTCCCTCGGAGATGGTGTAAAAAAAAAAAGAAGAATCAATTTTTGAAGACTTTTATACCGTGTGCGAGCATTTTCACATTAACCTCTATACACCGCTTAATTTGTGTAAAAAATTAAAGAGAATTATTATATGCCACGACGTTTTATATACTACATTGAAATAGAATTGTTTAAAAATTAGTTAGCTTGCACGCCTTACGTAAGAAGTGAAAAATGACGTGATTCTAAGCAATAACGTGACGCCTTATTGTTACAATTTTTTAAAATAAAATAGTATAAATAAGTCGTACTTACGGCTTTTTCAGGATGTTTAGTTTTCGCATAGGTCGATTTGCGAACCAAAAATTTATATATGAACATATTTGAGTTACGTACAACTGTCGTTTTCAAACAGGCATCATTTCAGCAAATTCTGAAGTGGAATGAAGTTTAAAGTAAAGTAAGTCCCATATATAGTGTATGTCCCTAATAAAGTATAACGAATAGTGTGAAGTTAACATTTCCATAATGTATTTAAGGATCTAATGGATCTAAAAACAATAATATATTGAGGCCGGTTAATTTCTATTTTTGGATTTTCCGCCGTTATTTTCCCAAACAACACAAAACGTCTTTAGGCTTCTAAAAATCGCGTACGATCCCGCTTTTTTGAAATACGAGTGTTTATACTTTTAACACGACGATGTAGCTCTGGAATTCCAAAACAATTCTACCAACACAGTCACCTATTTTATATCGGTAGTAACTTTTTTCTTCTAACACCAACCGATGAACCGGGGGTAGAATGAGAAAATTAGAAAACCAGATCTAATAAGACGAAGGCGAAATTAAATGGACTCTTATAGAAATTTATTTTTTAAAAGAATAAGCGTAGCAATGACTTATTATTTAGTTCAGTTAAAGTGTTTTTATATTACTTAATTTTTTTTCATATCGTTATAATTACTGTAAATTCATAGAAGTTGCATAAACAATTCGACGACACATTTCCGAGACCTCCATATTCGACTAGGATTTATTTTCACCCCGTCAAACAACATCACTCCAAAGTGTTATTCAATCTCGGCGCTTGCACAAGAAATACTCTGCCGGTGGTCATATCTGTTTCTAAGTCGTGGTATATATTAATCTTGACGAAAGATTCATCATCTTGCAAACGAATATTACATAGACTTATGAGATTTTATCTGTGCTAGTTATTCAAAATCGCACCGACAGACATGTCGCAATCATAAAAAATGGTCATCCACACTATGTTAATAGATTAATAGTGCATGACGATACTTCTGTGTTTTAGCTTTTTTTTTGAATCACCGCCAAATTCGAACACGAGGGTGTGTGCACAATGTGGTGTTAGCCGAAGGTTGTTGTGTCTATTAGGTAAAATGAACTCTGGAAACAAAGATTTTATTCGCGAGCTGTTGCAGTTTATTTCGGAAATGATCAATAAAAAACCGATATTAAAGTAATCATTTTTCGTATTATTTTCCGAGTAAACGACTGATAAATGTATCTTTGTTGCACTAAAAAAAAACAAACAATTCATATATTAGTAAACGATTAATCTATAACTTTTATTGTTATTACTATTATTTATTATTACTATTATTCGAATAAAACATTTATTTCGTGAAAAATTAGTTCTTATTCTTCTGGAAGAATCGTAAACGGCTCTGTAGATCAGCTAGAGTTCCGATGGCTAGGAGAATCGAATTTATTAATACACATATACGAAAAACGTTACGTAGTAAAACGGTAACAAAAATAATTGCTAAGGAATAAAGCGAGAATAGATTATGATCCAAGTGCAGCTGTGTGAAGTTCAATCAATCGCAACGAACTAGAGATATAATTTCTCTAGAGATCATGTCGTTCAGACACTGCTCCAGTTATCAATACGTTCCGGCCGAGAACACGGAGTGCGACCGGTACGATCATCAACAGCGGACCTACTATCATCCGTCATCGGCGCAAGTAGTCGCGACGCAGCAGAACGCGTCCGCACCGGAATTCAGCGTACCGTGCGCAGGACAAAACTGCCAATATCACCAGCATAATCCGATCGGCAAGTACGCGTTGGCTGCGGCCGGGGCTCAAAATCAGTACGCGACCGGCCAATTTGATCAGAGTCAGTACGTCGTGCCAACAGTCTACAATGAATCACCGACAGCGGCACGGCATCGGCCCAACGAATACGCGGCGAAATCCGACGAATCGGATGCCGGCTCATTATCGACGACGGCAGCTCGTTACCAGATGCCGGCCTCTCAGGCAGACGCATTGCCACCCTCGGCTGTTCCGAACCAGTACACGACTGTCGCCCAATTTGAGCGCAATCAATATGCAGCGCAGCCAACTTTCGGAGCCTCAAACGAGTCCGGAATACGACAACGCACGAATCAGTACAACGGTAAACTAGACGAATCTGACATCGTAGCTGGTCCATCGCCAGCGCATTATCAGATGGCCGCCGCTTCGCAGACGGACATGTTGCGCCAGTTCGATCACGGCCAGTACCCAACGCCAGCGGCCCACGGAGAGCCCAACTTCGGCGGCCGGACCGATAATAATAATAAAGCGGCCATCATCACTAATTCGCCCCCGTCAGCAATCCGTCATTATCAGATGCCGGTGTCGCAAACGAACTTCTCAGCCGAGGATTGCAACGCAGCCGCGACTGAGCGCAGCCAAACTTGTAACATGATTACAAATACGGCCGCAAGCTACTGGGCCCCGTTGGAGAAACCGAAACCGAAAATTCTGACCAGATCGCAGGAGCCGATCGTTTATTCGCCCGAGTACGTGCAATGGTTTCGCGATCAGTATCTCGAAAAAATGACCATGGCCCAATATAACCGGCACATGATGATGCACAAAAAGTGTGAATGGGCAAACTACGACTCGATGCAGTAGACGAGAACAACCGGCGATGGTCCGCTCTGGTTTTATTCTCTTCCAGGGGGCTTTATAAGATTTAATGAATACAAAAAAACAAAAACAAAAAAACGCAATACATTTTCAAATTATAAAGTGCTTTTCGAAAGTAAAGTATTTTCTACTTCGGTACGTCTTCATATTTCTTTTTTTAATACAACGACCCCCCCCCCCCCTATGTTTTCTCTTTTTCTCGATTTTATCGAAAAAACACACTCTTCATTTGTAGTAAACCCCTTCAAAAGTGATCATCGTTTCTCCGATATGTGCAAATCCGAGGTACGTTCGCGCATCGCCTTATTTTTCATACGTTTTACATAAAATAAGAATAAATTAAAGTTGTGTTTCAGAGCAAGCATTTCCGTCGGTGCGATGGAAGAAAAACTGCTTTAGCGTATGGTTGTGTTCCGCAGCAATAGTATTAAATATGTTTACAATAACCGGGGATTAATTGACGGTGTAAGACTTAAAAGGTGTGTGTGTGTGTGTGTGTGTGTGTGTGTGTGTGTGTGTGTGTGTGTGTGTAATAGCTATTTATTAATTTTGTTAATTTTAACGTGGTAGATAAACGGTGATGGAAAAGACGAAACAAAAATCGGTACTGCCCCGATGCTAAATTTGACGAAGAAAAAGTAAAAGTAAAGGAGAGCCGTTTATAACGTTCAAGGTGACTTTATGAGTTTCGGAACATGTCGAATTAGTGAAAGAAAAAAAGAACGGATCTTAAAGAGCATAATATGGTTGTTATGCGAACAAGAATTGCAAATTGAAAATCTGTTTCCGCAGTCATGTTCGCAGGACCACAGGGAATGCTGAGCGACTAAGGAATATTGCGACTAGAACCGAAAAGAAAAAAAAACAACAAAAAAGTCGTCGGAAAAATAACTAAACAGGCTCTTGATGAAAATCCTCCCCATTCCCGTTAGAATCGGTGACGAGCAAGTAACTGACCCCGTTTAATCCGAGAACAACGTTCAGCATTGTGAAAACCTGAAAGCTTAGCAGCTGACCCAGAAGAGATACTTCTTTTGCACATACTTCGCACAGACGGAGGGAGCAATTAAGACTCCGTGCCGCTGACAGAGATGATGGGCAAAGTGTTTCAGAAAAAACACCGTCCGTACAGGAGAGTGTAATTAATGAAAAGTGGAAAATTCTCAACGATTTCAATGTCGACCGATCAAGATTCGACCAACTCTCTCAATATGTAGGTTGAAGAAAATAGCAATCATGGTGGGAAATTTGAGCTGTTTGTAAAACTGTAATCAAGGGGACGAACGAGAAGGGCCATTGTGGTCAGACTTATATACTACATCAAAAAGGTGCTAGACCGGTAATAGAGAAATGTCTTCAAACTGAATCATCGGATGCTCATAAAACAGCTAAGAAGTCGCCTATCAGAATATGCCTGTACCATTTTAAAATTACTCTCGTTCTCGTGATAGATCTAAACACACACCACCTGGCTAAATTCGTAATGTTCGTATTCGAAATTTGCGGTCTCGAAACATTTCGAAAAACACGGACGATGATGAATATCGTATTCTTTTCATTCGTTCTTGTTTCGATGTCAATAATAAGATGATCGGTAATTTCATTCGGTCAAAGAAGTGGTTGTAGGCAACCCAATAATAAATTATTAATCGGTATTTATTTTCATTTTTGCACGGCGGTCGTATTCTGATTTCGGTGGGAGTCCGTATGTTGGTTATATTTCTGACAAAAAAAAAAGAAAAATTCAAGCAAAATTTCTAGCATTCTGCTAAAAGCGTTGAATTTTGAACTCTCTAGTCTAAGTCGCACTACGGCGAGCGTCATGACACCGCTATTACTAGTTTTGTACAGGTATTTCATGGGAATTATTCAAAACGCGAGTGTACACACGGCAGAGACTGTACACTTGGAATTGATATTGTAAATACATTTGATCTTAAAATCTAGTCTAAGAAATTATAAATATGTATAAGCGCAAAATATTATGTGATTACTTGACAAATAATAACATACAGGTATGATATGTATGAAAGAAAACGCCATTGCTCTGCTTTGGCTCTCATTGCAAAGTTACCTTAAAAATTTAGGCAAAATGGTACAAAATGGAATGTAATAAAAATTACAATAAACAAAAACTGAATTAATTATACCATTTAAGTAATCAAAAACCTTTCACAAACTAGAGGAAAAAATCAAAACCCAACAATAAGCAGATGATTAAATATTACATATGTAGATACATTTTTATTTAATTATCATGTAACGTAACACTAATTTATTTTAAATCATTTTAAGATATTATACTATTAATCTCAGTTCATAACTTCTAGCTTAATAGTCTAAGATAAAATTATTAATATGTTAAAGCTATAAACTTATTTTACAACATGATACTACTACCTAGTGAACTTATCTCACTTATTTAACATTAACGATAGATTTTTAACTTTACCCATAGCTTTATTATATAGTTTTATACATAAGCCTTCGTCAATATATACTGTAACGGAGTTCCTATATAGAGCCCAAGGAATAGGGGAATAAGTGTGTTTAGATCAGATATCAATATACATTTTTACAATTAAATATCAAATTATATCCGTATCTGTTTAATTATTAAGAAAGCACTGTAAACATGGACTAAATAAAACATTACCATAAAATAAATCTCTGGGCTAATAATACAAAAACTTATTAATTTTGCATAACACATATTTAGTACATGTACTTTTAATTATACTACCGTTACTCGCGCAATCATGCGCATAAACGGCATAAACCTAATAAATTGTAATAATCTTGTAAATTTTAGAAATTGTAAATATATATATATATATATATAATATGTGATGTGATGTGTTGATTTATACAAAAATGTATAGTCCCCTAAGTGTGTCTGATTATACTAACTAGCGCGCGTATTACGCATGTTTGCCATAGTGGCCTTCCCCATATGATACTATTAGCGATTATCTTAATTATCATTAGTGACGATTGTCTCGTCGTTGTATGGGATCGAACACGGGAGACCTCCGTGACAAAAGTGCTATCGCGACGGCCAATTACGAAATATGTTTGTGCGACAATTTTTATAAGCGTTTTAAATAATAATTTTTACAGAATCCATAAATACAAACGGAAGAAGCTGAATTTTGATCAAAAGTCAAAAAAATTTTCTTTAAGAAATTAATTTTATAAAAACGATACAAATTATCGCTTAGTGATTTATTAATGTACCTTTTATTTAGTAGCGCTATTTGTTATGCAGCGTGTGAGATAAATATTGAATGCAAAGAGAAGTTAATTCGAATTCCCCTCTTCCCTACTTTTTAGCGAAATCTCTATTAAGTTTTTAGAATAAATCGATAAAACAGTAATTTTACCGGCTTTGAGGTTATTGCTTTTTTTTGTATTTCTTCGCGCATAACTTTCGATCGATCCTGATTCCAGTGATCCTCTTTGTAGTATTAGCAAGTGTACTGGCCAGTTATGGTGTACCGATAAGTATCAATAAACACACTAAGCAGTAGTAAAATAACTGAAAAAAGGGAGTCTAGAGAACGGACACGACTTTTTTTTTACACGACTTGATTGTGTATTCTGACCAGCTAGACTACATACTTGGCTTATACGGAAATGTAGTGACCATACGGGAGAGTATTATTAAGTATCGATATTCGGAAGTCATTAAATTAAACGTTAATATAAAAGGAGATTTCTCTCATAGATACACTTTCTTTGTTTAATAAAAAAAAAAAAATAATAAAAATAAACTAGACAAAAATTATCCGAAAAAAAAAAAAAAAAATGTTCATTAGAATGCAGGGCGAGGGTCTGGAATTTTAAAATTAACGGCTCGTGTTGAAGTATTACAACGTTAGTTATTGCAATAAAGAGAATAAATTTGAGACTCCTAAAACGCGGATTTCACCCCAGTCACCCCCAATTTGAACTCTTTAAAACCAGTACACAAAAACAAAGTTTATACAGTACAGAAAGGAGCATGGTTCATCGGTACTATCATTCAAATACACACGTGCTGAAAGTTGCGAAATAAAATCGCTTTAAGAAAAAAGAGAGGATGGATGATAGCACTTCTTAAAAGTCACTTTAAACGTTAAGCAAAAGTAGAAACTACCAATTGTAACTGATAGAAAATAAACTATTTCATACTTAAAGAAGGCCTATATTCTTAAACAATATTAATACACTTGTATTAGAATCTTGGTAATAATTAAGGAACCCCTCTAATGTATGCAGTGTCCACGGGGTGGGTTTTGGGGGTTAACCCCCCGCCCCCCATGAGAACTGAAATAGCTTAGGTACTTCATTAATATTTTATGCAAATTTTTTTGTTACGAGTATAATCAATAACATATGTAATTTTTATTAATGTTTTTATACGGGGTAATTCATTTATGTAAATTATTAATATATAAATCAAAATGATGGAAATTATTAATAGCATGAATATTAGTGAAAAATGTATTGTTATTTATAAAATAAATATGCGAAGAAACTTTTCACCCCCCCCCCCCCCCCCCAAAAAAAATTCTGAGCAAGGGCCTGCCCTCTAATGTATGCGATGTCCTTGGTTTATAGGAATCGAGTGCATTTTAATAGTTGTAATTTGCATTTGGTGTACACCGAGACTCGAGAGGCATGGATATTGTTTAAGCATATAATATCCGTCCTTTAAAGTACATTTTACTGTATATATTATCTTCTTACGGAGTAATTATTTTTTTAATTTCTAGTGCAGGCGTACCATCACCGGGTAGCGTCTTCGGACCTATTCTGTATACAATAGACATACCAACAACACCGAATACTGCGATTACAATGTTCGTTGACGATACGGCAATACTGTCAGTAAGCGGCTCACAAACTGAAGCAACTGAAAACCCCTTCAGTATGCTTTAGACCGTGTGTATCAAACTGGACAGAAAACTGGAAAATCAATCTCAACGAGCAAAAATCTATCCACACCACTTTCGCCCTTCGTAAACAAGATTCGCGTTCATAAAGAGACGACAAGTGCCAATCTCCGATTCAGCAAAAAACTTAGGTGTGCATATGTAGATGCGAAGCTGACTTGGAAAACTGACACTGTGTCAAAAGCTCAACAGATTCGAGAAAAAACACGAGAAATGTATTAGCTTGTCGGGCGACATTCCAAAATGAGGTTTGAAAACAAACGACACTCATTTATTGGACTTACGGGGTACACAGATGTGGGGATGTACCAAAGCATCAAACAGAAACATTATTCAAGCAGCCCAAAATAAATTCCAATGTTCGATGGTCTAAAACGAATCTTTACATACTGATTTAAGGATCAAATGGGTGGACGAAGTGATTAAAGGAACTTTGCCCATCGTCACGAAGAAAGACTCCATATCCATCCGAAGCATTGAACCTTTTGCTTACTACAGAAGATTTATTAAAGACGGTTTAAAAACCCGAACGACCTAGTCGTGTTGTAAATTTTTATTATTTTAGCGTATGTATGTGTATATAAATAGCAAAGAATAGTTATAGTGGACTATTATACTCCTTTGCAACATGTTAATTTAATTTTAGTTATAAATGTTACTTATCTAGAAATAGTTCTAAGATTGTAATAACACTCCATACTTAAGGGACTGTTTTATAAAAAAAAAAAAAACATCGGCAAAACATTGTGCAATGTTATATTTATTCTATCTTACTGTATGGAATTGAGGCAACAACACTCAGTAAAAGACAGGTAAATCGATTGGAGGCTGTAGATATGTGGATCCACAGAAGGATGTTGAAAATACCATGGATAAGTAGAACGTCGAATCAAAAGGTTCTAGAGATGGCCAAAACAGAAAGGATATTAATAAAATCTATCATACACAGAAAGATAAAATATTTCTGTCATATAATCAGAGGAGAGAAATATCAACTTCTACAACTAATCCTTCAGGGAAAAATAGACGGAAAGAGAGGCCGAGGAAGACGGAAAACGACTTGGCTAGATAACATCAAGGAATGGACGAGAACTTGGTCGATAGGAAGACTCATGCAAAATGTCAGAAACAGGAGTTTTTGATGCTGACATTTGTGATCGTCAACGCTCTTCGAAGAGTATAACACCAAAAGAAGAAGAAGTGAATTTGTATTAAATTTTTAGATTTTAAAGCCAGAATTTTTTTACAAAACCTATTTTACAAAAAGCAATTTTATTTCACGATTTTCGGTATGATGAATATATTTTCAAGTGATAAATACGACTAACCAAAATGCTGGTTTTTGGTTGAAAAGTATAGCGAAAAACTTAATATCATCTCCCTGCTTGCTTGTAAATCGCGCTATAGTAAAGTATGTAAAGTAAGATATATCCTTGATAAGGTATTGTCTGAAATTTTAAGATTTTCATAATATATTTAAGGATCTAATGGATCCGATGAGAATATTGCGGCCAGTTCCTTTCCCTCGCAGGTTTCATAAACTACCGTTGATAATACCCCTCAAATCACTCTGACGTTCATCGCTGCTTTAATTTTAAATTTTCCTCCGAAATTTTGATACTTTAAGGATTTATATTTTCCGCAATATTCCAGAGAAAACTTTTTGGCTAATTTTTATCTGGTTATATTTAACGTGGAAATCGTTATTTATCGTGACTACCGCGTATCAAAACTCACCGATACACTGAAATAAAAGCACCACACTTGATCGGTATCCCAATAAACGAAGAATATCACTGCAATCAGTCCACGCACTGCCAAAAGTGCACGGTGCCGAGATCGTCTATGTTCGGGGCAATTTTCTTTATTCGAATCGATATTTATCCGCGGTTAACATCGATGATGATGTTTTAATTTTTTAGCCGGCTACATTAAAAATTAGTTTTCAATTTTAATATTTTAGGTGTCAATTTGCTAGAAAAAATTCCTCTAAATAGAGACGACTCTTTTTTTTTTAACGTTTATTTTACCGTTTCCTGCAGGAATTCGGCGTCGTTTTTATATTTTTTCACGTATATATTAGCTTTTAATTCAATAATGATTCTGAAAACGTGCGAGCGTCGCAAAGTGCAAAAAAATTCGTATCATTTTTGCAATCATTAGATATCTTGCTGACACGGTTAAGTGTGTATGTTTATTACGAAATACTCATCAAGTTATACCCCCGCCAGGAAAGGGGGGATTGAGCAAAAAAAAGGAATGTAGAATCTTATTTGAATAAAATATTCGTTAGAGATTTAATTTTCAATTATGCCAGTGGACGGCGAACTGATAAAGAGGAAGTAACAGGTTTTAGTGATAGTTTTGGATTTTTTAGAAACATTTTATAAAATGTACAACCGGTGTGCGGTACCTTTTACGGTTATTCTTTTTTTATTTATTATTTACTAGAAGTTCCGTCCGGGAGACCTTCGTTTGATTTCCAAACATCAAAAAAAAAAAAACTGTAAAAAGTTGGCCATCGTATACGAATAATAAAGCAGTTGACTTAAATCTATAATGAAAATTAACAAAAACCGGTAATACATTATAATTTAATTAAAAAATACAAAAAAAAAAGGAAAAAAAGAAAAAAATTTTCTCCATTCTTCTTTACGCGTTTCTTCCTTTAGAAAGCTATTGTGCTTCTCGCACTTGTTCAATCGAACAGCTTGTCACAAAATTAAGCGCAGATATGCGTAAGTTTTTCGCTAAATGGCGATCGGCGAAAAAGCAAATTAACCCAACTAGTTTATTGATTTTGGTTTAAACGTTTCGGTGATTTTTCGAGCTCCGATAAGTGTCAATACTCCAAATTCATATCACAAAACCGGGACATTCAAAAAGAAAGAAAAAAACGAGGGAAAAAAGAAAAAAAAAGAAAGGCCACGACGGTGTTAATGTCATTTCGCTGGCTGTGTAAACTAACCAAAACTGCGACACACACCTAATTGTAAAATATCGAATTTGATAACCGAAACAATATACGCGTCGCAATTGTGTGTATATCTGCTTCACAGGGGAGAGGGGGGCGGAGAAAAAAAAGAAAAAGATCAACACATACAGAGAAATGTTCAGTCACCGTGTTGTCAACTGTACTGTAAATCGAAGTAATAGGCCAGAATAAAGAGGAAGCACAATGGAGATAATCGGTGATTGTTACCCAGTTGGGCAAACACCGAGCGAGGGTCGACGATTTTCAGAATTCCAGCTTCGGCTCGATTATCGCCAACGATGTGTGGGGACAGTTTCCGTTGCGTCCTCGTTACTTCTGCCAGTTCGAAACTGCCACCCTCTCAATATCTGCACATTCGAAAATAGCTGCTGGAAGTGCTGCTGACTAGAAAATTAAAATCTCAGTCGAAAATGATTTTCCGTTACTCGCGCTCTTCCATTAAAACTACCGGAAAAGTGTACGTTACGGAATCTGACTGAGCACTCGAAATATTCGATTTTTACAAAATTTGGCACAATTTTCCAGTCCCTGAAATTAGTGTGCCTTTCGACGGTATCCGGTTGTTTCCGAATTTATTAGAACGTCGAATATTTCATACGGTCGATAATCAAAGTGCGTACTTTGTTAAGACGACACTCTCTACATTTGGTACTTAGCGGCATAGAGATCTTCACCAACAACGTCTAAAGAGACTCATAAGAGTTAGTTAAAAACTGTCAGCAAACACTGTTGTTTTTACTACTGAATAGAATTCCGAATAAAGAAAGTCGCGAATGCGAAGACCATCTGGTCAGGGGCGTGTCTGCATGGCAGTATTAGTAGCGGCGTCAAACTGACCAACGAATTTATCACAGTCGCAATTCCTAGAAAATTTTGCAATTCCCGTTTTTAATCAGCAGAGTTTTCGGAATTCCTTCGAAACTTGCATCAAAATTTCGGTTTCGGTCAAACGATTTTTCTAGATATACACTGATTTCTTAGATAGCTTTTTTGGAATCGTAGTTATTCATTTTTTTCTTACTTTTTAAGTTCTCCCACCTCCGTATAAACAGCTTTTAAAGACATCTGTTATAATGATGAGTAGCGCAGTAGTACACATCTACCTAAATGATTACAAAAAAAATGAATATCCCTCGGGGCACAGAGCAAAAGTGAAACTTCAACAGCATTTCTTTCCCCAACTTCCATTTACAGTTATTATATTAGTACCAAATTTACTAAAAGATATATGTGGTTCTTCTTATAAGCACATATCTCTATAAAGTTTCACTTACAGAAAAACAGAAACAAATAATGAATGCAGGTGAATACATACTTGTTTGTTAAAACTGTATAATAAAAACAAACTTTAATAACAAACAATAAGGGCAAAATAATTTATAACAATAAATTAGATAAATACCTTAATTAGAAACGTTTTCGGGCATAACCCATCATCAGCTAAAACTAACTTAGTGGAACTTAAAACACACTGGAGTGAATATAAGGAATACATGTGTATATATAGTAAATACATAGAAGGAACAAAACATAGAAGGTATAAAAATCAATAGAGTGAAATTATTAATACTTAATACAAAATATAAAATGAAGTAGGAGGAACCTAAAGTTAAATTTTTATATTAAAAAGTGGATTATTATTATTTGGTAATTGGTCATTTAAAATATCATCTTTATATTTATTTATGTAATAATTTTCAGCAATGTTCATAATATTTCCTTTACCATAAGTGGCCAAGACAGTTACAGTGTTTTCTAATGAATTTGGTTTGTGTTTATTTTTAATTAAATGTTCAGCATAATATGTTGATTTTTCTATTTCATTATTATTAAATGATTTTATGTGTTCTTTATATCTGCGAATTAATTTTACGCCCTGTTTGACCAATGTATGATTTCTCACAATCAGTGCAATTTATTTTATATATACCACACTATTTTCGTAACTATTATTATTTTTTAAATTTAAAGTGTTTATTTTATATCTTAAATTATTTTTAGTTTTGAATGCTACATTTAAACCTTGTTTTTTGAATAAATTGGTTAATTTGTATATGTTATTGTTTATAAATGTGAATGTTATCCATCCTTTATTGTTAGTGGCATTATTGACTCTTAATTTTTGTATATATTTTGATTTTGATTTTACTTTGTGAATTAATTTATCTATTATTTATTCGTCATAACCGTTATTTCTTGCCAAAGTTTTTAATATATTAATTTCTATTTGTTTTTTATTTATATTCATGGGTGTAGTTAATAATCTATTTATTGCAGTCATGAAGTAAGCATATTTATGTTGGTTTGGGTGATTTGATGTTTTATGAATTATATTATCAGTGGTGGTTTGTTTTCTATAAATATTATATGTTAACTTATCCTTTGATTTTATTATTGTTATATCTAAGAAATTTATTTTGTTATTTTCTTCTTTTTCCATAGTATAATGAATAATTTTGTGAATTTTATTTAAATCGTTTAGAATGTCATTTTCAGTATTATTATTATTTCCATCAAAAATTAGTAATGTATCATCTGCATATCTGATATAAGATTTAATGTTGTATTTTTGTATTATCTTTTCCATGTATATTTCTTTTAAATTTTGTAATGAATGCATCTGTTTTATTAATGGTTTTCATTGATTGTTGGATTCTACAAAAGATACACAATAGGCTTATGGTAACTAAAATATGAGATATAAGTTTTTGATTTAATTTTATATCTAGAAAATACTGCATCAATGGTAGTTCGGTACTTTGTCGTTGATTCATTTGGATGATTATTAATAATTGAAGTTCGGCTTGATGAAATTCTATTAAAAACAAAGAATCGTCTGATGCGAAATTGACGTCGAAGTTTCCAGCTAATATCATTATAAGTGTTTGTAAATTTTCTTTTAATAACCTTGAACCATCGGGAGTGAAAGGGCGAAATCATCTATGTATAAATTTAATTATATCACGGACCCTTTGATTTGGAGAAATATAAATGGCGATAATAATTATTTCTTTTCCATCTTCCGTCTTACATTGAACAGTATATATATATATATATATATCCAACATCTGTTTGACCAAAATCTAACTGCGTACCATTGTGTGTATTGACATATCAATATTAGAAGTAACAATATTTGACTTACCATGTCTAATAAGGTTAAACTACAACCGCTCCTGCTCGAACGTTATGGCGTTTAAATTTCACGATACAATCGAAATTTGGTATGTGACGGTATTATCGTCATTATTCAACCATCTTTCTGTGTTAAGATTAAAATGCGGCTTGCTTCAGTTATAGTTCCTTCGGGATCATTGACATTTTCTAGATGCTCGATGCCCTTCTTTTCCGATTCTTTACATCCGCTTTGAGAATTTTCATTTTCGTTTTCATTTTTTTTCTCTCTCTATATATATGCTCGGTGCCTTTCTTTTTCCTATTCTTTATATTTAATCAGTTTTTGATATTTTAAGTTCTGAAGAAAACAGAAAATGTATAACGCTGATATGAAATGCCCGCTAAAATCGTATCCCCCGCACCTGCAAAAAAAACCTTAAAAGATATTATTTTACACCTACTTAAATCGAATGTAACTTTTTGATTTACACGAGAAAATTAAACTTTAGAAGCTTCATATAACGAGTGTGTGTTTATGGCGTTTAGACAAAAATGTGCAATAAATTCCAGATTATGTTTATTTCTTTCGTGCAAACGGTTCGGAAGACCAATTATAAAAATTTTCATTACATTCATATATAAAGAATTAAAATAATTAGATAATATGAGCATTAATGAAAAATGAGGATTAAAAAACTTTAAACGTTCCTGGGTGAATCCGAACCCACGTCTGTTATCCGTGTTGAATACATTGTAACAAATTACCATTACTTTTTCCACTATACCACGGAACAAATTCATAGTAATTTTTGTTTTTTTACACTATAAAAATATAATAAATGACGCGTTCAAAATTTTTATTAAATTTAAAATTCATTTTTTTTTCATTACTTTATTGTTTTTATTTTTTATTTTTGTTTAAACACTTCATATTTTAGAATATATAATCAATCTTTCGAACCATTTTCACCATACAAATAAGCGCAAACTGGAATTTGCTGTATATTTTTGTATCTATCGATAACATCGGATATATATATATATATATATATATATATATATATATATATACGGCGCTTCTATAAATTAAAATTTCTCGCGCAAATCAAAAAATATTTTACGCGATTCTTTAACTTACGGTCTTCTATCGATCTGTAGCACAATTTCATCAGAATTGGTAATCCCAAAGTTGTGATCTCTTCTGTTAGACTTCCATATTTGAGATTATGAAAATAACCGGAAAGCACAGCGGGTACATAAAGATTTATGTAAGGGCAGCTCTTATTTGAAATGTGATACAATTGGGATTCTTTTTCTCTTTTTTCTAATTTTTATTTCTATACATCAGTTCTTATGAAATCTGCAGCGGCATGCCAAGCGGGGAGAGCAACAGGAGCAGTCGCCCCTCCCGCCAGAGAAAAAATTACGGCGATGACGCCCCCTTAGAAAAATATATACTATACAAGTATATATAATAGTTATTTCTAATAAAACAAATGAACTATACTGTTGTGGGCAAAAAAAAAAAAAAAACAAGAAAATTAAACGAAAAGCTAAATAAATACGAAGAGGTTCGATTTTTTAACCTTATTAAATATTATATTGTCGTCAGAAAAATAAAAAAAAATTGGCCCCACCCAACCGAGATAAACCAGAAATTTCGGATACACCTGGAAAAAATAAAAATTCGACAAGAGAAAAGCATGTAAAGTAAAAAAAAAAAAAACGTTTATAGCACATATTTCACTTCATAATTAAAGCCTCTTTTTATTTATGAAAAATATTATCAGTAATGATAAAAAAAAAACTACATTCCTTTTTTATTAGTCTATATGTATCGGAGCGATTTATGTCTCCCCTCCCAGTTGTGATTTATGTTTTTGCCGCCCTTGGTTTTGAAACATTGGCACGCCACTGAAATCTGCACATGTAATACATTGTTCTTTTTTAAATTAACTTCTTTGCAACAAATATCATTGGGCGAGCACACTAGGCTAAAGAGTATTTATCAACCTTCGAGCATGCATATGTGACTGTATGAACGCTCAATTTAATGATGTCCTTAAGGAATTTAAGGAAAAGTTTGCAAATACCGTGTACATGAAATTTTTAAACATCACCCAGCAGTTTTAATGGGGTAACAATTTGTCCGTTTATAAATTAGAAATATAACATATAACGAGCATTGTAAACTTTTTAAAATTACGACTTCAATTTACGTTAATTTTTTTAAATTTTATTATTGTAATTCTTGTAGAAAACGAAAAAAAAAAAAAAAAAAGGATAAGAAGCCTAATGTAATATTAACAATCTGCAAGCGGCTGTTTATTTCAAGAAGGGTAAAAGAGTTTGTCGACAAAGGACATTAACCCGGTATAAACAGTAATTTTTATTCTCAGGATTCGAACCATAACGTCACACTGTCTCACGACTAACTTGTAACGCTGGCCTGCAGCAAAAGCTTTCGAACATTACCACATATTCAACAATAAATAACCGTCCAATAGATCAATCCTATTTTCGCCGTTAATCATAATTTGTTATGAAAATTCTGGCATCGTTAAGCATCGAGACACATTCCTTGACAATAGCTCAGCTTTTGTCAAGGTAAAACCAAAAACTAACTAATGCGCTCCGATTTCAGGTAGTCGTTCGTTAACGATTGGCACACTTCGCGAAACGTAGATTGATGAGGAGCTTGGCTTTGTGCTTACAGTAACATCCAATGGTTTAAAATTTTTTACGCTGGTAGTATGCGAAATTTCGGAAAAAGGTTACCCCACCGCATATAAACGGAACGAACTTTTTTTTTTCTTTTTGTTTCCCCTCCCCCGGGTGCGGAAGGTCACTTTTGCGTAGATGTGATAATCTAAATTAATCCTCGCGGCAAATGTCTTCTTGAGACGGTAGATCAATAATGTGATATTTCGAACAATATCCATGTTGACGAACCTATTAAAAAAATAAAAAGTTATATTTCGAAAATGAAATAATGAAAAATTATAAAGATAAACATTTAAAATGAATATAAGAGATATACTAGAATCCTATTTTTAACCAGAAAATAGAAAAGAAAAAAAAGTAAATAGCAGTAAAAACGAATGTAGAATAATCGATTCTTGAACTCCGTACAGAGTAATCCTTTACTGATATTTCTTTTACCTTCTAGCCGAAAACCGGGAATACTACACCGTATTAAATATTTATAACGCTCATATTTATGATCATTATTTTATTTATTAACCGATTAACAAATACGGGTTTGACGATATCTATCTCACTCGATTTCGAGTACGAGTTATCTTCTAAGTCGGAGGAAAATTAGAGCATAGATAGTCGCGTAGTTGAGAATCACGAATACCATAATATACATTTTGTAAAAAATAGTTAATTTACATTGAGAACGATTTTCTCCTTTTTTGCAATTGATCTTTTAAATGAATTTCATTACACTAAAGTTAACGAACGGAATAGATTTTATACGCAATCCAGCAAAAACGAATTCTACAAAGGGTTGCGTGTGTGTGTGTGTGCGTGCATGTCCAGCGCTTATTTCTATGAAAACGGAATTTTGGTAATTTTGAAAAACATCTCTCCGCGTTGTTGTTCATTAATGGAAAGTGTCTAAATGCGATAAATTACGAGAAATGAAGATAACTTTTCTACAGAAGGACTTTCAATGAAATTAGTAAATAAGTGTTGCATAGCAGCGAAAAAGGAGTAATGATATGTAACGCGAACTTTTACAGCTTTCTCCAGAAGGATTAGAACGCCCTCCTGATATTACAGTTCTTAAAAAATAATTGTAACATCGTTTCTCGATAATGTATAGAATTGTAGAGACATCGGTAGCGTTCGTGAACCAGTGCCGTCGTAATTGTATGTGACACGTTGTGAGAATATTAGCCAACATAACAAAAATATTTCGTACTTTTGAGCAGCATCACAGATGAAAACTACCCGAACACAATAGAGGAAACATACTCTGATAGCTAAACATGTTTAAAAATACCTATACGTCAAGTTTAATAAAAGTACAGCCAGAAGCCTACTAAAAGAAGAGGTTCATGAACAGGTGTAAAATTGATGATTGAAAGTATTATTTCTTTTTCTGAGATTTGTCAAGCGGGTTTTTATAGATGGTATTACTTAAATTTATCGCTAACAACTTAAAAAAAGGGAAAGTATTTATAGCGTTTAATTTATCGAAAGGGCAGCGGAATCAGCAGATATTGTATAAACCGAAATTTCGATGCAAGAGTATCAAAACGACGACTATAAGACTCGGGAATTGTTAACACGAAATATTTCGAAATTATCTAAAACCGCCGAGTAAAAATTTACTTAAATGAGGCATTAACCGATTTCGGAGCATATTCGTTTCTTTTTAGGCGTAGAGCGTAACATAATAAACGCAAATAAGTGGACACACTCTGTAGGCTTTTTTCACGCACTACGTTTAAAATTTGTCCGAAACGATGGATGCCGATCTAATAAAGATGAAACAATTGTTTTTCCAGCTGTTTTTAAACAGGTTAAAAGAAACTTTATAAATATATAAAATAAATGAATTCCCCTTAATTAAAAAAAAAACGAAAAAGAAGTACAAATTTATATTTTAATAAATTAAAATAACTTAAACGTTTTCGGTCACAGTCCATACATCACAGAGTACGCTCTGATGACTGTACCGGGAAACGTATCCTTAAATTGAGGTATTTATTTTAATTCATTCAAATATAAACTTATACTTATTTCCTCATGAAGGAATTTGTTTATTTTATATTTATAAATAGTTTAAGAAACCGGTTATGGATTTATTTAAATTTAAAACGAACTTTAGTGTACGCTGAAAAATTTGGATTGGAAAGGAGCAAAAGTGTGTATTAAAGAGGAATTTCGATACAAACGTATTTTGATCTGTAGTTCCTCCGGCAAGTATTGTTGCTCGGTGTTTTTATTGTTTTATGGAAAATACCAGACGTGGTTTTACGAAAGAATCCGAAGGAAGTGGAGAAACCAGAATGAAATTTCAAAATACGCGCAGCTCCGCCATTAATTCCAACAGATCTTGACGGTAGAGCTGGTTATTTAGTACGACAAATATCGCGCAGTGTTCGAAACTACGGGGCCGTATCTTGATGATTATTTTGTCAGCCGATGAATGGAAAATGACAAAACAGAAATTTTAATTCGGAATGTAAACGGAGAACAGAATGAAACAATATAATACCGTCGAAGGATAGAACTTTTACGCGCGTTGTATTTTTTATAATAGAATATTAAAGAAAAAAAAGAAAAAAACCAATGATGAAGCCGAAAAAATTTTTTGACAGCTTTAAAAGAGGTGCAACTACTACAAATTCAATTTAAAAAAAGATGAAAAATACATGTAACGATAATCAATCGATTTTTTTTTTTTCATTATATTAAAAATATCGAATAGTGTCTTTAGTTTGCGCAATTTAATTAAAAGAATATTGATACAAGCGTTAGAACAAAAACAAAATTATTAACAAATAAAGTAATTAATTAACAAAAAAGAGAGACGAAGATATATAATGACATGCGATATGACGCAAATAGGAAAAAGTATGAAGGTTTGAAACAGTTCGAATCAATTCCAAGAAGAAAAAAAAAAAGCGTGCGCGGTATCATTATCGCAAGTACTTTTTATACTTTTTATTTTACCTTTTATACTTTTTATTGGTAAATAGTACAACTTCGAACGTACCAGCGAATTGCGAGTCGCACGTTGGCAAATAGCATCCGTTAAGCATCGTTATGACTGAAACTCCTTTCACTGACCGATCCTGGATGCGTTACTCACTTTGTTATCGATGGGAAAAATTCATTTTTTATAATAAAACAGTATTAACATTGGTAAAAGGCACACACGCACACACGCACATACATCGCAACACGCTGTAACTGCAATACAAAGTTGACTTTTTAATTTTTGTTTTCTTGTGTTCTCCGACAAAAAACACTGGTATTGAGATGGATAAAACAGGATCAAAGTTGTTGTCATTACTACATTGTGATATTATAGCTGTGTATGAATTAAATTCGGACATATTGTAAATATGCGCAAAGCGTTTTGTAATTTTTTTCCTACTGTCAATGTTATTATCTTTTCGAGAAATTGCCATCTTACAATTATCTTCTCTAATTTTCCGACTGTTTTATCATACTATTTTCCATCTTACCCTTCTGGTACTATAATTTTTTGTCGCCTCTTCCGTCTTCCTATCTGTTCCATTCGCCGGCTTCGTTTCGTCCATAGTGTCGGCTTGCAGTATTTTTTTTTTTTTTTTTTTCGTTTTTCTACCTTCTTTCCATCCTTACGATTATAATTTACTTTGCGATGCAAATAAATATTTTCCACAAGTGTTCGTCTATACAGAACGTTCCTTCTTTGATTGTGAACTTCTGAATCTCAGTTTCCTTATGCCTTTATGCCTTTATGTCGTACAACGCTTTTTTTATCCTTTCATCTCCATCTTCGGCTATCATTTTTATAACATCGCTTTTCATTTTTTCTATCTCCAGAAATATGTTTAGTTCTAATTTTATTCCTTCCGCATTTTTCTTAATATTATAATGTAATTTTGCCGAGCCCCCTAAAACGGAAAAAAAAAAGTAAATACACACAGAATATAAGCGATACTATTAAATCAACTTTCCAAAGAGTGTATTATCTTTTTTCATCTCCTTTGATTTGGATATAATGCCTCACCAATATCTCTGCAACTCTTTTTGAGTTATATTCCTCGGATGAACTTCATCGCCGAAAGTTTCCTATTTCGTGCGCAGATTTTGATCACTTTACCCCGCTAATTATATCTCACCGCGTTGTTCGTCGATAATTGTTAAGATTGTATCATCCCGTTTGTTAATTGGTTAATAGGAAAAAATAAGGAATAACGAAGCTTAAGAATAAACATAGGGGAAGATCGAGACCCTTCGTACGTGGGGCACATTCGTACAGTAGTTATAAAACACAAACTAAAAGTGGTGTGAACGTGCCTTTGCATGTGGGCGTAAGTTAAGTATGTCAGTGTAGTTTCGCGCCATTTGTACCAGTAAGAGTGAAGTGACAGGGGACATCGCATTTTCGCGACTGCTAAGTAATTTTTTCATCGATGTTTTTCGTTATACTATTTACACTAGTTGCGTTAAGTTTTTCTACGTGGTATTTTTTCAGTAACTAGTAAATATCCTTAAGAAATGTTATTTTTAATAATCAATTTATCTAGTTTGCATACTAATATGAAAAAATGGTTATATTCAATTTTATTAGATTAATGAATTCGAACAGAATCAGGGGGGGGGGCATTCGTACGCAAATGAAGGTGCCCCAACAGGTACAATAGACAAGCGACGTGTTTGTAAGATAAAGTGATTACTCAGAATATGAAGAATCAGATATAAGCTTGCAAGAGAGTTCAACTTCTATCCTAGATGAAGATAAAACTAATTGTGACAATTTTGAAATGGACTCAAGTATTGATGTGATACCGGACAACATTAATGACGGTTCTTTTATTTTGATTAAGTTTCTGAAGAAAAAATCTGTAATTTATTACGTAGGAAAAGTAATGAGTCACTGTTCTCGTACCAAATTAAAAGTTTCTTATCTCAAAAAGAAGCTAGGATTGTCATGGACATTCGACTTCCCAAATATTGAAGATATATGAATACTGCATATATTATTGATATTGAAATGATTCTACCTGACCCTAAACGGCCATCATTTAGTACTTCTTGAACTTCTAAACTGTTCACTTTCTCCATCGACTTATCTAATTGTTTAATAATGTCTATATTACCACCTTGTCGTTAAACGACAATCTATTTCTAGTACTAGTCTGCGGCAAAGATTGCAAAAATATGATCGATCTCTTAATTTTAGGTACTTTCTTATTAAGTAGAATTAATAGTTTACGAGTAAGCACAAATCGTTTATTTTTCTCAAAGAAGTTTTAATTTTTGTTGACTAAAAAAGAAGTCTTTTAATTTTTGTTAATCTTTTGTGCTTATTTTTATTGCTAAATAAAAGATTTTCGATTCTATTTGCAGTTTTAATTGCTTGTATGAAACTACCCCACTGCGTCTGAAGCTTATGCTGTGTGAAAGTAGCATACATGCGGGGAAGATTCGTACGAATTCCAAATAGAACTTAAGTTACTATTATATAACAAATACAAGATATAATCATCCGACAATTTTTCATATTGATCTTAGATAAATATACTGTTGCTAGATGTAATCAGTTAAATTTTCAATGACTTAGTCGAAACAAAAAAAAATAAAATGTAAAAAGCGTACAAAGGGTCCTGATCTTCTCCTACTGGTTTACTTTATTAAAAATGTAATTATAATTTAAAAATATAAAATGGCATGTTTCGGAATTACGTACTCCATAATCGTGGCAAATTAATCTTTAATTAGAAAAGGAAAATATAATAAACGAACGTAGTTAAATTTCTGATGTGATCCGACCACCGTACATGTGTTCGCCTCGTATTTTCTTTTCCCGGCTGACGGTTAATGATATTTTAAAACTACCCTACCATAAGAAGTATTTATATTTAGTTTTTAGACGTTTAGCTATTCCTAGTAATTATTCGTTATTTTAATTAATTAAGAAAAAATTTTAAATTCCCTCCTTTCAGCGTGCGTGCAAAGGAATTGGATCTGTAGTTAGCTAATGCGATAAGATGATTCTCAAGCGGTTTTTCCCCCCGTCCCAGCGGACGACAGCTAAAATTCTGACTGAAGACTTGTCGGATGATGACTGTGGCTGAGAACCGAGTTACCCTATCAGCATGCAGCAACTGTCGGCAGCCATCAGTACCGGCGTACCACATAAAAGTGTGCGCGAGGAAATCTGCGCTTTGTTTAGGCGTAGTCGATTAGTCGCTTAATCGATTAGTCGCTTAATCGATTAGTCGCTTAATCGATTAATCGATTAATCGATTAGTCGATTAGTCGATTAGTCGATCAGTCGATTGTCGGGTGAGATTTCGTTACACGTGCTATTATTTGTTCAACGAAACCCGTTGTCACGAAATCACGAAATCACGAAATCGAGAAATCAAGAAATCACGAAATTCTTTCGCGTAATATGGAGGCAGCGGAAGACGGTTTGAAAATGTAATCAGCTGCAGCCATTGGGGGGGGGGGGTTCAGTTACGTATTCATCCTCTTCTCCTATTAGTAAAGAGTAATGGCAACGGTAATAAATTCGTCTGCCGGTCGAAATTTACCGACAATATTTTATTGATAAACTGGTTACTTTTCTTTATTTCTTTCAGCCGTCCAAATGTCGCAGGGTAAACCGGTTTCCAAAGTTAATTTTTCGGTTTTTTTCTTCAGTTTGTCGGATGTTGTTTGTTTGGCTGTTTGTTTTTTTTTTTTTGGTTTTTGATTTGTTTGTTGTTTTTTCTGAATTTTTTGTTGTTTTACTTAATTTGTTCTTAAGTCATCGACAAAGGATACGGAGGATTCACTTATCTGGGTAAAAGCGTTCGATATTCCTCCTAATGGAACGGAGCAGGGCGATTATCTTAATGTCATCGGTCTTCGACGTCTGCTGCTTCAGCGAGACTAGACTGGTGTCCCTCTAGACTGGAATCAGATCGAACGAACGGGAGGAGCCCGGAATCAAAATGATTTCGCTCAAACACCATTTTAACCTTAGCCTTAATTAGTATTCGTGTTGTTTTACCGCTGACTAACTGGCGCCAAGTCACCTCTGCGCACGACCGCTACTCCCTCGTTCATCTGAAAATTATTGCCTAGTTTTCTTATCGGATGACTTATTCTCCAGTCGGCGGTCCCTTTTATTTACTTTTCTTTCTATTTGTTGCTGACAATTATTGCCGCGACGTGCTCGAATTCATTATTACGCTCCTCATTACGTTTAGAGATTTCCGCGATAGTACTATTTTTCACGTCGAAAGGACGAATTAACTTCTTCGTCTTCGAAATTAATTTATTCTAAGCCTTAATTTTAAGGGAGCTTTTTTGTTTTCTAATCAGTTTTAATTTTTAATTATTTACCGAAGTGATTAGAAGGGAAAATATTATCGCGGAAGTGCCACTATTGCTTATTCACGCTGCACAATTTTAATAACAAAAACTGATCGGCTGTTTCGCGGTTTATTTTATTTTTAAAAGTAAATTAAACGCGGCATTCCAGCTTATAGAGAAAGTTGGTTCTTTATATCATTTGATTTTTATTCTTTTTTTTTAAAAATAAAAAGATGTGCGCGGAATACTGACCACGGCCAACACGGGATATCCGATTAGCGTGGAATAATTCACCGTCTGTTAAGAAAAATTGATCTTCATCGGTGTACATGAATCAGCGATCGAGCAATTTCTTATACATCGGCGAATACACTGATGAAGAGACTGAGACTGTTGTAAAGTTTATGAACATGGGGAAGTAGGTTCAACACGGGTGGTTTTATCAGTTGCAGAAAGACGATTTTTGGTATCGACTCAGTTCGGCGGTCTTTTCGTATTAATGCGTATTCTGAAATCTTTCCGATGAAATTTTTGACTAGCGGATTTCGAACAAAAGCGTTTGCGAGATAGTAATATTTTTCGATAGATTGTTACATATTTTCGATCATCGCGGAAAATTGCAAAATTTTTTATCATTAAAAAGGAATTAAACTGGAATTACCTTACCAACGAACTGCTGAAAGAGTTGTGCAATTCTACTTTGTCGTCCTTTTATCCTTTAGCGTCCGCTACATCTTATGGCTTCGCTCGCTGCTCTTTACCCCGGGTAGTTCTGTTCATTTTGTCAACTGCTGACCGGATTTAGGCTCTTCTCGGTCGAATCACTTCTGGGTCCTGTGCCAAAGTGCCGAAAAAAAAAAAAAAAAAAGAAAACGATTTGACACACTGTTTGAATGTTGAACTTAAATTATTTCAAATTTCGATAAATTATATGGGACGGATCAGATAAGACGCGGGCAGAGTTAATACTCGGTCAAAATTGAAAACCCCGTCTGGAATTTCCTAACGGCTCAAATGAAACTCAAAAGAAGAATTCGAAATTTTTGCGTCTATTCTCCTAGACTTAAGAGTAGTAAAAATCAAAATTTGCCGAAACTGGGATGAACTAAGGTAGAGTGGAGGATATAAATTCTGAAAGCGCCGAGAAAAAATAATACGAGCAAATTTATTACTGATAAATGCTTAATCCCCATTCGAAGTGGAAAACAATCAATTTTCTCTCAATTTTTTTTGCAATAGCTTATATATATATATATATATATATATCTATAAATCAGAGGTGTCATAGGTTATCGAGATTTGTCTCGTTCCGGATCTGAATCGCTCTCAAGCTTACCCAACCTGAAACTAAATTGGGTACCAGAGAAATCTGGGGAAGTAAAGGCGGCCGAGAGAAAGGAGCAGGCCCCCTTACTCTCCATTAGTGTCGTTGGGCTTAGTACATTATGAAAAGCCTAATTCCACAACCCTCGACACCCTGCTAAAGGGTATGGGACTTACTTTACTTTACTTCTTTTTTTTATACATACATATATATATATATATGTATGCATAAATATATATTCTGTTTAACTTTGAAAAAGTTTTAAAATTCCTTATGTTGCACACACCCATAAATTTATTATACGCATGTATGCATGTGTGTGTACGTATCACGCATATATTAATTATTTCGTTGAAAATTTAAATGTATATAAATTCGCAGACAACTTAACTGACATGTAATAATGGAGACAGGTGGGAATGCGTCTTTTCCGAATGATATGGGTTGATACACAGGTAACACGTGCGTCAAACGACGACGATACCTATTTAAATAGAAGATAATTTGTATACGTCATTATCGCGACCAAATGAAGATGGTTATTTAGTAGATAACAATCTCCGAGCCCATTTATAATGCGCGCGAGGTGAGCCGACGCTGACGTTGCTCCGTTCAAATTCGATAGATATCTGTCCGTATTTTCGGAACTGACAAGAATATGTCGGTGAAAAGTCATATTCAATTAGTCCGTCACTGCTGACCATCGGACCGGTCGATGAATCAGCAAAAAGCAAAAGACAACGAAAAATTCTTGCTTGTCTAAAATTTTCTTACGTTCTTGATCGTAAAGGGACTTCTTTTTCGCTGTCATCCTTCCTTCAGTGACGCATTAATAGCGATTTTATCGCCTCCAACCGGACCAAACTAACCGCTAATTCGTGAAAGCATGTCCTACACGTGGTTGGAAGTTTCTCCTGATTACCATCCCGTCGCTTTTTTTTTTTTTTTCTCCTAAAATTGAAACGTGTTCCAAACTTTTGTGCGAATAACACAGAAAAATTTCAAAAACACTTCAATAAATGAAAACAGCGTACATACTATACTAACCAGGAGGAGAGAGTAGTCGTTATTTTTACTAATAAGAAAAGCGGCAACATTTCTGCGTTATTTAGAAATCATGTAACCTCTCTTTTGCGTGTCACGAAAGTTGTAGTAAAAATTACCGCGCGAACCGTAAATTAAATTTATCGGTTCTGAAGATTTTTGCCTAATAAACTTCTTAGATTGGAATATTTCAATTTTTTCCGAGCAACAGTTGAAATCTATTTTTCGCTACATGTATTTTAGAGGAATGTGCGAGTTAAGTACGGTAACCTCTGCCCCGAAAGATCGAGTTTTATATATATGTATATATATATATATATATACTTATTTTCAATATAAAACTCGATCCTAACTCCCTGGGAGTCTACATTTCTAGAAATCGTATGGAAGAGTCGATTTCACCATGCCATTCTGCGTAAAATGAAAAATTAATGTTTTTCAAGCATGACTCAAAAAAAGGTTACATTAGAGGATTATTGCCGGATAAATGGCATCGCGTTATTAATACGTTTCAAAACTCAATCCACCATCTCCTGAAGGTCTCCTCCGATAATTCTTATAGAAACGTGTTGTTGTGTCTTCACGTCATTCCCTAATAGATTTCATTAAAGAGAATTTTACCTCTGAACAGGGCATTGCCATTATTAAATGAGAGTAAAAAGAAAACTATTTAAAATAGGTTACTATCGTTTCGTAACGAAAAAAGAAGAAATATTAGTACAAAAGTAACATTACATCGAAAGAAACATATAAATCTAATATTAATATAGAGCTGGTCTTTTTTTATTATTTATTAAATTTTAAATTTAATATTCGATATTTTTCGGTTTTCAAGAAAATGTGAGGTACATTCAAAAACAAAAAAAAAAAAAAAACCAAAACGCAGGAATTAAAATTTTTCTACCAGTAACCGAATGATTTAACGCAATAGGTAGGTTCCCCATACGAGGTAGGATCAATAAGTTAAGACTCGCGCGTAGTTTCTATCTAAATTAACGTACAACAACTCCACTCCGGCTTAAACGAAACCGGTTTTCATTCTCTATTTCCTCATGAAAGAATGAAACCGATATCACCTTGTTTGGTTCGTTTACAGTGTCTGGAATGGAGCGTCGTGTGAATTGGTCGTCTAATATTGAGAAGTGAAGTGCGGTTTTTGTGGGCAAAAAATCATAATCGCACTGAAATTCATCGACAAATATGTTATACGGTGATAAAGCAATGTCGAGACCCACATGGTGTATGTTCGAGGAAAAACGAGATTATGTGAAAGATGAAGCGCTAAGCGGTCGGCCATCAACTTTGCACACAGATTTGCGTAAACGTTACGTCGAAACTCTCATCCTTTCGGATGGATCGCCCATGTGTGTTCTTCGATCATTTAAAAGCAGCCCTGGGGGGAGAAGAGCGTTTCGCGAACGACGAAGTGAAGAATTTCGTCATCAATTGGTTAGCCAAAGTTGGGGACGGAAGTTTTTTCAAACAAGGCATCAAAAAATTGAGAAAGGTTTTCGTAGATTTCAAAAATAGATATTTACATATTTTTTAGGATTTTCTGTTTTTTTTTTTTTTTTTTTTATCGCCAAGTGTTATTAATCGTCCCTCCTAGTCTTAATTTTTCCAACCTTAAGCTATTAAAATCATCATCTGGATTACGAATTTTTTAAACCAAAATTTATACATTTCCAGTACTTGCAAGCGACTAGCTGCCTAACCAACTGCATAGAGATATGCGAGGCTACACCTTAGGATTTCATAAAAAAAAATATATATATGTATGTATATACGGAAAAGTCCGTTTCGAAGAGAAAAAGAAGAAGACGTTTCTTGCGGGACAGTTTTGACGGTGATTCTCCCCGGATCCGGAAGTTTCTTCGAACAGAACGAAAAAACAAACCGTATCCGGCTAATTTCGGAGGATAAGATCCAAAACAAGATAAGACAAGGGGTAATGAGGCGCGCGGTCTGAAGTTAACGTAAATAGAGAGCTTAACCGAACAGAGTTTGCCGGTAATTATCAGCGGGAGATGGCGAGCTGCAGATGTCAACAAGAACGTCAGAATGGGGTCAGTCAGAAGTCGTCACGGCGAGCGTAGCTGGTCACGGCGATCCGATCGGTCCCACGACATACCGCACTCGAGAATATTGTTATTAGACCGGGTTCGCATCTCATAACGTTCCGAATGTAAAAACAGCAGCGGCGGTCGCGTATAAAGTCATCATGCCTACCGCTGGAACAAGATCTATTGCCTGTTGTCACGGGCTCCCTTTTATCCCTGGGGACGCGAGCGTCAGCCACTCTGCAGCGACCGCAGCAGTCCCCGAATGCCGACAAGCACCGTGCTTGCACGTAGCGAAATTTAGGCTGCTCTCATGTGCGCGCGTGTTTCCACAAACACGTGCTGCTCCGATGCAGGTCATGGCTTTGCGTGATGGTTGCGCATATGTCCGTCCTCGCGGGTCCCATCATAATCGGCACGCCAACCCCATAATTATCGCCTCCTCCGAACGATTACCGAGCATCATTTTACGAACCCCTTCCAACGAAGAGCAGCTTAAAAAACGGAAAATGACGAAAATACCGAATCAATAGCGATATGCTAGAGAGCGACGATGACAATGACGACCAGGCGATTCAAAGTAATGATAAGTCAAATGGAGCGAACGAACGACTCTAATGTGCCGCTCAAACTGAGTGGAAATATTGTTACCTTTTTACCGAGAAAATCGTTTCCGTCATTCTCCTTATCCACATTCTCACCCCTCCAGTTTCGTATGCGTTTTTTTTTTCACTCGCAGAATTATTTCTCTTTCATTTTATTATCACTATCACTATTATACGCTAGTGTTATTACTATTATTATTAATTATTATTATTATTAATAATTATTATTATTATCAGTAACTATTATTATTATCAGTAACTATTATTATTATTTACCAAAACTTTTACTTGACGCTTCTTTCATTGTGTCCCCATTTTTGTCATCTCGATCGGGGAAAAAAGTATAGTTTATGCTAGCGAGCGAACCGCTATTGTTGTTAATTCGATTACATCTTGTTCGACATCGTACAAGAACCGACTGCGATTCGACAAATACGAACACCGATTCCAGTGAGCCGATGATTTGGTGTGGAAATTGCAAGTTGCCAGGTATCTAAAATGCGTGAAAATAAATTAATAATGTAGGTCGGAAAAATATTCAATCTAGGAGAGATAAGGCAAAAGTTTATTTTTTTCTATTTCCTGAATAATTTTTCCTCTCTTTCCTGTTGCTCGAGTTAAAAGTTTAGAATGAGTGATAGTTGAAAGGCTAGAAGATATAGTAGTATACACAACCGGATAGAGACGTTTGCTTCGGTACGTGCTCAAATTTAAGCTTGGCTTGAATACATCAGTTGCTGGAATACTTCCTGAATATCAAATATACGATATAGAATAAAGTCTAGTTTACACGAGTTATTTTTAGTAGCGGAATAGTACTCCAGTGTAAACACCTATAATGTGGTAACGTATACCAGAATTCGTATAATGGTAACTCTCTATGTTCTAATTTTTCCTACTAGTAAGCGCGCGTTACTTTACACCATCTGATCAGTCGACGCGTTTAAGTTAATAACTGTTCTAGTTCACGTTTGTAATTTATTTATTTTTCCGGAATAAATAAATAAATAAACAAATAAAGTTACGAAGAATCAAGTAAATAAATCGAAATATTTGACGTATTCATTGTAAAGGTGGGCAACCTAATAGACTTAAAAAAGGAAATCTCCCTTTTCGCGATCTTTTTCTCATTTAGGAGTAAGCCAATGAACGTGTGTGACACAGCTGAGATATTTCTGAATGGAAAATAAAGTTCGGTATTAAGGAAATTCTAAATAAGCGCTGCGGTACTAAATATTTTGCAAAGAAATTTAGTATTACTTCGAATAATTTTAATTTCAATTTATTGCATTTTTTAATGTCACGAACAATCATTTGAAGAGTAATTTTTCAAAATGAAATCCTTTATGGGAAGTTCTGTTTGGAGCAATCTTTACGTTCCCCGATTATATCTTTTCCGATTCCGAGTTTTGTACTGGTTTCTTTTTCTTTTCTTTTTTTTTTACTTCTTTTATCTTTGTTTCTAAACATTTTTCAACTTTGATTCAAAACTCAAATTTAATAAAATTTTTTTCATTTTAAGTATTTTAAAATCTAGCGTTCTCAATCGAAACAAAACTTGTAGAAATACGAAGTGTAGTATCACACCGAAATCTGCCAGCGCGACAAGATCGCAACGATACTGAAAGTGAGCGACCTATCGGCCACTGTTTTTTACTTTATCCACCAGCGCTACCACTATTGTATGACTTTATTCACTTCATTTATCAAGTAGTAGTATTATAGTGAAGATGATGAAGCCGCCTGGAGACTGACACGATCAGTCGCTCGTTACCACCAGCTACGACGTCACCTTGCTGGACAATTCTCTATTTAAAAGTATAGGCCGCGACTTTTCCAAGATATGTCACCAGGTTGCGGTCTCGTCGCGTTCGCCTAGCGCTGATGGATACTTAGCCTTACTAATGCAAACGAGGCTTTGAATTCGGTATTTTGGCACAATTATCGACAGGAGCCGCGAAAACAAAAAGTCTCTAGCCTTATAAAAACCGAAAGAGAATAATATACCGGGGCGTGTGTTCTACCTATCTTTAAGCCTCGATCGCACTATAACGTGCACTTCAATTAGATTTATACATTTTACAGAATGACTGTGTGTAACAGTAAACTTCGTACCGGCAGTCAAAGATTCGAAACTTGTGCCTCAATCCGAACATCTGAACTTAGATTAAAACGATGATCTGGAATAGTAAAAGCGCAACTCGTCCGAATGGAAAAAGGAATCCACATCTTCATTCACTAGACACAGAGTTTAACCTTAATTCCATGTTACCTCACCGATGATTAATCGGAGCTGAAGCGTAGACTTGACTCCGTTAAAAGCCTCCCAGCTCCGCTTATAAACACTGTTGCGCACTCTTCGCCGTAGCGGGTAAAGTGATTTAGAATAAAAATTACGTTAGACCCCATTCACAGCCTGACCTTTATAGCGTTTTACCTTCTCGTTACTCTAAAAAACATTTGCGAGAAATGCACTGTTTCCTACAGTCGTTCGTGAACAAAGCATGTCGTTCATCTCATCATCGCATTTTTTAACATGCTACATCATCGCCTCCACGTCGATCATCTCTGATTTCTTTCTTCATTATAAATGTCATCGGTGAAAAACGGCTTATCCTAGACTGAAACGACTCCCCGAAAGTAATAATAAATATTCGGCTACCAATCAAGCACACTTTCTATTTTACCAAATAACGACATCACTGGAAACATAATCTTCCTGCCCTTTTTAAACTACGCTTTCAGAAAATTATGGACTACGCTAAAAACAACCAAATCTTCATTTTACACTTTGACCCCTTTCCTTCCTTAACGGCTTTCCAATATTTCTTAATCATTAACGTATTTTTATGGCTTACCGAAAACGATCTTTTCTGACTTTCTTGGTTTATTTCGAATTCTTTTTTTTTTTTATAAATAACTGTAGGGGTTCCACAGGGTCAACGCCTGTCGCGCGGGTGCCCAGACGCTTATTATCATTAAAATTTAATCAATATAACAATTTCACATACTATATATAATAATATTAGCGTACACTAATCACCTTATATACTAAAACTATTTCTAGAGATAAAACAATGCAATAAAAAGGAGAAAAAAAGAAATGAGCTTTTTTAAAGTGTGTAATATCTGCAATAGAAAATTTTCAAAATCGTCCCCAGCTTAAATACTTCACTACTAATAGTTCAACTGAAAGATTGTGAGACGTAAAAGGATACTTTCAACGCGAAAAGATATAATATTTCAAAATAGAGTCGTAAAAACTGATATAAGTTATGTACTAGTTTTTAAAAAATTTTACGGTAGTTATCTACATGTTTATTTATCGTTAAACGGGTAAAATTGTACGAACATTTTTTCGTCGAAATAAATAACGAAGAATAGACCGCGAATGACATTTTATTAGTATATGTAAAAGTACGTTTTGCAACTCTATTAGATAATTTCAATTAAAACGTCTGAAACCCGCTAATTTCTGTGTTGCGTAAAATGTTTTTAGTATTTCGAAAAATTTCTAATATCTGCTAATTTGCCTGTTTTCTAAGAATTTGTTCATAAGTCCAAAAAGATTGAATATTTATTAAGATTAACTAAACACACCAATGGTTTCAAAGAGAAAACACATTTACGATATCAATACCGAAAGATCTGTGATTACCTAAAGAGTGCTACATTACCAAAGAGCAGAGAAAATAATTCCATTTAAGTTTTTTCTTCGAAACAGTCTATAATTGACAAGATCCTCTACTAGAACAAGAAAGTTGATTACAAATGTGGAAAAAACCCGAATAAATTAAAGATTTAGTTAACAGGCGTAAATGGTGAGAAAAAATGGGTTGTTTTTACACAGATATATGCATGTACATCATTTATCTAAAATGTTTCCAATGAGAGAAGCCGTTTCGTTTCGAAATGTTCTCAAAATTTATGAGGTTTATGATAATGCAATCAGGCAACATATCACATTTTCTTCGGTTTTTACGTGGATTTTTAATTTAAATTCACCCGAAAAAGAGAAATCGCGCTAAAAGTTAAAATTAGTTCCATTACCGTTTGAAAATAAAATAATAATAATAATTTCTTGAAATATTTCTCTTTAATTATAGTCGTTATACAGCTCGTATTATAATTGTTTTCACACGTCGCATACAGTATTTATAAAAATATTATTTTTCACATTTATAACATTATTTTTAACATTTATAACATTATTTTTCACATTTATAACATTATTTTTCACATTTATAACATTATTTTTAACATTTATAACATTATTTTTAACATTTTCACGAGTACTGATTTTACCGTGTTAATATTTTCAAGAAAAACCCACGTCAAACGTATTACGCGTTAATTATCCATCATTAATGATAGAACGAAGGAAAACGTTGACGTATAATACGTTTGACGTGAGTTTTACCGAAAATATTAACGCAGAGCTGTATCAATGAACTACGAAAGTTTAAAATTATACTTAAGCACTGATCTATTTTAATATCTAAAAACCCCACAAATTTTTCGGGAATATTTCGAAACGAAACGGCTCCCCCCTCATTGGAAACATTTTAGATTACATCATTCGGAGTCGCAATGATTTCACATTGACGTTCATGTGGTCTTCACCAAAAGAAACGTAATAACAAGCCACGGGGAAATTTGAAATCACACATATTTGTCTTATTGGACAATATCGAATTTTACTTCTCTGAAACTTAATACAGATGTCAGAAAAGAAAAACACGTAGAAAAATTTAAACGTATCATCGTTAAGGTGTATAGTTCCAGACGATAAAAACCAAAGGACGTGAGAATATATATATCGCTTTTCGATTGTCGGAGAATAGAGTAGCGAATTTCTCAAGATATTAGATAGTTTTTCAAACGCTTCAAAGTATTAACGTGAACAGGAGATAATAAAATTTATATTGATATTTCTAAATAAATATTATTTTAATTTTGTTCTGGTTTACGACAAATTTATGTAAATAAATATTATTTTAGTTTTGTCGTTTTTTAAGTCAATTCATTTTTGAAGAATAGAGGAATATTTCACGACTCGGCCGTATTTATTATTCTCATTCGACGGATCCAAATATGGACTATTGCGTTTTTAAGTATACCTAAAGGAGGTACCAATTGAAAAAATTAACCAAAAAATGGTCTTCAGAGCCTTAATTTTTGGAAGTTGGAGTATAAAAGTGTAGTGAAAAAGTAAAAAGAAGAGAATGATGAATGAACAGACAATTATTTTCAACGAGACTGTTCAAAAACTGGGTAGAGTTTACACAGAAATCCCATGTAAGAGAAAATCTCACGCGCGAGTACTGGCGTCCTGTTATGCCCAGCGAGTACTGGCGGGTTAATCGTGAGAGTTATCCCTTGTCTTTGACCAGTCTCGTGCAACGAATTTAATAATCACAATTACTACTTTTTTTTTTTCGTTCTTTTTGCTTAAAATTTCAGTTAACGACTGATGAGTTCTGAAAAAAAGTAGATATTCAGGCGGGGGGACTCTTATTTTTATTTCTTAGCCGGAAATTGAATTTCTCTCTTCGTGAAGATCACGATTATCCTGTATTGGATTGGCAAAACGAAGAACGAAACAAGATGGTATCTTTGCTGTTGTGATAGCGATCTTAAATACGAATTTTTCGAAATCCACAATGCAAAGTCATCAGCGTATTATGTGGAGTCAACTGATTTAACATTCATCGTAACAAATATGATGGAAAATCGGCCGAGCAATAATTTCCGTTATGCACGATAGTAACAATATGGTAATTGTTTATACATCGACCTAACACGATTTTTTTAATTTTCATTATTATATTTCAACCCGTTTCTTACGGCAAACTCGAGAATGGTTAATCATTATTTCGATTTCTCCAAAGTGCAGTAAGATTCGAATTCCGTTATATCTCAGATCATGGTATATGTACGCTCCACCCCCACCCCCCCCACCCCCCCTCCTTTTTTAAATTTTCATTCAACTTACAGATTTCCTGCTAATCCGTGATTCTTCTTGTTTCCTTCACTTCGTCCTTCTGTTATTATTTCCATTATTCAGCTACCTTCTTAAGCCGTATTATTTTGTTGCCGTTTTCATTTTTCGTCGATTTCCTCTCGCTCCGTATTCTCAAAGGAAGGGCGTGTTTGTGATTCGCTAATTATGTGTTTATTCATCTCCGTCTCTGTTGAGCGTTCTATATTCTAATTTGCTGTGACTTAGTTAACCTATATTGTATCTCTTCCTACTCTACACATTGTTCCCGCCAGGGCCGTATCTAGACCAAAATTTCGGGAAGGATTACGAAAGTATTTATATATATATATATATATATATGTATTATATATGTAATTGTCGTAGCCTACGAGCTAACAAACAAGCTTTAGAGGGTCTACTTGACCGCTATAACATTCATGTCGCTTTGCTGTCTGAAACGTAGCTGAAATCATCCTCCTCCATCCATTTCAGAGGTTTTTCCATAGTTCGAGCTGATCGTGTGGATGGGTATGGTGGAGCTGCCATCCTAATCAGGAGCGACTTATCATACCAATCGCACACTATCCCTTTCCTTCCACCTCCCTATCCTAACTCCCCCAATATGATCCATATTTCTCTTCTAAATCTGTCCCCAAAGCCTATCCATATCGCTTGTGTCTACAACCCTCCCACCTCTAGCCTCTTCAATATTCCGCTTTCCTCATTCCTTACAACCCTATCAGAACCATACGTCATTGGTGGAGATTGGAACGCTCATTCTCCCCTTTGGGGCTGCACTCATTACAACTCCAACGGCTCTATGCTGGAAGACTTTATCCTGAATCATAATCTCTTCCTCCTCAACGGTCATTCTCCCACCTACTTTAAAAATGCTTTCTCCTCAAGTTCGGTGGACCTCTCCTTTACCTCTCCCGATATAGCTCCTAAATGCTCCTGGAGAACACTTGATGGCACTTTTGGTAGCGACCATGTTCTTATTCTCCTATCCCTTAATGACGTCTCTCCTCCTATCCAATCCAAGACTCTCCATTCCTCTCGATGGATTCTTTCCAAAACTGATTGGACCAAATTTCGTTCATTGATGGACGATTCTCTCCCCCATATCCTGACGAATTCTGATCCTATAGCCCAATACAACTTGTTCACTCAGTCCCTTCATTCGTCCCTTTCTTCATCCTCTCCGCTTGTTCCCAATAATCATCGCCGAAAAGCCCCTTCTGCCTCCTCACTCTGGTGCAACGAAGAGTGTAAACAGGCTTTCAAACAAAGTACTGTTACATTCAAATAATTTCGTTCGCGGTCCTCAATGTCCAACTTTCTAGCTCATAAAGAAGCCAATGCGAGGGCTCGCGTTGTTCTTAAAGCGGCTAGGAGAAATTCTTGGAAACAATTTTGTTCCGCTTTTTCTAAAGACACGCCCTTTTCGCAGATTTGGAGGATGGCTAAAGCTTTTACTTCTCCCCTTTCCAAGCGCCCGGTACATCCCTCTCCCGCACTGCAACATCACCTTCCCTTTCTAGATTCTATCGCGCCCGCCTACGCTCCTTCTCTTGAGGAAATCTCGCTTCCTGTTCTTACACCCAACTCAGAGTCGCACTTCTTATCTCTTCCTTTCCGTTATGATGAGCTACTATCTATCCTTAATAAATCCTCCAACTCCTCACCAGGTTTAGATGGTATATCGTTCCTTATACTTAAAAACCGCTTCACGCTTTCTTTGCATTTTCTTCTGAATATCTTTAACTCCTTCCTACTCTCTGGATCTACACCTAAATCCTGGAATGACTTTGTTATCATCCCTATACCTAAAAAAAATCAATCCACGTTCCGTCCTATTTCTTTAGCCTCCTGTCTTCGTAAACTGTTTGAAGGTATGGTGAACAATCGACTCGTCTGGTGGCTGGAACACAATGATCTAATTCCTTCCAATATGTTTGGCTTTCGCCCGGACGGTCGACTGCATCAGTCTTTTCCTATCAGACGTCTACAAAGCTTTCATAGAAAGAAAATTCACTGTTGCTACATTTGTTGACGTCTCCTCTGCGTTTGATAATGTCCACCTTCCTACTCTATGCGCCAAGCTTCTTGGGCTTAACGTTCCATCTAATTTCATCTTTCTGATCCTAAACTTGTTCCAAAATAGGTCCCTCTTCCTCTCTACTCCCTCCCGTGTCATTTCCAGATGCATCCACCGGGGACTTCCTCAGGGATCATGTCTTAGCCCCACTCTTTTCAATATCTATCTCCTTAACATTGCTTCCCTCCCTACGATTTCCTCCTCTCTCCTTTTCGCAGACGATATCCTCATCTACTCCAGTTGTAATGATGTGGCCGCCGCCAACGAAGAGATCAATAACTCTTTATCTATCCTTAGTATCTCCCTCGCCTCAATTCACCTCTCTCTCTCTCTCTCCTTCTAAGTCCTCTTCTATGGTGTTCTCCCTCCGTCCCTACAATCAAGCTTTGGTAAATATTATTTCATCTAACATTCCGATTCCGCTCGTCAGTTGCTTCTGCTATCTTGGTGTTATTCTCAACAGCCGACTCACTTTCTATGAACATATCAACTATCTCTACAATTCTTCCCTCAAAAGACTCAATCTCCTGAAAGCCCTATCGCCATCCAAATGGGGTGGTGACCCTTCCATTCTCCTAATCCTTTACAAAGCTATAATTCGTTTCAGAATCGATTACTGCTCCTTCATCTATGGAAACTCCTCTAAATCTCTCCTCACCAAACTGGACAAAGTTCAAAACTGCTGCCTTCGGTTGTGCATTGGAGCGCTAAAATCTTCTCCCATTCCTGCTATCCTCTCTGAATCTGCTATGCAACCACTGTTTATCCGCAGATAGCAGCTTGGTTATAATTTTCTAATTAAACGGCTTTCTGTGTCCTCATCTAATCTTATCTCTTCCTATCTTAGTATTAAAAACCAATGGCGTTTTGCTCCTCACAAAATCCCAATCCTTTCTCTCGTAGCAGCTCGAGTCTCCAATTTTTCGCCTTATGTCTTTTCTTATTCCAAGCTTTCTTACTTTTCCCATGCCTTTTCCAGCATTTGGCAGACTATTAATCTCTTCTCTCTCCCTCTCCAAACCAGCTCCACCGCACTTTCTTCAATCCAAGCCGAATTCCTCCACATGCTGGACACATCTTTCCCTTCTCATCTAACATTCTTCACTGACGGTTCTAAAAACGAAAATGGGGTGGGCGGCGCGTTTACCTCCCTCTCACTTAATCACTCTGAGTCCTTCAAGCTCCCTTCCTTCTGTTCTATCTTCACAGCGGAGTCTATCTCCATTTTACGCGCAGTCTCGTTCATTCCATCCATAAGAGAGATCAGTAAATGTCTGATTGTCTCCGATTCCAAAAGTGTTCTTCAAGCCATCTCTTCTCCTCCTTCTCATTCCTCCAATTCTATCATTCTTTTAATTCGTTTTCTTATATCCAATCTACTTTCATCCCGTTCCATTACTATTGACCTTTTGTGGGTTCCTAGTCACTCTGGCATCGAGGGCAACGAGTTAGCGGACTTTTTAGCCCGTTCGGCCGCCCGCGATGGTCCTTTATTCTGCAAAATTCCTACCTCGGACATCCTCCTTCTTTCCTCAGCTAATCATTCCCGACTATGGTCGGACATCTATCCTTCTCTATTTTCTAATCCCGCCTCTCATTATCTTCAAATTCAACCGGTTCCCTCTTCCCAGCCGTGGTTTCAATCCTATTCTTATCAACGCTTCGCGATCATTTCCTTAATCAGACTGCGTATTAATCACTCACTTCTACCCTCTTCACGTTTTCGTTTTTCCCTGTCCCCTTCTCCCGATTGTCTCCTTCATAATTCCATCTCTCCTCTCATATGTGATGCAAACCACATCTTCTTTGAATGCCCTGCCCTTGATTCCGAGCGCTTAGTTTTGTACTCGAAAATCTTGGCACTGGGTCTTCCTGCTCCGTATAATTCTTCCTGTGTCCTTTCCTTTCCATCTCCAGATATAATCCCTGTACTCCAATCTTTCCTAAGCTCTATTTCTAATCGTCTCTTTATTTAATCCCTTCCTTAATTTCTGTTGTTGTTGGGTCAATGCCGCTGGCGCGCCCAAAAAAACGGAAAAAAAAAAAAAAAAAAAAAAATTATATATGTGTATTATCATGAAATATATTTATTTATAAATGGTACACTAAAGAGGCTTTTAGTCAATTATTATATATGCAATATTTGATCACTACAATAAAAACAAAAAATAATCGTTTCCATAGAATTCATAAAAATTTCAATTTTCTCTTCTTTCGTCAAAAACTGAAAAGAAATATATTCTGAATTTCGGTCCATTTAATTCAAGCAGTTATTATTTCGCAGACATTTTGCGGGCGGGGGGGCTGAAAACTCCTCCACAGATACAACCCTGGTTCCCGCCATATTAACTACTTCTTGCTAGCAATATTTGATATCTTATAAAGGAATAATTGATTCCTTCCTTTTCTAATTGTTTCTGCGTAAAGGTACGTACTTGGTTAACGAGCCCGAAAAAGAAAAAAAAAAAAAAAATTCCAATTATTGATATTTCCAATGAATTGTATCCAAGTATGCAAACTTTCAATGAATTTACATCGAGGCGAAAAAACTAAAACATTTTCAAATTTTTTTAAAAGCGATTTATATATACAGCGAGCCTAGTCCGGTTTATGCTGAATGGGCAGATATTAGATTTTTTCGCTCCCTGCAAATGCTTTTATGACCACCGTGGTATGAGATTTTTGTTGACGTTAGAAGTGTTTCCATTAAATATAGGTAATTTTCAAATTTCGACAAAAAACAAAAAGCCAACCTTTTTTCCCCCGACTTTGCGCAATTTATTTAATAAATTTCAAATGCTGGTCCTCGTCCCTCATTAAATTTTCAGAAAATCAATCACGTGTGCATGGAAGTGTTTCTTTGCAGCTTACAGAAAATTCGTATTAATTTCATTCCCTAAAAAATTTATTTGCATTTTAATTTTCGAAAATGAATAGATTTATATAATTAACGCTCGAAAACTACGACTATGTCGTGTAAATAAAATGCGACTTGTCGCAATTATCGATTAGCTATAAAGGTAAGATTCGAGCAGAATTATGACTAAACGTTTTAATTTAAATCGGGTTTTCTAATTTAAAATACCAGTCGTTCTAAATGCGTAGATTTACATTTAACTTTGTATTACTGAATTGTGAAATTCTGCGGCTCTCCGGAAAAAAAGCATTTTCTACAAACCTGTCTCTATTTTACAATTACGAAATAGAAATACATTTGTTTATATGTAAGACAGTGGTGTGTATGTGTTGACTTTAGTATTAAAACATTCAAAATAATCACGAATGTTTATTAAAAAACGAGCACTAACTTTACTCGCGTCAAAATAAGTTCTAAAAAAGTATACACCGTATAATGAAGTGAAATTTGTGTACCGTGGACAGTTGCTATTGAGTACGTGGTCTAGAAAGTTTCTAGATTATTATAAACCGATAAAAAAAGAGTAAATTAAATGAGAAATTGTGTAGCCGGGAGTTTTGCGGATAATCTCCTCCCCAGTCGGTCCTCCACTGTAATTATTACATTTTCTGACTTTACAATATTGTACAATAAAATGTGGATTATACATGATGTTTTTCCATCATCTGTGTGTGGTGTTACCATTATACTATTCTTGAACGATTTTTTCATCTTGTTCGATATTTTTACTTCTTCATTTGCGAATCCGAAATATTCGCAAAAACTATTAATATCTCCCCCGTAAATGAATGATTTATGATATTATCTCCCCCTAAGGTTTTACATGAAAGTTAACAATTCTCGGGGAAGTCCTAATATTTCTAGCAGGTATATTAGTCACATCTTGCTGACTGATGAAATATGCGAAATGTGGGCCTATCCGTGTCAAAAAATTTATTAATAAAGGACTTTCGTCTCATTCCATAATCAACGATTTTGACCGTTCTATTTATCTAGACCGTCCGTTGCGGTAAGTTTTGCTACGGTTAATTTTCACCGTTAACATTACTCTCGCTGTACCACGTAAAATATTTTATAACATTTGTACTCTATTATTTCTTGTTACTGCCTCTCCCTCCATATAAGTATAGTTTGGACAAATTAAATTTCTGTTGTATTTATAGATGACGTTGAGTTTCTTTTACGTTCTAGTTGTATAAAGTCCGAAATTTTTTAGTTTTTAATTTTGTTCAAAATTATTAATTTTTTTTTGTCTAAATTTAATTTGCTTTAAAGTTTCTGCACCAACAGCGGCGCACTACTAGTACACTTTATAACAATTTTAATAATAATAAAATGATTTTGATCCGATTACTTGAGAATTATTTATACTATCTGATATTTTCTCTTTATTTATTATTTTTAATATCGTTTTCTTTATCCGATGGCTTGGATTTTTCGTTGGCCGATTTCCCATCTTTAAGAAATTAATTTTAATTTCACTTTCCGAAATTCGTTTGCATTTGATATATCGCTTCTTAAGTTATATATAAAAAGACTATACATATATATGAATAGGCAAAGACAAAACAGTTCAGTATCTCTTTCTCCTCTGTTTATTAACCGATTTTCTTTCTTTAATTTCACATTTAAATAAAAAATTAATACGAAAAATAAGAAATCGCTCTAGTAAATCTGCTCTTATTAAAATGTTTTAATTTTTCTTAACGGCTAATATCGCCTTGCGCTCACAAAATTTCGGGTAATTTTCTGAGACTTACCACGAACGATAGAAAAGAGATACGAGATATGAGGTTTTGTGCTGATGAAAGTAGTAGTCTTTAGCTACCAGAAACTTTGATTTACTTTAATTTGTACAATACAAAATGACGGCACAGCAGCGTACGTAAAAAAGGAAAAAAATCGGTTGATTTGTACGAGCGTACCACTACAGGTCACAATTTTCAATCCGGAACAAAAAAACCAAAAAGTTTCTTAAAACATAGCTCTTAAACTGAAGTGAACATCGTAGGATTTTTTCGAAAAATTAAGTTAAAAAATGATGGCAGTGATTTGATTTTTTTTTTTTTTTCCGAAAAAATCGGTCGAAAATCGCCTATAAAATCTGTAAAAATCAATTTAGCAAAAAAATCCTATGATATTCACTAGAAAATCTTATTTTAAAGTTGCAGTTAAAAGTTTAAGTTAATCGGAAAAAAATTGAGGGAGATATTGGTACGCCCAGTTTGAAAAACACAGTTTCGTGCTGTTTAAAGTTTTGAGTAGTGGAATTTTGTTAAAATTTTACCTCTAATCTGCTATGCCTGCTCCATATAATTGGCCTTCTAATTTAAGGATTTCCTCCTCTTCATTCTTCTTTGTCGAAATTGCATCCCTGCTGGCAGTTTTAGCCTCTTTGGTGAGCGATTGCTCGGAAAGGGAAATGCGCGTCGCATCGGATTTTTCGTATAGAAATTGTAGCAATTTAATATGACTGTTAAGTCCAATAGATCCGTAACTTACATTAATCCTTTGTAACCATCGTTGAAGTATAAAATAGCAATATAAACAGCTGTATCGAGAACAGATTTGCCACTGGAGGTGTTTTTTGGCACCGTAGACCACACCAGAGCGAATTCAAGCTTAGCTTGCCGCTACCCGACACACAGTATTCTGCGCTTTCGCCGCAGGCACATGTCCTTAGCCCTCGACCACTACCACTCAGACACTAAAGTGGTCTCTACCCCGACGCAACCTTACAAACGACCGGATTTGCTACTGAACACGGCAATTTTTAGTTTTAGCCGTGTAAGCATCCTTGACAAGAAAAAAGACAAAGCGGCGATGCAACTTCGAACGACGTTCGAGAGATCGTGAATTTAATGATGCGACCGGAGATTAATTTGTAACCCGAACATTGTCGAAAGCACGACAAGTACCGAATCCGTCTCAACACTAAAACAATTTTACCGGAACACTGATATACACGTGGAGAAGCCAAACACTAACTGTTGTACGTTCTAACGGATTTTCTAGAAACGGCTGATTTCTCAACCTTAAAATTGGGGTAGAAGAGGCATCTATTAATCAAAATTGAAAGCTGCAAGTTGAGAATAAAAACCTCAAACGCATGCTCTTCTCCGCACATTCGAAAAACCGCTAATTTTACTTCACGACTATGTTCGGAAAAACGACTTTTTGACCCAATTACAAGTTTCCCCCTTCATAATTTCATAATTAACTTTTCACATCATTCTTGGATACTTTAGGGAAATGTTTAAGCCAATAACAAAAAAATCACAAGGTTTATTAATAATCATCATTATCGACTTTTTTACGGTTTACTAAATCATAAGGTGTCATTTAATATCAATAAATGAGGATTTTTTTAAACTGCGCTCTGCTGTTATTTTATTAAATTTATTTTTTATGCAATTATAATGGTACTGAACTAATTTTATAACTTGTAAGAACATATAAAAGTGTACGTTTTCAGATATACAATGAACGAATAAGAGTAGAAAAAAGAAATTTTGGAAATATGCAAATTGGTATATGTTTTCCTCAAAAATTTTTAATAATAATTGTAGTCGAATTTCGACCAATGGGCGATTATCAATTAATACTGAGAAACTAACATCGTATGAAAATAGCGTTCATTCATCGCAACTCGGCCCCATTGATTATTTACGTATATAGGGAAGAAAATTATAATCGATTAATTGGTTCAGCGATCATTATTTTTTTCATTAATTAACATTTTATGACGTGTCCTTCTGGAGTATAATTTCCGTCGTCTTTGTAAATCGTACTACCAGAATTTTGATTTAATTCACTTTTTTCACTAATTACACTCTTCCTGTAGCCTATCCTCCACCTCTCTATCTGTATTAAGAAATGTAATTTTAAATGGCATAAGCGCGCGTCATCGACATCGGTAGCAGCAAATTAATAATAAAGGGTACATGTATGTAAATTACTTTTCCCGATGTCGAAACAACCGCGTGGTGGTCTCTACAGGTTGCAAGCGTAAAACGAAAATGGTTTAAAATTAGTTATCATTAACTTTTTCCGAAGGACTTCGGTTTACGAATTATGTATTTCCAAACAAAACGTAACATATAGCAAAACCGCATTCGTATTTCCTCATATTTGTTAACTTCTACAGTTCTTACTGTCCGTTGTTGTTCTATTTCTTGCGTATTCTAAACGTCCTTGAAGCGTTCCTAAATGTAATTATTATCGAAAAGTTTTTATACATATTTTTGTCAGATAAATGTCGCGAACGACTTACTTCGCGTATTTCACGCGTTCCCCTATTTTCCTACAAAAATTTACCAACACACACACCCGACGACTCTGAAGAAAATCGAAAAATCATCAAACAAGTTGTAAAATCGTGTCTTAGGCGTTCGAGTAATCTACTCTTAAACGATAAAACTCGTATTTAAAAAAATTAATATATATCATCATTACGAATCGTACATATTCCGGTATCATCTTCAACAATCGTGGAACTGTACTGAACGAACGCGGAATCAGCTTTCGTAAATTTATTAATTTCACGACGTCGTTCATTTGGTAAATCAATATTTTCCATTTCTCGCGTTTTTTATAGGTACCCATTTGTAGTTATTTCAAAAGAGTCAATCAAAATGAGAGGATATTCCGAAGAGCACGGATAATATTGAAAACATTTCGATGGTGTTGGAGAAATATAAATGTCTAAAACTCTTAAATCGCTTACGGGGCTACGACCTAGACAGGTGGAGGGGTGTAAGTGTCTGCCTTTTGAAGTTTAGGGAGAAGTGACAAACAAGGTATCGAACGTAGTCTAATGAATGTTCGTTTATCTATTCGGTCGACATTTAAAAAAGGTCCGCCCGAGTGCTTTATCGCATTAATAGTAAGCGTCTTCATCCCTTAAAGCGTTAACAATAGGCGGGCGGCACCTGAAATGCTAAACCAGAAAGCGGGCTTTCATTTGAAGAGCAGTAGTTATCAGTGTAGGACGGAAAGAGTTTAACGACTGGACACGAAAGCATCATACGCTGAAACACTAGAAACAGACATCACATCCTGTCGTCCCATTAATACTGTATCGTTCGTCTGTAAATATTCAGACTCAATGAAAATGTAATTTGCAAATTATATTTCGATGAAACGTATTTTTTGTTTTCATTTCATTTTCGGTTGTTACTTTTTTTTTAGCGTTTCTTTTTATAACACCGTGGCCACCTAAAAATACTTCAGTCCGGACGAAAAAAACTCACTCGATTATAATACCATTTTCGACCTGTAGAGAATTTTCGTATCCTCTATTATACCCAAAATAATTCTACCATCCATCGAGAGATTCCGAAACCTGTTCGAAGTTATTATATATTACGTCGGTCCGCCATCACACTCTCTTTCTTTCGTGTTTTAGTACGTAATAAATGACCACATAAATACCTTTTTGGTAAGATATATCGATCAACCATGCACATCCGTACACTGGCGAAGCCCGCTACAGTCAGTGGCGGTTCAAATTCTTCCGAAATCGGTAACTTTGACGTTCGACCCCACACATCGCTGCAGAGTTACACGGGATTATGTGTTGTCACATTAAAACTTGGCAGCTATTTATGTAACAGGCTGATGAGAATTAGCGTAAAAGATCGAGCAGCCAGAGACCGTATAAGAACACACAGATTTGAAATTTCATCCCTTCAATTCACCTAATTATACTCTGATTCCTCAAAGATCTTAATTATTTGCCAGAAGAATTCGGCAATTCTACTCTACGAGCGAGCTTCGTAAATAATCTGCTTAAGAAAACTGCACGGAAATTTGAAAATCATTTTAAAGGGAGAAATCTTCAAAAAGTAGTATCTACGTAATTTTAGATTCGGCCGGCTTCGTTAAAAAAAATAACTCCGGATTTCGCTAATTTACAACGAGGGGACTTCTGTTTACACACTTTTCCAGAACTGTGTTACGAATGCCAAAATTTACGCATATGCCGACGATATTGCTCTAGTAATGGAACACCGAGACGTAGAAATCGCGGAAAGGATGCTTCAAGAGGACTTGAATAAGGTCTGCAGATGTGGGTATACGACAAAAAATTAGTAATAAATGGCCAAGAAATCAAAATTTATGTATGTAAGAACACTAAGTATGTAGGTTTAGAAAGTTCATTCCCGAAATAGTATTGCATAATGTAAATTGTCTTCATGGAGCGGAAGTTTGCTGTTGTGACCCGATAGAAACGGTTGATAATTTTTAAGTATCTTGGAATTACATTTTTATAAGGCGTTAACATGGAGAGGTCACATTGATAATATTGCTAGGAAAATCAGGCAGACTATTATACACCGGCTTTATACAAATTAAAACAGGTTATGAATTACAAAACCACGAGGTTGTATTTTGACACTCACTAATAATGTCTAGAATTAGATAAGGGAATCGAAATTTGGGGGGAGGCGAAAAAAACGGAATTAAGGAAAATTACAAAAAAGATGTTTAAAAATAATTTTACCTAACTGGAGAAATACGAATCTCACAACGGATACTACTTGGCGGGATAATAATAAAGAAATGTCTCCAAAAATGTTTTTTTATTACAGTAAACTATTAAGATATAAAACAGAAAAAACAATATTACCGACAAGGGAAAAGGTTTATGAGACTAGAAACCATGACAAATTAACTATTATAAGATCTAACGGGGTTATCAATAAAATTGACAATGTTGAAGAGGAAATTTGGAGTCAAATTTTGGGTAACATACCAAAGGAAATTAAAGACGACGACAATTTGAAAACATAGAAAGACAAAATTAAAATTTGGTTGATAGCGTGGTGCAAAGATTGAAGAATAGACGAAGGAAAGAAACAAGGAGAATAATTATAAATAAGGTACATAAAAAAAAAAAAAAAATGCATGCTAGCTCTTTTCTTTAGCTGCATAGCTTTTGGCTTACGAGTAAATATTGCTTTAGAATGTATGTTGGGCATGAATGTATTTGTTTTAAAAATAAGATGTAATTCGGTGAAAATAAAAGCTAAAGTATAATTAAGTAATAGATATATAAGATCAATATAATGTGTTAGCATTAAGATGTATTATATTTATGAATAAACGATATAATTATGTTGGGAACCCACAGACGGGCATTTGCTGTGTGGGACCCGCAAATTATTTAAAAAAAAAAAATAAAAAAATAAATAAATAAATAAATAAATAAATAAATAAATAAATAAATAAATAAATAAATAAATAAAAAACGTTTTCTAATCATTCGCCGTCCAAATCAAAGCGCGCAGAAAACAACTTTAACGTATAACTGCCTTTAGCAGGCGCGAAGACACAGATGTTTGAAAACATTTGCGCATAAACAGTTGAAAGTTAAAAAACAATTCAGGCAAGACAAAACGTCGAGATTACCTTGGCGTAGTTGATTCAGGCCGTATAGTTTCCGTCTCAACGATTTTTCGACTCAAATGATTTGGCCTCAACGTTTCGGCCTCGTTCTTTTTCGAATTAGATCTAGTTTAGTGTTAGTGAGTTTCTTTAATTTCTCTAAAATTACCGTATTTACCCATGTAATGCGTGCCTCCGTGTAATGTGCGCACCTTATTTTTGAGATCAGGGTAAACAAAATGTTTAAAAAGGTGAAAATAAAAGCTGAAGACTTACCGAAATTTTCGTTAGAACATTTAAAGCACTTTTCATTTCTAATTATTTTTTGTGTTTTTTGCAATTTTGCAATTTTTGCAATTTTGCAACTAGCTTTGGGCCGTCTAGCAATTTTATTAACATAGTATGGATGATTTGTGAAGCTCCTTATCCAGCGAGACAAGGATTTCCGCTACTTGAATTTTAATACTTTTTAATTATCACTGTTCTCATTTGTGATAAATCTGTCGGCTTTTTTAATCGCCTGATTTCTGCCGAATTGTCTAGTAAACCAATGGCTAAGATATTTTTGTGATGATCTAACGCCATATTCCCGAGCTATTTCTTGTATTTGTTCTTTGACAGCTTTAACCGGCAAATCCGTATGCAGTGTAAGATTGCTATTGCAATTGTTCTTAGTGCTTTACTTTGGAAACGCTGTATTATCGCTATATTATACTCTGTTTAGCACAGCCCCATAGTGGACTTTTTCGTACGCCCATATAAGTTTTAGAATTTGATTATACAATAGTAATTTATTCTCCAAGGATAGTTCGGATTTTCTTCCTATGAGCCATAACATGTTTCCATACTTTATATTCAATTCGTTCTGTTTCTTTAACTATACGGCTTTCCCATGTTAGTTTGTCCAAATGGATTCCGAGATATTTTGCTGATTCCTTAACCGGAATTATCTGATTGTTAATATGAATATTTTTAACATTGTAGATTTTTTTATTTGCGAATATTACACGGGGGCAGATTTTTTCTCGTTGATTACTGTCCGCCATCGCTTGAACCATATCGAAAGTGTATTAACAGCTGATTGTAGGTTTATTGCGACATTTTCTAGCGACGAATCTGAATAAATCACTGCTGCATCGTCCGCGAAAGTGGCTATTTCCGCGTTATTTGGCACATTAGCTGTATAAATTAAGTAAAGAACCGGTCCCGGTATGCTAACTTGAGGGACACCAGCTTTTATCGGATGCAATCGAGATTCTTCATCTCCACACTTAACCGTGAAATATCGTTCACTAAGGTAAGATTTAAATAATTCGAAAAAGTGATATGGAAGGTGGCACCGGATTTTATAAAGCAGCCCTATGTGCCATACTCTATCAAACACCCGTTTAACATCATGGAAAACCGCGTCGCATATTTTTTTAGTCTCCAAGGACTGTTCGATAATATTGACTATACGGTGTACCTGCTCTACAGTTCCATGACCAGCTCAAAATCCAAACTGATGTTCCGGTATTAAATTTCCACCCTCCAGGAATTGTTTCATACTTTTTAATATTATCGTATCGTATACCTTAGAAAGAATCGGAAGTAGAAAGATTGGAATACACTTATCATCCTCTACAGATTACTGATACACTTACTGAAATTTAAATACCTGACTTCGTATATGACTGTAATACAGTATTGTGAAACTTGATGTTCAATCATCACTGTCTCACTATTTTCATTTATACTACTGCTATTCGAATCACTGTCACAACTCTCATCACTCTCACTTACAATTAGTCATACAAATACCATATCGTCTTCTGTAGCATTCATAGCATTAGAGATGCAGCATTTTTTAAAACTTTTCTTCACTAGATGTTCTGGTATCGTAATGTATACACGTATTTAGAGCGCAAAATAATCATTGAATCGAAAAAAACAAAAAAAAACAAAACAAAAAAAACAAAACAAAAAAAAACAAAACATTTTTTAACCTAATACTTAAAAACCCTTTGAGGTTCGAATTTTCAAAAATGCTTTCTTTCTCAACATCTTCGCTATATAGTTTTACGCGCATGAAACTTCACGGCCATTCATTTGAGCTATGGCGTAATTTTCGACTTTCTCAAAAATCGTGGTTAAAATTAGGAGAATTTAAAAAAAGAAAAATGTACACACTTCTAGTAGACCATATAATTAATTTTCACACAAAATTACGGTCTATTACAATTATTTTTACTGAAAATAAGATGCTTTATGTATTTTTTTGAAAACAGGTTTTAACCCCTTTTCAGTCTTTAAAGTTTGGATTTTCGAAAAAGCGTTCTTATTTGACATCGTCGGTACATGGGCAATGTTCATATAACAAATCAAATTATCCGGTGTAAATGATTTTGGTTATAGCATTTTTTAAAAAATGATTTTCCGGCTTTTATCCCTTTTTATCACTTCCAGAAAATTTGAATATTTTTTAGCGTATTTTTGCATACTGTAAGTACATTGTGTGTCCTTATACTACATGTGAATTTTCAGTTTCTTAAACCCAGTAATTTCAGCGGTATGTTAGTAACTTTTGAAATAGTGAAATATTTCCAGATTTTCTCTTATATATATATATATATATATATACACCTATATATATATATATATAAAACTCAGCTATTTTGGCCTCGCAAGGGACTGTACGACCCCCCTTGCTTACATTTCTGCCTCTTTCTCTTCTATACTTTGTATAAAATGATCAAAATTTACAACGTAATTCTAAATCGGTCCATATGAATATAATAACATAATCACAAGAATCCTATAAAATATAACAAACGTTACATAAAATTGGGACATTTTTCGTTACAAAAATTAGGACATTTTTTTTAAGGGGGTAGCCTAAGAATTACGCTGTAATTAATATGTATATATATATATATATATATATATATATGTGTGTGTGTGTGTGTGTGTGTGTGTGTGTGTGTGTATTGAAACGAATTTAGGTTCCTCCCGGATTCGAGCTGCCGATGTATAAGCTTACATTTGATTAGAGATCTTGATGGCTGAGATGATCCCCATTTAACCAACCTGCGACTCTCGCAAATGCTCTCAGCGCGCCAAAAAAATACTAATAATACTGAGGAGAACGAAAAGTAAAGAATTTATCGCGGAGTCAGCGATGCTGACTAGATTTAAAGAACACAGAAACTCGTGGGCGCCAATGACACAATGCGTCACGAATAACTCAATGCAGGCAGAACATTTAGACAATTATTGCGACCGATCAGATTTTTTATCACGATTCCCTTCCGCTCGTTGAGGGATTATTTCCCCCAGTAGAAAATCTCACAACGGCCACGGCCGAGTCTTACTACTATTGGATGTCCGCTTCTAGTTTTGGAAGAAAAGAATAATTTCCTACGAGAACAACGCGTGTATTAAATTATCTGAACACGACAGAAACGATATACATTGACCAAACAGACCACTTACAGCCTGACTAAGAATGCAAGGAAAAAACCGCTTCAAAACGGCACTAGATATACGTTCGCGGTAACAGTTTTCAATCGACCGGCTAACAGTACCGCGACACACCACGTTGCGTAGACTGCAATACGAAGCGGTCATACAAGCACGGCTAGTGGCGATTAATTTTTGTTCGTGAGAACGGCTCAAAATGAAGCTAAGTAATTAACGGTAAAACTTAAAATTAAGATAAGCCTATCAGCATAGAAACCGATATCAACTGATTACACGCACGCTACAATGCTTGATGCTTCTTCTGTCGCCGCTCACGCTGCCGACACACGCTACCCTGTTGTTGCCGAGCACGCACACGCCAAAACACCTACACAGGTCCCAATTCCACACGTGCCGAAATTTCGACCGAAAAACCGAATTTACATTCTCGGCCGTGTAGCGTCTCGGACCGTATTCTCCGCTGGCAAAGCATGATGTCGATAGAACGAAAATTATTCTCTGGTTAAAATGAATAATTTTCGTTCTCTCGACATCATCGATAGATTAATACCGAATCCGTATCAATATATATACATATATATATATATATATGTATATTAATTACAACGTAATTCTTAGGCTACCCCCATTCGAAAAAATGTCACAATTTTATGTAATGAAACCAATATCTTTATATAATGAAAGTTAATGTGATTATGTTATTTTTTTTTTTGTGTCGATGTCAGTAAGAATTACGTTGTAAATTTTGATCATTTTATACAAAGTATAGAAGAGAAAGAGACATTTATAAAAGCAAGAGGGGTCAAGGGGCACAGCCCCTTGCGAGGCCAAATCGGCCGAGTTTATATATATATATATATATATATATATATATATAATTAAAAAATTATTATAAATAGAAAATTTAGGGTGAAAGTAAGATTAGTCAAATATGGACTTCGCAACTGTTTGTACGTTGACCAGCACACTAAAGAAATTTCGTAATCGAATCTTATGTCATTCTTTAAATGTAGTAGATACTGTAGTTTTCTTTCCTATTTAACTGTATATAAATTCTCCAAAATTTGAAGTAAATTTTTCCAGGAACAATTAAACGTTGATGGTTATGCTACACCGGTGATACGGCATTCATTTAACATATATTCACAACGTCCAACCTTCTTCTTATTAGCTTAATTTGACTGAAATTATAATTAAATATTTTTCACGAAGCGCGATATTAATAAGTTTTAATTATTTCCACGTGGCCCTCGTACGTTTTCCTTGTCATTCGTTCCGGATGTTGGCGATTAGGATGGAAATTTTGCCCTCAGACCGACTTGGGTTTCGGATAAATCATCATCGGACGACGAATTTTCAGCGCTTGTTGAAATGACCGATTTACAGCGCTGAAGTGGAACCGGTTGCATTGACGGTGGCCACCTCCGGAACAAACTGCTAGCGAAGTATCGTAAGAAAAAAAATCTAATTAAAGCTCATTAGTAAAGTGTAACGGTATAATTTTGTCATTAAAATACAAAATAGCGAAGTGTGCCCTCGGTTTTGGGCCGAACGGAATATCAGAACGGATTTATCAAATTAAATGATGTGCCTACGTTCAGCGCACCTTGTCCGCTAGTCATTACTACGGTTCGCTATTATTTGTAAGACGCGCTCCTTAGACACATATCTATTTCCACCATCTGTTGTCTACCAATATATACCACGTCCCTCACACACGCCAATTTCGTTATGTAAATTTATTCACAATTTATGAATTCGTTAAATGAACTCCATTTTTCATTGGCCGAAACACATTACCTCGAAAATATATTATAATTACGCACATTGTCCATATTCGCTGAAAATTTTCTTTACATCGAGTTTTTCTATCTTTTATTTTTATTTTATTTTTTTGAGGAGGGCCACGCTAGTGGTTTTAACCCAGCGGCAAGAATAACTACACAAAATCGTTATATAGGTTAATGTCACACATATTTTTCAAGTATATCGTATATAACAAGTAAAATCAAAATCGTACTACTATAAACAATTATTTAATATTTAATCACCCGACGACGAATAACTCTCGTGGTCATGGAGCTTTGTCTTTGTCGCCGGGTGATTAAATATTAAATAATTGTTTGCAGTAGTGTGGTTTCGAATTTACTTATTAAACTACATAAAACGTTAGAGGGCAGAGAATTAAACCTTAGTCTAATTACGAAAACAATGGTAGGAGGAAGAAAAGAAGGATAGTCTTGGAACCAAGACTGAGAATTGCGAATAGGCTGATAATAGGAGGAACGGTTAAAGAGGAGATAAGAGGTCAAATGAAACTCTGAAATGGTTGAAGAAAGAAAAAGGATGTCTGAGGTAGAAAAATTGCGAGGAGTAGATCGTTGAGGGAAGCCGAGCGAGTCAGCAAATCGGCTGCATCGTTGCCTTCAATGCCGGAGTAGCCAAGAACCCATAAAAAGTCAATAGGGATAGAACGAACGTTGGAAATAGAAAAGCAGGTTTTTAATATTTCTCGGATCGTACGGTTCTTTATTCTTTTATTTTCCGCTTCCTTTTTAACACTTTTCTTTCTGTACATTATTTATGTAGGCCTGCCAATTTTTCTTTTGCGTCTTCATAAATTGCTTCTGCCCTATTTTATTCCAGTTTACCTGTAATAATTAATTTACAAGTTTGCTTTAAAAAGGTTTATATTTTTAAATTTTTTCAAGTTTCATTTGCTACTTTATCTGGCGAGTTTTTTGCTATTTTTGTTGTATGTATCTTAATATACCTTAACGTATTAGTACACACAAATTTTAAATTAGTGAGTTAAGTAATTCCAAAAAACGAATATTTGACATACATTCTCTCTTTTACGCTTTTACACTTACATAATGATTTCGATTTGCTGTTCAACACTTTTAACTTATTACGATTGAACGGTGTGAACAACACTAACTCAACACATTCATATTATATTTTTACGAGTATAACAATACAAAATCATTCGTTTTCTATAAGCCAAGTATGGAAAACATCGGGTAAATATACTTAGTATAAGTAACTGTTGCAATTTGAATTTAATGTACCGAAGCTCCCCAATTAAGCTATGTGTGTTGTTTAAGATCTTTTTAAAATATCTATTACTTCTAATTATTTTCTTATCGAGTAATTAAATTTTACTTTGCATTTTAACTGAATTTTTTAAAGTTTTTTTTTTTTTTTTAAACAGTTTTATTTTATTAATTGAGTGATAATAGACCACGCGAAAATGTTGCTACCTTTTATATTTTATAAAGCTAAGTCTCACGAGCAGACGTTGGAATTCCCCGTCAGCAATAAGCTTTTCAAATTCGTTAGCTTTATTCGGACCATCTACACTTCAGTAGGAGGCTAACGCTGAAACTTAAATTGTTTATCGTGTTTAATTTTAAGTTTTTGAATTTTAAAATTTCCTATATAATCTATAGACGAAAAAAAAAAAAAAAAAAAACGACGAAGAAAAAGTGATCAAACCCCTCTAGCAGCTGAGGAAGGGACTGTGAAAACTGCTTTTTTGAAAAATTCTCGGCTAATTTTGTTTCGATTTCTTTCTGATCTTTTCCATGGTAAATAACGCCGATAATATTTCAAGTGTCGACGGAATTTGTTACCCGTTACTAAAAAATTTCTCTAAAAAAAAACTCATTTTCCACATTATTTGATGACTGCACTCATCGCTACTTATTGATATTCCTATTGGCCTGTCCGCTGTACAACAAAGGGAATTACTGGAATCGGCCGGCATGCTAAGAAGTGAAAAAAAAGTAAATAAAAGAATAGACGATGAACAGATAAAATAACCTTCTTCTTTGAAGTTGGCAATAATAGTCGCCGAAAAATTATGATAATCGGTAAAAGTAATACCGTCACAAAACTAATCAGCGAGATATTTTATCTTACGTTTAAGTTTAACTCGGTACGATTGTGCACATTCTGATTTTCCGTATATTTCAAAGAAATACCTGGTTTATTCTCAAATTAACTTCCATCTTTTTGAGAATAACAACTTGCAAACACGTATAGATTCAAAAACACTGCCAACTCTTTCGCTATCATTGCCACTCTCAGACTTAACGTCTATACGTAAATAAAAATAAAAACAGAAATCATCTACGATAGCGGGTCGCGGATTGGTCGGGATTAAAGTTGTCCTTCTCTCCGCCGCCTCAGATATTCACGCGAATAACTACGAAAATCGCGACTGAACAATTCGATTTTTGTTTATCAGCTCTTATTTTCTTCGCTTTCCCCGTCCTTACCATTTATAGAATGTAATAAGAACTGACCACTGACTGCCGTAGAAAATTTTACACTGATTTATCTGATTTTCAGCGATCAATCCTTAAAAACGCTCACTGTGATCAGTTTGAATCGCCTGTTAAAAATCCCGTGTTCTTCAGGTAATGTTTAACAGTTCGCGATCGTTCCCGAGTATACTTCTACATTCGCGGTATCTTTGTAGAGTTATGTGCAAGCGGATAATACCGCAATTTCAAGATTCGAAGATAATTCGCAAAATGCACTTTGTCGTCATGCACCAGAACTGATTGTAACATTTCGAGACTCATTTTACTCGGTTCAGAGTGAGCGGTTTTCTTTTCGTCTGAATCGTGAAAATTGATTAAAAACATGAAAGGGTTTCGATCGATCTCCGAAATGGTATTATTACTGTTTTTTTTTTTAGGAAGGAGTTGGTTTTGATTGCATCGGAACTTTCACTACTTTTATGGGAACAACCGTGATTTTTGTCTTTTTCGTAATTAGTTAAAAATCCTTTTTGGTACTACGTACCTTCCTTCTGCATTTCTCCGGCTAGTGTGACCGTAGCATCTATATAAATATTATTTGTAGAAGTAGACTTCTCAAGTTGTTTTGAATAGGAACAATCTGCGCACACTTTGAGTTAATAACGGAACATTGTTTACATGTCTCCACAACCGAATTTACATTTTCCTATTCTCTACGGACACGGTGACTCCAACATCGAATTTCAAATTAATCTTACGCTTGCACAATTGATACTTTTTTTTTTTTTTTTTTTTTTTTGGAAAATTTCTACTAGCTTATGGAGTGTTATAGATCGAACACTTTTCAAAATCCAAAAAAAATACCGCACTTATTATTCTTCATTAAGTGGATTTGGCGAAAGATCATAAACAGAAGTCGAATTTATTTGCCGAGTACTTGGCAACCGTGTTTAAGCCAAACATACATACAAACACGGACAGGGAAATACATGAATTTATAACCAGTCCATGTGGACCATCTTTAGCAATAAAATCAGCCTCTCCTCACGAGGTTGGGTGTCTGCTTAAAACGCTGAAAAAGAAGAAAAGCCCAGCTTTCGACTTAATAAGCGCTGAATTATTAAATAAACTTCCGCGGAAAGCTATAGTACTGCTCACTTCTATATGTAACGCAGTATTTCGCATACAATATTTTCCGGTACAATGGAAGTTTGCGCAAATCGTAATGATTCCGAAACCGGGTAAACATCCCTACTCTGTAACGTCTTAATATTCGATTTCCTTGTTGCCTGTTTTATCGAAGGTAGTGGAAAAATTAATATTGAAAAGGTTACAGCCTTATATACAGTCAACTGATGTAATTCCGCAACATCAGTTTGGCTTTTTAAAACATCATTCCACGATTGATCAATTGCATAGGGTGATTAGTGTAATTGAAAATAGTTTAGAAACTAAAAAAGTATGTACTGCGGTATTTCTCGACGTTCAACAGGCTTTTGATAAAGTCTGGCACGATGGTTTATTATACAAATTAAAATGTTTGTTCCCGAGTAATCTTTACCTGTTGCTAAAGTCATACCTCGAAGATCGTCATTTTCAAGTGCGTTACGAACATACCCACTCAGAAATACATCCAGTTTTAGCAGGCGTTCCTCAGGGTTCAGTGTTGGGCCCCACGCTGTACTTGTTATACACAGCAGATTTTCCTGCGACAGAGAATGTGCATATGGCTACATTTGCGGACGACACGGCACTACTGTCATCACATGAAGATCCGAAGAAAGCTAGCAACAATCTGCAAAATGCTCTTACGAAGGCTGAAACATGGTTTAAAAAATGGAAAATCGGGATAGACGAAAGCAAATCGGTGAATATCCATTTTACTAACCGAAAAGTTGAAGTCCCACCCGTTAAGATCAATAACATAGATCTTCCTGTACGAGCAACGGTCAGGTATTTAGGTTTGCACTTAGACAGCCGATTGACATGGAAACACCATATACAGGTTAAAAAGAAAGAATTAGATATCCGGGTTAAAAAAATGTACTGGCTGATAGGGAGAAACAGTGTACTGACAACGGACAACAAACGTCTAATATACACAACTATTTTGAAACCCATCTGGACATACGGGGTTCAACTTTGGGGTTGCGCTAAACCGTCAAACTTGAAGGTAATACAGACTTCCCAGAATAAGATCCTTCGGTTGATAACCAAGGCACCCTGGTATGTTACTAATCTAACCTTACATCGAGATTTGTGTATAGATTATGTGGCTGATGTCATCAAAGTTCACGCTAAAAGACACGCAGACAGACTCGATTCTCATCCGAACACTCTTGCTAGAGAATTGCTCGATGTTACCGATAATGTAAGAAGACTGAAACGCCAGAAACCGCAGGACCTTGTTTAAGGTAGGGGTAATCGGGTAGGTGCCATTGGGTACTCCTCCCTTCATGTTTAAGTTCATTCACACGTATTACTAGATGTCCTTGATGGACAGCTCGTAATAGTGTATAAATATAAAAAAAAAAAAAAAAATTAAGTGGATTTAGTATTTTGAACCCCATTCTGTCGACGATGACTAAATCTTCATCTGGCTCGGATATTGTTCAGCGTATTCGCATGCATCGAGGAGCAGTATTAATGCGGGGAGCGACTCCTGTAAAATCCTGTTTTGTCTGGATAGTTATTATTTATTGATTGATTAAAAGTTTCTTCATTGCAAAAATTAAAATTACCGGGTTTCGTTTTCGTTCTGCTTATGTTTCAGTTTTGTGTCCCGAAAATAATACGGTGTTCTTTGGATATCCGTGTAAAACCGAACTACTATTCTTTACTATTACTGTCTTCGCAATCTGATTCTATAGATTTTTTTAAGAATTTCCAATAGCATGAATTAACGGTTAAAGTCTGTTCTATAATGTCGACCTAGCAAATTTCAAATGCAATTTACTCTTTTAAGGTTTCTATTAAACGATTCTATCGTTATTCTATAGACATCTCGGCCAATATCAGAAGCTTTTCTTTATTCTGGAAAATATCGTAAAACCATCTCGCATTATTTTCCAGCGTACGCAGCATCCTTTGCTTAGTTTTACCTAAGCACATAGCGTTAATCTCTCTCATTTATTTCGCCAATTCCAAATGTAAAATTGCCCCGTTTCTTCACTCGATTTAAGAAACTGGTCATACACCTGACCTCTTCTTTTACCGTGTTTTATATAAAAAAATTGTCTTTTTTCTGTGTAACATTTTAGTTTTTTAATATTTTCCACCCGCAATTTCACAGAGAAATAAATCTTTATCCTCGGCTTCATTAGATATTTTTTTTATTTTCTCCAATGCGTTTTAGAAATGAATTTCATTAGCTAGCTTCGATATTATTCTTCTTAAACCAACTTTCATCTGCCGTTTTCATTATTTTCTGTTTTGTATTGATGCTCGGTGCAATTTCGTAACCTATTTTACTTCTCTATTTCTTCTCATAATTTCTGCAAATTATGCTTATAATGGGATTTTAAACGCGGTCTCCTCATTTGCCTCCAGATAGCGTACAGTCCTCATGTTACGGCCGCGCTGACGTAGTTTTAAGCAAAAGCCTAATGCATAGATGTGACCTAGGATTACACCGCTTTTTTCGATTAGTGACGATGGAATTTTTTCCGGTGCGAGGCAAAGATGTATAATGAAAACCAGTGCTAAAACTTTCTGCGTGACTGGTATGGTATTGGCATGTTTGTATGGGCGCTTTTTCATGCTTTGTCTTAATCTTTCGGCAGTATTAAGTTGATCGGACAAAACGCATCACGGTTCTGAAAGGCGAGGAAAGACCGTACGATCAGGGTTTGTTCTGTACCAGGAAGCAGAAGAGGCACGCTTTTCCACAACAACCGGCGATATCACTATTCTCGTTCGCATATTTTCTCCTATATCAGTTTTTTCTCAACACGTTTCTCCTTCGATAAATCTGCATACTTTATACTTTTCAAACATTCTTCACCCTCCTAACTTAGTCTTCGTTCCTGTGTTCAGATAAATCTTCTCTCGATTCGATTGTTATTAGCGAATTCAATTACATACATCCCCCCCCCTTTCACTCTCTTATTTTCACTGGGAGTTCAAAGAGGCTGAAAGGAGTAGGCGCTGCTTTTACTATCCTGTCTCTTGATCATCCTGAATCTAATTACCTTTCTTTTGCTCTATCTCTGCACCGCCGAATGTTTAGCTGCATGCTATCTTTTACATCTCTTCTAATTGTTCTAATAATTTTGTTATCGCTTCCGGTAGTAAAAATGTGATTCTAGTCACACATTACTCTTCCTCCGCCCTCGGTAGACTCAGTTATTCTTTTAATTCGATCTTTACTGTCTATTCGTCGTTCTACCCATATTGACTTTCTGTGAGCACTCCCGGTCGATTCAATGAGCAAGCTGATTGCTGCACATATCAGTATCGACTGATTACGAAATTTCTATATTTCTAATATTAATTTTCTTCATTTTAAACTTTGACCGTATATATATTTACCGTTCCCTTTTTACTAATCCTGAATTTCTTTACCTCTCTATTCAACTTTTCTTAGGTGTACACGAGATGATTATCCTCATTTCAGTTGTTCCTTCACTTCTTCCGTTTGCTCGTTTTGGCCTCAATTAGCTTCATCACTTTTTCCATTTTTCTCTAACAGCATCTCGTTGTTATCGATCTCCCAATGACAATAGTTTAATTCGCGACACCAATCGTATTTTCTTCGAACGTTTATCTACGCTGTTCGTGTTTCTATTTTCAGCTCTTAGACAAGCGTCTCTTGCAACGCCCAATAACACTTAACTTTCTATAATTGCTGTATTACTTTTTTTCTTCCTTTTCTCAGTTCCTAATCGCATTAGGATTTAATTTGCCTTCTTTTTTTTCTAGTACTTTGAACTGTAGTGTTGAGTTAATGCTTTCCGTTGGTGAGTCCACAAAAAAAAAAAAAAAGGAAGTGGGGGAAATTTGCGGGCTGGTGGTTGTTAAAAACGGTGTTTACTTTCCGTAAAAAATAGCGTGTTTTTCTTTCGAAACTGTCTAGCTTTCTTCTAAGAATCGGGGCTAAGATCCCGTTAAACCTGACTCATTTTCTCATGTAGATTTGCTATCAAAAGTTTTCCAGCAAAGACTAAGTAGTATTATTATCTCTTCTCGAACCGATTCACCGCTCAGTCTGATTTCTCTATTATCCACAAGAACACCACAAGAGAATATATCATCTGCCACCTTTTTCGCTTTAAATACGCTCTTACCGGTACAGTTAAAGTTCTTGTAAATATGGCCGCCAATCAAATATGGATCATCTGCATTACAACAAAGTGCCTATGAAGGCGCTTTCAATCGATCGCATCTGTTTTTAATTTTTTTTTTTGGCCAAAAATACAATTTTATTTTAGATTTAACCATTCTCCGTTTCGCGATAAAGTTTTCTATTAAAATCTTCCCGACATTATTATTACATGTCCAAAATGATAAAATTGTCATTATCGATTTTCCGTAAAACTGATATCGGTTGATATAAAAAAAACTAAGCGATCGAGGCATCGTCAAAAACGCTCAATGTCTTTTACTCGCTGAGTCAGCTGCAAACAAAATAGTAGCAGAAGTAATGAAAAGTCAGATGAACTCACAGGCTGCAAAGGTCGTGAAAAGGAGGAAAAAAGGAAAGTCAAAGACCTCGCGTATTAATAAGAGAAAAGTGAAACTACTACAGGTCAAGAATAGGAAGCTCGACAAAAGAATGCAAAAGGCGCGGCGTGTGGATTTGTAATTTTTAGTACAGTTGATCGTATATTATGGTCTGGTGTGCGGATGTCCGACACATATCGTTCCGCCAATTTTTTCTCCGATCCATAGCGATAAATGCTTTTCGGCAACGTTGCCTTTTTTCGTGGACTATAGAGCGTCGTTTTTATTTGGCAAAACACCTTTCGCTGACAGAGCATCATGGCGCTTTTCGGAGCCGAGCTTTAGCTCAAGACGGGGGGCTGCCAACGATGAAATTCGAAAATGTGGCAGCGACAGTTAGAATTCTTTCGTAATAAAGACGTCCGAATGTTGCGAAAACGATCGGCAGCCAGAGCAAAAGGTTCGCTGGCTGCAGTACCGGCTGGGAATGCGACAGACAAGTAATCGGTACATACATGTGCCAAGCCACCGGGGGCCTGCTCCTAGAAGTCGCTACCGTGCTAAGCGGGCAACGTGGCTCGCTCGTCTCTTCCACATCGTCTCACTGGCCGGATCGGCTAAAACGGTAAATGCTGATTTTCAGCTAGGACTCGCGCAATATCTCTGTTCTTCGGACTCCTTTCGCTTCCGATGATTTATGCTCGAACCTTTTCTCGTTCCGTGCTAGCCGTCGGCCATCAAGCGAAGTCGGATGCGCCGTCCACGGCGACACACATTAGTCGGTAAGTTGATTTTCATGTAAACAAAAGATACAAGTCGACTATTTAGCGGAACATTGTCTTTCCGCTTCGACTTGAGCGCGCAACTCCTTCCCAGAACAAGACTCGATCTTGTTTCTGGCATAACGTCATCGTCGGCAACCGGACGTAACGATGTAAACTGTACGCTTCACCGTCTGCTGACCTTTGGAGATTACGACATCCATCTGCTTAACGTGTCCACTCCTCGCTGACGACTCTAATCGTCCGGCTTCATTTAGTGACGCAACACAAAAAATCGATGTACACGCACTTTTTACAATCCATCTACCACCACGCTACATGATTCGTCATCTAATATACTTTTTATTTCCAATTTGTTTCTTGGTTTTTTTGTTTTTTTTGATTTTTTACCTAGGTTCGTTAGTTGTTAAACAAATCAAACGACCATTTTTAAAAATATTTTCCCAATGTGCAGCGGCGAGATTCAATTATCCGGCTGAAACGAAGTACATATTAGTTTCGATGACTGACTAATATTTCCAGCTTACTTGTAACGATATATAAATAACAGGGGGGGGGGCTATCGTCCGAAAAATAAATTTAAAATTTTTTGGCGATTCTTATAAGTGCTTTTCAATAAAACAACTTGTAGATTTCTAGATTTAATATTTATTTTTTTAAATTAATTTTAAAAAAGAACATGAAGTTTTTTTGGAAAAAAAAAAAATACCGGCTTTAAGATTTATTGGAAAAATTTAATAAAAGTGCACTAAAAATTAAAAAATAATTATCGAATAAAAAATATATTTCAAAGTGATTTGATCGTAATTCTTATACAACGCTGATACTTTAATTAGAGTAGGTATCAAATTCATATTACAATATCTAGGAACAATTTAACGAATAAATTTAATGCAATGTTTAATTATTATTTTAATATGAATTTGATGCCTCACTCTGAAGTATACTTTTTTATCTAATAATTTGTTTTGTACTTTTTAGTGCGTTTTTATTAAATTTTTATAATAAATCTTAAAGTCGGTTATATATTTTTTTCTTAAAAATAAAAACCTTCTATTTAAAATTTTTTAGCATTATAATCTTTTTCTTTTGCTAAAAATCAACTTTTTTTTACGCTTAAAAAAAAAATCGGTTTCTTCTAAATTTCCATGGTAATTTAGCAAATTGATGGTATTGTCAATGGCCTCTGTTATACTAATAAAAAGTAATAAAAAAAAATAATAATCCAAAGGGACGACCACATTTTTTCACGTTTTGTGACGGATACTCAGAATTTATGTTCACCGATTTTCATCATTACTCACGTTTTTGCTAAGTTGACCTTTTTAATGGATAAATAATCAGTAGATTCGTCCATATGAATGCGAGTTATGCGCGAACAAACATAAAAAAAAAAAAAAAAAAAAAAACAAACATTCGTATAACTTCCTTCTTTTTGGAAATCGGTAAAAACAATGGAATACTGTATAATGTTATTTTTTTACAATAAATTCCTCTTCAAAGCTCTTCTTTTTTTTTTCGGATTGTAAATCTGGTTTAGCATTATCACACTTTCTTTTTCTTGTTACTAACTTCCGTTTAGCTAATGGAGTCTATGTTTCAGTCTTCCTCGAGCGCGATTTTGCGGTTTTTTTTGGTTTTTTCATTTTTTTCACGTAATACAGTTTTTGTTTTGTTCTCCGATGCCGATTCACCATTCTTTTTTTGTTTTTGAAACCGACTTTTTTTAGGCAATGAAGCTACACATGTTTGACTTTTGCGATGTCACAAACGAATAGGTCCGAAGGAAAATTGAATAGAGGAAATATAGGGAATACTTGAAAGAGAGAAAAAATGAAAATTTAAACGACTTTCTTTTTCCTCATTCCCAAAACTTTGGGCGAGGCCGTTTATTTTTAATAATATTACAATTTTTCTTATTACAATAATGTTCCCAACAGGCCCCATCCAATTAAGTTTTTGATTGCCTGTGATCCCATTTTACAATCGTGTACTAATTTATTAAAAAGATTTAATACTAATTTATCGAATTTTTGCTTGCGGTATGTGTGTCATTTCTCCGACAGCGAATTTATTAAATTCATTAAAAGGGTTTGTAACTAAATCCGTTCGTATAAATTATTTAATTACCTTTTAGCGTGATTACAACCATTTAATGCCTTACATTATCTATAAAATTACATCTTTTACAGTTTTCATTATCTATTAATTCGGGAACTTATCTAAATAAATTCCAAAATTACCATTTCCGGATATGAACTGCACGTTAACAAAATTAGGTACAAAGTACTTTCTTTTTTTTTTTTTCTTTCTTTTGTAGGCGCGTCAGCGGCATTGACCCACCTTATTATTCATTTTATCTATGATGTTGGGAAAAAAGTGTTTAGCAAGCCCGTTGTAGTTTTATTCCGTATCTCTTGATATTTATTAATGTAGTATTCGTTTAGAATTTTTTTAAATTGTTTTTCTTTTAGCACTTTATTTTCATAATTGCAGTAAGGAGAGCGAAATCTAACGTTACCGAAATTATAATTTATCCCAACTTTGTTTCTTAATTAAAAACACATTTATCGATGTCTTCGCAGTTCGTATTCGATCGGTAACAACATGCCTGCGATAACTATTGCAGCCATATAGCTGGTAGCTCTGTACGCTTTAATTAATTCAATGGCAACCTCTCTTTGAAAACCTTTAATTATTACTTAGAAATCTGTTAGTCCCTAGCATATCTAAATGAATCATACTGCCGTAAATAATATTTGCTACTATTATACATTTATTAAAACGACTATGTTATGTATAATTCTCGTTACGGGCCCAACTGAATAGTTTTAGGACCAAGAAAAAAAAGCATTTGTAGAGCTAAATTATAAATAAAAAATGAAGGTCAAAAATAGTTTCCAGATTATTCTGCTGTTATTATTAAAAACGAGCTTTCTTATACGTGTTTTTTGGTTTTTTTTGGTTTTTTATCTAACCACTACTATTTGTTCCCTCTGACCGTCTCTGACGGAATTAAATATGCGCAGCGGACTTGTTTGAAGGGAAAAAAGATAATATATATACGCATTTATAAACTTACTGAAATTATTTAATAACTATTTTCTATTTTTTTTTTTTTTTTTTTTTTTTTTTGTCGGTACGCTAACGAATAGTAATACACGGTAACCAAGAAATCTAAATAGTAGCTCAAAAGGAGCACAACAGATTTTAATCTGGTGCGAGATTGATTGAATGAAAGAAGCTAGGAACAACTGATACAGGGAAGGAAATGAGAGAACATAAGAGTCATTGCATGGAGTAGAAAGACATCCCGAAGAAAAGACATGGTTGACATCAAACAGAAAAAAGGAGTCTTCTTCGCATTAATATCTAATAAAACCCGATGTGTTCGGAGATCATGACTCGCTATTAATTAAGTAAATGACATTTTTTAATAAATATTAATGTAATAAAAATTTTATTTTATATAGTTATCTAAAAAAAAAAAAAAAAACGATTTCAATTAGTGGGTATAAATCAACCGAAACGGAGAAATGCTATCTCACGCGCCAAAATAATAAATTCGATAAGTTAAACTTAAAATTCGTTCCAAAAGGTAAATTAAGTAAAACCGAATAGGCGTGAGAGGTAAACGGAATTTTCAACAAAAACAAAACAAACGGTTAGATTAAAATAGCAGCTGGAAAATTCCACACTGAAATGTACAGTAGACTGCGATTATTCGTAATCGCTGGCATCTTGCGCATAATTAACAGTTTCCTCGCAGAATAATATTAATAAAATTTAAAGTCAACCCATCGCTATCCTCTGGAAAAGTAAGTGGTATAAAATGGTTTAGCCAACAAGCCCATATCAGATCGTACCCTTAATATACTTATCCGACTGATAGTGCATAAATCTCAGTACTCTCTAATTGAAGCTGACGCGGTCGACTTGAGCGAAAGTATAAACGAAATCGAATAATCGTTTTTTTCGTTTTTATTATTTAAACAAATGTACCCTGCAACCATACCATCCGGTGGTACTAATTGCTACCGTATTGTTTATGATACGCAATCGCAGTCCTTCTAATCGAAACCAATGTGTGTACGGATTTCGTAGATATCAAAGTAACCGTTCCTAAATCACGCGCCTCTAATACGACAGTGGCCATTTCTATCAATCGATATTAAAATCTCGTAATTCCTTTCTCTGATTCTGCAGCTGTATTCATTAGCATCACCGTTAGGCAAACAGTTTCAGATCCGGTGAAATCGTCGCCGACGCAAAAATTGTTCCTCCGGGCAAGCGATAAAATGCAGATAAGTTTGCGTCCAATGAAGAAACAGAAATGATGTAACTTTGTTTTCTTTCCAGTTCCATTTACCAAGTGTATACATGTAAGACTGTATAAAAGGATACGAAAGAAAAAAGTAATATAAGTCTGAACGGATTGCAGTTAATAAGCATTTGATTTTCTTTAACGCCCCGCGAGACAATTATGTGCTATGTCGAATTATCAGTTTTTCAACATAAGCGTATCATCAAATACCTAATAATAAATTTTTGTTTTTCTCGATGTTTTTTTTTTTTTTTTATTTATTTATTTACTCCGCTGTACCTTGCGGTTTTTCAGCCAGAGTTTCTGATTGTTACCGTTATTATTTGTTATTGATGTGTTTTGTTTTGTTATTCATTACATGATTGACAAAGCTGATCAAATTAAAAAAGTTTTTTTATGTATTTCGGTTATTGGTTTTTTTATTATTTTCCGTTTTTCTCTTTCGTTTTTAAACTTATTGCATTCGAAAATCGAATGAAAGCAATCGTCTGTTTCCTCTTTACAGTCTATACCAGAGTTTCCCAACCTTTTTTTCATCGAGAATCCCCAAATTATAAATAACATTTTTATGCCCCCCTTAATTTTTTCATTAAAAAAAATAAACGTACATAGTTTTAATGACACTTATTTATTTTAATTCTAAGTTGTAGAAAATAAACTTTAACCAAATGTAAAACGTTTTTATCGAAATAATTTATTATAATAAAAGTACTAATGAGATACTTGAGCTTGCATGTTCTGCATCAGTTGGTTGATTCTAGGTTCAGTTTCTGCCAGAACTATCGTCAGATCGCTATCAATGGCAAGACGATTTCGCTGCTTAGTTTTAATTAAAACCAGAGCTGAAACCCCTGTCTCACATAAGTAAGTCGAAGAAAAGGAACAAGTATTCACAAAACAAGAGAGGCAACTTTGGAATTAACAAGAAATCGTTTGATCCAAAATTTCTCCAATGTCAAGAGATGAAAGTCATCTTTCGTTGTGTCATGTGACATATTGGTGACTCTGAATTAATGTCTCGATAGTATCGGTGAAATTCGTTTCCCAGCGCTTGCAAATGAGTTTACAAACTTTGAAATCTTCGTCCAGTTTTTTATTTTTAATTGCTTTGAATAGTTGAGAAAAAGATATTATTACATTTTCAGCAGATAGCTTTTGATTCCGAAGTTGAAGCTTAGATATGAACCCTTGAATATGATCATAGTTACTTATTACAGTGCCGTTTCTGCCTTGAAGCTTCAAGTTTAGCTGATTAAAGGCATCATATATATCAGTTAAATAGGTCAACCTCCATTGAAATTGTTCATTGTTGAATATTTGCAAAAAATCTCTTTTTTTCTTTGAACCCATGAAAGAGGTGACTTTTTCTTTCAATTCATAAAGGCGAGCTAACATATTGCCCTTAGACAACCAGCGTACTTCTGTGTGAAATAGAAGGACTCTGTGATCAGAATCAAGATCCTCCCAAAGTAAAATAAATAGTCGACTGTTCAAAGCGCTCTTGATGTAATTTACGAAAGTCCAATGAGTTTATTCCAATCCAAATCATTTTTTTTGATGAAATCAGATATTGATTAAATATATCTTCAGATTTAGTGCCTGCTGTTAAAGATTGGGGGGTACAAAATCTCTTCTTCAATATGATCTTCACTGACGTAATGAACAAAAACTATTAACTGTGCACAATTAACGATGTCCGTGGATCGTTTCATATAGACACCATTATTTCCATGTCCGGTTAAAAATTGAGTGAAGTTATAATCGGTATAAAGATGTTTCTATTTATTTATTTATTTATTTATTATATTTACAAGTCGCTTTTGGACTACAAGGTAATTAGCGACTACGGTTTTACAGATAATTATAAAATTTTATATTGAATATTTGAAAATGCGCGAAACAAAAAATAATCAAAAAATTAGCTGAAGGCTGGGGAAGTTAGATCAGTTGGAATACAGAGATGTCTTTGAGGAAGGCTACGATTTTTTTACACTTCTCGGCGTCCGAAAACATCTCTGGAAGGCCGTTGGTAATACCCGCTTGTTGTCTGGCCTGCTGGTAGTGATTACACTCGATCAAAAGATGCCTCACCGATATAGGCATGTTGCAGCGTGTTGACACAGGTTGGGCGGTTTTTTAGATATGAGGAACGAATGAGTCAAGTTTGTGTGTCCAATGCGGATACGAGTTAGGACACACTGCTCGTGTCTACTGAGAGCTGGCATGTTTTCGTAGGTATCTTTTCTAAACTCGTGGAGTTTGCTCGGCGTTCGGAGCCAAAGGGTGTTCCAGTAGTTTTTGACTGTGTTGCTTATCACCATTTTAGCTTCATGAGGTGTCATAAGTACTTCAGGCGGGCAATCTTGTGTCGTCGCGGTTCTTTGCAGCTCGGTCCGCCAATTCATTTCCTTGGATTCCTGTATGCGCTGGTGTTCACACAAGGCTGACCTGTATATGCTTTGATTGGGGCTGGTCCAATTTTAGGTGGATGCGTTGTATGATAGGGTTTTCGGCAAACTGATTTTGGATGGCTCTTAAGCAGGACAACGAGTCAGTAAATATGGTACAGTTTGTTGCGTCGTGGCGCAGTAGGATTAGTTCTAGAGTATGGAGAATCGCCTTAGCCTCACAGGTGAAGATTGAATTATTGTCGTGCGTTCGTTGTGCTGCTAACGTGATAGAGTCAGAGACTATAGCGTAACCTGTTTTGCCGTTGAGAATTGAACCGTCTGTATAGTATTCCGTGCATGGCTGGAATTTTTCGCGTATTTCAAGGAAAAGTAATCTAAACGTCTCTGAGCTTGTGATTACTTTCTCGTGCTCACTTAGATCAACATTTATTGTCAGTTTGGGTTGGCACCACGGGGGTAAGAACCCTAGCGATCATTCATAAACCGTTGGTAGTATTATTTCGAGTTCTGCTGATAGCCAGTATCCGCGATCTGAGTGGTTCTGCTGCCGAATAGTCGGGGTCGATATTGTGCACAGGGACCTTGAAGATACTGTCATAAGCTGGATTGTCCGGTGTCGAGGAGATTGTCACCGCATATTTTAAGCAGAGCTCTTTTCTTCTGATAACCAGTGGCAGTTCGTTGGCTTCTGCGAGCAAACTATTGACTGGACTCGTTCTGAACGCTTGCTTTCATTTGTAGTCGTTCTTCTAAGTTTGGAACTATTTCCCGTGTTACTTTGCCAGTATCTGATTTATCACATCTGAGTGTTGCCAGAGTGTCATATACTACTTGAATTAATTTTATTGATCTGTTTTCGTAACTTTTTTTTGTCTAAAATTTTAGTTGTTCTTGTTTGCATGTTTTGATTTGGTTTACAGTTTCTAACTTTAAGTCTATAGGACCTATTATTATTCCTGCTATGATGTTGACTGAAGTTTATGATATTGTACGATAACCAGAGATTGTTCCTATCAATATTTTTCTTTGTAATTTTAACAGCTAATTCTCTTGTCTTTTCTCGTAAAACTGGAAAATATACCGTAGAGCAGTATTCTGTTATTGATCCAAAAATGGCTTTATTATTATTATTACATTAAACGGTACAGGCGCCGGCTGCACAAACGGGCCATATGCGCCCGGGGAACGGAAGGGATACTAAATTGAATTTAGGAGGTTAAGGGAATGAAGGAATTGGAACGCACTGTGGATATGACACGGAGAATCAGCTAGGAGTTGTGATAAGGAAGGGGGGAGGCCATGCTGGGCTCTAAGTGCTATAAGGGAATGACAAGATGTTAGTAAATGGGGAATGGAAAGCTGGGTTCTTTGGCAAAAAGGACAAAGAGGGGGATCGGTGCGCTGTAGGAGATACGAATGGGTCAGGCGGGAGTGGGAAATCCTAAGTCTGGTAAGAATAATATTTTTCTTCCTTGAACGAAATGGAAGGGGGATCTGAGATAGAGGATCAGGTTTAACAAGGAAAAGGTTTTTTTGTTGACTAGAACTCCATACTTGTTCCCAGGATTTAATTATAAGGGATTTCAAGAAGGATTTCATATCGCTGGTAGAAGAGAAGTACGAGGATATGGCTGGAAGCCGGGATGCCTCCCTAGCAGCTCGGTCGATGGCCTCGTTACCAGGGAAACCAATATGGCTGGGGATCCACATGAAAGATATAGAAATTTGGGATCGAATAAGGAGATCGTGAAGGAGAAGGATGCGTTGTACTATTGCATTATCTGTGTAAAAGTTGTAGAGGGACATTAGAACACTAAGTGAATCAGTAAGGATGAGGTATTTAGAAAGAGGTGGAGCGGAGGAGAGGAACTCAAGTTTGTAGAGTACTATTCTATCCTTATATTTGAAACCGAACATATTTGAGTAATCTTATTTTGAAATAAATCGTTTTAATCTTATCTATTATGAATTCGATGTGTTTTCCAAAATTTAAATTAGTGTCTATGACTATTCCCAAGTATTTTATTTCTTTTACTATTTTTATTTTGTCGTTATTTATGCATAAGTGCTGTTTTTTAATGCAATGTATCATTTCTTCCCTGTCTTGTTTTCTACTTATTAATAGTGCTTGGGTTTTATTTATGTTAAATTGTAAGCCTAAGTTTTGAACGTTTTTACTCAATTTTTTTATTGTTTCATTTATATTGTAAACTTCGTCCTTTTTATTAATTCCTGCTACTAACATTATATCGTCTGCGTAGCTTATCATGTTGCAGTGTTGACTGAAATGTAAATTATGTACTTCGCTCATTGCTACGTTGAAGAGTACCGGTCCTAGAACCGAACCTTGTGGTACTCCTGAGTTGACACTCCTGTTGTATAGGATTTTGTTTTCTTGATTAAATAACCCAATTCTTCTATCTGTTAAGTAGTTACGAATTATTGTTTGTATTGTACCAGATATATTTTTTCTTTTCATTATTTTTAAGATTTCATCAATTTTTATTTGATCAAATGCTCCGAATATGTCAAAGCTGATTAGTAACGTATGTCTTGTTCGTTTTTTATATTTTTCAATGTAATCGCATAACTTTTTTATTGCTAGCTCGGTTGATTTGTTTGTAAGATAGCCGAACTGATTTTCGTTTAAAATCGTTTTTTCTTTTATTTCTGCATCCAGAAAATTTTTTATTATTTTTTCATATATTTTACTTAAACTAGACAGTAGCGTGTTATAGGCCTGTATGATTTCGGATTTGTTAAATCTTTTCCAGGTTTGTTTATTATTTTAATTTTTCCTTGTTTCCAGACGTTAGGAAAATAATTTAGTTCGATACATTTTTGGTAAATAGATTTAAATATTTTTTCGTCTACTTTGTGAAGAAGTTTAATCATCTTGTTAGAAATTTGATCGTGTCCATTGGCTTTCCTATTATTCAGTTTTTTGATTATTGTAGTTAATTCGTTTTCACATATTTGAAGAGTTTTATCTGGCTGAGTCGGTTGCGACTTAAGTGTTCGGTTTGGAAATAATTCAGCAAAAATTATTTTATATTTTTCAATGTTATCGTGTACGATGGATCCACCGACATTAAAAGCAGGCATGTCTACTCTTTGTTTGGTTTTGTCCATACATATTTTACACGGCTTGCCCCAGATTGTCGACGATTTAATCAGTTCTTTCCATTTTTCATGCTTTGATGACTGCAGTTCTTCCTTGTATTCTTTTTTCAGTTTTCTAATTTTAATCCTTAATGATTCCACTTTATTATTTGTTTTATTATTGCTTCTGTATAGTCTCCTTTGTAGTTTTTTTAGTATATTTTTAAAGCTTTCTAATTTTTCATTCCAATAAGGTGTGTCGCGAATTTTTGTTTTTGTAAGTGAATTGTGGATTAGTACTTTTATTATATTTGTAAATTCTATGATTTCGTTCTCTCTAAATCTTTTTTTTAGTTACTTTTTTAATGTGTTTCATTTTTTTGTTTTATTTGAGGTAGAGCATTGATAATTTGTTTTTGAAAGATCTCATAGTCAACTGTTAGTGTATTTTCATTTAGTGATTTACTATTTTTCCTTATTGCGAGTTGCAGACATATTGTTAAGTGTTGCGTTACTGAAGAAGGTAATATTTTTATATTTCTAATGTTCTGGCTGATTGTTTCGTGGACAATTATAAGATCAATTACACTGCTCCCATTGTGATCGTTAAAAGTTTTTATGTTATAAGGATTACAGACGCCTCGATGTCTATAAATCGTTTCTATTAATCACAATCTAATAGATTTATTAATAATAAATTCCGATCGAATAACAAGCCGTAGGTGTGATATTTAAAATGAATCTCTAGATTTACAAAAACATACATGATAGTATGTAAAATTAGTATGCTATAATTATCAAAATATTAGAGTCACCCCGCATCAAAAGGAACTCGTTTTTTTTTACACTAACAATATTTCAAACTAATTTGTATCGAATTAATCGAACTTTTAAATAGTTTCGGACAATATTATGTACTCGAAAAATAAAGTTCCTTTTTAGAAAATACCGACTTCAAGGTTTTATCGTCAAATTTACAAAAAGAAAAACAAACAAATGCGCTAAGAAGTAGAAAATAATGATTACTCGATAAGAAAATAATTCGGAATAATGCATATTTAAAGAGGGTCGATGCGCTTGGCATAAAATATTTATAGCGGACAACATTAATTAAAAAAAATTGAGAAATTAAAAAATTATTTATAGGTCCCGGATATGTCTATAGATAAACGTATGTTTCCTTGATGCGCGTAGAATTTTTTATGTCATATATATGTATATGTTATATAATCTGAGATCTGCTCAACGAATTACTTATTCAACTCGTAAATTTTTCAATTTTCTTCTTCTACATAACTTGAAGATATCCGATTTAAAAATTTTTGTAGTTAGAAATTATTTCAAAGGCATTGAAGAAGTTTTACCTGCACGTGGATCGAAATCTTTATCTTCGTGTATTTTTAAGCTAAGAGAGTAATGATTGAAGCAGAATCCGAGAACGCCGGATACTGGATTAGAGCAGGACTCGGTGAACACGTCATTTTGAAAGATTCTCCATACTTCTACCGCTGAGGTATATTATCTGTGTAGCTCCTGATCTAATAAACGGTAGAAAATTTATCATTTAAAATCGATTAAACTTTCAAGAATACTACACTGTACCATTTTAAGGAAACAAACTGTAAGCGAAGCACTCTGTCCCCCTTATTTGTCTCATTGGATAAAATCTGTGACATAAATGAAATCTAAGCGATGAACAAGTCTACTAGAGCCGATCACTTTCCCGGGCTATGATGTGATCCTATTCGGTCAAATGTTAATCTTTTTCGCTTGCTTTGAAGAGATAACATCATTTTTGGAATAACTCGCATAAAACAAATATACCAAAAAACAAATCGAATTAAAAATTTTCGAAAATGCCAATAAGATGAGGAGAAAAGCGTGAATCCGCATAAATTATTTTGTTTCATTCGGAAGACCGTGGAGGTTCCAAATATGGTCGCAACGATAGTTACGTAACTTTTGTAATTCAAAAAACCAAAGCCGAAAATAAAGTATACGGAACTATGAAAAATTCGAGTTTACTCATATTAAAAATACCACATCCGGAGTAAGTTGAAAGAAACGACGTTCACACGTACACCATGAGCTTAGTGAACAGATCAACGTGAGAAATAGCGCAGTCATATCCCCATCGAGGAAACAATCTTTAACGGGTAAAATTAATACACTCCCTCTGCTAGGTGTTGATGTTTTTACGGGTCCCCGTGCATATTGGAGTTCCGCGGAATGAGCGGGCAAATTCACGCGTCTTTCCAACAACCCGTAGTTCCTTGATTTTCTTTTACTTCCGCGTTTTGTCATCGTTTCTAATATTCGCTTATAATTCTATTCACTATTCCCTTCTTCTCGTTTTCGTTTTTTCCTAACGTTTTCTCCATATTCATCCGAACGATGAGCCTTTCTGTGATTTCAGCTATATATGTTCTTTTTGAATGTTCGTTCCCTCTCTCAAATGAACCATCTGCTATTTTTCACTCCCAACTCTTAGCACTTGACCTCTCGCCTCCTTTCCGTGCTTTGTATTTCCCTTCTTTGTCCGTTCCTTCGCTTAGTTCTGTCATATTATCTATCTCTGACCAAATTGCTATTTTATTTTGATTCTTTCCCTCCGTATTGCTTCTGGGCACAGAATCTTTATTAGCGTTCCCAAAATAAGGGAAAAAAATAGCTCTCAAAACACTCCTGTTTACCCCTGTGAATATGACCTATTAACGTGACTAATTTTATTTCGAATTTCACCTAATTGACGGCAATATTGTAAAGCATTTTTCTTCATTAAATAACAATATGCATCTTTTCATACACACACACACCAATATATATATATATATATATATATCCTCGTTTTCATTTGAAAGTCAAGCACCCGAATATTAAGTTATTTTTTTAACCGACTACAAAAAAGGAGGAGGTATTCAAATTCGACTGTATTTTTTTTTTTTTTTTTTTATTTATTTTTTAAATACGTTAACTTTATTTGTAAAAATTAAAATACTTTTTCAAAAAATTGTTTATCAACCAATAATAATAATAAAAAAAATGCTCTTTTACAAAAAATAAATACCGATACTTGAAGATTTATTATAAAAATTTAAAAATGCACTAAAAAGTAAAAAATAATTACTCCCGATAAAAAATATATATCAGAGTGATATAACTTAAGGTGATATCGTAATTCTTATACAACATTAACTTTTTGGAGTTGGCATCAAATTCATGTTACAATATCTAGGAACAATTTAATGAACATTTAACGCAGTTTTTAATTATTATTATAATATGAATTTGATGTCAACTCTAATAAGTATTAATGTTGTATAAGGATTACGATATCACCTTTAAGGGTATTATATCACTCTGATATATATTTTCTTATCGGGAATAATTATTTTTTACTTTTTAGTGCATTTTTAAATTTTTATAATAAATCTTCAAGTATCGGTATTTATTTTTTGCAAAAAAGCATTTTATTTCGTTACTTTTTAGTGCATTTTTATTCAATTAAATTAAAACATTTTAATAAGAACAGATATTTCTACGGTGTGAAAACATCAAAAGCTACATTTCCATGGTAATTTGGCAAATTTATAGTATTTTAAGTCAATAAATCTAACCCGACGGTGAAGACAATCATGAAGAATGAAAAACATCCAAAAAGCTTCAATCTCCCGCATTATTAAGGATAACTCAAAAACTACCAATCAGATCTTGATGAAATTTAAATGGGACCACATGAGAAGCACCACCTTTCAAATAAAAGAAGAATCGTCAAAATCGGTTCACCCAGAAGAAAGTTCTGTGGTAACACACATAAAAAATAAAAAAAACAGTCGAATTGAATACCTCCTCCTTTTTTGAAGTCGGTTAATTGCTGAGAATATGAGTTACATTTATTTATAAAAAGTATTTAATCAAATCTTTAATACTGTGTAATTTTGAATTTGGTCGATGTCTTCGATCAAATGCATTACTGAAGATAGTACGACGAAATGCCTACGTTTGATTTCGGTAAATAATAGCGGCAGTGTCCTTAACATCGCCCATGTTTTAGTCTGCAATTTTATTAAATAAATTGATATGAACTATGGGGGAAAAAGACTGAGGGAAACGGATTATTAACTCTTAGCTAATGTATTGTAAAAACCACAAACAACTGCCTAACTATCACCGTTTAAATTAACCAGTTTTGAATTCTGTCTTTGTTTTTTTATTTAACGCCATTTCGACGCATTATCAAATTTGTGCGAATAGTGGTAGTTAAATGGAATATTAATGATGTAAATTCCGCATACAACTAATGTATACTGCTGCCAGTCCAATATCTACCGTAGCAGGCTACTTAAAATAATTATAAAAAAAGCAGGAACAACCAGGTAGCCAAAAAGAGCTTACACCTGTTTAGCGGTATGCTTGGTGCGCACGGTATTAGTGTTGGGATTTCCTAGGAATTTTATTGTACACTAAGTACATTGTAATTATGCGGATAAAAAATATTCTTGTTTTTTTCGCTTACATTATGCAGTGTTGTTTATTTATTTCGAGTTAATATATAGATACTTGTGAAATAACATTTTAAATGTAAATGGCTTTACACCGCATTGGTTTTCATATTCAAGAAACATATACACGTTTTATTTTTGAATATTTTAAACACACTTTAAGTGATTTTACAAAAACGGAAAAAAATGCGATAAAATGAATTTTAGTTGAAAAAAAAAAAAAAAAAATTACATCATAAGGTACAACATAACAAGACCAAAAACGAAAATGAAGAACTTGCTAGGAAGGCGAATAGTGCAAAATGAATTGTAAGACAAATATTTGGCATGCAAAAAATTTACGTACCAAACAGGTTTCTGTGTTTTATAATCGCAATGTTGTTCAGCCGAGACTCCCCCTTTATATGCGACCCCAACCATATCCTTTTTGAATGCCTTTCTCCTGAGTGCTCTCATCTATACGCCAAATTTTTGGCGTTGGATCTTCCTACCCCTTTCAATGCTTCCTTTATCCTTTCCTTCCCATCTTTAGCCGTTATTCCTTTCCTTCTTTCCTTTATACTCTCTATCTCTGATTGCCTCAGAATCTGAGTAGGTGATCTAAGCTCATGTAGTTGGGTCAGTGTTGACACCGAGCCCATTATAATAAAAAAAAAAAAAAAGACCTACATTTTGTGTTTTATATGTATAGAAAGATATAAATAATGGATGATAGATAATGTAAATATTAAACAACAATAAAAACCAAGTAGAAGAATTGAATCGGTCAATTTTTATCTGTAAATACAGCAACATCTGAATGTGAAAGGGAGAAAGGCAGAAAAAAACGATCAGATGGACAGATGATTTTAAGCAGCGGATGGATTATGTTTCGATAGAATTATTTAACGGAAAATTTGGAAATTATATAGAATCATAATCGATTAAAATTTAAAATAAAATCTTCATTTTCTAAATTGATATATATATATACAAATTTCAAAGAGAAATATCTAAAAAATTTTAGATCAAATCTTAAAGTCTGTATTTGTTTAACAAAAAAAAAAAAAAAACAGTTCTATTCACTTAATGTAAATATTTTTAAATGATAACATGGATGGACCAATCAAAAATTCCGACATTTTCTGTACTCTATAAAGTGCTTGGTATTGATTGAGGAAAATGTAGTAATGAGCTTATAAATCGCACTTTGGGGATTTTGAACTATCTTCATTCAAATCTACATTTCCACATATGGTAGATAACATTAATAATACGATAAGTTCTTTCATAGTCTCTTTAATTTTAAAATTTTGGCGGTTTCATTATGGCTGCTCGGTTCAGTTCTCACCGATGCTTCCCGATATACACTTATATAGGACCACCATTACCGGTACACTAATAAAGAAAGGATATCATTCAAGTCAATCCACATGATAAAATTCTCGGTAATGTGTTATAATGTGTTATAATGTGTTAAAACGTGTAATATTTCCGCCAGTGATGAGTTTTCAAATGGCTCTATGGAGGTTTCAAATTCGATATTTTTATTCAAATCTATGATAATTTAAATTTCTTATCTGACTGCCTTAAAAATGAATTCTGCCCCACGCCCTTTAACGTAGCAAATACGTCAATGGTATTTGTTATACTAATAAAAATTTCTCTAAAAAGATCGCCTTTTTTAACTGACTTCAAAAAAGGAGGAGGTATTCAATTCGACTGTATTTTTATTTTTTATTTATTTATTTATTTTTTTTATGTGTGTTACTTCAGAACTTTCTTCTAGATGAACCGATTTTGACGATTCTTCTTTTATTTGAAAGGTGGTGCTTCTCATGTGGTCCCATTTAAATTTCATCAAGATCTGATTGGTAGTTTTTGAGTTATCCTTAATAATGCGGGAGATTGAAGCTTTTTGGATGCTTTTCATTCATGATTGTTTTCACTGTTAGGTTAGATTTACTGACTTGAAATACTATAAAATTTGCCAAATTACCATGGAAATGTAGCTTTTGATGTTTTTACCGTGGAAATATCTGTTCTTATTAATAAAAATGCACTAAAAAGTAACGAAATAAAATGCTTTTTTACAAAAAATAAATACCGATACTTGAAGGTTTATTATAAAAATTTAAAAATGCACCAAAAAGTAAAAAATAATTATTCCCAATAAGAAAATGTATATCAGAGTGATATACCCTTAAAGGTGATATCGTAATTCTTATACAACATTAATACCTTAATTATAGTAGGATTCATATTACATATTAAAATAATAATTAAAAACTGCATTAAATGTTCATTAAATTGTTCCTAGATATAGTAATATGAATTTAATACCAACTCTAATAAGTATTAATGTTGTATATTTTAACTTTTATTTTAATGACTCCTAAGTAATATTCTACTCATTCGATACCAGCGCCAGCCGGTACACTTTCAAATAAACGAAAAAAATCATTCGAATCGGTCCCTATGGGCGAATGCACGAACAAACATAAAAAGGCATTTTCGTATTTGGAAACATAATGAATACACTTCTTATTACTGTGCAGGTTGATGAATAAGAAGTTCCACCATAACAGGGAGAAACATATCATGACTATATATCGCTAATTTAATAAAACCGTGGAAACGCAAAAAAAGTATTATTTATATGTGTTGTGTATTATGTTAAGTTGTTTCAGTAGTTTAATAAAATTTATGATATAAATTATTGGTTGTATTTTTTTTGTTATATGAAATTGGTACATTTTTTCCTTTCACTGAATTTAATGGGGGCCGGGCTACGAATTACGTTGTAAATTTTGATAATTTTATACAAAGTATAGAAGAGAAAGAGACAGAAATATAAGAAAAAGGGGTCAAGGGGCATATAGCCCTTTGCAAGGCCAAAATGGCCAAGTTATATATTAATTACAACATAATTCTTAAGCCACCCCCCCTTTAGAAAAAATGTCCCAAAACAAAAGTCTCAATTTTATGTAGCGGTTGTTATATTTTATAGGATTTTTGTGATTGTTATTTAAAAAATGTCACAATTTTATATAAACGAAACATTTAATGAAAAATGTCTTAATTTTACATAATGAAAATTAAATGTTAGGGTAGGATTTTTGCGATTATGTTATTTATTTTTTTGTGTTGATGCCAGTAAGAATTACGTTGTAAATTTTGATCATTTTATACAAAGTATAGAAGAGAAAGAGACAAAAATGTAAGCAAGAGGGATCAAGAACCCCTTGGGAGGCCAAAATGGCCGAGTAATATATATATATATATATATATATATATGTGTGTGTGTGTGTGTGTGTGTTACGAAGCATTTAAATGATTTGCGCTGGACTTAAAAACAGAGGTCTATCCGATTTGCCATAGTAAAATTATTTAGCGATTTTTGGAATAGCGTAAAGTGTGAAGTAAATGCAATGTTGTTTTCTGTGTTCATTGTTGTTTGGAAGTGTACCAGTTTAACTGTATTCTCGTCAGTGGATATTATCGGCTGATTTCGGTCAGCTGATAGTACTATTCATCCGACTATGTCGGTATCGGGTAGATCGTCGAATACAGCGGCGGGGACCGTTCCCAATTTCGATGATTTTCCGATTAATGAATTGCACGAGCAGTGCGATAGCAATGCGGCTGGTCCGTCAAACGGTAATAAATACGTTCCGCAGTTAAGCGAATACGAGGAAGATTCGGATTCAAGCTTTATGCTAAAACGTAAATGTGCGACAAAGAAATCGAAACCTGATAAGAGTCAGGTAATATTTACATCTAATCGCTATAGTCCATTACAAGTAGATGAAGATGCGATAAAGCATGCGTCATTTAATAATACCGTTGTACCAGCTACGAAATATCCTCCGATAACTATTTTGCACCCTGATAGTTCAATAAATTTTAAACAATTAATTAGTAATTTAAAACCTCTAGTTAATTCGGAATTTAAAATAAAATATTATAATAATAAAACTTTAATTTACGTCTACACCAGTGCACATTACGATGCAGTAATTTCTACTCTTAAAATTAATAATATTCACTTCTATACACATCTGCCGAGAGAGCGTAAGCCCCTAAAACTTGTTTTGAAAAGACTTCCGACTACATTTACAATAGAAGATATCAAGGTTCAACTAGAATCATATTGCACGGTATTAAGTATCACGCAACTTACAAAAAAGCATGAGAAGACGAGTGAACGTATTCCCCTTCCTATTTTCATCGCTACGTTCCCTCCTGGGACAAATAGTAAAGACATTTTTAATATTAAACATATAAACTATTGTTTAATTCGATGGGAAAAATACGTAAGAAAAAGTCCGGTAATTCAGTGCTATAAATGTTAACGTTTTGGACATGTGTCACTAAATTGCAACCTACCTGACAGGTGTGTTCGTTGTGCACACACCCATCCCCCTGGTGCTTGTATAAGCTCTAATTTAATCAAGTGTGCCAATTGCGATGGTCTTCATGCTGCAAATTCCAGCGAATGTGCACATTTTGTGCGTATCATTCGTGCCAGGGAGGAAAAGAGGCCTTCTCTTCGTCAAACTGGTTTACCTACAGCACAAGAATTAAAGACTTGTCCTTCCAATGCAGGCAAATTTCCACAAAGAACTTACGCGCTGGTGACTAGACATAATAGTCCGAATAACTCTGAACTTGATCATTTTTCGATTTTTTTTTTCGTTATTAAATAAATTTAGACACATTAATGTAAATAAACTTTTTCGTGTAATTAAGCTCATATTAAATGAATTTAATGGCATGCATCAAAAGAGTATATTTAGTGTAATCGGTAAGGTCATGGAAATTATAAGTAAGAATTATTTTTAATTGTGACTAATGATTGTCAATAATAACGGGATACGACTAGTTGCTTGGAATTGTAACTTAATCGCTAATAAGTATGAGGAATTTAAAAACTATGTTCGGAGGATTTATACAAAATACCGATTTCACTCTAATATTGGTTATCTAAAACTTGCAATCAAATTCTTAACAAAAATAGTCAGATTTGTACTTAGAAAAACCAAAAATGATAAATTTCAAAAATTTCTGACGAATGTTAATACACAAGATAAAAGTTTATGGAAAGTATGTTCGCGGTATAGTAAGAGCTATGGGGTGATTCCACCGCTATTTGATTCTGATCTTAACACGTATGTTTATAAGGATCAAGCAAAAGCGGAGTTGTTAGCCGAGTATTACTCAAATATTCATAAAACGAGCACGCGTCTTGCGTCTACATATCAAAATAATTTAGTCACTAATCCAGTAAAACGTTTACTAACTGGTTCTGATTTCAATAACATTACAGGTTCTCCTATTTTTCATTCTGAGTTTTGTCCTGCCTCACCTGCTGAAATATTTAGGTACCTGAAGAAATCTAAAGCAAAAAACTCTTGTGGTGATGATATAATATCCTGGCAAAAATCTTAAATAAGATTCCTCGGAAGAGGGTACTAGAGTTAACGCACATAATTAAAGCTACAATGTGGTTCGGCTATTTTCCAAATTTCTGGAAAGTAGCCAAAATCATTGCGCTACCTAAACCAGGCAAAGACTCTTCCCAAGTGAATAATATACGACCCATTAGTTTACTTAGCAATTTAAGCAAAATAGCGGAAAAAGTTATGCTACACAGGCTTCGTAATTTCGCCGATAGTAGTAACATACTTCTAATAGAGCAATTTGGTTTCAGACCAGGTTATTCTACTACGCATCAAGTTGCTAGGATCACTGATCATGTCACGCATAACTTTAATATAAACAAACACACTGGATTAAAATTCTATTTGACATTGCAAAAGCATTTGACACGACCTGGCACGACGGGCTGATTTATAAAATGTTAAAATATAATTTCCCGAAATATCTAATTAAATTAATTTTAGAAGTTACTTACGCAATAGAACTTTTTACGTTTCATTACAAGATGGTAAATCAATAAACTGCCGTCGCAGGAGTTCCTCAAGGTAGTGTGCTGCGGCCTTTTCTCTTTTCAGTCTACTTGTCCGATCTGCCTAAGTTGCAACATACGAGTTTAGCTTTATATGCTGATGATACTACTATATTATATTGTAGCTCGTACAGAACGTCTACCATTTATAATCGTCTACAGCTGCACAGTTTTCGGGTTTTAAAATTTTTGGAAAAATGGAAAATTGAAATTAATCCAACTAAAACAGCAGCTATACTTTTTACTCGTGGATATCCCATCCCTCCGAGGCAATTGATTATTAATGGCATCAGGACTAGCTAATCATGTTCGATATCTTGGTGTAGTTCTAGATAAAAGATTATCTTTTAAGGAACACATAAAATACGCTGAAGCGAAAACAAATAGAACCATTGCAGCTTTGTACCCAATTATGAATCGGAGATCTTACTTAAACACCGCAAACAAACTTATTATCTATAAAAGCACCATTAGATCACAATATTGGCTTATTCAGCTCCAGTTTGGTGCTCGATTTCAAACTCCGATTTTAATTAATTTAAATTACTACAAAATAGGTGCTGTCGGTTTATTTTAAACGTTCCCCGCTGGACTAAAATAGATAATATGCATGACTGGTTGCAATTGCCTTATGTAAAAGATGTTATAATTAATACAGCAAATAAATTTTTTCATGGCTGTTCCTACCATAGCAATATGCTTATCAGGAATATAGGCGATTATAATTCCGAGCAACTAACCCGGATGTACGTTAAATATAAGCATCGTCGGATTAAACACAATTTAGTTAGTTAGTGATAGCTCTAGGCTGTTAAGTAATGTTTTCAATGGTAACAATTGGTTGTAATTTTTGATTATTTTGGGTTTTTTGTTATACTTTTTTTTGCCCTTTGTATTTTTTTTTTTTTTTTTTTGTATAGTGTTTATATTTTTGTTAACAATACGTAAATATTCTATTTTATCACTCTAATGTAATGCGGTTAAGTCTCTTTCGAGCTGGTACGCATTTTGTTTATAAATACTGTATTACTGTACTTAGCCAAATATACGTTCTGTTCTGTTCTGTTAAAAAATGCAATGTAACCGTTTTCTTAAAGTAACTCATGCTGAAAGCTAAAAAGAAATTTTTCGCTAAGAGACTTGATCATTCTATTCAAAAAAATGTTCGAAACTGCTAAGGTAAACAACATGTTTTACAATAAGTTTTCTCGCGTCCAAAATGATTCAGATTACTCCGTATGTAGCAAATATGAGTATTTCGAAAAGTAAAGGAAATATATATTTCACGCAAAATCTGATAATTAAAGTAATGTGCGTAATAAAAATTGTACCTCGCTATCGAAGTTGTAAAAATAATGATAACGATAAATGGATTTTAAATTTTCGTAATACAACTTATCCTCTGACCAGTAAGATTTTTCAGATGTACTCGTTATCGAACACACTAGGCTATACGAAATTTGTTCTCATTATCATTTTTGATTAATGGGTTTTTTTTTCTTCAATTTTTAGTTAATAAAAAAAAAAAAAAAATAAGCATTATCGCAAAACTAAATGCAACAAAAAAGCTTTACATACTTCGTTTGTTGTACATCAAAGTACTCTCTATTCGAATAATTGTAAAAAAAAAAACCTTTTTTACAATTACTTTTTTTCAATTGCGACAAAATTACCGGAATAAGCGTTTTTCAGCCTGAAGGCTTCGAATTGTCCTCAGTAAACGCCTACAAACCGAAGAAACGAAAAAAAAATGTAACTTTTCTTTTAATGACATTAACGATTACAAAATTACTGTTCTTCATTACACAACATTAATGTACAGCAATTCTCAAAATTTACTGATATGTAATGTCGTTTAACTTGAATACTGCTTACAGATAACGTTTTATTCACCACTCGGTGTGGAGTTATCGGTTAATTTTCGAAAGTTTCTCTGGGAGCAGTCAACATTGGGCGAACAAAATGTTGTTTACTTTCCCGGACTGGAGAACGCGACGAACCACTAGACAGGTCTGCATTTTCGCTGTTTCAGTGTTACTTCCATAAATTTTTCGGATTTTTAGGCGAGCAGCTGCAGCGGCGCACTGTAATGTTTTAACGGCATTAGCTTACTAGCGAAAAATACTTTAAACGATGCTCGCAGTCGAAACTCCTATTTTAGAAAAGAGTCGAAATAAGAGGTAGGAGGCTTGTTTAGATTTCACGCGTTTAAAGAAAGATACGAACTTGGAGTGGTGGTCCAAGCGCAGGAAATAAGCGACAACACTTAAGAGGCGGACCTTTTCATGTTTACTCTAATGTAAACACGCGTAATACGTAAAGAGTACCACAATAGGAAACGACCGAATAATTTACGACTGCAACGAGATATTTAAATGTGTTAACTTTGACGGGCCAATCGCGTTCTAAAACAAAGATCATAACAAAAACCACCATCTTCGTATTATAGGAAAGGCTCGTGCCTTTGCTTGTATCTTTAAAATTCCGAAAATATCCTCCTCCCTTTTATTTATCTTTTGTCCTGTTTGGGGCGATTCTATTACTCGTTTCCCAGTTAAAAATACGAGAATTATTCGTTTACGCAAAAGATCAGTTTATTGCAGTGTTACCATTTAGACGCATTCCAGTAATTTCAAGTTTATTTCTCAGAAAGCCGAACCACTAGCCGGCTGCTAAATAGAAAGGTTAAAAGGCTTTATGGCTTATTTTTGTCCCCTTTTCTCGGCGTGTAATATATATCAGCAAAAGGAGAGTATATAAAAATTTAAAGAAAAAGTAAAAGGTAAAAATGCGACGGGCATATTTAGAAATATTTCGGGAGTAAGTAAGTAAACAATGTGGAAGGTGTACCCAACAAATCAATCCAATCGTCAAGACCTATTTAAAATTTCTTAAAGTTCCACTAATGTATTAATACAAAATTATAACAACTTGCTTAAACTGAAACATAATTAAGAGAATATAGAAATTGTATGCAATAATAATGCGATGACCGCGGTAATGTTTTCATATTTACCCCATCGTCAAGTAAACTGTCTCACTCTTAACTGATGATGAACTGGGAGAGCTGTACCACAACGGTTAATATTATTATTATTATTATTATTATTATTATTATTATTATTATTATATGTAATTTCTAATTGTTTGCATGTCCGTAATTATAATTCTTTGAATAATTTATAATCGTAACAAATAAGGTGAAAGATTACTTTACGAATAATTTATTTTGTTCGGGCACCAAATTTTTCCGATGCATATTTTGGTTGTTGTTTTTATTTTTTTTTTGTTCTTTCTTTTAGCTTCGTATAATGTCTCTTCTTTTATAAGTGCCCTTTGTTAATCTGTGTGGACACAAATTGTTAATCCCCCTTGTGTGTAATTTTAATCGTAATTTAATGTCGGCATTCCTGGAAATTGGCGTGTGTGCATTTTTCATAAATATTACATTCGTGTAGAGACGATCATCTGCTAGCGGATTTGGTTTGAATGCCACTATGGAATCCGTCCTATCGTAAGATTTGATGGAAATAAAGCCTGAACAAATTCTCTTTGGAATGTCGGTGATCGTTGTCATAGAATCTATATTTAGATTCGCTGTAGCGTAGTGCGGCGATAGTAATGAAAAGTATCATTCGGACGAATCTAAGTTTCCATAGCGCCAACTTGATTACAAAGGGTTCGCGGCAGATAATACCACGAAACTGAGCCATGGGGGAAACCCAAAGAACGGACTCATCACGAGAAGAAGCAACGTCACATCCCGCTCTACAAAGCGATTTGAAGCTGTCAGTATGTAAGATTTGTTAATTAGAGAAACAAGAAAAGAACGATAAACGACTTTTCAACGTACTCCGCCGGTATAAGGATTGAATTGATAAAATAGGAGCAAGAAGGTTTAACTACTGGAATGGATTACAGAGAAAAAAGGTTTAACTTAACAACCGACAGTAGGTTTTGAACCTTGCTGCGAAAGGATTAGTTAGATCTCTGATGGTAGACGGAAATAGGTTAGAATTCTTGAAGGAAGTTTAGGATTCGATAAAATGTGAAGATAAAAATTCGGAACGATTTTTGCGAAAATCAAGGAGCAATTTGATTTCGCAAATGATACTAGTTATAGGAGACCTGCGGAAAGTAGGGTAGCCGAATAACGGGTTGTATTGAAATTAGATAAAAGATTGCTTTTTTCTTTTTTTTTCCCTTTCTAGCTGAGTTATAAAATAGGAAACGCGGCAGTTTATTTTTGATCATCACGATAAAAATTTTTAACGAGTGACCGACGACCAGATCATGAAATAATTTCTTGACAGTGTGTACGTTCGGTAGAAGAGCGCATAGATACATATGTGTCACGCGGCTACTGAATACTAACGTGTCGAAAAGTTAAATATGTTCTTATTCTTCATTCCACTTGCAAATGTTTCTCAAATAGAAACAATAATTAACGATCTAAAAGTTCACAAGGCACTAGGATGGGACGATATTAGGGTCAAAGATATTAGACTCGAAGTTGTTTTTGTTCCTATGCATAGTCAATCGCTCAATAAAGGAAGCGTGCATTCCAAAAGGGCTCAAAAGTGGTATTATTAGACTGATATAGAAGAAGGAGGGGGCTCAAAATCAAATCGAAAACTATCGCCCGATAACAATAATGCCTATAATAGCTAAAATACTAGAACGGTATATCGTCAAACAGTTAAGAAATTACGTGGGAAAAAACAATCTGCTCTACGAAAACAAAAACGGATTTAGAGAAAAAAGATCCACCTTAACTTTAAATGAGATAAATATAGGACTATCGAGGGGGAACCAATTCATAATTACCATTATTGACCTAGCTAAAGCGTTTGATTTAGTTGACCGTGACCTGCATATTAAAAATCTAGAAGATATGGGGCATTGTAAATAATCAACTATTGCGATTTAAGAAATTTTAAAAAACAAGAGAAGCATAGGAATAATTACAGGTAATATAAGTAACGAATCGATATGGAGTAGGTCAGGATACGATACTGGCTCCGATTCTACTTCTTATATACACGAACTTATTATACAGGCATATTAAAAGTGCAAAGGTTTATGTATTTGCCGATGACATCGCATTATTAATTGAGTATAAAAATCTAGAGATGGCGCCGAAAAATTACTGCAGTAGGATAATCTCAGTAAATGGATGTATGACAGGAGGTTATGCATAAATGTAAATAAATCAAAACTACTCCCCATATTCGAAATATCTCTAAACATAGGAGTTATCACCCGCGAATCAGCATACATAATAATGAATGCTTACATGAACGCTACGGAAATCCATGTTCATGTCCATCTCTAGTGAATGTAACAGATTTTAAATATCTAGAAATATATGTATATATCAATAAATAATTGAACTGGAAAAATCATATACAAAACTTAAATTCGAAAATAAGACAGTCAATTTTCGAGCGTTATATAAATTAAAACCACCGGTTCTTTCATATGAAACATTACGGATATACACTTTTAATAATATCTAGAATTTTATATGGTTGTCCAAATATGGAGTGAGGCTAAAAAAAACGGAAATCAATAAAATAGGTAAAATTTCGGAAAAGGCGTTTGAAAACTTATATGTATACTATACCCTATTGGAAACATAGTGACATCAACCTGGTGGGAGGAAAATAATGGAATGTCTCCCAAAATGCACTATTATTATTATTATTACAGGCTACTTGAATTTAAATATGCGTATCAGCAGATTTCGGGGTATAAGAAATACGCGTGACCTGGTAAACTAGCATAGGTGCCTGAAACGTTATAAATACGATTCCACATGAATCATTACGGCTAAAAAATAGCAAAGTGTGAGGGTAAAAATAGATTTTTAAGATACAGCGGAGCCACTCGGAATCTGCGCATAGAAAACTCCGTATAAAGAGTCTATTTTCGACAACCGTCTGACGTCTCAGGATAAAGTATCTTCGGATGTGCATTCGACTGGCATAGCTCTGATGAACAACGATGACGTCTCTTCACAAAACGACCTCTCCGCTAGGCAAAATTTAATCTGACTTTGTCCTTACAGCTTCCAGTTAGCGAGCCTCCGCGGACCAGAGTTGCTGTTGAAGTATTTAGATAAAAGGCGAAAATCTAATTTTAGATTCACCCATGTAGAGACACGAGTGTGCAATAACTAAAGCAGACTTTAAGCTAGTATCGAAAAAGTTTCCATAAAAAAAAAGAAGTTTAGAAACCGATTGTTTTCCTTTTCTTTTTCCTTCCAAGAAGTAGAAAATGGGGGGGGGGACGAAAAAAAAAAAAAAAAGTAACCTACCGATTAGCCCTCTGACCGATAACTTCCAAAATTACAGCTATTTCTTCAGCAGGTACTCTACCTGTAATTAGCCGCTTCGAGCATAAAATGGGATAAAAAAAGGTAGCGAAGCAGCGCTGTTATTAGCGGTAATGTGTGTTGGACTGGTTGACTTTGAGCGACAGAAGAAGCGGGCAGGTGCGCGTTTGTTAAACAAATAAGAAGTAAGCGGAGAGGTGGACGATGTTAATTAGCGGCGAGGGTCGGCGTTTTTGGTTCAGAGTATGGGAAGGCGGCCACTGATAGACAAGTTCTTCAGAGAGATTAAGTGGATAAATGGTGCTGGTCGCGGTGAGTTCTTTAGCCGCGGCCGGAATATTCTCTAGGAGCGCGATGATGCGGCATATTTCAGCGCTCGTTCCTAAAGTGCCCGCTAAAAGTTGCTCGACCGAATGATAATCGCACGTAGCGTATAATGGCGCGCAGCGGTACTCAAGATGAGCCATCGGTCCAGCTGGAAAACCCGCCTCCGGCTCACTCGGACAGATCAGAAAAGCGACTAAGTGAAGTAGGCGGTATCGCGCTTTATTGAATCTCCGACGACGACCGGGCACAGGATGGGCCGCATTAGGATTCCGCTTCGAACCTACTGCAACCTAATTCGCCTCCGTCATCTTTTGGTGAGCAAAAATAAATCACCGCTCTTCGACCAGATCGGAAATCAGTAGAGAGCTGAATGTCGGCACCGAGTGAGTCGATTCTTCGGAATCGAAAATTACTGCTTTTCTCGGTCTGGCTCGATTTTCTGCTCACCAGAACGCCCTGTGAAATTACACGCATAAGACAATTCCCAGCATCAACTCGCAAATCCAGAGACTCACTTATAATTTCCCGAACGAATATTCGAACCAACTTTTATTGGCCGTTCGCACAAGTCCGCGCAAAACCCCATAAATCCTGCCATGATTTAGCAGTACCGATTTTCCGTTGCTGCCACATCATTCCGAACGGGACTTAAACTCGTTAATTTAATTTCGGGTTTCTATTATTAAATTACCAATATATTATTATATGCGTATATTTTAATATATCTATATTGTAGTGAAACCTTCGGGTAATCAATAAAAAAAAAAAAATGGAAGTTAAAATCCAGTATAGTAGTTTGCTAAGAGTTTAAAAGGAAGATATTTGTAGCGTATTTTTATTTGAAATGTTTAATTTTTACATACGACTATTTTAAATTATATAATTTTTCTTCCCTCTCAATCAATGTATATCAGTTCTTAGTCTATTTAATTACATTATTTTCAATTATTATAGTGGTTACGAAATTCCAGAAAGTGAGTTTACTTACAGCATATTTTATTTACTTGCATCTACATTTTATAAATAAGTTGAACTGAAAAATAAAAAAAAACGCGCGCGCGGGATATTAGAAAGACAAAACCGTTGAAGAATAACCGCTTACGAAAAAATCGGAAAAGTTTCTCGAAATAGAGATATGGATTTACCAAAAAGGCAGTAATAGGACGCGGCATATTGATTTTAAAAGTAAATAGGACGGACTAAATACGAAATCTCGGCGAACCGTTTTAATGAAAACTTATAAACGCATTACAATGATCTAACGGCAGAGCTGGATTCGGAAATTTCCTAAATTTCACTTTATAGCTTTTCCAGAGTTACGTGAAATTTTAAAATTTTTTTATAGATATAATCATTATTTCCTTCGGGCGAAATAATGATTAAGTTTATACGAAAAATCATGAAAATACAACCCCTAAATAATAGCAGCGATGATATTGCGTCGTCCTAAATACAATACAACATTTTATAAATTTGCCGCTACACGCGTACTATTAAATAATTATATTATTCATATTGGCGTTATTATTGATGTTAAAATTTAACCGCACTCCATTTCTTTTAATTATCTAATAAAATTAACCTTAGTAATACGTCATACTGTGATCATGAAGCTCTTTGAAACGTCGGTCGCCATTATAAAAGGTGGTGTGTTTATATTTTTCATATGGTTTATTAGAAGTTCGCATCACGTTATTTTTGTGTAATTCTCTTTTAAATCAACCCCAGAGGCCTGGCATAAATCTTAATTCATTGTTGTGATACTCACAACATGAGTTTTTCCCTCCATCGGTAGGTGATTTTAGTGTATTTTTTCCTATTTTAAATGCTTTTTTAAAGTTCATTATTAATTTGTATGGTTGAATAACTTATTTAACATTTGTCATATAAGTAACCGTCCGTTACGTATAAGATGTATAGGTGCTAAGTGTGTAGTGTCATAAGAAGTTACTGTACTAAATTAATTAAATTACTATAGTGATAAGAAATATTATTTTAGATGTATTGAAATGTCATTAGCAAATTGTAAATTTATGTCAAATAAACGATAATGAGGGTGACGACGGAAACTCACGAAACGGGCAAAATTGCCTTGTGAGACCCACAACTTTCTTATTTTAAAAAAAAAAAAAAAAATGTATATAGCGTACAGTTAATTGTAAATTTTTTATTAAAACCGTTAATGTTGCAAATCACGACATTCTTTTTCCAATCAATTCGAAGTGCTTAAAACACAAATAACGTCATAATGATAAATCAGTTTATTGCCAGTTTTTGATTCTAAGGAATGGAATGAATTCAAAAAATATATTATCAATATTAGTTACCATTGAAATGTAAATTTGGTACAGTTTATTAAAGAATATTAAATTTATAATATTTCCCTCGCGTATATTACGCTTCCAGCGGTTTTAAAATTTGAGATACTTTATTGTAAAATTTGTTTCTTTTATTCGATGTATTCGCATCGACTAAAAAAAAAAAAACAAGAACTTCCTAACACTATGAAGATGTGTAAACTAAGACAAATTTAGTCACCTGATTCAATTCCCTGGTAATATATACATATACGTATACATATACATATACATATACATATATGTATATATATATAAACTTGATTCTTTAAACCATGCCACAGGAGACCTCCTGAATTAGCAGATGTTACTCTATTATCCTGTAGATTAGTCAGTTTTAATTGGCCGTGATATTTTTCTCAAAGTGAAGTAAATGCCATGTTAACGGAGCACAAAATTGTTACAGATTTTATTGCAGGTTTTTCCATTACAGAACTTTCTTATCGACTTAATCTCATTATGATATATACCTTCTTTTATTAATCTGACTCGTAATTGGGTTTACGTGTTGCTCCGATGCATGTTTGTGCTTGAGGTTTAAAATTAGACAAATATTATAAAATGTGCCGGAATCGTACTTTTCCCATTAGAATTTTGTTTTTGATAAATGTCGACAATTACTGTCTATGATGCCTTTTTCTGAAAGTATACTAGTATTTTATGGTGTTAGCTGTCGGCTGTTTTCCACTTTTTCCTATTCTATGTTGTATTTTTCTAACTTCTAATTTCTGGCTTTAATTAAATTTTTTTAAGACCATTTGTGGCGTTATCTTTCGCACTCGCTTCGGCACAATCTCCTTCCTTTTGCTAAGATACCAAACAATATCTTTTTAGATATCTAATAGTTCTCCATTCGCAATCTATACACCACCTGTATGATAGATTCTGTATGAGCCTGAATACTTTTTTATCAGGCACTACTACATCCATCTACGTTACCCGAAAAGCTTCTCGCCGTAATTTTGTTAATTTATTTTGAATCCTTTTAAAAGTTTTTTCGTAATTACTCGAGTTCCGTTGTCGTCTCACAGCGATGGAAGCGATAATGTTTTATGAACCGCTATTTTGGTGGTGTTGCTAAATTTTTATTCTAGACTGTTCGTTCCGATAGAGCTTTTTGCATGCTTCCATATAGTTAATTTCATTATTTAGGAGAGCATCTTTGGTTATATTACTTTCAAGATATTTTAAATTATTTACCGTTTCCACATTTGTCCGTTGTAAGTTGAAATTGAAAGTGACGTTATTCGTTTGTAAGATTTTCACTTTCGCGTAATTAATTGACAGTCGGAAGCCTTCGTAAATTATTTGTAAGATTTTTAACTTATTATTCTCACAGGCAATTCCAATCCATTTATCCTAACAGTTGGGGTTATGACTTTTCTATTCGTGAAATGAACGTTTACCGATTTTCTTTCGTTGATCTGATCTTTCCACTTTTTAAACCAGCTTTCTGCTTCGATAAGGGCCTCCTGAAATTTTCCTCTCAAGTCATTTCTTTATTCTTGTACATTTTTTTTTTTTTTTTTTTTTCGGATTACGAGTATACCGAAATTTTTCGGTAATTTACTTAAAGGTTTAATTATCGCTATTACGTTAACGTTCTTCTGGTGATTATTTAGTTCATTTTCGTTTTTTATCTTATGATGTCTAATCAGTCTTAAGGTTATATGTTGCGTTCTTTTTTTTTTTTTTTTTTCATTGTACTTCTTGGTTAATTCACTTTATTAAACTGGAATAGTACCTACATAGTTTTTAGTGTTAAAATGTTATATATATATATACGTATATGCATCACTTAATTTACAGATAAATAGTGTTCATATGCGTAATGATTTGTAAACACTTTTTTGTTAGATAATTTAGTTGTTTCAGACGACACTGTTTTGTGCACATCCCCATATGATAACTTCATAATTAACATGTGATTGATGTAGTAAAATAAACGTCATTAAAAGTGTAGAAATCAAATTTATATATTTACTTAAATGACGTAATAACGGAATTATACTGCGAAGAAGATTTTTCGTTTTTAATGACTTTAAAAAGAGGTGGCGATAAACTCGCTTATATATATATATTTTTTTTTTTTTTTTATGTTTGTAACGCATAGATTTTGCCAATGGGAACGAGTTCCAACGACCCTCTTCATTTATTCGAAAATGTACCGGCTAGTAATGGCACTGCATCAGTATCATTAAGAAACATCGATACTCAATAGTCATTAAAATAAACGTTATAAAACGGTGATTTCTTTAGAGAAATTTTTATTATTAATACAAGAAACGCTACGGACACTTAAAATATTATCATTTACTGTGGATACATAAACCGAGAAACAAAACTGACTTTTAATAAAGCCCAACAGAAATTTAATACTGTCAATGTTAAGTTTCAACAGTATTTTTATTAGGTAGTGAATATAGTCTGTTAAACTATTTAGTATTATATCATAATGTTATATTTTAAAAACATATTCTTAGCAAAAAAGTAATAATATACGATTTTATAATTGTGTAAATTTTAAATGAGTAAATATCCACACATATATCGCAGGAATTATAGTTTTAAAATACATCATTTTTCCGTATTCATTTATATTTTCAACTTTGAAATTTAGCACATTTGCTCGAATAAAACTGTGTATTTTAAGTATACAATTCATTAAAACGATTTTTCCTTTTACAAATCTAGAAATTTAAATCGATTAGGGAAGTAGCAAAACAATTTACGGTAGATGTTCAAAAAAATTATTCTTAAAACTTAAGTGTTTGTTTCTGAAGATGGTAAGTGTAAACTTTCCGAAACGTTAAGGTTTTAAGATCAATTTTTTAAACATGGTGTCTACTGTAAATTGATTTGCTAATTATACCCACCGTGTAACTTTTAAATATTCGATTAAGGAATACTTTAAATATTAAATAAACTTTCTGAATAATCATTAATGTATATATTCTTGTTTCTAAACCTAACTAAGAGGTACACATTAAAATTACGTTTAATTTACAATTTTATTTTTTACCTTTTAAAAACTATGCATTAAATCTTTGTGAATCAGTGTAATCTCTATTTTTATTCGTCTTTTCTTTTAAAAAAAAAAGAAATATTCAAACTAGTTAAGTTCAAGCGGTTTATTTAACGAATCAAAAAATCTCTTCCTATACTTTTGTTGTCAGAAACTGGCACTAAAACATCCACTATTTTAGTCCTTATCTTCGTCTTGGCTTATGTTCATCTCATATTAACACATATATCGGGTGTAAATAAAGACGAACTAAAAAGAAATAGTAATATTAGATAAGAAGGGAACTCATAATTATATATACTATATATTAATTACAACGTAATTTTTAGGTCGGCCCCCATTAGAAAAAATGTCCCAATTTCATGTAACGAAAAAATGTCCGAAAAAATATCCTAATTTTATGTTACGAAAGTTAAATGCTAGGATAGGATTTTTGTGATTATGTTTTTTTTTTTTATGTCGATGCCGGTAAGAACGACGCGTAATTTTGATCATTTTATACAAAGTGTAGAAAAGAAAGAGACAGAAATGTAAGCAAAAGGGGTCAAGGGGCAGAGCCCCTTGTGAGGCCAAACAGCCCGAGTTTATTTAAATATATATATATATATATATATATATATATATATATATATATTTATATATATTCTAACGAATTTTTAATTATTTAAATACAGGCCATTATAGAATTATCTAGTTTCCTTGCTTCCATAATGGTGGCTTTCTCTACGTGCAAAATAACTTCCACTTAGGATAAACAACACCAACTGCATGAATATTCAAAGTAAAGAGAACAAAAAAGTAATTTATAATGGGCTTTTAAAAATATTTCTAATTGACCGTCATGTGCTAGAGAAGTTCTAATGGGAACAAAAGTTTCCATTTCTGAGCCTCATTTATATTTATTAGCAATTTAGGTCACATTAACACGTTGTTTTCGTTTAAATGTCTAAAATTATTAACACAAAAATGCTTCAAATGCGAGTACACACCTCTTTCATTAGCGCCGATTTCAGTCATTCTTTCGGAACGACCTGCTATCCTTCAGAAGAAACTACATTACATTTATAACTAAGCGCTACAAGTAGCGCAAAATCTACAGAATAATTCGCTTAAACTTTTTTACCTTATTCAATAAAAACCAGGATAGCTATTGCGATGAAGTTGGCTAGGCTGTCGTGTTTTGTTTAACGCTTTAAAAATTTTACTTACGCTAGGTTAATGTCCATGTTTTTTTTGTTTTTTTTTTAATAATAATAATAAATATCAATAATTTCAGGACCGTGTACAATTACGAAGACTATTACGGTTCCAAAGTTAATTACGCATTACAGAATGGATCTTAGGCCATTTCCCTTAGTGAAAATCAGCGTAGACCCTAGGCCCGGTGCAGTATTAGAGAGGGCAGATTGTATGCTCGAAATGCCAACGCGTGAGACCTAAAATATAGGGCATTGTAGCAAGATATGCCCGATAGATGGTGGCGTCTGGAAGTTGCAGAGCGGGCAAACTGTTGGTGGGTCGTCCCTACATAACACGTGATTGTGCGACACCCGAGTGTGGCTTAGGCGCAAGCGGCTAAACACACAGTAGTCCATCGTTGGGGTCTCATCTGGGGGCCACCATAGTTCTACCGACCTCTTAATGATTTGAAGGAAGAAGGTCGTGGCAAGATATTCCTGGGTCCACTGCTGTTGAATAGAAAGAGATACGACATTCGCTATTTTTAATGGACTAGGTGGATTTTGTGGACTTAGAGCCAGCATGGTGAAATAAGCAGCCACGTCCACTCTTTCGTTGCCGAGGACCTCAGCATGACCAGGGAAGCACGGTAAGATTACCACCCTCTCCCTGAAAATTCATAATGAGGGATAGGGTTTTTGTTCACCAGTACATGGTCAAAAATCACATAGGTTAATGCTCGGACAGCCACTAAAGAATCAATGACTACGAGAACTTCCGGGCCTGTTACCATGGCAGACAGGATCGTTTCCATGCGGAAAAGGATGGCGTAAAGTTCCGCGTCCAGGATGGTACAATAATCACTGAGACGAACTGTGATGATTTCCCTATCTACTTCAAAAGCACACGCCGTCGGCGAGGATCCTTTGCCGGGCGCCGCTTTCGCTTCATCAGTATAACAGCAGATGGCGTTGGAATACTGCCTAATAATCTCCGAAGTTTCTCATATAAGTTATTACGATACACGCTGGGACTCATACTTTTGCAAAATAGTAAAATTCGCATTAGCTGGCTTGAGTTGCCACAGGTGGGAAAGTTACTACTGGCGGCTGACTGAAAGTCTTTGCGAACAAGCGTGTTAGCTGAGAACAGCAGGTCTGCGAGAACGGGAAGTAGATCATTATTAAACGCAGGAAGGGGGCCACAGTTGACGCTCCCAAAAATAAAAATAAAATAAAAATAAAATAAAAATAAAAATAAAACCAGGTTATTATCACATTTTTGATAAAAATTTCAGTCAAACAACTGTATATTATTCAACGAGCAAACTAACGTAACAATGGAAATAACATAATATCAGGAAAGACAGTTTCTAACTGCGGAATAATGTATTGCGCGCATGAAAACATACTTATGTTTTGGTCAGGATGGTTGCTGGGAAGTGGTATTGGTAGCTTATGTATTTTCGGTTGTTGACTTTGTATATTAAATAAAAATCGGTTATAAAATATCGGTTATAAAACATCGGTTATAAAACATCGGTTATAGCGGCATAGCGGAGGTATTGCTAGAATCGACAGAATTCCATAAAAATATTTGTCTTGTTTGTTTCTTTTGCGCTTCCAGCGGCCTTGACTCGACAACACGAAGGATCATTTTTATAAATTTAGATAGTAAAGCGATTAGAGATGGAAGGCACGAAGGACTGAAGCAAGGTGGTGACAGGAAGAAATGGATGACGGAAACACGAAGGGGACAGAACGAGAGCTAAAATGTGGGAATACAAAAGAGGAGAACGTTTACTTGTGAGTGCGGAACATTCAAAGAAAACGCGATTTGCCTTACATAGAAGAGGAAAATCAGTATTATGGAGAGGGTAAAAGCCGGATAAAAAGCCGAAAATGAGAAGAAGGAAGAAAAAAGTGATTAACTCTTAGTTTAATTAAGAAAACAATGATGGAACGACGACCAAAAGGAATGGAATGAAAAAGGTTGAGGACCCGAAAGAGTAGGACGTAAAAGAAAATTGGCTAAGAATGGGTAAGAAGTTATTTATCTCTGCATTGGCGGTAACCAACTTGTTTGACCTACAGTAGGTAAGTAGTTCGTTAGCACAGTATTAGAGAGTAGAAATTCGTAGGGAAAGAAACAGCGCTAAAGGAATAAGCATAAAGTTTAACGCAATAAGTTTTGGAAAAAATCCAGTGAGATAGATGAAGGAGCTTGAATCGAATAGAAGGGGATGAGCGTATGATTGTTATCGTAAATGCCGTCGAGTATTCTTCAGGAGTATTTAGTCAAGACTGTGTGCGAAAAAGGAACGATCACAAAGCTGGAGGGAAAAGAATTTTTGAAAAAGGTTGGAAACGGTCGTTAAGAAGAAAAAGATTATTTCCCTCTCCACAGATTGTTCCTATTATCTGTTCCTTTCTACTAACAATATCTGATCGTATCGAGATATAATTGATTCCTTCCTATTCTAATTGTTTCTGGGTAAAGGTCCCTGGTTGACAGGCCCAAAAAGAAAAGGAAAAGATTATTGTTTAGGATAAAGTACTCTAGAAACGAATCATTAGTAACGATCGACGCAACCCAAAATAAGTGAATAAGCGAACGGATTTCAATAAGTCATTCCCGATTAAGATAGCCGCTTTACCGTGGAGCGGGTAACGGAAAAACTTTAGAAATGGATAGAGCAGAAAGTTTCCGATAGCAAAGCAAATTGAACGTTATAGGAGACGCTAATGGATCTTCTAAAGTCTGTTTGCTTATAGGCTCTGACAACAATTTCCCTGCGAGATACGTAAGGAGTGAACATGAGACATATTGTCTTAAAGGCAAAGGGAATAGACGAAAAGGATGAAATAGGATGAGAAGTGTAGGTAAAAGTTTGTAGAAGAAATATTCCGAAGAGAAGCGAGAAAATTAAGTAAACGACCTTGAGAGGAAGATGGAATGAGCGAGTCCTAAGGTAGAAAAAATAATTGCGAGTAGAGATAATATAATACGGAGAGACATGCACGAAATATTTCGTAGGCCTTTTTGCAAATTCCCCTTCATTGGAGGAAGAATCAACATTAAACATCCGAAGGGTTGGCGGCAAGTTTGTAGGCTTCCTTAAAATGAGTGAGCAATGCATGAGCAGAAAGTTAACTAAAACCTAAAACAAAAGGAAAATTTTAGCACATGAGAATAGTGGAATGTTTATGTTCGTAGATTTCAACTTTGAAGTTAACATTGGGTGGCACTAGACGAAAGTAGGTTAGAGTGGAAGTGAAGGTGATCAGTGGATAGAAGGCGATATAGAGAGCGAGATTATTGGAAATAAAAGGAAAGAAGATAGCTTTTAACTGAACTGAACATTGTAATATAAACTGGAAGCGTGTTAAGGGGCGTACACATTGAGCAGTTAAAAGTATCGCTATGTAGAGCAGGTGCATGACTGGTTAGTAGAGGAGAATTAGAGCCAAAGAAACCGACCTATTGAGAATCCATTCAAATGATAGGAAAGGAAAATATTGAGACGGGATAGGAGTCAATTAAGGAAGCGTTTTGAAATGAGGTTAGGATTTGGGAGATTTATGGAAAGTGGCAGATTTCAAAAAAAAAAAAAAAAAAATAGGGAGGTTAAGGATACTTTCGAATTTTCAGTAAGAATCTTAAAAGGGAACGAACAGGGGCTGCGTGCCAATCGGCATAAATGTTAGGACACTTTTTATATTTGACAACCTCGTGAAAAAATATTCATTCAAAAGTCGGTAATTTTTTTCATATCTTTCTGTCTTTGCCATTTTGGGAAATTACGACAGGACGAACTGTGTGTGTGTGGGGGGGGGGGGGCAACATTTGCAGTTTACGGTGTAAAGGAGGCTCGTAGAGATAGATAAAAAACCGGGTATGCAAGTTTATGTGTATCAGGTTAGCGTCACAATGTTACCTATGTTAGGTAGGAGAATTATACCATGTTATATTATTGGATTCATTATGCACATATATGTGACCGGCTCGGAAGAAAAGGATCTTATCCCTAAAATACACTTTTCGAGAAAAACGCGTTTAAAGTTTGCGAACACTGTTTTGTCTTCTAGGGGAATTTTACGATACACTATTTCAAATTTAATTGTTCTGTCTGCTGCACTAGTGTGAATTGCTTAGGTCACCACTACAATGCTTTCCTTTACTAAGCTAATTGATATTAGGTTAGGAAAGGCTTTTTGAACAACTCTTAAAGGCATAAAATATCAACACCTCCAGAAAACTGGTATTTCGGATTTTTTCGTATTTTTTGGTATGACACGGTTACATTACAATCAATCTACAGCCACTTCTAATGCATATTTTTGAATTCCGCAAACGGCGTGTGAAAGAGGAAGGCTTGGAGATCCAGAAACTGTCAAAAGCCGAAAATCGATTTTTTTAGAGATACGGTCCCTTTCTTCCGAGCCGGTCGCATATGAGTTTTATTTATATTCTTTAAACTAGGCGCTGTTTCGTTTTGCTTTCAAGTTCTAAATATTTACGTAACGGAAGATTTTTTATAATTTTTTCTGAAATTTTAAATTTTAAAATAATTTCCAGTAATTGCGCTGTACAGCGCATTTTCGGTTTTGTTTTGATAATAATGATAATAACAAAAGATTTGATTCTATCCTCGATTTTGTTTTGTTATATACATTTATTATGTTTAAGCTTCAGCGAAATATCTATGTATATGTTATGATGTAGCACATTTTTAAGAATGGTTTATAAGGAATCACAATTTTATCTTAAGGTATTTTATTTTCATCTACACATGTGATTACTTAGCTTGTTTTACATACATATATTATAGTAGGTCATATCTATCTGATTGTATACAAATTTTCCCAAGCTCATATTTGTTTCAGCACTAAGCATTTCGATGAAATTTCTATACATTGACCTACTATAATTTTCTTTTCATTTTATTTTCCGTTAATTTACTCATATAATTATTTTTGCTTTTTTTGTGTACATTGTAACAGATTTCGATTTGTTTTTGATAAACAAATTTCTGATGTTCATTTATACCTGTTATTTTTAAAAATTTGTTTATAGTATCCACTATTAGCGCCACAAAGTGCATTTGTGGACTTATAGCAATAATAATAATAATAATAATAATAATAATAATAAATGAATTGAATTGAATTGAATCATTATTATTACTGTTACCGTTGATGTATTGTACTTATTATACTGCTATTCGCATAATTATTATTGATTTAATAATTTTAGTTATTATTATTATTTTCAATCACGCCATTAGTATTATAACAATTATTAGCGCTACTATCAGTGGCGGCTCGTGAGTAACAGAAGTGGAGGTTCACAATTAAATATATTAAATATTACACAAATATTTATTGAAAAAAATTTATCAAAAACTATATATATATACATATATATGTATATATGTATGTTTCTGTGTGTGTGTGCACATATTAATAATTTTCAGTTAAAAGTCTTGTAAACTAAATCGATTTTTCTATCTTTCTTTAAAGAAAAAAAATCTATAACAGTTTCATGAAAGTTAGGAATATTGTGGAACATTTGTTTTTCAATTGATAACATAGCTAAAGCATTTAACCTGTCTTCACACATTGTGCTACGTAAAAATGTTTTAATTCGTTTTAGTGTCGAAAAACTCAGTAAGAATATAATTAGCACTTTTATCCTTAAGAAAATTACAATTTTTGGTAGAAACTACGTCACTATTGAAAATATTCGAATGAATATATGCGGTCCATCATTAAAAACTAAACTCTGTTCCCAATGATCGACTGTGTATATCATACATACATGGGCGTCGCCAGCAGGGAACAGGGAGAGGCAGCTGCCCCCCCCCCCGGTGCCTTGAAACTTTTTAATCAACTGGCATTGATGAGTATTCCTAGGCGCGTAATCATGGACAATTTGGAAAACTTATGTTTTAATTAGGATTTTATTCTTGTTTAATAAAATATTAAGCCTTTACAACTTATAAATTTTATTTTTCCCATAACTCCTATCCTCTTTCTATCATCTTGCCCCTCCCTGGCTCATCGGCTGGCGACGCCCTTGTATACATATTCAAAACGTTATTAGTATTTTTAAAAGTGATGTGGTTTCTAACAAAAATTTTAATTTTAATTTTAATAATATGAACTGTGAAAACTCGTTACATATTTTTATTTAAGTACAATAAAAAACAAACAAAAGTTAAAATTTTGCAAAATGTTGGTTGTTATTGTTTTCTAAGTCTATGTAATATTTATATTTTATCATTATTTTAATTTATCAATTATTACAATTATTTCGAATTTGCTTAAAAAGAAAAACAATTAAATTTTTATGCTAAAATATCCAGCCAACATCTTGAACAGTATCAGTTTTACATAATGCATGTCTCACCAACAAGAGTATGATAAAATGACAAATTATAAGATACAGTAGAAATTAGTTATAAAAACATTCAAAGAGGTGAATAATCTGGTCGTTATATCCCACATCAAATAAAGCATTATAATTTTTTAATGTTCAAAATTTACTACTAATGAACAGTTCGTTACGAAAATGACACGAAATATTTTATGGCATAAATTACGTTGAATAAGCAATCACTTATATATAATTATAATTACACATATTTCTTAGTCAAAAACACAAACACACACTTTCTTTTTTGTACATAAAAGTATGATAATAAAAAAACTTAAATCAGTATAAAGCACGAGTAAGAGAAAAGAAACTGTACCAAAACGGAAGTGGTTTGATATTTTCTTACTTTTGAAGAAATTTGTAATTTTTCGACTTTTTATTATAATAAAATGAGTATAGTAATATTTTTCTAATATTTTTTGCAATGGTCTTACCACAGGTTTTCATCAATAAGCATTTTACATGTCGCACTAACAAAATAAACAGAACAAAAAATAACGGTATATCTGTTCTGTTTATATAAATTTCATTTCTTCATTGAAAAAGATTAAGGATGATGTTTTTGTTAAATTCATCTGCATAAATCTTTCAAAGCTAAATGCTAATTGGTATGCCGTTGTAACCAATTTTTACTGTATTTCAATATTTGGAAATTAACAAATAGAATCACGGTAATTTTAAACACATAACTGTTTTTAAATGTACAATATTGTACTAACTTGTATATGTATGCAACACAATAACACAATCGATATAATATGGATGCAATTATACGCTTTTCTTATAAAATAAAAGTAAAAATAAACACATAAATATGCTCCAATCAAACTTTATTTCCTTCAAAATTCAAATATGGTTATAAACAGCAAAACAAAATGTAAACATATAATCGTTTTATGAAAATTTATCGATTAATTCTGTTTATAATCAAATTCACTTCATTAAAGTACTGCTCACCTACAAAATATAATCTTGCAAGAACAACACCTATCGTTTGGTTCACAATTCGAGTGTGCTCCATCAAGCCTATGTAACACATGCACTAACACAACATCATTTTTATCTTTCTGACACACTACTACATTGTACTTACACGGTTTTCGATCGCACGTGCTACAAGTAGCCTTCACACTAAAAGAATTCCGGACATAACTTAATTACTTTTTAAAAATGTAAAATCAATTTATTTTTAACATTAATTTTACTAATAGTGATATATAAATAATAAGTATAAATAAAAACATTGGATTCTACTTTTTTAAAGTTGAATCCAGGGTGTTCACGTGCGAATGTGAACACATAAACGAGCCGCCACTGGCTACTATCATTGTTATTATTTCTAATTTCGTTATTATCATTATTGTCTTTGTTGATCGTCAATCTTATTCGAATTATTTGAAATGATAACTGGATTAGACCATTATTATTATTATTATTGGTAGTACCATTATTATTACTTTTATTGCTTCTAACATACTATTTTGGTAATCATAATATTTAGAGAGGTAGCTTTAAAAGTTCGGGAAAGATCAGTTTGTGTGAGACGCGGATTTCCACACAAATGATGAAGAGGTCGCTGAAAAAAGGGGTTTAGCCTGTGCTTCGCTAAATGTACACACACCTTCATTAGTTTAACAAAAGATCGCTACGAGACAATTCAATGTTAGTAAGCGAGACGACAGAATAGTCCTCCCTTCAGACGAACTCATCTACCGCTAAACAACCAGAGAGAAAAGGAGATGTACCAAACAAGAAAATCAAAATCTAAATTAAATAAAGTAACTACGCAATTTTCTTAAATAGACGCGAAAACAAAGTGAAATTAACGAGACAAAAACGAAATAAAAACGCCGGTAGATAAAATTTCATGAGACAAATAAGAATTTAATCTGAGCAGTTCGGCAACCGCGATGAAATCAAGCACTTATCGTCCGTTGAAAGCGATTGTCCTTCCAACTGATGAACAGTTGAACTGATAAGTAAACGACAACGCCAACGGCAGAACTACTTTACTTATCGAATATCACGAATCTATCCATAAGTTATAACAACGATTAGGTTGTTATTATGACCAAAGTTCTACGAGGCAGTTAAAAAAATTATTGTTTATAACAACGCGACCGCACAAAATTTAACCTGAAAAATGGATTTAACAAAAGCAGAGTATCCTCGACCTGTAGAAAAATAAAGTTTGTACACACGGATCATAGCCAAATACTCATTGAAAACCTCCGGGACAGATTGTTACAAACAAGTTTTAAAAGACACTACTCGTTCCGTTATAGTTAAGAAAAAATTGAATACTGCCGTTTCCACGCAGTAATTTTTTTTCTCATTATTCTTGTTTTTGATATTTATTTAGATTTGTATTTTTTCATTATGGTACACGTATTGAGGAAAAAAACTGGCGCTTTGAATTCAGTAAAAAGTATTGGAAGCTATGACTTTTTGTTCAATCAAAATATTCATGGAAATTGTAGAAAGGAGTTGAATCTTGGATTCCAAAAAAAATTGTAATTCTTCATTTGATATCGGATATATAATGGCGAATTTTGCCAACAATAATCGTGTCATTTGCCATTTCGCGAGACTAATAAGCATCATCAGTCATCCTGGTCATGGGTAAAAAAGGTAAACCAACGGGATTGTTTAAAGGAGGCAAGAAATATTGGGGGAAAAAGTAAGAAAACGAATAGCATCCGGTTTCCACGGGGAAAGAATCAGTTGAATTCTGTTCTAGTATAATAGACATAAATGTATAGAATCCGTCTGTTTTGATCTATGTTACGATTAATCTCCGACAATGTTTTACGCAGATTATCAAAAATTATTTTAGTTGTTATAATTAAAAATGCCCGAAAAAAATAAACTGCAAAATGAATAGTAATGAAATAAAAAAGAAAAAGACGAAACTCTGATAATCAGAAATAATGATCACGTTTGTGAGGGAAGTTTTGAAACGGTTTCGGTTAGTTTAGAAAAGAAGAAGGTTTAAGGTGCAAAAAAGGTATATATACGGTTAATATTCGCATAGGGGCAACTCACCGCCGCTACCATAAATTCCATTTTATATTGATAAGTAGCAGGATTTCAGTCGTATTGAGGGAAACATATAGCGCATTTGTTATATATTAGTTTATTGTTTTCAATTATTATAGTTAATTATCTTTTTCCTGTTTTTTCTCCTTCTTTTTTTGCTCCCTAAATGTTTTATTTGTCACTCTTTGTAACTTTACTACTACTACTAATATTTAAATAAGTGCCTAATTATATCGGTAAAATATTCGAAAAAACTCCTTTATCGGAGAACTTTGTATTGCATAAATTTTTATCTTTTTTTTTTTTTTTATTTTTATTAGTTGCATGTGCATTACGTTTGGGAATTCTGCCAAGCTATGTAGCTTGTCGACGAGGTCCTAGAAATGAACACATGCCTCCATTCTTTATTTGTTTATATAATACAATCATTAAATAAACGTTAAATATAAATCAGTTTGGGAATTTAGCTTCAGATGCTTATATAACGATTTTCGCCAAGCTGTACTTAAAGTTATGTGATGATCACCTCTGAAGTTACCAGTGTACTTTCAATAACTACAGGCGCTCTGAGATTATTAAAATTCTTAAACATTGCAAAATTTACAGAACCATTATATAAATCTAATTACCGATTGAAGAGGCTATCTTATTAATCCCCGACCTGCTACATACCGCGAAGTTCAGTTTTAGGGCATACTCTTTGAAGCAGGTGATTTTTCTACAAAGCTGTGTGGTGGACTTTTGTGTATTAGATATGAAATTAAGGCTGAATTTATCGGTTTTTTGATAATTCGCGTCTAGCGATAACTTTTAATAATTCTAATCGATAGTATTGGAGTAATTTGCCGGAATATTTTCCGACCGCGACCTAGAGTTTATCGTAGAGAAGTTTGCCGTGATTTTATCGACAATAATATATACCATGTTCAAATTTTAGAAAAAAAGCTTGAAATAAACCGTGCTCTATCAGTAAACAATAAAGTAAAGTAAAATAAGTGCCCCATACCTTTGACAAGGCATTAAAGTTAAGGTTCATATTGTACTATAAGCCTAACGGCAAAGACTCTAACAAGGCACATAAACTAACTGACGGAAAGGATCCGTGTACACCAAATATCCTACGAAGAACCGGGGTAGTGCGCTGAATTAAGGAATTTAAATAACGAAGAACCGGCTGATGAGTAGATTTATGACGTCTAACTTTAAGATTGGTTATGTAAAGAAGCCTAGATATAATTTGCGATCAAACAAAAGTCCAAGAAACTTAACAGTAGGGTTGAAATCTGGCGGGGAATTTTCAAAATTTAAGAAGATTCTAATAGTAATTTGATTTCACGTCCTCCATAGAAATCGACGCAGACGGACATCGATGAAGAAAAGACAAGACCGTTGTTATCACACCAAAATTGTAGTTTGATAATAGTTTTTATATAATTGTTCTAGCATTTGTCAGAAAACAGGAAGATAGGGAAATATTTAAGTCGTCAAAGGGTAAAGATGGTCAAAAACAAACGGGGCGACAACACATTTAGTTTTATCACTGATGTTAAAAATGAAATAGGTTGCAATGGTGATTCTTAGTTTGGATGGTTACCGATGTTGACAAACCAATCTTAACATGGAACATCCTACTCGATTGCTAAATCCACTTTTTTTTTTTTTTTTTTTGTAAAGACAAAAGTCATAAATTACAAAACAAAAAATTAACATGGTTGGCGACATTGTGCATTGATATACCATTTAGCTTTAATTCGAGTAGATTTACTTCAAAATATGATATTTTTCGATTTAATGTAGGCTGGAAAGTAATGATGAGTCGGGTATAGATTAATTTTAAAAGTAGAATGATATTTTTGAAGTCATTACAGATAGTCTATTGGTACCGCGGTCACTTTTATTTTAAAAAACAAAAAATAACTTAAATATTATTAACTTTTTTTTTTTTTTATGAATATATTGTGAACCCTCTAAAATTTCTTCGTATTCTCCTAGTATTTATTATCTTATTTGTTTCCGTTTTTAAATTGTTTATTAATTTATTAATCATTAACAAGAACAAAAATACAACATTTCATTCACGTGATCGCATCCATTTTTTTCTTTTTTCATTATTCCTTAGTCTTTCTAATAATGTTTCGTTCTCCTTACTCTCTTTGTTACTTCTAATTTCATGTCCTCTGATTTCCATCGTATTTTAAAAAAGACCGATCTTTAATCAACGCCATCCACCGTAAATTGTCACAGAAAAAAGAAAAGAATTTCTATTTCCAATATTTAAAAAGTCGTCAAGCCGAAGTTTGATCTATTACCCCCTCCCCAGCATGTCATAATATTTTTATGTAAATATTCGCTTTTATATTCTGAAATATGACTTTGACACACAGATCGTAGGCCAAATGTTAGATTACACAGTCTGGTGTGATTTAAATTACATGTCAAAATGTTTTACAGAAATTGTAGATTTTTAATATGATAATACGAAAATATATAATTTCTTATAGCTTAGCAGTATATAATCCATTTGGTCGCAAAGTATTTTTACAGTATGAGCAATACTATCTCACTTTTTTAACACGGCCTCCCAACATTTTTCCGTACCATTAATAAATTCTAAGTAAGCAATATGGGGGAGTGTCTTTTTTTTCAACAAAAAAAAATTGACCAAAATCAAAAAACTTTGCAGTTCCCAGCCCCCTGTTTTTACATACACGCGCCCTATATTTACGACGGAAATGCGAATGTTTCATCTTATTCCATTTTAATTTTTTTACCTCGCCAGAAATATTCGGACAAGGTGTTTGTTTTTACTGTAAAACTGAAAATTTGTAAAATTCATGATTTTCCTTTCATTGCATTTCAAAAATCTTTCTAAAACTCAGCCCATTTTAAAACATATTTGTTTCCTTTTTTTATTTCTCTCGTTATTATTTATTATTTTTTCAAGTCCCACCCTCCAATCCAGCTCTCATCAACAGTTGCAACTTAGTTTCGAACATCGCGGTATTCTCAAATTGATAAAATTGAATTTCTATTAAAAGTTCGCTTTTAATTACGGTAACGTGACGAAAATTTAATTTTTTCTACAAACTTTCGAACGCTAGACCGAAGTAGATTATAAATACAGGTTGATTATGTCGAGAGTTTATTACTTTCGCTTGAATGACCACTTCATACTTGTAATATAACTCACTGAGAGTGACATCCGCTACATCTTCGACCTATATTTCACCTATAATAAAACTGATGATCTTTCAACGTTTTTTCGACTGATTTTTTAAATTCAGAACCTCCAGCTAGGTTCCCATCCGCAAATAACCATGTAACTAATATTCATATTGTCCAGTTCCCACTGATTGTTGTTCTGTCTACCGTCTCTTATGGCGATAATAAATACACTCTTTTTACACCCAAAACCAGAATATGGAATTATTCAGCTCCTGACCATATACTTTCTTAAATGTATTAAACTCGATCGTCTTCTATTCACGTCATGCAGTAGCCTCTTAGTTATCAACCGTTTGGGGCCGGTCTCGACATACATTCGGTAACTGCGTGTTGCGTCGAATTACTTTTTTTTCCAATTGAGTTTTTGCCAAAAAATATAAGTGCACAATGTCTAGACGTGCTACACGTATTTAGCCTGCGCACATTCTTACATGTTTCGTATTAATCAATTCGGTATGCTTGTTATTTTTGAGCTCTTATTATCTCTGCACAGAACTCTCATCATTGTCGTTAATATCGTATATTAAGATTATTAAAACTATGTCATTTATTGCGTATTAATAATTTAAGTGACATTCTCGCTAAAATGACGAAACCGAAAAAGCTAAATGGACACAAGTAGTCACGTCAGCAATGACAGAACAAACTGCTGAAAAACGATAATGATACGGAATTCAAAAACTTTTTCGATTTCCGATTCGAAAAAGTACGAATAAGAACTAAAAGTGAAATAAAAGCGTTCCGAAAATGTCGGTAATGATGAAATTTGTAAAAATGCGATAATGAAATTACGGAAATAAAAGTTTTGATTCGAGATAAATGGTGAACTTGATGGAGTTTTCAAACTTCCAAATAAAAATCTACCCCAATTACATATTTTAAGCAGATGAGAAGGTAGCGCGGTAGCCCGGTGGTTAAGGCGCTTAGCTACTAAACCAGAGTACACGGGTTCGACACTTGCCTTGTTCCAGGTCTGAATCGCTCCCAGGTCTATACCTAATCTGAAATTGAATTGGGTACCAGAGAAATCTGGGAGGAAAGTAAAGGCGGATCCCAAGTAGAAAGGAACAGGTCTCAGTATTCTCCTTAGATCCATTAGGTTTAGTTCATTGTGAACTTTAACTTCACAATCCATGATACCTTATCAAAGGTATGGGACTTACTTTACTTTAAGCAAATGAGGAAGAAATCAGACACACAGGCAGAAGATATCGAAGCGGTTCATTGTACGCCGTCAGGAAATACAGGAATACCTAAGCCTATTATCACGAAACCAGGTAATCGTCAATTTGTTGTTAAACAACGGGAAAAAAAAATGCGTCATGTACGGCAAAGAACGTATGCAGACACCCCTCGCTGAGGATTTGTGTAAAGGAAAATTTGTCGTCTTATTATAAACAACTATTCCGCTAAATAGCAGATATCAGATTAATATAATTCTGTGAAGACAAACTTTTAAAAATGGGTACGTCCGTATGAACGGCTAATTAGAATAAAAAGTAATGAAAATATAAAATAAGTTATTATTATCGATGAAGCGTTTCGGACACATAATTTTCTTGTGTTAATTTTTTTACCTTTAGGTTATCTTCTTCGTTTATGCTCCAACCTTAATTAGTAAACTGCTTTTACATTCTCGTAATTATAATTCCTACATTCCCTCATTCGCGTTAATGTCTCGTTATAAGCACCTCCCCATTATCTTCCTTTTCGCACTTACTATGTTACTGTTTAATTAACCACTTCGCGAGCTCCATTTTGTCTTTATGATTTCCTTCACACCGTACGGAAATCAAACTGTTCTGACTATACAGGTATACTAACTTATAAGAAGATTATACTAGTTTGTTCGACTTAATGTAACCTATAAAAATTGCACGCTACACTCGCGGTGTATTTAAATATCAAAAGACCGACAAGGGGACGCGACATTCGGATCATCGATTTTGATAAAATTTTGTAGATCGATAGTAAGTATACGAACCGCGTAAAATATTAGAATGCACCTTTATAATTTACACAAGAATTTAAAATTTTTAGAAGCTCCCTGTATATATATATATATATATATATATATATATAAACTCGGCCATTGTGGCCTCGCAAGGGGCTGCGCCCCTTGACCCCTCTTGTTTTCATTTCTGTCTCTTTCTCTTCTATACTTTGTATAAAATGATCAAAATTTACAACGTAATTCTTACTGGCATCAACACACACAAAAAATAACATAACCACAAAAATCCTATTCTAACATTTAACTTCCGTTATATAAAATTAAGACATTTTTTCGTTACATTTTTCGTTACATATTTCATTACATAAAATTGTGACATTTTTTAAATAACAATAACAGAAATCCTACAAAACATAACAAACGTTACATAAAATTGGGACATTTTTCTGGGACATTTTTCTGGGACATTTTTTTGGGACATTTAGCGTTACATAAAATTGGGACATTTAGCGTTACATAAAATTGGGACATTTAGCGTTACATAAAATTGGGACATTTTTTCGAATGGGGGGTAGCCTAAGAATTACGTTGTAATTAATATATGTACACCTGACGTTATAGATAGCCCCATTTGGACGAAAATATGCAATAAATTCCGGATTATGTATATCTAAATAGTGCAAATGGTTCGAAAGACCGATTAATTCTTCTTCTTCTTCGGGTGCCGTACGCTACATAGCGCGTTGGCGATCACTATCCCATTTGTCCACGTAGTTCGCCGGTCACCGCCAGTCGGAAAATGGTCTCCGCGTCTTCAATTCCATTCCATTGACGCAGATTTCTGAGCCATGAGTGCCGCTTCCGCCCAATTCCCCGTTTTCCTTCCATTCTGCCAGTTATCACTAGTTTTGGAATTACATATTTCTGTCCTCGCAAAATATGTCCCAGATAGGCAGCTTTCCTGGATTTAATGGTCTCCATGATTTCTCTTTCTACTCCGGCACGTTTCATTACTTCTACGTTCGAGACCTTTTTTATCCATGGTATACGCAGCATTCTCCGCAGTAACCATATTTCGTAGGCCTCCAGACGGTTCATAGACCTGACTTTCAACGACCAAGTCTCAACCCCGTATAGCAATACCGACCAGATGTAGCATTTGACTATTAATTATTATTCTAAAATAAAGTATGTTAAATTTAAAAGTTATTAAAAAAATGATAAAGTAATGTAAAACAAATCATTTTAAATTTATTAAAAATTTAAATGCGTCTCGTTTATTGAATGCAGCTATCTCAGTGGTGTTTTGTGTAGGGTGTAGTGTCGAAAGTGACGCTAGCTACTGCAACATTGACAACGAGCATAGTATAGTAGGTTCAAATACTCCACCGGCTTCAGTAATTTTTTTTCCTCACTTAAAATTTTTTTATTATTAATTCTTACGATCTAATTGATTTAATATGTATGCGTGTATATAAATACACAAAGATAAATTTATGGTTAGTTTTAATAGTAATTATATTCATTTATAGTAACATCATTAGATAAGAACAAATATTTGTAATTCTATTTTTATTACTAATGAATTCGTGCATATAAAATATGCTTATCGTTTATAGAAATGTAAATAATTAACAAAAAATTATTTTTCTTTTAATATTTATATAGCTATGCATAACGCATTAATTAGTATAAGAATTAATAACACACGAAACAAAAAAAAAAATGTAAATTAAAAAATAAATTTACTGACACTGAGGTAAAGGATTTAAATCTAGTTTATTGTCAATATTGCAGCCATTACCATCACTTCCGACCCACTGCACTACACAGAACACAACTAAATAATTGTGGTTTTTAATAAATAACGCGTTTCAATTTTTTTGGTTTTTAAAATTACTTTCTTTACGTTACTATATTGTTTTTTTTTGGAATTTTTATTTTTAATATACTTTTTACAGAATAATCAGACTTCTGAAACATTTTTACCAGGTAAATAAACATGGCCGTCGCGATAGCCTAGTGGTGTGAATTCTTGATTATTAAGATAGTGGTCATGAGTTCGATTCCAAAAAAGTATAGACTGTGATTTACTAAAAAGGTTAACTTTTAATGATTAGTTAGTGGCCGGATGAAATTTAAAGCTAGACCAAAAAAAAAAAAAAAAAAAAAAAAAATAAACATAATCGGGATTTATCCGGATATTTTTGTTTAAACGACTATCCGTAACATTAGAAAGAGATGCATTTTAATATTTGCTATATACCCATGGTCTACAGATCTGCAAAATTTCATCAAAATCAACGTCGTAACTCCTCCTTGTTAGATTTAATTGGGCAAAGTTTTTCTTTTAAATTCATAAAATACCTAATAATATGATAATTTTAAATGAAAGCAATGGCGAATCGAATAATATACATACAATACACATGACATAACGGCTAATTCTAAATTTGTAATTTCTAAACTGCTAAAATAGAACGATGGGATAATAATCTTTACGTCAATTATATGTCAGTCTAAGAAAATTGTAACAGTAGCAATAAAGTGATTCCTTGTCGATAGAAGTAAATCCGAATAATTATTAGTTTACCGAACAACGACATTAGCATAAAGCGTCGTACTTCTGCGCGAATCGTAAATTAAAAAGTGCCATATAGCTACAAGCTACTCTGGAAAACTATAATCTGCGGGTTCAGAGAATTCGAGTTTCATATAGGCAAAAAATACGCAATTAGAATTTATTGAAAACGTCTTTAACGATTTCGGTAAAATTTCAGAATTTATAGAAATTGATCGGTTACTTTTCTAGTAGAAAATTATGTTAATCGAGTAATTCTCAAAAACTAAAAAAAAAAAAAAACAACCCAAGTTTGTTCCTTTTGATGATCACGTTTGTTTAAGTGAAAGTAATAACGCTTATTTATCACGTGATGTAAGTGATAAATCGAAATCAAGCAGAAGCGTGACACGTTGAAGTATTTATTTATTTACGATATTGCGATTTTAAATATTAAATTACGGCGATGAGAGAGATAATTTTAATATTTCCTGGTTTCTTTTATTTCGTGTAGTAACGCTGAAATATTTTAATATAAAAGCGAGTGGGTGATGCGCTCACTTGTGCTGTATGTTTAGCTGTTTGTGAAACTCATCATTGCAGTGAATAATTTGTAAATTCAGGATAAAATTCGGTCGTATTGATAAGTAATCGGAAACAAAAGGGTGACGACACACGATCAGCGAAATCTAAACATCTGACATATTTTCGAAAAAGTCAAGACGATGAATTTTTTTTTTTTTTTTTTTATTTATACACTATTACGAGCTGTCCATCAAGGACATTTAGTAATACGTGTGGATGAACTTAAACATGAAGGGAGGAGTACCCAATGGCACCTACCCGATTACCCCTACCTTAAACAAGGTCCTGCGGTTTCTGGCGTTTCAGTCTTCTTACATTATCGGTAACATCGAGCAATTCTCTAGCAAGAGTGTTCGGATGAGAATCGAGTCTGTCTGCGTGTCTTTTAGCGTGAACTTTGATGACATCAGCCACATAATCTATACACAAATCTCGATGTAAGGTTAGATTAGTAACATACCAGGGTGCCTTGGTTATCAACCGAAGGATCTTATTCTGGGAAGTCTGTATTACCTTCAGGTTTGACGGTTTAGCGCAACCCCAAAGTTGAACCCCGTATGTCCAGATGGGTTTCAAAATAGTTGTGTATATTAGACGTTTGTTGTCCGTTGTCAGTACACTGTTTCTCCCTATCAGCCAGTACATTTTTTTAACCCGGATATCTAATTCTTTCTTTTTAACCTGTATATGGTGTTTCCATGTCAATCGGCTGTCTAAGTGCAAACCTAAATAGCTGACCGTTGCTCGCACAGGAATATCTATGTTATTGATCTTAACGGGTGGGACTTCAACTTTTCGGTTAGTAAAATGGATATTCACCGATTTGCTTTCGTCTATCCCGATTTTCCATTTTTTAAACCATGTTTCAGCCTTCGTAAGAGCATTTTGCAGATTGTTGCTAGCTTTCTTCGGATCTTCATGTGATGACAGTAGTGCCGTGTCGTCCGCAAATGTAGCCATATGCACATTCTCTGTCGCAGGAAAATCTGCTGTGTATAACAAGTACAGCGTGGGGCCCAACACTGAACCCTGAGGAACGCCTGCTAAAACTGGATGTATTTCTGAGTGGGTATGTTCGTAACGCACTTGAAAATGACGATCTTCGAGGTATGACTTTAGCAACAGGTAAAGATTACTCGGGAACAAACATTTTAATTTGTATAATAAACCATCGTGCCAGACTTTATCAAAAGCCTGTTGAACGTCGAGAAATACCGCAGTACATACTTTTTTAGTTTCTAAACTATTTTCAATTACACTAATCACCCTATGCAATTGATCAATCGTGGAATGATGTTTTAAAAAGCCAAACTGATGTTGCGGAATTACATCAGTTGACTGTATATAAGGCTGTAACCTTTTCAATATTAATTTTTCCACTACCTTCGATAAAACAGGCAACAAGGAAATCGAATATTAAGACGTTACAGAGTAGGGATGTTTACCAGGTTTCGGAATCATTACGATTTGCGCAAACTTCCATTGTACCGGGAAATATTGTATGCGAAATACTGCGTTACATATAGAAGTGAGCAATAGCTTTCCGCTCGGAAGTTTATTTAATAGGTCAACTCTTATTAAGTCGAAAGCTGGGCTTTTCTTCTTTTTCAGCGTTTTAAGCAGACACCCAACCTCGTGAGGAGAGGTTGACTTTATTGCTAAAGATGGTCCACATGGACTGGTTATAAATTCATGTATTTCCCTGTCCGTGTTTGTCTGTATGTTTAGCTTAAACACGGTTGCCAAGTACTCGGCAAATAAATTCGACTTCTGTCTATGATCTTTCGCCCATGACCCGTCACCATGTTTCATCGGAGGAACATGTTTATTCGGTTGCCTAATATTTTTGGTACACTTCCACAAGGAATAATCATCAATTGCTAAGGGTGATAGTTTAGTTAAATAATTATTGAGCGTTTTATTTTTGATTTCTTCTAAAAGTTTTTTTAATTCTTTTATTTTGTTATTAAACAACTTTTTATCCGAAGGGTTTCCCGATTGGAACCACCTTCTTCTAAGCTTTCTCTTTTCTAAGACAAGTTTCCGGACTGATATTGGATAATTTTTATTACTTTTTTTACATTTAAGAACAGGAGTGCTTAAGGTAGCTGCTATTTGTATTTCGTTTGTTAGGTACCGTACGGCATTCTCGACGTCAGTTGGGCTTTTTAAAGGAATTTTTAAGTTTAACTTTGTATCCAAATGATCTCTAAATGATTCCCAGTCTGTTGTGTGGTTATATAAATGCATTTGCTCCTCTCTGCATATAACCGAATCACCGAAAGTTAAAATAATAGAAGAGTGATCTGAAAAGAGATCGATGGAAGAATTTATATTTGTATAATAACTAGCGGTTCCTTTTGTAATGAAGAAATCTAAAAGATCCGGTATCTTACGATTATCGGTTGGCCAATAAGTTGGTTCCCCTGTTGATATATAGTTGACATTGTGACTTTCAAGTGCTTGTTTGAACACACGTCTTCTTGTCGTAGTTATCCTGGATCCCCACGCTGTATGCTTAGCGTTCCAATTTGCTCCTGACACAAATCTGCTCCCTAAATTTTTTATATATTTACAGAATTCCATCAATGTTATTTTATGTCGTGGCGGACAATAAGCAGCTGATAATACAAGTTGGCCACCCATTGTCTGTATGCTAATGTTAGTTCCCTGCAGATACTCCTCCCTAAAATGATTTAGTTCGTGCTGTACAATGTTATTTTTTATTAATATTGCTGAACCGCCGTCTGAGGGGTGTGTGCAAGAATACGTGTTGTAATTATTTATTTTGAAACAGTCTTTATCAGTTAGGTGGGTTTCGGAAACTAAAATTACATCCACAGAATTGGAAGTTAAGAACAATTCAATTTCGGCTTTATGATTTTTTAAGCCATTCGCGTTCCATTGAGCTATCCTCAGGTAGGCGGGCATTATTTGGTTAATTTCTGAATTAACATGGTAAGCATGGATAGAACCATGCTGTTTTGCTCGGCTAATTGACGGAACATGGATTTAAATTCATTCAGGAATTCGAACAGGTTCACAAAAGGAATATTCTGTATATCATCCCTTAAATTATTTGGTGATTGGGCGTTAATGGGGATTTGACCGGAATTCCTTATATGAGTTGCATTCGCTGTTATATTATCCGCTTGACTAGGAGTGTCAGACTTAGTAATTTGTGAATAAGTTACGGTTGGTCGTCGATAGTTTTGTTTAATAGGTTGATTTGCTGCAACCCCCGAATTCGTTTTATTTCGTACTAACTTTTGATAAATCTCACAACCTCTATAATTTGCGGGATGAGATCCGCCACACAGTCCGCATGTAGCCGGAAATTTCGGGTCTTTTTTACATTCGTAAGTCTTATGGGGCCAGCTCCACATTTAACACAAACCGGCGTTCTTGTACAGTAAGCTTTGGTGTGTCCCCATTGCTGACAGTTCTGACATTGCGGGATTGATGCTTTCTTGTTGGGCGATTCTACTTTAATTATAGTATTGCACAATGATTTTAAATTATGTATTTCTCGGCAATTTGCTGTGGGCTCGAGATCCACGAAGAATAATGGCAGCGGTTTTTTTGTCTGATATTGTTTCACATTATGAACATTACGAACTTCAAAACCGTGTGATTCTAATTCTTCTTTTATAACCAGCGGATCGATTGAAAAGTGTAAATGTCTGATGACCACCTTATAAGCTCTGTCCTGTTTCATTTGATAAGTGTGAAAAATAATATTTTCCTCCCTAAAAACCCGCGTTAGCTTACGGTATTGTTCCGGAGAAAGTACGCTTATTTTAACCACGCGATCTGTCAGTGCCTTCGCGTAGTAATCGGACTTGTTTATAACGAGCTCTATTCTCTCCTGCATTTTTCTGAAATTTTGCACTCCATGTACGAAAATCGGTGGTGGCTTGGGAATGGACGGTGTGGAATTATTCATTGAACTTTTTTCGGCTGAACCTACTTGATTTTCTTCATCAGAGTCATTTCCGTTGTTCGTTGAGAGGGCCTCAAATCGATTGCGAGTCATTTTAACGTGTTTCTTATTATTATTATCGTTGGCAATAGCAGATTGCCGCTTTTTTCCCTTTCTCACCTTAACTTGCTGCCAATTATTTTCCTGGCTATTTTCATTCTCATGCATATCGACTACTTCGCCACTACAACTCTGATTCGTTCGTTGCGCATTGTTTTGCGGTAAGGGAGGGAAGTGTTGATTATTGATGACATTTTGATTTTGTACGTAATTAATATTTGACTGTAAATATTCGAAATTTTCGGGAGTCGGCGCATAAACAAGTACGGGCTGCGCAGGGGAGAGGTACCTGTTGATGAGCCTGCCACATTATATGTCGTCGTGAAAGACGGAGTAAACCGAGCCGGCTGTACAATTTCGCTAGAACAATTACGTAGCATATCGTCAGGTTGCGCTCGTGTACCGGTCAACGTATAGAGCGGTTCGTGTGTATAAGTTGCCGTTTGGGTTAACGGTTGATGTTGTTGCATGTTGACGCGCGTTTTGCGTTTGTGTGTGTGTGTGTGTGTGTGTGTGTGTAAAGCGATTGCGTTGTGTGTAACGGTGTATCTGTTGTCGTCGCCATTACAACGACGACAATACACGCGTGGTAGGTATGTGCTGGTGTGTGCTAATGTACGAGTTGTTCCGAGAAATGAAGAATATGTACGAAAATGAAAAGATTAAATGATAAATAATACAGAATAGATAAGAAAAATAAGACGATGAATGAGGTGAAAATGCGCTCTTTACTTTTGACTTCATCATACGGCTTTTTTTTTTTTTTTTTTTCGATGTGCAATTTCTCGCGAACCACCGAATGCATCAAATAATTTCAAAGATCGACATTTTTTTTAATATTTTCTTCGTTTTTTTTGAAACTGAATCGCAACATTTTCACAGTCAAACACAAAAATCACGTTTGAGCAGTATAATTTGATCTAAGCGAGATTTTGTTGTTAAGCGAGGACTTCATTTGGTAAATTTTTTTGTTTTTCTTTTTAATTTCTTTAATTTGCATGAAAAAATTTCATGGAGAGGTTAAAAAAAAAGAAAAACGATTATACATAAAAAATATTTTCAACGTCGTTTCCTTGATTGTGAAATCGCAAGCGAGAACCATTTCAACAAGGGAAATTCTCTAAAATTGTTAAATACATATTTCATAGTCATTATATATATAATAATTATAATATAATGATTGTATAATAATTACATAAAAAGGCGTGTAATATTCTCATCAGTTAATGCGAAAGTTAAAAAAGTAGTAAGTAAAAAGCGGAATGAAAGGGGTGTGCAAACTTAATTACACGCCAAGTGACACTTTTTAAACGAGCACCCGCGGCGGGGTGTGATACTTAGCTAAATTAATCGGGGTCGCAATTAACTAAATCATCGCTTCCAGATACCCTAACCCTTTTCATTTTCAAGGAGACAAAACGAGCAGCTCGCAATCTATCTGGCGCTTTGTACAGCCACTACGGTATACGGCGGGGGGGGGGGGGGGACAAAAGAAAAGAAAAAAAGGGCCTATTTGTTCTATATAGAGTTTATCTTTCGTAAGCTATACGGAAATATCAAACTACCGATGATGACGGTGTAAATTAACTGAATTTTCAAAGCCTCCGTCGAAATGCATGCCTTAATTCAATCTGCTTCCCGTGAAAATGACCACTTCGCTATATTTAAAAGAGATGGCTCCTTTCCCCTACACCATATATCACCGATTTAGTTTTATCATGTTCAATTTGCTATACCTACATATTAATTGGTAAAAAAAAACAAAGCAAAAACATAAAGACATACCGAATCAGTGTGGTTTGCATCGGTCAACGTCTATTTCGACCGAAATAATTTATAGGCATGTTAATAATCCGAAAGACATTCTGGAACGAGTGCACAAAAAGGCTACAAAAATCCAAGCAGTTCAAGTTTTACCATAACAGAAAATTTCTTTGTTTTCTTTTTGGGTTCACCAGTATATCATGTTTGACGTTTCTTTTTGTTTTTTTTTTTTATTACGATAGGTGATTTGGATATCAGTGATCTGGAGACAATAATATAATAGAAAACAAAAAAAGAAAAGAAAAAGGAAAACAGTTATAGATAGAAATGAAAGAACGGTTGCAGTACTATAAGGAGTAAGGATAATAATTTTAAGGAATTATAAGTAACGCAAAGAATACGCCGAAATAAGAGAACATCAAAAAAGAATGTGGCCAAAAGTCCCTATTATGATTAATGAGGTTTGACAGGTGTATACAAATATTTTAGTATTGACTACATCTCTCCTAATTTTCCGTTTGCCGATCTGTCCGCATATTATAACAATATCATTAATCGGTACTTCGTTAAATGTTACGGGATAGTATTTAACTTTTGTGAATAGTATAACTCGTAATCTCTGTAAACATGGGCAAAGTTGCTACATATACATATAAATAATGTATACGTGTGTGCGAGTTTATGAAAATCTGATAGCGTGACATAAAATAAAGAGTAAAAAATTCAAAACGAAATGAAAGTAAATGAACTTGTTTTTTTTTCACTTTTTGCCTTCGAAATCATCGTCATTTCGGTATTCTTCATTTAAACAAAGATCTGCAAAAACCAGTCAAAAACAGAATAGACATCTGCTGCGACATTCTTAAAAAATACTAAGGGTCGAACCATGATGAACACTGGAAAGAACATCAAGACCCGCAGCCGGCTGCCAAATTGTTCACATCATCCCATCACCTATAGACACATAAATCTACATCTCCGTTGATGATTTTCCACAAGGATCTCGTTCTTACTCGTTATTTGTCTTAAATTGCCTACGTAACGGATATGATAAAGCTGAACAGAAGACATACCGGAAGCTCTTTTAAATATTCCATTTCATCACGAGGATTCTAACATTCGTTACGATTTAAGATACACCTCTCTTTTATGTGCTGTAATTGCCTCAGTAATTGCACGCAGCACAAATAAATGGAACTAAAAAAAAAATGATAATAATTCCGATTATACCATGTCAAAATCTCTTTTTCTTTTTTCCTTTTTTTTTTGTTTTGGACTCGCCAACCAAGTTTTTACTCAGAAACAATAGGTAAGGAAAGAAGTCGATTATATTTTAATCCGATCAGAAATTTACCATGTCGAAATCATTCGTGACCGAATTATCCATCAAACTTTTCGTTTCATAATACATATGCTTATTTATGTTAAGTTTAACAGGTAAATGGAAATCTTGAAAACCAGCTATAGTAACAAGATGTTTTGTTCCAGCCGAATTCGAATCCCGCCATTGAGAATATCGAAAATTATTACTGCATTTATCGCTAATAAGTTTATGATAAATCGACGATGGCAACTTTTTTAATATTCCAACTTTTGATAACGCCGAATAACCTCAATGGGTTCTTTTTTTTTTTTAATTTTTTTATTCAGGCTCGTCTACCGTAAACATAATAACCTAGCATTAATTCTCGATATTTTCAATAGTCCAACCGATCACAGCTCGACAAGGTGTATACACTAATAATAAAAAACGAGTCCTTTAAAACTGGCCAAAGGGTAAAGGTCAGATAAAAAAAAATGTCCTATATTGAAAAAAAATATTTTGGTTTTTATAATTTCTTGCAAATTTCGACTATAAACGTACCCGATGATAATACAGTTTTGCAATCTTTTTGTGTATGGTTTTTTTTTCCCCCCACAGCTGGGTTCCCCGGGCAAAATTTTGCAATTGATTGACTATATTGAATAGAAAAAAATATTCGGGTGAACTTTTTTTTAATGATATCTTTATTAAAGAGAAATATCCACGATTTATTCGCAGAAAGGGGAAAATTAAGTTTTTTGGGGAACTCACGTATAAAGTTTAAATGAAGTTCTACATATATTGCCGTCTATAACAAACATCGTTCGACTGTACGAATGACAGAAACGCGAGTCAGCGATTCCCCGAACAGTACAAACTGCGGTGTAAGCTTTTTCTCGTGTCTCCCGTTAATTATCTGTATGGTACGTTATTATTAGGTAAAATTTAATCAGCACACGGCGTGTATCTTTCGAATGATATCCAATGCAACAGAAGCACTTTTACATCGGATACTGGCATTACGGAAGGCGTGCGAAACCTACACACTTCTGTTCAGTGATTGACTGGAGAGTGTGATTGAAAGTTATAGTTCATTGGAGTCAATCCGTTGTCAACTTGGTTGATTAAATCGCTCGGGACTGTGGCGTCTCCGGCCGTCCAGCAGCAGTTGACACATGATCGAATCGACGATAAAGGGAGGATGGGACAACAATGTAGGAGGATAGAACGAGAGTCATGCGGAACATAAAGAGCGTTTTGGCAAAGAATAAGAGAGAGTCGCTTTCATTTTGCTCGAGTCATCTGCGATGACAATCAGACTTTTTCCAACACAATGCCTACACACACACGCGCGCACACGCGTGTTCAGTACGGCGCTCTGAGTCTGCCGCTGGTACATTCGCTGCCGGCGCGACGATGCCGTGGTAGTTTATAATGATAATGACGGACGACCTTACGTTCAAACTGTTGACACTGAATATCCGATATTAATAAGTATATTTCGTACGCGTGTGTGTATTTATGTGTATTTATGTGTATTTACGTGTATTTATGTGTGCGTGTAGAATGGAAAGAATCAGTCAAGTGGAAGTATAAGCCATCTGTTCGTTTTAGATTTGTTTGCGCTGGAGAAAAGGATGCCGAATGAAAGACCGTCATTACCCTAAAATTGTCTGTTTTTTGCTTATTTATTTATTTTTTTCCCTTTTCGAATTCCAGGCCGAATTTTTCCCTAATATTCTTGTTTTTCGAAAAGCTTTTCATTTATTAAGGGTCCTGCTACACACAATCGCTAAGCGACAAACGCAAACAAAAAGTGAGCCAGAGACGACTATTGCGCGTGTCCGTGACAATTACTGTCGAACAGTTTTATCGGTTTCCCTAAATCGGTCGACCATTGTTAATCGATTGTCGGACAACATTTTCAAATTATTATCATTTCGTTTTTTTTTTTTAATTACGCACAAACGCTTTATTCGGCTCACTTAAATTCGGGAAATATGTTTGAAATTTAAAGAATGGCCATGTTTTGCAAAACGAAAAAAAAGAAGAAAAACTTTTCCTGGGGGGACCTAATTGAAGAAAAACGAAACCTCTGGCGACTACGGGAATTAACGAGGAAAGGCAGAGGGGAAAATTAGATTTTAATGTTTTCGGAAATAGAAAAAACAAAGGTTAGAATAGGAAAAATATTAAGAGTGCCGGACCGAAATTGAAAATGAAAGTGTCGCTGCTACTTATTTGTTCTCGGACGTATTAACGAGAGTTTTCTTTTTTTTACCAAAAAAAGGGGTAAGACGATCGCTTTTTTCTTTTTTTTTTTTTTTGAGCGGATCGAATGCAAAACCAATTAGTAGGTCGTGATCGATTTAACATTCCAAATATAACAAAAAGGAAATTTATAGATAAGACCGGAAAAAAGGGTTTGTTTTCTCATTTTAAACTGGTTTTCAGTATCTTGCTTCATTTCCGATTCGGTCAATCATTTAAAAATTGTTTTTAAAAAAGTTTTTAGTATCACGAATCATCTTGATTTTGTTAATTCGTCGTTTATCAAGTGAAATCTCTAAAGAAGAGACAACCAGTATTTATGGATGGGAACATTTATGTAATATAAAGAAAAAACAAAAAAGGATATGTGACAACGGAATATTAGTCTAAAAAAGGACACCGGATTATAGTATTCTATTCCTAGTGTTTAGCATCGATGTTTACCAGATCTATTGAGAGTGCAAATAAGTTTTGAGGGTTTTTTATTCAGAGAAACTGGTGCAATGTATTTTATTCATGGTATTTTCGCGCGTCGTTAAAGTCACTTTTCCCCATCTGTTAGGCGGCATACAGATTTCGCATTGAAAAACTTCCTCGTCTTTTGCGGTGATCGAAGAATCGACCCGATTTTTGGCTTTTTCGAAAGAAGTGAAGTGCTGCTCGGCTAGGTCATGAGTCATCGACCAGAATAAGTGCTAGTCGGAAGGAGCTGATGTTCGTTGAATACGGCGGGTAGGATAGGACATCATCCCATTGAAGCGCCTTCAAAGTTTCCTTGACGACTTTCTTGCACCATGCGGTCGAACGTAGTCGTACTGAAAGATTACTTTGTCATGTCTTTTGATATATTGCGGCCGTTTGAGCTTTAATGCTTTCCTTTATTGCATCAATGGTTGTCGGTAACGTTCTATCCAGTGATGGTTTTGTTAGGATGGAGTAGCTCATAGTAGATCACTCCGAACTGATCGCATCAGATGCACAGCATTAATTTCTTGCCACGAATTTTTCCGGTTTATCCGTTGAAGTTGTCGCATGACCGGGGGCTTACCCCACGATTTTCTGCGCTTTGGGTTGTCGTAGTGGATCCACTTTTCGTCCCCCGTTACAATTCGATGCGAAAAATCCTTCCGATTCCGCCTCTGGAGCAGCTATTGTCCCCGCGTGAAAAAAACCGCGTTCGACATCTCTTGGCTCGAGTTCCTACAGAATCCAACTTCCTTGTCTTTGCATCATACCCGTGGCCTTAAGACGGTTCGAAAACGCTTATTGAATTACTCCCAAATTTGCAGCGAGCTCCTCTTAAGTTTGGCATGAATTTGAATAAAATAACACCTCCAATTCGGCGCCTTCAAACTTTGCCTATCGTTCGCGTTCTTCGTCACCGGTGTCAAAATCGCCACTTTTAAAACGCCGGAACCAGTACTCACATATTTTTATGCTCCCCATATGTTTCAACACAGAAATCAATATCCACCAGCTGCACTTTTCTTCAAAAATTAAAACGAAAAATCAGCGTTTACCGCGAATTATGTCTAAAGAAAATGTCGTTTACACTTCGGTAAAACGACACATACCGATTTTTAGAGAGAAATGATGGCGCTTTGAATATAGTCGTCACAAAATGGTGCAATGCGATTTAATGCTAGTTGTGTTGTCTTTCGGAAATCCCTCAAAACTTATTTGTACTCCTAATAACAACAAGAACGGAACAGGAAAGGAAATTATGCGCAAGGATTAAAAAAATACCTACTGGCTCCAATATCGGAAATATTTCAGAAAGAATTCAATTATATTCAAACGAAGCGTACGAATTGCTGACTTGATTATATTTTTATATATTTCTTACGGTTAAAATCATCGCTTCGTTCGCAATGAAGGAAATTGATTCCTTTTTAACTTGCCGTTTTTTTTCTCCCAGGATCTTGATTCAGTTTCTACCGTTAGACATGGACTTGTGCAAATTTCGGTTCTCAGTGAGTATCTAATAGCCATTGCTTCTGAGGGTTTCGGTGATTTTCATCTAATATCCGCTACTTTAGCTTTTTTTCTGATTTTAAAAAAACTCTCGAGTGCGTTAATATGTCCGAGAACAATTCGGACAAAAAGAATTTCATTTTCAATTTCTGTTCGGCGCTTTCGTAATATTCAGTTCCGCCCTTTTCTTTTCCAACTCATAAACTGATCATTTGAATCTTCATCGGGCTGTGATCAGACGGGGTTCTTCGAAGAAACATTTATTATCAGACAACGGAGAATACATTAACACTTCACTTTTCGCATGACGAAAATTTGATTAAAAATCAAACAACTTTTACTCTAAGCGGAACTTTTGAAAGTTGCTTTGCAAAGTAGTTTGCTCGAATTTATATGACGCAGAAGTATTTTTGTTTTAGCCGTTACAGTTTACAAATTGGTAACTGATTACGCACCAGCCTATAATTATATGCTGAAAAAAAATAAATAAAAAACATTAATAACTCCATTACACTTGTACACAACAATACTACAAAACGAGTAGTAAAAGTAAAATAGGTCCCATGGATATCCTTGTTAAGGTATCATGAATTGTGAAGTTAAGCTTTCCATAATGGTACTAAGCCCAACGGCACTAATGAGAAAATAGGTGACTTAATTATAATTATGAATGTAGTAATTTGCAAATTACTGTGTATACATGTAAATTAATAAAATGATAACATACAACGAAAAAGATTGTATTGTCGAGTCAGCGCATTTGAGTACACATATATTACGTTTGATTTAGTCACCGCAAATCAAGATCATGGCGTTTAAATTTCATAACCGAAATTTGGCTGAACAACGACGACGACGCTGAGGGGCTACCGATGCGTTACTCAGTTCAAACGCGAAAAAGTACCAGCTGGGGGAGTCGTGATGTACGAAAAAGAAAATTGCACGTTATTTTCGACTCCGCGCAATTTAATGAAATTTTACAAAAATTCGTTAGAACTCAACAGAAGCGTGGCAATAAGCGAAGAGTGCGGTGATATATGCATTATCGAAAACGCTATCAATGGTCAGCGGGCATTGATGTTTACATTTTACCTGACACTAGCATTGATGTTTACATTTTACCTGACACTAGCATTTTGATGATATTGAAGATTTCGTTGAATTGAATTTGATGGCTTACACACCTAAGGGAGCAGAGATTTTCAAAGAAGTTATTGAAAAAAAAGACAATACCATAATCCATCGTTTTGTCTGGCAATATAAACCTAGGGATCTGAAGAAACCGGAAAATCACCGATTCGTTCAGTTTACGGACGAAACGTTCGGATTATAGTTCACAATCTCGCCCTATCGATTACTTGTGGTGGATCGTGCATTGATACAATCTTCGCTGGTCACATTGAAAGGATCGATTCGAAAAATTTTATATCAGTTATTTTCGTTATCATAAACCGGTGACAGTATCGGTACTTCTAACGATCATGTCGAACAAACAGAAAAATAAAACGATTATCCGTAAAAAAAAAAACAAAAAAGAAACCAAAAGGATTGTAAAAAGAAGATAGAAAATTTTTATAGAATCGAAAATTTCTCGTATATCCACGTCCGAGTATTTTAATAATAATAAATATTAACGGGAAAGTAAAAAGCGAAGAGCAGTGAGAAATTTAATCGTTCGCCGGTGTAAATGTAAGGTGTTTGTTTTACCGTTATGTCGCCTTGGAATTCCAAGCAATGTTTCAAAAAGCGAGTGATCGTTCTTACATCAGTGAAAACCGAGAGTAAACGGTGTTTATAGGAAAAAAATTAATTTCTATCGCAACATTATAAGAAACCTAATTTCGACACGGCTGCTTTTGAGGTATCGCGCGAAATTTTTCCATACAGTACGGTCCCAATTTTCATTTTAATCCTTTTGAAAATTACAGAATTTCGCAAGAATATAACGGAAAGCTACGAATGTTGGCTATACACTGTCTATATGACAATGGTACTGGACGGTGACAATGGACAATACTGATGAAAAAAGTTACAACATTTTTGAAATTAGCAGATCGAGCCTCGAGCTAAAAACTTTTATTAAAATCGGAAGAAGAAGCGGCCGAGAAACCAGAGAGAGAAAAATCACCAGTTCCTCCCGTTAATGCGCAGTGATTAAATTTGTCAAAAATGACAGAATGAAAAAGGGATCGGAAATCTCAACGTACTTTTACGGAAAAGTAATATTTCTATTCTCTTCTTCAATTACGAAACCTTTGATAAAACACGGTAGCTTGAAAAGATAAATAAATTAATGAATGCGATCGGACTATCACATAAAAAATCTATAAGCAAAATACTAAAGTTCGTATAGTTGCGACAAAGTCGCAACGAAACTAAATTACTATTTTGCCAAGGGGTAATGTGAAAAGAACAATTGTGAAGTTAATGCTGTTCTTATGTAACGTTCTTTTGTATCTGACATAGTATAATTTGTAAAAATAATTTTTACTTTAGCTGTTTATGCAAAAATACTGATTCAATAAAAAAGGGCCAGAATGACGTAGTGCAACTAAGCCAGTAGGAAAATGGCCAGGGAATTTACGAGATCCAAAAAACTAAGTTTATATACAACAAAAAAAACCAAAACGAAGCGAATAATCAGTTTTAAGAGGAAAATAGAAGTAGGAAGGATGTTCAGAAAATTTGATCGAAGACATTATTGGTCATTTTTAAAATCTGCGAGAATGGAATAATATCTAGTCAAAAAAATGATTTTCAGATTATTTCTCTTAAACTGACTTAAATTTTGTTCGCTGCCGTATCATAAGGGGAAATTCGAAAAAGAACTAAAGCGCACTTTCAATTATCGTACCCTTAGGAGCTGGGTAATATGTTTACCGCTTCAGGCAGAGCTGGTAGATCAATTAAAATTTTTATGCATGGAAAATTGACGAAATAAAAAAATTTTGGATTTTAGAAGACATGGAGATATTTGTGTCAGCTGGAAATTAAAACTGAATGTAAACTGGAAAGTAGAGTAATTCGTAATATTCTATTCGAAGAAGTTTTACAATAAACATTTTCTTATTTTCAAAGTGCTTATTAAAGTTCAGGTGTTTTGCGCTTCAGGGTGAAGCTAATTAATATATATATATATATATATATAAAAAATAAAATAAAATAATGGCGCAATAAATAACAAAATGCAATGTAATTATACACTAAGTAACGAATTATTATTTGTGATCGTACATTCATTAATTTTTCTGTAAAATTTATTAATATGTAATTCTGCTCGAGCGTTAAAATTCTCTCAATTTTAATCGCTGCCAGATCGTTAATGGAACATAAAAATTTAGAGATGGCAGAGAAATTATTACAAAAGGATATAGATAATTTTAGCAAATGGGAACATGATGATAGGAGATTATGTATAAGTATAAATAAATCTAAGTTACTACACATTCGGAACAGTACCTAAACATACGATACACGATCCGCGAATTACCCTCCATAATTAATAATGATTGCATACACGAACTTCATACAAATAACAATACTCATTTGTGTTATTGTCCACCGCTTGAGAACGTAGAAAATTTTAAATATCGATATATATATATATATATATATATCGATAAATCTTTAAACTGGAAAAAACACGTTCAAAATTCGAAAAAAAGAGACAGTCAATTCCAGCTTTATATAAAATAAAACAGGTTTGTAGAATATCATTACGTATATATACTGTAATTCAATAATAATGTCTAGAATATTCTATATGGGAATTCAAATATATATTATGTAAGGCTAAGAAAACGGAAATAAATAAAATAAGCAAAATGCAGAAAAGGTATTTGAAAACTCCCCGACTGGAAGCAAAACAATTCTGGATCAATTATGTGTGGAAAGAAAACATTGCAATGTCCCTTAAGATATGTACTATTTCTATTGTAGATTACTAGAATTTAATGTCAATAATATAAAATTACCATGCAGGCGAAAAATTCGCGTAACCAGAAACCAAAATAATATACACATATATTATATACATCTATCCCTTGCGGGGAGGCGTGAATCTACGAATTGATAATAGCGATGAATCAGTTTTAATTAAATTAATAAGTATTAAATTAAAGGGGAAAAAAATTTGGCGTGTGGAAAAAGTAAGTATATGGCTGAAAGTGTAAAGAGTAAAACCCTTTCGAACCATTCTATTTTATAATTTTCTTTTATTGTTCTCTTTTTATTTATTTGTTTTCGTCCTTCCTTCTTTTTTTTTATTTTTTTGTTTTTTATTTTCCTTCTTTTCTTTATATTAGCTGTCCCCGTGTATCGGTGTGCAGATGAGTATTTACACGGTGTGTGTACGTATTTGTATGTGTGTACTATGTTATAATTTATATAATGTTAAGTTGTCTAATATTATGATGTGTGGCCAAACTTTTATATTCTGTGAAATATATAGTCTGCGGACGACTATGAATATGGGCAAAAAATTTTAGGATTTTTCATCGATAATTTAATAAACAATTAACAAGAATTTCAATTTTAAAAAATATAATGGAAAATAAAGAAAACAAATAATTATGTCTTTTAATTTTTTTGAAGCGCAATATTTAACAAATTTAAAAAAAAAAAAAAGTGACAGTGTAAAGAAATACACAAAAAAAATTTTAGCAAATGAAGAAAAAAAATAATAATTAAAATTTTTTGAGATGAAATAGTTATCGTTTAAAAAAAAAAATATACTATGAATAAGCAAACGAATAAAAATATTTAATTGGACGAACTGGACATTAAGTGCAGCGAATTTCTTAAAATTATATGAACTTTAAGTAATTCTCAAACGTGATTCTGTTAATTGCGATCGATGTTTTGTTTTGATCGCACTCTTAAATGAAAATGCGGATTCGCATAAAAAAATATGTTGATCCAAAGAAGGCATTGAAACGTGCAACAATTGTCCAAATATTTAGATATTTATCTTTTCTTATCAGTTTCCAAAAATTACAATCTGAAACCAGTGACTTAAGATTTATGTCGAATGTAATAGTTATTATTTCTTCTTCCAAGCCTGTTAAATTTGTAGTATCGAGAGAAAGTTATTTCGTTTCTGAGCTACACTTTCAACATCGATTTTGTCATTAAATGGGCAAGACAAAAAAAAGCTGGCAATATCTTCACTTAATGTTAGAAATCTTCTTTCAAATTGTTTTAGAAGCGGTGCAATAATATCGGAATATTTGTCGTAAATAAGATTCTCCTTTTATTTTCAGACTCATCAGCCAGATTTTGATAATGCTTTTAATTGCATTGCAAACGTATTTAGTTTCTCCTTAAATAACTTCAAAATGCTTATCGTATCTATTATTGTTTTACCTTTACTCTGTGTAGTTGCAGATTTATAATTTTTCAGCAACATCGCAGAAAAAAGCAACGATCATTTAATTGATGATACGAATCGTTTGTAAATATGAGCATATTTGCGGCAAAAGTTCCCTAAATCTCGTTAAAAATGTAGCACGACTTAACCATCTTACGTCAATATATTCACCATTATTTGCTGCCTGACTCATGATTTTGCGTCATTTTGCACGATTACCATATTTATATGTGCATGCGTTACGACTATAATTAATTTGAAAGTTAACATTCGTTCGTATTGTTCATCGGGATAGATACAAACAGTATGGGGCTACGTTGCGCAGCCTACTCTGGTAAGAATAATCAATCGCATTCAGATTTTCAAACGTTAATTTTTAAGTGAAAGCAAATTGTTCAACTTCAGCTTGGCGAGCTACTTTCAAAACCTTCGCGGTCGACGTGTTTGGCCACACTCCTGATGTATAGAATAAGCGAGAATAGTTGTAATTTTGTATACTTAGAATAAACGTTAATAAGAGTGTCCGTCACTCGCACAACGGGCATACTTTGAGACCCGCAAACTTATTTAAAAAAAGAAAGAAAAAAAATCATGATCCATTGATCTAGATACTTCAATGTTCCCCAATGCGCGTTTGTACACGTTACTTTGCGTTTTTTACGCATATTTTTGACTATAGTCTCCGTTCAACGAAAATATGCCGATGGAAATAGTCGATATAAATCGATATTCATAATCGACTTACGGTGGCGTAAGTCGATTATAAATATCGATTTATATCGACTTTTTCCATCGGCACATTTTCGTTTATGGTGTATATTTTTTTTTTGTATATTTTTACCGTATTTGTGCTGTTTATTAATTCACTGCATAAGAAGCACATTATTTGTGTTGTGCGATACTTAAATATTATATCGTTACTCTAGCTCCGTTAGTAAGATTATCGTGCCATCTTCAATTCGTTAAAATATACGTGTGTCTTGCAGCAGCTAACGACGATAAATATGTGTCCACACTATGCCATTACGGGAAATAGGAAAATCGAAATGCTGCAACTGCGTAATTCAATATTGAATATTGTTAGGAAAATATTGCTATTTTAACGAGTAATCCACGTTTTTAAACCGTTCGATTTTTCTTCTTCATCCGTCTCACGTATGGGCAAAATTTGCTGGTTTATGTTTCCTTCGGTGCGCCGTGTTAGAAATACAGAGGCTAGTCAATTTTTGCCACGGTTTTTTTTTCTTTTCGAATTTTTTCTATAAGACATATTGACAGAGGACGCGACGTAAATTAATCCCATACAATGATTGCAATTCTCGCTTAAATAATAATGAAATAAGTACGAAATCGTAAGACGAACGAAAATATTTTTATGACGATATACAGGTATAATCGGCGAAAGGGGCAACGCGCGTTTAATTAAATTTTGTCGCAATAACATGTTTTCCACAATATATGTATTTTCATCGATTAATTTTAAAAGCAGAATTCCATCTGTTCGTTTGTCACCGTGACCGTTTAGTTGATTTTCGATTCTTATTTTTCTCAATTGTACAATATTCAGACTGAAAGAGATCGTTTAGGTTGGAAATTTCTAACGTTTTCCCTACAATTAGGTGAGCCGCGTTTCTTTTTTCGTTCCTTGTTTTCTCATTGGCTGCAAACTTTTCGGCATCATCTCCTCGGCGGTGTCGGCACGGTACACGGAAAGAGCGGGAAAAAAGGGAAAGAACGTATACATGTAGGGAGACCGACTGCAGAAAGAAAACGGACGAAGCTTTTGCCGTGGAAATTCGATGCTGCCGGCGGCACGTCTTAGTAAACGCGTAGCTTAGTACTTAAACAGCGAATCTTCCCGAGTACTATACCTGCGCGTAGAGCGGACAAGGAAAACGACGTGTAGACTTGATGAACTTTTGTGAAATCGGCGTGTTACATGCGAAAACGACATATCAGCTGAAGCGGAGAGGCTAGAGAATTTACAAGTTTCAGAGACAAACGCGGCAAACGGATGATGAGCGCCACTCTGAGGTAATCGATGAGAGGGCACGTATGTGGCTGCGTGCGACATTCGATGCTTGTGAGGCCGTATCATCAGATCGCGAATAGGCATGCTATCGAATGAGACAAAAGACGAGAATGCAACGGAGGCCGCGCCGGAGGAAAATCGGTGCAGTTGTGGTCTGCGGAACAAAGGCCGAAAACGTCAGTTCGATGCGGAGCACGCTATTCTGCTCGAAAAATGACAGTTTCTCGCAAACTGTGCTGACACTTTTCCACTTTAGTGATTTTGCCGCTCGGCACTCGACAACATTTCCACGCTCTGCACGAGAATAAGTCTCATCCGATTATTCTGGCGAATACTTCTGTTTGTCAACCGCCGTACACCGATCGAATTCGGATTGCGTCGCGTTTTTTTTCACTCATCTCGGCCGCTTAGACAAAAGTTTTCACTTTCCCCTTCTCTGCGGGCCCGTCTGTTTACACAGCCACACTCGACAAGAGCGGCCCGTGAACGGCCTCGGCCGCATCTTGTTCCGCTAAGCTCTCTGAAGAAGGCCCGTGTGTGTCTTCTAAGGCATTTTTGTTCGCGGCGGCGACGACGGCGGCGGCGACGACGACAACGACTGCAGCGAGTGTTTTTCTTGCACTTAAAAAGGGCCTTTTGTGCCGGCCGAACCGCATCCTCTGACAAAAACCGTTCCGATGACCCGACAACGATCGAGTTTTACGCGTTGACGGTTCGTCGTCGAGTAGGAGCTCTGAAAGTTGAATATACCTGTCGCGCCAAATGTGCCGAACTCGAGTTGTGATATTAGCCGTGTTCTGTGTGCAAGCCGGAGAAGAAATCAAAAGCGAGCCATCACATAGTTAACTGCCTTCACAGATTGACTATCATCATCGCGACCTGTTTAAACAGCCCCGTCGCTCGTCGTTTACCTTCTTCTCCGTAATCCGCCACGCTATTCTCTCACCTGTCCGCCATCATCGAAAAGCGGCGTTTTTTTTCACCGACAAGCTTCAGACTCGCGACGAATTAATCACTTTCGACCACTTACGACATCGCCTGTCGGCACCGCTTCCGAAAACTGTACACAGTCGAATATCGAAAAGCACAATTCTCGCTAGAGAAAAGAAAAGCACTGTCCGCTAAAATTATTATTATTTCTCGTTTCGTTTACTTACAATTAGCTGTTACCACCGAGTTACTTTTGCCAGGCACTTTCTAATAATTTGCCCCCGGCTCATGTATACTAATTCGTCCGATCGACGAGTGGCCCCAATATTAGAAATAGCATTATCCGGCAAAAGGAACATCGCTTTAATTCTAGTATCGCATTCTGAATGACGCACAGCGGTTATACTTTTTTATTTACCCTACCTGCCGAGATGGTCGACTTGATTTTATCTGCATTGCTCGGAAGTTCGCCCACATAAAGAGTTATTCTTCGGCATTGATAACATTCGCGCTTAAATCAGACAGATTTACCGAATTAAATTTTATTCCTTTCTAAATGAACGAAAAATGATATAACAAAAAAACTGTTAGTCCGTGTCCGACGGGCTAAGATGCTTGAAGGCAGAACTATCTAGACTCTGATTATTCGCAGCCAGCCGCGGCCAAGTCTAACCAGTGTGTCTTGCAGTAACACCTGCTAGAAGTTTCGATAAAAGCCTGACCGAAACTTCTTCCTCGAGCCGTAACTAAAGGCACAAATCTCGCACGGTACCATCATGTTTGTTTTTTTTTTTGTAGCGGACCTATTGATTAGACTACTGATTGGACATTAGACATCGGCCATTGGACTGCGATTGTGCGGCTATTTTACTTTTTTAAGAAATTTTTGTACGTCGAGCTGCTGACCATCTTCTATAATCGCCTTCTTCATCAAACCACATCTGATTAAAACTTTTGATTCCACCAGTGTAAGAGGACATTCTATTCCACCTTTCCTACTCATTTCTGTAATTCTATCCATTCTCTCCTATATGCTCTCTCCTAGCTATGTTTATTTGTTCCGTCCGTGTTTCTCCAAAAATAAAAGGGAGATTTTTTTTAGGTTTTTTTTTTTTTTTTTTTTCTATTTTTTAATGCGCTCTCTAAATTCCTGTTCCAGTCTAAAAGATTAATTTTTAGATTTTGACGGCATTCTCCTTTGTAACGACACCGCTCTTCTCTTTTTAATTTTTCTTCAAGTTTCCCCGGTTCCACTTCGAGCTTGCTTTGTGCCCTTACTATTATAATCGTCTACATTACTATTTACGTCTTAATTGTATTCTATTATTCGCTTAAACGGTTTTCTGCATACAAATAAAACAGAAAGTTACCTGTGTAAAGGTCATCGTGTCTTCAAATATATTCGCCTTCTTCTGTTGAAAGTTACTCTACACCTTTAAGCATTCCCAATCCGAGAGTTTTACTCCGCTTATTGATTTTAGTTTCATCACGCTGCCAATATCTGACTGGATCGGTTGGCGATTTCTAAAAATACAGTCGCAATTTTTTTAAAAACTAAACGCCTGATCAGCTCTTTGCTAATGGCGGCAAAATAGAACTAATCGAAAACTTCAAAGCAAAGCGCATTAAAAGCCCAACCAAAAAATGCTTGTTTCTTCCTACGCAGTATGATAAACTAAACATGCACTTACTGTCCAAAACTGCTGCGATCTTTGACTTCACAATCTATCGCACGAAAAATTGAATTACACTATCAACGTAGAACAACTATGTGATCATACATAATGCAAATGTCAAATCTTGTTGCGTGGCGTTAACACGATGAATTGAATTTCTTCATCGTTGAGAATGCCTTTAGAGAAGTTTGGTTACAACTTCCGAATATTTACACTTCTGTCCAGCAAAAAGGGTATCGTGAATTTTTCGGGAACCGGATGTCATTTTCAGTTATACACTTTATCTGAAAATTATCCGAAAAATCTGGTTAAATAAAGTTAGACGAGAGAAATGAACTACTGACCCCAATATTATCTTCGAATCAGTTAGATTTATTACATTATGAAAAGCTCAAAATCCATATAATACCTTTCTAGAATCTAATAAGCTATCGTACCTTATCAAACGTATGACATTCTCTAAAAATGTATACACACCAGTTTACACGACGATGTCGGTTCTATTTATATAACATCCTCCGTTTCTGTTACTTTCCCTTCCAGCACTACTTCTTACCGCGTCCGATATTATGCTCTAAGTAAGTTTCCCGCTAACACGATGAGAAATAATACACCGATGCAGCAAAACGAGAGATTAGTTCAAATGTCCTAACGAACAAAACGAAAAATTGCACGACCTTTTTCTTCAGCGTTAACAAATTCCAGAACTTCATCAAGAACACAATTACAAATCCGGACTTTATTAGTTACGCGTACGAATGATACTGTCTCTAAAAATATATTCTAATTAGTAAAAACTCAATAACCTAAGGATTTTACAGTTTTGTGGCCGAATTCAAATACTCAACATAAGTTCACTGTCTACACAGAGGAACCTCTTTAAAACTAAACGATATTGCAATAATTAAAAATTACGCAATCTTTCGCCGCGGCAATAGATATCAGAGCAAACACGGCATAGCAACGGAAATCTCCTGCTATTACGTCACTGTTAATTAGTCACCGCTCTATAAACACTCATCGATGTAAACTTCGAATTTTCAAATTTTACCTTTCCGGAAAATACGTTTCGTTTCCTTGCTCCTCGACGGAAAATGGTTGCTGATAAACAACCTATTTGTGAACATACTCACGGCAATATTTTGGTTGCAGTTCGTTCGATCGTGTAAGCAAGACTGCAACCGAAACTAGAATCATTTGTTTTATCGTTTAAGGTGTTTGAAAGGTGACATACAAGACCCGGCCCGTTTCAGGTTGACTAAAGTTGCTTCCATGTACAATATATACACATATATTAATTACAACGTAATTCTTAGGCTACCCCCCATTCGAGAAAATGTCCCAATTTATTTTATAGGATTTCTGTGATTATGTTATTATATTCATATGGACCGATTTAGAATAACGTTGTAAATTTTGATAATTTTATACAAAGTATAGAAGAGAAAGAGATAGAAATGTAATCAAGAGGGGTCAAGGGGCATAGCCCCTTGCGAGGCCAAAATGGCCGAGTTTACATATATATATATATATATATATATATATATATATATTCCTAATCCGAAATCGAATTTTAGTTATACCAAAGAAATCTCGGAAAGTAAAGGCGGAGAAAGGCCCTCCTTCTCTCATTAGCGTAAGCTACATTATAAACCTTAACGTTGTATAGTTCTCGACACCCTGCCAAAAAGGGCTCACTTTAAGTATGTGTTCAGCAATGTTATCCACGTTTTTTTTTTTTTTTTTTTTTTTTTTTTTGGGGTGTTGAAAATTCAACCCATCGACATATACTATGAACGTAAGTCTTTTCCTTCCATACGACTAAATAAAACTCTTACATGTTTAGTCGAAGAAGGAACATTAGTTAATTTTACCGGCATTAACCCTTAAGAGGGGGCTGTTTTTAAACAAAGGAGAGATATCGATAAAAAAGGAAATAAAGAGAATACAATTAACAAAACGGTATAAATAAAGAGAATTTAAAGACTCGTGAAAATGAAAAAAATAGGTGAAAAAAAAAAAGCTAAACAATAACGCGAGCGAATGACTAAACAGAAATAGAGGTTTAACTAAGCTGTCAAAATATGGGAGCATCATTTCTAGTAAAACTACTGTACACTTATTTTTGCTGTCCGGATGATCAGATAATTCAAAGGTATCGACGATTTTTAAATTTCAACTTGAAAATATGTGCTAACCTGCATAACGACTAATATCCTATCGCTGATATCTTTAAACGACCTTCGTAAATTAAATGCGCAGTGAAATAGCTAATTCGTTTTATAAGGAAAATTTAACTATGCAAGATTTGATTCGATGTACGATCTAAATCGAAATCGACTAAATAATATTTAATACAAAATGTTTTACTATGAATTTATCTTAGTCGGCCGTAAAGAATTATTTATTGCATTATGTACAATTGTAAAATTTTTGGTCGCGAAACAAACAAGAAATGTTTATAGAGTGTTTCAACACTTTATACATGGGGCACGTAATGTATTTTTATCAGTTTTTCATGGTTACTGTAAAGGATATTACGTCCCATTATTGTTTTTGGTTTGCTTCTAAATAAAATGTTCGACGCTTGTAGCGCATTATTTCCAAAAATGTTATGAATATCATACAAGAAAATGGGTTAAACGCATGCAGCAGACGTCTCAATCATCCGGCCTTTATGCAAAAGTTTTAGGATGTCTACATCTCAAAGTTGGCACTGAAAAATAGAAACTTTAGGTTTCGGGCGAGCGCTTAAAGCGAAACTATGTAAGCTGATATATCATTTTTAAAGAGTTTTCGGATCTTTAGTTGAAAATTTCATGACGAATGCGTTTAATTAACGGCCGATTATTCATCATTATATTGATTAACAATTCTCTCCTTCCCTCTAGGCACTCTCAGATCATCTGAATTATGATTTAACGCACATTTTTCAAAATGTTTCCACCACTCACAGCGAAACATTAATATTTTCACATTAGAACTCTTTTACAGTACACCAAACTTTGGTTTAAGTTAAAATTTGAAGTATCAACACTCGTGTATTATAATAATAAGATGTAAACGAGAGTAAGGATAGCGGAGAATATTCGTTCAATGAAAAAAAGTATTATCGAACTTAACAGTAGTTAATCCGATTAAGTTTCACGTAGACGTAACGTAAATTACAAAAATATTCATTTATTCCCGACCACCACGTGGTTATAATGCGAATAATGAATAAAATATAAATTATCGTTTGTGTTGTTATAATAAAGTGTGTGTAACTTTGTTTTTCATTTTATAAAACGAATTAAATATTTTATTCGATTTTGAGGAAATATACTAATAATTTACGAAATACGTATATTTGTCTGTAATAAAAAATAATTGCTGTAACTTTCATCGGACTGCTAAAATTTTTATCACTGTCTTTCTCAAATTGCTCCATATTACCATAATACTTTTTTCTAACGTTGCCGATTGTTGTTTATCGTACGGTAATTAATTTTAAACATCGATTTCAAACAATTATTTAATTTTTCATCAAATACCCCTACGCGTTTCGAAGACCTTTAGAAGTTATTGTAATGACATTTATACAATTACAATAACTCCCGTGATCTTCATGATTCATGCTTTGTCTCCCCGAAACGCGTCGAAATATTTAATAAAAAATTAAATAATTATTTTTAATTGGTGTTTAAAATTAATTACTAATAAACATAAAAGAAAATAATGAGTGAAATTGATTGTATTTTTCTAAATTTCTTGTTTTTTGTTTCATTTTTTTTTTTACTTAAATTAACAGTTTACTTCATTATAAAACTTATGTAGGATGTATCGACTTTGTTGCGTTTAAGGCAAGTGGATAATTCTGTTCTATATTGGTAAATACAGTATTGTTTAGATTTTTAATATTAAGATAATCGATTTTTAGTTATTGTGTAGTTTATACAATTAATGCGAGATAAACGTGTTCCAAACAGTTGGATAGCTTCTTATTGCATCGAAATAATTAACGGGTGCCCTAACAACGGATTCTTCGATATATATATATATATATATATATTGGCACAATTATCGCAAGTAAAACTTTCATTTTCGAATTTGTAACTCGTTCTCACTTTGTCTAAAAAAAACAAAAAACAACCGTAAATTATATAACCAAAAACACATTTAAATATATTGTATCATTTCTTTTAATATGAAATTTGAAGGATTAAAAGGAAAATACTTTTTGTTTCAAAATACTTTTTGTTTCAAAATAATTTTTATCTTGACCGTATTAGTGTCAACATATTAACGTACTTTACTTTTATTAACATATATGGAGCAGCGGTATACCGTAGTTAAAAGATGCGTGAGACTATTGTCTTTTTCGTCGCGGTTAAAAATAAAAGAAGTATCTCGAAATAGAATCGTTACGAACACAAATAAACTCTACTCATATGGTGGCGGTGATTGCTTTTCTCAAATACATGCAGTTAAGGATGTTTCTTTTAGAAAAGTTTAGTCCGAATAAGAAGAGACTTTCCTAGTCAGTCGGGAGGGGGGTTTAAAAGATCTCGGAAAATATCGATAGTGACGTAGAAATTTTTAAGCGCTCGTGTATATAAATACGCATTTACAGAAGTAGCGCGTGAAAAATATCTACGAGAATTGGAAACAGCTTTGCATCTGTTATTATACGACAATAATTATTATAGGGCTATGCCAATAATAGGTAAATTAATAAATTAATTATCGCAAAAATTGCAATTACTAACTGTTATGATCGTGGTAAAACCGAATTTTATTCACACTATAGTCACATAAGTATAATTATTTATAAGTGTAAACATAAATTAATTTCACTAACAAAATGTAAAAAACTTTATGAACATTTAAAAATTACATAAAACATATTTAAAATCTTCATATGCAGTATGTAATTTTTAAATGTTTATCAACTTAATATTTTACTGTAAAAGCGATCAAGTCGTGATTTTTGACACACTCTAATAAAATATAAACTATCTCCAGGTTGTACTACACTTCGAGATTTTACCGATCCGGAACAACATAAACGAGAGTTTACCGTTACATATTATACGAAAGAGAAAAATTCCAAAAAAACATAATGCCTACTGATTTCCAGGCGATGTATCGAGTTAATTAGCTGATGGACCATATTAGATGCTAGCCAGAGTTACCCGTTTACGTATTTACCTGATCAGTTACCAATTTGAGTCCGCCGATTAATGTAAATAATAATTCACGATGCCGTGTCAAACGATTTTCCAGCGTGCAAAAAAAAAAAAAGAAGAAAAGTCCACTATTATTATAATTCTCGGTAACGCAGTCCGCATCAGTCAATATTCAAAAAAAAAAATAGAAAAAAAGTACATTTTTTTTGATTTTAAAATTAGTAGCTGAAGAAGCGTCCTAATCGTTTCCGTTTTCATTTTGCAATATTCGTAGTTTTAATTTTGATGTTTTGTTTTAAATATTCTATTATCGGAGAACTTCCTCGTCGGATCCCTCAGTATAATAATTTCCCTGTGATAGTCAAATATTTCGTTTACAGAGTGTCTTTGTCCCTTTTCCTCCAAATATGTGTAGCTTTCCTTTTTGACTTGAAAAGGCGCCAGTTTTATTTTCACTAATCCATATCGAACAAAAAATAGTAACAGAATTATAAATAGAATATGCTCTGTGTAGTAAGCGCCTGAGCGACTTTATTAACCATAAGGTCATAATCTTCATAGTCGGCGGGAAATATCGAGCATATTTATCGATGCATCATCAGTCGATAAATCGACATCGCGTTATCAATGCAGCGTAGGAGGCGGAATATGCATGTTTTCCTTATGTTCAAGAAGGCGACGCCAGACGAATACACTCCTTTCGGGTACAACAAGTAGACAATCGTGTCCGTTGGCAGGAAAATAGAAATATTTTTAAAATACGTTAATTACCGAGATAACACCGTCGAAAGCGAATAATGCGCAATTACATCGAGAAGGCAGTAGGTATTGAAATTTCTTACACCGCTAGGAAAATAGGAAAACGCGATCATCGTAATTGTACACCGCACCGAATTATCAGATAATATAAACGAAAAACTAAAGCAATACTTCATTTTCAGGTATAAATATCGAGCGAAAAAGAAATTTTCATTAAAAAAAATAATAAATAAAAATCTTCCAAATCCAGCTTTCCACTTTGAATATGAAAAAACAATACAAGCACATACATATACAATTAAACATATATAATTAAACAATTAAAAAATTTTTATATTTTCTTTTTCGAATTAACGTTTTTAATAGGGCTTTTCAATAGATTCGGGAGAATTCAAATTTACGCTTCAAAAGCTCATCACTTCAAAGAAAAATGTGCCTATAACAACCCATTATTAATGAGGTTATCTGACACAACGGTAATTATGAAGATTTTTGCGTTGGGAGTCCCGACATATTCGTTGATCGGCATTGTTTCCAGGCCTATTAAGATATGTCCCCCTATTTTCTTTTTTTTTCTTCTTTTTTTTTTTAAATAAGTTGTGGGCCCCGCAAGGCATACTGCCCGTCTGCGGGTGCCCAACACTCTTATTATCGTTTATTCGACAAATATGTTACATATGTTATAATATTTCATTACAATTAGTTTTCATAATTACACAAGGTGTGTAATGAAACAAAATAATAATAATAATAATAATAATAATAAAAAGAAGTACAAACAAAAAAGAACTACTTATTGTTATACAACAACTCCATAGTACATTTTTGACAACTGCGATTGGTCGATTCTCCGCTACAGCCGGCTCCCATTTTGTCTATTTTAATGTCACTCATTAATATTTTCAACTGACCATTGTTTAATTATTACTTTCCATGTTCCTATCTCTTTTTGCATTATATCTTCTGGGATTCGTTTTAGCAGCTTAATTAAAACTATTTCATCCGTATTGTCGATTTTACTATTCATTTCGGTCGAATAAAATATACCTCCCTATTACTCCTTGTTGTCCTACTTTTTATCATTGTAGCTACTGATATATATTTATGGTCTTATATTCAAGCAATCGGTGATAAAAATAGCACATCCTCGGAGACATTTCATTTCTCTCTCTCCACCAGCTAATGTTAACCTGATCTTTATTAGGTAATCTTTAAGCATTTCTTTTGCTGTCTACTGATCTTTTTGATTATCGTTCGTTTTGCCTGCCCCCAAATTGAAATCCCATACACGATTCTAGACAATACTATGTGACATTATAATATATACGTAAATGGCCGCACGGTATTGAAAGAGTCAATTTATAAAGTACCGGTAGTATTTGTCTAATTTTATTAGATAAATTTATTACATGCTTGTCCCAAGATAGTGTTCCGTCGATGATTAATCCTAAATATAAGTTTGACAGTACTTAAACCATTTAAATTGACTTGCGAATAAATCGGTTTCAACAACTTAAAAAAAAATATATTTAAGCGCTTTTGTTGTTACAAAATTACTTACATCTAGAAACATTCTTCTTTCACGCCACCCCACTGTTATTCTCTACAATAGACGTTTTAAAGTTTTAAAAAATATTTACAAAACTATTTTTACAGAATCCATTCGCAACGTCCTACATTAAGTGCAACCCTATATGTATTATGCGTTAATGATATCGCTGACTGCATAAAACTTCCAGTGGTAGACATATTACACATTGATGATCTCGATATATCTCTGTCTTAGCTAAATCCTTATTACAAAAAACAATTAATAAACATAAATCGTCTGAGAACAACGGATTAGTGTTTTCCAGTGAAAAATCCATATATGTTGATTTCCATCGAAAACACCAACCTCAAAACCAAATAAAACTCGGGCAGCTCTCGCTGTGATAACCGTAGTGGTTATAAACTTTTTTTTTTTTTGATAACGTTTTATTTATTTCGAATAACTAAAATATCGTCTTACATTCGTACTTCACTTCTTTTTTTTTTTTTTTTTTTGATTATCACCCTTTAAACTATATTTTTATTTTGATCTTCCATATATTTGAAATTTTCTCCATTTTAAATTTCGGACATAAGTAGGTAGTTAATAATTTTTGATTTTAATCATTTTTTTCCTGCATTGATAATGTAATTGGTATTTTCTAAAGAGAGCTCTAAATTATCTTGATACTGCGGAAGACTCAGAATTCATATTTTAACAGATAATAATACTGTTTGCAAATGCGTACTGTAAAAACTTCTGATCTGGCAAGAGCGCGCACAGGAGGTAGCGTAAAAGTATTACATCTTAGAATAGAGTCCATTTTTATTATTATATAAGTAGTATTTATTTACAGTATTTTTTTATATATTGCGCGTTGTTTTGTTCTTTTTAGATTTTAATAATAAGGAATTGAAATAGCTTTTTCGAAATTCTAAGCCCAGTAACATGTTTTAATTTTTGTTTTAATAATGTTGGGTTCGTCAAAAAAGACATTGGCCCAAGAAGAGGGAAAACAATGCGAAGCGGAATCAGATGTCTATGCGATCAGATAAGGAGAATAGAAAAGACTCAAGTGCCGGAATGAGCGGAGGTGATAGCAAGAAGAAAACAAAAGATGCACAATACGGAGTTGGAAGACCAATTGACAGAAGAGTAAGAGGAAGAACGTTCGGAAGCGATACAAGTGCATTCAAACAAAATGTTATTAGCGTCACCCATAAAGTTGTGAAAGGAAAGGTGAAGATGACAGAGTGGAGGGAAGACTAGAGAGAATCAAAATAAACGCTTTAAAATTAACAAAAATATAGATGAAAGATAATGGAATTGATCGCTGCGACCGAACTGAGTCGGAACTTGACGATAATCACAGACGAAAGCGCCTTATTACCTACATCCTAAACAATCGTTACGTCAATAATTCGATCCGTACCGAGGATCATTATCAAGTGATTTTGGTCCTTTAGTTCTAGATTATCTCTACAGGTTGTTCGAAATTCAAATTCTAACCACTGAAACTTCTATTTGATATCTTTTCTTCGTTCTTTGTTTTTTTCTTTTCCGTTCATTCTAGCTATACATTTTCAAACAGAGATGCCAATGATAATATTTTAGATTTCTATTTCATTTATTTTTTCTCGTTTTTATTGGACTGCGTATGTCGCAGGAATTGCATTTACCTAGTTCGGCTAATATGTCTGATTTTTTTAGCACTTGCAATTTAATATTTCCGTAGAATTGCTCCTTTTCTCACTGCCTCTTTTGAAACTTCTTCTAGCAGTTACTTACAAGTTCATTTCTTTTACCCGATCTTCTAGATAATAAGCAGCAGCAGCAGATCGAATTAGCAATTATTTCTCATCGCAAAGTATTTTCGATTGAAACAGGTGAATTCCGATACAAGTAAATTTTGACTATGTAACGAGTTGTTCGCTACAGACGGATGAAAAAAGTCTCGTTACCGTTTTCTTCGTAGCAAATGCTCCATAACTAGTCATCAACCAGTTTTCAAAAATTTCACCTGAGTAAGTTACTTTTAAAGAAACATCTGTCCATAGGTTGAATTACTCTTGAATCGCTTGAGCCTGGTGGAAGGGAAGGGAGTGTGATGAAGCTATATCTCTTGCAAAGATTACGCTTTGAAGGGAGGTGTGTAGCGATTGATATTCATTTCTCAGTTTCCGCCAAACGTTCTGCAGTAACTGTAAATATATTGTTCCCCGTTTTCCTATTTTTCTGTAAGTTCTTTGTAATGAAAAAGTTAAATATAGAATAAATTTCTCTACTACAATATCGAAATTTTTATACTTGTTATCGAAACAATATGTTTTATAGAAAACAAAAGAAAATAAATTGATTACAAAGTTGTTTTTTTTTTTTTTTTTTGAAAAAAATACCGAATTCAAAGTTTCTTTTAAATTTTTTTTAAAAAATGCGTAAAAGGTCAAATTTTGTTTGATACAAAATGGTTAAAAAAAAAATACACTTTAAGATTTACTTTAAAAATTTAATAAGAATGCACTAAAAAATAATTACTCGATAAGAATATATCTGATAAGGAAATTATGATTTTTCTTAAACAACATTCATACCTTAATTAGAATCTCGGCACACAAAATTTAAATTACAACAATAATTATAAACACCACATTAAGTACTTCTCATATTTCCAATACTTGGCTCATATGTAGAAAACGATGGTTATTGATTCATTTAATATGGTTTTTCGAGTGTAATTTGAATTTTGTGTACCGAGGCTCTAATGAGTATTAATGCTGTTGAAGACTAATCATAATATCCCTCCCCCCTTAAGATATATTTTACTGAAAAGTATATTATATTCTTGTCGAGTAAGTATTTTTTACTTTTTAGCGCTATTTATTAAATATGTAGAATTTAACAGAAAAAGAGAGAAAAAAAATTTTGTTTTTCGACTTTTAATGTAAACATTTTTGAATGATAATATGGACAGGCCAATCGAAAATTATGCTACCTTCTGTGTTACATAAAGAGATTCCATAAAGAGATGTTTGTTAAAGAGTGTAATGTTCGAATCTCTTCAATGATGAGCTTGTAAATTGCGTTCTAAGGGTTTCACATGTTTTCCTACATTTTCATACGGACATTAATAATAAGTCACTCCCGCTTATCATTCCATTAATGTTAAAATTTGAGCCATTCGTATGCTCCCTATATATTATAATGATGATTTTTTTCTAATTTTTGCCCCGCTAAATAAACAAAGAAAATGTATAAGCAGACTCACAGTATTGTCGATACTCGTTGCTACTCTAATAGGGCCATCACTAACCGCTAAAGTTTCTAATAAACAAAGAATGGCACTGATGACTGAAGTCAGTTTACACTGTCGAAAATTCCACGCAATAATGTTTACGCACCATTGCGTCAGTGATAAGCTCGTAAATGGCGCTATGGGCGTTTCATAGTCTTTACTGGAATCGATATTTATCCGCAGTAAGTAACGCATTGATAATGTTCCTCAGTCTTATCAAAAAATAGTTTGTTCACAAATTACGTTTTCGCGGTAAATTGATAATTTTGCAAGTTCCAATAACGGTTGTTATATTACTAAAAAAATTTCTAAACAACCTCAAATTTTTTAACGTTTAATTTAATTCACCGATATTCAACGATGAACTTATATGGTATCCAACCACTGACCGGTACACCTTCGAATAATCAAAGAGGATCATTAAAATCGATCCATTCGGACGCTTATGCGCGAACAAATATAAAACAAAAAAAATCAAGAAATAAAGAAAAACGTAGGCGACAATCATATAATAACAACCTCTTTTTTGATAAAAACATAAAATTCACAGTAATACACTTACGAATATTGTGATTATTTTTAAACAAAATTAATACCTATTTATTAAGAGTTTTGCTACACCAAACTCAAATTATGACAATTAAAAAAACTATCGAATATGTACAACAGTAAGTACCACATTCGTTTTCTATAACGTATTGAAAACACATCAGGCAAACACTTCGTGTGTGATATTTCAATTGTTGCAATTTAAATTTGGTGTTCCGAAACTCTAAAAAGTATTAATATTCCGTAAGAATAATAGCGAACTCTCTCTAAACATATTGCTCCCTGTGTAATCCGAAAAATTTTATTTCGTACTTTTTAACAGATTCCTTTTTAAATTTTTAAAGCAAATTTTCATGTCGGTATTTTTTCCCCTAAAGAATAAAATTTTATTTCTACATTTTTTAGTGTTTTTACTGATAATATATTGTATATATATATGTATATATAACTCGGTCATTTTGGCCTCGCAAGGGGCTGTGCTTCTTGACCTCTTTTGCTTTCATTTCTGTCTCTTTCCCTGCTGTACTTTGTATAAAATGATCAAAATTTACAATGTAATTCTTACTGGCATCAACACAAAAAAAATAACATAACTACAAAAATCCCATCCTAACATTTAGCTTTCATTATATAAAATTAAGACATTTACATTATTCGTTACATATTTCATTACACAAAAATTGTGACATTTTTAAAATAACAATAACAAACGTTACATAAAATTGGGACATTTTTTCTAATGGGGGGTAGTCTAAGAATTACGTTGTATTTAATATATAAATGAGGATAGACCAATTAAAAATGTTGCTCTGTAAGGTTGGAGGTATTAGTTTACAATGCCCAAACGTAATATTTCCTCCGGGTCCCCCAGTCCGTAATGATTTGTAAATTACGTTACGGTTGTTCCAAATTTGTTTTCTTTTTTTTTTTTTTCAACCTAAAAACGTTAGGATTATTATATAAGTCATTTACACTCTTCCTTGCAATTTTAAAATTGCCGCGTTTTGAATTTCAAAATTTCGGAGTTTATATTTTGCGGACCATTTGTGCACCAAACCTATAACGTAACGGAAAGCCTATAACCGAAATTGCGCGGCTGTTGAAAAATTTCGTAGAACCTTTAAATTTTGCCGAATTTTTAAAATCGCTGAAGGAATTGAGATAGATTAGAAATCGTTCTTCTAGTGGTTTATAGATTTATCACGAACTGGGGCTTCCAGCATAAGATTGTTTAGCGTAACATGTATAATGTATACCGAATAATTCTATTAAGATCATTGAAAGACATATAGAAATTAAATAAAATCGAATGTAATTCCTGAACGTTTTATAAAATGTAAACTTGAAATCGTGCCTACAAATTAAAATAAAACGTATAACTCTCTCTGAGACAATCGATCATTCCAGGAAAAATTAACTTTCCCCGAACATGTTGTCATTTCAATGGAACATCGTTACTTTCCTGCTCATACCTCTCGACAGAAAATCATGTATGCGGCTTTGAACATATAAGCTATCTTCGTGTATAAATGAGTATTTATTATGTAGTGAGTATATTTACTTAGATATTTAATTTCTTTTCGATTTATATAATAATAAGCACGAATAGAGTTTATAATTTGTTCGATTTGAACAAACGATAATGAAGAACGTCGGCCACTCACGCACCGGGCATACTTGCCCTGAGAGACCCACAACTTATTTATGTATGGGGGAAAAAAAAACTAGAAGTAATGGAACCATTTTAATTTATATTAATCCGGTAATTTAAATTGTCACTTCATTTCTGGCTGTAAAAAATAAATGAATGTTACAAAATTGCAATTTTACGACGGTTCTCCCGCCAAAGTTTTTGAATATTTTAGATATATATATATATATATATATATATTCTCAACCCTGTCCGGAAAGTAAAAATAAAACTGCCATATTGTAAATGTTCTAATAATCCAGAAGCATACTAATACTCTCAACGGCATAATACGTGATTTCAAATATTTTTTTTATTCTATATACATTCACCAAATAATAATTGCCTGGCAATATTAACAGTTTCACAGCGTTATTAAAGTACGCAAAAAGTACCCTTAAACTAGATACTTTCTATTCATTTTTTTATCGATACTCCTTCTTCCACATTTTTCACGGTTAACTCGCCTCCAATATTTGTAAGAAGCTTTAAAAATGTCTTGTAATTTCTTTCCATCTTTTATCTGCTGTTTTACACCTCAGTAGCTTCTTATTGTAATAATGAAGCATTTCCGGTACGTGACATTTGGTTTAATTTTATTCAAGCGAGTGATTATTACCGTAAGAAGAAATTCGCTTTAATTCGGTTACAGCTTGTTAATTTTTCTCATTTCAGTTACCTTTGCATACAAGTTCTGGACGTTATCAATGTGTCCAAATATCATTTTTTTTTTTCTTTTAAAATTTTTGAGCATGTCAGCTAAAGACGTTACTCAATCCAACGGTATGATAGTATTAATGATTATAAAGGTTCCAAATATAATATAGTCCGACCGTTCTTTATGCGTCATTTCAATTTATGTAGAGCCGGAATATTTTTTTTTTCTTATCCTACAAAGCATTACTCCCTATTATTTAACAGAGATGTTATTCTCTGAGGGATATACCTATATATTTTTTTTATCTAATAAATAAGTTGTGGGTCTCACTGGGCAAGTATGCCCGTTAAATTCATCAGTAGAGTTCCTCCCGTAGCGGACACAACGCAACGTAATTCATCATAGTGTAGACAAACACTGGGAAAATTATGTAAAACGATTTTAGAGTACGTTCTAAATCGGTTACTTGTACGTGTTATTTTTCATTTTCCGCTATTTAAATGAATAAAATTTTTTTTATCGCGTTTTTCCTAAATAAGTATTAGCAAGGTTTCGGCAATTTCTATATTAAAATGTTTAACATAGGCACGTATTTGTGCAACGTCTATTAGAAATAGTATCAGGGCTCTAATATCATTCCTGGACCTATTTCGTAATTTATCACTTCGTCATTAATGAAAAATTCGTTTCCTAAAAATTTCCTTTCAAAGTAATTAGTAAACGCTGCAGAAAGTGAGTACACTAAAGGAACCCCTACGCAATGGAAAAAGTTGAAAAATAAAAAGGAATAAATAAATACCGAGAGCTTCCGTGATAGGAATTTATTTTTTAAACAAGATGGAGTCTGACAGAAAAATAAATAAATAATAATAATAATCTCGCCCAACTTCGGGAATTATTTTCAGGATACCGCCGGTTCGGGTTAGCGATGGCAAACTGCCCAAGTTATTAAACATTTATGAGTTTTGTCGTTATAGATTTTGTTCTACTCGCTAATTTACCACGATACGGAAAATTATTTACCTATCAGTTCATACACAGGAAACTACAAGTATGAATTCAATTTATCATTATATATTCAAAATCTCTAACGATCTTTTTGTTTTCTGTAGTAAACCTATATCTAATATATTAATGAGATTTAGTCATTATTAAAACGTTACGAAAATCTAAAAAGATCATATATTTCAATAAAGGTAAAACAAAAAAAAACAAATGGATGACGAAGTAAATTGGAACAATTCTATATGAGTATTATAGACTTATAATATCCGGGAAGGGGTCGTCCAGGAAGCTTTAGCGAGATCGAAAGTTTCATACATACGGCTAATTTTTTTCTTATTTAATAAGCCCGCGACGAATCGAAACTGACACTTACCCTCCGAGTAATAAGTCAACGGTGGGAATTACCGCGCGTCAACACGCAGCCTTATGAATTTTACAACCTACATACGTCGAGCTTGAGACTAAATTGAACTATAACCTGATTTCATTATCAAAATAACTGCAAGAGAAAGAGAAATAAAAAAAAAAAAAAACAACCAACTTACCCCGCCATTTCGTTTTTAAACAATGTACGCACCGGGAGTAAAATAAATATAAAAAATTTACGCTACGGTGTAATTTAGTTTTTATAATTAATCAGTCTCAGATGAAAAATGATACACAAAGCTGAAGTCGTTTCTCATTTTACCGATGCTCGTGTTCTGGACACTTCACAATGTAGACACGGTAACTTACGTTTAAGGTCGATTTTTGTTTCTTTGTAAATTCAATTCAATTCAATTCAATTCAATTTATTCAATTCAATTATGTACAATCTTAAATATTAGAGTAACTAAAATATGTTTACCAAAAATGCGCATTGTTGCGCGAGCAGTGGTGAATATTATTATATAACTATTTATTACAAAAACCAACCTGGTTATTGATTATTGGCTGTTGTTTACAAAATTTCATCTCATTAAATATTAAGTATTGTGTACAGATTTAAGTAACAGTATAAAATATGTAAAGCACAATTACCAACACGTTATAGTAAAGTATTTTTCACTTACGTACCACATCTACACACCCAAATATACACCCAGTTATACACGCTTACAATCCATACATTCCATAAACAGTCGTACAGACAAGCTTTTCACACCTATGCAACTCTCAATCTTCACATGTGATATTTATTAATACTTAAGTAAGTCTAATTTAGCCTGCGCTACATTTGCACTTGAACTCCTACCCCTTTAATACTACAAATACCAATGAACAGTAATGTAAACAGCCTGTATAATAATATTTCTCTGTTAAATATATAAAGTACAGGTTTGTTGTATACATAAAGCAATGTTGCACGAATCAGATTTAAGCACTGTTTCATTCCAAAATTATAAGTTAGATAGCTATATTGCCCTATGTTCACAGAATAATATATCAATTATTTATAAAACTAGTCATAAAACTAATCATAAGAACTAGTCACTTATTCTCCCTCAGTCCCTTAGTAATAAACTTCAACTGTAAATCATAAATAATATCATGGTATAAATTGCTATATTAATAATATGAGAAACCACAGAAATGGCAGTAAAGATAAGTATACTGATATTAAGTAAGAAATGCAGTATGAGATTAAAATAAGACAAAATAAAATACATATATACAAATGATTACATTTGACGCCAATGACAGTAATGACGGTAAGGGCAATCAAACTAATCTTTATTTTAATAACTTCAACTAAACATTTATTACAAGTGAATTAATGATGGTAATAGTATAAAATTTATGTTAAAATTAAAATAATAATAATTGCAAGTTAAAGGTTTGTAAGGTATCTTTACATTGCACTAATTGGTAACACTCTGACAATAATAAGTTATGTTACATTGAGATGTTACAATTAATCGAAACAATGTTGAGATGGTTTTATCATGTAATTTTAATTTTATTATTTTAATATTGACGTAATGATATGGTTACTTAATAGGAACAATTGATGCTACTATATCAGAAGTTAAAGTAGCCTATTCCGAAAATTTAAACAGTGCTGTATTAACTTCAGTCGTGTTACTGTTAACAACTTTCTTCACACGATTTTTATTGTTTTTTGTTTTGGAAATGTTAAATTTCTGTGCAATTTAACGAGCTTAACGAGTTTTGGAATTCACTGTACTTCATTATTTGCGAAATGACGCAGCATCGTTTTATTATTTCTTATGTTATTGAGATAAAATTTTGGTGTTTTTATTTATATTTTTATATGTTTGCAACTGTATTTTTGCATTTATATTTTTGTGTTTATATTTTGTGTTTAACAGAACATCTATTGTTTAATGAACTCATTTAAAATGGGAGTAGTGCGTAATTTATTTTAACTTTTTAAATTGTTTTTAACATTTCTGTATTTTCGCTCGTAATGAAGTTTATTAGTACTCTACGGTTGTGTTTGTAGTTTACTAGATTCGCTTTTAATTCTTCTGGTAACAAATTGTATAGTACGGAACCCGTATATCTCGCCTGTTTTCTTACATGGTATTTATTAACAAAAGGTATGTACGCTTTTTCCTTTCCCGCTGATCTGGTATTACCTGAGCAAACTTTATACCGAATTTTTCTTTATTTTTTAACACATAAAGTAATAATTGAAGGTAATACAAATTTTTAACACTTATTAGCTTTCTTGTTTCATTGTTTTGCCTGTCTGCTCGTAACTTTTTGAATAATGATTTTTGCAGGTACATAATCGGCGTAATGTAATACGCCGCCGCATTTCCCCAATGAATTATTCCATATGCTAGAGTAGGCTGGTATAACGCTAAATATAAGGTCGTTAGTTGATTATGATTAAAAAATTGCCTTAAATAGTAAAATAAGTAGTTTATCTCTCATATTCGCGAAACACAGAGACGAACTAAAGTGTATTCAGAAATTTTCCTTCCATTTTGTATTTTTCTAAACCAGTACATATATATATATATATATATATATATATATATATATATATATATATATATGTATGTATATATATAGAGAGAAAGAGAGAGGTGTATGCATTCATCAGCGGCAAAACTACCGGAGAGTTCTAAATCGCTTCGGTCCACCGGGATTTAAAATAATACCAGAGCCAGTGGAAGTTGTAATTTAACTCTCCAACAAGATAAACTATGTCCTCCGAGCTAGCTAACCAGTCTTCAGTTCATCCGAGACGAAACGATGTTCTTTACGAGGCGCGCAGTTTTGATAGCAATTGTACTGGCACGAACGGAAAAATGCTTTTGCCGTGTTTTACCAGAGATTCTGATAATAATAATGATAACGATAATGACGACGAAGACGACGACGACGACGATGATGATGATGATGATGATAATATAAATAATAACCGCTAATAATGGTGATGCTGATGATAAATCCGGAGGTTTTATTTTTAAATGTTCAAAGGTAACCGCAAACAGCGTTGCCTACACCGCCCGACTAAAAAACTGCTGCTCGCTTTGAAGGCGCTCGTGTGTCCGCGTGTGAGTTGTTCCTTCGAAACGGCTCTTCCCTAAACGCGATTCCCCGTTCGCGCCGGCCCCACTAGCGGTCAACTATGCACCGGGAGACACACACGCGCACAGATTTAGGACTGCCCCTTCTGGCAATGGGCCGACTCGGAGCACCCCAACGACCGCAGATCGATAAGCGGCCGCGCGCTGCCATTTTACGCCAGCTATTGCGCCGCGCTCGCAGCCGCGCCGACCAATCAACGGCCGATGGGCGTGTCCCGAACTGGTGTCTTTGACTGGAGGGAAAAGCCGACGACGCTCTTCCGATAAACACTGTTCAGTTCGAATTTGACTTTGGAGTGTTGCGGATGTGTGACGGGGCGTTATTCGCCGTATTCGATCGATACTTTATGCAAAATTTATTAGCTGAGAAATAATTTTCGGTGTTTAAAATAATAATATCTGCGACCACGGCTGGCCGGGAATAATAATAATTCCGAGTGGCGCACGGGTCGCGAACGTGATCGAGCGTGTTGTGATGCACATGTTTGTTATTGTTTAACGAAATAAAACGAAATGGTCGCGACGACGAGGTGTGCTGCCGTCGCTGGTTCGATCGTTTAACGCGACCCCGGGGTAATATTGCGTGAATCGTCGATAAAAAAAGTCGATAGCGAATAGTCACGGTGCGTCGCGATATAGCGAAATTCGTTGTCAGTTTTGATAAGCCCGGTCTCCGCTTCCCGTTGTCCAATATTGCCGCGTTGGGGTTATCGCCTATGTTCGAAGAACATCCGGCTCAAAACTGTTGGAGGGCCCCCGGTGAGCCTTGGGCCCATCCCGGATGTTGGGCGCGCTGCTGCAGCCCGAAACCAGCCATCGCCGCCTTGGCCACCGCCGACCATCATCGGCCGTTCGTACCGTCGCTGGTGCCCAATCATCCTAGCTGTGGCGGAATGAAAATATCACCGGTGAAGTCAGAGTACCCGGACGTAGCTGATTTACCGCGAAGTAAGTAAGAGAGTCATTTGCAGATTTTTTTAATATACCTAAGTGTAAGTAGTACACATATTCGCTGTTTCCAATCTCTCCGATTACAACACTTCGATGATATCTATTTCCCTTCTGGCAACCAAATGATAGTAGTTAGTGATTACAATGGTGTATACATCGGTTCGTAGTAATTATGACTGTTGTTACACTCTATGGCGTGAGAACCGGAAATGGTTTGCAGAGCAAGTCTAAATATTTTAACAACTGATCAAGCAAGGGCGGTTTAAAATATTCAAACAAAAGCCTCTCTGCAAACTCGAAATAGTTTTATTAATGAATTACACGAAATTGTAAAATGTCATTATCCGAAATCACATTATGTGTGTGTGTTTTTCATTGCTCTTTTTGGAAAACCGTTTTGTCGGACGTTCCCCGAGTTGTGTGTGCTATTTTTCCTTTTCTTTTATGTTCACTGCGACGTTTTTCGTCATTCTTGTAGAGTCCCCCGGGGTGAGACCATCGTGGCTGAAGATGTTTCACTGCGTATGTGGCAATTATTGTTTTATTCTTCGTATATAGTTTTCTAAAACAAAAAACTGGGCTCTCCGCGGCATTCATCAACGACTTGATTTGAAAGTGTTTCGTTTTTAAATACTTACTATTCGGTGAATTCAAAAATTACCGATAGTTATAAACACCTCGGTACTACACCGTTAAGGTTGCCGGAAATGTGACACCAACGCTATTTCCGTATAATTTGTGGGCGCATTTTTCCTTTTTTTTTTTTTTACTAGATGCGGTCAGTAGAAAAACTCCTTGTAAGGATGAATGTTATACATATTAGGTGATTTATTTAATTTTAACGTTTACGCAGCGCCAAATGCGATAGTAAATGGGATGTGGAACGATTAGACGCATAAAATATAGCTACGATAATAAAACGGATTACTTGAAACGATAGCATATTCTGTCTGATCAATCGTTTACTCGGAGAGAATAGACTAAATTACAGTTTATTCTCCCCGAGTAAACAAATAGATCGTGTTAGAAAAATATTCCGATGTTGCGCTGTGTGTATGATGTTGTTTTCAATTGCTCACGCGAAAGAACAATTAACATTCCTCTCTGGATAAACCTATGATATTGCGTTGCCAAAAAGAAATGTTTTAATAATGAAAAATATTCAAATCATTTTTTTTGTTGCTTTTTATTTGGAGGGGGGATTACATTCAAAATCTAAAACTTAAAAACGTAACTATTAAAAAAACAAATATTTTGAAATGAACTTTTTCATTTTTTATGTCACATACACAGTTTAGTAATATCGAACATTCAGCATCACAAAATTATAATGCATTTTACATAAGTGTAATTAGTTGTGAATAAATTATTTAAATAAAAAAAAAAATGGAAGGAAGGGAAATGTGTTACACATTGAAAGTTTTGTTTTTTTTTTTCTTTCTTATAACAAAATCGACTTGTTAACGGGCACCGCCCACAGGATTTCTCCTAGGCGGGGAGGATTAAAAAAAGAAACATATTTCCACTTCACAAACTATCTCCTGGGCTGCATTAAATAAACTCGGAATTTATTTTGTTATTAATTTAGGATTCAAAGAATATCTAATAAAAAAATTTGTAATAAAATTATTAAAAACTACATCGATAGTAGCAGTAGAGCGTTATAATTCGCATAAAATTTTTATTTCCGCTGAAACCAACGTTTCGGTTGTTTTTTTGGTTTTACAAAGAAATCATAAAAAAACGTAGATTTTATACAAATTATTTCTGCATTGTACAATTTTTATTACTAAATATGGAGTCGACCTCTTTTGTTTTTATTTTATTCCTTTTTCAAATTCTCAGCGGAGCGCTCAATAAATAACCCTTTTCTTTAAGAGAGAACTAATGTCCCCCGAGCTCATTACTATAACGCGATAAGGCAAAACATTACGGCGAACTTATTTTCTTTTTTATAGAACGTTTTGTATATTAGTCGGAATAATTATTTTTAAAACAGTGTCGGTAATATTAAATTTTTTCATAAATTTTTCGAAAAAACAGGTTGATTTCATTTCTATCGCAAACAAACTTTAACCATCAAGTGTAATAAAGTACTCTGGTCTGCAACTGCGAAAAATACGTTTTTTGGTATTTATAATTGTACACAAAAGTCGGTATTTATGTCGCCTTGTCGTAAGCAGTTATCATTTAGCAGTGTCGAATGTACATTCGTGATTGTCTTTGATTATTATGAAAGACTGCAACGCAAAAACATATTTATTCAGTACGTCGGCATGTTGCGAGTAAATAATTATTTAACATTTTAGTTCAAACGCGTTATTCAAAATTTATAGTGTATTACATATAATAAATTTACCTTTGATTACTTTTTAAATTCAATAAGTAGACAATAGTAAATAATAACGGTATAAATCGGTTGATTTAGAATTTCTAATCAAACGATGCGCAAAGCACGGTAGCACGCTGTATCATTTCTTAATTATTGCGTTAAAAACAGCAACATAAGACTCAGAGGTTGTATAATTTTCCTAATATAACAACAAATAAACTTTGAGACAAAATTTAAAATATGATAAATTTTACAGTACCTACTGTGAGATGTAAAACTAAACAATTAATAATGGGGGTCTCGTTTTAAATAAAACATTAAAAAGAAACCTACCTTATTATTCTAATTGTGGATGATCTAATAGATCAGGATAAATCAAATGAAAATTTTAAAACCATTTTTTAATCGATAAAATTCGAGCGTTTATTTAAAAAATTAAAAAAAAAATGCTCCAGTTTTTTCGGCGATGGACAACAGTTGAATAGGGAATATGACTTTTAGAACTGAACTTATATTTTTGCTGGTATCTAGATTTTCGGAATTTCAAATTTAATAAACCAACATTTTGTCAGTCGAAATAAGGGATTCCACTCGCCCCCCTGCGGCTCAGAATAAACTTGTCACTTCGTACTTAAATTGGTACTGAAATTATTATACATATAATTATGCAATTATGTAATTCCACAATTAGTAAGTGTTCAAAAAAAAAAGTCCACACATCCTTCCCGCCATAATTCATTAATTATAAATACTAATAAAATAAAGTGTTTTCAGGCTTATAAATCGTACCTGATAACAAACTGCTGAATATCTCTGATAGGTGACGATTGAAATTTTCAGAATTTCACAACTCTGTCGAGTATCTTGTACTAAAATCGCTAAATTACATTTATTTGCGCTGTTCAGAGCTATTGGCAAATTAGTCCAAAAACCTGTACAATAAAATTTTTCGTTTTCTATAAGTTTGCAATTTAAACTCAATAATATACAACTTTTTAGCTTCAATATTCATTTCGTTACGCTCAATTAAGATGCGTTTTCTACGTGTCGGCTCAATATTTAACATGATCTTTGATAAGAAATTATTAGGTATTATTATTATTATTATTATTAATATTATAATAATCGCAAACTTCTAATTGATCACATCTCAAATGAAAGCACAAAATTTCCAAAAACACATTAGTATTCATTTTTCACATTAGTTATCGGATAGAAAGTTATCTTATTGGTAATTCGAGTGACTTTAAGCATTCTATATCGCGCAGTATTCTAAAAAGCGTTACGGCAGTGAGAAAAAAATTGTCAGAGCAAAGTAAAATAACGTTTTGGCACATAAAATTAATGCTCAGATAAATCAAACGTTACGTTATGCTGCAAAACGCAATTGTGGTGGGTGTGCGTGTGCATGTGCGTCAGTACGTGTACTAACTCGAGTGTGGATTGGAGAAAATTTTTCATAAGTAAGTGTGTGTTTGTGCGTATATATATATATATATATATATATATATATATATATATATATATATATTTAATAATATTTAAATGAAGGTACTTATGTGTGTACAAGCATAATATGCCTGTAGGTAGGTATATATGTATATGGAAATATGTGTGTGTGTATATGTAGTGTAGAAGTAAACATATATATATGAATGTTATTTAACTTAGCATGAGTAAATTCTAGATTGCTTAAGTATATGTAGACTTAGAAAGCTATTTAACCGAACGTGTCCGTACTGTGTTGGAAATTTTAATTTAACTCTTTAAGTGTGGAATGAAACAACTTAAAATTACGTCTGATTATAAGTTTGAGTAGCCAGAAATCGATACAACAATATTAATATTTGTAAACAATGGCTAAATGGGTCGCGTTATATATTACATATTTTTGAACTGAAAGAAAAGAAAAAAAGCAAAGCCCCAGTTGACCATTGTACTTCTTTGTAATTATTAGATTTATATTCAACACTTACAGTTTAAAAATAATAATAATCCCATTGCTCGCGCAGCTATGCGAATTTGTGGTATATATTTGCTTAAGTATGTTATATTTATAAACTTATAAACTTATTTATTATCATTACTAATATTATTATTTGCGAGTGTATCTGTAGAAAAGTGAAATGAACCATAGCCATTCGTAGGATTTTCATGCAGGCCTGTCGGTCGATTAATATATTTTTCATATTCACCAAGAATTGATTCATCGCGGTTTTTTGATTTATTTGTACCCTAAGAAGCGCAAATTTTCATGCATAAGTAGGTAGTGTTCTCTTATAATTAATTCTCAAAGACTTTTTTTTTGATTTCATAATTATTTTCGTCACACCTTACTGCGTCGGTGTGTAAAATTTTTTACATAAAAAACAATTGCCTTAGTACATAGCTCATGATAGGAAACAGAAGTATAACATTCAAATGGAAAAAATGCAGTGATCTTTAACTGTAACATAGTTACAGAATTTAATTAAACAATTAGCATATTTCAAAATTCACTACTATTTGTGTAAATGTTTTTTCCCCTGAATCCTCTGACTCCCCCTAGCTCACCTTCCCACGGAGAAGACGTTCATGTCATTCCACCATAAAAGTCCACAGAAATATAATGCCACAAGGGTAGATGATAAGGCGCCATACATAATGTAGCTATTATAGATTCCATAAGAGCATACTGAACAGATTTCGGTAGCGATGATATTTGCAATAAATGCAATCCTGTTGAAACTGGAATGAATAGTAATTATTATCGGATTAGAATTAAGTGCCGAGAGTTTATTTACAATGACAGCAAATTGAAACGAAAACTGCGACAACAGCGATGATGATCTCAAGTGAGACATAATTAAGCACGATTTACTTATCCGCTAAAAAGTTTGAAAGTGTGTTACAGTAATAAATGCGGTATGGGTGAATAATTTTTTTTAATCCTTACCTTACTGAAATGAAAAGAGTATTTTTGGTATTTTCGGGTATTTTCGGATTTACGAAGCAACCGCCATAGGTGGGCACAGATTTTTGACGGAAAATCATTGAAAACGGTGTAGGTAAAATATTGAAAATTACGTAACGTTATCGCTCTCTCGTGAAGTAACCACTTAATGGAAATAATAGCGTGCTGATATATCTGTTTATTTCTTACTGCACCGTTAACTAAATAAACGTAATTTTGGGACGGCCGTAAACAATTAAAATAAACGCACCAGCTTGAACAGTCGACTGTTTACACTTTTTCGTTTCGACTAGTCGCCGCTTTCATAGTTTAACAATTAATTCTACCGATATTTGTTCTGTAGAAAAAGAACAGTTAGGTATATAAATAAATAAATAAATAAATAAATAAATAAATAAATAAATAAATAAAAAGTTTCAAAGATGCAGTTTTCTCTAGAGTTATCGTATTCATTTTAAAAATGTATTGTGATCTTAATAAAGCCTATACAGTATAATGTATTATAACGTGTATATGTACTCGGAAATAATTATTGCTACTATAGAACTATCCACGGATTGAATGAGAAGAAATTAGTTGACTTTTTATTATTTTTTACTCAATCGTCTATATTCTAGAAGCAGATTTTATATAAATTACCACCTGTTTCTATTTAGATATCTAAATAACACAATGTTCTAAGAGGTGGTGATATCGTGTTACCTTCACTAATTAAGACATCCGCAGCGCCTATAATGCAGAAGGTTCTTACTTTAGACTACTTTAAGCTACTTTAAGCACTTGACGCGCATGTATTCATCAGCTAATTGTTATAGCTGCAGATCAGAATTGATAGCAGTATCAGCGATGGTATACTAAATGGCATTTTTCAAATGGTTTCCTGGTGCGCCTCTTTCCTAATCAATAAATCAACCAAACAGTCTAGCTCCTAAGAGAATCCAAATCCATTCGGTTTCAGATTCTTCTATACAGTTCGGTTTTTGGTCGCAAACTGACGAAACTTGGAATTTCATAATTTGTGATTGGCCTTTTCAAGCGGTTGTTTTGTCCTTATCTGCCAGATAATTTTACCTTTCGACTGTTTAAAACAGATTTACCGTTTAAAAACTTGCTATTTTCGTTTATTTTCAGACCTTTTTCACGAGGTCAGAAGATGTGTCAGTTTTCACCTTTACTCGCTTATATTTACTTTAAAAACGTATACAGTTATTGACCCCTGTGTCTTGTTGCAAACCTCGCTTGAAGCACGATAAAAAAAAAAAAAAATGAAGGCCATATACTCCGCAAAGTATATAAGTTGTGTAAAACCATAACACTAAAATCGCACTTGATTACTCTCAAATTTGTTTTAAAACCGTGTGCAGGAATAGATTAACTCCGCACTCCTTACTGGATGATTTATAAAGAACAAAACTAAAAGCAGGTATACTGAGACTGTCTACTGTTTACTTTTTTTTTTTTTTTTTGTATTTTATAGTGATAATAATAAATTCATCAGAATAAAGCGATTTTAAAAGCCTGTCGAGTAAATTCTCTCCGCGTTATTTCTGTCACTAAAATCTAACTAAAATGTACCATGTTTACACCGCCTAATTCTCATATGTATCGAAGGAATTAAAAACAAAAAAATAAAAGTATTTATATAACTTTTTTTTTTTTTTGTTTGTTTTCTTTTTAATTCATCGATACAGACAACAGATCATTATAATACCAATTATAATTAGCCGTAATTAAAATATGACAGACTTGTCAAACGTATTGGGTAAAATACAAAAATATAAACGATAAAGTATAAAAATGTTACAAAATTAAACGAACCAAAAATACTGTAATAATAATAATAATAATACTAATTAGTAATTACTTCGTCAAATGTCAGATAATAGCCTTCCATTTTTACGCAAATCAATATTTCCTCCTTAATTGTTGCATCTAAATACTTATTAAATGTTATATACAAATCAATATTTAACTATATTCCAGATCTTATGAAGAAGTTGGTATTTTTTAATTGGACCATCTGTTTCATAGGTGTTTTTGTAATTAAAATTTCAGTTTTTCCTTTTTATTTTATTTTTTTCGCGCCATAAAACCGAATAAAATAATTTTCGTAAAAAAATACCGATTAAAGATTTACTTAAAAAATTTAATAAAAACCCATCGATGAATTAAAAAATACTATTTTACAGTAAAATATTAAAGTAAGGATTATTCCTAAAAATTAATGCTTATTATAACCTTGGTACACCGAATTCAAATTGCAACAATGAAAAAAGAAGTATTAAATGAACATAATCACTCGTTTTCTATAAACCAAGTATTTTTGAAACATTAGGAAAAATTAATGTGGTTTATAAATAATTGTTGCCCATGTTAGGAGGTATATTTTGCTGGAAAATATATTACATTTTAATCGAGGAGTATTCTCCTTACTTTTTAAGCACTTTTACTAAATTTTTAGAATAAATTTTGAAGCGTTTTTATTTTATTTTATTATTATTAAATTACACAATTTTTTTGTGTAAATATTTTAAAGTGGTATTCTGTACCCAATAAAAAGCTGCATTTAATATACATATTTCCAGCCACGACTGAGCGGTACAATTTCTAACAATGTTATTAGGGTTAGTGCACATCGACAAAAGTTATGCGTGAACAAACAGAAAAAGCGAAACATACGCGACGAATACATTATGTAAACTCTGTATTTTCAATTCAGTATAAAAGTAAAAAAATAATCATACAAGCGGGGCCGCATTTCGACCAAAATTTCGGGAAGGGTTACGAAAATATTTTTATACATATATGTATATATATATATATATATATATATATATATATATATATATGTACTATATATGTGTGTTATCATGAAATATATTTATTTATAAATAGTACACTAAAGCCTTGTAGTCAATTATTGTATATGCAATATTTGAACACTTCAATAAAAACAAACAAAAAATAGTAATTTCCATAGAATTCGTAAAAATTTCAATTTTCCTTTCTTTTGTCAAAAATTGAAAAGAAATTTTTTCTGAATTTCGGTCCGTTTAATTCAGGCAGTTATTATTTCGCAGACATTTCGGGGGGGGGGTTGAACCCTTTCAGATACGTCCCTGCATACAAGTACACTGAAAAAATGGCATTTTACGACTCTGTTGACCTCAAATGCGACGCAGCCAACCAGTTTTCAAAATCTGCCATCGCGTGGATAAAACTGACCAAAAAATATCTACTTGTGACTTCAAGTGATCGAATCAAATTTAGGTTAGCTGTAAAACGACGTTTTATTTTTGCAATTTATAGAATGATTGATTCGCAATGAAAAATTTTGATATATATCTGGTGGAGGAGCGTGAAAATTTATAAATTCCAATCATAAATTTACCGACTCGGTAAATTATATTTATGTGTTTCAGTCGAAACTATATTCGAAATTTCGTCGGAAACCAAAAGAACTAAAAACCGAACTGACCCAATTTTCAAAATCTTTTAAAAATAGCGCCTAATAACATCGTTACGTGGGACGACCAGCATACCCGCCATCAACACGACGGCTTCTATCTGGTGGCGAGCAATTACAATAGATTTCGAACTGAAAAATATTTTGGCTGTGATTATTCGACTTACGGAAATTTTCAATTATACACGCGTATTTGTACATTTTCATGTTTCTACATCGATAGGCTGACCGAACAGCGTATGCGTAATTTCCTCGTTATGCTTAATTTACCTGTACTGCATTGAGAGTTTCAAAAATCGCCATTCTCGTTAGGGTCGATCTTATAAGACAGTCCGAGTGACCTTGTCTAAAATGCAAACCGGTGCGAACGTGTATGGAGAAATTTTTTGTGGTCACCCAAGGAGTAATCGTTAAACAGATGTTGACGCGGTGTAAGAAAAATACCTGTCCGCTGCTTCCAAGTAGTACGAGTACAGCTGATTTTAACATATATGTTGGATTTAACATTCGACGAAACGGGGTCGTACGAGCGCAATCCTGACGTCATGGCCTTAACTTTATTCACAGCTAATAAAAGTTACTCTCAATGATCCAATTAAGATCGGACAAAATTATATTAATTTCAATAAAAGTCGCGGCCCTATCAATTTGGACAAAAGTTATACAATAGGTTTTATGCGATATGTGTTCGAAGGTCGTTAGTCTCTTTTTAATTTTTTTAGTTCCCTCTCCTTATTGTGACCGACGATCCGACTGAGTCGAAGTACCTATTATAATATTTTATTCGATTGTACACAGCTTGGCACGCGGATTTATCATGACTGGGACCAGAGGGGACAATTATTAAAGGGGTTTTGGTGTTCCTTTTCTTTTTCTCTTTAAATAATACTTTACCGTTCGAGAATTTTTCTCTTCCCTTTCATAGCTGATACCCTTACATCGGATATTTTTGTAAATAGCGAGAAGCTGTAATCAGATGCTGACCCCGATAGTGACGCTGTGAGCATGTATCAAATTTCAAATGTAACGGAGACAAATGAAATTAAGGAACCCCTCTGATTACTATCAAAATCAACTAGATCCATGTTTTTCAACATATACATATATATATATATATATATATATATATATATATATATATATATTAAAGAAATAGAAGTAAACACGGTTCGTGCAGGTAAATAACTAAATTTTGTCTAATAAATACGATTTCGGATACATACAAGAGCACAATTGTATCAGGGACGGATGCAGAAGGACATTTTGGGGGGGGGATTATATAATTACGTAAAATCTTCTACGGTAGGCAGTAGATTTGAGAAATACCCCTTGTTTCATAAAGAAAATCAAATAGCGACCACCTTTCTAGAAATTTAAAAATGTTTTAAAAATATATAATTATTACAACTTTTAATTTAACTTTTGCTTTATTTTTAGTTGCGAAAAATAAAACGAAATTATAAAATTCCAGCTAAAATGGTAAATAGTTTAAAAATAGTAAGAAAGATAGTATTTTTATTAGACTTTACTTCTTTTTTATTTTTGCTAGTAATCCGATCCGAATTCTTTGTTCGTAAGTAAGTTTAAATATATATATTTCTCATTGAACTCTTTTTTTAATTAAAATTACAAAATTAAAATTAAAAATAAATAAAAATGATAAAAGATCGACGACAGTTGTGCTTAAAATAGAATAAAAAAAAAAACATTAATAGTTTTACTAGAAAATAGTATTAAATATTAATTATTAAATCCATAGGTATAACATTCATACAAATCTTTTATAGCATAAATTAAGTTCCTCTGTTATAACAAATTTTTTTAAAGAGGCTTTGGTTCTTGGGGTGGGGATGTCTCCTATTTTCCCCCCTGTGGATCCGCCACTGATTGTATATATATAAACAGAAATACTTTCAACTACTAATCGTATCAATAACTATTCGCTTCTCAATGATTTTACATGTAAGACATGTTATTAGCAACCTACGTTCTCATTTAATTTACCTATTTTTAATTTTTACTTCAACTTTGCCCGTTTAAAAAAGAAAAAAAAAAAAAAGCGGTACTTTTTTAACAAATGAAAGTCGAGAAAGAAAGAACCTGAAATTATGCAAAAGAAATTCGCAGAAATAATTTCACAATTTAAGACTAATTATCTACATACGACTTCACCTGGAATCGATTGATCCGGGGAACCTTTAGAATCCTTAGCGAAGATTTTAATTACCTGCCTTAAAATGCAACGCTTGTTATTATTATTAGGTACTATTATTATTTTAAGTACCTTCGACAACCAGCTCGTGATTGTACTTAAGAAAATTCTCTTCGCTTAATCGTGAAGAAAATTTTTTCAGCTTATTTGCGCGGTGTCAAAACTAGCTGTTAACTTATGCATGCTTATAAAAAATTAATTCATCTTAATTATCTTAATTCGGAAATTATATATTTTTCGATCATATGCCGATTTTCCCCCCGCTATAAGCGCGGTGTTCATTATTCGGTCCGTCGACAAAATATAAAATCACGAAAACCGGAATTATTTGAAGATCTATAAAAACTGAGCTGATATATTTTGCCGTGACTTTACTTCGAAAAATTTTTGTGAATTTATGAATATTACCGTTCTTTTGCGATTTTTTGTTTTCAGTTGTAATAAAAAAAAAGCTGTAGAAATTAAATATAACAAAATTAATACAAACGAATAATAAATAAAATTATCACTGAAACGTTCTAAAGTATCCACCTTCAGCTGGAAAAATACAGGTTAAAATATAAATATGCGTTACGAACGAAATTATAAAAATTTAATACGCAAACATAGAAGCACGTGTTTTATGTTCGTGTTATAAAATTGTCTTAGTTTGTTCGTGACATCAGTTCCATTTTCATCTTTTCACTGAAGATGAGCTTTGCCGGAAAACGTTTCTGCGTTAATTACATATTTATCATTTTAGGAAATATAAAAAAAAAAAAAAGAAAAAATGTATTTTATGTAGTTTTTAATTGTTTTAATCCGAATCTCGTGCCAACACTCTAGTGTAAAGTCAGAACAATCACAGTATCCCCTTAAATTGTAAAATCTATTATCTTCGTATCGTATTCATTTTCACCCGTATTTTTATTATATTTTCGGAGTAAATATGAAAAGATTGTATTTATTTTTTTTTAACTATTTTATTTTTCGATTTAAGCGATAATATGGATAAAGACCAAAAGACCAAAAGACCAGAAGACCAACCCAAAATTTACTTTCGGTACTGTACAACATACCCTCTCGAGGGTAGTACTAGTTTAAGAATTTAATGTTCATATTCCGCCAGTGATAAAGTTGTCAATCGCGTTTTGGGTGTTTTCCAAATGCATTATTTTTATTCGAATCTACGTGTAACATAAATAACTAAATCGAACCGCCTTTTTAATTTTAAAATTTCCAGGTGTTCGTATTTTCCCTATATTCTAATGAAAAAGTTGTTTGGCCAATTTTTGTCTGGTTGCACAAAAAAAAAAAAAAGAAAGTATTTCTCTAAAGAAGTTTTTTTTTTCTACGTTATTTGATGGCTGGTCAATCAGTATTCACCGATACTCCTCGATATTCTCATATGAGACCACCGCTAACCGGTACAGTTTTTAATAAACAAAGAATGTCATTAGATCAATCCGCATATGGTCAAAAGTTGTACACGCAGTATAAGATTCGTACCACATTCCAGGTCCATCAGTGATGAGCTTGTAAATATCACTATGGCGCTTCCGAAATTGTTTTCTTTATTCGAATGTATATTTACGAACTAGGCAGGACACGCCGTAAGATTAACAGACACGGAAAAACGGACTAAAGAAGCACAGAACTGGCGACTCTATTTCCGAAAGGAACGGAAACAAGGAAGAGCTCCGAGAAAATGGTCAGATGAGATAATAAAACAAGCCGGCCTTACATGGGTACGTGGGAAGTTGTTCAGGACTACAACGGCGGAAGAATTTTTTTGGAGAGGCCTAAGCGTCAGCTATTGGCGTCAGAGAACTGCTTGAAGAAGAATTGATAATATTTCAATACCTTCCGTTATGAAAAACTAGTTTTTTTTTTTTTTTTAACTTACGCGTTTCCATGACAAATTGATAATATCTTAAATTAATCGCGTTTGTCATATTACAAAAAAGCCCTCTAAAGAGACCCAATTTTCTCGTGCTATCTGACGGCTAATGAATATCTGTGTTCACCGATACTTATCCGGTGTATCATCGCACAGTGTCACCACCGATCGGAACCTACCGAGCGAACAATGAATCATTAAAATCAGTACACACACAAGTTATGTGTTAACAAACATTACGAAAAAAACACCAAAAAAACAATATGCTTTTCATTGAAGTCTCCTTAAACAGGGTACTTGCAATCTCCTTCCAGACTATGTTCATTCACATCTAAAGCTGGAAATTTTCAATACCAAGCGCGAAAATTTCAGTTTAACCCTTTCTAAACATTTACTCAAATAACTCATAATGTTCGTAGATTTTTATTCAGACTGACCTAAACGAATAGTAATATATATTTTGTATGAGAAATTTTAAAACCACACACTGCTGGTGTACAAAATGGGAACTAGAAGGCTGTTGTTTATTTCTGTTCTCGGAATATGTATGAAGAGTTACGAAGAAGTAAGGTAAAAAAGTTCCGATCTTAATTTATAGACATGATTAAAATTAACATCGGCAATCGTATTTTTAATTATATCACAGAAAGTCGTATAAAATTATCTTTCAGAATTTTTTAATCGTCTCATTTGGCCCTTCTGTTCATTTCGAACGAGTTATACTTTCCATCTAATTAGGATTCGCGATGTCGATATTTTATTTAAATGATTATACACGTGAAATTCAAGCTTTGTTCACAGAAGGTGTCAGGAAGGTAGTATTTTTAAAGCCGTTAATTATATTCTTTCTATGGCATGTGTAATTATTCCCTTTGTGATCAATATTTTTATTCATATTTTATGCCAAAAAAGTTGTTTTTGTTTTGCTTTTTTTTTTTTTTTAATCTTTGTATCATAAGAAATTATTGTAATACCATTATCAACTTATTTCTTCAAAATCTCTGACAACCAATATGATAAAATATTTTGATTATTTTGTTTAGTCTCACTTACACACAAAATGCATTACTTTTCAAAACGTTTATGTTTAATTATAACAAATTTAGTATTCCATTGGAATTTACTTTTCTAAGCTTTACGAAAAAATAAATAAGCGTCAGTGTGTGTTTATGTAGTTTCATTTGAACTTTTTAATCTACAACTTTCAAATTATCATTATCCCCGGGGAGAATATGAGAAATTATGTAATACATTTATTGTAACCTTCTTTATACCGATTGTGTACATATTAAAATGGCATAGTCGATTGCAAGCAAGCCTAGAAAGTACTGCATGAAACCTTTAATTAATATAGATGAAGTTTAATTTTGAAAAAACCAAATTAGGTCTCTAAATGATGTACGCCACTAAAGTTGATTAAGCATTCAATGTTGACGGGTAATAAAATTATTCATAAAAAAATATTGTTTAATATTAAATTTTAGCTATAAGAATTTTTGAATAAATATAAATATGAATCTACAAAATAAATTAATACCTCATTAGAAACGAAAAAATAAGTATAAAAAATAATTTACTTTAATAAATTAAAATAACTTACTTTAGAAACGTTTTTAGGCATAATAATAGCCAATCATACAGAGTGTATACTCAAATAGAATAAAAAACACACTGCCGAGAATTATTGGGACTACATGTATATACATATACCTATATATATATATATATATATATATATATATATATATATATATATAGGAAAATAATATTAGGTGGATCACGCTAGAACTACAATCAAAGGCTTCGTTTACCAAATGATATCAAATTAAATGGACAAAATTTCAAAATAAATATTAATAATATATACAGAACAAAAACCGAAAAGAAGTTAAATTTTTTATTAAAAAAAGGGGGGGTTATTCTCTTTTACGGTATTTAATCGTTTAAGCTGGCAATTATATTTATATTTATTTATATAATAATTTTCAGCTCTATTCATTACATTTCCTTTATTATAGGAAGTCAAGAGTGTTTTTCTAGTGCATAATAGGTTTATGTTTATTTTTTATTAGCCGTTCAGCATAATATGTAGATTTATCAATTTCACTATTTACATTTAATAAGAATTTTGTATGCGTTCCAGCTGAAGTTGAGGTAATAGTAAGAATTATGTACAGATAACCTCTGAGAAGATAAAAATATTTTAAATGTTAAACTTTTTTCAAACTCATTTTACAGAAAAAATTAAATGACAAAAAAAAATGTTGAAATTTTGAAATTTAAACGTATACTAAAAAAAAAAAAACAAACGATATATAAAGAGTTCGATAGAGGACTTTTCGGCGAAGGTATTTAATGAAAACAAATCTTTTCGGGATATAAATCCGCTTAATAATTTCGGAGAAAAGAAAGTATAGATGAAATTTAGAAAAATATAGAGAAGAAATATATTTTTTCTTTTTTTCTTTTTTTGGGCCTTTGAAAACAAATTCCACCCGTTGCCTAATACAAATTAAAACGAAAAATCGAATTCTAATAATCGTCTCTAAATTTCCGAAAAATAACGAATGAACACCCTCTATATAAATGATTGACGTCGGTCGCGCTGTTATTTGTACGACTTTTTCCGAAAGCCTTCGAGGATGATTTGTAATAAAATTACTCTACCGAAAAAAATTTGTTTTTGCGACCTTGCCACGTGGTTACATGCTCTGTAAATGACCGAGAACCACAACGGCAGTTGACAAAGGTTACTTAATGCGTACTACAAAATGGTTGTTTTTTTTTAAATTTACAATGTACCGCCATTAATGGCAACAGATAAACCAAGAAAATTCGATAAATACAATAAAAAATGTAATAAAAGTACACGTATTTATGTATTCTTACTTTCACAAAAACATTAAATTTCAAACGAAAATTCTGATACTGCAACATTTCAGGCCGATGGCGCATTGTAATTTGTAAATCCAGGTGCTGTAGCCTCCGAACGGTGCGCGTATAAAACTCTAATCTTCAGCTATTACAAAAAATCAATGTGTTTTTTTCTTTCTCTCTATAGAAACAGTTTCGCTATTGCTTTTCAATTTTAAACAAATCTTATTTACAACTACATTATAAAATCCTCAATTTCACCATTAAATATATATATATATTCCAAAACTAAATTTTTGTGTTTTTTGTTCTTAATAAATATTCGAATTGTATTTTAATTTTTTTTTTTTTTTTTCACTGTACCGACAAGAACTATAAACAGTGCTCGTGACCTCTCTTCCTTAATTTTATTAAATTTTAATATTGTTAAAACGCTCTATTTTGGTTAAATTTAAACTCTCTACGGTAAAGAATCGAGAATATCTCCCCACCTTTACGTATAAAATAACTTTGGCGTGTGTATATGAATTAACAATCATATTTGAAAAATTTTATTGATTATCGCTACTTTATAGTAGCATAATTAATAAACAAATTAAAATCGAACAAGTATTACCGGAACGATTTGATTATCTAATTGTTCTAATTGAAAGTTTGACGGGTTAGAGACTTTATTATAAAGTTCGATATTTTTAACGCAGAAGTATTCTATTCCTTCGGTGAGATTGGATCGGTTAGAAAATTTCGGACTTTTTTTTAATCTATTTTTGTATAAAGTAAATGAAAAATACTAATCGTGGGAAAATTTTCAATATTTATTAAAAAAAAATAATTACAAAAATAAAATTACATAAAACACCGACTAACTTCGCGGATTTAAAATCCGTGACACCGGGTATTTCCAGAAATTAGTGTTATTCATTTACTTAAAGCAACTAATTGTTACGCGAAATAGGTATGAAATATTTTACATAAGTTAAAAGAGCGTCTTTAATTTTTTAAACTAAATTTAAAAAAAAAAAAAAAAGACTGAGAAATTAGTAAAAACAAATAAGTAATTAAACAATTGTCAGATTTCATTTTTTTCATGAAGGTCACCCATTTTACAAACTCATCCGATATTATAAAATATAAGATAAATAAACTCCCCTTAATTACAAACAAGAAACAAGTATTAATTAACTTTAATAAATCAAAATAACTTAGTTTTAAAAAAAACCTTTTTTTGGCACATCATCGGCTAATTAAAACTAAAAACATAGTATTTTAATTCGAAAAAGTTTTTAAAGTAATTTTAATTTTTTTTAATTTATTTTATTTCCTGTTCGTTATAAGGGGGGGGGGGATTTTGATTTATTTCATATTTATAAATTTTAACAAAAACAGGTTACGGATTTATTTACATTTCACTCGGTATTGCTTAACTTCGGTATAGTTGAACAAGAATAGGCCCCCATAATCAACGTACGATAATAATTTCGTTATAATTTTTATGTCCTTCAATTAGAATTCCGCGTCAGCTAACACAAAATTTTTCACACTAGACATGTTCGAGTATTTTTAAGTGTAGCCCGATGGCTTTAAACATTCGAATTAATAAAGTACTCGATGTTAAAGAACCGTCGGTGATCTCATCAGATCAAAAAATCAGCGCGAAAAATAGAATCTACCCTTTTTATTCTACCGACTCCATCACGACAACTTCAGACTAACAACCTTAATATTAATAATGTAAGAATTTGGAAACCTGATGGGAAACGAGCTTTGGGACGACCGAAGGGACGCTGGATGGATGAAATACGAAAATTTAGTTCGAACTGGCGGGAAGAGGCAAAGGATCGCGACGGCTGGAAGGAATTAGGGGAGGTCTTCGTCCAGCAGTGGACTGATAATGGCTAAAGAAGAAGAAGAAGAGAAATCGTTCAATTTTTAATAGTTCATGGTGAATTTCTAAGACCTGACAAAAGTAACAGGTAAATATAGAAAACAGCAAAAAAAAAAAAACAAGGTATGTGCACATTTGACATATACCAGTGTGTGTGTGTGTGGGGGGGGGGGGGATAGACGAAGTAAGATGATTGTTAATAGTTTATGGTGAATTTTTAAGACCTGACGAAAGTAACAGGTAAATGTAGAAAACAGAAAAAGAAAAAAAAAGGAAAAAAAACAAACAAACAAAGTATGTGTGTGTACGTTTGACATGTACCGGTGGGGGGAGTAGATGAAGTAAGATGATTTTTAATAGTTCATGGTGAATTTCTAAGACCTGGCAAAAGTAACGGATAAATATAGAAAACAGCAAAAAAAAAAAAAAAAACAACAAAAAAACATAGTATGTGTGCACATTTGACATATACAGGTGTGGGGGGAAGTAGACAAAATTCGTGTACGAGGCGTGTTGCGTACAAGTCGACTTTATCGCGATACAAAATAACGAGAGACCTGTACAATACGTAGCGCTGGTTCTGTTTAAATTTTAAATTTACTCCTCGGTTTAAAGAAAAAATTGTCCGATAACTTTACCAACCGGTTTTCAGACGAAGCTAATCAATCTGCAACCGGATGCAACTCGGTAGGCTACAAGTATTCAGCTAATAAAAAATTCTACGCGCTGTTATTAAGAACTAGCACCGTAATAATACTATTTCAGTGAAGCGTAAATAAAAAAAAATCTTCTTCAAAGCAATGCAAATTACTAAAAAAAATCTAATCACACGCCGAACACTAAATGTACCCGTCATCATTAATGAAGAAGCTGAATTTTCCATTTCAACTGATCATCACGAAATAGTACTGTAGACTTATTACATTTAACAAAAGTGGCAATAGCTCGAGCTTTGTCTCTTCTGGAATCTATATGTAAAAAAAAAAGAATTTTTTTTCTACTCCGAACAAATGTTTTTTTAAATTATTTCTGTTTGTTCGATATGATTAGTTTTTGTAAATTAACTCTGAACTACCTTTTAACATAAAAAAAAAAAAAAAAGGAAAAGAAAATGCAAAACATTTTCCTGATGAAGAAAACAATGAAGAGTAAACGTCACACCTCTCCAACAAATGTGTGGCAAATTTATAAGAGGTCAATGGGGTAATACTCTTATAAGAAGCCTGTTTTCATCGAATACCTTCTTAAGAGATACATGTCCTTATTTTTACCCCTTTTATTGTTCATTTAAAAGTTTTCAAAATGTCACTTTCTTTCTATACCTGCGATGAGCTGAAAAAAATGTTTATATTTAATATATTTTTATCCCCATTAGAGAACTCAGGGAGGTTAGCTATATATATATATATATGTAAAATGGTTGCACTGCTTCCATTTTGTTTAACATAATAAACAGTAAACAGTAAAAAGCTAAAAAAGAAAAATCATTAGTAAATAAAACTATTTGGTTTGTTACTTCATGATTTTATATTATTGATTTAAATTACAAACTAAACACTTTCAAAATCGATTTTACTTTTATAGGTAAGTTTAAGAATTGTTAAAATAATATTACCTTTATTTTAATTGTATTGTATTGTATCATTAATAAATAAACAATTTACTTTTATAGTTAAATCGAGTGGAAGTTAATTCATATAAAAAACGTTTATAAATCGATTTTGAATCACACCATGCTGCCCAATTTTTAAATGATAGCTTTTTTAATGTTGAGCCGTACCATTCATTAGCGTTTTCTTCGACAAATAATTTTAAACATTGAATTTTTTTTTCGTCATTAATTATTTTATATCGTTCGCATTTTTATAGTTTTTACTGCATTTATAACTTTTAAATCCTGTTCTTCTCGTTCAATTCTGATTTTTACTTGAATTGATGCCATTTTCAATCAAAATCGATTTATAAACGTTTTTTATAGTATATGCTGATAAAAGTTGGGCAAATATTAGGTTTGCATACAATTTCAAATTTATAAATGGTTCATTAATAGATTATGCCTTAAAGAAAGAAAGATTGTTACTGGAAAATGAATGTGACATATCAAACACTTCTAGAATAAATCATATTGTTATAGGTTTACCATTAAATATACAAGATAAATTAGATAAAGAAGAAATACAAACAACAGAACAATTGATGAACGAACTAAGACGATATGATACAATGTATATAAAACAGAAGGAGAATAAATTTAAATATGATAAAATGAACTTAGAGGAAAAAAAAAATATGGTACAAGTGCAACAAAACTACAAAGTATCATTAAAAAAACCATGCTATATGTGTGAAGGACTAGGAAAACCAAATCGATATCATCCACTGGAGTTATGCCGTAATAAACAACGATATGTGGAAACAAAAAACGTTAATTTAACGGAAATCGATGAATTAATGAAAATTGAACTAGATAATCAAAAAAACTAGTCCGCCCGGAGAAATTTACCCCACTTATAACATTAAATGTATTAATAAATAAGATGAAGAAAGTTAAAGGTGTTTATGATAGTGGCTCAAACATAACGTTAATAAATCAAAAAGTCATAAATGACCTAAAAACGAAAATAATTCGGAGCCCAGATATCTTTAAAACAATTAGTGGTGTAAATTTCACGAATGGCCGGGCACGTTTACATTTAAGAATCAATAAAATCGAAGATGTTTTAGATGTTTATATAATTAAAAATGACAAATTTTCATTTGATCTATTACTCGGTTTGGATGCTATAAAGAAATTTCAGTTAATTCAAAATGAAAATTTAAAGATTTTTCAAAAATTAGATGAAAAAAAGATGGAACAAATTTCAGGATTAAAAGAAGACATAAAAATAATAAAAACTGTAAACTTTAACGAATATATAAATGTTGAAAGCTTTTATGCATATCTTGATCATTTAGATGTAGAGAAAAAAAACAAAATTAATGAACTTATAATTAAATATGAATCAATATTCGCTAAAAATAAATATGATGTTGGAATGGTAAGAAACGAGGAAGCACAAATAAAATTAATAGAAGAAAAATATATTGCAAAAAAACCTTACAGATGCTCAATCCCAGATCAAAAAGAGATTGAATCACAAATAACAAAACTGTTAGAAGCTGGACTAATAGAAGATACAAGTTCACCGTTTGCATCGCCAGTAACATTGGCATATAAAAAAGAGGAGAACTGTAGGTCACGTTTATGTGTCGATTTTAGGGACTTAAATAAATTAGTTGTCCCAGAACCTTATCCTTTTCCTCGAATTGAAGACATTATGGTGAAGGCAGGAAACTGTAATTGGTTTTCAGCTCTAGATATAAATTCAGCATTTTGGTCAATTCCAATTAGAAAAAAAGACAGAAAAAAAACAGCATTTGTTACACAAAATGGTCATTGGCAATGGATATGCCTGCCATTTGGATTAAAAATATCGCCATCGATATTTCAACGAATTTTAGCAAATATAATTAGAAAACATAAATTAAATGATTTCTGTATAAATTATATTGACGATATCCTAATTTTTTCAAAAACATTTAAAGAACATTTACTACACCTTGAGTTATTATTAAACGCAATCATTAAAGAGGGTTTCCGATTAAAATTAATGAAATGTGACTTTGCAAAAAATTCAATAAAATATTTAGGACATATTATTGAAAAGAATAAAATACGGCCTTATAGGGATAATCTTCGAGCTATTCATGAATTTCAAAGACCTAAAACAAAAAAAAATGTAAGACAATTTCTTGGAAAAATTAATTTTTATTATAAATATCTAGAAAATGCAGCAAAACAATTAGAACCATTGCATAATTTATTGCGTAACAATGTAAAATTTGATTGGACTGAAGATTGTGAACAGGCATTTAGCACTGTTAAAAATTATTTATGTTCAAGTCCAATATTAGCGATCTATAATCCTGATAGTGAAGTTTATATTTATACTGATGCTAGTATTCAAGGAGTAGGAGCAATCTTTAAACAACCTCAAGAGGATGGGATGTTACATCCAGTTGCTTATTTTTCAAAAAAATTAACTCCTGTGCAAAAAAAGAAAAAACCAATATATTTAGAATGTCTAGCAATCCGTGAAGCTATTATTTATTGGCAACATTGGCTAATAGGTCGACCGTTTAGTGTTATAACGGATCATAAACCACTTGAAACATTGAAAGTAAAAGCACGAACAGATGAGGAGCTAGGAGATTTAGTATACTATCTCTCGCAATATAATTTTAAGATCACATATGCACCAGGAAAAGAAAATGTGGAAGCTGATTCCTTATCAAGAAATCCAGTCTTAGAATATTTTGAAAATACAGAAGACGTACTACCAGTTATAAATATGGTAAAAATGGAACAAATCATTCAAGATCAGGAATTTAATAGAGAAGAAATCCAAAATTCAAAAAAAATAGTGAAAAAAGGAGAGATTTCTTTTAAATATCTTAAAAATAGACAACGAATCTTCATATCACAACAATTTGGATTACAATTAATAAAACAGATACATGAATACTATGGTCACATCGGTGTTAATCATCTAATTGAAAAAATTAGACCATACTATTATTTCAAGAATATGGATAATAGCATTAAACAATTTTGCAGCAATTGCGAAATTTGTCTAAAAAATAAATCCCGAAGGTGCCAGAAAATTGGTTTATTGTCAAAACTGGGTCCAGCAAAAGAACCTTACGAAATTATGTCTATGGATTCAGTTGGAGGGTTTGGAAGTAATCGGTCTTCAAAAAAATATTTGCATATTCTTGTTGATCATTTCTCAAGATATGCCTTTATATCCACCTCAAAAGGTCAAAGTGCAAAAGATTACATAAAATTAATTGATCAACTGCCTAAAGAACACCAAATAGGTACAATTTTGTCCGATCAGTATGCCGGTATTAATTCAAAAGAACTTAAAAACTATTTAGAAAAAAGGAATATAACACTTATGTTTACATCTGTAGATAATCCAGAATCTAATGGATTAAATGAGCGTTTAAATCAAACATTACTAAACAGGATACGATGCAAAATGAACAGCGGAAAGAAAAGAGCTTGGTCAAAGATAGCAGCTGAATGTACCAATGAATATAATCAAACAACGCACAGTGTAACAAGATTTTCACCATCATATTTACTTTATGGTGAAGAATCAACAATAGTCCCAAATGAATTTAGAGAAATTCGAAATTTAAAACATGATAGAGAACAAGCAATTATAAATTCAATAAAAAATTTTGAAATCAATAAGAGACGAATCGATAAAAATAGAAAAAAATACAACTTTAAGGAAGGAGAATTAGTCTTCATTGAGAAAGGAAATAAATTAAACCGTAACAAACTAGATGAAATTCGTAGTGGTCCATTTAGGATCATTCGTCAGATTTCAAACACAATATATGAAGTTGACTGTGGAAAGAGTCGCAAGGAAGCAAATTTTTTTCATAGTAGTAAACTAATTCCTCATAATGATATTGAAAATTAAGTTAGTTATTTATTAGTACTATATTTCAATCGTTTATTGATTGAAGAAGATTTCAATTTTGGGGGGGGAGGGGAGATGTAAAATGGTTGCACTGCTTCCATTTTGTTTAACATAATAAACAGTAAACAGTAAAAAGCTAAAAAAGAAAAATCATTAGTAAATAAAACTATTTGGTTTGTTACTTCATGATTTTATATTATTGATTTAAATTACAAACTAAACACTTTCAAAATCGATTTTACTTTTATAGGTAAGTTTAAGAATTGTTAAAATAATATTACCTTTATTTTAATTGTATTGTATTGTATCATTAATAAATAAACAATTTACTTTTATAGTTAAATCGAGTGGAAGTTAATTCATATAAAAAACGTTTATATATATATATATATATATATATATAGAGAGAGAGAGAGAGAGAGAGAGAGAGACAGAGAGAGAGACAGAGAGAGAGACAGAGAGAGAGAGAGTTATTAATTCATACAATTACCGCAAGCGATACTGGAAAGCGATCGGGGTAACAGGTATAAAACTCAAGAATTTATAAATAATTCTATAATCCTCCCCCAACACACATTTATGGCTAAAAGACCGCCACGCGCGATACCAATGATTCTTAATTCCGAAAAGTTTTATTTTGACAAAAATACCACACAGCGGGGAAAAACTAAAAATAAAATATAAACTTTGCGCTACCAATTTTCATTTTACAAAACAATATCGCTTTTTTGTAATTGACCTTTTTTTCTACTCTTTATAATTTGTCACTGGTGAGATTTTATACCTAATTCTTCGGATAATATTCTAAAAACACTCCTTTGTTATTTGTTTTTTTTCCGGGTACTATATCGGTGTTTCCAACCATCAGTAGGACTATTTCGATTTCCGCAATGCCAATCCTGCTTGACGCACTTTTTTAAGCACTCTCTCCTTCATTTTCAGCTTTTGTAATCCCGCTTCATATATTATAATGTTTCTTATCCTATCCTTGTTTCCTGTAATTTTACACGTCTTTTTATTCGTTCTACCCAGCACCAACTTAAATCTGTCCTAGCTCAATTGTGCTATTCCTCCTATCCCCATCTCAAAAAAAATTCCACACATCTGTTTAAATTTAAACTCTTTATACGCTTACGTTCTCTTCGTGTATTGTGTTATTTTCCCCAATACTCTACATCCATGAAATTAAACCGGTTTAACACTTATTATATTTAATATATGTCTGGTCCCCGTTACAAATTGACTTATCCGTTAAAAATTATAATTATTAATTATCCCCCCGGCGCTTCCCGCAGAGGCTTAGAAGCTAAACCGACAACATCCTATAAGGGTGTTTCGTTTGTTGGTACAGAATTCAAGGCATACCGGTATGTTTCGAACCGAACGATGTGGACTAGATTAGAGAAGCGAAAAAAAAAAAAAGAGAACATACGGCATAGTCTGATGGGCAGAATGCTGTCAAACGGGAGGAAAATTATATTTTGGGCCATTCTACGAAGAAAATTAAAGTCCGGCTCTCGTGATCAAGAAGGTTGATATCTTCGAAATAAATCTCGGCAGAAGTTCGCTATTTCCAAAGAGAAATTTAGATGGAAAAAGTGTTATTTCGGGAATGAATAACAAAGATGTAAGTGGTGGGTCCCACTTAAGGAAACTGTGGGAAACGCATATTTTTCCGCGAAAATTAAGCAAGCCCGAAAGTTTCTATGGAAAAGCTTTATTGACTTCTATGCTAGGTTTACTGGAGGTCAGCTCCAGAGAATATTTCAATATTAGATTATAATTTTCAGCCTTTTAACGGTAATTTCAAATTTGGCCGATAAACTAAGAAATTTTGGTTTATCGGATTTCTTTCGCCGCGTTAATCGAGCGTAAAATTTACAATAGGACTTAAGCGGAGTCGTTGTAGTTGTGTTTTCAGTCCTGCCGGAGATGGTTTCCTTTCAGTCAACTTTATCGTGTGCAGAATGGCCATTTTCGGTATAAATTATCGACGGCCGTTCTTGTCGTCAGCGTTTGGCGCGCGTCGTAATAAAATTATTAAAATTTTCCGTTAATTCCGTTTTCTAATTAGCGAGAGCAGTTTCCTCGTTAATTAGTTGTAATAATGGTGACGGTTAAACAACAACTGTAGACGAACATAATTTATATTCACCGGCAAGCAAATTACGCTACACACCTGTGTCTATCAGCTACCCAGTCTAGAAGGGCCCGCATAATCTCTGGGAACGTTTTGACTTCTCAGACAACATCCCCGAGAAACGATGTTTACATTATTTCATAACCCTCAGCTTGCGATAAAAAAAAAAAAAAAAAAAAATACCAGTTGTTCTACTCATTCCGTCAGACAAACGCGAATTCGCTCAACAGAAAACAGTGTGTTTTATTCGTTATGCAACGGATATTGTAAATTACAAAACCGACAAAACACCTTCATGTAGACCGAAAAAAACGAATCCTTCGAAAATAATTATAGTATAAAATATTATAAAATAAATTAATAATGTATAGAATATAGAATCTGCCGCGCTGTAAAATCAAGACCTCATAAATTCTCTTGAAAGTTAAAAATTAGTGATACATTACCGCCGGACAGGTTTTTCCTCAAGAAAAAAAAAAGATTTAACGGGGACTGAGACTTAAAAATCCAACTCAAAGGAACGGCCAGTAATGGCTTATTGAAATTCAACGTGTTTTTTACGTGTGTACGTTTATAGTGATTTTTTTCTTTTTTTTAATAATAATCCGGATTTTTATGATCATATCCGACGATTTATTTGGAATTATAGAATATTTTTATTTATATTTTCTGATATTTTATCGCTCTTTTCATTATCGCTTTATTCGCGACACACTTAATTGTCGACTCTGTTTATGGATTTTTTTTTTTTTTTGAACTCCAGACAGCAGACTGATTACAAAACACCTTCAATGGATATAAAATACAAATGCAATATATGCCATATGTGTCTGTATCGGCAACGCGCCAATTTTATGCTATTGACTGTTAGTGATGAGCAGTTCCGGAAGGATACGTATTTACGGATGTCCTACGACATGTTCGTACATTTTAGACAAATTAAATTAACCATAGCTTCTCTCACAACGTTTTTATGCCGAATTATATTTTCAACGGTTGCGCAATTAATAAAAATAGTTAATCATAACATGTAGGTCTTGTTAAAGCAGGAAATAAATTAAAGATATTAGTTTTTTTTTTGGGGGGGGGGGGTATCGAAAATTCAATCTATCGACGGTGTATATAATTAATTAACTGATTATTAACGCTACACAGTAATATTGTATTGAACTATATAATAAAATAATAACTTGTATATTGCAGTACTCCCGGTGGTCAGGAGAGAGTTGCCACTACATGGCAGAGCTGGAAATTAATTATTGAGTTATACAAAGTAATTCTTTGCGCCGTGTGCAAATTGCATTCGAAGATGAGATGATCAGCATCCGCCACTTTGTCCGAGTCTAGTGGATGTTGGCAATAGGAAGAAGAGATGAAGCCCATGCTGTACAAAGAAGCAGGGAGGCGATTTAGCCCCAGCCGGAGGCGACATAAGATAACGATGAACGATCATCAGCATCGAAACAGCAGTCGTAATGCAGTTGAATCAAGGAACGTTAGGAATATATTGGGTTGAACTCTTTTGTACTGTTGCACGCAAAATGGATTTGCCCATGTAGCTTCCCAATATTGAGATATTAGTTGTTGCGTAAGAAGTTAATTTTCTAATTTTACAGTATCGACCACATGTCATATCCTCTACAAAGAAAACAAAAAAATCACGGATGAAAAATAACGTATTACAAAATTAAAATGTAGTGTGTTATATTTGCCTATTTTATAGGAAAAATGAAAAAACCAAAAATAAAAACAAAAAGAAAAACGCAAATTTCAAAACTAGTGCAAAATTAAAGATATTTATCAATCAGCCGCATTGTTCATTACCCGCGGTATAATTAAGATAAGTGAATAAGTTAAAATAGGATTTTTCATTTTTTTAAGGGGATTAGACTTCTTCTTGCGAATCACTGTTTTTTTTTTTTTTTTTGAATCGAAACAGAAAAAAATTTTCCTGTTTCACACTAAACAAAAAAAAAAAAAACAAAAAAGAATTGCTCTAAAACCTCATTTAAAATTTTTTTTTTCTTTCTATTTTATAATTTCCGACGGAAGACTCCTATCGAGGGGAACATATCTGCAAGTATAAAAAAATAATTGCGAAAATTATTTCGATATTTTTTGCAATGTCGAAATCTAGAACACTTGTGTTATGTTTAATTGTTATCGAAAATCGGAGTTTTTTTTTTGTTGTTTTTGTTCGTGTAAACAAACTTCACCGTTCTACACACTTAAGAAATTATGACTCCCTTACACTGATTTTAATCTTATTTCGTTATCAATCGTTATTTTTTACTAAAAATCATTTAACATTGAAAGTACACTTCACATTCCAATAGATAGAAAGGAGAAACGTGAAAAATTTTGACGTACCATATTTAAAAATTTCGAACCAGCGCTCATAGATACGTGCGTTTCCCGAGACTTTTCCGAGCCACCCCCGGATTTTCAACTTCAAAATTATACTTTCTTCAGGGCACCAAAAAATCTAAATTTTAGGGGAAAAATCGATTTTTTTTTGCAGTCTTGTGATCCGGTTTATTTGCAGAAGATGAAATCGTATTTCATCTTTTTACGAAACTTCCAAAATTGGTTCGACGAAAAAATTTTCAAATCATAAACTAGCGTTTTCACGGATCAGTTCGCAACACATGAATTTCCAAAATTGGATTCTAAGCGCGCTGCTGAAAACCCCGAAATTCAGAAAAATTTGTTTTCATAAACATACCTTATTTGATCGTTCCTTTTCATTTGTTTGGCCATACGTTAGCCATGGTTAGGTAGCCCGGTGATTCGTCGAATTCTCTACACGTTGCAAATATAGATAAATTGCTCTTGCGCGCCGGGTTAATGTCCGTAGTTTTCAACCCCCCCCCCCCCCCAAAAAAACAATAATAATACAAAAAGTAAGTTATTTTTATTATCTACAACTATAGATGTAAGCGATCTTATTCGTTGTTCGTGTATACGTTTTTTTTTTTTTTTAAATTTTATTTTCAATCTCGTGATGTTACAATATCGTATAATGTTTTTTATTATAGTTTAATAATAAAATTCGGAAGCTGTGAAACTATATTTCGATTCAACAAAGCTATTTTATGCATAGATCACACAACCTTGTCGCATAATTTTATTTTTTAGAGAACCCCACCTCCTATGAATTGTTCTTTCTGTTGCCAAGGTGTTGCCTCCTCAACTCCCCACATACTGTGCGACTATCCAGCAGCACTCTCACTCCACCGGCCGCCTCCTTTTATAAATAATAAAACAATCGCTAACATCCTTAAGAATCCCCCCTCCCCGGATGAAATTTCATCTGTGACACAGTTTTCCAGAATTAGTAGTGGATTAAGCAGTTACCTATAAGAACAAACCGCGTATCCTCGTACTGTAATAGCCACAGCAGTTAAATACGGTACAGGGTGTTGCGTTCACACAAAAAAAAAAAAAAAACAAAACAGAGAGCTATTTAAGATTCAAAAAATTAACGTTCCTATATCGCCTCCGAACGGTCTCTTTTTTTTATGATCCATCGAAACTCCCTATTGCGTTTTTTATTTTCGAGTCCTTCTTATCCTCTAGATCTGATATCACCACCTCTCTTCGTTTTCTCGCTTCTTGGGCTAATTTTTTTAAGGAACCGCAGAAGAAAAAAGTCAGAACCGATTCATTTCGTTCTAATTCTCGTTCTGACTTTTGAAAATTCTATTCCGCGGGTATATGACATCCAAATGTTACGGATAATTAGTCTAACGAGACTATTTCGTTTAAATATCGAATTAACGATGCTCGCGGATTCGCCGTTTTACTGGAAGATACTTGGCTACATTAGCCGTCAGCCTGGTGCGGGCGTCGTAAATACTGGTAATATTTGACGCACATTATAAAAAGAAAGTGTGGAAAAAAAAATATTCTGCCGGTGAACTTTTCTCGTGCAAATATCATAATTTTCGGGCTTATCATTCCCGAAGACCTTCTCCGGCACCGTTATTGTCTTTCAATTTTTCTAGAATTCATGTTCCGCGGCTTACTGATAAAAAATTACCTTCCTTACAGGTAGAACAATATTTCATTCTTATCGTGTATTTTTCGCTCAACTGATGTTCCAGGGGGGGGGGGGGGGGGGACAACAACAAAAGAAAAGGTAAATAAAAAAAGCGAGCCAAGGTATTTTCGAAAATAAATTATTTACAAAAATAAATAATAATAAAATTGATTTAAGCTTCAAACGAATTAACGCAGTGTAGCTAAAAGTTAGCGATAAAAAACTCTTTACACGTTCATCGGCCATATGTATAAAGCGTAGCCGATGATAACATTTTTTTTAAAGTTGGGTCTGATTTATATCACCGACAATTATTCGCGTATCGTTGCGATGCAGCCGGTTAAAAAATAAAAGTAAAATCAAAAATTAGCCGAGAGATTTTGACACGAATACAAATTTAGAATTTTTACAGACAACATGATTTTGGAACCGATCTCGACTAGGACGCTAATATGAATATATAAGAGAACGGTAATTGTCTTTCGCGAAGGTTATCGGAAGACTCCTCGTGCACAGAGAGACTCGCGAGCAGAGTTTAAACAAATTCAAACGAACGAATATTTAAACCGCGAATATTAGCTGAAAAATCTCGATTCAACTTCTTCAGTAACATTCTCACAAAGCTGTGGAACTTTCGGGAAATCAATCGAGAAACACCAGAAAAATTACGTACTTATACGAGACTCGAATTTCAATTAAAAAGAAACGACCGCGATGGACATGCAAGATACGTAAACGTCCCCGCATTATTCGAGTTATATTATTTTCGATGTCTCGCTTGTATAAAATAGACAAGTTGAGTTTTTCAAAATTTTCAAGTAAACCGGTTTTTAAGTAAAAAAAAAAGAAAAAAACCATTGAATAGAACGGAAATAACATAGGCGTGCGAAAAACAAAAATGATCAACAGACGGTAGACGAACAATCCGTGAACAAACGGAAAGCCTCTTACGGCTAGGCAATCTGGAGGAGGAAAATCACACAACTACAAAAGAGGATACTACAGATTTGCTTGCTGAAGATGTGAATGGTTATTACAAGAAGAAGGCATTTTGAATGAGCGAAATGAGGTGGTCGGTATTTATTAATCACGATCGATAATCGATATTATTGATTAAGCCGTATAAAGGGAAACGGGGATTAGACAGAGGAATAATGCTGAATAATAAGGGACAAATCAGTTTTTGCGACGATAACAACAAGTAATTGCGATTAAAGAAGAATAAATTTTTTCTAATTTCAGCAGGAATGTTTCCAACGACTACGTAGCTATGCTTTTAGTAGAGACCAGACAGTCGAGATGCTCGTTCCTTATCAGCGATAGAGATAAGGAATGGGGTTACCTAACAGAGTTACAAATGATTGCATTTATAAAGTAACAGTTTAAAAGTGAAGAGAATTATGCATTGAAAGAAAATACTTCTTAAAACTACCAGTGAATAATTCAACGATTACTTTGGTACACGACACATGTTCTTGAAACGTTCGTAAAAAGTACAAACTGGTTACTTTATGATATGCTGTTAAATTTTTCTTTAAAGAAATCTGCCATTCTGACTGTGAAGGTTACCGAAATCTGGAATGTAATTTGAGTTAATATTTGATTAATTTATATAAAGTCACAAGTGGAAAATATGCTTCAGCTCGTAACTAAATTCAAAAAAGAACGAGCGATTTCGATTTCGATTCCGATTCCGACTGTCTCGCGCTTTTATAGTACGACGTAGTCTACTACAGGGGAAATGGAAGCAAGGCAAAAAGGGGAGGGGGGGATTAAATTCTATTTCTAATTTGGCTGCTTAAGACGATCAGCAAAAGTGATAATCGGGCGTTGCTTTTCCTTTTTCTTCGATATCAAATTTAATACCAGAGAAATTCGCTATTCCGGGACGACTTGTTGCACTAATAATATTGCGTTAAAATAATCAACTTTGCGCTAATCGATACTTCTGCTATATTCATTGTAGAATTTAAAACCACCAAGTCACGCTGGAAAAATAATAACAATTTTAAGGGGGCGGCAGATAATTTTTCAAAAGTATTCAATTAAAAATGTGCCCTATATTAATACTTTGTCAAAATACTGCTCTCCTCGAATCTCTAGGATGAACAATTTTAATATTAATCGCGATAATCTTATTATAAAATCGCCAGGCAGTTAAAAAACGTGTTCTGATTCTATTTGAGTATTATTCAAAAATGTGTTATTGTGAGTGTACACTTTATTTATTTTTTTTTTTTTTTTTTCAAAAATCAACCAAAATCAACTTTGATGATCTTTATTTTCAGAGTCTTTTATTCGCCGCTCTGTTGTTTCTTTTTTATTAAAAAAAAAAAAAAAAAAAAAAAAAAAACCTACTCTGTCGAAATATTTCCAGCTCAAAACGGTACGCTATTTCTTCACGGATAACCGAAAACCGTTTTGGCTGAAACAAATTGAACGACGACATTATGATAAAATAACGCAACTCAGGTCCGGATTTCTGACTCAGTCATGTTTTTTTTACTGAACTATAGTTCATTGATCGGGGGGTGTTTTAACCAATAATTTAGCCGTCAATTGTCAACGAAAAAAAAAAAAAAGTACCGTACTTTGCTGGATCTGGAACTAAATCGTAGGTTCGAGAATTGCTTCGCGGATACGTATCCGTATCGGACACTCCTATGGATCCGACATTTATGCGAAATAGTTTACACACTGGTTGCCGACCAGTGTTAGGTTAGATCACGCGTGTTAGAAAAAGAAAGAAGGAAATTGCAAAAGTAACTAATGCGTAGGAATGTAATCATAGAAAAAGTTGTGACTACAGAAATAGTGATACAGTTTCTTTCTGATTCCAATGTTGTTCACCTTTCTAACTGATTTGGCTCAATTCTGTACAGATATCCATTTCATATAAGGAACGCAGAAAAGAACAAACGGTCTCAAGGTCTATATTTTAGCTTCGATGACGGAATAGACCTGAATTTGTATAACGTTCATGGATTCAGTATTTGCCGGGTTGGAGTTATGGATCTCCCCGTGTTCGGGACTGTAGTTGAAGTATCAACTTCACGGTAGAATATTACGTATCCTTCCGGACTCACTCATCGCTAGTTCAATTCGAGTTGGTCTACTATATATTATTATCCGGGTGTGGCGGCGAATATATACGAATCAAAAGTGTTATCAGGTGGGAAAGTATTTATTCTACTTTTTTTAACTGAACTCGAGAAAAAAGGAGAACCAATCGTTGGTATTTTAGTTGGAGCGCTGGGAACACTTAAATAGATGACTGCGTTTTTAAAATTACCATGTTATTCGCACAAAACTTAGAACGGTTCATTTACCAACTTCAAAAATAAAACGAAGAAGAGAAAGATTGTGTAAAAACGGAGGGTCCAACTTGGGCAGGATTTTTTGAAAGTCAACCTTCTTTTAAGAAACGTATTAAGGGTGGTTAATTAGCGGAAAATGGAGCAATAATGTATATAGACATTATTAGAGCGCGCGCTAGAAATAGAAATCGAATAAAAAATTGGAAATTAAAATCAAATATAATGAAGTGTTTAAACAAGAAGTAATTGTGTCGGGAACAGAAAGAATAAAACATCGAATGAAAAAAATAGTTATAATTTAATAGAGACGAGGTCATCCCCTCGCTTGCCAATCTCCAAAATAATCCTTTTTTTATTTTTTTTTCCGCTTTGTATTGAATATTAATCATGAAATTTTCACATTGGAGGGAAAAGTTATTGCAATCGACTGGGAAGTCGAGATTTCAGGAATTTTACTGTATTGTTTATATATGTCGATGAAAAATTAAAAAAAAAAGAAAAAAACCCTTTCATAAAATGTCTATCTGTGACGAGCATATGTATGCGTGTATGCCTCGTGAATTTTGTGGCACGTTTACGCTTGTGAACAAAATGACTATATTTACTTCTTGTTCGTGCCAATTAATAAAATTTCGAGTCGATTTGGCGGTTTTTTTAATATAAAATTACTAGTAACTCGGTAAAAAACTGATCACAACACCGAGCTGAGAGTACAATGTCAATCAGTGGTGGTGCGTCTTTTGATACAAATCCAATATTGCAAAAAAAATAAAGCGATAGTTTTTTTTTTTTTAAATAAAGAAAAAAATATTTTACAAGACGTTTACAATGTTAATCTACGTAGGCGTAAGATAAAAGCTCAGCACAAAAAAATTCTGAAATAATCGGGAAAGTATCAGTGCTTACAACGACTTGTTTTCATACAAAATCCAAAAGGTCATATAATAAAAATATATATGGTTGGCCAAACAAAAATTCATGCATAAGTAAAGTATCAAATCGAAAGATTCCGAAACGCTTTTTGGTCTTTGGGGGCAGATATGTAGTTAATCGCAATTTTGCAATTATTATTTTAATGAAAGAGTTTAAACGGGGTAATTTTCTAAACGAAAATTAATAATCCTGCTGGACGTAATTAAGGGCGCGGATTAATTAATTAATAACGATACAGACAAAAACCATCTCTGAGGCATAAAAGAAAAGTTCGAAAAATGGGAGGCATCTAATCGAAAATCGCGAAAAGAAGAAATAATTTTAACTAGATTAAGGCTCGGCCATACCAACGTAACCCACTCATACCTTTTCAATAACATACCGCCTCCATCCTGTCCCTTCTGTAACACTCCTCAGCTTACTCCCCGACATATCCTAACAAGTTGCAATAATTTATCCCATACACTCTTTGGTCGGATACTTAAGCACTCTCCTTTTTGCGGATAACCATTCCATCGTTTTCAGGCTATTCTTCATTTTTGATCCCCGTTCTTCTTCCAATTGATCCAAGATTTTTCTTCTTCTGCTATCTCCGCATTATTGACCATATTTTCTCCGCTACCTTTCAGCAGTTTTTTTTTCTCCATCCGTATCTTCGTTTCCTGTCAAATCTCTCTCCTCTTTATGTTGTATCTTTTTTGTATCTATTTACCTACTTTGTATTAAAAAAAAAAATACTTTGTATTAACTTTTTTCTCTTTTAATTAATTTTTCGAAACGAACGAACTCTTAACGGTTTTCTCCGAAGGCTACAATCAAACGAATGAGCTGGATTGGGATTCCACCAGTTTAAATTAAACATTTTTTCTAATTACGAATGAAACCTTAACAGGGAGCATATTTCTTTCGAAATAATATTTAATATAGAAACAATGGACACGGAAAAAACGAGATCATTTTTAAAAAGGCCAGATGGATCAGAGAAAGCAGTCCACATGGCAGTGATAGTGTGTATGCCAGAGTAAACTGACTCAAAATAACGGAATTATTCGTTATTTGGAAATAGTGATGGGGGCTTATCTTCTTCCTGTTACATGTATACTCTACGATTGCCGCTTGAATCTTTGCCGATCCGGAACAAGCAAGCTGATACCGCGTGGTGTATAAACAGTCTTTATTCCGTCATGCGCACACACGCACACACCCTTCTTTGTCGTATATATGGTAAGTGTCAACAAGATAAAGAGAAACATGTATTTATGAAATCAACTGAAATAAAAATGGGACAACATATGATGCAAATAATTTAGCTATTCCGTTTGAATGAAATTTGAGCAATTGTGAAGTGCGCAATTTACATGCACATTTACATATATTCTGTATGAGTAACCGAAATAAAGATTAAGCATGCAGTAATATTATTATATAAAGTAAATAATGTAACAGTCGAATGAATCCGGCAGAAATGTCACGAATGTGTTACGAATCCGGTGAACGGAGACAAAAAATTAGACGTAGCGAAAAAAGGAGATTATCGTATCGGAAGTAATTAGTACAATATTGAAATACTTTGATGGTCATATAATAAGAGCGGATGAATTGGGTACAGTAACTGTCGGAAATAGAACGGAGAAGGCCACGTTGAGATGGTCAGCCATGATCCGAACAATAGTCGGATAAAGTTAGCTCATAACAGAGGTCAATTGGGCTGTATGTTTTTTTATCCATCAGATTGCCAGTTCATGATCATAATTCATACTTGATGGAACAAAATTATCCGTAACGCTTATATGTGCCCCCCCCCCTTTTTTCGTGTGTTTAAAAAACTGGAAAAAAAAAGAATTAAAAAATTTTCGCTTATATCAAATGCGACACAAGCTGTAGCGTTTCGTGAAATATACAAAATTGTAGAAGAAAAAGTTTACTTAGTATGGCGATAATTTGAAAAAATTGAATCTTCGACTTTCAGATTTTCGTTTTTTTAAACAATAATAAATTTTTTTCACCAGTTTTTCTTTAATTACCCGGTTTTTAAAGGGGATTCTAGCCTCTGATTCAAAATATGAACCTAATACTCAAGTATTTAAAAAATCTATCAAATTTATCACCCCACCCCTCCCTTATTTTTTGCAAAATTAATTATTTTTTAGATTTGGTTCTGCAAGCAGGCTATTTTCACAATTTAATGAGCAAAATAAGATGGTAGCCGAGTTAAAAAGTACAGAAACACGACGTTCAGTTTGATCTGTCACTGCGAACGGATGAGCAGGATTATTTTTTCGGTCAGGTAGTACACCGGATCATTGTTGCAATAAAGTTTGACCATATCACACGTGACGTAGCGAGACGGTCGCCGCCGACTTATTGGAGACAGTTATCCGGTATTTTGGAGTTCGCGTTCAACTCGTAAAACAGAACTCTTTCCAGCAGAGGTAAATAAATGTTCTCGACGAAACGACCTTTTTCCTAGTACCCCTTTTTTAGGATCCTACTTTTCTGGAACAGGAAAGAAAAAAAAAGACATACACACACACGTATATAGATATATATATATATATATATATATATATATACATATATATTTATGTATGTATTCACGAGCGCCACTAGAATTAGAGCAATAGATGACAACGATATCTGTTCAGTAATAAATATCGGTAGAGTAGAGATTTCAAGTTAGTCGTCCACACGTACACACACACACGCGCGCACACGTAAGATTTTGTCGAAGTTGAATCATCGCAACCGTGTAACGACACACAGAAGCGAAAAATAATGTCTTACGCCCGAAGAAGCCTAGGACGATGGTAGAGTTCGAGGTGAGAAGAGATGACCTGGAAAGAGACGCCAATTATTGACACCTCCGGTCGTCAATGCATATCCTTTTGCCTTCAAGACTGCTACCATCGTCTTCAAAGGTACACCGTAGCACGACGATTTTTATTAACGATCCTCCGGAAAATAGTCCGACGTCTGGCTTACACAGAACGATAGCGTCGACCGACGGATGAACCGTGATATTCCAGACTGGAGCATGTACACTGTTTATCCCTTTTTTTTCTTTTTTCCTTCCTTCCTTCCTTCCTTTTTTTTTTTTTTTTTTTTTATGTTTTTCTACCTACTTTTTTTTCTACGGAGTTTTTCGTCAGGCTGAATTATTAACACTATCGAATAATAATATCGAACTGACGCCTATTGCTACGAGGTGGTAACACGGATTAATCGTGAATTTTTTAATATCCTTTTTCTGCTAAACTACTCTGGACCGTTAAAAGTCTAATCTTCCGTAAATGCAGTTCAGAACCGACTAATGTGGAGCTGCCCGTTTTTTACACTGAAGCTATACCGAATTTTCAGTTATTGTTTTGGGGAAAAAAAGTCTGGTAAAAAAAAAAATATATATAGAGTTCCTCCATTAAAATGTCTCGTTCTCCTTATTCTGCGCAATTGTTTTTATGTTTCATTTATTTCATTTTTATTTTTAACCAGTTCATGCACAGCGATACTGGAAGTTGTTGAACGGTAATTTCGTTAGTTAAGTAGTAGAATAATTATGGTAAAAAATTATCCGGAAAATTAGTAGCGTTTATAGATTTTTTTTTTTTTTTTTTTTGAATCGTCAAACAAAATTTCTAATGCTACTCTAGGCCAAAAATAGAGCAATAACTACAACAAATATATTGTTTAAATACAAAAACTATATACACCATCATGTTTTTTGTTACAAAAGCTACAACATATTTACGGTATTATATTTAACATCATAAATGAAACACGTTGGCATATATATGTATATGTTTTTGTTGTTTTGTTTTTTGTATTTAAATAATATATTTTTGGTTATTGTTATTTGATATATTTATTATGAAACATATACAGAAATGAGTGTAATTGTGTTAGTTGGTTTTTAACGAATTCCTCAAAAGCTAAATAATAAAAAATAAGTCAAAATTAACGCGTAAAATGGTATTAAAAATATCGGGGAAAACTGAAATGCCGAATTAATCGTTTTCAGATAAAAATACTCTTTTTTAAAAAATTCTAATATCAATAAAACTACGTGTGTTTTTTTTTTTCTATACAAAGAGGCGTTTTGTTTTTGGTTTTTTTTTTTTTGGTTTTTTTTTAATATTAATTTTCCCGTGGTTTTTAATTTCATTTTAATTTTCACTATAATATACTCCCCAGACAAGGTCGTTTTTAATTTGAATTTAATCACAATGCTAAAGATCGAACTTACCATGTGACCTGTAGTCGTGTTTCGTCTCTGGCCGATAACTGCGAGTTTTCCTGTTTTCTTTTTCCTTTTATTCGTTTATTTTTAAGCAACTGATAAAATACTTTCAAATAAAACACATCGAAGGTACACGCTGTTTTCGAAAAACAAATTGCTTATAGATGTCATTTGTCGATGGTTCTGTCGAACGTATGCGTGCAATTTAGACACAGCAACCTCCGCTAAGTTATTGTTAGCGCATAGCCGGCGAAAATCAAGGTTCAATATATACCGGGGGAATAGAAATTTTCATTGAGAAAAACGGACTCGTAGATTAAGTAGTCTCTTCGGCTACAAAACGAAATCCTTTTACTAAATAAAAGACGTACTCAGATTTAGGTATATTATGCCGTGTTAATTTTTTAGGCGATTCCTTTGAAGGAGACTATGAAAAAAACAGGTGATGCTGATAGCTAACTGTTACAATAATAAACCCCTCGATAGATATCGTTTGTTAATAATACGAATGTAAGGTATAAAACCTGCATAGTTAACACTTGTAGGCGTGCAATCCCCCTGTTTCACTTGTACCTTTATTTGAAAGGAACTGCTCTAAAATATTATATCCCTTTTAGCAATTAGGATGAAAAATGTCACTTAAATTACTTACTATCAGCCCCAAGTGTATCTTCCGTAAAGGCTGTTAGCGACGTTAATTGAAGTTCAAAAATGATTAAGCGTGTAAAAATAATAATATAAAAAATATAATCGAAAGACGTGAATTAAAAATAAAACGACGAATTAAAAATAAAAAGAAATACCGGCTAATTTTACCGAGTTAAAAGTTTTAGCAACTATTTTAACTACATTCGTCTAAGTTTTTTTTGCCTATTTCTATAAATAGCGATTGACTATAATTGATTCTCCGGAATGTCGTATATTAATGTGTTTACTCAACTTCGAATTCTTTGCTATTCAGTCTCGAGTTTGCATCGTTCAGTTCATCCGCTCCCCGGAAATAAAATTTGATACCTTAAAAATCTGTAACATTCTGCAATTGAAATCGTAAAATTTTCCCTCGCACGTTGAGACTTCGATCGAACGTTACATCTTTTAATCGTATATACTAACCATAGTTTGCCTTTCCCGTCGCACTCATGACTCCTCCATGTTACTTTCTTAATGGTCCCGATTCTAATTCTGAACATACTTTTTTTTCAGCTGCTTTTCACACATAACATGGGAATTTGTAGCAATTTCTACATCCTAATTTTCCCTCTTTTCCTTGCTGGTGAGACTCTCTCCTTTCCTTTCTCGTTCGCAATTACGCTCCGATAAATTTTACTGATTTTAGACTTTTCACAGTTATTTTCTTCTTCCGAAAGTCGTACTACGTTGTTAACTATATCACTTATTTCGGTATGTTTTCATATTTTCGACAGTGATTTACATTGTTGGTATAGTACAATTTTTTTTTTGTTTCAAACATATTCCTCTCACTTTCTTCTAAGACAAAGGCCCTTCAATCGATCAGAACCAAATCTCAATCCGAGTAAAAAGAGCTGTCGCGTTAACCTATGCGTAACTGTAGTAGCCTCGTATTTTGGCTTTGAATTTATTACAAATGACACTGCAACGTTTTAATACGCCATTGAGCATATCTAGGGGAATTACTGCAAATAAGATTGACTTAATAATTTCAGCCGTTTTGTACACATTTACGAGAATATTACGTGCCGCCATCTTTTTACAGTGAATAACAATTAATTACGTTAAAAATAATAAGAATAATAGTCATGAAATATAATATTATCGCGCTACCGATAGAAGTTTAATGACTCGAGAGAAATAATTTCCTTCAATCTCAAATTGAACTTCGATATATGGCATCGATGAAAGAATGTATTTTAAAAATCGGGTTTTTTTTTTTTTTTTCTTCGAATAATCGGATGTTTGTTGCAAATACTGGTACTAGACGGGTCTATCGAATATACAGGAAAACATATTTATATATTCAATAATTAGCCAGTTTGGCCGGTTTTTTTTAATGGTTCCAAACTTTAACAGCTGTAACAAATCTAAAATTATGATACCACCGTCTTCTGTTGTGTACGTGCAAGATGCAACTAGCGGAATTAGTATCATCAGTGACGACCCGGGCCCATTGACTAACTGCCGAATGTTTTTCTACGTAAGGAAATAGTAGACAGTAATAATAAGGCAATCGTTAAAAATACTTCCGAGAAAAGAAATAATAATAAAATAAACAAAAACCAAGAGAAACAAAACGAAAAGTACAAAATCTCGTGGTTGGCTAAAGATAGAGAAGAGGAAAATGGTTTCCGCGGCGAAACGCCTCTTTGATATAGAGTCATTTCACACGCCAGCTCACTTTTCACGCTGCTGGAGACATTGTGACTGCCGCGAAACAAATACACTCGCATTGAATGCTAATGTCCTACTTGCCTACGGACATGAAGAAATCGAAACGCATTCCTCAACATTGTGTACGTCTCTCTATAGCCCGCAGTCGATATAGACGGTCTCACAACACTGTCTGATCGTTTTATTCGGTAATTTTCCAATTTAAGCTTTTGTATTTTCGAACGCGCTTAGAAAGTTATCAAATTGAGAACAAAATATAAAACGTACTCGCTCCTTTGTAGTTCTAGCGGAATAGTAGATAACCGAATTTTGCGCTATAAACCGAATTTGAGAACATCAAACAAAATTTGTTCCTCGCCTGTTTCATACGCACGCATAATCAGTAGTATACGCACTGGTGGGCTGATATTAGTACGAAAGAACGGTCTATCAGGAAAGTATATATCAATCGAAATAAGATCGGGCACTGACCAACTATTATAGAGTTAAGAATGGGGCTGTGTACTTGATTAAAATAACTGTGACCCTTCTATTAGGTTTCTTCAGTCGTCTGGACAATATGGAAATATTGAATAGGTATAAACCGCTCTCCGTTAAATCATACCTGCTTTCGAAGTTTTTCTTTAATTATTCATTCATTTTTTAAATAAAAAAAGTAACGAGTAAATTTTAAACTGTACAAATGGGGCATATTATAATATACCCCATTTGTACATTTTAAAATTTGCTCGTTATTTTTGAATTTGTTCGAATTACACTTTATTTAATGTGATATTCTATATTAACTTTTTTTAACGTATTTTCTCAAGAGCGACGAAATTAATTTTATACGCGCAGTAACTTAAATTATTTATTTTTACGGCTCCACGAAAATGGTAGATTTCCACGCATTGTCGTCGCTACGAGGTAATTTGTAAATACGCAAAATGTGTATTCTTTACCGAATTTTTCAAAAATCCAATCTCTCGACACAACTACAGTCGAGATTTCAAATATAGCCCGCACGTCATCATCGAAAAATATATACGATCCGTATAAGAAGAAGAGCAAAGGGATTATTATCTCGTAAACCATACTGATAATGTATAGTGTGTGTTGCGGAATCAGTCTCTTTTCATAATGTATATTTAAGAGTCTGATGAGGATCTGAACGGAATAATAAAGTTAAATCCTATACATGTATCCTTGATAAAGTATGACGGATTGTTAAGCTTTTCATTATGGGTAATTAAACTTAATGGATCTGAAGAAAATTTCCTTTCTCATCGGATCCGCCTTTACACATACCAGTGGATTTCTCCGGTATAACAATATTTAATTTTAGATATCCGAGAGTTGATCCGGAACGAAACAATTCCCGAAAACCCATGATACCGGTTTGGTAGCTAAGCATATCTTAACTGCCAGGCTACCGCGATATCCTGAAAAGAATACGATAATATTCCTTTTTGGAATTCGTCTCTTTAATGTCAACTGGATTAGTTTTGCGATATAATTCGATTCAAATATAATATTATACGCATACATCGAGTCTAAAACGAGAGAAGTCTCTAGTTTAAAAGCTCAAGGCACCCTTTAAATACTAGACTTTATCTATATATGCGAATAAAACTATATTTATCGACTCTTCTCGATACTTTTTTTTTTGTTTTTTTTTATTTACTTATTTTTATTCTATTACTACAAATTAGCCTCATCTAGGCCATATATACTTAGCAGAGGGAATATTGAGCCTAAAGGGAAAAGTAACCAATGTGGTACCTACCCGATACTTTGCCATACAAGTCTTGCACACAATCCTTAAACACTGCTCTTTCCCGCTATTATTCCTATTCAGCCTCTTAATGATAGTTAAACGTTCAGCACTGCGAAAACCAAAAAAATAAACAAAAAAAAAAAAACAAACGGAAACTTTAAATTCACATATTCGTAGCTACTGCCCGTACATTAACCCGCTAACAACTCCATGTAATCAGTTTCAGCAGGTCATTCAAGTATCAAGAACAACTTATTGATACATTCCACAGCGATGCATTTTATTCCATGCGATTAATTATGGCGAATGTTAAAAGTGAAAAACAGCCAGGCCAAAAGACAAAAAAAAAACTAAAACTAAAAATAAGGGCATTTCTCCGGGGATGTTTTAATCGAGTTTAAAACCTTTCTGATATTCCAAACGCCCCGGAAAATCTCCGCAGCTTCTTTCACTGGCACGTTTACATTATGAAAATTTTAAACTCGGCCGCAGCATACAATCATCCGGGTCCACACCGTTGCGCTATGCGTGAGCGATTAAAGGAGACACAAGTCTTCGCTGCTCTTACGTGAAAATGGGTTTATTTAAATTCGTCATTTAGCCTGACGTGTATTTTTTTCTGGTCACCGAGAAGGCGCCTTTAATGGCCTCCGTGTCTTGTCCGGTAAACATTCATCGTCCATTCCTTTAAGTCGTTATTTTTTATTTTTATCCTCGTCTTTGTTTCACTGTTTCACCGTTTTTTTTTTTTGTTTTTTTTGGTTTTTTTTTTTGTATTCCGGATTCCTCAGAGAAAAGAGGCCGACGCGGTTCGTGCGAAGAGCACTTTACGAGCACGTTGACGATCAGTAACGCGATTTCCCGGCCGGGTAATTAAGATTCAAACCGCGCGCTGGCCAGTGTCTATTTCATTTCTGTATCATCAGCATCGAGGCCGCGGCGCTCTCTTCTCCGAGCAATTTCGACTATCGATGTTTTGTTTTGTTCTGTTTTTTCGTAGTTGCGCGCCGTTGTCGTTGCCGTCGTCTCGCGTTTCTTTTTATCATTAGTTCTCCTATATAGGTATCGACGAGTATATAAAGGGGTACGCACGCACGCGCGCGCGCGCTTATGTGTGTTGGTTCGTTCTTGTTCGCGGAGAAGATGGGCTTGGTAGAGTGATATACAGCGACAATTACTCCGAAGCCGCGGCGGCGGCGGCGGCTAATAAAGGAATCGTCGAGTCAACTTTGACAAAACAGTAAAAAAGGCGGCGGGGGAGCGTTTGGACGGCCCCGAAGGGGGGACGGCCGGACGGTGAATAAATAGAAAAATGAAAATAAAAAGGAACACATCTTCGGATATCATCATCGGCGAAGAAAGCCGAAGAAGCGCGGGAGAAGATAAGGTTTTTCAGCTGCGACGGGTACCCGCGCCATCGGTAGATTAAAGGAGACCGCTCTCAGATCTGCGGGTATCGCTGAGTACATCCAGTTCGATCTAGTCCAGTCAAGTGGCTCCCCGGTCTTGTGTGTACGGCAACTCGTTGTAGGCTAAAAATTTACATCCAATAATGGTAATTACATATTACTGGCCGTTCGAATAGTTTGCGCGCCTGCTCGCCTACCTGATACACCTAATAATAGCTCGTGCATACATTAAGCTTCTCTACTTTTTTCAAACTTTTTTCGCTCTCTCTACCCTAACTCTCGCTCTCTCTCTCTCCCTCACTCTCTTCCACGGTCCGTCCTAGATTCGGATTCGTGCGTTTGTTTCTCGTAACAAATTCCGTCGATCGTCGCAGCAGAAGATCCGATTTATTGTGGCCCAAAGGCGATTTATGGCGCTTGCGAGCTTGATAACAGCGGATTTCCACGCGCAGATTCTTAGTCGGATCTATACATCGATGTTCGACCGAGGAGAAATTCTTGGCTACTTTTTTTTCGAGAATTTCCCTCGAAAGCCTAAACCAATCTTCGCAGCCCATTTCGCGTCCTCTGGATTTTTCGGCAGGGTAACTCTAAGTCTTTGTTGTATTTCATTAAACCAATCATACCTTGTTTCGTAAGAAAACACGGCTGCATGTTCAGCGATTTTTAATCTCTACATAGACATGAGAAAACACACCGCCCGCATGTCTAACGTATCAGGGAACAGAAGCGTGGTGAGCCGGTTTCGCCTTAATCGCGAATTCGGCGCATTTTACAGCGAACAAATTATGTCTACAGTTGAGAACAAAAAAGAACGTGGTTAACATTATCAAACAATATAGGATGGAGGAGAGACGGTCTAAATGGCGTATGGATAACACCGAAGCAAACTGGAGAACCGGGGAATGCGAGCAAATTTTTAATAAGAAGAGAAAGGGAATGGAATAAAATTCCTAGGAATTAATGTATATATCTATCACGGCCGGAAAACATCTCCGGATGGCGAGCTTACGAATAAATCAACTAGTAAAACCGCTTAGAAAACTAAATAGGATAATAAACGCCAAAAAATCATTAATAGCCGTAAAATCGTCTGTACAATTTGCAAAGAAATCATATTGCTTCATTTTCTTTAAATATTAAGCACGAATAACATTTCGAAATAGAAATAATACTTGCATTTTTTAGATTATGCTCAGATAAAACTGTTTTGTTTTTCCGCCAATGAATACAGCTCTTTTTGTTCTATTGATATTTGTCGACGAGTTTATTCGAGACGTAGTTGAAAACACGTTGTAAATTCAATAAGGCTAAACATTTAAAGGGTTTTTCCTTCTTTGAATATATATATGTATATGTATATGTATATATAGCGTGCGTAATAAGTATGACCAACTTTTTAAATTCAAAGTGGTAACGCGTCAATAATTGATTTCTATATTCGATTTTCGTTTAAGTTTATTTAATTATTTTTCCCACTACGATACGGAGAGTTTTATGTGGGCAGAAACATTAACGAATTTCGCTCGCTACCCTTTTATTTTATTTAAGTTTCTTTTTTTTGGAGGGGGGCACAATGATTCAGAAATTGTTAAATTTTTGACATATACAGAAACTGAAGAAACGAACTTCACTAAAGCTAGAAAATAAACATCTAGTAAAGGAAAGTATGTGCGCAATAAGGTGTAAGAAGTTTAAAATGCGAGAATTTAGTATACAGAAGAGAGCGTCTCTGCGAAACGAAAGAACATTCAAAAACATGATTAGCATCACAAATGCACTCTCATCGTCTGAAGGATAAAGTATGCAATGAAGTCTCTATATTGGAAACCGACCGAGATATTAAAACGAGGATAGCGGGCGTCGCGAAGCCCGAAAAAGAATAGGGGGAGCTTTCGGGAAGATAAATGACAATTAGTTAAAACTGACGAATGAGCAGAAATTTGTGGAATTCGAAAAGTATCCAGCTTTCTCAGATTATCACGCGGAGTCGTCATTGTAAACGTCGACGGTTAGGCTCATTGCCCATTTGAATAAGAAATGTGACATGTGGAATGTGTATTTTCGGCTGCCCACTTCAACGAGTTCGCCAAGAAATTGTAGTTTGCGACTGAATTATTGAATTATTCTTTAATTTTTTTGTTATTAAATAATTATGTGTACATGAGTAAAATATTATCGTTTATTGTAAAATTTTGTTCTATTTTCTTTCATCTTACTTTGCGCCGGCTGAAGGAATACACTCTGTTCTACATAACTCTAAGAACTTTAGTTAATTTATCCGCTGAGAAGTAACAATAAGTTTAAACAGTTAATAGTAATAATTACGACGGATGAATAATAATTGAAGTAAACAAAGATGAAACAACATAAAACTCTTCCGAATATTTAAATACGGATATGAGCGAGGCATCTTCTTTAAAACTCTTTTATTCACCCGCCTATTTCAACTACTTCGACTACTTTCGTCCAAATAGGAAGCTTTACATTTCAGTGTACGCTAATATATTATATCGAATTCAAATCAGTAGCCGGCCTCATACCTGAGAATATTGTCATCGATTTTGTGCCATTTACGACAGATCAGAATGGAACGCGACAGTAAACCTTGAAACTAAAACATTTGCACCAGTTCAATTCGTCTCTGTCCAATTATGAATTTTGTTATTTCGGATTTAATACTTATACAACCTCATTTTTATTTCTTTTTCCCTCGCTTATGTAACATCTATAATTTGAACACTTTAAATTTTATTTGATTTATTTCGTTGTTTTTTTTTTGTATTATGCTATTTTTTATCAATTTATTATTTAATCAATATTATTCTCTAATGTGCCTCCTGCTTTGCCCTGATAAAATATACTTCACAACGCTTATTTTATTTGAATATTTACACCTTACATAATTTGAGAATAAAGCATTTATTTATTTATAATTTATCACCGGTATTAGCCTAATTATTTTTCATTTGGACTACAATAAAAGCAACCAACCGGCGGCAATCCCCTAAAACGAGAAATATTTTTCTTAGAGAAATCAGTAAATTAACGCAGATTCGGAAAGGAATAGAGTTTTAAAATTGATCCTTGATTGTAAATCAATTTTTTTTTTTTTTATGTGGCTCAAATCCTCAACGAATAGAAAGCTCTTCAGCATTTGATGTCTAGCACGGTCACGCTTTACACGGATAACCTATAAATACTCCGACGAATCCAATATGTCCACATTGCACTGATCGCGACAAAAAATGCAACAATAAAACAATGCAATTTTCTCAAGTCACCTTTAAATCTTTTCCATCAGTCGAGCACTTTCATGATTAAAGTCTGAAATGTGCCCAGGGAAAATTCTATGTTTAAAAAAAAAAGATAAAAAGACACGTCACTTCTGTTTAATGATAATTTTAGTCGAATCGATCATGTTTACGTCGAAAACTCAAGTGTACCGATTCGATTCGGTAGGGATTGATTTTTTACCAATTTCACTCTCGCCTAATAATATACATATTTCTTTCAAATTCTCGCCTCGAAGAAAAATCAATCAAAGAAAAAAACATCGTATTGAAAATTTTACTTTTTTGCAAGTGTCCTCCCGGAGTAATTACATGAAATAGATCTTTACGTGAAACACTACTGGTCTCTCGGAAAGCGATGTTGTCCAAAAACGGCTTTATATTTAACAGTGTCCAACATCATTAGAGGCGACACAAATAATAAAAATCGAATATTTTAATGTAAATTTTTCTCTTTTAAAATTGTTCGCAAAGTCTTCAGTTTATTCCCACCGTGGATATCATTGTCACGAATCAGAAGTTACTGCTTTTTCCAAGTGCAATTTAACGTGACAGTTGATTTTTCTCCTCTTACGCAGTGCCCGCCGCCTCAGTAGCGCTATCTGCCGGCTGAGAAAAGTCTCATTAGAAAATGTCTACCAACGAGTCAGAGGCTCCTCTGAGACACACGCCTGTCATTCTTGTTTGTTAATCTGTCACTCTGGCTACCCCCTGTTCGGTATTAATTTACTCCCTCGGGGTAAACAAACCTTTTGACCGCATACTATTATCATCGCTATCTTTATTTTTATTTACTTTTTATTTACTTTTTTTTTTTAATTTTTCTTTTATTAGTACCACCCCCAAAAGCTTAATCATCGCCCTTAAAAGTTGACTGCTGAACACATTATTACTATATAGTCGCAAGAAAAAAATATCGGAATTTTACTGATATTTTCTAAAAGCCTATAATCAACCTTACTACGCCATTAGTAGTCTACTTAATTTTTTAGATTCAGTCCGCTTTAGAATGGAGAGCGTCAAGGACCCTGATCGATTAATTTTACCGCTCTAAATATAATAGTCATCTCGTTGAATGAAAAAAATGCATTCCTAATAATGTTGTTTTTATTTACTATAGTCACCCCCGCTAGATATTAAAAATTCTGCAAACAAAAAGAAATGAAAGAAACCAGTTTCTTGAAACTGGTCTTCCTTTGTAATACCGAAAATAAAACTTGAAGCAGATAATAACAGCTTTTTCATACAATTTTTTAAACCGGAAACAGTTTATTTAAATTGATTAGAAAATACCATTTGTACGTGTATCATCCGAAGAAGCAGATCCTCCTCAGTTCCGTGATCAAATAAAGCAATTTTCGGAACGACAATCAACTTTGTCATTCCTTAGCTGCATTCTTTTGTTTTCCGCTGTTTCATTATTTTCGAAAGAACACATTAGATTAGATGAGAAGGCTCTGAGCTATTTTTATTAATTTTTTTTTAAACTTTCTTTATGTAATTATCCTGTTTTTAAGAGTTTTTTCTGCTTCACATTGCCTTCTTTTTTGTTTTACACTAATGATAATCGTTTTCCTTCATCAGACATTCTACAATATAAAATTATATTTGCCGTTATTCATTTATTGCGTAGAATGTGTTGAATTTAAAATGGAATATATCTAAATTATTAATTGTTTGATTAAATTTTAATTTGAATGCAAAATAGTAGACTGTTTTAATTTAATTATAGGTTTTTTCAGTAAAATTAAAAATATTGGATAATACTAAGTTGTTGATCGAGTAAACATTTAAGTAATAGATTTTATATGTAATCAAGATTAACGAAATATTTGTACAATTAAAAAACAAGCCACTCAACGTAAATTGCGTAAAATTGAAATATTGGAACATGCGACTGTTGTCGAGGTAATAAAATTGGAAATTGATTGTGTTCCGAGGCTACTGATTAGTTGTATTTCAACGTACCTTTAGACAATGTAAAAAACGCGATGATCGAGAATGGGACAACGATCAAAAACGAATGTAATAAAAAAAAAAAAGCAATAAAAACGATAAAAAAAAACGTAGAAAAAATACAGAGAAAATTGTAAACACGTATTTCACTCTCTACCGTATGTTACAAAGGGGCGCGCACGACAAATTTAAAATTTTAAAGACTAAGAAAATTTAGCCAATTTTTGAAACTAACAATTAAAAATCTCTCGAAAAGTGACAAAGATAACTTTTGTAATTTAACATGCTGCTGGAGCGTATAGAATTCTGTGTTCGTGTGGTCTACATCGGACAAAGTGGTAGACACACCTATACGAATTAAAGAGAACACGAAGCAGACTGCAAACACAAGCGTATAGAAAAGTCGACACTGCGTCCGAACACGAAGAGAAAAAAGCGAACAGGAAATTAAATTTAGCGCCACTAAAATGTTGGCCGGAATTGAAAAATTAATAACAGAGGCGATTGAAATAGAAAAATTCACGAATTTTAAGGGAAAAAAAGGCGGCTTTAAAATCGATCCCAGCTGGGAGAACTGTAATTAGCCGTGTTTTAGTGATGAATGGCGGGAAACCGCAATCACATGCTCGGAATTAATGATCTTTAGTGTTTCAATATATTTATAGTCCAAGTTTTGTTTGACTCTCTGATGATATATAGAGTATATATATATATATATATATATATATTAGTCTATAACGTTAGCCGATAATAAAAAGTAGATAATAATACGTATAATGAAAATCAAATTCCGATATTTAAATAGGCAGAAAGTAACTGACGAGTAAAGATATTAGCGCTTATTGAATTTGTCATCGCTTCTCAATTGATCACTGCTTCTTCGCGTAAACCTCCTAGCTTAACCCCGGTTGCCCCTGATGAACGTGTTATATAATTGCTAACGACAATGTATCTTAATTGCAACGAATAATTGCGCAACAATATTCGAAAGTTGCAACTTGCATCCTTTCCATAAATTACTTCGTCGTCATTAGCGACTTAAGTACACACGAAAGCGTAGAAAAAAGGTAGAGTTTTATACTTGGAAGAAACTGAAGAATAGGATGAGACAGGTCGGTCGATAGACTCCGATTATGGAATTGCGTTGAAGTTTTTTTTCAAGATGATGTACAAATATTACGTGAGACGACAGTAATTGTGAGTTATGCCGAATGTAAGGCGCTTGTGTGAAATCAGGATATTAATTTCGGTACAAAAATAATTCGTAATTTGCGTTTAAGGTTTAGGATATTAGAATAAAAAAAAAAAAAACCTAAACCAAAATTTCGAGGTAAGCATTTTTCGATTTTTCGCCAGCGACTAAAACGCTAGAGGCGTCAAAAGAAAATGTTTAAGACACGACTGGAGCTGAGGCGACATGGTTGCTTTCGTCAAAGAACAATTATGCTAATAGCGCTGCTGCTGCATAGGTTGGAAAGCCGGCTCGGTTCAGCGGTAAAGTAGGTAGCGATTAACGCGAGCGAGGGGTTCGTTCTTGTTAGGTTTGAAGAAAAACTTATCACCTTTGTCGAGGCAAAAGATTTATTTCCGATTTTCTAGCCGACTATGCAGGTGAAATAGAATAAATAAAATTAGTGCGGCCGTCTTAGCGGCTACCAGGCTTGACTGCTCCGGCTCCGTATTAATGCTGCATGCGCCTGTGGTACGCGGATTGCGTGCATTGGACGCGACGTCCAATTTACACGGCCGTATAAAAATACAACTGCTGGCCGACATCGCATTCCATTGTTATTAACTGCAAGCAAAACGTCGTACCACCCACCGAGCAGCTGTGTTTACCCAGCATCTGGATGATGATTCCAAAAAAGGACCACGGCCAAAATCGAGAGAGATTTACTTTTTCGAACACGTCTCCTCAATCGGAAGCTTTCAATTATCTTTTATTATACCTTCGGTACTCTAAACAAAAGACGAGCACGTCACCGCACACTAAAGTCAATATACCGAGAAACGGCCTCATCCGTCTCTATAAACACCTATGTGCCATGCTAGATATGCCACATATCGCGCGCTACCAACTTTTCCATCTCTTCACCGCCGCTGAAATTCAATAAAAATTTACATAGAGCAGCAGTCCGCTTTTATTTTCATCGTCTCCTGGACAAAAATTCGTCTCCATATCGTAACATGTATTGTTTTAATCATTTTTCTACAATCTATTTTTCTACCAGCTACTACTGTTTTTTTTTCTGGCTTTCACCTTTTAGTCAGCTTTAAGCTACTACTAAAAATAATAATAACAATAAAACTAATAATAATAATAATAATAATATTAATAATCAAGATAATAATACCAAAAATAATAATAGTAATAATAATAATCAGATCAAATCAAATCATTCCTTATTATTTATATATTTAAATTTAAGATCTGATTTATTTAATTTGTATCGATAAACTTGATTTGATTCGATTGATTATTAGTATTGTAACAGACCAGAAATACGCTACACAGCGCAAATATTAAAACCATACTTTTCTAATAACTACCACAGTACAAAATATCTATACATAAATACACACACAGTCACATTTCAAATCACTTATACACTTATGATAGAGAACCGGATGTACGATATAAATTTGGGGCTACGAATAAATAAGGGAGAAATAAATGAGAGATATCTTCTAATGAGGCATGCGTACAACTCTCACTTTCAATAATTATAATTTTATAATTACAATTATAATTTAAAATAAATTTAGTATTCGGAACCGCTTATGCGCTATAAAAGCACGAGTAGCGAAATATTCTAAGAATACATGAGCTAAATTTATATTTAAATATCTAAAAATAAATAGCCTCTATAAACAATAAGTCTTCTTTTGTACAACATACATGTTTAGCCCATGTTTACATTGATTATTTGAAGTGGTATAGTGAAATGAATAATCATATCAATAAAAGTAATTATGTAATTATAGGTAATATGTAAAATTAACTTTATATGTATCATTCAGCTCACAGATACCCCTATCCCTTCGCCAATACTAGTAGTAATAATAATAATAATAGTAATAATTAATAGTAATAATTAATAGTAATAATAAAAACGATAATAATAATTGTTTGTATCTGCATTAGCATCATAAAGAAAAACTGTTTGTTCAAAGTAATCGGCGAAAGTCAAAAAAAAAAAAAAAAAATAATAATAACAATCAGAGAAAGTGAGAGACCATTTTTAAAAAAATTATTTTCGCATAATTCTTTTACTATAATTTTTTTGCTTGTTGACTGGAAAATTCTTTCAGTTAATTTTTCCACCGTTGACCTTTCAAACATAATACTTTTTTTTGTTTTTTTTTTTTAACTTATTCCTCTAAATCATTCGCTGCAGCGTTAACATCATAATCCGGATAAATTTTGTGCAGTATGTAGGTTCATTACACATTTCGTATACTGGAGGTTCCGGAATTTTCAAAGGTACGCCTACCCATTTATAAAGTTAAACGAGCATTTTTTCCGGTATTCTTGTACGGCACAGTTTTAAGGAAGTTTTACGGAAAGCTAGAAAAAAAATCGAAATAAAACTATTACAACTAATTGTTTCAGGAAGACACTGAATTTGTAAAAAACTATATATTTCGAAAAGAAAAACATTCGTTTATAATTCGTAACAATCTCGCCAAATTTTACTTAAAAACTCTACAATGGTTCTTTTTTTTTTTTTTAATAATAAATATCAACAACTTTAGGAGCACCCTTGGTGTACAATTACCAAGACTATTACGGTCCCAAAGTTAATTACGCATTACAGAATGGACCTTCGGCCGTTTTCCCTAATTAAGATCGGCGTATAGCCCCGATGTGCAATATTAGAAAGGGCAGACTGCAAAATCGGTGTTCACTTTCTTTTCTGCGTATTGCCTCGTAACTTTTGCCTCTTTTTCTGGTTCTGGTAATCTACCGATTTCGAATTTTGAACCTTAAATGATCTCATCTAATTCAGACGTCTGTTAATTCTCTCGCGATATTTATATATATATATATATAACTTTTATGGTGACCGAACTTTGTTCGGATTTATTCCAAACTTGCAGATCGATTAATGTATTCTTGGATTTCACGAGCATTTTAAAATAAAACAATAATACACGCCGAATACGAATGCTTCACGATTTTTCAAAATTTTAAACATATATTTCAGTTTGCGTTATATTTTGAAATCGCGCAATGTAAACATCGCGAACAAATTTACGCCAACGGGAAATTTCGATTTTCTATTTAAATTTATAAATAACTGTATAAATCTATAACGACGTCGTGTACATATTTAAAATAGTATTTTTAAGGCGGAAATAAATGTATTCTATCGCGAAACAAAGATAACCTTCTCACTTGTTTTGAAATCCGTCGTGTAAAACGTAAATATTTCATCGCAAAACAAAGAAATTACCTATTACCGTAATAAATAAATTTATTATTTTTTAAAAACATACTGTAAAAATAAGCGAATTATTTACTTTTTAATAACCCCCCCCCCCCCAAAAAAAAAACGATGATCACTTAACCATTGGTAGCCATTTCCTCTTTAGCTCGTTTCATAAAATTTTCTCGACGATCGGTCAATTTATCTAAACTCCTGAACACCCCGAATTCGTGAATTTCGTCAAAATCGTTAGAGCCATTTTCGAGAACCTAGTTACATATTTAAATGTATGTATGTGTTGTGTGTGTGAATATATTTATGTATGTATGTATTTATATGTGTATGTTTTTATGCATGTATATATTTATGTTATGTGTATAAATATGTACGTTATGGCCTACAAGCTTAGATAGATAAATTTGTGTTTCACGCCTGGAAGAGAAGCCGTTGGTTGGTTGGTTCCGAGGAAATAAAAATTATCATTACTAGTTTTATTACTACATACAAGCCGGTCAAAAGGCGAGGTGGACCAGAAAAAAAAAAAAAAAAAAAAAAGAAAAAAAAGAAGAAAAAAACTGTTACTCCAAAATTTTACTTTGAAAACATTTTCGCGAAGATAATAAAAACCGGTTTTCAGACATCTATTATTTTAGTCAAGGTGTCACAGAAACGGGTCAGTACCATATAATGAGAACTAGGGTACGAATACTAGATGCGAGGCAATTTTTAAACGGAAATCGGGTTTTCTTTCTTTTTTAAATTGTAAAGGACAATAACAAAAATTTTCAGATTGGTATAACCATGGTCGACGAATATAAATATATTGTAAGCGAACTAGGGGGGACACAAAAAAGTGTGCAAGCCAAACTACCTATCAAATTAAACGCAATTGAGTGAGATTGTTTCCCGGTATAACAGATAGCTGGAGGCATCAGTCGTCTTTTGCGACCACGTTAGCGTAGGAGTTCTCTTAATAACAATGTGGATGATTTTTTTTTTTTTTCTTTTTTTTGGGCTCGTCAACCAAGGACCTTTACCTAGAAACAAAAGGCAGGGAAAGAAGTCGGGGTTATATTTTGATCCGATCAGAAATTTTATCTGAGGATGATCAAGCTAGCGACTTCATGTTAGACCGAAGGAAGAAGAAAAAAAGGATGGTAATGTGATGATGAAAAAAGTAAAGTAAGTCCCATATATCCTTGATAGTCATGGACTGTGAAGTTAAAGTTCACAAAGTACTAAGTCCAACGGCACTAATGAGAGTAGGGGTGCCAGGGACCCACACGAAAAAAGTATGTTAAAGTGTGTTCTCCGTGGTCATAGTGTTTTTAAGTGCACGCGGAACTGAGCAAGGCAAAAAGTGTGTATGCTTAATGAAAATCGTTAAGCAACGAGATGTTCGATATTAGTCAATCGACCAAATGAATCGATAGTCGAAAGAAACGAATAAGAATTCTTACGTTGCGGTTCATTTCGAACTGGGATTTCAATTTGTTTCTGTTTGTTTTGCTTCTTTTTTTTTTTTTTAATGGGTTTTCAACGAGGAACCTGAAGAATTTAAAAGGAGCAAGACCTGGGATAGAAATTCAAGTAAACAGAAGTAACATTTTAAACCGGAATGTCAATTTTCATTTATAGATTTTTTTTTTTTTACAGCGAGAACATTTAGAAAGGAACAGAATTAGTATAAGAATATAGAATTAAAAAGAATTCAAAGAGGCGGAACACAGCAGAAGTATAAGGAAATAATGTGACAGAATTTATCAGCGGCACATTCAGCAATGGGGGGGGGATTATCTCTATTGGTAAGATGAAATTCGTGTTAGGTCTCGAGAAGGATATCATTTTGGCGGCCTAATGTCATCGAAATGAGTAATTAAAAGTAATTATACAAATTCACCGCTGCCGATAATTATTCCGTAATGATTCGACAAAAATATACAAGTATAGAAACCGGCGAAAATGCAAAGGTTAAAAGAATGTTGAAAATTTCGATTTCGGAAAGAGTATGATTGTTGTGAACTTGTAAAAAAGGCGAGCAATCATTAATTCTGCGCGTGGTTCCACATTGTCCGAAATAGTTTATTATTAAACTGGCTAAGTTAAAATGTTTAATGCTCCGCGTTTACGACGCCGGAACAAGAGTTGTACCTGTATTATTATCCGGTCAATGGGAAACGGGAAAAATGACGAGGAAAGGCATAAAAAAAAGAGCGAACGGAACACCGAAATATTTTTCTTAGAGCTACAGGGAAAAATAATGATAATAATGATAATTAGATCGGTTCGCGTAGCTCGTAAAACTTAATTTGTGTTTTTTATTTTATTATCATTACAGTCATTAAAATCGTTTATTCCGTCACTCCATCTTAAATAAGATATACGTGACCAGGTAATGATGTTAAAAGAGCGCGGAATATTTTTGTAAAGACAACGGAGTGCTGATCAATGTACTCCTCTATCGATTGCTCAGAAGAGCTTTCTTTCGGATCGCCGTGTGAACTATATACATATACACACACATATATAATATATATATATATATATATATATATATTATATATGTATACGCAGCGATAGAGATCGTACGTTTCCAAATCCGATCGAATGAAAGATATTCATTTTTCTTACAAATATCGTCTACAATTGACCGCACACGATTTACGAAAAATCAGTGAATCGCTAATAAAAAATTTTGCCAAATATAGTTAAAATCAGGCAAGGTGTGGGGCCATCCGAGACCGACACACGAAACGATATTCAATCTATTCGAAGTAAATGAAAAAATGTCGAAAAATTCAGTTCGCGACAGTTGCTTATATAATAATAATAAAGTTTAAAATTGCAACTTTGAAGCCCCGACCGTTCCAGAAAAGTAAGACTTTTTAACAAGTAGTCGTAATCTCTCTCTCTCTCTCTCTCTCTCTCTCTCTCAGAGCAATAGTGATATTGTATTGTCGAATACAGTCATTATCGGCGATAATTTCTTGTACATCCCGAAAATAACTCTGATACATCAAATGAAGAAATGGGGATAATTTGAAAAATCGCTGTAAAGTGTCAAAAATAATGAATTTCAGAAAGCCGTAACCGCAAATTACCAGAATGTAATTAAATGATGTTTACATTATTTGTAAACGCTCTTTTTTTTTCTTTCTTTTGGGGGTGGGGGGGAGTAATTTTCATTATAGTTGCTCACATGCTTATTTTATACGGGTAGAGTAGTTCTCTTTCACAATTTAATTCATTTTTATAGTAGGGTTTTTGAAAAGAGCAGAATGTGACTTTTAATATTCGCGTATGCGCTCGTGTGAAGAAATTACGAATGTAATTTATATGAAGAGGAGTATAGCGAATTTAATATTTTAAAAATTTAAGCCGAAGTCACGTGTTCATAGCCGAATGTGGTGACGTATAAGTGTACACACCTACACACGTACACATCGTGTAAAAATAATTAAGTATCCCAACAACCCCACATACGCATGTAACACACATACAGTAGTGGCGCAGTTCGTTTTAAAATTGGTGTAAATTTTTAGTTTTTGATAAAAAAAAAAAAAAAAAAAAAAAAAAAAAAAAAAAAAACGATTACAAGTTTTACGGATTTCTCAGTAGAGTAGATTCGATACAAAAACGACAGAGCAAGTGTGCTATACGATTTTCCACATTACCTCCGAGTAGTAAAAATTATGCAGTTATTTATATACATTTTTACACTAGAGGGCTTCCCGAATTCAAAAAGTTACCTGGAATTACAACATCACGTACGAAAAATTCCGCAATCCACGTCAACAACAGACATATTTTCTGATAAGTGCTCGAGATTTTTCACAATTATTACGAAGGATGTTAGAAGGGAAAAAAAAAGAAAAGAGGATGAAGGAGAGGCAGTGTGTTAATATCGTTGAAAAACATGCGAGATAACGGAAGATGAGTAAAGATGTAACGCAACTTCTGGACACTTTTCCATTGTAAAATGTATACTGAGAAAAAAGCAAAAAGAAACACGGCGAGCGGGGGGGGGTGTATTTGTTAAAAATAGTATAAAACGCGAAAAATTGCTCGCAGTGTAACTCGTCCATCTGTCCTAATGACCAGACGAGTCAACGCAATTGGTGGACAAAATTTAACGATCGAATTTGCCGAACAGGATCGCGACCGCTGTGTCGTAAAAGATTCGCGTCGCCAGGAAATCGTAGCGACGACAACCGGTTTCAAGGAATTAATTGGCATTAGGTATAGTTTTTTATTAGCGCGCGTCATACTCTTCTTTCTCTCTCTGCCTCGCTAGAGTTGTTAGCTCTTTTTCACCTAGCTGAACTATTGCCACAGCCGCAGGGGAGGGAGGCCCGGCAAAGCTGACTAAATTCTCAATATTCACCGTCGAAAAGTATAAAAATATCGACAACACTTACAACTGCAACCGATTAATAATGTCCCCTATCGGGTCGATTGAATGATCGATGTATATTTTACGGTTTGTTTTGTATTATTTTGTTATTTTTCGACATTTTTTCTTCATGCACATTTCGATGTACTTTTGCGAGAAATTAATATTCTCTCGCGTTCCTACATATAGATATAATAATCGAATGGCTCTAGATTCACGTGCCCTTCTCATTACAAATAGAGAGAACTCAAATCATTGATACTTGCTCCAAATTCAAATGATCGTGATTCAGCTCAACATTTTTCATACTACATTGTATACTAATTCTATCGAATAATGTTATTCTGTAACTATTATTATTATTATTATTAAGTAATAATGAAATATATCGGAAAATAAAAAATAACGAATTAAATGTGCCGCATCCAATTTCGAAATAAGCATTGCACTGAAAGTGTTTTTTTAAACTTTCTAATAAAATACAAAAAAAAAAGAAAAAAAGATATACGGGATAATTTGAAACATCGATTGAATAAATCGCAGATTTTTACCTAGAGACATTTACAGAATATAATTTCGTTCGACTCTGTTTACGACGATACAATAAATTATATCGGAAATTATAGTAGCACCGCGTGAAATTTAATTCATAAGAAAAAGTTAAATGGCAGTAATCGATAATTAAACTTCAAAGTTTCACCGATAACAATACCGATAATCGGATTTTTAATATTATCGGATTTTTAATATTAATCGGATTTTTAATATTAATCGGATTTTTAATATTATCGGATTTTTAATATTAATCTGATTTTTAATATTAATCGGATTTTTAATATTATCGGATTTTTAATATTAATCTGATTTTTAATATTAATCTGATTTTTAATATTAATCGGATTTTTAATATTAATCTGATTTTTAATATTAATCGAATTTTTAATATTAATCGGATTTTTAATATTAATCGGATTTTTAATATTAATCGGATTTTTACCATTAATCGACTTAATACCGGGAAGGGAGACGTGAAAAAAGTTATATTTAATAAGTATGATCGTGGCAACTAGCGATTCCATTTGTAAAAGAGAGGAGATGGCTGGACCGTTTCGCAAATCGCGTACGCCATTCAAAAGTGTTGTTATCCTGATGACATGATCACTAATTTGCGTCTCTTTACTAAAAGGAAACGGGTCTACCTGAAAATCCAACATCCATATCCGAATGTACTTTTATAGCGAACGAAACGATAGTTCGATTTGATTAGGATCCAATGAAAAACACATTCAGACCTGCTGGTTGTTTTAATTTTTCACGTCTAATTTTGATTTCTTCTTTTGACGAGAGTTTTAATCACGCCGCTGCGAGAACAGAATGACAAAGATAAATCGATTAAAAGTAGACTACCGGCTTATTTTCAGCTGATTTATGACTTTCGTCCTTGAAAATAGCTTTCAAATAAAATTCCGGAAGAAAAAAGACAAAATTTGCTCTACTGCCGCGTCCGTGTAGAAGGTTCAATAAAATTCCACCTGGAAAACGATTATTTCGTATTGTTATCGGTGAATCAGTCGTGTCTGAAGGTCACTGAATTTTACAACGCACCTAATTATTCTTAAGTTCCGTTAGAAGTACTTAATCATCGTGCTATTAAATTAACGCGATGGCGCTCGAGTATTATAGTCAATAAAGGGAAGTAAACAACTACTCAGAAATTGAGGATATATGTGAAAGAGAGCGAAAGGAACCCTAGGGTTGGGTTAGAAACAACTGAATTCTCAAAGTCGTGCTTTTTTTGTCTTTTTTATTTAATATTTTTTTTTTTTTTTTAGGCTTTACTACGCAGTCTATTAGAAAATACAAATCGGCTAAAGGAAACGAAAGAAAAAAAAAAAGAAGAAATAATCCGACAATGTTTTAATAGGAAATCAACTTTAAAAAAATATGCATGTCTACATGATATTTCGGAAACGTATACCTATAATGTCGAAAATAGTTTGAAAATTGCAGAGTAGTAGCGCGTTTAAATTTTTTCAGCGGTTAACTTTATTTTTATTTTATTTTTATTTTATTTTTATTTTATTTATTTATTTATTTACTTATTTATTTATTTATTTAATTACTTATTTATTTATTTATTTATTTATTTATTTATTTATTTACTTATTTATTTATTTGTTTATTTACTTATTTGATGGTACACCCGCAGTTTTTAAAAATTTAGTAAGTAATTTTACACCGCCATTTCGTCTAAAATTTCAATAAAATCGAAATGGGCAGAAAACAGCAGGATCCGACCTGTTCCCGTTTGAGATTGCAATGTGTTCTGAAGACTACCGACAATCCATCATTAGAATCCTCCTAAAATAAATATCTTGTATAAGCGCGCCTAATTAAATTAATCAAGTTCTACAGAGCACCAAAATAAATAAATAAATAAATAAAACAAACAAAAATTTGACTCGAAAAAGTATTATCCGCTCCGATCGGTATGTATACAGCGCACAATGAATTAAGTTAATAAAAAGAAGAGAGAAAAATAACGTTTCTAAAAATAGGTATGCTGGAGCGGGAAAAATGAAAAATTGCCAAATTTTAAAATACAAACCGATATAATATCGGTATGAATTATTTCTTCGCAGTCTTCCTTCATCATTTTAAAGACGGAAGAGCGCGCGTCTTAATTTAAATTAATAAATCAACCATCAACCGTTTCTTTCTCGTGTTATCCTGCCTGCTGTATTTGTTCAATAGAAATTTTCGATGGTTAACCAGATTATACTAAAAAATTACGTTTCTATTCTCTCTTATAGTAATCCCGCTTACACGGCACGATTTTTTTCTTTTCTTTATTTTTTCTTTATTTTTTCTTTATTTTTTCATTATTTTTTCATTATTTTTTCATTATTTTTTCTTTATTTTTTCTTTATTTTTTCATTATTTTTTCATTATTTTTTCATTATTTTTTCTTTATTTTTTCTTCATTTTTTCTTCATTTTTTCTTCATTTTTTTCCTTACTATATAGAGGCATCATAGAGATGTGTAATGTAATCGGCTTTATCATCTCGAATGAGGAGAATAAAAATTGGTTGTGCTCACGAGCATTCTGACTCGGATCAAGCTACCGAACAACTACACATCTCGGGGCTTCGCCGTCCGAGAGATAATCAACGAGAATCATACAGCATTTTCAAGTTGTTCTTCTCGGCTTGAGGATTATTCGAAAAGTTCCATTTCTGTTGACAAGATGACAGATGGGATTTTCGATTAGCGCTATCGTCTCGCCGCAGTCTGTGCAAGTTGTCGCTCCACGTTCGATATCTGTTTTCGTGGTGACATTTTCTTTCTTTCTTTTTCTTTCTTTCTTTCTTTCTTTCTTTTTTTGTTTCTTTTCCATTCACCCGTCTCTGGCATTGCTATCAATGATAAATCCATGTTTTTCGGGACCGGACTATTGCTACCTGCTAAAGGATACATCGTCTGAGACTAGGCGCCAACAGCTCAAATCCAGTTCAGGTTAAATCGAGACCGGTAGTAATTGTGCCAAAACCAAAAACCAACCGTGTACAGTTTTCATCATCATCTTTACATACGCAATACACAACATTCAGTATATTTCTATACATAAATACTGATATATTCACACACATATATTTGTATATACACGCAAATATAAAAAGTTACCACAATTTTTTGGCGCCTAATTTTTCTTTTTTTTTCTTCTGATTTTATTTTGAAAAAGCGCAAAATATTTCAGTGCTAATTAAATAACTATAAATAATTAAAATGTGAACGCTCGATTAGCATTTCTGAACAAATAATGTACGACTGAAACAAGCAGGTGGAGAAGTCCCTTGTGGATAGGTAAATCTCGGTGTGAAATATGCTTTTTGTAATCATAAGCATTAATAATTCATTAGAATGTATATAATACATATATACATATATGTAAGGGGACATCCATTAATTACGTGAATTCAAAATAGGGGGAGGGGTCCAGTAAAATCTCATTAAATCTCATTTAAACAGGGGGAGGAATAACTGAAAATCTAACGTCAACTTTTAAAAAATATATATAATATTACAAAGGTAATAAAAAAAATATATTAAGTTTTTCTTTTAATTTTTCTGGAACGTTTCATTTTTCCCGCTAAAAAAATCTCATGACTATTAAAAACTTTTATTTCGAGAATAAAAAAAAAGTTAAACAAACCTTTAGGGTTTTTAAAAGAAAAAAAAAAAAAAAGATATAGTACATGAATGCTCATGGAGTGAGTGAAAAATTAGGGAAAATAATGTTGTCTGTTTTTACTTTTAATTTTACTAAATTCAAATAAATTCGTTATAGTGCGCCTTAGCGTTGCATTATTTTTCTCCTTTAGCGTAAACCTCACGTGAAGAGGAGGAGTCCCACCAAAAGGAGGGTAGATCCAAATTAAAAGAAAAACAGTTCACGTAATTAATATGTGACCCCTAATGTATATATATATATATATATATATAACTCGGCCATTTTGGCCTCGCAAGGGGCTGTGTCTCTTGACCCCTCTTGCTTTCATTTCTGTCTCTTTCTCTTCTATACTTTGTATAAAATTATAAAAATTTACAACGTAATTCTTACTGGCATCAACACACACAAAAAATAACATAATCACAAAAATCCTATCCTAACATTTAACTTTCATTATATAAAATTAAAACATTTATTCGTTACATATTTCGTTACATAAAATTGTGACATTTTTTAAATAACAATAACAAAAATCCTATAAAAGATAACAAACGTTACATAAAATTGGGACATTTTGCGTTACACGAAACTGGGAAATTTTTTTGTGACATTTTTTCTAATGGGGGTAGCCTAAGAATTACATACACATTACATATATATATATATATATATATGCATTACGTATTAATTACAACGTAATTCTTAGGCTACCCCCATTAGAAAAAATGTCACAAAAAAATTTCCCAGTTTTGTGTAACGCAAAATGTTCCAATTTTATGTAACGTTTGTTATCTTTTATAGGATTTTTGTTGTTGTTATTTAAAAAATGTCACAATTTTATGTAACGAAATATGTAACGAAATATATGTATATTTATGTATATATACATATGTATATTTTTATATAGCCAAATATTTACTTACATTCAAAGTTTAAAGAATAAATGGAGTTGGTTTGAGGAAGTGGAAAGCGATGTAAACGAAATTTGTATAGAATCAAGTGATATTGAAACCCGCCACCCATTGAGAAAGAAGTTAGCAAAATATGTCAGCTTTAAAGTTAAACTGAAATCAGGAAGGGGAAAACAGTGGACCGAAGAAAGAAAAGAGTAACATCGACAGCGAATGCGGCAATATTGGATACAAAAGAAAGCCAAAAGTTCAATCAGTTGAAATATCGTGGTCCTAAGATGGCCAATTCGAAAAAAAAACCAACAAAATATATATATATATATATATATATATATATATATATTCCACATACATGCGGAATATATAATACATAAACGTCCATTGGTCGTTTGATCCTGTTTAGAAATATGCGTGTATTCCAGATATATCTAACTTAGGCCGCATTTTAAGAAAATCTATAATTTTTTTGGAAATTAAAAAGTTCCGTGTTGAGTGAAATTCAGCAATTCCCATTATTAGATTAAAAGTTAAAAGTATCATTTTCCCCTACGACGGCATATCATTAAGATAATTTGGAGCAACCCAGTTGGTTTTAAAAATTGAATTGCTGATTTAAAATGTATATTTCAAAAGAAAGGTCAGGCGCATACAGGTATTTCTTTTCCGAGGTTATCGGAAGGGAACTATTAATAAATGTATAAAAATGTATATTAGTTAAAGCTGGTAGTGAACAAAATAAAAAAAGCCAAAAAAAAACAAAAAAGTAAAAATAAATAAAAACCCGTCGAGTTTTTCGACTTTGCATTTTTAAATAGACAATTTGTAATTTATGAATTACTTTTAACAGCGAAATAAAATAAAAAAACTGGCGTGTAGTGCCCGACTGAAAATACACCATACAATCGTTTTCCGCTAAGTATCATTTTTACCACCCATAAACGCTATATCGTCCGTTCTGATAGCGGATCAAACAATATTGTACGATATGTAGCGGAAAATACGCGCAAGTCGTGGTGAAGGTTATACAAAATTGGGAAAATCGTAATAATATGTTCTTTACGAAAGACTTTTTTCATTATTATTATTATTATTATTATTATTATTATTATTATTATTATTATTATTATTATTATTAAAGAAATTCCCCATGTACCTTGATATTTCAGTGAATAACGTGAGCGCGTTCATGTAGCGCAAAAAATGCTAAGGAAAATCAGTAACGTTAAAGCAATTACAACAGATTAAAATAATTTAGTTGAATCGCCGACTATCGAATTATACCACGATAAACCGGATGTCGACATTCGTGTTATGTTCAGACCACACCTGATTTTCTGCTAAAACGATTCGATAATTAGATAAAATAGAGTATTTATCGACAACAAAAAAAAAAAAAAAAAAAAAAAGGAAAAGAGAAGAGGTGCAACTAACAGAAAGGGGAAAAATACAACATCAAAGGAAGTACCATTTGTGTAAATAAAGCAATTAATTAGTATATATAACCCTTCACAGCCTACGAATAAGGTGCCATCACACGGAATACTGGTTTCACATTCGAAATTCATCTTGCTCCGAATTCAGATTGCTCTACTATAGGTTGAAATGAATCGGGAGACGAGAGAAGTCTGCCGTAGAATCAGCGACCAAAAAAAGCAAACGACCACATATACTTTTCCTCCCCTTTTGTTCAGTTAACATCGTAATAACATCCGGTCAAAATAGCGCAACGCCTGTATGAAATAAGAATCGTCGATTTAGCCGTATAAAGACATAAATTAACCGGTTAAAAATGCCTTCTACGTAACAACGAAGGACGCATTTTTAGAAGAGCCAAATAGTTCTACTACATAAATAAGAATAATGGCTAATTGTACAATTATAAACATCTTAAGAGTGAATCGTAAATGAAATATGATAGAATTTTCTGGGAAATTTATTATTAGGAAAGGGGAAAGAAAAACATTCCAAGCGCATTCAGTTACATTTACTTTGTATGTTTATTTACAATTATTTATTACCTTTTTTAGGACGGGTGGGTACATATTTTTATTACTTTCCAAGTCACACTTTAATATAGTCGAAGCTGTATTTTTATATAAATGTTTTGTTACAATTAATTATCAGATTGTCTTTTATACAATACCGTGACTAACTAACTAACTAACTTTTTTATTAATATTAGTAGTTCACTTTGTGAAAACTTACAGATTAAACCTGTTCCTTGCTTTTCGAATTTATTTACGTTTGAAAGTACCGTTCTCGTTAACCTTGACGATTACTCGCATTCTTCTGCCGTGTTTTTCATTTCCCCGTTTTTTTCTCTATTCTGCGCACATTTAATTATTCCTCATTAATCTCTCTGTTCGTTTATCATACATTTCAGTTTTGCGTGATCACTCCTACGAAATAATAATTATTATTATTATTAAAGAGAATTTTACCATTTACAAATTAAAGGGAATTCCAAAATTTCATACGTACAAAATCTCTTCTTAAGAACTCTTACGTCGCAATAAATCTCTTAATTTTTTTTTCTTTTTTTTTTTTTTTTTGGGAAGTCCTTATTTTGCATACTACCGATGAGGAAAATGCATTTTGTATAATTCATTATATATAGGTGTATATGACAACAAAAATTAATGTGCCCCATCCGATTAAGTTTATTAGGCCAGATTAATTCTGTTTTACAGAGTGTCTAGTGTAATTCTTAAAAGTAAACAGCGTCTCAATATAAATGAATATTATTTTTACGACTTTTAACCTCTTGTATTGTCATTGTAAAGTGATTGAAATGGTTGAAATTATCACCAGTTGTTCCGTAGTACCTTCATTGCAGCCTTGTCTAATGTGATACACGCTGCCTCGAAAATTGCATCTAACACCCATTTTCCGAATCCGCAAAATTCTATACTTGTACAAGTATACTTTAAATATTCCATGTCCAGTTATAAACTGCACATAAAAAAAATTCGGGCTATATTAATCTTTCCCTAATATCCCTAATATCCCTAATATCCCCGGAAAATACTGTGATATGCAATACCGTTGTAATTATTCCAAATTCGGTAAAATTTATCTATATAATAATTTTTGAAAATAAATTTTAATTTTTTAACGTTAAGTGAGACGTTGATAGGTAAACAACAGGTTTTTATGAATGCATTTTACGTTACAAAATTCATTATTCAGCTTGATATTATGTTTAATACTAAAAACAAAGTAATATGCTTTTCAATGTCCATCTCCATAAGTCTTGCAGTAACTAAAGCTGCTTGATAACTTATCGTTCTATACGATTTAATTATCTTTATAATTATAAGTCGTTGATAGCTATGTAACACTATCCTAAATCGTTATATTTTTAACATGTCGGTATAAATTAACTGCCATATGCTTAGTATTACTGACTCGTACAATATTCTTCTTATTAAAAAAATTATATATAATTTTTGTTTTGTTTGAAATATAACTTAAAATTAATTTACGTTTAAAGTGTAATCAGCATTTGCTTAAATCTATTGCGAAATTTCGAATTAAAAATAATTCTAAAAAGCTTATAGTTAGTATAAAATTTAAAAATTTTTCAATTTCCTGTTTAAAATGGCCCCACATTAACTACAATGGTCGATATTTCCGTAGTAGTTTTTCAAATCTTCGCTACCTTGCATCCGGCGTCATTCTCTGGAATCTTACCGTATTCTTTTGTCCAATCTAAGCTTCAAACTAGTAACTATCTGTTTCCTTTTTTTCTCTAACCTCTTCCGTTATTTCCACTTTAAATCATCTTCCGTTTTCGATCTCTCTGCTCCCGCTTTTACTTCTAAAATTATCATTCATACCGCGACTATAAGCGTAAAAATCTTCTTCCGAAGCTTCTTCATTACCTGTTATTTTTCAAACGCTCGCCTTAAAGAACTGCCTTTTTTTTGCCTTCCTATTTAGTGTAACATCATATACATGCTTTTGTTTCGTTCACTGTCGTCGTTGCTATTCCTTTAATTTCTTCCATTTCGTAATTACGCATCTAACCATCGACTCTTTGATATATCCCTCTTTCAAGCCTCCTTTAATCACTTTGAATAAAACGAAAAAAAACAAAAAACGATTTCCTACGCACTTACACATAATCGTATTTTTTCATATATTTTGCGGAATTTTTAAAAAATATTACACGATACGGATTGTTCAATTTATTTTCATCCCTTTTTGAATTAAAGAGAAATTTATAAAATACGTTATATAGTTTCGTGTAGTGAAAGAATATAAATAAAGTATTGTTTTTTTTTTTTTGGTTTTTTGATACGAGCATATTTTACGGCTTCTCGGGTTATTTCGTAAGATGTGTCCCACCCGTAAAAAAATTTAACCACAATGACGGACGTAATCAACAGTCTGAGTTCATGTTTGCATGAAGAAATTTTACGTCAACTTTTACACATTTATCCGTAGTACATGTAATCAGATTTACCTGCATTCTTCAATTGCGTCTCTAATTAAAAGAAAGAATAATATCTCATTTTAGACACATATTTTCAACTGTCCTACTCGATATTTTCCTACATATTAAGGTTTTCGCGTGCCTAATTTTTCTTTTCCCTGTTTTTCCCTTGTTTCTTTCTCCGATTTTATTTTGTAACTTGGAATCGTGAAATATTTCAATATTAATCGAACAGAGCCGAACATATTAAAAATTTCGAACACTCGATTAGCATTTAACAATGTTCGGTGACTATGTAACGAGCAGCAGGCTAATAATACGCCTCAATGTATGTATTCGATCAAGTTTTTATTTTCATATTTCACTTTAAAAAATTGATCGAGTTCTTTTTTTTGCCGTGTTGTTATTATTGGACTTTTCCTATTTTCTTCAATAGTTGCAATATAACTTCTAGCTTTTTTCACGAAAGCTATACGATGAAACCGACTCCCGTTCATAGATAACTCTCTACATCAGCGTGAGTGAAAATTCGAAACGAACAATTATTATTAAAGTCGGCCTAATAACAAATGTTCAACTTCACAATGTCCGAAGCTCTGTTGTGAGACATACTTTATTAATGTTACTCTCTCTTATCGAACCATGTAAACGATGGCACCAGCTATTGTTGCGTAACGACATTTCTTCTTTTTTTTCTTTTTTTTTCGAGAATTAAAAGCGATCAACATTACGTAATACAAAATTTTACACGACTAAATAGGATACTCTGAATTAGTGATGGGCAACTTCGAAATGTTTCATTCGAATTATTCGATTGTTCGATGACTTCGAATGCATTCGATTGTTCCGTAGTTGCATTCGAAATGTTATTTTATTCGAATAATTCATTCCTATTCGCAACAATCATTCGAAATGTTATTTTCTCGGAAAAATCTAGTCGATGTTTAACGAATACTTCATTCGTTTGTGTTCGGATAGTTTCGGTTTTTATTCGAATAATTCATTCGGATTCACCACAATCATTCGAATGAAAATCATTCAATTGTTTTTTTGACGATTGTCGATTGCTTCGATTGTAAAACATTTCGAAATCGCACATCACTACTCTGAATCTATTTATAAAGACAAAAAGGAATTCCATCGTAGCAGATCTTTCTCTTCTTCATTCTCTAAAGGCTTAGCCTTGTCGGTGCGAATTTTAATTTCCATTTTCATCCTCTTCATATCTGAATACTTATTGCAACCAGCCATTTCGATCATTTGTCCCACAAACGTCTTCCTTTCCTTTCCTACCATTAATTCTTCCTTCAATTATGTTCGTTACGAATGAATTGTTTCTTATTAGATGACCGAACATTTTCCCACTTCTTATTTTTTAATTGTACTCAGAAGTTTTTTCTTCATGTCCATCTGTTCAAGTACTTCCGAATTTCTTCCATCCAGCTAATGCGTAATATTCTTCTCCAAATCCACATTTCCATTGCTTCCCCTTTTATCTTGTTCCGTTATCGGCCATGTTAGATGTATGTTTGAAATTTCTTAGCAACGTGAATAAGTAGGGGCCTTTACGAAATGCAGTTCAGCTTGTGTTTTTTAAAAGAGTAGTCAGGTAAAAAAAGTACCCCATATAAAACACAATACACAAAGAGAACTTCCTGATAAAAGGAGAAAAAGCGGGATAATAGGTAAAAGGAAGCGCTCGATGTTTAACAAAATGCGCGGTTATTCCGGCTGTTGGAAATTTCAAAATACCTTCCATCATTTATCATTTTAACATTACGTATATGCAAATACACTGTATATACTCTGACGTATTTTTGGGGGACTTCTTCGATAAAATTCCCTAAAAATTTCCAGATCACTGTGGATAAGAAACATTTTCGACAAACGAAATCCAGTACTAAATTAATCGGTTACTTTAACATCGGAGCTGCTTCGCATGTATTTAGGTTATTTCAAATTTCGTCATAGCAGATAGCGAAAAAAAACTTGTTAAAGGTTAACAGGGTTTTCGCTATACATATATATTAATATTAGTATATGTATGTATGTATGTTGCGTGTACACACACATACATAGTAGGCTAATAAGATTGTTGTGTACGTGTAAACTGGTAAATTATTCTGAAGTTTGGCGTAAAATGTCAGATTTAGAAGAGTTAAAATGTTTAAAAATAAAATGACAGAGATGCGATATAATGCGACGGAACCGAATGAGACAAGGAAAACGTGAGGTTCGAAAAAGTTAAAAAACAAAAAATAACCGAAATGAAGCTAACATACAAGACGTGAAATTATTTTTGATCAGTCTGTTTATCGACTGGATAAAACGGTTGATTGATTAACGAGTTTTATTTTCTTGTATTAAAAAGCGGGCAACTTCCAACTGAAACGTGAAGTTTGATATATAGAAAGAGAGGGACTTGTAATATTCAAATTAGGTCTGCTCTGCTAACGTACAACATATTTTTTCCTACTCGCGGTCACTTCTCTTTAGCTGGTAGTACCGTTGTTGTTCTAGGCGTATCGGTTTGTAAAAATATTTACGGTTATTTACACCTTTAATTATATACGTCAACTCTGCGAATAAACGTACCATTGAATGACTATTGTGTCAAATACTAACTTGATTATTCATTTTTCTTCCACAATACACTTTGGCGAACTTTTTAATGGTACTAGCGCGACCGTCGTACGTAGTGTTCTTTTGTTCCGAATAAACATTTTTCTCGTGACCTGTTCTCTAGCATTAGCTGTTTCGAATTCCTCCATTTTAATCTTTTCCTACTTTTCACGACACTTTTTATCAATTTCCTATATTGCACGCATCGTCCGACTACACATCCTTCATGTATTTAAGATTTATCGAAAATGTACACAATCATCGGTGATACGGCGAGAGTGTGGATAACTTTTTTTCCCTTATTTTTAATTATGTAATTCCTTCTTTTTTTTTTCTTTTATACGTAACAAAGAGAACTCTGTTGCTTAAGCAGTGGTATTTCCTTCGGCTGTATCTCGATTCTGTAAATAAAGAGTATAGGAATGAGCCCCCTCCAAAAAAAAAAAAAAAAAAACAAATCTAAAAAGTGATGAAGTTGACGAAAATGAAAAGAATATTAAAACAGAGTTTTGCGATCACATTTATTACAAATGAAATCATTTCATTCGCAAAATTCTTACACGTGAACACTTTAACCATGACTTGAAGTAGGGCTATATAAAGTGTGTAGCAACCGGTTTAGTTAGCCGATTCAAGTCACTTACCGGGTGAATTCATTTTGCCGCGATATTGAGTATGATTAAAGATTAAAATTACATTTTATTAGGCCATTCTTTTGATATACATATATATATATATATATATATATATTTCTTCTTATTCACGCTTCGTATAAATGTATAAAAATTCCAGCCTCCCACGAATGATGTACTCCACTGATAACATTTTACGATGCAACTTCCGAGAAAAGTTTATTAACTTGGTTCTTTAGATTTTGCGTGCGTGCAGCAAAAACCTCAAACCGGATGAAATTTAGCGGGAATTAAACTCGAATTTACGCTAACGACGTAAAAAAGCAGTGGTCCCATTAATATCGAGCAAAACTATAATATTAGTCTAGCGCGAACTATATACGTGTATTTTGCACTCCCTTTAAAGCCATTGCTGAGATAGCCTATCGGTTACGAAAAACATTTTAACGTTGAATATTAAATATGAAATCACGCTAATTTCCGGGACAAAAATGCAATATTTCTCATTGATAGTAGCGGATTTAGGTCTCGTGCAGATATACACGTTGTTCGATTTTACTAATATGGTTCGATGGTTTTCCTCTCTAGCTAAAGATTAACGCAGTCTCGCCTTCAATGTAATTATATATCTTAATCTTTTCCACCTGTCCCGGCTGAAATCTGTGATATTCCGGAAAACAACTCAATTTTTCAGTATTCAGCCTTAAGACGTATTAGTTTTTTTAATTATTATTATTATCATTATTTTTAATAAGCACGCTACATTTAAATTTATCTGTAAAGTTTCATTAATTACACTGATTCTGAAGAATTTTCTCGGATGAATTTGTTACAATAGCAAAAGACGACTCCCCCGTTGATTGTTCGTCTCTTTTTCCAATTAATTTTGCTGAAGAATAAGCGATTACCGAATGAGAAAGCATCTAAACCGAACAAACTATATAGTATAATCGATTCAACAAAAATTTTCATTAGCAAAAATTATTCAAGATCCTCTCTTGCCTCGATTACACTTTATAAAATGTTCGATTAGTTTCCTTCAATTTTTCCGGGCTTTTGAAAACCGCTTCAGGTGCCTGTTTTATTCGATCTATCCGCATCGAAATATTTTTTTATCGTATTTTGCGTGTATTTGAGTTACAACATCGAAAAGAGCAATTTTAAAGCCGTTATAAAAAACGAACGAGCAAAGAGTAAAGGAAGAAGAGTAAAGGACGAAGAGTAAAGGACGAAGAGTAAAGGACGAAGAATAAAGGAAGAAGAGTAAAGGAAGAAGAAAAAAAAGACAATGTTTACAGCAAAACGAGTAATTATATTAGTACAAGAATTAATAAGAAATTAATAAGAAATTAATAAGAAATTAATTCGGATAATCGAGAGAGATATACGAAAGCAAGAAAAACGAACTAACACTCGAGAACTGAAATAACAAATTCGGTAGTGAAAAATGATAAACGACCGATTTTAATAATTCAAATAAAATGATGAATTTTAAATTTAAAAAAAAAAAAAAAAGAATCAAACATCGCGACTAACAATTAAACATCTCCCTGGACGATACCGTTCGTTTTTTCTTATTCGATTTCGGTTTTGAAATCACTGTTACGAACGTAGCGGACTTGTTTAAATAATTAATGACTACATAGACTAAAAAACAAAAAAAAACAAAACAGGAAATAGGTCTTTTAATTTTATACTATAAATCCAGATCTAATCATACACTGTAAATTATTTGTAAAAAATTTGTGTAAAATAGAAAACAACATTGACTGCCGCCTCGCAATGTTATCATTTACTACTATCTGCGTGATTATTCTAATATTTTATTCTATGTTGTAAAGTTTACAGCGGTGGCAAGTTTGACATTTTGCATCCGCTATACTGTGAATCCACTGCACAACCGTTAATGATTTTTACTTTTTTTGTTTGCGCAGAGAAAAGGAAGATAAGCCAGTGCGTTGGCTGTGGCGCTCAGATCCATGACCAGTACATTTTAAGAGTAGCTCCGGACCTTGAATGGCACGCAGCCTGTTTGAAGTGCGCCGATTGCCAGCAATTCTTGGACGAGAACTGCACTTGCTTCGTCAGAGACGGCAAAACGTATTGCAAACAAGACTATGTCAGGTAATGCGCGTTTTTTACCGATTACACGCAAACAAAATTCACATTCTTGCTGACAACAGACGAAAACACAATACAAAAACTATCAGCGAGCGAAGCGTCAATATCACCTCGTCTTTTACCATACTTTTAAATGCAGAGGCTTATTGAGTTTTTGTCTACATTTTGAAAAATATAAAATCATCAATCGGTTATCGTTTTACCCCCACGCGCAAAGAATGTTAAATCACTTGCGGGTTGGTCACACAGCGATTTCCCACAAACCATTACATATTTCAGACGTCATGACCCTCCAACATGCACGATTATGGTCATCAAAATATTCTCTCGCACTGGCGCGCCTACACTGTTTAATTGTTTCTATTTGCTTAATCTTCTCTTAGGGTAAACAAAATTAAGATAATTTATATACACCTTGGCGCACTGTATTGACCTGAATAGTCGTGCTACATAGACAATGCCGGGGAAGTTAAAAAAAAAAAAAAAGAGATCTAAATTTTAAAAATGAAATATATCAAGCTGTGCGACACAAAGAATTTGAGAAAATTCCATAGACCCGTGATTGTCTTTTCGGACAGTTAGAAATATCGGAGCGAAATTCTGCTAACGAACTCTTCCAGTTAAGAACGATGAGAAATGTTATAGGTTTTCCATCTGGTCTCGAAAAACGAAAACTTCAGGCGGATGAAATGTATATAGTGTGCCGTTTGGAAACTATATGTTAGCAGCTTCGGAACTGACTTTTCGTGATTTTTATCGATCATTTGTGTGCTCATTATTCCCCTTTGGGAGTACGCAAGGAATCAGGCTGCTCTTTCTAGAAGTATACTCACAATCAGTTGAGGAATTTTACATTGGAACGATTTCTCAAGCTTTTTTTTCTTGTTATTCCTCATTCCCCCCGTTCTTGTGCGATGTCTGTAATTTCGACTGCTATATATTTGTAATTTTGTGTCGATTATTCTTCCCTCTATATATATATATATATATATATATATATATATATATGTATTTATTTTAAAATAGCAGCTCCTAAAAATTGTTTTTTTTTTCCTTTCTTTCTTCTTCTTTGGACACCGCGTTGACTGGAATCTCGATCCGAAAACAATTAGGACCAGTTACAGGTCTGGCAGAATGAAGGAATTGCGGAATAGATAAGATGCATAAGACCGTAATAAGGATTAAGAAAAGTAACACATTATACTGCAGAGAAAAGAGAGGAGCGTTCAAAAAGATATGTTCGTTATTAGGATGAAGATTCGGCAGTTTGGGGAGGGCATTACACGAAAACGTGAAAAAGTAGAAAATTATGATTAAGGCGTAGAACAATAAAACGAGGACGACAGCGAAACTGCGGAATGAAGAAAAATATCATTAAACCGGAGAAGAAGGATAGAGAGTAGAAATAAAATTTTGGTCGGAAAAGGAAGAAAGACGTCAGAATGTCTAGTGTGGAACATTTTTTTTTGGTATACGGGAAGTTAGAAACAGGAATTTTAGAGAAATAGCGATAGATGTAGCGATCCGAGCAAAAGAGTGACTGTAGATGAGGAAACGTATGTGAAAGATGATAAAATCGCGTAAGAGTGTATTGCAATACACACGGACGGGAAAAAATAGCTTGGACGGCACGAACGAAGTCGTAACCAAATGGATGGAACGTTGAGCAATAAAACGCAAGATAGCGACTAGTTCAGCAGTAACTATAGTGTAGGATAGAAAGATTCAGAAAAATTGATGATCGGAAAAACGACTTAAATTAGTCCTCCTTGAACTGTAACAGTGGTCCTATAGAGGACCCGACCAGTATTGTGTGAACATCTTGCATGACTATTTGGAAGAAGAAGAAGAAGAAGAACACAGGTAGACACTTTTTGAGCGGATGGAAAAGAAGATCGCCAAAGCTAAAGGAAAAATAAGGAAGATTATAAGAAGTAATAGAATAAGATGAAAACAGAGAACTCGAACAAGTATGTAAAAGAATGGGAATTTTCTTTGGAGTAAGACGCTAGTTTGACAAAAACAAAAAAAAAACGATTATTACAAAGTGAATGATCAGGAAACCTTTGAAGGGGGATTTTTACTTGCGCGAAGTGTATAGTTTTAGGAGTCCATCGAAAGCACGAAAAAAATAAGAAACGGGTATAGAGAGAAAGAAAAGAAAAAAAAAAAACCACAATCATAAAATGGGAGATGATCTAAAGCGCGAATTATGGAAGTTTAGAAAAAAAAAGCGAAGAGCAAATATTTTTTGGAGCTTAAGCTGAATTGTCGAGTAAAAGGAAGTAAGGTCGGAGAAAAGATAAGATTCCAGAAGCAGAAATGCGAATAACAGCGTACAAGGAAGCAAAAATCCGGGAAATCTATATTAAACTCGAAGCTAAAATCTTCACGTGAAGCAATAAACGTAATGAGGCGAAATTATTAATTACAATAATATAAGATAAAAAAAAATGTATTTTTAGCCTCTCGGAGCGACAATAATTTCTTTTTTTTTTTTCCCGAATTTAAGAAAAGCAAACGGCCTAGATGGAAAAGGAAATATGCTTACGCGCTACGTATGTGTGCGGAGATAATAATAAAATTAGTGTCCCGCTCTCGAGGGAAACACGTGATGGGCGGCAGATACGTTGCTTTGCTAGAATTCACTTGGAATGGGGAAAAAAGCTTGAAGGAGCCTTTTAAAATAATAATTTTTCGATAAACAGAAACACTTTCAACGAAAGATAAGGCAAAAGAAAAAGAAAAAAATTAACTATTAGGCAGAGACAGAGGCGACTCTGAAATAACAAGGATGGAAAGCGTTAAAAGTGAAACAGGAAAATGCGGAAAACTTTCGGACGTTAAAAACGAAAAGGAAATACAAAAAAAAACCATCTTCAAAAGTTCCTCTTCGAGTGTTTAACAAACAAACGAAGCAGAAGAAGAAGAAGAATAAGAAAAAAAGGAAAAACAAAGAAACGACCAGTTATCCGTTCTTCTTCTCCTTGGCTAATATTATTTGTTTCCCGTTTTTCATGTTTTCCCGCGATCGTATTAGAAGCTCGTAAAAGCCATCTCGGTGCCGGAACGAAATGGAAAAATATCGAAACAATGTCGTCTTCTTTTTTTTTTTTTGTTTTTCATTATTTATCTTTCCTTTTTCTTAAGCGCGGCACTAAAATAAATAGGTAAATAGTTCTACCGGATAAAATTATTTCGAGAACTAAATGATATTTTCTTTTGCATAAATATTCAGCGAATTTACAAGCCCCTCCAAAAGTAGCGAGAGCACTTAATTATTTCGATGTAAATAAATTAAGCTGAGAATTGCCGAAATATTTCTTCTGTAGGCGACGTATCGGTAATACGATAAAATTATAAACTGAAACGGATTGATTGCGATAGCATCGACTTAATGGCGCGTGTATTAATTTTAATCGAACAGCTTCTTATTCGTCACTCTGGTCGCCAAAAAATTAATGGAAAAGTTTCTATAACAAGGACGTGACAACGTCTTCGTAAGATTTATCTAGCCGCGGCGAGATAAGAAGTTTCCCGAATCCCTATGTACATTCGCACAACATACACAGAACTCATCCATTAATTGTAACAAGCGATTTTTTTTTTGTTTTTTTTTTTTTTTTTTTTGATGTACATTCTGCAAAAACATTAACCCGGACGACACAATCTTTATAAATCAATAATTCTTAATTCTAATTTACGTTCCGTTCTTTTTTTCTCCTTCTTGTCAACCACGGGGGGGGGGCGCAGAAATTACGGAATAAAAAGAAATAGTGAATTTTAAATCATAATTCGTTCAAATATTGTCAGTATGAAACGGAACAATAACGGGGACACGGAAGGAAATATGTATGTAAGAAACTGAAAAACAAATGTGGATACAGAAAAACACAGCAGAACAGAAAGAGCATTCGCAGATAATCTCGGGTTCACATTGCATACAAGGAAGCAAACCATGTCCAAAGCGTAGAAGACGAAAGAGGAAAAATTGAAAAACCAAGGATGAAGTTCCAGTTAAGTAAATATTACGATTTAAGGATGTAGAAGTTGTAATTTAGAATGAGCAGCTAGGCGCAGAAATGCGATGCCGTGGGATTCCAAAACGCTAAGAAATCTCCCGGAAAAAAAGAAGCTAAACGAGCTAGCAGATTTGCTGAATTAACGACTTTGCATACTAGTCCAGGCTGCCGTAAGAAATCAATTCGGATAAAGCGACGAAATGAACGAATGAGAAGAACTACGTAGTCAATTGAGTCGGAAGGAAAGAAACTTAATACAATAAGGACGTTCTGAGCAATCTTTTTTTTTTCTTTTAAATAAGTTGTGAGTCTCACAGGACAAACATGCCCGTTGTGTGAGTGCCCGGCACTCTTATTAACGTTTATTAACAAAAAAAATAATACAAAAATTACATAACTTATTCCATAAATCATAATATTAGTAAACCTAGCGTCGTTATGTTTAAGTATAAGTATATATATATACACGGCATTCAAATATGTAATACGCACCTGTACAATCGCTACCCGCAGGCAGCTTAATATTTTAAAATCGAAAAACACAATCTTCTTTAAGAACTTAATATCAGGGAAAAGCACGAGAAAGTCGAAATACTTAAATTTAAAAGGTAGAGAGATTCAAGACGCAACTTGTTCTCTTCAATCTTTTTGTATCATTCCTTCAGCCATTTGTCCACTTCATTTTTCCCACACATCAATTTTTTCCCCCAATAATATATGATTAGGGATTGTAGTTATTAAATTTAATTAAAACTGACCCGTCAGTGTTATCAATTCGTAGATTTACACCGCGCGGATAGATGTAATATGTATTTTAAATGTTCATGGCTATTATTATTAACCATTTGTCTATCTTTTTTCGGTAACAATTACGTCGCAATTTATTTTCGTTAACGTTTCGAATAGCAGAGCTCTATTCATCGTCAGAACCAGACACACAATGAATCAAACACGGGAAAACCCAGCCCTTAAATAGATACGGCAACAATCACAGCTGACCACCACCTTCTGATTGGCTAATAGCTATTTCATTTGACCGATAACAGTCTTCCAATTTGAATCGGTTTTTACACCGAGGTCATCTCTATTAAAAAGTTTTTATACTTTTTCGACTTCAATAGCCTCTCTAAATTAGATGTTTACTCGCGTTTTCGACTTCCGCTAGTATTTCCGCGTTGCGAAACTTTATGCTTCGTTCGTTCTACATTTTCGGCTATCGCAGATTTTTCAAATCGTTTGTGTCGACAATCTGCTTTATGCTCTTCAATTCGTACATGTATATAGTCTTTCCAGTTTGCCCCACGTAATTTACACACCACATGAACACGGAACTCTGTACAAAACCTGCTGCATACAACGAAGGTAGGTCGTCTTTGTTACTTCTTAAAAAAAAAAAATTATTTTCCGGTTAATTCCAAATACTGGGCGAATTTTATTTTTTCTTAAAATATGACCAATTCCATCCGTAACATTTTTAATATATACGGCGAAGTAATATTCGTAATAAACTCCTTTTCTTTACCTGCTTCTTAAAATGTTACGGATAGAATTGGTTATATTTTAAGAAAAAATGAAATTCGTCCAGTATTTGGAATAAACCGGAAAATAAAAAATTTTTTAAGAACCGAAAAAAGTAGACAAGTTGGTAATATGTATTATTTCGGTTTCTTGTTATATAATTGACATTAACTTCTAGTAATCTATAATAGAAATAGTACATCTTGGGGGATATTTCGTTGTTTTCTTTTCACACATAATTGATCCAGAATCGTTTTACTTCCAGTAGGGGAGTTTTCAAACTCCTTTTCTGCATTTGCTTATTTTATTTATTTCCATTTTCTTAGCCTCATATAATATATTCGAATTCCATATGAAATTTTAGACATTATTATTAAATTGTAGTACATAACTTGTTCGATGTGATAAGTGTACCTGCTTTATTTTATATAAAGCCGGAATTGTCAGTCCTATTTTCGAATTTAAACTTTGAATGTGTTTTTTCCAGTTCAAAGGTTTATCGATATATATATATATATACATATATACCTAGACATTTAAAGTCATTTACGTTCTCTAACGGTGGACAATAATATAAATGGGTATTGATATTTACACGAAGCTCATGAAGGCAATAGTTATTATGAAGGACAATTCGCGGATCGCGTATCTTGTGTTTAGAACAGTTCCGAATGTGTAATACTTTTGATTTATTTATATTTATACATAATCTCCTATCATGTTCCCATTTACTAAAATTATCTATATTCTCTTGTAATAATCTTTCCGCCATCTCTAAATTCTTATGCTCCATTAATAAGGGCAATATCATCGGCAAACACATATAACTTTGCATTTTTAATATGCTTATGTAACGAGTTAGTGTAAATTAAGAAGAGAATAGAGGCCAATACGATGCCCTGACCTACCCCGTACCGAATAGTTTTTGCATTACTGTTATTCCCTGCGATTTTTACTATACTTTTCCTATTTGTTATGTAATAATTCTTAAACCACTTTAGTTGATTAACTATAGTGCCCAAATTTTCAAAGTTCTTAATCGGTAATTCATGGTCAACTAAGTCAAACGCTTTGGATAGGTCAATAAATGTAATTAAAAATTGGTTCCCCTATCGTCTTTATCTTATTTACAATCGTTCTCAAGAACGTTGTCGTAGATCGTTTTTCTCTAAAACCGTGTTGATTTTCATAGAATAAATTGTTTTTTTCCACATAATTTCTTAAATGTTTATCAATGTAATGTTATAAAATTTTAACTATTACAGATGTTATTGTTATTAGTCGATAGATTTCAAATTGACTTTTCACTCCTTTTTTATATATCGGTCTAACAATACCTCTTGTAAGCCCATCCGGAGTGTTAGCTTCCTTTATAGAATAGTTGATCATGTTAGTCAGAATAGGAATAAAGATATTTGAATTATGTTTAATATCTTGAACCCTAATTTCACCCATCCAGGTGCCTTATAAACACTCTTAGATCGTTAATTATTGCTTCTATTTAGGATTTATTTATAGAATGAAGACAAAATGAGAAACTATCAGAATTTGTATTCAATAACTGAGGGTGACATTTGTGTCTATATTGTTCCTCCGAACAGATTAAGTATTCACTAAATTGTTCAGCTACTATTGCCGTATTTCCAGAATGTTTTATAATGAAATCATCTATTGTTGTTTTGTTTTTTTTTTTTTATTAACAATATTGTTAATTACATTCCACAATTTTTTACTATCATTATTTGCCTTCACCATTTTTGACTTTGGTAAAACTTCTGTTTCGCGTTCCTTATTTCAGTTGTAACTATATTTCGATATTATCTAAATAAGTTTTTATATCGAATATTGGTTCTATTTCCTTTACTAAATTTAAAGTACTGATCTCTGGTTTTCATAAAATGGATTATTTTTTGACTCGTCCATTCATTTTTAGGACCACATTTAAAATCATCTTTTTACTCTCCTGTACTTCCAATTTGCATTCTTTGAAAAAGCCTTTAAAAACTGAATGTATATGATCATATATATTTCCTGTCGTTGGAGAGATACTTACCTCGTTTCAGTTATGATTAAAATTACCTTATTCTGCAACCATTTTTAACACATTTCAGAGTTTACGTTCCTGCACTCTGAGTCCTTCAGACTTCCTTCTTTCTGCTCTATCTTCTCGGCCGAATTCTTCGTGCCATTCGTTTTATATCCTCTACAAGTGGGGTTCACAAATTCCTGATCGTTTCCGATTCCAAAGGCGTTCTTCAAGACATCTCCTCTCCTCCTTCTCATTCTTCTGACGGTATCATTCTCTCAATTCGATCTCCCATCTCTACCTTGTTCTAGTCCCGCCCCATTCTCATAGACTTTCTATGGGTTCTTAGTCATTCCAATATTGAAGGCAATGACTCAGCTGACACTTTAGCTCGCACAGCCGCCCGTAATGGTCCTTTTCTCGACTCTTTCCCTTCTTCAGACATTCTTTCTCTATCACGCTCTAATCATTCAAGACTTTGGTTGGACATGTGTCCATCTGTATCCTCTAATCATTATTCATACTACCGTCTTCTTCAACCGGTTTTTCCTGCCTTGGTTTCATTCTATTCCTGTCTGTTGTCGTTCGATTGTTGTTTCCTTAATGAGACTCAGAATCAATCATTCTCTACTCCCTTCTTCTCGCATTCGATTCGCTTTGTCCCCTTCTCCTTTCTGCTCTCTTCACACGTCTCAGCCTCCTTCTATTTGTGACTCAATATCCTTTTCGAATGTTCCTATATCCTTTCCATATTGCCTTCAGCTGTTCCGCTGCTGCTGTCCTTTGTGAGTTCAATTTCTGACCGCCTGGCTATTTAATTCTATCTTTTAATTTATCATGTTGTTGGGTCAAGGCCGCTGGCGCGCCCAGGGTAGGGAAAAAAAAAGAAATAGAATTCCGATTTGACAACGTAACGGAAAAAAAAAAATTAATGCCGCGCAAAGAAACGAAGAAAAACTAAAGGAAAAGTATTTGCGACTTATAACGAGTGAAAGTATTAATTTCTCTGTAATTTAAATTTTTGAAATACTCCAATGAAATTCATTTTTTTTTTATGGAACACTACGGCTGAGTATCCATCAGCGTTATGCGACCGCGACGATGCGACTGCTTTTTTATTACTTCTCTATCCATCAGCGCTGACCACTATTGTATAACTTTATTCATTTCATTTATGAAGTAGTAATGTGTAGAACATGTCGAGTAGTGAAGATGATGAAGTCCATTTTACATGTACGGATCGAAAACAAGTCGCGTCGCGGTCGTCTGCAGACTGACACGATCGGTCGCTCGTTACCAGTCGCTACGACGTTGACCTTGGTGGACAGTTCTCTACTCAAAAGTATGTTTCGCGACCCCGAAGAGACTCCGAAAAGACTCCGAAGAAACTCCGAAGCGACGTTGCATGACACGGTCGCCTAGCGCTGATGGATACTTAGTTTATTGAATTATACAAATATATTCAAAATATGAATGAATGTTATAATAAAGAATGGTTAATTTTCACGTAATTAATACGATTATGCGGTAATTCAGCAAATGTGCACATTACAAGTCTCCGCTTTCTTTACCGAAATATGCTTCTTAAAGTTAACTGAGTATCATTTCCGAAGGTCCTAACCTGTTATTTACTCTGTCTTTGCTATTTACCTCGCGCCATTCGCTTATTTCGTAAACCGTCCATCTACTTATCCGACTAATTCATTCAACTTTAAATGTAAATAATCATCTGGATGCTGATCAAAGTTCAACAATAAACCGGGTTCTCACAGCTAATGACTTTAGACTTGTCTATGACCTATTTTAAAAATATGAATGAATATTATAATAAAGAATTATTCCGAATTTTCACGTAATTAATATTTACAATTATGCGGTAATTCGGTAATGTCCACGTATTACGAAGTTATTTCCCGCCACTCCACCTTACTTATCGAAATATGCTCCTTTAAGTTAACTCAGTATCATTTCTGAAGCTCCTATTTTACACCTTCACCATTACAATCACCTGTTATGTTTACTCCTTCTTTACCAATCCAGTTCCTTCGCACCATTTGCTTATTCTATAAACCGCTCATCTATATTTATCATCCGCCTAATTCCTTGAACTTTAAATGTAAATAATTATCTGAATGAGGATCACGGTTCAACAATAAACGGGGCGTTGGGGGGTCCTCACGTTCAGCTAATGATTTTAAGCTTGTCTATAATGTCTGCTACAATCCAATGAAAATTAGAGAGTTTCGGTCAACTAAAATTTTCTCGCTCTACATCTCTTTCTTCCTTTTTTTTTTCGTTATTACTAATTAATCACATTATTCTAACGCGTACTGCGCCGCTCACTGTAGCATAATTATTCAACGATAAAAGTGATAAAAACAAAACATTAACGTAAAAATAGTGGACACATTAAAATTAATTTACCTGTAAAGTTATTAATAAAAAACGATTATTACATTTATTAAACGAATATCTCTTTTTTTTACACGCGTCAAAAATCCATTATCTGGTACATGTGAGTTTAAATTAATGTGTTTATACTTGCCGTGGCAAACAGTTTATTCAATTATATTTTTTATATTTTTTGTCTAGTATTTTATTATATTTCTCCCCTCCCCCCCCCCCCTTCACGATAGGTCAGCTAAATTCACAAAAAAGTGCACTAAAATCTTCCTCGACAATCGACATCTCGATCCGCTGGTGAAAACAGAGAACGAAATCACTTCAATTATGTCCTGAGATTAGCGCGCATTAGCGAACAGTCATGAAAAACGACATAATTTTACATATCGTATGGATGATAGTCAGACACAAACGTTAGCTAAAAAATGCGCATCATAAAATACGATGACGCCATAACGTCTCACGAATTTGCTTCAGACACCCAGCCGTAAGACTTGTTTGAATGATTAAAAAGAAAAACACTTTTATACTTTATTTCGAATATGGTTAATATTAACTATTTACCATAGAAAACATTTTATTTGAATTTTTTTTATAAACAATGATTCGAATATAATTATCGCGCGGGAATTTTATGATTTAAAAAATTAACAAATGAGAAATAAAACGATAGAGCGTTAAAATTTATCCCAAAAATAATTCCTATGCCGATGGTAGCTTTTTTTTTTTTTTGTTTCATATTTTTTGCAAACTAATCATCCAAACAAGTTAGTATACTTACAAATAAGGGTTTTGTTACGTGACTAATTCGACAAGCAGCGAAAAACAAACGAACAACCAAAAGTATTTTGAATTTCTTAGATGATCTCTTTCAGTTTACCGCAAAAGTCATTAAACATGTAAAAATATTTAGAACGGTCACTCACGCAGACAGAATTCCACTAGATTTTCTCGAGATCACTTTGATTCTATACACAAAAACGGAATCTACGCTGATATCGCTTTTCATTTTATTCGGACACAGACACGAAGGCTTCAAGATAATCTTTGAAACGGAAATTTGACTCGCAGCTGAATGATGGTCATTCCTCGGACCATTTTTCTTCGCTTCACGTTTAAATTTACCTTCTGCTTCATCCTATCTATTTCGAAGCAGAGTATATTTATCTGCTTTTTTTCGTCGTACATATATATATATATATATATATATATATATATATATATATACATACATATATGTGTGCCTTTGTGTGCAATTCGTTCGATTTGTTTACCTTGTCAAAAACTATTCCTGCCGCTTAAACATCACATCGGGTCGCATTAAAGATATTGCTCGTTCTCCACGTATACACGCATATATGTATATCTATATGTATATGTGCGTAGGCCCATTCAGCATCGTATTATCTTGAGCGGTTGATTATGTTAGTCGGCAGCCCATTCCCTTGATGATATTTACATTAGGGTGTCTTATTACACCGCTGCATCGACTTATTTAGCCCCCACACCGCGCACACTCGCACCCCCTTTTGACACGTATATAAACATTATCGACGAGCATTCGCTCCGTTTTTCGCCGTTCTCCGGCAGCTCTTTATTAAGGCCCTCATGAGAAAACAAACAGTTAAATGCATTATTGGACGTAAATAAAATCCTTCCCATCAAACACTATAGTGTACATCCGTCATCTCGCTTGCATCATTCTGACCTGCTTAATATTGAATTACAAACTAATTATCTACCATATGATCATCTTCTTATCCGCCTTCACTGCTTATTAATAATGAAAGGTAATCTCATCTGAAAAGCACCGGCTCAGGTCGCGACATACTGCGTTATACAGAGTATCGACTTGTCAATATCCGCAACCTATACTCCCAGATGTACTGTTTCGTAGCATTTTGAAAAGATAAAGAGATTAACTGCGGAACAAAGTTGCTGGAAGACGACCGTTTTTGTTGTTTCTTTTAAATCGGCTTGCTGAGACCTCGGAGAAGTAACGGGAGACAAAGAAAGTAATTTATACTTGGTTTTATCGATTAATTAATAAACGCGTATTATGCGAGAAAATAGTAACAAAAAAATGATAAGAAATTTAAATACTTAATCGCGATGAATGTTCACTTGGGTACATGCTTGAACATTTCAATAAGCAATATTGCCCCTCCCTTGCGAATCGAGTCACGGTCCCTTTTTCAAAAAAAAATTTGCATCGCAGCACAGACTCGGCTACTCCGTTTAAGACGATCTTACTTAATAAATCGGCTAATTTGCATCAAGCCAAGACTCCGGAGGAATTTCGAATTCTTCAGAACGCCTATACCTCCGAGCATCTCATATCACTTTGCGCGCCTTATATTTTTCGTCTTCTTCTCTTATGTCATAATTCATTTCCATTCTCGATTATTTCTGAAATGGTTCAACTTTCATCACTTAACACCCTGCTCATTCCTGCTTTAGCCTCTCGGATAAAATTTTGGTTTTAAGCTATTTTCCGATTTTATTAAAGTAGATTCTTCTATTATTTTTTTTTTTTTGCGTTACTTTATTATTTAATTTTTGCATAAATATATATATATATATATATACATATATATACATATATGTAACATGTAAGAATGGACAAGGTACGCAATTATTATTTAAAATAACACACTCTTTAATCACAAGAATATATATTTTAAATATTAAATATTTCACCCATCCCTGTTTTAGAAATTTTAATTACTTCGCATGAAAACAGATCAAATTCGTAATTTGTAAAATTATGACTTTGCAGTGAAAAAATTATTACAATGCACAGAGGTATACTACACTTTGAAATAATTAAAGCACCGATAAAAAGTAATGAAAAAATATGTTTCCATGTGATCGTTATCGTGCGAGCAACAATAATATAGAGTCATGATTCAAATTTAAAATATTATTCTCCGATAATCCGTATCAAACAAGATCTGCAAAAACTATCCTAACTAAGCCGAACAAAGCCGAACTAAGCCGAAACGTACATTACACATCTTCGCGAAATAAATACTGCCCACCCCCATACACGTCACTAGTACCGAATCTCACATACCAGCTAGCGTAGAACGGACGATGTTCAATGATCAGAAAAACAAAAGCTTCGAAATTATTTTAGATACATTTAAATTATATAACCTCGTCTTCGATCAGTTCTAGATCTAGCAATCTGAGTGATAAATGGTTATTTGCACAAGCTCCCGCGTAAGCGTAATTAATACGGATCGTACCAATGATTTGGTCCACTTTGCTTATAATTGTAAACATGTTCCTGTTAAAAATTCGGTCCATCTCCCTGATAACGAAAGCCCCGTGGGTTGAGTCATTTATTTATTACGAAGTGCAGCTGATACTGGAGTGCAACTGAACAACGAAAGTTAAGAAAGTAAGCAAAGCCGAGAAAAGAAAAAGGAAAGAAATTAAAAAGAAACCATCCAACTGTTCCAACCCAACAGTTGGAGGAACAAATCTAGTAGTTTCAGGAAGCACCAGCTAAATAAGTACACGGTTTTCATATATATAAATTTGAACAAAATTATTAAGGTAGTACGGTCATCAGTACATAGCAATAAATATTTACATTATGACGGATATATTCCAATAGCCATTAATTCATCAATTAGAGTGATACTACTATGTTCAAACCAAAACCATGACTAAAAAACATTAATGTCCTCTCTAAAATGATTGTCAAAATTTTTCGGTATGGAAGACCTACTGTAGGAGAATAACTCGAGCGCAGCCTGTAAATAACTGTAACAAATTTACGAACCGTACCAAGCGGAACCAAAATGACGAAATGTGGGTTAACGTTAGTTTCCACAAATGCAGTTTCGAGTAAAGATAAAGAGAGACTTGCAAAAACGCAATTTACAAGCTCACTAACGCAATTCGAACATTATTACTCTTAAATGAAGCTCAACTCTTTACTGAGTACAGAAAGTAGCACGTCACATTAGAGGTTTATCTGTTATTACTCAAAAATATTTTTAAATTAAAAACTGTTACCAAAAAATACCAACTTGAAGATTTTTACACACTGGAGACTTAATAATATAGCACACTAAAAGATATAATTACTCGATAAGAAGGTCAAATATATTGCATAGTTTAATATAACGGATATTATGATTATACTCAAACATTAAAACGCTGATTAGGTTCGCGGTATACGAAATTCGAATTGCAACAATTAAATAACCGTGTTAAATAATTATTCATTTTCTATAAGCCAGGTACTGGAGACATCAAGAATATTTTTTTAAATTATTGTTACGTTTTAAATTTTACGTCGACCCTAAAGAAGCATTAATATTTCCTCATAATAATAATAATAATAATAATAATCGTAATAGCCCCCCCCCCTACTTTAATAATATTTTACTGCAAAATAGATTATTTTTTATTGAATAATTTTTTTTTACCTCTTAGTGGGGACATTTTCATTAAATTTCTGAAGTAAAAATTTGAAAGTCGATATTTTTTTTTCTTTCGAAAAACAATTTTATTACGAAGCGTACGTATCGAAAAAAAATTAAATAAAAATAAGATACCGAATTCGGGGAAACGTGTCGATTGTTTTTTGTATAATTTCGTAAACTATTGTAATCCGTTGCGCGCATTTTATTGTAAGAGTTTCGTATGAACAGAGTGAACTTTGAAGCATTTATTCCCATATACTACTAATTAGCCCCCATACTCTCTCCAGGCAGCTCCGGTTTGTGTAGACTTTTTCCAGTTCCTTTTTTTCCATCACATTTCAAAGGGGTGTAAATTTTTTTGCCTAGTTAATTCAATTTTCCGGCCGCCACGTTATTCGTAGAACCCTTGCTTCGTCGTAAGCAATTTTCACGCTTTAAATGAAAGACCTATCGATTTTCGGTATTCAGCGTATTTTCAGAGAAATTCCTCACCTAATACAGTGCAAAAACATCAAATGCCTCACCAGAAACACTTGTTCGGCCTATGAGGGAACCGGTGCACATTTAATCGATAATATTTTATCTTATTTAATAAGCTATTATTACTGTTACTGTTAAAAGCTTCAAATGGAAATCGCTAAGTTCATTAAGTAAACGGTTGCGAAATAAGAAAAGAGGACGATACTGAAGCAGACTAAAAATAGTAAACTACTTGCTGGGCTCGCAGCCGCTAGAGTTCCCTACTTTTATAATAGAGCAAAATTTAAGTTCACTAATCAACGTCACCACTCTAAAATAAGATACATCCACTGATGAAATACAATTATGGATATATCAAAAAAAAAAAAAAAAATCGGTAAAAATTTTTAATTAAATCCAGCGAACCGATGATATTTTGTTAATTAGCCTAATAAAAATAGTAAAAACACAAAAACGAAAACATCTTAAGACTAAATATGAATGAATATGCTGAAGATTTCCGTCATACATTCACTTATGTTCAATGCAAATAATTATTATTGCTGATTTTAATTTCATTATTTTTATTATTAAAATTTTTACGTAGAAAAATGATTATCTAGAGTACACTTCACAGAGCAATGTCATAGAGATATTTTTACTTTGTAAAATTTGCAACGCGGAAAAGAAGTATCCACGGACCGTAATGTGTGGGGGGGGGGACTTGATTAAAAAAAAAATTGGCAAGTAAAATGAAATTGTTCGAAAGCATCATCAAATTCGAATCTTAAATTCAATGTGCCCCAATTGCGGTCGCGCGTGAAAAACCCACACACGCGCAATAGGCCGTCCGATGTTTAATCTGTTTTGCTTAAAATTTATCTCTGTTTTCGAGGAAGCAATTTTCGATACTCTACGTTCTTATCTTAATTATCGTATTCGGCAAAATTTACTAAATACTTCAATACATATGTAACAGTTGAAGTGTTTGAAGTATATAGTAATGAGAAGAAAATTTTTATCCGCCAACCAAATATACGCAGCAACAAAGATAACGAGGCCAGAAGCAACGAGAGATACTTACTGAACAAGTTCAAAGAACACTCATTTGTGCTAAAAAGGAAAAAAAGTACTAGATTAGAGTCCATCGCAATCAAGCTGTATTTATGATTTCAGTCTGAATGTTTGCTCTTAGGTACCTATCATTTTTCTGCTCTTTCTTCGGCTCTGAAATTAAAAATACCTGAAATATGCTTTAAAAATATACGCCTACTCTTCTTCCGGTCTAGTTCGCGTGATCTTACAGAATTTTTATGAAGTGCACGACTTCAAGTAATCAACTTTCTTATCTCGTTCACTTGTAGACAGCGCAGAGAAGAGTTAATTTTAACGACTGAAGGGGTGGTCTTAAATTCGCGCAAAACAATATTACGCGGGTTCAATATATAATTGCGAAATTGCAGCTCAATGCAAATTTTGAACATGCGGTGGTGATAAAACTCATTTCACAGACGGACTATTACGTATTAATTATCAAAGGTGCAATTATCTTCGTATACTAAAACCTAAAATATCATCACAGTAGCCGATGATATTTAGACGCAAGTATTAAAAACGGATGTGCTAAATTTCTAGTTGACTGCTCGGACGTGCATTTATTAATCTGAACCTTCCTCCTAGAATGCCGCGCATTGAATATTACAGAAAACTACCTTTGCACTTTGTTAATGTGTGTTCGCACAACAGCCCGAATAAAAATAAACAAATGAATAATGATGAATAGTAATAAAAAAAAAATAGAAACTCCCAAGAAAGTTCAAAAATGGTCAAGTGTTGTTTAACAAAAAAAAAAAAAAAAAAGAAGAAAATTAGGCAAAAATGATATTGTTAACAATCCGTTTTTCTCATAATCATCATCATCATCACGTAGCGTCTTTGTTTCCAAAGATTGAATGCACCAACGTTTAATAAATATTTGGCTCTATATTCTCCTATTCCTTGCGGCATTGATTATGTCCTTGAGCGTTTTTTTGGTCAATCCCTGTTGACATCATTTCCAATCTTCTTCTTCGCGACGGTTTTCCTTCGATCTTGCCTAGTATCGCCAGTGCGAATAGTCCTTCTTCTCTAATTTTGTGCGCCAGGTATTTCCTTTTCTTATTCTGGATGTCATCGACTAAGGCCGTCCTTTCCATTCCGTTTCTCTGCAGCACTTCTTTATTTGTTTACTTTTCTTTCCTCGATATACCTGAGCGTCCACACCTCAAATGTGTTTATCTGATGCTTTCCGCGTTTAACGTCCAAGTCTCTGAGGCATATTTTGCTATTAACATTACATAGCACTGATCGATTCTCATTTTCGTTTCCATCTTTATTTTCCGATCTTTCAATATCGCCTGGCTTGTCTAGCCATCGCAATTCGCGATCGAATTTCTTTAGTATCTCTTCCGTCATCAGTGAACAGAGCTTCCAAGTATCTGAATTCTTCAATTGTCTCCGCTGTTTTACCTTCTATTTTTATCTCAAGTTGTGAATCGCTATTCGGGGTTCGCGTGAACTTTATTCGCTTTAGTTTTCCCCACGTTGATTCTTATACCTAATTTTTTTCTTTCTCGATTTAATTTCTTCAGCATGCTTTGCATCTTTCTGGTTGTGTGTGCGAGTAGGACCTTATCGTCTGCATCGTTTATACACCCTATCGGGTATCCGTTAATCTTGACACCGACGTTCTCTATCCCCGATTTTTTCATAATTTCCTCCGTATATATGTTGAATAGTCTCGGTGAGAGCGGGCATCCCTGCCTTACTCCTCTTGTTATCGGGCATCTTTTGACCGAGGATTCGTTTTTCACTCTTACGCTCGCAGTTTGCTCCCAGTATATGTTTTTGATTATCCGTAGGTCTTTATTATCGATGTTGTACTCATAATAAAGAACAATACTCAACGTTTAATATATAGCTATATGTTTATTAGTGTAATTAGTTTAACGAGATTAATCGCAAATAAAGCAAACATGTTTAGAATAAATCTAAAGGAAAAAATCCGTAACTACCCATGTCTGCCACGGTTTAACAAAAGTCGGAGAATTTAGCTTAAATAAAAAAAAATTTCTTGCTCTTTCTTAAGTGTATCGTCATATGAATTTTTTTCTCATCGCCTTTCTTTTATTTTTATTATTTCTTGCTAAACACATAAACCCCGTTGAAACATAATTCAATAAAAGTGAGAAAAAAAAAGTAATACGTGTTTAATTATAGTATATACATATATGTATGTGTGCGTGGTAAAAATTAATTGATACCTATAAAGTTATTAATGTACTCGTATTATAGAAATAATATAATTAGCACTTTTTAAAGGCAAAACTGTTTTTTTTTTTCTTTAGAACGCTTAATGAGACGGCCATTGACGGCAGGCCCCTAAACATTAATTAAAGGCTGAATTTACAAATATTCAGCACAATAATTATTGAATAGAATTAACGTCACAGGTAAATAATTCGCTCATGCGTGTACACTGTGTTGTTTTCGAATTAACAAATTATGCGAAATTTAATGCGTGACGACTTTAAAAAATTCATTACCAAGTTTTTCTATGCATACACTACTCCGGAGGTTCGATTTCATTTGGAATATAGTTTTTGCGCGATATGCAACGAAAAACAGGTGAAAATGAGCGTTTGAAATCGAATGAGATTAACAAACGGACACAAAAAAAAACTTTCACAAAGAAAGAAACTGAATAAAAAAAAGATAAATAAATAAAGCTTTGTATCACGTGAACATTACCGAATTACTACATAATCGTAAATATTAATTACGTGAAAATTATGAATAATTCTTTATTATAATATTCATTCATATTTTTTTAAAACGTTTTAATTCGTATAATTCAATAAACGCGTATTGCTCCACAAAAAAAATTTATTTCCTTAGAATATTTCAAAAATGTAAAAATTTATTTCCTTAGAATATTTCAAAAATGTAAAAATTTATTTCGTTAGAATATTTCAAAAATGTAAAAATTACGGGGAAATTAATAATGAATCCTGTAATAACAGCAGTTTCAATAGCTGCTACCCCAGAAATGTTATTTACTTTTATTAAATGGTCGCCAACTATTTATTATGGTTTGCCGTCGTGTACTATACGTAAAATTTGTTTGAATTATTTTCAGTAATGTGTTCAAAGAAAGGACAACTGAATGAAGGGAAAAACTTTTTTTTACCCCCCGCTAGTATAAAATAAATTCATTTCTGGGGTGTGTCTGTCTGTATGGGTGCCAATCTTGGAAACTATCGAACCGATTTTGTTCTGGTTTTCATCAATAAATAAACGTGATTCTTGCGAAAGGTTGTTGTGCATAATTTTGGCGTACATGTAATGGTTTGCGTCACTGACTGACGTATTAACTCTTTCTCGTCCACGAGACATTCTTTCATTCTACCGAACTGTGAAAGGTTTCTTAATACACAAAAACGATGCAAATCCTCCGTGCTAAAAGGAAAAATAAATGTTAGGTTTTTCCGTAGATAAGTAAGTATCCTCCTTAAACTACAATTCGGCAACGCAAGTTGAATGTTTAACGAATATATCTGACAAGCGAATATCTTAACTTCCACGAATGATAACACCGATATTTAATCTAAATTAAACACCGGATTATAATTAATAATTAGCTATTCGAAAAACACCGAAATGCTCTACAGACCCCTATTTAATTGCATTTTTTTGTCCTTAAATTATAAAATATACATAGCTGAAATGACATTTTACTAAATGGCAGAGTGTATATTTTTATTAATTACCTCCTGCGGCTGCATAAAAAAAAAATCGATACACACACACACACACACACACACACATATATATAATACATATACATATACATATATTATATATATATATATATATATTAACTGTTGTTTTTTTGCGTTTTTTGCAGATTGTTCGGGGCTAAATGCGATAAATGTAGTTTAAATTTCAATAAAAACGATCTGGTTATGAGGGCGAAATCAAAGATTTATCATATAGACTGCTTCCGGTGTAACGCTTGCCATAAACAGCTGATACCCGGCGACGAATTTGCACTTAGAGACGACGGACTGTTCTGCAAAGAAGATCATCAGGAACTGTCCTCGAAAACCGCAAACGGCGAAACGAATAACAACGACACTACCAATCGCATTAGCAATAACAATCACAGTATTATCAATAGCAGTAGCAATAATAATAGCAATAGTAATAGTAGTAATAATAATAACAATTTAAGCACCAGTAAAAATAAGAACAATCCCGTCGTTACCAGCGACAGCATCGTGCACCACCATCCGCACAACGAAGGATCGAATTCCGGTAAGTGTCTTCCACCTGTGACTTTTTTTTTTTTTTTTACTTTATGTACCGTACGCCGTTTAAAATGATTAAATTGAAGGAACAATTTGTTGACTGACTGCGAGACATCAACGATAATCGATCAGAAACTGATCTACTAATGATAGCGATGACGAGAACAGCGAGTACGCGCTAATTAGTGATCGGTGTGAAGGATTCAATTAAAAAACGCAGATATTAATAATTGCTCCGATTAATGACTTTTAATCTGGTTTTGCTACGGGGAGCCGAAGCACCGGTATAATATAATCACCGGTCATTGGGTTCGTTCGTTTCTTCATTTTGCCGCCATTTCCGTCCTCTCACCGTTGACACACTCTAAAAACAAACAAATGAATCGTAAAAGCCGGCTAATTAAGAAACGAACATAAACGGATATGCTTCGTTAATGACGTTCGCTGTTGTCATCCTTTGATTTACTACCCGGGCAGCTTAATTTCCGCCGTTTTATATTTAAACTCGCAACTGTGTACAGTACATTATATAATATATATATATATATATATATATATATATATATATACGTGTATGTAACTTAATTCTCGCCGATGCTTCGCCTGGAGAGAAATTGCCCCTATTTTTCCAGCCGAGGAGAACGCATGGAGTGGGGTATAGGCCGAGTTTTTTTCCAGTTAAAACCAATTCGGAGTGCGAGATTTTCTCTTATATAGAGACGACCTACACGCAGTTGGAAAACGAATTTCTCCGGTTGTCCTGAAATGAGTGTTTTTCTCTTTGGTTCGGATTTTACAATTTTACAAAATATTCCATGAACGGGGACAAATAAAACCTCGACCAACATTTCAGAGGCTATCTCGCACGAGTTACGAAGCATACTCACCTCGATGATAATCGGCGTGTGTAAAATTATTTTCAAAATTCGCGAAATAATTGTTATATCTGCTCTAATAAGCGGCCAGTGTATTAGTTAAAATGTAAATAAACCTATTTAGTGAAAATAATAGAAATGAAAATCTCAACTGCAGTATTATAAATCATTTATATAGATATAATAGAGTTGGTGAACGTACTCTTGATTTATAAAGCGAGGTATAAGTTGTTGAATTTATAATTTTACCGTAGACAGGATTATGAGGAAGATGCCAGATTTTGAAAAAAGTACTTCAGTGAAAGTAGATTTCTCCGATCGCTGAGTCGGAATAAGTCCGTTTCCACTAGTAGGCTAACTGTGGGGCTGGTTCTTAAAGCTCCTGTGACGAGTCGCATCGCGATGTTTCGAATTAAGTCCAGCTTTTTGAGCGCATTGGGATTTGCACTATTATATAATATGCATCCGTATAGTTCATTTTTGAAAGTACCAGTGTTTTATAAAGAAGTAGTAGAGGTGTATAAAACCGTATTTACACTTATAATTTTTTTTTTTTTTTAGCATATCCCTATTTAAACTGCAAAAAGGTACTACTAGTATTCTTTCTTTTTTTTTACCGGGGGAAGAAATTATTAGCAGAGGGCACTCAGCCAAATCGTAGGAAATAGATAAGACAGGATAAAGACTATATTTTCGTTTAGCTATTGACCCAGCGTAAGTGAAACATTTTATATTTTTTTAAAGTGTGGCAGCGGCGAGATCAGAACCTTGATTATACTCGAAGGAAACACACCACTATCTCTAATCAACTATGGCTACACGGTAGCTCACTGAGAGCGAGTTTTAGGAATTGAGAATAAAATAAATTACCCACCCTGTGAATAGACAGAAGGATTATGCGACCTTCGTTACAACCATAATGCGAATTATCAAAATATTTTTTTTTTGTAAACAATTTTTCGATTCTAACGATTTTTTTTTTAACCATCATCTATTTTTCCGTATATTTAATGCATCAAATCCGTTTTAAATATGTCTTTTCTTGCTCATTGCTTTTTCTAATGCAATTACCGGAATTTTCATGAGACTGAACACCGCTTCTTTTAAGAGAAAAAATTCAAAATTTCCTCGACCTTTATAAAAACTTCTGTTATTAAATCTATCTTTAATTGTCAGAACGACACTATTAACGATTTTGACTCGCAAATTTTCCTATATGTACATGTTGATTGATGGTGATTTTTTCGAAATTTTCTTTTTTGTTAAATTTTTAAATTTATCGTTTGAGTTCATAATATTGTTAAGTTGCTATCCTATTTTCCATCTGATAACAGTTACTTTTTCGGACGCGTAACTTACGTTTACCTTCCAAGCAGATCGCTCTGAATTTCTATTACGCAGCCGACCGAACAAAAATAAAACACTACAAGACGCTACTACTTCATCTCGACATTTGATAAAATATCGCATAATGATGAGCCCCCCCTCCCCTCCCCCCGCGCCACAAAAATAAGAAGAAAATTGACACTCTGTTGTTCTGTATGGATTAATTTTTAGATATCTTTGAGATGAAAATATTGCGTATGAAAAATATGCGGAAAAACTCGTGTCATTTGCAAATAACTGTTATATTGTAATATAAAATTATTTTTATTATTATTATTATCAATTAACCCGGCAATATGGGAAACTGTATCTCATTTTTATTGAATCTAGCGGGCTAATCTAACACATTGAACATTTTCGCAGTAATATAATTTATGAAGAACATGCCAAAAAACAGAAATGAAATTTATTTTAACGGAAAAATAAAAAATTTTGTTTTAAAAAAATACCCTTTTTTTAAAAATTGCAGAAAATTTTTTTTTATCGGCATTATTCATTCTCCTGTTCGACATGTGAAAAAAAAAAGCACATTATTAATTTCAGCGCTTCCAGTAGGATACGGTTTCTGTGATTTTCGGCGAATTATCTAATTTTTCGAATCATGGCATTTGCGATTTCAACGGACCAAAAACATCCTTAATATTTCAAGTGCTAGAGCTTCCCACAGAGCTTTAAGTCTTTTTACGCCTATCATTACACTTATAAGTACTAACAGCTGCTCCATCGATATAGCAGCAGTTGGAATGATCGATATTTTTGCAAAATTATATTTTCTTAAGATCACCATTCTTTCTATTTTATTACGAAAATCGTACGTAGTGGTTATCCCATCAAATCGTAGAACAAAGTTTATCCTGCTCATCTCGTATATTCATAAGTTCGTCGACATGTTTTCCGATTTTTCATTTGCATATATTTTATGACTAGGAGGAGGTCATTTCGTAAAACACACGTAAAAAGTGTTATTCTGATGATGATGTTATCACGGAGATGGCGCGACAAACAACTTTTTAGTTCATGAACTAAAAAAGGGAAACGCATCACCTGAAAAGACATATATCCTTGTCACGATATACTTCCGTACAAAACGGTACTGAAGTACTTTTGTGATTTTTTTTTAATGGCTGATCTCAATAATCTGGTTACGTAAAAAGCTTACGGTAAAAATAGAAAAAATAAAAGAACCACAATCAAATTTTGAAAGATTTTTATTCCAGGATCTACGGTGGAATTGTTTAATTTTTAAAAATCGTGGAGGAAAATATTTTAAAGCACGCTTCATGTGTTTCTTCTGAAATTCGTTGCTTCATTGATTACTCTCTATTTTTTCCCTCTTTTGGCTGAAAATATAATGCAGAATTTTACGTAAATTAAGTAATTGTCGAAAGTCTCGGGGTTTTTAAGCCAAGTACTTATCGAAATTTTACGTGGACCAAAATTTTTTAAACAGTCTGCGAATGGGATTTTTCCTATTTTATTTGGTCTAGCAATGTAAGGATGTCACAGCTACATCCAGAAACAAAAAGAACCGTCAGTTAAATTTCGATTCGGTCAGGATATTTACGATAAATAAAAAAACAAAGGAGAGAGAAAAGAAAGAATATAAGATGCACAATACGGCATGAGATAAGCTTGAGTTTTGTAAAGGGTAATAATAGTACTTAGACAGATAGATACTCAAAGAAGATGTAATCAACATTACAGATACTATTCCGGGTTGGTGGGAGGATTTAGGGAAGAAAAAACGAGGAAGAATTAATAGAGTGCATTGAAAATAGTGCGGATGAATAAGTGAAACAACGACGAAATTCGGTGGAGACCCCAGGGCAATTAGATTAGGTTGGACAGATAAGAAAAACGATCGTTACGAAAATATGAAGTATGAACATGCTCGATAGCGGCATCTAAGGTAGAATTTGTTTTAGCGGAATCTAAGATAGAATTTGTTTTAGTGGAATCTAAGATGGAATTTGCTTTAGCGGAATCTAAGATGGAATTTGTTTTAGCGGAAAGATGAAATCAGAATGTATATTTTTAATAAAAAAGAGACGAGAACAAGCGGCTACTCGAGTCAAAGAATCGTTCCTTTCATCATCCTCGACGCTCATGTAGCTGAGAACCGGAAAAATCATTTCGATCAATTTCAGATTACAGTGAAAATGTTTTTTGTATTATTTACAATTAAAAGTGTTTCTCAAAATAAACGCAAATTTTTGAGAAAAAAAAAAATGAACAGCTTTTAGATATTTTCAATATGTAAGCTTCGAAAGTACCGAAAAAAAACAAAACAAAAAAACTAGCGTTTCCGTAGAAAATTCTTTGGTAAATTTACGAATAGCACACTCCCCTCCCACGACGGATGTGACTGTAACTCAGTTTTATGATGACCCCATGTTTACACATACCGCCTTTGAATCGCAAACAAAGGACCAGGCAGTTAATTTAATTTTCCATCGCCTCATTTTCATATATCGCAAATGAAAATGTACTTTTTTTATAAGGGAGTTGAAATAGTGATTGCCAACCAACCTAGGATAAATTTTTATGACAAGAAACGCAAGCTACTAAAAGTATACGTTTATTAAAAGTTCGATTAAAAATTTTTCCGAGAATCAATGCTACATTTTCTACTTATATTATTTCAGTCCTGAAGTAAACATTTGTTAAAAATTGTCTTTCTAAAAATTATCATCTCTTCGCGGTTTTCATAAATCACAGCCATACCACATCACGGCGCGCCTCGAAAAAACATTAGCGGGACTCGAATCCTTAAAATGAAAATGTAAAATAAATTTTTACGTCTCTGTTTTTTTCTACTCAAAATTTTGTCTTAAAAACGCTACGACTTTTTTGAGAGTTGTCTTTCAAAAAAATTCAACAAGCTAAAACCGGCGGGAAATTGCATTCGATAACATAAAATCAATGTACGTAAAGTTTGAGAAAAATGGGATCTTTTTTTTTTTTTTTTTTTTTTTTCTAGGGAAATATTCTCGAAAATTCTCTTAAAATTCCATCAGAAATTAAAAAATTTTTGATTATTTTTCTCGCAAAAATAAATACCAAATTACGAATAAACAAAAAAATTGCCATTTACTAAGTTATTTTTGTTTTTCTTAAACGTCTTATAAAAAATAATTTAAAAAATTATCATATACTACGATATTTTTTATTTATTTTTTCTTACAAAAAAACTATTAAGACAAACTGTGTTTGCTCTCGTATATATGATAACTGCAATGATTACATTGTGGTATCACTTTTTGAAACCAATAAAAATATTTTTGTAATTTTTTCGTAAAATACTTGTCCCAGATTAGGTACAATTTAACCGGTTTTCAATTGGAATGTCACAAACCTCAACCTACGCGCGTATTAGAAAAGAAAAAAATACCAGCGCTTCTCGAGAACATTTAAATCGTGTTGCGTTCTTTTACCGTATAAACACACTGCGCTATCGATTTTTATTTTTCCTACGTACTTTTTTTATATAGTAGTAATAATGCTAACTGTTTCGGGGTTGTAAATTCATCGCGAATCGCTTATCATCGTTTCAATAATTGTGGTTTTCCTTAATCAACGAATTTAAATCATCGCAAAAATCCGAATTATTTTTAAATTGTTACGATTGCATAATCAGCCTGCTACATTAGAATTGGTTATCGAACCGCTCGAGAAATATTTCACAAAAACGGATAGTATCGAAAATGGGCACACAACAAACAGCAAGGTATCGCGAACAACAAAGTAATGCTGAAAAAATTGCATTACTTGTTTCGCTTTTAAAAATCAATTTTTTCGAAATGGCTCTATTTTATTTAAAATCAACGAAATCTCTCTAGGGGATAGAAATATGTGTGTACACAATTGCGCTTAATACAATACGAGTTCTACAGTAATTGCGCGAATTATCCAATTTCCTTCTCGTTTTCGGTGTGTTCATAAGCGGGAATAAATTATAAAATGTAAATAAAACCTGAATAATACTATATCGTTGTGTCACTGCGAAGTTTTACGCAAAATCTTCAAATCGCTAATAGTAAATTATACGTCTATCCTTCAAAAGCGTTTCGACGTTTTTTAAGGCAATTCCATTACTTTTGGGATACCTTTTTAAATCTCTTCTTGATTTTTTTATGGTTTTCTTTTTTTTTTTACGATTTATGCGTATTATTTTCATATTTTCAGCCTCTTTACCATTACCCTCGAAGACTGTTATTATTACCGATGATTTTACATTTCTAACGGGACGAACACACTCAACAAAAATACTCGCCGTCATTATGGAGATCGAAATACGCAACATCCGTTAATGTGGCGAAAATAATGCAATATGACACGGATTTCGGTTATTGAAATTACACAAAAAAAGGGGAAAAAATCAAATAAATTTCAAGCTCAGCTTCGGTTTTATACAAAACAACGGGATATTTTTTATAAACTGAAGAGAGGGTTTGGTTAAAAAAAAATTTTTGCTTTTTTTTGTCTCGCTTAATTATTTTATATTTTAGTAGCATGGACGACAATTATTTTTTGAAAGTACTTTTAATTTTTAAAAACATCCTAACTCTATCGCATACTGTATAACTTAACCATGGCTCGTTTCCAAAATTCATTATTAAACAACAGCGTGATTTCATCCGGACTTCTTTCGGCAATTTATTTTCTTCCTGCTTCGATTAATATTCCGCGGTATTTTCAATTTTTTTTTTTTTGTTTTTTTAAATAAGTTGTGGGTCTCACATGGTTAATTTTGCCCGTTGTGTGAGTGCCCGACACTCTTATTACCGTTTATTTAAGATACAAAATTACAATTATTCTTGCTTATCCTATACATCCTAATAATAGTCAACTAAGTTGTTATATAACTTACGACATAGTACACACATACAAATACTTACACACACAGCAAGTACTCATCTACATACCGCGATACATGAAGGTAGCAAAATATCTTCAAATACGAAGAAAAGAAAAAAAGAGAAGAAGAAAAAGAAAATCAAGAAAGAAAGAAAAAAAAGAAGAACAATGATAGAAAATTATAAAATGTCATGATTCGAACCGTATCTTGGGTAAATTACTCTTTACAGCATTCTTTCAGCCATTTCCTTACTTCCCCTTTCCACACACCAAGTTGTTTTTCGTTTAATATATGATTAGGAATTGTACCAATTAGTTTAATTAGAACTAAATCGTCAGTATTATCAATTCGTAGATTTACGCCCCCCCAGAGGATAGATGTAATATATATTATTTTGGTTTCTCGTTAATTCGCCTAGATGGTAATTTTACATTATTGACATTAAATTCTAGTAATCTATAATAGAACTAGTACATCTTGGGGGACATTTCGATGTTTTCCTTTCACACATAATTGACCCGAAGTCGATTTATTTCTAATAGGGAAGTATAAGTGTTTCAAACTTCTTTTCTGTATTTTGCTGATTTTATTTATTTCCGTTTTCTTAGCCTCACATAATATATTTGAATTCCAATTACCGATCGTCCTTTCGATTTTCTCCCTATAATCATCTCTTTTATTTCTTCAATTATTTCCTTTTAATTATTATCTTTAACTCCACATCTCAGTCGTTCACCATCAGATTTTCGTCGCTTTTTGAATTTCATTCGGGGTACACTTTCCATTAATCGTACACAACGGTGCTGCCTAGTCCGCAGTTACTCAACGGTCGTCGTTTTAATTTCTAGTGCAACTCCATTTCCTTCATCTGGCCTTCGCTTTGTCGTTAATTTTTTGTCCGTTCGCTTCCTAGAGGTCAATGTTTTAGTCGGATTTTTTCGTCGTCCGGCTCGATTGAATTTCCTCCCGTTTCATACCTGCGTAACTCATCGGCCTATTGTGACGTTCCGGTTATCCATCGGTGATGTTGAATCAAAGAGCGCCCGTGTTTGACGCTGCTTAGCTAAACTGAACTGAACCGAACCGACTTCATTTCGGCGCCCGGTTGTTTCAATTCGAGTGAAGTACCGGTTGAACTCGGAATTTCCAGTCCGGCTAAAACAGGCCCGATACAGAGTTGCGCTAAACGATGCGAGTTTGACGGTCGCGTTGAAAAATTGCATTTCGATCGGCCATTAACGAGTCGCGTAATAACGAAACGTGCTAAAATCTCCCATTTTATTTATTGACTGGGCACGTTTATCGCGCTTCGGAAAGTACGAGTATAAATTACAGGGGGCGCGAACGGTGTCGCTGAATAACGCGTTTTATTAATGACAGCTTCATCGCGGAGGACATTTTTACGACGACATAAATCCTGCACGTCCGATGCGAATTTGCTTCATTAACGCGCGAACTGCGAGCAGCGTAATAGCGGATTCCGATCGAAAGTAATGATTACCTTGGCCAGGTGAGAAGTAATAATAAAGCCTCTTCGAAAACACGTGCTCCTCCGCCCGATGGTATTTAATAAATTTCATTAATTTTCGCATCTCTTTGATACCGATTCGCTCGTTAGCCGTTCTTAATGAGACTAATTTATCATGCATTATCATCGGCTAACGGAAAATCGCGACGTTGCTAATCCATCTTTCCGTCACTACGCTAAAGTACACACACGTCCAGCCTCCTCTGCGACCTCGGCGGCCGATTCTTAAAAGCCAGTTTAATTGTGACAGAGACGTTTATGTATTTCGCGGAATTTGTGCAAACATTTTAACCACATCCAATACAATACCGAATGAAAACGGATATATGAAACATTTTTCTTTTTTCTTTTCTTTTCTCGTTTTCTTCAAAATGCAAAAAAACCGAGACGGGAAAGGAAACCAGCGTTCAGAGGAGACACGTGCTCCGCGCGGTATCATTTATTATTTTTGGCGGCGTCGTGTGCAAACATCGATTTATCCAGAGCAGTTACGCGCATACATCGATTAACACACGCCTGCGATATCGTACGAGTTCGAATTTCTCCGGCAAACGCTATGCCCCATGCAGTCTATAGTTATAAAATCGGTTCCACGACTTTATCTCCGATATCCACCTTTTACCTACATTACTTTCCAGCCAAATTTCTTCTTCCATAACATGTTCACATTCATCACAATAGCACACACACACACACACACATACCGTTCTCCAATCTCCTTTTTGTCTTGTTCACCACTTTCAGGATCATTCAGATGTTACTCTAGACGTGTTTTAAAAATACCTATTATGTTTTTTTTATTTTTTTCAGAAAATGGGAAAATATTTTTCGTTTCCAAATTTTTATCTTGACCGTTTTCATCGCTATACTTATATTAACGTATAATACTTATATATACACTTGTCAATTGTTTTCCTTCTGTACAAGCTAAACATAGAATTCAACGACGGTCTATCGAAATGGAATCGTTACAAATACAAATTTTACATTATCGCGACGATCCGAATTTGAATATGTCTGATAACAAATAAGAGATAGGAAAACTTTCTGTGTTTTCTAAAAAAATTTCGGAAAAAAGCGATAATGATGACGTAAACATTTTTAATTATTCATATATATATATATATTTAATATTTACAGGAATTGTACGGGAAAAATATACCACGATGTGAAGTTTAAAATGGGGAAATGTTTTGAATTTATAATTAATCAAATGTAAATTTTTAGATCTTGTTTTATTTTATTTAATTGCCTAATATTTTTTATTTCTCATCGATAAATTAATAAAAACAATTAACCTACATATATATGTATATATATATATATATATATATATATATCCCAATTACGTAAATAAATATAATGATGCGGTTAATAATTTAATATTTTTCTGTAAAAGTGAATAATAATTCGGGGTTTTTGACACAACTAAATATAATCTAGTTCGGTACTCATTAAGAGTTTTTTACCGGTTCGGGAGAAAATAAACAAGAGTATTTTCTTAACCAGGTGTAAGTAGGTAAAAGTAAAGTAAGCCCCATATATCCTTGATAAGGTATTATGGATTGTGGAATTAAGCTTTTCATAATGTGTAATTAAGGATCTAATGGCTCTAAGAAGAATACCGGGGCCAGTTCGTTTCTCCACTTTTGGATTATCCGCCTTTACTTTCCCCCGAGATTTCTCTGCTACTCAATTACTTCAGGCTGCGTAAACCTCGAAGCGATTTGAATCCGGAACGAGACAAGTCTCGAGCCCGTGTCCTCTGATTTGGTAGCCAAGCACTTTAACCACTAAGCTACCGGTGCAGGGTAGAAGAAAAGTTAAGAAACATACTGGCGTCGAAATTATTCACTTTTATAAGATTTATTGCCTATCACAGTGGTGATCGGCTATTAGTTACCAGATAGTCAGTACCGCTTGGGTTTACCAGTTGGCCAATTATACTCGAAGAAGCATTTTCCTATGTACCCTGTGAAATAGTTACCAGTTAGCGTTTTTCGTTTCTGCTTTTTCTGCTTTTTTTTGGCTTTAAAATCATACGTGACCGACCGATCCGAAGTTTCTTTTCCCCCCGCTTTTTCGGGAACGCCAACCAGTTAAAAATACGATTTTTTTCAATACTAATGCTAGAGTACTCCTAAAAGAAGCTACACACTACTCGCATGATAAAATCCAAACTCACTGCTGCTTTTTTTTTTTTTTATAAAAAATATTACAAACACACTCGCGGGTTTTAAATTAATTAAAAAAAGCGGGATTATGTTTTGTTATTACTTGATTTGCAAGCATTGCTTCGAATATCATCAAAACGTTTTTTATTTATTTTTATTTATTTTTTCATCACAATTAACCAACAGTTTAGCGGTCATTTAGCGATTAATTTGATGTGATAAAGAACGTTTTGTGAAAGGGTAGTGTACTCAGTAGTACTCCCTCTGAACTTAATAATGGCCGGACAAGGTCTGAAGGCTTATTTCACCGCCACAGTCTGCGTATTTCACCGAAGTTATTCAGCAAATTGGTAGCAAGTGGATTCATATGAATGCTAAGCGACATGTTTATACGATTACATCATCCACAAACACGGCGTTCAAGTGTCATTATGGGGGGCATACGTACCAATAGCGGGCTGTAGTAATGGTTCTCAGTACCCTATTTTGATATCGCTGTATTTTCTGTAAGTTGGATATTTTTGCGTAGCCCCGCAACTTACAGCCAGATCGGTTTTGGATTATATAATTATTTTCTAACGACAAGCCCGCGATCTCTTAGCTAACAGCCACATCGTCGATAAGAAGTGAAATTTTTAATTTTAAAATTGCAACTTCCCGTGCTATATAAAATTACGATGGAACTTCCGTATTTCGACAGTTTTTACGATAAACTTCACTGGCGATTAAAAAAATATCCTACAATTTCCTTCCGTCGATCTTAACGACGTCTGCGAAGTAGTCATAATTAATTCGTCGTCGGTCGTCTCAAAAATTTGTCAGCTCCTCTGTTCTAGCCTTCTTTCCGCTATTACACTAGTCATGCACACTGTACCATCAGGTCCTATCACTATGCGCGTGTTTAATTTTAATCGAGTATACTGTCTGCCGTTAGCTGATAATACCCGAAAAAAAATGTTTCCCTAAATTGAGGTATTTAAATTTATTAAAGTGTTAATCGGTACTTATTTTCGTTTCATTAACGGCTACGGATTTTTATCTACATCCGATGCTAGTTGTTATTCTAGCGAGAAGATAAAATTCCTCCTCCGTTATTTCGCTTTTACAGATTTCGCTTCGTTCCGATTTGATGTGCGAAAACGCTTCGTGCTTTCCATCGTTCATGATGGTCGACGGAAGCGGATTGTTAATCGGAAAAATCTCGTAAATTTCTTTTCATTCCTATTCGGAATTAATGTTATTTTACTTTTATATATGTTTAATATAAATGGCGAATTTGAAGTTTGCGGGATAGAGTTTATAATAAGGTAAAAATTATACCGATAAAAATTTTTAAAATTGATGCGAAGTAATTACAAAAGGTACTGTACCAAAAATCTCAGTCAAAAAAGTATCAGGAAACTAAGGGAAAGATAAAAGCGAGTTTTTCCTTTATCGCAGTATGGAGATGACACTATTTTTCAGCGCTGAAAAATTATGAATCCAGTCGTAAAACACGTTCGTGTTAAAGTTTTCTTATCTATAATCATACTTCTAATAGTGCCTCGAGAAAGTACGAAAATTAAGACAAAGAGAGGAGGAGAAACTTCGCGTCGTATTATCTCGCTGGACATAGCAGACGACCGCTGCGTATTGTTCCGGGTGGTAGCGTGGAATTTATCGCACTTTCTACTACTACAGCCATTCTAAAATGTGTCCAACTCCGATGGTACCGATTTCGGAATACGCAGTAATGCCAAAAAACGACGAGGAAGCGTTAAAAAACCCGTAAAGCGGTAATAACTACGAAATCAAAGGGGGGCCGAAGGGAACTGAAGTCATCGTGGCCGTAAAAAAAGTATCTTTGGCATGCGTTATTATGCGGTGATGACCGTTAACTGAGCAGCATAAAATTTAAAATCGATGCGGGCAATCCGCTGGCAAGGACACCGCAAAAAAAAGAAGAAGAAGAAGTTCCGGCTTATCACGATTTAGCGTTTTAAATTTCCTTTTCCTAGCAACACTAATAAACTGCTATCTCTACACGCAGCTACTAGTATGCTTTTTTTTTTTTTATTACACCGAGCGAACGACAGTATCTCTTTTCGCCTGTCATCCATTTTTGTCGCGAAATTATTATATAGCATAGCAATTTCTTCCCCTCGGACGCCTCAAACTAGAACTTCAATAAATCCCCCTCGAATCTAATTACTTCGTCTATTATCTATCGTCATTTAATATTACCGTTTCGGTAACACTCTCGACATTAGTCGCGCGGATTCTATACATGTCGGCTAAATCATTATGCTATTTTAGACGTGAAATTGTAATTATACACACCGGCAACTAATTCCTAACTGGTTTCCTTCTCGCTATTTTACTATGCACCTTTCCGAAAACAGTCAACATATTTCGGCTTCTATACCGGCCACGCTACCTTTTTATCTCGCTCAAAAAGTCGTTTTCGGTTCGCATACTCGGCGTTCTCCGTTGATTATACGGTTCGATTAGTTTCCATCGGGCAATGCTTCCGGGTCTGCGACATTTCGGCCTGATTATATATCGGCATTGTCGTCGTCCGATTATTTCAGTATTGACGAGTTTTCAGATTATTTTTTTTTTTTTTTGTTCTATTTTCTTTAAGTATTTAAAATAGTAACGATTGCATCGCGAAACCATTATTTCCTTAGCCGGGACAGTGAAAATTATTCGTAGATTAATTTTCGATATACCCCTTGATCGCTCTTGCTTACATTTCTATCTCTTTCTCATACTTTGTATAAAATTATCAAAATTTACAACGTAATTCTAAATCGGTCCATATGAATATAATAAAATAATCACAGAAATCCGATAAAATATAACAAACGTTATATAAAATTGGAACATTCTTTCGGGACATTTTTTGGGACATGAAATTGGGACATTTTTTTCTAATGGGAGGGAGGGGGGTAGCCTAAGAATTACATTGTAATTAATATGTATATATTTTTTTTTCTACTCACCACTTAATATAATCGCAAAAAGTCGTAACAAAAAGGAATATTGTACGCAACTGTTTATTGGTGAGTGTTGTACAGTAAAAATCGTTCTAATTAAATAATAATTTTTTTTTTTTTTACCATAAATAATTTTTTTAAACCTAAAAAAAGGGATAAGACATACTTTAATAGTAAACTTTTTAAACTCGTGAAAAATACCAACTACACCGATACATTCGAAATTAATGAAGTATAGAAGTTGAAAAGAAGATTTTTCCGTTTTTTAGTCAAAAACTTTTTAATTAATTACCGAAAAATATTCTCGAAAATAGACTATTAAACAAATTAAATATTACGCGATATTTATAATTTTATTATTACCGGGAAATACGTGTCGATAAACTTATTAGAAATACTAAAAGTATTTAAATACGCCAATAAATTTATTATAAATGTCGATAGATACATATATATGTATATATATATATATATATATATCCATAAATTTATCACTTTGTAAATTAACAAAGAAAAAAAAAGGGAAAAAGAGTTTAACGAAAATTCCAAAAATAAAAAAGTACTCAAATTGCGTCAAATGTGGCGCTTTACCATGCGACAGTTTTTCCCGAAGAGATGGATGTGTTTGTTACAGACAGATCTATAGAGCGGCTATTAAAATCCGGTGGATCTACGAGTGAAATCTCCATTGAAATCTCGGTCGAAGTCTAGATTGAAATCTCGATTGAAGTCTATAGTGAAATATCGATTGAAATTTCGATTAAAATCTCGATTCTAATTTTGTTTGAAATCTCGGTTAAAACGTAAAAATGTTCACGAAACATACAAAAGATGAGAAACATTCTTCCTTGTTAAAAAAAACTTTTGTTTCACGGAGCCCTTTATTTTTCAGCTATTATTTGTTTCAACATAAAGAAAACAGATAAAAAAGCATAAAATCGTAAACTGTTAAAAGTTGCAGGATCGTAAGCAGATGAGGGGATTGATTTTCGTTTCTCCGCCATTTCATAATAGCAGAATCTCGTCATCTTCGATATATGACACATATTTTCAAATTACATTTGATCGATAATCGTTAAAAACCAGTCCGATATGAAAGGGGGGAAAACTTTTTGGAAAATTACCGACTGAAGCGGGTTATATTCGGTATTTTGCCCTGTCTCGAAACTATTTTTAAGTGGGACAATCTTTAACGCTACGGTAAGAAAAATCAATTCTCACCTCAACAACGGCAAACGAGCCTAATTCGCTTATATTATTTGAGTACAGAGAGATATATTGTCATGTATGTATGAGTGCTTTTTTTTTCTTCTTCTTCTTAAATGCTGTCCTTAGCGAGAACGGTCCTGCTGCCGAGAAAGAGCCATTCTCGTTCTTGATGAACAGAAACGAGTTGCGTGCTTCGATGCACATGGCTACTACTCTACCTTTCGCGTTTATTGTCTGTGCACAGTCATCGTCGGCGCGGATAATGTGCTTTCTTGGATATATTGCGAGGAGCGCGCTCAGCGGCGCGGAAAAGGGGGGAGGGGGCGAACCATTGAGGTAGCTCGGCAGAGGGTGTAGAAAATGGGCGAAGCTTTTAACGTGATTAAAATAGTAAAGCCGCGAACGAACGAACGATGAACTGGCACCGTCGAGCCAGCTTTCCCGAGCACAATGATTGTTCAGCACTTTTCAATCGATACCCCGAAACCTAAACCGCCGCGACCCCCGCTCCCATTATCAATTTTCACTTTGTGTCTGCCCCGTGTGGCTGTGTGGGTATTTTTCGTTTGTCCGGTTTCATTTGCATCGTACGCTTGTGCAATTCACGCGACTTATATAAATTATTGCAAATCTCTGTATATGTACGGCTGCGCCAGACCAACCCCTCAAACTTTTATACATCATTTATCTGCTTCGCGGTATATATGCGGTGGAAATGGTATCACGGTGAGTAACAAAACAAACGATGATGACGAATCCTCTGCTACGATTCCAAACATTTCGGTTCTTCTTGAAAATCCTTATATTATTATTTCCGTTTTTCTTTCTTTCTTTCTTTTCTTTTTTCCGCCGGTTAGTTGAGAAAACTTGGACTTCCGGATCTATCTATCTATCTATATATATATATATATATATATACATATGTATAATTTAAAACGTTTTTCTAGAAAATTTCGAAAATTAAAATGGAACGAAACAATTTAATAGGCACATATACTTTCTAAAACTGACAGTAATTAAGAAATGCGACCATGTTATTCTGGCAAAGCAGTTATTTATCGGGCGAATTCACTTTCGCCTATAACTAACTACACTTAAATATAGTTTTTTCGAATCCTTCAGATTGACCAAATCAATCTCATCCTATAGCCATTAATAATGTGGAAAAATCATTTTTGATGCTCGTTAATAATTTTCGACCTGCAATTCCTTAACTGACTAGCTCACTTTTGTGAAAAATTTAAAATTCTACAATTTATGAATTAAACGCGTCAGGTGAGTTAGATGACCGCGGAAAGAGTCACCGTTTTTTTGTTTCAGTTTATGCGATCGTTTTACAAAATTTTTTTGCGGGCTCGATAATAAGTATATTGCCCTGCCGAATTAGGGGATTGTACTAGGCTTCAATTTTTCTCCAATAAAAACCGATAGGGCCCTAGAATTATTTGTATAAATATTTGCGTTCTTTTGAATTTCGAACCGAATGGCGATGAATTATTCAGTTCCACTCTTGCAAAATGCTGTTCTTTGGCGTCTTTTTTTTCTTTTTTTTTTTTTTTGCTCCAGACTAAATGGCCGATAATCTACTAAATCCTATTAAACGAGATTAATGAATGAGAAATAAAATTTAAACTGTTTATGTCGACAATATAATCAAACTCAAACAACCGAAAAATTTAAATAAAACTGAAAATTTTACACAATCGTCTTTTATTTTTAAGAACAAATTAGCGAATATCCATTAACGGAATATGGTAGATGTTTTTTTTTTGTTTTTTAATTTCACTTTACATCACAGTGTATGACCAATAAGGTCGTTCAGCGAAATTTTAAATTATAAACTCTCTTGAAGCTGGTACTCGTCCGAAAAAAAATCGTTGACAGAAGGTCTAGAGAGGGTTACTGCGCTTTAATTCGTGCACGCCACAGGTAGCTAGACAGCTAAATTTTTCTGGTGATTTTCTAGTCGGTGTGCATTTCTCCGAGCATAATGCTTAACAATGTCAACTACATATGGAACGCTCAAATCTTTATACAAGGCGTCATTGATTAGATACTAGGATGCGCTTGTTAACGTGCTGAAAATTTGGATTATTTTTCGTACTTGATGGGGTTAGCGAAACCTCAAAGCTGCACCCCTCGTAAGACCAACTTAGTCTAATGGCATATTGACGACATACTATTATTCAGCCTATAGCAAGTTCATTTTCTTAATTCGAATATTAAGTTCTTTTTTTATCAGTATGTTTTGCCTCCATGTCAGTCGATTATCCGAGTGCACTATGCCTCTAAATATTTAAAAATTGTTTGAATTGCTATTGCTGTGATACGAATAATTTTAACGGATGGGACCGCGACTTTTTGAAGAGCGACAGATGTATTATTTTCCTTTACTATTATGTTTTTGGAAACAATCGTCTGCTTTGCTTAGTGCATTCTGCAGATTGGTCTGTACTACATGAAAGTAGGACATCGAATCATTATCGAATGTAGAATCACATCCTTCTGTTACAGGGTGATCGGGGGTATATAGTAAATACAGCGTAGGTTCTAAAACACTGCACCTCGAGGTACCCCAGCTAAGACAGGAGAATTAGAAAGCCCATATTTAAATCGTAATGGAAAGTGCCAGTCATTGATATAAGAATTTTTTCCTTTTTATTAACCCGTTCGGGAGCAGCAACTTTAACACTGTAAAAACCCTCGTCCTGGTGACCAAAGACTCGAGCAACATCAATAAACGCAGCTGTTTCTAGACTGTTTTTGGTAATATTTACTACCCTGTGAGTCAACTATGGGAGGTGTTGTTTAGCCGATTGATGATTTGCAATTATATTATTTAGTTATAAATGTGAACGTAAAATCGGTTTAATATTAATTTTTTCGATGTTTTTGATAATATCGGTAATGTAGGTAATAAAAAAAGGATACATTACGTGGATCTTTTCTGGACTTAGAGATCATAATAATTTGTGCACCGCCTCGGAAAATAGTGTAAGCAGAAAATAACGTTACAGGTAAATGTGAGCAGTTGTGTGAGATAGCTCTTTAAGTAACTTCATTGTATTCATAGCTTGGAGTTTTTTTGTTTTTTTTTCAGTTCTTCACCGATACTTTATAATACATTTCACCTCTTGTGGTGAAGCTTAGTCCCGGAAGGTTTAGTAACCACGATGAAGATAACTGCGCCACTGAATGTAGATATCCGGCATTAAGTCGAATTAAATACATTCACCAAATAAGCAGCAAATGCGAGTAAATTTGCTTTTTCTTTTGGATCCCTCCAGTATATCATCCGTTACTGCTATCGCATTCTTTACCGACGGTATATATTTTTAATCGGTTTTTGAATGTTTTTACGACACTGACATGGCTAATAACCGTCAACAGGCAACAACGAGACAATTTTGCTAAATAATCGACACTAAATTTTTAATTTTTTTAATATCTGTTAATGAATTCTTTAATTGTTTCGTGTTTTTATTATTAAATAAAGTTTTATCGTAAAGATGAACCGTAGTTTCCTTAGTCGTCTTTTGTACAAGATGATCCCTAATATTATTTACCTGCTTAGTACAGGGGGAGTATTTAAAGTGACTGAAGTATGTGTTTCACAGATAAGATATGTATATTACACAGAGTTCTCAATGTTTTCATTGTTCTTAATTGGAATTTTTAAGTTTAAGAGTTTAACTTTAAATAGTCTCCATAGACTTCCCAATCGGTTTTATGACTATGAAAGAACAATGGAGTTTATTGTATGTATAAAAGTATCACTTAGTAGTGTAACAACGGGCGATTTCATCGGGAGAAAGATAAAAAGTAAGAACATCTACTAATATGTTGTACCTTTCGTAATATAAAAATCTAACAGATCAATTTATTCGGATCTGTTGGCCAATAAGTAGATTGGCCCGATGAAATGTATAAAAAATCTGACCTTTGAAGGTTGTAATACGTTTGAAAACGCAGTCTTCAGCCGCTATGAACTTGCTTTTTCCTAGCAAATCCGAATAATTCGACAGTTTTACATTTGTTAATGGAAAAAATCTGTCGGCTCTCAAAATTACTGGCACTGCGTCTCGGCTAAAAGCACAATACACGTTGCAGTGTCTCGGAGAATTATCCGAATTTTATTTATTATATTTTTAAGTTACTTTTACAAACTCAAAAATAGAGAACTTACATTTTATGTTCATATATGCGAATAATAATACTCGTTATATTCCGTGTGTTATGCAGAGTTCAAATTAAACATTCGTAGATTAGAAAATAATGCTATTACAATTTTAAAAAAAAAACAATGAAGGGTGGAGAAACTATAATATAAAAACATTTTATGAAAATAAGTGTAAAAATTGAAAACAACGTTAAAACATTCAATTGCACGGAGGACAATAAACAGCTAACAGTACTAATCGCGTCCACTTATACTGTGCGTACTTTGATATTGGTTCCTTGTAGATAATCGTTTCCTTAAAATAATTCAGTTCACCGTGTTTTTAACCACTCTGCACTCTCTTTCACCTGGATGAGTACAGTAATAGGTTAAATAATTATTCATTTTTTTATAGTTAAATGAAATTCCGATGTTAAATTTAAGAATATCATTTAACTGTACCGAGAAAGTTTAAAATCTTTGTGTTGTAGCCAGTGTGCAATACGCAGGAATCGTGAGTATTTTCCGGCCAAATTTGAAAACTTCCAATTTAAATTTTAAAGTCATTCCATTTTTTTTTTTTTCAACGTTGCACTTTAAGCCTAATGGAGAACGTTTAATTTTTATCCGATTTAAATTTCTCAATGGACTCTTCTTGCAGCCACCAAAGAAAAAACAAGCGAAAGAGTTTTTGAGAACAAGATCTAAACACCGTCAAATTTTTACGAATAAAAAAAAAAAAAGGTTTTTTCCATTTTTATATTTATAAAAATAACTCCGATTCCTGAAATTTTCTAACACCACTGTTATTAGCTATGCTTACATAAATTATTGATTACATTATTTTCTTGATAATGACACAACAAATTATTATTGATTTTGAAACATTATGTGAAACTAGAAATTTTAATGATTTTTGATTCATTTTCAACGAAAATTATTTTTCTTAATGAAATATTTAACCTGTTATGATATCGTTTTAACTTTTAACTTTATTTATTAATGCCATGATTATGTAGTACGTCACTCCGAAACATGTCGGCTATTTTTAATATTTTTAAAATATAATTTCTGTAATACACGTTTTTTATAATATTTTTAATAAAGTAATAACAGAAAATGGACAATATTATTTACAACTCAAATAAAAGGAAATATTCCAAAACATTTCTATCTTCGTACAGAGGTTCCAGATGTTTTTGCATACTATTATAGCTCTTTTTTTCCTTTCCTCTGCATTAGAATTTCATGTAGGAAATAGTTATATGCTTAAGTTACGATGGTATAAAAACTTATTTCAGTCTGCGGAGCTACGTTTTTTCTTAATAGCAAAACTTCCTTTCCTGGGCGCCGTATTCAAGTAAAGTAATTTACTAATGACACGATGAACGTTAGCGATTCTCTTGACACTGCCACTGGGGGGGGAAAAAGTTATTAACGAATTTCCGGAAAAAAAAAAACAATTCCTAAAAATTAACGTCAAAAAAACCACAGAATATGAAAAAAGTATATGCGGTCCCAGCCGGTTATAATTAATAATAAATCGATATTTAATTTAAAGATACAGGTTTTTTTTGCAAATATTTCGAAATAGTTCTTACAAAATATTGAATTGAATAGAAAAAAAATTAGATGTGTTATAGTAATTTAGCACGGTCTAGAGGTATGTATGGTAGCGCGGTAGCCTAGCGGCGCTTGGCTACTAAACCGGAGGACACGGGTTTGAGACTTGTCTCGTTCCGGATCCGAATCGCTCCCAGGTTTACCCAGTCTGCAATTGAATTGGGTACCAGAGATATCCGGGAAAGTAAAGGCGGCCGAGAGAAAGGAACTGACCCTAGTATTCTCCTTAGATCCATTAGGCTTAGTTCATTGTGATCCTTAACTTCACAATCCATGATACCTTATCAAGGGTATGGGACTTACTTTACTTACTGGAGGTATGTACATATATATTTCTCGAGTAATACCCGGTATAATAGAGATTCTTAAAAAGAAAAATCTTATAGACGAATTATTTTGCTTTTATCGTAAATATTCATTGAAAAAACGCAAGAAAATGAAACACAAAAACCGGTTAAAATTATCGGTTCTAGATAAATGAAATTTTTGAAATGGTCAATTATACGTGAGAAAAAAAACCCCGCGTGCCCGAATCCGGGGGGGGGGGGGGTAATGTCAGACAAATATTGAAAATAGTGTGAAGTTGGCAGAGTAATCAATTAAACGAAAAAAGATAGGTTGAAAAATTTCTCGAATTAATACTTTCGCTGGCGGAATAAAAAAATAAAACCATATTACTGCATGATGCACGCAAACATATAAATTAATGTCGAAAATTCTTCGAATGATGAATTTGTCACTTATTAATATTAGTATTAGAAAAAATAAATAATACATATATATATTAAAAGTTGTTAAAAATAGTATAAATAAAAAGAGATTATCACGATAAATAAATTAGGGTGTAGCGAACAGAATGTATACACAGTGAATAATATATCAGCAACTGTTAGTAGACTGAAAAATTAGAATTCCCTATAGTCGATTTTAAGTGGATTTTAAGTGGATTTTAAATGAATTTTAAGAGAGTTTAAAATAAATTCGCATGAAAATGCTAGAACGGCAGATCACAATCAGCGAATGTGAAGAGATATTTAGTTCCTTCCTTGTTTCGGAACGCGACTTTACTTCCTCCCAGATAACTTCTTCGGTGTATAAACAATATTCAGTTTCAGCTATTTATGCTTGAGAGCGACTTAAATAATAAAAACCACGGTGTGCTCAGTTTTTAGTATACACTGAAATTCTAATGAAGTAGCGGTCCTCTTGAGAAAATCTAGGCCCAGCAATTATATCATTAATAAAGCCTTAATTTCAGACAGGTCGCTTCTAATAAAAATATCTTTTGTTCTCGTAAATTCTGACAGTTTGAGGTACAATTGAGTCTGGATTCTTTTAATTTTAACTATTACGATTTACGTGTTTTGTAGCTTTTATTTCCGAAATGTAGGTCAAATTGTTCATTGCATATTTCTTCATCAGTCTCTTCCGGACTACATCTCATATTAATCGTGACGCTATTCACCTTTCAGGATTCCGTATACATATTTTACCATCGTTTTCAGATGTTTCTTGAAATATTGATTTCGCATATAAAAGGAAGCCGGACAAAAAACACGCCCTTGTCTCACTTTTTTTCCCTAATATTCGTTTTTTCCAAAAAAAAAAAAAAAAAAAAGCATCGCATTACCGTATTATTTAAGAAAACGAAAAACTTGCAGTGCTACTAAAAAAAAACGGCTCTTGCTCGCCAATTCCCCCCTCACCATTTATGCGTGCTAATATAATGAACTTTTGTTGTTTTTTTTTTTTGGTGCCTGTTTATAAAACTAAAAACTCGATATATAATAATTGGATAAAACCAAAGGCGTCTCTTTAACAACACCTTTTTCTTTTTCGGAAATTCTGTCGGAAGATTAGGATCGACGTGAGTACTTCGTTAAATTCGTCAGCGAGCATCGTTTCAAGGTGTGCTCGTGTCGTTAATATGAAACGACTCCGCATTCCTTACTTCGCGAATTGCGTCTTACAACTTGTTTAACATCCGTCATAGAGCAATATTCGGGGAGTGAAGTATAACACGCATCACCAATTTTCAATGGCAATCCGCATCGAGCGGTCATATCTTCGAACAATGTAAGAACACGCGACAATTTTTTTCGATTTTCTTCAGTCCAGCTACGGCGACAAAGTATGGAAAGAGAGGAAATCCAACTTCAACGTGTGCACATTTAGAACAAGATTTTATTTCAAGGTTTTGCTCGAGTGGACCAAACCATATTTACACACTCGCTCTCCTCTATGTATTTATTTTTATAGGCGCTATTGATAAAACTCTCGCGTGAGATTTTATTCTTGAAATCGAAGAATTATACGGTCAAAAAAAAATACCGCCGATTACGAAATTATTCCACCCCTCGTAGTAAACACTGCTAATAAAGTAATCGACACAGAAAAATATCATTTCCAATTCATCGTCACTTTGGACACGTCAGTGAGCGGCTGCAGGGGCTGTCTGGAAAAATTGGGTGTGTCAAATTTTTTAAGGTGCGTAGCACCACATTATTTCCACGGACAGAATTATTATAGAGTTATCGGTGTAGCGAACGCGACAGAGAGAGGGGCTTTTTCCTTGTGTTTTCTATTGTTACAACGCCGTCGGAATTTACAAGAGGCCGAGGAATATACATCGGCTTTCCTATTAATGACATAGAGGGAAAAATATTTTCCGGTCCGAGGGAACGCGCGGTGTGTTTGTCTAAATAAATAGCTCGTTTTCCGCGAAAAAAGAAAGAAAAAACAGGTTTTTCCGCAAAACGCAACCGAACCAGTACTGAAAAACTGGTTTTTCAATTATTTAATAACGCGTTAAAATTTCCTCTCGGGGATAACAATTTCAAATTTTTATGCCTCTTCCGTAAATTACTAAAGCGACGCGCGCTTATTTAAAAGAGTATCGTAGTGGAAATTTTCGAGAATTACGCTCGGAAGTAAGGACCAGCCTGTTTTTAAAGTTTACCGAACCTAAAAATGAAGGGGAGTGAGCTATTTTCTCTAAAAGGTAAATTAAGCAAAAATTTTTGATACGGTATCGTTGCGAAACTTTTCATAACAATGATACCGAGAAGATTAATATGGATCTGATTTTAAGTTCCTTACTAGTTTTTCCCGGATTACTCTGGTATGGCCAATATTCAATTTCAGGTACACACCACTGGGACGGCGACTTGGGTAACGAGACAATTTCCGAAAACGATGGTAGCCAATTAAGTGTAAACCGTGCCACCGTAAAAAATTGGAATTATTCGTAGATAGCCGGCGGAGAAAATGTCAGCTTTCTTGAACGAAACAGGTAAACCATGTGACACGGAACGAATCTAAAGAGTGTTCGAGGAAGGAGCTAATAACGCGGTGTAAATAAACGGCCGGACGCTGACCTGGATAAATCGTGCCTATTAATATGACTTTCGAAGTAATGCAAAAAAAAAAAAAAAAAAAATCGAGCTGTTTTTTGGTGTCAGGAGCAGAGACCGATTTCGGTGCAGATTTTAAAAAAACATGATCAAAATACGATAATTTCTAGTATTTTTGGCTGCTGATTGTAGAATTTCCCGCCGCTACTTTGTCAAATCGGCCTGGCAAAAGTACGGTTTTGTCCATTCTACAAAGGAAAAAGAAAAACTCGGGGCCGTCGACGAACATTCTTAATCATCTCGAAAATCATCTTTTTCGCCGTCCTTCAGCGACATCTGCAGTTGGGGCGAACGATGGCAAAAAAAAAGGGGCACGCAGGAAGGAGGCAAAGTGGTCCGGTCCGGCGAAATTATTCGCAATTCGCAGACCGACGAAGGCAAAGTGGTTCCGGCTAGTTTTCAAGTTGCCGGTTAAGAAGTTGAAAATTCGGTGGAAAGAGGAAGGCTGCGATGGAAAATTCGCATGGGGTTTGGCGTGTTCCGGTCAGCTGAGCAAGTTGAATGGGCAGCAGTTGGACCGACATACGGCGGCCGGTCGTTGGTTACGCTTCAATTGGCCCGCCGGTTTTCCCGGACGACCATGGCTTCCAGGAGAACGACACCGCAACGGGCGCGGTCGACTTGCCCGCTATTCTATTAGCGGGCACGGCGCGCACGAGCGGCCCGGTCTCGTCGTTTCGCTATCGTCGTTGCGAATGTCATCTCTCGCGAGAATTCGAACAGCGGCCAGGCGCACTCCCAGTCGAGGCCGGAAAAACCTTCACATCCTTTCGCAGCGCAGACGCTAACTGGCGCACCCTCGCCAGAGCTAAGGCCCTTCTGTGAAAACCTGACCTCACGTTAACGCACGTGACGATCATCTGAGGATCGTTCAGAGTGCCGGCTGCGTCGTCTCACGCGCGCTATTGTTTTATTCACTACGCGTTAATTAAATTTCCCTCCAGAGTTCCAAAATGACTTTCAATCGAGATGGCGGAAAAATATTAAATTCGTCCACGGGCCGCCAAAATGTATATATGTATATCGGGATGTACTACTGGGGTAGGCAAGCAGGCAGGCAGGCAGGCAGGCTGCTGAACGGTCGACCACTACGTTTCACTGCTTTTCCGAGAGTCCTCCCTCTTTCGCAATGCGCATTATGCAGAATCAAAGTTCGTTAGTGTTCAAGTGTCCATCAATTTTTGCTTGATGCAGTGACCACGTCCTAATGGTGCGAAAAAAAATATCTAGCTAAAATTTTCAATAACAGACTCAAATCGCCTACCATAAGAGTTGCTCAATACGAAAAAAAAAAAAAAAAAAAAAACGTAAGAAAAACAAACGCTGGGTTTGCTTACTAGCTAAAGCAGAGTCATGATTGCGCTAATGAAGGTTTATAAAAACACAAAAAATGAGCCTACATAGTTTTCTGTAAATCAAAAACTAGACGGCAAACACGTTTGTATTCTGACTTTCCGGAAGAACAGATTTAATCCTTTATTTTCTTTCTGTTATTTCTTTTCATTATTAACAATTCACAGAATAATAGTGTCGATTTTGATTAAGCCTAAAAAAGAAAGCGGGTAATATTTTCTTTTTTTTTTATACAGCATTCTTAAGCGCTTAGATCTTGTGTAATTACGACATTTGCAAAAGGAGCAATTTACCCAAGCTGCTGTTACGTTATTTCCAGATCTAACCGCTTCCTCCTGAGTAAATAATTATTCGTTTCTTCGAAGAATTCTCTCCCAAGTTTCAGACGAAATTAGCTTTCCATTCCGATTTCTGACAACGAAAGATTAGAATATCCATTAAACAGTAGACTCCACTCAAACTTTTGCTACATTTTTCATGTGCCTCATCAACCAACTGCTAGAGAAAAATCGATCAAAATTGTTATTTTTAATAAAAAAAAAAAGGAAGAAAATACTGCCTCCCGCCAAACGACACCGCTCTTATACATATTGCACGCTATTTATCTTACATTCGTGTAATGTTAAATGTATTCGCTAAATAATTAATAACTAAAAAGGTTAAAAACGATCGATTCTATGAGCAGCATTTTACACACGGCGTAGAAATCTCTGCACATCTAGTTAACCTCCTATCGGGGGGACCTTGGCTGATAACACGCTGAATCATCGCAAATGTTTTCTAACGTGAAGAAAGGCAAAAAGTCGTATTTTCAACGGTAACAATACTGATAAAAACAAACGTCAGCCAGCTACCACGGTGTAGTTTATGTTAGGCAATAGTGATATCTCGCTACCGCACATTGAAACTTTAAAAAAAAAATAAAAAAACAAACAAAAAGTTCAAAAATCGGAAAGAATAACGAACCCAAAAAAATCGTTTTGCACCGACGTAGAATAAAACCGTTCCGGTGGTATCTGTTCGTCTTTTATCTTTCTGGCTATAACTGTATCATTAATTCTGTTTCCTCTTTTGAAAACGCGGCAAAAGTTAAATTTCCTATGGAAATATTTAATCATCACAAACGTCATCATCGAACCAGGTGCTTAATTAACTTCTTACTTTAATATTTTTTTTATTTTTTCATCCGAAATACACGTTTTCTGAAAACAATTCTGTTTTGCAATTGAAGTTTTCTTATTAGTAAAAAACTGGTAATTCAAAATTACTTTTTCGCTTTAGGTAGCCTATTTCGTTCGAATACTTGGCCCGAACCTCAGCATGTAAAAAATTAACATTAATACGTTAAATTTCCGCAATTAATAAATCCGAAAAAAGAAAAAATAATAATAATAATAATAATAATAATAAAGCGCCCTCTTTTCAAATGGAGAAAAATCGATAGCAATGATTGGCAACCGCTGACGGTTTCTCCTTAAAACAATTTTGTACGATTGCTCGTATTTTTCTTCAAAATAAAAATTTAACGATCTTCTTTCCCCTGAACCGGAACTAAAATGGTTCTTTTGGTCACCGATCTGCTTTCCAACCGCCGATAGATAGCATGACCATTTCTATTCAATATCTCAATCTACCACCCGTCCTTGTCATTCACAGATAACGGACACAAGAAAAAGCTGATTCACTTGCCTGATCTATGGTCGGTGTTAGCAAACATTTTGTCTCGCTAGTTTCACCGTCACTCGAAATTTTGCAAAAACATCTACACCAATCCTCAAAGCAAAAGACATATAGGTGTATAAAACTAATAAATTCAACACATTAACAACTCTGCAGGACAAAAGGGATCATTAGAATAAACCGTCGAATGAAACTCGGATGAAATGCCTTTGAAAAAAATTCAGTGTTACCTACCATTATTGCCTTCGAAGAAAAAAAAAAAAAAGGGAAAAAAACGTTTGAATACATGCAGTTATTAGACGGTCAATTTTTCGTATGTTTCATACCTGGAATTTGTACGGATATTTATAATTCAATATTCTCGATGGAACGTTATTTCTTAATTTTTAATCATTAAAACAGACCGACTATTACCAATTATCGTTAAAAATATTTTAACGGTCTCACATTTAAAATGGGAAAAAAAAAGAGCGATCCCGTTTGTTGATGTCGATTGAGCTGAAAATCTTGCATACATCAACCCGATATTTACGATACCGCGACATCATAAGAAATGCCCACAACATTGATTTCAATAAAGCGAGGATCACTCTATATAAGGGTTCGAATTTTTGCGAGATCTATATTATTATTTAAAATTAATTTTTAAACCATTTATTATAGCATCTATTTCTTTTCCAAATTTTTTGCATATTGTCCATCTATCCGAGAGGATCAAATAGGCCAAGACAAGTTTGCTTAAACTTTGCTGATATTACACTCACGTGCCTACTAATAATAAGGTAATTATTCTTCTCCGCAAAAGTTAAATTATTCATTGTACTATCCATTTGCGATAACCTTAAAATTTTTCTGAAACCGTTTCCGATCAAAATTGAACTATCGGAAAATCAGCTCAATCGCATGTTTATATCGTAGGCGTAAAAATACCGATTTTAAAATTTTGAAGAGAACTACTCAATCCTCTTCTTCAGCAAAAGAATTACACGTCAACTGTTCCGCGTTGCTTTTGTTATATCTCTAACACCGCTGTTTTTTGTCTCATTGTGATGGTATCTTATGGATCTGTAATTCACTAATTAATAACGTCACTCACTCGTTACCAACTCTATTCGCGGATAGAGCAATACACGAATATACCGCTACTATTAGTATATTTATTCGGAATAGCCGCGTAATAATTGACGCAGTGTAATTTTAAATGAAGAAAACGTGCGTAGATCGTTCATCATCTCCTGCGAGACGAGAAAAAAAAATTGCTCCACACGGCTAGCATGCAATTTTATCAGTATTTGTTATTATTGGCAGTTTACGGAAGAAAAATACTTACACCCTGTCAAGAAAGTATCGGGAATTGTCAATTTAAATCTCCCGGGTAATAGCTAGGCAGATAATTTTTTTTTTCCAGGTTGGTACAACTGTTTTGTATTATGATGCCTATTTTTAGCGCGATCTGTCAACCAGTGTGTTTACAGCAGCTGTTAAAATCAGTCGACCTTGAAGTGTTTTGTCGAAGTTTTACAATGAGTGAAAATATTGAACAACGTACTTGTGTTAAATTCTGTGTTTCGAACGAAATTTCTTGTGCCGATACACTGAAAATGTTACAGAAGGCTTTTGGTGAATCTGCTTTATCAAAAACGCGGGTTTACGAGTGGTACAGAGCGTTCAAGGATGGTCGGGAGACGGTCGAAGACATGCCTCGCTCTGGACGGCCTTCAACGAGTGTGACCGATGATAACGTCGATAAAATCAAGGAAATCGTTGCTGAAAATTGTCATGTGAGCTTGAGAGAGATGGCTCATGGATTGGGCATGTCACACGAGAGCGTACGTATGATTGTGCACGAAAAATTGGGTATGCAACGCGTTGCGGCTCGGCTTGTTCCGAAAGACCTGAATTTCTTTCAAAAAAAGTACCGAGAACAGGTAGCTGCAGACATGCTGGATCGAGCCAATTTGGATCCTACCTTCTTGGAAAAGATAATTACTGGTGACGAGACATGGGTGTACGAGTACGACACGCTTACGAACCAGCAATCGTCCGAATGGCGGCCAATTGGCGCGCCAAAGCCGAAAAAACCTCGCCAAAGCCGATCGAAAGTGAAGATCATGTTGATTGTTTTCTTCGATATTCGAGGCGTGGTACACTATGAATATGTGCCAGCCGGACAGACAGTCACCAAAGAGTTTTACTTAAGTGTTTTGAGACGTTTGAGAGAGGCTATCCGTCGTAAACGTAACGATTTGTGGGTCGACAATTCTTGGATTCTCCATCACGATAATGCGCCGTCTCACAAAGCCGTAATTGTGAATGAGTTTTTGGCCAAACACTCGGTAAATATCATCGAACAACCGCCGTATTCACCAGATTTAGCACCCTGCGACTTCTTCCTATTCTCAAAACTCAAATTTCCGCTACGGGGAATGCGCTTCGAATCGATTGATGACATCAAGACGAATGCGACGCGAGAGCTAAAGGCCATCCCGGAAACCGCCTATCAGAAGTGCTTTGCCGAGTGGAAAAAGCGTTGGCATATGTGCATCGCTTCGAATGGATGTTATTTTGAAGGTGACAAAATAAATTTGGATGAAAATTAAAAATTGTTCGTTTTATTTAACAATTCCCGATACTTTCTTGACAGGGTGTATAATATATTATAATTATCAGTGTTTGTTGGTTTTCTGTTTTAACATTATCATCAATTCATAAAAAGCACATTTAACCTTCCCGATTTTTAATGCTTTTTTATGAAATATAAACTAACTGTATCCAATATTAGTTTCATTTGCGGCCTCCTGTTAAACAACAGGCGTTGCTATCTATCTATATATATATATATATATATATATATATATATATATATATATATATGTATATACATATACCGATTTTGATGATATTTGAGTTCGATGCTGCTTCATCAGCGATCGAATGAAATTTGTTGAAATTCCTCGCATCGAATTTTGAATCGTTAATCATGCACACACACACCCCTTCAAAGTAAAACGAAAAAGATAAGCCGCTTAAAAAATGGTTTGGGGAAAAAAAAGATGTGATAAAAATTGTTCAGGGAAATTACACGGAAAAATTCTTTCAGACAGGATAGGTTTTCTTTTTTATTATATTACCGACAAACTTACGTCGAACTAGAAAAGTATAAATAAACGTTATTTCTTCGGCTGCTGCGATAATACGACGTTCGACGTAACAACATTTTTCCGACATGTTCATGTCACTTTTGGCTGTTACATGCGCAGCATAACACAACACGTTCTTGTTATTTTATATAGAGTATTTTCCAAGAATCCTATCGAAGGAAATTATCGAGAAACGAAAGTCGCATATGCTGACTGTTGTGTCAGTGATATGGTGGCCGGTTGCGAACGATAATTATTTATGTAAAAACAATCAGATCAAGGACAACCATCAACTTACATATGAGATATCAGGAAAAAGCCATAACGATAGAACTTTAAACAAGTGCCATACTTGGCAGTCAACTTTCCGTGTTAATGTGCGAGCGACCAGTCGCGAAACTAGCCGCGCTGAAATTGCCCGACCAGCAGATTCTGTTAAAACTTACAAATCAAACGAAGTAACGTTCCTTTTTTAAATCCGCAGGTCGAAGAAAGAGTGTTCTAGAATTCGATAAAGCTTTCAAGTCTGACCGAATTACGAACACAAACATGGACATTTCCGAATGACGATAGAAAATCATGAAAGCCCTCCGCGTCGTCACTCTTCTTAATTCTTAAAAAGATAATTTTTGAAAATTTCACGTCGAAATTATTTAAAAACGGGAATTATAAATCTTTCACGACATTTATAGCGCAATTACATAACTATCGTATAAGAAAAATTTAAAAGATAAACTTAAGGAGATTTCAGAATAAATTTTAAAAATTTTCAGATTCTGCGTTAGAGCTTTTCTTCTGATATAATTTCAAGTATTTATTTTTATTTTACCATGAGCCGTAATTACGTAGGTGTTATTACGACATATGGCAACTAGTAAAGGTTAAATAAAGGAAAACTTCGGTTTAAGGACCAGCGGGATGTTGCAAATTTAGTACAAAGTAAAAGTATGATATGATGAAAACATGGTTAAAAACAGAAAGAGGAGGTCGTAGAGTCCTGTGGAAAACGTAGTCATGTGCCCAATTCTCAAGCGATTAATTAAAGTCGCGCCGAGACATATCCTCCAATAGCCACTAAAACTCAAGTATTTCGGTCATTTTTATTTATTTATTTTTTTGGTTTATAAATAAGTCTCTTATAAACGGAGATTTGCAGAAAATCTTCTTGCGGAGATCGTGTACCGATGTTATACTAGTTCCTAGATAGGCTTGTACATTACACAATGTTGACCGACAAATGAGTGGGGAAGTCTCTTACACTGACACGAGGTGGTATTAGTGTGCCGAATAGGTAGTATACCTCGTCCGTGTAATCTCTGTAATCTGGTGATAAGCATTTCTTCGCCTCTTTCGGTAGAAGTTATAGTTCCGTCTTGAGGGTTTAGTACTGCGAAATGTGTATGGATCATCTTTATTTCTGCCGTATACGGTTAGCAATCATCATCATTTTGTGCCGACCGTAACGATCGTGGCTACTTCAACATTTGTGCGGCGATATATTTTTTCCAGCCTATACGGTTTTCTGTTCTTCTTCTTATAATTTGGTGAATTGACTCTTTCTATCCATCTCATTGGGCATCTTCCCGAAGATCGTTTGCCATCTATTTCCCCCCTAGTATTACCAGTTTTTAGAAACTATCGTCTTCTCTCCTCGTCATGATGTGTCCGAAATACTGCATTATTCGACGTTTGCATATATTCCCTAAACGCATAGCTACGCCAACCTCATTCAAGATAGATTTGTTGGTACGCCTTGCTGTCCAAGGAACGTCAAGTATTCTTCTCCATATCTTCACATTTCCAGACTATCTATTCTTTTCTGATCCGTTTTTCGTAGCGTCCAAGTTTCTGCACCGTATAGCATTATAGGATATATTAATGACTCGGTACACTATCTCTATTTTAGTTGTTTTTGTTATGTCATGACTTTTCCATATATACGTGACAGCATTTTCATTACCTCTTTGGTGGTCAATAATGCTCTTCTCTTTATTTCCATTTCACTGGAACCATGGCAACTGATCAATGAGCCGAGGTAGACAAAGGATTCTACTACTACTTCGTATCCCATTATGTACGTGTGTATCGTTGTGCTACTACTATTCACCACCATGACTTTCGTCTTGTCCTGATTCAAAGACATACCGTATTCAGTTTTTATTTCTTTAATTGTATTCATAATTTCTTCCAGTTCTTCTCTTGAAGCCGCTAGTATGGTGGTATCGTCAGCATATCGAAGCCGCCAATAACAATGCATTAAACTAAATAGTATATCGACGAACCGAGCTCTATTATACGGATCTTTATAGAATATAATTAATCGGACAAACTGTATTAGCCAAAATTTATAACACCTTTTAGCTAATTTGTCGTCCACGACTTTTATTTATATTCGTATTTCGCTGTACTTTAAACGAAAGAATTAAAAGAAGAAAAAAAAACGACATTTCAAATTAATATTAATCGGGCAGCACCGAGTAGTATAATTTATGAGATTTTTTCAAGCACTATTAGCATGATTTCAGCCGGCGAATGAATTTAAAAGATGACCCCCCCCCCATCATGTTTGTCATTTTGTTTACGAATAAAGTGTGATCTATTAGTCTCAACGACGTGAATTTCGGGCGTTCCCTATCTCACGTCAACGGGGGTAATTTACGAATACGCGCCGAACTATAAAGAATTCACGTATAATTAGCATAAATAATACTAAACGATAATAACTCAATGGAATTTATTTAAATTATGAAAGTGTATAATAAAGCACCGACTAGTTTCGCATTTGAAGTCACACAGTCTTCTCGTGTTTTATTATGTACTTTCATTATTTAAATAAATTCCTATGTGTTAATGCGTTATGTATTTTCTTTTTAGCATTCGCGTAGAATATATAAAAAGTATAAACAAGTAAGCGTGCAAAAATAATTTTTAAAAAAATCCCCTGCGCCATTTTTTTTAGTAACGGTCAAATAAAAGAGAAAAAAAAAGCGGAAAAATCTTTTCATCTAGTTGTTTCTGATGGCATCTGAACAAAGGGGGTTAAATTATTACCTTTTTTTAGATTTAATTTATATTTTTAATTTGATTAATTTTACAGTTTAATTAATTTTGTTCTTTTAATCTATTTGAAATCGTCAATTATGGAGTTTAACCCCGAACGAAATGATATTTTTTTGAACTCTGCGGCAGTAGATTCAAGCCGAGTTGTAAAACATCATTGCACGGAAAAATAAGTTAGATTCATAAGGTATTTAAATAAAATGAGATTTCGAAAGGTTAAATGGCACAATGCATATAAATATGTGTAACTCTTCATAATTTTAAAAATCTAGTTTACAAGGAATATACGCGCGCTCATTCCTTCAGAAGTTTCGTTATTTTCAATAAAAAAAAATACTCGGTAATCATTATAAAAGTAATTTATAAAATATTTCGGAATAAGTACGATTACGAATTTTTAATTATCGCCATTTTTATTCTGAAAAAAACAGTTTTTTTTTTTTTTTTTGTTTTCATTTTCACACGGTGCACGCAGACACTAATTATTTATATGCAGGTTACTTTAGATATCGTGATTTATAATAAATGACGATTTTATGTAATTTCTAAATATGTATTTTAATATAAATTTCAATTTTAAGCATTATACATGGTTTTGAACAAAGATAACCAACACACAATTGTTGTTTTTTTTAATGTTTATTACTAAATTAATTTCACGTGAATTTTTTAATATGTAAATTTTAAAAATCAAACGATAACAAGAAAAAAGGTTTTATTAAAAAAAAAAAAAAAAAAAAACTAGTATAAAAAACAACGTAAATCAAAACGCGATAAATGAAAGTAAGGATATTATAGTTAATTGAAATTAAAACGCTATTCACTAGAATACGTGCCCTTTTTAACCACTGTTTTTATAATATCGCCTCTTAATGTGTTATACATATACTTTGCAGTTATCACCACCCAGATTTTCTAACAGATTACGTTCTATCCGTAACGCACATTCGTGGATTTTATCCACACTTTTCTATTCGAGAGCAAGCAATTACGCTGCGGTTAAAGTACGTCTAAATTATTTCTTTCTCATTGAATTTAAGTAGCGGACGCGGTGGAAAGATATTGAGCCATACATCATCCCAAAATTTTGTAAACTTTCTGTGTTTTGTAAACATTAAAATACGAAAATCGAAAAATTGAATTATCTGGCGTTAATTTACCTCCGACTGAAAGTAAGTAAAGAAAATCTTAAAATCCAACCTGCAAAAAAGCCCAATTTCGGCCGCCACTACTGAAATTAATTATAAAACATCTTTTTTTTAGTGTCGCAGGGGGGGGGGGTTAAAATTTTTTTATATTTTTTAAATCGCTTGTTCGAAAGTCTTCTTTCAAATATTTTAACCCTTAAAAATTAAATTGTTGTCAAAAAAAGAGTCTGAACGGATTGCGAAAAAAAAAAAAAAAAAAAACACGCAGTGAATATTGTTTTTTATAATACGACTTAAAAAAAACGTAGATAAATAAACTTCTTTCTTCTTTCTTTATAGCGCCATACTTAATTCCTGAGCGTCGGCGACTACCTATTCGTACATCTCAGCTGTATAGTATTCTAGGCAATTGTTGTATGCAGTACGAATGTGTGTACAAGCGCAAGACTATTTTCATTTTAAAAATTTTTGTCGAAGAAATTATATCAATTATCGATAATACGATTAAACTAATCTCAATGAGACCCCCCCCCATACCTTTTCACGCTGCGACATACCAACCAAAGGGGAGGGGATTATTATATTCAGCTCGTCTAGTCGCCTTTCGAAAAACGTTTTCGTGATAAAAAGCAGTCTAACGCAAAGAAGAAACGGTAATTTAAATTTCATTTCCATTAATGTAATAATAGATTCTTTCCAACGTCAACGTGGATTTATTTTTCAGAATTATTTTCCAAAAAAGAAAAAAAATAAGAAAGCAACTCAAACCCGTACACGTTTTTAGCAAAAATAATAGATGCAACTGATTACTGCTAAAAAAAAAAAAAAATCCTATACTTCTGTCAGCAACTCTGCTGCTACAGAAAAATTCCCTATTTCTGAATCTGCGATGTATTTGGAGAATTTTGCTTTTACGCGACGAAATTAAATCCGAGAAACTTTTTAGTTCGGAAAACGAAGTCTTTAAATTGTATATGTATAAAACTTTTTACATTACGATTATTAAGTATCGAAATCACGTAGAATAAAATATAAAAAAAAGTACAATTGACAGAAATTATTATTTATAAACTATCATAGCAGCAACATGTTTCGAAGTGACTTTGCTACGTAATTCATCATGGTGTAACAATTAAACAAAGTCCTACTATTAGGAATGTTCCAATTTAAATACTGTAAAGAGAATTTTCAAAGACAGAAAAAATATACTGTCAACTTTTTACCGACTTTAAAAAAGAAGGAGGTTCTACATTCGTCGCGAAAGTTTTCTGTTTTTGTTCACTCATAACTTGTACTCAGGTAGACTGATTTGAATGATTCATTTGAAAGTGTGTTTATGTAATACGATAAGTATCGATAAGTATCGATGAACACAGATTTACGTTAAAAAAATGTAATTCTTTTGGATAATCTTTATTAATATAACGGACGCGCGCCATTGCCTAGAAATATTGTCAATATTAAGCGCCAAAACGTAATTTGAATAAATTAAAGTATCGCTGATGTTAATTACCACCGGCATAAATATAGATTCGAACGAAGAAAATGAATATTTAAGGCAACAAAGCGCAAATTGAATACCTTACAAAAAAAAGTGCATTTTTGGCGAGGAAAAAAATTTAAGTATTTTGCTGGAAATTATAAATTAAAATGTTCTTTTTTTTCTTTTTTTTTAAATCACCGATACTTGCAATAAAAGGCGCACTTAAAACGTAAAAAACACTGCCGATAACGAGATAATATATTTTAAGGTGAAATATATGTGCCATGCGTAATGTGATATTTTACAGTAATTCTTATAACATACACAGCGTAATTAGAGTCGACACGGAAATCACAAATTTCAGTAATAATTCGGAACTGCGTGAAATATTCATTAAATTGTGTAAATATTGTAATTTCCGATTTCCGTGCCTACTGTAATAAGTGTTAATACGGTTCTTTAAGATGACATATTTCGCTGCGATAAATATTATTTTCTTATAGAATTTTTTGCTTCTTAGGTAAATTTTTAATAGTCAACCTCCATTTGTTGTGTGTATTTTCATCTTTTTTATGATGAATGCAATTTTCTGATAGAAAATTAAAGCGCGATGCCTGCGACAGGGGGCGCCAATATCGACAAAAAATAAATAAAAACGGCTCCCGGATGACTTAATTTTTTGGAAGTAACAGGTTTACTAAGACAATGGTCCGGCGGGAGGGCGAACAAGAGCGTAGAGGGCGAATATTTACTTTTGAGAATGAACAACCTTTTAATTCGCACGCCAGCGACGACGACAGTTGCAACAATAAAGTCAACTTGATTTTTTTTGTCTTCCTCTTGATATTAAAATCTGTCGGTCGCATAGGAGACCATATCCAAATAACCCTAATAATAGCTGTTGGAATAAGAGGCGGAAACGCGCTGATTCCAGATTGGGAATTTACCCAGATGGACTGCGAAATATTGTCAAGTTATATTGCACTGTCGCCCTACTGTCTTGTTTACATTTGCACAGTGAACAGCTGCTGTTAAAGGTCCATCTCTGGCTTTGTTCACACAAATTTTCTGCCCGTACGTACGTGCGCACGCACGCACGCACGCACGCACGCCAGCAAATTTATATTATTATCCGGCGACATTTCACTCTTATCCGATGACGACTCTATTACCACCGTTGATATTTCTTATTAATCTGTTCGCAAATTCCCCCCGCCCCAACCGCTCCGCTCGATCATTCCGTTTTATTTGCGGGCTTACGTACTTTTTTTTATTATTATTATCGTCATTAACGCTCTTATATGCTCCTTCGTTTATTCTGCTTTCCTTTCGCTTGACATATATAGCCGCCACGACGACTTAATACTTTTTTCCGTCCTCTCAGTATATTCTCCCGTTCGTCAACAATACAGTTACCGTATGTCAAGATCGAATGATCCTCCGATTTTATAAGTCTATTTTCGCTAACGTTGAATCGATTAAAATGTCCGTTTGAAACTCTATATAATCTTTTATCGGACAATACACAAACTTTTATTAGACTCTTACGGAAATCGAAATTCATCTATCCTTTTCGACTGCGAAATCGATTCTTTTAAATACGATTTGAACAAACTTGAAACGAAAAAAAAAAAACAAAAAAAAACCATCTAACCATCGGTGTCGTAAATGTCATTTCGAAATCGCGATAAAACAGATGGTAATTGCTACGATTTCACCACTCGGTGAAATCGTTTAGAAATTTTAGCAAATAGACGCAGGACTACGACAAACAGAGTATGCATTATGGTGTAGAGCAGCGGGAGGAAGAAATTATGAAAATTTACTATACCGATGATGGCGGTATAATTTTGTTATTAATAATAACATTGTTCATTTCTTGATACATCATCCGATATCGTCGCATCTATGCATAAATTTCAAAAAAAAAAAAAAAAAACAGATATGTGTAGTGAAGAATTATATTCTGTGGATATTTTTAGAAAAACAACGGATAAAATTTCGAAAGGTGCTCATGGATCTGAAAAGAGATTACTAGAGTTTGAAAAAATTATTCTATACATATTTCATGTCAGTTCGTTCTGGGTAACAGTAAATGTTCGGACAAGACTTTGAAAAAATTAAAGATTACTTTATTTGGCAATAACGACGAATCGGTTACAACGGCCAGCCTTTTCAATGTCATTATGGCCGATTCGTCGTTATTTTCGAATAAAGTAATCTTTAATTTTTTCAAAGTCTTGTCCGAACACTGTTACCCATAACGAACTGACATGAAATATGTACAGAATAATTTTTTCAAACTCTAGTAATCTCTTTTCAGATCCATGAGCACTTTTCGAAATTTTATCCGTTGTTTTTCTAAAAATTATTCTTTTCAAACTCCATGAGTGCCAGCTTCAAGCCATTATTTTCACCTCTTTCCACACACACACTCCTGTCACTTTTTATCATTGTTCTCATATAACTCTCATCCATATTCGTTCTTCTCTGCATTCAGTTAATATCGATTTATTACTGTAGTTCCTAGATAATTAGATGGCGGATTCCTGATTCAAATTGTTGCTTCCTCACGTGATTTCTTTTTAACAAGCCCCCAGATTCGATCAAAATCCAATTTTCAGATTCCGATCTGTGATATCTTTGTTCTGTCCTTCTTCGAATAAACCATCTCCCTGCCGCGCCTGTTGAACCTAATTTCTCTTCTAAACTATGCTCTTATGATTTTCTTTTACTTCGCGTTCTGCTATCCTTCCTTGCACCTTAATCGTGTTCACCTTCATCTCGCCTTCGCATTTGTTTGTGACGTATTTTCCGCGTTATCCTCTTCATCCAAATGATGAAGTTTTCTGTGACTTCAACCGTTTCCTCTTTCAACATTTTTCTCTCTCAGCTGAACGTTTTGCATTTCACTGAAATATACTAATTTTGTTTCTTTTATTTTCTCGTTTCCTTCACTCTGTCCATCATTCCTCCCCTTAATGTTTCGTATAATACATACCGGATGTGCCCTTTCATCTGTGAACATGTAAAGTAAAATCTACCTTTGTCGAAAGTTATATTTGATATTTCGAAGCTTAATTTGAAAGATTCATAGATTGAAAGAGCATAATGTTAAATTTAAAAATGATATTGATCAATAATGATAACGGGAAAAAAATCAAAATTTTAAAATGATAAGATGGTGTGAAGATTTTTATAATAAACTACTTGGAACTATCATTAAGATGCGAGAAAATAGAAAAGACATTTAATCTGAAGCTTAAGGTGAGAAAATTTACTTTCGGTATTGGGGACATTTTTCGAAATTATCTGTTAATATCAGCGAATTTATTAAACAGCATTCGTCATTGCTTTTAGAATTGACAAATATTTTCTTTCAAAGTTGAAAATCATCCTCTCGGTATAATGGCACAAGAATAAAACAATTTTTGAATTACTATTGTTTAGAAAATCGATTTAATCCCCATTGTTGTAACAATTTTTGTAAAGTCTGTTTACTTGAACATTTAAATTAAACCCACCATGGCTCAAAAAAAATTTAACAACATTTGTATTAGTACAATGTAGTGGATAAAATAGTTTAATATTACACCATGAAGTTCTTACAAAACGGTTATAATGAAAAATGAATATGTAAAAATATTCTGCAGTTTTAAAATACAGGATTATTTCGTATTTTTTTAAACAAATGCGCAATTTTATTTTCAATAATTCTTAATTCGATTAAGGAATATTTTAAGTATTAGGTAAACTCTATGAATTAATATGTACGCGCATTTTTACTTCAGTTATAATTTAATTAAAATCAGTATTTGTGTCAACTCTGACTAAGAAATACGTGACGAATGTAATAGACAATTTTATTTGTCATATTTTAATCGCTTCAGAACTTAACGAAAAGTTATTATACGAATAAAAAATCGATATAATTGCGGATCTAAACATTAAAAATATAATCTACTTTCGCTTGCCCCTCCTTCTCTTTTTGTCCGTATTATAATTGAAATACAATTCAAAAATATTTGAAAAAAATTGGAACTAAACTTTTTTTATCGCGCTATTAAACCTAAAAGTAAACAAATAATGCTTACTGTCCGTGCTAAAAATTATTTTCTTATCAATTATTTATACAAAAATCGTAAGTTATTTTTTTTCTTATCGCTGTTAAATGGTAATATCTAGAATAAACAGCATCTTTACTGACTCGTGTGTTTCTGGCCTAGTTTAAAAATTGTACATAACAAATGTTTAACTTAACAGAAAATACTTTTTGCTACGTTGTTCCAACAATGTATTCTCCCCAACGTAAAACTAATAATTGAAAAAAATAAATAAAAGTTCCCCCGAATTTATAAATTATAAAAAATCGTTCAAAATTTACAAAAAAAAAAAACAAAAAAAAAACATAGTTTACGGGAGGAGGGAGAAGTAGTACCTAGTGATCCAGAGAATATTTGTTAGAAACCTTATACCACCTAACTTTTGAGTGTTTTATAAATGTAAAGCATTTAAATTTGCAACGGGAAAAAATATTTTTTAGCTAAAAGGTCGCTTCCTTTTAGAAAATTCTGAGACATACTATTAACCATGCCATTTTTATTACAGAAGTATCCTGTAATAAAAAAGATGCTGAAACGAAATCTGTAACATTTTCGTGTCACGCTTATAAGACATTTAGTTTTACAAAGAAATCAGTTGAAACTGGAAAAAAAAACTAACATCTAGTTGTCGTCATCTAGAGTGAGGTCCGAGTTATAAATATATACATATATGTGGGCATTACAAAAAAAAAAAAAACATTGACTACGTTCAGATCTCATATCTTCTGCTTCCCTCCGTGTTTTAATTCCCTCTAAGGGGTCTATCTTTCTTATTCGTAAATATCCCGGCAATCTGTTTCCCATTATTCTTGTAATTCTGGCTGCTTCTTTCATTTAGTCTTCTGACGCAGCTCTCTATCTAACCGTAATTCTAAAACAACGCGGTATTCGATCATCATCTTTTCCATTCCATGTAATATTACAATGCAAAAAAATTCGCTCACCCTTGTAGGCGAGCAATTCTTGAACCTTTTTCGTTTGGCTTTTTAACGTTTTAATCGCGTTTACTTCTTTTCTTTTACAGATTCATCAGAGTGTGGCTCGAATCCGAGATACACGAGCAGCGGTGGCAGAGATCCGAGCAGTAGAAGCGCAGGTTCGAAGGTATCCTCAGATGGAAAACCGACTCGAGTTAGGACGGTATTAAACGAAAAACAATTGCACACGCTGAGAACGTGTTACTCGGCTAATCCGAGACCAGATGCCTTAATGAAGGAACAGCTAGTGGACATGACCGGTTTAAGTCCGAGGGTGATCAGGGTATGGTTTCAGAATAAACGATGTAAAGACAAAAAGAGAGCTATCGCTATGAAGCAGCAAATGCAACAAGAAAAGGTAATATTCTATACCATTTAACTAAAATGCGTCTTTGAATGAATTGTGATTTATTCGCAGCTCGGCGTATCGAGCTTTTTCCTATAGAGAGGACAGGCGGAGTTGAATAAAACTCTATTCGCAATGGTCAGAAATATGCCGACAAAATCGAATGAGTGAAAACAAATCCAAAGCTGAATTAGACACGAAGCAAACAGTTAGCCGCTCGATAAATATGGTTTTGAAAGGAACTATATGCGGAATGTGTACAGTTTGGAATGAAGTACAACGGTTCGTTTTTTAAATCCGTAAGGCAGACGCAAAAAATTAAATAAAAAAAGATTTTCGATTAAACAAATTCTATTGTACTCGGAGAAATATTTTAATGAAGAGAGAGAGAGAGAGAGAGAGAGAGATTACGAAGAGATCTAAAAGGGAAAAATCATTTGAACCGATTCCCCTCCTTTTTAGACTTGGTTGCGGAAGCTACGTTGAAAATATGCTGAATGTAACGGATAATATTCTAAATTAGGTTCCGTGATATTATTTACATCGTAAAAATAAATAAGAAAAAGTAAAATAATCAAAACGCGTCCGGTTTCGATACTTTAAATTTAAATCAGTTTAGCTCGTTAATTTGGGTAAAGAAAAATATAAAAAAATTAGTCTTTTCTTCAAATTTTAATCCGACAGAAAGGGGAACTGAGCCCCAAGTTTTACTTAACGCATTACGAAGAGCTTAATTCCATAACCTTCGATATTTCTTTTATGGATACATTCACTTTACTCTTTATAACGTAACTCGTTGCACGCAAAAAGGAATAAGAGCGAACACCTTTAAGTTTCCGAAACCATTTTATGACCAGTTAATAAATTTTATTTATAACTTATAAACCCCTTCAAAAAATCCACACCGCTCTCGAACATCGCTTATGCACTATTTTGACAATAGAGTGCATCTTTTGTAAATGCCGGAGGTATTTCTCATCGGTTACAGGGCGACAAGTTTTAAACTATCAACTCCTAGTAACGATAAGTTATCTTTTTTACATGTTTTTTTTTTTTTTTTTTTTGTGAAAGTCTTACGAGCCACGCCGAGCATAATCAGACACGTACGAAAAGACGCATTTAAAATAAAGGAACAGATGTTGTGGTTCCCGCGGATATAATTAGAATAATATGTGACGTTTCTTCTACCTGAGCAGCGAGTGATATAGTATGAAATGGATAATTGAGTTCATTTTCCACATATGCGTCGTTGTTTAGAATTATATGAAATTATTTAAATCTCGTGAAACTATTAATAGCACATTTTGAATTAGATAATAGAAATAATTTTACGAAGAACAGATTCATTCTCTACTCTTTCATCATTAGAGAGATAAAGTCGCTCTGTGATGGTTTCGTTTTATTCTAAATAAAGCAGCTGTAACGCCAATATTATTAGACTGATGTGAAGAAAGAAAAAAAAAGTAAATTAATTTTAAAAGATTGAAAAAAATTCCGCAAAAATAAAAATTCAATGGCGTTTAATATACCAAATAAATGTTCAGGGCAAAAATAAAAAAAAAAACGAAGAAATTATCATCGACAGTCGATGGGAGCGCTGTTTATCGCGATACACGTCGGAAAATCGAATAATAATCTTATCATTCGTATTATGTCGGGAAAACGTGATTTCAGCGCCATGATCAAACTTGCTTTTTGCTAATGAAGTTGTAAACATCGATTACCGGGATTCATTTAGGATAACCATTTTCGGAACCCGGCTTTAAAGTGTACCAAATCGAATAGAACAGGTTACTATTTTTTGTACTACTTTGTATTCGAGCCGATCACATGCGAGCACTTTCTGAAGCATTCCAAAATACCGGAAAAAAAACCAAAAAACGGCTACTAATAATTTAAAGAGACATCTCGAAATATTGATAATTGAATATGAAGCGTGAATCAAAACACAACACTATCTTTTTCTCTACGAGACCTTCAATAGGGGTCAAATGCTGAAAACCGAAATGGCGCAGAACTTCTAAAAGAAATTAAGGAATTTTATAAAATCAGTGAAGCCATTACGAACGAATAAAAATCCCTCTTTTAATGGTGATTTATAAATTTATCATTACTTGTTCCGAATGTAAAATTGTTTCAGCGACATATACAGTATACCCCTACTAAGATAGTTTAGAAATCGTTTACAAATTAAAAAGCTCGGCAATTTCGAAACAGTTGTTAAACCTATAACTGTGGAATTTTATACTTAAATATTACTAATGAAAAACTCTGGGACAACTGATCTCATTCTGTGCCGGGGAAAGCGAGGGGCTATGTGTAATATGGAATTTAAAATTACCTGAGAAAAAATCACAATTCGCAATTAACCCGAAATTTGAAATAATTAAAATCAAAAAAAGGCGTAACACAAAAGCATTTCCGATAATCAGTTAATTAAATTCGCTTCCTTTGCTATCACTTCAATCAAAACGAACAAAAAAAAAAAAAAAGCCTATTTGTACCTCTACAGTGGCCGCGACTACAACGCCATTAAGTGATCAAAAATATGCCTATATCAGTAGCTGGTTCCAGTAAGCCAATTGCAATCCAGTTCGTGTGATTATATCATCATAATCGCTTCTGATATTTTTTTGCCATCCTTTTGATAGCATCAACTACGTACTCAATGCATTGGTCATCCACGTATTCCTTACGCGTACCATGGGGCGCCAACGATTGACCTCAGAGTAATATTTCGCTAGAATCTTCATAATATTGCTCTGTGCACTGCAGCCGCACAATTCGCATACTTCCATATCACAGTAGTTGGTTGTGTAGTTTGATGGTTTTAATTCTGAGTTGAGCCTTTTTTGTGTCAATGTGCTTGCGCCACGTTAACTGCTGGTCTATAAGAGTCTTTTTTCATTGGCACTATCGTCTTATCGATTTTTATATTTCCTGCCTCTATATAACGATATTTATAAATACTATGTGTGCTGATTTATTTTCATTTATTTTAATTCGCCATTTCTTGCACCGTGACATAATTATCCATCACGAATTTGTTTAAAATGACGATCTCTTTGATAATTTTACTTGCGGGTACTTTTGCAGTATCGTTTTTATTATTAGGTTTTAGATATCCGGCATTGTAAAGAGATCGTCTTTTATTTGATTTAGCACATCGGAATTGGCAATATTTACTTCATTAATAATATTGCTATCATTACCGGAGTATTCCTGTTCGTATGAATCGGCGGTGCAGTTATTAATTGAAAAAAGTTTATTACCTGCTGCCATTTGTGCGCGTGTGAATATGTTGATTGTATTTGAGAGATACTGCCGGTTTGCAGTCGAAGCTAGAATGGTTTTCTGGTTAGAAAAAGCGGGGATTGTTGATTATGATTTTGGTCTGTATAAGGAGGCGGTGGTGAGAAGAAGTGTCCATCGGTACTTGATAATCGCTGACGGGCGGTCGAAAAGCGGTGAGACGGGTGTGGTTTGATTAGATTTCTGTTTAGGCGGAACAGGAGTCTTATCACAGTGGATTTGGCTTTTGAGTTTCGGCGGATGTATTCTCTTTCAGCAGAGGAAGGCAGAACTGATAACAGACGAACATGAATAAACCGCGTCCGCGTAAATGAGACTTAAACTCCGGTTGAAAATATTCCAATAGAAATGTACGAACGCACAGGACACGTGTAAATAAAATGAATCATGCACCGAAATTTTAGTGATTAAAATATGGATGAACAAAATCGTTCTGAAATCGAATATAACATTTGTAATAAACCGTTTAAACGGAAAAGAATTCACGCGAGCGCTTGAATAAGAATACATTCATATATAAAGAGCAGTTTCCAGAAAAAAATAAAAATTGAAAGTGTACTTTTTATGCAGTTAGGGGTTTTTAATAATGATTACGGGGAATTCAATTTTTTTTAGCATATCACGAATTTCATTCGCTTAACGAAATATTATATAAAAATGTCATTCGCGAATTGGAAGTTGCGTGTTTAAAGGCGCTTTTATTTAACACGAAAACACGTTACACTCAAAAATTACTTCTATAATTCCGGTAACCGTGTCCACAATATTTTACTGAAACATTTTAAATTTTCAAACATTTGCTTTCAATTTGTTTCTTAATGCCGATTTTACAATTAAGACTACACGAATGTATTAAGGCATATATAAATTTTTCAACATCTATTATTATAATTTCAATTTAACAGAATAATTCGATTTATTTCGGATGAATAATTTCTTATAAGTGTAAAATTAGCTCTTTTAATTTCATTTAAATTCCGTAAATCAGTTATAATTTTCCAAAACAGAACGTACAAATTATTCTCGAAACATCATCATTCGATCTCCGGAACAATTTTCAATTTTATTACGTACATAAGTAAAACTAGCTTGATATTATAAAATAATATTTTACAACTTGCTCGAATTTCCGTCATTTTTAATGATTAACAGAAGAATAAATTTATAAAAATAGGCGTTGACTTCTTGGACTGCAGGTACGATGTATCAGCCCGATTGACTCTAATCAACGAAAGCAGAACTCCTCAGCTCCTCCGGCAGCTAACGTGTAGATACTAGATACTTTTCGAACACTTTTGTCCACCCTTGGTCTTTAACGTTTCGACCTCCGGCTGTTCTGTCGTATGAGCTATGTTTCTTTCACCATTTTACTTTTATTTTATTTAATTAACCGCGACTGCTTCTCGAAAAACAATTTACTTTCCGTGTTGACTAGAGTTGTGATGACGACTTCTGATGAAATAAAATTACGAATTTATACGAAAATGACTACCAACTGACCAGAAAGAAAACGAATGTACATACATATATAAGGACACGTTTCCCGCCTAAAGCGATTTCACACAGCCGCTGACAAAATTAAAGTAATTTCCGTGCGCCGAGATCGATCAGATTCCGTTCTATTCATCCGTCTCTTATCATGTTACACAGTCATTTTAGAGAAATTCCCTTTTCATTTTAGATACGCCGTCAGATGATCAGCTGTATGCTTATGAATTACCTATATTAATGGAATTTCTATTTTACGTATATATATATATATATATATATATATATATATATATATATATATTTCAGACATAATTCTCTCTTTTGCATTTTAAATTATTTCATCATATCTGAATTCAAATAAATCCAATTTTCTCGCCGACCCCATCTATATCGTATCACGATAACCACTACAACACAAAATAAGTTATGCAACCAAATAAACAAAAATTTTTCGATTCCTAATTTAAAAACTGTAAAATTGTTTGCGGACTATAATTATAAAATCGATAATTATACTGATTTCGTTGAGTTCAATTTTGTATCGATTATTTTTTACTGGCCAATAAAGAAACTATGAAACTTTATTCGTTCGTCAATATCGTATTTTTTACTTTTGGTTATTGGAAAAATTTCTCGATAAAAATATATTATTTCGTCGAATTGTCTTCCTCCCGATTACCAAAAAAAAATCGTTAATAATTACGATTGGTGATGAAACATTCTTTTACTAATAAAAATTCATTTACAATTATAGATTTTCAGCTCTGTTTCACATTTTATTAACCGACTTTACCAATGAAACATCACAATGCTTTTATTTAAATTTTCGTTAATCTGTTTTCGTTAACTTTTTCCGGAAATCTTAAAAAATAATATACACACCGTATTTCCTATCAGTTTAACCTTACGACAATATATATATATATATATATATTCAAATCGTGCATTGCAATTTCTTCGAGAAAAACGTGCTATACGTCAACACAATTACACGAATGAAACATTAACATCTTTTGCGAATTTCCCGGAAAACTAACACATACATTTTTTTTTAGAAATTTCGATAAATACCATACGAGTATACTGTTAATATTATAGACGCGATAATGATTCTTAACTGCATTCGATAAACTTCCACTCAAAATCCTGTTACATATGTAAACTTGAACGCAAAAAGAGAACAAAATGTAAACATCGAATAACTTTCACATTTGATCGCCTGATCGCGCCCCACAGTCACGACCACTGTACACAGGGAGCCTTCGTTTTCGTAAATGAGACCTATCGAACTAAAAAAGGAAAAACGATGTACATGAAAGTAAGCTTCAAAAAAAGAAATATATGTATGTATGTGTTCAACACATGAAATTTTCGTGTGCTTCTTAGTACAACACACTGTGGAGTACAAAACCTGAAGAAAAAAAATGTTTCTCCCAGCAACGTGTTGTAATATAGTAATAAACGAACTTTCAAGGTTTGCGAAAAGCACAGTGTCTGTCAGTCATCCCCCGTTAAGCTTATTTTATGGATATTTTTAACAGTCTAGAATTATATACATATTTATATAGGAATGTTGCATAAGATACAACTTACTGCACGAATATTATATAAAACAATGTAAGTTTTATAAGAATTCCTAGCCGAACATACAGAATTGTCAACGCACGATTAAACCACACGAAGCTCGTGTTTCAGATTAATGCAAAATACACTTTCACGTCAACAGATTATAATTAATTTACATAAAAAGTAGTATAGCTGTATAAAATAAACATCTATTATTATAATGCAGCAAATTGAAGTTTGAAAGAATTTTAAGAAAATTTAAATTTTGGTGCCCAAATATTTAAAAATAAACCGTCGTTATACGAAGAATATATTATATATATATATTTTTTTTTTTTTTAATATAATCTTTACCCGAATAAAATAAAAAATAAATAACACGTCAATTTCTTCGAGTCCTCGGTTTTTTATATTTCCATGTTCGCGGTCTCTTCTGAATTACCTTAAACCAGAGACATCATAGGAGAGCGCAGCCTTTCTACTAATCGAAAAATTATGCTAATATCCGCTTTAATTTCATCATTTGTACCATAATAGTTATCATAAATCGTCTCCTTTTAAATCTTATGTAGCATCGCCGTAATCTTCACTTAATTTTCTGAAGCCGTAATGGTTTTCACCGATATCCTGTTTGACCGTTAAGTTTTTGTATCGATGAACCAATTAAACCGCCGAAATGATTGCACACTGTAACGATTTTTGCATTTTCATTTCATCTAATCCTTTTTTCGTAAAATCTACATCATCATTACAACTTGACATGTTGAGAATTTTCGCAATGCTTTAACCCGCATCTTCCCATGTGTTAATCTGAAAACCGCAATATCCCAACAGTAGACCCGCGTTCGTACGCCGTCATGCGATCAGTAAATCCTTATAAAACCCCATTCGCCGCAAGTCAGGTAATTTCGCTTCTTACCTGTCTGTATTATACTTAGCGGCAGTCTCTAAATTTAATTACCAACCGTGCCGCTACGTTCTACATTTACCTCAAAGGGTACACCGCTTAAAAGATTGATAGATTAAATGATAATTCGAACGTAAATGATACACCACACTAAATATCTAGTTTGGGTTTTCGTCCTTGTCAGTACACTTCTCAGCCAATTACCGGGCAATGTCGAATCTACATATTATTTTAATCGCAATAAATATCTCGGCATTTATTTTTCAACGTAACTAAAAGGCTTTTGCGATTACTATCGTGATATAGATTTATATGTAAATTAATAATTTCCAAATTTCCCGCTCACTTAATATCTCGAGAATAGGTGCTATTTGACGATAAACACTTGCAAATCTGTGCGAAAAAACTGTGGCTGCACTGCAGGGTAATCGTCCCGTATGCCGTTTGCTTTTACAGTGTTTTTTTTTTTTTTAATAATGTCTAAACGGTATACATCAAAGTTTTTTTTTTTTTTTTGCTTCATACGCTAACAATGAAGCACGACACTTTATTAGAAACTTGTACAGACCATAGTAACTTCGGAGCGACATTTATAAGTTTTTTGATAGATATGGCAAATCAACGTAAATTCCTCTGAAACGCGAGCAATGCTCAGTTAGCGACAGAAATTGATTACTAGGGATATCCTCAGATAATGAACTCGCTTACAAGTTTATCTCGGTGAAGCGAAGCATCTCCCCGTTGTTACCTGCATCGCTTAATCAATCTCGTAAGGCTTACTCTCAGCTGTAAATAGCAAAGTTAATCTACAAATCGTACTTGTAATCACTACCCAGTCTGCTCTACGATGCGTATGAATTATTAATATCGATGTGCGCCTCAATATTTAACGTAAACAGAACGTATTTAATTAATTACGCGTGAAATATTAACGTTAAGAAACTGTCCATCAAAAGCTACTCTCACATTCCGAACTAGTACGGAATTTCGTCATTCTTTTCTAATTCGGTAAATTCTTTTTTGCTTTATTTACACGGCTTTTGAATTAATGTTGGAACGGCAATAGATTTGTTTTTTCCGTCTCCCTCTTCAATAAGCATTTATTACATGCCATCATCTACTTGCATATTCGTAATACGGTAATTGCACACTTTGTAAAAGCTTGTATCGATATTACTTATTTCCGTTCTTCATCCCTATCATGTTCACCTAGGCATGAGACACTGAAAATGGCGAGTATCCCCATCTTCGTCCGTCATCCGAGTTCCGTTTTTACTTAATCCTCCGCTTCTGATCATTCAAAATTCATTTTCACGAAAACATCTTCGTTCAAATACTCTTCTCGGGCGAAAAGGCACTGCACGGAATTCTAGCGATCTCCGACAATTTCAGAAGTAGTTTTTACCACAATGCTCCAAATAGGTGCGCCCAGTTATAAACATAAGCATGACACATTTTCGTATTCCGCAAAAATGGGATATCGAACGGTTTTTCATTAATCATCCTTAGCAGGATGGAGCTTCGGCACGTAAAGCTATTACGATGTTAGAGCTGCCTCCGGCGTTCTAAGGGGGGGGGGGGGGGGGGGGTCCAATAAGAAAAATGTGTCGGCGGTCGTTAGGCCGTTTGTTGGTCTTCGGAACGGTGCGCTATAGCGGACGACGGATAAAGGCCAAGCAAACAAACGACACTGTAAATCGGTCGGATGAAAACAATGTGGCACAGCGCAAGTGCGGATGGGCCAGCGACCAACCGGCACGCTAATGTATTCCGATCACGCTGCATGTCAAACATGCCATAGAACTGTGGCGGCGACGTCCACAAAACTGACTGGAGCACTCCGAAACCGCCTAATGACCATCTCGCCGCTCCGGTAATGCGGGCCCAAATCATTCCGTTTCATTTCGGTCGCTCCGGAAAAAGCGCCTACCTATCTATCCATCTATCTGTATAATATAGGACGCGTATTTGTTTATTTCTCTGACATTTATTTTATTTTATTTTCCGGTAATAATATTTTCAAGCCGCAGCCTCGACACTTTTTCCGCCGTTCGAGGGGTCCATGCCCTTTAGAACGGACGAATGGGTGGCGCTTTCGGGATTTTTTGGGCGTGGAAATTGGCCGCACACGGGACCGAACTTGTTTGCGGTCGTTCTAACAACGAAAACAACTCGTCATACAGGTTTCTCTTCTTTGAAACAGTTTGCCGCCGTGTGTCCAGCACGCATACCTATAATGTAGTCGACTTCGCCTTTATTCGGTAATTTTTTACATCTTCCTGTTATCTGTTAGCGCATCCTCGTGTGTCGCTTACGAAAATTATCCTTTGAGCCGCCAAAACATCGTTTCGATCAATTAACCCCCCCCCCTGCCACAATATATATTATATATAGCCCGTTTAAGTTATTACCATCGGACGGCGCTCGTTGTAAGGACATTAAGAGTGACGATTAGGCAGTTGGTGTGAATTTTGAAATGCTACCTACCGTGTGAGCCGGGTTCAATGTCTGCCAGTACACAGGATGTAACGATTGAAAAGTGTATAGGAGACGAAGAAGAATCGATGATTTACTCGAAAGCTAAAATTACGCCTGGAGATTAAACATTTTTTTCAAAACAAGTACGGAAAAGAAAATGCGAAATTCCCCTCATCCCCCCGCCCGGTAAAAATGTATGTTACGGACGAATTCGAATTTATTACATTTTGGACGAATACAATTTGAAGAAAACTCTAGCCCCCCGTTCACTTATTCGAAAGACGTATGGAAGTTTCACTTTCACTCGATTTTAAGGTGAAACATGTCGCAAAATGATTCTCTTTAAGTGAAACCGGAAAGAAATTGCTAATGCTTAGAAGACGTTGAAGTTTTGCAAGTTCTTTCGCGAAAAAAAAAAATCCGATTTTTAATAATTTTCTAACTCAAGCGCGCCAAACGTGAGTGGCGGCCAGGTTTTTTTATTTTTATTTTTTTTTTGAACGAAATTTTATTACCCGAGGAAATATTTACGCGATATTTTGTTAAAATAAATACTTAATAATAGACGAAGAGTATAACAGTTTCTATTGTTATTGAAAATATATTTATATTTTGCGCGGCAAGGAATTTTTTTTGTAAAATACTTACTTTATTGATGCAAAAATGACGGTAATAAATCGCATAGTTCGCGAAAAAAAAAAAAAAAAGAAAGTCTATAAATTCATTACGTAATTGTCATATTTCATGAGTTTCTCCAAGATTAAATTACTGGCGTTAGCTCACAATTCAACTTATTGCAGAAGTATTTTAAAAAAAAAACCGTCCGAAATTCTCGTTAGACGTGTTTTTCGTTATTACGAGGTTTAATTTATTATAAATCATATTAATTATCATTAATTAAATATTTATGCATATATATGTGTGCGCATTTTTTTAAATAAATAAATTTAAAAAAATGTAATTAAAAGTCAAAAGTTAATAGCACCGGGTTATATTAAAAAAAAATTTAACTGAACATAAATTTATGTAATATAAGAAAATAAGTTACGCGAATTTTATATTATATTAATAGATCTCTAGCCCATTCGTCAGTAATTAGAAATGACAATGATTTTTGAAAATAATTATTTACTTATGTAATTAAATTTCGACTAAAAAAAAAGCAAAGGGGCTATTTTTCTTTGAACAAATCTCAAGAGATAATAATGGCTCCTCGTACAAAATTCGTGTCTTTGCAACTGTAAAACTGTTTTGTGATATATACATATATTTCAAAGTTGTTTCGATTAAAATACCCTACTGCTAATTAATCGAGCTATTAATTTGCGTGATTGGCGCGCTAAACGAAGAATAATTTTCGTGACAAACTGGAAATTATCGATAAAAAATGATCACATTTAATACCACGCTTATAAGAATTAAATAAAATTCAAAACAATTAATTCACATCGACAGAACTTACCACGTAATACAAGGTGCGTGAATATTAAACGATTCCCCGAGCTAATTGTCACGATTAAAAATTACACTTTATATGTCTCATCTATCTCCAGAAGTTTTGCTACCATTCCGAAATGTTCGTAAATGTTTTCTCCGGGGGGACAAGGGTCCAGAAAAGAAAAAGCAACTTTTATGCCAAATTTCAAATTTCCGCTCAAAACGATTACTCCGAAAAATGATGATCAGCCCCGGTTTGCGATATTTAAAATTCGCCAAATATATTGCGACGTTTATTTCGTTTCGCGTTATAATTTTAAATTTTATTTATTTCAAAGTTGAAAGTAGATACACCCTGCAAGTTATTTACTATATATTCCGAAAATAACGTTTGGGATTTTATCTGTAAAAATTATTGCATTTCCGACGCTCCGTTCTACTGTCTACAATAGTCATCTCTTTCCTTTTATAAAATTCTTCTGATCGCACATATCCTTCTCCTATTTTTTCGAGCCCCTTTCCCCCATACTTCCTGATGTAATCTTCACGCCGCTACTTCGATTTCTTTCCTTCGAGCCGTTAATCATCAGTCTTCTTCTTCACCCTTACATCCTGATGAATCTGTTATCAACGATGTGCTAAAGGCCGTTTTTCTTTTTTCTTTCTTAAAATGCTCATCTCTTATTTTGAACGCTCTGCCTCACAACTCGCGATTTATTACAACTCGAATTCCTTAATAGCGCTCCTTCCGTTTTTTTCCTTCCACCGAGCTAATGGATACGAGAGGGGAAAAAAAGTATTTTACACTTATCCCTAAATTCTTAGATAGCAAACACTGTGCAATTTTAGATATAGTTGAAGAATTGTTTTTTTTTTGACAATTTTTTCCTATTTTTCGGATTAATAAAATACATTTGAAGTTTTTTTTAAACTCTTTTTTTTTTTTTTTTTTCTTTTTTAAATCTGCGTTATCTTCTAACCCCTACACAAACCTTGCAGTCTGAATTTTAACGCTTCATAAATCACATACTATATCATAATAATAATGCACGCAGTAAATTCTATAGAAAAAAAAAAAACCGGGAACCCCTATATCGTTACTTTTCAATATATTTCATTCGTTATAATGCCTATTTTAAAACATTTAAACGATAAAAATAAACAAATAAAAAATCTAATCTAAAAACTAAGGTAAAATCTGATATCAAAACTCTTACGTACAAGTTTCGAATTTAAATCGATTAATCAACATTTTCAAATTTCATTCCTTTTACGTCTCATCTGTCATTTTATTTGCAAAAAAGTAACATAGATATTTGTATGTTTTGCAGAATATAATCAAAATAAAAACCCCATTTTTCATCTTATTAAAGATGACACGTATAAATATATTCGTAGTTGGTAAAATCATTAAAATTTCTCAAAGCCGGTAACAAACACAAACCTCGCAAGTATTTTGTCTCCAAGATTTACGAAAAACATTTTATCATTCGGAGAAATTTTAAAATTCATCGACTATTTTTGATAATGACGGTTAATTAGACATCTTTACGACTTTAGAAAAAAATACGATAAAAAATTTAAATTGAAATATTAAAAATAAACTTTCAAACGAGGCCCACCCTCACTCGGTATCATAATTTTTCATTTTGATTCGCATGCTCCCTCCATCCTGTTTTTGCCCTTGTATTAAAAAAAAGAAAGTATTTCTCCGACTCCTGGTATGGCTAGAATTAAGGAGGTTTTATACCCGTGCGCCAACATTTTTAGCGACTTTCATGCAAATTACTGGTAATGACTAATGTAGAAAAAATCACCAAAAAAATTTTCTTTTATACTACTCTATTGTGGTGCGACGATCGAAAAACAAAAAAAAAAAAATAATATAAACCGAAATTTGAGCTAAACTATCAGCATGCACGACCAACATGTCGAAATATGTTTAGCAATTCCGTTCGGTAACATTCCAGAAACAAATCTGTAAAATTCTGTTATTATTCGTAATCGTGATATTTTTAAGCGGACTTTACACACGCCATGCGCATAAAAATAGTTTATAATACGCTTAAATTTATTGTTATCTATGTTATAAAATTTATTTACCCTATACAATATATGTGTATATACAGAAATATATGCATATTTCCATTTGCTTATATAGCTGAAAATATTTTTTCATTAGCTGAATCAATCCAAGTTTATTCACGCACACGCCCACACACATTTACACTCAGGCGCGCAATGAAGACAACCAGTTTATGTGGATTAAAAGCTATTTACTAAGGGAAAAAACAATAAAATTTCAATAATAATAAAATTTGAAAGTAACATATATAAAGTACAGCCGTTAATTTTAAGTGCAACGTACCGTTTAGTATGTAACTATCCACACATCCACAACAGCAACGGTGATATATTCGTTAAGCATTATGGTAATAAAAATAGAAAAAAACTTATTTTACACAAAAAGACCAGCGTGCTTGCCCACTTGTTAATAAACCTTTATAGATCCTAAATTAATGTCTTACTTGATAACGGAAAAGATTGATTTCGCCGAATCGAGGGAGCTTTTACGTTCGTAAAAACTGCGGAGCAGCCGCCATTTCTTCTTTTTAGCTTCTCCATGATGGAAATGTTGTTTCACTAAATTCAACGAAGCTGTCGAAAGAAATATGAAGGCGTAAATTAAAAAAATTGAGAAAATGGGTAATTTGGGGATTCAATGTCAGATTGTCCAAAGCGATAGTTTATGAGAAACGAATGATTTTTTCAATATTACGCGAAAATTAATTTTAGGTTCACTTAAATATCCGAAGCGAAAAAAAAAAAAAAAAAAAAATCGATTTTTAAAAATTGAAATTTGTTAAATTTTATCGCAACCAGATGTTAAACTTAAAATTATCGTACAAAAATAAAAACAAAAATTTTAACAATACAAATTTAAAAAATTATTAATAATTAACTGTAAATAGGATATTTAATATGTAAATTTTCCGCTATACTACTCATTACAGCGACGAATACCTAATTTTCAAAAAATTTCTTTATGCTTCCTTAAATTTTTAAACAGCATATTTCAAAGAATGCTCGCTTCGCAAAAATTAGCGTCGCACATTACGTTAATTTCCGCTTTATATAAGGATTTACACGATTTTTAACATGTTCAAATTATCAGTCGATTCGATGAGTATACAATTAATATTACAATTCGGTACTATAATGTCTGCATTTTTTGTTTATTAACCCTCGCCCTTCATGGTGGTGTTAGCCATGAGTAACTTTAAGAGTATATTATTTTCCTGAATTATATGTTTATTACCGGTAGTATTGTCGTTCAACATCGTTTATCGCGATTAAAAACAAAATATTTTTAAAAATTAATAAAATCCATATTTGCTATTTAAAATATCTGTGTTTTTAGGCGGGGTAAAAATTAAAAAACTATTTTTATACGTTTATTTGTCGACATTTTTGCATATTCCTATTTCATATTCTAAAAAAAATATTTAACATTTTACAAATAAGAATAGAAATCTGCACACCATAACTTTTTAAAGTGTTGCGTATGAAATGCATTTTTGTCTTTAGTTGGTGAACAAAACAATAAAAGAAAACAACAAATAAACAGTTTTACAGATATCCTGAAAATAACTAACAATTTGTTTCTTGCAGTATAGCTGAGGTTGTATGTTTTATAAGGTTTTTAAATAAATGTTTCTTTTTTAAATAACTCAACGTCTTAATGCATTATTTTATATATGTATAATAATGACAGTAAAAGTATTTAAAGTGTGTACGGTTCTTTATAAGATAGAATTCTCCTTTTTTTCCCCCTAGAAAACGTTTATAATATAATTGTCGTATATATTCAATTTTATTTATTTTACAACAGTGTAAAATCTCAGTAATATTCAAATTTTAAAAACACTAAAAACGTAAAATAAAACTTAATTAGAAAAACATCAACTAGTTTTAATGAAAATCTCTTTACATTGGTAAATTTATTTACGTTGAAACTATCTGGTGTTTTTTTTACATTTTTAGTGTTTTTAAAATTTCAATTGGAACATTGCTGAGATTTAACACTGTTGTAAAATAAATGTATATTTATGCCTTCTGTATGCATGGTTTTAACTTTACCATTATATTCAATCGAATTAGTATACATAATTTAATATTTCGTAAGCAAAGTATTAATGTTTTACATTTAGTATAAATTATACGTGTTCTTTCTGTCACAATATTACTCGTATGTATCTCAATGGATGAAGGTGAGATAATAGAATAAAATTTCTATAAAAGGTCAATTTATGTTCCTAACAGTTAATGTAAATAGAATTTTTTTTTTTCATAACATAATTATAATGCGTGAAAAGGCTTAAACGAATGTAACGCGATTTTGAGTATAAGTTTGCAGCGTTGGTAATCGAACGGAAAATTTTTCACTGAGTGATTACAGCGCCATCAGTCGGCAATTAATGATTTCTTTATTATGAAGATAAAATTAATTTTATTATGAAAAGAAATATGAAAATATTCGACATGAATCCCGTTATTTGTAATACTGCTTAAAATAAAAATGCCTACACATTAAAATGCAGAGAGTAATTTGTAACGGAAAATTTGTTGTTAAAACTATTGTTTAACGGAGTATTGATGAAAAAAATTGATACATAAATACAATTACATCGATGAAATTATAACACCTATATTATTATTTGATTTACGTAAACGATACCTTTTAGTATTTAACCTTTGTAGGTTTTGAGACTTCTGAAAAAAAACTGACGTACACACTTCTTAATGCAAAATTCGAAATATGTTTTGTTTAAAAACTGCGATAATTAGTATATATTATTATGACTAACTTCTCTACCTACTTAAAATCCTGTTAGATCCGATTAAGCGTAATGTAAACATAAATAATTTTCATCATGCGACCAACTGATTGCGCTCTAATCGCTAGGTAAAATTTTTCCGTTCGATTACCAACGATGCAAACTTATACTCAAAATCGGGTTACATTCGTTTAAGCCGTGAAAAGGTTAATTCAGTTGCTTTTTTTTTTCAGTGACGATATATAATGACATGCTTTGGTAAAGTTAAAACGCTATACCCTCTTTTTTTTCTTTTCAAAATTATTTTCGTAACATTTAATCTGTTATTTGATATATCGTTTTGAAAAATTCCACACACCATTAATATACTAAATAACGTATTAACGTGAATATCCGCAAATGGTTTTTCAAATTGTTACCGATTGAAAATATATCATCTCAATTCGGAATCGAAATTTCACTAAAAATAATCGCTAAAGAAATTTGCTTCGTTTTATAAATTAAAATAGCGAGTAACGAAAGTGATTTTAAATTTTTGTTATAATTCCTTCCGACTGTGATAACAAATTTATGTTTTTTTTTTTTATTTTAACCGATATGTACGAAGATTCAGGAGAAAACGAAAAATATAAATTTTATTGCTACCGCGATAAAAAATACGCGGTATTTATTTTCGGAACACTGTAAATTATAATTTTTTCTCTCTGCGCTTTATACGTTTTGCAATAAAAAATTTTATAACGGTTTAACTCTATTAGTATTCAGAAATTTTAATTTTATATTCACCAACCAGACAAAACCCTCTTAGCCGGCAGTTATATTCCACGCATATTAACGCAGTACATATTGTTTCAAAAAAATAAAAAACGCGTTTTAGTATACACTTGAAGAAAACTTTAAAAAACCCCGGTTCAAGTTATTTTCAGAAATCCGTTAGATTAATGTAGTGCGACAGATACACTTGCCGATTATTAAAATGGCGTAGACGTATTTAAAATTTTATCGAGATGACCTCTTTTAGGGGTTTTAAGAATTTGCCAACTTACACGGAAAAAAGAAAACCTTATAACTAGGCGTGATTACACACGACGACATTTTAAATCTAATATTTTGGTAGAAACATTGCGTGACTTATCACGGAAAATAAAATACCTTGTTAATTAATGAAATATTATAAATCCGTATACAATCTTGCTTATTACCTGCTCCTCCTTAATACCGGCACGTACAAAAATAGCTAAACAATATTACTGTTTATTTTAACTTGAAATAAATGTGGCCAATCCATCTGAGCATTACGGCAACCTTTTGTTCCCTGTCTAAAATGTTAGGTATCAATATTTCTACGTTTAAAAAAAATTTATAAAATCTCGGGAAGGATTTAACCACAATATCGCGTTACCCCTTTCGATGTAGCACTGTTATACATTAATCTCAATTTCTGATTTTGAAGTGTTTTCGTTTGAAGCATCTCGACATATATATCTATATCTATATATATATATTACATATATTTATCAGGGATAGATCCAGAAAGACATTTTGAGGGGGGAAATTATAAGAAGGACATTTGAGGGGGTATTATATAATTACGTAAAATCTTTTACGGTAGACAGTAGATTTGAGGAATACCTTGTTTCATAAATTAAATAAAATAGCGACCTCTATAGAAATTTAACAATGTTTTAAAAATACCTAATTATTACAATTTAACTTAAATTTTGTTTTATTTTTAGTTGTGAAAAATAAAACGAAATTATAAAATTCTAGCTAAAATGGTAGTTTAGAAATAGTAAGATAGTATTTTTATTAGACTTTACTTCTTTTTTATTTTTGTTAGTAATCAGATCCGAATTCTCTTTGTTCATGAGAAAGTAAAAAAAAATATGTATATTTCTCATTGAACTATTTTCAGTTATATTATAAAATAAAAATGGCAAAAGATCGACGACAGTTGTGTTTAAAATAGAATAAAAAAGGAACAATAATAGTTTTATTAGAAAATAGTATTAAATATTAGTTATAATTAAATCCGTAAGTAAAATTCATACAAATCTTTTAAAGCATAAATTAAGTTTCTTTGTTATAACAAATTTTTTCATAGAGACTTTGATTTTTTTTATTGGGTGGGTGGAGGTGTCCCCTATTTCCCCCTCCGTATATCCGCCACTGTATATATATATATATATATACATGTATATTATTGGCTTTATTGTAAAATTTCTAAAAATTAAAACGTTATCAACAGTAAATGTGTTTGCAATCTTTGCATTCTTATTAAATCTTTTTAGGTAAGCTGCAAAATTACCGTGACCTAGTACTGTGTTAGGAAGATCTGAAATTTCCATTCTTTAATCTTGCTTCAACATTGGTTAGTTTAGAGCCTCTGTTCGTTTACCAGTAGTATCTTTTTTGTATTGTTCTTGTCAGTACTGTTTTCCTTTTTGACTTGTTTTATTATTTCTTTCGGTGTTTTTTGTACACGATCTATTAGTAGTTCTATTCTCTATTTTGAGTTTTTTAATTTCATTGACTTGCTTCAAATGAAGATCTATTATGGGGGTTATCCCGACTATTACAGCTGTAAGGTACAGTTCTATATGCTGATATTACGTTTAGGGGAGAAGTAGGATGAATCGGACAGGGGGATGAATCGGACACCCGTTTTTTCTCGGCTGTGTAAGGCATTGGAAAGTTAAAATTTATTACGAAGGCAAGCTATTGATGATATCTACCAAGCATTTCATCGACTGCGATATCTGTTTTCGTATTACCGAGATAATGCAAAAAAAAAAAAAAATTGTTGGTTTTTGAAAAAATTTTGATTTCAGTTTTTTGAAAAAATTTCGTATATTGCGTGAAAATTTTGAAGACATATCGGGTAAGTTCTTTTTATTGAAGTATTATGAACAACCTGTCACAATTTGGAGCCGTTCTTTCAAGGGGTTTCTGAAATAAACCAAATTTTTGAAAAAATGAGCCATAGGGATGAATCGGACAGACTGATTAACCCTACACAGATCGCGATGTGCATTTAAAGATGCACACATTTCCAAACTCTGTTTTACGTCTCATAATGCTAATACAGGTTATTGGTCGCAATGCGCCATTTGAAGTTGATTTTGTTCCAGTAAAAATCGAAAATTCATTCAAATGTACTGATTTATGGCCAGTAAACCGTTTGTCTTTTGAAACAAATAAAAAACTCTCTGGACAACGAGACGATTCCATCTCCAGAGAATGAGGTCGAAACAGCAATTTTGAATTCATCTGCAGATAATACAACTGAACCAAAAACTTTGAAGTCATCTCAAGAGAATGAGGCCAAAACAGAAACTTTGAATTCAAGCTTGAGCGGATCTTCGAATAAATCTTCTCCCCAGTCCTTCTTGAAAACAAAACGACCTCTCCGAAATGTCATAACAGGAACAAGAAAAATGGGGGATACTTCGGACAAAATGGATGAAGTTTAAAATTAAGTTCATCAAGTTGTACTTATCCGAAAGGTAAAAGTTTTGCAACCAAAATGTAGCGCATTGTTCATACTACACAATGGTGCAAAAAGAAAGTTGATACGATTTACCATTACAGAGAAAATTGCTCAAAACTAAAAAGTGTCCGATTCATCCCACTTCTCCCCTATAAGTATTAATCTTTGTAATTGATTTTAACTATTTTTACATTAGTTTTTTTCAATTTATTGAAGTATGTTAAAGATCCCTATTCTGTGATCGATCTAAAAAGAGCATTATAAAGTATAATTCTTTTTTTTTTTTTTTTGTGTGTCACACCCGAATTCATTAATAATCTCAATTTATTGCTAAATTTTCTGATTTTAAAGGTTACGTGTTGTACGTGTGTTGTAGTTCATATTTTTATCAATTATTATTCTAAGATATTTAATTTCATCACTGAAAGTTAGATTTTGTTGATTTAATTTTACTTCTTTCTCAATTTCCTGTTGGAATTTTTTCCTATTACATTTTCTTGAAGTAAATTAAGTGTTTTATCAGAATTTAAGCTTAGGCTAAAAGTTCTTTGATTTTTGAATTTATTGCTTCTGTTGTCTTATTGATTATATTAACATTTCTTATTTCATTAATTCGTTGATCCTTAAGTATAATAATCTCACTACAGGAGTACCTCAACAGTTTCACCGACGTTATTTAATATTGCTATGTCAGCTGTTCCTAAAGAAGTCGAAGAAAATAAAGGGATTAAATTAATAAGTTATGTGCTGATGATATTCTTATAATTGCTGGAATTTAGTATTTTAGTTTGCTGCTTACTTACTCTTTGTTGTTGTATACCAGTCCTATGTGGTTCCTCGATGGTGGTACATTTACACTCAAGTCGTCAGAATACTGTGGCTGCACAGAAGAAAAGGCGATGCGCATTCCTGTCCTTCCCGTGTACGCTCCACTCTCGCGCAAGACAAGAGATCAATACGCGGTTGTTTTGACCACCGTGACAAACAGATAGACACCGTACTTGACTGCCCGAGTATCCACAATATCGCGCTTACCATAATAAAGTAATGTCTCTTAATAAAGTAGTGGATTTTCCTTCAGGACTTGTTAATTCGGAGCAATGAATTGGAAAAAATTTATTCGGAGGAATGTCCTCTGGGAGACGACAAATGGACTCGGGGAAATGTGTCCAGGAATGCTGTCACAATATTACTGTGTACAGATGAAACTGCCGTACCATGGTCAATAAACCTGAGTGCGGCATTTTTAATTTTTCAGTCGTCCAACTCTACCTTAAAATATTATCTAACTTTACCGTGGAAACGTAATTTGAAAAAAATAAGTATTTAAAGTTTTTAAAGTTTTTTTTTATATAGCCAGACGAAAATCAGCTAAGCAATTTTTAAAAATTCCGCAGACCGCTTTATAGCAGCTAGAGAACTGACCTTTTTTTTTTTTTTTTTTTTTTTTTTAATTGTACCATTTTAAAAATAAATCCTAAATTACTAAATTAAAAAATATATGCTAGACATTTTTAATTGGGAAATAGCCAAAGAGATGAATGCTGCATGTACTGCGTTTATTCTTTTCTTTTCTGTTCTGGTATACACTAAAGGCTGTGCATATTCTACGAAACGTTGTACAGGGTGCGGCAGCATAACTTGCTTTTTTAAAATGCGCCACTTTTTTTCTACTAAATTTTGTTAAAGAGAAATAATAACAGAAAATCGAAATAACATACTCTAGATCCCCCATTGGGGAAATATGTATGCTTCTTACCTTGTAGTTTTATTTCGATTTTCTGTTATTATTTTTCTTTAACAAAATTTAGTAGAAAAAAAGTGGCGCATTTTAAAAAAGGAAGTTATGCTGCCGCACCCTGTATATATATATACATATTTAATATCTATTTTTAATTAATTCATCATTTTATTAACAATCATGATGTACCTATAGCCAGAGAAAAGTAGCCTTTTTAACATTTCTATAAAAAAATTTTCAATTTCCCAAACAGAGTTAATTTTAATTCAACAGTAGACAAGATGTGCAGGAAAGAAATAACGCACTTTTATCTTGAAATCCGTTTAAAAAACAAAAAATTTGCTTTACTCGTGTAAACACTCCTTAGGCGAGTGTTGTGAAAATTTTCCACAAAATTCCAGATGCCCAGCATGTAAACGGTACACGCAGTTCCATAATATAACTGCTTCGTTAGAATTAATGATTGTTAATTTTTCTCTTCAACGCAAAACAGGTGATGATGTACTCCTATTAAGGATGTTTCTGATTAAAATATCAAAAATATCGCAGAAGTATACGCGTGAAAAAAAGTAGAAAAAAATACATTAAGAAGATAACTTCGCGCGCTAATCGTATGCTTCTTCCCATCGAAATAATAAACTCGCTCCTTCACGAATCGGTTTCGCTAAGAACATAAGTGTTCCGAAACAGCGATGAGCGCACTTTGCTAACGTTTACTAATAGACACGCGAATTTCCGTCGTAATCGAAATTTCTCACGTAAGCGGAAACATTTCATTAATTACGAGATTTTCAAAACAACGCTGTCGCGGTTAAGTTGGAGGAGTTGTTAACAAATTAATTGTACCGCGAAGTATAAATAACCGTCTTTTGAAAATGTATCGAAAAGAGGAGAGCAAACGTACGCGAGGACGAAGATGGTTGCCAGAGACGGCCATTTTACAGAATATTCGATTGGATGGGATAAAAAAACAAAAAAAAAAACGAATCGAAAGATAAGAGCTATAAAAACGCCGAAATAGATACACCATACGGACGAGGGGGGAACTGCGAAAATAGGCTGGACGACATAGAACGTATAGCGCGAATCCATTAGAGAGGCGAGAATGCAAAATAGAAGGGAACAAAAAGAGCTGCTGGGGCAGTATAATGATCAAGAGAGTCTGTGCAACGCACGTTAATAGCCTTGTAAACACGAAGCGTTGATCAATTGATCGAGAGAGGCCAGATAAAGAAAGAACGGTGCCCTGTGCGATTGCGGAGGGGAAAAGATTCCACATCCATCTAGCTCGGACCGAAACGATTTATATGAAGTCAGCGCGGTTCTCGAAAACTAGACAAATAGAAGCTTGTTAGGCTGCGCGCAATTTCAAGCGAATACGTCCATCTGAGAACAAGCCGCAGACTGCTGTCCCCTATGCAATAGGTACGATTTTAATGTAGGAAGAGAATGCAGAGTCGGCTACGATAGAACTCGGCATCGATGTTCTAACGCGTCCTCGTCGTCGTCGTCGTCGAGCGGACAGATAAAAAATGACACGTTGGTTGTCGGCAAAGAACTGTGCCTGTAAGGAGAAACATCATTGGAAATAGATAAAATAAATCAACGGATAGGACAGGTCTTGAGCAGTCTCGCTGAAACAATAATAACCATATTTTACAGGAACCATCTTCAGCCAGAGGTGGGAGTTACATAATCGTTAAATATTTCAGATCCGAAAAGCTGGTAGGAGGAATAAGCGCTCTTTATAAAGAAGCCGGAGGGGGGGGGGCGTCCATTTCATTAATGCGCCGGCATCTCGTGAATGTAACACAGTACGTGTTTCGGTGATAAAAATAAATGCGTCTTCAATAAAAAAAATTAAAAAAACTAATAAATTTAAATTTAAAAAAAAAAAAATATATATATATAAAATAAAATTTCGAAAAATATTTAAATTTTTCACTTTTTCCTTTCCCACTCTGCTGATGGTTGTTTTTTTGCATGCTTCGCTTAACTTTTCTTAATTAATTCACTTTTTTTTTTTTTTTTTAATATTAATAAAACTTAATTAATATTTAGAGTAGCACGTTTCATCAGTCTTAACTTAATAAACTCGGGATTATTTTTACATAATGAAATTTGTAAGACAACATTTTAGATTCCATAATATCCATCAGTGAGAGCGTGTTCGGCCGTTAGAAAAATATCCCTTTTCTGCGAAGCTGAAAATGTCTCGTTTTTTTTATTTGTTTATTTATGTACATATTTTTTTCATTCTAGCTGTTTGTGGACTATAACTCTTCTCGGTCGGAAGCTGTAGTTTAAAGATCTTACCGCGTGCTAAATCGAACACTTGCGCGCAAATCTTTCTAAGTTAATTTTTTTATGCGCTTTATTTCACTTGTCCGAACGACGGGGTTCTATTATTTCGATTGGTAATAAAATTATCGACACAATGACGTAAACATAAATGGACACGGCGTTTTTATTACTTTCATTAAACAATCAACAAACGACAGACATTATTATTCCTTTATAATTTGCTGGCAAAAAGATATACGTGTGAGCTGGTGTGTTTCTTGGGTGCCAATGATTAGAAATTTTTAGCACTACCCTTTCGTTCTATAATTTAACCTCTTACAAGTGTCCTCCATTTTTCATTACCGCCACTCGCTCTGGTTAATTACACGACACCAGACACTATCGTTTTTGAAAATAAGGAAAGCTTCTTACCGAAAATTAGACTTTACCATCACCTTAAACGTGACTCCAGTCTGGACAGCGATGACGTGAATATATTGCTGTCGTACCTCTTGGCACACCCATTTTCTACATTTTTTTTTTCATCTGTGTTTAAAACAGTATGCTAAATCCCGGCGATTATTAAAGTTGTAAATTTTTATTAAAATTATTATTATTATTATTATTATTTCATTCATCAAATTTGAAAATTCATCGTTCCAGATATTTATACAAAATATCCCTTACTGGTGTGTCACAAAGATCGTAATCAAATCTGCTCGCTGTTCGGAGTATAAAATATTGATTAAGACCTTTTTTTTTTCCACACATACGTATTATCAGCTGGAGTTTTTTTTATTTCGTCGTCTATTTTTTTTTTTTGCTTAAAGCTAGTCAAAAGCACATGAAGCCGCACAGATTATAAGATCGTGAAAAACAGAAAGGACGAACGATTGAAGCGAGAGACAGCAAAAGCTGGAGACTGGAAGAAAGAACGAAGGAATTGGAAGCAGTAGGAGAGTACGGAGAAAAAGTTGAAGAAAAGTGAAAACGGGAAGAGAGAATTAGTTTAATCATGGGGAAGCAGTTATGGAACATATTGCAACGGGAAGAAATAAGTAATGGAAAGGTAATAATGCACGATTAGAAAATGGGGTATATACATACATATATCCAAGATCAAAGTGTAAAATTTTGATTGCTTCAGCGATGATGTCCGAGAGAGGAAAATTCTTTTTTGAGGAAAAGACTATAATTGAGGGCGGCTGAACGATCTGTAGAACCGCTGTTTACCGTTAATCTCAAAATGAATGGGGATCGATCGACCGACCGACCGACCGACCGACCACCAGTAAAATAAAAGGAGAGAACGGGATGTGAGTAAATTGGAAATGAGGGATCGAATATTTAGAAAAATGAAAAGGATCGGAGATAGCTGGTAAAATGCAGATTCCGCACTTGTTATAGAAATGAAAGAACTGTCCAGCTGAGTCAGAATGGAATTGAACGAGATTCAAAATGATGAACTGAAGCGGAGATAAATGCGCCGCCCATACATTTGGACAAGTTTCAATTTGATTAAATTCTGCCCTAGTAGAATAATTATTAATGCAATTCTCTTTGTCGGTTTTGCTTTTACTTTTCTTTCGCATCCTCTTCATCCTCGTTTTATCACCTCGGTGTATCTTGTGTGCAATTGAGTGTTTTCTGTAATTCTTTATCAGACGAAAATCCCTAGACAGGTGCAAACCTTTCACATTTTTGTGCGCAAAAATCAACGTAGAAAAATGCTTTAAAAAAGGAAATAGAAAGAAAACAAATCTCCACAAATCGACCTATGATTACCTCAGATAGTGAAGTCAGAACCGTTCGGAAATATTCGCAGAATATACGCAAAAAGGAAAATTTACATATTTTCAAAATTATTCCGGTCAAATATCGTTTCAGCCCGCAAGAGGCGGAGAATTCAGTTATGAATCTTAAAGCGGACACAATAAATGGAACTTTAAAAGCCGGGAAATAGTCGGAAGTATTAATTCGATATTTCGGTTCGCTGTGGTTTGACACTTGACGGTAGAAAAGAACTCTAGTGCCCTGATGTCAACACGGAAGCGATAGGGTGAACGCGATTAAAAATAATTCCAACAAATTGGGATAACAAAGTGTGGAAAAATGCTTAGTTGCAACCGACTACCACGGCACCTATCGGAAGAATAATATTGGCATACAATTTTTCGCCGTGTCCGAGAATCAATATTTAATGGAGATGCTCAGAATGTCCCGGAGCTGTGCAAATTTGCGCAGAATGCGATGAAATTGAACTACACACAGGCTATAACTCAAATTAGCGGAACTTACCAATTGGCGCGTACAAATTCTCTGACCTATATTTTTTTTTTTTTTTGTTTTTTTTTGTCTTCTTTTGGAGGGAGGCCGGGGGTTAATACGCTAGGAAAAACAATTGATTGACACGTCCCGAACACTCTCGATATCCTCGACTGGATACGGGCCAGGTCGGAATTAATCGCGTTCGAACAGCTCTCTTTTTCTTTTTTTTTTCATTCACCGTTCACACTTTCCGTGCACTTCTGAATTCGTCATAAAATCGTTGTCGGTGGCATCGTTGGAATTTGAAATCACTTAACCGGCCAGAACCCACCGAGTAAATGTTGCATATTGACGTGACACGTCGTCGACGACGAATCTGTTTGATAAGTTCCGTCATAGTCGACCGGCGCGAAAACATAAAAACATGCATTTTCTTCTTATTTCACCCCTCGTTCCGCTTCACATTTTTGTTTGTTTTTTTGTTGTTTTTTTTTTTGACATTTTTTGCTTATTTTCGTTGAGCAACAGCAAAAGGCGGTAACACGCATTAAGCCGCGCATGGATGTCTGTGTAATCTTATCACTGAAACAATGTTTATATAAAGAAAAAAGGAGCGAGTCAGTGTGCATGTTTCGTTTCTGTTTCAGGTAAAATGTGTACGCGTTTGCCTTTGTAGTCGAAGCCCAATAAATGGGCAAATACCGACATCGGCCTGTCTCTGCCAAGCCAACAGCAAAATCATCATCCGGATAAGTACCATATTTCCTCGAGCGCGCGAGACGCCCTGCATCTCTTTGGCAGAATCTCTCATTCGGTCGGGCCACCCAAATAGCGAATATACCGCACGTTTTTATACATATATTATAGTGGCGGCCAAATAAACAGATCGTGACTCTTCCCCGCATTTATACACTACTTATCTCGCCGTAGCTTCCCTACCTCTAATCAATCCTATTTGCTGAGCTCGCTTTTCCTGTGTAAATGATGGAAAAAATGATAATACTCACGTACGGTGTTGTGTAGCGCGTAATTCTCCGGAACTTGTTGCAATTTGATCGAACATTTTGCTTCGAGATTTATTCTGAACTTGCAGATTAACGTTTTATAACAATACGCAAGTTACAATATTTTGCATTAGTTCTTTTTTTTTAACATCAAAAGATTCGTTCGCGTAATATTTATCGTAAACAAATTTACTTCATCGCTAAATTTTAATTTTCTATTTGTAACATTAGCTGATTATTAACTTAAAAAAAAAAACCCGAACACTACTCTGTTGAACTTCATTTCCTAGAAGAATCGATTTCTGCACCTTAAAGCTACCTACTAATTCGTGAGTTTTATCGAAATCGTTGGCGCCTTTTTCAGAATCAACGCTGTTAGAATTGCTCATTTGATAGTGTTTAATTGAGCTTTTCTTGAACTTGTACTTGCAAATCAATCAACGTGGTTTAGTTCCACAAGCATTAAAAACATTTTCATTTCTAATACATTGCGAAAGCTGCATTTTTTTGCATACGTGGCAATATTACGTTGAAGATAAAAATAAATATTCGCAATCCAAAAATATACATATATCGTTATAACGACATTTCGTACATGTGGCAATTTGCCTAATATATTTAAATCCGTTTAAGACATTGTCGACTAATCGATTCATTTAAACCTCCTATCTAATTCGTGAATTTCATCAAAACTCGCTTACATTATACATTACACATTTTTTTTGCTCATATCATAAGATTAGAGTCATCATATTTTGTACAATACTGTTAAATAACGTTCTTACAAAAAAAAAGTATAATGATAATAGGAAGACTGAGAACTCTATCTGTCGGTAATATGGTAGAAACTGTTTCAAAAAACGCAACCCTGCCAGGTATACATAATATATATATATATATATTTATATATAGGTTTACAAAAAAAAATAAACTCGATTATTCAAGGAAACGACTCTGCTTTCTATTTACAAAATAGTTGTTTTTAACTGACCATATGTATCATTCCCTAGTTTACGCGTTTTTTTTTTTTGTCGTGATTCTCCTCTGTTGACGAAATACTTCTGGTACATCATATTACCTTCGGACTAAAATTCTGTAACAAAATTTGTATCCTTTGTTTTTTGTTTTTTTTTATTATTATTATTATTATTATTATTTTTGCATTTGTGTCATATTAATGGCATAATCCACTCTTTTGTAATCCTAATAGAAAACCGGATCTGCTCCATGGTAGAGAGGATCAAGTTTATCAATATATGTATATATAATATATATATATATATATATATATATGTATTAATATTGGACAAATAAATGTAGCTGCGATCTGTTTGTTTCAGGACGGTAGAAAAATGGGATACGGGTCGATGCAAGGTATACCAATGGTCGCCTCCAGTCCTGTAAGGCACGAAAGTCCACTCGGCGTTAGTCCGATAGAAGTTCAGTCATATCCAGCTCCGTGGAAAGCGCTGTCAGATTTCGCCCTGCACACCGATCTCGAACGACTAGACCCGAATACTCCGCATTTCCAACAGTTAGTCAATCAGGTAAAATTAATTTCAATATACAATTACGGAAGAGAGAATTACCATGCTCTTTTTTTCGGAAGAACCCGACTAATATATTAACTTTTTTCGATTCCGAATTGAGCTTAAATATAATATAGTCGTATGATTACACGTTAAAACCTGCTTAACCAGGCAAATAGGAGGGAATAATCGAATAAATAATTATCGATAAAATATTTTTATACCATTCTATCCGTTTGATTATTTTTCCCTCTTAAATAGAGACCGCGTGTGAGAAAATTGAATTAAATTTAATAAACAATACATTTGTTAAGTGTAGAGAATAATTTTGCCTAAATTATTTATTAAATATTTCTTTTTTTTTTTTTTTTTTTTTTTTGAATGTTAAACTATGACTATTTAACTAACAAATAATACGTTAGGTATGTTGCTGGTATATTCGGGAACTTCGGTCATTCATTTCAAATTAATTACGAATTACGGGGAAGTGATCAAACGGGAAATTTTTGATTTATTAAAATTTGATTTTCGATAAAAAAAATAAAAAAAATGTAATAATGTGTTTTCTTTTCTAATTAAAGGACATGAATGTACGGATGTGTGTTTTTCGTGCCGTCCTTGAGGGAGGGAGATACAATAATTAAGTCTTCGTCTGCGGATAAAATTCTCTTTAGCGTAATAAAACCATACAGACGATGATAGTTTGATGTAAAATAAAGGGCATCAAAAAGGAAGGGAACGATTAAAACTACGACGAAAAAACGTAAAACGTGACGCCTGCGATTAGGACTCCCAGAAAGGTTTTAAAAAAAAATCCGCGGAAAAATTTTTCTTTTTCAATTTAGAATTCGCTTTTTTATTACGGTTAGGGATCTGACAAAATGTCACAACGCAACCGAATGGAATAAGGGGTCAAGGACACGAGAAAACATATTAAAAAAGTCAAAGTGAAGAAAAATTAGTTCATTAAGATTAACATCTGAAAAATTTAATCACGCAGTGAATATTTCAGCCAAAATTTTGAATCGGTTAATTTCCACAGCCATCACAGCTGTAGCAGATATATTTCTAATGAATTTTACGATAACGGGACGAAAATATAAACATTCACAGATATTTAACTAAGCTGTTTAATAGAGAAAAAGATCTCCAGCCAGAGCAGTCTTGTGTTTTTAGACGCTTAATTCTGTTTACCCCATTTAGCCTAAAAATAGGTGTTCTCCTCTTTCCCCGTTGATGCAGAGTACTCATACTGACACATCATCGTCAAATGACCGTGACTGTTGTGCTATTCTAAAATCACTTGAAATTACCAGATTTCGGGGCAAAGCGATTCTAATTCTTCAAATCTGCCAGAAATATGGTCCATTAGAAGTTCTCCTTAAGAACGCTGTTTGCAAAAAAAAAACCAAATAAAAAAACCCACAAATATATTGAATTAATATTACGATTGAAAAGGAAATGTCAACAGCGGATCTAGTTAATTTCAACGAATTTTCTTAACTAGCTGCGTTTTTCGAAAGCTATTATGACCGCTAGTACAAGTTGTAACAAGTTATAACAAATTAAGGTGGAAGCGTAACAACAACCGGGAAGAACGAAGAGCAACGGAATCTTAACATGCTTACAAGTTTCAACTAGAAACCTTGATATTGACGAAGAGGCCAAAAGGAGTTAAGATCTCAAATGGCAATAAGAAAAAAAACGAAATTCGAAAAAGGAGAAACGCTGTATCTCAATTGAAGACCGATGAAGAACCGCCTAGTGTTTCAGTCTCGATAAAGAATATACTAATTATTTCGATCAATCTCTATTCCGGTTCTGTTTAGACTTTTTTGCCAAAAACTGTCTGAAATGGCTACATAATTCTTATGCTCGAATATAAAATGATAGGATTTTGATTTGCGAATTCTGTAATTGAATATTTTACATTCGGTATTAATGATAACTTTTTTTTAAAAACTCCTCTCGTGTTAAATGCGCCGAAAACAAAATTGGACTGAAATACTAATGAACACATTGTTTGTTGTTATCAGAGTTACATTTAAATAGCCGGATTTCGTTTCAACCGAAGGGGGGATGCGGTAAACGAATACCATTTTTTTTTTTTTATATATATTATATATATATATATAACATTAAAATAACAGAGACTTTTAATTTTTGTTAACTTTAAAATGCTTTATCGTCAGATGCTTATGCACATTTTCAAATTTATATATGTATGTAATTTTTGATAGAATCTTTCAATTCCCGTATTCTGTTCTAGCTCGGGTTGTCCTAATTCTAAATAATCGGCAAACGCCATTCTATTTTTGAAACTTCAAAATTTGATTTTATTTAGAGAATTTGCCACATTTCCCCAAAGAAGTTTCTATGCTATAAACCCACAGTCGCAAATGCACAGCGTGTATTTATTAGAAACTGTTCCTCCCTGTTTAGACGTTCGACGCTCTAAACAACATCGTGTTACGGAACTACATACTTCCGGAGCCGTAATTTTCGTTTATTCTGAATAAATTCCAACGGTGTACGAGTTTTATTTTCACACTGCCACGATTACAGTTGCAAAGATACGCCGATAGAATGTAGACTTGAAGTTTAAAAATTTCGCTTTCTTAAAAAAAAACCGCGAAACGAACGAAAACCCCCGAAAAAATAATCGAACATATTAACGGCGAAAATGTGTTGCCGGCTAATCGGTACACGTGCTATAGACAACATCTGTTAAATCGGGGATGAGCCTATTTTCCCAAATAGGGGGAGGGGGAAGAAAAAAATATCGCGCCTAGACCGCCAGCAGCATCGTGTAAATAAAAATTACGTCAACGGTCTTGACAGCGATGCCTTCCGACGGAACAGTGTTGTTTATCAAATAGGACGAAAACTCGGAATAAACAAAGCACCTTTGACAAGCTTAAAATCCCTCCGAAAACTATGATAAAAAGTAAACACCGAACGAATGTTTCGCGCGGTCGGAGATGACGAACGTGTATAGCTTTCTCTCTGATCATCAAACGATATATGAGAATAGTGTTTATGAAAAAAGAAAAGAGAAAGATAATATTTCCTATAGATAATTTCAATATTATTAAATACTAAATTTTTATGCCGAAAATAAACGTATTAAAAATAAATAAATAAAAACAAAAAAACAAATGGTAAGCAAAATAGGGAAAAATATAAAACGTAATCGAAGAATTAACTAAAATAATATAAACTACATAAAAAAAGAGCATCTAAAGATTACCAAAAAGATTAACAACACGTTAAAAGATTCCATATTTTAAAAATTAATTTTTATACCAATTAAAATATAACACACCTTTTCTATTTAATAGTAATATATTAAAGAAGCTGGTAAAGTCCTCAACGGCAAATAATTCTAGTAATTGAAATCGAAAACTGCTCTACTAGACAAAAAAAAAAAATCTATGTAAATAAAGAAACGAAATAAAACCGTACTACACGGGTTTGACATTTACCACTGACATATATGAAAACTTATAGAAATAAAAAAGTCCACCCCCCCGGTGTGCTGGTGTCGCAAATAGATCATCAATCGAATCGTAAATCCCAGAGAAATGTATAGCATAGAAGTCAAGAAGTTAGTGAATAATATTAGCGTTGGCGAAAACGAGATAGATCAGCAGAACGCGATAGATTAGAATTGGAAAGAATATATATGATAGGAGGAAAACAAATGATGTGAGAAGAGAATGGGAATCAGAGTATATAAAGAAACAAGTCTAGAAAAAGTGGGGATACGAATTGTTAAAAAAGAATTCCCACAGAACAACATCTTCAGCGCTTGACTAGGATTTGCAAAGTAACAAAGATCAGTAGAATAAGAGTCGGTCAACATTACACAAGGCTGGTAACTTCTTTCGATCGGGTAAATAATGAATTAAGTAACACTCGTGAAGAACAAAAATTGGTAGCGGTGCAATATGTACACGAAGAGCGGATGTGTTTGTTAAGCACATATCACCGGAGTTCTCCGGTACTTGAAAAATAATTCATTGGCCCTTATCGTACAAATATATTAAAAGCTCGCAAAACTTTTTGAAGTCAACAAAGACGGAGATACAACGCAATTACATTAAAAATGAGCAAAAGTTAGGCCAAAAAGATAAAATTAAAGATGAATCTTCTCAAGAATTAAAATCGTAATTTTCAAATAAATAAATAAATAAATAAATGAGTAAATAAATGAGTAAATAAATGAGTAAATAAATAAATGGAGTATTTACAAAATCGCACAATCTTTAGAATTTACAGGAAGAATCGAAGTTGAAAAAAAGAATAAAACAAAACACACGCACGTAAATCAAATTACTGTAAAAATGCCGTAAATAAACAAAAAATGCGGGGAACAAATGGAGAAAAACCCATAATTAATAAGCGAATATGAAAATTAGATCCCATAATTAACAATGTATCAGGTTGTGTAGGGTTCTTTTTTGCTTTTTAAAAGGGCCCCTCACTTAAGATTTTATTCTTCTGTGTTCTCATACCGTTTTGTATTTTCGTCGAAGCAAAGTTTTTGAATATTCACAAATTTTTCGGATGCGCTTCCTCCGGCTGCGCACATTTGGCAAAGAACTCCCGAGTTATTTGAGCATACTTGAACAGTTGTTTTTTTTTTTCCATTTTTACGATGATAGATTTTTAAGTTCAAGCGTCACAACCAAAAACTAGTTAACGTATACACGACATAATAGGTCCTCGATTCTTATAGGTGATAAGAGATCGTTCATTGTATTGCTCTATTAAATATAGGATGATGACGTAATACAAGCACATTTTGGGTCGCGAGCGGGACAGCTAAGTATTTTTAAGGCTTTCTTTAAAATTAATCTAATTATTGCTAATACGAAATGGTCGATTACTATTTCGCGTCATCTTTTGGTGAATAATTAGGCTTTCGTTTACTTGGGATTGATTTTAACTTTTTTCATTTTTCTAAAAAAAAAACCTTCAATTTTATCGCAATTACTATTTGTTTTCAATAGTATATCGATTCTCTGCACGACAAGCAAGATGCCATCAGCAGCGTACTATCTCGACATTTTTCACAAAAGTCATTCGAGTACATAAATTAGCATAAGCCGAGTAGCCTGCGCAACGCCTCATTTTACACAATTTTGTCGCTGAAGTTTCATGAAATTTATTATAGTCCCGTCACTCTTAAGTAATCATAACGACGGAAAGTTCAATTTGGAAATTATAATACCTAAATACCGCGCGCCAGTGTGAAAAATAAAAATAAAAAAACTCCCGGCAGATGTAGAAAATTAAAAATAAAATAAAAATAATTAAAAAATCGGTCAGCTCTCGTAGTCTGCCTCCTAGAATAGCAGCGTGTAAGGCTTACCGAAAAACAAGAACGTGTGTATTGTGACGGCACACCTTGATACACAGGCAACTGTTCCGAAATGGAATCGAGCAGCTAACGTGACGTGATTGATTAGCTTTAATAAACCTCGCTGCGAATCCCGCCATTGAAAATGGAGATAATTATCACCAACACCTGGGCTTTAAATGGAACAATGAAAAACAAAGAGAAAAAAAGAAAAAGTCTAAAAATCTTCCGTCGAAGCGCGAACAAAGCTTTTATTAGGATTTTTTTTTTTTTCGTTTGCATGTCTCTGTTGAAGATAATAAAAGTCAATAAATTCTTCTAATGCCCCGTGGTCGTACATAAAGAAATCGGTGTTAGCAGGCATTTTGCTGTCCAACGGTAATTGTCAATTACGAAATTATTTCGGAAATTTCTCGCAAACAATGATTTCCTCCGTAGTTTTAAGCAAATAGCAAAAAACAACTAATTTATAAATAAAATTCCCCCAAATCATATTAAACTGGTTAAACATTATCACCGCACACCATCGACGGCAAGTTTGACTGTCGAATCAACGAACACAATATTCTTATTCATTATTAAGGGAAAAGGGTAATTTTTTTTTAAACAAACAAAAAAAGTGTTATCAAAAATGAGAAAATTTACCGAGCATTTTCGAAACTTTCACAATAATAATACCGGGACATTGAAAAAAAAAAAAAAAAAAGACGCAATTTTATACAAAGCAAAACTTATTATAAAAGCTAAATAAATAAAATATATTTAATGGTTTAAACCATTTCAGGATCGTTTTGCAAACTTTCATCGATAACTCGGTCAATATCCCGCCAATGAAGTTGTACCAGAGAAAAGAAAAAAGTGTTGAAACTATATCTAGTCAAATAGCCCCCATGGGAATTGATTCGGTAAAAAGCTTACTAAAGCGCTTTTGTCTGGATACAAGTGCGACCGAGATTTATTTACCATCGAAGGTAAAACCCGACAAACCCGATATGTTACTACGACATTTTATCACATATATAGATTTGGATAAGGAAAAACGAATGTAAAACACACTACTGTTCGCGGAATATAATTACAAATAGATAAAAATATATGCACACATATTTATACTTTTCTTTTTTTCCCCCGATATCACTAGCTTACTATTTTACACACTCCTGGGTGGATTTAGTAAGTTTTAAATGATATTTGATAAATAAAACTTGTATTACTCAATATTTGGTCTTCGTTTTATTCCTGCTCTGATTGGCTGAAAAAACTTAATTTTTGGTCGAAGTCATTATCCTAAAAAGTGATCAAATTATATACTCTATTTATGACGCGCCAAGTTAAATCGTTTCTCGTTTTTTCGGATAAATTTTTCTTACACAAATTTCTTTAATTTTAAAATAAAAAAAAATTCTGGATACAGTTTTTTGCTACTACTACTTCGATTGGTCGAAAAAGTTTTAGTTAACATGCTTGTTGGAGTCAGGTTTTTTTGTTTTTTCCTTTTCTTTTTGCGGGCCCGTCGACGTAGTCATTAATTCAAGAACGAATAAAAAGGAAAATGTAATAATTAGATCTCTGCGCAATCAGACATAGCAGCGGGGAAAGATAGAACCGAGGTAAACAGATGGAAAGATTATGGAAGACGTGCTATAAAGAGTCCGTATTAGTAAAAGTAAATAGTAGAATGAGGAACGTTCGATAAAAGGGCATTCAAAAAAAAGTTGCGATCAGCATGTCATATTATAAAATAAGACACGTAAGAAGGTGGAGAAAATAGAAAAGATATAAGTGAAAAAAAGCGATGAGGAGGCAAACTGTTTTGTAGCGTAGACGACAGATTACAGAGAGATTGGTAAACGCTGCAAAGAAGAAAAGTTGAAGAACGAAGATGCCCGGTCGAATAGATATCAGGATTTGAGGAATAAAAGTAACACACCATAATTTAGAATGAGCAACTGTACAGAACAACGTGATGCTTTCAAAAACGCTTAAAAATCTCCCGATAGAAGAAGCTAGATCCGCTAAGTCATTGTCTTCCGTCCTAGACAGTGCTCGGATAGAATGACGAATAAGTAACGAATTAGAGAACAAATGAGAAGAATTAAGGTAGCCGGTAAAGTAACAGGATGCCATATGCAGGACACTTTGAGCTTCTAATGTAATAATGAGATAAAAAGAGATATAAAAATAGCGGCAGATCTAAAGTGAATAAGAGGAAGGCAGTTTAAAGGGCTATTCGGAATAATTGAAAGAAGTACAGAATAAGGTCGAACCCGGTCTTAGAGCCGTCAGTGAAGACATAAGGCGCTTTAAAAAAGAAAAGCTTATTTCAAAATTCCGGTAAAAAGTTAAGCAAACTGAAATTTTTAATTATTCTCGACTATTCGATTATATCATTATTATCTGTTGGCCACATTTCCCTCTCCCCGCATAATTATCACCACATCCGAGGCGAGTAATTCCAAGAACTTTCACACATGAGACGCATCAGCATATCGGAAATTGAGTAATAGAGAAAATTTGAAAATATATATTGCCGAAAAAACGTATCTACGAAAACAAAAAAACAAGTTAATCTATCAAACGTATATATATACTGTTTAATTACTATTGAAATAATTTTCAAATTTTTAAACCAATCATTACGAGAATGAAAATTTGAATTTTTACAGACCGCATGTCTACTCGTGTTTAGGGGAAAAACTTCACCTACATTTAATTAATAAATTTCGCGAGGCTTAATAAACGAAAATTGCAAGAGGGGGGATTGGCGAGGGAAGCGGACATATTTTCGTATAGATTAAGTGCTAAAAACAAAAACCGCCTGTTAAAATCGATAAGACAATTATTACAGAAAACCGATTACCTTGGCGAACCCCCATGGCGGGGTCAAAAGGATCGAATTTATGTACATGCATGTGTATATATATAGATATGTATGTGTGTATGTTTATAACAATTAATCATGTAATTAGTTTTTACAAACTACTTTATCTGAAATCACCGTCATAACAGCTTAAAAAAAGTCTGCTAATAAATATTACATATTACGATGAAGAAAAAAATTAAGATTATGAAATTAAAAAAAAAAAAAAAAAAAGAAAAAAGACTCGGACAATTCTATTTGTCGGATTATAAATTAATTTACGAGGCGTCGATGCTACCGGTTCATTTGGCTGCGCGGATAGTGCGTAGATACGAGTTCAGTGTCGGGCCGTTCGATCGCATTTTGACACGTTTCGAGTCATATTTTCCATTGTTTATTGAAGTAGCCGATCCGCCTTAGCGCACCTTCTTCCTCCGACATAATCTGACGACGATCTTCCAAACGAACAGAGAAAACCGCTAATCCGATTATTACCGATACGGTCTATTTTCTGAATTTATTTTCGCTTATTAACTTAATACGACTGGTCGCATACCAGATGTGTCGCTTTCCTACTAGCGACTCATGCGTCTTCGTTATATCGTCGCTATTATCAAATATAATCGGAATATCATCAGACACGCATACACATACGCCCCGTACAAAACTGACTGGGAGAGGCGAAGATGTGGGACTGCTACCAGTACTATTACTATACCACTACTAGAGCGCTACTGCCGCAGACATAAAATAAGTAATATACGAGCAAAATGTCAGAACATTTTTTTTTTATTTTTCAGTTTTTTAAATAGAAAAATCGTATCAGTAGAATAGATATTGTAAATTGCTACTTTAAAAAAAACGCTGTGTTGTTACCTCTTTTTTTCTTATTACACTATTATTATTATTATTATTATTATTATTATTATTACTATTCGGTTTTCTGGTGTTTTCAGTTTTTCAGCGTAACAAACTTTCAAACGAAAAAAAAAAAAAAACTTTCAAACGAATTTTATCAAAATTTATGGAAAACGTAACTGATTGATTTTTATTTTTTTTAAAAAACGTACTAAAATTTCGAATTTATTTCTCTTTAATCGCTACCGATTTAGACAAAATGCTCCGAATTTTTCTCTTCACGAACCTGAAATACATATATATCAGAATATACATATAAAGGTAAATTTTATTTCCGTTCTCGATAATGCAACGGCTAATTTAACCTACTATTATCTCTATTTTCCATGTATATATATATATATATATATATATATATATATATGTATATATATATTACGTAGGTTTTCGTAATGTTTTTTTTTTCATTTATGTTTCTTTCGACATTTTCGTATGCTGTGTTTAACTGCAGATGAATCCCCCCGTTGAAAATTTTAGATTGAAAAAAGTAAGAAAAAAAAAAGTTTGGAAAAAATGAGAACAACTTGCTTAAGTTGTGCTAACGTTTTCAGGGTATCCAATACGTATCTATGAAGAAGTAGGTGAATAGTGTGTGTGCTTCATGAAAATCCCACAAAACTAGCTGCCCACAAAAATATCGACTTAGTTTATAATTTACTCCTCTTAATAAAGGCGCTTTTGTAAGTTTACGCTGTATGACTCACTAGAACACCGATTAGCACTATAAAATATCGGTATAAGCGGAATAAGTAAAATAAATAAATATCCCAACCGGTCTCGATGGAATATAAAGAGTATGACGATCAACGACCAGTTGGGCTGCGAAAAGATTTGTTTTAAATTTAATAATGGGTCCTCGATCAGCCTCATACAATATATAAGAATAGGTTTGGAAAATGTGGAGCAAAAAACTCGTAGTAAATTCTCAACGGCATCAGCCTTAGAGTGCAAACGTAAGAAGAGACATGCAGTGAAGAATTGTGTAGCTTAACCGAGTGAACTGACAATTGTTTAGGTTTGTCAGATAGTTCGAAATGATGACTAAACTGACAATTTCGAATGTCTGTTAAATAATTCGAACAGCGTTATTATTTGCGACTAACAATTTGGATTCGAAAATTTAAAAAAATTTATAATAACCGCGAGTGACATCCCTGGTAGGAGAGCCGAGAGGAGATAAAACTTCTGTCGCTGAAAACGAAGGGAATTATTATTTTGAAAGATAGTCTCCGAAAGATAAATTCTTTTAAAATTTCATATTTTCGTGATCCACTAACTGAGCAGTCAATTATTAATTCTGTTGTAGAAATAAGAAATTCGCATTGCCGACCTTTCAACTTATTACACCTCGATAACTAAAGCCGCCGCGAAGGAAAATATCGCGTTATTCCTAATTACGGTGATTCTTCTAAACACGTACACCTCCTCCGTAACTAAAAATGTAAAACGCAACCGACTATATAGCGTTATTATTCCGCCTTTTCAATGGCCATCATCCGATGTTAAAATCACTTGCGTTATCTCGTTATATTATTAGAGCGCAATATGCTGTATGAACTGGTCTCGCTATGAAATGAAAACGAAATTTCCATCTTAATCGAGTTTTGAACCTAAAAGTTGCAAACGTTTAACAACTTTTACCGACGAAACCTGGTTAGGTCGTTTAGGTGTTCTACACTTACTTCAGGGCGGAATTGCTATTTCAGTGAATTCAAGAATGATTTTTGAATGCTCAGCAGACTCGCACGCGAAATTTTTGAAGATATTACAGTTGAAGATCACATCGGAAAGACACTGTTTAAATTTCGAAATAGATTTGAGGGAAATATTAGTCAGACTGTCTCAAATCAGTTAAAACATATTGCATTTGATAGCGAAGATATTATTATCGTAACAAATTTACCAGTTAGAGAAAAAGGATTAAAGTACGGAAAATGCCGTTTTTCGTGTTTTGACCATTTTTCCGATTGATAATTCGCAACGACCGCAGTCACAAGGAGATCTTCTAGAAATAAATTAACGAGAAAAAAAAGAAGTTGGCACTTTTTTTTCTTATTTATTTATTCTTTTTTTTTGAACACGCCAATCAAGGGGTACGCATTAGATCAGTTGAAGGAATAAAATTAAAATATTTCCAAAGCTAGAAGAAATGAAAGACGATGATGCTATAGCCGAAGATGGAAATGAAAGAATAGAAGAAGCTTTGCAGGGCGTAGACAAACCAAGACTCTCAGGAGTTATAAATAAAAGAGGGAGCGTTCTGTATAGGCGAACACCGGAAGGAGATGTTTGTGAGAATCGTCAGCTTGGAAAGAACAAGAGAGTAAAGAGGAATAGAGAAAAAAGAAAAAGAAAATGCTGAAAGTCAACTAATGACCAAAGCGAAACCGGCAAATGGGGAAGATAAAAAAATTGAGAGAGATGAGGAAAGCTACAGCACCAAGAGTGAGATGAAAGGATTAAGGACACTTGAGGTTAGCAGATAGAAGAGGATAATTATTATTATTATTATTATTATTATTCGATAGTTTAAGATGGTAATTTCTGGAAAGAATGAGAAATTGATCAGTGTCCGAACGGCACAGATCGAGCCAATTAACATCTATAATTATAGATTAATTCTGGTTTCAAATCGATATTCGGCAAAATTGTAAAATGTTTAATTCCGAGCAATTAAACTTTCATATAATATGTCTACCACCAGTGTGAGATGTAATTCCCAAGTATTAGCCTTACATATCTGTATATGTATGAAAATATTGCACATAACGAAAATTTATTGTACATATTAGGGAAAGGGAAAAATGTGTTTCAGTTCGTCACTACGAAACATGTCGATGATTTATACCTTGTGTAATGTTTATAGTTTCATTCTATTATGTGCAACATTTTCACGAAGATATACTATATTAAAGAAATCGGTGATATCCATGATTTTACACATTACCGGTCGATTGCTTTAAAAGTGCACGTTTTAAAACCGTTTCTGAAAAGTGTCGTAAAACTCGAAACCATAGCGACTTGAACGTGAACACTAAGAAATGTTTTCTGCTTCCGTCTGCTACTCATTCGCCTGGGTCTAACGTTGCTCCAATTAATGTACAATAAATGTTTTCTAAATATGGTAAATCCGGTTCGACTGATAAAATTCGCGAATACATCGTAATCGATAATAGTTATTCAAAAACATTTATACTTAAAAGATTAAATACGGAACAGACTTAGAACATAGGCAAGATAAATTCCTGGCTAAAAAAATTAATTCGTCCGTTACATAAATTACGGTTAATACTTGAAATAGTTTACCACCGGTGTTATAATATAAAACACACATTATATAAAATTCGCCGACTGAACCATCCCCGAGACTATTCGGCCAGTGCGCTATATATTATATAATTGTTAATTCGGTTTTTATACGGAATTTTTTTTTAATCTAAACCTTTTGGCCCCAAAGAATCACAATTTTACATCCTTAACAGAATACTATGCCGCGAAATAGTATTACTTAAATCTGCATAATAAGAAGATCCCCCGCTGGGGGGCAGATTACCGACTAGAAGCTCAGCCAAAGCCTGCCGACACACCTTTAACCGTAAAGACATTTCCGACCGAGTGTAAGAAGATATGCGCGTCTCTTTCGAGTATTATCTCGGCCCGATTCGTCGAAAACGGCTCCAGTACACATTCGGATATTTCCTTCAAGTAAACGGAATCCGTTAGCAACGTTGCGGTCTCTAGATTTTTTCGTTTCAAACTTTGCATAATAAAATTTCTCTAAGATTTTTATTCGTTAATTTTTTTGCGAATTGATCTTGTTCGCAATGCGCGTCTATTAAGTTTATTCGATTCGGTTTGCGAAGGCGCAATGTATTACTTTCTAGAAGTATTGAAGACAACTCTATAAGCGGAAAAATCGAGTAGCAATGACGTCTAGGCAAGTATAAATATCATATAAGATACGATAAACCGGTTATTATGATGAAGTTAGAGACGCACGCTAAAACCCTTGAAGGCACACAGGCCGTATGAATATCGTTATAGGTGATTTTTAAAGGATGAGTAGGGAAAACGGTAGGTTAGCAGTAAGAAATGAAAAAGCGCGAACAGGCTACTGGAATTCTAGACTTTTTACCGACAAAAATACGTCGTACGGATTGTCAAAACGACGGTTGTACACGCATGATAAGCACCGGTGTCAGATAGTCCTGCAAATGACATCGAGAATCAAACTAGGTATCTTAATATACTGTAATTAATAGCCGTTTCCATAACTCTATAAAGTCTCTGTAAAAAAACATATTCTAATCAGACAGCCCGGTAGTAACAAAATTCGTATTACGCCTTTAAAGAAAACGAGTGGAGAATATAAATGAAAAATAATAACATAAAATCTGAGAAAATTTTAAAAACAAATATCGTTGGTAACATTGAAAAGAGCTGGTTATCGATACAAAGTAGACGATATTAAATAGTAATAAATTTAATAAACAAATTAAATATTCGTTTAGAACCTGTAAAGAAGAACTATGGATGGAAAATGGCCGAAAAAACAAAAACAATGCAGAAATTTACAAAAAAATATATTACAAAAGTTATCATTGAAGAATTAAAGAAGCTAAAGAAGAATAGATGAAAGAAAGATGCTCAGAAGAAGAAAATAGTTAGAGAACAAACACGAAGTATACAAAAATATCTGGCAATTAACTCACATACCGACGAAAAAGGACAGCGACAAAATTAGTCGACAAACACAAAAAACTTATCACAGACGGCGCAGTCAGATAATAAAACATCGACAATATTATCTAATCTATTTAACGCAAACCGATCACAGTGTATAGGACTAGTTTATGCACCACGGGAAGACTCGAAGGGACAGAAATATTACTAAAAGAACTTTAAAGAGCTACACAATACGTAGAAAAGACAGAAATAAAATTCACTTGGAATTTCCAGTAATGCGGGGGGGGGGGGGTACAATTTTCAACAACAAGCCGTTAAAGGTGTTTAATAAAATGTTAGAAAAGTACCAAAGGATTGGCTCCTCGATATTTATAAGCACCGAAAAAGGAAAATTCAAAAAACGATACGGAGAATGTAAACTAAAATCAGTCTAACGAGTCGTATGTAAAAAATATTTTTGAAGATATTACACGCGCGCGAATAAGAGTTGAAGATCACATCGGAAAGACACTGTTTAAATTTCGAAATAGATTTGAGGGAAATATTAGTCAGGCTGTCTCAAATCAGTTAAAACATATTGCATTTGATAGCGAAGATATTATTATCGTAACAAATTTACCAGTTAGAAAAAAAGCATTAAAGTACGGAAAGGTATCAAACAAGCATTATCATCCGTTCTGTATAACTGTTCGGAAAATATTTTTAAGAGGACGCTGCGTAGTTAATACGATTTAAAATAAACGACGCAGATGGGTAAAAACCATTTCCGATTATTGACATAGTAGCCCCATATCCGAGGGTAAGTTACTTATTGAATAGAATATTAAACAAGTAAAGAATACGGGTTTTACAACGAACAACCAGATTCGTGGGCGCCGGTAAATGACACTTTTAGGCAAAAAGAACAGAAAGAGTACGGCGATTAAAGTATCTTTGGATTAACATAGAGAGATGGAAGTCTAATGAAAATTTTTTTTTTAGAATATACGAACTGCGCAAATGAAATCGGTGCAGTCGAGGAATTTAGCAGCAAATAGAAAATGGTTAAATGCTAGAAAAGCGCTATAATAAAACATACGGTATCGGGCAGAAAGTTTAACACTTGTATCAAGACAACTAAAGGCTTTTGAAATGCGCTTTATGCGAAGAATGATAAAGAATTCACAGACTCATTGGATATCAAAAAACGAAAAAATACTTCAGCGACAATCATATATGTGTGTGTGTGTGTGTATAATTTCCAAAAAAGGTTTTTACTCGTTTCCTTGACATCACCGGGTGGAATCTGAATTCGTGGTACCAGAATAATTTTTGATGCCTCTTTGAGGGGCACGATCGGCCATGAGGTTTCCTGGTATCTTTGCGTGACCAGGAACCCACAGGATATAAGTAAAGTGTAATTATCTCTTAAGAAATGCCCAGGAAAGAAGAAGAACAAAAAAAGCACATCGTTATAGCGTACGAAATAATCTTCGACAGTCTGAAATTGAATAAAACTATTATCTCCAATTTTCCAATTCATATTTCAAACAAAATTTTTCGAAGTAAATAATTTTCGCAGCATATGTGTTATTCGGAGTGCTTGCCACTATATCCTAATCGTTAATGTTAATCACGCTGAAACCATAATATCTATTGAGTTCAAATTACCCAAATTGCCGCCACTTACTTCCTACCTTTGACAGCGTTTTATCTCGGAATTTGTCAGCCGCCTTTTTGTAAAAGAGTCATTTTCGAAATGTCATTTACGTTCGGACCGAATTCAAACGTGTTTAAAATGATTTTAAAAACACATAAACGAAATAATATTTTAAACGAGCGACCCCAATTTCTCAACGTCGCCGGATTTTTACTGCGTACTTTATTAAACAACATGTGCGGTAACTAAAAATATTAATAAATATAGCGAAATAAAACGAAAAATGCAAAAAAAAAGAATATTTCTCCACTTAAAACAAGTTGGCTTAGAAACGGCGTACAGCTAATAATAATAATTTGTCCGCGTACGCTAAGCAAATATAAAAAATGTAGAGCTGTAGAGGAGTTTTTAAAACGCCCTTTTTTTTTTTTTCTTTTTTTTCTTTTTCTTGTCTGGGTTTGAAAATGTCGTCGAATTTTCAATTCATCGTTCCAGGTGAGATTATGCAATGCTAATAATTTTGTTTTTCTCGAAATCCATTAGCCGCACTTGCCCGCAGCCAAAATGCGAAACCGACAGCATTGTTCGTTTGTTCAAGTTCAGTGGTTTTTTTTAAATAATGATTAAGACGTATCGGAAAAAATTTAATTGCCACTTTTAACGAGAATAGCGCATGTCCATCTTCGGCAAATTATTAATAAGAATATTTCTAACGAAGAAATTCCAAAAATGCGCCGTAAAAATGTGCAATTTAAAGAATAAAATTCAAATTAGTAAAAACATTTACTGCTCGTAATGCTCTCTCTCTCTCTCTCTCTCTCTCTATTTGTGGCCAACTGCGCTGGTAAAATTTTTAAAATATCTCAAAAATCGATCAAACTCGACCCCATCAGAGAGAGATATGTGCAGTTAAACGAAGTTAGAGGTATTAGAATTTTTATGGTTTTTTTTTCGTAATTCTAAACTGAAGGTGAAAGTACTTATGCGAAAATCCAACGAGACTTGTGGCACCGCAAAATCGAGAGTACGATAATCTTAATGGGCATGACGATTACGCGAAAAAAAAAACAGAACCCAAACTGAACCGAATGTCACCTTAAAATATCGTTTTAATTATCGACTTTTCTCCGCGCAGAGCATAAAAGACCAGTTGTCGTTTTATTTTATATGCTCTCCTTTACGGATAACGTGACTCTGATTGCAGCAGCTGCATGCCCGAGAAGGGGGGAAATAGTTAAAGTCCTTTAAAAGAGACAGTGTCGCCGTAATGGCACTAACTGGAGCAGCGAAAATTAAGATTGTTCGGCCGTCAAAATGAATCGGGGACTAAGACAAACGGCGACGGGGAAAAGTAGCCAACAATTACACTTTACCCGATAAAAATTTTATCAGCATCTCCTTAAATTCTTCCACACTATATGAACATTATTATAAACTTCCTTCCTTTTGTTCCACTCTTTTGACTGCAGAATCATATGCAATACTCCGTGTACGGTTCTTTCGCACTTTGCTCCTATAATAACAAGTAGCTTATCTGCTCCGACTCGATGAGCGTCTTGCATGTCATATCCTTTTCCAACTCCCTTCATACGACTACATTAAATCCTTTCTATTCCTTAATTGCCAATCTTTTCTTGGTTCGTTCCATTCAAGTCAACCTTCTTTTTGGATTCCTCTGCTCGATCTGTGTGCTTCCTCTTACGGCAAACATTTATCAATAAGCTAACAATATTCCTTTCCCGTCTAAGCAAACTACTTCAAATCACGGCCTCGGTTTGCTGGTTTTTCTCGTCCCAGTGGTTCCCATTATTTCCTCCATAACAACTCGTCTTCGTTTTAATCTTATTCCACCTCTCTGTTTTTCGTTTTTCTATTGTTTCTTCTCCACATTGTATTTTGCATCCCCACGGATCACGACTTATGCAGATCATATTCTCTTTGAATGTTCTCCTCTTGTGCAGGAGCGCTTCCTGGTTCTTGCATCTTAAACTGCCTACTCCTTTTTGCGCTTCCTACATACTTTTCCTTCACCAGAGATGTCGGTGGTCCGTCTTTAATAGAGGTAAATTCCTTTATTTTTTTTTTTTTTTGTATATTAAAATTTAATCCTTGGATCATCGTGTCATTTTGGTTGGCGTTCCCAAAAAAGCGGGGGGGAAAAAAAAACAAAAAAAATAAAGTCATCCGGTTAATAAATCTACTTTAAAATATCGTTCGTTTTTGTTTGGTTTTTTTTTGTTGTATTTAATTCGATTTTTTCTAAATACAGCTGTTCTGTTTCTTTGTTGACTGAAATTTTTAGATGCACGGGTACGAACTGCAAAGGCCGTTAGGGGGAGTTGCACCGCACGATATGATCCACCAGAACGGACCGTTGGGTCCTGTGGCCGATATGATACATCAAGATTCGACCGAATCTATATTAACGTACATGGAAAGCGACGAAAGTATTCACGACGGCGCTAGTCCATAAAAGTAAGTGTTTTTGTCTTTCACTAATACATTTCATTAATTCGTTCACAATCGGAAATTGTTTGGCGGCATCTACTAAACGCAAATTAATAAATTAGTCTCTCTTTTCTCTCTGTTCCGCTGTTCTTGGGCCAATGTCCATGTTGACAAACCCATTAATAAAAAAAAAAAAAAAAAATTAAAAAAATCGACTTGCTCCATTTTTCATGCCACCATTTCCATCCGCTAGTTTGTGACGAAACTTTTTTCTACTTTCAGATTTGAACTTGTCCTTCCTTCTAATGAAACTATCCTAGGGACATTTAAACGTATTTCTTCCAACTATTCAATTATCTCCGGCTCTATGAACACCCTTCAATTTGTTTCTTCCCTCCCTAATCATTCTTTTGATCATCCTTCGCATACGATTTTACTCATAACACATTGTACTTTCTCTTATCTCCATTCAATTTACACTGTGACATTTGATATGGATTTCTAATCGGGATTCGGGCAGCATCTCTGATAATGAAGTTGCTGATTCTTCAGGTTTTCTACCTTTCTTAAGAGAAACCCAATCCTCTAACTCACTCTGTCCTGTATTCTGTTTTAGCTTTCGATCAATCACATTTACTCTTCTTCTTAACAATCGCTCTATCGCTAGCTCTCTGTTCAACCCGTTTGTTGCTCATCCACGGTTCCTTCTATTTCCTTCACTTTGTCACTCTGTGGTGTTTTCTTCACTATTTGCTTGCGTAACGCCTTACTCTTCTTCTCGCTTTCACTTTTCGTCGTTAGCTTCCTCCCCTCATCGCACCATTCACAAATGTTGCGCAACCGTCGGAAACGATTATATCATGTATTCGTTGAATGTTCTCATCTCTTTCCGCCGACTGCCCTAGACTCCAATTTTCTGAAATTTTGCCTTTTGTTTCTTATACCCTTCCTTTTCTTCCCCGCTCATCATCACTACTGTATTGATTATTTTTCATTAGCAATCACGTTGTGCCACTATTTATTTCCTTTTTACCGTAAACAGATGGACTACGTATTACGTAACTATATTATTAATTCGACGCATCTAATTAATTTGTTACAGAAAATACGCCATTTCAACCAATCAGGAGTAGGATCAAAATCTGCACCGAAAGATAACACGCTTTTCCCAGCGATAACAACGAAGCGGAAATATTTTTGTTTACTTATTTATTTATTTATTTTATTATTTTTTTTTTTTTTTGTACGAAGACGTAAATATAAATACCGAAATGAAAAATTGTACAAATAAAAGAAACAAAAGTATCGGAAAATTCAAAAAAGAGTTTTTAAGAGTGTGACCTTAAGTAATTGTGCGAGTCGCACACGGCCAGCATTGATTACTTCATATGTGATAGACACAAAGGAAAATGTCGTATTCTTAATATATCGATCAAATAAACGAAGAAAATTTTTTTTTTTCTAAATCACAAAGATATTTCGAAGTTATTACGAAGGAATAAAAGAAAATAAAGAAATACATTAATAACCGGCACACTGAAAGCTCTTAGCTTCGAAAAGAATTTCTAGACAAATTTTTCAATAGATTAAAATCTTTTCCACGTTTTATAGTTTTTACAAACACGATGTCTATTTAAAAACATGCCCATCAAATCGGAAAAATAGAGAATCGAAACTACGTTTATTTTCAAAAAGTACTTTTTGAGAGCCGTAGAAAAACTATGTATATGAATATATATTTCAAAAAGTTCCAAGTAGCCACTCCCCCCCCCCCCTCCAGCAATAAAAATTTCGATACTTTCAAAATATATGTATATCCAAAAACATCGATGTTTTTTGAACAAGAGACTTGGTTGGTTTTTTTTAAATGAAATAATCTGACACGCACATAACGAAAATTTTTTGAAAAAAGGCCCCCTATTAAACATACTGAATTTCTGTGAGAATGATCGGTACGGATAAGAAGGTTACCGAATATTTAAAGGACACTTTTTTTTAAATTATCAAGTGAAAAGTAAACCGCTTTATTTGCTTCCCTACGGAATAACTAAAGAAAAGCGAAAATCAAAAAAAAATGAGCAAATATCGATCGTTCAGAATTTTCAGAAGATACACTTCGATCAAAACCAATAAGACAAATTTTAACCAAATTTTAAACATGGCCCTTGAAAAAGATTACATCAGTTTTTTTTTTTTTTGAAAGCCACTAGAAGAGTATTCTACTCGATCGAGAAATATTATATCGTTTGCGGTTCAGAAAAATTCTCTTAAAAATAGCGACAATCCCCATTATTAGTTAAAATTAAAATTCCGGAATGATAAAAAAAAAATATTGAAGTGAAATGGCTTAAGTTTTTCCGCGATACAAGTACACTCCCCTTATACTAAGGATTAATGTGATTTTCAGCTTTTAATCTGTTATGATCATCATTGGTTTCTTTTCCGAAGTAACAAAACAAACTGAAAAATTGCAAAATAAAAAAAAAAACGAAAAATTCCTATTAAGCCATTATTTCAGAATGAACGGTTAAAGGAATTTTCTAACAATCAACTCTAGGCGCGTTTTATGATGTCTCTTACATGACGTAAAGAGTTCACCAATATTTCATTATCGTATTTTATAAATAACACCGAAACAATAAAGACGAAAGACCACAATGGTAGAGGAAACAGAACAAACGAAAAACCAGGTCTACAAAACATGAAAACGAATCGGCGGGGTACAAGTCGGACAATTATTTCACGGTTAAAAATACTAGGCGCGCATTTATTTCGAAACACTCGATTCCGCAAATAGTTTAGAAAATTATACGAGCCCAAAGGACAAAAAAGATAAATGAATAAACAAATTTACACAATGATGAAAAAAAAACTGATATTTAATTTCTTCCCTTTTCAACTGAAACAGCCGATTATGTAGAAAAGAGGGTATTTCGAAAAACATTTTCCGACCTAGAAAACTCCCGGGAAATAGGAATCGATTAATTTTCGGAGTTCTAAATTAAAAAATTAATGAATTTCCCCGTCCATTTTCACTCTTTACAAATAAAAAAAAATAAAAAAAAAATTCAAACGTCAAATCGAACTTTTTTGTTATTAATTTCGACACATCCGCGTGTATCGAGAAGTAATTTATACACTCTAGATTTATGTATTTTGTTGTATTTGCTCATATCCGATGTTATTTTGTAAAGTTATCGTTCGTTTTACTACTTATTTAATTTAATTATTCTCCCGATTCTCTTTTAATTTAGGCGTACTGATCTGTTGAAAATTTTTTTTTCAAAGATTTCTCGCATGTAAATTTAATTTGCATGTCGCTGTGTTTATTTCTATTATTTGCGATTAATAAAACGAATTGTGTACTTTTTTACGACGCGAGCAAAATGTTTCAATTATTATCGTTATGTGCAAAATTTAATAATTATTTTAAAGAGGCGCTCGATAGCGTAAATCTCGATTATAATTAATTTATACTTTGTTACATTGCGTAAAATTAAACAGTTTCCGAGTTTCACATTAGCCTTGTGTGATGACGGCGATCAATCGTTTTAATTTTTGTTATCTTACCGAACAAAAAATTTTAAAAAATTCTTAAACAAAACAAACTTTTATGACACGATTGGATAGATTATAAAACGTTTGGCAACGTAAAAAAATATCTTGCTAAAAGCGAACTTACTAATGTAAGACAAGACGCGCGTGCTCAAACACACCTATTATACGCACACTACACTTAGGATATAGTCGTACATGATCTCGAATAAATTTACCGCTGATGATAAGTAATCGTTACGGTAAAAAAACAACTATATACATATATATATATATATTAGAAATTTTACAGTTTTATCAAAATTACTTTATTATATTTTATAAATGACATAATTGAGACCAATGTTAAACTTTTAATACCATTATTATTATATTTTTAAAATGTATTCACCGGTAGACAAATAAGGGACCCTTGGCGCAGTAAAAATGTAAATTAACTAATTATTCCGGTGTGTCTGTTTGTTCCTTCTCGGCTCGACTATGGAAATGTTTTTAAATTTCTACAGTATCCGAAAATATCAGAAGTAACCAGAATTTTTAACTTGCCAATATAACATCGTAGATGCGTGCACATGTATAATACTATACATTTTGTACATTATCATATAATAACGTTGAATTTCTGTAATAACACTGTACAAAGAAATTAAAAATATCTTTTTTGTAATTTTCGTTCTCAAAGATGATGTGTAACTGAAAAAAATCTGAACCTCCATTAAAGAAAAAGACAACTTTATTTCATCTTTCGAATTAAATTTCATTTGTTTAGTTTTTACTTTTATTTAGCATTTTTCAATTGTTATAAAAAGGTTGATTAGCCGAAAATATAATATTTCTTATATGTAGAATATTTTGCTATTATTTTTAATTATTACTCGATTAATATTTTTCTTTAAATTATAAAAATCTTACTTTTTTTTTTTATATATATATAGAACAACATCACATTGAAAATCGTTGGTTTTTTATCGTTTTATTTTTCTCAAGAACAATTCTCGTATCTATGAAGTAAAATGTACTTTACTCATTTTTCAATACATGAATGTATTAGAGTAAAATACCAACGAGATCCAGACTCATTTGCTCCATATTTCGGCACATACTACAAATATGTCGCTATAATATTTCATGTTCGTACTTATTTAATTTATTTTCTAAAAACTAATATAGAGCTTCTGAGCAATTGAAACTGCAAGTCACTATGAATAAAATAAATTACCTCCTAAAATTTTAAATTACACCCACGCGCACATATACGATAACATAAATATCTCTAGGTATAACCAAAAGTGAAGATTTTGAAGATTTTGAAGATTTTGAAGATTTTAAAGATTTTTCCCTTCACGTATAGAGACGTAACTGAGATAATAAAAATTACATATATCTCTAAAAATTAATAATAATAATAATAACGAAAAAAAAATTGCTGATAATGCCAAAATTTTCAATTTTGTTTTTTTTTTTTTAAATTATAGTTCATACATTTAAAAAAAGCCGATTTTAAGGGGAAAAAATGATAGAAAATTATTTATCGTTTTCAAATATACAGTGTGTAGCCGGTTAAATTAAATAAATACGAAAAACAATCGATATATGTTTCTTCATTGTTTAATTATAACATATATATTAATTGTTTTTCATTTTTATTAAATCTAAATGAAAAAAAATGAATATTTATTTTTTCGCGTATGCGTAAAAATCTCTTACAAATTGATAGAAGCATTTTAATTCTGATGATAATAAATGTATCGTAATTCATTTTTAGTTACCAAAAAAATATATACACCCTGTCAAGAAAGTATCGGGAATTGTTAAATAAAACGAACAATTTTTAATTTTCATCCAAATTTATTTTGTCACTTTCAAAATAACATCCATTCGAAGCGATGCACATATGCCAACGCTTTTTCCACTCGGCAAAGCACTTCTGATAGGCGGTTTCCGGGATGGCCTTTAGCTCTCGCGTCGCATTCGTCTTGATGTCATCAATCGATTCGAAGCGCATTCCCCGTAGCGGAAATTTGAGTTTTGAGAATAGGAAGAAGTCGCAGGGTGCTAAATCTGGTGAATACGGCGGTTGTTCGATGATATTTACCGAGTGTTTGGCCAAAAACTCATTCACAATTATGGCTTTGTGAGACGGCGCATTATCGTGATGGAGAATCCAAGAATTGTCGACCCACAAATCGTTACGTTTACGACGGATAGCCTCTCTCAAACGTCTCAAAACACTTAAGTAAAACTCTTTGGTGACTGTCTGTCCGGCTGGCACATATTCATAGTGTACCACGCCTCGAATATCGAAGAAAACAATCAACATGATCTTCACTTTCGATCGGCTTTGGCGAGGTTTTTTCGGCTTTGGCGCGCCAATTGGCCGCCATTCGGACGATTGCTGGTTCGTAAGCGTGTCGTACTCGTACACCCATGTCTCGTCACCAGTAATTATCTTTTCCAAGAAGGTAGGATCCAAATTGGCTCGATCCAGCATGTCTGCAGCTACCTGTTCTCGGTACTTTTTTTGAAAGAAATTCAGGTCTTTCGGAACAAGCCGAGCCGCAACGCGTTGCATACCCAATTTTTCGTGCACAATCGTACGTACGCTCTCGTGTGACATGCCCAATCCATGAGCCATCTCTCTCAAGCTCACATGACAATTTTCAGCAACGATTTCCTTGATTTTATCGACGTTATCATCGGTCACACTCGTTGAAGGCCGTCCAGAGCGAGGCATGTCTTCGACCGTCTCCCGACCATCCTTGAACGCTCTGTACCACTCGTAAACCCGCGTTTTTGATAAAGCAGATTCACCAAAAGCCTTCTGTAACATTTTCAGTGTATCGGCACAAGAAATTTCGTTCGAAACACAGAATTTAACACAAGTACGTTGTTCAATATTTTCACTCATTGTAAAACTTCGACAAAACACTTCAAGGTCGACTGATTTTAACAGCTGCTGTAAACACACTGGTTGACAGATCGCGCTAAAAATAGGCATCATAATACAAAACAGTTGTACCAACCTGGAAAAAAAAAATTATCTGCCTAGCTATTACCCGGGAGATTTAAATTGACAATTCCCGATACTTTCTTGACAGGGTGTAAAATTAAAAAATTTCGCGGCATTTGAATGAAAACAGCGGCAAAATATTTCTATCCAGTGAAAAATTTTGCTAAACAATTTTATCTCTTTTATATTCGAATTTTATGCTTTATACATATATATATATATGTATCACATGCTTGTGCGTATGTGCATATAATATATAGATATACATATGGGCATATATTATATTATATATTTGCGTGCGCAGATTAAATTTAAATAGGGGCCGTGATAATGTAGTCTTGTATTTGTACATAGAAGAAATTGTACATATTAACGCGAAAAAATTCGTATCACAATGTGAATAATGTATATTAATAATAGCTGTTCAATGTACAGAGATAGTGTTAACGTGTAAATATATTTAGCAATATTATTCGACGTGGTCTATATCGCGATTCAGTCGTTATCAAATTTTGTTGTTATTATTAAGTTTGTTAAAGATAATCTATATTATACATATATATTTATAAATGTTAATAAATGTACGGTGAAAACAAAAATAAAATTTTACAAAAGACCTGCTTTTACATTATTAGTTTTGATCGATAAAATTTAGGGACCTTTTAAGAAGCTAACGAAATTAACGTATATTTTTCCTAACGTTCGGGGAAAAAAAATAAATAAATTGAAGTAACTCCTTTTAAAATAGTTGAAAGTTTTCATTAATTACAACTTTATTAAGGTTTTTCTTTTCCTCGATAAGAAGCAATTAATTAACTCTGGATCTCTAACTATACCAATCTACCGGGAAACAAAATGTTAATGGATCCTCTGTCGAAGGATAGAACAGCGGCCCAAAACGCTTTTTTTTCATCCTTTTTTTTTAGGCTTGCCCTTGGCTCTAATCTAGCCGTTTGAAATTATGTTAGAAATTTAGATTCTGAGACGATTGGAAAGAACAAAGGCTTGAAGCTGGGAATTTATTGCTAGAGATGGGAAGAAACGCATAAACGAAGCACTGTAAGAAAACCTAGAGCCAAAATGTTCGAATACAAAAGAGAACGTGCGCCAACAAGAGCCGAATATTTGACGAAAACCAGATTGGCGTCACGTTCAGAAGAAAAATCAGTGTTACGAAGGGAACAGAAGGGAGAAGGAGAGATGGGAAAAAGCGAAAACGAGAAACGGGAAGAAGAGAATGATTAATTCTTAATCTGATTAAGGTGACAATAGTAAAACGACGACTGAAAGGAATGGAAAGAAACTAAGACTGAGGAGACTATGTTCTTCGGTCAGAAAAGTTCCATCTAAAATTTTGCTCGGCGTTCGTAATTTCATCTATCTCATCTTTTGATTTAGTCCACCTTCTTACGTTATACACTCTTTGTTTCGCAGCCTTCCTTTCCTACAGCAGAATCTGTTCATTTAGAATAAAGGTCTGCTTTAGAGATTCAGATTATTTTACACTACCCTAATGATAACTAAAAATCTATTTCCGAACTACATCCTGTTGAACGTATCTCTTTTTTTCTTATTCTTCTTTATTTCGGCTCGTTTATTGAAACCTAGATGATTATTCCTATTTTCAAACGAAAGTAGGGCTCAAACAAACGACTTTCAACCTCCACCTATTACGCTACCCTGGCTGCTCACAATTCCTTAAATTTGACCTGTCCCTTACAATTCCGATTTTCATTCTCGTTCGTTATTCCCTCACTTTTTAATTTCTTCATTAGCTTCATTACCGATCTTATCGGGATTTACATAACCACCCTAACCATCACACTTGTAACTCCTGTTTTTTTTTTGTTTGTTTTTTTGGGCTCATCAACCAGGACCTTTTTACCTAGAAACGAGAAGATCTTGATACGATCAGATATTTTTAGTAGGAAAAAACAAATAGTGGGAACGATGTGTGGAGAAAGAAAAGACTGGATATAAGAGGCGCAATATGAAGTAGGAAAATCAGGTCGCAGCAAACTGGAATAGAAAGCAGGACGTTCCAGATGAACAGGAAATAGACATATGATCAGCATCGCAAACACGCTCTTCGTTTGAGCAAACAGTACGGAGAGGCAACCAACGAAAAACGAAAACGGAAGGAAGACAATATAGTATATGGCTTAAGAACGCAGACAACAACAGAACGACGAAGTGGAGGAAACAAAGAGAACCACGGATTGGCGTGTAAGACCAGGTTGAACAGACAGATAAAAAGAACAATTATTAGAGAAAGAGGAAACAACGTACATATCCAGCCAAAACCTAAGATAAAACCTTTACACAGCGGAAGAAGATTAAAGGATGGGATTTTTCTTTAAAAAAAAAAAAAAGAGATGGAAGAAAGAACGAGCCAAAAAATCCGCTGCTTCATTACCGAAAATGTCGGAATGGCTAGAAACCCGCAGAAAATCAATTTGAATGGAATGGCCGGAAGAAAAAAGTATGGATAAGTGAACGTATATGGGGAATTCATGTAGGGGAGAATGAATTGAAGGACGGTCATGGAGTCAGATATATTCAAGAATTCAGAGGAAAGATGATTGCAGGAAATGATTTAATACGTTTATGAATGTAGAACAGAAAGGAGGCAGACGAAAAGATTCAGAAAAACTAAATTCCGGAAGAATAAAGGAACACCGACACCACCTGACCTCTTCGAACCAACCGTAAACACGGTTACATGCGATAGAAATTGAGAATTGATAGTACCGTGAAATTCCTTGTTAATTATAGGGCCTATGGAAAACATTTGGAGAGCGTGGGTATAGTGAACATGTTAGCAGGATGGCAGAGTTCGGCAAAATTAAAAGAGAAATAAGGGAGATTATCAAAGGAAATTATGGATAAGAGAAAAACGAACTGAGCCGAAGAGAGATGAGGAATAAAATATAGAGGTTTTCCTATGTGTGAAGCGCCAGTTTTTTGATTTTGAAAGGTAGGAACAGATAAGAGTAGGTAGAGGACGTGAGTGGAAGTCGCTTAGCAAGAAAACGGCAGCCTAAATAGGATCTGCGAATAGAAAGGGGTAGTGTATTAGACTCAACAAAAAAGCTGCTGAAATTGGAAAGGATTTAAGAGCACCAAAGCATTGGCGAAGGCGAGAATTTTGGAATACGTCTAATTTAGAGAGTCCGAACTTAGAAGCATAACCGTAGAGAAATGAACAATAATCAGATTTGGAACGGATGATGAATTTATATAAAGAAATAAGGATATAAGGATCACTATCACATTTGGTTGGGGATGGCTCCACGTATGGCGTTGGAGCTTCTTTTAACCTTCCAGATTTCAATTTATCTGAATCATTTCGTCTTCCTTCTTTCTGTTCCATCTTTATAAACGAATTAATATGACCATCCTACGCTCCATTATCTTCATTTTTTCCAGTCGTCGATTTTCTAATTATTTAGTTATTTCAGACTCCATGAGTGTTCGTTTTTCAAGCGATCAGCTCCTCCTTTCCTGATCACTCTTCCGATTTCATTATTCTTCGCATACGCTGTCTTATCCGTTTTCTTTCTTCTCGCTACTCCATCTGCGTTTATTTGCTGTGGATTCCCAGCCGCACGAGCATTAAAGGTAATAAGACGGCGGATTCCTTAGCTCGAGTTGCTGCTTCCTCTCGTTCCTTTTTTAAAAATGTTCCATACTCTAACTTGAATTCCCTACGTATTAGGTTTCATCTCAAACTTTGGTCAGATATTTACCCGTCCTCTTTTCGTAACGATCAATCCTTTTATCTGTCTGTACAACCTAATCTTTCTTCTGATCCAACTCGTTCTTTGAGTACACTCCCCCGTTCTGTTGCCATTTCTATGATTTGCTTGCATTTTGGCCAGTCTGCTATCCCTTCCTCTCGTTTTCGCTATTCCCTTGTTTTCTTCCCAAAAGTATCCAGCTCAACGAAGCAGTGGTTTGCGACGCCAATCACATCTTTTTTTGAATGTCCATTCCTTTCTGTCAAACGATGTATTCTACATTCTTGTCTGCTGAAACTTAAGCTTTCTGCTCCTTATTGTGCATCTTATATTTCGTCCTTATTTCATCCATTTGTTCCTTTATATTGTCCATATCTGACCGAATCAAAATTTAACTGACGGCTCTTTTCTTTTTTGCTGTTTCTGAGTGTAGATCCTTAGCTGGCGTGTCCAAAGGAAGGTTAAAAAAAAAAAAATAGGTGATCTCTGGAAAGGATTGGTTTTGCCATAAAAGATTGAAGAAGTAGAAGATAGCCTTTTTGGATTAGCAGTTAGATGTTTTATCACATTGTTGTGAATATCATCTTTTCGTCTAGAGCGGTGTCGAATTCTTCCTTCGCTATTATATCCATATTGATTTGTCACTGATTTAAAATCAATAATGTCGTTAGATTGCCCTCCATCTTTTATTTTTTTTAAATCTTCGGAATAATTTGTATTTGATGATATTTCGTAAATACATTCGGTGGGCACCGCTGACGCAAAGGTGAAAAAAATGTAGGATACAATTCCTTTCCTTATTTTTCTATGAATTATTGTGAGCACTGCTAACATAGACGCGGCCATGGAGCTGAATGGTGATTCTTTTACTTTTTATCCTCCAAGATTTTCCAGGATATTCACTATTTCCAGTCTATTATCTGTAAGTAGCAAGTCGAACTCAATAGCTGTCACTGGTTGAACTGCATGTTTACTTGCAATTTTCTTGATTTGTTGCCATAATTTATCTGATGCTGTTGAAGCACTAATCGTTTTCACAAAGTTCCTCCAATTTTTTTGTTTTTTAGCTAACTGACCTGGCTTTTTTAAACTTTGTTCAATTTTCGATAATAAGTTGACTCATATATTTCGCGGTAGCAATTTATTTCTGATTAATCGTCGACATTGCGTATTTTTTAATTTTGCATGTGTATTATACACCGGAAAAAATTCTCGGCAGCTTCTTTTATTTCCTGTAAGATATATTCATATGATTCGTTACGATGTTGCTGCAGATTTTACATGTTTAAATATTCACCACAACCGTATAAGAAGTCCAATCCGCTTTTGTGTTATTCCAATTTTGTGACAGTTAATTAGTAGTTGAAGTTCTTCTAGGTAAGTCTCTATGATGACATGTTGCGGAAAAAATTATCGCCAGCGTATAATTTCGAATCGGAGTACTAATTTGTACAGTGGACAACATTTGAGCTATATAAGGTTAAATCGATTGCTGAATGATAGTTGTTCAGATGAGTAGAACTTCTCTGTATATTTCATATTTTTTTTAAATTAATTATATCTGTAGGTTTTAATTTTATCCCTTGTAAGCACAGTACAAATGGGTCATTTAGGGTAATTAATATTTGTGGTTCTGGGTATTCGTTTTCGAAATTATTTAAATTCCAAGATACTATTTTATATAAAGTTTATTATTATCGTTTTTAAATCACTATTTTCGTTGATTTTTCGGTTAATTTTTTTTTTGATTAACTTAACCTTATTTTGAGAGGATTATGAAGTAAGAGGGGTTTAATATCGGTTAACATTTTCGCGATGACTTCGAGATTCGGTGTGAACTGTGTTCCCCATGATTTCTGTTTGTTCGTGTAAACCTTTTAACATGCCTCTAGCATGACATGTAAGTTACTTGTTTGTATTTGTATGGATATACTCTTTGCATGGTTCAAGGAGCTGTTTAGTATCTTGTGTGTTAGCTTTATCAATAATATCAATTTAATTTCAGTAATATCTGTTTGCATTTACCTTCTAATTTTTCATTTTTGTGTTTCTGATGTGTAATCTGTTATTACTGAACGTAGTTTATTGAGATATATTTTGTTTTGTTCGAGAAAAAGTTCCACGTTTTGTGATTGGTCACTTACATCAGCAAAGAATTTTTCTATTTGAGTGATTGATTTATTTGTTGATTTGAACGGGATTAGGTTTTTTTTTCTAAGTTATCATTTAATTGAGAGTAGGTATAAAATCATCGAGTATTTCTGCGGGGCTTTGTTTAGTTATATTTTATGTTCATATTAATATTATAACTATCGATTGATGAATTTGGTTGTTAAACTGTAATTTCATTTTTCTTGCTTTAAATCAGCATTTTGTAGAGAATACGTACAATGAGCATGGTAATTTTAAGTTTTTCTCTTCGTCTTTGCACTCAGTTTCAGCCCCCCCCCCCTCCACGCACACACAAAAGGCTATCGCGGTGCCCATATAGTTCCCGTATTATCTTCCGTTAGATTTCTTTTTATCGCACTTTATTCTCCTAAACAGGGCACAGTTTTTTAAAAGTTGTATCATTAAATTAAAAATTTTTCGGTCACGAATAAGTCGTTAGCAGTTGCGTGACCGACTTCAAAGGCTTAACAACATTTCTTCCGATGACCTTTTCAGGCAGATGCCACTTTCTGTTGCTGCCGTTATACTACTTGATTCGGCTTACCGAGTGGAAGAACTAATCCCCCTGCAAAGGCTCTTTTATTCATTTTTTTTTTCTTCATTTAATTTGGACAACACTTTGAGAATCCAACGCAAATCGTGATTGGCTCACGAAAGAATTTCCTTACACTATTTTATCGAACTCTGGTTGGACTAAAAAGAAATAAGAATAAAAATCCCGATGATTACGGTAGCTTCATGTATAAATTTCATACGCTTACCGAGATAAGCCTTTAATTTATATACGATATATAATGAGATAATTGACGGCGAACTTTTTATTATACATAAACTATAACTGATAATATATGTAAAAATAATACCAATTTCGGATTTCAGCGCGATACCCCCCTCCCAATTTAATTAAATCAATCGAATTCCTCTGAATTAAAAAAAAAAAAAAATAGAGAAAGTATAAAACACATGTTGAATATAAATTGAGAAAAATACTATTTACTAGTCAATAAAATTCACATCCTTGGGACTTACGATCAAAGAACTTACATATATAGATCGAGTCTTAAATCCTGTCTTGCCACCATTGACCTATACATTTGATACGTTTGACGATCAATATGATTAACAGTCGTTCCTCCAAGTAATACATAAGATACTTTCATTTAAAAAGATCTTTTGCTGGAATTGTGGCAACAAAATTGGATACATCAAGCCGAGTAGCCTTCCCCCTCTCTTTACACCATCAAAAATCACGTAAGAGCTTGGAACTATCTTTTTTTTTTCCTACCCTGGGCGCGCCAACGGCCTTGACCCAACAACATAAAAAATTAAAAGTTATAACTAAATAGCCAGGCGGTCAGAAATGGAAAAGACAAAGGACAGCAGCAACCGAATAACTGAAGGCAATGGGAAGGAAAGAATATAGGTAGCGTTAAAGGGAGTAGGAAGACCCAAAACTAAAAGTTAGAATTATCAATCGACTAGTCGTAGAGAACAGGTCGTCTGGTATCGTATTCGCTTGGAACATACTCTAGCCTGACGCACAGGCACATTCTTACCAAACTTTTGCATCAGCAATGTGTTATATGTAACGTTAATATGACTGCCACGCATCTTCTAGTACCATTTCTATTCTTCTCTTCGGCATAGGTTAAATATTCACAAAAATATCTCTGTTATCCTTCAAGATAATCCAACTACAATTTCTTTTCTGCTCTCTTTCCTTCGATCTCTACCAGGTTTCTCCCGTTAATACAAGTTTTAAATTATACTTGCACGCTTCTAGCAAAAAAATAAAAAAACTTTATAAAAGAACAGGTTGTCAGTAGTATTTTTTATTCATAATAAAGATAAATAACAATTTTGACAATTTTAAATACGTTTTTTACTTTAATTTAAAAAAAAAAAAAAATAGTATTAATTTAAAATATTACGGCGTTCTTTTCATCACTGTTACGTTGTTTTCAACGTTTTCTAATTTAAAAAATTATTTCGGGTAGTGTAATTTTTAAAACTGTTTTTTTTGTTCTTTTTATTTTTGTTACTTTTATTCTTTGTCATTAGGATTGTTTTTTTTTCTTTTTCTCTGTATTTAAAGTAGGGCATATACTTTCTCTTTAAAACCTCCTGCGCTGAATTATTAGAATAGAAATACTCCGGTGATGATTAATAAAATATGAGATATTTTCTGTTGAGAGGCTATCATTTTTGTATTTAATTTGTTATTTTTAAAAAGAAAATTCGTCGTTAGAATAGGATTTTCGTATCACTTTGTTATCTTAGCCATGTTGTTTGATTTCAAGCGCTTCGACTGTATTCTTGTCATACACAGAGATATAGGTCACTGTTGCGAATTTATCACTCGAGTGATGAGTAACGAATGAATTATTTGCATCACTTATATATGTGCACCTGATAAATAACGAATAATTCAATTTTTATCGGTACTTGTATGGGGAACGAATAATTTAGCTTTTATTCGAAACCTGCATGATGAATAATTTGAATAATAATGAGTGTATGAAAATAAGGTTTTCTGAAAATGAACGTTATTCCGTTACATAATATCAAAATAAATACATGTAGCGAATCCGATCCTCGCGTGACTTTACATTAATTCATTACGTTTATTATATTTTATATTATCTAGTGGAAAAGAAAAAAACAAAAACCTGAAAACATAAGGAGAAATACCACAATAATAATATGAAAGAAGACATTAATCAGTATGAAAATATGCATAGATTTCATACTTAGTATAGCTGACGATGGAGGCTAAGGTATTTTCGTTATTTAAATTATTATATTAATTCGATTTTTTTTTTGCTATTTAATTTCATTATTTATTCATTTCATTTCATTTTATTTAGTCAACTATTTATTACATAATTTTTACTTCAATTTTTTTTTATAACGAAATATGTTTTACTGTTTTATGTTTTTGTAGCCATAATAACACCAGTATAGATTTATGTTACGGTTCTGAAAGAATTGTGTCGTATGTTTTTTCATGTTGAGTGATACCGGAGTTTTTTTCCTTTTTTTGCTTTTGATTGACTTTTATGTGTAGAGTAGTGCGTCAAGTACAATTCTTCAGCATTTAACATCTTTTGAGGTTTATTTATTGTAGTTTTGGGAATATTCCGGAAACGGGCTATGCATAATTCGTGGTCTTCTGAAAATTTTATCTATTATAAATTCATTTAATTTTTTGTTTACTAAAATCAAAGTTTAATGCAAAATATTCAACTAAGCTTTAATAATGACGTAATCCACGTGTTATCTCCATTATGTTAGCCCACTGACCTCTGTCGTAGTATTACACCCAAATATTCCATGTCCGTTTTGAAATATAACAATTCATTTTGAAGTGAAATGAAGTTATTACAGTTGGGCCTCCTTTTAGTAAATAATTAACTAAACAAAAAACAGCCGCCAAAAAATAATAATTTTATCATATATATATATGATTATTATTTATTTTTTTCGACTTTGGCCATCTGAGGACCACGGAAATATTACACGAATAACGCCAGCTACATTTCGTTCCTCCCCATTTTCTTTCGTTTGTTTGCCCAATATTCTTTCATTTTATCCGAGTGCGCTTTCTTCATTTCTTCTGTCCACTTTCGCCCTGTTTTCTTCACTGTGTCCTTCCGGAATCCTTGAAAAGTCTGAACCTTCCGACTGAACTTGTTTCTGTCTTCAATTTCACTTTCGCTGATCCCCATCTGTTCCAAATCTCTTTTTACTTGTACTATCCACAGTATCCTACATTTCGGATTGTTGTCGAAGTAGTCAAAGATTCTTTTGGTAAGGCGTTCATTATCCATTCTTTTGATGTGACCATAAAAGGCGATTCTTCTTTTCCTAAATGTGTCACTGACCTTTTCTATTATTTCGTATACTTCATTATTGCTCCTTAATTTCCAGTACTCATCGTCTCTCCTGGGGCCCAATATTTTCCGGATTATTTTCCTTTCCTTAATTTCCAACTGGCGCATTTCCTTGTTCGAAGTCATGTTCAGGCATTCAGCTGCGTATAGGCACTGCGGCTTAATAACGGTGTTATAGTGTCTTATTTTGGCATTTCTAGATATTGATTTTTTATTATACGTGCTTCTTGTTAGCTGAAATGACCTTTCCATTCTATGTATTCGTTCTTGCATCGATCTTTTATCCCCAGCGTTTACTTGGATCGTTTCTCCTAGGTATTTAAATTCTTCCACTCTTCTTATCACTCTTCCATGCGTTTTTATTATGTTGGGATCCTTTTTATCACTCGTCATGAATTTGGTTTTCTCGAAAGCTATTTCCAGCCCGACCTTTGCTGCCATCTCACTTAATATTTCAACTTGACGCTTAGCCTCTGCTACACTACCGGCTACCAGTGCAAGGTCATCTGCAAATGCAAGGCAGTCTATCTGCAGGTTGTTTTTCTTCCGTCCAATCATCACTTTCTTAATTCCTTCCTGCTCCGTGGCTTTTCTCCATTTCCGTATTACCTTTTCTAAAACGCAATTAAATAGTATGGGCGATAATCCATCACCTTGTCGCACGCCGGTTCTTATCTTAAATGGATCCGAGTATTCGTTTCGGAATTTGATTTTTGATCTTGTGTCCGTTAGCGAGTTTATAATCAGTGATCGCAATTCGGTGTCCACTCCGAACTCTTCTAGGATGTTGAATAAAGCTACTCTGTCGACCGAGTCATAAGCTTTTTTAAAATCTACAAACGTGACTACTATTCTTCTGGCTCTTGATTTTTCGTAGCTTAGTATTAGTTTAAGGTTCAGGATCTGCTCCACACACGATCTGCCCTTTCGAAACCCAGCTTGGTACTCACCCAACTGGTTGTCCAGCTGCTCTTCAAGCCTTTTCAGGATAGCTTTCGAGAATATTTTATACGTTACTGGCAGGAGCGAAATTCCTCTGTAGTTGTTAACATCTGTTCTTTCCCCTTTTTTGTATATTGGGCATATTAATGCAGTCTTCCAATCCTCAGGTATCTTTCCTGTATCCCAAATCTGTAGTATTATTCTGTGTAATTTTTCAACACTTTCTCCTGTTGCCAATTTCCACATCTCCGCAGCAATTGCGTCAATACCACCCGATTTGTTATTTTTAAGATCTTGAATGATTTGCTCAATCTCGCGGAGATCAGGAGCCTTTGAAACCTCTCTTATCCTTACCTGGTTACCGTGCTCGAATCTTGTTTCTGGTTCTTTACAATTTAAAAGTTTGTTAAAATAATCTGCCATTATCTCGCAATTTTCCTTATTATTTAACGCTAATTTGCCCGTGTTATCCTTAAAGCATAGGGAAGATGCCTTATATCCCTCTAAGTCCTGTTTGAAGGTTTTGTAGAAAGATCTGGTCTTGTTTCTCTTGAAATCATTTTCTATTTGGTCCAGTCGTTCTTTTTCATAGTTTCTTTTCACTGTTCTTATAATTTTTGCCGTTTCTTTTCTCTGTGTTTTAAATCTGTCATAATCATCCTGCTGCTTAGATGAATACCATTTTTGCCAAACTAATTTCCTCAATCGAATGGCTTCTTCGCACTCCTCATTCCACCAAGGATGCCTCTTGTTTTTCTTTAGCGGGGCTACGCTGAACGCAGCGGCGACAAGTTGTTCTTTAATTCCGTCCCATTCCTCTGAGGCGATCTTTAACTGTTTTTGAAATTCCGTTTTTTTTAAATTTCAACGTTTCGATATCTATGCGTGGAATATTATGTTTTCTCCTGCGATTTCTCAGTTGGGGGATAAATCTCAGTTTTATTGTTGATAGGTAGTGATCAGAGTCTATGTTGGCTCCTTTCTTGACCTTGACGTTCATAATTTCTTTTTGATTTTTATTCGAGATGGCCACATGATCTATTTGAAACTCACCCAGGTTGTTATTTAGAGACTTCCAGGTTTTTTGTTTTCTCGGTAGTTTTTTGAATGCCGTGGACATTATCTTCATATTGAATCCTTCGCATAAATTTATTAAGCGCTCGCCATTCCTGTTCGTCCTTTTATGAGCTGGGTACTCCCTCACTATTTTCTTATATTTCTTCTCTGGACCTATTTGCGCATTGAAATCACCAAGCAGGATCTTGATATTCTTCTCCGGAATCTTTGCGATTACGTCTTCTAGCGTTTCCCAGAATTTCTCGACTTTTTCTGGATTTTTCCTATTGTCGTCATTTATAGGTGCGTGGCAATTTATTAAAGTATATACTTTATTTGCACAATGTAGAGTTAGTGCTGATATGCGTTCGTTCGGCGACTGAAAATCAGACACCGAGTCTAGCACCATATTGCTCACTAGGAAAGCTGTTCCCAGGTGTGGTATTCCATATCTGGTAGGGTTCACTCCGTTTTTGCCTTTAATGATTCGATAACCTTCTGTTTCTATTATATTTTCATCTTTATATCTGGTCTCCTGTAGTGCTAAAATTTCGATTTTTTGTTCCTTCATTACTGTAATCAGCTGTTTTAATTTTCCGACTTTAAGGAGTGAGTTAATGTTCAGGGTTCCGAAATAATACTTCTTCTTTGTCCTCAATCTCTTCGTCTGTTCATCATATACAGTCCTATTCTTCTTAAAGCATGTTGGTCTGAGCTCCCCAGAAAATGAACGCTCAGATGCACCATAGATGGTGGAGGATTTCCTTTGCAGGTTACCTCCTGGGGTAGTTAAATGAAATGTTTTTTCCATCATGCGTGTAATTTAGAATTAACTTCGGAGGAGATAGTGAAAATGTTCTGCACTATCTCATGATTAAAACTGAGATTGTAAGTCCCAGAGTGATGTTTCAGCCGCTCCTGACATGGAGAACCGACGCTGTCGGGAAGCCGCCTCTAACATGAGGTACCGTCGCGCCCTGTGGGATTCGCTTAATCTGACCACTCTGCTTGAACCTGTCCGGCTTGGGAGGCCCTTCTGGTAGAATACACTACCGCCGGCATAGCTTCTTGCGTCCTCGTGGTACACAAGCCCCTCCACCTCGTCAAGGTGGAATCCCCCGGAGGGGATATATATGATATATATATATATTTTTTTTTTATTAAACCGTCATTGAATAACGTTACATAAATTTAATATTACTTATACGAACACTATTGTTCCCTTTCGTAGTGGAAAAAAGGCAGTAACCGTTTAAACTATGTAGCTTAAATTAAATCAAACTGCTCAACTACTCAACTATTAAACTATTATCGGAGTTATTACTTATTTTCGTCAACGTCAACATCTCCTGGATACTTTTACTCACACGAGTCAGTCTAGGAAAGCTTTTTTTTTTTTTTTTTTTTTTTTTTTCAATGGGTTTGCCAACGAAGTGACATTAGCCCAAGAAGTGGGAAAAAGGAAAAAATAAAGTTGTATTCTTAAACGTAGAAGGATAGGGAATAAAAATAATTCGAGGGCAAGAATAATAAGAAAAATAGAAGGAAAGGAGAGAGTATAAGGCGCACCGATAAGGGGAACAGGGATAACAAGTTTTGGTCAGTAGAAGAACGATTGCTCAGCAAAAAAGGCAGAACGTTCAAATTAAACGCGATATCACATATGTGGAAGAAGGATGAAAAGGACAGAGTAGATTAGAAGCAGATAAAAAACGAGAAAATGATGCAGGAAGAAGACTATGATTAAAGCGAAAGTGGCGCAAACAGCCGAAATTGTGGAGCGTTTAAGAGAGAGCAAATATCTAGAAAAGTATGGACTAAAAGAAAGAAATGGCTGAATAGAGAGGTAAAAGGAGACAGGATTGGAACATGAAAAAGAATAGGAGTGAGCCAAAAAGAACAATATTACAAACCGAAAATGTGCTCAAAAATTTGTCACCAGAAATGGAAGAATGGGCTAATAGATATCCATTAATTGATTACTCTCAATGCCTGAGTAGTCAGGAATCCGTAGAAGATCGATCATCGAGTGAAGGAGGAATAGATCGCAGATGACGAAGCATACACGAAGCATTACATAACTACAAGAGGAAGTAGAAAGAGAAGATGTGATAGCCTGTAAAGCACTCTTAGAACCCGAGATTATGAACGCTTTATGAAAAAACAGCTGTACAGTTTATTTATCTTAAACATTTGATTTGATGGGAAAATATTTACACCACCTAGTATCGACGATCCATCCGGTGCTTCAGTGACGATGCTGACGTCAAGACGCTTTCCTATTCGTTTCGCATTATTCGTAATCAAGTGTGATACTTTACGAAAGAAAATGAAGGAAGATTAACCGTCAAGTAGAACGGAGCAAAATTTGAAAATAACTTTAAACGTGTCGTAATTATTTTAAAGATTGTTTTAAGAGTAGCTGCACCACCCGCCTAATTTAATGTTATATAAATACACACAGTACATACGTAAGTTCGTGTTAGGGAATAAGATTGGTTGACGAATAATCTCCAGTTTTTATTTCTAGCCACGAGTAGACATTTAGTTTTTATTCGTAGTTATGAATAACGTGAATGATTTAGTTTTATTCATTAGCTAATGAATAAAGAATAGCGTTGATCAATGGCGAATGAAAAATGGCCAATTAAAAAAAACGAATAATTTTTTTCATTGCCGATTATTATTTATTCAAATAAAATACTATTCGAAATGATTTGACCCCTCTTGCTTACATTTCTGTCTCTTTCTCTTCTATACTTTGTATAAAATGATCGAAATTTACAACGTAATTCTAAAAACGCGACGAACGTATAACCATCTTCTTTTTGGAAGTCGGTAAAAATGAAAATATTATAAACGTTACATAAAATTGGGACATTTTTTTAATAATTTTTTTTAATGGGGCCTGCCTAAAAATTACGTTGTAATTAATATATACATATGCACCGGGAAATACTTTGACCTTTTGCCTGGCAACCCCTGTATCGATTGCTCAACTGCTCCCATAATCTTGACTATTGTTTAAGCAATAGAGCAAAATAATTATTTCAACGGTGTCATAATTTCCAGGAGATTACATATTTAAAATAAAATAAAAATAGTTTGTTTTGCATTCATATGTAGAAGTACACTTCGGATATAGCCCGGAATAAATTAAAATGAAGAATTTTATATAAGAAAATTTTTTTATTAAATCCACCAAAATTACATTTTACTTCTGGCTATTAAGCAAATCATATTATTTAAAACTTTAAAAGCGTTACACCAAAAATTTCATTCACTTTTCTTACTCGTGTAAGATCCACACTGCCCAGACAACTTTTTCCGTTTCACGTTACTCATTTTTATCCTAACAAAGCAAAACGGTAAGATTATTTTGTCAAATAGTATTCATACACATACTGTTCACATACGCACACACACACACACAAATATATATATATATATATATATATATATATATATATGTTAATTACAACGTAATTTTTAGGCTACCCCCCCGAAAAAATGTCCCAATTTTATGTAACACTTGTTATATTTTATAGGATTTTTGTTATTGTTATTTAAAAAATGTCACAATTTTATGTAATGAAATACATATATAACGAAAAATGTAATGAAAAAATGTCTTAATTTTATATAATGAAAGTTAAATGTAAGAATAGGACTTTAGTGGTTATGTTATTTTTTTTTGTGTTGATGCCAGTAAGAATTACGTTGTAAATTTTGATCATTTTATACAAAGTATAGAAGAGAAAGAGACAGAAATGAAACCAAGAGGGGTCAAGGGGCACAGCCCCTTGCGAGGCCAAAATGGCCGAGTTATATATATATATATATATACACATACATATATGCATATATATATATATTGCACATAGACATATGGGAGGAAATCGAACAAATCTGGTTAAGCCGGTGTTCAAAGATAAACCTGCAAAAGAAGACTTTAATGCTCGCTTTTAGCAGTCAAGTCGGGTTGCAGAGAAAACAAAACGGAGAAAGAAAGACCGATAAACGGAAAATAATAAGTAATAAACAAATAAATATATGCACGAAATAACGGAAAAAACAACAGCAACAAAGAGTAAAGCACGAGAAGCACGAAAAGCACAACCGAAAGCTGAAAAGGCCAGAAAGAAGAGCGCTCGGAGACGGCACGCGAAATATATTAGATAGCTGTATATGGTTGTAACAATAAAAAGTGCAGATAATTTTTTCTGTGCTTCCTTTTTTTATCCGGATTCCGGAGTGCGGGGGGGTGGAGGGCGGGGTAGATAGGTGTCGGCGAGGCGATGACATGGCGGAGCGGCCGGTCTGGCGAAGGGGAACAACTAGCAGCAGGTATTATTAAATTAAAGGGCAGCCTGTCAGCTGCTAATGGATTTGCCGGAATAGGAGGGCGCCACAGCTTTTAGCCTTGATTACAGGAAAAACCTGAAAGCGGCGGCAACGTTACGGCCATTCGTGCTGGTTGCGTTACGTCGACGTAACGTTCAACAACTAAAAATACGACGAACTAGTCGATGACGGTGCGCAACATTAAGCTCTCTCTCTCTTGGCTCTCTGCGAGCTGGCCGTGGAACACTCCATCATCTAGCCACCGGTACTAGTACTACAGGCGAACTGTACACATTTTTACATCTCTTTATCCGCCCTCATCATCATTACTATCATCGGCCGCCTTATGATAATAATAATAATAATAATAATAATAATAATAATAATGATAATGATAATAATGATAATGATAATGATAGTAATGATGATTATCATCAATGTCGGCGTGTTGGCGGAGCAGCGAGGCGCGGTGTTATAAGCGACACCATTAGTAGACGAGGAAGGGTTGTTTTTTCATAAACTACATTGGCCCGCGTTTTTGCTGAAATTCAAATGTTTCCTTTATGAGCGAACGTGCTGAGCATATTACGCTCCGTTCCCGAATAGCGTAGTGCCGTGTAGCGACGTTTCGCCACCATTCTCGCAACATTTTCCACAAAAATCCACCCCTTTTCCTGATCTTTCATTATTACCGCTCTTATCATTACCGCTATTACGATTTTAGTTTTCCGTTTTTCCGAACGAAATATTACGGAAATATTAGAAGCGTGTACGCACGCGAAAAACTGTCGGCATTTTCACGTATTTTCTTAACGGCGCTAGAATTCAACCAATCGGCTCGCTCGCAGCTGTTACGCCATATACGTACATTTGCATAGTTGTTCTCTGATGGTTGCGGCACCAGTGATCGTTCTCAAAAACAATCCCTTTTTCTCCTTCTCCGTGAAATCTTAGTTTTTCGAATATTATTATTATCCGCGAATAGATGAACGAATGAATTTTTGAAAAGTACAAAGAAAACAACATCGCATAATCGATCTTGACGGGAGGGGAAAAAAAATAGAAATCGAATATTCAGATATTCCGCTATTAGAAACTCTATTTTCGATAAGTCCGCCGATTTCGACATTACGACGTAAAAATAATTTTCAAATTTTAAAACAATTGCGAAATTCTAAGGCGCCCCGTGTAAACGCACACATGCTGCGGAGAATATCTAATATTTTCGGTTAAACTTGTAGACAACCACAAAAACGAAACGGAACTCAGATAATACTGACAAATTCCCAACATACAATACTTTCGACGTAGCCTCGTTAGATCACGGATGTCGTGTGAACTTACTTCTGTTGATCGTTGAATTTTGGACAAAGATTTTCGTAGCAAGCATTTAGGATGTAAGCAGTTCGTAATTGATCGTATTTTTACAATCTACAGAAAACCGTAAATCAGACGCAGTGTCATCGCGGTATATATTATTTTTAATATTTCTAAATCTATACCCATCAACGGAAAAATAGTAAATAACGGTACAGTTTTCGTTTTTGTTCTTAGTACATCAAGGGTGACGTTACTTGCCTCTGTTGATGGTTTTAAAAATTCCTTCCCCCGAAAGTAATATTCGCAGCGATAATTCTTCGAACGAGGATGTACAGTTTCTCTAATACTTTTATAAAAAAAAAAACAAAACAAACAAAACGATCATCTCAAACGCCAATTAAATTTAAGAAACTTTCACCGAAAGGTAACATATCCGGTTCAATAGGAATTACTCAAATCATTCTGTTAGTACTTTGCGTTGGGTAAATGTCCTGTGTTGACGCGCCCAAAGAAAAAAATAAATAAAATTACGCAAATAATGAAAAAAATTAGTGAACTAAACATGTCTACTTCTTATATATATATACATATATATATATATATATATATATATATATATATATATATATATATATATATATACATATACGGTGATTATTCAAATATCAAGAAACTGTCACAGCAAGTCTTGTATAGCATCATAAAATACTCGCAGGCTGAAACTCTAGGTAGAAATTTTTAATCTTAAAACGGGGAAAAGTGAATTCCGCAGGAAACTAAACAAGGGTGGGCTCGGTACGGAAGATGTAAAAGAAAAAAAAAACAAACTTTTTTTAAATGTAGTATAAAAAATAAATGCTAAAATAACAAACTAATACGTAAGTAACAAAATTAATATAAGAATATCAAACTTGTTATCTTAGGAACGTTTTCGGGCATAACCCATCTTCAGTTTTTTTAAATGTTATCGAAAGGATCTCAGAAAAACAACTGTCTCCTAAAATTTTTCAAAAAACGACCCTTGAAGACCTGAAAATGATGCGGAACGAGCGTGTTCATAAAAAACAATCGAAGTTCTTAGTAAACAGTAAATCGAAGATTACCTGTAAACAGGTTAAATTTCATAGTAACGACACTAATGATGATAGAAAACTTTAATAAAAATTCGAATTTTACGTTAATGGCGCAGTTGGCAGAGTGATTAAATTCGTGAGAGAAGGAGAAAAAGTACTAAAAAAAAAAAAAAATAACAAAAAAAAACATATATTACGTTGAAATTTTTTTAAAAAAACTCAAATTAGCGGAAACAGGAAAAAAAGAAAGAAAGAAAATATGCATATGTCAATGACTATATCATTTTTGCGCCAAGGCTAGTTAGACAATCCTATTACGAAATTTGTTACAAGACACACGTTAGAAATACATATTGAAAATAATAAAATTATTTCCCCCATTTTTCCCCCTTAAATATGGCATAGTTAATTGAAATCGACTTTTTATAAATATTACAAAAGAATTGGCATTCCAGATCTTCACAGAGTTGTTACCCCCTGGCAATTATATATTGATTCGCGAGGATTGTTAACATGAAGTACAGCGTATAATAAATTAACCTGAAGAGCGACGTTGAATGTTATAGATCGGAAGAATATAATATACGGTTCAAATGAGAGTAGCACTGCAGGCCAGCCGGAAATGAAATCGCAGATATCGAATAATAATTATAAAAGAACAAAAAGACGAACTGGAGTGACTTAAGTGTACGAAAGAACAAACACAGTGTTAGCGTGCTATAGACAATGCAGGAAAATCAACGAGAATTATAGGCCGGATATTCTTCGATAAAATATCGAGTAAGAAAAATTTATTGGAAGTTATTACGACAATGTCTATCATTCCATAAGCCATTTAGCCGCGTCAAAAAAATGCTAAATCACTACTAGCAATCACAGTTTCAATTGTATCTGAATGAAGTCTTTTAAGCGGAAATTTTTCATCTTGCTACTAAGTTTGCGGAAAAGACCATTGCAGCTAGTCTAATGTTATCGAAGAACATCTCTTTATCCGGTTTTTTCAGCTTTCGAATAGTTTCAATACGCTTCAAGTAGCCCCAATTTCTAACGTATCGTTAATTCATTTCAGCGATTCTTTTTTTTTCTTTCGGAATGTTTGTCAACAGGTGACAATATATTAACCTTTCGTTGTAAAATTTAAAGTTTACGCGCGACATTTTGAAACAGTTATAACTTTTTAAAAGATAATCGGATAGCAACATAATAAATCAAAAATCAGTTATGTTATTAAATTAAAATTTCTTTTATATTATCATTTTTAAAATTATTAATTAATTAATTAATTAATAAATAGGTATTAATAAATACTTATTATTCTAATTATTTTTCTACATATTTGGCAACGTTGCCAACTAAATTTTACTTACGACTGCGGTCGCACAGTGGGGGAATCCCCGCGATTTCACGGTTTATTCGCAATAAAAAATTATTATAAAAATGAAACTAAACTAGTTACAACTAATTTTAGATCATCGACTTATCGATACTTCAATACACGAATAGAGGTAAACCATCTTATGTAAATTATAAGTACTCGTAGTTTGATTAGGATATTTACATTTAAAAAAAAAAAAGGCGGGATTCCCTCATAGCGCAACCAACGAAAAGTTTTACTGGCATTACGTCGTTTAATGTCGTTACCAGTAGCTTCCAAGCGTGGTCAACTACGTGATAAGCTGTCGCCAACATTATCATTGATTTAATTAAAAGTTTACTATAATTAGTAATTAGCTAAATGTGCAACGAAGTAATTTGAATGAAGCAATATCGCGTTGCATTACAGATCTCCCAAAGACTGTCTTTTTTATTAGGTGTATAATAAGCAAAATTCCTCCACTAATTGTAAGAAGCACTGGACGTAATTTAGACATGAAAGATTCTCCTAAAATAACGAAAACAGTCGAACAGATCGATTGAAATACGCTGCCCCGGTGGTAACAAAGCTCAACACTCTCACCCCACATTTACTGTCTGACAATAGTCACTACTACTGATAAGTATCTTTCGCGACTTTACCGGGGCGTTGTGATATAAAAATTGTGCTCTTCTACTTTTGCAATTAGTTAAATCCTCGAAAAATCACAAACACGCGGGAATTTAAAAAAAAAAATCACGTTGGTCTTTACGGCCTCCGTTTCAAAAAATGTACCGATAAACAAACGGAGGATCTTGACGTCTCTTAAAATTCAGCCTTATGAAAAACCCAAAAAGGAAAAGAAAAAAAAAAGTGCACAAAAATCTCTTATAGGCAGGTTAATGTCATTTCTGGCTGACGCGTCCCGTAACATACGCACATATCCCCCCGTCAAATCAATTATATAATAGGAGAACGTTGATAACGCGCTGGGATAGTCGCGATTCGATCTGGTTAAAAATTATTCCTTATCGGGCGCGATTTAAATTGATTTAAACACAGAAACTTTTACGAAGATAATGAAATAACGCTTTTTGGTAACATTTTGTTGTGAAAATTTTGCGAACATCCATTTCAAAAATGCCTAATCTTATCTACCTATATACAGTTTTTTCTACTACGCATCAAAGCTGATTTCGATCGATTCATTCGTTATTCTGGGCGCTCCTTTTGATCGTTTTACCGGCAACCTTAATGCACTCTCTTAAAATTTATTTCGCTCGGCAAACCAGCTTAGTCAGCTCCTTGGTAAACAACTTGCACGCTAATATCCGACAAATCACTCCCATTACATTTTTGGGATTATTTCGGAAATCTTCAGTTATAGCCCCGTATCAAATTTGATTTAAAAAAAAAAAACGGCTACCATGTCGGTATCGAAATATCAAAAGTCAGAATATCGAAAGTCAAAATATTGAAAATCGGAATATCGAAAGTCGAAATATTGAAAATCGGAATATCAAAAGTCGAAATATTGAAAATCGGAATATCAAAAGTCGAAATATCAAAAGTCGAAATATCAAAAGTCGAAATATCAAAAGTCGGAATATCAAAAGTCGGAATATCGAAAGTCGAATATCGTCGCATAATTATTTAGATCAGTAAAATCATAGTAACTTACTAATATGGAAGATGAAAAAATATTCACGAGCACAGGGTCGCCAACTAAACCTACGTCAATAACAAAGCTCATCTTCCCAAACTCTCATCTACAAGTCCCGATTATGTCCCCTTCATTTCTGTCTGCAAACGTACTATTCCTTCTTTGCCTTTATACGATTAGCTTCCTGATACGCGATATACATATGTTTATCAACTGTAGGCTGAAAGTGTATGCATACACAGACCGATTTCAAAAAGTAAATCTCATCTATCTTTTTTTACACTACATCACGACAAGAACAACAAATCGCTCGGGATCCACGCTGAATTAAATTATTTTCTTTAAATGTCACTCCCGATTCAAACGAAGAAGAAATACGCGTTTAACAGTACTATGAATCTCACAATTCAGCCCAAAAATGCACATCTTAATTCGTCTTTCATGGTTCTTTACAGTCGGAAACAGCAACGTAAATTGAACCCACTCGATTTTAAACAATATCATCTCAAAACTCGTTCTAAATTTTCACTGGCAACACACCTCCAACTAAGCCCAACTCCTTTTATTTTGCCATTTGACCTTCTCCTTCTTTTCGAACTGAAGTTCAACGATTTCGTTAGCCGCTCTGTTATTTCTTCAATAATTCACCTTCAGCTTAATCGTAGTTTGCTTCCTGCTTCGCTTTTCCGTTTTTCTCTTATTCCGTCACCTCTAAGAGATCTGCCGGACTTTAATTTCACATATACAAATAATCGTGTTTTATTTTAAAAAAGAAAAAGGAGCGTTCACTTACTGCGATCTTCTAAATTTTGGCCTCTTCGCTCCTTGCAGTGCTCATTGCCCCCCCCCCCTCTTACAGTTGTTCTTTTGTTAGCTTCTATCATTTCCTCAATTTCTAAACTTTTCCCTATATAACCTGCATCACATCTCGCTTTAAGAAATAGAATACCTAAGATGCCCGGAAAAATAAGAACACTTCCAGCTCCAAAGTGGCAGTTCTCCGAGAAAATTTCATCAAAAACCGCTGAAGCAATGAAACCACGCCACAACAAAAGCACTTTTTCTATCGAAAAAATTTCACTTCTCGTGCAAATCTCTAGGCGCTGAAGATCTCCGGAAAATAAACGATCTTCTCCAGTATTATCTAAACAGTTATTAATTTCCACTGCTATCTTACACAACAATCCTGATAATTATTAAGTAGCCTTCCTCGCATTCCAGCCTCACACTGTTCATCATTCTATAAAAAAAAGCCACAAAAGGCTTACGGAAGTTCACCCGTTACGTTATTTACAATCAACACTTATAAAGTTCGCCTACAACTTATCGGCACCCAAATGGAATCGTTCGAAAATCGGTTGGTCGAAACTTGGATCTAATCGAAATCCCGCTCTGGCAGTTCTATAATTCAAAATCTGCCAGTCATTGCGGTTTGGAAAGGATACTCTTACTTTCCATTGTTCCGGACAAAGATCACTGCAAATTAAAATGACTATCAAAAATAGGCTCTCCTATAAAACGGGAGAAAAATAAAAATCATGAAATAAAATAGACATTTAAACATCAGTGGAGAAAAAAACACACGATACTTCATATTTCTCACTATTTTCACTTATACAAAAAATTGAAATAACGCTCGTAATTTAACGAAGAAAGGGGAAAAAAAGCAAACTCCATTTTAGAACTTTCTTCCTGAAATCAGGAATACGCATCTCTATAAAGCAAAAATTAGGAAGCAAAGCAGGGAATTCATTTAGTTGAATCAGAGTGGCGTTAGTAGAAAATCGTCCGGGACACTCAAGCACACCTTATTCACATTCGATAAATTATTAATTACACATAATCGGTAGCCGTTGGAAATTTACAACAGTAATTCAATTTTTGAAATGAAACAAAAAAATCTGCACTTCGGAACAATTTCATTTTAAGCTCGCATCTTGGAAGAAAAATTACGCAGGTTAATAACTGAAATCTGAAAACCGCTCAACAGTCAGCACTAATACCGAAAAAAAACAGAAGCGTTGCTTTTAATACGATGGTATTTTTCCAATAAAAATCTCGCCCACAGCCGGCTTTCGCGGTCAATTATATTCGTCAAAAACTTTCCTCCTAAACAGTTTCTTTCAGGATAAAAGACAAATTGTCATAATAAATGACGAAAAACCATAGCTCGGATCCGAATTATACTAAATTGATTAGTATAAAGCTGTCAACATCATTAAAAAAATGGATTTACCGGTTAAAAAAGATTGTACTGTTTCTTTTTGCTCGTTGATTTTGAGGATCATAACCACAACAATCTAATCATCAGACAAGCTCAAAGTTAATAAACACTTATTACACACCCGTCCGCCCAAGCGTACGGTCAACACTTTGGTGACTGCTAGTTGACAACAAGACGTGAAATCGATAAAAACCAAGCCGGGAATAAACAAAAATATATTCGAGAAACTAGTTCACATTTCGCACACAAAGTTCACACAAACGTCTTTTATAGTATAGTTTCCAGGTACGCTTCAAGGTGTAACTATGGAGCCAATCAGTAACGGCTCTCTCGAGAAAACGCCTTCTTCTTCTCCTTCTTCTTCTTCTTCTTCTTCTTCTTCTTCCTGATGAAACATCGTAATGTATTTGGTTGCTGCGATGAAATTATCTCCGCAAAAACCTCTCTTCCTATAAGCAATCGCAAAACCGAACCTACCAAAGCAATTATATTTTATCACATCATACTGACGATATTTAATCAGTACGAATAATAACATGTGTCCCCCCTACTGTGTGACATTATACATAACTCTCTCTCCTAATTTCAACACCTATTTTTATCGTACCTATCAAACATAACTTAAGTATGCAGAAAACGAACATTTAGAAATATCCTCACCTTAGCAATGTCGCTAGGACTTTTTTGATTACACGCAATCACAAATGAAACATATTCTAAATTTGATATTCTACACTAAACTGTCATTCCAAAAGAATATTATGACGCGACCGCTTGGATTCTCACCGAACTGAGCGAACAACCATGTTTTTCATATAGCCAACAAAACTTTATACGCCATTCTCTGCTGCACGCAAAACAGACACAACTTAGAGCAAGATAATAGTAGTAACGGATTTACTGCCATCATCGTAGAACGGCTAAAAATAGATCTAATTACACGTTCGACAGAATCATTAATAAACATTTTTCCGATCGTCACCGCTTACGATATCCTGACTGTGCCAACAACGATAGAGGCTGTAGGACAAGCTGCTCGATACTCAGTACTAAATATAAATACGAGCCAATGAAAACGGTACATTCTGCATCTCGTGCCAGTGGCTATGGAATACAGTGCAAATCAGCGAGCAAATGGAAACTTCTAGCGACCACGAGTTAAATGCGACAAGAGACGCTGTGGTACACCTTCACATCGAGCAGTCTAATCCAGTACATACCATCCTGGTTCCAGGCATGTACCATGTGCAGGTACTAATAAAGTAAAGTAAGTCCCATACTCTTGATAAGGCATTACGGATTGTGAATTTAAGCTGTTCATAATGGTACAAAGCCTAATGAATCTGAAGAGAATATCGGGGTCAGATCCTTTATCTCGGTCGCCTTTACTTGCCCAGATTTTTCTGTTACTCAATTCAATTTCAAATTAGGTATATACCTAAGAGCGACTTGGATCCAGAACAAAACAACTCCCGAAAACCCATGATAACTTTGATTTGGTAGCCGAGCACCTTAACAACCACTAGGCTACCTTGCAGCGATTACAATATCTAAATTAAGTATGAGTTATTATAATAAGATCATAATAGAAGAAGATTATTTTCATGAGCGGACTATTGATGTTATGATTAAAGCACTCTGATGAAAAATAACGCGTTTTGCAATCGTCTTTAATAATAAATAAGCGAGAGAGAGTTTTAAAAGTACTAGCAAAAAACTAAAAGCGACGAGTACATGAATCTATATGATGATTTGAGTCACGAACAAAGTAGAACAGATATCATGCCGGTGAAAAGTACTTCCCCAAATCAGAACGAAATAACAGTTCCGTGGAACAGTCAATTTTTTCTTTCCTTGTCAACAAGGCCCATCTTTATTCACGCTTACTTCATTTCCTCAATTTTTATAGCTGATTTCCTATTTCATCCAATCAAATTTATCGTTAAACATCTGTAACATTAATGTGAACAAACAAAAACTGTCTTTTAATTATACTTGAAAAGAACGTTTTTTTTTTTAATCTGATTCTTTATGAATTCGTCAATGAAGATATTGGATCGCAAAAGAGACAAAAATGAAGATAAAGTGATTTGATTTGATTTTTTGCTTTCGAGAGGAAACCGTTAAATCAATGAAAGGAGCAAACTATGGCCAAAATGCAAGCAGCATATATTGCAAAGAAATTAGAGCGACACGTGGAAAGGAAATCAAGAAACCAGGGATAGACAAGAAGGGAAGGTTTAATAGACAAGTGTACACTGGTGGATAAAGATGCGGTAAGAAACTTGTTATCAGAAGAAGATTAACGAGCTAATGAGTCAAGTAATTCATTACTTCGATTCCGGAGTGACAAGGAATACGTAAAAGATCAATCGAGAAAGAAAAAGATAAATCAAAAAATTTATAAGAAAGATTACGTGGTCGATAGAGTGGGAAAGAAGAGGAGATGCGATAGCTTGCAGCACGGTTTGCGAGTCTGACAGAAAAAGAATAGTGTGAGAAATAAGTGAAAATTTGATAAAGAGAAGGGCACACAGGACAACAGTGAACTCGGCACAGCAGAACACTGAACAGGAGGAAAGAAAAGGCTCAGAGTAATTTAGAAAAAAACAAAAAAAGACTGCACCAACCCCATTAGAGAAGAGAGAGTTCAGATTCTGTGAAAATTCCAATCTATCGACATGGCGCGAAATAGTTTAGGAAGAACTAAAGCGGTTAATTGGATGAAGAAAGAGGAAAAATGTTTAAAGAAAAGTAAGAAAACTTTCGATGAATAAAAGATAAAATTGATTCTTATTGGCGGGAAAGCGCCAATTAAGTAAGATGAAAAAATGAGAAGAAATAACTAAGGAAGAAGAACGTTAATGAGAAAACTATGTAATCTAAGTAGAAATGTCGAATAAAAATAGGAATGTTTCGAGTTCGGTACAGATAAAAGGAGAGATCGAAAAATGTGAGGAGGTGGGTTCCAGCAAGTGGGACTAGGGACTCTACTGAATTAACACGTGAAATTAATTTGTCGCGAGAAAGGATGTAATTAGAAGAATGTCGAGATAAAGGGGATTTAAAAATCTTCGTCATTAATGGAAATGGAACGTTTAAAAGAGCAGCAGATATTTCTCCACGAGATATTTTTTAAAGTTTGGAGAATGTAGCTCTCTAGCATCGACACTTTTATTAGAAAGAAAGTTACAAAGAGAAGGACAATTCTGAAAGTGGGTAAACTTCGATCAAAAGGAGTCTTGCAATCTTGATTCCAACAGAAAAAGGGAAACATATTTGGATCTTCCGTGCGTTAAAAAATGAACAGAAAAACAAAAAAGGTTGAAAACAGATTCAACTGAGAAAAATAAAAGTTCGACGTTGAACCAGTCTATCTTACGGAAGTCCCATATCTATGATACTGTGAAAGATCGTGCGAAAGAAAACAGGGAAATTCATTTAAGGCACTAATAATAGGGATATGGTCACTTCCATAGATGCCTTTCAGAAAGTACCATGAAAACCTGAGATCACGATTAAAAGAGAGACAAAAATCAATTGAACTCTAGGGGATTGCCATCACAAGTAGAACCGTCGTTAAGGAAAAATAAACCATTTTAAAGGAGAAAATTTTCTAGAATTAAACCACTGTTATTATAACTATTACACCCTCGAAAAGGGACAGTAAGCATTCCAGCTTCTGTCTACAACGATAGGAGGATAGAGAATTAATAAAAGTAGAAAAAGACTAGTCACGCAGATCAAAATTGGGAGGAAATTAAACGGACTACCAAAGTGATTAGGAACTGAAATGTGAACAAGGTCGAGATAAGGAGGGTTAAGAGGAAAGGAAGATTAGTACCACGAATTAGAAATTAGATGTGTTTTCTAATTAGGATAGCTGAACCTTCGTAACTGTCCATGCGGTTGGAATTGATAAGGAATAAGCCCCGAAAATCACGGTTGGATGAACTCGTTTAAAGTGAAGCAATACATACTAATATTGTACTTATCCGACAGACTCTCGACAAAATGCTTATTAGCCCCTGAGGTTTCGGCAGTTCCTCTGAAGTATTTTTAAGATGCCGCAACATGTTGTGCAGCAGAGTTAGAAATGATCGAATTAGAGGTGGTCAAAGCGAAAACGAGAAGGGATGATTTAGAAGACCGAAGCAAAAGGAAAAGAAAAAAGTGCACTTTTTCACTACGAAATAACACAGCGAGGATAAATCCATAGGAAAAATAGGGATAAAAATATTCACCGCTCATAAAAATTATTATGAGAACAACATCGTAGAGAAATAAAATACAAGTATGACCAGCGGTGTCTAACTAGCTCTTATCAGTCAAAATAATCATTGCGTCTGGAACCGTGTATGCTATCAACCAACCAAATTAAAGAAAGTAAGCAACTTCAAAGGAACATTGTTCAAAAGTGAAACAAGTGAACGAGAAGCTCCCGTATGAAATAAATCATTGAGAGAGGTTCTTGGTATGCTATTAAACAACCCAGCTTAAGGCAAACAATACCGAAAAAGCGCTGAAAAAAGCAGTAGGAGATAACGTGAGTTCAAATAACTCATTAAGAATGGAACGCCGAGACGGAAACAAGCGGCGAAACGCACTTATGGAAGGTAGAGTTGAAACTGAGAATCATTAGCATCATATGGATGGAACTCATAATGGTGCGTACAGCTATATAATATGAGAGTGGGAATTTTTCGAATGAAAAGGCAACGAAACGAGAATAAGCAGCATCAAAATCTGGAAAGATGGGAATTACCTCTGCTTTGATACCTAAAATGGCGAAACTTGAAACTATGTGCGTACTTTCTTAACAAAATGTAATTACAACAAGTAAAGAAATTTCAATTAGAAAAAGTAAGTCGCACTTGCTGCTAGTTCTCTGTTCTTCGCTGACAATATTTTCCTTTATTCACCCTAATGGATACGAGTTGGAGACTTGTCTCGTTCCAGATCCGAATTGTTCCCAAGTTTACCCAACCTGAAATAATTCGGTACCAGAGAAATCTAGGAAAGGAACTGGCCCCAGTATTCTCCTTAGATCCATTAGACTTAGTACATTATGAAAAGCTTAACTTCACAATCCATGATACCCCTTATCGATGATATATGGGACTTACTTTACTCACTTCCTCTAATAATCTTTCTTGCGCTAATGAGAAGTTTAATTACACCCTTATTGTCTTGAAAAATTCGTTACCCTCTCTTCAATCCTCTATTTCTCCTGGGAAGTCTGTTTCTATAACATTTCGTCCTTCTGATCGTTCCCTAGTTAATCTTATGTCAGCTTCCTATTGTTTTAGTTAGTTCCTTCTCTTATCTTGGAGTCAATCGCAATAGTACTTTTCATCTTTTCACAATCATATCAACTATCCATGTACGCCTGCTGCTCACAAAAGATTAAATTTTCTAAAAGCATTGTCTCTCCGGAAATAAAATGGCGATCCGTATATTCTACTCGTGCTTTATAGGACCATTATTCGTTTCTTTATGCCAGTCCTCCCAAATCCCTCCTTACCACACTCAATCGCGTCCAAAACTCTCGTCTTCGCCTTTGTTTTGGTGCTCTGAATTCCTCTCCAACTTCCGCTCTTCAGGCCGAAACTGGCTTCCTTCCTTTATTTTTCGAAGACGTCATCCTGCTAATAGGTTTGTGTTTAAACGTCTTCACATCTCTCATTCTAAACTCATGAATTCTTATCGATATATTCTAGACAATTAGCGTTTCTTCCCAAGAAAAATTCCAATTCTTTCTCTCATCTCTTCTTAACTCATCCCACGTCCTCACTTGGCTCTCCACTACAACAAATCTCCATACTTCACCTACAACTTCTCACAATTTCTGCATTCTCCTAAGCTATTCTCTCTCCCTTCTAACATTAAATCTCTTCCACATCCTTCAATACATAACGAATTTAGCCAAACTTTATCCCCACTATTTCCAGCTCATAGCACAATTTTTACGGACGGCTCAAAATCGGCATCAGGGGTCGAAGTTGCTTTTTTATTTTTCTTCACCCCAACTATTCCGAGTCCTTTCAACTCCCTTCCTTTTCTATCTTCTTAGCCAAATCCATGAATCGTGATCATTTTTATATCCTCAACATCCAATTTATCCAAAATCCCCCTGCGCTCCGACTCCAAAAACGTTTTAATAGCTATCTCGTCGCGCTCTTCCCTACACCGTCGTCGGATTCTATTATTCTCTATATTCGTTCTTTAATTTACAATTTATTAGCATTCCGTTATATTCTAACTGACCTGCTTTGTATTCTCCTAGCCACTGCAGTATTGCCAGTAACGATCTTGCCGACTCTTTGGCATGTTCAGCTGCAGTTCATAGGCAGATTCCTCTCCCTAACTCTTGGCTCCCTTTCACCGTGATTTTTAGACTGATCTCTATCCGCCTCTTTTCTCCAACCCTTATTTCTTTTACCTTGCCTTATACAACCTTCTCTCTTCTCACTGGTTTAATCATTTTCTCCGCATCGGCCGTTCTGTTACTTCTTCCACAGTTCACCTTCGGTTTAATCGTAAGTATCCTTCCTGCTTCTCTCTTTCGTTTTGCTATTGTTCAGACTCCTTTGTGTTCCTTTCATCCTCTTATTTTAAATTTAGCCTCCGATGCGAATCACGTTCTATTCGAATGTTCCTATATTTCCTCATAACCCACGATTCCACCTTGGCCTGCCAACTCCTTAAGGTGTCCACCACATTCTAGCTCTTCCACCTCCTTCTGTTGTTTCTTTGTTAGCTGTCTTCATTTCCTCTATCTTTAATCGCTTATTCATATAACCTGCATCATTTTTCTAATTCTTTGAGTTGAGCCAAAAAAAAAAAAAAAAAAAAAAAAAAAAACCAAAACAAACTGCGCTATTATGTTCCGATTGTACTACTACTCCTTCTATTATTCATAATTACTCTTCTTCATTTCCGTAATGTATTGTAACGTTGTCCTCTGCAACTTCAGTTTGAAAACTGAATGGTCATTCATTCTTTCCCTCCCATCGAACACTGCGAGCACTGCTCCGCAGTCGCGGTCATATTACTAGATGAAGATTAATTTTTTCCTATGTTAATTATAGCGCACATAGATTTGTACAGTTGCAGTCTATCATAAAGTATGTAAAATGCCAGAAAAACTAAAAAACTTGACCACTTCTTTCCTATTCTACACGTGTTTTTAATTTTCCCTGGGTTTACAAAATCTGACTCTTTTTCTACTACCTTGTCCACCTTTATTCCATCTCCATCTTCAACTTCCCTTATGATTCCCCTTTTTTTCTTCTCCTCTTCTTTCCCCGTTGAAAGGTAATCCCGCGCCACTGGCAAGACGAATAAAATAAAATAAAAACAACAATAACAATGCAGCTATTTTTCTTACAGAAGAGGAAATTCTATTATAATTTTTATATCGAATGGACAAATTGTGATTGACTTTATTTTACCACTGGATTCAGAAGTTTGCCGATGAAGCGTATAATGGCTGCCTTTTTTATTACCATTGTTTTCATACAACTACAGGCTTTATTAATTCCATCGCGCGATTATTGAAGAATCCGTTAATATTCCATTTATCGGGCGTTTAAGTTGAATATTTTTTATTTTCAGAAAATGCAGAGATTAATCGTTATTTAAGGGTTCGTCTTGTACGATCATGATATACCAATGGAAGTATAGTCTTTGACTTTTTGCAAATTTTTAGCGTTTTTTTTTTTTAAATAAGGAACGCGTAAGCCGTGAACATTCAATAGCAGAGAAATTTATTTACATTTTCGATAGCAGTAGGATTCGAAACAGGTTCTACCCGAACGAAACGCCTCTGCCTTTTTAATTACGCGATGACAGCTGGTTCAGAGCAAACTTAGCGTTATTCACTTTCTTCATCTACTTCAATAGTTTTGCATTTCTATTTGCTCACTTTTAATTCTAGAAATTGGTTTTGAAGGCATTGATAAAGCTTTTACGAGGTTTCGGTGAAATAAGTCATTTCGACTGTTGCACTGAAGTAATATTTTCCGATAAATTAAACGGATATCGATTTTAGTTATCACTTTTAATTTTACCCTCTATGTAATGTTAAAGTTTCTAACTGGAATTCATTTGAATTTGTTTGATTTTGACCAGTGCTAACGCAAGTACTTGAGTCTTTAATTATTTCATTTTTACAGTAAAATCTTTTATATTTACGTAAACAGAAGACATAGTAGATTTGCAATTACTGATACATCTTTGCTCGAATAATACGTAATAAATATCAAAAATTTCAGTACTTCCTTAGCACTTTTTAGACGAGATGACTCAATGATATCTTGAACATTTTTTGAAAATTTCGAAATCTTGTCATACTGAATTCTCCGCAACCCCGATGATTAATCTATTGTCAAAAATTAACACTTACATTCATTAAGACGCGGACCATATTTCTCAAGTAGTCAGTTTCAGCACTACGCATTTGCTTGGTAAATGATATCATCAAAGTATGGTGATGTAACACTTTCCAGATTTCCCAATTTTTTGAAATGGTTCCGCATGTTAAATGGTTAAATCGATAAGCAACCCTGTGAGTAATAATTGCCTGAATATAATCGCCTTCTTCGTCAACTTCAACATTGTGATGTGCTTTGTATATATCGAAAACGGCAAAAATATTTTGAATCTCCGAGTGTCTTAACAATATTAAATATGTATGAAATCGAACAAAGCGCTTTATTTACTTTCCTTCTCTAGTCCGAACATAGGTGAATACTTCCATCTGGTTTTCCTCGAATTACTGAGGGTGATCTCCATTCTGACGTTTCTAATTTTATAATAATGCCATCTCACTCTAATTTCTCTAATTTTAAGTCAGTTTTATCGCGAAGCGAAAATTAATATCCCTGATTTTAATGAATGATGATTATACCTTTGGGCGTAATTTAAAAGAACGTTTAATACCGGCTCCGTATCTTGCCAATACGCTGTTAAAGTAACTCTCGGTATTTCGTTTTTATTTCAACATCTGTTTGAATCGAACAAACTGATATTACCTTATTTATTTTTTTAGTTCGCTCTGTGTCTAAATTTTGAAGATCTATTCCTAAACGACGAATCCATATACGTCCAAGCAGTGAAAGATGATCTGTGTAAACAACGGTTTATCAGTAATTCGTTTATTTCTATAAGTAACATTCACAATAATTACACTAAGCGGAATTAACGCAATCGAAAACGAATGTTAATTGTTTGAATACGCCGTGAATAATTTTTTAAAAGTAACGAATAACCTCAACTCGAATCGACTGCGAAAATCTGTTTCTTTCCATCGAAACGGGCAGATACATGGTAATAATCATATATGTTTATCATTTCGTATTTATTCTGGATAGAATGAACATCGTTAACTTCGTCTATCTGATAAATATCCGCAATTAAATTTGCAGAGTTATCTGAAATTTTATTTTTGATTCCTAAGATGAACTGCACACTCTTACTATACACTTTTGTTTTAACAGGATTTACAGGATAATTTACTTTTGTTAATCCGACAGTCTAAGATGGAACTGATTGTTACGATCACAAACAAGTATTAAACGTTTTCAGAATTGTTCACTGTTACTAAATGGTCAAGTTCGGTTTGAATTAAGTTTGTCCGAATTCACCTAATGTTGAATTTTATTTATACGATTAGATTTACGATTTTTTTTTACTATTAATCTGCTTTCTCTTGCTAACACCGAATTAACGTTTAAAAATCGAATTTACACCTGCTTGTAATATCTTCTGATACTGTCATCCCGGATATCTCGAATAAATTGTGACAAAATCAAGGTTGTATCCACAGGGAGGAGTATAACCCCCTCCGTTAGAACTGAAATAATTATTATAAATACACAAAAATCTGGGGAAAAAATCGAAAATTTAAAATAAATATTAATGATTTTTTTGGGTGTTCTTACATTAAAAAAAAAAGAAAAAAAGAAATATGCTCCATATTTTTAGATACTTTATTAATACTTTATGTAAAATTGGTTATTACGAGTATAATCAATAATATATGTAATTTTTATTCGTGTTTATAAGGTAATTTATTTATGTTAGTTATTAATGTATAAATCAGAATGATGGAAATTATTAATAGTATAAATATCAGTGAAAACTTTATTATTTATAAAATAAATGTGCGAAGAAAATTTTCAAAACTTCCCCCCTTTTCAAAATTCTGAACATGGCTCTGGATAAAATACTTCGGAGATAGACGTTCTATATTTACGAGAATCACACTGAAATTCGCATGTTGTAGTATAGTTTTTTTTTTTAGATTTGCTACATATGTCGTGTTATTTTCATGCGTCTTTTGCATCTTAGTAAGTAATCGATGTTCTCTACCAATGGATTTTTAGTCATGAACAGAAATGGTAATAGATGCAAAATCGAAGTGGCCAGAAGTGCGAATTTCAAAAAATCCACCCACTACTAGTTCAACTATAAAACATTTAAAATCGCATATCGTGGCTATCCTAAGATGATAGTATCGGAAAATGCAACTGTTTTCAAGAATTGGGAAAAACAACAATTTTTTTGGGAGTATGGCATTATACAAAAGCCTATTGCGATAGGCAATCCTACTAGCAATGAACAGAAATTTATGTGCAAACAATCAAAAATAAATTAAACGCTACGGATGCAGAACTGGGTTCCGTTCGAGGTAAAAATCATCATGATATTCTTCAGTGATTTCGAGCAACTCCGTTAAATAATGAAGTAAGTCCAGCTGCGCAATACCTGCATCGATATATTCAAATAAAATTACAATGCGGTTAACGACACAATTCAGCTAAAGCGTCAATTAAGCGCATAGAAGGCTGCACTTTATCTCGAAATTACATCGGTCAACCAAAATGGATTCCAGGAATAGTTAAAAACGACCTAGTAATGTGTGCAGCACAATAAAATTAAATTCGATACCGGATACATACTAACCCGTCACATAAATCAACCAAAATCGATGGAAGCTCCAATTTGCAGTAAACCAATTTAAATTCGATTTAAACAATTTGCCTTGAAATAAGTTACACAAATTAGTTGCACCAGCATCAAATTCAAACAGTGCTCAAAACGAGGCATCAGTTATTCAAAATCCGGTTAACTCAAATATTTCCCCACAAACGTCAGATAATATCATTTTAAATTAACCGCAGTTGAGAAGATCTTTAACAACAATAGGACTCCAACGATTTACCTGATTATATTTAAGCGTGAGAGCTGCTATATCCTTTTTTTATACATTTATATGTAACACTTTCCATTATCTACTGTAAAATGTTATCGTCCGATCACATTGATATGCATCATTCTCAAATGTTAACCAAAAAAAAAGTTGTTATTGTTACTCTGAAAATTTCAGTTTATATAAATACTATACTGATCATGTTATTTTGCGTCCATTATGTTAAAAATAGAAAAATGAACTAATCAATTTCTTAATTAAATATGTTTCAACGTGTTTCATTCTAACTGTTATACTATTATAACTGATTAACCCCAATTTTCTGTGTCTTGTAAATTTAAATTAATCACAACAATATATAATAATTTCCCAATTACTGATATTTGTCCGTTAACGTAGTGTTTGAAACGGGTAATCGTCCGATACTGACAAGCATTAACATAAAATAATAAAATGAAATGATTAAAAACAGATATTTCCAATTGCCACGTATTCGGCGGAAATTTAAACAGTTACTCAGTTATTACGGTGAATAATAGTTTTGAAACGTGGAATTATAGGCTCTGAGTGCAGGACAATATGTAAATTGAGCAGATGAATCTAAATTCAAATCCGATTGTTGAAGTTCTTTTCCGCTTTAAAATTTCGAACTAATATTAAACATTTTACAAACAATAGAAGAAGTTGGAAATATCATAATTCTCTAGTTTCGTAACAAGTTCTATATCCAATAAACACAACTGCTTCATTTTCAGTTCATTTAAAAAAATATTTTCAATAAAATTATCACCAACTTTAACTTTTTATCACTTAAAACACATACACGTGCGCAGTAAAATTTGTAAAATTAACTAGTATATTACAATAAAAATTTATGTGAATATACTGAAGATTACAAAAGAATTATATACCATGGTACTGATAATGTCCACTGCGGGACTATCAATATTTTATGTATTATATATTATCTTTTATCACCTGGACATTAAATCGTAAAAGTAATATTTAAAAAGATTATTCTGACATGGTAGGGTATAAAATTCAATAAGCATCAGAAAAAAATATATCCGCAAAAGAATGATTTACAATGAGCAGTGAGAGTTTATGTAAACCTTTCGTTGGTAATTTATGTTTATTCTTTCTGTAAAAAATGCGTCCTACTCGTCATAATTGTATTACAGCTTACATTCGCAGTTGTTGTTTTTTTTTTCTCGTTATTTGAATGCTTAACACATTGAGGTAACAAAAAAAGTAAAAACGGAATAATACTGTAAACTGCGTTCTACACGATAGTAAATGGAGAGGTGCTATTTTCTTTTTGGCTCCCACACAGTATCTACTGCGATACCCCCGAATCTGTTCAGCTTTTTGTTGTGAAACAGCGTGCCAGCTCACACCAATGCGCTTGGCCCAGCACATTCTTCTGCGACCTAAGAAGACCGAGACAAAATGAATTTAATCCAAGAGGGATCTTGCTGTGCACATGACACATGCCGACAAAATGTTTATTAAATGATTTTAAGGTACACCGCTGGATCCTTTCTCATTAAAGCAGTAAGCCGTTCGAAATTCCATTTCACTTCGTTTAACTTCTTTTCCAGTTCTTCTTCCAGTTTCGTTTTTATATCTCCTGAATTTGATGCAATGAACTATGTATTTCCATGTGGTTGCGCACCAGCTCTTTAATCACTTCTGGTAATAATGTGGTGTCAGTTAATAAAAAGAATAAATAAATTTTGTCTAGAACTGAACAGAGTGGATTACCAAAAAGACCTATTGTACTCGTATTATTAAGAAAACGTTGGTGGTTTGCAGTATATTCCACTGCAACCTACATAAACACATACCAAAACCTGCATTTATTGAGTGCTTCTATCCAAAACGTCGGTGGTTTGCAGTATATTCCACTGCAACCTACATAAACACATACCAAAACCTGCATTTATTGAGTGCTTCTATCCAAAACGTCGGTGGTTTGCAGTATATTCCACTGCAACCTACATAAACACATACCAAAACCTGCATTTATTGAGTGCTTCTATCCTTTTTTTTTATTAATAACGGTATATAAGTTTGTTCCTTCAACCCCCGGTGCAAAATATTCACGCATCTGCGTGGGGTTTCTTTCACAGTTGTATGATTGTGTTTAAAACAAACGAAATGATTCTATATGGCGATGAAAATCTGAATATTTTGTATTGAAATCAATTGTTTTGGTGACTGAGCCTTTGTACGTTTTAAAACGTTTTTTTAACGTTCGCGTACCTCGTTCGGCAAAATTATTTGTAAAGGATTTCAAAGAAAACTTCTACATAAACACCAATTCTCATTTTTTATATATAAATCATCAAAATATTCTATGAAACATGTATTTTTGTTACACCTTTTTATAATATAATCACAGCGGTTTTCAATTTTTGCTACATTTTGTGCATAAATCATTTTTTTCTACTAATACTAGATATCACTCTCCTGAATGTGAATAATGTTTCAGTCTACCACCACAACCATCTGTATACATATTGTAGCCCATGGAATGTGTACAACCAGCACTATGAAGTTGGAAATGTGTCATGCAAAGCTGTAATTTCGGAATTACAATCGTCCGTTATTACGTTCAATACTGCTACTACCGCTAAAGGAAGTATCTGTAGTAAATCCTTAAAATATTGAAAAGGCTTCTTTTATGACATCAGAAGTTTCACTCGTCGTTATTAACACTCCTACAAACACTCGTCCACAGTTAAATCGTACAAGCAGCAGAAAAACCCACAACCTAAATTTATCTTCAGATGACATACCATCAGTAAATGGTACCTTCTCATAAGATTGCATATTAAAAATAGTTTTCACGAAAGAGGGCATTACTGCGGCAAAAAAATTACCTTCATCAATTTTCTTAACAAACTGGATCTGAAGTTTCTGAATTAATGCGTTCAGTATATTCGTTTAATGTTTCCACGAATTCATGACTTTTAATTGAGCCGTGTTTCTTTTTGAACTGAGTTTTATACACATAGTACACCCAATCGTAACTCGGCATTTTAGATTTATCTGCACCGAAATTCAAATATTCAACATCACTAAAATTTTGATCTCTAATGTAATTCTTATATCGGTTTAATGCCTCCGACGGACCTGCACCGTGATTAAACATCTCCAAAAAAATTTGTTTCACATTTTCCGTTGGTTTATGAAATGATATAACTGCAGCTGACGTCAATGAATGGTTATGATGTAAATTCGATATTTTCACATGCGCTGCAGCTCTACAGAAATAAAAAAAATATTACAATCACAGTCATCATATTACATTATTTCAGAATGGAAATAAAAAAGTAATATTTGCGCCTCTAGTATAACACATTTCAAACATTCAGTACTCCAAAAACAGAAAATATGAAAAACTTCAGGAAATTACTTTATTATGAAAACGAAAATTATTTGAACAAAGAAGACTGTTCAAAGAAACATGTGTTTAAAAGAACACACGAATGAAAAAAATGTTTAATATTACACTTACGAGGGCAGTCCCAGAAGTACCTGGCCTAACAAAGAAAACACGAAAAATATGGAGAAAAATGCCTTTATTTCTCAATGTAGTGTTCTTTCAGCTCGATACACTTTTCCCAACGATGTTCAATAGCTTCGATACCCTGTTTATAATGAGAACCGTCGAGCTCCTCAAAATAACCATCAACTGCCGACTTCACTTCTTCATTGTTGGCAAATCTTTGATTACCGAGCCATTTTTTCAAGTTTGGAAAAAGGAAATTATCCGAGAGGCTAAATCTGGCGAATAGGGTATATGAGGAAGCAATTCGAACTTGAATTCATTGATTTTGGCCATCGCGATAACGAATGTGTGTGAGCTGATGCATTATCTTGGTGAAACAACACTCTCTTTTGAACCAAATGCGGCTGTTTTTTCTTGATTTCATCACTCGAACGTTGCAATAAGTTCGCATTCACCGCTGATTTTTTTTCCGTGTGTTTGAAGATAATCAATGAAAATTATCCCGCGTGCATCCCAAAAGATTGACGCCATGTCCTTGCCAGCAGATGGAACTGCCTTCGCCTTCTTTGGAACCAATTCTCCCCTTTCAGTCTTATTTGTCTTAGGTGTGAAGCGATGAACTCATATTTCATCTATGATTGTGAATCAATGCAAAAACTCGACTTTATTGTTGCGAAACAGCGCCAGGCACTTAATTAAAACATTTTCACGACGCTGTTTTTTTGTTTGATTGTGAGCAAACACGGCACCCATCAGGCGCACAGCTTTTTCATACCCAAATTTTCAGTCAATATGCGATGTACAGCACTTTTTGAAATGCCTACCATGTCTGCTAGCTCCCGCACCTTCAGTTGACGGCCATCCAATACCATTTTGTGGATTTTCTTCACCATTTCTAACGCAGTCGTCCCCTTATTTGGTCGACCACTGCGATGTTCGTCTTGGCAGCTCGCACGACCCCGTTTAAACTCTACCACCTAATATTTTACTGTTGTAAACGAAACCGAGCTCGGCCTTTATATTGGTTGCACTGAAAACTTTCAAATTAAAGTATTGTATCACATAACGATGACCAATTTTTTCCACATTTACGAACTCACTAAGAACATTCATTATTGACGGCTGCCAAACAAATACTAAACAACGTAGCGTCTTCAAACTTGAAAGATAAGTGTTCTAAAATGTAGGTATTTCCTAAGATAGTAATATTTTTCAAATACTACCGTCATTTATACGTTGGGCCAGGTACTTCTAGGACTGTTCTCGTAAGTGTAGTAGATTTATTTATTTTTTAACTTTCCCATTTCGGGAGCTACTAAAAAAAATTTGGCAATGCATAAAATATTTCACATCTTTCACTAGTAAAATCATATTTCATAATTAATTATAAAGTTATAAGTTCGAGCAAAATAACTTTTTCAATAAACAACTAAAATAAACAAAAAATGAAATTTTGGCTATATGAAGAAATAATCTATACATCAATTGAAAAATTCATTCTTCAGTAAGTGCAAATATTACATGTACATTTCCACTATGCTGATATGTTCATATAGTTTTAATTAATAAATATTTACCGTGATAAATTTAAAAAAATCGCGCATTTGCATCCAGTGCCTTTAATCTTCTTATACTTATGATCTCTATTAGAATTCTTCCGATGTTCACACAGATACCTCAACTAAACAGTTAACAAATAACAAAGTAAGAACAATGATAATTACTAATTATTGTTACTGAAATAAAGTAGTTGCCATCAAAAATATGTTAACCTGTTTTCCAGTCTTCAAAGATCGACCTTGTACAGAAACAAATTTAGATTTATTTTCTTCCATATACGATTTCAGCCACGTTACAGCATCTTCCTTAGTGTGCACATTGTGAATCAAAAATGAAAAAGATGAATTATTAGCACCAAGTTTATAAGCTCCATATTTCCAATGCTTTGGTAAAATAATCTATAAAATACGTTTAAAAATAAATTACATAAAATCCTTAATATTTTAGTTTTACTTTGTTAAATATTAACATAAAATAACTTTAGTGTAACTATGTCATTTGTGATTTTTTTATAATACATCTTTACGTAGTTATTACAACGTAACACTTAAATGAGAAGTGTATAATACAAAATGTTTATCTGTACAGCATAAAATCTATTTTTAAAGGTGTGAAGATGCAATATCTTACGATTTTTAAACTGTTTTGAGATATTAAGCACATTAATTTTGTATTCCATAATGTTAACTGAAAACAAATGTGTTAGAATATTACTTTTTGTACTTCGCATTTTTTAAACAAAACATGCATTCGTATATTTTCTTTCGTAAAAATCGTAAGAATTATCTATTCACCCTGAAGTGGTAATAAAAAAACTTTTAGATTCTTTGATATAAATAGTTATTTGAAACCTTGATTTTGTTACAGAAATTATAAATGATTACTGCAAGAAATCACGACTTTGTAATTTCCAATTTTATTTATTTCACGTTAGTCATTAAAAAATGTATACAACAATTAATCACCACCTAAATGTGTAAATATAATCATTGTGTCCTCATGCAAACTTACTTTAAGGTTTTCCGGCAGTGCATCATTTAGTTGATGAAGAATGTGTTCCTTGAAAATTATGTGGTCTTTTAAATGATCTTTCGATTTAAATCTTTTTAAACAAACCGCGCACGTAAACGGTTTTTCTACCGGAACACTAGTAAACAACACACACTTTTATTTAGAACTAACTCTCACATTAATCAAAATAAAACGTTCAAATTATATACACAAATATGTTTTGTGAGTTTGCTATTTTACGGAAAATAACCATTACTTCGTAATTATTCGTTAATTTAATATGTTTAGTAGTTAACTTTGTTAATGACGTATTAATATACGTTTACATTAACAATTAAGCTTTTTTGTCGCTAATGGTATATCTTTAAAAAAAAAAAAAAAAAATGAAAGGGAATATAACAAATTTTGTGAATAGCACTGACACGCAAGAAAATAATAAAAAAATTACAACATTCACCTAATACCATCTCCTTCTATTATATAAATTTTCTTTCTAATCATTATTTTTCTTAACACTATAACGAATTTGTAATAAATGTCCTTATTAATGAATGATATTCATTCATATAGTTATCAAATTGTACAAGTCCATTATTATATTACGATAAAATGATTCGTACTTACATAGAAAGTGTTCCACTACGTTCCATAATAGTTGGACTAGACACTTGCAAATTTACATTAGATGCACTTTCCAAATATGTATTTTGCGGTGACATTTTACTTTACAATGGAAAATTTAAATTATATCGTAATATGAAACCAAAATTAATACTCAACAAAAACTCATTTGAAAACAAAATAACACTCCCAACTTACAACTAATATTAGAGCGCTATTTCCTACCACGGACATAGAAAGAAACAAAAAATACAACAAACCTTATCGTTTGAATGCAAATCCATGATAAGAGACTGCGGTTCCAGACTCATGCGATCTACACTAGTGATGGATAAAGTTCCAAATATTTTGGAAGACGTTACAAGTTCCTAACGACCAGGAATATAACAGGAACTTTGTTACAAAGTTACAAACTTTACAAAAAGAGGAACTTCTATAATCAAAATGGAAATACATTTAAATATATTTTAAAACGTAATTATAAAAAAAAAAAAAAACAAAACAGAGGTTAATAAAATAATAACGTTTAAAAGCTAAAACAGCTTGAAGCCAGCAGATGACAGTTTCATCTTAATACCTTGAAAAATCGCGAAATGTGATAAATTAGCATCCAAATAAAATGAAGTAGATTTGGAATTTATAACCGTATTAAAAAAAGTAAACAAATCAGTACTGTTTTGATAAAAACCGCAGTTAAAATTTTTGATGATATTATAAAATTCCAGAGCTGCTAATCGCCATGACGCCAGTCATCATCATTGTATGTGTGATCATAATCACTGCGCCGTATGGTACAGAAAATGTAATGTGCTCTGTAGGGTAGCCCTTAGTTATAGATGACGGAAAGTTTTTTTTTCAAAAATTAGGTGTCCCAACCCGTAGAATTGTTCTCTTATATGAAAAAATCATACCGTTAAAATTTTAACTCATTTAGTCAACCTTAAGACGTGCCAAAAAGCGTTTCGGTGAAACCAGCGTACATGCGCGCCACAAACACTGCATTCCCTCGTTACAATATACTGCTGTGTGCCAGCAATGCAGTATAGTTCTGATGCGATATTTCTGATCAGTATCATAATTTGTATATCTCTTCTAAATGTGTGATCAAGATTCTCTACCGCATAAGTGAGGCAAAGAAGAGAATGAATAGATTTTTCTGGTTGCTTATTGCTATTTATTGCACAATTGTAAGTGAGAATATTGCTTTGTACTTTATATTGATACGGATTCGATACTTACAGCGCTATTGTTTGATGATATTCGAGGTAGAAAATATTCTCCAAAGTATCATTAATTCACGATCTCTCGGACATCGTTCTTTTAATCAGTCGCTTTGCCCTGTCAAGAAACTCGGCCAAAACCAAAAAATCCCGTGTCTATATTATTAAATGTATTTCTTTTGACACAACTGCCGTTAATACTGGTGACAAAGGAGGGACATGAGTTGGAACGGTTCCTCGCCTGCAAATTATTACATCTGGCGCGTCGTCACCGTATTTTTGAAATGACTGTAAGAACTGTTTTCAAACTGAAAATGCCTCGCATTTCTGGTCCAAATGTTGCTATTTTTAAAGAATTCCAAAACAAGTGGTCAAAGATAAATAAAGACAATTTTCGCTCAGAATTAATGGAAGAAGAAATGAGATCAGTATTTAACGACCACAGAAAATCCCAATTGATTACATTCCTGCAGCATACATTTGCTACACATCAGCCTCGTGACGATTACCAAGAAGTTTTAAAATCATGTTTAGTATTTTTAAGAGAAACTTCAAATAATTTTTCATTTCGATAACCCAGAGCCATGCACCACGCAAGTTGGATGTCTAAGGTCATATACTCCTTGAAAATGTATTTATTTCGCTATGAATTTAAGATGAAAATTTCAGAAGCGAAAGGTTTAGCTAATATTTGTATTTTTATTGTGACAACTTATATGGAAGCGTGGTTTTCAGCTCCGGTTACTATAAAAGCAGCAAATTAAAATTTTAATTTTTTAAAAAAACTGAATTTTTACAAAGAAATGGACGAAGAAGTTTCAAAAGTGGCTGTAAATCAATTTATTCGCCATTTCGTTGAAATTCTGCAATGATTGATATTAGTTATATCGATTTCTAAGGAGTTGCCATTTTTAGTTTCTATTTAATTCATTTTATTTTTAAATATCAATACAGAGTGTATGTGTTTGCACATGTTGTTTTTAATTGCATTTTCAATCTATGTACAACAATATATGTAGGCAGTGGCACATACACTACACTCTTCACATAATAAATTGCACTTATTTATGTCCTTACAGTCTGGGTCTTCTTTAATGGGACACATTTGACACAGCTGTTGTAGAGAATATAATTCTTTTATAAGACTGTCTGACTGCTGAAATGATTCTACTAACCATTGGTCTGCTTGAAGTATGATGTTCATATCTGAATTTTTCTGTTATGTTCTTTCCATAAAAATCCTAATTTTGGGGTGATTGCACTACAATGCATTTGATTTCTGAGCTGTTTCAATTTAGATTGTAAAAGAGTTCTGGTTAAAATTAATCCCGAATATAATTCTTTAATTTTCTTACCTTATCTATATATATATATATATATACTTGAGACTTCTATGGAAGGCTTCTAAATGCATATTTGTATTAAGTTCTGTATTTTGCTCACAGAAATTTGCCCAAAAGTCAACATATTTAATATGTTTCTTTTGAAAATAAACTACAAACTTATTAATATCTTCATCAAGCGAGTAATTCATTAAACTATTTAATTTTTGAATAAAGGCTTCATGGTCAGCCTCAGAAGAAAGATCATATAACGCTTTTCTGACTAATTCATGTTTATCTAAATTGAAGTATATCCGGGTGTGAATATGAATGTTGGCATTGTTTACAGTTCTATAAAGAAATGAATCTTTTATATTAAAATCAAGTTTACTTTCTTGGAATTATTAACCGACTTCAAAAAAAGGAGGAGGTTCTCAATTCCAATGTATTTTTTTTTTTTTTTATGTGTGTTACCTCAGAATTTTTTTCTAGTTGAACCGATTTTAATGATTCTTCTTTTATTTGAAAGCTGGTACTTCTCATCTAGTCCCATTTAAATTTGATCAAGATCTTACCAGTAGTTTTTGAGTTATCCTTTATAATGCAGGAAATTGAAGCTTGTTGGATGCTTTTCATTCATGATTAAATTCACCGTTGGTTAGATTTAGCTTTTTTTTTTTTTTTTTTTTAATGCGGAGGCAATTGACTTAAAATCCCATCAATTGTACCAAATTACCATAGAAATGTAGCTTTTGATGTTTTCACCGAGGAAATGCAATTCAAAATAAAGAAATCAAATTTTTTAAGTATAAAGTATGGAGAATAATGTGAAAAAATTTGATTTTTAACAAGAAAAAAATTCATATATAATGCTAAAAATTGTAAAATAAAATGTTTTTTTTAAAAAAAATAAATACCGACTTCAAGGTTTATTATAAAAATTCAAAAATGCACTAAAAAGTAAAAAATAATTACTCCCGATAAAATATATATATCAGAGTGATATAACTTAAGGTGATATTGTAATTCTTATACAACATTAACTTTTTGGAGTTGGAATCAAATTCATATTAAAATAATAATTAAAAACTGCATTAAATGTTCATTAAATTGCTCCTAGATATTGTAATATGAATTTGATACCAACTCCAAAAAGTTAATGTTGTATAAGAATTATAATATCACCTTAAGTTATATCACTCTGATATATATTTTTTATCGGGAGTAATTATTTTTTACTTTTTAGTGTATTTTTGAATTTTTATAATAAACCTTGAAGTCGGTATTTATTTTTTGTAAAAAAACATTTTTTACTTTGTACTGTAATTTGACAGTATTCAAAAAGTAAAATAAAAAATCAGATTTATTATAAACTAGTATTTATATTTTTACTCACAAATTTCTTTTTAAGATGTGCAAAAAACTGATGACGTTGAAAAGTGTTTGCACGAGGGAAGACATTACTACATATATGTAATTTCTATAAAATATAAAATATATCAATAAGTAATGAAATACATAAACGTAAGTTAAAGTCCTATATTCTTAATATGGTGGCGAAAATTGTGAAATTATAATTCACAATGTACTAAGTCCAATGGCACTGATAAAAATGAGACCACTTTTTTTTTCTTGTGCTCGGCTTTAATTTCCCAAATTACTCTGGTACTAAATTATATTAGACTAAGTAAATCTGGGAGCGATTTGAGATATCAGACGGTAATAATCATAAACATATAAAAAGAAAAAGTAGATAATATATGCTAGTATAAAAATTTATTTCGATATCTATATGTGGATCTTAGTTTTATTTTTAAAATTGGTATTACCATTATTTCGCAGCAATACCAATTAGAGGAAATTCTATGCTAATGTTTTTTTGTACCGGCAAATAGTAACTTGGCAATTTTAGTTTTTAAATCATTACATATTGCCGACTAAGTATTATATGTCGAGTAAGGAAATGATTTATTAATAAATAATTTTATTTTGCTAATAAGATTTTATGCTCAATTTAATAATACTTATAAACGTATATATAATACTGCTAAATTGTATATTCAATTATCAGAAAATTTAAAAAGCAATTACAAAGTGGTAAAAATTTATTAACAAACAATAAAATGCTAAAATCTGTAATTTTCTGTCTAATTCACGATATGCAGTTCATAATTCTTCATATCCGTTCATAATATATTCGATAGCAATTTAGCACCGCCACTGGTGGACCAGTAAATAGACGTTAGTGCGAGAACGCTGTGATGTCTAATGCGCATGCGCAGCAGTGAAATTTATTTAAATTCTTGTAAATGTACGCACATACGTAAAAATCTAAAATCTTAAACATTCATTGATTATATTGCGAAAAGATTTATTGACTGATTTAGGAACAGCATTTTTGAATACTATTTTGCATTTTCAATACAAATTTTATCAGCAAACGTTTTTAGTACAAATTATTTAGCTATATTAAAGTTGAAAATAACTATATTGTCAAAATCTACTACTTTGACATATGTAACAAAGACAGGTACTTTGTATTTTAAAACCTGTTAAAAATCATGGATTTTTTCCAGTTTCAGAATTTGAAAAGGTTTTATAAAAATGAATCAGTTCTATCTGAATATGCTTCACTATACAGAAAAACAGATTGAAACAAAATTAATTATTCTGTGCTCCTAAATGTTATTCATAAGTAGTAATTTTTATTCTTTAATTTTTATACTAATCACTATAGTATTTACAATTTACAACAACTAATTTGTTAATCATTTTTTAAAAAGAAGATTATATTTTAAGGGAAATTATATATACAGATCATAACTAATTAAAAATTTAAATGCAATTTTAATATTATAATTCATATTCCTAGTGTCAGTAAATGACATACATTTAACGTTTACTTTTGTCTCTTCATTATCTTATAATTTCCCTTTTTCTGCTTCCACTTTTCAAATTTATATTTATTTATTTTGTCGTTTTTGTTTTCTTCAGTTTACGCCCTCATAAGGTTGAATTATTAAATTTAAATATCTTGTTTTATTTCGTTCTTTTAATGTTTGTCAAAATTCGTTTATACTATAATTATTTTATTCTTTCTTAAATATTTATAGTATTATTTAAATTAAATGTAATTCATATACGAGGGTCACCCAGAAAGTAAGGTTCCCATAATAACCGTTCATCACACAATGGTAGTAGAAAAATGAGCAAGATTTCACTTTTCAGCTGCTAGTTTTATCTATAGAACGAAACTAGTTTGATTAGTATACTGTTATTAGTTAGTTCATAATACGCGTTTAAAATGAGGAATTTATTAGAAAATCATTTGATGTTGAAGTGACAACTGTGTTTTGGGACAATGAATCTATTAAGGAAGCTCGCGCATACCAGTTACTGATCGGACCGCGTCTCATTACTCCGAATTTATCGCGTAATAATAAGATCTAAATGCGACTATGCTTCGGAGATATACTCAACAGACAACCATAGCTACTTGCAATCATTAAACACCATTCATACTTCAGCTCTTCGACTATCTACAGGAGCATTCCACACTACTCCCATCGACAGTCTACATGCAGAGACGCCCGAATGAACCCCAGATATTCAACGAATGTTTCGCTTGTCTAATTTCCATACCCAATGCATAGTCTCAGACTTCAGACCTCCGCGTGTAATATCAACTACTCTTCGAACTGGAATGGGAGCAGTCGAGACAATGGCTGGGACATATGCAAATCACACATGGTTACTTACTGCAAAAGACATCGGTTCCAATCTGCAGTATATGTAATTCTAATCTTTCTGTTCTCCATGATCTCACAGAATATCCGCAGTTCAATTCCCTCAGATTAACACACAACCTTCCCTCTTTCTTGACTAATATCCTCTCTGATGACCCAACTATCTTTTTGAACCTGATCAGTTTTCTGCACCATTCAAAGTTATACTATGCAATATAAATTCTGTAATTCATTTATTTAACATATACATTTATATTTATCCGTGCCTCTAGCCGATAGTTGCTGTGCATGACACGTAAATTTAAACAAATAAATTAATAAAACGCAAGTTTCAGATTTAATTTTCATTTATTATTACGCCAACAAGAGAAGTGAGAACCTTATTTTCCGGGTGACTCTTATACTAGCGCCCCTAAAAATGGATAACTATTTTGAAAAAACGACATCAGGTTTTGTTCCAACATGTTGCTTTTCTTATAAATAGTTTAGAAAATGCTCGTGTGTGTTAAAGATTGACACTGACTATTGTGTTTTTTATTTACAGGTATATGGGATATAGGTTATAAAAAGATCAATAATCTTCAGTTAAACGTAAAACGGGAACACCATTTTTTGTTAGACGGCGATAAACATGTTTCTCACAGAGAGAAAGAATCTTTGCATAAATATAATTCCAGGTAAAACAGACATTTTTTATTAATTTCCAAATACAGATTTAAAGAGGTGTTAATACACGGGCGAAACCGTGGACAATAGAAAGTAAGACTGGAAACCGTTCGAGTACGTACTACTCAAGTTTATTTGTCTGGAACAAACGAGCACCGGGAAGTGAGACCAGAAACTGTATTTTTAATATTTGCTACCGGGAATATTATTTACACTTAAATTTGAAATACTTACTCAATTGTTGTAGTAATAAATTAATTTTAATAAAACAGGTTAAAAGTTCTCTTAAAAGTGTCATTATGGGAGATCACCGTGTGAATAACTCAGCCAAGGCCGGATTAAGGAAAAAAATCTTCCGGGGCCAAATAATTGCTGAAGGCCCTCTTAATCCCCCCCCCCCCAATAATTAAAGTACATATTTTTTTACTTTATTTTATTTATTCAGTAAATTAATAAAATCGATCCTTAATAATTAATTCTAAACAAGAAACACGCGTCGAGATGTTTTAATAGCGAAAGTTTCTATTAGATCATCAAAATTTAATTCATGAAGTATGTCGCATTCGGAAGTCAACATCACCATGAAAATCAGAATGATATATCGTTTCACCATCTGAGCGCGCGTACTTTTCATACTTGTAATTTTCAATTTTTGAGTGATTAGCGGATAGTATCTTTCCAATGACGGGCTCGGGGCCACTGACCCCCATGGCCTCCCTTAAATCTGGCCCTAAGCTCAGCCCCATCAAAATGATAACTGTGTGTGCTGTTTAGTCGAGCGAAACTTTTTGTTAGATCACGACAGATTAGTTACAGAAAAATCAATAATCTTCAGATAAACGTGTATCGTGAAGACCATTTTTTTGTTGGACGGTGATAAACATGTTCCTAAAGAAAGAAAGAACAGTAAGATTAACAATTATACCTATATTTACAAATTGTAAAACAGAATTAATGTGACCTAATAAACTTCATTGGATGGGGCACATTAATTTTTGTTATACCATATATATATATATATATATATATATATATATGTAACTAAAATTAAATAATGATAATAAAAAAAAAAGAGAGAGAGAAAGAATCTTTAAATAAATATAATTTTAGATAAAACAAAAAAATTTTTATAAATTTCCAAGTACAGATTTAAACGGGAATTAACACACGGGTGAAGCCGTGGGTAACAAAGAAATAGTTTAGAAAATGTTCGTGTGTGTTAAAGATTGACATTGACCATTGTGTTGTTTATTTACAGGTGTATGGAGTAACCTGTTTTATCAAAGTGTGAAATATATATAATCGCTCCCAGATTTACCCATTGGGTACCGGAGAAATTTGAGAAAGTAAAGGCGGCCAAGGGAAAGGAACTGGCCCCAGTATTCTCCTTAGATTCTTTAAGCTTAGTACCATTATGGAAAGCTTAACTTCACAATCCATGATACCTTATCAAGGATATATGTAACTTAATTAACTTATATGTATAAATAAAATAAAATTTTCGTTTTATATGAATATTTTATGATTTGCTTTTGTTGTTTGTTATATTTTTCTTTATGTGTAAATTACCTATCTGAATAAACGTCCATCTGTTCATTTATGTTTGGCTTGATTTTTTCAGTATTTTGTTGTGTCAAGTAAATTAAAAATACATATAAAAAGTATTTGCATAATTTTTTTTTTTACTTGTTTAACCATATTTTTGTGTGTAATCATATACAGATTAATTCAATAACATTTCTGCCAATAACATAAGTTTTATCAGAAGTCGGATACAGTCAGTGTTAATTGGGACATAAAAACAATATGCCCAACGATCAAAAGAGATCTGTGTCATGATATGCCTGCATATGAAAGTTCTAACACAATTGGAAACTACACTATTGGCAGAACAAAATTAGCTTCAGTACTAACTGATGCTTTTACAAGATTAGCATCAATAAATACACTGGGGGCGCCAGTAAGGGATGCCACTTTGACCTGGAGCAAGATGCTGAAGAACAACTGACTGAGTCAAGGAAGCTAAATTTAGGAGGAAGTAAGTTATGAAGAGTTACATTCAATATTTTCAGTCTGCAAAGGGATTTAAACATTTGAGAGAGTTTTATCATCAAAATAACCTAGACTTTCGGTATTCAAATCCCACATATGATGAAATTCAATATGGAAATTTGTGTGATCAGTTGATGAATCAGTGAGTGCATATATAGGGAAGCGCATAAACGCCTGACATTTCTTTTTTCGATTGCGCCAAAAATAATGATCGGAAAGTTTTATACAAATTGAAATGAAAAATAAAAGGTTGAAGGTTAAAATTTATTTTTTGAAAACAATATCGTAAAATGATAAATACAATTTTCTAACTTTTTTTTCGAAATTAGTGTACACTTTTCTCGCTCCACAACTGCACACTACACCATTGTTCGTTCGAAATGAAGTGGTTTCTCTAATAGCACATGCGGGCTCGTGTTCATTGAATGTCCCCAGTTTTGAGCATCTCTGTCATTCGCTGTGCAAAGGCTAGCCGTGCTGGATAATCGGTAGCCTTTAATTATTGAGTTATCATTACTTTATACGGATGAAATGATAAATCTTTCATCATTCGACCAAATGACGACGAGTTATTCCCAAAGCTGTGATACGTTTTGCTGATGATACTGCACTGCTGGCGGAGATTATCAAAGACCTGCAGGGACTACTGAATTGAGTTGCTCTTGAAAGTGGATAAAAAGGGCTCAGCATAAACATCAAGAAAACCAAGTTTATGGTGGCCTTAAGACGGCCAGTTGTAGATAAAAAATTATTCCTTAACGATAGGGAAATCGAACGGGTAGAAAAATACAAGTATCTAGGTTGTTGAATAACGAAAGATAATGACCCTGCCATAGAAATCGGGATGTATTTATGAAGGTGAGTACTTTGCGACAGAAAATTAAATCTGGAAGTCAAGAAGAAAGTGCTAAAATGTTATGTATGGTCCGTACTCTTATACGGCTGCGAGACGTGGACAATAAAAGGACATATGGAAAAGCTATTTCATCATTTGAAAAGTGGTGTTATCGCCGGATCTGGAAGATACCACGGACTAAAAAAATGAAAGATGCGAAGGTATTTCAATTGATGAAAACGGATCTGATATTAATGGACATAATTAAAAAACGCAAAATAATTTTCTTTGGACATTTCATGAGAGGATTAACACCTTCTGCACACAATTAAGATGGGAGCGGTAGAAGGGGAAAGGGGACGAGGAAGAATAAGGATTTCTTGGCTCCAAAATATTAAGAAATGGACCGGAGTTACAAAAGTAGGAGAATTGTTCTAGATTACAAGAAATCGAGACGCATTTCGTCAAATGGTTGAATCCATGAAAAGTGGTTAAGCTACACCCGAATCGGGTTACACGAAGAAGAAAAAAGTGGTGTTTCCTTCCATATCTATATGGACTTCTCAGCAGCGCAATACACACACGTTCTGTGTTTTCTGGAGTTCTGACAGATATTGACATTCCTCGTGTTTTTTTGTTTTTTTTTTTTATTACCGAGCCTGTGGCATTAGAATTTTCCATTCATAATTTCACTGAGTTTCTCGAATGCACGAGGTCTGTTGGACACAATTTAAATTCCACGCGACGCGAAACGCACGCACATAATACAGTTGGTTCGAAAAGAATACTTAAACATAAACATGCGTTGTTCCGTACACCACTTATCCATACCGGCGAACTATCAAGTACAAAATTAACCTTCAACGTTTTAATTTCCGATTCCAATTTGTAAAAACTTCTTCTTTCGATACTTTCAGTGTTACCAGAAAAAAAACAAAAAAAAATCGTGTCAGGTTTTTATGCGTTACCCTATATAATATCAAAATTTTGAATTACACAAATTACAAAATGCTGAAGCAAGATGTATTGTGAAACAAATGATTGTTGGGTTTTATCTTACTGAATTATTTGAATGCATAGCAATGAGTTATCTAAAATTATTGAATAACTTATTGAACATTGTTAGATGCAGGAATAAGTGGTCATTTGACTAAAATTGACAGATGGGCCTTTCATTATGACCTGAATTAGGCCGCCTGCTACCAGTTGTCAAGTAAGAAAAGAAACAATCTCAATTAATTTCAAGGTAACATATTAAACGTTTCCCGCCTTTGAAATATGTAAAGAACTTTTAGCTTGTATTCTTTGAAATATTTTTATGCCGCCTTTAAAAAAATGTTAATTTGAACTATATAAACATTCTGTTTTCTATATTGACTTCAGTTTGTATTTTTACAGTTTGTTCTGATCATACACTTTGTGAGGTGTATTAATTTTTAGTCGATGCCGGACTATAACCGAAAATGTTTCTAAGAAATATATATACATCGTTTATACATCTAAATTCGTTTGCTATATATTTGAATTGTTCCATTTATTTTATGTTTAACAAACAATATGTTAAATGATTCTATACAAGGGCGTCGCCAGCCGATGAGCCAGGGAGGGGCAAGATGATAGAAAGAGGATATGAGTTATAGGAAAAATAAAATTTATAAGTTGTAAAGGCTTAATATTTTATTAAATAAGAATAAAATCTTAATTAAAACATAAGTTTTCCAAATTGTCCAAGATTACGCGCCTATGAATACTCATCAATGCCAGTTGATTAAAAAGTTTCAAGTCTCCAGGCCTGCCCCGCTGGCGACGCCCATGATTCTATACTAACATTGAATGTCTAACATTTTTATTATCTAGTTACTGCGCAATTAACTGAATAAAAGAAATATCTTTATTCACTGACTTATATGTATATCAACAATTATAGATACATTTGTTATTTCACTAGTTAATAATAATGTTCTTACAATATAGCACAATATCTAGATAAGGCGCATAATGTTAAAACGGAAAAACAATACTCCACAATTTTGATTAGTAAGCTTCGACATTTTTCACAATAATGTCTAAATTACGGTTACGTGCTCTTTAAATCTGTTACGATTGACTTTGCAATGTATTTGTTCCTTTCAGTCTTAAATGTGCAAAAAGTGTGCGCATTGAACGATGTAGCAACTAGCAACGGACAAAATACATGCCTCGCGCAGGCGTAAAAAAAATTTTCCCGGGGCTCTCGAAAGATATTTTGGGTAGAATAGTTTCGGAAATCGATATAAATAATCGAATCGGTTACGGACGAATAATGTTTACATATGTTCGATTAATTATAGAAGTTTTGGAAGAAGAATTGATTTGTTTTAATAAATGTAGTTTTATGTGCGTTAAAATTTATGACGTGTTAAGAACCTATTTTTATTTGGGTGTTACATAACATCTATCTATATACCATTGTACAAATTTTCAATAAGGTAATATGTACATCTTATTACATATTCTATAGAAGACATTCATTTCGTTTTTTTAGTTCATTATGCTCTTCTTGCACGGCAACAAGTAACGTTAATTTGCTTGATTATACATGTAAACAGTTCATTTTCTATTACCAATCTTTTTGTTACTGTTTTTTTCTTTTAGAAAAATAAATACCAAATAATCGGCAAAGCTGTGAAGTAATATTATGAATATGTTATATTTTACCCTATAAATATTCTAAATTGTATAAGTGAATTCTAAAGTTAGATTTAAAAACTGAAGTTCTAATAAAGTAAGCCTGTTAAGTTTTCCTCAAAGCTATCTTAACATTCATGTACACATATTTTTGGATTTATCTTGATGAAATATTTAAAATATTTCCAGTAAAGATTCCTATATTTATGAGGATTGCAAGATGATTTTAAACCGGTTAAAAGATTTGATTCTACCTATCTGTAGTTTTCACGAGTTTCTTAACAAGCATACTTACACTATTAACTATTTATGGGTAATCAGAAGGTTGATTAATTTGAATTTAACTATATTCTGTATACAAAAGTTGTAGTTACGATTAATATTATTACAAAAAGATTAAACCGATGATCGAGTGTAATAAAAGATTTATTATAGTAAAATAAATAAATATATACAATGTTAACATTGGTATTGAGCGAATAAATAAAATAATTACGGAATATTTAAATATAATGCTTTGGCGGAAAATCACACAATACATTAACTTTTTTTCCGCTTTCTATGTTAATGAAGGATTTTATAATTCTAGAATAGTTTCAGTATATTTTTTTGTTAACATGTTTGTGTTTTAAATCAAAGTCAATGAAAATTTGTTAAATAAAAATTTTGTTGCTGTCAACTATAAGAAAATGATAAAGGTAACTCTAGAGCAATGAAAATTAAATATAAATTATGAATACTCTTAAATTTTGTATTAAGTTCAGTGAAAGTATTGCGCGTTCTTATCACTTGTAAAACCTTAAATCACCACTAGCAACTGTATGCTGAATAATTTATTATAATAGAAAAACAGATAGCACGGGTTATTACATAGTTACATATTAGCGAGCTAATTATAATTTTGTACATCTTACTGACCTTAATCGATTACGTTTCGATGTACTGTTCATTTTAAAAGTTACACTTTTGTTTTTTCCTTTTAATTATAACGTATTATTACTAGTCTCAAATATTCTAAATATAAATTGATAACTATCATACAATGTAAATATTTTTATATTACATATGTTTAACTTGTAACTTGTTGCATTTCTTTATAAACATTTAACTAATAATATATAATTTAAAAAATGCCTACCATTAAACTTGTTGATTATTTTTCTTAGATATGACTGAAGATGATTCGTCAAAAACTACTAAGAAGAACGACTCGAATTGTAGGACTATGCTCGATTGCCAATTTCATAAATTCGGCCGACCGAGTTATAATGCCGATAGGTATAATACCTATGAAAGAAGAATTTAACTGGAGTTTATCATTACAAGGCTGGATTTTGTCTTCCTTTGCATTGGGATATTTAACTAGTCAGGTAGCCTACCAGTGCTTTTTGCATTCTGCTCAAACTTATTTTAAACATTATGTTATTTCGCAACAACAAAAAGGAAGTATTTATTACTTTGCTGCTTATTAATAATTTAATTTGATTGTAAATTAATTATTTACTTTACATCAACGTAAAATGTATAATTCAAAGTGAACTAAAAGAAAAGTTGATTCAATCAGTACAAACAAATTATATCAATACATTAATATAAGAAGGCATCATTGATAGTTTCACACTTTTTTTTTTTTTTTAGTGTGCGCCTGTATGAATTTACGAGTTGCACGCGATGAATAAATATTTAGATCAACATTTACCATTTTCGTTTTGATAGCGATTTTTAAATTCGAGTATTTGCAACAAGCTTTCTGTGTTTCTGTGTTCTGTTACATTTTTCATAATGACCAGTATGAAAATTAATTGATTTGGAAACAACGGTCTGTACTGAAAGTATTAATTTTAGAATTTACTACTATTAACTTGTAATAGTCTAAAACATATCTGCATGTTTCCAGACATTTAACGCGCGCGCAGTTAAATAAACGTAAAAGTAAATCTGGTTATGTTTTAGAATTTACCTAAAGATTTTTTTAAACAGTAAAGTGTTAAGTTTTTTCTTTATGTAAAAATTATATTTGCAAATTTAGGAGCGTTCATTTTTATTCTTTATTAAAACTATAATACAAAATGAATCGATATTTTTTTGAATATTCGTTAAAAACGAGATCATTAACAACACAAAGGTCACGTGTAAGATACTGCATTTAAGTTCATTTCATTCAACTTACAAGAAAGTCTTTCTCACAGGGTTCAACCGTTCTTTTTAAACAAAAAAATAAAACAAAGATAGCGAAATATTACAAGTCTTTTCTGACCTAAAGGAAACTGTTAAATTCTATGTAGATGGATTTTTAAAAAGTATGTTCATTTTGTGTCTGTCTCGCCAAAAATTCTGCTTATAAAATAGTAAAAAAAACAATTTCGTTCCGTAGTAAAAAACTGAAACTGAGTTTTTATACAATTTTTAGTCGAAAATATGGTAGCTTGAGAAAATAAGTCCTCTGCCATCAATTTACACCTAACAAATTCGTGAAAAGTTAATTATACGATGATTCAGAGAGTCAACAGTGTGCATGGTCGACGTGAAGTGTTTTAACAGTATCCGATTAACGAGGCATTCGATATTGTCAATATCAAGTGCAATTTCACACATTTGGTCGATTTCGTCCTATTCGAATTTATTATACTGTTGATACGACCGATATCCTCTTTTAAAAATTCCTACCAGATTACGATGAGTTAAATTTTTACAAAATTTGCGTTTTTCAATTAACTAACGTGCAAATTAAAACAAATGACTAATTATTTAAAACATCTGATTCTTTATAAAGTCAAAGATCGAAATTTTTTTGTCTCGTGTAAAGACTGAAGGTAAAATATAGAATTTATTATTACTCTCAACATCTAAACATTAGTCTTTACAGTAAAAATACACATTTCCCCCTTTCCCCGCTTCTTCCCACGCAAATCAAAACCAAACTATCAACCGCAAAAACCATGAATTTGGTTTTTTTGGCACTATAGAGGAATTACTGTAGGTAATTTTTGGAGCCAGCAGCTGCTTCAACAGACGTCCTTACCATTAAAACAACAAAAGTCTTATTAAATTTTAAATATAATGTAACAAAAAAAATAATATTAGATTTCGTTTTTTTTTTGTTTTTTTTTTTCTATTGTAAATTAAGGGGGTATTCTGGTCAGAATTTTGAAAAAATAGTTTTTTTTTTTACTTTTTCCACATTCTTAAAATTTAGACTTTCAATAATATATCTTCGGGAGAAAATTTTAAAATTCCATTAATTTACGGAGTTATAGCTATTTTAGTTGCATAGCAACTGCGCCCGTCAACCGGAGTAAATCGAACAATAGACGGTAGATGTACAATGCCCGACTCCATCCAAACATGTATATTTAAGAGCCTTGCTCTTGGCGTTGTAGCTAGCCAATCATCTTCTTCCATTCCTTCCTGTTGCCTGCTACGTTCTTGATCTCTTTATACGTCATTTGCGTTCTTATTTTTACTTGATCCATCCATGTTATCCTAGGTCTTCCCTTTTTTCTTCTTCCTTCCAATTTTCCCTCGATTATGACCTTCATAAGGGCTTTGTGACGCTGTGTGTGTCCCAGAAGCCTTTCTCGTCTTTGTTGTATTGTTTCCATCAGTTTCCTTTTTTCCTTTACCATTTCCAACACATCTGAATTCTTCTTCTTTTGCGTCCATCATATATTCATAATGCGGCGCCATCCCCACATTTCAAAGGCCTCCAAACGTTATTTTAGATTTTTCGTTAATACCCACGTTTCCGAGCTATATATAGTAATATATTCCATATGGAATAATTTCAATAATTTTTTCTTTGTTTCTATTTTCATTTTTCTATTGAATAAATCTCTTCTTTTCATAAACGCTTGTTTAACTATTGCAAATTCTTGTTTTTACTTCCGTGTGACTTCTTCCTGTATTCGTTATTTTACTTCCCAAGTATTTGAATTGTTCCACTTGGTCTAAGGTCTTATTATCTAACATTATCTGTATTTATGCCCGACTACCTGACCATTTTTTGTATGAATACATTATATAAATGTAGGAATATAGATAACTCTAAACATTATTTTGAAATCGAAGAAGTCACACCCTATGAACCAGAAATCGCCGATTAACAAAATGTAAGTGTAACGTACCTTCTAAGCGGCTGTCTGAAACTTATTTAAAACTTTAAAAGCCTTTTTTTTTTTAAACTACTTTTTTCAACGTGGTATCTCAAGTTCTATTTAACCAATTTATTTCAAATTTTGTACCAACTTTCAATATATAACCTTCTATCGTCTTTATCACTTTTGTATAAAAATTATTTTTTTTAAATTAAAAATTACGAAGAAAAAGGTCGAAAAATGTTTTTTTTTTCAGGCATCTGTCATTTTCCGAAAATAAATTTTTCCGCTTTCCCTAAGTAGAGGCTATAACGACATTCTTACTAATTAAGTTTTTTTTTTTAAATTTTATTTCACATGACCACAATGGCTGCAATTGTGTCAACCAGAACACCCCCTTTTATTTTTACCTTCAACTTTACTAGCTTATAACTTTTTTTCTTCGAAATTTTTTTTCTGTATTTTTAAAATAGCGATAAATATCTTGCAAAAAAAGAAAAAAGTGAATAATAAAAGTATCTTTTGTTGTTTTTTTTTTTTTATCGAGCTCGACAAAACACTAAAAATTTATATCTCTACGTCAGAATACCCCCTTAAATCATCATCATCATAGTGCATACTCAATTTCTGAGCGTCGACGACTACTTTTTATTCGTACATTTTAACTGTACAGATATAGATAGCGTACTAGGCAAATCTAATATGCAACGCGAGTGTACATGCACAGGACTACACTTGGAACTAATTGTAAATGTTTAATTTATCGATATACAAATGCAGTCTCGCGTATGTCTGCTACTACTCATCAATTAGCATACATATGGTAGTATACGTGATGATTTGCTATTGCTATCCATGTGATTATTAGCGGTTAATTTTAATTGTATAAACATTTTAAAAAAAAAGCGAGAGAATTTACTTTTCGAACATTGTTCGTATTTAATATCTACCATTGATATGTTGACAATTATTACTGCAAGATATAGAATTAGGCGAAAGCCCATCTTGCATAACGTAAATATTTAGTATGTTTTACTACTATTTGACATTAAATTACAAAGTGATCTTTAATCTGTAAAGTAATTTATAATATTATTTTTCTGATCTGCTAAAGGCAGATGTAATACAGCGGCGGTCTTAATGTGTAAATCGAGTTAGGTATTTTTATTGAATATTTTGATCTATGGGAATTTTTAAAAGAAATATTTGTAAACGTACATCTCATTGATCGGAATATATACGCAAATACGTTTTGTTGATGACCAATTTGAATTTGCCGTTGTTTTCGGTTAGATTATTGGGGCATGTGTTACCAACAGATTCGGTGGAAAAACAGTTCTCTTTTACGCTGTACTGCTGTGGTCGGTGTCAACGTTCATTACTCCGTTCTTAGCGCATTCTGTTCCTTCTCTTATATTTTGCAGAGTTTTACTAGGTCTCGGCGAAGGTTTAGGTACGTATTAATTGTAAAATCATCACTCTTACATACAACTTTTAAATTGATTCATATAAAAATAATGCTGATTTTCTACGAAAATAAATTTTATCATATTAATATAATGCCGGTTGACGAATGTATTGTATTTCCTTTTTATTCTTTTTTTTGAAAATATGCTTAAAAACTGTCCCGCTATAAATTTTTTATAAAATAACGTTAAGATTAACGAATTAAAACAAAAGATAGATAAGTTTTTATGCACGGTTATTCATTGAGGTTTTGTTTTTTTCGATTACCTGTTTATCAAAAAACTTTAGTTTTTTTTCTCGAAATATATGAATTGATTTTTTTCATCAAACTAAACGCTCATCGATAAATTATATTTATACGTTCTAACGTCATAACTTAAAACATATCGACAACTCAATGGAAAAACTAGGCATGCCGAATTTTGCTTCATGAAGTAGACATGTCGAATTTCGATTCGAAAAGCAGACAGGCTAAACTTGTTTGCTTTTTGAATCGAAATTCAACATGTCCACTTCTTGAAGCAAAATTTGGTGTGTCTAGTTTTTTTACTAAGCTGTCGATATACATATATCCTCGTGTAATATCTACTACCTACATGTTAATCTATTTTTGTACTTACCGATATGACTGTAACCTATTTTCTTTCGTTCTATAATCTATATATTTCTTTACTCATTATTGCGCATTCCCCTAACTAATTTTAACTTATTTATACCTAAACCGAAAATTTTTAAAAATGAAATGTATATGGCGATGTTTTTTTCTCTTTTCACCTATTGGCACTTTATTTGAAATCTATACTTAAAAGATGACAGAAAAAATTGTTCCGATAATCTCAAAAGTATTCAACGAATTAAAACGGGATTACATGATTTCGGGGTAATTTTGAGCTACTTGATAAATTTGAATGGTACAGTGTTCCCGATTTAGAAAAACTGAACGTCGATGAAAAAAACTATTCAGAACAAAATACTAATGTCAAAAGTTACTATAGGAAGGAAGGAAAAATTATACATTTAACGAAAACAGCTTTATTCTTCTAAAATAAAGCGATATTTCACGTGTTATTAAAAAACGGTATCTCCGTTTTATAAGTTAATATAAATATTTTATGCGCCCACGAAAAGATTAACGCCAAGAATTTTTATGGGGGCAAAAGATTGTACATTTAACGAAAAGTACTATCTTGAAATAAAGTGTACCGACTATGTTCTTTACAAATCATTGCTTTCGTTTTACAATTTGAAACACGCAACTTATTATTCATTAAAAAAAAGTTTAAATAGTTCAGTGATTCTTCTACTGCATGGTGTAAAATTGAAAGTTGGCACTCCTATAATACTATAGAATGTCCTAAACCTAAATACTGTGATATAAAGATACAAGATTACAAGTTAAAACACTGCGCAATAATGTTATCAGAGCAGCGGTATTCAACGATAAAGATTCCTATGGTTTTTTAAATAAATTTTTATTACATTCAGAAGAGATTATCCTTTTCAACAGTATTCGATTTTGTTATAACCCTTGAATCTTGGGGAGAGGCAAAACATTCAAAATCAAAAATCAAAATATCTTTTTTGAGGAAAACTACATAATTTTTATCCGAATATATGATAAAAGTAAATTTTAAATATAAAATTTCCACGGTACGTATTAAGCAAAGCTTTTAAAAGCTCCTGTTCTATTTAGTGCTGCTCTTTGAAAGTTCTTATTGTCAAGGAAATCATTAAATTCATTCCGCTACCTAATCAGTTGACGTCTTTTTTTTTTTATGTTTATGTCGAGGTAAGTGTTAAAAATGGTTCTATACGTCCGGCGATCGTTCTTTAGTTCTTTATTAGTCTTTAATCTGATTAGAAATTAACACTTGGATTTCATCTGAAATTAATATTGTTAAAGCATTGTTTTCGGCATACATAAAATTACGTTTTTCGTAAAACAGAACGCGCTCGATAATGATACGTGAGCATCTATTCGGCTACTAAGTATGTGTATATTAGTTATTTTGCGGCATCCGTGCCTTCTGTAATAATACATGTTTCGGATGTTGTCTTACTTGGGTTTATAATTAATATTTGTTAATAATTAGTTCATTAAATAACATTATAAATTATATATTTTTTCATTTTTCGCTTTTTAATTATGCATTCTTTTTTCATTAATATTAAAAAAGGGGGATTAAAAATGTATTTTAAAGTAAGAAAGTTTCATAAAAAATATTTAAGTAATTTTTTCCTGAAATACTATTGCTTGTAGATTTTTGAAATATCATCTTCCATTTTCATAATTCACCTGGAATCTACGTACAACTCGTCTATACAAGAGGCTTAGGTTATATGCGTCACGATTTTTTTGTCGTCTTTTTTTTTTTAAATTTCAGATAAATGTAAAAACCAATGCAGGTGGATCAAAAAGCTATACCGCAAAAATACTAAATTGTCATGTATGAGGTTTTTTAATACACGGATATTTTAAGAAATTTACTTTTCCTCAGTTTAGCGTAGTTTTTTTTTTTTTTTTTTTCTGCTAGAAGCAGACATATAATATTTGAAAATTTTATTATATATATATTTTTTTTTTTTTTTGAGGATGGAACCTCACACAAACACCCTTCGTCCTTGAAAAAAAGAAATTGAACAATTCTCTTAAAAATGTATGCACCTGTACATAGACACAATTTCGTAATACTTTTTCGCCTGAATAAATAATACCATTTACCGGTTCATGTTATTCGACAGTATTTGTGTAGAATCGTGTCTAGTAAATTTTAAGTAAATTTAGTCAAGAGATTTATTAATAATTTTACAAATATATACATTTCGTAAAAACTACTCACAATATATTGTTGAGCATGATGCCAATCGTACGTTGTAAAGCAGTAGGTTTAAAAAAGAAAAAGAAAAAAAAACATAAAAATTGCTTGTAAGTTGTGGGTGTCTGTAAAAAAAAAATGTAATATATTCGCTGCATAGAATTTTATGATAAATTTGTATATAATCGAGAAGTCATTTATGTTGCCTTCATCAGCACAGTACATCCAATTTATTTAAAATAGTAATGCTAAATTAGTAATTAATCTAGTTTTACGGTCGATTGAAGCGTTATTACAATAAGGTCGCCTTTAAATTTCGTTAAAACTTTTAGTGTATGTACACGAAGTTTGTTTAAAAAATAATGTGACTTTTCAGATTTCGCAGATTACGTACATTCGATTTGTTTGTTGTTGTTTTTTTTTTAATGTTGCTACACATGTCCCCCACATATGTTGACATTATCAGCTCTTTTTGCATTTTTAGTCTGTATTTGACAGTTATAAAAGTTAGACGTGTTTCAGTGTGCTTGGCGAATTTTTGCTTTTGAAAAAAATGAATCAAAGAATCTGTATTAAATTTTGCGTGAAAAATAAAATTAATTGCTCTAACGAACTGGAAATGTTGACTGTGACATTTGACGAGTCTTCTTTGAACAAAAAAAAAAATGTTTATAAGCGGTACAAGCTCTTCACAGAAGATCGAGAAGATGTTAATGACGATGCTCGCTCTGGACGTCCCAGCACGTCAACAACCGATGAAAACGTTTAAGCAGTGAACAGAATTGTTATGGAGAATCATCCAAGCACTGTTAGAGAAGTTGCCGAGGATGTCGGCATATCGGTTGGCTCATGCCATGCAATTTTTGAGTATGTTTTGGGCATGGAACGTGTGTCAGCGAAGTTTATTCCGAAATTGCTAAATTTTGATCAAAAGAACCGCCGCATGAGCATCGCTTAGGAGGAGTTATTGAATGACGTCAATGACGATCTAGATTTGCTCAAAAGGCACATAACTGGTGATGAAACATGGGTATATGGTTATGACGTCGGAACCAAAGCCCAATCATCGTAATGAAGTGGCCAGAAGAGCTAAGACCGAACAAAGCACGTTAAGTTCGGTCAAATTTGAAGGTTTTACTCACTGTTTTTTTCGATTACAATGGCGTGATGCATCATGAGTTCTTGCCAGAAGGTCGTATGGTCAATAAGGAATATTACCGCTTGAAGTTATGCGCCGTTTGCGTGAAGCAATACGAAGAAAATGCCTGGATTTGTGGAAAAACAATTCATGGCTTTTGCATCACTATAATTCACCTACTCACCCATCGTTGCTTATTCGTGATTTTTTAGCACCGGACTCCCAAAACTGAAAAGACCCATGAAAGAATGGAAGTTTGCCACGATTGGAGAGATAAAGACCGCATCGCTGGAAGAGCTCAAGGCCATACCAAAAATCGCTCATAAATATATTATATCTGAGGGGGGTTACTTTGAAGAGGAAAAAATAGATATTGATGAATAAATAAATATTTTTCGAGAAAAATAAAAAGTCACCTTATTTTTTGAACAAACCTCGTATATATGTATATATAAATATATGTATATAAGTATACATCATCATCATCATTTTTCCTTAGTCTTTAGATTGTTTTGTGACAGCATGCCGTTCGTTTCTTCTTCTTGACAATCTCTTCAATTCCGGATAATTGCTATATCCCAGCTCTTCTGCAATCTGCCTGGTATACTCGTATCGAGGTTTTCCTCTGACGTTTTTTCCATCTACCACTTCTTCCATTATTGCCCTTATTAAGCCATCATGCCTCAAAATATGTCCAACTGACTGGTCCCGTCTTCTGATAACTGTATTTAAAAGATGTTGATTCGTTTCTGCTCTTTTTAATACTTTCTAATTAGTAATTTTATCCATCGATCTGATGCCCTCATCATTCTTCTCAGATACTACATTTTAACCGTGTTCAAATTCTGTTTATTTTCAGTTGACAATATTACGCTTTGCAGCCATACAATGCAACGCTCTGAATAAATCGCTCCAGGAATTTTTTCTTTTATCTATTAGTATTGATTTGAATTCAGCATAGATTTCTTCTTAGTAAATGCTGTTTTTGCCTTGTGCTATCCTTGTTTTATATCCTTACTACTCCATGCGTTTTGATTTATAATATTTCCAAGATGCAGAATTTCTTTGACTTCCTGCAAAACTTCACTGAATTTAGTTTAATGCAAACGGGTTGTAATATGTCTGGTGTTTTACTGCACACCATGATCTTCATCTTTTTTACATTTAACTTCACTACATAATTATTGTTGTAACCCTTCCTTTAATAGAATACTGATTTCAACAACCCTATTCCTCCGTACTATACAGATATCTTAATTTCGGGCGCCAGAGCCGTCAAAACGACTCAATAACAAAAAAACTACTTTCCAGAACACGTAAAAATTCGATCAAACGACGATGATACTGGCTTCAAACGGTGAATCTACGCTCACGGCGAATAAACAGCGATCACACCGTCCGACAGCACATAGACAACACAAACTAATATAGGCAAACAGATTTACCCCGATCGATGCATGTGATCTCGCCGCTGTTCAACCCCGAACCCGCTATTGTAGCTATTTAATCGCAGATAAACATTTTATAATAATAATAATAATAATAGATTTCTGTTACTTTAATTTCTGAATGTGTTCAGTGCAAAATTTCCGTCTCATCTAGGGGCAACAAGTGCGGAATTCCTTAATTATTGATTTTACATTGATTCTCTATTTTCATTGTTATTTACTTTAAAATTACGTTACTTTCCCGCATGAATACACTATTAAGAATTAAATTATGATTGAAAGATAACACAGCCTAGCCGGATTTTACGTTAATTTTTTTTATTTATTTAATTATAATAAATCGCTCTTAAATAACAACACCAGCATTCGTGGCTTCACAACATTATGTTTTAGTATACTTTCGATTTTCCTTAACGACTTTTTCAGATTTTGTTCGCTCTCCGCTATCTGTCATCGGCAAATCTGATGTTTACACTTATTGTTTCAATACCCGATTTTATAATGTTCTTAACTTCATTTATTGCCTCTCCTCGATATACGCATTGAATAAAAGCGAAAACAATGAGCAACCTTGTCGCAGTCCTTTCTTAATTTTCGCACCTCTTGTGTTCTTTCCATGTCTTATTACTGCTGTTTGATCTTTATATAAAGCTTTAATGACTCGTCTTTATTTCCGTGGTATTCCAATTTTTTTACGTAGTTTGAACATTTTCATCCAATTTACATTATCAAATACTTTTTTCACGTCTATGAAAACTATGTGTGTGGTTTTATTTTTACTTATACGTTTTCCAATGATTGTTCTTAATGCCAAAATTGCTTATCTAGTTTCTGGTTTTGCATCTGCACTCAAACTGATTCTCTTGAAGGAATGCTTCTATAGAGCCTTTGATTCTCCTCAGTATAAGTTTAGTGAGGATAGCTGATGCTCCGTTAATTTACGCACGAATCTGTTCCATCATTATTTATTATTGGGATGGATCACATTTCTTTGAAAATCATTTAGAATAACCAAAATTTTGTAATTTTTTGATTTCGAATCATGCAATTTCAGTTTGATTTCATCTCCGCTTTGTTTCAGCAATTCCGCCAGAATTTCATCTATGCCTAGCGATTTCTTCGACATTAAATCTTTAAGAGTTCTGTCAAACTCACTTCTTAAGTGTCTGGTTACCCATATTATCTGCTTCTACTTGATCTTTAGTTTTCAAAATAATTTCGTAGCTTTCATAATTATATAACTATTCTAAATATTACTGCCATGTATAAGTTTATCACTGTTGTCGAACAGATATTTACCATTCTCATCCTTTAGATTATTATTTATCTTTTTTTTATCATTAAAATATTTTTTGACAATTTGGTAGGCGTCTTCAAATTTTCCAGATTTCAGTTGTTCTATTTCTTTGCACCTATCATCTATCCATATTCATTAGTTTTTATAGTGATCTACGGTTTTCTCGCTTGATAGTCTACTTCTATTAGTCATATTATTTTTTAAACTGTCCCAGTCTTCATCTATGGTAAAATTCCTCTCTTCATTTATTGTTAATGTATTCAGCTTTTCTTGAAATTTATCCTTAAAGGTATTGTTTTCCCGCAGGCCCAGGTTTCCACATCAACTTCGGCGTCTGTTGTATTCTTTTTAATCGCCATTTACTTTTCACCATTACAAGATTGTGATCGTTGTCAGTTTCGGCTTCAGGGTAGTTCAAATTATTTTTTACTTGATTTCTGAATGTTTGTTTCAGCATTATTTAGCCGGTATCTTCGTTTTTTACCGGGTATTTTCCATGTACATCATCGTATTGGATAACTAGTAAACAATATATTCGTTATGACAAGACTACGTTTTTCGTAGAACTCAATTAGTCTCTGTCATTTCTTGTGCCTAGTTCCTAATCTCCCACCATCAATCCATCTTGGCCTTCTCCTGCCACTGCATTCCAATGGCTCATTAAACTTAAATTATCATCCCCTTTAAGGTATTTTAAAGCTTCTTCTATTTCTTCATATGTTTCTTCTACTATTTGATCACAGTATGGTTGGCATATAAACTTGTGTACTACTTACGTTTTGTTTGTATTTTTACCATAATTACTCGTCTGCTTATTTGATAAGAGCTTAATATTCTGTATCCTACATATCTTTTTAGGATTATTCCAACTCCTGCAATTTTCTATCTCCAGCATGTGTAAATCGATATTCTCCGCTTCAGAAATCTCCTTTTTCGTCCCATTTAACTTCATTTATTCCCATTACACTTATGCTCATTCTTTCCATTTCCATTTTTAGGTTTTCTATTTCCCATTTTAAGTGATCTTACATTTCACGTTCCATATTTAATTCTTTCATCCTGAGAAGTCCGCCATTTTCTCCTGCCGGGCTTGATTCTCTCCGGTACTTATACTTTTTCTTTATTATATCATGCTACTAAAATCGGGAAATAATGAAGTAGTTTTTCTTTGCTTTCCTCGTCGTAGTGTCGTAGCCGATTAATCCAATATGTGATTTTCGCCATACAATTGTCCTTAGACCTTGCTGACATTATTTGTCTTCAGCTCCACTCTGTTCCCAAGGTAGCAGCCTGGAATGCCGCCGCGGTTACATCCTTAAAGGAAAACTTCCATCGTTATTCATAGGATAGATAACCTGTTCTCGTTTCGGCTCAGTCTGAGAAGGCTTTCCTCAAGTCGAACTCGATACTTGCCCCTCTTAGACCTCCCATACATCATTTAGTTTGCCGATCAGGTTTCTCTCTGGGATTTTCACCGTAAACTTCCACCAGGTTGCTCGGCGCAGCGGGGGCGCACGTGCAGACCAGTATTGGAGTAAAGGTGGAGAGGCTATGAAATTCACTGATGAATTTTATATTGCACATCACGCTTCCTACGATGTGGCGCCATGAATATACATACACTGCTGATAATATGAATGTTATGAAATCGTAAAGCATAAGTGATGACTTATTTTATATAAAAAAGAAGGAAAAAAACAATTTGATCAGGCTGGGTTTTGTAATGGAAAACATATATCCTATTCAGTAGGTTATTTCATAAAACTATTACACGGAAGTTACAAATGAAACTGAAGAGACAGATAGCGTCGTTACTAAGTTTCAATATTTTGGAGTTCAGGACGCGCCCCCTTGGCAAATCAGAAGAATCAAGCTACGTAGTATATGTAATGAAAAGAGTAAATCACTTTACTAATTACTTTGAACGGTTTAAAAGTTTTCACGGTTGTTAAGGTTATGCACATGTGTGTTTTCGGAAGAAATCTATTTAACTCTAACGTTTTGAACAAGATTTTCTACGGAACATATACATGTGAGTACTTTAAACGGGTTTTCTAGGTGTACAGGATAAACAATTTAATAACTTAAAAACATTAAGGTAATTTAATTGACCCAACATCAAATTATCATTCCCACACTTAATAGTAACCATCAGTAAATCATTAATATTTCTGTTGAGGTTATGAGTTGAAAAATATAAGTATTATATTAATTCTAGGTTTACCAACGATATTTCATATTTTTGCAAACCAAATTCCAATTGAAGAACGATCTAGAGCTTTCAGCTATCTTGTAGCAGCTGGTTCAGTGGGCCAAACTCTTGCATCTGTGGTAATTATTTTACAATTTTATAAAATTCATTTAGAACGGATGAAACTATAATAATCTAATTAAGTTTTCCAAACTTTTCATTTAATATATGTGTGTATATAATGCGACTTGCAAAAAATGTATATCTCTGAATAGTGCCCAATAACATTAACAACAGTTTAAAAAACAGATATAGTAAATAGTGTCCTTCCTTTTGATTTATTCATTTAAATTGGAGTGATAATTATACCGAATTGTAACTCCAAACATCATCATGTGTTATTTAGTTTCATCAATATTAAATGGAATTGTACAATTTTTTATTAAACGATTATCATTCGAAATGTTGTACATGAAGTAATTAGAAAAGAAATTTATATTTTACCTGGTTTTTCTTAATCCGAATTTTTATTATATATTAATTTTTTTGAGTTTTACTTCCTTTTTTAAAAAGTGAAAACGTAACTTTAACAATTCAACTTTTTCATTCTATGATAACTATACATTAAATCATTTCTAAACCGAAGAACTTTTTTTTTTTTTTTTTTTTTTTTGTACTTTAAGTAGGATCTTCATTTTTCTTTCATTCATTAACACTACATTTCATTTACAATTTTACCTTCTTGATGTAACTTAAAATTATGTAATGATATAAAATACGCTTGTGTGTGTGTGTGCTGTGTGGTAAGTGGGGTTTGGATTTAAGTGCACTAAAAATTTCATAATAGATAGTGTATATTAAAAAAAAAATAAGATAAAATTTTGTGCTTCCTTCCTCAAATTTAGAATTAACAAGATGAATTTCTCGCTATTAAATAAATTTATGTTAAAAATATATGAAATCATAAATCTAAATTTAAAAACTGTTACATTTAACAATAAAGAATTTGTTTAAATTTTCAACAGAAAGTTATGTTTTTCGTTCGTTACAATAATAGTTAATGTAGAAAACAACCTCTCCACGTCGCAAGACATAACCGATAAACATTTTTAAATTCGGTCACTTTAGGTAGAGCGTAAAGGATTTTATTTTCATTTGATACTTTATCTAAAGTTTTTGCTATTATTTGTAAAATAATTCTATGATGAAGCGCGGCATTTAATTTGTGTTTCCTCATAAAGCTGTGTGAAAAATAGCAAATAATCTGTTAAATACTGAAAATAGCATGGCCGGTTTAAAAGATATGTAACAACGGGGGATAAGGTAATGGAAGTAACCTCAAACCAATCTCCTTATGGAGCATAATGAAAAAAGTCTTTTCTCAATTTTTTTAGCCTCCTAATCACCCCACAGAAGTCTTTTGTTCGTTGATTTATGTGACTTTTCGTTTTTTGTTTTTTTTTTTAAGAAATATCTCAATATCGTTTTTTCCGATCATTTTTTATTTTTCTTTTTAATTAAAAGGAACCAAAAATACTTCAAGGGTGAATTTTGTTAAATTTTATCTTCCGAAATCAGTATATGTATATGTAATTATTTTTCGTTTAATGAACACCTCAGGAGTTTATCGTCTAACAACAAACTGGCATGATAAATTAAAAAATAAGAACTTTTCTAAGATGTTTCATTTTCTACAGCAAATTATAAATTTAATGTAACATTTTCTCTAACCTTTCTGGCAATTTCAAATGTATTTTCTTTAAATGAAATTATTCAAAATACATAAAAACCTATAAAACATACAACTATACGAAAAACGTCCGAAATGTGCATTTTATGCTCTAACAGAATGACCATCCAACCGGGAATAAGCCGAGAATTTTACTGTAAAACCGGGAAAAAAGTAAAAATAGCCGAAATCGATATTTTTAATAAGAAAAAATCATTCGAAACGTTAAAAAGCGAATGTCTTTTTTTAATGTACTTCAAACTCAAGAATAAATTACGAAGTTTTGTTCTATTCATATAACAAGTATGCTACGGCGGTCAAATATTATCAATAGTAACAAAAAAAAATTCCATTCTTCTTTTTGTACAATTCTAATAATCAGGAAATCGAGGGGGATTTGGACCGGGAAAACCGAGAATTTAAAAATTATATTTAATAAGTGGCCACCATGACTAACGTTCGAAATTTGCATTTTTATGTTCTATTAAATTGGTGTATTTCGAATCTACAACCCTTGAAATGCGTAGATATGAAATATCAGAGCGTTAGCTATAAACAAAAAACACCCAAGCCAAATATTTCTTAGTAATGAAGCCGGCCTGAAAATGGACGTGGTGTACACAGTAGATGCAATAGTACGAAGTAAAGACGATATAATTGTAAAAATTAAATCGGCGATACGTGATGTTCTTAGATTTTTGCACTAAGAATAACTTTGTAATACATCGTGTATGCAGATTATATACGTGACAGTCGTTTGATGATTTCGAAAGAAATCAGATCAGTTATATGTATGGAGGAGAAATGGGTGGAGGATATCTTTTAAAGACGTGAAAATTTTCTGAATTCTAAACTGTGACACAAACCATGGTGATTTAGTTGCCGAAATGGATTTGAAATTAAGAGGCTCGCCAAGAACGGTAACAAAATCAAACGGATGATGTCTTAGAACACAATAATAAATTCATGGAAGAAGCTGCGCAAAAAAAGTAACATAACGGAAAATAAAATCAATGGAAATACGAAACAGGTGAATTGTGAAATCTATATATAAATAGACAAAGACAAAACAGTATCTTTTTCTCCTCTGTTTATTAACCGATTTTCTTTTTTCTTTTTTTATTCAGTAGCTATTGACAATTTTTAGTGTTGTCAGTAAAAAAAAATTAGAAACTGTTTTTTTTTTTTTTTTTTTGTCTTATTGGAACGAAGTTCTTTTACGCGGCTTTTCGGTAGGAGTAAACTAGCAAAAAAGCGGGATAACGAAAATCGCGTTATGCGTCGTCCGGCAGGGCAACTTTCACTCTCGTTCTTTTTTTTCTCTCTACCTCTTTCTATTATATACGGATGTATGTGTGTGTGTGCGTTCGTGCGAGTATCGAGATTCGAGCAGCTTGCACGCAGTCAACTGTATAAGCTCAATTCTAAACAGGTGTAAATTTGATTGAATTTGAAAATTGGCGCGGTTTTTTTATGCGACGTTAGCACACTTCAACGAGTCTAATGATTTATTTATTGTTTTTGTTTTAATTACGGGATTTATTTTTTGTTTTAATTCATACGGGATTTATATATTGTGTCTCATTTTTTATCGTATACTTTATGAATGACTTTATACTTGTATATCTACCAAAAAGTGAAAGGAACTTCGTTCCTATCGGGTGTCCCCCTCTAGACGCCATCTCTTTTTTAAATAAAAAATTACTATAAAAAATAAAAAAAGAAATCGCTATGGCCAGTAAATTTGTTCTCACTATTAAAATGTTTTAATTTTTCTTAATAATCATCATTATTAGTTTTTTTACGGTGTACTAAATCTTAAGGTGTCATTTAATATCAATAAATGAGGGTTTTTAAATTGTGATTTACTGTTACTTTATTGAATTTATTTTTTATTCAATTTAATGGTACTGAACTGTTTTGTATTGTAAGTACATATAAAAGTGTAATACAATGAACGAATTTATAAGCGCAGAAAAAAAATTTTGGAAATATGCAAGTTCATATATGTTTTCCTCAAATTTTTAATAATAATTATGGTCGAATTTCGACCAATTGGCGAGCACTAGTAGGTATAAAATTATATTAGAAAAATAGATTAATCAAAGTAGTGATAAATTTAAGAAATGGTGAATATCGTAGGAAACATGAACATTAATCAAACAAAAACAAAAAATTAAAGCAGAATGAATAGATAGAAATAGTAAATAGATAATACACAATAAAAAATGACGAGAAAGATTAATAATAAGCTTAGAATAGATAAATATAAATTCATAACAGAAATATATAAAGAATCTGAAAACATAAAAAGAAAGAGAACTCGAGAGTTTAAAAAAATAAATTACGTACAACGAACTATTTTCAGTCACGATTTATATGTGTATAACAGTGAAAACCCGTAGTGGAAAAACGGTCACTGATAAACGAGAAATTATTAAAAGTCAGTGTGAATATTATGAAAAATTAATAGCTGCGCAAAACACAAAACAGACCTGTGAAACATCATATGGTGTAAAAAAAGCGGAACCGGCCATTCTATGCAGGGAAATTGATAAGACGATAAATGAACTAAAAGTTGTAAATCAGCAGGGAGATGATTAAACCAGTCAAAGAGAAAGCTATAAATAAAATACATAATCTATGTGACAACATATGGATGAACGGATAGATGGCCGAACGATTAAACTAAATCGATATATATATATATATATCAATTTATAAAAAGAAAGTGATAGAAAATATTAATTATATGTAGCAATAGAGTAGGCTGGTTTTATACTAGAGAACAGTTTCACAAATTGTTGAAAAATGCTGCGAATTTAGTATATCAACTTTGTTGTGCTTCATAGATTATACAAAAACACTTACATGGATTCCACTGTGTTAGTATTATCAGAATTCATTGTACCTAAAAATCGTATAGTATTAATATAAAATTTATATACGAAAAATAAGGTATATGTAAGGGTGGAAAATCAGTTATATAAACGTTTTCAAACAGAAAAAGAAGTATGAGACAGGGCTGCATACTAATACTTTATACCATGTACTATATTATAATATAAACGGTTCAAACAAGGAGCAATAAAAAATTGAAGTAATGGAATAGATATCGGTAGAAAAATAATATGTAGACTATTTTACGCACTGCGATATTTGCTGCGAGTAAGCCAGAACTGACGACGTTTCTAGAACGGGTTGAATATTTAAATGAAAAGACGGGTTTTGATATTAATTCAGGAAAAATGTACCATAATAGCTATTGATAGAGATGGAATACTGCCGGTAGCATTTATTTCGACACCCGGTATTAATAAAAAAAAACTCTGACAGTATATGAAAGTGAGATCAAACAACGAATCGGAATAAGCACTTTAAGGGAAGTTAACAAAAATTCGGAAAGTCCATTGATAAACAAAAGCAATAAAAAAAAAAATACCGATACAGACTTTCCTGTATAGTATATTACAATTCGGAGTTTTGGACGTTGAAATTAATGTAATATCGATAGCTAGACGCGTTTGAATTATTACGGATGAATGCTCCGAGTTCCATGGGTAATTAGTACAACAAAAAAAAAAAAAGATGTTTAAAATTCTTCGGTGTCGCGTCATACGGCAAAACGGAATTGCATAAGAAAAAATAGATAGAAAAATAAATAGAAGCCGACCAGCAATCCGTTTTATTGATGCATGGAAGCAAAATGACGGAATTGATCAGTGCCGATAGAAACATCGGAAGACAGAAATCGATAAGAAATGGTTAGATGACAGGTGCGACAACCTAAACGGAGCATTTTTGACCGATTATAGAGCGCGTAAAAAAAGAGGAAGGGGAATGAATCACATGTTACCAGGTAAGGTGGTTTGTCAAGTTTTTTTTTCAGTATTATTTGTTTACGATGACGGAGAATGGTTCGCCGCGCGTTCGCGATCGAGATATGTTTTAAGTGCAACGAATCGGTTGTGCAGTTGCGTTTTAAGTGATGTTTAAAATCCCACCGTAAATCGCTTTACCTTTGCGCTACACCACACTCAGGTGGGTGAATAATGTTAGGAAAACGACCTCCGTATTAAAAAGAAAAAAAGACCCTCCCGGGCCAAATCGGTGTCACGAACCCCCGGAAACTGTTGAGAAAGCGAGAACGGCGCTCATCGCGAGTCCAGGTCGTTCTCCGCGTAAACATGTCGCTTTTCCCGACGTTTCCGACCGTACCTTGCGGAGAATTTTACACCGGACCTAAATTTCCATCCCTACAAAATTTTGATCACCCAAGAGCTGCGCACCAGAAAAATGTTTGCCAAAGTGATATTGGAAAAACTGAATAATGATGAAATATCCCGCTCAACTTTTTTACGATCTCCGATGAAGCTCATTTCTATTTTTGCGATGTTGCAAAGAAGCAAAACTGTAAGTATTGATGGCGACATTAACCCAGAGATTATTCGGGAGGAATCATTGCATTCTAAGCTGACAGTGTGGGCCGGGGTTGTCAAATTCGGCATAATCGGCCGATGGAACTGCGAACGCCAAACGTTACGTTGAAATTATCGAAACATTTTTAGTTCCTGAATAATAAAAATGAAACGTTAACTGAATGATACGCGGATCCAGCAACCTGTCACACTTTGAATATAGCCATCGACGTGCTTAAAAAATATTTTAGGGATAAAATCATGTCGCAAGCAGCTCTTATTCTCTGGCCACCTCATTCGCCAGATCTGTCGACGTACGATTATGTTTTGTAGGACTATTTAAAATCGTGCATGTAAAACGAAAATTCGACAGACTTTGAACGCCTAGCAGCCAACATTTAACACACAAGATCGCCATTCCACCTTTGATGCTGAATATAGTGTTTTCAAATTTCGTGAAGCGATTAGAAGAATGTCAAAAATGAAGAGTCACCTCTTAAGCTTTGTAATTTTTTCTATTTAAGATGTCGAGTTCTTTTTTTCTTTTTCTTTTTTTCTTTTTTTCTTTTTTTTGGCAGAATTGAGGATATTTCGATGTATTCGTTTTAAAATTTATTTCACTTTTATCATCTGAAAATTTTTTTAAAAATCGCCCATTTCAGTATCGGCTGGTAACGCGATATCACGACGGAAAAGAAAATAAATCCGGAAATAATCAACAAGTATTCAGTGTTGTTGGTACGCACAGATTGATTAGCTACTAACTAGTAATACTTGTATAAAATCGGTTTATTCCATTTGTCACACTGTTTATGGAGTAGTGTCTTCAGAACAAGTCGGTGTAATAATTTTTTAATATAGCAATTGTTTCCTAGTCTGTATATTGCTTATATAATTTTTTGAAATACATAAATTGGTACGTTCTCTTCTAAAGATTTGTCTTTCACCTTCCCGAAACCGCAAGTTTTCATACATACATTTAACTGTCATTTGCGGCGTAGGCTCATTAAAAAATTGCTCGAACACGTTATTTCACGTTCATCTTGTTAAGGAGTATTATTATCGCACACGATCTTCAAAATGTAGACTACAATCCTTCAGAACGCAAAACATGCCTCTTACTAGTCATTAGGATGATAAATTAACAGAAGATATTATAGGGGTAAAGGCATAAATCAATAATCCAAATGGAATATCAATCAGTTTCTGTCGGTTCCAAAATATTCGTGTGGAATACTCTTTAGTCGTGTGTAAAATATCATGAAACGGACGCGATTAAATAAAATTCATCAGTTTCAACGTAATTCCTATGAGCACAGATAAAAATAGGACTTAAAATGGATCAGCATGCATACTGATTAAGCTACACGTATATTGCCATAAAATATGTATATTTAAAATAGCAGAGCTAATAAATAAACTTGAGCCGTCAGATGTTCGACAGTTGATTTAGAAATGATTTAATTTAAAATAACTTTAAATTCTGATTTTTCTGCTCTAAAAGAAGTGGAAAGTATTTCAATCGATATAATTGTCAAAATATATTTAAATTAATAGTCGCCAAGTGGGAATTTACTGAACCTTCGTCTTCTTAGAAAGAATTATCGATAAACAGATATCACTCAGAATGTCTATTGGATTACGTCGTATTGAATGCAAAAGCGATCTACTTGATAATGTTTTAAAATAATAGAGGTGCCGTAAACAAAGATTTTACTTCATTATCGTAATTCTCCGTTATTTATCCGCTTTAAACTGCCGCGGAATAATTCAAATCCAAAAATTATTTTATCCGAAAAAAATAAAATAAATTAGTTTTTAGACCAGCTATAATGTTTCGATTGAAAATTTGCAATTTTAACTTTCTTTCTGCAACTCAGCAACAGTCCTATTAAATAATGAAGGGGATTAAATCACTGTTCTGAACGAGTAAATTTTCAATATAAATCCTATGCCGAGCAAGAATATCAAAAATGCGTTATGTCTAGCAAAGTTTGAGCACAAATATTTTTTACATAATCGGAGTTTAGGTTAAATTTTCGAAAACAGCATTTTAAATTTAACAAAATGGTTAGATTTCAAAGCGACTAAATGATTGCGGTTTTTAATAATATTACGGAATAAGGTGCAACTTTGAAGAGTACAACAAATTAATTAACTACAAATGAACGAAAGAAACAATAATTGCTTCTATTGGTTTTGAAACTGCATATAAAAATATAATTGTCAAAAACTAATTTTTAATTAATTATAAATACATATATCTCCAATTAAAGAAATAAAAAAATCTTTTTCGCTTTTCATTTATGTCATATTATGGAATAAATGCATATAAATTTTGTTTTATCATTTTTTTTTAAACTTAATGACGACTCCTACACGTTATTTTGAAAGGTGCTACAATATTTTTCTAGTTTATAAAAGAGAATATTAAAATGCCTCTTAGATTTTAAAATAAATAAATAAATAAAAAGCGATATGTCGGGTAACTGCTGTTACTTTTTGGGTGAATACGTTTTTAAGATTGGTATAAATAAATTTCATTTTATTAATTTAAGATTTAACGTAATAAAACTGATCGATCACGTCTGTAATGTATGATAAAACTTCTGCAGAAGTGAACGAGGTATTTTTTTTTTTTTTTTTTTGTTGTTGTCCGTAAGCTTTAAATGTTTCAGTTAGAGTGAGCTTTTTTTTTTTTGAGCTATCTCGTAGTTTAAACTGTCCAATTATATGTTTCCTGGAGTTTTTCTTAGACACTACATGATCTATTTTGAATCAAATTCAACGTAATGCACAAATTTAATTAGTCGCATATTTTAATCAATTGAATAATAGTATTTAAAAGATCTCGCGTCAGTTGGCACCTCTATCTTGACCGAATTGTACGTTACACCTTACAGCTGCTGAAAGTTAATCGAAGATTTTATTACAGTCGTGAACTAGTGTGTATCATGCACAACCCATCCATTAACTTACGTTATGAACTTTCATTTTTGTCTATTTGATGTTGATGACATCAAAATAGTTCATATTGATCGATGGCTTTGTGAATTTTTTTTTTTTTTTTTTTTTAAACAATTTGGGACGTTAGAACTTTCGAACGTGTTGAATATCCAATACTAAACTTCAAAAGGCTTACTCAGATTAAAGGTTTTTTTTTTTTTTGGACCATGTAGAAAGCACTCTAATGTGTGTGTATTTAAAGAATTTATTAAACACCAATTATTTTTTGGAAAATTTAATTATTGTTAAGGGTTTTTAATTCTTTTTTTTTTATGATTTGAGCGTACCGAATAGATAATTTAATTCGAATTTCGTGAAATTATAATTACCAGGTGGAAAGGTCTCTTCATCTTACGATAGAGTTGAGTATAAATCATAAAAAACTTTTTTTTTTTTTTTACTTGAAAAAACAAATCTTTAAAAAACTTCATCTGTATTTGTAAATCATCTTATAAAAATATTAAATGCACCCAAAAATTCCTCTTCGACAGAGTATCATTGTTAAATTTAGTTCGGATTGACCTTTAATATTTTTATATGAAAAACTATTCAAAAACGCGGAGAGATGAAGCATTTTTAAAAACTTGACCGCTTATTATTGAACTAACATGCTGAGATTTTTAAATTAAAAATTTGAATACTAAAAAGTCTTACTAAACGCATAAGTTTATGCTTAAACTGACATTTACAAGACCGCTGTGTTTTTGGAAAGCAGTGCCGCCCCATAATCTTGGTAATAAATGACTGACTACAATATAACCTTTACACTTTATTTCATAAAATTATATCAATAAATGTAGTAAAATTATAAATTATACATTTAGCCGTATTTAAGGTCTTGGTTATTTGTGTATTGAACAGGGGAGAGAAATAACAAAGAAAAACAAAAGAAAGCGGAATTATTTCTGTTTTTTATTAAATTAACTCCTTATATTGTTTCTTATTTTCGTTTTCCTCGTTTAATACAATTCTATAAGCATATTCGCTATATCAAAAAAAAAAAAAAAAAAAAAGACCAGTGAAGGGGGGATAGATTATATAAGAAAATAAAAATTGACTGATATTTATAAAAATACTAAACATAACGATAATATGACGGTAATTTTGAAGAAGCTGTTGTTAAAAAGGTATATAGGAGTTTTTTTGTTTCAAAAATACATTCGTTACCGAAACAACATTATAAAAATACCAAACAGAGAGCGCTTTTATTATTATTATTTTTTTTTCAATTTAATTACAATTAAAAATAATAAAATATAAATCGCGCGCATAGGTTGGTATAGAAGCACACAGGAATTAAGTGATTAAAAATAATCCCTCATTGGTTGCTAATGGATAAATAATAGCGAATACAAAAAATGTTTTACTAGCTGCAAAACTGATTTATTTTTTCGTCTCATATAGTCTAACAGGCACCGTTTTTTAGACTAAATTAAAATAAGTCAACAAATACACTTTGTAAATATTATTATATTGTAAACAATATTTTTAAGTGCGAAATATTAAAGTAGCTGATCATCGAGCTTTCCCCGCATTTATACCCAACTTGTGGATTAATCGAAACATTCGTAAGATTCGCGAACATTTAAAAATACAACAGTAGTAACACGCGACCAATACGAAAGTAACAATTGCATTGCCTGTTTTTTTCGGTATTAAAAGTGTACTTTAGTTTACGTAATATTTAAAATTATGCCATATGGAAATACCGCGAAGAAATTTATTTCATCGTGAAATTTCGGTTCCCCCCTACATCGGCGTTCAATAAAGGCTGTCATCACTGCCGAACTTATGTTAAACGACGACTGGCGCACACTCTCTGCTAGTCATAGGAATTTCTGCAGTCCAAACTATTCTCAGTTCAGTTTTCGTGACGATCGGTACACGGTAGTTCGTGTCGTAACGTACTTTAAAGTTGATGTGTATTTTAGTCGCCTCTAAAGTTTTTCAATGGTATCTTGATTAACGCTATTAAATTGTGTGTTTCGTTCAAAAAAAAAAAATACCGATTAAAACCTCTAGTGAACTTGAAAAGACATAATTGGAACTCTACTATGACACTAAATGCGCATGTTTTCGATGGCACATTTAGAAACGGACGAGAGGGCTGTGAGTTGGTGACAAAGCAATAGTTATTGCTTTGATTTTAGAGTACAGCGTCACTGCGGAATACTATCCGTATCGATGTCTTGAAGCAACTGACGAATGTTCACCGTGCAAAAAAGCGCAAAGATCTCGTCAGTCACACTAGAAGTTTCACCGTAACAATTCACGAGCGCATGTTGCGAATATCGTCACATTGAGTTCTTCGTCCATGAAGACATCTAGCCAGTATCGCACTCGTCATATAACCCGGATCTGGCCCCGAACAACGTTGTTTTACACCCTTTGGCCAAAATCCTGTTGAAAGGGCGTCGTTTTTCAGATTCTTCTGCAGCAATGAAAGATTTAGCGGCGCTTTTAAAGCAATTTTCAAAGAATGGCCTGAAGGGGAAGCCCTCAGAAAGTAGCAGAAACGATATGACATAAGTGTATTTTACTCGGAGGGGACTATGTTGAAAGGTAGAGTGCCAACGTATACCTAGAATAAAAAATAAATATTTTTTCGAAGCAAACGTCGGCCTTTATTGAATGCCCGTTATATTTAAATTTACTTTTCATTAAACCCAAAATACAAGTTTGATCACTAACACGAAATACAACCTCCGTTTCGATTTCTAGACCTTAAAAATATTCGTTTCTTTTTGTTGAAGTATTCTCACGTTACGAAAAAATTAAAAGTATTCATAAGCTAGAAATATTATTACAATTTATCATTTATATAACAACTCTGCAACGATGTCCCGTATATCCGAAATCCGAATTTATTTTGTGTAAAGTGTAAGTAGATATATTTCATCACGAATCAAAGATATTGTGTTTTCATCTGTTTTCAATTACCGCGGTAAATAAAGGTGTGTATTAATTACTTTTTAGTAAATCCTAAAAGTGGTCGTTTTCCTTTTACCCGTTTCATAGAATTTACTCGGGGATAACACCTTGACCGATCGATTTCTAAACCCCGAAAGCCTCTAATTCGTTAATTCGATTAAAATCGTAAGAACCGTTTTCGAGAATTCGTGTTTGTGTGCATATATATATATATATATTCAATATTTTGATTCGTTCCAGAGTGGAAGTTTTCGAGTGTATCTATTTCGCAGTCATCGACTTTATGTCCCTGACGGGCACGTTTAAAGCAGGTGAACTCGACTCGCGTGATAAAAATGCGATGTGTTTTGCCATTTTTGGCGAATACAAAAGAACCTGGAATCGATAGCTGATTAAAGTTCATCTGCCGGATTCATTCTAAGCAATGAAATTTTAGACACTAAATGTATTCCTGGTTTGTTTTACAATACTCCCTCTAGTACTTCATTTGATATTGGTTAGCGAGACGTTGGATAGAATAATTTTATGGACCATGGTTTTCTAATGTTCGCCGAGAAAACAAATTACATAATCTTCTCAAATAACTAAAACAAACAACAAAATATAGTTTTGACACGGCGTTCCAAACCAATTCCAGAAGTACAAACAGTCAAGTTTTTAGGAATACTGCTTGATAAAAAGCTATCATGGAAGGACCATATAACGTAGATACGCTCGAAATGTATTCAATCTCTAGGAATCCTCAAGTTACTGAACCATTCTGTTATAGGATGCAGCAGAAGAACACCATTACATTTATATCGATCCCTCATCCGAACAAAATTGGACTATGGCGCTCAACTTTATAATTCGGCATGCCGCACAACCGTAGAAAAATTAAATTGCGTTCATCACCAAGGCATTAGATTAGCTTCAGGAGCGTTCAGAACCACACCCGCGACCAGTCTTTATGTAGAAGCCAACGAACCTCCTCTCAAATATCGAAGAATGATCCAAACCCTCAAATCTCCTAATCGCCGCAGCAGCTATACCAGGCTTACCAATAGGAAACCTATTTAACGACTGTTATCGAAATAAATACAAGTCAACCCCAAAGGGTGATCAGCACATTGCGTTACAATTTGAGGAAAATATCCGAATCTCCTATACCCCGAAAAACATACCGCTCGCTTCTCCAGATCTCCATACGTCCTGCACCATGGTCAAAACTGTCGATCCAAATTATCGACGAGCTGTTGAAGTTATCAAACAACTCCGCAAGTACCGTAGACATACAGTCAAGATTAAAAAGTATTTTAGTGCGGTATCCAGAGTACAATGTTACACCGATGGATCAAAAACAGTAATAGCGGCCGGAGCGACTTTCTTCATTCCAAACACAACAAGCAAAGCCGAAAAACTATCGCCATGGAGCTCAACTAAAACTGCTGAACTATATGCAATGTACCTTGCATTGCAAGAAATATCGGGAACACGCACAGAACACCAGTTTATAATACTAACAGACTCGGCTAACGCCCTCACGAATATCCGATTGATATTTAACACCAACCCTATCGTACAGAGAATCCAAGAAATAACAGAATTACATTCCGTTGGACTGGATTTTCTCTATTCGTATGGATCCCGAGTCATTAAGGAATAAAAGGAAACGAAATCACAGAAAAACTAACAAACGGATCAAATTCGTTGTTCCCGGATACTAATACTGAAACCATAATAACCACAGATGATCTAAAGACCGTGTATAAAGAGAAAATTATAAGAATATAGAATGCGGAATGGAGATTGACCCCTCATCCACAAACAATCTCAGAGGCATAAAAGAAAAGATCGAAGAGTAGGAGTCATCTGATCGAAGAGTAGGAGTCATCTGATCGAAAATCGCGAAAAGTAGAAAAAATTTCAACTAGATTAAGGCTCGGCTATACTAATGTAACCCATTCATACCTTTTCAATAACACACCGCCTACATCCTGTCCTTTCTGTAATACTTCCCAGCTAATTTATCCGAATTGCGTCAAAAATTTAATCTATCCTTAAACCTATCCCAATTACTGCGTAATAATAGTCTATATATAAATGATCTCTTCCTATTCCTCAAAAACTGTAATTTATATTATACTCTACAATTAATATCATAGGCGCGGTTTGATATCCCCATAGTTGTGTTAAAGCCGTATATAAATAATAATAATAATAATAATAAAAGTTATTAGTTAAAGAGTACTCCTGAATGTTTTCATATTTTTCTAAACAAAAAAAAATAAAACATAAAAATCGATATTTTTTTGGTCCTACAACCCGGTTCGCCCTTTATTTTGTGCCCCAGCAAATACTTTTTCACACACACAAAGAAAAAGAAAAAAGACATTTCACCATTTTCTGTATTTTTAATAATTATATTTAATTTTAACATCTAATCGTGCAGTGATTAAAAACGTTAAATCAAAAATGTTAACCAAAGAACTTAGGTAATAATAAAAATTCGAAAAATTTAGTATTATTCAGCTTTACAAGTGTAATCTAGTAATAAACTTTAAAATGGCCATATTGAATTTTCTAAAAAGTTTGACCATCTTGCAAACATTGTGATAAGTAAAAAGAAACTTCTATACTCAATTTCACATTTTTTTATTTTAAAGTTTAACGCTATTTGTTCAATACATAATTAAATGTACTTCCTTTTAAGGAATAGTTTCCAAAGTAATTTTTTATTTTTAAAATTCATTTAAAAAAAAAAAAAATTACACGGGTTTATTTATGAAAGACGGATTTTCGGTTTTAAAAATAATAACTGGACACTGCAATTTTATATACACATATTTTTATATGTTTACATATATATTTAGAATTTACGTGTGCGTTTTTGAGTTCATCTTAATGTGTAATGCAATATTTTGTATTGCAGCTAATTGCTTCCAACCAATAACAGGAATAAAAAAGCGTGAATTAAAAAAGACGTGTACATCTTTTCCTGCTATGATACTCTTTTCTGGAAAGTCGGGGACCATCGTCAGATTCTAGATAATAAACAGTTGGAAAAGCTCTCTATTCACTAAGAAATGCGAATATTTTTCATGAGTTAAGTTGCATAGAAGTGACAATCACTTTGAAGTATACGCAAATGTAATATACGTATTTATGAAATTTTGTAATCTCTTAATTTATAGATATGTCCTCATCTCAGTTGGCAAATGAGTTTTTATCTGTTCGGTATTTTTGGATTAATATGGGTACCATTTTGGCTCGCGTTGTATTCTGAAAATCCAGCGATGCTATCCAAAGACGGGATACCATTATTTACACCTAAAGTAAGAATTTTTTATCATTGTTTAAACGTTCTTAACAACGAAGTAGAATAGTGTCATTACAATAAAAAATTGTATTGTTTTTTTTTTTTTTTTCAGATTACAAATCCGAGTGTTCGATGGACAGAATTCCTATGTCATTGGCCGTTATGGGCCATATATATTGCTCATTTCTCAATGAACTGGTCAAATTATATTATTATGCAATGGTTACCGACATATCTTATTTCAAAATTGGGTGCTGATAAACAAGATATAAGTTTTACAGCTGTACCGTACATCGTTAATTCATTGGTCGGTGTAGGTAAGAGCATTTTTGCTTGTAATTTTGGTATATATTTCTCTGTTTCTGATAAAGTATTAGCTTTTCCATTTTGGACGACACCAGCGCCGAATTAAAATTAAAACAGGGTGCTCAGAAAACACGAATATTTAGCTTAAGTCCCTATTTTAAAAATATTATATATAACTTATGAACCTTAATATTTTTTCTGTCTTTTTAATTGTATTGTTTGCAATTAATGTTTTCTTCTAATAAAAATGTTTATCTCTGTATTAAACATTGTTAGGTTTTATAGGACTATTGCGGTTGTCTCGGAATTTTTTATTTCGAATAAGAACTTTTTACTTTAAATTTCGTGAATTTTTTAACAATCGATTTTTTTTCAATCATAATGTTAATTTCTGATCGGCACTTATTAGTTATTTTTGAAATATAACGGAAATCGAAACGTTCCAAAACTCTTATTTAGCGGAAAATTGAAAAATTAGTTTACACAAACAATAGGAAATAACTTAATCGGTGATATCGGTTTTAAATTGATTTCAGCGCGTATAACATTGTTTTGACCGTCACTCTGGTTCCACATACTGGCATCAAATTTCTGTACAAATCAGGGAATTCCGCTTTAGAGAAACTTGTAATAGTGAAACTAAAGAAACCCGCATTATTATACTATCAATTTAAAAACGAGCCCCAGGTGGAAGTTTTATGCACGAATTACAGCGACCTCTAGAGTGCATTACTACCCTCATGTACGTGATGGTAAAAGAAGTGTATGGCCTCTTCTTCTTCAGTCGTTGTTGTTCCAAAAGTCTCCCCAGTTCTCTTCAGGCTTCGTAATTTTTTGACTTTTTCCACCGGTTTACTCTGAATTTTCGTATTTTATCTACTCAGCGCTTCTTCGGTCGTCCTAGAACTCGCTTTCCATCAGGATTTCTATTATTTTGTTAAACTTATCCATCGATTATTTTCATTTTTAGCTAACAACCAGATCATCTCCCTTTACTAATTTCAATGATACTTATTGCTTCTGTTATTCCATTGCCTGGTATGCACTTTTTCACCTATTTGTTCAAATTAATACCCGTTTTATTTTTCGTTGATTTGTGCTTATTTTCTGCCTGTTTTTTAGTTAATACCCATGTTTCACTAGCATATATTAAGACTAGCAGAACGCAGTGACAAAACACTCTTTTGTTAAAGTTTAGGGGAACTTAGGCTCTTTCAGTATAACTTAGTTTTCGGAATGCTAACCATGTTAATTGTTTTCCTAGATTATCGTTACTTTCTTTAATTTTGGCTTAAACAAATGAATTTGTCTACTTTCTCTACTTTTTGTTTATCTATATGTATGCTGCTATTTTTATGTGTTATAAATTAATTATACGTGCATTTGATTGTGTTTATGTTTAATTTTAGTCCTATTTTTAAATATTTTTCATTAACAATCTGTGTCATTTTTTCGTGGGTTTTGCAAGTTTTTAGCAATTAATGTAATTCAGTCTGCGTATAACAGACGTATTAGCTTTTACCAGTTAATATTTTTAGTAGTGTCTTGAAGGGCTGCTGTAATAATTTTTGGAATAACCCACTGTCTTATTTCTTTTTTAGTTAAATATATATGTATATTTTTTTCATCGGTAGCTGTCGCCTTTTTTTACCTATATTTAATTTTATATATACAGTGGAAACCGTTCAACACGAAACTGAAGGGACCGAAATATTTCTTCGTGTTAAAAGGATTTCGTGTTAACCGAAACATGCAAAAAAAAACGAAAACGAAAATAAAAAATTAAAAACTCGCCAATATTTTTAATGTCGGTAACGATTTTCCGCTAACATTAGCACTTGTAGGTAGTACATATATACACTTCAAATAATTACATTATAAAAAAAAGCATAAAAAATTATTGTTTTTTGGGAAACTTGTCGACCGAAATTAAGTAGTATTGCATTCCCAGGGGGTAAATAATAGTAACCATTGTTAATTTTATTTATCTGTTAAGGGATGCGACTGGAAAAGCAGGTATATTTGTCCTTCTGAGAAGCAAAATCTTTTCGTGTTAAGCGATTTTTGTTTCGTGTTGTTTCGTGATAAAAAAAAAAAAATGTATGTAATTATATGGCATTTTGTCGGGACCGTAGTGTTGTTTCGTATTAAGCGATTTTTCAGGTTAACCGGTTTCGTGTTAAACAATTTCCACTGTATATATGTATATATATATATACATATGTATGTATTACTGCTATGTTTTCCAATATTGCCTTTGCTTTTAAGCAGTCGAATACGCTTTTTCAAAATCAATCATACTCATTGATAATTTGTTAACATTTGCCTTTTTCAATTATTAGTCTGACTATCACGAGTGGCCGTTTATCCAGACGTTAATACTCAAAGGGCTAAGTGAGTCGTTAGCGATTCGTATTATATTACACATCAGTACCCTTTGACCCTTAAATTTATTGTCACTGCCCTTAAAATTAGCAGTATCATCCAAACAAGTGTGTGCGAACAAATGAGTTTTACTTTAAATAAAACAAAATAAATATTGTGCTACGGCTTACTCTGTTATATTGTAATATCAGAATTCCAAGAATTCTTTACATTATTATTTGTTTTGCATTATTCATGTCAATGCTATTCATTTGATGGGCCTTTAATGAAATTTAAGGAGAAAATTTTCTCAAATAAAAAATGCGATTAGCATCCGTCATATTTAATTTTTTATGACGCCTATGTCCTCTATGTAAAGAAAATTTGACAACGTCATATTCGTCTGAATTTATCGAATTGTTAAATGTGATAATAAAACTGTTCATCGATTTTGGAAAGCGGTTTAAAAAAAAGGTCTCCGTTATTTTTAATTTACTATATAGGCGCTGGACATTTCGCCGATAGGTTAATAAACCGAATGTGGACTGTTCTTTCTGTACGACGTCTGATGACTGGTATTGGTCTGTTGGGTCCTGGAATATCTTTACTTTTATTTTGTACAGTAGATAATTTATTAGCAGCTGTGTTGTAAGTATTATTACGTTAATTGAAAGTAGATATTTTTAATCATTTATTTTTTTTTAGGAAATTTTTTATTTATATATATATATATATATATATATATATATATATATATATATATATATATATATATATATATATATATATATATATATATGTATATGTATATGTATATTGATACAGACTTCTTTTTTCTCACTCCACTTCATTTCGTTTTACTTCTATTTTGGTAACTGATGTCCGGATACCGTTTTCTAAGCGAGTAAAGTTGGCGATCTTACCTTCTCGGTCACGTTGAATGACCTGAATCAAACTGAATCCTCCGAACAGATAGAACTTTGACTTCAAGCGCCAGGATCAATTGATGCCCCAAAATTTGAAAGAAATAATTTTTTTTCTTAAGGAATTATTTATTCGTGAAATTTTACGCATTCTGCATGATCTGTGTAAATGTCGTAATGAAAGCGATCAAACAATCGAAATTACCAATTATCCACTTTCAGAAGCGATATGCTATTCTGCGCCAGCGTGCTTGTGTGCGAGCACTAGCCTGGCCATCTGCCTCGTTTGCACGGACAGAGCCACTAACATACTCACGCTATCATAGTAGTTTATTGAACCGAATGTAACTACGTCAGCATTACATATCCTGATTTATTGCACTATAAGTCCCGATGTGCAAACTCATCTTTAAATCGGGTAAAGATGCTTTTTAAACTTTTGGTATCATCATAGGCAAATATTATTTCAAAAATTCACAATATCTCATGTAGATAATATTCGTATCAACATATTTATATATAATTAACATGAAGTTTATAATTAATTTTAACAGATTTGTATCGATCTCGATGGGACTGTGTGCTTGTAATTCAGCGGGTCACTTAAGCAATCACGCAGATACTGCACCTAACCATGCGGGCATTACATTTGCCATCTCAAACACCCTGGTAAAATTTATATCTTTATTTTCTACATTATAAGGCCTATATTTCACAAGTACTAAGTGTAAAATATATTAAAATGTATTTTATTGCAAATATTTTAGTTTTTATCGATTTATTGAGGTAAAATATGTATACCAATTTTTGTTCACTATTTTACTAGCGCGTCACAACTAAAAAATAAACAAAATTTACCGAAATATTCGAGTCCTAATGTTTTGACTTTTAATCTAAAAGCAGCTACACAATGTAAACATCAAATTCCCGGTTAAGCAGTCCCTCCTTTATAAATATTAAAGTTTAAAATTTCAGGACCTTTTTTTTAATTATAATAAAAAAAAAAAAAATAAATAAATGTGATAATAAAGTTTGTAGAAATTAGTATTCTCTTGGATATTAAAATCAACTGATGATTGGAACGATTTGAAAATTTTTTTAATTTTGTCAGGTGTGCATTTGTCGTAAACACTTTTCCGCGCACGTCAGACTAAGAAAATTCTCTCTCTAGGCCGGCATACAATTGTGCACGGTAACTAAAATATACGGTAGACGTCACTGGAGATTACTTTAACTTATAGCTACTTTATTAACCTTGTTGCATTACTATTTATTGACGAATACAGTGTTATTGTCATTTAAGAATTATTTTTCACAACATATTCCGAAAATTTTGTCAATTATTCTAAATAACTTTATTTTATTGCTATTTTATGAAATTGTTTATATTATTTATATTAAAAGAAATGTTAATTACTTTCTTTTTTTTTACCTGCTTTAAAAGTAATTATTAATATTTATGATATTTTTTGGATTTTATCTATTCCGAATTTTTTTTACATAAAATTTAACATAGTCTGAAGTACTGGAATTTCCATGTACACTGATCGTGATCCCCTACAGTGTATTCTAGTTACCATGAAGTTATGTGCACTAGGATGTGGTACAAATTCGTTTTACCGATCGTTGGAAACTTGTGCAATTTCGCACGCCATAACAAATATAAATATTATACATGAAACACGTTGTATGCTTTAAAAATACGAATTTATTGTCCTTTGCAGAAATTTCATTTCATGTTGTAAAAGAAAAATTTTATTATAAATGATGGGAAATAGTATATGGAGAAAAGAAATAAAAGCAATGCGTTTTTTGGTCGCTATTTCATTAAAAATTATTTTTAATGCCTATGGACAAAGAAAACGGAATTTTTAAAAATTAATTCCTACTATTAAAAAAAAATACTGTTCTCCAAATCATAATGCTGTATGAATTAATAAAATTAAAATTGAATAATATAATTGTTTAAATTTTATTAATACTTTTTAAAAATTCGAAAAAAAAACCATCAAATATATGCCAGTGAGGTGATATTAATACACTGCATCATGTGATAAAAATTTTATTAAAAAAAAAAAAATTAATGAATTTAAAATACGTCGACATCGTAGATCCAGTACTTCGGAGAATGTTACTTCCTTAAAATTGTTAATTTTTTTAACATCTCGCGCTTTTACAAGTATTAGCGGAATATCGTAATGTCAAATAGCTCAATCTTCTTCGTAAAAACTAGCTTTAACCATCAGCTTGTATGAAAACAAACGTATTTGTCGAAATTTTCCAGTGCATTAAAAAATTTCATGAAACTAGATAAGCTGCCCCCCTTTGGAGCCTTGAAACTTTTTAATCAACTGGCCATGATGAGTATTCTCATAGGCGCGTTATCACGGACAATTCGGAAGAGTTTTATAATACTGTAGTAGAACAATTTGCCAGAAACCCACGAAAATTATGTGTTTCAATTACGATTTTATTCTTGTTTAATAAAATATTAAGTCTTTACAACTTATAAATTTTATTTTTCCTATAACTCTCATATCCTCTTTCTATCATCTTGCCCCCCCCCCGGCAACGCTCTTGAGTTGAGATAGAGGTTTCAATGCATCCTATAATCTGCAACTACTATAGTTTTGTATGCATGATATCCATTTTTAAAAAGTTAAAAAAGAAAAAGAAAAAAAGCTGCGCGTACCTTGTAATAAAAAAAATTATACAAAATGTTTTCCGCGTAGTAAGTACACAGAATTCAAAATAATTACTCCGTATTTACGTTTGTAAATTTTAATCTTTCAACAGAAAATTTGAATATAACGCATGAATTTGCATAACACGATTTGCGATGACAGCTCTAAAAACTCAATTGAAGAATAGCATACATTATATTTTAATTAAATTGAACATTGTATATATTTATATAGGATTCTGTTTGTTGAATAGATAACGATAATAAAATGATAACACGATAATAAACGTTAAATAAACATAAATGTTTCTGTAATATTCATTTACGTAAACATTTAATGGTTGTTTTTGCGCATATTATTTTATTATTGCGATTAAAAGTGAACATGTTTTCGTGGCGTCCGACTGACACTTTATCGAAATCTTCAGTCAAGCATACATGGGGCTATAGATGTACTCATTTGTTTTTAGATGTCTATTCTTTATTCGTGTCGAAAAATTTTATCGCCTTCTCCGAATTCCTCGTTTTATTTTAACCTCTCTGTAAACACCCTTTCGCCGATCGAACAGCTGAGCGTATTTTAGAACGTTCTTATGGCGAATTTTTAAGACGACAAATGGAGAATATTTCGTTTTTAATAGATAGGCGAAATCGCTATTGATTTTGTAAAATTTTACGTTCGAACGAAAAAGCTGATCGGTTTCCTCATTATTAATTTTCAGGCCACTATACCAGGGATTTTGTGCGGTCCGTTTAACGCCGAACTGGTCACCGCTTCTCACGGCAGGTGGTTTCCGGTGTTCGTATTGGCTGCCGCCGTCAACTTTACCGGGGCCATTATCTATTTCAGTCAAAGTTCTGCTTCGCAAATTCTGTGATCGAAAAGGAGAATAAATTTGCAGCAGTTAAATATGAATTCTGTTCCAACATTGTGAACCGACAGTTGGGCGCTTTCAGTAAATGCTCACCTCGTACGGTTCTCCGGAAATGTTATTCGTACCAGTGGAAAAGTCAGTTATTCGAGATAATATAATCGAAATTTGTATTATTATTATTATGTTTCCACACCACATATCGTGCAATATCTGAAAAGAATGTACTTTGAACATTACTTACATACGAAAGAATACGTTCACCACACGTTTTTCATTATATCACAATTATCCTCATAGTACTTTGAAAATTCTGATATAAACTTTAAACTGTGGTTAAAATCCGGTTGAAAGAGCGAATGCAATTTTCCAGTCTTCTCTTTTCTATTCTTTTGAGAAATTTTCAGAATGTTTCGCCATCACTCTGTAAATAACATTAATAAATCTCAATTTATCGCATTTATTTTTTCATCAAAAAAAAAAAAAAAAAAAAAAAAAACGGAAGAAGAAAAAAATAGTTGTACACAAAATTTTCAATTTTTGGTGCAGAATCTTTTTTTACGTGTTTTTTCTATGCAAATTATTTAATCGTACTACATTTTCTAAAAAAGTATATTGTCCTTTAAAAAAAGAAAAGGAAAAAAAAAGAAAGGAAAAAAAAATTTATAATCGAAAAGAATTTATACAGTTATTTTACTTTTCTATATCATCGTCACTGATTTTGGCAAACTTTAAAATTACATTTTTATAAAATTTCATTATTTGTGCTTTTAACCACCTAGTAACGATATCAGTTTATTATCGATTATGCTATGTATAAAATAGGTAAGGCAGTATCAGATGAAATTCTATAGGACGGCTAATAGTGAAACATTTTCCTAACCACCCGATTTCTTCTTTTTCTCTATGTATGTGCGCGTTCGCATGTGTGTATGGTTGAGCAATGAGCAACATTTTTTGTTTTGGATGGCAAATTTGGACTTTGCGACGATTGTTACGTCAGTCAGCATTTGAAACAACAAAAATCCGAATTATAAAATACCTCTTTATTATCATAGAAAACCAAAACTGACTTTTTTTTTTTTTTTTTTTTTTTTGCAGAAGGTGTTTTGCCTTATCTGTCGATGCGGAAATGAATACAATTGCGATTGCATTACTGTTTAACTGAAAATTCGTGTGTGGAATACGCATTTCGAATTAAAGATAATTTGTTCAAACGGTTTATTTTTCTAAAGAATTTTTTGTACTGTATGTTTTAATGCTTATTGTAGATGATTCGTAAGTCATGTTAATGAGGACCTGTTGCCGAAAGGAAAAAGAAAAAAAAAAAAAAACAAAAAAAAAACGGATTTTAAAATTAAAACATTTTATTAAAAGGGGCCTTATTTTAAAAAACATATTCATATATATTAAATATTTTTAACTGCATTAACCCGAAAAAGAGCTTCTTTTAAAATATCACCGTTAAAAGTAGTTCTCACTTAAAATTTTTATTGTACAAGTAATTAACGTAAAATTACCATTTTAATTAATACTAGCGTCACTTTAAATGTCATTGTTAAAATATTAACTGTTAAAATTTCGTTATATATTTACGAAATAATAATCAAAATGAAATTATTGTTCAATTTAATCAGAATCATTATAAATGTAATCAGTAAATAACCATTTTAAAATACCTAAAATTTTAACGAATGATAACAACAGAAAAATATATTGAAAGTATTCCAACTCATTTTCACAACTCGGTACAAGAGCAATGTACATAGTAGTGTAGAGCCGATAACATTGTTCTAAACCGAAGTTTAAAAAAAAAAAAAAACCCTAATCGAATATAATGAAATGACACTTGTGAAAATAATACCTAATGTTGTCTTTCAAGTATATCACTGTATATATCGTACTTTTTCTAACTGCTGTTACTTATATATATATATATGTATATATATATATATATATATATACACACACATATATATATATATATATATATATATTGTTTCTTTTAACCAGAAGAATTTGTCTGATCTGTGTACAGTTGGGCAAAGAATTTATTTTCAACGTTGTTATTTATCGTTCATTTTATTATATATACATATACGCGTACGAAATTTTGTTGATAAGTTTGTATTATTTGTTATAAATTTTATAGGTTTTCGTGTTGTAAAATTTTAATAAATTTGTGAAACACATCGTAGTCGCGCCTTTTCATTAAAGTTCAGTTTTTATATAATATATATATTTTTATATAGCGTAAATGAAAATTATTGAAGGTATCGGCGGAATCAATTAAGTCCCTATTGACAATATCGATCAACTTTAAGTGAAAAATATACAAATTATACCAGGGAAGACCAAAAAAATTTAAGAGGTATCAACTATTCAGTATTTTATTAAAAATTAGTCTATCAAACATTACGACTGCAATCGAATTTTCTTCTTGTTCAAATTATGTTAATCCGTGCTACAAAGTAATATTACGGTAAACGAACATCAATAGTGTGTCTGCTGGTTAATTTCTGATAAGAACGTTAATATTGAATTTGATAATTAGAAATGTCATTCGCATTTTGTTTTTTACTAAAGTTTTCTGTAAAATATAAAATAAGCAATTTTACGTGTTTCAATTTTGTCTCCTGACAAACCGATGAAGAAATAAATTTTAAAGGGAAAAAGGTGGCAAATTTTGTTTAAAAAAAATGTATAAAATGCTATGAAATTTCAAACAGCCCGACTTTTCCTTCTTTATTTTCTACGATCCTATTTTACTTTTTAATAATGGTTTCGGATTTCTATGTATTTTTGTACAAGCATTTCTATGCAGTGTTGTGAAATGATCCGCAATGTTCTGTTCTTTAATTATTAATTCATTAAGCTTTTTTTCTCTTACCACAGGTAAATTACATTTAATTCCTCTTCGACATTTTCATCGATTCTTATTAGCATTCTCTTATCTTTTTTTTTTTTAAAGTTTAACATTTCTGATCTTTCAGAACCATAATAGCCTTCAAAGAGATCATATAGTTCACTCCATTTTCAAATATATCCCATCATAGTCCTATTCTTTTATCTTTCCCAACTTTAACAAATCTATTAGTATTTTATTTATTTTTTTTTCCTGCTTTATGCCATAATTATTTCACTTTCATTATCTTAATTCTAATTCCCTATAATTTAGTTTGTTCATTTAACTTTTCAGCGTACTAAACTTTTTTTTCTCCTCTTCCATTAAAATATTTGTTTATCCCTATTTGATTAACTAATTTTTAGAAGTTATTGATTACGATTATCAGTTGTTTGATAAAGTTTAATTGTGCTGCGTTCATTGTTCCTAAACTATCACTGAGATCGTCCCTTTTAATTCTTTCACATTTACCGCCACATATTTATATTATTCGTTCGCTACCTTTATCTTTATTACTTCGAATACCGTCACTGTTTCGTTTGATCGATATTATTTCAGTTTATTAATTTAGCTACATGCCGATTACGTCTGACAAGGAAATGCTCAATTCAGTTTAGCGGTTAAAAGTGCAAATTAACAGCACAAATTCATTACATAAAAACAAAACGTCTCAACGTGCATCTTCTCCAACTTCTTCTAACACTCTCTCGGCTACTTCGAATAATAATATTTCTACATAAATCAAAATGGACACGAATGTTTATACATACTAACGTGCCTAATTCAGATAATCCTGATGATAAAACGAATCTATCATTGTCTACTTTTTCAAATGATTACAAAAAGCAAATCGTTGTATTAGTCAGAAGCTTAGAAAATAAGAATATCGCTAACCTCCATTCGACCCCTTTGGCCAGATTCTTTTACAATGAAGTCACTAGTCTGTCTTCAATTACTGGATCGGAAAAATTTAATTAAATTAAAATTTACATCTACGAAAGAAGCCAATCAGTTTTTACCTACAGATAAAGTATATAAAATTAAAATTCAAGCATTTATCCCTCAATCTCTGCTGTTTCGTTTCGGTATAATCTGAGACACGTGTTTCTTCTGCAAGTAAATTTTTACGATCATTTATTAATTTTTATTAAACTGAGTTCTCACAAATTTTAGATTCATGTTCTTTTTTTTTTTTTTTATTAAATTTTATTTATGGTCGCTATATGACATCTTAGCCTTCAGCGACCTCGATATTTACATTCAATTCTTAAAGATTACGTATAATACATTCTTTACATTTACAAAAGTGATTTCAGTATTTGCTAATACTTAACAAGCAAAGAAAAGAAAAGAAGAGAAAAAAAGGAAAAAGAAAAGAAAACAGAAGTGTCACGCGATGTGTGACAAGCGTAGTTGTACATGAAAATTTAAATCAATTTAAAAAGTGAAGCGTTTTTTAGAAAATCTATTACTCTTTTACACACATTGTCGTCCATTGTCGAACCTGGATGAATATTATTGAGTCCAGCTCGGATTCTGTCTGGCTGGTAGGCGTTACAATCGAACAGGAGATGTTTGATCGTCACTGGGTTGTCACACCGTTGGCACAAAGTTTGCGGTTCCTTGGAAATTAGATAGGAGTGAGTGAGGTGCGTATGTCCAATACGTATTCGAATGATCACTTGTTCCCACCTGCTGTAGAGCGACAGATCTACTGTGTCAGATACAGTATTTCTCACGTTGTGAAGCTTACTGGGAGTTTGCAGCCAAATAGAGTTCCAATAGCTGATTGACGCCTTACGGATCATCTTGGAAGCTTCAGTAAGTGTTAGCCTATTGTCTGGCGAGAATTCGACCGTGGTTGCAGATTTGGCCGCCTGGTCAGCTAATTCGTTTCCTTCGATACCAATATGGGCTGGTATCCAGACGAAGTTGACGGTTTTATTGGAGGTCCTTAGCTGTTCTAGGATTTTGTGAACACTTTGTATGGTAGGATTCGCAGTGAAACGGTTTCCGATGGCATTTAGGCAAGACATAGAGTCTGAGTAAATGGTGCTGTTCATGTTATCTTGTCTGTTACTTATTAATTCCAGAGTGTGTAGGATCACCCTGGCTTCACATGTGAAGACGGAGTTGTGGTCATGTGTCCGTCGGGCCGCCAGTGTGTTGGTTTCAGAGATTACTGCATATCCGGTTTTATTGTTGATTGCCGAGCCATCGATGTAATACTCGATACTTGAGAGATACTTATCCCGTAGTTCGTGGAACCGCAGTCTAAGGATTTCAGGAGGCGTGGTTCGACGGTCTTGGTCGTTAAGCTGCAGATCAATCGTCAAGTCCAGTGAATGTCATGGAGGATAATAACCGAGCGATCGCTCATAGATCTCGGGAAGCGTAATCCCTAGCTGTGCAGCATAATAGAGTACCCGAATCCTCAATGGGTTCGGCGAGTTTAGTTCGCGGTACCGGTCGAGTGCTGGATTTTTGTATATACACTGGTACGCCGGTTTGTTAGTTGTTGAGGCGATAGCTGCGGCATATTTGAGAGCGGGCTCTTTGCGTCGGATGGTCAGGGGTAGTTCCCCAGCCTCTACCAGTAGGCTGTTAACAGGGCTTGTTCTAAAAGCGCCTAGGCAAATGCGACATGCAGAATTAGCAATCGTTTGGAGAGAGTTCAAGAGTGAATCTTTAGCTGAGTCATACAAGATAGCACCGTAATCAAGTTTTGATCTTATGAGACTACGATAGATCCTTAATAACGCCGTTGTACTGCTACCCCACTGCTTTCCAGCTAGAACCTTCAGCAGATTTAACCGGCTCTGGCAATCTTTTTTCAGTAACTTGATGTGAGTTTTCCAGGTTAGTTTCCGGTCGATTGTGAGCCCGAGGATTTTGATTTCTTCTCTCTTTTGTAGTGGTTGTTCATTGATAGACAGTTGTAAGTTCTGATTTTTCTAGTGATTTTTACGCGAGATAATCATGAACTGCGACTTGGCTGCTGAGAATTGGAAACCGCAGTTATCAGCCCAGGCTTGGATATTATTGAGGGCCTCTTGAACGATGTGAAACGTAAACTCGATGTTTTTCCCCCAACAGGTGATCGAGTAATCGTCAACGAATAGGCGTCCTCGGAGAGGGGATTTAACAATATGTAGAGCATGATTAATTGTTACAATGAATAAGATTACACTAAGCACCGATCCTTGAGGAAGTCCATTGGTGGTAACTGGCTCAGACAGGATTCCTTTTACACGAACTTTCATGGTGCGCTGCGTTAAGAAGTTGATCACGAAGGCCATAAGATTCCCCGTGAGCTTTAGATTCACCATTACCTCAATAACTTTATGGATCCTGGTTTTTTCGTATGCCTTCTCAATATCTAGGGAGACCGTGAGGAGGTGTGCATCATCTGCTAGCGCGTTACGCATGTCATCTTCAAGACTTACTAGGTAGTCACCGGTAGATCTGAAGTTGCGAGATCCGAACTGGTATGGGGAAAGCAATTCATTTTTCTCCAGTTGCCATCTAAGACGTTGACATATTATTTTTTCCCATATCTTACATAAATTACACGTGAGTGATATGGGCCTGTAGCTTGAGGTTTTTGAGCGATCTTTGCCCGGTTTGTGTATCGGGATAACAATCGCTTCTCTCCATTGGTCCGGAAAGGTGTGGGTGTGCCAAAAGTGGTTGTAAATAGACAGGAGGTACTCAAGGTAAGAAAGTGGTAGGTTCTTGATTTAGTGCGTTTGAAATGCCGTCTGGTCTAGGGCTGTAGTTGCGGCAGCTGGAGACGGCCTGGCGCAGCTCATCAAGGGTGAAAGCGTCGTTTATAGGCTGCAGGTCCATTTGCTCTTGTATGGGGGCTTGATTTCTGTTAATACACAGTGAATTATATGAGAATTCAGATTTATTTTTGGTATGTTTTTTTTTCTTTTTTAAATATTCTTAGCGTTTTATTTTTACTCATTTTCAACTAATTTATTTTAATTTTTTTTTGTACTCACTCCCCACTAATGTTATATTTATTCAACAGTCGATAATTAAATACCGTGTTCGGTAAATAAATTGTATATCCTTTGCTTTTTTTTATATCTGAAATTTGTTTTAGTAAATAAGTAATATGTTTATTTTTTATTTATATTCATTTAAAGTATTTGCTTTTAGTTATAAAAATATGTTGGTTAATATCGTATATGTGTAATTTTTCTATGTAATAATATTATTTAGTCAGGCGGTCTGTTTTTAAGAGACAACGCTAATTTTTGACAACCGACAAAACGGTGCTTTTCAGAGACAACTAAAATAAAATGTAATAGAGTCTAGATTAATAACAGCGGCCTTGTTACATGTTGGCTTGTCCGCTAGACCATATCTATCGTACTTTTCAATGTCCACGTTAGTTAGCGGCCAGTTTCTGGGAACCTGGCTAATGATGAAAAAACTGTTTCCCCGGTGACCTCGGTGTTATGTAAAGTCCTAACCCGCTTCTGTACAGGCGCAGGTAGGCTCCTACACCGATCTGTTTATCTATTGTAGCACCACTGTCCGCTTGAAAACTTCGTCTGGCATCGTTCATGTCCTTGACAGCTTTTGAAATTGTAGAAATTGTAGCCGATATATCTCCCAGATCGGCTATTATCGGCACTGAGGACAATGCTCTGCCAGTCTTATTAATAGGTATTATTCGGGGAGTAGTCATTTCAGCTATTATAGTGCCGCGACTGTGATGTAATTTCTTCATCACTTCTACTGCTCTCGCAATTCTGCCGAGAAGGGTTTTCTCCTTACGCGTGGCTTTTCGGGCCGTAGCTAAAACATCACAAAATGATAGCTTTTTAGCCAACTCTGTTTTCTTCCCCCACCCAGTTTGACTCTTGCGGCTTCTTTTGACTCCTGCATCTTTACTTCCACAGCAGCCGCTACCTAGTTTCCTCTTTAACTTTATCATATTTGTGAAGGCCCAACTCCCGATCTTTTCACCGTGACTACTATTTGAGGCTATAACATGTTGCCTAGCTTTATCTTCTAATACTTTATTGGCCTCTATGCAATGATTATCATCTTTATATATGCTATAAGCTATGCCATGTTCCTGACAGGCCTCGTCTAACGGGTTTATTCCGCGGTCTCCTCTAACTAATCGTTCTCTTGACTGAGTGCCCGGATCGTAATACCAGTATCCGCCGGATAAATGTAGTTCGAATGGTAACTTATTGATCGCGCAATTAATAAGCGTGCCTATAAAGTTTCCACGCATCTTTTTCTTTTTTTTTATGCCAGGTAACTTGTTTTCTCTTCATCTCGTTTTCCTTTTCTCTCTTCTATATATATACTTTACTGAAGAGAGCCCCTCTCGCAATAACGTACATGTATATATATATGAAGTGAAGGTTGTACCGCAGTCGATCGGTCTACTGACAGATAAAGCTCTCGCTGTTATGGAAGATGATGAGGCCGATGGAGAGGCGAAAGTGTTTAAGCATAGTCCGCTATTACCGAATAATATACGTTGTCTGCTGGTAGGACCTAGTGGGTGTGGAAAGGCAAATTCTATATTTAGTTTATTAACACATCTGAATGGACTATGGTATGAGAATGTTTATGTGTACAGCAAGTCTCTGTATCAGCCAAAATACACTCCGTTGGAACGGCTATTCCGTGACATACCCAAAATTGGGTGCTTTACATTTAGCAGAAGGACGTTCGCCTATTAAGCCCTAGTCGGTGTTGGTATTCGACGACATGGCTCTGGATGATGATCAGGCGATAATTAAACATTACTTTTTGATGGGAAGACATAAAAATGTCGATTGCTTCTACCTATGCCAGATGTATGTGAAAACTCCCAAGAGCTTAATTAGGGATAACGCTAACGTCATTCTACTGTTTGCTCAGGACGACCTTAATACACAGTACGTTTACCATGAGCATTTGAATGGCGCATGCTCACCCAAGACTTTTTAAGATGTGTCGGCTATGTTGGAAAGATCGGTACAAGTTCTTAGTACTGGATAAAGAAAAACATATAAATAGCGAACGTTTCCAGCATGGATTCAACGAATTTCTAGTTCCAGACTAAGTCACAATGGACTGAATTAACCACAAAATATGACTCGAGATTGAACTGAATAGATTGCGATCGGACATCTTGAATAAGTATCAACAGTTCAAGAATGAGCGAGAGGCTCTTAGTCATACTTTGAGTTTAGTGCTACAATTGCTGGCTAAACCTCTAACAGACATCTACGTGGTCCTGCAGCAGCAGGAGCAGCAACAGTCGCCACAACTGAAGCCGCAGCAGACACCGAGTATAAAGATAGAAGTGGTGAACTCCCCTGAACAGTCACCCCTACCTCGAAGGTAAAGGCTAAGCCTGATGCTAACGCATCCCTGCCCATTGTGAAGCAGCAGTCGTTATATTTTCGCTCCTCTTCTGACCCTATATACAGACCCTGCCTGGGTTGAGAAGTCCGGCATTATCAAAATCGACGGTGTTTCCCTGTTTGTGGAGTAGTCCGAAACAAAAGCGCCATGACAAGTGGCCGAAGAAAGAGTGCATTGACCGGACCTGGTATTAGTCGGGTTACATTAACAGCGCTGTGATTAGAGTACTGGAATGACATTAATGAGCTAGTACAGCGATTACAATTGTTACACTCAGCGGGGATAGTAGAAACATCGGTGTGAATAAAAATATTTCATCCATCGAGGAAGAATTGACAGAGGGTGGATACATCTATCCTCCGTATTAGGATGCCTTCCTCCGCCTGTGACTTCCAGCATGATATAGTGAACGAACTATATAGATTGTCGAAAAAAAGATATCAGAAATGATGCGTCCAGGTGCTTAGCCTGAATGACCTCTGGCAGGCTGACCTTACCAATATGCGTCAGTACTCACGTTTTAATTGTGGTCACAAATTTATTCTGGCTGTGATAAACGCCTTCAGTAAATACATGTGGACAGTGCCTCTGAAGACTAAAAGCGGCAACCTTGTGGCGGCGCTTCTGCGACAGATACTATTGGAGCCGGGGGGTGCCTGCTCCGTGACACTTACAAACCGATCGGGGTATGGAATTTTATAATCCTCAAGTACTGGAGGTGTTACAGAGGTTTAATATTAATTTTTATAGCGTTCATTTTCTGCTTAAAGCGTCCACCATTGTGGAGCAGTTTATTAGAACATTAAAGGGTTGGATGTGAAAAGAGTTTACGGCTAACTGAAACAAACGACGGCTGCCGATTTTTCCAGAGCTTACGTGAAAATATAATATGAAACTGCGCCAAACGATAGGGTTCGTGCCCGCGTTATGCCTAGTATGAAGACGGAGGTTGCACGAAATTTAGCTAAAGCATGCATTAAGGATAATTCCCCTTCCGCTAAACGCCTGAGGTTTAAGATGGGTGATGTTGTCCGCATCAACAAAGTGAAAACTGTCCTAGAAAAGGGTCATACCGTCAACTGGAGCGGCGAACTGTTTACTATAAATAGCGTATATAGCACCCACCCGACGATGTATATGTTAAAAGATCATAGTAGAAAACCCATTGTAGGCACCGTTTAGAAAGAGGAACTGCAAAGGACCACATATCTGGACGCGTACTTGGTAGAACGCATTGTTTACTGTAAAGTATGCAAGGCTCTCGTCAAGTGGCTCGACTTCCACACTCTGGAGAATTCTTGGATATACAACGATAAAATTGTGAATATTTAGGATACATACATGTGTGCGTGTGATGCCCTTACATAAAAATGGAAAGTACTTGCCGGAAGGTGAGGTCAGATGTGGCCTTGTGGAACTGAATGGCCCTGCAGTGTTTGACTTGGATTTCAATGGTAGTTATAATTTCTAAGGAAAACGTTTACTACATGTCGGTGCAGCGACGATTAAAACTGAGACAATGGACGATGAAGTGGTGATTGGCAAACGGTTGTGGGAGTCCCTTGCTCCCACTGGTTTAAAAGGAATGGTTATGGAGGCGCTTAAAGATATCCTTACTGTACAGGGTAGCTCTGTGAACGTGCTGGGTAAAGGTTTAGTAAATGTCTTAGGCGTGATCAAACCGATGGGCGCTCTTACTAAACGCCAGCACGATAGCCTTGTTGAAAATATCAAACAGGACCTCCAGAAACGGGCAGTCAAAGACAAAGTCTAGCTTGATGCACTAAACCAGGCAGTCAAAGACAAAGTCTAGCTTGATGCACTAAACCAGGCAGTCAAAGACGAAGTCTAGCTTCATTCACTAAACCAGGCAGTCAAAGATGCGGCCGCTTCAACGAGTAAATCCTATAGTCAAATGGAGATCGCAATTGAGAACATAAAACTTTCTACAGCCGCAGTGATTGCTAAGCTGGAGATGTGCCTAGAAGAAGCAGAGGTCCTGAATGATGAAATAGAACAAGCCTGACATCATAAAGAGTTGGAAGAACAAATACAAGCGGTTATTGTGCAGAAAGCTGAGTATCCAAAAGAGTTTGAAGAAAAACTGCAAAAGGTTATTACTGATGAGGCTACTCATTATAAAGCACTCTTGGACGTCTTGTGCACTATGCAAGAGACTACTATCCCCACCTTACATAAAAAGCTACAGTGTTACCTGACTATTGACAAGGTTATTACAAGAATCTGGACCTTGAGTGCTGCAGTCGGGGTAGCTGCGGGTTGCAGGGGGTAGACGAGGGTGGCTGGTGGTTGTAAAGGGTGACTGGAGGTGGCTAGGGCAAAACCAGACGGTGGGGTGAAAGTACAAACTTCGAGTTGGGGAATAATAATAATAATAATAATAAAATTGTGCCTGCAAAAACACAATCCAACAAATGGGTATACAACCCACGCAACAATTCTGTCCCCGAATCGCCATTTTTATCCTACTTCGCCTCCTTAAAAGTAAAGTAAGTCCCATACCCTTGACAGGGCGTCGAGGGTTGTGAAGTTAAGGTTCACAATGTACTAAGCCGAATGACACTAGTGAGGGTAGGGTAGGGGGGCCAGTTCCTTTCTCCTGGCTGCCTTTACTTTCCTAGATTTCTGTGATACCCAATTCTATTTCAGGCTGAGTAAACCTGGGAGCGACTTGGATCTAGAACGAGACAAATTTGTTTAATATAATGATCTCCTTTAACATACAAGCATACTTTTCTTCCGTTGATTCTTCTTTCCTCTCCTTCTACATTACCACAAAGTTCTTGCCTATGCCCAACTCCATTTAATATTTACTTCACTAATACTGCTTCCTTGCCTCTAAATTCTCCTTCTCTTTTCTACACCTATGGCATCCTTATCTACTCTTTCCATCGCTTTATATCTTCTGTTAGCCCAGAATTGTCTTTACAACTTGTCATTTTGACCCCTCTTTACTTAATCATCTTAAATAATAATTTGATCTCCTTTTTTTTTTATTTTTATATTTAGACATTTTGCAATCTGTTCTAAAACTAGCAAACATTAAACAATAGTTTAAAACAGATATCATTAAAAATATACTACACGATAAAAACACTTACGGTAATCCCCTTTGAGTACCCATTACTTATCGTATAAATAAACGACTAATTTATATTGTCTAATTATACATCTGCAAAACAGATGTGTATGTTTCATTCATCTTTAAAGTGTTAAATAGTTCATGGTTTCAAATACATTAGCACGGATCATTGAGTGAAACATTAAAAAATTATATTTTATTAATTAAATATGCAACCTTTATTAATGATAAACAAAAATTTGATTATACAGCGCGTACAGTAAAATGCAAAGTGTGTGCCTAATGTTTTAAATGGATTTTTCTTTATTTTTTCGTGTTATAAAAAATTACATTAACAAGCACATGACCGCAAGCGGAATAAATAAGAATTAAACGTAGATTAAACGAATTTCGCGCTGCTGTGCATCATTTTTCGTACGTTAAAAGTTAACAATCGATATTAAATAACAGTTGACGAAAACGAAACGGAAAGAATCAAACAAGTATTACAAAAGAACGATTCACAAGAGAAGCCTTCCCTTAGCCAAGCAAAATGTCATACTGTTCATGAGGAAATTCATTTCCTCCAAATGAAATATAACAAATTCCGTCACTAGATTGAACCTGTAAAATTATAATTACTTAATTAATGAAAATAAAAGTGAACTATATGAAATTACTGACAGTGGTTTAACCTCGCTTGATCAACCTCTACTTGGATCTTTAGCTAGAAATTTGTAATAATACTACCAATAATAATTGTAATAATTTTTTAAACTTTTTGAATCGAAACTTACAATATATCATAGAAATAGAAGGCAGTACTATTCATTTCTTACACTTGGCTATTAATATTCAAAATAATAAATTATATTACTATATTTAAAGAAAACAAATAGACAAATACGACTGTAAATTACTTTTCTAACCACCCGTTTAGTCATAACAAGTTGATTATTCTTATTATATATATACATGTATATATATATACATATATATATATATAAAAGTCACAATGAAATTCTTAGGCCAATCCCGAACATATGGCACCATTTGGACACCATGGGTCTCGACATTGCTTTATCACCGTACGCTTCACATATTTGTCGATGAATTTCAGTGGAATTATGATTTTTGCCCACAAAAACCGCACTACACTTCGCCGCTCAATGTTGGATGACCGATTCACACGACGCTCCATTTCAAATAAACACTTAAACGAACCAAACTAGATACCGGTTTCATTCTTTCACGAGGGGATGGAGAATGAAAATCGGGTTCGTTTAAGCCGTAGCGGGGGATAGTACGTTAATTCAGGTAGAAACTACGCGCGAGTCTTAACTTATTGATCCTCTCTCGTACATGAGGAAAACCAGCTAACTGCAAAGAATTCAAGTAAAATTTTCTTTATTTATTATGATCGGTAAAGGCCACACCTAATAACTTCTAAATACATGTGTGTATGTGCTACAAATTTTGCACCCACTGGCAATACATCATATGCCTGCAAAGAAACCCATAAAACCTATAAATAGTTTCTTTTACGATACATTCCAAGCGCACATAGAAATGTTCTGCATCAGAACATGTTAGCTGATATCATGTAACTGAATTACTTTTTTTTCACGGCTGCTTAAATGGTTAAATTATTCTGAACCAAATTTACCCAAAATATCAGGCTGCAATTCCACGCCAAAACGTATCAATTGGCATGAACCGGAAGTAAATAGTATCATTCGTTCAGATACAAACAAATCACACAATTTTATCTACAGCGCGCGTGCGTATGCGCATATAATGTATATATATATATATATATATATATAACTCGGCCATTTTGGCCTCGCAAGTGGCTGTGCCCCTTGACCCCTCTTGCTTTCATTTCTGTCTCTTTCTCTTCTATACTTTGTATAAAATGATCAAAATTTACAACGTAATTCTTACTGGCATCAACACACACAAAAAATAACATAACCACAAAAATCCTATTCTAACATTTACCTTCCGTTATATAAAATTAAGACATTTTTTCGTTACATATTTCATTACATAAAATTGTGACATTTTTTAAATAACAATAACAAAAATCCTACAAAATATAACAAACGTTACATAAAATTAGGACATTCTGCGTTACATAAAATTGGGACATTTTTTCGAATGTCGCGTAGCCTAAGAATTACGTTGTAATTAATTAATATATATATATATACATATGTGTATGTGCGTACATACATGCATACACAAAGTACAGAGACGTTGATTTAAAAAGTTTTTTTCGATTCTTCATGCTCATAAACATAAGTCAAGTATGAAATTTCCAGTTTCAAATTTTAAATAATTACAATAACCTCCACTTTCGGGAAATTAAGAGCTGAAATCTGTTAAGATTTAGTTAATCATTCTACTGCAGCTAATGCGCTGTTCAAGATTCATTTTATCAATGATACGCTATGAAACACGATATTTCAAAGAATTATCAATTTAGTTGACTTATAAAAGCAATATTAACAGGAACAAATATTGAGAAACGCAAAACAATCGAAAGAAATAACCGATCGAACGAATAAATGATAGCAGTTCAAAATTGTAATTAACATGGGTACTAGCGCTATATTAACGAAGTTGAAACTACGAACATTATTCTTCAAAATAGGAGAAAATTTACGTGAAAAAATTCAATAATCGAGGAACATTTGTCCCTACAACCACCAAATAAACAAAGACTTTGAAATAACAAAATCCTACACAATTTTATATTACCTTTCCAACAGCAATAGAACCATCCTGGAAAGCTCTTCCTATGTAGAGTGTGTCACCATCTTCACTTCGACCCCCAACTAACGCATTTGGTGGAATTTCTCCATCAGCTACTACTGGTAACCATCTGGGGGAACAATCGCAAAGAACCTAAAAATGAAATATTAAACTAACGTTAAATTATACTTAAAATTCATCTCTTAAACTGCTTATTATACAAGAAAAAACTTTCGAAAATGGGAAAATATAAATTTAGCTTACGCTTTTATGTTATTTGTCCCTTAAAATTTAATAATTACAAAATTTCAACATTCGCAAAAAAATTTATTTGAATTTAAAATTTACAAAATTTTTCTACTAATTTTATTACATCATAATTTACCTTTATGCGCAACATTTTTGATTACCAAGTTTACAGAGATCTTTCTTTCAGTTAAATAAATTATCAAATATTTTCTCAATATTTCTAGAAATATAAATTTTTCTGATATTATTGTTACACGGATATTATATTTGTTCTACTGACAATTTATGGTTGTGGTCTTTTGGGTAATTTTATTTATGGATCACTTGTTATTCAGCCCACATATCCTTTTTATTCATATTTAATTCTGTTTATTATGCGTTCATTGGATAAGTTCATCTAGATCCTTTTGCAATTAATATATTTACAATTTTGTAACCTCTGCAATTTGTTATAATCGTTTTAATTAGATATATAATATAAGTTTACACATAAATCAATACTATAAGACGAAGAAATAATTGTGTTTAATATATTCTAATAATTTTTAATACAGTTTTCAAACATATTTAGTAAACGCTATATATTATAATGGCAATAATGAGACTGATTTTAAAAAGCCTTTAGCTAATATGTTATAAATGTGATTATGATACGTTATGTATTTTGTTTTCTTTAAATAATTGCTACTAAATGAATGAAACTTACAACACAACAAATTGTTAAGTCTCAAAGTGCAGAAATTTTATTGCAAAAAATTTTATTTTCAAATATATGGGAAACTAATTATTTCAACATGATATCGTGATAGCTCGATAATCGCGTTATGTTCAATTAAGCGCGTTATGTAAAACAAACGGTAGATGGTTGTAACAGTAAAGACGTTAATCTTATTTTCGAACTTACTGATGTAGGAGATACAGATTACTCGTATGCATGGTTTAATAAAGATAAAATCTCGAAAGAAACAATAACAGGTTATTAGATGATGAGACTCGATAAAAATAAAACGAGCCTGGGGGGGATTTGATATGTATGCATATCATTTGTATATATGCAAATACATGTAAATTAAAAATGCTGCATATCTGAAGAGTTTCTTCTTCTTCTTCTTCGGGTGCCTTCTCCTCGAAGGAGGTTGACTATCATATGACGAAACTGTTCTCTGTTGCCGGCTATCGTTAAGGCTTCTGAAACTTTCCTGATATCGAACCATTCCAGTATAGTTTTAATCGAATCCGTTTTTCTTCTTCCTCGGCCCCGTTTCCCTTCAATATTTCCTTGAAGGATAATTTTTAATATCTCATATTTATTACTTCTAATAATTATATGTCATAGGTATTCCAACTTTCTTCCTTTTACCAAAGTTATCAATTCTCTATCTGTTTTCATTCTGTGCAACACACTTCCTTATTGAAAACTTTATCGACCCATGGCATTTTTAATATCATTCTGTACAGCCACATTTCGAATGCTTGTAATCTGTTTATGGATGCCGCTTCTAGTGTCCAAGTTTCCACCCTGTACATTAGTACCCGAAGCACATAACATTTAGTTATTCTCCATCTGGTTGTTAGCGGCAGCTCCCTATTACATACTAGATTTCGTACTTTCTAGAATGCGCTTCTTGCTGCTTCAATTCGAGTTTTAATGGTGTGTCAGGGTCCCACTTATCATTATTCCAATATCCTAAGTATTTTATTCTGTTTATCCGTTGTATCGGTTGTGCATTTACATATATTTCTTTTGAAGTTGTTATTTCCTTATTATTTATGATCATTAATTTGGTTTTAGAAGTGTTTTTTTTTGATACCATATTCTCGGCAACTATCCTTTATTAGTTTATCCACGAAGTATTGCAAGTCTTCTATACTTGTTGCTAATAACACCGCATCATCTGCATATCTTATGTTATTTATTATCACCCCATTTATTTTTATTCCTTTTTTAACCTGATCTAATGCTTCTTTGAATATCTGCTCCGAATAAAAATTAAACAGCAGCGGTGAAAGTACACATCCCTATCGGACTCCTTTCTAAATTTCTAGTTCTTCTGTGAGGTGTTGATTAACTTTCACTTGAGTCGACTGGTTTCAGTACGGATTCATAATTATTTTTATATCGTTGCTATCTAAATCTATTTTTGTAAGTAAGCATAATAGTTTATTATATTTAATCAATGAAGCACGCATAAACTGGTTGTTTTCGATCTATATATTTTTGAACTAGTACTTGTATCGCAAACAATGCTTCCCTTGTTCCATATAGCTGTTTCTAAAACCAAATTGGGTACTTCCAATTTCCTGATTTATTTTCATATATATTCTGTTGTATATAATTTTTAAAAGTATTTTTACTGCAAGTTTAGCCGATATAAAACACGTTATATTTTAAATTAGTGTTCATAATTTTCATATTAATAAGAATTATCGTAGGCTATAATTTGTAGAAATAGATAATTAAGGAAATTAGAAAAAAATAATTAAAAACAGAATAATACGAACCTCGTAATCGTGTTTCTCGTTCTCACGGCCTCCGCAAGCGATATAAGCAAGTCCGTAAGAACGATTTAACTTTCCTGGAATTAATGCTCCTTCGTGATGCGCTCTGGCGACATATAAGGGTTCTTCACCACAATCTATACCCCCGACAACAGCGTTTGGAGGAACGTTACCACCAGACGCAGGTAGCCATCTAGGAGAATTTGTTGGCGCATTGAATCCAATAGGGGCTGATAGCGGAGCACTTGTAGTATGACATCGCGTTGAATCAAGTAAACAATCTTGCGGTAGATAACTAGGATGATAGAAACTAGCAACACCAGGTCGCCGATATGGTCCAGCAACGCGCATATATGCAGGTCCCGGTGAAGGATAACCACTTGCTACGGGTGCCTCTAGAGGCGACAAAGAAGCTGCAACAAATTCATATAAAAATTAACTAACAAAAAGCCTTAAAAACTTAATTTTTTTCGAAAAGAAAAATTACATGTAAAGATAAAATACTTTTATTCGCTAACTATAAAGCAACAAGCTGTTAGTATTGATGTGCTCTAAAGGAAATGTATGCATACTTACATTTTAGAACAATAAAGCACTATTTTTATACGGAAAAACCTAAACTGATAAAATACACATAATACGCAAATTAATTTTATTTAGCCGCGCAAAGTCATAATAAATCACGAAATGGCGATCACAACTGAAACACAAATAAAAAATTGTTACGGTTCAATAAGCGATGTAGCAATTACGGTACATTGTTTGCGGCAGATTACTAATAAATAAGTAACTAAGAAATTCTAAAAATTCTAAACTCTGAACGATTGTTTTTTTTAAATCATTTTTAGAAATAAATGACCTTGATTATATTTATTTGGTATTTTATTAAACTTTTTCTTATCAAAATGAATAGATAATGCATAATAATGTAATTACATTCTATTTTTTTTTTTTTCATTCTAGTGAATTTCCAGAAAATGGAACTTTCAGGTTTAAAGTTAAAAAAATTTCGTATAGTTTACATATACAAAGCAGATTACATTATGGTTTTCTGCCATCTCGATGAAGAAAACGTAGAATAAATGATACTTCTTCAATAAAATATATTGCGCTCCAATATTCTCTTCTACACATGATTTACATCGACCTTTGTAACACTACCGAAAAAATCATCCACCATTTAATTTTAACAACTACCGACTGATTACCCTCGTGAGTCAACTTTTTTTACTAAGAATTATCCATAGAAGAATACGAGGCAAAACTGAAAGAATCTTAGACAAGTGCCAGTTTAGCTTCAAACTTGGTACCAGAAAAGCACTTCTGGCAGTAAATTTATTGATGCGCAAGAGCTTAGATCAACAGAAAGATATTTACTTATGTTTTCTTGACTATCAGAAAGCGTTTGATAAGATGTGTCACGATGAACTGATACGAATACTTGAAAACGCACGAGTCAATAGTTATGATCTGAGAATAATGATAAAAACTTACATTGACAATAAACAGCAAAGGTAACTGTAGAGGATCAGTTATTTGAAGATGTACAAATTAAAAGAGGAGTCCCCGATAGGGGGTGGTATACTATCCCAATTATTTTTCAATATTTATTCTGGCAGAGTATTTAATGAAGCGTTAAGTAATACGTGCCTCTCTCGATGTAAAAGTTAACGGCCAGTACACCAACACCATCCGCTAAGCTGTTGATGCAGCATTGATTGCAGACTAATGACGTGCAAACTATTCTCGATCGAGTAATTAACAGCAACCAAAAATGCGATCTTCAACTAAACATCTCTAAAACAAGATTAGTAAGCCATAATCATACTAACAAACTGCATCTAAATGCGAACCACCGAAAAATAGATCAAGTCACAGAATTGAAATATCTCAGCTGCTACATTGCAGAAAATGTAAATTCTGAAGTAGAAATTAAAGATGCGAATACGCGCGTACCACTTTCCGGAAAACGGAGAAGCTTGTGACAGATAAATTTTATTAAATCTAGAGATTCGGAAAAGATCGCTGAAATGTTGCATTTTAATATTTCGCCTTTTACGGTATACGGTTTTGCAGTCGCAACATATTCCGCCAAAAAGCACTCAATTGAGTCATACGAAATGTAGTTCTACCGTTGTATGCTCAAGATCCTTTGGACAGTGCGCATCAGAAACGAGATAGTACTAAGAATTTATTGAAGAAATAAAAACCATTCGCCGAATAATTAAAGACAGAAAAATTAGATATTTCAGACACATTATCAAATATACCAGATGATACGGTTGTTTCTTCAAGGGAAAATTGAAGGAAAAACAGGTCTTGGTCGTAGAAGACTCTCATGGGCGCAGAATATCCGGGAATATTCGGGGACATTTGAATTTAGGTCATATGATCGCTACACGCGAAAATCGCGTACAACATTTAGAAGAAGAACAACAAAAGGATAACATAAACTTGGTCTGAAATTTTTCATTACTTTCAATCTAAAGCGAAATATTTTGCAAGTTTTATACGTAAATTAAAGAAATATTTAATTGATATTAAAAATATCATGCGGAAAAAATTTAAAAAAACTCACGAAAACATGTGTGTAATGTTAGAGCAATTAACTGAAAAAGAACATATAATTTTCAGCACTGCAGGCTGATACATCAGATAAAAGTGTACTAAAAGAACAAAATGAGCAATTGATATTTATTTAATATATAAGCAGTTAAAATCCATATATATATATATTATCTTCACAACATTGAATGTTACTCGAGAATTATTATACCGGTTCACTGATTTGCGTAGAAGTAGAGCTCAGATTTCGGCTTAAATCAGAAACAGTTCAAAAGAAAACTTAAGAAATTAATAGTAAAATATGCGGACATATCGAATCTTTTATCTTTTCTTCAGGTGATAGTTAAAGTCGAAGATGAAATTTTAATCATACTTTTGCACATAGAAAATTAGACGCTGAAATTGTCCTCAACGTACTCGTACGTTTTCTAAATTAGTTGAAATCGTATAAAAAAAATAGAGTTTATATATTTTTAAAATAAAGTGAGAGGGCGGGAAAATAAGATTCCAATTTCGAACGCGCCAATTTTTTAAATATATTCTTTTAGTTGCAATATTTATTATGTACTTAAGTGTGAAATTTATGAGATGCGTTGACCTAACGCTCGCGTATTATCGTAAAATCTCAGACACATACGCCTCTGAATCTGTTGAAATACCTATTCATTTCATTTTTCTTTCAAAAAAACAGTATCAATCAGTCAAATATCGAAAATAAACTGAAATAAAAATTATTAATCAAAAACGAGTTCGGGAATATCCTCCATTATGAGCCAAATACAAAAAAAAAAACCTACATGATATTAATAAACTGTAAAGCGAAAGTTTTATATAAAGAATTTCTATAGAAAACTTTATTCTGATTTTTCAGAAATACAACTCTGTTCTCTTGATTAACTAATAACGGAAAATGTTCCGAAATTATTATTTTTTTTATATGTTCTATCGGATAATGGTTGGTACTTTTATTGTATTTTTTTTTTCTTCTGCCCGGCGAGAAATCATCTGGCTACTAACAACTTCTCTAAATAAGCTAGACTAACAGAATAGTGTGTATAAATAAGTAGATTGAATCCTAAAACGTCATGGAATAAGAGCAAAGATTAACAATAAATTTCGAGCAAACAGGGCCGCAATGACGTAACATAGGCCACGTATGTCGAAAAGAAGAATATGGAATTAACACTGACAATTAAACGTTTACAATACAATTCGAACACACATGGCCGCAACGATATGACATAGCAGACGAGTGCTGAGGAGGATAGAATATAAAGTTAACACTGATAATTAATTTTATATTCTGTCCCTCTTAGCACTCGAGGGCTGTGTTATCATTGCTTATGTTACATTTAGTATACTAAAATCGCGTTTCAAAAATTAACATCCGTTATATGTACATACTGAATAGGTCAGCAATCGAATTGACAGTGATAAGAGAGAAATTAACTCAAATATTGTTATCTATAATCACAGTGCAATTCCAAATATAACTCTGATCACGGATAAATAGCTAATTTCCGAACCAATTATTTTCTAATTAAGAGAGATTTTTTCATCGTAATTCACTGGTACAGTTAAACGAGTATATAAATTGGACAAATGGTATTTACAGCCAGACCGAAAAAAAAAAAAAATAATATAAAGAAATAAAACCGTAATAATAGATAGTTGCTTTAAACGAATCGCCCGTAAGTTACGAAGCAAAAAAATTCAACGCCGATGTTTGCACGAAATTACGATTGATAAGTTTAGAATCATCGGCTACTACTTTAAAGTTTATGCGAAAAAAGAAACATTGCGTTTTACATAATTTTTGAAAGCAAGACAAAAAGCGACTCTCACAGACCGTCGACCGAAAATTATCGGAAATTGTAAATTTAAAGTTTACAGTGCACTAAGAAGTTTAATAATACTGAAAAAGTAACATCCACACATCTTAATTTCTTTTGTTTAGCACGAACATCCGGTTTCATCGCCTAATTAGCTTCAGACCGAGTAAACTTGGAAAATGTCCGGAGCAATTCGAATTTCGAACTTTGCACTTCAAAGTCGCCAACTGAGTATTTTAAATGTTAAAATTCCGCAAAAATTAGTAACAGTAATATAGCAAATGGGAATCAAAGTTGATTTTAATGATGCGAGAAAATCTAAGGCAGACTAAGTTTAATTCTCGTGAATTTTATAAATATTATTTATCGATTTCGAATAGATCAGCTGTTGTGTATTTTTGCAATTTATTCTCAAAAACTAGCTAATGCTGAAATTAAACATTTTACAGTTGACAAATTAAGATTTATTCGCCGTAAAATATAGAAGAACGCAAGGCCGTGTCCACAGTGCTCGGTAAATTTGTGGGGTTAACTCCCCCCCCACCCCCCAAGAGAACTGAAATAGTTATTATAAATACACAAAAATGTGAAAAAAATTAAATATTGTTGATTTTTCAAGGTGTTCTTACGTTTGAAAAAAATCGAAAAAATATGCTGCATATTTTTAGGCACTTCATTGATATTTTATACAAATTTTTTTATTACGAGTATAATCGATAACAGGTGTATTTTTTATTAATGTGTTTATGTGGTAATCCATTTATGTAAATTATTAATATATAAATCAAAATGATGGAAATTATTAATAGTATATGAATATTAGTGAAAAATGTATTATTATTGATAATACGCAAAGAAAATTTTCAGAACCCCCCTTTTCAAAATTCTCGGGCACGGCTCTCATGAACGGTTTCGTCAGTTGAAAAAGTTTTCTACGAAAGCTGATTTGAAAATTGTCAGAAGGTGATTATATTATTTTAAGCGAATTCACGCACGTTTCTAGAACAACCTGAGCATTACGGATGGGAAATCAATAAAAATGTTAACAGAACTAGCACAAAGTAATTATTTAGTTATACGTACAATGTAAATATGACTTGCACGTCTAAGCCGTGATAAATAATTTCGCTTCTAGTTAGGGACGGATTAAGGAAAAAAATATCCCGGGGCCAAATAATTGCTGAAGGCCCCCTTTATCGCCACCCACCCAATAATTGAAGTACACAATTTTTATTTTATTTATTCGGTAAATGAATAAAATCGATCCTTAATAATTAATTCTAAATGAGAGACACGCGTCGAGAGTGCTTAATGAAAGTTTCACAATTAGATTATCAAAATTTAATTCACGAAGTACGTCGCATTCGGAACTCAACATCACCCCATGAAAATAAGAACGATATATCGTTTCACCATCGGAGCTCGCGCACTTTTCATACTTGTAATTTTCAATTTTTGAATGATTAGCGGGTAGCCTCTTTTTAGTGAAGGGCCCCTTTTGGTGACGGGCCCGGGGCCGCTGACCCCCTGGCCCCCCTTAAATCTGGCCCTACTTCTAGTTAAGATGCATTATTTACTAAAAATATTAAGTAAAAATGGCTCTCGCTTATTAAATATTGTTTGGCGAAAAATGGGGTCGTAAAGTTTCATCATTGCAAAAAAAAAAAAAAAAAAAAAAATTGGCTATCAAAAGGTGGATATAATTAAAAATTAGTTGCTTAGTTACTTATTTAGAGTTATCTCTTTCAGGTTTACACTGCAAAGGTGATTCTATACGAACGTAGATACTACACTGTAGCATGACTTTGTTAATGGAAATCTCCACCTGTTTCAGTTTTGGAAAACTTTTTGTCAACGTTATATCACTTATTAGTCAGGGAGAAAAAGTGTTGTAATATAACCGTAACGGTGTATTAAAAGTAAAAAAAAAAAAAAAAAGTACACTGGTCAGTCTTTTTAAAACCGAAATATTTTATTTTCTTTTTCTTTTTATACAATGAAATATACTTTAAAAAAATTAAAAGTCATTTAATTTTGTTATCGTTTAATTACAAACAACAAAGAAAAGTGCATATACAAAAACAAAAAAAGCGTTATTGTAATAAAAATGTAATTATTTATAAACAACGTACACTTACCTTCAATTATCCAATATGCAATAGCACCACAAATGGTACCAATTCCGAAATACCGTATAGGAAATGGAGTTTGATCGTAATGCTTTAAAATTGGTGTATCATCGCCTTCAAGCCCAGCGGAAATAGTATTATTATCCCAACGAATCCAAAATCCTCTGAAATGATTCGGATTTACAATTCGAGGTGTTTGTGCTTCAGCTACGTCAGATTCAGATCGAACCCTTCTAATAACAGATTTTGTATTTCCCCAGCCGCCAAAAAATACCTATAGAGTATGTGTCAAAAAATGACAAAACTAAAATAAACTGAAAGGAAATTGAAGTAACAAATATAGAAAGCGAAGAAATCAATAAGAAAAGAGGAAATCGCGCAAGCGGAAGTGTTTAAATATTCAAATAAGAAATTAACGAATACGTGAAAATAAGGGAACAAATTGAAGATGCCTAAAAGAGCGTTTAATAGGTCAAAGAGAGAATTTTAAAAAAAAGTAACCAAGTTCAAAGAAGAAACTAATAGAATGTTTTTTTCTGCAGTGCCTCCTTACCACATACGACGACAAAGAAAAAAAAAGAAATTATGGAGAATGACCGAAGCCAACATTTTGTATACACGGAGAACGGTTCATTATTCTGGTATTTTTTTGCCGATTCTGATGAAGATTCGAAAAAACGAAAGGTTCTCACATAAAAAAAATTAAGTTCTTTTAAATTGCTAATAAGAAAAAAAAGAAATGTTAAAAGGGTCAAACACATTTCACTTATAAACTTGTAAAACATTGCATTACAAAAATCACGCGAAGTGTTTTCAGAAAATTTTTCAGTGACTCGGAACTCTGCGCACTTTTATTTTCGAAGCAATTCTTTTTTTAAGACACTCATTAAGCATAGTTCCCCTATTATGTAATTTATAATGGTAATTAGCCGCTTATATCATCAAAGCTTTTTCGAAAGTAGAAATAAAATGTAGGTCTCCGTAATTATTTTAAACGATTTAAATTGTTCATCATCTGCGTCTTCCTTTCGGGGTATAAACTCGCAGCAGCTTGTATTTAAATTTGATTTAAACATCCCGGTTACAAGTGATATATCCGAATTTTCATGGAAACAAAACAACCCACCATCGAAAATAGATACACTTGCCTTACATAATTAGAATAAGAACTGTTTTACTACTCATTCAAGTTGCTAATGCAGATAGATTAGAAAAAAAAAAAAAAAATTATTATCTTAAAAATAATGAAATATTAATTAAACAGAAGATGCATATTACCTCATACATGGGTCTTCCATCGTGTGGTGTTGTAGTAAGAGAAATCTGAGCATCATTTGCAACTTTGACTTTGAATCTCAGGACATTTCTTATAATCGGATAATACTGGTTACGTAATTGATAACTTGTTTCACGTTCCACTGTAAATTCAAAATTAAGAAGAAAAAATGAATTTGTAATTTTCTTAATATATACAATTAAGAGAAAAAAAATACTTCTTTTAAATACTTGCGCCATAAAGAAAGCATTCGTCCCAAAAAATAATAATATACAAGAGAATGAAATAATTCCTAATGCTTGCCAATTAAAAAGTAATGAAAACTTCCATAAATAACACTTTAATTTTAGATTCAATTTAATTCCTGATGACTTGAATCGTGAAAACATTTTCAGTACTTCATTTATATATTTATAGTGGAAATTTTTAGTTTATGTAACGGATTTTGTAGTTAAATTTATTCCATAAAAAAAAAAAAAAAAAAAAGGAAAAAAAACAAGCACCTCCAAGATGTTTTAAAATTATCTTCAAACACTGTAATCTATACATTTCACTAAAAAATTATAAATAACATAACTTATTGCGATATTTGCGTTATTCATCCTCGAAATGTAAAGCTTATAATAATTAAAGTGAAAAGATTACAATTTATAATATTAACCAATCGTGCATTTATAGCACTTTGCTGAAAAAATTTGAAAGCGCTCCAACACCAATAGTACTTAAACATCCTACATTTTCATGGCGGTTTGATTAGAAGAATGATGTTAGAGTAGACACCATGTTTTACCCAAATTCGTTTATTTCTAAAGCACAATGTTTCAGCCAGCTTACACTGCCAACCGTCAGAAGCGAATTGAGCGTTGTAAATAAATTAATTTTTTTAAAACACGGTCTCTACCGTAAATCATTATACGAATAGTGCCGTCAATATGTGTAATCCTAACAATTCTGCTGCTTTCAATCTATCTTTCCGAGCGTAAAAAAACAATTATTCGCGTCATAACTAATAATTTATACTTTTCACATTTGTAATTTTATTATACAAAAACAGAATAATTCATCGCTAGACGAGAAAATCCATTCTCGAATTTTTCCTTAGCCACAAATCTTTCGTTCACATTTTTTATTCAAATATACAAAATATTCATAATTATACCTCTTTTTTCTCTGATTTCTTCATTATTCCGAACAATTTTTTTCTCCTAAATACATTAACTGGCAAATTTTATATTAGCCGAGCTTAATAAGGTTAATTGTTGCGCACAAACACCATGGTGTGTATTAGACGTCGAAGAGATTTGTTTTGAAACGCCTGAACCTTCTTAAGGTTAGAGTTGGCTGTGGTGCCCTATAGCTGGATACCATATCTCCAGGAAGGCACAACGACTTGTTTGTAGATTAATAGTTTGTTTTCAAGTTGGAGTTTAGTTTTTGGACGAAAAGGCCATTCAAGTTTCTTCTCATTTTATGGCGACAATTGCGCCAAGTAATCTTAATGTGTATTTTGTTTCATGGCTTTCCTACCGGCTCTTTTAGAACGCTCCATAATGCACTAAATTCTACGTTATCAAGCGAGTTAATATCATTGAGTGTTCTACTGGCATAGGATCGATCTTTACCGGGAGTACCTTGTGACAGAACAGCGCCGATAGCGAAACCGTTAGCATCACAGTAGTGAGAAGGAATTCTTTCGAAAAATCGGGACACTGCAAAAGCGAATCACTAGTTAGAATATTTGTGAATTCATTAAAGACGCGCTGCTGGGTAGAGAACTCCAATCGAAAGGCTGGTCCTTTTTCAGAAGGAGAGTCGGTTTAGCAATCTTTGCGAAATCTTTTGTGAATCGTCTATAATAGCATACCAAACCCAGAAATGATTTGATTTCTCGAGGAGTTCGAAGTCTGATGAATTCGATAAATTTTAGTAGGATTCATTTTCGGAATTTATGTGGCTTAAATAACCTACACACTTCTTTTCTCAGAAATTCGCATTTATCGCGCTGAAATCGAAAATTATTATTTTTTAGCCTGTCAAAGACAGACGCTAAACGATCGAGATGCTCCCCTAGGCCAATGGAATGCACAATGACATCATCCGTATATACGAAGCACACTGATTATTACCCTGTAGACCAGCGAGAACGAAGTTCATCAACCTCTGGAAGGTGGCTGAAGCTTTTTTTTTACTGCGAAAAGCATTCGCGTGTATTCAAAAGGTCCCAGATTGGCACTAAAGGCGGTTTTTTGTATATCGGATTATTTTACGTTAATCTGGTGAAATATTTCGATCGCTCTAATTAATCCGAAATTTCATCTATATTGGGAGGTGGAAATTACGTTATGTAGCTTTCGATAATCTATGACGATTCTCCGTCGCTATTCCCCCCTCCAACTGTCGGGTTTTTACGGGACTATCCAAAGAGGAGAAGACCATGGTCTATTAGATGGCCGTATAATGCCTTGCTCTAATAAGCCGTTTTTATTTGGTTATTTACTTCTTACCTTAATGCTGCTGGATGTTTGTAATTTTTTAAGAAAATCGGCGGCGAATCGCCCGTATTTATTTCGTGTTCAAAATTATCAGTGCACGAAAGACTATTATTACTATCTACTTGGAAAAGTCGCTTATGTTTTACGCGTAATTTAATTAGTAATTCTTTCTCTTCCGAATTAAGGTGATCAGTAGGTAGATTTTTTATTAATTCGGAGTTGCCTACGTTATGATTGTTGTTAATATTTAGCACTATATATCTGACTTTTTGATTGGCTGTAGCGTTACGTTAACGTTTCTTCTCGTTAGATGAATTTAGAATAGTGGTGATTACCCTTCCATCGTCATTTACGCTGACAACGGATCTGTCTAAAAGCACACCTTCCTTGGGCGACGCTTCGTCTACTATCCCCTCTCTTAATTCGGGATTGGCGACCGGGATTTCGATAATTGTCTCGGAACCGAGAGCCAGTTTAATTACGTTACCATCGTTTTTGTATAAGTTTTCCCTTTTCTGAATCAACGGATACATTTTACCATTTACAATTACGTGTCTAGCAAAAAAGTTGATTTTTGCAAAAAATCTATACCTATTCGACGGTGTAGCCGGTCTTTTTATAACATTTTCAATGACGGCTATCAGGTGGTTTATGAAAATAATCACAATTAAGATTTTGCTTACGAGGAGCAGACCGATTGCTAGTTTTCTGCATTTTCAGAATCTGCTCTTCTTGTAAAGCGCCCGCTAGATATTCGTTTAACGTGGGCATATTTCCCTTCTTCTTAACATACGGTATATTTCCGCACAGGGCAGTGTAAAATGAAACGGCTTATTGCCATATCTGTTACAATTTTAATTTGACCCGGAACAAGTTTGTCATCAGATTCCATTTTTAGATTATACAGGATATTCGAGCTACTACGTCATCAATCCTAGTATAATACTGTAAAATATTTTCATTTGACGAGCGTTTAATGGTAACTAGTTTATTCTTAATGAGCTGAGAATACAATTTCCTATCTTCGTACAAAGTTTTTAATTTATTTTTTAAGTCTTCCGAAGTATGACACTTGTAGTGCGCGAGATGTGCCTTAGCATTCCCACTGATATTTATATCTCTAAGATGTGATAAATAATCTCGCTTCTAGTTAAGATGCATTATTTACTAAAAATATCAAGTAAAAATGGCTCTCGCTTATTAAATATTGTTTGGCGAAAAATGGGGTCGTAAAGTTTCATCATTGCAAAAAAAAAAAAAAAAAAATTGGCTATCAAAAGGTGGATATAATTAAAAATTAGTTGCTTAGTTACTTATTTAGAGTTATCTCTTTCTGTGTTAATGGAAATCTCCACCACGGATAGTTTACGTTTTTTCATTTAAATATTATTCGAATCGAGTGTGCTATCTATTGTTTGTTCGCGTTCGCGTCTTCCTTATCAGCGCATTGTAATCGATAAACCGGTGAGACCGTTCTTTTATTGTCTATTTATAAGATTACGATTTCGCAGCGTACTAACTATTCGTTAATTTCCACCAGCTGTACTTTCGTTTACTGTTAGAACTCTTACTTTTATTTATTTATTTAATTTTCTCTATTCGGTCCTTTTTTTTTTTTTCGTTATTTTAGTAGTTTTCTTCACTTAAGTCGCTTAGTCGGATAGATGAGCTCGTCTAAGGGGGGCCGCTCGGCGGCCTCCTCCATTTCCAACAAACCGTCTCTTGATGGTTTGTCTCTCAGTTTGACGGAGGTGGATTCCTCTAACAAACGGAAACTTCCAAGTCCTTCTTCGCCTAAAGCATCCTTGCCCCCTAAGGAATTTCGATTTTCACATACCGATTTAAGCGCTTCCGAAAACAACAATAATAATAATAATAATAATAATAATAATAATTATAATAAGAGTAATAACAGTAGTAATAATAATAATAATAATAATAATAATGATGATATTTGCAATAATAATGATAATTACAGCGAGAGGAGTAATAATGTTACTACTTCCACTGATTCTACTGTTACTCCTCCTACTAATACTTCTACTATTACTACCACCAATAATAATATTAACAATAGTAACAATAATAATTGCAACAACAACAACAATAATAATAATAATAATAACACGAATAATACGAATAATAACAATAATACGAATAATAATAGTAATAACAATAATAATAATAATAGCATCACTAAAGAAAATTTGTTGTTTGCCTCTGATCATCCAGGGCCTTACACCGTTTACGTCGAAGGTTGTTCTTCAGAGGAGAACCTCGGCAATCTTCATCCTTTGGCCCTTGCCAGGCTAATTTACTCTGTATCCTCCTCCCTTACGAGCATTGTCCCTCAAGGTAGGGGCCGTGTTTCAGTTAAATTTCCTTCGGTCTCTTCCGCAAATTCTTTTCTGGCGCAGCCCAATTTCTTCGCATCGCACAATATTAAAGCGTACATCCCCAACGGTGTTCTTTTTAGAATGGGCATCATTTCAGGCGTTCATCCGTCCTTCTCCGAGGAAGAAATTGCTGAAGGAATTGAGTCCCCAATCCCTATTGCCTCAATTCGCCGAATTTACCGTTCTTCCGAAGATTCTAAAATTCCTACTCGCTCAGTCGAGATCAAATTCCATAAAACTACCCTTCCCGAATTTGTCTCAATTTACAGATTACGTTTTCCCGTTTCCCCCAGTGTCCGTTCACCTACGCAGTGTTCAAAATGTTTTCTTTTTGGTCACATTTCAAAACACTGCCGTAGTTCTTCGTATATCTGTTCGCACTGTGCTTCCAAGCACCCAGCCTCAGAATGTAGTTGCCTACAAGTTCCTCCCACCTGCCGAAATTGCAAAGGCTCTCACCGTGCCTATGATCGGTCTTGCCCTGAGTGGATTAGGCAGAAAGAAATAAAACGTATTATGGCTTTCGAGAATATCTCTTTTCAAGAAGCCACACTTATCAAAAAGAACAGCTTAGCTACTCATGCCTTTTCGTTTGCTGACCGAGCCTCCTTGCCTTCCTCTTCCCACAATAATATTACTAAATCTCCACCATCACTCCCCTCTCTTCTTTCTAACTCTATTCCTCGTCCCAAATCACCTACATTCCACAAAAAACGGTTCTCTAAACCTATCTACGATTCCTCTCCCCAATTCCCCCCTCTTCCATCTAATCGTATTCCTTCTCCCTCCAATGGATGGGCTCTCAATAAATCCGTTCCTTCTTTTCCTAACTCTACTTCAGAAAGTTGTCTTCCCGCAAATCTTACTAATATCAATCCTGTATCCTCAGCCCCTCTAAACTCTTCCTCTACGGATCTTTCTCCCTTAATTAATAATATTTCAACAGCGGTTCTAGAGCTTCTTTCTTTAAACAACATTGCTTCCTCCTCATCCTTTGCTGATTCTCTTTCTCGTTTCCTCTCTAATAATATACGTTCTTAATAATTATTCTCCTAATAACAAGGAAAAATCAAATAGGACTAAAAAGGAGTAGAAGTGATAAGATTCAGGGCAGAATTTTCTCTATTTTCTTCTTTTGTCCTTCCCCCTTCCCCCTCTCCTTTCCCGTATCCTCTTGCTTAATCTCTTTCCAATTGCGCAGTATGATTCATCCAAGTCAGTTGGCCATTGACTCAGGTTTAAGCACGGCTTTCTCCTGTTTTACATTTCCTTTTATTATTAAAAGGGCCGTTGCTGTAATGGCCATACCCACTATTGAGCACTGGTACCTTTTATCTTCTTATTATTTTCTCGAATGGGCTCATGTCGAGTTGACGTACTCAATCTTTGGGCTGAGTTCCATTCGAAGTTGCTTTTTTTCTCACTTTTACTGTTACATTTATACAGTTGTGAGACTAGCTGGCGTGTATAGCTATGGCTTCGTAACACCCAGCTCCAGTTTTAAGTGCAATGGTCTAACTACAACTGACTTTACTTTATTTATTTGGATGTTTTCATACCTATTTCCTGTTTCTCTAAAATCTTCATATATCTCCTTCATTTCTGCTCCCAATTGTGTTTTATCATCTCCTTTGCTACTACGCTCCGTTTCCCTCTATAATCTAGCTGCCCTGACTCACTTCCTCCTGTATTCTAATTATTATAGTCGATTGTTCCTTTCTTCTCTATCCACCTATCCTTGCTATTTTAGTATAAATGCTTTGCATTTATACCCTCCTCTGTGCTCTCCTATTGCTTCCTACTCCATTCTCTTACCTCTTTTTTTCCTAATCCCTCTTTAGCTCTACAATGCCGGCTGCGTTTAATCTGCTACAATGGAATTGTCGTAGTCTCAGAGCCAACAAAAATTCATTGGAGGGTTTGTTGGATCTTCATAATATCCAAGTTGCTCTCATCTCGGAAACGTGGCTTCGGTCAGGCGTAGATTTTAACATTAGAGGCTTCAAGGTAATCAGAAGCGATCGCGATGATGGCTATGCTGGTTCTGCGATCCTCGTTAGAAATGACATTCCATTCCGTTCTCACGAGATTTCTCTCAACCTTCCTTCTACTCCTAATATTCCTAATATCGTTCATATCTCCATCAATCCTCCTTCTATGCGTCCTATTAACGTTGTTTCGATTTATGTTCCTCCTACTTACGATCTTCGTCACTTCCCCCTTTCTACATTTTTCTCATCTATCCCGCAACCGTTTATTATCGGCGGCGATTGGAATGCTCATTCCCCTATGTGGGGCTACACATCCTACAATAGCAATGGTTCCATCCTTGAGAATACTATCCTTTCTGATAACTTGGTGCTCCTTAATGATCTTTCCCCAACCTATTTTAGGAATGCTTTTGTCTCCAGTTCTCTTGATCTAACTCTTTCTTCCCCTTCAATTGGTCTTAACTTTACCTGGAGAACCCTTTCGGGTTCTTTCGGCAGTGACCATGTTCCCATAATAATTACTACTAATATTTTTCCTTCTCCAACTTATCCCAGGCATCTCCATTCTCCTCGATGGAATCTCAGCAAAACTAATTGGACTCTTTTCCGCTCTTCTGTTGATTCATCACTTCCTGATCCACAGATTAATTGTGATCCCATTTCTCTCTATAATTCCTTTTCCCATTCTATCAGGTCTGCTCTTTCTCTATCTTCTCCCCCTCGTCGTTCTCCTGCATCCACTCATCGTTGTGCGGCCTCATCTCTTTGGTGGAATGAGGAGTGTAACGCTGCATTTAACCATTGTCGTTCGACCTTCAGATCCTATCGCTCTAATCCTACAACCCAAAACTTTCTGGCTCATAAACAAGCCAACGCCAGGGCTAGGTTTATTCTTAAAGCCGTGAAAAAGGCCTCTTGGAAAAAATTCTGTTCTTCCTTTTCTAGAAATACCTCTCTCTCACATATTTGGAGGTTGGCTAGAGCTTTTAAATCTCCATCCTCTGAACGTCCTTCTCTTTCTAATGTATCTGAGGATAGCCTAATATCCTTCATTGATTCTGTCGCTCCTGCCTACGTTCCTTCCTTTGACGAACTGTATTCCAACACCTCTCCGCAAATCTCATCCCCTCCTTCTCACTTCCTCACTTCGGCTTTCAATCTTAATGAATTATTAGCTGTTTTATCTAAATCTTCCAGGCCTTGATGGTATACCTTATCTTGCTCTTAAAAATCTGTCTGAACTATCCCTTAACTTTCTTCTCAGTCTTTTCAATTCTTTCCTTTCCAGGGGTTCAATCCCCCCCTCTTGGAATTCTTTCATTATTGTCCCTATTCCTAAGAAAAGTTCTTCCTTACGCCCCATCTCCTTGGCATCCTGCATCAGAAAATTGTTTGAGGGTATGCTAAACAAGCGTCTTGTCTGGTGGTTGGAACACCATAATGTGCTTCCTAACAATATGTTCGGCTTTCGGCCTGGTATCGGCCCTCCTGATTGTATCAGTCTTTTTGTGTCTCATTTATATAAGTCCTTTATCCAAAAACATTATACTCTGGCTTCCTTCATAGATGTTTCCTGTGCTTTCGACAATGTTCATCTCCCAACTTTAAGAGATAAAATGACAGCAATTAACATTCCAGTGAATTTCACTTCCCTTGTTATTAAGCTCATGTCCAATCGTTCTATCCACCTCTCTCCTCCATTATTTGACACTTCTAGAAAGGTTTTCTGCGGTCTTCCTCAAGGTTCCTCCCTCAGTCCTACTCTTTTTAACATTTATACTGCTAGTATCGCTTCTCTTTCTTTAAATTCCCACTCTTTATTCTTTGCCGATGATATTTTGCTTTTTTCCTCTTCCCACGATATTGACGCAGCTAATGATGCTCTCAAATCGTCCCTCAATTTCCTTGAAAGTGCTCTTGCCTCAATTAACCTTTCGATTTCTCCTTCTAAGTCCTCCTGCGTTGTATTTACCCTTCGCCCTTATAACCCTGCTTCTGTTAATTTATCCTTAAATAGCACAACTATTGCTCGTGTTAATTGCTTTCGTTATCTCGGTATCTTTCTCGATAGTCGTTTGACTTTTTCCGAACATATTAAATATCTTTCCTCCTCCTCTACTAAACGGTTGAACCTGCTGAAGGCCCTGTCTCCGACTAAATGGGGTGGTGACCCTTTCATTCTTATTCTTCTATATAAATCCATCGTCCGCTCCAAGCTTGATTACTGTTCGTTCATTTATGCCTGCGCTTCCAAATCCCGTCTCTCTAAACTTGATGTGATCCAAAATTCTTGTCTTAGACTCTGTCTCGGTGCTCTTAAATCCTCTCCTATTCCAGCATTGCTTGCTGAATCGAATGTTCCTCCCCTGTCTATTCGCAGATCTTATTTGGGCTATCGCTTCCTTGCTAAACGTCTTTCTCTCTCATCTTCTTCTCTCATTTTTTCCTACCTTTCAATTTCTCGGAATTGGCGCTTTGTGCCTAGGAAAATTCCTATCCTGTCCCTTATTTCTCTCCGTCTTAGTTCATTTTGGCCGTATACAATTTCCTTTAATAGTCTGCCTTATTTTTCCTTTAACTTCAGCGATCTCTGCCATCCTCCCAGAGTATTTATTTCGCCTACACTTGCAAAATCTCTCCCTCCAGCTGTAATTAAACAGGAATTCCACAGTATTGTCAATTCTCTCTTCCCTTCTCATGTTACCATTTTCACTGATGGTTCTAAGGGGCCTGATGGGGTTGGTGCTTCTTTTATTCTTCCAGACTATAACTTCTCTGAATCCTTCTGTCTTCCTTCTTTCTGTTCCATATTTACAGCCGAGCTAATGGCTATTTTACGTTCCATTATTTTTATCTCCTCCAATCGTCTTTCTTCCCAGTTTCTGATCATATCCGACTCCATGAGTGCTCTTCAAGCCATCTCTTCTCCTCTTCCTAATCATTCCTGCGATTTTTCTATTCTCCGCATACGTTCTCTCATTTGGACTCTCTCTTCTCTCCATGGAATCCATGTTGACTTGCTGTGGGTTCCTGGTCATTCTGGCATCTCAGGTAATGAGAAGGCTGATTCTTTGGCTCGGGTTGCTGCTTCTTCTTCTACATTCTTCTTCAAAAAAATCCCATCCTCTAATCTCTTGCCTTTGTGTAAACATTTCCATCTCAGATTTTGGTCGAATATGTACCCTTCCTCCTTTTCTAATTGTCGCTCCTTTTATCTGTCAGTTCAGCCTAATCTTCCTTCAAATCCTTGGTTCCTTCTGTTTCCTTCACTTCCTCGCTCTGTTGTTGTCTCCATTGTGCGTTTGCGCTTAAACCATTCCTTGCTACCTTCCTCACGCTTTCGCCTCTCGTTGACCTCTTCCTCATGTTGTCCTCTCCATTCAAACGATGCGGTTGTTTGTGACACCGATCACGTGTTCTTTGAGTGCTCTGCTCTTTCGGTGGAGCGCTCGGCTCTATATTCCCACTTGCTTGGGCTGGGGCTTCCTGCTCCTTTTTGTGCTCGTTATATCCTGTCTTTTCCTTCTACACTTATTATCCCCTCCATTGTTTCCTTCTTATTAGCGATAGCTGATCGCCTCACTGTATAACTTTCGTTTTCCCTTAATTGTTTCTGGGTAAAGGTCCTCGGTTGACGAGCCCAATTAAAAAAAAAAAAAAAAAAAAAAAAATTTTTTGTCAACGTTATATCATTTATTAGTCAGGAGAAAAAGTGTTGTAATATAACCAAACGTAACGGTGTATTAAAAGTAAAAAAAAAAAAAAAAAAAAAAAGTACACTGGTCAGTCTTTTTAAAACCGAAATATTTTATTTTCTTTTTCTTTTTATACAATGAAATATACTTAAAAAAAATTAAAAATCATTTAATTTTGTTATCGTTTAATTACAAACAACAAAGAAAAGTGCATATACAAAAACAAAAAAAGCGTTATTGTAATAAAAATGTAATTATTTATAATCAACATATACTTACCTTCTATTAACCAGTGTCCTCTAGCTTCCCAACCGGTACAAATTCCGAAATACTCTATAGGATATAGGGCTGGATCGTAATGCTCTAAAATTGGTGTAAGATCGCCTTCAACCCCAGCGGAAATAGTATTATTGTCCCAACGAATCCAAAATCCTCTAAAATTATTTGGATCTAAAATTCCAGGTGTTTCTACTTTAACTACGTCAGGTTCAGCTTGATCCCTTCTAATAGCAGATTTTGTATTTCCCCAGCCGCCAAGAAATACCTATAAGTATGTGTCAAAAAATGACAAAACTAAAATAAACTGAAAGGAAATTGAAGTAACAAATATAGAAAGCGAAGAAATCAATAAGAAAAGAGGAAATCGAGCAAGCGGAAGTGTTTAAATATTCAAATAAGAAATTAACGAATACGTGAAAATAAGGGAACAAATTATTGAAGATGCCTAAAAGAGCGTTTAATAGGTCAAAGAGAGAATTTAAAAAAAAGTAACCAAGTTCGAAGAAGAAACTAATAGAATGTTTTTTTCTAAGTGCAAAAAAAAACGACATTATTCAGAAGGAAACAGTGACCGAAGCCACCGTTTTGTATACATGGAGAGCGGTTCATTATTCCGGTAACTTTTTGCCGATTCTGATGAAGATTCAAAAAAAACGAAAGGTTTTCACATAAAAAAAATTAAGTTCTTTTAAATTGCTAATAAGGAAAAAAAGAATGTTTTTTTTTCCCCCAAACCCTAGGCGCGCAAGCGGCCTTGACCCAACAACATGATAAATCGAGAGAGCCAAGCGGTCAGAAATGGAATTCGCAAAAGAACAGCAGCAGCGGAACAACTGAATGCAATAGGATGGAAAGGATATAGGTAGCGTTGAATGGAGTAGTAAAACCTAAAGTTAAAAGTTGGGCGTAACGACGGGGGCGTTCGTTAGGGAGTGCAGAACATTCGAAAATGGTACGATTTCAATCACAAATACAAGGAGGCTCAGAAGCATGAAGAGAGTAGAAAGGAGAAAGGGACAAAGCGAATCGAAAGCCAGAAGAAGGGAGTAGAGAATGATTAATCCTGAGTCTAATTAAGGAAACAACAGTGGAACGACGACAGACAGGAATAGAATGAAACCAAGGCAGGAAACGAGGAACCGGTTGAATAAGAATATATGTCCAACCATAGTCTGGAATGATTAGAGCGGGATAGGGAAAGAATGTCTGAAGAAGGGAAAGAGTCGAGGAAAGGACCATTGCGGGCGGCTGAGCGAGCTAAAGAGTCAGCTGAGTCATTAGCCTCTATATTAGAATGACTAGGAACCCGTAGGAAGTCTATGAAGATGGAACGGAATGAGAACAAAGAGGAGTCGAGAGATCGAATAGAGAAAACGATACCATCAGAGGAACGAGAAGAAGGATAGTAGATGGCTTGAAGAAGGCCTTTGGAATCGCAAACGATCAGAAATTTGTGAACCCCTCTTGTAGAGGATACAAAATAAATGGCACGAAGAATTGAGATCGATTCGGCCGAGAAGATGGAGCAGAAAGAAGGTAGTCTAAAGGACCCAAAGTGCAGGAACGTAGGAGACGTAAACGCACCGCCCACGCCCTCGTCACGCTTGGAACCTTAGAACGTGAGAAGGAAAAGAAAAATCCAGCAAAAGAAAGAATTCATAGTTGACTGCATTGCAAAGAGAAGAATTAGCTGGCATCGGGAGGGAGAAGAAACTGATATGCTATTAAAATCATGTAAAAAAGACTGTTATAAGAAAGAACGTAGGGAAGAAATTTGGAAATACGGGCAGCTATATGCAATAGAACCGGAATTGTATGAGGCGCCAAGCGCCAGTGATTTTTGGTATTGTTGTGTGCCGGCCGTCGTAACTTTCCGTTCCTATCCTGTCTCTTATTTCTCTCCGTCTCAGTTCATCTTGGCCGTACACAATCTCCTTTAATAGTCTGACTTCAGCGATCTCTGCCATCCTCCCAGAGTATTTATTTCGCCTACACTTGCAAAATCTCTCCTTCCAGCTGTAATTAAACAGGAATTCCGTAGTACTGTCAATTCTCTCTTTCCTTCTCATGTAAGCATTTTCACTGATGGTTCTAAGAGGCCTGATGGTGTTTCTCAGAATCCTTCTGTCTTCCTTCTTTCTGTTCTATATTTACAGCCGAGCTGATTGCGATTTTTTACATTCCATTATTTGTATCTCCTCTAATCGTCTTTCTTCCCAGTTTCTGATCATTTCCGACTCCATCAGTGCTCTTCAAGACATCTCCTCTCCTCTTCATAATTATTCCTGTGATTTTACTATTCTCCGCATACGTGCTCTCATTCGGACTCTCTCTTCTCTCCATGGGACCCATATTGACTTGCTGTGGGTTCCTGGCCATTCTGGCATCTCTGGTAATGAGATGGCTGATTCTTTGGCTCGTAGTTGCTGCTTCTTCTTCAAAAAAATCCCATCCTCTAATCTCTTGCCGTTGTGTAAAGATTTCCATCTAAGACTTTGGTCGAATATATACCCTTCCTCCTTTTCTAATTGTCTCTCCTTTCGTCTGTCCGTTCAGCCTAATCTTCCATCCGATCCTTGGTTCTTTCTGTTTCCTGCACTTCCTCGTTCTGTGGTTGTCGCCATTGTGCGTTTGCGTTTTAACCATTTCTTGCTGCCTTCCTCCCGCTTTCGCTTCTCATTGGCCTCTTCCCCATGTTGTCCTCTCCATTCAAATGATGCGGTTGTTTGTGACGCCGATCACATGTTTATTAAGTGTTCATTTTTTTCGATGGAGCGTTCGACTCTGTACTCTCACTTGCTTAGGCTGGGGCTTCCTGCTCCTTTTTGTGCCCGTTATATATTCTGTCTTTTCCTTCTACACTTATTATCCCTCCCATTGTTTCCTTCTTATTAACGATATCTGATCGTCTCTCACTATATAACTTTCGTTTTCCTCTAATTGTTTCTGGGTGAAGGTCCTTGGTTAACGAGCCTAATCTTGAAAGGAAAAAAAAAAAAAAAAAAAAACACATATCGAATTAACAATGGGTAGTTTGATCAACCGGGTGACAGATCATGGTCACGATACCCCTACATGGGGTGAAACGATTCGATAGATAGATAGGAGTACCAGATACACTAATGTTTATAAGAGAACGGTTAAAGGCGTTGAGAGCAGAAGTTATGCAGGAAGACTTGGAGGGGAAAAAGTGAGGTGGAAAGAAGAGAGGACATTGTTATGAAGGAACAATGAATGATTTAACTCGTTGAGGGCGGTGGCCCGATCATCTGAGGTGGAGTAATCCAAAATGTCATCAGCGAAAAGAAGAGAGAAAGAGGGAATAGAAAAAGAAGTAATATCAAAGGAGTAAATATTAAAAAGAACGGGGCTAAGGCAGGGACCCTGAGGAAGCCCACGATAGACGCATCTGAAGGTGGAAAGAAAATGAGAAGATAGATGAAGTGTTCTATACGGAAAAAGGTTGAGTATAAGAGTAATAAAAACCGGAGGAAAGTTAAGAGAGAGAAGTTTAGACCCCAGAAAGGGAAGATGCACATTATCAAATGCAGAGCAGACATCGACAAAAGAAGCGACAGTAAATTTCTTCGATAGGAAAGATTTATAGATATCTGTAAGGAAATGTCTGATGCAATCTACCAGGCCAAGCCTGGAGCGAAAACCGAACATATTTCAAGGGACTAAATTATTATGCTCAAGCCACCAGATGAGGCGGTTGTTTATTAAGCCTTCAAAGAGTTTGCGCAGACATGAGTCTAGGCAGATAGAACGAAAGAGCACTGATATTTTTTAAGAATTGAAATGACGATAAAGTCGTTCCAAGACTTAGGAGAAAAACCAGAGAGTAGGAAAGAGTTGAAAATATTTAGAAGGATGAGCGGTGAAGAAGGGAGAATTTATTAAGGACGGACAAGAGTTCATGATAGCGGAAAGGAGAAGATAGGAAATGAGATTATGAGCTATTCGGGAGAGAAAGAATGTTCGATTCTTCGAAAGAGGGGACATAAACAGGAGCAATAGAGTCCAAAAAAGAATGAAGTTTAGGCAAAGGATAGCGAAGATGGAGACATTCAGAAAGGGGAGATGTAAACGCCTTGGTCATTTTCCAGTTCTGAGGGAAGGGCGTATCTCTAGAGAAAGAGGAACAAACTTGATTTTCAATAATTCTTTGACTTCTTTGTGAGCTAAAAAGTTGGACATTGAAGAACAAGAGCGAAAGGGGCTTTAAAGGTAGCGGTGTTTCTCCGAAAAGCAACTTTACACTCTTCATTCCAACAAAGAGCGGAGGCATAAGAAAAAGAACGACCATGCGTGAAGGAAGTAGGAGGGGAGGAAGCAGAAAGAGCAGAATATAGAATTTGAGTGAAGAAATTGTACTCGGATGACGGGTCGGAGATACCCAGAATAAGAGGGAGTGAGGAATCCAACAAAGATCGGAATTTCAAATCAAATCTGATTTGGAAAGAAACCAATGAAGAGCGTGCAGGGGCCTGGATGGTTTAGAAGGAAGAACGTTGTTGAGAGTTAGAAGAATGGGGACATGATCACTACCAAAAGTACCGTCAAGAGTTCTCCAGGAGCTTACAAGACCAAGATTCGAAGATGAAAACGAGAGATCGATTGCACTAGAGGAAGATGAATGTTTGAAGAAAGTAGGAGAACGATCATTGTGGAGAAAAAGATTATAGCTCAGGATGAGATTTTCCAGAATCGCGCCATTAGGATTGCGCCCTGCGCAGCCCCATAAAGGGGAGTGTGCATTCCAGTCTCCACCAATAATAAACAGATCAGATAAGGATGAAAGGAATGAAGGCAAAGGAAGACTAAATAGGCTGTAGTTGGAAGGTATATACATGTAAGCAATATGCATAGGATTCGGGAGAAAATTTTCAAGTGAAGTATAAATCATGTTAGGGAGGTTAAGAAGCGGCGGAGGAAGAAACGGGATATTGTGAGTGTGATAGGATAGATCGCGTCTAATTAGAATCGCAATACCACCAAACCCAACCACACGATCAGATCGAACTAGAGAATAACCTTTGAAATGTAGAGAGGAAGAGGATTTAAGCAAAGTTTCAGGTAACAGCGCTACATGGATATTGCAAAAGTCTAATAAACATTCTATACTTAGTTTATTAGTTTATAAGTTGCGGCAGTTCCATTGCAGGATGTTCAAGGCGCAAGACCACGACATCCTAGCTAGAAGGAAAAGAAAATGAACTAAAAGCATGAGAAATAAAACGAACTAGAAGGATGAGAAAGAAAAGAAATGTTAAAAGGGTCAAATACATTTCACTTATAAACTTATAAAACATTGCATTACAAAAATCACGCGAAGTGTTTTCAGAAAATTTTTCAGTGACTCGGAACTCTGCGCACTTTTATTTTCGAAGCAATTCTTTTTTTAAGACACTCATTAAGCATAGTTCCCCTATTATGTAATTTATAATGGTAATTAGTCGCTTATATGTTATCATCAAAGCTTTTTCGAAAGTAGAAATAAAATGTAGGTCTCCGTAATTATTTTAAACGATTTAAATTGTTCATAAGCTGCGTCTTCCTTTCGGGGTATAAACTCGCAGCAGCTTGTATTTAAATTTGATTTAAACATCCCGGTTACAAGAGTTATATGATCGAATTTTCATGGAAACAAAACAACCCACCATCGAAAATAGATACACACTTGTCTTACGTAATTAGAATAAAAACTGTTTTACTCTACTCATTCAAGTTGCTAATGCAAATAAATTAGAAAAAAAAATATATATATTATCTTAAGAATGATGAAATAATAATTAAACAGAAGGTGCATATTACCTCATACATGGGTCTGCTTTCATGCGGTGCTGTAGTAAGAGCAATGTGAGCATCATTTGGAGCTTTGATTTTGAAATTTAGGACAATTGTTTGAATCGGATAAAACTGATACTCTAATCTGTCTTCTGTATGAAGTTCCACTGTAAATTGAAAATGAAGAAAAAATGAATTTGCAATTTTCTAAATATATACAATTAAGAAAAAGAAAAAGATTACAATTTATAATACTAACAATCGTACATTTATAGCTCTTTGCAGAGAAAGCTTGACAGCGCTGGAACACGAATAGTGTTTAAACATCTTAGACTTCCATGGTGGATTTGATTAGGAAAAATGATTTACAGTGGACGAAGCGAATTGAGCATTGTAAATTCACGTCATAACTAATAATTTATACTTTTCACGTATGTAACTTTATTATACAAAAACAAAATAATTCATCGCTAAACGAGAAAATCTATTCTTAACTTTTCCTTAACTACAAATCTTTCGATCATATTTTTTATTCAAATATACGAAATATTCGTAATTATACCTCTTTTATCTCTAATTTCTTCCTTATTCCGAACAATTTTTTCCTTCTAAATACATTATCTAACTGTCAAATTGTATATTAACCGATCTCAATAAGGTTAAGTTTTAAATATTTCTAATATGAATAGAGTTGATGATGCTGTTCCGCACAAACACCATGGTGTGTATTAGACGTCGAAGAGATTTGTTGTGAAACGCCTAAACCTTCTTAAGGTTAGAGTGGGCTGTGGTGCCCTATAGCTGGATACCAATCTCCAGGAAAGCACAACGACTGGTTTGTAGATTAACAGTTTGTTTTCAAGTCGGAGTTTACTTTTTGGGCGAAAAGGCCATTCAAGTTTCTTCTCATTTTATGGCGACAATTGCGCCAAGTAATCTTAATGTGTATCTTGTCTAACTAAGTTCATACCGAGGTAATTGACCCACTTGGAGGATGGTTGTGTACATGTCCCTCTTTTCAAAGTGAACGGACAGAAAAACATTTTTTCCAGATTTCCCCTGCTATGTTCGACCTTTTAGTCCATAGAACGAATCAGTTAATGTAGGCCTATGCTTTTACTACAGCCTCTACTGGACAAGTTAAGTTAACAGAAAAGGCCATTTTGTCTGCATATGTTGCGATTAGGTCACAGTCATCAGTTGCTAATAGTACATCAGCAGTATACAAAGAATTAAGTATTGGGCCAAGCACGTTGCCCTGTGGAACTCTAGCACCGATATCGCGAATAGGTAACCAAGTATCATGTACCTGAACATAAAATGCGCAATTATACAGGTGCGATTGGAAAAGTCGTGTAAATATACTGATGAAATAGTCGATCTTAAATTTGTGCAAAAGTCCGACTATCCATACCTCATCGAATGCCTGCTGAACGTCTAGAAATATAGCTGCACAATTTTGCTTGTTTTCAAAAGGTGTTAAAGAATGTTGTACAAAACCGATGTAGTTCCTCAGCGGTACCGTCGTATTTTTCTCAGAATCCGAACTGGTGTTCAAAAATTGATCTCGTTCGTAGAATTTCCATTATCCTCAATTATATTATTGTTTCATTTGGAGAGGGTGGGTGAAATAAGCTTATTGGTCTGTAGGACTTGAGTAGATGACCTGGCTTTCCAGGTTTAGGGAAGATTAATTGTGTGAATCTAGCCTCCAGTTTCTCAGCAAAAGCGTCTGCTTTTTGTTGGTCAGTGAAGCACCGCGTTTCCCCGCAGTCTCCGCTAATTAGTGCATGTCTCGGCAGCTATTGCTTTAGACACTTCGTTGTTCTCCACAAATTGTGGCCAGTGGTTTTATTTGGGGTTGGCATTCAGAAGAAGGTTGTTAAAATATTTTGAACGTGTAACAGTCAGTTTCTTTTTGAGAGCAGCAGCAGTTCTTCTCCAAGTGTGCTGGTTGCCTTCATTTCCAATGCGCATGAATCTCCTACACAGATATATCTAACCGGTTTTGGAATCTGTACTCTTAAAGGCTGGTGTGGCGGGGTTGGTCGCTGTGTAGGTGACCTAATTGTGGCGAAGGCAGCAGCAGAGTGAAGCTTTCTCGAAAAGAGCTCTACAGCATCGTCGATGTCCTTGGTTAAGGATAACAGGTTAATTTACCCTGTCATGGTAATTCGAATGGATTGATGCATTTTGTGTTTTGTAAGATGAGAGTTAGCTGCTATCGTTATAGTTATAATGAGTGCGTTGTGATCCGAACTCAAATCAGCTGCTTTTGTGAAAGCAAGGTGGTTGGGATCTAGTCCGACATAGATTGTAAAGTCGACTACATTAGGGAATCTAGCAGGATCGTATGGATATATTGTCGGAGCTCCCGTGGGTTAGAACTTCGCGATTTGTATGAGCAATTAAGTTTAACAGCTCTCTTTGTGAGAGTCGCCGTACAAGACCTCCATAGCGCGTGTTTGACGTTCCAGTCACCACCTATAAAAAATTTAGAGCCAAGCTCGTCTAAGAGGCGACTAAATTGCCCTTCGGAGACATTAAACTGAGGAGGGCAGTAGACTGATGAAAACAGGATAAACCGCAATAAAAACTTTCCAACTACGGGAGCTCTGAAATGGTGGCCGGACAAAAGCGCACAAAACAAAAACGCACATGGACAAAAGCGCACACGGACAAAAGCGCACACGGACAAAAGCGCACATCGATTTGCAAAACAGAAACTAATTTATTAATTTTTCCGTTCTCGGAAGTTGCATCATTTGTGAAAGGGCAAAACTGGACAGTTGCCCCGTAAAGAATTTAAAATTCAAAAATATTATTGGTAATCAGCGAAAACAAAGTAAAAATAATACAATTTTTTGCATGATTCATTAGTCATCTTTCTGTTTTTTCTGTTTTTTTTCTGTTCTTATATGTGTATTTGTTCGTTAATAATCATAGTGTCTATTGACTATGACCGTTAGGAAGTTACCGTATATATAGAAAATAAAATTTGTATCAGAAATGTATTCAGGGGCGTCTCAAGCATGCCAAGTTGTGGGAGTGGTGCATAACCCAAAATACCTATTCATAAATTCATATAATTTAAAAAGTAATTATTTTTTATACTATATATAGCTTATATAACAAAATGTTATATGATGTTTTTTAATGATTTTCTTTAAACTTTCGCAATGTGAGTCTTTTATTTTTTACTTCTGCAGTCAAAACTGATTTAGATTAATCTGTGAGTAGTAAAAATATTTTTTAAATAGTTTTATTAAAAGAAATCTCACCTTTTATTTTAATGCTAAGCCTATGAGACTTTTTAATAATGCCTTACTTTGTAAAAAAGTGAGGTAGACTTTTATTTTACACTGTTATATACTAACCGTTTCTTTACAAAATTGTTTCAACTGGTCTGAATTTTCTTAAAAATTTTTGCTTTTAAATTCGTATCAAAAAATCCGCAACTCTCTGTTAATTTGATAAACGTTTCCGTTTGTTTGCTTATTTCTTCTTTATCATTTTCATCACTGTTGTTTATTTGACACTTTGCTCATTAAATTTTCCCATATTATTAAAAATTAAAAATTATGAAATTTAAACGGAAATGATTTTTAGCTGAAAGTACTAAATTTGATTATTTTAAGTAACAAGTAAACCAAACATAATGTTCTTTACCGACTTTTTTCTCAACTCTACATGAAACTCTTTCACAACTTCACCATAATTTAAATTTCCGAAGTATTTTATTGAAATAAATTTTAGATTTTTTTTATGTACGTTTTTGGTCTCTCAGCATCATGATATTAACCTAGCAACAAGGAAGTACAAATATGTTTAATTTATACATCTGACTGCAACTATGGTCGAATTGCGAACTTCTTGACAACAGCCAAGCATCGTACGATTTAGGTCACTACAACAGATTTGTAGAAATTTAAAGATATATGCCATAGAATTCGCTTAATGAACAGCGAATTCTGTTCAGAATAAAATGATTCAATAATTATGTTCATATATTTTATTTTGATCATATTAAAATAAAAATAAGTAAAACTCCCTTAATACAAATGTTTGTTGAAGTATTGCAGAATAAAAACAGAGTTCACGTTTTTCACAATATTAGAATGATGAACGGGGAATTTTATTATCAAACGAATAATTAAACGTTGACGAAAATATTACAACAGTTGTTTTAATCAGCAATGAAACCGCGAGCAAAGTGTCAAATAAACAACAGTGACGGGGAAGTGATAAAGAAGAAATAAGCAAACAAAACCTTCGACATAATCATCATCATCATCCAAAATGCTGTACACGGATGTTGATCATCATATATCCCTATTTCTGGCATATTGAACTAATCTCTCTATAGTTGTTATTCCGGTCCATTTCCGAATGTCCTGGGTCCAAGATAGTTTTTTGCGTCCCACTCCTCTTTTTCCTTCAATTTTCCCCTGAAGAAGAAGCCGGATGATTTAATATATCTTTCTCCTCTGATTATGTGTCCAAATTTTCCTTTCTTCGATTATTCTACGAATCATCCTTTCTTCTCGGACGGATTTTAGTACATCTTCGTTTCTCATGCGCGCTGTCCAAGGAATCTTAAGCATGCGACGATAAAGCCACATTTCGCACGCCTCCAGGTAGTTGAGTGCTGTGCCGGAATATGTTGTAGCTTCCAGCCCATAGAGCATAATAGGCCAAATACAGCTTTTCATTAGTTTTTTCCGAATTTCCAAGTTTAATGATTTATCTGTTAACAGCTTTTTCAGTTTTGCATCTTTGTTTAATTTCTGTCTCAGGGTTTAAATTCGATGTAATATAGAGCACTCGAGATATTTAAATGTTTTAACTTGCTGTATTCTTTGATTATTCGCATCCAGCTCTAATTTATTACGGTCATTTTTGTTTATTACCATAGATTTTGTTTTGGAAATGTTCAGTTGAAGACCAGTTTTTGACTGCTGTGTTGACGATATAGAAGATGACGAAAACGTTTATCAAATTAACAGAGAGTTGCGGATTTTTTGATACGAATTTAAAAGCAAAAATTTTTAAGAAAATTCAGACCAGTTGAAACAATTTTGTAAAGAAACGGTTAGTATATAACAGTGTAAAATAAAAGTCTACCTCACTTTTTGACAAAGTAAGGCATTATTAAAAAGTCTCATAGGCTTAGCATTAAAATAAAAGGTGAGATTTCTTTTAATAAAACTATTTAAAAAATATTTTTACTACTCACAGATTAATCTAAATCAGTTTTGACTGCAGAAGTAAAAAATAAAAGACTCACATTGCGAAAGTTTAAAGAAAATCATTAAAAAACATCATATAACATTTTGTTATATAAGCTATATATAGTATAAAAAATAATTACTTTTTAAATTATATGAATTTATGAATAGGTATTTTGGGTTATGCACCACTCCCACAACTTGGCATGCTTGAGACGCCCCTGAATACATTTCTGATACAAATTTTATTTTCTATATATACGGTAACTTCCTAACGGTCATAGTCAATAGACACTATGATTATTAACGAACAAATACACATATAAGAACAGAAAAAAAACAGAAAAAACAGAAAGATGACTAATGAATCATGCAAAAAATTGTATTATTTTTACTTTGTTTTCGCTGATTACCAATAATATTTTTGAATTTTAAATTCTTTACGGGGCAACTGTCCAGTTTTGCCCTTTCACAAATGATGCAACTTCCGAGAACGGAAAAATTAATAAATTAGTTTCTGTTTTGCAAATCGATGTGCGCTTTTGTCCGTGTGCGCTTTTGTCCATGTGCGTTTTTGTCCGTGTGCGTTTTTAGCCGTGCGCGCTTTTGTCCGGGAACCGTCTGAAATATATCCATACGATCCTACTAGACTCCCTAATGTAGTCAACTTTACAATCTATGCCGGACCGACCTCTTTAGAAATTTAAACATTTTTTAAAAATACATAATTATTACAATTTAATTTTAAATTTTATTTTTAGGTGAAAAATGAAAAAATTATAAAATTGTAGCTAAAAAATGGCAGTTTAGAAATTGAATAGTAAATTACCGGAAAGAATAGAAAGATAGTATTTTTAATAGACTAATTTATTTTTATTTTTGTTAGTAATTCGATCCGAATTCTTCGTTCATGAGCAAGTAAAAAAGATATATATGTATTTCTTATTAAACTATTTTTAATTAAAATTACAAAATAAAAAGTAAAAATAAATAAAAAAAGGCGCATCGATGACAGTTGCGTTTAAAATAGAATAATAAAAACGTAACATTAATACTTTTACTAGAAAACAGTATTAAATATTAGTTATAATTAAATCCATAAGTATAACATTTATACACATCTTTTACATTAGAAGTTAAGTTTCTCTAGTGTAACTGATTTTTTCATCGTGGTTTTGATTCTTTGGGGGGTCTCCTATTAACCCTCCACCGTGAATCGCCCACTGATTTAAATGTTCAGTATCGTAGTATTTCGATCCAATCATTTCGTGTTTTTTTTTGTTTTTTTTTGATCTGCCGTAAATTATTTGGCTAATCATTTCGCCTCAGCTACTAATTCAGTCTTACCGTTTCGGCGTTGTCATATTCAGGCGTGGTTCGGTTTAGCGTCGAATGGTTTCAATGTATTTAGGATAAAATAACTACCATATCACAAAACATTTGCGAAATTAATACTAACTGCATTAATCAATTATAAATCAACAGTTTTCAATACACATATATGTGTGCATTAATTTTTTTTTGTTTTTCCAAAAAAACAGTGAAATGCTACTACGAATTTGTTCAACACATTGTTATAGTAAAAATTTTTAGTAAAATTACAACAAAAAATATTCGTTTAAATGTTTACACATTGATAAAAAATATAATTTCAGATGAACAAAATCGAAAAATTAACAATAACGGAAATTTTAATAACTAAAACTAAATTACCGGGGTATTAAGATCGATTCAGAAAAATTCGGATACCATACTAAATCAGAAAGTTTCGTTTATATCTTAACATTTCTAGACCGTTTTTGTCCGAAAGAAAATTGTTGGTTGTTTTATAAAAATTTCAGAATAATTTTATTATAAACAATTTAAATTACCCCTTTCGTTAAATATGCACCGTTTATCTAGACATTTCGATCAATTGTCATTTTAGAAAAATTACCTATAGTGCGTAAGATTTTTTTTGTAATCATGAACGGAAAATATTAATTGTTTCTAAATAAGCCGGTCCTTTAATTTTAAAATTTTGAGGGTCCCATAGTATTCGCATATATTCTAGCGATGGAAATATACGTTATTTTAAAGAAGAATTGGAAAGGCTGCGGACTTTTTTTTTTTTTTAGTTTTTGTTCTTACCGCTTTATGCATATTTTTTCAAATTTAATCCCTTAAATTTCAACATTTCTGACTTTTGTATGATTTCGCGGAAGAAAATAAAAAAAAAAAAAAAAAAAATCCCGTAGCTATCATGGAGCAGGCTGTGGAATTTTTGAAAAAATTCTTTTTTGCAGCTCGATTTTTGCATTTTACGAAATTTAGGTCTTTTAATTTTAAAATTTCAACAATCTCATTATTTTTCCCCTATAATCTAACGGTGAAAATACGTAATTAAAAAAAAAAAAATGGACCCTCGTTCTCATACTTTGCTTTTCGGCCTTACCGTTTTATTTAGGATGTCCCAAATTAGGACCGTTCAATTTAAAAAATTTGGATTTTTCTACTTTTACGGTATTCTACAGACAGAAATGTGTCGATCAAAAAAAAAAAAAAAAAAGGTCGCTATTATAGAATGGGCTGTGGAATTTTAAAACAAAAATTCTTAAAACCATTTTAATTTTTTCAAAATTTGAACATTTGAGATTTCATGGTTTTCCTATAATCTGTTGAAAGAAACACGTCAACTGAAAAAAAAAAAAAAAAAATTAATTTTCTCGCTACTATAGAACGTGCTGTATGACGATTTTTAGCCTCGCAGTTTTATAGGATAATATACATGTGTATGCGTGTGAGCGTGTTAAAATGTTGTCATCTCAACCAATCGGCTAACGAATTATTTGAATATTTTTGTGCGAATCTATTTTGCTTATATTTCAACTATATAATGTTTACACAAACCAAGGTCATTTTTTTTCGATAATTGCAGTCATGCTGCATCACTATGAGAACTACTTTTTCGGTTTCGAATTAATTAAATTGCGATAGAGATTTTGTACGAAACTAAAAAAAAAACAAATAATTAAATTATTCGGTAATTCCAAAACGACATAATAATATTTTTACCACGAAACTGTTTCAAAAAAATAATTATTGCGAAAACTGTTTTTCTAGAAATTTCCATTTTTAACAATACTACTACCAGTCCATCACAGTTACACATATTATAATACTTTTTTAATTCGAAGCGAAATTGTCTAAAATTCGCATTATAAATGATAATACACAATCAGGGCCGTATGTAGAACAAAATTTCGGTGTGGGTGGGGGGGGGGTGGAGAAAATATTTTTATAATTATACATATACATATATCTATTATATAAAGCTGCAAAAAAAAAAAATCATACAGACCGTTCTATAGTAGCTGGAGAGTTCATTTTTTTTTTCGATCGACGTATTTTCTTCGGTAGATCATAGGAAAATTATAAGATCCTCAAAATATTAATATCAAAGGCCTCAAATTTCAAAAAATGTAAAAATCAAGTTTTAAGAAAAACATTTTTAAAAAATTTCACAGCCGGTTCTGTATGAGTTACGGTTTTAATTTTCTTTTTAACCTGCACACTGAGGTCTCCAGAATACGGGAAAAATAAAAAAATCGAAAAATTGTTATATTTAGGGTCCGAAATTTGTGAAAATACACGCTTAAATCGGTAACAGAAGCCATTGGGAATACGATGCCTACAGACAATTAAAAACATCAACTTTGAAACACCCGACATCTTAATCACGAAACCATAGCGGACTTAAACCGCAAAATGGACTCGTCCTTAACCAGTAATATCAGAAAGGTGACTCGCTCAATTTGGCAAAATGAGTGGAATAGAATCTCTCTAATCAAGAACGAACTACGCTGTATCATCAAAAACGAAATTGCCGACTGGGAAACCAACTATTGGCCCCAAACAGACAAGACGAAACAGTTATTTCGAAACTTAGAATAGGGCACTGCTCATTTAGCCACAAGTACATCCCCGACAAGAAGCCGGCGCTCATTTGTGAGCGGTGAGCAGAGACCTTCTCGGTAGACCACCTCTTCACATGTAAAAAGTGGGAAACACAGAGGGCAGCCTGCGACATGGTAGGAAAACCTATACTAGAACTTCTCTTTACAACGATAGACTAAATTGTGAAAATGTATTAACATACCTAAAAAATGTAAATATATATAATATTATCTAGGATAAGTTAATTTTTAAGATGTAATAATACATTCGTCGCAAATGGCTCAATTGTCGAGCGACAATAAATAAATATATTGAAAAAAAAAACAAAGCGGTAACCCCGGAAACTACAAAAAAATCCACAGCTCTTGCCATGGTAGCTGGAAGGTCGCTCTGTTTTTAAATGATCTATTCCAATCGCTAGAATATAGGAAAAATACAAAACCCCCAAAATTTTGAAATCAAAGGACTCAAATTTTGAAAAATATGAAAATCAAGTTTTAAGCAAAAAATTTCAAAAAAATTCCACAGCCAGTTCTACATGACTAATGATATTGGTTTTCATTTTAACTTGCACACTGGGGGGGGTTTGCAGAATAGAGAAAAAGATAAAAAACTCGAAAAATATTGATATTTACGGACCAAAATTTGAAACAATACACGATCAAAGCGGTAACACTGGAAACTAAAAAAAAAGTCCACAGCCATTTCCGTGGTACCTGGAGAGTCCCTTATTTTTTTAAAAGATGTATTTCAATCGCTATAATACAGGAAAAAACGTAGTGAACTGATACCAAGTCAACCATCATCGCACTCCAACCGCTAACAGTGATACGTATTGTTTTAAATATTTCCTTTACAGGCCCGTGCCCAGAATTTCGAGGGGGGAGGGGGAATTTTTTTCGCATATTTTATAAATAACAATATATTTTTCACTAATATGCATACTATTAATCATTTTCATCAATTTGATTTATATGTATTAATAATTTATATAATTGAATTACCCCGTATATGAGCATTAATAAAAATTACATATGTTATTGATTATACTCGTAATAAAAAATTTTCCATAAAACATTAATGAGGTACCTAAAAATATGCAGCATATTTTTTCTTTTCTCTTTTAAAAGTAAGAACGCCCTAAAAAATCATCAATATTTATTTTAAATTTTTGATTTTTTTCAGATTTCTGTGTATTTATAATAACTATTTCAGTTCTCATGGGAGGGGTTTAACACCTAAAACCCACCCCTTGGGCACGGCCTTGTTCCTTTATATTATACTATCCACAAAACACTTTGTATATTATTATAATTGTGTTGTTCTCTAGCGGTCGACTGACAAAGAAAGTGCTTTAAATTGTAATTAGAATATCAAATTTCAGATAACCTATCAATACATTTCAACTTTCGCTTACCGTATTGATTTTCTTTTTAACCCGCATACTAAAGTTTACCTAAAAAAAGAATTAAATTCAATATATTCCTCTCGCGTATATTACACTGCTAGCGGGTTCAGTTTTTTTTAATATTTTAATCTAAATTCCACTTTTTTAATTAACGTATTGGTGTAAGTACTTGTTTTTTTTAAAAAAAAAATAAAAAAAAATAGTATATGTGAACACTGCAGACTTTATGAAAATTTACAAAGTAATACAGTTTAAAGTCCGAGAGAACGGGCCGCCAGCGAGACCAATTTCCTAGTATTATATATGTGCATGTGTATTATCATGAAATATATTTATTTATAAATGGTACACTAAAGAGGCTTTTAGTCAATTATTATATATGCAATATTTGATCACTACAATAAAAACAAATAATAATCGTTTCCATATAATTCATAAAAATTTCAATTTTCTCTTCTTTCGTCAAAAACTGAAAAGAAATATATTCTGAATTTCGGTCCATTTAATTCAAGCAGTTATTATTTCACAAACATTTCCAGGGGGTGCCTTGAAACCCCCCATCGGATACGGCCCTTCACAGTTCACACGACAGTGCAGTAGTTAGTAGTAGCGCATCCAGGATCCATAAATAGCGGGAGAAGAAATTATTCATAATAATGAAAAATACAAAAATTCTTATATGTAATATGCGTGTTATTTTTGGAATTATAAAATCGCGCGGGTATACAAATCGTATATTAATGTCTACAGCAAGGCCGTGTCCCCATGAGAACTGAAATAGTTATTATGAATACACAAAAATCACAAATGTAAAATAAATATTGATGATTTTTTAGGATGTTCTTACCTACCTTTAAAAGAAAAAAGAAAAAATATGCTGCATATTTTTAGGTACTTCATTATTATCTTATGCAAAATTTTTTATTACGTGTGTAATTAATAACATATATGTAATTTTTATTAATGTTCGTATACGGGGTAATTCATTTATGTAAATCAAAATGATGGAAATTATTAATAGTACGAATATTAGTGAAAAATGTATTGTTATTCATAAAATAAATATGCGAAGAAAATTTTCAACCCCCCCCCCCCTCCAAAATTCTGGGCACGGGCCTGGTCTATAGAGTTATATTTAATATTTTATACTGGAATTTTATCTTAAAAAATTATTGCAGATACACTTGAAGCTTCTTCTTCCGTGAGTACGCCGTTGTCAGACATGTACAAAACGTATAATAACTTTCATAGCACCTGGGAAATTAAATCACGTGAAATAATTCAAATATCGGAGTAGTTATTGCGGTGTATCAAAACGAAGTTTATAAGAACGGTTACGGATTTCAAATTTTACGACAAATATATATCGGATTTTAAAAATTTCTTTATTTTAACGTTTACAAAATTTGAAAAACCTAAACATTTCGTTTAATATATATGTAAGGGATGTTGTTTTCTTTATATGTACCGATTAAAATTCAAATTTTAAATTTAAAAAAATTAAGAACCGAAATCAAAATTAGAAAGAAAAAAAATGAAAAAGAAACGACTTTTCTCCGGGTAAATTTCTTTTGTCTCTAGCGAATTTAATTTCAACAAACTTTCGAAATGAAATTTTTTTCCCGTTTATTTACCAATATTGCGTTGCAGAGGTATGGCGTTAAGTTTTCGGATGCGATCATTTAAATTTACAGCATTTTAATGGAAAAAGTTTATTTTTAATTAATCGTGTTAAATTGAAACTTACTGATTCCGCCTCGCGTATTACCTGGTTGATGTGATAAAAATTTTCGGTTTTCCTGCGCGATTGCATTAAACAGTCCCAAAAGATAACGCCGGCAGTTCACGCAAACAAGAATAAAACTAACTTCCGAGAAGAGACCGCTGCTTTGCAGTACACCGGATGACGTGTTCCACTCGTATTCTTGTATTTGCGCTTGTTGATAAGTGTACTTTGAGATGGTGGTACGGCAGCGCTAGACTTCATTCGCAATGCTAAAATTGATACTTTGCAACGCTTCACAATCGCACTGTTTTTATATATAATACTATATTACAATATTTTAGACCTAATTATTTAAGTGAAGTGCTGGTCTAGTGGTAATGTGTACGGGTCTAATGCTTGAGCGTGTACTAGAGGTCAAAACCAACAGCGTGGTCGTCTTTTTATTTTAAAATATTTAAACAAATGTTATGTATTTTATATTAGAAAAATTTTCTTAATGTTATAATAAATTATGTAGAGAGTATTAATAATTGTTTTATTTTTAGACGATGTGAAATATTTTTTATACACTTACTACTAACTTTAACTCAAAATTATTTAAAATAAAAACGTGCAAAATAAAAATTGTAAAAATAAAACTAGTTTATTATAATTATGTGAAAAAAAGCGAAGGTTTAAAAAAAAGATGTGAATTGGAGGGAAAAGCAAAACTATAATTTCAACCGAAGTAAACATAAATTTAATAATTATTTTCGGGAGAAAATGATTTTAAAAAAATTATTTACGTGAACAATTTCCACAGAAATTAGCCGTCGGAACTCACATAACATTTAATTAAAATCGTCAATGCTTTACGAGTTTTTATTTACTTATTTATAAAAAGACGCGTCTTCCTTATCATAATTGTACATTTAATTAAAATTTGCATCATTCTGTTTTTATATTTGCATATCTGAATATGTAATGATAATGTTTAAATAGACACAACTTTTAACTGAATGTAATTGTAAACATTATGTAAAGATCGTTTACCATTAAATTTTTTTAAAGCACCTTAATTACTTCCGAAATCCTGTGTCTCAGTTTGTATTACATTTTTCGATGTACTATACTTAAAATAAGTTCATAAATAATAGACAACATTTTTTCTACGTCCGAGAGTATACATAATTATGGTTTCTGAGATTGTTGTTAGTTGAATAATTTGTTGTATTGCCGTAAGATTTTTTCTGAACTTTATTTCCCTCTAATTCTTTATTTCATTTATTACCATTATTTCTGCTCATCGTTATTATTACAAAATGCTTCTTAAAAAAATTCGTAACCATACGGGTATATTTAAATAATAACTGTAATGTTTTAACTATGCATTTATAAATCGACAACTTTTTTTTTACTATTCAGACCCCTATGATGTTGAAACCATGATTTGAAAACCATTACATACTGCATATAGAAGATAATTTCTGAAATGTTCATTGTTAGTCGCTTTTATAACTCTATTTTGTAAATATAAGCTTTCGCTCGATGCATAATGCTGTGTAATATCCGAACTTTTTCAAATTAAAGTTTAACTATAAAACTTTATTTTTATATCGATTACAATAGAAAGGGAGTAATGTAGTAGAATATATCATAGAGTATTCATAGTTGTGCTTCCGGATGCAATTAATATAACTATGTAATACAAGTGTGGTACATCATACACTTTATAATATATTAGAACATTGCAATTCAAACTCCTATAGTTACAGCAAAACCGGCTAAATGTTAATTGTTAACAGTTTTAGGACATCAAGCGTACAGCTAACATCTGCTAGCGCAATCTACTGGCGTAGATATGGATAGAAGCAAAAAAATTGGAACGCTCGTGTCTCGTTGCAAAGTATCAATATTAGCATTGCGAATGAAGTCTAGCTACGGCAGCAGTGCCGATTGTAACATACACGTCGGCTACTCACACTGATAATAAAATTTACGGTAAAACAGGAAGGAAATGGTGCGGATATGGTAACATCACCTGACCAGTCTAGCGGCTCACATTCGCAATTTTTATTATTCTCGTTGGTCGAGCAAAAGTAAATGTATCTGTATTATCTTCTTTTTTTTTGGCTGTGTGCGCTCACTTACTACGGAGCTGTTTATTTGAATACCTACATTGGACGACATTAACTAATTGAAAAAAAGAAAAACATGCGTGTTATATTGCCGTTTATTGTGCATATATGTTTAGACGAGAGTGTGTGTACGAAGCAGTTGCATTCATTTTTTTACACCAATAACTAATTTTATACCTATTCTTTTATGCGTCATGGTGTTAACATGTATTTCGCAGAATTTTTTTGTAGAAGTGGACGAGACTTTAATCATAATACGCGGTAATTAATTCTTAAATTAATTTCGAGCCCCCTATTAACATGTGTATCTTTCGACTGCACCACAAAATGACACATTACTGGCATTATTTAATCGCACTAACATGGTTAACAAAAAATAATTAAATAATACCCGGCTATATATAAGAATAGCTGCTCGGTGGAATGCAAATGGCTTAAAAAATCATAAGGCTGAACTCGAATTAATCCTAAATAAAAATTTAATAGACGTAATCTTAGTCGCTGAAACTCAACTCACTGATAAAGACTATTTCAAAATAAATAACTGTATAACATATTCTTGTGTTCACCATTCGGGGAAATCGCAGAGTGGTTCAGCAATATTATACATCATGAAATAAATAATTTTAGGAAGGATTACCTGCGGAGTACTAGTATTAGCATACATAGACGAAGAGTGGTCAGCTTATATTGTCAGAGCTGCGTACTGTCCCGCGCGACATAAAATACCAACAGACCAGTTCAGTAAATACATACAGAGTCTAAGAAATAAATTTCTGTCAGGTGCGGATTGGAATGTCAAGCATACAGCGTAGGGTTTCAGGGTAACTACTGCCAGGGGACGTGTGTTCAAACAAGCGCTGGAAAGTCACAATGCTAACTACCTATCAACAAGAGAACCAACGTATTGGCCAACTCTCTTCTTCTTCTATGTCGTTGTCCGTGTTCAGACGTTGTGACCAATCATGAGCATATTTCAACAATTTTCCTCCATTTCTCTCGATTTGGAGCTGCTTCCACCAGCTGTTGTGTTGATAGACCTGTTGTGTTTCTATTATAATCAATGAACCTGATCGGAGGTCGTCCTCTATTCCTTTTACCTTCTATTATTCCCTGTATGACCATTTTTTCCAATCCTTCTCGGCGCATCACATGGCCAAAGAATCTCAGGGCCCGCCTTTTTAACACTTGCACTAATCTGTCTTTCCGATCTATTCTCAGTTCCTCTAATATTGAAGCATTAGAGCGGTGCTTGATCCACGGTATCCGGAGCATTCGTCTGTAGCATATCATTTCGAATGTCTCTATTCTTCGGGACAACGTTTTGTTCAACGTCCATGATTCGGAGCCGTAGCTTGCTATTGAGAATATTAATGTCTCCATTAGTCTCTTTTTAGTTCCTATTGTTATGGAATGGTCTTTCCAAATGTTTGTCAGTTTCTCTAACGCGCTTTTCGCCAATCCAATACGACGTTTCCAACTGACAATCGTAAAATACTGGACCTTTTAGATTTTTTTATTACAAAAGGCAATGCCTGTTATTATGCAGAAATAAATTCTTCTTTCGATCTTCTCTCAGACCATTCTTCAATTGTTTTAACCCTTGGTGATTCAGTAACATACAAAGAAAAGCCGATATATTTGTATAATCATAAAACAGACGGGAATTCCTTCGAGGAGTATTCAGATTCAAAATTAGATCTAAAAATTCCATTAAAAAGCCAAACTGACATTGCCGAATTTAACTAGAGAGATTTAAACAGCAGCAACTTTGAACACTCCTTCTATTGATATAAACAAAAAAAAGAAAAAATTACCCTATTTTAGTACACCAGCTTGTTTTAGAAAAGAGAAGGTTTAGGCGAAAATGGTTTCAGACAGGGGGAATCCATCACATAAAATAAAACTTAATAATAAAACCAAAGAACTCAAAAAATTATTCGTATTAAACTTTCACCATTAGCGGCGGATGATTAATTATTCTTTGTGGAAGTGTACAAAAAAAACATTAAACAACCAAAAAATTTTGCATTCCTCCGTTAAAGCATGGCAGCGGGTCTTGGACGAAAGATCTAAAGCAAAAGGAAAATTTATTTGCCACCTACTTGGCTTTTAAGCCGAACTTAATGGTTGCTACAGGCATAGAAGTCGATGACTTTTTAAAAATTCCTGTCCAGTTATCTTCTCCTATCAAGTCAGCGTCACCTCAAGAGGTAAAAAGCATACTTGAACGCTGAAAAGGAGAAAGAGGCCCGGTTTTGATTCAATAAATACGGAACTATTATAATGTGTACATTACATACTGTATATATGTATATATTAAAAAAATAAAGAAATAAAGAAATAGTATAAAAATTAAATATAATAAGATATCAAATAAGAAGTGCGAGTATAAATGAGTATGTGTGCGTGTGTGATTCAGTAGTCGGCCGGGGCTAATGATAGCGAAGGCATGATGGATACGTAACGGGGTGACGTAACGAAACCCGCAGGTAGCGGTCGAGGAACCGCCACCGGACGGATGAATTAGGCCAATGACACAGACGGGGCGGTTTTTGTGCGTTTTGACCGGAGCGTTTAACTCGCGTTTTTTTTCGCAGCTGACAGACGCTGCGGTTTTCCAAGGCGGTTATGTGATCGATTTCACCATTCCATCGGGCGAATCTGTCGGTCTCATTTAAAGAGTTGTTGTGCAAATTGTCTAAATATATTTTAGTATTGTTTATTTAGTACTTTCGTGCAATGAGTGACGAACAAGCACTTACAGTGTCCTTGCTGTACTACCAGTGGAGAAGAAGAAGAAAAAATAGGAGAATGTGGGTTCACCCGATTATAGAAAGAAGACAGAAAAAAGGACACTTCACTAATTTGGAACTGAAGAATCATCCAGATCAGTTTTTCAATTTCAATCGAATGTCAATAAGCTCTTTTGATGAAATAAGGAAATTAAATACGGTTTTGTTCCCGGCAAATATCGATCTTTCCATCGATATATCACATGCTCCGGAAAAAAATACTTTTTTCAAACATTTTACTTATAAAGCGATCCTTTATGTATACGTCTGAGATACGTTTTGGTTCTCCAACTTTATCACTCGGACTATTGCTTACGTGAACATACTTTTTTTAGTAGTTTTTGGCCGTGGAGAGGGGAGTTTCTATAATTTTTTAATCGTAATTATTCAATTTTATGAAAGAGATTCTACATTTTGTTTCATATTTTGAATTTCACTTTTAAAGGATCATCTGGTGGTGAGTTATGAATTTTTTAAGGGTGATTTTTGAGGTCGTTTTATATATTCCATATTATATATTCTTGACGGTTCTTTGGGTTTTTGCCGCCCAGGGTAATCGGTTAGCTTAAAGTTACAAAATTGTCTTAAAACGAATTTTAATTGTAATTTCTGATCGAATTTTGGAGTTTATAAGTCAATCCGATCGTGAGTTATTGCACATTTTAATTGAATATTTTTGTCGTTTCTAAACCATCATATTAGGATTCCGTACACATTTCATGTGTACAGAATCCTAAAAATCGAACGCCACACCAAAAACCGGCAGATAAAAACGTAAAATTTAAAATTTCTTAAACTAAATTTATTGCGCTATTTTTATCAAAGGCATTAGTAATGAAGATATTAGAAAATTAAAATAATGCCATCAATTCTGTTGCTCTAGTAAGTTCCACTTGAAGATTTTATGTATTAATTTACACAAAGGGATGAATTCAGAAATCTGTTTCCTTGGGGGGGGGGGAATTTATGTTCTTGGGGCGCAGAGACTTTTTTTATATTTTTATTGAGAAAACTTTTTTGAGATGTTCATGAATAAAACTAAATATATAAAAAATGATTTATTATGTAATTTGAAATAATGAAAAAGCAAGTATGAACAAAAATTTCAAGTAAATTAACCGATTATAAAAAAAGTTTTCTCAGTTGGTTTTAAAATAATTAATTCTAATTATATCCCTATTTTATGAAGTTTCATTTTTCCGTCAAAAAACAAATTTCGTAATTTTTAAATTTTGATTCGTCAATTGACGCCTATGTTCTTTGATACGTTGCTAGGCCAATACGGTATATCCGGGTGAACATTGTATAATGATTTTGAGATCCCTTTTTATTAACAATTGACAAAGTACGGTTTATATATTACGAAACGGGAGAAATCGAGATCCCACCTTGCGCAACAGGCCACCATCATTTGTGGAGATCACATCACCCGGCTGATTCGAGATATGTACCGATTTTTACGTATATCCGTTAAAGTTTTACAGATGGGTTATTTTAATTACTTTTGTGCTTTTTCTATGGTCGACCGCCCAAGTAAGATTTCTGTAAGGCATTGAAATAAAAACTTTAAATCATAATTTCTGTTTTTGAACATCGGTAATAAATATAATAATAACGCTCATTAAATTTAATATTTTACTTCCGTGGAACTAAATCCGCGGTAGCATCCCTGGATGATAAAATTAACATCATAAACAGATAACACTTCACTATTGAATAGACTTCCACGGAAGGCTGTGATGTTGTTGACATTTTTATATGTAACGCAATACTTCGCCCAAATTATTTTCGCCGGTGCAATGGAAGTTCGTGCAAATTATTATGATTGCGAAACTGGACAAAATGCCGCATGCTGTTACGTCTTATCGTCCCATTTCTTTGTTGCCTGAAATTGATATTAAATTGCAGCCATACCTATTGCAATATATTTCCAGAACATCAATTCGGTTTCTTAAAGCAGCACTCCACGGTGGATCAGCTGCACAGAGTGGTAAGTGTAATTGAAAAAAGTTTGGAGGCTAAAAAAATATGTACAATTGCGTTCCTTGATGTCCAACAGGCTTTTGATAAAGTTTGGCACGGTAGTCTATTATATAAATTAATAATTCTGTTACCAGCTAGGTTGTTGAGTTCATATCTGCATAATCGACATTTCTAGTTGCGCTATGAACACACGTTTTCAAGCGGGAGTGCCCCGGGGATCGGTTCTGGGATCCACGCTGCATTTGATTCATACAGCAGACTTTCCTGTAACGGAAAATGTACAGGTAACTCTCTACATTTGCTGATGAAACGGCATTACTTGCGTCACATTCAGATCTGAAGATAGCAAGCGACAATCTTCAGAAGGCTCTCATTGAGGCGGAAAGCTGGTTTAAAAAGTGGAAAGTTCAGATCAACGAAAATAAATCACTAGATGGATTGAAGTTTGCCTGTGAGAACAACAGTCAAGTACTTGGTATTAAACTTAGATAGTCGCTTAACATGGAAACAGCACATTCACACAAAGAAAAGAGAAATAGATATTCGTGTTAAAAAAATGTACTGGCTTATAATAGGAAGAAATAGCGTTTTAAGTATTGATAATAAACGTTTGATATACACGAGTATCTTGAAGCCTATTTGGACCTATGGAGTACAGCTTTGGGGTTGTGCTAAACCTACAAATCTGAAGATAATACAGACTATGCCGAATAAAATCCTTAGGCTCGTAACCAAGGCGCTATGGTATGTATCAAATCTAACCTTGCATCAGGATTTAGGGATAGAGTATGTGACAGATGTTATTAAAACTCATGCCCGAAGACACGAAGAAAGACTTGAAAGTCATCCGAACAAACTTGCCGCTGGACTACTACATGAAACGCAAGATCGCCTCATGACCTTGTTTAGGGTAAAGACTATCGGATAGTGGGTACTTCTCCCTTCATGCTCAATATTTCCCTCGTTAAGAATATTGCTAAATGGCCTAGATGGCCAGTTTGTAAACAATAAATCGGAAAAAAAAAATGCAGTACACGTAGTTTGGTTCAAAATTCCAAAGGTTGCCGCATGTAATGCAATCTGTTGGTTTTTATTAAAAAAAAAAAAAATGCCCATCTACAAAAACAAAAATTTGTATACTACAGTGAACAACTATATCCTTGACACTGTAAGTCGACAAGTTAAAAGTAAAATTTGTTAAATTCGGGAACATAATCTAATAGAATTCTCAGCTGTTTATTTGCTTTGCCTCTTCTTATTACGATTCGGTTCGTTCTCGTCAAGCATTTTCCCCGTCCCTATTGTTTACGGCATTATTCACTCAAAAGATAATGAAAATAAATAAACTTTATGTTATCTGTTCTTCAAAACTGTTTCTTTTACCGTGTACTGCAGAATTTATTTCGCAAACATTTTATAATTTCATTTTCCACATGAAATTCTTTCCGATAACCCCCCCCCCCCCCGCGGTGCTTCTTACATATATTTTATAATTAATAAGCCTTTCGAAATCTAAATTCATTAAGAATTTATTTATCCTTCGGGCGCGTTATATTCAATCCGGTGAACATGCAACACTTATATGAGCATAATTTAGACCTTTCCTAACTCGTAAATAATAAAAGGATAACGAAGTATTTTTTTTACTCATTATTTCTTTTATTCATATGGTACATTCCTTATTTTTGTTCCTTTGTTCCTTTTTTTTTTTTTTTTTGCATGTCACAAAATTTCTCATATAAGACGCCTTATAATAATATTCTACTGTACTCAGTATGACGTCAACTGCGGTTGATCTAGTTTCTACATTTTAATATTTTATAAAATCTATTCAAATCGACAAATGGTTTCCACATATTTCATTCAGCATATTTATCTTCTTTTATATATATAAAAATTAATGTATGTATGTCTGTGGTTCTGTATGTCCTCTACGGACTCCGAAACTATCCATCCGATTTTTTTGAAATTTGGACAGTTTATTTATAGGATCAGGGGGAACAGTGTAGGCGACTTAAAAGCCAAAATAAATAAATAAATAAATAAATTATAAAATAAGTAAAAACTAGCCAAAACACCCGATTATCAATATTTCCGACAGATGACGCCACAGTAAAGAAATTTAGATCGCGGTCGTGAATTCTGTCGTTCGTCGGGCATCGACAGGCTCCTTTAATTGTATATATGCATAAAAATCAATTGCGCATGTATAAAAGATGACTTGGGAACGGCTCGACTGATTTGACTGTTTTTTTTGTTTTTTGTTGTGTTCATAATTGCCAGGACAAGGTTTGCATAAAAGAAAATTTTCAGAAAAATCCATCGAAGAAGTCGGAACATTAAAATAAAAATGGCAAAAATGGCGTCACGATGTGACGTTCAGTTTAGTTCTGCTGTCACATGATTTCGTAACAACAACAAATTCCGCATTGAATATTGATACTTTTAATTAAATTGAAAGTGATTGTTCAGTATGTTATCGGTGATGATGATATCTTTAGTGCATTCAAAACCACAAAATTCATCAATTAAAATTTAAATAAAATTATTACTATGATAAATAATAAACTCTAAATAACATTATACTAATTTATGGCGTAAGTGTAATAATTTATGTTCCGTTACTGAAATCATCAAAACTCCATGACATGATCTGAACAAACAAATCGCACTCCTAGCCTAATTACTGTACTCATTGCCGAGAGTTAAAAAAAAAAGCAGCGTTTTCTATTCGTTTTTTTTACGGAGAAATAAAAAATGCCGCAACGGAATTCTTAATATTTGCCACTACCGGGGGAATGTTATTCACACTCAAATTCGAAATACTTACGCAACTACTGATGAAAACGGATCCGATACTAATGGACATAATTAGGAAACGAAAAACAAATTTCTTTGCACATTTTACGAGAGGACCAACATATCAACTTCTGCAAACAATAATGTCGGGAGCGATAGAAGGGAAAAGGGGATGAGGAAGAAAGATTTTTTTGCTCCACAATATTAAGACATGAACTAGAGTTACAAAAGTAGGAGAATTATTGCAGGTCGCAAAAAGTCTAGACAAATTTCGTCAAATGGTGGAGTCCATAAAAAGTGGTTAATCTACACCCGAATCGGGTTGCATAAAGACGAAGACAAAATGTATATTTCTTTATACCGCCGTGGTAAACAAACCGTTTTCTCTTATTTTATGAGCCAGCATATTTAATTTTTCGATTTTTAATGCCTTCGAATAGTTTCCGTTCCCATATTCTTGTTATCACTGGCGCATTTGTTACATGTTCAGCACCAGAGCTACTCTTCTTTTGTAATCTGCACTCATGGTCCACGTTTTTTTTTTCTTTTTTAATGAATGTACGCCTGCATATCTATAGTTCTATATGTCTTCGGTAGACTCTTCGAAACTATCCATCCGATTTTTATGAAATTTGGACAGTGCATTTACGGGTCACGATGTAGACTATTTAAAAGTCGAAAAAAAAAAAAAACATGACAAAATTCGTTTTCTTTTCACTAATTATAAAGCAGAATGAGTATAGGGCAATGCAGACAATAGCTCAGAAAACATAAACAACATCGGAAAACATATATTTATACACATACATATGTATTGGTATGGTTGTTTTTTTCTTTTCTTAGTTCGGGTATTCGTAAAACATTTCATGAAGCATTTTTTGTATGTTTTTCGTGTTCAGAATTATTCAGACCTATTTGTATTTACTTTTCGATAAATATGGTTTATTATGTTCACAATTTTGAATCGTTTAAAACCCAAGTGTTTCTGTTAACAGTTAAAAAGTATCTGATTGCAAAATCGCTGTTCTTTAATTTTTGCTTTTCTTGACTTTTTTTATTCATTATTTGTATTATTTCCTGATAACCCATGTTCGCATGTGCCACCCGTCCGTTACTCGCCTATTATCTGTTCATATTCGTAGTTTAATGTGTGTTCGATGTTTTCGCAACGTTTGGTTATGTTCAAAAGAGAAAAAAAAGACGAATCGTATAATTTAATTTCTGAGGATGGCATGATTTTGTGAGCCGAGCAACTGCTCGGTGCGTCGGGTACTTACAATTAAATAACACGAAGCATAATGCGGTTAGGCAAAGATGTTTTGTTCGATGGTCCAAATACTGCTGCAGTTAACGGAAAAGTGTAAACAAAAACGATAGTGCGCGATAGATTAATGCCCCGATAGCTGACAAACCCAAAAATAAATAAATAAATAAGTAAAAACAAAAGAACGGGCTGAACGGATAATACGCGAGTAACGGACGGGTGGCACATGCGAACATGGGTTATCAGGAAATAATAAAAATAGTGAATAAAAAAAGTCAAGAAAAGCCAAAATTAAAGAACAGCGATTTTACAATCAGGTACTTTTTAACCGTTAACAGAAACACTTGGGTTCTAAACGATTCAAAATCGTGAACATAATAAACCATATTTATCGAAAAGTAAATACGAATAGGTCTGAATAATTCTGAACACGAAAAACATACAAAAAATGCTTCATGAAATGTTTTACGAATACCCGAACTAAGAAAAGAAAAAAACAACCATACCAATACATATGTATGTGTACAGATATATGTTTTCCGATGTTGTTTATGTTTTCTGTGCTATCGTCTGCATTGCCCTACACTCATTCAGCTTTATGATTTGTGAAAATCCTATAAACTCGAGAAAACGAGACAACTTCATCGGTTGCTTGGACCGCGTTCCCAATTACATATTTCAAATAAAATATTACTATACTACATGGTATTAAAACCGATATGGTTATACGCGGCTGAATTATAGGAATGCGCTTCTAAAAGTATAGTGTGAACAGAATACTACGCTATCAAAATAAGATGCTACGATCCAATAATTAGGAGCACCATGGTATATGTCCAACCAAACACTACACATCAAGATTTACAAGTGAAATATGTTACAGAAGAAATAAAACAGGCGGTTAAAAATCACTTGTCGAGGTTGAAATGAAAAACTCTTGCAACGAATTTACTACAACGACCAGCCCAAGTCGCAACAGGCTGAAAAGAAGGAACGTTATTGACCTAGCGTGATTATTCGATAAATAAATTCGGGATCGGCTGATGATCTTGAAATTCGCGATCTTATTAACATTAAAATCCAGTAAATGACACTATATAGTAGCAACATTAAACATAATTTTAAAACAAATATTATTAAAAATATACCACACAATAAAAACACTTACGGTAATCCCCTTTAAGTACCCATTACTTATCGTATAAATAAACGAATAATTTATATTGTTCGAATATACATCTGCAAAACAAATGTATATGTTTCATTCATCTTTAAAGTGTTAAATAGTTCATGATTTCAAATACATTAGCACGGATCATTGAGTGAAACATTAAAAAATTATATTTTATTAATTAAATATACAACCTTTATTAATGATAAACAAAAATTTGATTATACAGCGCGTACAGTAAAATGCAAAGTGTGTGCCTAATGTTTTAAATGGATTTTTCTTTATTTTTTCGTGTTATAAAAAATTACATTAACAAGCACATGACCGCAAGCGGAATAAATAAGAATTAAACGTAGATTAAACGAATTTTGCACTGCTGTGCATGGGCGTCGCCAATGGGGGACAGGAGGGCAGCTACCCCGATGGAGCCTTACAACTTTTTAATCAACTGGCCATGATGAGCATTCATAGGCGTGTAATCATGGACAATTTCACGAAAATTATGTTTTAATTAAGGTTTTATTCTTGTTTAATAAAATATTAAGGTTTTACAACTTATAAATTTTATTTTTCCCCTTAACTCATATCCTCTTTCTATCATCTCCCCCCCCCCCCCCTCCCTTGATCATCGTCTGGCGACGCCCTTGCTGCTGTGTATCATTTTTCATACGTTAAAAGTTGACAACCGATATTAAATAACAGTTGACCAAAATGAAACGGAAAGAATCAAACAAGTATTACAAAAGAACGATTCACATGAAGCCTTTACTTAGGCAAGCAAAATTTCATACTGTTCATGAGTAAATTCATTTCCTCCAAATGAAATATGACAAACTCCGTCACTAGATTGAACCTGTAAAATTATAATTAATTAATTAATGAAAATAAAAGTGAACTATATGAAATTATTAACAGAAGTTTAACCTCGCTTGATCAACCTCTACTTGGATATTTAGCTAGAAATTTGTAATAATAATAACAATAATAATTGTAATAATTTTTTAAACTCTTTAAATCGAAACTTACACTTAACTAATAACATTCAAAATAATAAATTATATTACTATATTTAAAGAAAACAAATAGACAAATACGACTGTAAATTACTTTTTTAACCACCCGTTTAATCATAACAAGTTGATTATTCTTATTATGTATATATATATATATAACTCGGCCATTTTGGCCTCGCAAGGGGCTGTACCCCTTGACCCCTGTTGCTTTCATTTCTGTCTCTTTCTCTTCTATACTTTGTATAAAATGATCAAAATTTACAACGTAATTCTTACTGGCATCAACACACACAAAAAATAACATAACCACAAAAATCCTATTCTAACATTTAACTTCCGATATATAAAATTAAGACATTTTTTCGTTACATTTTTCGTTACATATTTCATTACATAAAATTGTGACATTTTTTAAATAACAATAACACAAATCCTACAAAATATAGCAAACGTTACATAAAACTGGGACATTTTTCTGGGACATTTTTTTGGGACATTTAGCGTTACATAAAATTGGGACATTTTTTCGAATGGGGGTAGCCTAAGAATTACGTTGTAATTAATATATATGTATGTATGTATATATATTCGTTTGTGCATCTTGCTCTATAATTCGATAATATGGTCGTCCTTTTAATTTTATCGTGAGATCACGTCGTCGCGTGCATCGGTTGATTCTAGTCGTTATCAATTCGCTTATTGTTACCCGTGGCGTACATTCGTCATAATCTGATCGAAATTTTGTTGTTTTTTTTTTGTAATTTATTTTCTAGTCACGCGTCATGTTTAGAAATTGTTTTCCCGCGTTTTTCTTTTTTCTTTTTTTTGTAAATTTTGTTTAAATATAAAAAAACGCGATTTATAGTACAAGGCGTTTCTTTTAGACACGTGGTGAGCTCGTGACATCTCCACCGGGGAGACACTACCGCCTTCGAACAGCGGGTTTCGCGATAAAAAAAATTCTATCGGCAGAATTTTTATATATTTTTATCTTCTTCTTCGTAAAAAAAGCCTAGAGCTCTGCTCGGCAGAGTTTTTCCGGTGGTGGCAAGCCGTTCTCTTGCCACTGACGCCAGTTACATGAGTTTATTTTTTTTATTTCTTTATCTTTCTTCGTAAAATTTGATTAATATTGGAAAAGAGGATTCCGGCTCCCAAAGAAGGGTTAAGTCTAATTCACAACAATATATACAGACAAGGGCGTCGCCAGTCGATGAGCCGGGGGGGGGGGCGAGCCAGATGATAAAAAGAGGATATGAGTTACAGGGAAAAAAAATTTCTAATTTGTAAAGGCTTAAAATTTTACTAAACAAGAATAAAATCTTAATTAAAACATAATTTTCGTGTGTTTCTGGCCAATTGTTCTACTACTTTATTAAAAAAGTCAAATTGTCCATGATTACGCGACTATGAATACTCATCATGGCCAGTTGATTAAAAAGTTCCGAAGCCACAGGAGGGGCAACGACCCTCCCCTGCCCACTTGGCAACGCCCATGTATACAGAGTGGAAAGTTTAACTGGAACAAATTCTGTAACTTGATAAATAATAATTTCGTGAACTCATCAGAAAATAACACTCATTCCAAACCAACTCACCCACTATCGATAAAAGCCATAATTCGTTAGCAAAAGTCGAGTCTTCGATCAGGATCATTTTCGTTGAGCTCGTACAGGTTTTCCATCTTATATGGGTGCTTTTTGGCATCTTTTAGAATTTTCAAAACGCTTGTGTAACTGACATTAAAATTGCGAGCTATTTGGCTAGCTGAAGTGACAGAATTTTCTTCAACTTTCAACGACATGTTCAACCGAGTTTCTTCATCGATTTTTGAAGGCCTCCGCCGTTGAGCATCTCTCACGTGCTCTAACTCCCGATATCGAGTTTAGATTTTGCTAATCATACTCCGATTGATTGGAGGAAATTCTGGATGAATTTCAAAAAACAAACGAGCAACTTTAGCCCGCGTTCGACTTCTATCCTCATATCCAATCATTATCAAAATTTTGATACGATGCGTCTCGGTTAAATAAGGCATTTTCTGATTTTTGGCTTTTATTTTTTTTATTTTTTTTTTTTTTTGGGCTCGCTAACCAAGAGCATTGACCCATGTCTACATATATATGTTTTTTATTTTTTTTTTTAAATAACTTAAATTTTAATGCTATTCGCTATTGAGTAAAGGAAGGATGCAATTATTGGAAAAATGGCCTGGTTTGGGAACGACAGTATCGACGAAATATTGTAAGGTGCGGGAGCATTGAGTTGTAGTAAATTAGAGTATAGTACGGATTGTTCATTGAATAATGCCGAGCACTCAAAAAACACATGATTAGCGTCGCAGATGTAATTATTCCCTGGTAGGTGAAGAGGAAAGACGGAAAAAACCGGTGTCGTGAATGGGGAAGGAGTGAATGGTTAAATCGAAGACGACATATGGATACAATGGAGTTACGTTGAAGAACTTGACAGCTATGGAACCATGGTTTACGAGGAATGGAAGGTTGAATAGAAAGATAGAAGGAATGCGGATTGGAAAACGACATGTCGGACCAAAATTTTGAGTGTAATTTTTTTGAAAAAGAAAGAATATTGTTGGCTGGATAAAGATTGACGTAATTACCATTCGTGCTGGCTATGTATGCTAACTTGTCGACTCTTTCATTTCCCTTAATTCCAATATGCCCTGGTATCCATAAAAATTCTATTTGACAAGGTGTACGTAAAGTTAGATTAGATATCATAGACCGAATGCGAAGAATTATGGAATCAAAATATGTGGGGCAGTAGGCGGAAGATACAGCTGTCAGAACACTTAGGCAATCGGAAACTATTAGAAATTTACTATTATTTTGATTCGAGGATATATACATCAATGCTTGCAGAATTGCAACTGACTCCGCGTAGTATATTGAAGATATGACAGGTAGTTTAAAGGATTCAGCATAATGTCTACTAGGAACGAAAAATGCAGCTCCGACTCCCTGCGGTCCCTTAGATCCATCCGTGTAGATAAGAATGTGTTGGGGAAATAAGCTATTGATGATATTGATGAATTCGTGATTAACGAAAGTTCGTGAGAGATATTTTATGTGTGGAGGGAAAGAAGTTAATTTGACTGGTTGGGAGAAATCGTGGAAATCTAAAGAAAAATATGGAAGTTTATTGTAAGAAATAACGTAGGAGCTAAACTTTTCCATTTTGCAACAAATATGTGATAGGATGGGGATCTTCCTAGAAGAAAATCGCCAATTATGAATTATAGTGGTATAAGAATTAATGAGTTTGTAAGGTTGTACAGACAGGCGTTTTATTACAAATCTATATCCAAGATATAACCTTCGGATTGATAGGGGTGGGACATTAGACTCAGCGTAAATCGCAACGATAGGAGTGGATTTTAGTGCACCAAGACAAAGTCTTAGGCAACAGTTTTGCACACGATCTAGCCTGATAAGCCGAGATTTCGCAGCACTTCCATATAGAAAAGCACAGTAGTCAAGTTTGGATCTTATAATTGCTTTGTAAAACATAATAAGCGTGACCGGATCACCACCCCAATTGGTTGATGAGAGAGCTTTAAGTAGGATTATTCTTTTACAAGCAGATGCGTGTAAGTAGTTTATATGTTCCGAAAATGTTAGACGATTATTAAGAATAATTCCCAAATAGCAGAAGCTTTTAACCAGAGGATAAACATTTTGTGTCGAGTTACTGATTGCGGAATGGTTGTAAGGGCGATAGGAAAAAACCATGCGACGTGATTTAGATGGTGAAATAGAAAGATGGATGGAAGAGAGAGAATTTTCTAGTATGGTCAAAGAGTTGTTTAATCTATCGTTAGCTATTGAAATATTGCGTGAAGAAACATATATAAGAATGTCGTCTGCGAAAAAAATAGAGGAAATACCTGTAAGTAATGAAGCTGTATCCAAAGTATAAATATTGAACAAAGTGGGGCTGAGACACGATCCCTGCGGTAGCCCCCGAAAAACCTTTCTTTTACCAAAATAGGAGGGAGTAGAAAGAAGAATAGAGCGGTTAAGGAACAGACGTAAAATTACAGAAGCAAAATGGGGAGGTACATTAATCAATAGCATTTTTTCATATAGTAAGGGAAGATGTACGTTGTTGAAAGCGTTATTTACGTCAATAAATGCCGCTATCGTGTAATATTTTTGTATAAAATTTTTGTATATATCTGAAGTAAGAATACTGACACAATCAGAAGGACCAACTCCCGAACGAAAGCCAAACATGTTATCAGGGATTAAGTTATTGTTTTCTAACCACCATGGGAGTCGTCTGTTTAGAATGTTCTCGAAAAGTTTTCTTATGCATGAAGCCAACGATACGGGACGAAAAGAAGATGAAGTTTTTTTGGGGATAGGAACAATAATAAACTTTTTCCAGGACGTAGGAAATAAACCGAATGATAAAAAAGAGTTAAAGAGTTGGAGAAGGCTATTAAGAGCATGGTCCGAGAAATTCTTGAGGACCAGGTAAGGAAGACAATCTGCCCCAGGGGCGGAATTTTTTGCTCTGTGAAGCGAGGATCGGAGTTCATGGATATTAATTGGAGAAGTTAGGAAATGTGGAGGCGAACCGTTCGGGATTGGCGGAGCGTCTATTTCTTCACGACTCGGTACGTAGCAAGGAGCAATAGAATCAATAAATGACTCCAGCTTTTCTTTCGTCAAGTTATAAATTGAGGGGCGTGATTTTGAGGGAGATCGGAATGCTCTAGCCAGTTCCCAGATTTGAGAATAGGGCGTAGTCCGCGAAAAGGAAGAACATAATTTTTTCCAAGATTCGTTTTTAGATTTTTTTAAAATATACCTAGCTTTTGCATTGGCCTTTTTATGGTTAAGAAAATTAGAGATTGACGAATAAGATCGAAAAGCCTTAAATGTGTTTAGACCCTTTTGTAATGCAATTTTACAATCATCGTTCCACCATAATGGTTTAGCAGAACGATACTTATTATGGAATGATAAAAAAGATGTAGGGGAAGACGAAGCGAGACTAGTGCGAACTGAATTCATGAATATATCATATTGTTCGATGGGATTTATTACCGACGGGTTAGAGGGGAGAGAACAATGCAGACATGTACGAAATTTATTCCAATCTGTTTTTTTTTTTAGGTTCCATTCTGGAGACTGCAGGGGTCTAAAATTTGTAGGACGAGGGTAAGAGTGGTCATTAAATGACAGAATGATAGGAGTATGGTCACTACCAAACAGACCGTCAAGAGTTTTCCAGGAGCAGTTAAAACTAATTAAATGTAGGTGAATACATCCTGTTTGTTATGTATTCCCTATATTCACTTCAGTATGTTTTAAGTTTCCTTTAAGTTAGTGTTAGCTGATGATGGGTTATGCCCGAAAACGTTTCTAAATAGGTATTTATCTAATTTATTGTTCTATATTGTTTGTTATTAAAGTTTATTTTATTATAGTTAAAACTAATATTGGGTGAAGAAAAAGTGAGGTCGATACTGCTGTAAATTGAAGGATTTTTGAAATAGGTTGGGCGATGGTCATTTTGGCTTTTAATTCAGGTATCTACACGTTGAAATGTAAACAAACAAACAAATTAATCAGAAGGAGTTCACATTGGTCAAAAAAGCTGTCGCGCAGGTTTGATATAAACATGTGTGGAAATCTTACCGGGTAATTAAAGAAATAATATAACGTTCGAAATACTTTATATCATCGATTCTAGTATTGTTTGCAATAAGGTGGAGGGCATTCTGAACATTTTATACATTAAAAGAATTTCAATGAAAATTTCGTTTTTTCTTTTTTTTTTCGACACATTTCCTTACAAAAAAAAAAAAAAAAAAAAAAAAACTTAATTGTGTTTTTAACTGAAGAAGCTTTAAAATAGAAAAATAATCAACCTACCCTTATATTTAGGGGAAAAATTTAGGGGTTCTGCAACTTCCCAGACGATCAAAAAAATAAACAAACACCGTTATAATATGTACCATTAAACATAAAAATCGACGTGTTTTAGAAATTCTACAAGAAATTCTTATTTATCAAGTTGCAGAATTTGTTCCAGTTAAAATTTCCACTCTATATACAGTAAACCCCCGATTATCCGTGTTAATTGGGGATTCATCATGCACGGATACGAGAAAACACCGTTAACTTCCGCGAGTTTTTATGTATCCCGAGCCTTGCGACCCACGTAATATGTGGGTCGGTCCGGCTCTTCACTCTGAAATGATAGCTGACCATCTACGATTGCAATGGTATAATTTTCTGTATTGTTTTGTTTTGCTTTATAATAACTACGTATAACAGTACTGTGTAATGATAGCTGTGATATAAAACCTCTTTTAGCGAGAAGGAAACTGGATTATTTAGACTAATTTAATTAGGTAAATACTGTACATATAGAAGATTTATGTAACTCAAAATTTTTAATCATTTTAAATACTGTGTATCAATGACAAGACAAAGAAATAAGGACACAACAGGTAGAATAGAAAGAAAAATGAAATGAACGTAACGTACAGATAAAAGAGTGTTATAAAAAGGAATAGAATTAGACTAGGTCATATTAATTTTCATTAAAACGTGTCAGTCAGTTTCTCTCTTTCTGTTTGTTGGGAATCTCTTTCTGTTTTATCTTCGTCTGGAAATGTTCTAACTGCGGAAGAATACCTGTGATCTGTCTGCTGCTCGAAATACGTGATCACAGTCTGTAATGCAACGCAGTTTAACAGCTTAGTCGCTGTTCCTGCTATTTCGACTTGCTCTTTCCCATTCAGAATCCGCATTGATTTCATTTGAAATTTCTGCATCATACGCTAACCAGGATCAATTTCATCACTTTCTATCAACTCCTTCATATTTTCATCATCGACATGTTCAAATTCCTTCCCATCACAATTTCGAATCTTTTTTTTAAAGAGATGCACGGTTAATCCGCTAAACGGTTAAAGCAAACACGGATAATCGCGGTTTTACTGTATATACATATACATGTTAGAGTAGTCCTTATTAACATGATTTCAGAATTTTTTTTTGCCCGCCCCCTAAATATCTTCTAAATATATAAAAGGAAATTCCTGTAAAATCTGAGCTCTTAATTGTAATATTAACACGCTGCCCGAGGTCACCAAAGTTTTAAATGGAAAATACATGCAATTTTTTTCCATAACACTTATGAAAATTATAACTCTGATAAAAATTGTAGAATCAGTTGGAAATTTTGTACAGTTGTAGTTTATACTATTGGGAACAATTTTTAAAAATTTCAAATTCTAAAGTGTTCATTACGTCCTTACATATCAAATCAATAAATATGAAAAAATTGTTCTCACTTGAAATATTTTTGTAATATTACTCGTAATATGAAATCAATTTTTTTTCTATCCCAGTTCTTTCAAAAAATGTTTTTTTTTTTAGGTAAAATTATAAATAAAATAGTTTTCAGATTTTTATTAAATTGATATTAATACACGTAGAAAGTTTATTTTTGTCGTAAAATCAATTTTTTTGTATTGTTAAGTTACAAAGTTCGAAAATTTTACGCAGATGATAAATTAAAAAGCTCTCTGGCGCCATCTAGCTCAATATCATAGGATCTTTTTTGGAAATCTGGGTTCAGAGCGCATGCGCTTTGAAATGCGAGCGTATGCATGTTATTAACCGAAATGAACACGTAAATTACGAAATTAGGAAGTTAATTAAAAATCCAAAATGATTAAATTTTTTATTTACAGAATAATGAGTGATTAGAAACAATTACATTGTTGGAGCTCATTTGCTCCAGACATTTCCAATGCGAACAATAAGATTGGAACAATTTAAACAAGTTTAATTATAAAACAGAAATTGAAAATCAAGACGTAACGATTGTATTATGTGACGAAATGGATAGCGTTGAAAGTTTTGTTACAGAAAATCTTACCAAAACTTTTATCCGCGATAATTACAAAAAATTTTTAGAGCTCCTCTAGCAGTTTTTCTAGGTATAATTCCGAAAAATTATGTTTTAAAAAAGAAGCCGGGTGCTCACCATTATGCACGATGGATGGCAAAATCTATATACGTGCTAAAAATTTATTTGTTACGTCAAGAATTTAAACTTACAAATATAGAGCTTAAAATAGAATACAAAATTTATGTGTTTTCATAGTACTTGTTTTTGTCAAGGCTTGGTTGACATCACCGATTGCTATGAAAGCTCCTAATCACGACTTGACTTCCTTTAAAAAATTATTTAATTACAAATCCATCAATAAATCTATTTCTAACGTATCATTCAACAAATGTTGTAAGCATGGTATCTATCTGAATATTCATCCCGCAGAATGGGAAAACAAGGCAAGTTATCAGACTGCAAAAAAAGTCCTCGTGAATTTAAAAGTTGTCAATGACTGCGCCGAAAGAGCGGTGAAACTGATGGAAGATTTTCGTGGAAAATTTACAAATGACCAAAATCAATAACAATTTTAACTAAAACAGCGGAAAACTGTCTTGTGTTTACGCGTTATCTTTTCGGGGTTTACTTAGTAAATTATGCTAAATTAAATAATGCTTCGTCTTCTCCTTCCCCCGCTCGGAAAAAGGGATGGCAAACCATTTCCCCCCCGCAAAACCTAATGAAACCTTTGTCGCTGATCGAACGGACCAGCCAGGTAAGTATAAACACACACCAGGTAAGCCACACATACACACACAGAATACTACAACCCCAGTAACCGCCAAGCCGGTTACCAATGTCGCCGTTACGCATATTTCTGCACAGACGATACACACTTCTTCCGCCACACAAAACCCTGCATCCGCATCGACCTCGCAAACAATAAGTGTACACTTAGTATCTGATAACATCAACTCAGCGTCTAATGCCACTGATAACAAGCTCGCTGCAATGCCGATAAATACTAATACTACGCAAGCTTCCTTCGCATCAAAAGTAAAATCCAATAAAAGAATTATTCCATTGAATGATTTTAATTACCCACCTGAAAAACAAGGCATAATATTTCCATTCTTAACCAACCACGATGGGTCACCCTCTTCCGGGCGCGATCTTTCGGGCGCGATCGATCGGGCGCGATTTATCGGGCGCAGCTCTATCGGGCGCGATTTATCGGGCGCAGGCGAATTCAGACCTTTTTACAGACCACCTACGGTGATTTTCAGGTATCATCCGTTAAACGTTGTCATCTGTGTTAGTGAGAAACACGAATTACCAAATACTGCTATCAGAAATTCCGTTCAAAAAATACCGTTCTTCGTTAACGATTTAGTTTTCCGCGCGTATAGCATGTTATATATGCATATATAATCACAAAACACATATTTTACATGATTTTATTTCGTTATTCGCTTTTTTTAAATATCTTCTGTTTTTTTTTTTTGAAATAACGACTTCAGTGTGAAATACTGATAAACAGACTTTCGCGATGTAAATTTAAGAATTCTGTTAGCAATAGTGATACGAAACGGACGAAAATTATTAATATTAATAATCGGTCAAATGCATTGTCGGTTTTTTTGGTTTTTTTTTTTTTGCTAACGTATAGTCAACCGTATTTAAAAAATTACAAACTATCAACTCTACGTCATTTAAAGTGTAACATAACTGGATTGAATTTGTTACTGATACATATTCCTTATATTATCTTTCTTTTTTATTCGTATCTAACAAATTTATTTGTGAAGTTTTTTCTGTTATCTACGATTTTAATTATATATTTAATTCCTTGACGATCCAACCCTGGTTTCAAAGAAATATCACAAATGATAAACAAAGGCGCAAAAATTTTTAAACATAAACACATTTATGTTATACTGGGCGAGAAATATGTACGATATTACAAATTAATTGAATTTAATATTATGTAAATGTAAATTATGGTAATCTTTAAATTAACTCACAGAATGTTCAGTACATAAAACATCCTGCCTGGATACCTTTTTTTTTCTTTTAGTTCGTTTAGAAAAATGTTCAATCTTCAAAACACTGGACTAATATTATTTTCGTAAAAATTTTAATAAAGCCAATAAGCAAGAAGCTTTTCTTGTTTTGTCTAATAATAAAGCGAGCGGCTCATAAAAAAATAATAATAATTAGAAAAATCGACTCGGCAATACTTGATGCGTGTTTTGTAGGGAAGAAGAAAAAAGTAAAGAAGTAAGTTGAGAAACAAAAACGATTAAGTAATTTTCCACTGTGAAATAGTGTTTAATAAAAAAAGGAAAAACCCGTCAATGGCTACAACCACTTTGTAATTTACACGTTTGTTAGTTACAAAATGCGTTTTAACCGAATTTTTTTTTTCTAAAATTTCGGTTTTTTACTAACTTATCACACTAAATTGCAACAATACTTTCTAAATATTGTCAGTTCAGCTGGGTTGGATTTGAGTAACACAAAGCTTTAAAAGGAACAAATTCGCAGGTATTCGTTATTCGAATCATCGTTCTATCAATTTACATTAAATATTTATAATAGTAACTTATTTCACTTCTGTTTCTCATCATATCGGCTTTCTTTACTAAAGGTTTTTTGGTTTTATTTCGAAAAAAAAAAAATCTTTAGTGACGGTTAGGAATAATATGAAAGAAGCTGCTTATTGGTAATGACTGCAAAACCTACATGAGAATTACCTTTTTCGACCTCAGTCTTATTTATTTATTTATTTGGTCACGTCAATCAAGGACCTTTACCCGGTTTTCATTTCGGTACTTTTGATGTGTTGTTGCAAATACGAAATTATCCGTACGCTTGCTTGTTTTCTTTTTGTATTTGCTGAACAGAAAAGTCCCGTTGAGGCAAAATTTGATCAAAACAATAAATGAGTAATTGTTAAAATGAGCACGATCGTCTATTTGTTTTTATATAGTTATTTCATTAATTTATTCAGAATGATTCGTCAATTAGCCTTAGTATGTTTGTTTTTATTTTTGTTCGATTCCTTTAGGTTGCTTTTTCAGATTTAACCTCATTTGACCTAAAAGTAAAACGCACAGAAAGAAAAAAATGTTTAATATTTATGAAAAAGTGAACTTGCTCCTGCGTGCATGTTTTGTAGTAAACGAAAACATAAAATGTCGTATGAAGTAGGCATGAAAGAGAGAAGAGGATAAATTTTGAACATATTTATAAGAAAAATAATATTCTAGTCCGTCGTTTTTTTGTTTCTTTTTTTCACATACGGTTTAAACACAACTGTGCCGATATCAAGTTGAGCCTGTTAAATTAGCTTACAGCATACTACACAAATTCTAATGTTTGGTCGTTTAGTAATAACTGAAATTTTCAAAAACCACAAAAATTGGAACAATATCTTCATTATTCTTCGATAAAGAATCAATCTTTCTTATATGAAATGGATACAGTTTTATTTAATAAATAGGTATTTTCTGTAACACGCATAAACAATATTTAAGTTACCAACAATTTGAAACCTATAGTATGTATTGCGATAAAACTGTCGCAAAAAAATTATCCCCCTCTTTCCGCAGGAATGATAATTTCTCAAACCATATATATATATATATATATACAAGGTACAACCAGTGTTCATACAGCTAGTCGAATTAGAAATTATGTTTTTACTCTTTCACGTTTTCCCAACAAAATAAGAGTTTGCAATTATAATATAATAATAATAACATTAATTATAAATATAGAAATAAACGATTTCGAAATCTTACATATAAGTAATAATAATAATACCTATAATACATGCAAACACTAAAGTTAACTAATTACATTGTGCTACACCACGAAGATAATCTTCGAGCTGAAGCTGATTATAATTTGTTGCGACTTTCAACAAACGTTTGTCGCAATCGACATATTTCTCTTTTTTACTCGGTTACTTTTATCAATAAGACTATGTTTTCTTTATTTTGTTGATATTATATCACGTTCATAGACGAATGACAAAAACCATTATGTGTCAACATCCTTTGCGGCATTCTTTTTTTTTCGGAACAGAAAAGTAAAAATAACAATAATGGCAAGTTTTACACGCATTCATTGTACATTTTGTTATGTTCTTCTGTTAGGAAAATTAACCATTTTCTTAGAAATTAAAAACCGAATAGCCAATCGTACAGGTTATGAACAGTGCAGGTAAATAAATTTCACCTCTTATGAAGCTATTCAGGATTTGGTCAAATAAACAAACTAAAGCGCTACACTTATTTACAGAAAACAGTTTCATTCGTTAATTCTCCGTACTACGGTCATTATTAAGAATAGTCTATTCGAAAAATATACTAGTAATTCTTCTTCTGCCGAAATAATAATAACTGCTTTACAATAGACCTATAGTCAATTCCAAGAAAAATGTACGATTTTTTCCATGACAATTTTATTACTTTTTCTTCTTCTTTTAGTCCTACAGATTCGCATATTGTAAAATAATTCATTACCTCTTTTCAATCACTCGCAGGAAATCCCCCATGGTGAGAACCGAACCGACAAAAAAAAACTGACGCCCGTTTGAGAAACATGAGTAGTTTACAATATATCCATAAAATTATTTTCGGCATATATGTTTTTAGTGCTGTTGTATTTTTTCGGAATACTCACTGGCGATCAATATTTTCTAAAATAATTACATACAACGGTTATAAAACAAATATATACTTTTAAGAATGTCAAATAGTTGTTTAAAAATCGGAAAATTTTTGTTACTTAATTATGTTAATTTTATTACTAAATGAGCTGCTTTATTGATGTTTTTGCATGTTTTAAAAATGAATTCTGGTTTATGTAGGTCATATTTCACAGTAATAAAAAAAACAGATTCCAAGTAATTAATCGGTGTTACATAACGTGCAGGATTAAATATCTAGCTCTAAAATATTTACTTTTCAGGTAACTAGATTTTAGAAAAAATAAATAAATTAATTAAAAAAAAATAAAATATAATTTTATTACAAATACAGCAAAGTAGTTGAGCATAATGTGTCAACCGCCAAGGATTTAATATGATAAGTATGAATTACCGTAATTTCAATTTACATAATACTAAATTGAAAACAGGGCCAGTCGATTTGGCTCAAACGAATGGGTTCCGTTAAAAATAAACATAAAAATAGAAGAATAATATCTTAAAAGTAATAAACAATTTTTTTTAGTAGTTTTCATAATCACTAAAGTTAATTTAATTTTAATTTTTTGTGAATGTAAACATTTATTGTAAAGCATTTAGATTTCCTTTGAAAGCAGAAAATCTGTCACAGAGGCAAATTATTCCTATGATCTACTAATTCTTTCTGAAATGTTTCATTGAAATAACCCGTTAAACAAATACATAATCAGCACTTCAAGTCTTTATAACCGAAAATGATTCTTTTTGAAAACAGCTGGTTTATTTTCTAAACAAATTAATTACTAATTTCACGGGTGTTCTTTTTTGATTCATTACGCCTTAAATATGTTAATTATAGAAGAAAAAATAAATAAAAAACTCACTAAGCCTAAACTAGGTTTACTTGGAAAAAGAACGAAGTCTAAATGTAACCAGGCGAATCGTGCTGCGGCCGAAATGATGCGACTCCCCGGTAGGTATAAAAAGATTATAAAAAAATGTGATTACTCCTCCACCCGGCATAAACATGTAGGTTACTAATTAAGCCTTAGTAGCTAAAAAATAAAAAAAAATCACGATATCGCATTTTTAATTTTGTGAAAACTATCCGCCAAGGTACGCCAGTTTATTAATTAATAAATATTCTAAAAAATTTCAATTATTATATGTATAAAATCTTTCACTGACTGTTTTTACTCGGACTTGGGACGTTAATGTTCACCACACTACGGTTAATGAATCATTATATAATTACTAAGTCATTAATATTTTTAAGTTAATTCTAAAAACGGGGAATGTGCCAATTTATATATTCTTGCTTGTACAAAATTTCAGGTAAATACAAAAAGATTATAAAAACCGTGATTTTAATTCGTCATTTAATTTGATGAGTCCATGCTATTCAGTAGGAGTGTTATTCTGGGTTGATTAAATCATTTTGCAGTGTAGATGTATCTCATATATTTACAGTTTGCCACTTCAGTCACCTGTTTATAAATACTAGTGTTCCCAATGGTCAAAATTCGACCATAATTATTATTAAAAATTTTAAGAAAATATATACGAATTTGTATATGTCCAAAATTGTTTTCCCACTCTTTTACGTTCGTTCATCATATATCTGAGAACATATACTTTTATTTATACTTTCAATACAAAAATTAAGTGATACCTTAAGATTTAGTACACTGTAAAAAAGCCAATAATGATAATTATTAAGAAAAATTAAAACATTTCAATAAGAACAGATTTACTGGCTGCAGCGATTTCCTTTTTCACTTTTTGTATTACTTTTTTATTTAAATACAAAAAAAAAAGGTATAACTGTTTCCAAAATTTGATGTACTGATAGCTCTAAAAATAATCAATAGTTACTAAACAAAAAAAAAAAATGTAGTTGAATACATACTTGTTTGTTAAAACTGTATAATAAAACAAACTTTAATAACAAACAATAAGGGCAAAATAATTTATAAAAATAAATTAGATAAATACCCCTTATTTAGGAACGTTTTCGGTCATAACCCATCATCAGCTAAAACTAACTTAGTGAAAACTTAAAACACACTAGCTAGTTAACGTGTTTTAAGTTTTCACTAAGTTAGTTTTAGCTGATGATGGGTTATGACCGAAAACGTTTCTAAATAAGGGGTATTTATCTAATTTATTTTTATAAATTATTTTGCCCTTATTGTTTGTTATTAAAGTTTGTTTTATTATATAGAAAAAAAAAAAGCAAGAAAATCGGTTAATAAACAGCGGAGAAGAAAGTACTAACTGTTTTGTCTTTGCCTATTTATATACAGAAGAAGATTATCTATTTTTATAAAATAGAATTTCCCGCCGTGAATTTATCGGGAATATTTAAACAAATTTAACGTTTGAAAGCTTCTTGCTTATTGGCTGTATTAAAATTTTTATGAAAATAATATTAGTCCAGTGTTTTGAAGATTGGAAATTTTTCTAAACGAAGCAAAAAAAAAAAAAAAGTTAGCCGGGCAAGATGTTTCATGTAGTAAACATTCTGTGAGTTAATTTAAAGATTAGCATAATTTACATTTACATAATATTAAATTCAAAACAATGATATTTAATTTTTAATTTGTAATATCGTATATATTTCTCGCCCAGTATTAACATAAATGTGTTTATGTTTAAAAATTTTTGCGCCTTTGTTTGTCTTTTTCGATATTTTTTTGAAATCAGGGTTGATTCGTCAAGGAATTAAATATATAATTAAAATCATAGATCACAGAAAAAACTTCAATAAACGTATCCTCAAATAAACTTACTAGATACGAATAAAAAAGAAAAATAGTATAAGGAATGTGTATCAGAAGCAAATTCAATTCATTTATGTTACACTTTAAATAACGTAGAGTTGATAATTTGTAATTTTTTAGATACAGTTGACTATACATTAACAAAAAAAATGAAAAGAACCGACAATGCATTTGGCCGATTATTAATATTAATCATCTTCGTCCGTATCGTATCACTATTGCTAATAGAACTCTTAAACATCGCGAAAGTCTGTTTATCAGTATTTCACGCTGAAGTCGTTATTTCAAAAAAAAATAGAAAATATTTTAAAAAAGCGAATAACGAAATAAAATCATGTAAAATATGTATTTTGTGATTATATGTATATGCATATATAACATACTATAGGCGCGGAAAAAATAAATCGTTAACCAAGAGCGGTATTTTTTGGACGGAATTTCTGATAGCAGTATTTGGTAACTCGTGTTTCTCACTAACACAAATGATTACGTTTAACGGATGATACCTGAAAATCACCGTAGGTGGTCTGTAAAAGGTCTGAGTTCGCCTGCGCCCGAAAGAGGCTGCGCCCGAAAGACGCTGCGCCCGATAGAGTCGCTCCCGCTTTTTCGCGCCCGATCGATCGCGCCCGATAGAGCGGTCCCCACCACGATATCCGCGATTATTTGATTGCGCTAAAAGACCTAGTCGGAGGGCCACATTAAACATCATTGCCGGTTCTCGGATATCAAAAAACAGAATTGTAATTTTTCTCAAAACCAGAGAATTAACAGACGCATTTTTCGCCAACGGCGCCGAGATAAATTTTGGGAACCAGATAGTTACAGCACGACGAATCAAAAGTCCAACTAATAGATTAATACTCTCCAGCGTATCGACTTATATCCCCAATAATAAACTAATCCTATATCTTCAATCTATACCATCCTTAAAAGCAGTATCTCCAATGTCCATATTATTACAAGTTAACCCATCCGATGAAGAATTTGGCCATATAATCAGTTGAAGAAGACAGCTGTATATTGAACAAATTAACTGCTCTAATCTACCAAAATCATTCCTTATAAAGCATAATGAACATGACCATCGCATCTTCTTTCAACTAGAGGTCCACGTATGTTCCAACTGTAATAAAACTAAACGAACATTTAGCAAATGAGTACATTCAGTTAAAATCTTATTTACTACAGTCTAAGCCAGAGTCTTAAACCTGTTGCAGTGAAATTTTTATGCTAATTTATGAAAAGAAATGATGTTTTCCCAAATTGCTATCCCATCTTAAAGCTTTTTTTCAACGTTGCCAATCGCTAGCTGTGAAGCGGAATGCTCTTTCTCCAGGATGTCGTATATAGAAAACAAATATTGGACAGTAATGTCGAACTATTGACTAAATCATTTATCAGTTCTTTCGATAAATTGTGATTTAACAAAGGACTTACAATGTGATGAGGAAATAAAGGAATTTGCAGCACAAAAATGCAGAAAGGTTGCTTTATAATTTATATAACATAACTACACATAACCTGTCAATTTCTTTTGCAATAATGTCGTACAGTTGCTGTTTAAATAAACGCTAAGTCATATGAAATAAATAAAATATTTTATTGTCCAATTTTTTTCCTATACTGTATATCTACATCACTATAGAAAACAGTTTTTTTGATAAAATGGCAATTAGTTGAGTAATTAGGTAGGTCCCTAAGTAGCATTAGTCCGGAGCCCCACAAATTCACGATCCGCCCCTGCGTAACTGAATTACTTTTTTTCACGACTGCTTACATGGTTAAATAATTCTGAACCAAATTTACCAAAAATATACTGGCTGCGATTCCACGGAAAAACGCATCAATCGGCATGAACCGGAAGTAAATAGTATCATTCGTTCAGATGCAAACAAATCACAACATTTTATCTACGGCGCGCGTGCGTGCACGCATATAATATATATATATATATATATATATATATGTGTGTGTGTGTGTGTGTGTGTGTGTGTAAGTGCGTACAAACATGCATACACAAAGTACAGAGACGTTGATTTAAAAAGTTTTTTTCGATTCTTCATGCTCATAAACGTAAGTCAAGTATGAAATTTCCAGTTTCAAATTTTAAATAATTACAATAACCTCCACTTTCGGGAAATTAAGAGCTGAAATCTGTTAAGATTTAGTTAATCATTCTACCGCAGCTAATGCGCTGTTCAAGATTCATTTTATCAATGATACGCTATGAAACACGATATTTCAAAGAATTATCAAATTAGTTGACTTATAAAAGCAATATTAACGGGAACAAATATTGAGAAACGCAAAACAATCGAAAGAAATAACCGATCGAACGAATAAATGATAGCAGTTCAAAATTGTAATTAACATGGGTACTAGCGCTATATTAACGAAGTTGAAACTACGAAAATTATTCTTCAAAATAGGAGAAAATTTACGTGAAAAAATTCAATAATCGAGGAACATTTGTCCCTACAACCACCAAATAAACAAAGACTTTGAAATAACAAAATCCTACACAATTTTATATTACCTTTCCAACAGCAATAGAACCATCCTGGAAAGCTCTTCCTATGTAGAGTGTGTCACCATCTTCACTTCGACCCCCAACTAACGCATTTGGTGGAATTTCTCCATCAGCTACTACTGGTAACCATCTGGGGGAACAATCGCAAAGAACCTAAAAATGAAATATTAAACTAACGTTAAATTATACTTAAAATTCATCTCTTAAACTGCTTATTATACAAGAAAAAACTTTCGAAAATGGGAAAATATAAATTTAGCTTACGCTTTTATGTTATTTGTCCCTTAAAATTTAATAATTACAAAATTTCAACATTCGCAAAAAAATTTATTTGAATTTAAAATTTACAAAATTTTTCTACTAATTATTACAAGAACTAAATAAAATAAATAATCGCTAATAATCACGTGGAAGGCAATCACCATGTACAACATCATATGTGCCCTAGGTCAGTACACAGCAGACACACACGGAATTGCACTTGTATATCGATAAATCAAACGATTACTATCAGTTCCGAATGTAGTGTTGCGTGTGTACACCTGCGTTGCGGATATAATAATTGCCCAGTACACTACCTATATCTGTATTGATGAGATATACGAATAGGTAGCCGCCGACGCTCAGGAATTAAGTATAGCACTATAAAGAAAAATCTTAAGACCACTGCTCTTCACAATAATGGGGCAACTTAAAATTTAAATTTCATCTGTAATATTCAATTACTATGAGTATAATTTTCTCTAAAATAGTTAGAAAATACTATAAATATTAACTTCAAGTAAATATTTCTACAAGACGATAATTTATTGTTATTATTACTATTAATTAATTCATTGTTAGAAAAAATTCTGATTTTTACAGATCATGCTGCTTTGGTGTATAAAAAACTTCCGATTAATCGGAAATAATATTTTTTCTGTAAGCATTAGTTGTAAATTAATCTTTTAATTCACCTATTCGTAATATAACTAATTACAAATTATATAATAAAACGCTTTATATTTAATTCGGAACCGGGTTTTCTAGTTTTTTTTTTATGATTTTCATTATTTTAATTAATATGTACGAATAAAATATCGGCGTAAATTCAAGGTAAAATTCATTTTTTTTATTATTAAAACTTCATTACTTTTAATGAATGGTCCTTATGTTTAACTTTTTCATAATACAATAACTAGATAATCCAAAATATTCAATAATATGTCCTTGACTGCCACTATCAATAGTCGCCAATCGAAGTTGTGTAAACATTAATTTAACCGTATAGGTTTTTCATTTATGAGCCACGTCTAATATAAATTTGGCAACACCCTGATGACTTATTATTAATTACGAATACTTTTGTTTACGTTTTGTGATAGATATATATAACAACAAATTTTAAACGCATCTCTTTTTAATATTATTATATTTCCTGTATTGCAACAAAAAATTATGTTATTCGTGATTATTAATAACTTTTTTTTGATTAACATAGTAAATTTTTAAGAAAAAATTATATTTAATCACGTTCTGCCTGTTTTATTAGTTAACGACCATCTTTTCGTTATGATGTAGTAGACACTTTAGTAAACAAGAACTGGAAAATCAAATTAATTTACAAAAAAATAAAACATTTCGTTCCTCTTAATTAATTTTCACTTCTGTTCTATTTTTTACTGAATTTTACACATGTTTATTTTTATGTAAAAAAAATATTTGATTGTGGCGCTTCCTCAGTTCTGAAATTCACACTATGCCACTGATTATATATTTCCTGCATTGCGACAAAAAATTATGTTATTCGTGATTGTTAATAATTTTGTTTTGGTTAACATAATCAATTTTTGAGAAAAATGTTTATATTTAATCGCATTCTGCCTGTTTTATATTTTATTTATTCTTGATATTATAATTTTAACTACCAGTTTATGAGAAATATTGAGACACGTTGGGTTGAAGGTTCTTTTTTAAGCTTACAATTATACTTAAAATTTAATCGTTCCGTAACTTCAACTCTGTTACATCAAATTAATCAGTAAAACGGATCTAACACTGACTAGTTGTTTATAAAGTTACCATACTTCTCATACGGATAGAACAAGAGAAACATGTGGTCAATTATACAGAGTAGCAAAAAAGCTGAAAACTTGCCATTCTACACTGGAATTAACTAACAGGACTATATTTTCAACATTAAAATATTTGAACTGACTCCGAGATATAATGTATTGAGCAACACATTATTAAATATCATTTAAAATAACCTGATAATGTCATATATTGATGGATGATTATTATATACCACCTAATGTGTCCTACAAGATTGGACAAAGATTATATTAGAAAAATGTACCAGCTAACGCTTATCGTACACTTGACTTTAAGATACAAAAATATAGAATTACATGGAATCACTGAACAAAGTAACGAAAGCGTAATAAATATTGTTGCTGAAACTGGTAAAAAAAATAGAAGAGAAAATTAATGAAAAGAACATTATAGCAGTACACAGATTAAACACTAAGAATACAAAACTGCCTAAACCAATTACAGTTAAAACAAGAAGAAGTTCATGTTTGAAAATAAAAGAAGTACGATGTGGGACAAGGATATAACTAAATCCGAAAGTACGCTGAAAGTATATACGTTAACGAAAATCTCACGAAATACTGTAAGAATTGATTTTGTTTAACAAGACAAAAGTCTAGAATCGCAAGTTATAAGTCTCCTCCAATTCGATTGGTCGATTTCGAGCGTCGTGCTACCTATTTATACATTCTAGCTGTACAGATGTAGTGCTCGTGGCAATTATTATATTCAAAATGCGAGTGCACACGCAAGACTACACTGAAAACTGATCATAAATGTTTGATTTATATGAATGCAGTCCGGTGCGTGTTTGTTGTATACTAACTAGTGCGCATATGATGTATTGTGTGTCATTGACTTCCACATGACGTTAATTTTTATAATCATTTCTGTCGTAGTCTGGGATCGAACTCAAGATTTCCGTGACAAAAGCCAATCGCTTTAGCAGCTAGGCTATCGCGACGACCTTTATAAATAGGTGTGGACAAAAAGAGGCAAGAAAAGATAACAGTGATTAGGGATGAAGATGATCTAAATAAATTAGGTTAAACATATTTCAGTTGTTAATGTCAAATAAGTATCTTTAATTTAAGAAATATAATCGGATCGAAAAAGGTGAAATTATGAAAAATGTTTATAAAGCGCCTCAAGAAATACAATCAGTGATTGGATGAAACATAAAGATAAAATTCAAAAAAGTCATGCTTATTATGGAGAGGGATCAAGCACTAAAAAATCAACAAAAACCACCGCATTTACTAAAACAAGTAAGGCCTTGTACTTATGGTTTTGTATAAAACAGAACGCTGCGGCCGGTATACCACTTTCCGGACCAACTTTGAAAGAAAAAGCGAAAGTTCTGTCGAAACAGTTTCCAGAAGAAAAAGATTTTTCAGCAAGTAAAGGCTGGTTAGGTAGATGGAAAACAACGTACAGTATACATAACATTTATAGGACTATTGCATATGTTATCCCAGGTAAAGCCATTCCTTGGGAGTAGGAGCGTCAAAAATAGATGCTCGCGTATTATAAACAATTTGAAACTTACACCCTCTGAATCGGAGAACACAACAGACGACGATCGCAGTTCCCAGACTAACTAATGGGAGGTTCAGCAATCCTCATACAAGGCACGATCACAGAGTGATAAGAATTCAAATGATGTCTTCAGGAATGCGAAGTAAGTGCACCATATTCCAGTGGAACTGCAGAGGCCTCCACAACAATAAAACGGAACTAAAATATCTAATCGCAACCTACAAGCCTGCGGTCAACTGTTTGCAACAAACACACCTCACTACCCCCTTAGATCCTATTTTCCCCAACTATATCACCTTCCAGAGAGACTACACTTTGGGTGACCGAGCTTGGGGGGCGTGGCAATGCTCGTGCACGTCTCAATCCCAGCTCATATGATAAAGATATCGACGCATCTTCAAGCACTAGCGATATCTGCCTTAATACCCGGATTTTCTAGTAGTGCAATATCCATATGCAATTTCTATTTACCCCCTTGCAGCAACGTCAGCTACCCACAGCTATGCGCCACCATAAAACAACTGACCTCCCCTTCAATAATCCTAGAAGATTTTAATGCCCACTCCCCGATTTGGGGATCAGCTTCAGCAAATCACCATGGCTCGGTCATAACGGATATTCTCGTCAGTAACGACTATATTCTCCTTTCGTTAAAAGGTCCTACTCATTTCGATTCCACGGCGAAGACATTTTCAACAATTGTCCTAGCCCTCTGCACCACCGCACTTTACCCAATAATTTCGTCCCGCATCTTAGATGACCTCCACTCCAGTGACCACTTTCCCATTATAATCTCACCTGACATAGGTAGCTGTCGGTCGGCTCCTCGAAATCAATCGACCGTGCAAAGGTACATGTTTCACAAAACGGACTGGAAAGGCTACAAGAAGAGTCTAGTCATAAATTCTGAGCCCGGTCCATCCATTGAAGAGAACTTAAAGACATTTACACAGGCGCTATTCAGAGCAGCAGTAACGACAATCCCGAAGTCATCCGCGGCTGTGCACTTACGCGCCTAATTCCCAATTCGCCTAATTCCCATTTCGCCTAAATTTAGGGTCGGGTTACTCAGGTAATAAAAAAACGGTCAGACGAACATACGAATGATTTCGTGTTGGCAACAGCGCGTCATCATTATCGAATTTTAAGCAGACTAAACGCATCATTTTTTTTTCTATTTGATTCCACTGTTAAGGTTTTTTTTTTCTTTCCGAAATACAACAAAAAGGTTTATATGAAAATCAGAAGTGAAAAAATACCGCTAAAAATGTTTGATGTAAATATACGCGAAACGACCACTCCGATTAATATTTGCGAGTTATTTTATTGGATGTCCAGTGCTGTATAAATCCCACTCGCCTTATCAGTCAGTATATAAAAGCCTTATTGATATTTAGTGTGACATGAACATTAAGGTTCGGAGTTGCAGAAAAAATAATAAAAAAGCTAAATTATAATTAGATGTAGTTTCGAAGTAGTCGCGTTTATGTAAGGAAAAAGGAATAAAAATCGAATAGAATTAACAATAATGACATGACATCGAATGATTATTACAGCGGTAATTTTATTATTGATTATTAAAATTACAATTATAAGTACATACAAAAAGTAAATGTTAAAATTAGGAAAACATAAATAAAGCTCCATTTAGTTCACCCTGCCTTTTTGCCGTTTCTAGGCTTTTTATCAAAATAACTTCTTCCTGCTCAACGTAGCTCGGTACGCATTTCAAACGCCTATACTGTCAGGAAGTGCTCTATTTTCGCTTCTCGGCCATGCGCAACGAAACTAGTTCGCTACCTCTGCGTAGCGGTCAGATCCTTCGATTTTTTAACCGAGAATGCGTCTTTGACAAACAATGCCGCGTTTGCCGGCTCCGAGACCTTCCGAGAAATTGAATGATTATTACCAAAATTTTAATATTTTCAAAGGTCGTAAGAAATGCCAAATCCATCTCAATATGCTGAAAATCGCCGCATACTGACTGTTTTACGCTATGAGGTTACAATTTGTTCTGGGTTGAGTGTTATGTGTATCAACGTTCTGAAGGAAATTATTCTTCTATCTTGAATATTTAAATTTTCGCTTGTGAATAAACCAAAAATTTAGAGTCAGGCTAATATAGCAATGGATATATCATTTATAAAAACAAATCGAGCAGGTAAATAATATATATATATATATATATATATATATATATATATATATATATATATATATATATATATCTAATATTTGTATATTGAAATATTTATTGCAAATTACATTTTAAATGAAATGGTATTCAATAAGATTTTGACAACAGAGAATAAAAAAAATTATCATCCATTAAAAAATTATTTTCGCTTAATTGCTATAAATTTTTATTTTGTATGTCAAAAGCGTATGATAAAATATTTGGTTAATTGAATAGCGTCTTTTTATATTCTCTTTCTTTTTCCTTTTTGTAATGTTAAATCGTAATCTTTCGGCAATTTATTGAATGAAGCATTTTAAATAGTAAGATAGAAGGTTTTTTTTCTTTGCCTTTTTTTGGATTTGCCGAAAAATCTGGCAGACTTAACAGATTGCAAAAGAAAGAAGAAAAATATTATAATCTAATTCGATTGGACACTGGGGAAATAGAAGAAACAAGAGTAAGGAGGACAGTGTCACTTTATTCCAATCTTCTGCGCTTTGGCCTCCCCACTCCTTACAGTGCCAAAGCCATTCTTGCTTTCTCCTCTCTCAATATAGTTCCTTTGTTAGCTTTCTTTATCTCCTCAATTTTTAATCTTTTCCTTATATAATGTACAGTTCTCTGCGTTGGGTAAGTTCTACTGTTGACGTGCCCAAAAAATTGAAAAAAAAAAAAATTTTTTTTACTTTGTCAGAAACTCTAAAGCAACATTTTTTGCGTTTTATTTATTTTTTTCATTCCAATTATTGAAATTACTTGAAAAACATCGTCATTATAATAAACGTGACTAATTTGAAGAAGAATTTTTCAAAGTCCAACAGCAACCATTTAGGCTTCTGGAGAAGTTATTTATACCTTAAAATTCGATTTTAGCAGTATTTTTATCAACATACGCCAAGTTTTACCATTTCATCTTGTAGAATGGGGAAAAAAATCATGACTGCATCTTCTAAAATATTTTTTATACCGCGCGACACATCTAAAAATGTAATAACCTCTTATTACAACCAATTTTTCGCCATTTTTTAATCAATTGTCCTTATTTTCACTGCTTTCTACAACTAAAAATCTATAGTTAAAGATTATCAAATATAACAAATATACTCGATAGATATAATAATATTTAAAATATACATTTTTTTGATATGGTGCTTTTAAATCTATGCTCATTTATTAATCCCATAAAAGCCATGAACTGACCCCATATAACAGGGTCTTCACCTTGTTTATTCCTTGCTTACTCCTCTTTTTCTGCTGTACACAGAGTTTAATAGTACATCTAGTAATTTTTCTCGTCCTAATATCCAAATTTTGAAAAATCTCTTGTAATCGTATACGTTACTGTTGATTATTTATTCAAATCTGAAGAAGTATTTAATTTTTAAATTCTTTCGATTTGCAAATTCACTTTTTTTGAATTAAAGAAAAATGAAATTAGGTTCAGGAACTTTTGTTAAAAAAAAGAAAACTGTTTTCCTAATTTTAATATTTACTTTTTGTATGTACTTATAATTGTAATCTTAATAATCAATAATAAAATTACCGCTGTAATAATCATTCGACGTCATGTCATTATTGTTAATTCTATTCGATTCTTATTCCTTTTTTCTTACATAAACGCGACCACTTCGAAACTACATCTAATTATAATTTAGCTTTTTTATTATTTTTTCTGCAACTCCGAACCTTAATGTTCATGTCACACTAAATATCAATAAGGCTTTTATATACTGACTGATAAGGCGGGTGGGATTTATACAGCACTGGACATCCAATAAAATAACTCGCAAATATTAATCGGAGTGGTCGTTTCGCGTATATTTACATCAAACATTTTTAGCGGTATTTTTTCACTTCTGATTTTCATATAAACCTTTTTGTTGTATTTCGGAAAGAAAAAAAAACCTTAACAGTGGAATCAAATAGAAAAAAAAATGATGCGTTTAGTCTGCTTAAAATTCGATAATGATGACGCGCTGTTGCCAACACGAAATCATTCGTATGTTTGTCTGACCTTTTTTTTATTACTTGAGTAACCCGACCCTAAATTTAGGCGAAATGGGAATTAGGCGAATTGGGAATTAGGCGAAATGGTACCAGACCCACCCACGCAGGGTCCCCTGGTGGTGTGACGAAGTGAGAGAAGCAATAACGAACAGAAGCGAGCCCTAAGAAAGTATAAATCGGCAAAAGCTGACCAGGATCTAATAGAATTCAAGAAGCGTAGATCATACGATGTTTATCAGATAAGTGATAAAGTCGTTGTGACGCGTTGCTTATCGGTGTTCTATTGTTCGGTTTCGTCGCAGCTGATAATCCGATGAGATCGTTCATTTTTATTTCGTTTATCTATACGGCCGTCCGATTTTTCGTTTTCATTTGTTTCTCGTCGATTTAGAAGTTCTAATTTTGTTGCAATTCGTCTGTTTTTTTTTCTTTTTTTTTTTCTTTTTTTTTTTTCTTGTTTATATTATTATTATTATTTTTTCCCACCGGTTAGATGAGCGTATCTAGAGGGGGCCGCTCGGCGGCCTCCCCCCTGCTTCCAACAAATTAAACAAACCGTCCAATCTACCCTTAATTATGGACGTCAATACCAACGCTAAGCATAAATCGGCGGACCCCCTTTCACCTGTTCCCGCTACCCAGCCGAAAGAGATCAGGTTGTCTCAGGCTGTACCTGCTACCAGTAATAGTAATAGCATTAATAACGAATATATTAGTATTAATGATAATAACGTTAACATCAACAACAGTAACAACAATAGTAATAATAGTAGTGGTAATAATAATAATAATGATAAAAATAATAGTAATATCAGCAATAATAATATAGACAATATAATTTTTTCTCCCGATCATCCGGGACCATTTACTGTTTATGTGGAAAATTGTACGTCTAGTGAAAATATAGGAAACCTACACCCATTGGCCCTTGCCAAGTTAATAAACTCTGTTTCCTCTTCGTTTTCCAGTATTGCTCCCCAAGGTAGAGGCCGCGTATCGGTCAAATTTCCTTCTGCTTCGACCGCGTACGCTTTTCTGGCCCACCCTAACTTTTTTTCGTCCCATAATATCAAGGCTTATATCCCCAATAGTATTCTATACCGCCTGGGCGTTATATCAGGAGTTCACCCTTCCTTTTCAGAGGATGATATATTGGAGGGAATCGAACCGTCAGTTCCTATATCTTCTATTCGCCGTATCTATCGCTCTTCCGAGGGTGTTAAAATCCCTACTAGATCGGTGGAACTCAAGTTTCATAGCACTGCTCTTCCAGAATTTATTTCAATTTATAAACTTCGTTTCTCTGTTGCCCCCAGTGTCCGTCTACCCACGCAGTGTTCCAAATGTCTTCTTTTTGGACACATTGCAAAACACTGTCGCGGTTCTTCTTCCTTCTGTTCTCATTGCGCCTCTCGACACCCTATCACGGAATGCAGCAACCTTCAAGCCTCTCCACTCTGCCGCAACTGTAAAGGCTCGCACTGTGCCTTTGATCGATCCTGTCCAGAATGGATAAGACAAAAGGACATTAAACGCATAATGGCCTATGAAAACATCTCCTTCCAGGAAGCTTCTAAATTTAAAACATCCAATTTAGTTTCTAACGCTTTCTCATATGCTGACCGAGCCTCAGTACCTTCCTCTCCTCGTAATACTTCTTCGAAGTCTACAACTTCTGCTCCTACTCCGCTTTTTAACGTACACTCTCGTCCTAAATCCCCTACCTTTCACAAACCCCGTAACCCAAAATCATCTCCTAAATTATCGCCTCAATTTCCTTCTCTTCCATCCAATCGTGTTCCACCCCCCTCTAATGGATGGGCCCTCAATAGATCGGCTTCTCTTCCGGGTAATATTAATAAGGAAAATTTTCTCCCGTCCACATCGAATAATAATAACATATCTCCTCTAATTACTCCTAGTTCTTCCTCCTCTGTTTCTTCTCCCGTAATTAAAACTATTTCCACGGCCATCATGGAGCTCCTGGCTTCCAATAACATCGTCTCTTCATCTTCCTTTGTCGATTCTCTATCTTCCTTCCTCTCCAATAACATTTATTCAAATTAATTTCCTCTAAAATCATTGAGGGGAATAAAAAAAAAAAAAAAAAATGGAAAAGCTCGGGGCTGAGCTACACTCTCTTCTTTTTCTTTCTATTCCTCTTTTTCTTTTCACAATCTCTCTTCTGCTTATCCGGTTACTTATCCCTCTCTTATATATTATAAAACGTCCGAGTCAGTTACCCGAGTGCGTAATTTTACTTTATTATAAATGCACTCACGTTGAGTTGGCTTACACCATCTTTGAACTGAGCTGTATTTACGCTATTATTTATTGCTTTACGCAAGCAACTATCACCAAGTACGAATATATTGGTGCCTATAGTGCTAGATGCATAGCGGTTGCCTTCAATAACTGCAATTTAACATGTAGTGGCACTGCGCTGTCTATTCAGATGTTTTTAAAACATTTCTCCTCTATCAGCATATTGTGCTTTCCGATAACCAATTTTGTTCTACTTCTCTTTCTTTCTTTACCGTCCCAACTCCTTTCTATCTTAGCAGCCCCGACTTGCCCTTTTTTATTCTCCAATTCGTACAACTCTCTTCTCTTGTTTTCTATACCTAATTATTTCCCCCTTCTAATTTTTTCTGCTCCCCTTTTTTCTTCATGTTCTCTTAAAGTTATATTGCCTCTCAAGTTTCCTTTCCCTTTCCTCCTTTACCACTTTCTTATTTCCTCACTCTAATCTCTTGGCGTTCCACTATGGCATCTGTATTCAACATATTACAATGGAACTGCCGTAGTCTAAGGGCCAATCGTAATTCATTAGAGGGTCTATTACTTCTTCACAATATCGGTATCGCCTTAATCTCAGAAACTTGGCTTCGGTCGGACATAAACTTCTACATTAGAGGCTTCACATTAGTTAGATGCGATCGTGATGATGGCTATGGAGGCTCTGCTATCCTCATTAGAGATGACATTCCTTTCCACCTGCATAATGTCTCTCTAAACCTCCCTCCCTGCCTTAATTCTCCGAACATTGTTCACATATCTATCTCTTGTAATTTGGTCCACCCTCTTAACTTCATTTCCGTTTATGTTCCTCCTAGCTATGACCTCCGTCACTTTCCTCTTTCTTCCTTTTTCAATTCCATTCCTCAACCGTTTATCGTCGGTGGGGATTGGAATGCTCATTCTCCAACGTGGGGTTGCAGAGTATACAATACTAACGGCACTATTCTTGAGAATTCTATACTTTCCGATAATTTGATTATTCTTAATGACTCCTCTCCTACTTATTTTAAGAGTCCATCTAGCTTTAGCTCCCTCGATTTGACCTTTTCTTCTCCGAATATTGGCTTTAACCACAACTGGAAAACCCTTACGGGTTCCTTCGGCAGTGATCATATTCCTATTCTAATAACTCCTATGAATCTTTCCCCTCCTACTTATGTCAAGCCTCTTCATTCTACTCCATGGAATCTTTCTAAAACTAGTTGGACTGTGTTCCGTTCTCTCCTGGATTCTTCGCTTCCTAATTTTCATCCTGGTCTTGATCCCGTACATGTTTATAATTCTTTCTTGCAATCTATCAAGTCTGCCCTTAATGCCTCCTCCCCTTCTAGTCATCATTCATTCGCCAATCGGCGTGCTGCGTCCTCTTCTATTTGGTGGAACGAGGATTGCAACGCTGCTTTTGACCATAGTCGAACTACTTTTAGAGCTTTCCGTACGAATCCCACAACTGAAAATTTTCTTGCTCATAAACGAGCGAATGCAAGAGCTCGGTATGTACTAAAAGCCTCGAAGAAGTCCTCTTGGAGGAATTTCTGCTCCTCTTTCTCAAGAACAACCCCCCTTTCACGTATCTGGAAAATAGCAAGAGCTTTTAAATTCCCATCCTCTGAACGTCCTAACAATTTCATTACTTCTGATGATTGCCTATTACCGTTTAATGATTCTGTCGCTCCCGCTTACGTTCCTAACTTTGACAAATTTTATCCCGCTCCTTTTCCACAAGATTCTCCTCCACATTTCCTTACTTCTGCCTTCAACATTAATGAACTAAAGTCTGTTCTCTCAAAATCTTCCAGTCCCACTCCAGGTCTCGACGGCATACCTTATCTTGTTCTTAAAAACCTATCTGAATTATCTATTAATACTCTCCTCAACCTTTTTAATGCTTTTCTTTCCAGAGGTGTAACTCCTCCTTGCTGGAACTCTTTTATCATAATTCCTATTCCTAAAAAAAGTTCCTCCTTTCGTCCAATTTCTTTAGCATCCTGTATCAGAAAACTATTCGAAGGTATGCTAAACAGGCGCCTTGTTTGGTGGCTGGAACATAACCACGTTCTTCCCAGCAATATGTTTGGCTTTCGGCCTGGGATTGGCCCTCCTGATTGTATTAGTCTCTTTGTTTCCAGTATATACAAATCCTTCATCCAAAAACAGTACACCTTAGCTTCCTTCATTGATGTCTCCTCTGCTTTTGATAATGTACACCTGCCAACTTTAAGAGAAAAAATGTCGGCAATTAACGTCCCAGTTAAATTTTCTTCCCTTGTTATTAATCTCATGATGAATCGCTCTATCCATATTTCTTCTATACCTCTCTGCCATGAAAGAAAAATTTTTCGCGGCCTCCCACAAGGTTCTTCTCTTAGTCCTACTCTCTTTAATATCTACACCATCGGTGTTGCTTCTCTTCCTTTAAATTCTTCCTCCTTGTTTTTTGCCGATGATATCCTGCTTTTCTCCTCCGCCTCTGATTTTGTAGCCGCTAATGAGGCTCTTAGTTCGTCTCTTACTGCACTGGATCACTCCTTATCCTCAATTAACCTTTCTATCTCTCCTTCTAAGTCTTCGTCTATTGTCTTTACACTTCGCCCTTACAATCCTGCCTTGCTTAATCTATCTGTAAACAATTTACCTCTTCCTCACGTTAACTGTTTCTGCTATCTTGGAGTTTTTCTCAATAGTCGGCTGACATTCTCTGAACATATTGATTATCCTTCCTCTTCTGCTATTAAAAGGCTAAACCTGCTGAAAGCGCTGTCCTCAACAAAATGGGGTGGTGATCCGTACATTCTGATCGTCTTGTATAAAGCCATTGTCCGTTCCAAATTTGATTACTGCTCTTTTATCTATGGTTGTGCCTCTATATCTCGTCTTTCTAAATTGGACATTATCCAAAATTCGTGTCTTCGGCTTTGTCTTGGTGCTCTCAAGTCTATTCCAATTCCAGAAATTCTCGCAGAGTCTCACACACCACCCCTGTCTCTTCGCAGATCCTACTTAGGCTATCGTTTCCTCTCCAAACGTCTTCCTCTTACGTCCTGTACTCTTATTCAGTCCTACCTTTCAATTTATAAGAACTGGCGATTTACGCCTAGGAAAATCCCTGTTTTAGCCCTCATTTCCCTTCGCCTTAGTTCCTTTTGGCATTACCAATCTCAGGTAATAATCTTCCTGCCTTTTCTTTTAGCTTTGTCGATCTCTGCCATTCTCCCAATGTTTCTTTTGTACCTTCACTTTCCAAATCCTTTCCTCAGGCAATAATTCAACAGGAATTCCACAGCATTATCAATTCCCAATTTCCATCGCATGTACCCATCTTCACAGATGGCTCCAGGGGACCTCATGGTGTTGGAGCTTCTTTTATTCTTCCGGACTTCAATTTTTCTGAATCATTTTGTCTTCCTTCTTTCTGTTCAATCTTTATAGCCGAGTCGATGGCTATCCTACGCTCCATTATCTTCATTTCTTCCAGTCGTCAGTTTTCTAATTATTTGATTATCTCAGACTCCATGAGTGTTCTTCAAGCGATCAGCTTCCCTTTTCCTGATAACTCCTCTGATTTCATAATTCTTCGCATACGCTGTCTTATCCATCTTCTTTCTTCTCGCTACTCCATCTGTGTTGATTTTTTGTGGATTCCCAGCCATATGGGCATTAAGGGTAATGAGACGGCCGATTCCTTGGCTCGAGTTGCTGCTTCCTCTCGTTCCTTCTTTAAAAAAATTCCATCTTCCAACTTGAATTCCCTATGTTCCAAATTTCATCTTAAATTTTGGTCAGATATTTACCCTTCCTCCTTCTGTAACGAACAATCCTTTTATCTGTCTGTACAACCTAGTCTTCCTTCTAACCCTTGGTTCTTTGGGTTTCCTTCACTTTCCCGTTCCGTTGTCATTTCTATGATTCGCTTGCGTTTTGGCCATTCTGCCCTTCCTTCCTCTCGTTTTCGTCTTTCCCTTGTTTCTTCTCCAAATTGTCCTCTTCACCCTATTGAGGCGGCGAACTACAACGCCAATCACATCTTTTTTGAATGTCCATCTCTTTCTGTTGAACGCGGTATCCTGTATTCTTGTTTGCTGAAACTCAAGCTTCCCGCTCCTTATTGTGCATCATATATTCTGTCCTTCTCTTCACCATCCATTATCTCATCCGTTAGTTCCTTTATATTGTCAATATCTGACCGAATCAAAATTTAACTGACGGCTCTTTTCTTGTTTGTTGTTTCTGGGTGTAGGTCCTTAGCTGACGTGCCCAAAGGGGGGATCTAAAAAAAAAAAAAAAAAAAAAAAAAAGAAGCGTAGATCATTAACCCGTCATATTATCAGGGCGAAAAAACATGAAGCCTGGCTTTCCTTCATGTCGTCAATTAATGACGCGTCGACCAGTGCGTCTACCTGGCGGAAAATAAAATCTCTTAACAGAAGACAGCGGTCACCAACCCCAATCTATATCAAGTCCAATAACAACATCATATCAGATACGGCATCAATTGCGTCCATACTAGCAAAGCATTTCTTCGATGCTTCCTCAACGAATTCCTACTCATCATCCTTTTTGTCCCACGCAAATAAGAAAGATGTCATTCCTCTCCTACCACCCAACAGCATGGATCGGTACGATCGACCGTTCTCCTTATCCGAGTTAAATTTTGTCTTAGACAATAAGCTGAAGGCAAGTGCACCTGACGCAGATTCCATCCATCCTTTCATGTTAAAGTTCCTTTCCACGGCGGCAAGACTATATCTGCTAAACATCTATAACCAGATCTGGGAATAAGGTAACATTCCGATCTTATGGAAAGAGGCAATCGTTATTCCGATTTTAAAACAGAATAAGGATCCTTCACTAGCCAGTAGCTACCGTCCTATCTCATTGATGAGTACCTTATCCAAAATACTGGATAAAATGGTCAACAGACGTCTCCTCTCCTTTTGTGAATCCAAAAATATCCTCTCCACAATACAAGCCGGATGCCGTAAGGCTAAATCAACGTCGAATCATCTGGTGAGCCTTCAAAGGCAGATTTTATCTGCTTTCAAAAGTCGACAGCACCTGATAACCATATTCTTTGATATTGAAAAAGCCTATGACCGCCTCTGGCGGCAAGGCCTTATAAACAAACTACGAAGATGGCAGGTGACAGGTAGAATGATAAGATTCATTCAAAACTACTTGTCAGACCGAACTATACGGGTCAGAATTGACTCTCAAGTCTCTGATGCAATGAGCATCGAGAACAACATACCTCAAGGCTCCGCGCTTAGCGTAACCTTGTTCATAATGTACATCAATGACGTTGCTGATTGTGTTCAGCCACCAGTAACGGCCCGGCTCTTCATTGACGACCATATCATTTCCCTAGCGTCTCGTGATCCACAAATATCTCACACAATCCTTCAGAAAATTATCTCCAAACTCCAGAAATGGTCAGAAGTCAATGGTCTAAACTTTTCCTCTGCAAAGACGGTATGTGTCGATTTCTATAGGGGACGGCCTGTGACCAACAGGATTCCTTTCCAAATAAACAACACCATAATTCCGAACTGTATTTTAGCCAGGTTCCTGGGCCTGGAGTTTGATAGCAAATTAACTTGGCGCCTACACATTAATAAGCTAAAATCTGAATGTATAAAGTTACTGTCAATAATCCAATACCTCTCCAATCCCCAACTCAATATTTATCCCAAATTAATCTCTAATGTTTACAAAGCCTTGATCTTAAGTAAAATAAATTATGGGTGCCAGGTGTACTCCTCAGCATCTCTAAATAACCTGAAAAAACAGGACGCAATTCACCACTCTGCACTATGAATCATCGCCGGAGCCCATCATACAACACTGTGTAGGAGTATCTGTGCACTGACGGACACTCCCCCACTGAAATTCTATCGCTATACTCTGCGGTGCAATATTCCATTCCTAAAGCTGCCTTATATCCATCCCGAAACCTCCTTACTCGCAGCGTTCATTAACGACCCACTACCAATTCTCACCAAGCTACTTCAGAATGTCAATGTCAACGACTCCACAGAATGCCAGGCAGCAGCCACCAGCTCGTTACATCTGTGGCAACTTGAGCCTGTAGCAGTTAACCTATCGGTTCTGCAAAAGTATAAGTCCTACGGCATGTCAGAGCAACTTACCCAAGACGCGTGTGAAACAATAAGACAGTCGGCAACGCTATCCAATGTTATACAGATGGAGCAAAAGCAGCACCCGTCGAGGGGATGTCACCAACTGCGTGCGCCTTCGAAGTGAAGGGAGCAATAACAACCATTCGTCTGAACGATTACTGCTCAAACCTAGATGCCGAATTATATGCAATACGCTTATGCCTGGAAATGATCCTGGCGTCCACAGAGCCAATCCATGACATCCTATTGATAACAGACTCATTAGTAGCAGCTAAGATGTTAGGGGGGGAGCCCCGGGGAGGGGGTTAACAAACCACGTCCTGGCACTCATCATGGAGCTGCAATCGAAGGGATATAATCTAATAGTGTTGTGGGTCCCAAGTCACGCGGGAATCCCAGGAAAGAACACAGCAGCTCACTCAACCATTACAACTCCCAGTCCGCAAAGCATACTTGGGTCCCCTCAAATATCAGAAGCAGTAAAAAGACAAATAATGGAACAGTGAAAACAAGAACACATCTCGACCCCGTCCACCTCCAGAATATAAAGAAATCCATAGAGCCATGGTGCCCCCCCCCCAAAGAACCTTATGAGTTTATTTTCGCGCGCTCAACCGTTTTCGCCTGGGCCACATGCGACTATCCCACGACTACCTGTTGGAAGGCGCTCACCCTCCAGTCACGTGTCCTTTCTGTCGCGCACAAGAGCCACCGGCGGTTGAGCACATTTTCATAAATTGCCCTACATTCCAATCCTCCAGAACGAGACATGGATTTGATAACCTCAGCCATGTTCTCTCAAACTCAGAAGCAAACCAAAGTGCAGTCTTCCAGTTCGTCAGGGACAGTGGATTAGGGGCATTCCTGTAACCGGAGACTCTTGGGCCGTAATATTCTAGATATTATACACGGCCTGGGGTCTAACCACGGTTTGAGAAATTCAAAAAAAAAAAAAAAAAATTATATTTGAGACAAAAAACGAGGACGCGGTGAATCCCTTCTACAATGAGTTGCAAGGTATAATTTTAGAGAAAGGATATTCATTTGATCAAATATTTAATGCCGATGAAACCGGTTTGAGTAATAAAATGTTGCCAGAAACCACGTTCGCAATGAAAAGTGATGCGTCAGCTCCAAACACAAAAAAAAACAGACAAAAAGGGTAACCATTATGACTTGTGCTAATGCATCAGGTACATCCCGATTACCTTTGGTGATGATTGGAAAAAACGCGAGACCTCTGTAAACATAAATTCATTGCCCGTTGTTTATCGTAGCCAAAAAGATTCCTGGATGGATATTCACATTTTTAAAACTTGATTCTTTGAAGAGTTTGTACCGAAAGTTACATCTTTCTTAACTGAAAATAGTCTACCTCCAAAAGCTCTTTCACTGATTGACAACGCCAGTTCTCATCCGCCGATAAAAATGTTCAAATCTAAAGGGATTTTAGTAAAAATTTTACCATCCAATACAACGAGTTTAATCCAACCAGTGGATTAAGGTATCATTGCAATGTTTAAACGCCTCTACAGAAAAAGCTACAGAAAAGATCTCCTGCAAGAAATTTTACTAACATGTGATAATAATGATAATATGTTATCTTGCCTGAAAAAAATTACTATGATAGATATTGTATATTGGTATGCAGAAGCGTGGGAAGCAATTTCACCATCTACACTATGAAAAGGATGATTGAAAATTTTGAGAGCTGAATTTTTGGAGAATGATGTGATTGAAAAAGATGTGAACTTGAACCAATATTTTCGTATAATCCCAGGATGCTAATATGTATCAGAAAAAGACATCCAAAATTGGAACGACGATAATGAATTCGATTCGAATGATGCCGATATCGCTGAATTAGTTCAACAAAATAATGATGAAAATGAGGAATGCGAGGACGATGAAATGAGAAGTAATCTGGAAGTATCTTTTGATGAAGCTTTCCTCAGTTTAGAAACGTCACTTCGTTTCATTGAAATACAACCTGAAGTTGCGCCATACGAGTTGATAACCTTCAAGAAATGGTGAAATTACACGGGCGAAAAAAGAATCGAGTTAAAAAAAACAAACTTTGGTTAATGACAATGTTAAAAAATTGTAATTTATGATTTGTAGTTACTAGTATGTATTGTTTTTTCACTTATTTGTTCCCTTTTTTACCCCAATTAGGTTGAATAATTTAGAGTCTACTTTATAAGGAACATGTTGATATGAATCGATTTCTTTGTCCTTTCTTTGGGGACCAGTTGTTATGAATCCTCTTTTCCAATGTTAAATAAAATTTTAAGAAGAAAAATAAAAAAAAATAAAAGAAAATATAACGGGCGCCAGTGGCAATAAACGGCTTGCCACCACCGGGAAAACCTCTGCCTAGCAGAACATTAGGCTTTTAACGACGAAGAAGAAAGAAAAAAATATATAAAAAATTCTACCGATAAAAAAAATTTGATCGCGAAACCCGCCGTTCGAAAGCGGTAGTGTCTCCCCGGTGGAGATGTCACGGGTCCACTACGTGTCCAATAAGAAACGCCTTGTACTATAAATCGCGTTTTATATTTAAACAAAATTTATAAAAAGAAAAAAAACAATTTACAAATATGATGAGTGACTAGAAAAAATTACAAACAAAATTTCGATTAATTATAATAAATGCACGCCACACGTGTAACAATAGGCGAGCCAAAATTAATAACGACTAGAATCAACTGATGCACGCGACGACGTGATCTCACGACAAATTAAAAGTACGACCAACTAACTCGAATTACGCGACAGAACAGTAAATTAATATAATATCGACTGACGATTAAAATACGCCATGTGTGTCTAAACTAAAACTTTTATCGAAAACAGGAAATTACCGACTAACTTAACAATTAATAATTCGAAACCTCACTCACTCACACTCCTAACTACAATGAAAATTGATTCACCAGATCAGATCAAGTAAACATTTTACTTCCGCTCTACCTGTAACCACCGCTGTCCTACCTCAAATTAAACTCCAGCTACGGCCCTGATGCCAATTTTAAAGAAAATTATATAAATTTTAACACAAACATTAATAAACATATTAACTGGTTAGAACGTTTTTAATAAAATGAAAATAGCGGAAATTTTATACGAAATTTTTCAACGAGCAGTTTATTTTCAAATACAGGGGACTAATTATTTCAATATAATACCGTGATAGTTCGATAATCGCATTATGTTCAATTAAGCACGTTATGTGAAACAAATGGTAAATGGTTGGAACAGTAAAGACGTTAATCTTATTTGCGAACTAACCGATGTAGCAGATACATATTACTCTATGTATGGTTTAATAAAGATAAAAACCTCGAAAGAAATAATAAAAGGTTATTAGATGATAATTCAATAAAAATAAAACGAGCCTGGGGGGATTTGATATGTACGCATATGATTTATAATATATGCTAAAACATGTAAATTAAAAATACTGCATATCTGAAGAGTTTAACCGATATAAATCAAGTGTTCATAATTTTCATGTAAATAAGAATTATCGTAGGTTATAATTTGTAGAAATATATAATTAAGAAAATTCGGAAAAAATAAATAAAAACAGAATAATGCGAACCTCGTAATCGTGTTTCTCGTTCTCACGGCCTCCGCAAGCGATATAAGCAAGTCCGTAAGAACGATTTAACTTTCCTGGAATTAATGCTCCTTCGTGATGCGCTCTGGCGACGTATAAGGGTTCCCCGTTGCATTCTTCTCCACCAACAACAGCATTTGGAGGAACGCTACCACCAGACGCAGGTAACCATCTAGGAGCATTTGTTGGCGCATTGAATCCAATAGGGGCTGATGGCGGAGCACCTAGAACATAATCCTGCGCTGGATTAACTGGATAACCATGTGCTCGAATACTTGGCAACCTAGGACAATAGTAACCAGCAGCACCAAGTTGCCGAGATTGTGCACTATAACGTACAAATAAAGGTGGTATAAGTAAATTTCTTGCCGAAGATGTATGTTGAGGCGACGAAGAAGCTGTAACAAATTCATATAAAACACGAAATGGCGATCACAGCCGAAACACAAATAAAAGTTGTTACGGTTCAATAAGCGATGTAGCAATTACGGTACATTGTTCGCAGCAGGATTACTAATAAATATATAACTAAGAAATTCTAAAAATTCTAAAATCTGAAGGTTTTTTTTTTTTAAATCATTTTTAGAAATAAACTACCTTTTTTTTTTAAAGGTGTGTATGAGGGTTTCCATGTGCCATGTTTAACTACTGGAGCTATTACAGCATATGGAGCCTACTTATGGGGATTAAACGCGATAGTACAGATCGCTGCTCCGCATGAAAGCTAATACAGCTGCGACCGTGGGCGGAGCATTTGACAGTATCTTAGAACTAGAGGAAGTGGTAAAGTGAATGGATCGTGGTACTGAAAATGAGGAACATTCGAGAAGTAGGTGAGAGGTGGATGGGGCGCTCGGTTGACTACAAAAGGGGCAGACATTTGGGGGTTTCGTGAATATATAGCTGTGCGAGAGAGTTGTATGTCCTATTCGGAGACGATTCAGGACAGAAAAATCTCTGCGGGAAACTCCGTCTATGGGCCACCAAGGCTCCGTGGTTGTTTTTATGCTTCGGAGAAATGTACTTGAAGATCTCCATTCCTGTTGCCATTCTTCTCCAGTTTGCTGCATAAATAAATGAGCCAATGTAGGGGGAAGAGGGGGGTTGTGTGGCATTGGAGAGAACAATGTCGCCTGAGCTGCTCGATTGACACGCTCATTGCCTGGAATCCCAACATGAGCCGGCACCCATAGGAAGGACATTTTGGAGTTTAAATGTGATAACCTGTATAATAGGTAATGTACCTTCCTTACCAAAGGGTTGTTGGATTTAATCCCCTAGATGAGTTGAAGGGAGTTTAGAGAGTCAGTTATGAGTAGGGCCTTTTGGGAGTGGGGATTGCTATCGGTGTAGTATTGGATGCAAAAGACCATCACGTATATATTTCAGCGTCCAGTGCTGTACAGCAATCGTGCAGTCTAACTGACTCTGCTGCCCCTGAGACTGCGAAGGAGCATGCCGCCGGTGACTGATAACCTATTGCCTTCGCTCCATCTGTGTAGAGGCATTGCTATTTATGCTATGTTTAGAGAGTATTGTGCTTTGTTAAATTTTGTTAGCGATATGTTGATGTTTGCGATTGGCTGACTCCAAGGTGGTGCGGTTTCTGCGAAGTCTGGCAGGGTTCTTAGGATTGAAGAGATTTGGAAACGACCCGTAACCGAAAAAAGTTCAGGCACTGGGTCATTCCCAAATCTCATATTAGGAGATATGGTAGCCAGCTCGAGTGTCGGGGTTTTGGTACTACTAAGGAGGGTGCTCAATTCTTTAAAGTTATAGTAATTCCTATAGTAGGACATCAGAGGACAACCTGCCAGTGCATATAAACTTACAACCGGAGAAGAAGGATGTGCAGAAAGGATAGACCGGAGGACCGCAGAAGAGATCTAAGGATCTTAGCACACTTTTAACGGCTGAGGAATACACCTGGCACCCATAATTGATTCGCGAAAGGATAATTGTCTGTAAATTGAAAGGAGTAATTTTGGGTTAATATTGTATTTGTAATTTCATAGATATTTCGGGATAGACAAGGATTTTAGGCATTTGGTTTTGAGCTCAGCTATGTGAGAGCGTCAGGAAAGTTTTTTATCGAATATTAAGCCCAGAAACTTGACTGACGGACGATTTGGAATAAGAAAATCATTTAGACTCAGGAATACGCTGGAAAGTGGGTTTTGGCGTCCCCTGTGGAAATCAAAACATATTGTTTTTGTTAAGGAGAAGGTCAGACCGTTATCATTGGACCACTTCTGTAAATTTTCGATGGATTTTTGGAGGATATTTTGAGCGTTTATAGGATGGTTTGATGATACGGATATATTTAAGTCATCAACGTAGAGCCGGGACGTTATTGGGGCGGCAAGGCAGCCAGTTATGTCATTGATATAACATATGAACAAGGCTGCGCTTAAAACAGAGCCTTGTGGTACACCATTTTCCAACAGCATCAGTTCAGACGTTGACGAACCAGTCGTAACTTGGATCGTTCTATTGTCTAAGAAGCTGTGTAGGTATTTACCCAATTTTCCGGTGATTCCCGCCGTTCGCAGTTTTAGTAGTAAGCCATGACGCCAGAGGCGGTTAAATGCTTTTTCTAAATCGAAGAATGCTGCGTCGAGGTGCTGTTGGCGATGAAACGCCGATAAAATCTGCCTTTGCAGGCTAAGTAGCTGGCTGACTGTCGATCTGGCCTCTCGTCCGCCGGCTTGGTAAGGAGATAGAAGACCTTTTTGTTCTAGGAAAAACATGAGGCGCCTATTAACCATCTTCTCCAGCGTTTTGGAAATGACACTAAGCAATGAAATAGGACGGTAACTTTCGGGAAGGGTAGAATGTTTGTTTTCCTTTAGTATTTGAATGATATTGGCTGACTTCCATTGTGCCGGAATGTTTCCGGAATTCCAGATTTGGTTAAATGTATGTAGGAGAAAATGTTTGCCAGAAATTCGGAGATACTTTAGCATGTACGGATGGATGCAGTCGGGGCCAGGAGTAGTGTTGGATGTGTGGTAGTTGAGCTGGAAATTTAATTCTGAGATGGTAATGTTACTGTTGTATGTTTCGTTGGATTCGGACGGGAAGTGCACTGGCTGTTGCTCTGCATGGTGTTTCATGCTGCGGAAGGCGGGAGAGTACTTTTCTGATGACGATGCTGCGGCAAAGTAGTTGGCAAACGCTTTGGCGACGTCCGCTTCATCCGTTATCTGGCTACCATTGATTCTGAGTAGAACGCGTTTTGGGGCACTGTTGATTCCGCTGATGGATTTTATTTTGTTCCGCATGGTCCTGTTTGACGTTGACGAAGAGATCGATGAGATAAACTGTTCACAGCATTCTTGTTTTTTGCCGCGAATAAGAGCACGGGCAAGAGCTCGGGACTTTTTGAAGGCCATTAAGTCAGATAGCGATCGAGACGTTTTATACTTTCTGAGTGCTCGTTCGCGCTGCTGGTTTGCGGTATGAATCTCTTTGCACTACCATGGTACTCTCTTAGCTCGGGAATTGCGAGAGGTGCGTACTGATAAGCAAACGGCGTATAGTATGGCGTTAAGAAACGTGCTTAAATTGTCTGATAGGGACTCGCTAGGAGCTGGGATTCTGATTCCGGCCGTGTATGCTGCCCAGTCCGCCTTGTGAAACAAAAATCGTGGGGGTCTTGAAATTGGCGGCGATGGATGATATCCCGCGAACTGTAGAAATACAGGGAAATGATCACTGGAACAAAGGTCGTCATGGAAAAAAGACTTAAGTTTCGGGAGGAATAATGGGGATACTGGTGCTAAGTCAATAGTCGAGAAGGTGTTATGGGAGAGGATGAAATGTGTAAGGTCAGGTGGGGCAAGGGTACAAAAAATCGTACTCTATTAATATATTGGTGATGACTGATTCGTGTCTGTTGGTTGACGCCGCTCCCCATAGTGGGGAGTGAGCGTTGAAATCTCCAAGTATGACCATTGGGCTTACTATTTGGAATATGGCGTTTTGAAAGTCTACCGAATGTACCGTAGTTTTAAGGGGAAAGTAGCAGTTGCAGATCATTAATGAAAGTCTCGGGGGATCGTGTAAGAAAACACTATTCTGGCTGATACAGCTGAGACCGACGTATGTACTAGGGTTGCTACTCCTCCGCTTGCTCGGTTACCTCCAATATTATCACATCGGAATAGGCTGTAGTCTTTTATTCTTGGTTTGTCTCTAGGCTGCAAATGCGTCTCCTGCAAGCAGGCTACCGATGGAGAATATGTGGTTAATAGGTGTTCCAGTTCGGCTTGGCGATCGATAAAACCTCTGCAGTTCCACTGCATAATTATATTGTTGCTCGCCATGCTGGGTGTTTCTATGCTGTCCCGTGAAGCCAGTGGCTGTTATTAGTCGGTCTTTAATGTTGGGGTTCACGTGGGGTTCGTGTGTTAGTGGGTAGAGCTTCCTTCTGACGTATTGCCATATGTGGATAGACAGCTCAGGCTTTTTAGTATGCGGGTACATCTAATTTTTAAGCTCGACAGATGTGGTTTAGTGGCTGCAATTAGGTGAATCAGTCCGTCTTTATTCTGTGTAAAGTTGTGCACGTAGGTTATATAGTCAAATTTAGAAATTATGTTTCTCATGAAAGTTTTGAAACTGTCGAAGTTAATGATGAAGTTGGATTGATCGTTATCAAACACTGACCTTCTCAACTGTTTCGTCGATGTTTGTGATTATTTTTTTGTTTTGACTTCCAATTAGCTGACTCAGCGATGTGCTGCGTGTCTGGCGGAGTTTTGAAATCGGTTTTCTGTTGTGCCTGTTGCTGCAAAGAGTCCTTCTCTTCTGGCTGTGGTTTCAAATTATGTCTAAGTTATGACTGGATTGGTGAGCTATCTGCTTGTTCGAGTAGTGCAGTGTGGCTGATGTCGTCCTCTGGAGCTGTCTCGGGATAGTAGGAGAAACGTTTGACATGATTAGTTTATTAGATAGATTTTTTAAACGTCGGGCAGTGATCACTTGCGAGCCTATTTTGATTCTACCTTCATGTTCGAATAGCTTTTCGACATTGGATTTCGACTTAAAAAATATTGCAACTCGATCTCTACTGATTTTCGAACCTGCTATTATGTCAGATGGCCCGCCAACTAAATCTTTTAATGCCAGGAAGTAATTGCGATTGCTGCTTGTCGGAACGTGTGGGAATATTACGCCCTGTTCCTCTGTTGGGTAATTGTTGCTGATAAGGCTTGTGTCGTGCGTTGATGTGCTCTGTGTATGTGTGTATGGCTTACCTGTTGTGTGCAGTGTGGACTTACTAGCCGTTCTGCTGTTATTCCCGTCGGGTTTAGACGGCACTTTCAGCTTACCACATTTGATTATATTTATTTTGAGTTTTATTAAACTTTTTCTTATCAAAATGAATAGATAATGCATAATAATTATTTTTCGCAATTACATTCTCGTGAATTTCCAGAAAATGAAACTCAGGTTTAAAGTACAAAAAAAATTCGTATAGTTTATATATACAAAGCAGATTACATTATGGTTTTCTGCCATCTCGATGAAGAAAACGTGGAATAAATGATACTTCTTCAATAAAATATATTGCGCTCCAATATTCTTGTCTACACATGGTTTACATCGACCTTTGTAACACTACCGAAAAAATCATCCACCATTTAATTTTAACAACTACCGACTGATTACCCTCGTGAGCCATCTTTTTTTACTAAGAATTATCCATAGAAGAATACGAGGCAAAACTGAAAGAATCTTAGACAAGTGCCAGTTTGGCTTCAAACTTGGTACCAGAAAAGATTTATTGATGCGCAAGAGCTTAGATCAACAGAAAGATATTTATTTATGTTTTCTTGACTATCAGAAAGCGTTTGATAAGATGTGTCACGATAAACTGATACGAATACTTGAAAACGCACGAGTCAATAGTTATGATCTCAGAATAATGATAAAAACTTACATTGACAATAAACAGCAAAGGTAACTGTAGAGGATCAGTTATTTGAAGATGTACAAATTAAAAGAGGAGTCCCCGATAGGGGGTGGTATACAATCCCAATTATTTTTCAATATTTATTCTGGCAGAGTATTTAATGAAGCGTTAAGTAATACGTGCCTCTCTCGATGTAAAAGTTAACGGCCAGTACACCAACACCATCCGCTAAGCTGTTGATGCAGCATTGATTGCAGACTAATGACGTGCAAACTATTCTCGATCGAGTAATTAACAGCAACCAAAAATGCGATCTTCAACTAAACATCTCTAAAACAAGATTAGTAAGCCATAATCATACTAACAAACTGCATCTAAATGCGAACCACCGAAAAATAGATCAAGTCACAGAATTGAAATATCTCAGCTGCTACATTGCAGAAAATGTAAATTCTGAAGTAGAAATTAAAGATGCGAATACGCGCGTACCACTTTCCGGAAAACGGAGAAGCTTGTGACAGATAAATTTTATTAAATCTAGAGATTCGGAAAAGATCGCTGAAATGTTGCATTTTAATATTTCGCCTTTTACGGTATACGGTTTTGCAGTCGCAACATATTCCGCCAAAAAGCACTCAATTGAGTCATACGAAATGTAGTTCTACCGTTGTATGCTCAAGATCCTTTGGACAGTGCGCATCAGAAACGAGATAGTACTAAGAATTTATTGAAGAAATAAAAACCATTCGCCGAATAATTAAAGACAGAAAAATTAGATATTTCAGACACATTATCAAATATACCAGATGATACGGTTGTTTCTTCAAGGGAAAATTGAAGGAAAAACAGGTCTTGGTCGTAGAAGACTCTCATGGGCGCAGAATATCCGGGAATATTCGGGGACATTTGAATTTAGGTCATATGATCGCTACACGCGAAAATCGCGTACAACATTTAGAAGAAGAACAACAAAAGGATAACATAAACTTGGTCTGAAATTTTTCATTACTTTCAATCTAAAGCGAAATATTTTGCAAGTTTTATACGTAAATTAAAGAAATATTTAATTGATATTAAAAATATCATGCGGAAAAAATTTTAAAAAACTCACGAAAACATGTGTGTAATGTTAGAGCAATTAACTGAAAAAGAACATATAATTTTCAGCACTGCAGGCTGATACATCAGATAAAAGTGTACTAAAAGAACAAAATGAGCAATTGATATTTATTTAATATATAAGCAGTTAAAATCCATATATATATATATTATCTTCACAACATTGAATGTTACTCGAGAATTATTATACCGGTTCACTGATTTGCGTAGAAGTAGAGCTCAGATTTCGGCTTAAATCAGAAACAGTTCAAAAGAAAACTTAAGAAATTAATAGTAAAATATGCGGACATATCGAATCTTTTATCTTTTCTTCAGGTGATAGTTAAAGTCGAAGATGAAATTTTAATCATACTTTTGCACATAGAAAATTAGACGTTGAAATTGTCCTCAACGTACTCGTACGTTTTCTAAATTAGTTGAAATCGTATAAAAAAAATAGAGTTTATATATTTTTAAAATAAAGTGAGAGGGCGGGAAAATAAGATTCCAATTTCGAACGCGCCAATTTTTTAAATATATTCTTTTAGTTGCAATATTTATTATGTACTTAAGTGTGAAATTTATGAGATGCGTTGACATAACGCTCGCGTATTATCGTAAAATCTCAGACACATACGCCTCTGAATCTGTTGAAATACCTATTCATTTCATTTTTCTTTCAAAAAAACAGTATCAATCAGTCAAATATCGAAAATAAACTGAAATAAAAATTATTAATCAAAAACGAGTTCGGGAATATCCTCCATTATGAGCCAAATAGAAAAAAAAAAACCTACATGATATTAATAAACTGTAAAGCGAAAGTTTTATATAAAGAATTTCTATAGAAAACTTTATTCTGATTGTTCAGAAATACAACTCTGTTCTCTTGATTAACTAATAACGGAAAATGTTCCGAAATTATTATTTTTTTTATATGTTCTATCGGATAATGGTTGGTACTTTTATTGTATTTTTTTTTTTTTTCTGCCCGGCGAGAAATCATCTGGCTACTAACAACTTCTACAAATAAGCTAGACTAACAGAATAGTGTGTATAAATAAGTAGATTGAATCCTAAAACGTCATGGAATAAGAGCAAAGATTAACAATAAATTTCGAGCAAACAGGGCCACAATGACGTAACATAGGCCACGTATGTCGAAAAGAAGAATATGGAATTAACACTGACAATTAAACGTTTACAATACAATTCGAACACACATGGCCGCAACGATATGACATAGCAGACGAGTGCTGAGGAGGATAGAATATAAAGTTAACACTGATAATATCAGTGTTAATTTTATATTCTGTCCCTCTTAGCACTCGAGGGCTGTGTTATCATTGCTTATGTTACATTTAGTATACTAAAATCGCGTTTCAAAAATTAACATCCGTTATATGTACATACTGAATAGGTCAGCAATCGAATTGACAGTGATAAGAGAGAAATTAACTCAAATATTGTTATCTATAATCACAGTGCAATTCCAAATATAACTCTGATCACGGATAAATAGCTAATTTCCGAACCAATTATTTTCTAATTAAGAGAGATTTTTTCATCGTAATTCACTGGTACAGTTAAACGAGTATATAAATTGGACAAATGGTATTTACAGCCAGACCGAAAAAAAATAAATAATAATATAAAGAAATAAAACCGTAATAATAGATAGTTGCTTTAAACGAATCGCCCGTAAGTTACGAAGCAAAAAAATTCAACGCCGATGTTTGCAAGAAATTACGACTGATAAATTTAGAATCATCGGCTACTACTTTAAAATTTATGCGGAAAGAAATGGGGCGTTTTATAACTTATAAAAGGAAGACAAAAAGCGACTCCGGTAGACCTTTGACCAAAAATTATCAGAAATTGTAAATTCAAGGTTTACAGCGCACTAAGAAGTTTAATAAAACTAAAAATAACATCCACGCACCCTAATTTCTTTTTTTTAAGACGAACAACCGGTTTTAACTTCTTACATTTTTCCAGCATCGCCTAATTAGCTTCAGACCGAGTAAACTTGGAAAAATGTCCGGAGCAATTCAAATTTCGAACTTTGCACTTCAAAGTCGCCAACTGATTAAATGTTAAAATTCCGCAAAAATGAGTAGCAGTAATATAGCAAATGGGAATCAAAGTTGATTTTAATGATGCGAGAAAATCTAAGGCAGACGTAAGTTTAATTCTCGTGAATTTTATAAATATTAATTATCGATTTCGAATAGATCAGCTGTTGCGTATTTTCATAATTTATTCTCAAAAACTAGCCAATGCTAAAATTTAAACATTTTACAGTTGACAAATTAGGATTTATTCACCGTAAAATATATAGATATGAACGGTTTCGTCGGTTGAAAATGCGTTTTCTACGAAAGCTGATTGGAAAATTGTCAGCAGGTAATTATTTTATTTTGAGCGAATTTACACACGTTTCTAGAACAAACTGAGCATTACGGAGGAAATTGATATGCACGCGTGCGTGTGTGTGTGTATGTGTGCGTGCAAGTATCGAGAGTCGAGCAGCAAGCATTGTGCGCGGTCAGCTGTATAAGCTCAATTCTAAACACGTGTACGTTTTATTGAATTTGAAAATTGGCGCGGTTTTTTTGTGCCACGTTAGCACACTTCAACGAGTATCAGACTGATTTATTTATTGCTTTTGTTTTAATTAATTTATAGGGGATTTATTTTTTGTTTTAATTCACACGGGATTTATATATATTGTGTGTCATTTTTTATGTATACTTTTTTATTTATTTCTTTATTTTACGTGTCATATAGAGCAACTCAGGCTAGAGACACGGCAAGAAATTACAAAATTATGAAAGTTGAAAGAAAGGAAAAAAAAAGGAAAATAAACAGAAATTAACAAGAATTAGCAAAATTATAACAACTCTTTAATAAATTAGAAGAATTTAGAAACTGAAATAATTGGTTAAGCACGGTTTCTTCGTTGCATAGCAAATCCTTTAAATTCGATGGTATTCCATGTTGTTTCCGATAATGATCATCAATTAGGCATTTAATCAGTAGGTGTTCGACGGTTAATTAGCGATCACATGTCTGGCACTGAGGCGCAGGTTCTTTATTTAACAGATATGAGTGTATAAGGCGAGTGTGCCCAAGTCGTAGTCTGCATAACGTTACCTCCTGTTTTCTGCTTTCTCCGCTTGAGGAAAGCCATGGTTTCGTGGACGATTTTATGGAACGTAATCTATTTCCTATTGGTAACTTTTGCCAATCGCTGTTCCAGATGTTGTTAAAATGGCATTTAAGCTGATGTTTAAAGTCGGTAAACGTTTGAAGTTGACGCACGTTTGTTAATCGTTTTAACGGAGCTTTCCGCGTTTTCAAAGCTCTGTATGCCGCACTGGGCTCGGTTGCACCATGGTGGTATAGGAGATATCGGGTCCCGGACCGGTACTGGAATTTGGATATTTAGCTGATATAGAATGGACATAACGTGATCAATTGTTGTTCCGTTCTGGTTCTCAGAGGTATCATCTGAAGAGTTTTATGATGCTGAAAGCCAGCAAGGTTAGATAAGTTCGTCGCGAATATAATGGCCTAGTAGACTCGGTATCGGGGAGGTTCGGAAAGCTCCAGTTGCCAACCTCAAAGCGGTATGATGGATAGTATCCAAACATTTTAAGGTCGATGTGTTAGCGGAAGCATAGGCCGATGCACCATAATCCATTTTGGACCTTAAAAGGGTACGATACAGCATTAATAGATTATGTCTGCTTGCGCCGTAGTAGGTTATATGCGATAGCTTCCGCAGTAGGTTTAGTTTTTTACCGCAGATAATTTTCAATGCGTTAATGTGTGCTTTCCAAGTGTGAGTTTTCTGTCAAATGTCATTCTTAAATATTTTAACTTTATTTATGAATGCTATACGGTTGTTATTAACAGTTAGGCTTACTATGCGATCGCACTTTTTCCGTCTACAGAAATGGGTTACTATGGTTTTTTTGTTGTTGAAAAACAAAGGCCGTTATCTTCTGACCATTGTTGCAGTGTCTATCAATTATACTCTGCAGAACGTTTTCTCCTAAGTTGATATCAGTGCATGGAAGAAATATGCATAAATTGTCTGCAAAAAGGAGTGATTTTAAAGGTTTTTACACTTGATTTACAATATCATTTATCGCGATATTAAACAGTGTTGGGCTGAGGACGGATCGCTGGGAAACTCCTGTCCGTACCGTATGCGGATCAGACAGAACGGATCCCAATCTTACTTAAAAGCGGCGATCAGAGAGGAAGTTCGCAATAAACATACAAAGGCGACCTTTAAAATTCCAGGAGTGTAAGGTTAAACGAATTTTGTATCTCCATATGTTGTCAAATGATTTCTTGAAATCGAAAAAGACGGCTAATAAGTGGTGCTTGTTTGAGAAAGCTTTACTTACGGAGCGCTGTAACGCAAAGATCGGATCAATGGTAGATCGTCCTGACCGAAATCCATATTGAATATTTGTAAATAAATTACGTGTTTCGATTTCCCATAGTAGTCTGCCATTGATAATTTTTTCTAACACTTTACATAGAACTGATGTAAGAGATATTAGTCTGTAACTATCAAGGAGTGTTGGATTTTTATTTGTCTTGAGTAGTGGGATTATAATGGCATTTTTCCATTGCAATGAGAGATTATCTGAGAACCATATTCGATTGTAAATTACAAGCAGAGTTTTTAATATAAAATCAGGTGCATATTTTAAAAGATAAATGTGAAAATTATCCGAACCGACTGCTTTCGGTTTAGTACGCTTAATGGCAGTACACAGTTGTCCCATCGTGATAGGTTGGTTATATGGTTCTTGATCGTTGCCGGTAAAGTTAAGACCAAAAGTAGCATTTTTACCAGAATTGGATAATTCTGTATTGTTTATAAAATCTTTAATTGACATTGTAAAAAATTCTGCAAACGCGGCGTTTATTTTGTCAATATTAGTGCATATGTTACTACCGATTTTTATACATGTCGGTGTAAAGTATGGCGTTGACTTTTCGATGGACTTAATTTTTTTCCATACAACTTTGGTCGGTGTACCAGGGTTCAAGGTTGCTCATAGTTTTTCCAGCAGTTTAATTTTGCTTGTTTGAGAATATACCTGGCTTTTGCTCGTAGTCTTCTAAAATTCAGATGGTTTTCCATATCCGGGTTCGACTTTAACTTTTTTAAAGCGTTCCGTCTGTTTCTAATTGCAGTTGCACAGTCCTTAGACCACCGAGGGACTTTTACGCTGCCAGTTTGTATAATAGTTTTATTAGGTGGTGAGCATCTTTTTGCCTGCTCGATGAGTGCGTTTGTAAACGGCTGCACACTGGTGTCAAAATTGCCCAATGTAACGGTATAACATTGTAACGAACACCGAGCTTTGTAATTTAACCAGTTAGTTCTTTTATACTTCGGTAACGGATTTACATTATTTCCGGCATAAGTAGTAGTTTCCGGTTGTAACTGGTTTTTTATAATAATCGGAAAATGATCGCTTCCACCAAGGTCATAATGTACATAAAATTGTATTTTACTGCTCAACTGAGGGGAGCACAAGGCTAAGTCAATATTAGACCATGTTCGATAAGAAAAGTTATAATGAGTTGGCTCTGTTAAATTAAGCAATGTGAGGTTAAACGCGTTAATTGCATTTTCTATGATCTTGCCTCTTGAATTTAGCTTTTTGCTTGACCACATAGGGCTATGAGCGTTCATATCTCCTAATATAATGAACGGTTTAGGCAGATGCTTTATCAATGAAAAGAAATGTTCCGTACTAATTATCCCTGTAAAATACACAGTGCATATTGTAATTGGTTGTTTAAAGCAAACTTTGACTGCTAACGCTAGTAGCCCAGTGTTTAACTCGATTGTTTCATAATAATATTTTGATTTAACAGCTATTAATATGCCACTATGTGCATAGTCATATACTGTAGTGAAAATTATTTTATAACCAGGGATACGGAAATTTTGGTTGTTTTTAAGATGCGTTTCCTGGAGACAGATGACAGACGGATTATATTCTGATAGCGGTTGCAGCTTTAGTTGCGCCCGAATGAATTGTTCCAATAACTCATTAGGTATAATTGGCGAAACATTTGAGAAGATCAATTTTCTCGCCGGCGTTTTAAGCCCGCCACTAATATTACTCGGTGATTTTAATGCCCACTCACCTTTGCCGGGAGCAACACTGGAAAACAGATATGGCTCTGTCATCAATAAACAGGTCCTAGATAACGATCTGATACCCCACCCCCAATTTACACCAATTTTAATTTGTCCCACAATAATTTCTCAACAATCGACCTACAACTTGTTTCCCCTTCCATCTTCCCTAACCTGAGCACTTTTGTGCTACAAAACTTATGCTCTAGCGACCATTTCCCTATACTCGTATGCCCGTCTAAAGCCATCCCTACCCAAACCCCCCACCTAAGCCTCAATTTCTATTTCACAAGGCGGATTGAGATATGTTCTCAGTTAAAGTAAACGTTCCCAGCGAGCCATCCGAATCTTTATCTGAGAACATCAACTCCTCTATCGACGCTATTACGAATGCTGCTCTATCATTCATTCCTAGGTCTGTCCCAACAAACAGATCCCGACGGGTCCCATGGTAGTGCCCCGAAATAGGAACAGCCATACGACAACGTAAACATGCCCTTAGGAAGTTGAAATCAACAGTCTTATATCGTGATTTAATCGAATTTAAAAAACGCCGCGCAGCCGCGAGGAGCCTCATTAGGCGCAAAAAACAGGAATCTTGGCAGCAATTTATGCATTCAATCTTCATAAATACTTCTAGTCACAATATTTAGCCCAAAGTTAAGGCACTGAATGGTATTAATCGCGCGACCCCGTCCTTTTCGATAAATCAAAATGGTTCCATGTTATCACCCATTAGAGGTCGCAAATGCTTTTGCGAATCATTTTTCAATAGAGTCATCCTCATCGTCATATTCGTCTGTCTTCTTTTTAAATAAATATTCCATGGAACAACAACCAATAACTATCATTTCTGACTCCTCACTTTCCTACAATTGCCATTTTACCATCTCTGAACTAGACTATCAACTCCAGTACCATACTGCAAACAGCGCACCTGGGCCCGATTCCATCCATCCTTATATGTTCAAACATTTACCCCCGTTAGCGAAAAACTTCCTCTTACATATCTATAACCAAATCTGGTCCTCCGGATCGATCCTTGAGCCATGGAAATTAGCAGTTGTTATTCCTATTCTGAAGCAAAATAAAGATCCTCGTTTTCCATAAAACTACAGGCCTATATCCCTCATAAGTGTCCTCGCAAAAACGCTAGAAAAAATGGTTAATCGGCGTCTCCTTTTCTTCCTTGAACAGAATAATCTCCTATCCTCGTCACAAGCCAGAGGGCGTAAGAAGCGTACTACAGTTGATCATCTGCTGAGCCTATAAAGGCAAATATTAACAGCATTTCACAGACGCCAACATGTATACTCCGTCTTTTTCGATATAGAAAAAGCGTTCGACAGAGTATGGCGGTACGGTCTCTTATCCAAGCTGACAACAGCTGGTATAATTGGAAACATGGCCAAGTATCTGAATAATTTTTTAACAAACAGAACGTTCCATGTTAAGATTGGTTCGTCAACATCGAGCACCGTTCAAACTGAGAATGGCTTACCACAAGGATATGCCCTTAGTGCAACCTTGTTTAGTTTTTATATCAACGATATAAATGATTGTATTGCTCCGCCTGTAAATGCCCGGCTCTACTTTGACGACTTGAACATTTCCCTGTCTTCCAGTTTTCCAGCAAATGCTCAAAAAATCCTACAAAAAACTATTTCAAAACTACAATCCTGGTGTAACAATAACGGTCTTGTGTTTTCTCCATCTAAGTTTATCTGTGTTGATTTCTATAGGGGACGTCAAAACTCTTCCAGCATCCGCCTCAATCTAGAAAATTCCTCACTTCATTTCCACCCTACTGCTACTTTCCTTGGACTACTGTTCGATCATAAGCTAACTTGGCGGTCTCACATATCCAATCTTAGCTCCTAACACCGTGATTCCGCCGTGGGCCCCTTTAAACATTGATGTTAACTATTCCCTGACGAAGTATAATAAACCTCTGCATCCGAATATCGTTCAGTTGACAACAGCAACAATACAAAAATACCCCGACCACCTCATTTTCTACACGGATGCTGCCAAGGCTACCTCAGAGGCTACTTCATCCCCAATCGCCTGTTCCTTTGAAGTCTGCGACGTGATTCGAAGCATTCGACTGAATGACAATTGCTCGGTACTAGATGCTGAAATATATATGGAGTATTTTTCTGTTTGGAATATTTTCTTTCTACAGAGCCTACATCACAGAAAGCCCTGTTGGTGTCTGATTCATCCGCGGCTTTATGACAATCTCTAATCCCCTTACCAAACATCCTTTAGCAGTTCGAATCCAGCAGGTAGCATACGAACTTATTAAGAGACAGTGCTCCGTATCCTTTCTGTGGGCGCCCAGCCATGCTGGAATTCCTGGAAATTAACGCGTCGATACATCTGCCCGAGCAGAAATATATTGCCCCTTGCCTAGTAACAGCCCTCCAGCACCTTATCTATCGAACATAATCTTCAATAATCTCACGTCCTTATGGAAAACCCATTGGTCCTCGTGTCAGACTTTCTCGAGGTTAATTAAACCCTCAACCGAACCATGGAGGCCAGAAAAAAGCATTTCCCGCAGAGACTTCTGTGCACCTAGCCGCTTACGCACAGGCCACACTGCCATGTCGCGTAATTTTATTTTGCAAAGAACCCTCCTCCTATGAATTGTCCTTTTTGTGGCCAAGATGTTGCTCCCTCAACTTCTCACATACTGTGCGACTGTCCAGCACCATCACCCCACCAGCCGCCTTCAATTAATAACAAAACAGTCACCAACATTCTTGAAAATTCCCCCAATGCAATTTTATCTGTAACACAATTTATCAGGACTAGCGGAATAACCAGATATCTATAAAAACAAACTGCGCATCTTCGTACTGTAATAGCCATAGCAGTTAAACACGGTACAGGATGTAGCTTTCACACGAAAAAAAAAAAAAAAAATTACAAATAACAAGGAAAAGTGCATATACAAAAAAAAAAGTGTTATTGTAATAAAAATGTAATTATTTATGAACCACATACACTTACCTTCAATTATCCAGTGTCCTCTAGCACCCCAACCGGTACAAATTCCGAAATAATTTATAGGAAATAGAGCTGAATCGTAATGCTCTAAAATTGGTATAAAATCGTCTTCAAGCCCGGCAGAAATAGTATTATTGTCCCAACGAATCCAAATTGCTCTGAAATTATTCGGATCTAAAATCCGAGATGTTTCTGCTTCAACTACGTCAGGATCAGCTTGATCCTTTCTAATAACAGATTTTGTATTTCCCCAGCCGCCAAAAAATACCTACAGAGTATATGTCAAAAAAAAGACAGAATTAAAATAAACTGAAAAGGAATTGAAGTAACGAATACAGAAAGCAAAGAAATCAATAAGAAAAGAGAGAATGTAGCAAGCGGAAGTGTTTAAATATTCAAGTAAGAAATTAACGAGTACGTGAAAATAAGGGAACAAATTGAAGATGACTAAAGAAGCTTTTAATAGGTAGAAGAGAATTAAAAAAAAAAAGGTAACCAAGTTCGAAGAAGAAACTAATAGAATGTTTTTTTCTGCAGTGCCTTCCTTACCGTACATACGAACCCAAAGAAGAAAAAAACGACATTATTCAGAAGGAGACAGTGACCGAAGCCAACATTTTGTATACACGGAGAGCGGTTCATTATTCTGGTATTTTTTTGCCGATTCTGATGAAGATTCGAAAAAACGAAAGGTTCTCACATAAAAAAAATTAAGTTCTTTTAAATTGCTAATAAGAAAAAAAAGAAATGTTAAAAGGGTCAAACACATTTCACTTATAAACTTGTAAAACATTGCATTACAAAAATCACGCGAAGTGTTTTCAGAAAATTTTTCAGTGACTCGGAACTCTGCGCACTTTTATTTTCGAAGCAATTCTTTTTTTAAGACACTCATTAAGCATAGTTCCCCTATTATGTAATTTATAATGGTAATTAGCCGCTTATATGTTATCATCAAAGCTTTTTCGAAAGTAGAAATAAAATGTAGGTCTCCGTAATTATTTTAAACGATTTAAATTGTTCATAAGCTGCGTCTTCCTTTCGGGGTATAAACTCGCAGCAGCTTGTATTTAAATTTGATTTAAACTTCCCGGTTACAAGTGATATATCCGAATTTTTATGGAAACAAAACAACCCACCATCGAAAATAGATACACACTTGTCTTACGTAATTAGAATAAAAACTGTTTTACTCTACTCATTCAAGTTGCTAATGCAAATAAATTAGAAAAAAAAAAATATATATTATCTTAAGAATGATGAAATAATAATTAAACAGAAGGTGCATATTACCTCATACATGGGTCTGCTTTCATGCGGTACTGTAGTAAGAGCAATGTGAGCATCGTTTGGAGCTTTGATTTTGAAATTCAGGGAATTTGTTTGAATCGGATAAAACTGATACACTAATCTGTCTTCTGTATGAAGTTCCACTGTAAATTCAAAATGAAGAAGAAAAAACTAATTTGTAATTTTCATATATACAATTAAGAGGAAAAAAAATAAGATTACACCAGGAGCCAGAGAGAAAGAAGTGTGCAATGACTTTTGAAACGACCCTTGTAACATGTAAACTAAATAAAAGGGTCTAGCCGGGTAAGATAGGCGAATCGGCCCCCGAAGCATATCGAAAAAGTGATGGTGCCATCATTTTGTATATGAAAAAGTATACCTCTGTGCAAATTTTTAGCCCCCTAAACCTAAACCTACCCTCAAAAAAAAAAATGTTTTCCATTTTGGGGATTTTTACGTCTAGCTTCGTCAATTTTTGACCTAGAACACTCTTTTTTTTTTTTTTTAATGTAGGTTTTTTTAAAGCCGTACAAAGTGGTCAAGGCCGATTTTTTTTGCGCGAAATTCAAATTTTTAAGCGCGTTCGAAAATTTCATTTTAAAATATTTTTAAAACAAAGATAGACGACGCTCCGGAAAAAATATATGTTGTGTAAATTAGCGCCAAAAATATGTATGAATTTTTTCAGATTTTTAAAAGTGGTGGAACAAGGTCAAAAAAAATAAAAACCGTTTTTTTTCGAATTTTCGCCTATATACGCCCTATCCCTCACATCCAACACTTTCGTATGCAATAATTTTAGGCAGAAAATTAACTTTGGAAGCATTATGGATTGTAACATATCGAAAATAAGTCGGAAGTTTCCAATTTTTACTCTCAAGTGCCAGAGACCTTAAAAAGCCCATTATACTGATGACAATCACGCATATACGCATATATTCTTCTACAGTATGTGTAAATATGCACATTACATACTTTTTGAAAAGGAAGATACAGATGTACTGAATACATTGTTTTGGGTTGTCTATTAAACGCCTCACAATACGCCCGAACTCGCGCGTACTGTATTTCTTTATACAGTAACATGTAACAGATATATTTACAGAATTTTAAGAACTATATATTATATGAAATAATGCCTAGAAAGTGGGTACGATATTTTTAATTATTGAAAGAGCTGCAACAAGGTAAGTTAAATAATAACTGTTTTTCTCGCACTATTTGCCTGCTCATAGCCCTTTCACGCAATTTTTTCTTCATTAAATAACCAATAATTACTTCAATAATTCTAATGCAAAGATCAACTTAAACGTAAACACTAGAGAAAACAAACCATGTGTTGTAGCACAGGATAAAGGAGACCACGCAGCTCTATGATAGGGTCTCTATCTATAAAGTAGACGCCGTCAACAGAAAGTGTTTAAAGTCAGCGGAAGCTAGGAAAGGTTTTTGAAGTTGCCCATTATCTCCGTAACACTTTGATAAATTTAAAAAAAAAATGGCAGAACAAAAAATACAAAAAAACATATTTTGTGTAAATATTACCGGCATTTCTAATAACACCAAAAATACATTTGTCTTATTTTATCTTTTATTCACATTCACATTTACTCGTTGCAAATTATTGCGCAATAATTTATATCATACGTATTTGTAATATCGTTATGTAAGTTATTTTGAAAGAAATCTATTTGGAATTTTTTATTTACTTTTTGGTATACTTTTTGTAATACAGGGGGCAGCTTTAATTTTATACTTAAATGTCTTTTAGAAGTTATCTTTTCAAAGCGAGTCGTAATATAAAACAATAAAAATTGCAAAATGTTTGTACATTCGAGTTTCGGTTATTTTTTTAAAAACGGGCTGACCGTATAAATGAAAATTTGTCTAAACATAATAGATTTTCAAGGGACATCATAAAGTATTTTATTTATGAACGCCAACGAACATATTTTCGTTTTTATTATTATTTTTTGGGAGGGGCGTCTGTTACGAATAAAAATCAAGAACGATCATAATTTTAGATATTTTCAGTTTTCAACGGCGGGCTTACTACATCAACGGGACCTTGTTTTGGATCACTAGTTTTCTTTCGACACGTCGTTCTAATTTTGTTGCATATAAAATTGTTACTTTCACGATTATTCGCCGAATATTGTGTAGGAAAAAAACATAAAAAGGGGGACAATAGCGCAACCAAAATAGTTACAGTTATCTTAGAAGAGCAGGAAGAGAAATGTTTTATCTGCTCCACCCTAGAGCTACGCCCGTGAACTTTGCGATATAGGGGTTAAGGACGTAATCAACGCTATCACATCGGAACAAAACAAAGAGAAAAATTATATGTTTAAATGTAGAATAATAATTTTATTTTCGACTCCTCTACAATGTTCGCAATTTCATGTGTGAAAATTAAAGTAAAAATTACTTTTTAATGTTTTTAGATATCGCTGACTGATAAGAACAAAAATAAATAGACGCTTCGTAGAAAAAACTAGAACTCCGCTTTAAAAAATGTCCGTGAAACGATTAAATAATACCATTAAACGATTTTACCTTTCTATTTTGTATAAAATTTTTTATCATTACCGAATAAAACTTAACCTTTTTTAATTTTAAAATTTTTGTAGACCTTCCGTTTAAATAAAATCCGCGTTAAATGCGTTGCTTTCAATTTATATTTTAAAATTTTACGCGTATTTTGTCAGTGAACGGAAGTTGCAAGTAATTAATTTTGTACGACGTCGCGGTTGAATAGCATTAATCATTGCATCGGATTTAGAAATTTAAAACTTTTTTAGAAATACCTAATTATTACAATTCAATTCAAATTTTACTTTTAGGAGTGAAAAATAAAACGAAATTATAAAATTATACCTAAAAAATGGTAGTTTAGAAATTGAATAGTAAATTACTGGAAAGAATAGAAAGATAGTATTTTTAATAGACTGATTTATTTTTATTTTTGTTAGTAATCCGATCCGAATTCTTTGTTCATGAGCAAGTAAAAAGGATATATAGTTATATTTCTCATTAAACTATTTTTAATTAAAATTACAAAATAAAAATTAAATAAAAAAGACAAAAGATCGACGACATTTACGTTTAAAACAGAATAAAAATGTAACATTAATAGTTTTACTAGAAAATAGTATTAAATATTAGTTATAATTAAATAACAGCATTTATACACATCCACATTTTTTCATCGTGGTTTTTGATTCTTTGGGGGTCTCCTATTAACCCTCCACCGTGAATCGCCCACTGGTTTAAATGTTCAGTATCGTAGAATTTCGATCCAATCGTTTCGTGTTTTTTTTTGATCTACCGTAAATTATTTGGCCAATCATTTCGCCTCAACCACTACACTTTAGTCTTACCGTTTCGACGTTGTCATATTCGGGCGTGGTTCGGTTTAGCGTCGAAAGGTTTCGATGTGTTTAGGATAAAATAACCACCACATCACAAAACATTTGCGAAATTAGTACTAACTGCACTAATAAATTATAAATCAACAGTTTTCAATGCGCATATATGTGTGCATTTAGATATTTGTTTTTCCACCTATCACTTACAAAATGCTTGCAATAGCCGCGTCTTCCTCTCATATATAGTATAAAAAAAAAATTGAAATGCTACTACGAATTTGTTCAACACGTTAGGAAAATTACAACAAAAAATATTCGCTTAAATGTTTACACATTGATAAAAAATTTAATTTCAGATAAACAAAATCAAAAACTTAACAATAACGGAAATTTTAATAACTACACCCGCGTATGATAGGCCCGGAGCTACGGAAATATTAGAGGCCCTTTTCGGAAGTGACAAAATTATCAGTTTTACAAAATAACTAAATTTTCTTTAATTTAATCCAATTTCACTTTTATCAATTCTGGCCAAAGTTTTCGAAAAACTCTTAAAAATGAGAATACAAAAGTTCATAGACAAGAAAGAAATAATACCAAATCATCAATTTGGCTTCCGAATTAGGCATTCAACAATACAAGTGCACCGTCTGGTTAACAAAATTGAAGAAACATTTGAAAAAAAAAGAATTACTTCGGCTGTCTTCCTTGATGTACAACAGGCATTTGATAAAGTATGGCATCCGGAAATACTTTACAAATGCAAAAAAGTACTACCAATTCAGTATTACAATATTTTGAAATCCTACTTACAAGACAGGTAATTCCGAGTTGTAGTAAATAGGACAGAATCATCCATATATAAAATTGAGGCAGGTGTACCTCAGGGAAGTGTACTTGGTCCTCGCTTGTATTTATTGTTTACTAATGATATACCAGAGACAGATGACGCACTACTAGTAACATTCGCTGACGAAATGGCAATTATGGCAACGCACGAGAACCCAGAAAAGTCCACAGAAAATTTACAAAATGTGCTAAATAAAATCATTGATTGGCTGAATAAATGGAAAATGGTAATAAATGAAAATAAAAGTAGCCACATTATTTTTACAAAAAGAAACATTGTACGTAACAAATATCATATATCTATAAATAACAAACAAATACAAACATATTCATCAGTAAAATATTTTGGAGTACATCTAAATGAAACACTTACGTGGCTTCATCTTATCAAGACAAAAATAACAGAACTAAATTTAAAAACAAAACAACTTCATTGGTTGCTTGGACCGCGTTCCCAATTACATATTTCAAATAAAATATTACTATACCACATAGTATTAAAACCGATATGGCTGTACGCAGCTGAATTATAGCGATGCGCTTCTAAAAGTAGTGTGGATAGAATACAGCGCTATCAAAATAAGATGCTACGATCCAATGATCAGGAACACAATGGTATGTGTCTAACCAAACACTACATCAAGATTTACAAGTAAAGTATGTTACTGAAGAAATAAAGTTGGCGGTTAAAAATAATCACTTGTCGAAGTTAAAAGGACATGAAAATGCTCTCGCAACGAATTTACTACAACGACCAGCCCAAGTCGCAACAGGCTGAAAAGAAGGAACGTTATTGACCTAGCGTGATTATTCGATAAATAAATTCGGGATCGGCTGATGATCTTGAAATTCACAATCTTATTCCATTAAAATCTAGTAAATGACTATATAGTCAGTTCTAGATGTGAGAACTCGATAAAAAAAAAAAAAAAAAAAAATTAATTTTCTTATATTATTTTTGAATTCTTGAATTAACATATAATTATTAATGTAAACAAAACTAAATGTCATATAGACAATGGATAGAATTTTCGATGCAAAAAAAAAAGAAGATATATATGTTATGTACATATATATAATTTTAAACAATGAATTTTCTTCTTGTTTTTTTTTTTCTGCGAAATTCTTGTATAATATCTTTAAAAAATCTACTGAACGGAAAAAATCTGTTTCAATCGTTAATCTTGATAATGCCGATAATCTATCATCTAGCATAGGTTCAAACAGTCCCTCCGCTCTAATTCCGCGAGTATTACAGCTAAAAATTTTGAACACGGTTAAACATATGCGCTTCGACATATATTTCTCAAATTTGGAACATCGAGGTTTGAAAGTTTCGTTAAGGAAATAACTTATAATTTCCTTCTCGGTAAATAACGATCTTTTCATCAATATATCGCATGACCGGAAAAAAAAAAATTATTTTTGAAACTTTCGAGCTTTCGGCGTCTGAGGGTCCAATTTTAAAGTTGGAAACTTGATGTTCTAAAGTAAAGAAATCAACACGAACGCCTATTTTTTTAACCTTGTTTAAAATATTTAGCTACAATACCTAAGCTACAAACGTAGCTTCACGTCATTTTTCACGGTTTTTTGAACTTTTAATAAATTTCCAATATTTCGTTAAGAAAATGAAATACAGGTCCGTTTCCGAAAAATAGCACTCTTTCCAATAATATACCATACGTTTGAAGAAAAAAAAATTTTTTTAAATTTCGAGAGCCTCGGGAGTCTAATTTTAAAGTTGGAAACCTAATTGTTCCAAACCAGAGAAATTTATACATGGATGCCCATATTTTCTACTTTCTTCAAAATTTTTAGCCGTAATACTCCCGTCACAAATCAGTTCTCGCGTTTTTTCGCAGCAACTTTGACAGTTTCGTTAAGAAAATGAAATACGGTTTCGTTCCCGACAAAAACAATCTTTCTAATGATATATCACAAGCCCGGGGAAAAAAATATTTCTTTTCAAAATTTTGAACTTTCGGCGCACCGAGGGTCTAATTTTAAAGTCGGAAACCCGGATGTTCCAAACCAGAGAAATATACGTGGAAGCGCATATTTTTAACCGTGTTTATTATTTTTAGCTATAATATTCACAGCGATAAGGAGTGGCACGTAATTCTTCGCGCTTTTTTGAACTTTTCGTTAACTTTGAAAGTTTCGTTAAGAAAATGAAATGCGGTTTCGTTGCCGACAAATAGCGATCTTTCCAACGATATATCACATGCCCGGGAAAAAAAACATTTTTTTTCCGATGTTTCGAGCTTTCGACGTCTCAAGGGTCTAATTTTAAAGTTGGAAACCTGGATGTTCCAAACTGGAGAAATATACGTGGAATCGCATATTTTTAACGGTGTTTAAAATTTACAACTATAATACTCGCGCTATTTGTTGAGAACAAAACCGTATTTCATTTCCTTAACGAAACTTTCAAAGTTAACGAAAAGTTCAAAAAAGTGCGAGAACTGATATGTAACCTGCCCTTTGCGATCCGATTATTATAGCTAACAATTTGCAACAAGTTTAAAAACATGCGCATCCCCATATACTTCTCTAGTTTAGAATATCCGAGTTTCCAATTTTAAAATTCAGCCCTCGGGGCGCCGAATGCTCGAAGATTTCGAAGAAAATATTTCTTTTTTCCGAGCATGTGATATATCGTTGGAAAGATCGCTATTTAACGGAAACGAACCGATAAGTCATTTCCTTAACGAAACTTTTGCAGTTAACGAAAAGTTTAAAAAAGCGCGAAAGATAACGTATGTCCCTTTCTGGACGACGCGAGTATTATAGTTAAAAATTTTGAACAAGGTTAAAAAAATGTACATTTCTGTATATTTTTCTAGTTTAGAACATCCGGGTCTTCAGCGTCAAAATTAAACCCGGGGGGCGCGGAATACTCGAAATTTTGGAAAAAAAAAATTTTTTTCCAGTCATGTGACATATCAATTGAGAATTGTCAGGAACGAAAAGCGTATTTCATTTCAAAAAATCGCAAAAAATCTGACGTTCCTCTTCCTCCTTGCAGCGAAAAAACCGAATTCCTTTTCTTTGAATTTTGTATTATGTAAATATAAGTGTTATGGTTATCGTTAACTTACATATGGAGCAACCCTGTGCGCAAGAAACATGCAGCTTGACTGAATTCGTTTTTTATTCGAAGGGAAATTGTTTAAAATCCGTATTATAAGCGGTAACACACGATAGTATAGTAGTTAGTAATAGCGCATTCAGGATATCCATAAATAGCGAGAGAAGAAAATTGGTCGTAATGATAAAAAATATAAAAATGCTCATATGTAATATACATGTTATTTTGGAATTTAAAAATCGCGCGGGTATGCAAATCGTATATTAATGTCTGTAATTATATTTAATATTTTATACTGGAATTTTATCTTAAAAAAATATTGCAGATAATATTACTATTTTTAGAAACAATGTTACAAACACTTTAATCTTCTCCTTCCGTGACTACGCCACATTGTAACACACGTACAAAACGTATAATAACTTTCATAGCACCTGGGAAATTAAATCACGTGAAATAATTCAAATATCGAAGTAGTTATTGCAGTATATCGAAACGAAATACATCGGGACGGTTACGGATTTCAAATTTTACGACAAATATATATCGGATTTTAAAATATATCTTTATTTTGACGTTTACAAAATTTGAAAAATTTAAGCATTTCGTTTAATATATATGTAAAGGATGTTGTTTTCTTTATATGTGCCGATTAAAATTCAAATTTTAAACTTAAAAAAAATTAAGAACCGAAATCAAAATTAGAAAGAAAAAAAATGAAAAAGAAACGACTTTTCTCCGGGTAAATTTCTTTTGTCTCTAGCGAATTTAATTTCAACAAACTTTCGAAATGAAATTTTTTTTCCGTTTATTTACCAATATTGCGTTGCAGGTAGGGCGTTGAAGTTCTCGGATGCGATCGTTTAAATTTACAGCATTTTAATGGAAAAAGTTTATTTTTAATTAATCGTGTTAAATTGAAACTTACTGATTCCTCGTATTACCTGGTTGATGTGATAAAAATTTTCGGTTTTCCTACGCGATTACATTAAACAGTCCCAAAAGATAACGCCGGCAGTTCACGCAAATAAGAATAAAACAGGTATTGTGCTATGTCGACAACAAGTTAGCAGAATAACAGGTTCTTTTGATATTGTGACTGTACTGGTTCGCGCCGACTAGCAATCGCGCTTTTTTCGTACCGCGAAGAAACTGCGCAGTTAAACTGTGCTTAGACGAATGTAACCCGATTTTGAGTACAAGTTAGCAGCGTTAGTAAACGAACGGAAAAATTTTACCTAGCGATTACAGCGCAGTCAGTTGGTCGCGTGATGAAAATTATTTATGTTTACATTACGCTCAAGGGAATCGTAGCAGAATTTTAATTAGGTAGAGAAGTTAGTAATGATAATATATATTAATTAACGAAGTTTCTAAAACAAAACATATTTCGAATTTTGCATTTTAAGAAAAGTGTACATCAGTTTTTTCAAAAGTCTCAAAACTTACAGAAGTTAAATACTAAAAGGTATCGTTTACGTAAATCAAACGATAATATAGGTGTTGTTATAATTTCATCGATTCTTCTAATGAAATTTTAACCATACTCTACTTATTGTAAATATTTCCCCGTTTTTCTATTTATTATACCTAAGGTTTATTCATTTTTTTGCTAACGATTAAATGGACCGAAATTCAGAATAAGTTTATTTCTTTTCAATTTTTGACAAAAGAAAAGAAGATTCAAATTTTCATGAATTCCATAGAAACCATTGTTTTTTATTTGTTTTTATTGTAGTTTGTTGAAATATTTCAAATGCAATAATTGACTGCAAGACTTTAATTTATAAATAAATATATTTTATAATCGTACATATGTATATGTTTATAAAAATATTTTTGTAACTCCCTCCCCCCACCCTTAAATTTTAGTACAGATACGGCCCTGCTTACATTCATTTATAATCTTAACCATTCGCTTCATTTTTACTATACTTTTCCAAACACAGATCTTAAAACACCTCACCACATCCTTTCCGCTATAAAATTTATATACTATAAGCAGAGGCGGATCCAGAAAGCTCTTTGGGGGGGGGGGATTATATAATTATGTAAAATCTTTTACGGTAAGCAGTAGATTTGAGAAATATCACTTGTTTCATAAAGAAAATCAAATAGAGCGATCTTTATAGAAATTTTTAATAATGTTTTAAAAATACATAATTATTACAATTTTTAATTTAAATTTTGTCTTATATTTAGGGGTGAAAAATAAAACGAAATTATAAGATTATACCTTAAATATGGTAGTTCAGAAATAGTAAGAAAGATAGTATTTTTATTATACTTTACTTCTTTTATATTTTTGTTAGTAATCCGATCCGCGAATTCTTTGTTCATGAGCAAGTAAAAAAAATATATATACATTTCTCATTGAACTCTATTTTCATTTACATTACAAAATAAAAATTAAAAGTAAATAAAAATGGCAAAAATCGACGACAGTTATGTTTAAAATAGAATATAATAATTTTACTAGAAAATAGTATTAAATATCAATTATTAAAATCCATAGGTGTAAAATTCATACAAATCTTCTATAGCATAAATGTAAGTTTTTCGGTTATAACAAATTTTTTCATATAGAGGCTTTGGTTCTTTGGGGGAGAGGATGTCCCCTATCCCCTTTCCCCGTGGATCCGACATTGATATAAGGAAATATAAAAAAAATCTAAACAATATCTTTGAATTCCAAAATTTCATTACATTTCATCCATTGCTATTCTATTTTCTATGGAATGTTTCTGATTAACCATAATGGGTTTATATAAAATAAATTTACTCTTAAACGTCGCGAAACATACTCCGCAAGTAAAAAAAAATGTTCCATTTTTCAGAATTTTTATTTATGCAAAACAACAATATGCAATAAAATTTTTCAGCGTCATAATTATAACTACTATTGGTATATCAAATTTCACTCGATTTTTTTACTACTTTCATGTGCGACGAACTGTATTTCTGGACTTAAAATACTTTGAGCAATTAAATCGAAAAACCAATTATTTTTAAATATAATGAACAAATAAAAAAAATCAAAGATTATACTCCGCCAAACAATGGTTTTAACAACAAATTTTCTGTCGGAAATTACTTTGTATTTCAATGTGTAGGCATTTTTATTTTAAACTGTATTACATTACAAATAACGGGATTCATGTCGAATATTTTCATATTTCTTTTCATAATATAATTTTTATCTTCATAATAAGGAAATCATTAATTTCCGACTGATGGCGCTGTAATCGCTCAATGAAAAATTTTCCGTTCGATTACCAACGCTGCAAACTTATACTTAAAATCGGGTTACATTCTGTTAAGTTTAAACTGTTCTTTCGTTCTCTCGCTTACAGACACTGATTGCGTTTTAGAGTTCGACGATGTAAACAATCGTACCGCGAAAAGAACACGTTTTGCAGACATCGAGCACAGGAAAATACTGTTATTATCACCTGTTATTCCGCTGTAACATGTAGACGATAACCGCCATCTTCTAAAATGTGGTGACCCCGACGTGATCCGGTTAAGTTTCAATTTTTCCGTCGTTTTTCGAATTTCGATGCACCCACAACACGTGTTGTAGCGTTGGAAAAACCCACAACTACAGGTTTTACGTTTTAAATAACGCGCGATTTTCTACACCGGTATAAAATATGATCTTTTTCGTCGTAATTTAATGGCTCGATCGCGTTTCCGCTGAAAGGGGAAACAAACCTTTTTTCCTCCGTCCCTAAACACCGATCTACTTCCGGGTTTATGTGTGTTTTTTTCCAATCGACAAACTCCGTTTCGGAAATGGCAAATCGTAAAGAAAACTCCCGGGATGGCATTAGCAGCTAGTTGTAAAGGCCTAATACTTTATTAAACAAGAATAAAATCGTAATTAAAACACATAATGTTCGTGGGTTTCTGGCAAATTGTTCTACTACTTTATTATAAGACTCTCCCAAATTGTCCGTGATTACGCGCCTATGAATACTCATCATAGCCACGGTTAATTAAAAAGTTTCAAGGCTCCAGGAATGGGCAGCTGTCCGTCCCCTGCCACCGCTGGCGACGCCCATGTGTAGCTGTCAAGATCCGTTTGTGAAAAAATAATTAAAACATAATTAAAATTATTTACATAAATACACATTTCTGTTAAAAGTAATAAAAACAAAAAAAGTTTCTGTGTATTGTAATATTATTTGTCTAATAGGTAAAAACAATACTAATGATACAAATATTAACATAAGAATAATATACTTAAACTTGATTTTTTTTCTTTTTTCTTGATGGTAGTTCATCATTGTATGGATGCAAAATAAAACTGTCTTATTTATTTAATAATTCTGTTATCATAGATTGAATTGCATTAAATGCTATTTTTATACTTTATTTAATTCAATAATATCATTATTTTCAGATTTTTTATCATATATATCTTTAGTTGCTTTCTTCATGGAGCATCTAAATACTTTTTTATTTAAATTTTTATTACCCTTTAAAATTTCAGTATTAATTGAATTAATTAAATTTGATTGTTTACTTAAATTAGAATTTGCAGATTAAGCTGATGACTGTAAAGGATAGTTAAAAATAGAAATACTATACTTTTCATCTGTAGTTAAGACGGGGACAATTAATGTAATAACCTGGCAAGTTATTGAAATTATAATTAGGGACATTTAAAATAATAGCACATGTATTTACAGGAAAACCTATCATTTCTTAAAGTCTACACACGTGCAAGAAAAGGTATTGAAATTAACTGTATGATGAAAATTATTATTTATTTCACTTTTAACTTCGAATATTCCATCGCCAATTATATTTATACTATTTAAAGTGCGTAAACTAATGGTAGATGTATATCTTGAATAAACATGTTTTATAAAAAAAAAAACGGTCTGCCGTGCAAAAAGTCAGGAATTTCTATATTATAAGGCTTATAATTACTACTTAATTTATTATTTTTAAATTCGTATTTTTTTAAACAGTTTGTGAAAAACGTACCGATAATTATTTCTAAAACACCACATAAGCTTTTATCTACATATGGTTTGAGGTAAGTATGTTTTAAAATTTTATGCTGTGCTTCAATCCTATTATTAGTACTCATTATGAATAAAAAATCTGACCGAAAAAGCAATGGATCCATTTTTCTTTAAACATTAGCCGGTGAGTGGTAAAATATTTGTCAGATTTCTTTTCTTGCACCCAAATAATGTCACTGTTACGCATATTTTCCAACCTACTGTTAAATTCTTCAATATTTTTTCATTTGCTGAAAAGTTACACCAAAACTGCAATATTGAATTAATATTTTCTTGACGTTTTACATTTCCACATTTCATTAACCATCTGTTAGGCGTCCCTACGCATCAGTTATTCGAGATTCGATCCAGAACTGTCAGATTGATGCTACGACAATCCGGTCTGGATGACCAAGACGAAAAGTGATTCCGGAGGACCACGTCAAATAACTGACGACTTGGAAATAAAAATAATTATATTTCGTAAAAATGTACAAGGGTAAAATACGGGGAGACGACTGGAAAACACGAACGATGAATTTGTAGCGACAATGCTGCCCAACAGGAATCGGAAACTAGCGCTGCTATTGCCGCGACGACGACTGGAAATTACCGCGAATCTGAAGCGATGATGCTGCCCAACAGGAACCGGAAACCAAACGACTGACTAGAAGAATCAACTGGTAAAATCGAAGCAACGATCAGGCTGTTGAAAACAACCCTGATCACCATGAACGGGGGTACGCACCTTGGTTGCGTGTAGCACTGAAAAGAGCTGTTGATCTGCAGCACTGTTGTGCTGCCCAAACAGGAACTGGAGCGCTGGATAACCGCCGACTGGTGTCGCTTTGGAAACACGACTGATGCGTGGAAAATTGAAAATGACAATGCGTCGAGGGATGAAAATCCGGAGATATACATATATAGCAGCTGCTAGGGCGTTCTGCCGCGTGATTTGTTATTAGCTGCGGCCGAAGCAACCAATAGGAAATCGGTTTCGTTTTTAATGTTTCGCGTCGAGTTCGAACAAAAATATTTACACTAGATATCGATATAGTCGACCGGCGTATTAATCGATACCAGATAACGTTCAAGTCGCGGTAAAAACTCTCCGCTGAGATGTTTTTAAACAGTAAAATGTGACTGCGTTCGAGGGTGTGATAATTTCTTGTATAATATAATTATACACCATCGAATCCAAGACTGTTCTCTATGGAAATCGCATATATAAGTCGGACATCTAAATGTTTTCGTAATTGCATTAATTTCAGCTTCGCTGTAATCAGTTATAAAATATTTAGGCTTATAGCCATGCTTAAAAACATCCAAAGCTTCAGTGAATGCAAACATATTTTCACTTTGAGTAATGAAAATACCCACTACAATATAATTGACAGTAGATTTAACAACTATATTGTTGTAAATAAAATAATAAAAAAATATACATATATACTTACAAGAGTAAAGTTCAAATTAGAAAAAAATAAAACCGAAATAATTATACTCAAATAGTTTTTACACGATGTATTCGAAAGTAGTCAGTACCGAAAATAATTTGTAAAGACCCTCGATTGTGCGCCGCGTCATAAAACAAAATACGGAAGAAACAAAAAAATGAACTAACGAAACGACGAACAAATATTACAAATACAAATTTAACCAAACGTTAACACAATTTAATATACACTGTCGTCATCTTTTTCATTATGGTCGCCTGCGTTATATATCACAGATTCTAAGGACGTGTATATTGTCGATTCAGCGAAATTACGATGCGAGTTTTCAGAGTCGATTTTCGCAATTTCAATCTCACTGGTTTTTGACGACGTCAGATGATCCATTTCTTTCGCGTCTTTACTGTGACGTTTTCTGCGAACTCGTCCATCTTCTCGTTGAATTTAGCTTCCTCGGCGAGCGCGTTTTTATTCTCAATTAGATTTCAGAAATTGTTAACAAAACCTAATTTCCATTATGTGATACAGAAAATACTATTTCTAGAATACAACATACGAGTATATACTTTTATTTTTCCGTGAAATCCTAATAAATAACGTAAAACCGTTTGATAATAAGAAGTTATTAAAAGTTTGAAAATTACGTTCTCCTTCGATAAAGAATGAATACCGATTTACATATATTTTTACGAAAGTTGTTTAGGACTTGAAAAATGTCTTCATTTTCGAACATTTCATTTAAAATCAGAAAAAACAACTTCAGAACAGTAACAACAAACAATGAATAATACTAAATAGCGAAACTAAAATTTGTAAATAGGTGTAAAGTTGTGAGATTTAAAATAATGGAACGTATGTTAAAAAGAACAAATATGATAGTAAACAAAAATAACAGCTAATGTAGCAACCTGTTATTCTCCTAACTTGTTGTCGACATAGTAATATACCCGAATAAAATCATCTTTCGATAAGAGATCGCTTTGCAGTATACGGGATGATGTGTCCACCGGGATTTCACTTGTGTTCTTGTATTTGCGCCTGTTCACGTGTGTATTTGTCGACGGTGGTACGATAACAGTGCCAATCATAAAATATAAGTCGGTGACTCATACTGATAATAAAATCGCCATGTCTACGGTATAACACGTACAGATATGATAACATCACCTGACCAATCTAGCCGTTCACAGTCACAGTTTTTATTATTCTCGTTGGTCGAGCAAAAATAAATATATACTATGTATAAGCTGGTATTTTTTTTCCACATACTACGAAGCTAATTATTTGAATACCTACATTCGACGATATTAACTAATTAAAAAAAAAAAAAGTAAGAAAAACATACGTGATAAATTGCCGTTTATTGTATATACATATGTATTCAGATAAGAGTGTGTGTGAAAGATGCAATTGTATCAATTTTTTTACCATTAACTAATCTTATACCTGATGTTTTATATGTCATGGTGTTAACAACATATTTCTCTGAATTACTGTAGACGGAACTTTAATCATAATACGCTGTAGTTAATTCTTAAATTAATTCCGAGCCCTCTATTATGTGTTTACAGGGCCGGATTAACTATGTCGGTGCCCCTAGTCAATGCAGGTCTCAGGGCCTCCTTACCCTTTTACGTTTTTGTGCTCGAAGAGCTCTCAAAAATCTGGGAACTATTTATTAAAACACTTTTTTGAAAATTTTGAATTTCGATAGCTCTTAAACAAATCAACCGATCGAAATGTGGTTTGCAGCATTCGACGCAGCTTTTAAGCAGAAAAAGATGGCTAGCTATAATAAAAACAATCCAACAAGAAATTTGAAAGTTATTTTTAAAAAAACACGTTTTTTGAAATTTTTGAACTGTGATATCTCATGAACGAATCAACCAATTGGCATGCAGTTTACAGCATTCTGCGCAGTCCTTTAAGCACAAAAAGATGATTTAGTTCGGAAAAAAAAAAAAAAAACAAAAAACGATCCGACAAGAAGTTTGAAAGTTATTTCAAAAAACAAACACTTTTTTGACAATTTCATTTTTGAGATTTCTCAAAATCTACCTAGCCGAATCGGTTCAAATTTTCAGGAAATCTAAGTTTAGTGGAACACTTTCGAATACCGCAAAATCGATTTTCCATTGGTCAAGCCGTTCAAAAGTTATAAAAGGTTTACATACACATACACACACACACACACATTAGGACACCATCGTAAAAATAGTCAGAATAGCTTTTTAGGACCTCAAAACATGAAGATTTAATGAAAAATCGATTTTTGAAAATTGAGGTGAAAACAGTAACTTTTTGAATTCTTGAAAATTTTCAATTTTCTTAGCGGGGGAAGTTAAAAAAATTGAAACAAATGAACGGAAAATAAAAATAGACTAAACAAAATAGTGATAAATTTAAGAAGTGGTGAATATCTTAGGAAACATGAACATTAATCAAACAAAAACAAAAAATTAAAGCAGAACGAATAGATAGAAATAGTAAATAGATAATACACAATAAAAAATGACGAGAAAGATTAATAACAAGCTTAGAATAGATAAAAATAAATTCATAACAGAAATATATAAAGAATCTGAAAACATAAAAAGAAAGAAGACTCGGGAGTTTAAAAAAATAAATTACGTACAACGAACTTAACTCGTATCCGCATTGGACACACAAACTTGACTCATTCGTTCCTCATATCTAAAAAACCGCCCAACCTGTGTCAACACGCTGCAACATGCCTATATCGGTGAGGCATCTTTTGATCGAGTGTAATCACTACCAGCAGGCCAGACAACAAGCGGGTATTACCAACGGCCTTCCAGAGATGTTTTCGGACGCCGAGAAGTGTAAAAAAATCGAAGCCTTCCTCAAAGACATCTCAGTATTCCAACTGATCTAACTTCCTCAGCCTTCAGCTGATTTTTTTGTTTATTTTTTGTTTCGCGCATTTTCAAATATTCAATATAAAATGTTATAATTATCTGTAAAACCGTAGTCGCTAATGACCTTGTAGTCCAAAAGCGACTTGTAAATACAATAAATAAATAAATAAATAGAACTATTTTCAGTCACGATTTATATGTGTATAATAGTGAAAACCCGTAGTGGAAAAACGGTCACTGATAAACGAGAAATTATTAAAAGTCAGTGTGAATATTATGAAAAATTAATAGCTGCGCAAAACACAAAACAGACCCGTGAAACATCATATGGTGTAAAAAAAGCAGAACCGGCCATTCTATGCAGGGAAATTGATAAGACGATAAATGAACTAAAAGTTGTAAATCAGCAGGGAGATGATTAAACCAGTCAAAGAGAAAACTATAAATAAAATACATCAGCTATGTGACAAAATATGGATGAACGGATAGATGGGCGAACGATTAAACTAAATCGATATATGCAGGGTTGGCCGTATTAGGTGGACCCATCTGGTAATACTGAAACTTTGACAAGGAATGTGAGAATGATTAACGCGATAGTACGTGTTTGAAGCGTCAGTCTTGGGAGATTTTTGCTATGGAGCAGTGTACACACCAATCGAATGAAATTGTTCAGCTGTATATTTGCTATAACTTCTCAAGAGTGAAAACTCCCAGCATGCATGGAGAAAAAATAATTCAAGTGAAAAGTGCCCCGTCAAAGAACACAATAAAGCGTTTGCACGAAAGATTTTTATCTTCTGGTACTGCCGCTAATCCCAGGAGACGTCTAAATAGAAAGCGACCGAGACGATCCGATGAAAATATCGCGGCCGTAGTAGCCAGTGTTGAACGGTCACCGCAAACATCAAGTTCAACAGTGACAATGCAACAACCGTCAATCAGGTGCGTTATCGGGCTATGATAACCGATTTCTTGATGTCCATTGTTTGTGAAAATGGTACGGAGCACTTCTGGTATCAACAAGATGACGCACCACCTCATACAGCTTGTGCCGCAATCGATTTTTCGAAGCCATTGTTCCGCGGTCGCTTGATATCAAAAAAAGGTGATTTTGACTGGCCTCCGCGTTCGCCTGATTTGACACCAACAGACTTTTTCCTTTGGGGCTACTTAAAATTAAAGGTTTATATCAACAAGCCAAGGACGTTAGACGAACTTAATGTAACCACCATATCGGCCGAAGCATTGACCAATATACAATGGAAAATGCCGAAAAATGGACACATTACGTCATTCGAGCTCAATCTTCAGAAAGTGATGCAATCAAATCTCCTTAAACCAAATTAAATAATTTTTCACTTAAACAGCAAAAAATGGGCCAACCCTATATATCAGTTTATAAAAAAAATAATAGAACTTATTAATTATATGTAGCAATAGAGTAGGCTGGTTTTATGCTGGAGAACAGCTTCACAAATTGTTGAAAAATACTGCGGATTTAGTATATCAGCTTTGTTGTGCTTCATAGATGTGTTAGTATTATAAAAATTCATTGTATCTAAAAATCATGTAGTATTAATATAAAATTTATATACGAAAAATAATGGTATATGTAAGGGTGGAAAATCAGTTATATAAAAGTTGTTATGTTCCTCCACTCCCGGTCGAACGTAAACGAATAAAAGAACAGAAAGATCAACTTTGTTATCGATCTCTCTTCCGACCATGTCCCCGTACTTGCTGTACTAGATGTGTGTCCTACAACTATATCCAGACAGCAAGGACTTGTGAACAAATCTACTAATTGGAATCTTTTTTCGCAAATAATGGGGAAAAAAACATACAATTAAATATAAAACTTAAAAGTAGTGACGACACAGAACAAGCTGTTACAAATTTTACGAACCCTTATTCAACATGCATGCAATATTTCCACTAAGTAAAATACGAAGAAAACGTCAAATTATTCTATTCCGGTGCAACTAAATACGCCATACTCGAACAGCTAGACGAAAGTGGCAACGGTTTCGTTACCCACCCTTAAAGAAATTATTTATAAAATTCTAAATGGAACTAAAGAATAAAATTAAGCAATACAGAAATGACATGATGCACCAGCTAATAGAATCCATGAATACTGATAATCTTCGTGGAAGACTACAAGGGGAAACTACTAAATGAAACAAAAGAACCATACCATATAAAGATTAATAATAACTGGGTTAAAACCGACCAAGACAAAGCAAATGCATTCACAAAATACCTCGGCCATGTTTTTACCCCGCATTCCGATTCTTGTAATAAACAATTTGCACTAACACAGTGGTCGTTAAATAAAACTTGTCGTCCTCAAGAGACCACCAAATTTTTTACACCAAAAGAGGTATTTAAATCTATCCATAATGTGCTATTGCGGAAATCGCCTGGTCTAGATAATATTACTGGTGAAATTATCTCGCACTTACCAAGGAAATCGGCGATACTGTTATGCTACATTTTTAATGGAATATTGCGAACCAGATGCTTCCCCAAGACGTGGAAAAAATCTGTAATAATTATGATACATAAACCAGGAAAGCCGAATATCGAAGTATCTTCATACAGACCTATTAGTCTCCTCAGCTCGTTATCTAACGTTTTAGAGAAATTAATACTATCTCGTATACATCCGATTATACACAGCAATAACGTAATACCAGACCATCAGTTTGGTTTTCGTGCCGAGCATTCCACGATACAGCAGTGCCATAGACTAGTCGACGAAATTTCCTCAACGCTGGAGAAAAAGGAAATATGTTCTGCGGTTTTTTTGGAAGTTGCCTAGACGTTCGACAAAGTGTGGCACCCTCTGGACTACTTTTTAATTTGAAGCAATTTCTTCCTTCTGATCTTTACATGCTACTTCAATCATATCTCACCGACAGAACATTTGTTGTCAAGATCAATGATTCATTTTCGGAAGAGCATAAAGTTCTATCATCCGTACCGTAAGATAGTCTATTGGGACGACCAACATTATATTCTATCTACACATCCGATCTACCAGTTTGTAATCAAACAATACTAGTGACATTCGCTGATGATATAGCCATTATTGCATCAAATAAGTATGCCACGCACGCGAATAATTCCGTTCAGAACCATTTAAACCGACTAGTCAGGTGGGCACAACAATGGAGAATAGTTTTTAATCCAGATAAGTGTCGACACATTACATTCACAAACCGAAAAACTGATTGTCCAACGATAAACAGTTCATCTCGTAAGGTATCTCGGAATGTACCTGGATCGAAGGCTTACATGGCGTCCTCATGTGGCACACACTAGATAGACAGGCCGTTGCTACCCGCGCTAAGCTGTTGCATCCATTATTGGGACGCAAGTCGGCATTGAACTTAAACACGAAAATACGTATTTATTTAACCATGATTTCTCCGATTTGGCCATATAGAATTATATGGTTCCACTTGCAGAAGCAATCTTAACAGAATTCAGCAGCAGCAGTCATACTTCGCACAATTACGTCTGCACCGTTTTACGTATCAAACGCAACATTACATAATGACTTAAAGGTTCCATTTGTCCGAGAGACTTATATTCACCAATATCAACAATTGTTCGATAAATTTCAACGTAGCAGTAATCCCAACATCAACAGAATGTGTATTCCTCTGGACTTAATCCGCCTAGACGACTGAGAAGGAAGTCGTGTCGGGACGCTCTCCCGATTACCTAACAGCTGCAAAAGTTCACAGACGATGTATCTCTTTTCCAATACATATCAATTCTTTGTTTTCAGTTATTACATGTATATAGTTCGTTATTATCATATTTACAGAGTTCTTGTATCATAATTTAGTGTCTCATTGGAGACACTAATTTAATACTAAATTTAAGTTAAGATCACTGTTGTTTATGGTAATATTACCGACACAATAAAATCTAAAATCAAAAAAAAAAAAGAATAATCTCTTTTTATTTCGTTATCGGCCCGAAAGTGGTCCGTAATTCTTTATTTATTACTAAATAAAGTAATTACAACTACGTGTTCTACGAGACAAGTCAAAAAATTACCTAGTCAACGGCTCGGTTGACGAGTGCGACTTCGAACTGCCGAATGTAGCAGAAAAACTCCGTAGATCGAAGAAAATCGAGAAGACTGGAACCGAATGGAACGGAAATACAGACTCGACTGATTTTAGGAAAAATACGAATTCGACTTCGCCATTCCAGCAAAGTTAACCCGAGCAGGCCGCTTAAGATAGCTTCATAGGAATGGTAATTTATGAACGAAAATAAACAGAACAGAAACATGAAAAATAGAAGATAATTATGTTGTAGAAATGAGGACTACACTAATTGATTCGCTTATCGATGAACGGAAAAAAGACCTTTGGGAATAACAACACGGTTGCTCATGAGAAATATCGTTGTATACACGGATCGAGTAAATAAGGAACGGAAATGCAATAGGCACAGGTTAATGATAGATGTAAAACAGCGACGGGAAAATGCACTTCGGTTCAGTGTTAAATAATTAAGCAGCGGACAACGTTAAGTAAAAGAACGAATAATAAATATAAAAATGGGTGATAGAAATAAGGCAGCGATAGACAAGAATGGTATGGATAATGTTCAGGCGTAGCTTAATAATCATAATAGTAATAATAGTAAGAATTAATAATAACATGAAAGAAAAAACGAAAAATAGATCGGAGCAGGCCCGTGCCCAGAATTTTGGAAGGGGGGTGGTGAAAATTTTCTTTGCATATTAATTTTATAATACATTTTTCACTAATATTCGTACTATTAATAATTTCCATCATTTTGATTTATATATTAATAATTTACATAAATGAATTACCCCGTATATGAACATTAATAAAAATTACATATGTTATTAATTATACTCGTAATAAAAAATTTTTTGCATAAAATATTAATGAAGTACCTAAAAATATGGAGCATATTTTTTCTTTTTTCTTTTAAAAGTAGGTAAGAACACCCTAAAAAAATCAACAATATTTATTTTAAATTCGTGATTTTTTCCAAATTTTTTTGTATTTATAATAATAATTTCAGTTCTCATGGGAGGGGTTACCCCCCCCCCCCCCGGGGGGGGAACACGGCCTTAGATCGGAGTACAACAAAGTTTTCAAACAGAAAAAGATGTGTGAGACAGGGCTGCATACTAATACTTTATACGATGTACTATATAACGTAAACGGTTCAAACAAGGAGCAATAAAAAATTGGAGTAACGGAATAGATGTCGGTAGAAAAATAATATGTAGACTATTTTGCGCACTATTTGCTGCGAATAAGCCAGAACTGACGACATTTCTAGAACGGGTTGAATATTTAAATGAAAAAGCGGGTTTTGATATTAATTCAGAAAAAATCTACCATAATGGCTATTGATAGAGATGGAATACTGCCGGTAGCATTTATTTCGACACCCGGTATTAATAAAAAAAACTGGCAAGGTTCCACATAAACTAATTTGGAAAGCGCTACGAATGCACGAAGTCCCAGAAGAATATATAAAGATAATACAGGTTATATACAAAAAGGCAACCAGCGTGGTGCGGTGTCCCATAGGCATTTCACAGCCATTCCAGGTCACGGTGGGAGTGCACCAAGGTTCAGCATTATCGCCGCTACTATTCATCCTTTGTATGGATACTATAACAACAGACCTGCAGACTCCCGTACCGTGGACATTGCTATACGCGGATGACGTCTTCCTGGCGGATAAAAGCAACGGAAATTTAGAGAAGCGCGTACAGATCTGGAAAAATAGATTACAGGAAAATGGACTTCAACTTAACATCGGGAAAACTGAATACTTGGAATGTGGAGAACCTACAGATAAGTCCATCAAAATAGATAACACGGTGTTAAAGAAGACAGTTAAGTTCAAATACCTGGGCTCAAATATTACCTCAGATGGGGATACACAATGCGACATAGATTCCCGCGTCCAAACAGCATGGATAAAATGGAGGCAGCTAACCGGGGTATTATGTGACAAAAGAATACCGATACGTCTCAAAGGGAGGATTTATAAGACGATTATCAGACCTGCAATGCTATATGGAGCTGAGTGTTGGGCGACAACCATAAAAATGGAGCAAAAAATTCATGTGGCTGAAATGAAAATGTTACGCTGGTCTCTTGGGCACACGCTCCTCGACCATATCAAAGACGAGGATATAAGGGAGCGTATAGGAGTTGCACCTGTCCGTTTGAAATTACGGGAAGCGAGACTCCGATGGTACGGTCACATCATGAGGAAAACAGACAATAGCCCTGTAAGGATGTTAATAGATTATAACCCTGGAGGAAAGCGACCACGAGGAAAACCGAGAAGACGGTGGATAGACTGTCAACAACGACATGGTGGAAGTCGGTGTTGGGATAGAGGACGCCGAGGATCGTAGAAAATGGAGAAGACAGTGTTGCCAAACGGACCCCGCACCGGGAAATTGTTAGGAAAGAAGAAGAGTATTAATAAAAAAAACTCTGACAGTATATGAAAGTGAGATCAAACAATGAATCGGAATAAGCACTTTAAGGGAAGTTAACAAAAATTCGGAAAGTCCATTGATAAACAAAAGCAATAAAAAAAAAAATACCGATACAGACTTTTCTGTATAGTATATTACAATTCGGAGTTTTGGACGTTGCAATTAATATAATATCGATAGCTAGACGCGTTTGAATTATTACAGATGAATGTTCCGAGTTCCATGGGTAATTAATCCAACAGAAAAAAAAAAAAGAAGTTTAAAATTCTTCGGTGTCGCGTCATACGGCAAAACGGAATTGCATAAGAAAAAAAAGATAGAAAAATAAATAGAAGCCGACCAGCAATCCGTTTTATTGATGCATGGAAGTAAAATGACGGAATTGATCAGTGCCGATAGGAACAGCGGAATACAGAAATAGATAAGAAATGGTTAGATGATGGGTGCGGCAACCTAAACGGAGCATTTTTAAACAGTTTTTATCTGTTTGATATTTTTGGATTAATATGGGTACCATTTTAGCTCGCGTTGTATTCTGAAAATCCAACGATGCTACCTAAAGACGGGATACCATTATTTACAACCAAAGTAAGAATTTTTTATCATTGTTTAAACGTTCTTAACAACGAAGTAGAATAGTGTCATTACAATAAAAAATTGTATTGTTTTTTTTTTTTTTTCAGATTACAAATCCGAGTGTTCGATGGACAGAATTCCTATGTCATTGGCCGTTATGGGCCATATATATTGCTCATTTCTCAATGAACTGGTCAAATTATATTATTATGCAATGGTTACCGACATATCTTATTTCAAAATTGGGTGCTGATAAACAAGATATAAGTTTTACAGCTGTACCGTACATCGTTAATTCATTGGTCGGTGTAGGTAAGAGCATTTTTGCTTGTAATTTTGGTATATGTATATTTCTCTGTTTCTGATAAAGTATTAGTTTTTCCACTTTGAACGACACTAGCGCCGAATGAAAATTAAAACAGGGTGCTTAGAAAACACGAATATTTAGCTTAAAGTCCCTATTTTAAAAATATTATATATAACCATGAACCTTAATATTTTTTCTGTCTTTTTAATTGTATTGTTTGCAATTAATGTTTTCTTCTAATAAAAATGTTTGTCTTTATATTAAACATTGTTAGGTTTTATAGGACTATTGTGGTTGCCTCGGAATTTCTTATTTCGAATAAGAACTTTTTACTTTAAATTTTGTGAACTTTTAAAAATCGATTTTTTTTTTCAATCATAATGTTAATTTCTGATCGGCACTTATTAGTTATTTTTGAAATATAACGGAAATCGAAACGTTCCAAAACTCTTATTTAGCGGAAAATTGAAAAATTAGTTTACACAAACAATAGGAAATAACTTAATCGGTGATATCGATTTTAAATTGATTTCAGCGCGTATAACATTGTTTTGACCGTCACTCTGGTTCCACATACTGGCATCAAATTTCTGTACAAATCAGGGAATTCCGCTTTAGAGAAATTTGTAATAGTGAAACTAAAGAAACCCGCATTATTATACTATCAATTTAAAAACGAGCCCCAGGCGGAAGTTTTATGCACGAATTACAGCGACCTCTAGAGTGCATTACCCTCATGTACGTGATGGTAAAAGAAGTGTATGGCCTCTTCTTCTTCAGTCGTTGTTGTTCCAAAAGCCTCCTCAGTTCTCTTTAGGTTTCGTAATTTTTTGACTTTTCCCACCAATTTACTCTGAATTTTCGAATTTTATCTACTCAGCGCTTCTTCAGCCGTCTTAGAACTCACTTTCCATCAGGTTTCTATTATGTTGATAAACTTATCCATCGATTATTTTCGTTTTTAGCTAACAACCAGATCATCTTCTTTTACTAATTTCAATGATACTTGTTGTTTCTGTTATTCCATTGTCTCGGATGCGCTTTTTCACCTATTTTTTCAAATTAATACCTGCAGACTGGTATCAAGGACGCGTTATTGACGATAATTAATGATTCAGAAGAAAAAGATATCGTTCGAAATGAAGCTTAGCGCCTTTTACAAAAAATATTTAGTCTTGAATATTTATACTGAATTTTGGCATGATATTTTAGAACGGTTAATTCAACGAATGAGTATTTAGAAAGCTCTGAAATGACATTAAGTTCGGCAGTCAATCTTCTTAAATTTTCAAAAACATTTGTAGAATCGAAAAAAGCAACAGGAAAAAAGTTATCTAAAACGCAAGACTATGAAGTTACACGAACTCGAAAAATAAAAGAACATGCTGATCACAAAGGACTCCTGCTATAGAACATTACACCAAGAGAGAAGTTTCGAATTGAAGCATTTATTGAAGTAATTGATCAAATTGTCAACTCGCTAATGGAAAGGTTTTTTAATTATTAATAAGCTTTTTTTCTCTTACCACAGGTAAATCATATTTAATTCCTCTTCGACATTTTCATCGATTCTTATTAGCATTCTCTTATCTTTTTTTTTAAAAGTTTAACGTTTCTGATCTTTCGGAACCATAATAGCCTTCAAAGAGATCATAGTTCGCTCCATTTTCAAATATATCCCATCGTAGCCCTATTTGTTTTTATCTTTCCCAACTTCAACAAATCTATTAGTATTTTTTCTCCTTTTTTTTCCCCTGCTTTATGCCATAATTATTTCACTTTCAGTATCTTAATTCTAATTCCCCATAATTTAGTTTGCTCCTTATTTTCTATTTGACTTTTCAGTGTACAAAGCTTTTTTTTCTCCTCTTCCGTTAAAATACTTGTTTATCTATATTTGATTAACTAATGTTTATAAGTTATTGATTACGATTATCAGTTGTTCGATAAAGTTTAATTGTGCTGCGTTCATTGTTCCTAAACTATCACTGAGATCGTTCCTTTTAATTCTTTCACATTTACCGCCACGTATTTGTATTATTCTTTCGCTACCTTTATTTTTATTACTTCTAATACCGTCACTGTTTCGTTTGATCGATATTATTTCAGTTTATTAATTTAGCTACATGCCGATTACGTCTGACAAGGAAAGTAAACCTCCCTCGCTCAATTCCCGTTCAGTGGTTAAAAGTGCAGTTAACAGCATAAATTCATTATACAAAAACAAAACATCTCAACGTGTATCTTCTCCGAATGATTGGTTTATGATCTGAAAAAAATTTTAAATTTTGCATTACATTAAAATCAGTTATTTTATTTTCATCTACTGATGTCAATATGTAATCAATTTGATTTTTAAACTGTTGGTTCGGCGAAATCCTTGTCCATCTTCTTCCTACCCTTTTTTTTAAAAGAACCTATTTACTATTTTTAATTCGTGTTCCATGCAAAAATGAACCAGCTTCCATCCCTTTTCATTTCTTATCCCGTAATTATAGGATTCTAAAATCCTATATTCCCCCTTTCCTCTCTGACCTACTTGACTATTTAAAGTCTCCCATTACTATCAAATAATGTTTCGGATTTATTTTCGAGTTATAGAATTCGCTGTAGAAGCACAGATCTGTACTATAGTTATGGTTTGATTACTTCTATTCCCTTCATTTATGCAAAATTTTGCTACGGCTATTCTATCAAAGATTTCTTGAAATTCCGTTAATTTATCTTTCCAGTTTCGGTTTATAATAAAACCTACTCCCTTCTGTGATTGTTACCTATATAACGCAATAAATTATTCTTCCTTGTCACTACCATATTGACGCCATTCCTCCGTAGACAAACCTAATATATCTATTTTCGATTCCTTAAAAGCATTCTCCAATTCAATCAAATTTCCACCACCGTTTAATGATCCAACATTCAAACTGACCACTCTTGGAACTTTTTTATTAACTTCTACTCTTACTTTCCTAAATTTATCCCCCGTTATGGTACTTTCTCGTTCCCCCTTTTGTATTATTTTTGTCATCATTCCTAGCTCTTAAACACTGTTTTCGTATGCAAGATGAGGTGAATGGTCGTACCTGCCCACGCGGACCGAGCGTTACTGGACAAGGTGTGTTCAGCTAACCTGTACATGGGCACGTTTTGCGAAACTGTCTAACGCTGCTTACTACGCATCCTATGGTTGTGTACTATACTGTAACGCAACGCGGATAAACACGTCTAACACCGTTATCACCGTAAACCGACCTCCCGTATAATATAATGCTCTCCTTCAACATACCGACACGCTTTTCTTCCTCTCCTTCTACATTACTACAAGATTCTTGCCTATGTCCAACTCCATTTAATATTTACTTCGCCATTACTACTTTCTTGTCTCTAAATTATCCTTACACCTATAATATCCTTATCTACTCTTTCCATCGCTTTATATCTTCTCTTAGCTTAGAATTGTCTTTACAGTTTATCCTTTTGGCCCCTCTTTACTTAATCATCATAAATAATGATCTGATCTCCTTTTTTTTCTTTATTTTTATATTTAGGCACTTTTCAACCAAAACTAGCAACATTAAACATAATTTTAAAACAAATATCATACCACACAATAAAAACACTTACGGTAATCCCCTTTAAGTACCCATTACTTATCGTATAAATAAACGACTAATTTATATTGTTTGAATATACATCTGCAAAACAGATGTGTATGCTTCATTCATCTTTAAAGTGTTAAATAGTTCATGATTTCAAATACATTAGCACGGATCATTGAGTGAAACATTAAAAAATTATATTTTATTAATTAAATATGCAACCTTTATTAATGATAAACAAAAATTTGATTATACAGCGCGTACAGTAAAATGCAAAGTGTGTGCTTAATGTTTTAAATGGATTTTTCTTTATTTTTTCGTGTTATAAAAAATTACATTAACAAGCACATGACCGCAAGCGGAATAAATAAGAATTAAACGTAGATTAAACGAATTTCGCACTGCTGTGCATCATTTTTCGTACGTTAAAAGTTAACAATCGATATTAAATAACAGTTGACGAAAACGAAACGGAAAGAATCAAACAAGTATTACAAAAGAACGATTCACAAGAGAAGCCTTCCCTTAGCCAAGCAAAATTTCATACTGTTTGTGAGCAACTTCGTTTCCTCCAAATGGAATATAACAAACTCCGTGACTAGGCTGAACCTGTAAAATTAGAATTAATTAATTAGTGAAAATAAAAGTGAACTATTGCACAGGAATTAATATTTAACACCAATTTAAAAAAATTAAGTAATTATTTTAAATTTATATTAAAAATTAATTACTGTACAATAAACATAAACAATAAGTGAAATAAACAGATATATTAAAAGTGAACTATATAGAATTATTGACAGAGATTTAAACTCGCTTGATCAACCTCTATTTGGATCTTTAACTAGAAATTTGCAAATAATAATTTTAATCATTTTTTAACTCTTTGAATAGAAACTTACAATATATCATAGAAATAGAAGGCAGTACTATTCATTTCTTACACTTAACTATTAATATTCAAAATAATAAATTACATTACCTAAAGAAAACAAACACAGACAAATACGACTATAAATTACTTTTCTAACCACCCGTTTAGTCATAACAAGTTGATTATTCTTATTATATATATATACATACATATGTATATATATGTATATGTATATGTATATGTATATATGTATATATAAAAAAATTACAACGTAATTCTTAGGCCGGCCCCCATTAGAAAAAATGTCCCAATTTTATGTAACGTTTGTAATATTCTTACTTTTACGAATTTCCAAAAAGAAAGAAGTTACACGTTCGTCGTTTTTTTTTTTTTTTTATGTTTGTTCACACATAACTCATATTTATATAAACCGATTTTACTGATTCTTTGTCCGCAATTCACGTTTGTGTTCAATGACAGCGGTTTTAGTTTTTCAAAACATAATGAATACACTTCTTATTACTGTGCAGGTTGATGAATAAGAAGTCCCACTACCATAGGGAGAAACATGTAAAGACTATATTGCTAATTAATAATACTATGGAAACGCAAAAAAAGTATTATTTATATGTGTTGTAGTATGTTAAGTTGTTTCGGTAGTTTAATAAAATTTATGGTATAAATAAATTATCGGTTATATTCTTTTTTTTATTATATAAAATTGGGATACTTTCGTTAAAAATCTAATGGAGGCTGGCCTAAGAATTACGTTGTAAATTTTGATCATTTTATACAAAGTATAGAAGAGAAAGAAACAGAAATTTAAGCAAGATATAAATATATATATATATATATATATATATATATATACCGTTACGACATGCATCTACGAAAAGGACAGATATTATAAATGAATAAATTTAATAAAACATATAGCTAGAAAATAATTACAATGAAAAACGTTATAAACGATATACGTAATAAATGTAAAAGAAATGCTTTACACAAAAGTAATAATTATGCATAGAGGTACATTTAATAATTATTTTTAGATTAATTTTTAAGAAAAATTATTTTAATTTTTTTCATTCATCTTCTATTTTTTTCAACACTCAAGCATAGCATCGGGGATCTCACACTTCCATGACGCTGCTTTGATTTAAGTACAGCCAGGAATACTGTGGCTTTTTTCTTCGTTAATAAGCAAGCTCGTATAACTTTGGTTTCACATTTAATATCTTTGGTTGTTCTCAAAAAATTTCGTTTACTTTTTTTATTTTGGTATTCTGCCGAGCTTTGGACGGGACAGCTTTCTTTTCTTCAGTCGTTGTCAAACATAAATTCTTCTCAAACTTCTGGCATTCCCGTTCTTACACTTTACATGCTGGGTACGTTTTCTGTTTCTCCACGTTAGAGGTCATTGCGAATGCAATAAATTAAGAATCATACGAATGATTTACTTACGCGTGCAAGTAATGTTAGATAACAATTAAACCACGACTTTGTTTATATTACCATTAATATAATAATTCAAAATCTCTACGCACATATTAATTTTTTATTAGAGCAATAAAAGAAAGAAGAAGAAAAGAATTGCTTAAGTTGATTAAAATAAACATTTATCCGTATTCGGTAACGCAAAAATGGCAAGGAGAAAACGATACCCGACAAAAGTAGGTAAAGATGAATTTAAAGAATATATGTTAAAGATGAGTTCTAAGAGGATTTTTGAATATCAATAAATATCTCAAAAATATGTTTTCCCCCTTATATGTTATATATTTTAATCATTCTCAATTTTGAAACAACGAAAAAAAATGGAAGAAAATTATGATTGTACGAATTATACGATACAGCGGGAAAAAACGCGAACTCAATGCGCTCGAGGTAGAAAAAAATAACATACACAGCGGATTTTTCGTAATGTATTATACTCCCTGAAAATGCTACATGCAATTATACATAAAATGTTGAACTATCATCATAACTAGGATAACTGGATGTAAAATCGTATGCTTGGTAATAGTTAAAAGGATTAAATAATTTGAACTTAATAAACCGGAAAATAAGATACTAACCGGTGATTTAAACTTTCCAATTTACTTGTGTAATTTCAGTGGAAATTTCCTAGAAAATGCTAAGTAACACGAAATTCGATAATTTTGTTGCATTTAATAAATAATATAAAAAATTCCATTTATTTTGGCTGTAAACCTAACCGCTTATTAAATGAAATTTTTATTTGGTAGTAAAAATTGCCTCTCTGATTAGGTGTTTGAGTTTTATACATCCTAATTCTTGTCCCCATTACCGGTTGCTAACTACAATAGCCCTGCAAGTCATCTTCGCAGAAGTTTTTAATAGTGCCAATAAAGTAGTACCATAAAAAACCGAACGAATCATAAGAGTTAATAACAAACAATTTGTAAACAATTCTCCAGTAATAATAGAACTATAAAAACTAAGTTAAAACGGTTGCACGTCAGTCAATAATGCACACATTTAATTAAGAACTTATTAATATATGTTACAGCGCGAAGAATACACCACCAAATTGCAAAGAATTTAAGTAAAATTTTTTTTATGTATTGTGACCGATAAAGGCCACACCTAACAACCTCCAATTACATGCATGTATTTGCCACAAATTTTGCGCGCACTGGCAATACATCATATGCCCGCAAAGAAACCCATAAAACCTATAAATAGTTTTTTTTACGATGTATTCCAAGCGCACACAGAAATGCTCTGCGTCAACACATGTCAGCTGATATCACGTAACTGAATCACTATTTTTCACGATTGCTTAAATGGTTAAATAATTCTGAACCAAATTTACCCAAAATACACTGGCTGCGATTTCACACCAAAACGCATCAATCGGCATGAACCGGAATCATTCGTTCAGATGTAAACAAATCACAAAATTTTATCTACGGCACGCGTGCGTGTGCGCACATAATATATATATATATATATATATCTATGTGCGTACAAACATGCACACACAGTACAGAGACGTTTATCTAAAAAGTTTTTTTCGATTCTCCATGCTCAAAAATGTAAGTTGGTATGAAATTTCCAGTTTCAAATTTTAAATAATTACAATAACCTCCACTTTCAGGAAATTAAGAGCTGTAAGACTTAGTTAATCATTTTACTGCAGCTAATGCGCTGTTCGAGATTCATTAATAAAACCGTACACTATGAAACACCATATTTTAAAGAATTATCAAATTAGTTGATTTATAAAAGCAATATTAACGTAACGAATATTAAGAAACGCAAAACAATCGAAAGAAATAACCGATCGAACGAATAAATTAACGCAGTTCAAAATTGTAATTAACATGGGTACTAGCGCTATATTAACGAAGTTAAAACTACGAACATTATTCTTCAAAATGGGAGAAAATTTACGCGGAAAAATTCAATAATCAAGAAACTTTTGTCCCTGCAACTACCAAATAAACAAAGACTTTGAAATAACAAAATCCTACACAATTTGATATTACCTTTCCAACAGTAGTAGAACCATCTTGGAAAGCCCTTCCTACGTAAAGTGTTTCACCATCCTCACTTCGACCCCCAGTCAACGCATTTGGTGGAATCTGTCCATTACCTGCTGGTACCCATCTGGCTGAACAATCGCAAAGAACCTAAAAAAGAAATATTAAACTAACGTTAAATTATACTTAAAATTCATCTCTTAAAAATTGCTTATTATACAAGAAAAAACTTCCGAAGGTGGTAAAAAATAAATTAAGCTTACGTTTTTGTGTTATTTTTTGTAACAACCATTTTTTCGGTAACTTAAAATTTAATAATTATAAAATTTCAACGTTCGCAAAAATATTTATTTGAATTTAAAATTTACAACATTTTTCTACTAATTTTAAGAACACTTCTCCTCACAATAATGGGACTATTGCACTTAAAATTTAAATTTCATCTGTAATAGTCAATGACTATGAGGATAATATTCTCTAAAATAGTTTGAAAATACCATAAATATTAACTTCAAATAGATATTTCTACAAATATTAAATCGTTTTTACTTTATTGCACATCTTTAACGATAATTTATTGTTATTATTACTATTAATTAAATCATCGTTAGAAAAAATTCTGGTTTTTACAGATTATACAACTGCTTTAATGTATAAAAAAATTCCAATTAATCGTAAATAATATTTTTTCTATAAGCATTAGTTACAAATGAATCTTCTAATTCACCTATTCATAATATAACTAATTACAAATTATATAATAAAAATCTTTATATTTAATTCGGAATCGGGGTTTCTAGTCTTTTTATAATTTTCATTATTTTAATTAACACGTACGAATAAAATATAGGTGAAAATTCAAGGTAAAATTCAATTTCTTTTTTTATTAAAGTTTCATTACTTTTAATGTAACTTTTTCATAATACAAAAATTAGATAATCCAAAATATTCAATGTGTCCTTGACAGCACTATCAATAGTCGCCAATCGCAGTTGTGTAAACATTAATTTAACCGTATGGTTTTCTTCATTTACGAGCCACGTCTAATATAAATTTGGCAACACCGCTGATGACTTATTATTAATTACGAATACTTTTGTTTATGTTTTGTGATAGATATGTGTAACAACAAATTTTAAACGCATCTCTTTTTAATATTATTATATTTCCTGTATTGCGACAAAAAATTATGTTATTCGTGATTATTAATAACTTTTGTTTTGGTTAACATAGTCAATTTTTCACGAAAAATGTTTATATTTAATCGCATTCTGTCTGTTTTATTTTTTATTTATTCTTGATATTATAATTTTAAGTGCCGGTTTATGAGAAATATTGAGATAGGTTGGGCTGAAGGTTCTTTTTTAACCTTATAATTATACTTAAAATTTAATCGTTCCGTAACTTCAACTCTGTTACATCAAATTAATCAGTAAAACGGATCTAACACTGACTAGTTGTTTATAAAGTTACCATACTTCTCATACGGATAGAACAAGAGAAACATGTGGTCAATTATACAGAGTAGCAAAAAAACTGAAAACTTGCCATTCTATACCATCGAGGCACATTATTACAATTAACCAGCAAGACTATATTTTCAACATTAAAATATTTGAACTGATTCCTGGATATAGTATTGAGCAACACACTATTACATATCATTTAAAATAGCCTCATAATGTCCTATGGATGGATGATCATTATATACCTAGTGTGTCCTACGAGATAAACTCACAGCAAACGACGCGTAATGGACAAAGATTATACTACAAAAATGAACCGGCCAACACGTATCGTACACTTGACTTTAAGATGCGAAAATATAGAATTACATGGAATCACTGAACAAGCAAACGAAAACGTAATAAATATTGTTGCTGAAACTAGTAAAAAAATAGAAGTGAAAATTAATGAAAAGGACATTATAGCAGCGCACAGATTTATCACTAAGAATACAAAACTGCCTAAACCAATTATAGTTAAAATAAGAAGAAGCTCATGTTCGAAAATAATAGAAGTACGATGTGGGACAAGGATATAACTGAATCCGAAAGTACGCTGAAAGTATATACATTAACGAAAATCTCACGAAATACTGTAAGAATTGATTTTGGTTAACGAAGCACTAGAATACTAAGTTATAAGTCTCTTCCAAGTCGTATTGCTCGATTCCAAGCGTCGTACTACCTATATATACATACATATATATATATATATAGGATCACTCAAAAAGTTCAAACATTTTCAAAAATTTATAGAAATATTCGGTCAGTATAGGGTGGCCCAAATAAATGGATCATATTTCAACGGTTATTGCGTTGAAATATGATCCATTTATTTGAGCCTCCCTATAGGTAGAGCGACCACAACGCTCTCTATTAGCGGTGTAAAACGTTAATTTTATTCCTAGTATGCATCAGTAACCATGTCGCAGTGTCCCAAGCAGCAACACGCGTTTGCAGTCGATGCTCAATAAAATTGACAACGACGGATTCAATGTGAAGAATTTGATAATGAGCAATGAAGCGCACTTCCATCTAACAAGCGCAGTAAATATCCAAAATTGCTATTATTGGACTCCATCAGATGATAATCCGCACATTATTCATGCAAAACCAATGCACGATTCGCGTGTGACAGTGTGGACCGGTATTGTAGCTTGGGGGATAGTCGCACCCTTCTTCTTCAACAGTAACATCAACACGGAGCAGTATATGAACATGGTTGAAACGTTCTTAGTGCCCTCTCTACGCACCAAACGTAATCTACGCTCAACATGGTTCCAGCAGGATAGCGCTACTTAACATACGGCAACGCGAACGATGGAATTGTTGCGCCGAACATTGGGTACACGCATCATCCCTCTAAAGGCTCCGCTCTCGTATGGCCAACTCGCTCTCCTGAGAGTCTACACTACCAAACCGTGCAATATGGACGAATTAAAGGACTGAATTCGAGTCGAAATGCCACAAATTCCAAAATCGATATTGGAGGATGTGTATAATAATTGGGTATTTAGATTAAGATCGTGTTTAACCGCAAACGGAAAGAATTTGACTGATGTAAGTTTTTTATGAAAAATTGAAGAATTAAACGTTAGTTACATCGGGTTTTTTTACGATTTTTTAAACCAGATTTATACAGGTTTGAAATCGTTTAAACTTTTTGGATGACCCTGTACATTCTAGCTGTACAGATGTAGTGCTCGTGGAAATTATTATATTCAAAACGCAAGTGCACACGCAAGACTACACTGGGAACTGATCGTAAATGTTTGATTTATACGAATGCAGTCCGGTACGTGTGTGCTGTGTACTAACTAGCGCGCATATGATGGTATTGTGTGTCATTGCCTTCCACATGCCTATTAGCGATTATTTATAATTTAATTTTTATAATAATTCCTGTCGTCGCCTGGGATCGAACTCAACATTTTCGTGACAGAAGCCAATCGCTTTACGCGACGACCTTTATAAATACATGTGGACAAAAAGAGGCACAGTATTCGCTAGAAAAAAGAGCAAGAAAAGATAACAGTGATTAAATTAAGTTGTTTCAGTTGTTAACGTCAAAAAAATATTTTTAATTTACGAACAAGGACGTCGCCAGCCGATGAGCCAGGCGTGGGGGGCAAGATGATAGAAAGAGGATATGAGTTATAGGAAAAATAAAATTTATAACTTGTAGAAGCTTAATATTTTATTAAACAAGAATAAAATCTTAATTAAAACATAATTTTCGTGGGTTTCTGGCAAATTGTTCTACTACTTTATTATAAAACTCTTCCAAATTGCCCATGATTACGCGCCTATGAATACTCATCATGGCCAATTGATTAAAAAGTTTCGAGGCTCCAGGGGAGAGGTAGCTGGCCCATCTGCCACCTACTGACGACGCCCATGTTTAAGAAATAAGTTTTACTTTTAGTACAACTTATGTATTTAGCTTTAGTGTAATAAGGGGCACATGGTATTTTAATATATAGCTATTGGAGGTCCGGTAATGATGCATGTGTGGTTGTGTTCATGAGTAAATGCACCGTGGGCCTGAATTATCGATCGCGTAACATAGTTATAAGGAGTATAATTGTGCACGAAGTGTGATGCATGCAGAGCGTGAAGAGAGAGTAATATCGTGACGCGAATAATCCACTTTTATTTGGCGTTACGTTTCAGTATCCCGGCTTTGGCTTAATTAAATTAAATTTGTAAATACACCGTTGCGATAAGACATTCATAAATACATTAGTATATACTCGTAGATATAATAGTCACAGTGAAAGGTTACCTTTATATGTAACAGCTGTTTAAATCAAAGAATTAACTCCTATAAAATTAGTTTTTCCCACTTCAAACTATCTTGTCTTTCCTTCTTATACTTACCTTTTTATAATAAAATAACTTTCATACGTGACATTTTTAATACAGTTTTAAATAAAATATGCTGGATTTAAAAAGTAGAATGTAAATATTGGGAACCTTTTGAAGAAAGCGGGGGAAATTAATGCAAATATCCATAACATAATACATATGATCTTTAGAAGTCTCGGACGCAATTGGGAAGAATTATTTGTATACATTCGCAATCAACCTATTATTACGCTGGTACCTACGGACAAGGCCATGTTCAGCGGGGGGAGGGGGTTAAACTCCCCCATGAGAACTGAAATAATTATTATTGATACACAAAAATCTGAAAAAAATCAAAAATTTAAAATAAATATTGAAGATTTTTTATTGTGTTTTTACCTTTAAAAGAAAAAAGAAAAAATATGCTCCATATTATTAGGTACTTCATTAATATTTTATGCAAAAAATTTTATTACAAAATGATGGAAATTATTAATAGTATGAATATTAGTGAAAAATGTATTGTTATTTATAAAATAAATATGTGAAGAAAATTGTCATCCCCCCCCCCCTCACAACCACTTTACAAATTGTGGGCACGGGTCTGCCTTCTGAAATAAATGCGAAGGAAGGAAAGCTCGAATATACGAGATAGAATAGTATGAGAATATGCCCATTAGGAAAACCAAAAAAAACTATAATAACGGAATAATTGTTTGGGTGGAAAAGAGCAGAATTCTAAAGTTGTATATATTAGAAAAGTAAAAAAATAATTTAACGGCAGTACAATTGAAGATTTCTTAAAAGGAATTGATGAGGTATTAAATAGAAATACAGTAGCGGAAAATTTTTTGAATACTACGGCAAAATATGGAAGGATTAGATTGATCAAAGAAGACACCCGCGTTGCAATATAATAATTGCCTAGTACACAATATGTGCTGAAAAATGTACGAATAGGTTGCTCACCAACCGAAAGGTTGAGGAGATAATGATAATGATATACTTATTTATATATGTTTTAATATTACGTATATTATAAATATATTTATTTTTTGGTATTATTTCTTCAATTATACATTTTATTATGAAATTATGTTACAACACAGATTTTATTAGATTATAATTTACCTTTATGCGCAACAGTTTTGATTACCAAGTTTACAGAGATCTTTCCCTCAATTAAATAAATTATCAAATATTTTCTCAATATTTCTAGAAATATAAATTTTTCCGATATTATTGTTACACAGATATTATATTTGTTCTACTGACAATTTAAGTTGTGGTCTTTTGGGTAATTTTATTTATGGATCACTTGTTATTCAGTCCACATATCCTTTTTATTCATATTTAATCCTGTTTATTATGCGTTCATTCGATAAATTCATCTAGATCATTTTGCAATTAATATATTTCTGCAATTTGTTATAATCGTTTAAATTAGATATTTAACAGAAGTTTACACATAAATCAATAATACAAGACGCCAGAATAATCGTGTATATATTAAATGCTAATAATTTTTAATCGCAATATAATTTTTAATACAGTTTTCAAACATATTTAATGAACGCTATATAATAATAACAGTAATAAGATTGATTTTAAAAAGCCTTTAGCTAATATGTTATAAATGTGATTATGATACGTTATGTATTTAATTCTCTTTAAATAATTGCTATTAAATAAATAAAACTTACAACACAATAAATTGTTAAGTCTCAGAGTGCAGAAATTTTATTGCCAAAATTATATATTAGGAAGAACATTATCATTTTTTGAATTAAAAGCAGAATAAACTACTAGCACATAAATAACTAATACAAAATAAAAATTAAAAGTTTAATATATTATATATATATATGCCAATTAAAAAAAAAATTATATAAATTTTAACACGGACATTAATAAACATATTAACTGGTTATAAAGTTTTTAATAAAATAAAAATAGTGGGAATTTTATTCGAAATTTTTCAACGAGCAGTTTATTTTCAAATACAGGGGACTAATTATTTCAATATAATACCGTGATTGTTCGATAATCGCATTATGTTCAATTAAACACGTTATGTGAAACAAATGGTAGATGGTTGGAACAGTAAAGATGTTGATTTTATTTGTGAACTAACTGGTGCAGCAGATACATACTACTCTATGTATGGTTTAGTAAAGATAAAAACCTCGAAAGAAATAATAAATGGTTATTAGATGATAACTCAATAAAAATAAAACAAGCCTGGGGGGATTTGAAATGTATGCATATGATTTACATATATGCTAAAACATGTAAATTAAAAATACTGCATATCTGAAGAGTTTAACCGATATAAATCACGTTATATTTTAAATTAGTGTTCATAATTTTCATGTTAATAAGATTTATCGTAGGTTATAATTTGTAGAAATAGATAATTACGAAAATTCGGAAAAAATAAATAAAAACAGAATAATGCGAACCTCGTAATCATGTTTCGGGTTCTCACGGCCTCCCCAAGCGACATAAGCAACTCCGTGAGAAGGAACTAACTTTCCTGGAATTAATGCTCCTTCATGATGCGCTCTGACGACATATATGGGTTCCCCGTTACAATCGTTACCACCAACAACAGCGTTTGGAGGAACACTACCAGCAGACGCAGGTAACCATCTAGGAGCATTTGTCGGCGCATTGAATCCAATAGGGGCTGATGGCGGAGCACCTGGAACATAACCTTGCGTTGGGTTAGCTGGATAACCTGGATAACCTTGTGCTGGATTATTTGGAAAACTAGGATAACTTAAACTAGCAGCACCAGGTTGCCCATATTGTCCAGCAGGAGGTACATATCCACCGGGAACAGTTCCCGGTGGTATCATACCAGCCGGTGGGGGATAAGCTCCTGCCGAAGGTGCATATTGAGGCGACGAGAAAGCTGCAACAAATTCATATAAAAATTAACTAACAGAAAGCCTTCAAACTTAATTTTTTTCAAAAAGAAAAATTACATGTAAAGATAAAATACTTTTATTCGCTAACTATAAAGCAACAAGCTGTTAGTATTGATGTGCTCTAAAGGAAATGTATGCATACTTACATTTTAGAACAATAAAGCACTACTTTTATATAGAAAAACCTAAACTGATAAAATACACATAATACGCAAATTAATTTTATTTAGCTGCGCAAAATCATAATAAATCACGAAATGACGATCACAACTGAAACACAAATAAAAGTTGTTACGGTTCAATAAGCGATGTAGCAATTACGGTATATGGTTTGCAGCAGATTACTAATAAATAAGTAACTAAGAAATTCTAAAAATTCTAAACTCTGAACGATTTTTCTTTAAAATCATTTTTTAGAAATAAATGACAGAATAATTATAATCTTGATTATAATATATTGCTATTTTATTAAACTTTTTGTTATCAAAATGAATAGATAATACGCAATAATTATTTTTCGTAATTACATTCTCATGAATTTTTAGAAAATGGAACTTTCAGGCTTAAAGTTTAAAAATTTCATAAAATTTATTTATTCAAAGGATTGCATTATGGTTTTCCGCCATCTCGATAAAGAAAACAGAATAAATGATACTTCTTCAATAAAATATATTGCTCCGGTATCCTTCTCACTACATGGCTTACATCGACCTTTGTAACATTACCGAAAAAATCATCCACCAATCAATTTTAACAATTACAGACTGATTATCTTCATGAGCCATCTTTTAAAGCTTTCCTAAGAATTATCCATAGAAGAATACGAAGCAAAATTGAAAGAATATTAGACAAGTGCCAGTTTGGCTTCAGACTTGGTACCAGAAAAACACTTCTGGCAGTAAATTTATTGATGCGCAAGAGCTTAGATCAACAGAAAGATATTTACTTATGTTTTCTTGACTATCAGAAAGTGTTCGATAAGGTGCATCACGATATCGCCGTAAGTTACGAGGCAAAAAAATTAAACATCGATGTTTGCAAGAAATTACGACTGATAAATTTAAAATCATCGGTTACTACTTTAAAATTTAACGCGGAAAGAAATGTTGCGTTTTATAGCTAATAAAAGGAAGAGAAAAAGCGACTCTCGTAGACCTTTGACCGAAAATTATCAAAAATTGTAAATTCAAGGTTTACAGTGCACTAAGAAGTTTAATAAAACTAAAAATAACATCCACGCACCCTAATTTCTTTTTTTTAAGATGAACAACCGGTTTTAACTTCTGAAATTTTTCCAGCATCAACCAATTCACTTCGGACTGAGTAAATTTAAAGAATGTCCGGAACAATTCAAATTTCGAACTTAGCACTTCAAAGTTGTCAACTGAGTATTTTGAATGTTAAAATTCCGAAAAAATGAGTAGCAGTAATATACCAAATGGGAATCAAAGTTGATTTTAATGATGCAAAAACATCTACGGCAGACGCGATTTATTCCCGCGAATTTTATAAATATTAATTATCGATTTCGAATAGATCAGCTATTGCGTATCTTTGTAATTTATTCTCAAAAACTAGCTAATTCTGAAATTTAAACATTTTACAGTTGCAAATTAGAATGATTTTGGTAAACTTTTTGTCAACATTTTATCATTTATTAATCAGGGAAGAAAAGTAGTAATATAACCAAACGTAACGGTGTATTAAAAGTACACTGGTTAGTCTTTTTAAAACCGAAATATTTTATTTTCTTTTTCTTTTTATACAATGAAATATATTTATAAAAAATTTTAAATTATTCAAATTTGTTATTGTTTAATTACAAACAACAAAGAAAAGTGCACATACAAAAAAGAAAAGTGTTATTGTAACAAAAATGTAATTATTTATAAATATACTTACCTTCAATTATCCAGTGTCCTCTAGCACCCCAACCGGTACAAATTCCGAAATACTGTATGGGAAATAAAGCTGGATCGTAATGCCGTAAAATTGGTGAAAAATCACCTTCAACTCCGGCGGAAATAGTATTATTGTCCCAACGAATCCAAAATCCTCTGAAATTATTCGGATCTAAAATTCGAGGTGTTTGTACTTCAACTACGTCAGGTTTAGCTTGATCCCTTCTAATAACAGATTTCGTATTTTCCCAGCCGCCAAAAAATACCTATGGAATATATATATATATATATATATATATATATATATCAAAAAAGGGACAAAATTAAAATAAACTGAAAGGAAAACGAAGCATTATTATCATTATCGTATCAATTACGCGCTTATCAAAGTAAACTTTAGATGATAAATACAAAATTACAAAAAAGTAATATATCGTCTATTTATAAATTAACATTTGTCAGCCATTCTCTACTGCGCCTTCCTCAGGAGAATGTAGCCCAGTCAATCTATTACTGAAACTGTATACTTCACACAAGTTAAAAAAATGCGGCATCGTTTGAGTCTCGCTACAGCTACACAGTTTCCAGTCCGAGAGCTTCCACTTGTTCATTAAATATTTGCAGCGGCCCTGGTTGGTTCTAACTCGATTCAAATTTCACCACGCTTTTCAAATCCAGGCACCTTACTGGCCGGGTTTAAAATATGAAGTAACGAATATAGGAAGCGAAGAAATCAATAAGAAAAGAGGAAATCGAGCAGGTGGAAGTGTTTAAATATTGAAGTAAGAAATTAACAAGTACAAGGGAACAAATTGAAGATGCCTAAAGAAGTTTTTAATAGGTCGAAGAGAATTAAAAAAAAAAAAAAACTAAGTTCGGAGAAGAAACTAATAGAATGTTTTTTTCTGCGGTGCCTTCCTTACCGTACATACGAACCCGGAAAAAAAAACATTATTCAGAAGGAGAGAGTGACCGAAGCCACCATTTTGTATACACGGAGAGCGGTTCATTATTCTGGTATTTTTTTGCCGATTCTGATGAAGATTCGAAAAAACGAAAGGTTCTCACATAAAAAAAATTAAGTTCTTTTAAATTGCTAATAAGAAAAAAAAGAAATGTTAAAAGGGTCAAACACATTTCACTTATAAACTTGTAAAACATTGCATTACAAAAATCACGCGAAGTGTTTTCAGAACATTTTTCAATGACTCGGAACTCCGCGCACTTTTATTTTCGAAGCAATTCTTTTTTTAAGACACTCATTAAGTATAGTTCCCCTATTATGTAATTTATAATGGTAATTAGCCGCTTATATCATCAAAGCTTTTTCGAAAGTAGAAATAAAATGTAGGTCTCCGTAATTATTTTAAACGATTTAAATTGTTCATCATCTGCGTCTTCCTTTCGGGGTATAAACTCGCAGCAGCTTGTATTTAAATTTGATTTAAACTTCCCGATTACAAGAGTTATATGATCGAATTTTCATGGAAACAAAACAACCCACCATCGAAAATAGATACACACTTGTCTTACGTAATTAGAATAAAAACTGTTTTACTCTACTCATTCAAGTTGCTAATGCAAATAAATTAGAAAAAAAAATATATATATTATCTTAAGAATGATGAAATAATAATTAAACAGAAGGTGCATATTACCTCATACATGGGTCTGCTCTCATGCGGTGCTGTAGTAAGAGCAATGTGAGCATCATTTGGAGCTTTGACTTTGAAATTCAGGACATTTGTTTGAATCGGATAAAACTGATACACTAATCTGTCTTCTGTATGAAGTTCCACTGTAAATTCAAAATTAAGAAGAAAAAATTAATTTGTAATTTTCTTAATATATACAATTAAGAGAAAAAAATAAGATTACAATTTATAATATTAACCAATCGTACATTTATAGCACTTTCCTGAAAAAATTTGAAAACGCTGGAACACGAATAGTGCTTAAACATCCTAAACTTTCATGGTGGATTTGATTAGAAAAATGATTTACAGTAGACACCATGTTTTAAAAAATAATTCGTTTATTTACAGCGAGCTCACACTGGCCATCATCAGAAGCGATTTGAGCGCTGTAAATAAACGAATTATTTTTTAAAACAAGGTGTGTCGTCTACTGTAAATCTCATTATACGAATAGTGCCGTTAATATTTGTAATTCTAACAATTCTGCTGCTTTCAATCTCCCCTTTCCGAGCGTACAAAAAAATTATTCGCGTCATAACTAACTATTTATACTTTTCGCGTACGTAATTTTATTATACAGAAACAAAATAATTCATCGCTAAAAGAGAAAATCTGTTTTCGAATTTTTCTTGGTTACAAATCATTCTTATTTTTTATTCAAATATACGAAAAATATTCGTAATTACACCTCTTTTTTCTCTGATTTCTTCCTTATTCCGAACAATTTTTTTCTCCTAAATACATTAACTGGCAAATTTTATATTAACCGAGCTTAATAAGGTTAATTTTATAATATTTCTAATATGACCAGAGTTGATGATGCTGTTGCGCACAAACACCATGGTGTGTATTAGACGTCGAAGAGATTTGTTGTGAAACGCCTGAACCTTCTTAAGGTTAGAGTTGGCTGTGGTGTCCTATAGCTGGATACCATACCTCCCAAAAGGCACAACGACTTGTTTGTAGATTAATAGTTTGTTTTCAAGTCGGAGTTTACTTTTTGGGCGAAAAGGCCATTCAAGTTTCTTCTCATTTTATGGCGACAATTGCGCCAAGTAATCTTAATGTGTATTTTGTCTAACTAAAAGTAATTCACCCATTTGAGGATAGTTGTGTACATGATGTCCCTCTTTTCAAAGTGAACGGGCACCGTAGACTCAAAAGCGTAAAAGCAAATTCTATTGCGCTTCAAACAAATTACAGTGGATCAGGCAACTCATTTTCTGTGCTCAACTGTGACTCAGAGTACAAAGATAGCAATGGACGATGGAAGTCGATCAACTGTGCAGTGCAGCTATTGAAGGCAACGGTTTTTCTACAGTTAAAGACCATCCGGATATGCCAGGTAAAGAAATCAACCAGCCTCGTAACCCAAAATTTCCGACAATATTTATTGATGGAGTAAATAACATCGACGGATTAATACCTAGTCTTGACGAAGTCACTTCTTCTGATTCCTATACAACTAAAACCACCACAAATTCGTATTTTGCTCGGTACTATAAAGAGCGATTACTTCCTTACCAGCTCAAAACTGAGCGAGCGTATAGAGTGGTCCTTAAAGGAATCCATCACTCTACCTCCAAAAAAGAAATGAACTGGCTTAACATGGACACGTTGTTCGAAACTTGCACAAATCTAAACACTGGTTCCAGAAAAAGAAGTTCAATATGTTCTTCATTGAACTAGAGCCTAATAATAACAACAAAAGTATTTTCGACTTATCTAGATGGTGCAGATAAGTCTTCAAAATCGAGCCTCCGAAGCGTTTTGATGATCTTGCGCAATGCCATCCGCTCCCGGGATTTTTTTTGGGCACACGAAAAGACACTGCAGTCAGAAATTACGCTATGTAAAATGTGGAGAAAGACAAACTAATCAACCTCCCACATGCGCTTTATGTCAAAAACCACATACTGCCAATTATAAATGATGTCCAAACGAGTCCCCAGCATACGTCCGATTACATCATCTTAAACAACTATATATAAACCGCAATCCGTAAATAGAGACATCTCGTACGCAAACGCAATCAAAACAGGTCAAGTTGAGTACTTGCATCAGTCATCACAACAAAATAAACTAAAGTTTGCATAATTGACCTCTTAATATTATGTAGTCTGTCCTTAACAAATTTGACGAAATTCTTTCTCGATTCGAAGTGAGGATGGCTTCTTCAAATAAAGGTGATGGAGACCACACATCGGCGATTGCAAATGGAATATATCGCAAATAGGTCTGCGTCATAGCATGTGGAATGCTAATGGCGCAACTCAACATAAAAATGAACTTTAATTGTCCATTAAGAATCATGCAATTGATTCCATGCTGCTCTGTGGGACACATTTCACTTGCCATCACTCCGATGATAATCGTATACGAGGTGGTGCAGCGATCCTTATTCATTCTACGCTGAAGTATTATTCTCTCGATTCAGTAGGTCGTCCTTTTTATAATCACCATCAACTTCCTTATTGCTCTTCCAGTTTTTCTAGTTATCTTCATCCTATTAAATATTTTTCTTTACCAATCTATTCTGAATCTGTTTCTCAAATTGTAGCCAGAATTGAATTTACTAGTGCTTTAGACTCTCTCTTTCCTACATATTTTACTATCTATACTACGGTTCCAAAAGGACCAAATAGAGTTGGTTCTGCCTTTTTTTTTTTTTTATTCTATCTCGAATTATTCTGAACGTTTTAAACTTCCCTTCGTTTTCTCAATTTTCTATGCGGAATTTGCTACTACTCTACGCACCGTCGTTATTATTTCCACATCACTAGTTTTTCACAAAGTGGTTATAATCTTGGATTCTAAAAGTGTTTACAAACTATTAATCTCCTTTTCCCTCTTCCGATTATGTAAATACTCTCTTACATCCGTGATCGTTTCCTTCTTCAACCGATCGAAATCGAACTTTTGTGGATTACTGGTCATTTAAACACTGACAGCAATAAAATAGTGAATTTATTAGCCCGTTCTTTCATTTCCAGTTGCAGATTTTTGGGTATATTTATATTGCTCTTTTTTTCTATAAATTACGCATTCTTCTTTATTTTTTAATTGTAGCTCCTTTTATCTCTATTCAACCATCTCTTCCTCCTCATCCATAGTTTTCTAGACGCTCTCTCTTAAACGCTCCACAATCTCGTTTGTCGCCTTTGCTTTAATCATAGCTTCTTTCCTATATTGTTTTTTTTCTACTCCATTCTGTTCTTTTCATCCTCCTTCCGCATACATTCCTTGTGATCCCGATACCATGTTTTATTTGAACGTTCCACCTTTTCTGCTGAGTAATTGTTCTTCTACTCTTTTATACCAAAAACTTATTACCTCTATCTCCCTTATCGATGCGTCATGTATTCTCTCATTTCCTTTTACTTACAGGGGGAAAAAAAATGTAACATAACGCAGATTACTACTTTTTTAACAACGAACTACACATTAAAGCAGCACGAAAATTAAAGAAAAAGAAATGTAACATTTATAAAAACATAAAACCCCTCCTTTCCGATTTGATCTTTAGTAATACAAAATTATAAAAACTATAACAAACATCTTAAGATTGAACATAAATATACCAGAAACATTTTATTGGGGAGAACACGCCATATCTTTACTACCAGAAAAAAGAAGGAAAAAAAAAATATTAATAAAGATACATTTAACATTTCATTGTTGAAATAATCGCAGGATATCTAAATAATCCATTTTCATTTAGAAAAAAAAATCAAAGCATATTATTAAAAATAAATCTAAATGTAATTTTCAATTTCAAAATTTGAAACTAGAAATATATATACAAAAATTATTAATACTAAGGCCATTTTTATGGTCAACAGGCACCACCTATAATTTTTAGAATCTAATTAAATCCTATCGCCTATGCAAACTGAAGGACGCAGGTCGAAATCAACTATCAGCCATTTGATAGGTTTACAAAGACAAATTGTATCAGCCTTTTATCGCCTCCATTAGTAGGCAGATTATACATTGATGATCTCAATATATCTCTATCGTCTGATAATCCTTCTCTAGCTAAATCCGTATTACAAAAAACAATTAATAAACTAAATAAATGGTCTAAGAACAACGGATTAGTGTTTTCCAGTCAAAAATCTATATGTGTTGATTTCCATCGAAAACGCCAACCTCAAAACCAAATACAACTCTATTACTAAAAGAATCGCAACTCCAGTTTAAATCATCAGCAACCCTCCTGGTGGCGTGTCGCTAGATTCCTCGTTGACATGGAGATACCATGTAACTAACCTAAAGTCAAAATGCTATCATTCCTTAAATGTAATGAAATGTTTATCCAACCGCAATTTCAATATATTCATCCAAAACTACTACTAAACATATACAAAACATTAATACTTATGAGTAAAATAAATTACGCATGTCGAGTGTACTCATCAGCAAAGAAATCCGTATTAAAGATACTTGATCCGATACAAAACTCCGCGCTTCGCATTATTCTGGGAGTGCACCGTACTTCACCTTCATCCAGTTTGTGTTCATTAACGGGGGCATAACCCCTAAAGAAGAGAGTCGCTCGTTACATAGTTATCGCAGTTTATTAAAGTGGTCGATAGAAAATAAAATTGTTTGCCCCTTCAAACCTGCTTTCCCCAACGATGTACTCCCAAAAGTAAACAAAATGCTATGTAAATAAAATTTTCCCCTTCCGTGCATGGCGGAGCTAATAGGTTATCGCTGCTCCCACCACAGGACCAGTTCCCAGTAAAGATAAATATATCTCGATTAGAGTACAATAACTCACAAACCTCTGCAGAAGATCTTAAACAGAAGGCAATTGAGATGATTAACAGATATGAATATTTTTAACGAAGTCTATTCAGGATGGCGGACTGCTGGGTGATCTTTAAGTAGCCTAGGCAGCTCTCACCGTGATAACCTTAGTAGTTAAAAACGGTAATTCAATGAAAAAAAAAAAAAATACTAAGGCCCGCTGCCCATTTTGTAACGAAAAATGTGAAATGTGTAATATATTTTCTAAAAATGGATTACATTTAAATGTAACACCATCTACTGCAACGAAAAACAGTTGAAATAGTATTATCCGCATAATTTTAAACCAAAGAGCAAAGTTTAACTAAGCTTTTTCCTAAAAAAATTAACCTACCAAAGACAGACTCCTAATTTTATATTTCGAATACTTGTATTTCAAATCTTTCAAATAGATTAGACCAGTGTTTTCGATTGATTAAAAAAAATAAAAAAAAAAAACAACAGAAAAGAAAATGCTTTCATATACTAAAAAGATATTCCACATAAAAACTTCAGCGAAAAAAATCGTATACTAAAATAGAACCAGATAAAAAATGATTTTTATCTCTGGCGTAATATTTTATCAAATAATAAACATATTTGCAGCTTGAATAATGATTACAGATAGAATATAGCGGGAAATATTTTGGCACCGAATCGTATTTCTGTCTAGTGAACATAGCGAATGTACAATAAGTACTTACTTGCGCGATACATTAACACACTAGCCTGAGGCTTATAACTTTTTTAACGAAATACGATAAGTTAAATTTAAATATTCGAAATCCCCTTCCGATTGAAAGCGTAAATATAAGTTCATATTCATTATTTATTTAGTTAGTAGTTGGACAAAAAGTACATCGTAAATCCGATTATTTTACTTATTAGTTTTTTTGTATCAGTAAAGTGTAGCTTTAATGTACGCAACGGATGTATAGTATTAAATTTTATTCCCCCAACTTCATCATACAAGGCGAGAAATATTCCAAGTCTGATGATACACTTTTAACGGGTTTTCGCACCTGAAAAGACGAAAGTTCATGAAAACCTTAAAACCGAATTGCCCCAAGCGAAATTATCAACTAGAAGATGAAACGATTTAAACATTAATGTGTTAGTCTTCTTTACAAATTAAAATAGGGCACATCATTCTAACCCTCGCGCTGAACTTCTATCGGCATCTCAAATTCCTAAATTTGCGATGGAACGCGATCACGCCACTTCTTTTGTTTGTTTCTTCATCATCGTTATCTATAATTTATTGGACTGTCACGTTTAGCTCATTATCTGTTTCAGGCACATCTCTTTCAATAACTTCAAAATTAAAATTCAGCGATATCACCAATGGAATTTTACATTAAGACGTTATAAAGAACGATGAAAAACAAATATTCTTCTATATACGAGGGCTGTTCCAAAAGTCATTGCACACAGCCTATAGATGGAGCAAAAAAGGCTCTAGCAACGTGGAAAAAAAATTTATAGTATTATCGAAGGTGTAAACTATTTTTCCACATAGTCGCCTACGCCATCAAGGCATTTTTATTGTACTCTACCGGTAGATAAGTTTTTCAATGCCAGCGGCTTACCCTGCGCCGTCCTAATTTGCGAAGAATGTACTGATACGATTGCTTCCAACTCATCGGCCGGTGCTAAATGTTTTCCATCCAGTGATTGTTTCATTAACAGGTAAAAGTCTGAAGGGTAACGATGGGAGCGTATGTGACTGAACACTTCCCACTTGAAATCCACCAGTAAAGTGCGAATCAAAGCGCAGTCGTGTGTGGACGAACATTGTCGTGCAAGAGAATTACCTTTATTCTACTTTCCTGGTCGTTTCGATTTGATTGCAACATGCAGGCGCGTAAGAGTATCAAAGTATCCTTCTAGCGTGATAGTCGAACCTTACAGAAGGTATTTAACCAATAAAATGCCCCTACGGTTGTTTCAAACAACCAGTAGTCTTAGTTTTGCCTGCCGATGGTATTTCTTGAAATTTTCGCGGCACTTTCTCCTTGTTCCGACAACTCATTGAGGCTAATCCAGTGAGGTAGACCGCGTGTTGGCTCATAATGTTTTCTTTTCCACGCTCAAAATCGACAATAAATTTCGGCACTGCTTCACTTTTTCCATTTTCAAGAACTGAATAACTGTACATTCGGACGGTCGTGTAGTAGTTGCCCACATGGCAAGATGTGTCTAACGCGCGAAATATCAAACGTATCACTTTGAAATTTTGATCACAGACTGGTCGAACCTTCATCGATAACCTCACACTGCGTTCACGGAACAACGTTACCAGGGGCCAGAGAGAAAAAATGTGTGCAATGTCTTTTGAAACGACCCCCGTATGTTGTTAAAATTAATGTTAATGCTAGGATTTAGCAGATTTGTAACATGTAAACTAAATAAAATTTAATTCGAACTGTAAAATTAGAAATTTCACTTATGATAAAATTCAAACCACACCCGTGTACACACGTCAGGTAAAAACAAAATGTACCGAAGCCATAATTATACACATTTGTTTACTAAAACGTATTGATATGTTTATAAAATTATTTTAAAAAAATCTGAAAAAACCGGTACGAACGTGTCCCATTGTAAATTCAGGAATTTTAGATGCTGACAGAAATTTAGCAACACAGATGCTCTCCTATTTCGTACGTGTTTTTATTGCCTACCGAATTAAAACTACCCATTACTAAGCTCTTCTTTTTGAAATTAAAGTGAATTAGAAATTGTTTAAGTCAGCGGAGACAAGGTTTTTGAAGTTGCCATTATCTCCGTAACACTTTGATAAATTTAAAAAAAAAAAGGCAGAACAAAAAATACAAAAAAACATATTTTGTTTAAATATTACCGGCATTTCTAATAACACCAAAATTACATTTGTCTTATTTTATCTTTTATTCACATTCACATTTACTCGTTGCAAATTATTGCGCAATAATTTATATCATACGTATTTGTAATATCGTTATGTAAGTTATTTTGAAAGAAATCTATTTGGAATTTTTTATTTACTTTTTGGTATACTTTTTGTAATACAGGGGGCAGCTTTAATTTTATACTTAAATGTCTTTTAGAAGTTATCTTTTCGAAACGAGTCGTAATATATAACAATAAAAGTAATAAATAAATGAAAATTGCAAAATGTTTGTACATTCGAGTTTCGGTTATTTTTTTAAAAACGGGCTGACCGTATAAATGAAAATTTGTCTAAACATAATAGATTTTCAAGGGACATCATAAAGTATTTTATTTATGAACGCCAACGAACATATTTTCGTTTTTATTATTATTTTTTGGGAGGGGCGTCTGTTACGAATAAAAATCAAGAACGATCATAATTTTAGATATTTTCAGTTTTCAACGGCGGGCTTACTACATCAACGGGACCTTGTTTTGGATCACTAGTTTTCTTTCGACACGTCGTTCTAATTTTGTTGCATATAAAATGGTTACTTTCACGATTATTCGCCGAATATTGTGTAGGAAAAAAACATAAAAAGGGGGACAATAGCGCAACCAAAATAGTTACAGTTATCTTAGAAGAGCAGGAAGAGAAATGTTTTATCTGCTCCACCCTAGAGCTACGCCCGTGAACTTTGCGATATAGGGGTTAAGGACGTAATCAACGCTATCACATCGGAACAAAACAAAGAGAAAAATTATATGTTTAAATGTAGAATAATAATTTTATTTTCGACTCCTCTACAATGTTCGCAATTTCATGTGTGAAAATTAAAGTAAAAATTACTTTTTAATGTTTTCAGATATCGCTGACTGATAAGAACAAAAATAAATAGACGCTTCGTAGAAAAAACTAGAACTCCGCTTTAAAAAATGTCCGTGAAACGATTAAATAATACCATTAAACGATTTTACCTTTCTATTTTGTATAAAAATTTTTATCATTACCGAATAAAACTTGACCTTTTTTAATTTTAAAATTTTTGTAGACCTTCCATTTAAATACAATCCGCGTTAAATGCGTTGCTTTCAATTTATATTTTAAAATTTTGCGCGTATTTTGTCAGTGAACGGAAGTTGCAAGTACTTAATTTTGTACGAGAAACCCGAATTAGAAACCACAACTTTTTCTCGTCAAAATCGATATTTGCAGAGTAACGATCTAGATATAAATTTTATCAGTCAGTTGCAATGTTTTATTTAAAGTACAGTGAAGTAAGTCCAATACCTTTAGCAGGGCGTAGCGAATTGTCAAGTTAAGGTTTACATAGTGTACTCCTAATAGGTCTAAATAGAATGCTAGGACCAGTTCCTTTCTCATGGGATCTGCCTTTACTGTCCCCCAAGTAATTTTCTGGTATATCCAATATTCGATTTCAGATTAGGTATACACCTGGGAGCGATTCGGATCCGGAACGAGACAAGTCTCGAACCCGTGTCCTCTGATTTAGTAGCCACTTAAATATTTTTTACAAAATGTTTGTCCGATTATTTATTAACCTAGAAATATGTTTTTCAGCTGAGGTAAATGATCCACTACAACATAATATTTCATTCGTTGTACATGAAAAAATACAATCTTATCACCCTACTAATTTACGTTTAGCAATCTGTAATTATCATTTTTAAGTTATACGCTGCACTTTAAAAGCACTTTACAGTGCTTCTAGTAGAATGCCCAAAATACGCTTAACTTCTTTCTGGTTTATTGTAAAAGATAATTGCGAAATTTACGATTAGTATATTTTACAAATTACATTGTGTAAATATAATTTATTTTGCACGATGTTGCGGTTGAATAACATTAATCATTGTATCGGATTAACTTCATAAAATAATCTGTTTAAACAGTGGCGGAGCAAGAGAGACATTTTGGAAGGGAGATTATATAATCACGTAATATCTTATATGGTAGATGGTAGATTTAAGAAATACTTTGTTTCATAAAGAAAATCAAAAAGAGAGAGTGACCTCTTTATAAATATAAAATTTTTTTAAAAATACAGAATTATTACAATTTAATTTTAAAATTTTACTTTTACGTGAAAAATAAAACGAAATTATAAAATTATACCTAAAAAATGGCAGTTTAGAAATTGAATAGTAAATTACTAGAAAGAATAGAAAGATAGTATTTTTAATAGACTAATTTATTTTTATTTTTGTTAGTAATCCGATCCGAATTCTTTGTTCATGAGCAAGTAAAAAAGATATATATGTATTTCTCATTAAACTACTTTTAATTAAAATTACAAAATAAAAAGTAAAAATAAATAAAAAAAGGCATCGATGACAGTTGCGTTTAAAATAGAATAAAAACGTAACATTAATACTTTTACTAGAAAGCAGTATTAAATATTAGTTATACAATTAAATCCATAGAACCACATTTATACACATCTTTTATAGTATAAACTAGGTTCCTCTGTTGTAACTGATTTTTTCATCGTGGTTTTGATTCTTTGGGGGGTCTCCTATTAACCCTCCACCGTGAATCGCCCGCTGGTTTAAATGTTTACTATCGTAGTATTTCGATCCAATCATTTCGTGTTTTTTTTTTTTTTTTGATCTGCCGTAAATTATTTGGCCAATCATTTCGCCTCAACTACTAATTCAGTCTTACCGTTTCGGCGTTGTCATATTCGGGCGTGGTTCGGTTTAGCGTCGAAAGGTTTCAATATATTTAGGATAAAATAACTACCATATCACAAAACATTTGCGAAATTAGTACTAACTGCATTAATCAATTGTAAATCAACAGTTTTCAATACACATACATATATGTGTGCATTCATTTTTTTGTTTTTCCAAAAAACAGTGAAATGCTACTACGAATTTGTTCAACACATTGTTATAGTAAAAATTTTTAGTAAAAATTACAACAAAAAATATTCGTTTAAATGTTTACACATTGATAAAAAATATAATTTCAGATGAACAAAATCGAAAAATTAACAATAACGGAAATTTTAATAACTAAAACTAAATTACCGGGGTATTAAGATCGATTCAGAAAAATTAGGTTGAACTAAAACGGAAAGTTTCGTTTATATCTTAAGATTTGCAGACCGTTTTTGTCGAAATGAAAATTGTTCATTATTTTACATATAATTTCAGAAAAATTTTATTATAAACAATTTAAATTACCCAATCCTCCGTTTGTCTCGACATTTTGATCAATTGTGTCGTTTTAGGAAAATTATCTATGGTGCGTAAAATTCTTTTTGTAATCATGAACGGAAAATATTAACTGTTTCTAAATAAGCGGGTCCTTTAATTTTAAAATTATGAAAGTTCCATAGTATTCGTATATTCTAGCGATGAAAATATACGTTATTTTAAAAAAAAAATTGGTTCCCAAACACTCACGGAAAAAAGACTGCGGACTTTTTTTTTAGTTTTCGTTCTTACCGGTTTATGCATATTTTTTCAAATTGAAGCCCTTAAATTTCATCATTTCTGACTTTTGTATAATTTCACGCAAGAAAATAAAAAAAAAAAAAAACAAACTCGTAACTATCATAGTGTAGGCTGTGAAATTTTTCAAAAAAAATTGTTTTTGCAACTTGTTAAGTATTTCACGAAATTTGGCTCTTTTAATTTTAATATTTTAATAATCTCATTAGTTTTCCCCTATGATCTGACGGTGAAAATACGTAATTTAAAAAAAAAGTTGACTCCCGTTCTCATACTTTGTTTTTCGGTTTTACCACCTTATTTAGGCATATACATATATATATATATTTCCCAAATTAGGACCCTTCATTTTCACAAGTTTTGATTTTCCTATTTTTGCGGTATTCTAATGCCCCGATAAAAAAAAAAAAAAAAAAAAAAAAAAAAAAAACGTCGCTATTATAGAATGGGCTGTGGAATTTTTTAAAACAAAAATTCTTAAAACCATTTTAATTTTTTCAAAATTTGAACATTTAAGGTTTCATGGTTTTCCTATAATCTGCTGAAAGAAATACGTCAACTGAAAAAAAACAAAAAACTACAGGACATGCTATACGATTTTTAGCCTCACAGTTTTACAGAATAGATGCAGATATACATGTATGCGTGTGAGTGTGTTAAAATTATGTCATCTCAACTACCGTTATGTGAAGCGGCGCGAAACAAAACAAGTAATGAATTATTATTCGAATATTTTTGTACGAATCTATTTTGCTTATATTTTTTCGACTATATAACGTTTACACATTTGTAACGTTTTCACTTTTTCGCTATTTTCGAATACCATCGCTGCAAGCCAAGGTCATTTTTTTTCGATAATTGCAGTCATGCTGCATTACTGTGAGAACTACTTTTTCGGTTTCGAATTAATTAAATTGCGATAGAGATTTTGTACAAAACTAAAAAGAGGCAAAAAAAACAAATAATTAAATTATTCGGTAATTCCAAAAATAAATAATAATATTTTTACCAAGAAATTGTTTCAAAAAAATAATTATTGCGAGAACTGTTTTCCTAGAAATTTCCTTTTTTAACGATATTACATCACACATATTATAATTTTTTTTTATTCGAAGGGAAATTGTCTAAAATCCGTATTATAAATGGTAACACACGATAGTGTAGTAGTTAGTAGTAGCGCAACCAGAATCCATAAAAAGCGGGAGAAGAAAATTGGTCACAATGATGAAAAATAAAAAAATGCTTATATGTAATATGCGTGTTATTTTGGAATTATAAAATCGCGCGGGTATACAAATCGTATAGTATGGTCTGTAATTATATTTAATATTTTATACGGGAATTTTATCTTAAAAAATATTGCAGGTAATATTACGAGTATTTTTAAAAATAACGTTACTTCTTTATATTTGGGTTGTAAATAATATTGTTCATTTTCTGTTATTACTTTATTAAAAATATTATAAAAAACGTGTATTACAGAAATTGTATTTTAAAAATATTAAAAAAATAGCCGACACGTTTCGGAGTGACGTACTCCATGTACGTCACTCCGAAACGTGTCGGCTATTTTTAATATTTTTAAAATATAATTTCTGTAATACACGTTTTTTATAATATTTTTAATAAAAACTAACGTTACAAACACTTTAATCCTCTCTTTCCGTGAGTACGCCATTGTAACACACGTACAAAACGTATATTTACAGCAATTGGGAAATTAAATGAAATAGTTCGAATATCGAAGTAGTTATTGCAATGTATCGAAACGAAATACATCAGGACGGTTACGGATTTCATATTTTACGACAGATATATATTGGATTTTAAAATATTTCTTTATTTTGACGTTTACAAAATTTGATAAATTTAAACATTTCGTTTAATATACGTATATATAAGGATGCTGTTTTCTTTATATGTGCCGATTAAAATTCAAATTTTAAATTTATAATTTGTGCAAGTTTACTTTCGATGCAAAAAAAAAATTAAGAACCAAAATCGAAATTAGAAGGAAGAAAAAACGGGCAAAAGAAACTTGAAACTTTTTTCCAGGTAAATTTCTTTTGTCTCTATGGAATTTAAGTGCTACCGAATTTCAACAAACTTTCGAAATAAAATTTTTTTTTCGTTTATTTACCAATATTATGCGTTACAGAGGTAGGGCGTTAAGCTTTCGGATGCGATCGTTTAAATTTACAGCGTTCTAATGGAAAAAGTTTATTTTTAATTAATCGTGTTAAATTAAAACTTACTGATTCCGCCTCGCGTATCCTGGTTGATGTGATAAAAATTTTCGATTTTCCTGCACGATTACGTTAAACAGTCACAAAAGATAACACCGGCAGTCCACGCAAACAAGAACAAAACCAGCCTTCGAGAAGAGACCGCTTTGCAGTATACCGGATGATGTGTCCACCGGGATTTCACTTGTGTTCTTGTATTTGCGCCTGTTCACGTGTGTACACTTCGCGACGAAGGTACGGTAGCAGCGCCGATCGTAAAATATAAGTCGGCTACTCACACTGACAATAAAATCGCCATGTGTACAGTATAACACGAAGGGAATGATGCGGATGTGGCAACATCGCCTGACCTCCAATCTAGCCGTTCACAGTGCCAGCTTTTATTATTCTTGTTGGTCGAGCAAAAATAAATATATCTCTGTATAAGCTGGGAATTTTTGGCTGTGTGTGCTCGCTCACTACCGAGCTATTTATTTGAATACCTACATTCGACGATATTAACTAATTGAAAAAAGAAAAAAGAAAGAGAAACATACGCGCTATATTGTCGTTTATTGTGCATATATGCTCAGATGAGATCATCACATATTTGCACCGCCGCGTGTACCTGCCCTATTCGTATGTACGTGTCACAATTCATACAAAGTAAGCCGGCAGTGGTGCATCACATTTAAATCGACGTTTGTACGCATGTACACATACACGTGACTTACACATGTGTGTGTGTGTGTGTGCGTGTGTGTATGTACGAAGTATATCCATTTTTTTACACCAATAACTAATTTTATACCTGTTGTTCTATATGGCATGGTGTTAACAAGTATTTCTCAGAATTGTTTGTAGTAGTAGACAAAACTTTAATCATAATACGCGGTAATTAATTCTTAAATTAATTCTGAGCCTTCTATTACGTGTCGGTGTACCTTTCACACAAGAAACCGCACCGTAAAATGACACACGTTACTGGCACAGTAACAGTGCGTAGTTTAGTTCAAAATTCCAAAGGTTGCCGCATGTAATGCAATCTGTTGGATTTTATTAAAAAAACAAAAAAAAAAACGCCCATCTACAAAAACAAAAATTTGTATACTACAGTGAACAACTACACAACCTTGACACTGTAAGTCGACAAGTTAAAAGTAAAATGTGTTAAATTCGGGAACATAATCTAATAGAATTCTCAGCTGTTTATTTGCTTTGCCTCTTCATATTACGATTCGGTTCGTTCCCGTCAAGTATTTTCCCCATCTCTATTGTTTACAGCATTATTCACTCGTTCAAAATACAGCGGTAAAGCAAGTAAAAATCACAAACACCCACCCCCCTTTTTCCTTTTTCTTTTTTCTATTATGAGAATAATTTAAGTAATAGCAAAAACGCCAAAACTAATAAACGCCATCTCAAAAGTGTTTTCAAGAAGATTTATACAATTCGTTTTAACCCGTAATTCTGTTACATATCGACAAATTATAATATTCGAAACATTATTTAGTAATATTAAACGATTTACGTAACAAACGAAAATACGTGTGATATAATATTTAAATTGTTTATTTAATAACGTGTAACCACGGTCTTGTTGAGTAAATGACATTAAATGAAGTACGAATAAAATTTCACAAAAAGAGAAAAAAAGATAATGAAAATAAAAAATCTTTATGTTATCTGTTCCTTTTACCGTGTACTGCAAAATTTATTTTGCAAACATTTTGTTTCATTTTCCACATGAAATACTTTCCGATAACCCCGGTGCTCCTTATAATTAATAAGTCTTTCGAAATCTAAATTCATTAAGAATTTATTTATCCTTCAAGCGCGTTATATTTTAAACCAGTGAACATGCAACACTCAGCTGAGCATAATTTAGATCTTTCCTAACTTGTAAATAATAAAAGGATAAACAAGCATTTTTTTACTCATTATTTCCTTTATTCATATGTTATATTCCTTATTTTTGTTACTTTGCCCCCCTGCCGTTTTTTTGTATGACACAAAATTTCTCATAGATGACACCTTATAATAATTTTTTACTATTCTCAGTATGACAGTTCAACTGTGATTGGTCTAATTTCTACATTTCAATATTGTATAAAATCTATTCAAATCGATGAATGGTTTCCACATATTTCATTCAGCATATTTAATATTTATATATGTATATAAAATTTTCGTTCGCAATTTCAGTCGAAATTCGTGTAAAGTATTCGTTGAAATCGTCAAAAATAAGTGTACATTGGCAATTGGTACACGTGGGGCTAAAAATACTATATTAAGGTTCTATCGATTAACGGCACACCACTACTTATTATTATTATTTGTATTATAATATATTATCCGATGTATAATCAATAAAATTCAAGTATAACATGTTATTCTGGTTTTGTATCCATACTTAGGTACATTAATCGTACAGAATCAGGGATGAATCCAGTAGCGATTGTGGGCATCCCCCCCCCCCGAGAACTCTAAAATTGCCCACCCAGAACTTAATACAAGATGTTTAAGAATGCAGCAATTTAATAGGAAATAAAATTCTTTTTATTCGCTTACAGTTATGTCGAAAGTTGCTGTCAAAACATTTTGAAATGGTTCAGTTAGTTGTATATTTTTAAATTTCAAAATTACGAGATTTATTTTTGATGGAAAAATGAAACTTCATAAAATAACAAAAAAAAAAAAAAATGATCTTTTGAAATTTGACTTTGTCGTTTGCTGGTTATTCTATGAAAAAACTGATACGCTTTCATCGGAAATGTGCGAAAGATGTAAAATACGCGCGAGCTGAAAAAAATGTTAGCCGCATCACAGTCCACGTCAATCCATTTATCATCAATAACAATAAATTATTTATCTAACTTAGAATTATATTGTGGTTAACAACCAGAAGAGCAATATGTCTAATTCTCCAGCTGATATTACTCATCGCTTACTACAACCTTGGAAAGGAAAAAACAGAAACGTGATTTGTGGCAGCTGGTATACAAGTTACCCGTCGTCACTAGCACTTCTGAAAAACAAAATAACACAGTTGTTTCCGAAAATTATTTCTTATGATTAATGGTTGGAACAATCAAGAAAAATAAAAAAGAGTTTTGCCATATAAAAAAAGGGAAGTTGGTTCGTCCCTTTTTGGATTTTAAAAAGATGTGACCATTGTGCCCCACGTTCCAAAAAAGGAGCCGAGGAATAATTTTACTTTCCACTATGCATGATGATTCTGCAATCGATCCTAAAACTAAAAAAACAGTCATAATTATGGACTACAATCGCTTCAAGTGTGGCGTTGATACTGTAGATAAACTGTGCAGTACTTACTCGGTATCCAGAAGAACAGGCCTTTGGTCATATTTTTTCAATTGCTGAACATAAGTGGAATTAACAGCCAAATAATTTATATATCGAAACACATGTTGATTATTCTCAGAAGTTTAGAAGAAATTTTCTAAAAACCGTATCAATTTCTTCGATGAATCCCCCCACCTTTCTGAAAGAGCGGAAATAAAAACCACGCCTTCGGATATTCAACTTTTTTGGCAAAATACAGAACTCCTCAGCAACAGCAGCAGCCATTGGAAGAGCCACCAAAAAAAATACGACGTAGGTGCTTTTCGATTACATGTCATATTTGTAACAAGTCAGTTTGTAAAGAACATGCAAATACAGTCATCGCTTGTTCGGAATGTAATACTGAAGACCAAGGCCGTGTCCACGGGGGGGTTTAGGGGTTAACCCCTCCCCTTACGAACTGAAATAGTTATTATGAATACACAAAAATCTGAAAAAAATCATAAATTTAAAACAAATATTGATGATTTTTTAGGGTGTTCTTACCTACCTTTAAAAGAAAAAAGAAAAAATATGCTCCATATTTTTAGGTACTTCATTAATATTTTATGCAAAAAAATTTTTATTACGAGTATAATTAATAACATATGTAATTTTTATTAATGTTCATATACGGGGTAATTCATTTATGTAAATTATTAATATATAAATCAAAATTATGGAAATTATTAATAGTACGAATATTAGTGAAAAATGTATTGTTATTTATAAAATAAATATGCAAAAAATAATTTCACCCCCTCCCCAAAAAAAATTCTGGGCACGGGCCTGATGAAGACGACGTCGTTTAGATTCTGTTTAAAATATTTTGTAGAATAATGTTTAAGTTTTTGTTTAAGTGTTCAGATTCTCAGTTTAATAGATTGTTATTATTAGACATTATATATGGAAATCCCCCCTTTTGTGATATAAATAAATATAAACGCAAAATAAACTTTTTTTCGGTGATTTTTGGATGCTTTTGTACATGGTGTACAAAATACACCATGCGTGTAGTTAATGGTTTATTTGCGGGCGCGTGTAGCTAGAGGTTAAAGCAACACGATCCATAGACAATTTCATTTCAGACTCTGTTGCTTTTTTCTTGTTTTTTATTTCCAAGAAAAGTCCATTTAAAACAGCTGAAACACCACGACGTATTCGTTTAATATAAACAGATAATGAACCCGTTAGAATGTTTTTACAATATGTTCTTTAATGCTACAATTAGAATTAATAATTTTAAAAGCAATTGAGAAAACATAGTTTTTTGTAATCGGTTATTTTACTTTAAATTTATTGTTCACACTTGCTTTTTCATTATTTTAAATTACATAATAAATAATTTTTTACATATTTGGTTTTATTCAAGAATGTCCCAAAAAAATGTTCTCGGTAAAAATATAAAAAAAATCTCTTCCCCCCTCAAGAACATAAACTTCCCCCTACCAGAAACAGATTCCTGAATTCATCTCTGGTACAGAATTAAAGCATTATTTGCTAAAAAATGATTAAATATCGAAAATTTTCTTTAAAAATTTCACATAATCTAATAATTACTACTTGTCTTTTTCTAAAATTGTGTGTCAGATTATTATTACTTAACGTACGTGCACCAAAATATATAACACATACAATATATATATATATATATATATATATATATAAATTATAAGATTGGAGTGTAAGAAAAGGAAAAATGACCGATTAAAATTATGGTTAAAGCGATAAATTTTTAAACTAATTAATAAAAGAAGAAATGTTTTTGATCAAATTGAATATTGAAATAGTCACGTATTGTATATATATAAACTATTTTTAAGAAAATTTTTATGGTTTACATTTAAAACGTTATCCACTTAATTAAACAACTAGGAAATTTATTAAAACAAAAATTTCTAAAATTACCATTGACGATAAAATAAACAGAAGAAACATGATTTATTTCCGGGAGAATATTTTTCGGCTGCTACTTGTTATTAATATCGTTTTTGTAAAGTATTTTTATAATGAATACTATTTATAAGTAACGATTTCGCGCATGAATGCGATAATAAACTCAACTAAAAATGAACTACGAAAAATTAACTATATGGGGCACTAAGAGAAAAGACCCGAAAATGGTCTTGTTGAAAATGCATTATTTGATCTTCGATATATCATTTTTAAAAAGGACAGGAACCGGCAGTGTGCGCAGTTGAATAAGGGAGCAGGAATATTATATTACATTTGACTCATCATTTAGATTATGAAAGAATAGTTGAGTTTCGAGAACGGTAATAATATTTGGTTGAAACTGAATATTGGAAATGATGTTATTATACGATTCATGATCATGGGAGTTATTATAAAAAATAAATTTAATAAAGACTTTTAGGTGATTTCAATTGGAATGTCCTATGTAAAGGAAATATATTTTATAACGACTTAAATCACTTCCTATATTCGAACAATCTAAAATCGTATTGTACAGTAAGTCATTTTTTTACACCAATTCAAAACAATTATTTAACCTAAGAATTACGTTGTAATTAATATATATAACTCGGCCACTTTGGCCTCGCAAGGGGCTGTGCCCCTTGACCCCTCTTGCTTTCATTTCTGTCTTTTTTTCTTCTATACTTTGTATAAAATGATCAAAATTTACAACGTAATTCTTACTGGCATCAACACAAACAAAAAATAACATAACTACAAAAATCCTATTCTAACATTTACGTTCCGTTATATAAAATTAAGACATTTTTTCGTTACATTTTTCGTTACATATTTCATTACATAAAATTGTGACATTTTTTAAATAACAATAACAAAAATCCTACAAAATATAACAAACGTTACATAAAACTGGGACATTTTTTTGGGACATTTAGCGTTACATAAAATTGGGACATTTTTTTGGGATATTTTTTCGAATAGCCTAAGAATTGCGTTGTAATTAATATATATATGATATATTTCTTTTTTGACAGTTGTGTAAGCGAATTAAATAAAATACACGCAATAAAACTTAAATTAATTAAAAGTTTTTTTAAACTACTGATCTGGACAAGGCCGCATCCACGGGTTGGGGATAGGGGGATAACTAATTGAAATAATTATTATAAATACACAAAAATCTGAAAAAAATCAAAAATTTAAAATAAATATTAATGGTTTTTAAGGTGTTCTTACATTTCAAAAAGAAAAGAAAAAATATGCTCCATATTTTTAGGTTCTTAAGGTGCCATACGCTACATAACGCGTTGGCGCAACCTATTCGTACACTTTTAGCTGTACCGATGATATAGGCTAGTGTTCATAGCAATTGTTTATATACAGTACGAATGTGTACACACGCAAGACTACATTCGGAACTGATAGTGATCGTTTGATTTATCGATGTACAAGTGCAGTCCCGTGTGTATCTGCTGTGTACTAACCTAGCGCGCATATAATGCTGTACGTGGTGGTTTCCCATTGCCTTCCACGTGATTATTAGCGAATATTTTAATTTTAATTCTTTGTAATAAGTTCTGCCGTCGCCCGGCCTGGCCTCTTTCTTGATACAATTGTACAAGAGTTTTATCTAGACGTGAACTATTGTCGGAGTCAAGGATACGATAATGGAGCGGACATAGTAGGAGTAAACAAAGGTGTCCAAACCAGAATTCTTTAACCAATATCTTCAAACAATTTTTAATCCATGTAGCTGTCATAGCCTGAATTTGGTGATAGCAGATACAGCCAAAACATCTGTTAAATCAGTTTCTTTATTTGGATTTCTCCAAAGACTGTTTGCTTTTGATTTTCTGGATCAACAAAGCGATGGGAAGTAATATCTAAGCACATAGAAGGATTTCATCCCTGAAGGAGTTCACGAAACTCGCTGAGAGAGTTGAGTTTCTAGCCTTGCTGCTGTTCACTTTCACTACTCTTAAGTTCGTGATGCCCTTCTCTAAATCTTCACGAAGAAACAAATTATTCAGTTGCAGCATCAGAAGCCGTGTTGCTGGTACAGAACCCGGAGCAATTTGAGTTTATAATTACTATGGTGGCTTGGTATGATATACTGCTTCAAGTAAACATTGTAAGTCTATGCAGTCTGAACTATAGATTTACCAAACGCATCGCAATTGCTGAAAAAGTGCATGGAATTTGTGAAATATCGGTCTTTTTCATCTACCCTAGTAACGGCTAGGGAAATAGCGTCCAAAGCTGAGGTAGATCCGATTTTTAAGTTAGTCCGATCCCGAAAAAAGAAACGGTTATTTGAATATAAAGCCATAGATGAGACACCAATTGAGCCTGAAGAATTATTTAAAATGAACATTTTTTACCCTATGATTGGTACAATTGAGAGACTGTCAAAGTTCAACGATAAATAGTCTTTTTTATACAAAATCAAAATAATTCCTGAAAAATCCATATTGGGAAAAGTCCATGCGCATTTTGGAAAAATCAGTTTAACCGAATGAGGAAAAATGTGATGTGTCTGGTTGCGAATTGGTTAAGGAACTTATGAGCCTCAACCCATTATTAAAAAAATTTCTATCAACAGAGCCATTAAAAGTTCTTCGACTTGTAAAACAAAATGATTGGCAGGATGTTTTCCCGAATGTGTGGAGGGCGCTTCATATCTCGCTGACTGTACCTGTAACTACCGCTAAAGGAGAACGAAGTTTTAGTAAATTAAAACATAAAAACTTTCTTACAAGGTACTGTCAAGAAAGACCATCAGATATTGGAATTTTGTCTATAGAAAATGCTATCTCCAGAAGTTAAATTATTCGGACTTAATAAAAAAATCTGAAAGAGCAAAAGCTAGAAACCATCTAGGTTTTTTTTATCAAAAATTTTTTTTTTTTTTTTAACTTGGGATTGTCAGCAACGGACGATTATCCATTAAGAAAAAAGCACGTAAGACGAAAGAAAAATGAGGTCGCTAGGAGAGCTATTCAGGGAAGAAGGAGACGGTCAGAACTACTATGAGGAAATAACAAAGGAGTCAAAAGAGATCGATACTTGTACAACTAGCAGTCCGAAAGGAATAAATGTACAGAGAAAAAATATGAGGAATGTCCTCTAAAGGGAAGCTTTCATGTCTTGCTAGCCGTTTTACCTGTTTAAGGTATATATCTTGTCTATATAAAGCTAAATGCGATGTAATCACCATCAAAAGAGAAGTAGTTATCCATGATTGCGATTGTTGGGCAGCGCCCACAAAAAGATCATCAAACAATACGGCCACAACTGCAAAGCAGTGTCCACAGTGCCCGATGAAAAGAAACAAGAAATCGCTATTTCGCACTACGGCTACGACTGCAAAAACAATGCTCGCAATTTCCGTCCAGAAAAGCAAAGTGATTGTTTATCCATCATTCAAACGGCAGCTACAGACGACAAGCTTACGAAATATTAAGGACAGAAGAAAGAAAGCAACTCTACATCGGAGGAGACCAGCATGATCGCTAAAAGATAGCGCAGAGTTCATACTGACCCAGGAAGACACACACCACCTTGACCTAGTATCACTATGGCCACCATTCGAACAAAGAGACCCACAGTGCACCAGTTAAATGCGGTGGATGAATCAGAATATTAAGATAAGAAAAGGATGAAGGACTTACTTAAATGTCTATACGGTCGCGGATTAAATACAAAAATTTAGCAAAAGCAGAAACAACTGACAGTGAGGGAAAGGCGAGAATAAATGATGCACAGTACGACGTGGAAATATTAAGGGATAGTAGATTCGTAGTATAGAACAAGTCTTTCAGAGGACAAAGATGCACACTCGAAGAAAATGTGATCAGCGTCACAGCGAATGTGTTATCTACGCATAAGGGACAGAGAAGAAGAGAAATAATAGCAAACCGATAAAGGGAAGCAGGAAGACAGTTGTGACCAAAGCGAAGACGACAAAGAGAGGATACAGTAGAACGACGAAAGTGTGGTAAATCTAGGAACCAAAGGTATGAGGGTGGATACGGTTGAATAGAGAGATATAAGGACCGCGGATTTATAAAGGAAGGACCATACAAAGATTTCTAATTTTCAATTTGAATTTTTTTTTGCTATATTTAGCAATTCGGAGAAGGGAAATCACCGAACAAGACACCCGGAAACCAAAGTCGAACGAGCAAGGTAGTTAGCCTTCTCATTACCATCAATTCCAGCATGACTGGGGACCCACAGGAAGCTTATATGGAATGAACGTGGGCGAGAGAGGATAGAAATTAATGATCGAATATGTAGGATGACTGGATCTGAAGAAAGATGAATATGAGGACAGGAAATACAATCAAGAATGCTTCTAGAGTCAGATACCAGAAGAAAATTTTTGTGGTCAGGAACAGAGCTAGTGAATTCAATGGCACGTAGAATTGCAAACGACTCCGTGTAGTAAATAGAGCAGAATTATGGTAATTTAAATACATTTGAGTAGTTAAGCGCGGGAATGAAGACCGATGCACCCACCTCGTGAACCATTTTAGATCCATCAATATAAATGAGTATGTGGTCTGGGAAAACAGATGTTACTAACTGATTATATTCATTAATAGATGATGAGTGCGGAAGAAACTTTAAACCAAGAGACAAGGAGAACAGAATCGGAGGATGAATAAAGTCAAAAAAATTGAAATAAAAATATGGGTGTTTATCGAAAGAAATAACAAAAGGAGCGAATTTAAGTAGACGAGCAGAAACCTGAAAAAGAATGGAGGTTTTACCGGAGATGAAACGCTAATCCTGCAATAGGGAAGAGTATAAACAGACAAGATTATTTGAATCAACTTGATGGTTCTTTTACATTAAAACTGATTACTGTCTGTAGGATAACAATTCAAATAAAAGTTGTCAAACAAATTGTTATTACTTCTTATTTGACAAATTGACATTCAGATATGCTTAATGATTTTTGGTCGGTCTGATACTGTTTATGTATAAAAAAGTTCATTCCCTTTCGTCTGAATGTAAACTATGTAGAGCATAATCACGGCTAAGCAATTGCATAGAAAGAACGCTAGGTTTTATATTTAGAGAGGCGTCATTTTGATATTTCGCATCACCTAAACATTTTGCTAGGGCCACCACTGATTAGAACTACTGAACAAGTCCATCGCTTATAACCAAAAAAAAATGTATATTTTTAGATAATTTAATAAAGTGCTGCATGAGGAAGTATTCGACAAAATTCAGATCCGCTGTTGTAGTGAGTTTTCAAAATTCCTACGGTCGTACCTACGCGAACGACACTTTTTTATAAAATACGGTAATGAAGAATCTTCTATAAGTCTCTCAAAGTAGCATTTTTCTACCTGTTTTATATTTAATTTGTACTACGGATATTCCCGAGATGAAACAAAACCGAAGGATCTTCAAAACAGCCATCCTGAGTGTATATTTCCAACAATTATGTGTACTAATTTACAATCAGCGGTCAATGACATGTCCTCGAGATTTAAAAAGTGGAGAATTGCTATTAATTTTTTTAAAAAATCTGTACGTATTACACTTACAAACAAGAATCTCGGGGCCTTATTAACAATGTCGTTATAAATAATCAAATAGTTCCTGTTAAAAAGTAAGTTAAGTATCTTGGAATTCACCTAGGTAGGAGACTAACTTGGAGGAATCATATTATTAAAAAACAAAACGAACTGAACACTTAGAAAGATGTTTTTAACTTTTTTAACATGAAATTTAAAATTCCCGTGGAAAACAAGTTATAACCATACTGAAACCCGTATGGAATTAGTGGAGGGCTGTACAAAAAAAAAAAAAAAAAAGAAAAAAAAAAAGAAAAAAAAAGAACAATATTGATACTTCTAATTATTGCTCATGATCCTTAGTGTGCGATTTGACGCTTTATGAAGACTTTTTATTCAGGAAGAAATCAAAAGCCAAGAGCGTATAATTTTAAATTACAGGAACAATTCGAACTATCCAATAATTTCACTCATTAGACAGCTCTGAAGAAATCAGGAGACATCAACGTACTAAAAGACGTCAAGTAGCAAAATCACATTTCTTGCGAACTAGTTGGAATCCATGTCGCTAGATGAGGCGTTTATTCAAATTATTATTCCAAATTAAGCTTGATGATAGTTGCAGAATTAAATAAAATTAAAACGAAAAAAAAAAAAAAAAGAAATAATTTTGAGTGATGATAGACCAAAACAAGAATTCTGAATAAAACTAGACAATAGTTCGAGAGTATTAAGACGTAATATTTCCATTAGCAACGAGCTTGTAAATGATAAAGTGAAGGTTTGAGATTCGCTTTCTTTATTCGAGGAAATCATTCACGATAAACTGACGTTGATAATATTTTATTTAATGCCTCTTAAACCGTGGGGTCTGATGATATCAAAATCTTTTCTTATTTGGAGAGTACTTCTTTTAAAAGTTTTTGAAAATAATCATTCCAAAACTCTTTCTATATTTAAATTTACAACGGTCCTCCACGAAATATACTTTTTTGGATCCACTGCTAATAGTTCATCTAGTAGTGCATGACTATCACCATACACTGCAACGATTCGTGCAACTATATTGTACATTATTACGAAATGCGATGAAAGTTTAAAGTACTTTTAAAACATCGATTTGAACGGATTTACATAAATATTTTACTAATTTCGAACCTTAATTTAATTACTTAACAGGAATGAGTGTTATGACACAAATTGCTTTTAAGATTTGCTCTGATAACGATCACTGCAATTAGGTAAGCATTTTTCATCGTATGGAAAATCACGTTGGATGCTCTGCTAAATTGCAGGAGTAGATCTTATAATTGGCAGATGAAACAAGATTAGTTATTGTAATTTGTTAGGCGAAGGGAAATTTTTTACGGGCTTATCTGGATTTTAAAAGCCATCAGATTTCTTATATTCGGGGTACTGTAACGAATGAACAAAAGATACACTAACAATAGTGAAATTAAAATAACAACATTATAACCCGACACCTTCTCGGAATTTGGAGACGTTCCTCAGATTTTACTTGAAGTCTAAGCTGTGACTTCATTCCTATCACTACTATTACAAGTTTTTTGGGAGTACTACCTTTCAGAGAAACGTTTATGTGTCAGGCTATTCCAGATGTATGGGTATGAAGATAGTACAGGAAATTGTGTTTGTATTATAACGACTGTGTAAATGTGTAGCCTGTTGAAAATGTGTATCACTAAAGACTGTACGTATATTATGTACATACGTACATATAAATATATATATATATATATATATATATATATATATATATTGGAATGATAAATACACTTTACTATTTTCATTTAGTTTTGGTTAGTGGCTGTTGTATTATTTCAGATAGAAATGTGTTGCGTTTTTTATGAAATTTTTAGATTTTAGTTGACATCAGGTTAAAAAATTTTTGCTTTAATAATTCACTTTTTTTCCCTTCGATCCGGAATTTACTTATTTCTCATTTCCAGAAATTAATTTTAAGGTCAGGGTAGAGGTTTAGTGGCGCACTATGTGCAGTTAAATATAATGAAATAAGTCTTAAAGGAAATTTTCAAATTGGAGCCTATTTTTCAGACGTATATGCAGCGTGTAGAATAATAACGAGACACGGAACTAATAAAAACACACTGGGCTGAACAGAAAAAAGTAGAATTCAGTTACAAGGACGTAGACGATGGCGCCGAGAAGTTGGTATCGGAAAATAAGCAACGTTGTCACATCTTATATGACAACAAAAATGTCGGAAACAGAACGGGAGTTAGAGTCTATCTCGGAAGGAGCGGTGAAGATAATGTTAGTTGGGCGTCAGAATGTCCAACGGTGAATTTAAAAAGAGCAAGGTTAAAAGGTTAGAGCTTTTAGATAGATTTAATTTGTTATTGTCGGAAGCGTTAAAAAAAAAAAATAAAAGCTCCACCATGTTAGCTTAATTTTATTAATTAAAAGCTTTTTTAAAATATTACTTTTTTTCTTTGTTTTATTTTTTTATATTCTTTTTATTTCAAATACAATGCCGGTCGAAAGAAAATCAAATATTAAGCATTATGTAAAAATTCAGCCTTTTAAAAGATATATACCTATTTAGGGGATATACTTCCATTTTGTGCTATTTTAGGTATTCCAGATTCAGTGATTAAACCATTAACCGCATTAAAGATGAACCTATAAAGAAGCAAGTTCAATCATCACGAAAAATTACTTTCTGAGCATTCGATATTTATTATGATGCAGCTATCAGCTGTTTACAATACTAATCTGCGTATATGTCTAGGTAGCCGCTTCGTGATAGGTTCTTTTAACTTTGTTTACATTGTTGATTTACGAGTCGTGTACTGCACTAGGCCAAAGGCACGATAGTAGAATAAAGGTGCTAAAAATCGTAGAGGGTGAGTTAATGAATTTAAAAAATATAATCAGATTGTGGAAAGCTTTGTAGGAGTCGGAAAGAATGTTTTGCAGTGTAAGGGGTTGGTCAAGAATTTCTCTACGAGAATTATATTACGGGCGGTTTATAAGGAAGTGATTCACAGTGATAGGAATATTACAGTAGCAGATTGATTTTTAAGAAGCAACTATGCGAAATTTAGTATGACGAAAGAGAGAACACAACTTCTATTCTGTTTTTTAAAATGGAGGTACTCTAGCGAGATATGGAGTCGCGTATGGCAGTTTTGGTTTTTCCTGTCATACGTTAAATCGAAAAACATTATTTTCAGTTTTTTTTTTATTGAACGTCATATTTTAAACTTTCAGTAAATTCTATTTCGTAGTTATTTTTTACATAATCAGCGGTCAGTTGAGAAAATGTAGTATTACTTTAATTCGGCTTACCAATGAATTAATTAAAAAGTCCTTTGCCTTTAAACCTGTTATCAATGCATTCGACTACATTATTCACGTTCTAAGTGATAACGTATGGGTCTACCTTTAAACATTAATCGGGAAAATATATTAATTAATATCTTCCTTTTTTTCTTACTATAAAGATTTTAATATTGTTTTTACAACTTTATTTATTTCGATTTACGTGACCTTTTTTTTAGCGTTACACAAAATTTGAAGGTACCTATCAACTACAAATATATAAAACATTACAAATTAAATGAAGCAAAATTGTACGCATTCCCTATTGAATGATTACTGCGATGGTTTATTCGATCCCGTGGTGACATTCGAAACCGGAAGCGAATTTTCACTTCCTGGTAGCGCATCTACCAAATTTATTCTTCGGTTTTCTCTAAACTAATGGTACATCTGTTGCGATAAACTGCGGCATGATCGGATGCTAAAACTCATATGTTTTGAATTCTACTCAAGGAAGATATCAACCACTTAATTTGATTATACCGTTAATAGATTTCGATACCTTTAAATTACTTCTTATTCGTATTCTGTTCTGCTATGCAGTTTGAACTGCAATCAGTTTTTGTTCAATTAAATTCACATCAATTAGACACGCGCGAAAGACGAAGACAGGTAATGGAAGCGATATTGTTCCAAAAAAGAATATTTACCTGTCCATCTTTATGTATTTGTTGGTGCTAAATTGTTACGAGCCGAAAAATAGTTAGACACTTCATTATCCATTTTAAAATTCAAAGTATTTAATGATTGTTTTTTCCATTAAAAATATGTTTGTCGTATCATCTATACCTAAACGTTCAGTTCAGATTTAGCACCTTCCATCGTATGAAAAATAACTGACACTGCATAATGGTAAATGCAGCTTTAAATAACCGGAAACAAAAAATCACAGTTTTCCTTACAATGCGTAGCTTTCGATTATTGTCATTCGGTTTCTTTTGTTTCACTTTCGAAATCCTTTGATTTATCTATTTAGGGCACTCAAATAAAAAAAAAAAAAAAAATACAAATAAAAGAAATAATAAGAGGAAATAAGAAAGAGGGTACAACGGTTAATAGAAGGTAAAAGGAAAAACAAAAACATTTGTGTTAAGAGATTCAAAATGAGTTGATAGAAAGGCAGGGGAAAAAAATTGTGACGATTAGAAATTAGAAGGAAGTAAGTCGAGGCTAACAAGTTAAAAAAGAAATTAAAGAGTAATGGAAAAAAAAAGAAAGCGCAAATTTCTGTGCAAAACCGGAGGAGGCATAAGAGAAATTCCTGATAAGAGGAAACAGGTTTTGAAACATTTGTATAAATTAACGAGCGCCAGTTGAGGTTAAGTTATAATGCGTAAAACTAATTTCTATCTAACTATCGCTATGCACACTAGTCAATCTCACGTCTGAACAAATGAAACAGCAAATGCGGAAACGAAAGAAATAATACGAATGTAACTCAGTTCAAAAGATGAGCGAGGCATTTGAATACAAGTGCATTCGAGAGAAACAGGCACGTAATAAATGTACTCAAGCCGGATACATCACCTCAGCAGCAATACATTTAACAAATAAAGAAAAAATAAAAGAGGAAATAATAAACGCTAAAACTATAAAGTTGATCGTCTGATTTAAATATTTCATATTTCAAATAAGGAAGGTGAAATGAAAATTTAGAGAAAATTAAAAAGATACCAAAAACAGAAAATTCAGTCCTAAATCATCTTACTTTCCTTCATTTTTTCTTAGTTTTATAAAGAACAACTAATTTGAACGTATGTTATTAGAAAGGAAACAAGTTAAAAAGTCCACAAAGGATGTGGAAGAAGCAATTCTATTAGGAGAGAGAATGACAGCGGTGTAGAATTATTTTTGATTAAAGGAGAGGAAATTCAGTGGGGGGAATTAGGAGTAACCAATGAGTCAGGATTAGCACCAACAGGATTTGAGGGAATAATATTATTTGAAGTAGGGGTAGACGGAAGAGAAGCAAATTTGTTGGGAGCTCATCCATTAGAGAAAGATGGAATACAATTAAATGAAAGAGCAGGAAATCGGGAAGAAGATTTAAAGAGTTAAAGAGGTCTTTTGAATAACAATGTTGATAGAGAGTAAATTTAGGACAAAGACGAAAATTGGAAAGGGGAAAGGGAAATATTAAAAAAAATACTCAGAAGAAGTGTTGCAAAAGAGATAGGCACTGAGGCTCGATCGGTATGCAAAAACACCAAATTACTAGTTTGAACTGAGAAAGATCTTAGAAAGAGATATTTTTGAATTGCCTAATCCACTCAGGGCAAGAGCTATTATAGGCAAAATGAGCACCTTTATAATTGCAGCAGACGAGAAGCTATTGCATTCTGAGACCGAGTGCCTAGAATCACAGCGAATACAAACAGAAAAGGAACTACAGCACTGTTTTGCAATGTACCCAAAGAAGAAATGTTTAGAAATTACATAGGTGAACGGCGCTGGGAAAACAAAAAAACAGATTTTAAATATTGCCACGAATCCAGCGATGGCAATATTATAGATCTTGAGTTTAACAGAACCAGTCGGGATTTTACTATCATTAGAGAATCGATATATGCGTCAGACTGAGATAATAGGGATTGGTGACTATATTAGACAAGGCGGATGAACACCTAAGTTGTCCTCCATTCTGATTCTGATGTACAGATCAAAACGAGTTTGCAGAAGTGACATAAGGAAATATAACTGAAACACAGCCTTTGTCTTGAGAGGTAATACTCATCAAATAAGAAGAAACAAATTTAATCAACCTTGCAAGAACGAGAGATAATTTTTTTTTCTCCGTAGAACACTTTCAACGTGAACGGTGAAACACTGGATGATCGTTGGAAAACACTAAATTTTCGCAATTGTCAATATTACAGTTACTGATATTTTTATTATTATTATTATTATTATTATTATTATTATTATTGTTACTTTTACCATTATCATTGTTACAATTATTATTGTTACTTTTACCATTACCATTGTTACAATTATTATTGTTACTACTATTGTAATTATCATTGTTTCCACCGTGATTACCCCTATTTAATTGAAATTGTCGTTGGAATTATTACTATTAGTATTATTATCATTCTTCTTCTTCTTTAGTTATTGTGTATCAACGACACAATGTAGGTTTCTTTCCTACGTCTTCGTCTGTCCCTATTTAATCCACTGACCCACCCGCCATCATCAAGTTTCTTTATAATATCTTCCTACCGTGAGCGTGGTCGATCTTTATGCCTTTTACTTGTTAAGTGCCATTTTGTTGACCTGCCAGTCCATCTATTATCATTTAATTGGGCCATTCATTACTACTATTAGTATTGTCATTATTGACAGTGGATTATTAGAATTTTTAATAGAATTTTTAGTATTAGAATGATTGATTAGGTCGTTTTGCGACATCTGCAGATCTTTGTTAGGATATGATGCGACCAAAGACAAACGACTGATCGATTTAAGTTTTGCAGAAGCGTTAACCTCTGTTGAGGTCGGAGCCAAAGTACAAGAAAAATATAAAATCAGACCTATCTCAGGAAGAGTGCTGGTAAAATCGAGGTAACAACCGCGATGAGAAAAAAGAAGATTATCAACGTAATCCTCTGTCACGAAATATTGAAATCAGGGCCGTTCCCAGAATTTTGAAACAGGGTGGGGGGGACATATTTATTGTATAAATAACAATACATTTTTCACTAACATTCATACTATTAATAATTTCCATCATTTTGATTTATATATTAATAATTTACATAAATAAATTATCCCGTATATGAACATTAATAACAATTACATATGTTATTAATTATACTCGTAATAAAAAATTTTGCATAAAATATTAATGAATTACCTAAAAATATGAAGCATATTTTTTCTTTTTTTTTTAATGTAAGAACACCCCAAAAATCATCCATATTTATTTAAAATTTTTGATTTTTTTCAGATTTTTGTGTATTTATAATGACAATTTCAGTTCTAATAGGGGAGCCCCCCCCCCCCGTGGGCACGGTCTTCATTGAAATATTAACGAAATATGTAATTAACAACACAAGGTAATTAATCGTACCAATAATTGAGGTATACTTTATTTAACCCGCCAGTACTCGCTGCGTGAGATTTTTTCTCACATGTCAGGATGAAACGGTGTTACCTAGGATACACGAAGGCGGGAAAGTTGGGGCCTTGTATAGCTGGAAGGGAGGGGCGCCGCTAGCCAAAGGACACCCTATAGTCAAAGTCAGTCACCTCTAGGCTTCGGAAGGAGGTATTTGTTTTCGTTAGTGCTGAGTTGTGAGAAAAACTCTCACACGCGAGTGCTCCAGTTTCAATATTTTTAGTGCCTGTGAAACTTTTTCATAGGCATGTGGGGTATCATTTTCCATGTAATTTTGAGTGCTGAATCGATTGATACGGGTCCCACAGCCGTGCGAGTACATGCGAGTGACTATGGGTGAAAAATGGTTCGATGTTTTTCAGAATATAGGCATGTGAGGTATCTCGTTTTCTATGCGATTTCGGACACTGAAGCGATTGCAATTTATTATGATTTTTATGATTTTGTTAAATTAACGCGATAAAATAAAGATCAGAACTATAATAAGTTGATTATTTTAAAGTTAAAAAATTAATGTTGTATGCGGATTAACATATTTCAATAAAGATTCTTCGAAGGAAAAGCTGAATAAAAGTCAGATCGTTAAGGCGTACAGTTCCAGACGATAAAAACCAACGGACCTGAGTATCATATGTATATCGTTCTTCGATTGTCGGAGAATAGAGTAGCGAATTTCTCAAGATATTAGGTAGTTTTTCAAGCGCTTCAAAGTATTAATGTGAACACGGGAGATAGTAAAATTTATATAATTATATGTAAATAAATATTATTTTAGTTTTGTTGTTTTTTAAGTGAATTTATTTTTGAAGAATAGAGGAATATTTCACGACTCGGCAGTATGTATTATTCTCATAAGACGGATCCAAACGTAGACTATTGCGTTTCTAAGTATACCTATCGGTACTAATTGAAAAAATTAACCAAAAATGGTCTTCAGAGTCTTAATTTTTGGAAGTTGGAGTGTGTAAAAGTATAGTGAAAAAGTAAAAGAGGTGAATGATGAATGAACAGACAATTATTTTCAACCAGGCTGTTCAAAAACTGGGTAGAGTTGACACAGAAATTCCGTGTGAGAAATAATCTCACGCGCGAATACTGGCGTCCTGCTATGCCTAGCGAGTGCTGGCGTGTTAATATAGTCAGGAAAAAACTAACAAAATAATTTTCATTAGAATATAAGTAAAATATGAACCTCAGAAATTTTAAAATTTAAAGGCAAAATTTTAAAACTTCAGGGGCGATGAACGCGCATTGAAGTATTGTCAATGATAGTTTCCTATGGAAATTTGATTTGAATAAATATAATGAATTTTAAATCCCCATAGCGCTATTTACAAGTCACTGACGGAAATTTCACGTTTAAGTATTGTTTCTGAACCAGTCCCCAACTTTATGAAATGCAGAAGGAAGCAGCATTTGTATTAAAAAGTACTATATTCCATTATAATATACATGTAAAGACACTATGATTATTCTTAAACAACATTAACTTTTTCAAGTCTCAGCACCAAATTTAAATTACAATAATAATTAAAAACCCCACTGAATATTTTTGATGTTTTCAGTACTTGGCTTTTATGAAACGAATGATCTTGTTATTATACTCATTAAATTACTGATAATTATTGTAATTTTAATTTAGTGTCGACTCAATAGGTATTAAATTTATTTCTCCGACATATATTTATCAAGTATTTATTTTTTACATTTTAGTGTATTTTCAGTAAATTCTTAGAGTAATTTTTTTTTTTTAATTTAATTATTTAACAAGCATCAAAGCTACATCGAAGGCCTCATAGCTGAAATATAAAAAAATATGATTATACGAAACGGAATAATTTGGTTGTTTAAGGAAAGTTACTCTCTATTTTATCTATAGAGTTGGAGAAATTGTTGAGGGCTAGAATTCTGCTTAATGGAACTTGCAGGGAGAACCGAAAAGGGACTGTCTTTAAGCATGTAAAAATATGGTCAGTCGTTAAGCTCTCTCTACCACAGTGAGAACAATGAGGGCAAAGAGACGAGCAAAGTGATGGGCCTGAGTAACGGTTGCTTTAGCGGGTACACTCTATTTTGCGTTTTAGAGTTATCGCACTGAATGTGATTAGGACACTCTTGCAGGATAAGTTGGTAATCTGACGAAGATGATATTTTTATCGACTGGTTTAAGAATTTCTGTCGAATCCAACTGAATCTCGAAGAGTTTAAAAACCCACGGTGGGAGTTCGAAAAATGTAGTCGAAAGAGGATCAATGTCGTACTTTTTATGTACAAGCCAATTTTAGCTGTCTAGTAAACATAAAATTTGATAAGTTGTTTGAATTAAAAAGGCATAGTCATATGTAGGTATACTGAAGTTTTGAGCGACTGTAATAACGAAATTAGGGATAGAGAGTAATCAACGGTAGTAAAGTAGGAAACAGCCACTTCAGCACGTAGACTATTATCGGAGTAGTACAAAACGCTGCTGTAATAATTAAGGGAGATGAAGTTGTAATGCCGATTTGTTACCTTATCCATACATTGGTGCTTCATAATCGATTCTGACTAGCACAAGAAATTCACAGGGTTGTAGTAGTCTATTTCTATTGCAGCTAGCTATGACTGAAATTTCATCATATTAATTACCCGTCGGAATTTTTCTTTCAACTTTCATATGTGTAGGACTCAGGTTAGTTTTTAGTCAAAGTGAACGCCCAAAAATTTTGTATTATCTTGAATTAATATTGATTTTCCATATAAAAGCAGGTTGTAGAACTTGAGAGCTGGTATTATTTTCCAAAAGATTAATGCATGTGTTTTTGTACTAGAAAACCGGAATTCATATGTCCACTTGTAGGATAGATGGTTTCAGGTTGGGTTTTAAAATTGGAATGAGACTGTCTATTTTTTACTGGGATGAATACTGGCTTGTTGTAAATATTTCGTTGAACAAGGTGAATAAAAAAACAGGGGGCCACATATCGATGTAATTCTAAGATCAGAATGTTTGTTTATTTTTAGAACTTTTTTTCTTTCTGAATAGAAATTTTTCGAATTCTATCGCATTTACCGGAATGTAAGGTTACTAAACTAATTCGTGAAAAATTCAAATAAAGTCGCATATTTATGTGTGCGAACGTCACGTTGTCTCAAATGTTTAAAACTTATACAGTGATCACTGTTCATCTTAAATAATTTTCCGGGTTCAATTATATTAAAATATATACTTATTTTTGACGTTTCGGAAGAATTATACCGCCATCACCATCAGAAACATCTATATATAAAAAAAAAATTGTTTCAGAAAATATTTTTTTCTCTTTCATTTATCTAGGGCACGTCTACAGCGGATCTTAGCCGAGAAACAACACGAGGGAAAAGAATTAATTAAATATGAATTCGGTCAGATATTGATAAAATAAAAGAACTAAGGATCGGAACAATGAAGATCGACGGGAATGATAAAATATATAGGAGGCACAATAAGGATTGAGGGAGCTTAAGGGATAATAGATATCAGAATATAGAGCGGTACGCTCATGAAGAAGGATGGACATTCGAAAAAAATATAGTTAAGATCGCAGACGACTTCGTCCTTAATTGGAGAAGACAATTAGGGGAAAGTGCGAAAAAGGGAAACGAAAACGTGAGAAAGGAAGAAGAGTATGATTGAGGCGTAAACGAATAATAGTGAAACGGCGAAGCAAAGGAAAATCGTAAAACCAAGGCCAAATAGAAATATTAGGTTGAACGGATATGTAGAAGGAAAGTTGGTCGGAAAGGAAAGAGGCATAAATATCTAACCAGAATCCAGTATGAAACTTTTTACATAGTAGAAGCAAATTTTAAAAGCAGGAATTTTTGTGAAATAAAAGCGGGAAGACGCAACAATCTAAGCCAATGAATCTGCTATATATGTACTTACATACATATATATATATATATATATATATATATATATATATATATATATTTTAACACAATTGATTCCGAAAATTATCTAAGATGAGTAGCATTTTCTGTAAAATAACTTTTAACCCTCTCGTTGCAAAATTATTCACGTTTAAAGCCTATCCTAAAAGCCGCGTCGAAAATTACTTTACGACGCTAATTGAAAACCAAATTCCGAGAAGCGAAATGTCAAAAATGACAAAATTATTTTTTAAGACTGTATTTTTAAAATAACAACCGCGTATTTTGCATCGATGATTCATCAATGTCAATATCACAATAGAGAGTAATAAACAAATACAGAAAAGAAAACACACATGCGCGTGGGTGTTTTCGGTAATCAGTATTCATAATGGTCATGCATGTATGTCATACGTAAGTCCTTTTCCGGCTATATATTGTGACACATTACAGTGTTTAATGAAAATACTTTAGAATGTCATCGGGACACTTTAAATGACGTGTACTACAATTAGAAGACGATGATTTTATATTGGAACAATACAAATTAATTACTCCCGGGAACAATTTTTTAATCTCCAAAAAATATACAGTAACTATTCCGGAAATAACATCAATAAAAAAAAAAAAAAAGAATAACTTCTACCCAGTTGAAATTTTAATTTCAATAACAACTTCGCGTTCATAAATCGACGTCTTCGATTGACAGCGACTACTACATATGTATATATTTTTGGGATAATTCTGTAGAGTACTTATTAAAATTTGAGCCACACTCGAATATGTTTGACGATTTATTTGTTAATTAAAATAATACTACTTGGTTTTGATTTAATTCACTATTCCCACCGGAAGCACCATATAAAACGATGTTATTTTAATTTTAATTTATTTAGATTACTCTTCAGGCATGCTAAATGTTTCATTTAACTGTTTATGATTAAGCATTAAAAGAAGCCACCACGATCTCTAACTACTGGATGTGCAATTCTGTCTATAAAAGTGTTATTTATTATATTATTGTTATTATTATTATTATTATTCATTATTATTATTATTATTCATTATTTTCTCAGGTTTACTATAATTTGTGACGGATTACATCAAGTCACAATTATTTTATTATATTTTAATGATTTAAAAACTTCCTCGCTGTGTTGTAGGTACTTAATATGACTGCTTGTTGTGCGTTACTATGTATATATCCCGGAATCTGTAATGTTTTAAGACCTTCCATTAATGTGTTTGGTGTAATTCCGGTTACTGACATTATAAGTGGTATTACTGTGACCTTCTTTTGTTTCTACATCTTTTTTTACTTCAAAGCTGCCGTAATTAATCGTTGTTCCGATATATTTTTATATTCTGGGTATTTTTCCAGGAATATCTTTAGAAACTGTGATCTATTTAATGGTACTGATTCAAGTTTGGTGTTGGTATAGTATTTTTTTTTTTTTTTTAATTGGGCTCGTCAACCGAGGACCTTTACCCAGAAACAATTAAGGGAAAACGAAAGTTATTATATAGTGAGGCGATCAGCTATCGCCAATAAGAAGGAAACAATGGAGGAGATAATAAGTGTAGAAGGAAAAGACAGGATATAACGAGCACAAAAAGGAGCAGGAAGCCCCAGCCGAAGCAGGTGGGAATATAGAGCCGAGCGCTCCGCACCGTATGACGTGATTATTCATCTCTTTCGTCCATGCCATTCGTTGCTGTGGTTTTCCTGTTTTAGTGGTTGCTGACTGACTTGTGAGCAAAGCATACTCAACAGGTTGATTTATATTTTGTGTATTTGGAATTATCCTGAATTACAATATTATTATTATTATTATTATTTTAACTACCGTTTTTTTTATTAATAATATGGTTATATTTTAGTAAGCGTTATCAATTTTCATTTCATTTGCGAATATTCGCATAAGTGTTGCGGTATTTAACATGATTGCTTTCTGTATATTCTGAACTAGGTACTGTGCTAACTGGAGATCAATTATATTTTTAATCAGCTTCGTGGGCGCTATACCAGTATTTCCGGCTATCAGCGGGACCCCACTTTTATTTCTCTCAATTTCTACATCTGCTTTACTTCTTGCATTAATTCTTCATATTTTTTCATTTACTCTTCGTACGTGTTATTTATGTTTTCATTACTCGACTTACGACTATATCCATATAATTAGGCCTAGTTTGCGTTTGTTATCTATCATTAATATCTCTCTGGCCTGTTATATTTTATTGTCTTATTTGTTAATATTGTTCTATTCCAATATTTCTTTATTTTTCAAAACTTTTTCCGGCTTATATTTATAATATGCTATAGTCTTTTTTCAATTAAATCATTCTTAACGGCTATCTCCAGGTGCTTAATCTCAGCTACATCATCATGTTTTTTTATGTAAAATTCTTGCGCCATTTTTTCACGTCCTTCTAATAGATATATTTTTTCACCTTCCCTACCGCATCTTCTGCATTTGTCCACAGCCTTTGCATCTTTAATTATATATTTTTTATAATTGATGCATTATTATTATTCTGCTAATTAAATAAAGAGGTTAAAAGTCTACAATTTATATTAACTAGAAAATGGTACAGAAATATTTTAATGTAGATCGCCCTCAAAAAGACAGTGCCTGTAAACATTAAAAAAAAAACTTAAAATTTATATAAATATAGTTAATACTTATAACTCTGCCGCGACAACGGTTAAACGGAATTCCTTACAGGCAGGCGGGCGTACGTTGATATTACAGATTGCGTTTTCGGCGATAGCGGGATAATCGGAATTTATTTAGTTTAATTTGCGTTAAATTTGCAAATAACGAATTCGATTTTCTTGGCGATTTGGTCACTTGGACGTTACTAGACCGTGAATTATTTCGGATATTCTAAGATCAGACAGTATTACCAACACTGGATAAACAGAAAAAGAATTGTTAAATGCTGGTTTAAAATTTAACTTTACCCAAAATTTCTCGGCAACTTGACGAATACCATCTCTTTTCGTCTTCCATACTTTTCAACTTGGTTTTTTCCGTCTAGTCTCCCCGTAGTACAAATCGGTTCATCCGCTGACCACATTCCCACACGCATCCTGTGAAAGCGATGTAAATCTCGATCCATCAGCCCCCCCCCCAGCCAGCAACTGGTTCTCATATAATCACGCACTCCGCATTTTCTTAGCTTGTTATAATCTTATTTAACGCTTTTATTTTTTATTTCACTACGCACCTCAGTCTAATGTACACATTAGATAGTCTATTAAAGGTTTTATTTTCCTTCTTGTTTTGGTGTTTTCTCTGGGCTTGTCAGTAACAGACGATTACCCATCAACACGTGTAAATAGTAGCAATTAAAAGTCACAAGGATCGCAATCTGACTAAAAACTCTATACCAAGGATGGAGAAACAATGACAATCAACGTCGATAAATTCGAAACATATGTATCCTGAAAAGAGAAGGAATGGCATTGACAAAGGTAAGTGCAAAAGAAGTTAGCTGTCCCATACCATGGCCACATTTGCAGACAAAGGAATCAGCCTACAAATAATTAAGGAAGAAGAAACACGGGATGTTTGAAAAGCAGTTCGAGCCATCAAGCATCAAAGCTATATAGAACGCAGCGCTTCTTAGCGTGTTGTAAAGAGTGATTCGAAAGTTCAACGACTTTCTCCACCACTATAAAGCAAAGTTTATAATTCCTTAATTATGCAAAATAATTAAGACGACAACTACGAAAATAGCGTACCTATCAAAAAGAAACTAATAGAATTTACGCCCAACACTCTGTGACCACATTGCAACAGCAGCGTCCACGGTGCCGGCTAACAAGGAGTTCACTATCTACATTACGACCGCAGACGCAACAGCGGGCCCGCAATATTAATTGCGAGCTGTGCATGTCTGTAACTGTAACTACAACATTAGCGCGTGCTCTTCGATTAGAGAGGAGTCCATTAGAAGCAACTGGACTGGACACGGTAAGATAGGAACGCCAAAGTAAAACTACTGTAGGTATTAGATCATAATATAATGAAGGAGAGAAGATAGGAATTCTGCTGCAATTGGGATAATCAACGTTGACCGTAGAGAGAAAATAAAGGCCACACTTAATATGGAGTTGGAACATCATGTGAGAACAGCTCCACGTATAGAGCTGCCCTTTCAGATGATAGAAAGGAGCATTCAAAGAAGACATGATCAGAGTCACATACGACTGGTTATCGATACACAGTGAACAAATAGGAGAGGACACTATGGGGAAACGATACAACGAAGCGGGAAGTCGATTGTGACCAGATCGAAAGACGACAGCTATCAGACATGATGGAACGGGGAAGGTGCGGAAAATCTAAGTACCATGGTTAAGCAGGTGGATTGGGGTGAATGTAAAAATATTGATATTGTGAATTAGGATTGGAAAAGGATGATCTATAAAAAGATTTCCAATTGGCATTTTGGATACTTTTTGCAATATTTATTAATTCGTGAAACGTGCAACCTTTCTTGGTATCATTTCTGAATCCCTGTTTCGCTGAACAGGTCATATGGCAGCTCTTCATGAGAAATGTTTCACATCCTTAAATGTGTTGAAATTAAGTACCAAAAAGTACAGACCAAATACGATCACGTTCCCTAGGATTTATCACATAGTTGTCGTCCACTCAAAGATTTTCTGTATGTTGCATATTGTATCTCTCAGCATCGAAATCGTTCTTTCAGAAATTGGATCCACTCCACCATATCGGAGTACGAACTTTAAATACTTACCTAATTAGCCCTTCATTCAGCAAACTCGCTCTGGCTAGGAAACTGTCCTACATCCGAAGGGAAATGCTAATAGTCAATTATTGTACAACGATCCCAACAGCGATAAACAATCCAAATCTATCACTAATTAACTTTTATCCAAATTCTGCATTAACCAATATTTCCATTTAGATTTAAATATTTTTAATTTAAAAATAACTGATCTACAACATCTTCCGTGAAAAAAAAAATTTACTTTATTACCTCAGACTGTGTGTGTGTGTATTACAAAAATAAAATGAAATTTAAAAAAATACTCCAACAGATAAAAAATTACGAACTGTCAAAAACGACACATATTCTTTCAAAACAATCACACAAGAAAATCGTAATTTTAAAAGAGTAATTGCCCCGGTTCAGAATCAGAAATACTTTTTTGACGCATGGTCATATCATCCATAATTTGGAAGCTCCATTCTGCGAAATTAGTAATGAACTTACAACAATATAGAGCATCTTTTAGTCAACTATAAAAATTTCGATCAGTACTTGTTGCCTTTCAGCTATGACTACTTAATTAAAACTAGTTCATTATTATCACTGTATTTATTATTTAGATTCATTGTTAAATTTATTTTTTGTCGTAATTCATTATTATTATTTATTTTATTTTATTAGATTTTGGAAGGAACCAATCAGTTCATGTGCAGTACAAGCAAATGTAATGTTGTAAACTTATAACCACTAAATCGACATTCTATAATAAAATTTAAATAAACAATAATATATATTAAGATCAGCCGAATAAAGCAGAGAATGTAAAATATCCGCTGGCTTAACGAAATAAGTTTAGAAAATAAACGCGATTGTTCTGCCCTGTACGAGGAACAGTTGGAAAAAAGGTGATCTGCATCCAGAGTCATATCATCCGAGTGTGAACGGATGCTAATTTTTGCCGATCCAATTCTGTGAAAATGCGTGAGTAGGGCACCACAGTGGTTTAAACGAAGCCGAGCCAACGCTGTGATCATGTGCCGAGATATTAGAGCGCCAAACTTCTTTGGAAAATAACAAGCTTCCTTGAGTGGGACCGGAGTAATACTCTTAAAGATATCACCGGCTTTATACTGCTGGAGTGCATTTCAATCCGACTGTAACTGTACTCTCGCTGTCGAACGGAGATTCGTATAGAAAATACAAGAGCACAAGTTGCGAATTCGTGCTGCAGATTTACCGACTTCATCACAGAGCGTTGCCGTGAATTCCAGTGTGGTCAGGAACCCGGCAAAAGTTGACTTCCTTAAACGAAGGATGTGTACCTCTTCTAAAATTGTAAATATAAAATAGGCACCTTGGATAGCATGGAAGTTTAATATGACATTAAGGCAGCTTACGAAGTCAGATAAAATTAGGATATTATCGTTACATCATAATAGTGTATTAAATTTGTGTTAACAAGATATGTATGTTTACGAGTAATTAATTCATCGTTCTCGAAAAATTCGTAGGAAGCCGTGCTCGAATTTCATCGAATTTTTCTTCGAACCTCCTGAATCTCAAAACAGAAATTTTTATTAAATCTAAATAGAACTTCCTGTAAGTAATTTCGGTTGGCCAGTAAGTGGATTGTGCACGTTACTGACCAAAACATTAACTGTTAACCGTTAATAATTGCCCACGAGTCGATAAACTCGAGGAGGAGAAGGGAGACTACTCATTCCAGGTCTATACGCGCTATATACAAAAAAAAAAAGGAAAAAATCCAAAAACGAAATATCAAAATCGTTCAATACGTAGGTGACTTGATAATATACTCATCGGCCGGTTTTCCGAAAGCGACATCGGTCAGAGTAGAGAAGGCACTAAATAAATTAACATCGATTGTAAATACACTTCATATTCAGATTAATACTGATAAAACGCAAGAATTAGTAGTAACCGGGAAGGTCATACAGTCATATCTGTTAATAAGAATAGACAGTAAATCGGTAGCAAATTCAGCCAAATATGTTATTTAAGAGTCAAGTTAGACTCAAAATTGTCTTGAAAAGATGAACTTCAAAATATATCTAAAAGAAAGGGGAGAAAGGTCTCAACGTATTGAGAGGCCTAACAGGAAACAACAACAAAATTGGAGAACACTCCCGTACCTCCTATCGACGTGCCCCTGATTATCGACATTATCGAATACTCTGTTTCACAAAATTATTGTTTAATTCATGAGAAAAATCGGACCATCCGTAAACCAACTATAATCTCGTATGTCCCTCCGGCTCTCTCGCAAGTAATTTTTATTGAAAACGAAAAATAAATGAAAGCTCGCTTTATAAGAAGAAAAAATTTTTTGGTGGCCAATATTAACAATCTAGCTGATTAGCAACACGAATTCGAACCTAGTGCACAAAATAGATCGCATTAAAATAAGGTCACTAACGAGAAAGCCCCATGGGGCTCCTCTGCGAAACCACTTTTTTAGTTCGTTTATTGTTTTGTTTTATCGCTCTAACCAGCTGTTCTAAGTGCAACCACGAGTTTAAAGTATGAAAAACAAAAATAAAACTTACGTCTTTGAACATGCTGCGAAGAAAAATACGGCGGATAGTAGTACATTTTTGGTTTATTATTCACTTGAACTTTACGGAAAGGAGAAAAAAAAGCAGGATAACAAATTCCGAATTCGATAAATTGAACGGTATCAGATTTTGCACAGAACAACGCGCACGTCTTCTACTCGAATATAAAATAAATACTGATCGCACACCTCGACACGGACAGCGACAAGTGAAGAGTTGTTACTGCACTTTAAAGTGCGACAGAGATTATCTTATCTTTAATGTATAACAGCATAGTTTCGATAATATGACGTGTCTGTTTCAAATGACTACCATGCCTAGCATTTACCGTAATTTTTAGTTAATTCGTTTCGGTAATTCATCGTAGTCATTTTTCAAAAATAATCTGAAGGTCGAAAAATTTTAAATTTTGCTCAAAACGATTGCGCCAAATAAAATACGAAGTCGTACGCACTACTTAAAAGACTTCTCCCTTTTTTTGAAATTTAAAATAATTCGCTTTTTCTTTTAAAAAAAGTACTCGCTGAAAAATTCGCAGACGGAACAGGGACTCGTCATTTTTAGTTGGAAACATTTTCATAAATAGTGGTGGAACCTTTTAATAACCAATAAACTTGGTGTCCGATACCAAACGTTTAACCTAGGCCCAGTATTCAGTTAAAAAGTGCACTTTCCACCAAATATAATCAGCTTCGGCAAAACTTGAGCCGAAAATTTAACCACAGCTGAAATCTTGACGCATTTAGGGGGAAGCTAGCGAATAAATGCTAATTTCCTGTTTAGAATAAAATATATACGATTTTTCTACAGTACGGAGTATATTGAATTGCATGAAGAATTCAATTGAAAATCTACCCGAAATTGTAGAAAAAAAGGAAAGTGATGTGTCTAGAGAGGGACACCCGATAAGAATGAAGTTCCTTTTCCTTTTTGGTAAATATATAAAGAGTCATTCATAAAGTATACGATAAAAAGTAAAATGAAATTTACACGTGTTTAGAATTGAGGTTATGCAGCTGACCGCGTACAATGCTTGCTGCTCGAATATCGATACTCGCACGCGCACACACACACACACACACACGTATGTAATAGAAAGAGACAGAGTAAACTTCAAAAAATACTAATTAAAAATTGTTACCCGCTTATAAATGCTATTATTAGTACTTGCGATATTACTCCGCCTTAAGGAAATTATTTTAGAGCCGGATATTTTTTTTTTTTTGTAGGCGCGCCAACGGCATTGACCCAGCAATAGGAAAAGCTACGATAAAAAACTAAATAGCTGGGCGGTCCGAAATGGATGCAACAAAGGGCAGCGCAGTGCAGGTATCGCAGAAGATGAAGGAAAGAAGAGAAAAGCGTTAGAGGGAGTAGGGATACCTAATGTCAAGATCTGGTCGTATAAAAGGGAGCGTTCATTAAGAAGCGCAGGACACTCGAAGAAAATGTGATCAGCATCACATGTACGAGGAGGATCACAATCGTGAAGAGAACAATCAGGAGAAGGCGACAGAGCAAATCGAAAGCGAGAGGAAGGGAGGAGAGAATGATTGATCCGGAGACGAATTAGGGAGATAATAGAAGAACGACGACTGAAAGGAATAGAATGGAACCAAGACAGGGAACGAGGAATCGGCTGAATAAAACGGTAATGCGAATGACGATTAGAAAATAGGGAGGGATAAATATCCCGCCAAAGACTGGCGTGATTGGAGGTGAATAAGGAAAGGATGTCTAAAGAAGGGAAATAGTTGAATCAAGGCGACCAGCAGAACGAGCCAAAGAATCAGTTGCGTCATTGCCGTCAATTCCGGAATAATTGGGGATCTATAAAAAATCAATAAGAATAGAGCGGGATGACTGCAGAGTGGAGGTAAGAGAACGAATTGAGAGAATAATACTATCAGAGGAATGTGAAGAAGGAAAAGATAGGGCTTGAAAGACGTCTTTAGAGTCCGAAGTTATGAGGAATTGGAAAAGCCCACTTAAAGAGAAAATAAAAGAAATCTGTTGTTTTTTTTTTTTACTTTTTTATTGGGCTTGTCAACTACGGACGATTACCCATCAAGAAGGAAGAACGTAGGACAAAAGGAAACTGAAGACACTAAGAAAATTATTCGAGGAAGGTGGAGACGGCCAGAACTACAAATCTGTTTTAAATGTTACAGCTTCTTCCAGTTAAAAGGTTCAATTTTCTTCAAAGAAGTAGTAAATTCAAAAACGGTATTTTGCATTCAGTAACTTCATCACTTTTCAAAAAAAAAAATTAATTTTTTGCTTTTATGGCAGCCCATCTTTAAAACCGGCTTCGATAATAGGCAAATGAAGGGTAATATAAAAGAACCTAGATAATCCAGGGGAAAGATGTCGCGATATATACCTCCCCCGTTAAAAGAAGAACAAAAAATATTAAAGACCAATTAGTTAATTATAAATCAATTTGCCTCAAATTGAAAACAAGTAAAGAAAATTTTCAAACGACAAAAACTAATTTCTACCACCTCCACTGTATATGCTAATATTGGAGGGTAGACTCTGTTGCTCCTCCACGAGCGCGCCTATGGAATCGTGAACTCAAAGATTTAATGGATTAACAGACATGATATATTATTAAAAGAGAAGGAAGAAATTTACACTTTATTGAAGTAGTTTTCCAAACTTTATTTGTTTTATCAATTTTACTGCCTGCGTGTAAATTAAAAAATTCAAAAATAAAAAGAAAAGACAATAATCCGTAATTCAAAAATATTTCCAAAAAAATGAAAGTAATCATAGTACGAAAGTTTTGAAAAAAATGTTTTCTTCTTATACTCAAAAAAAACAAACAATGGTATTGCAATGCATAAGAAATTAATGTTAACGTAATAGGCCAGAAATTTTTAAAGATTTTTATTTAACATCGAGTCATTTTATGAAGAGATTTTATTAAATTGTTTTAAGAATATTTATTTATTGTAGCGTGTTTTTTTGTTGTTTTTTTTTTTTTTTTATTGAGAATTATAAAATATTACGAGTACAAACGGAAAGACGACAATTTCAAGTTGTATTTTAGAAGACATCACACATTTGGAAATAAAATCATTATCTAATTTTAGAAAAGGCTGAAGTAGATCTTGTTATTGTTTAACATGATTACCCTGATCAGATAATTCTCCGTTATCGATATGAAACTAGATTACACGGATCAAAGGTAAATAAACGCCGGTAAAATATATATGACGCGTTTAATCACAAAACTGAACGAAAAACGAAACAAACGTGTTTCGTTAGAGCGTTTTTAATTATTTTCAAAAAGTGAAGATGGAAAATATTTTTCTGCTGCCAGAAAATCAACCTTTTGGAAAACTGTACACAGATGACGACGATAAATATAGCGGTAAGTAAAGTAATTGTATAAGAATCCTGTATGATTAAATTGACCCAAAGTACATATCTTTGTGAAATCAAATTTTATAAAAACTGTTCACTTTTATAAGTACTTAGTTATTTGCAGATTTGTTATCACTCTCTAGGATATTTTTTGTATCAGCCTTTTGCATTTACAGCACTATTACTCCTACGTGTACCTTATATTTTCACGGTGTAGTAGATATTTAATAATTATTACATTACGCGTCACATTAGTAAAAATTGAAAAAAAAAAAAAGAAAAAAAGTTAAATTAACATTGTTTATCGTTTTAAAAAAATATCCCTGTTTAATAAATTTGAGAAAAAAATTGAATTTCAAAAAGGCCACCGTTATATTTTTACTACTATACTAAGGGGTAAATTTTGAATTAGAGAGATTTCAGTGGTTTGCTGTAAAATTATAAGAATGAAAATTTTCGGAAAAAACAAATACGGATAAGGGGGGTGGGGGAAGCCACGGTACCTCCAAAAAAAATAAATTATTTTCACGTTTAATCGAACATCTGAGATTTTAATTCGAATTATGTCTTAATACTAATACTTCTTGCGCTGAAATCTATTCTAATTTTCGTAAGACGTTAAATTCGTTTCGCCACTTTGTTTTTTTTTTATGTTCCCAGAAGGCTAATTTAAAATTGCCTCTAGCCAATAGTTGCTGAACACGGCACGCTAATTCAAATAATAAATAAATAAATAATAAAATAGAAGATACACCAATTTCTACTTCGCCGTTTATGTGTTTTAAAAAAAAGGCGAAACTTACGACGCCACTGCATATCTCAATAGTTCAGGTTCGATCGCAATTCGATTTTATATGTAATTTTATACGTTAAAAATGTATGAACTAATAATTAGATACCTAAAATTTTCTTTAAAAATTGAATATTAGCAGTAATTATTACCGAACATTGTCTAAGAATCCAGAATAAATATCTAATAAAATTATCTTCGAGTAATCTCTATTTATTGCTTAAAAGTTTAAAATTAAACAAAAAAATAATTTCGATACATAGATACATACTATTTTAGATACAACACGTTCTATATAAAAAATTAATAACGGCAATTATAATTTTATCGCAGAGTGTTTGATCGCAGGAAACAATGGTACCGGTGTTAAAAATAAAAATAAAAAGAGGAAAGAGATAATTCAAAGAATGCCCGAAACATTAAAAATCTTTTAAAAAGCAGTTTCGTAATTTTCCCATTTTATTAACAATTACGAAACTAATAAAACAGTAGAAAACGAAGGAATTTCTGCTAAGAAGTGATAGTTGATTATTATTTTAAAATTCCTTTTTCTTATGATGGAATCGAAGATATTTTTTTTTCCCGTGATACATAAATCGATAAAGTAGTGAAAAATTTTACAAAAGACCATATGGTAAAATGTTTCTAGTTAAAATTTGGCCGATAAAGTCTTTGTACTGCTTTAGCTTTCCTTGTGCTGTCAGCGGCAGAAAATTTAGTTCCGAGTTCTAGGAAAGAAAACTTATTAATGAAGAGAACAAATTTCTAAAAACTGGCTCATATATTTTGAGTTAAAAGATGTAGTATTTTGTTTTGTTATACGAATTTTTAATAGTTCTTTTTGACTAGTTTATCTAAGGATAGCTATAATAATTGGAGATCAAAAAATTTTTATGCAGCTAGACAGAAATGTTGTTTTTTTTGTCCAAAAGGGCAAAATTAATAGATCAGCTTTCAATTATTCTGGTAATCAGCGACATTCGATGGAGTTGCGTTGGAATAGCTTACTTTACGGGGAAAAAAAGGGAAACCATAAAATTCTTTAGAATCGCTCAGTTATTAATAAAAGTTTAGCAATTCTATGTTTTTTTTTCCCTGTTTTTGTTTAAATAGTAATTTTTCTGAATTTTCACAGTATGCATTAAAATTCTTAAGAATGGCGAGAGAGTAATCTTTCCCTGGACTAAGTCACTTTTTATACATCAGCTATAGATTTTATTAAAAATAATTCTTTTTTTTTTAAAGAAAAATTTTATTAGAATTTTAATAATAAGATCTCAATTTTAGTAATACGCTGTTCACACGTAGCGTTTCTGAATTTTTATATGAAATTTTATCCGAGTTCGTTTAAATCGTGTAGAAGCTTTCGAACAGTAAAAATGATAAGTCTCTTTTACGAATAAAGTTAATTAGTTCTTAAGGTTTCAAATCAAAAAATTTAATCGAGCACATTTAAAAAACATAAATTAAGATTTCTTTTAACATTAAGGTATTCTTTGAATAAAATTATATCGGCACTGTAATTTACGATAACACAGACCCCCTTACAGCTTGTTAAACATCTGTATTGGAAACAAAGTGCAAAAATAAATATAAATGCAGAATTCTCGGATAAGAAAAGTAATATCAAAAGAGGCGCACAACAAGGATGTCCACTCTCACCCGGATTGTTTAATATATAGGTACGCGCAGGAGAGATTAAACAAGCTGCAGATATAGGGAAAATGGAAGTGAAAATAAACGGACAACGTATAAACGAAATTAGTTACGCGAATGATAAAGTATATTACTTGCAGAAACAGAACAACTACAAAAAATGGTGAACAAAATAAATAAAATCAGTTTAAGATATGGAATGAAAATATTGACACGAAAAAAAAACAAAAATCATTAAATTTATCAGAACTAAAAATAGGCATATACCTATATTTACATTGACGGAGAGAAGATAGAGAACACTTCACTGAATTTAGATATCTAGGTAGCCTCAACGCTAATGAAGGCAGAGATAACAAAGAAATCAAATCAAGAATTGCAATGGCGAAACAGGCACATTCAACAACCTGAGTCATGCACTAAGGGATTTCAGATTATTAAGTCTGAAACTTAAGAATAATGCGCTGCTATATTTGGTCAATACTATAGAGTATGCATGTGAAACATGGACATTATAAATGCAAATAGCAAAGAATAAATTCTTTTGAAATGCGGTATTATCGTAGATTGTTAAAAATTCTCTGGACAGACTACGTCAGTAATAAAGTGGTGCTAACCAGAGAGTAGATGAAGGTAAACCTATAATAGTCGACAGTATTCAGAGAAGGAAAGCGAAATACATGGGGCTCATGAGATACGAAAAGATAGAATCTTCATGTTGGCAGCACAGGGAAAAATACAATGGAAACCTTATAAATAGAGAAGAAGGCTGGAAATGATCACATCAAATCTAATCAGCAAAACATTTCAGAAAACAGGTTAGGGTGCCAGAAATCGGATCATATTGAGTTGCACGCTGTCTCTTGTTCCAAGAGCTGCGACGACTACGACGACGACGACGGTAGGGACTATAATTTAATTTTATGAAATCGTTAATTCTTTCGTTAAACTTAATAAACTCTTTCCAATCAAAATAAAAGTTCGATCGTAATTAGCATTCGAGATGAAATGGGTTTGTTTAGTCCTGATTAGAGGGTTTTTAAAATTGTTTAATTCATGTCTGAATAAATAAAAATTTTAATTTTTGCGATGACCAAAAATAATTACCAATTTTGACTATAGATTTTTATACAGACTGCCATTGAAATTGTTTTCTCGGAACGAAAACATAAAAACGTATGCAACAAACTTTTTTTCTTAATACAGTTCGATAAACATACGCTCTGTTATGATTAACGCTAAAACAATATGTACTACTTTATTAACACTTATTTAATCGCATTAATTTGAAGAAAAAAAACAAAACAATATTAGATCAACATTGTTCTTAAAAGTTGATAATTTATTAATTTCGAGTATTGGACAATGTAGATTTGTTAATTTGCTTTATTCAAACGCTGCTTCGAAGTACAAATAAAATTTTACTTCTCGATTCAATTAATATTTATCGCGTTACCTGTGCCATACTTTATTTAAAATACAATTGTAACAAACAGTAGTGGATTTACAAATTCTGTTTGTCACCCTCAAATTTGTATCTACACGCCTGTATTACAAACAGGTTTTATAAAGTTAACAACATATTTTGTCAAAAAAAGTACAATTTGTAATATTATTTACTGGAAAATTATCAAAAAAAATACATCGTTTTATTTTATTTCTACGGTTATACGATTTTTCCATATCAGTAAGAATAACTAAGATTTTAAGATTACAAATAATAACGGTTTCAACCTTTTTAACGCGAAGATCCTTTGTTGATATGCCCAAAGGGGGGTTAAAAAAAAAAAAAAAAAATAATAATAAAACGCCGCAACATTTTTTTTTTTTGAAACTTAACCGGTAGATTTTTAATGTGTTTGTAACACGCTTCTGTTTTCATTAATGTTTTAATTAAAATATAGCGCGGAAGAAATAAAAAAAGAATTGTGTTTAACTGCAAATATATTAATTCGCTAATATTTAAACGTAAAATTCGTCGTAATAAATTATCGAAAGTCGTATACAATGTTGTATTTTAATAAAAATATATTAAATAAAAATTATTCGTAATTTCGCAGTTTGATTAGAAAGAAAAAAGTGTTACCGCATTTCCGTAATATACAACGCTATCTGATGAATTTCTCATGAACTATTTACAAGCTATAGAAATTAAAATTTATATGCATATAATATTCGAAAGCGATTGATAAAGAACTTTTTCATTTGATAAATTTAATGGTTAGAAATGAAAGAGTTTTGAAATAACTTATGATTCAGTAGTAGCGGCAGAAATTAGTTTCGAAAGGGTATTTCTATTTCAAGATTTTCTTCATTCATTTTCAATTCAAGTCAGATTAACGCGAGATGATAATTAACCATTTGTTCTTGAATATTTTCCGTTCTTTTTCTTTTAACGACTTAATTAACTCCGTGTTAAAAAAAAACACCTTATTTTTAAGAAGAATCTGATTCCTCCTATTTTTGTTGTACTGTCATTGAAATGAATATATGTTTGCATAACTCGTGATGAATTAATCTTTTTGTTCTTTCAAGTATAATCAAATTTAAAACAACGTTAAGCTAATATAGCTACAAATTAACGTCTTCAACTTTAATTAAGAAAAACCTATCGCGAAATTTACAGAAAATATTAATACCAGCTTTTTAAAAACTGAAACAAACTTCTTACTTTAAAATAATTGGTGATTTTCATTTGTGGATTTCCTATACTGTTATTTAGCAAATTTTGTGTGGTAATATTTTACGTTTTTTCTTACTTTTATTCTCTTTTGTAACAGACTAAATACATTTTATGCAGGATGGACCATAAATTCGTTAATGTTTGAAAAAATCGTATTAAAAAAACGATTTAACATATATTAGAAATTATTTACTCACGAAAATTCGTGGGAATAAATTTACCTTTGGAAAATAACATCATCTAAATGACCACCGTTTCGACTTTTACACTCTTCTAAGCGAGTACCAAAATTTTCGAGTACTCGTCGGCAAAGAGATCACCGTGCGATTACACGACATTTCTTCACTGATTTTTTCATTTAGTTGACGCAGTGTGTCTTTGGTTTATGGATGTAGACACGGTTCTTTAAATAACCCCGCAAAAAAAAAGTCTGCTGGGGATAAATCTGGACTCCTGGCTATGGGATGTCGCCTCTTCTGGAAATCAGCTTTCCCGAAAACATTTCTTTGACCACCGGTAGGGACTCGTTGGATGTGTAACAAGTGGCTTCATCTTGCTGAAATCACGCGTTACGATTGTAGGCAGCAAATTCCAATAGAGCTTCGGTGCCAAGAACTCCCGTAACATTTTTACGTATTCAACAGAATTAACAGTGACCGTACGGCCGCGATAATCTTCGGAAAAATAGGGGCCGCCAATGATTTCTTTTGCTGAAATTGCAGCCCATACAAAGTTACCTTAGGCGAATAAAGTAGCCTCTTATATTTAGCTTCGGGATTTTCACTGCACCAATATCTGCAATTCTGCTTGTTAACGTGTCCGTTGAGGTGGAAATGGACTTTGTCGCAAAACAAGACATTGTCAAAATTGCTGAATCGATCCAACATTGTTTCGGTATATGATTGGCGTAAATTTAAATCATTAAGTTCCTGTACTATCTCGATCTTATATGAATGTAATTTCAAATCTGATTTCAAAATACGGCATACAGATGTGCGGAATAAGCCTAATTTAGCCGAACGTTTAGGCGTCAATAAATGTGGATCACGTCGAACTGAAACGAAAACTTTCTCCACGTTCTCTTCGCTCCGAGAAGTCCGTGAGCGGCCGAATTGCTTCACATTTAGTGACGATCCTGTCGAACTTCCTAACCATTTCTTTTTCTTTATTAAAGGACCGCTTGGGCACTGATTCAAGTCGTGTAAATCGTATTCAACGCGAAATAAGCGTCTCGCAATAATGAGCGAACTCAAAAAGCACGCTGCGGTCCTGCGAAGCGATCCATTGCGATTAACTTTCCGAGAAATAAACTAGCAATAAGACCACTTAGATTTAAACGTTAACGAATTTATGGTCCACCCCGTACATACTTTTTTTTTGTTTTTTATTTTCTTCGTTAAAAGCGTACACGTAATATTGACTCGTTTAGTTTTAAAATGACAATTTTTATTTATTTACTAAGTACGTATATTTTAAGTTTTATGTAATAATAAAACAATTTTAATTAACTGAACACAAAGTTTAAAATAACCCGATATATTTGGGAATCAAATGAATATGCTATTACTAAATTTATTAATAATTACTTCTGACTCCAAAAGAAGATTAAAAAGTATCTTAGCAGTATGAAATTTAATTAATTTATATTTTTATATATATATATATATATATATATATATATATATATATATGGAGGGGTGCACACACACGTGCGTAAATGATGATCATATTTAGTGTGAAAGTTAATTATTAAAAGAAGTTTATGTAGTAACTATATGTATACACAAAATCGATTTAAAAAAGCAAAAACAGTTGCATTTAAAAATAGATACGAATTTAAAAAGAAAAATTATTAAACAAAAATTGACAAATATAAAGTTTTTGCTTATTATTTTGCCTGAATTCACCTAATTGCAATAAAAATTATTATGCTATATTTTATGCATGTCCCAAAGTTTGTTTAAATATTTTAAAATATTGATAGTTTCATTTTAAAAGGTGATAAGTTAACCGAAAGAACGTCATTAATTAACATACACATATTGTTTGGTTAATTTTTTCCTCATATCTTTCTTTTGCAATCTATCATTAGAGCAGATTCGTTTGAAAAAATACAGTTATTCTGGATCGGTTTAACAGAGTAGCTCAGGATTCTTTGTTCGATGTAATTTACTTTTATATTCAATCAACTAGTTAAGGCGAGGTTTTTTTAACATTGATTGAGTTTTAGATAAATTTTCGATAAGAATTCATTTGAATTATGTTGCTCTTTGTACTATAATTTTTTTTGTTTTAAATTTATTCATTAATATTCCTGAATAATAAATTATTGATATATTTAAAATTCATAGTCTATAGACTTACTTGGTTCAAATTATTTAGATTTTATTTTGGATTTTTTTCGGTCCTTCCATAAGTTTGCTAGGGCTATGTCGCGTGCTCTTCTCTATATTAATCAGTGCAGCTATTTTAACAATCTCTCCAGGAATTGTTTGCCTCCATGTTGTATTACTAATCTAAACCATGTTCAAATATCTCTTCCATCTTGCTTTTCCTACCCGTTGTCAACCTCTTTCTCTTAATTTCGTACTTTCTTAAAATAGTTTTACCTGCTTTTTTTTTATATTTATTTAATTTCTCCGCCATTTCCTTCTCAATTATTGGTTCGTATAAGGTACAACAACCTCCAAACACATTTCCATTTGGGGAAATTTACCTCTTCTTTGGAAGTTTTCATATATACCCAGATAGCACAAAGACATCTTAAAGACACGTTTTCTGACCAAAAACAGACGTCTCAGGACGGTGTAAGGATGTCTTTTAAAGACCGGATGTTGCAAAGTAAAACGTCTTTAAGACGTCTTATAGATACATTTAAAAGCCGTTTTCAAGAAGCTTGCATATTTCATTTTTAAACTGCTCTCGCATAATACCTTTAGGATATTTTAATAACATTCAGATTAAACTTTATAAAACTTTTACATATGACTTTACTGTTTCTGGAAAGTACAATAAATATAATCAAAATTATTTTGCAAGTTACATATAATACAATTTTCTGAATGCATCATTTCCGAATTTAAATAAACAACTATTTCAAGCTGATGTGTCCTATATAATTATTTGTACATTAATAAAACCTAAAATAAATATTAAATTATAAATAAGACGAGAAAATAAGCTCTTTTACAGAAATATATTTATGTATAATTATAATCAAGGGCGTACCCAGCATGGGGTAAGACGGGGGGAATTGCCTCCTTGGCTGAAATAAAACGCAAAAATTGAAATAAAGAACACATTTTTTATTTTAGTTGGACACATAAAATAATTATGTATATATAATGCTAATTCTCTTTTAAAAAAAGTATGTTATAGACAAAATTATATTATTTAATAAGATTTCAATGAGTGAGATTAAAGAAACAGAATTGTCCTTTTTTCAAAAATTATTTATATTTTAATACGCTGTTGATTTTCATTTTTATACTGTCAGTATATTCTAAGATATTTAGTTAATTAATGCAATAGCATCTCTTTATATTCTGATTTTTTTCAAATTTTAATGGTAAATGTTTTCGTAATGTAAATTAATATATTTTGAAATGTAAAATTTAAATAATTTACGATTCCTTTGGGTCGTATAATTAGTTCCGTCATAACAGAATCATACTTGCCAAGAACGTAAAGATGTGTTAAGAAATTTCATTATAAACAGTAGAAAAATTTGTAGAGTATTTTCGAAATATCGACACATTTTTTGCTAAACTTAAACTATTTGTCTGCAAAAATTCAACTTTTTTTAAAAAACTGACATTAAAACTGAAGTTTACACATCTCTTTTATTTAAATTGATTATATATCTAACAAACACAAAATTATAATTTTTTTGATCGTAACTACCCATCACTCTTTCTTTTTGAAGCAGAAATCTTGTTTTAAAAATAACTAACAACATTTTATTTCTGTTCTCATCTTTTGGCCAGATTATACGGCACATTGTGATATGCTACATTTTCTTTCTTTGATCGTTGTGAGCATTTCTTGTAAGCATGTTTCTTTTCAAACTGGTAAATAAAAAGTACCTTAAGATTAAATGAATGGAATCAGGCAAAATGGGAATTAGGTAAAATAAAAAACACATACATACATTGTTTTTTCCCTTAGATTATTTATCTGTTTAAATTTAATTTCTTCAAACTTTGATTTTCATGTCAATTTTCTTATTTTAACCGTCAACTAAGTTTGAGCATACTTTAATCTTCGTTATTTTAGAATCCAGCATTTGCGTAATAATCCTTGTAAAATGGATTTATTATCAAGAAATTTAAAAGAAATGAAAGCGGCCCATCTCCTTCATCAATTGATGAATCATCATGATTCCTATCATCTTCTTCATTTTCTACATTTTCTTTAGAACTTACACCGGGGCAACCATTTCCAGATAGCGGAACTACATTTTCTTTACATGCTCCTTCAAAATTGGGCAAACGAAAGTGTATGATTGAAAAACTACAAAATGGCGAATTAGAATTTGAAATTATAATAAACTACCTATTGGAAACAAAATGAGTCATATAATTTTCGTAAAAATTCCCGAGAGGTGAGTCGTCGTTTTATTCGTGTATAGTTAATGCAGTACTCGCCTTGGTTAGCCTATTCACAGCGCTTAAAAGGACCACTATGTCTTCATTGTGTTTTATTTCCTCAGAAAATTGAACGAAGTTTACAAGGATCATTTATAGTAAAACCCTGCGATAATTACAAAAAATTCTACGAATACGTTCAATATCACATAAAAAGTGTTTGGCATTAAAGATGCCTCAAGGGATGCAATTAATTTTGTTAAAGTCATTGAGGGAAAGAAATTATCTATTGACGGCCAGGCAGACGCACATGCGAAGCGAGCAATAGAAGAGAATCGAAACAAATTATTGCCCATTCGTTCTGTGATTGTCTTTTTGTGGTACACATTTCATTGGTCTTTGTAGAAAATTTTTGGAAACCGGTAATTTTATAGATTTGATTAATTTCAGAGCTGACGCTGGGGATATACTATAAAGGGATCATGTAAGTAATTTTACTCAGAATGCTAAATATACCGCCAAAAATTCAAAATGTCTTATTAAATATTTGTAAAAATATTTTTCAAAAAAAAAACAAAAAAAACACTGAAATCAAAAAATTGGTTTATTGGTCGAATATAGCTGATATCTCAGGTATGGAACAACTTTCTCTAGATGCTTGATATTTTTTTCTGTAAATTGCAAACGTTAAAATAAGAATTTTTATGCTTTGTTCAGCTAAGTGATCAGAGTGCAGAAAAAATTGCTCATTTGATTGTAACGAATTATGAGGAATTTAGTTTGGATATGAATTCACTTATTGGACAAGGAAAATTCATCCGAAACATTTTACATCAAATAATCAGTTTGTAACCGATACGAAAGTAATAAATGAAAAATATATGGAATTGAAAATCTCCTTTATGAAGCGGAAAACTAGTATGATTTTCGGACGATTATTCCAACAAAATCTATTGAAAATATTGAGCAATTGACACTAATTAATTTACTTGAGTATGCATTATTTTATCCTTCCATTGAAATAGTCATACAAGTTGCAATAACAATTCCTGTTACAACATATACTATTTGAACGTTTTTTTTCTACATCACGAAGGACAAAAACATCATGGCTCAGATCAACTACTTCTGAATACTGATTGAACGGTCTCCATTTAATCAGTATACATAGGCAAAGAATAGATAAGCAGTTTCTGAATGAAGTTATAGACGTGTTTGTTCAAAAACCAAGGCGTCTACAATTTCTTTTTAAATCAATTTTAGCATTCGTAGACACATTTATTATTTCTATTCTGTATCTTCACATACCTTTAAGTTACACATTATAGTATTAATTAATATTCAGGTATTATAAATTTATGCTTTCATCGTCGATAACTTCGAAAATTCAGTATGTACCAGTACTTCTATATATAGATTGGTAAATAAATTAATATTTATGTTTTGTATCCTAATAAGTGCATAACCTTTATAGATATTGCTATTAAATACGTCAAATTAGAGTACACAAAATTTACATGTGTGTTTATAAGATTGTATAGTGGAACTTATAAAAAAATTGCCCCCCTTGGAAAAATTTCTGGATACGCCCATGACTATAATAATTATATATTAAACGTTATAAAACATGAGAGCATCAGCATGTTTTGGAACATAATTTTTACTGGTATTATAAATAAAAAAATGAATAAATGAAACTCATTTAAATTAATAATAATTCAAAATATTTAAAAAGAATGAAATAATTTTAACATAAATGAAATTAGCTGAAAAATGAAGTAGAAAAAAAAAAAGCAATAAAAATAGTCCTAAATTAAAAATTTTGAGCTAAACGTAGAGAGGAAATAAATATTAATTCAAAATTTAAACAAAAATAAAGTGGAAGATATATCGTAGTTCTTATAAAAGGCGTTTAATGATGTTTTAGAGACGTCGTATAGAGATGTCTTTTTGTGATCGTCAGACATTCAGATCATTTAAAAACTAAAAAAAAGACATTTTATGCTATGCGGTTAGTTCAGCGTTGATGGTAGGTATTGTTATTTACAAGCTTAATTCATTCGCACGACTTTTTAAATTTTAATTTAGTTAATGAAAATCAAACCATCCTTTCACAGTGGTCCATCAGTTGCCTCTATTATTAATCAGTCAAAGCGGTATTGTATTTCTTATAATAAGATTGATAGCTATGTAATATTCGTTGCAAGTTTTCCATACGAGAAAATATTATATAAAAGAATTTTAAACTTTTTTACTGGTAGATTAAAGAATTAAATTAGCGAATGAAAATTGCGTAGAATCCATTTAGAGAAGTTTATTAAAAATTATAATTTATATAAACTTCTTTCAAGGCCGTGTCCACGGGGGGGGGGTTAAACCCCCTATGAGAACTAAAATAGTTATAAATACAAAAAAATCTGAAAAAAATCACAAATTTAAAATAAATATTGATGATTTTTTAGGGTGTTCTTACCTACTTTTAAAAGAAAAAAGAAAAAATATGCTCCATATTTTTAGGTACTTCATTAATATTTTATGAAAAAATTTTTTTATTACGAGTATAATTAATAACATATGTAATTTTTATTAAGGTTCATATACGGGGTAATTCATTTATGTAAATTATTAATGTATAAATCAAAATGATGGAAATTATTAATAGTACGAATATTAGTGAAAAATGTATTATAAAATAAATATGCAAAGAAAATTTTCAAAACCCCCCCTTTCCAAAAATCTGGGCACGGGCCTGACTCCTTTATTAATTTTGATTACGTCCTGTTTATCAGTAACTACTGCATATACATTTTTATTCTCCATCGGTTCTATTTCATTTTTGCTAGAATCAGTACGAAAAGGGAAGCAATGAGGCGGCTATTTTAGAAAGGAATTTCAGTTACCCTACAATAAAAGATAACATTTCACCAAAAAAGGTGAATAGCATTTGAAATATATATAATTGTTGTGTACCCAAGTTACCAAGTTAGCATGTAGTTGTGAGGAAATGTGTAGAAGATATTAGAAAACTGTGGAACTTTTTTTCTGTACCGAGCTTTTATAGTCGATCATATTAAATTATCAGAAGTTTATAATCGTAATATTACGATATATACTAAAATTACTGTAACATTAGTGATTGCCTGCCGCTATGCCTCTCCTTGATCCTCATTCTGGCAATACTGACGGCATGGCAGGGGAACACTTAAGGGAAATTGAAAAAATCCTGGCAGTGGCCATTTTATTTAAATAATGATGTTCAAAATGAGTTTACTTCTCTGTTAACGAATTAAAGTAAGTCAATTTACTTTAAATAAAATCAAAACGGCTGACTACTATAGTATTATATCAGATTTCAACAAAAACAAAATATTGTAAAAAATACAGCCAAGTTTGTCAGCTTTTAAATTCAACTTCTACGAAAATATTATACAATTAGCCATTTTATCAGCAAAAAGAGTTTGTGATATGAAAAATTAAGTGCCAAGTTTTTTATGAATTATAAGTTCATCATCAGTTTTTGTATTTCCATTTTAATTATATATTTTTTATATTCCTGTTACTTTTAACACATTATAAAAATTTATAACTAAGTATATTTAGTTAATGCATTAATACTGAAAAAAAAAATTTATTCAGATATTATTTTGTTTCATTAATCTTGGCGATGTTAACACACCGCATTAAATAATGATTGAATTAACACCGCTAAGACTAATGAAACAAAATAATATCTAAATAAATTAATTTCAGTATTAATGTATTAACCAAATATATTTAGTTATTCATTTTTATAATGCGTAAAAAGTAACAGGGATATAAGAAGTATTATAATTAAAATGAAAATACAAACTGATGATGAACATATAATTTATAAAAAACTTGACACTTAATTTTTCATATCATAAACTTTTTTTGCTGTTAAAATAATTAATTTATTTAAAAGCTGATAAACTTGGCTGTATTTTTTACAATATTTTGTTTTTGTTGAGATATCATTATTTTTTGTATAACTTTTTATGTTTAGTAGGGGCTATGCTCAAAATTACATTTTTGAGAGTATACTTAAAAATTGAAATTTATGGGCTCATTTAGAGTTTTGTGTATAGAATTTATCAGTTTTCATAATTTCTCTGTTATTTACATGTTCGGTGTGATATACATACAAAATTTCAGCTTTCTACGTCTTGTTGACTTTGCTGGGAATTTTGATTTTTGCGAAAATATATCAAAATTTCCAAATTGTGGGCCCATTTAAGGCTTCCTTTATAAGATTTTTCAGATTTCCTAATTTTTCTGCCATTTACAAGTTACAAGTTTTAAACATACTAAATTTCAACTTTCTGCTTCTTATACATTTTTATGGGTATTTTAATTTTTATAGAAATATTTCAAAATTTGGGGTTTTGGTTCGATTTAGGGTTCTGCATTCATAAATTTTAATTTTTTTCAATTTTCTCATTATTTACATACTACGAATGGTGTACATACTGAATTTGAACTTTTTACGTTTCACAGAGGGGCTTGGCTGTAAATTTTTGTTTTGAATGGTCATTTCAAATGAAATTTTGGTAATTTATAGAAATATTAAATTCTACGACAAATTTTGCAAATCATGTTTTTATCTACATTAGGGAAAAGTTACAGGGTCTTAAAAAGTCCATTTTTGAGCGTTCCGATGATATCCGTATATATAGTATACACAGCTGTGCCAGCAACCAGTTTTACTAACTTAAAGTAGGTCAAATTACTTTAAATAAAATTAAAACAACGGCAACTTTTATAGTATTATATCAGATATACATGTATATAAGACACGTGATAATAGTTCAGTAAAACAGATGTTTCTAATCATGTTAGACAATAACTGCAAGAAAGTTCCTACTTTTTGATATTCATATTTTATAGGATTTTATGCTTTTGAAAACTAGTCAAAGAAAATCTTACCGATATCCTTTTAACAAAATTAAAAATCATTTCGATTTAGATTTTAATAATATGTGTAGCCAAGCATACAACAAAGGTTTAAACGTATACAAGCAGTAGTGATAGGTGTTCCCCTCAAGAACCAAAACCTCGATGAAAAAATTTGTTACGATACGGAAACTTAATTTATACCATAAAAGATTTGAACAAATGTTACCTATGGATTGTAATTATATAACTAATATTTAATACTGTTTTCTAGTAAAACTATTAATGTTACGTTTTTATTCTATTTTAGACGCAACTGTCATGGATCTTTTGTCTTTTTTTATTTATTTTTAATTTTTATTTTGTAATGTAAATGAAAACAGTTCAATGAGAAATTTATATATTTTTTTTACTTACTCATGAATAAAGAATTCGGAGCGGAATTCTAACAAAAATTAAAAAAGAAGTAAAGTCAATTAAAAATAATATCTTTCTAGTAATTTACTATTCAAATTGTAAACTACCATTTTAGCTAAAATTTTATAATTTTTTTATTTTCACCTAATAATAAAACAAAATTTAAATTAAATTGTAATAATTATGTATTTTTAAAACATTATTAAATTTCTAAAGAGGTGGCTATTTGATTTTTTTTTTGAAACAAGGTACTTCTCAAATCTATTTTCTACCATATAAGATATTACATAATTATATAATTTCCATCCTCAAAATGTTTCTCTGGATCCGCTCCTGATACGACGAAGGGTTTTTAAGGGAAACCTAAAGGCATTTTTCGTCCATTATTCACGTCATTACTTTAATAAATTAAGTGAAATATTTAATCAAGATTTGGGTATATGAGATAGCGGCATATGTGAATTTAATGAATTGAAGAGATCTTTAAAGCATAATGTAGTTTGACAGTGCAGTAGATTTGAAAATAGTCGAAAAATTTTACTAAAAGCGAATTTAAGATGTTTAAGAATTTGCAAATTATAACCTAAATGATTTCACCGACTTTAGAAAAGTATATTAATTCATACAAATTAATGAACAAATATTTAAATATAAAGTATTAACAGATAAGAGTAAATTATCCAAAAGGTAAAAAGTGAGGTATATATATATTAATTACAACGTAATTCTTAGGCTACCCCCATTAGAAAAAATGTCCCAAAAAGTTGTCCCAATTTTATGTAACGTTTGTTATATTTTATAGGATTTCTGCGATTATGTTATTATATTCATATGAACCGATTTAAAATTACGTTGTAAATTTTGATAATTTTATACGAAGTATAGAAGGAAAGAGACAGAAATGTAAGCAAGAGGGGTCAAGAGGCACAGTCTCTTGCAAAGCCAAAATGCCCGAGTTTATATATATATATATATATATATATATATATATATATATATAATGACAGCGTCGAGAAGGGTTTTTTTGGGTTCCTCTTGGGTTGTACAGAGAAGTAGAAAGATCGTGTATTGAAAAAGGATGGAACATAAAAATCAGGCCAAATTCTCAAATGATATTTTCTGCTGAGAGGAAGAAGATTAGACATTACAGCTTTTGAAAAGTAAGTGAATGCGGAAGCAACAAAAGTGGTACAATTATATATGTATGAAATAGAAAAAATTAAAAATAAATATTTTGAGTTAAAGAACCACGAAACGTAGAAATTGCACAGTTAAAATGCTCTATGTAAGTTTCAAGAAAAAAATGTGATTAAATTAGAGAAAATGTTTTCAAAAACCTGTACAGAAATAAGGAACAGACACACAAACCAAATAAAATTAATAATAATTAAATGGCATAAAATTTACAACTGCATAAAAATTTGTTTAACCAAAAATTATATTTGTAAACGGATAAAAAGTTAAAGAATAATAAAAAACAAATTCTACTTCCAACCGAAATTCAAGTTACAACAAAATTCATTCAGTGTGAATGGTATATGTTATAAAAATAAGAAAAGAGCATATATCATGGGCAAATGAAACTGCAAAATGTAAAATTGAAAATAATTCAAACGGTTTGTTCGAATTTGACAGATAAACCAATATAACACGATGACTATAGTATATCCGGCCAATTTTCTGAAAATGAATTGTTGATTTTACTTAAAAAATAACAAGAATAACTTCATTGTAAACATATTTTTTCATTTTGCGACAATTAGAAATGTCAAACTCCATTTCATCCGTAGAAAAATAATATACCCTTTAGCTTCTCAATAAATAACATTTTCATTAAAAAGTGTTTTTCTCACATTTGTTAGTTTTAAACAACAGGTCACTCAAATCGTGTCAGTAGGTTACGTGTTAAAAAACATTGTTTCAAAAATTTTAAGTAAACATCAAAGTCTCTTAAGATGTTCAAACACTTTCAGCTGCAGTGGTATGCCAACGTTTCACAACCAAGGGGAGGCAAAAACATAAATCACCACTGTACCTAGAGAGGCCTACATAGATTAATAAAAAAAGAATGTAATTTTTTTTGTCGCTACTGAGATAATATTTTATATAAATAAAAAGGGGCTTTATTTATGAAGTGAAATATGCTAAAAACGGTTTCTTTTTTACTTTAAGTAATTTTCTCGTACCGAATTTTTATTTTTTCCAAATATCCGAAATGTCTAGTTTTTGTTTTCTCGGTTCGGTGGCCACTCTATTTTATTTTTGTGACGACGATATAATATTTAATATGGTTAAAAAATTAAATCTTATTAATTCAAATAGTTTCTCTTCGTATTTATTTAGTTTTTCGTTTAATTTTCTTGGATTTTTATTAAATAAATGTTATATATCAATGGCGGATCCACGGTGGGAGGGAATTAGGGACATCATACCCAACGAACCAAATCTTCGATGAAAAAATTTGTTACAACAAAGAAACTTAATTTATACTATAAAAAAATTGTATAAATGTAAACTATGCATTTAATCAATCATAACGAATATTTAATACTGTTTTCTAGTAAAAGTATATATGTTATGTTTCCATTCTGTTTTTGATCGTTTGTCTTTTTTATTTATTTTTAATTCTTATTTTGCAATGTAAATGAAAATAGTTCAATGAGAAATATATTCATATATATTTTTTACTTGCTCACGAACAAAGAATTCGGATCGGATTACTAACAAAAATAAAAATAAATTAGTCTAATAAAAAATACTATCGTTCTATTTTTTCTAGTAATTTACTATTCAAATTCTAAAGTAGCATTTTAGCCACAATTTCAGTGGCGGATCCACGGTGGTGGAAGGGGGGCATCCACCAAAAAACCATAACCTCTATGGAAAAAATTTGTTATAACAGAGAAACTTAATTTATACTATAAAAGATTTATATAAATGTTACCTATGGATTTAATTATGTAACTGATATTTAATACTGCTTTCTAGTAAAACTATTAACTTTACATTTTTATTTTATCTTAAACGCAACTGTCATCGATCTTTCGACTTTTTTATTTATTTTGTAATGTAAATGAAAACAGTTCAATGAGAAATTTATATATATTTTGTACTTGCTCATGAACAAAGAATTCGGATCGGATTACTAACAAAAATAAAAAATAAGTAAAGTCTAATAAAAATACTATCTTTCTTACTGTTCAAATTTTAAATTACCATTTTTTTTTAAAATTTATAATCTGAAAATAAAACAAAATTTAAATTAAATTCTAATAATTATGTATTATTAAAACCTCTTTAAATTTCTAAAGAGGTCGTTATTTGATTTTCTTTAGGATACAATATATTTCTCAAATCTACTGCCTACCATAGAAGATATTACATAATTATATAATTTCCCTCCCCAAAATGTCTCTCCGGATACGCTCCTGTACAATTTTATAATTTTTTTATTTTTCCCTTAAAAATAAAACAAAATTTAAATTAAATTGTAATAATTATGTATTTTTAAAACATTTTTAAATTTATAAATAGGTCGATATTTGATTTTATTTAAGAAACAAGGTATTTTTTAAATCTACTTTCCACTGTATAAGACATGAGCGTCGCTAAGGGCGACGGGGGAGAACCACTGTCCCCCACCCGCCTGGAGCTTCGAAACTTTTTCATCAACTGGCTATGATGAGTATTCATAGGCGCGTAATCACGGACAATTTGGAAGAGTTTTATAATAAAGTAGTAGAATAATTTTCCAGAACCCACGAAAATTATGTTTTAATTAAAATTTTATTCTTGTTTAATAAAATATTAAGACTTTACAAATTATAAATTTTATTTTTCCTATAACTCAAATTTTTTTTCTATCATCTTGTCCCTCCCTCGGCTCATCGGCTGGCGACGCCCTTGATATAAGATATTATGTAATTATATAATTTTCCTCCCCAAAATGTCTTCTTGGATCCACCCCTGTATATATACTGGTATAATATATATTTTTCTGAGAAGCGTCGCCCCCGCAGTTTTTTCTTTGGCGGAAGCGATTGCTCCTGTTGCTCTCCCGCTTGGCATGCCACTTCTCAGCTGATAAATATATTACGTCTTAATCATACTCAATAAAATATAAATAAATCGATTTTATTATATAAATATATAAACATATATTATTTAATACTCTTATGCCGCTATGCTATGGTGCAATTAACGTTATAGATAAAGCGGACCGGACAAACATAATGCATGTCAATATATATATATATATATAGTAACTTTTTGAGGGATGTTATGTTTGATGGACTGAGTTCGTCTCTAGTCAAAATATGGAAAATTTTTATCATTTACCTTTACTGTTTGTAGTTGATGGCCTTCAATAAAGAAAAACAAAAAAAAACAAATATATATTAATAAATTAGATATAAATAAAAACTGAAATTCAAAGCATGCAAAAATTCATCACATTTAATTGAACACGTACCATTGTATGTTTTTCATTTCTGACTTAATTTAATATGTCTAAACGGTTTCGTTCGTAAAAAATACTTTGTTTCGCTTAAAATCGTAATAATGAAATTTTCGCTGTTTTATTGTATGCTCAAAAAATGTTACAATTTATTAATATTTTAGAAAATTAATAAATTAATTTCTTCAAAACAACTATATTTAATTTTCATGCAGTGGCTCCACTGATCGTTAAGTTTATTTTGCACGTGCTGTTGCCGCTATCGCATTCCTCCTTATCTGTATGTCTGGTGATCGTCTTGAAAGTTTTATTTCCGTATGTCACTGCTGAGGTGAATAACGTTGGACGGCGTTTCACGCTTATCAGTTACGTAATTTTCACTTCAATGCCGAGTTTGAAAAACTGGTTTACATCAGTTAATAAATGCGACACTTAAATGATCAGAAGACAACTTAAATTGGATATTTAATATGGACGTTTTAAAACCGGTCTCCGATAAAGGTATGTTTAAATTAAACGAAAAATAAAATATTAAATATATATATAATTAAAAAAGTAATTACCGAAAAGTTTAAAAAGCATTTAAGAAATAATCTAATATTCAAAGTTTTTTTTTTAAAGTCTCATTTTTATTTCAGTTATACTACATTTTTATTAGAAAAAATGGTCGTTTTTTTACAATGTAGAAATAAAAAAAAAAATTCGAATTTTTTTTTTCGATTATTTGTGATAGAAATTAGTTTTGCTGATATATAAAGAAAAATCGAAAATTAAAAGAAACATAAATTTAAAGCGTTGAAAATTTTTCGTCTTTTTAGAATTAATTAAGTAGCAATAAAATTTGACTTTCTAATTCTTTTTTAAAACTGGTTATATAATTAATAATAAAAGTTTTAACATTTCAAGAAGGGAAAATAGAATATAGACGCAGTTTATTTATTAAAATGGTAGTAAGACTAGGAAAACACATGATTAGTTCAACAGTTTTGAAAAGCCGGCATTTCTTTTTTTTTACGTTATATAAATATACGTAGCACTTTGTTTAACCAGAAATAGCATTTGTGCAATTAATTTCGCTTAAATTAAAAAAAAAAAAAATTTCGATTACTTACACTTTGTCAGATCAAAAATTTAAAATTGCTAAAAAATCGTTTGTACGCCGTCAACGTTAGGTCTCGCCAGTTCATCGGGGTGATATTTTCTATTCGGAATCAGGTTAATTTTACTTTCAATTGAAATATTTTATTTAAAAATATAGTTTTTATACGCGCACTGTAAAAATTTTTGATCAGAAATAAGATTAATAATTATGAATGGGAAGCTTTTAAAATGATGGTTTCATACTAGGAATAAATTAACCCATTGTGAGTAATACAGTCGTATTATTCGCCAATTTACTTTATTAACATAATCCGCGAATAGCGGACAACTTAAAGGAAGAAGAAAATTTCATTTATTTTGTGAGGATATTTTTTTTTTTTATTTCTGATTGTTATAAATTTTTGGTGTGTCGGTTGTAATATATTTTTAATTTTTTTTTGGCTACAGTTTATTTTGCTTAATAATGATAATTGTGTTCAACCTCCGGGATATTTGTAATTAGACCAATCAATAAAAACTATAAATGACACACTAAGGAAAAAATTCGTTAGAATTGTAATTATTAATTACGAGTTACCAGTTTTAAATCGGTTTGGTTATGCTCCTGAGCGATACATCCCAAATGAAGTATAACTAATCAATCGGCACTTTTGACGACTCATTAAATATAAAATGTCGATTCATCGAGAGTAAAGAATATTTTCTTAACGTTCATCGGCTGAACTTAATTTTTGATTCAAAAGACAATCAAAAATGTACTTTTTTCCGACGAGTGTTTTTTCATAAATTCGAATCATATCTACTTACAGATGACATGCTTAGCCGAATTTGTTTAACCTTTCGCATTTTTCAGTTTTGCACCTTTTTTTTAAATTTCGAAATTTCCCGTTTTATTTCTATCGAAATTTCAAATACGTATTTTCGTGTTTTTCTTTTAAACCTTAATCTTAATTTTTCTTAAGAGAAAACAAAAAAAAAATTATTTTGTAAATCTAGGATTACCTGCAATTACCGTGTCTCGGTTCTTCCATTTTGCTTATTGATGTAATCTACGAAAGTTTAACATGTAATAGCAGTGCGTGAATGTATTTAAAGTATAAATTAATTAAAACGACATTTCTAGGGGTTTCTGTTTTTCGTTTTAACCTAATTATAATTACAGATCATAACCAGGAGCAGCATTCACTTTTAAAATTACGTAACCGGAAGAAATCAGTTTTATTGACGAGTGAAAGATTATAATTATTTTAGGATAAAGTAAATACATTTTCGAGATGCTTGACAAGCATGTAGTGGGGAGTGAAGACTTTTTTTTTTTTTTTTTTTTTTTTGGGCGTATTAACCAAGGACTTTTACCCAGAAACAAAGAGAAGGAAAAGACTCGTCAATTAAATTTTTATTTGATCAGATATAGACAATGTAAAAGGACTAATAGCTGAGATGATGGAAAGAGGAGAAAAGGACAGGATGTAAGACGCACAATAAGGAGTACGGGAGCTTTAGTAGATGAAAATACAGAACACGAGGTTCAGAAGAAAGGGATGGGCATTCAAAGAGAACGTGATCTGCGTCGCAAATCGTTGATTCATTCGAGATGCTTATACATTTCAAATTATTAATGTTGCCTTCAGTAGAGACTACTCACAGTCTAAAGAAGGTACAAATTCTTAGAATGTCCGGGTTCGGTGTTTTTTTTTCTGGCACTTTTGTCATTCATTCGATTAAAGAAATACAATTGTCGTGGTTGTTAAAGTTATTTATACATACATTTTCGATGGAAACTATATTAAAACAATTCATATAAAATTCTAGCGTTCCAAATTATACCGTTCATCATCAAAGAAATGACTTGTTTTCTGATGATGAACAGTATAATTTTGTTCAGAATGTTAAGATTTAGTATGAATTGTTCTGTCATGGTTTTTGCCGAAAATATTAAACGTGCGAATAACCTTTTTCATTTACAACAGACACCTTATCTTTAGCATGTTTCATTTTTCCATATTTTGTTGCTTATCGATTTTTTATGTTTATTTAAAATTTGATCGTTATAATATAATAACTCTGTGCAGAATTAACCATGCTGCTTTGTGGATTAATGCAATTTTCCATAATTTCTAATTTAATCTTATTTTCGATAGATGCGTGTGTTTTTTTTTTTTTGAATTTGAATTGTGTTATTGTTAATTATATACAGTGGGATCTCAAGTGAAGACCGAAATTCGATTTTACTTGAATATAAGTTAATTCTAAATTGGTGATATTTAAAAGAAGTTCATTTAGTTAGGAGTTTATTCCTTGTAAATCAGGATCAATATATCAGCGATTCATTTGTTACGTCATAACGTTTTGGACCAGTTACTGGTTTTCACCCTGTTGCGGTAATTAAAGTTTACATATATTTAAATGGACGCTACATTTCTGTTTATACAATCAACCGTTGCACTATTTGCTTGGAAAAATTAATCTCGAAAGTTGCTCGTTTTATTATATTATTTTTAAGAGATTATTGTGGTCCTTACCGGTACGAGCTCACAGTCAAGCATCTTACAGGGTATGCACTGTGTAGTTCAAGAACCTCACATAATTTATACAGTAATGTGTTTCTCAATTTTTCTCTACCAATTTTTTTTTTTTTTTTTTTTTATTTGTGAACTTGTCAACCGAGAGGACTTTTATACAGAAACGATTAGAAATGAAAAGAAAAAGTTATATAATGAACCGATCAGGTATCGCTAAAAAGAAGAACTATAATAGGAATAATGTGTGTAGAAGGAAAACGAGCACAAAAGGAGCAGGAAGCCCAAGTCTAAGCAAACAGGAATACAAAGTCTAACGCTGTGCGTCACAAACAGCTATAACATTTGAATGGTGAAAATAAAAGCGAAAGCAGGGAGAGTAGACAATAAAGAATGATTAAAATGCAGGCGAATAATAAAGACAACAACAGAGCGTCGAAGTAAAGGAAACCGAAGGAACCATGGATTGGAAGGGTGACCTGGTTGAATAAACAGATAAAAGGAGCAACTGTTAGAAAAATAGATAGCGTATACCGACTAAAATCTGAGATAGAAATTTTTGCAAAGCGATAGGAAGTTAGAAAATGGCATTTTTTTTTGAAGAAGAAAGAAGAAGAAGCAGAAACCGATACCGACCAAAGAATTAGCTGCCTCCTTACCGAAGATGCCAGAATGGCCAGCAATCCATAGCAAATTAATATGGATCGCATGGAAAAAAGAAAGAGTCTGACTGAAAAAACATATAATACGGAGAATAATTAAGTTACAGGAATGATCAAGAAGCGGATAATAGATAGTCTGAAAGGCACTCAAGAAGTCAGAGATAATCAAGAAATTGGAAGAAAAACGATTAGAGGATATGAAAATAACAGTACATAAAATGGCTTTCAATTTGGCCGTAAATATGGAACAGAGAGAAGAAAGACAAAAACATTCGAAAAAGTTAAAATTTAGAAGAATAAAAGAAGCACGAACATCGGTAGTCTCTTTCGAACCATCAGTGAAAATGATTACGTAAGAAGGAAAAATCTGCAGAATCCCTGTGTAATTACGGCTTAAAGGAGAGATTTTAAAAGTGCGGACAGAATAAATACCTTGGGAGGATGACAGAGGTTGCTGAAGTTAAAGGAAATAGAGAGGAGACTATTAAAGGAGATTGTGTAGGGCCAAAATGAACCAAGTCAGATAGAAATAAGAGATAAGATAGGAATTTTCTTAGACACAAAACGCCAATTGGGCTGGAAATTGAAAGATAGGAATGAAGATTAGTAGAGGATGTGAGTGGAAAACTTTTAGCAAGGAAGCGATAGCCCAAATAGGATTTACGGATAGACAGGAGTGGCGTATTAGATTCAGCAAGAAGTGCTGGGATCGTAGGAGTACGGAGTCTGAGTCGTGGGCAAGAATTTTGGACTAAGTTTAGTTTACAAAGTCGGGACCTGAAAGCGCAAGCATATTATATGAAAGAACAGTAGTCAAATTTGGAACGGATGATGAACTTATATAGCGAAATAAGAATGTAGGGATCACCCCCCCCCATTTAGTTGGCAATGGGTCTTTTACCTTATATCTGACCAGCTATTCAACAGTAAACTTTTGTTTGTTTTTTTTTTGTCTCGGACTGATGAAAACTTAACATTAGTAGGACCTGCAGATGATACATATTTCATCTGGCTAATTCACTTTTATAAGAAATCATTAAATTATCGTGGATTATAAGGTAAAAAAAAAAATAAACTGCAACCGGTCTAGAATAAAATCGTGTTTCTGCTAGTAAAGCTGATCAGGAGAAATTGACTGTTTCGGTAATAGGTTAATTTAAGTCAGAGTTCCGAAAAATTGCCTACGTATTCCTTAATTACTTTAAAAATTTATTTCCCGTGGTCCATTCCCCCCACTTTAAAAAAAAAATGAAATTAAATGGCATTTCTGCTATTATAACAAGACTGCAGACAATTATTTCAGGGGTGCTATGTTTTCCAATTACACGTTATTTCGTATCACGTATCCGAGTAGACCTTTTTCGCCTCATACACCTGTATATGTTAATTACTATTTTTCTAGTCATCTTTTATTCCGGTTTTCCGGCACTTTGAGACTGGACAATGCGATTTTTTATCGCACTACTGATTCGCGTTTTTTTCTTTTTTTCTTTCGAATCGTACTTTTAATATTGCTGACTTTTTTGTATTATTATTTAATTAAATGGATTAAAAGAAAAAAAATTGTATTAACTAAAGCTTCATCATCAGATATTTACTATTTCTAGTTGACTATATTCGTTCGAAAGAAATGTTTGTCACTTTCCAAAAAAGACGCGTGTCGGCTTTGCGTACGTTGTATCTGGAAATAACTTCAGAGAAGGAGACATATTTGCGGATGTGTATTGTAAGAAAAGATCGATAATGTAAACGTGTGAAGCGGTTGATTATTTGTAATATCCCTTTGTCATGCTCGTTTTGTAATTATCATTTTAAATGCGACAAAAATGTGCATTGGCCCACCCTCCTAAAAAAAATTGAATAATTCAGAATAAATAAGACAACGAGTTTATATTTATATACATTTTTTTAGAATTGATGCGATAGAGCTGTTTTTATTTATTTATTTATTTATTTTGTTACGCGACATAGAATTTATAATACATTAGCGGACCCGGCAAACGTTGTCCTGCCTGAACGTTTCGATATTCTAATTTTCTACTGTTGCCCAAAGCAAATTCCAAAAAATAAGTACAATTTCTCGTTATTCTGCGCCGTTCAATTCTCGTAAAACTTGAAATTGTTTCAAAAAATTTAATAAAACCGTAAAATGAGGGCCTACACAGCTGGAATGTGAATAATTAAATTTATCTATAATAGGTTCGCCAATCAGTCCGAATTAGACTAAATAAATTTCGTCGCTTATCTATAGCTTTACACAAAAGAAATACAATTTTTAAACAAAAAAAGAAGAAAAAAAAGTACATTAAACAATAACCTTCAGTTTTAAATTAGACTAAATAAATTTCTTCGCTTACCTATAACTTTACGCAAAAGAAATACCATTTTTAAACGAAAAAAAAAAAACAACGAAACACTCATATTAAACAATAACCTTCAGCTTTAAATGATGAAAAAGTTAGTCTTTTTGTAAAACGTAAATAAACATAAAAAAAATACAAAGTAAAACATTTTACATAGCCAGCAAAATTTAAATAATTAAAAATAAAACTTACGAAAAATCTAAACAATTAAACAAAAGAAAACACAAAACAAATGTATACATATCATTTTTAAACATAGGATTATTACCCATTCCTCTTCTTCTCTTTTTTTCACCACCCATCAATAACCAATTGTGTTTTGGTAATCGGTGTTTTGGCTGGAGTATACTTTTTGACGCAGGTGGCCACACTTTCGATCAATTTTTATCTATTTTGTAATTGATGTATTTATTTTTTGACTTTTAAATAGCCTATTTGTTCCTCATGACCCCATAAATAAACTGTTCAAATTTCATAACCCTCGTCGGATGAATAGTTTCAGAGTCTATATACATTCATTTTTATATATATGTATATATAGATAACTTAGTTGCAGTTTCCATTTCATATCTCGCTAAATTTCTTATTTATTTAGTTTGTTTCGTTATTTACTTTATTTTTAGTCATTTAAATTATTACATTTGCTTGCGCAGTCGTCTTTCATATTGACCGCCGCATGTTTTACACAGTTAATTGGATACTCCAGACGCTGTGGGTCGTACGATGATATATATGTAAATATAATTAATTCCCTCGAAAATAATAATTAACCCAAAAAAAACGAATTTTATCTGTAACCTTTTGTTTTTACTTATTTATTTATTTATTTTTGGGCTCGTCAGCTAATCTAGCGCGCACTATCGTTTTTGTTTACACTTTTCCGTTAACTGCAGCAAACGAAACATCATTGCCTAACCAAATCACGCGTAGTGTTATTTACTTGTAAGTACCCGGCGCACCGAGCAGCTGCTCGGCTCACAAAATCATGCCTTCCTCAGAAATTAAATTATACGATTCGCCTTTTTTTCTCTTTTACTGTATAATACTTCAAACAAAAACGCGTGCGTTATAAATAATAAATCGCAATATTTTTACGACTGAAATATAAAAATGCCACTCATCGCATAGATGTGAGAATATTTTATGAGAACATGGCCGAACGTTGCGAAAATACCGAACACACATTAAATCACGAATACGTACGGATCATACGCAAGTAACGGACAGGCCGTACATGCGAATAGGGGTTATCAAGCGCGATGTCGGAATTAAGTAATACAAATAGTGAATAACAAAATCCAATATAGGCAAAAATTAACGAACAGCGATTTTGCAATCAGATACTTTATAACTGTTAACAGAAACGAGATCGGGTTCTAAACGATTCAAAATGGTGCACATAATAAACCACATTTATCGAAAAGTAAATACGAATAGGTCTGAATAACTCTGAACACGAAAAAAAAAAAAATGGTTTATAAAATGTTTTACAAATGGCCTAACTAAGAAAAGAAAAAAACAACCATGCCAATACATATATCATCCGGTTTTATGTTTTCTGAAATATTCGTCTGTATCGCCCGTAATCTTTTTTGTTTACAAAGAGTCGAAACAAATATAATCATTCCCCTTATATATGTGTGTATATATATATATCTTTTCTGGTTTTGTTTATGTTTTCTGAAATATTCGCTTGTATCGCCCTATACTCATTCAGCTTTATAACTTGTGAAAACCCTTTAAACTCGCGAAAACGCATTTTGCCATGTTCTTTTTTTTTGACTTTTAAATAGCCTATATTGTTCTTCCTGGCGGCCCCATATGTATACTGTCCGAATTTCATAAAAATCGGATGAATAGTTTCGGAGTTTATCCAGGACATACAGAATGACAGACAGACATACATTCATTTATATATATATATATATATATATATACAGGGGTGAGCAAAAGTCAGTGCACGCTGTCGTAAATGGCGCGTGCAAATTTGTGCCTGACTTTTGCTCACCCCTGTATAGATTGTAGTAATTGGCGAAAATAATTATGGTTTAGGGTGTATTCTGCTGCAAGCGATGAAATTATTCAAACTAGCAACTGAAAGTGGGAGAATAATAATTAACATTGAATCGTAAAACCGCATTTATTTAACGGAAAGCGGTCGTATGACATTTTAACGACGAAGACGAGGAATATATACATACATACATATATATACATATATAAAATCTTAAGATTTTCCAACAAAAACAAACAGAAAAATGTGTTGATCGCTCGTCAAATCTTCATACTAACGAAGATGCAGCGCTAAATGTTGGAAATCCGCTGAGCATTATCTTTCGATCAACTTGGAGCAGAGATCGGATTGAGGATGAGATCAGTGTAGCAAAGTTTTCTATTAATTCTTGTTCGACTTGCGATTTAACGTTTCCATCTCCATCACAATGGAAAATATTTTCACCTTTGTTTCATTCGCGATGTCCGGATGGAACTTTTTTACCGTGGCCGCCATCGTTTTGAAAAAGAGATCAGTCTCATCTTCAACTTCTAGAGCGTTTTGCTGAATTTGTAAGCGTTCTGTTCTTTGCGCGTCCAGATTCTGTAGGAAATTGTCGTGGTGAATTTTTTGTTGCTTTAGCTTCAGGTCAGACGACGGTGATATGTTTTCTCGTTTTATTGGCGTCTGATCTTGGCTAGACGTTGAAGCTTTATCCTGGCTATAGGCGGTTGGCGATTCGAAAGGATCGCTGTCAAGACCCAAAATAATGGTTTCTTCATTAGTCGTTTCATCGAATTCGGCTGTCATGCTGCCGAAACTGTTCCGTTTATCCTCGATCGTATCCAAAAATGCCAACCGTTCCCAATACAAAGCTCTTTTCCTCTGTAAAGGTTCGCTTCCGCGAAGCTTCAGTCTTTTGTGTCGTTTGTAGTGATCTCGGATGCTTTTCCATCTTCCTTTACATTGCTCTCCTGAAATCAATAAAAGCCGACAGCGTTTTAAACAAAATTAGGATTAAAAAGTAATAAAATTCTAGCACATAACCGCACTATAGTTTTATTTACCCGCTGTACGTGTTCCTTTTTTTCTACCCTGAGTGTTTTGAAACATTTTTCGACTGTTTTGCTATTTTTATTTTTAGCTACTTATTGCGTTTGTGAAAAAGTTTCTTTTTGATCTTTTGCAATCGACATGAAAAAAACGAATAACAAAAAAGAGAAAGAAAGATCAGGATAGCCGGAATGTCTTAAAAAGCGTAATAATAAACAACAGCGTTTTCTGATCATAGTACTGGACGCAAGTGTGCTACTCCATAATTGCGAAAAATTATTCTTAACTATCAACATTTTATTTTTACTGAACAAAAAGGATGCTAGCTTTTTAACAAATCTTTAATGAACGTGTGTACATTAACAGATTTCAGATCTTACTAGGAGGGAATCTATCTACTATTTTCCCTCTATTACGAGAATGAGATTATCTTCTAAGTTATAGAAGACTCAGAAGATAGATAGCAGCGCAACGAGAAGCACGTAAGTCAGAGTGCAACCTAGATTCGGTGCTGCCGACCAATCTGAGAAAGGATTTCAGGCGTTAGGCGAACCAAGACGACTGCCATAACTGAATATTTTTGTGCGACGCTAGCGCACCCATACGACAACATTTGGAACTGATTATAGTCGCTTGATTTATCGATATACAAATGCAGTTCCCTAAGTGTGTCTCAACCGCTGTATACTAAACTAGCGCGCATATTCTGTCATCGATCGGGATCGAACCCGAGATTTCCGAAACGGAAGCCAACCGCTCTAGCTACTAGGCCGAGGGAATACCTATTGAAAATAATGATATAACAACATTGCCGATTGTAACCCCGTAAAAGTTTTTACATTTTTTATATCATTTGAAGAAAATTTGATTTGTGTGTTTTTTTGTTGTCGACGCTTTTTCATATCTTGACCCAGGAGAAAAGCTGTTTTTTTTTATATCTTATTTCTTACCAATAACGTAGAGTGCGAATTTTGTTTCCTTAAAAACGAAAAGTATTATTTGGAAATCTAAAAATGTTATACAATTCGCTAGATAGAAATCTTCAATGCGGATGTTAGAAAGATGAAAAGGTTCCCCCATCCAAAGTGTATTATTTTCAAAAATATCTATTTTCACACTAAATTTTCTAAAAACTCGTTACTGATACATTTCCACGTTGTGTTCGCCATTACAGTAGATACATTCAATTTACGCGCCAATTTTTCTTGTTTATTTTTTTTTTTGCTTTAGGAAGTGACTCATAAATAACATTGACACGCCGTGATCCTCCAGATTTATTGAACTACTTTGTTAAGTCGACGATCGGTTTTTACATTTTATTGTATATCGGTTTATCGTTGAGATCGCGCTGTATATTACGGAAATTTGTTCAAATATTCCAAAATATTGTTATTTTTTTTTATTTTAAAAAGTAACAGTGTGAACTGATCAAAAGAATACCGTTTAATTATTATCACGTATTTTTCTGTTGCTATTTATTTATCAAGCTGTTAGAGAAAATACATTTAAAAAATAAAATTTTATTCAATGGAATTCATCTGTTGACATCTGTATCTGAACTATGGATAGATTTTGTCTACATTTGGATTATATATATATTTGCGTGTGTGTGTATTTCAGATTAAATTTATTTTTATTATTATTTTTTTGACACGTTAGCCAGGGTTCTGTACGCAGAAACAAAAAGAAGGAAAAACGCTGTCAATTAAATTATTAATTCGGTCTGATATTGACAATGTAAAGCAACCGTTACACCACTACCGATAAAATTAATCAATCACTCTATTACTGAAAGTTTAGTTCCCGCAGGATTAAAAATGGGTGTTATCAGACCTGTTTATAAAAGTGGTACGGCGAGGGTTTGTGACAATTACCGACCTATTACAATTATTTCAGTTATGGCAAAGATTTTGGAACGATTCATTGCATTTCACCTAAGAAACTATTTGGAGCGAAACAACTTACTACATGAGAGAAGGAAAATTAACTGTTTCCTAGTTAAGTGAATTAACTAGTAGCATCAATAAAGAATTGGCAAATGGAAAACAGTTTATTGTAACTTTCATTGATATTAGTAAAGCCTTTGATGCGGTAAATCATGAAATGCTGTTGCGAGACATGCAAGACATAGGAATTGTAAGTAAGCAAAATTAATGGTTTAAAAATTATTTAGATAATAGAGTGGGGGTAGTTAGAATTGGTGAAGAATTAAGCAAGGAAAAATTAGCATTAGAAGGGGTAGGGCGAGGAACTATTTTAGCTTCGCTGTTTTTTCTGATTTATACCAACTCCCTTCACAGGTATGTTAAAAATTCGACGGTATATGCTTATGCCGATGATATAGCGCTGGTAATTGAGCATCATAACATTCATACGGCTAAGAAACTTTTGCAGGAAAATGTAGGTATTATGTGTAGATGGGCGCATGATAAACAACTAATAATTAATACAAAAAATCAAAGGTTTTACATATCAGAACGTCTAGCAGATATAGAATATACAAACCATATATTATAATGCATGATAGCAACTGTTTACATAACGGTTTGTCTCCAACCATAGCCTGTGGTTGTACTCCGTTGATAATGACGGAGGGATTTAAATATTCGGGCTTAATCATTGATAAAACATTAACTTGGGATAAGCATATTTTAAGGTTATCTAACAGAATTAGACAAACGATACCAGTATTGTATAGATTAGCTCAATCAATACCATATAGCGGTCTTCGGGTATACTATGAGGCGATAGTACTGTCTAGAATTATATATGGAATATCGACGTGGACGGAGGGGGAGAAAATAGTGCAGTAATCAAAAAGGTAAGTAATTGGCAAAAGAGGTGTTTAAAGGTTATAATCCCTAAAAAAGTTTAGACTAGTAAGAACATGAGTTGGTGGGGAGCGGTAAAAGAAATGTCTCCAAAAATGCTATATTACTATTACCGCCTTCTTGAATATAAGACTAAAAATATACTAATTCCGTCAACGGAGAAAGATATGGTAACCTGGAACTAAAGACAGTTTTATTACATACGACTGAAAGGGAGAAATAGTAAGATAGATAACATTTATGAAATGGTGTTAATTAAATTTCTGGAGAAAATTCCTGAAGTTATAATGAGTAGAGAGTTGTTAGGACGGTGGAAATTACAGAATGCCAAATGGTGTATGGTCTGCTGGCTGGCAATCGATCATTTATATATATATATATATATATATATATATAATTAAGAGCTCGCCAATAGTATTAAGAAATTGTTTTTTGTTCTTTTTTGTCTTCTTCTTTTGTTGTTTTCGTTTTTGTTACGTTTATTAGTCCTTAATTAATGTTGTAATTTTATTTTATGAGTAAACGATGATAAGAGTGTTGGAAGCCCACAAGTGTTGCCTGACCTCCAACTTATTTTTAAAGTAAAAAAAAAAGAAAATACTGTTTAAAACGGAAGCGAATGGTAGAAATAACGAGAAAATGGGGAAGCGAGTCAGGAAAAAAAAGATTGGATTGAACAGATAGATAAAAGGAACGTTCATTATGAAAGGAGGAAGAGTAAATATTTGATCAAAAGTTAAAACACAGAATTAGAACATCGATTTTTTTTAAAGAATGGAGCGAGAAAAACCAGCATTTCAAACCAAAGAATCCGCAGTTTTATTGGCTCTCGATGCCTATGCGGCTGAAAATCCACAGAAAATTAAAACTCCGGTGGGTTAACGAGAAGAAAAAAAACGAATGGGACAACGTATGCGAAGAATAATAAAATCAGATGAATGATTAACGAGAGCAAATCGCTTAAAGGGCACTCATGGAATCAGAAATGATTAAAAACCCGGAAAGATAAAAGAAGTTCCAACACTATTAGGTCCCCTGAAGCCATCAATGAAAACGATTACATGTGAAAGAAATTTGGAACGATAGTAATTCTCGTTAAACCACTGCCTGAGGAAGGAATTTGGAAGGTGAAAATACTTTGGGAGAACGACAAAGATCAGCAAAATCAAAGGAAAAATATGGGAGATTATTACACGTGCATGAGGCCAAAATTGACTAAGGCGAACAGATCTAAAAGATAAAACAGAGATTATTTTCTTAGGTATAAAACGTCAATTCTTATAAGTGGAAAGGTAAGAATTGATGGCAGAAGTTAGGAAGTGAGGAGGGGAATTACATAGACAAGAAGTAGAATACAGTTTATCAAAACTAGAAACTTAAGCAAGAATAACAGAATCAATAAAACCTAATGAGACATCAATAAGAATTTTAAAATTAGTGAGGCGTTCAGAGGATGGGAATTTCAAAGCTCTAGCTATCCACTAGGTATGTAAAAGGGAGCTAGTTCTGAAGAAAGAATAGAAATTCTTCCAAAATTCTTTCAGCATATACCGAGCTTTTGCGTTTGCCCGTTTACAAGCAAGAAAATCTTCGGCTGTAAAGTTTGAACGAAAAGTTCTAAAAGCTGCTTTACTATGATAAAATGCAGGGTTGCACTTTTCATCCCACTAAAGAGTAGAGGATGTGGCACGTCATTGCAGGATGAACGGTGGCGAGATGAAAAGGAAGCGCTGAGAGCGGACAGACATATTGTACAAAAGAGTCATAAATACGTATGGGATCAGAACTAGGTTGAAAATTAAAAAATGAAGAATTTACAAGAGAATGGAACAAAGTTCAATTTGTTTTAAATCGATTCCATGGAATAGAATGAAGAGATCTGAAATAAATATGATGCAGACGAGTTATTAAAATAAGAACATAATCATTACCTTAAGGACAAATAATAGTAGGAGAAGAAACGGTCAAATCGAGAGAGATGCAGATAGATCAACTCTTAATATAAATAGAAGAGAGATCATTAAGGATGATAAAATTATTGTAAAGGATAGAATGTTCGAGAATATTAACTATTGATGTTATAGGCTCTGCAACCCCATAATGGAGAATAAGCATTCCAATCACCGCCCATAATAAACGATTGTAGGATGGAACTGAGAAAGGAAGAAAGGGGGAAATGATGCAGGTCATGGTTAGAAGAAACAGAAATAAAAATCAAGTTAAAAGGGCGAGTAGTAAGGTTAAAAGTGATAGAGATGTGAACAATGATAGGTTAATTGAGACAGGGAAAACGATTTAGAAAAACATTATGAGCAATAAAGGGAATGTAATTTCTAACAAGGATAGCAGAACCTTCATATCTGTCGTCACAATCGTATCTAACCAGCTTGAAGCTTCTAATATTAAAGTTTCTGCTTGACCAAAGTCAATTTTCTGAGATTAGAGTAATATCAATATTGCAGAGATATAATAAACCCTCTAATGAATTTCTGCTGGTTTGGGGGCTATGAAAATTCCCTCATAATGCGTCGAATGCGTCAAAGATAATAAAATGCTAGTAATATTACTGTAGGAAAAAATGAAAATAATAAGAAAAAAGAGGGAAGTAATGCTTAAGAAACAGTAAAAGGTTGAGGGAGCATGAAGTAAAATGAAAAGTAATAATATTAAAAGAAGTAAAAAAGCTAAGTAAAGTTGAAATGGGAAAAAAAAAAATTAATAATTTATTACAAATTTATAACTTTCTCAATTCCGAAAAAGAAATGTAGCTCCAACGTTGTGACTTATAGTGTAATAAAATTTATAAGATAAACAGAATTGTTTTAATTTAAAAATTCATTGTTGTGAAGTTAGTGTGGTGATCTCATGTGTTTCTCGCGTTTGTCTTGTTTCATGAAAATAAAACTAGAGATGTAATATTCCCGTTTACATCGGATTATATTTCGTTTAGACGCTTTTCAGCGAATTTAGTAAAAATACGGTGTCAGCGATTTCTTGTTATCGCCTTGCACACGAAATTCTACCCAGGCAAAATTTTTTTGAATATTTCAACTGCATAATAGATAACGGCAGAAGTAAAATTTTATTTCAATATTGTTTAGGTCGTTGTTTGTCGCAATTTCTTTTAGGATAAGAATGGTTATGACACACGTAAAATTAGCGGAGCTCGCTTCGATGTATTTTAATCGGTGTACCACTTATTGTAACTAAAATAGTCATACAATATGAACTCCAATAACGTTTCGATGTTATTCGCAAAAATGCAACGTATAAAGGTGACCACCTATGTAATATCCTTAACAATTTCAAGGAATACGTTACAAATATAATTGTAAATCAGGTCAATTCTTATGCACAAACGAGACTTCTCACAATACAACCATAGTTGCAGTTAATGAAGAAGTAATATCTGTACAGAATTCGTTACAGGAAGGAACAAACGCTACAACACACAGTGTAACTCCCACCTAAACTAATTGGCCAGAAGAAGAAAAACCTCCCAAAGAAATACAAAGTCAGAATGAAAAAAAACACCTCCGTTTATATATATGTAAGTAGGGTTAAAAATATTAATAGTTTTATTAATATTATAAATGATGAAACACAAAAAGAAAGACCTCAATATCGGACATTATCTAACGGTGAGGTTAAAATAAACACACAAGATGAAGTGATGTATCGTACAATAATACATGTATTGCAAAATATAGTTAAACAACCAACCTCTGCTTCACAAGGAATAGATTACCATACATTTCACAGTGTAAATGGATTAAGTCCTATAGAATAGTCATCAGCGGACTACATCCCTCATCCAATGTTGATGACATTAGGGAAGAATTGACCATGCGGGGCCATTCATGAAGCGATTAATGTCAGTAATGTTATAATAAAAAAAAAAAAAAATGAAAACAAAAACAAATCGCTAATAAAAGTGCCACTGCTACTGTTCTCAAGAACATGAAATGACTGACCCAGTTTTAATTATTATTACCTGGAATTCCAATAGTTTAGCTTCTCGACGAGATTAATGGAAACATTTATTTTAAACATAAAAATGTTGATATTATACTAATATCAGAAACTTTACAAACCACAACTATTTTAGGATTAATGGCTGTTCAACATATAATGTGAATTATCCAACTGGAAAAGCCTACGCTGGTTCTGCTATACTAGTTAAGAATAGCATTAAACACCATCTAAATCAAGGTATTGAAAAGGATTACTTTCAAGGTACTGTAATAACTGTAAGTTATAACAATACTGAACTCAAAGTCTGTGTGCAGTGGTTAATAAATTTTGGGCAAACTGTAATATATATATATATATATATATATATATAAGAAACTATATTTTACTATTAAAGAAAAACATAAAAATAGACACAAATGAGATTAAAAAAAAATATATATATAAAATAAAAAGAAATGCATAAAAAAATAAATTAAATCTGAAATATGGAAGAATCCAATAGCGAATTTAAAACCGTGTTATTTCTTGCTTTGTAAATCAATACATTCAAAATACTAGTAGCTGTACAATGTGTCACACAATTCGATTTCATGACCATTTTACAAATTAAAAATGAAAAATTGAAAAAGAAACAAAAAAACTGAAAAAAGGAAAGAAAATGGTACATGTGGTACTGCACAAAAACAAATACCACCCCTCTATATGTATAATAATCTGGAATATTAAGTTGATCTAGTTATTGTAACACCAAGAAGTCACATTACAAACGGCGGACCAATAAGAAAATTGCGGAAAAATAGTGACAACTGAACGTCATTCGATGTAGTAACGTGACAGCAGTTTTATCAGTTCTCGTTATTTATTTTAGGTAAATGAAAACAAAACAAACCATTTCTAGTTTTAGACGATAATGTACATCATCGATTAATGAAAAGTTCATTTGTTTAAACATTATTACAGATTTATTGGAAAAATAGTTTTGAAAATCACTACTATTTATTTAATTGAAATCATTTAATAGTTATTTCGAATATAAAAGAAGAGAAAAAATAGACATTTTAAATCTACTAAACTACTCTCTATGACTTCTCTATTGTTTTCCAAGTACTTTCACTGAATTAATCTAAAAAAAATTCAGTTATGTTTATTTAACTGCATTTAATTTGTTATCGATATAACAACTACGTTATTTAGTATTTAAGAACTTACATCAAATTTAACCACATATTTTTCACAAGTCACCCCGTGACATTGCGGAATAATATTGTTTTAAATATTTAAAAGAATGAATGCACGAATATATTTAATAATGGTTAAATTGTCTCGTATGTTAACATTTCAGAGTGCCCCTTATAATACTGAAATGTATTTGTGAATTATAAATATATTTTATGCAATTGAAATGTTTCTATATCGTGTTTAGTTTCTTTAAATTTGACAGTAATAACACTTCAGAGGTCTTACAAAAACAGTAATGTTAATCAAAAAATTTTACGTGTAAATTGATTTACTGGCTCTTCTATCATTATAATCGAAATCCCATACAGTGTGTGGATAGTTCTGTCCTTGATTATTTTTTTGTCATATATTAAGACCAGTAACAATTCCAGTTATTTTGTCATTAGCTTAACTCCTTTATATGAATCTTCCAGTTTCAGTTCCCTTCCTATGTCTTCTTTTATATTTTCTTTCTTATGTTTTCTTGTTACTAAAATGCTGTTTGTTTTCTCAGGATTTATTTTTAGCCCTAATAGTTTCAAAGTGTTATTTATTGCCTTCATGATGGTGTTAATTGGTTTGATATCTTTGACATCCTGAATCCCTGCTATTAATAGAAGATCATCTGCATAGCTTATTAGTTCCATATTATTCCCATTAAGGTCGCATACATTATGTACCTTAGCCATCGCAATGTTAAAAATAGTTGGGGATAGTGCTGATCCCTGCGGTACTCCTGCTTTTAGTGTTTTTCGATATATTAATTCTTCATTATTATAGAATTTTATTTCTCTGTTTAGTAAAAAACTTTTAATTATGTTTAGCAAGTTATCTTGAATATTGTTTTCTTTAAGACAATTTAATATGGAGGACCATTTAATTGCATCAAAGGCTCCACTTATATCGAAACTGATCAGTAGTGTCATTTTCATGATACAGGTGTCTATTGCATTTTCCGTGGATTTCTTTTTTATATAGCCGAACTGATTTCTGTGTATCATGTTTCTTGTTGTGACCTGTTCTTCTAATTTAAGTCGTATTATTTTCTCGTAGACTTTTCCTAAATTAGGCAAGAGAGCAATAGGTCTATATGAGTTTGGCATGGTCGGATCTTTCCCTGGTTTATTAAGCAGTTTTATTTTACAAGTTTTCCAGAAATGGGGGAAATAATTAAGTTCCAGATATTTATTGTAAATTGTGAGTAAAATGTCTGGGTTATTTTCATGAATTATTTTTATCATTTTATTTGATATCCCATCCGGTCCATTTGCTTTTCTGTTGTTTAAATTCTTGATTATGTGATTGATTTCATATAGTTCGGTAGATAATTTAGTATCTTCACTATTCGAGTTTTTAGGATAGTCCGGTATAGTATCGTTTACTTGTGGGAATAGTTTTTCGCATATCAATTCATATTTTTCTTTTTCTTCTGTTACCGTTAGACTCTGGTCATTTTTCAACGGGGGGAAATTAAATTTTGTTAATTTGTTCATTATTACTTTGTATGGCTTACCCCATACCGATGAATTGTTTACAAGTTTTTTCCACATTTCTGTTTTGTTGTTGTCGATTTCCCTTTTGTAATCTTTCCTAATCTGTGTGATTGTTTCAGTTATTATGTTTAATTTTATTGAGTCTTTTTCCTGGTTGTATTTATATTTAATTCTTGTCAGTTTTTTTATTACCTGCTTGTATATTTCTAGTTTATTACTCCACCATGTATTTGTAGTGTTAATTAGTTTTTTAACCATACTTTTTTCTCTAATTTTATTTATTTTAATTAGTACTGTTTCTACATTTTTATTTATCCCTTCTATATTCAATGATTTTTTGATAGATTTCAATTCGTCATTTAGATCGGTTTTTTTAAATTCTTCTTCAAAGTTGCTGTAGTTTATTGCTTTAATCTCCTGTAAGGTGTCTTGTTGGTTCTCCAAGTTTTTTATGGTTAATTTTATTGTTTTGTGTTGAGAAAGAGTGCTGTCTTTTATTTTGATCTTTTGTACTTTCTTTTTTATTTTATCGTTTGCTATGACAAGGTCGATTACACTAGAACCGTTTTTGTTTTCAAAGGTTTTGTTGTTATATTTATTTTTAACTGTTAGGTTATTGCTGAAGAGGAATTCCTCAAATTTTTCTGTTCTTTGTGTTTTATAGTTTCGTTTTAATTTCTCATATAACGTTGATCGAGTATTAAAATCTCCTATAATTAAGATTTTTTCTCTGTTGTTGTTTTTATTTAAGTACATTTGAATCATGTTAATTTTTGTTTCTATTTCTTCATTAGGAGAAAGATATGTCGCAATTATGGTTATTGTTTGTACTTTAGCGATTATAATATGATCAGAAATCATTTTTAATTCGACTTTATGTTTATTTTTTATGGCAATTGCCACATCTTTCTGTTTTATAGCTATATAGCCATCGTTTAGTCCCAGTAGTTTATCTTTATCAAAATCGGGTTCTGTTATTATTATAACATCTCGTTTGTCGTCTTTCAAAATTTCTATTTGTTGATGTTTACTTCGGCCTACGTTTAAGAGGGTGCATTTTAAATATATTGACGGTTGTTTGTTTATTATTTTTTTTTTCAATAATCATATCTTTTTTCCGAAAGTTTGACATGACTTTTATAGATACTACATAAGTTATTATCATACCTTTTATGATTTACCATCATCAGTGCTTGTCCAACAGCTTCCCTCTTCATATTTGAGTCAGATGTTTGTTCCACTTTTTTTTGGTAATTTTCTATAACACAATGTGAGCATTTGTGCTCCTCCCTCGATTTTTTAGTTAAATTTTTTATTTCTTCATTAGCATTGCATCTGTCTTCCGAGTGTCCGTACATTCCACAGCTTTTACAAGTTCGAATGCTGATAAATTTTTCGTAACGTAAACTGGTGTACTCGCATAGGATTCGTCTAGGTGATTCTCGATTTAGTGTGTAGTAATCTTCCTTGGTTAGTCTTATAATGGCATTTTTTCCCTGGTTATTAATCGATACGAGGATTGGTTTATTTCCCGTGATTCTTTCGATCGATGTTTCTATTTCTTCTTTGGTTATGTCTTGCAGGCCCCATACCGTAATAGTTGGTGAAAGTTTTTTCGATATTTGGATTTCAATGTTAGGTATGTTAAGGTTATTAATTTCTTTAGTCATTTTGTCTGCTTCATTGCGATTTCAGATTTTAATTATTGCAATCTTCTTATTCTTTTTTGGCGTGTAGATTCCTGTAACTGTTACTCCTATCCTGGAGGGTTTGATTTCATCTTTTATCTGCTTAATTGCCTTCTCTATGAACTTCTCAGCTTTGTACGCATCTTTTTCCTTTGATTTTATGATTACTGCTTCGTCTATTTGTTTCTTAGTTTGATAACTGACTTCACTTGCCGGGAGGCTGGCTACTTTGGAGTATGTTGTAGGTGTAGCATTAGAAATTGCGTTTATTGATTCTCTAACTTCCTTAATTACATTTTGCGCTAACTTCTTTGTGGTTTTTTCCTGTTGCATTTCGACTAAGCCCAGCGTGGAGATTATTTTTGCGTTTCTCGTCGTCGTTGTTTTTTGATATTCAATAATGCGCGTAAACAATTGAGTTACCTCCTCTAGTGACATATTACGTCCCTGCTTCACTACATACCTGTCTTGTTCTTGGGATATACGTAGTATTTTAGTTAAGTATTTGACGAGGTCGTCCATCTCATTATTTGCCTCTTTAATTTTTCTCCGAATTTCTTGATAGTTGTCATCACCGTCGCTGTCTTCATTCATTTCGTTTATCTAGTGCTTTGTGGTGCTCGGTAGTCGATATTATATCAGTTGTCTTTGTTTAGTCGACCGGAATTGTCGGCGACAATTGTCACCGACAACTTGTTGCCAGAAAACTTCCCGAAATATGTATGTCAATTACGTTTATGTAATAAATTAAGCATAAACTGAAACAACATGCTATTTTCTTCAGAAAGCCAAAAAACAATTTTAAAACACGAACAATATAAAAATTGCGAAGTTAATTGATCAATAATAAAAACAAAAATTTAAGGTGAAAATAACAAATAAACAATAAAAGAAACAAAACGTAAATAAGAAAAAGACTCACTTTTCAGCCTTCACGCATTAAAAGTGTCCATTAGCACTATGTAAAAACACATTTAAGATAGAGCAAACAATAACATGACCTACTTCAAAGATTCAAATATACTTTTAAAAAAGGAAATGAAGTATCTGGGCATTATATTAGATGAAAACCTCAATTTCACTAGTCACATCAATTACATAGTAGGAAAAATCAAAAAAGTTTACAGCAAAATAACTGCTCTATACAACAATACCTTTGGCATCAAATCTACAGACAGAAAAATTATATATTCGGCGCTATTTAGGTCCATTATAGAATATGGCAGCACAATATACTACCCCAAAATGAAAAAAGAAGATAAAAAAAAGATTAGAAAAGAGCAACGGAAAATATTATTGGGAATTATATCTGCATATAGAACGGTATCGTATACTGCAACCAATGTAATTGCAGGAGTACTACCTATTGACCTACAGATACAGCAAAGCAATGAAATTAAAGCAACAAAATCATCAAGCATTACCGACAAACAAAAAAAAGAAAACATAAAGGAAATAAAAATTAAATATAACAACCTCTGGCAAGAGGAGTATAACGCTGAAAAAACAGGAAGAAGAACCTTTAAACTAATTCCAAATATCGAAGAAAGACTTAAAAATAAGATACTAGAACCTAATTTCTACCTTACTCAATTTTTAACAGGACATGGAAATTTTGGAGAATACCTCAAAAAATATAAAATAACAGAAAAAGACACATGCATAAACTGTAAAAAAGACATAATAGACACTCCGGATCATTCCTTTTTAAGCTGTCCAAACTTCAGTCAAATCAGGATAAAATATAAAATAGAAGAAATCAATGAGAAATGGTTTACCAACCGGAAAAACACAAAAACAACGATGGAATATGTAAATGAAATAATGAAAAACAAAGAGAAGTACATTTAAATAATAAGGTATTAACGTTAAGTCGCGTACTTAATTAATATAATTGTGATGACCTGAGGAACACTGATAAGCGAATTCAGCAAAAAGTGATCCTCAGGCCATAATACCATTATTGTAAAATTGTATTTAATAATAAATGAATTAAAAAAGAAAAAAAAAAAAAAAACCTTTATATGACCAAGACTGATGCCTATCTCATCACAGAATTTGATTCTCCGTTAGAGAATGTGTTGTCACGTTCAGTCTGTTTTTATATGATCTATGGAAAAAAAAAAAAAAAGAAAAAAAAGAAGAAGATTAAAAACGAAATACAACGACAGTAACGCACTTCTGACGCAATTCGGAAATTTGTAGCGTGTTGAAAGAATTTATATGCAGCAGCGAATGTTCTTTGAAGGTATTGCTCACTAGTAGGTAGTAGGTATATTTAATTTAAGCTTCGATAAATTGAAAATTCGTCGTTTTTAATAGTTCTCGTCTATTAATTGTTTTTGCTTCTCGTGATTTATTTATTTAATGTAATGTCGCACCAAAAATCTCGGAATTCGTTTGAAAGAAATTTACCGATTTCATACATTTTTTGAGTTACCATTATTATCCGTGTCGAACCCGATAGAATCAACCGTAATTAAACTAATAAATCATTTCCGTTTCTCGAAGAATTTTTTACCTTTCATAAATTCTATAATAAGCAAAGGAAACACGGTTCTTCTTGGTTTCACTATTAACGTGAATTAGAAAGGTTGCGTGACATCTTATACTCGTACATATGTCCATGAGCGAAATAATAATAGCCTACCCCTCTTTAAAGTTAATACTCTATATTTTATATTCATATTTTTACCACTGATGTCATCTGTGATATGTAGACACAGGATCTTTCCGAAAAAATTCTGCTTACTGCCCATACTCGAATATTTGAAAGAAAAATCTGATGAATATTGCTAAAGAAATGGAAATTGCGAATACAATTGCATTTTACGAAGAAAACAATGAGAAATATAAGATGCGACTACTGGGACTATTACGCAGATATCCGCAAGTCATAAAAACGTCAACACAACTGAATCTCAACCTTATAGAACATCTTCGGGGTAAACTAAACAACTGCACATTCGAAAAACTCCGGGTAGTTCGAAAACCGAATTACGAATAAAATGCTTTTTTACAAAAAATAAATATCGATGCTTGAAGGTTTATTATAAAAATTTTTAAAAAATGCACTAAAAAGTAAAAAATAATTACTCCCAATAGAAAAGTATATATCAGAGTGATGATATAACACCCTTAAAGGTGATACCGTAATTCTTATACAACATTCATACCTTAATTAGAGTCGACATCAAATTCATATTACAATAATTAAAAACAATTTAATGAACATTTAATGCAGTTTTTAATTATTCTTTTAATATGTAATATGAATCCTACTATAATTAAGGTATTAATGTTGTACATATAAGAATTACAATATCACCACTTAAGTGTTATATCATCACTCTGATATATATTTTTTCTAATCGGGAGTAATTATTTCGTTACTTTTTAGTACATTTTATAAAAATTTTTATAATAAATCTTCAAGTATCGGTATTTATTTTTTGTAAAAATGCATTTTATTATTTCGTTACTTTTTAGTGCACTTTTATTCAATTAAATTAAAACATTTTAATAAGAACAGATATTTCCACGGTGTGAAAACATCAAAATTTCCATGGTAATTTGGCAAATTTATAGTATTTTTATTAGTCAATAAATCTTAACCCGACGGTGAAAATAATCATGAATGAAAAGCATCCAAAAAACCTTCAATCTCCTGCCGCATTAATATTAAGGATAATTCAAAAACTACCGGTCAAATATTGATCGAATTTAAATGGGACCACATGAGAAACACCACCTTTCAAATAAAAGAAGAACCATCGAAATCGGTTTAAACAAGAAAGTGTTCTGTGGTAACACACATAAAAAATAAAAAAATAAATAAATAAATAAAAATACAGTCGAATTGAATACCTCCTCGTTTTTTGAAGTCGGTTAAAAAGATTATAAAAGAAGAATAATCAAAAATCTTAGCCATACATTGAAAAATCATTTTAACATGCCTGTTGCTGCACTTCAGTGTGTCATCGACCCCAATGATAAAATAAAACGATATAGTGATCGTAAAATTTTTTGCCGGTCTATTTTTCATAAGGAGAAGAAATTGTCATTTTGACTCGAAACTTCTGCGATATTATTTTTATATTTTTGCTCGAAAAAATTTTATTTTACACATTTCGATTTTAATTATTCATAATCCGGTTTTATGTGTCGTCGTCCGAGGGGAAAGTTTTTTTTTGCAATTTTTTACCTTATTTGGTCTTTTTAAATTTGAAATTTTAAGGATTAATAATAATTCCTGGAAGGATATCGCCGAAATCAAGAAGGTCGGATGGAATCGGATAATTATTCATTTTTCTTCTCTTCCCTCCGATTATAATCCGTGCATTTCGACTATAACGTTTTTATACATATTCGCCGCTTTCCGGTAATTTCGCGCACAAAGTGAAAAAAAAAAAGCTTAATTAAATTCAAAAAATATTTGTCCTATGTATTTTTGTAAAATGTAAAACTGAAAAAAAATAAAATAATATCGTATGTGAGACTATATTACGTGTGAAATTTAATTAGTATGGCTAACTATTTTTGGGGATTAGGATTTTTTCGAAATGCTATAGAAAGATAAAAATACAATTTAAAAGTAACGAAGTAACTGAAAAATAATTGAACCAGAACAACTAAACTTGTGTGCGGAAATAGTTGACGATAAAAAAAAAAAAGTAGCGATATCAATGTTTTAAGTTCATATTAATCCTTTCGTTCATCCATTTTAATTATGTTTAAAATAAATGAATAAATTAATTAATATATACATATATATATATATATATAAAAATTATTAAGAGTATAAATTAATTTTTCATAAAAATTTATATTCCGCTTGCACCTTTATCTATTGAAATGTATCGTGTTGTTAACGGGGGCAACATTGTAACTGAAAGAACGTATATAATTTTGAACATAACATTAATGCTAGAGTTCGAAGTTATATATTCAATAAAATAATTTAACAGAATTCAATATATTCTATAATAAATATCGAGTTTTATAATAAACATTTTTTACAGCAAAAATAGAAGAAAAAAAAAGGGGATAGAATAATTTTGTATATCTTAAAAAACGCCATACCTTGAAGTATTATACATAAAAAAAAAATTAACACATTACAAAAAGACAGTGGAATTAAATATATAAAATATAGATGATTATTTAAAAACCTCCGTAAAATATATAATTAATCCAAAACCATCAGCTAGGAACTAATTGTCTTTAAAACAGTTACTTTTGCTGGCTATAAATGTGTATTTCAGTCAAATATTGTTCCGCCGATTGGCAACAATGAACTTCAAAACAATTATAACTCGAAAGTGGTATTTAGTTTATATCTAATTCAATGTAAAAGTACACATACCTCGCTCATTTGTAAATTAAATCTTTTTTAAAATGATTAAAAATAAATATGTAACAATATTAAGGAAAGAATTCATAAAAACCTTTTTTCTTTTCTTACGTGTCTTTAAATACTGCTATTTTAAGGAACGACGAATTTTATTTTATTTTTAATCGATAGATTTGGTTTCGTCGAACAATAATATTATAACAACGAGCAAATAATTCGGTAATATACTCTACATACTCTTAAAAGTTACGTGTTGCCAGTGGGCAATATGGTATCGAATTGTATAATTTTCGAATATGTTTTAGATTAAATATTAATTTATATTGCACGCATTGGCCGCTGAAAGAGAGTACTTTAAAATATTTCAATGGAATGATAATTAGATTTGGAAAAAATTTACTGCTAATTGAGCTAGACGCTGGTTTACCTGAGCTAACCCTGAGACATAAAAATACATATCGTGCATTAAAATTTATACCTGCAGATCTATAAAATAAGCCTTAAAAAAAAAAAAAAAAAATTAATAGTACAATAATGAAACATTTATCGTAGAAGTCTATTAAATATAATAACATTTAATTTTTATCCAGATATGTTTCGGAAAACAATGCTCTCCATATTCATAAAGTAGCATGAGAAAAATATTTTGCAAAATACCTATCGAAAGAGTAAAGTGTTGTGTATATATATATTATAAATATATAAGTAAGGGTCCAGAGAGACATTTTGGGCAGGGAAATTATATAATTAAACGTAATATTTTATACGGTGCAGACAGTAGAAGATTTGAGAAATACCTTGTTTCACAAAGAAAATCACATAGTGACCTTTTTATAATTATTACAATTTAATTTAAATTTTGTTGTTTTTTTTTAGGTAAAAAATAAAACGAAATTAAAAATTCTAGCTAAAATGGTAGTTTAAAAATTGAGCAGTAAATTATTAGAAAAAATAGAAAGATAGTATTTTTAATAGATTTTAGTTTTTTTTTTTTTTTGTTAGTAATCCGATTTGAATTTTTTATCAAAGAACAAGTAAAAAAAACATACATATTTCTCATTGAACTATTTTTAATTAAAATTGCAAAAAAAAAATTAAAAATAAATAAAAAAGGCAAAATGTGGTCGGTTACAGTTGCGTTTAAAACAGAATAAAAACCTAACATCAATAGTTTTACTAGAAAACAGTATTAAATATTAGTTATAATTAAATCCATATGTTGTAACATTTATACAAAACTTTTATAGTGTAAATTAAGTTTCTCCGTTGTAACAAGTTTTTTTATCGAAGTTTTTATTCTTTGGGGGGAGGGATGTGCCATTTTTCTCAGGGCCGGATATGAAGGGGGCTAGAAAAGGCTATAGGGTCTCAGGCTCCGAGGGGCCCTGCGCTCTTGAACAGGAAAAATTTAATTTTCCACGTGCAAAGTTTAAGTTTCTTTTTTTAAAATACTCAATACTGTAAAAATGCAAGATTTCAAATTTGCGTTTTTTATCTTAAAAAGGATTTAGTTAATTTTTGTACATAGAAAAAAGAATATGTACGAGTTCATTAATAAAATTATATACTTTTTCTCTATAAAACGTTCTCTTTTTTTCGCGATAAATTAAATGCTACTTAAAATGAATATAGAAATTTTCTACGATAAATCTAATTTATTGCGCTAAAAAAATGAATGAGTCCCTTAACGTATGTATTAAATAATAAATAAACATTAAAGAAACTTTCGATAAATCGATTAATAACAATTCTCTATGATACCCATACAATCGTAAATTTTTTATGTAAAAAAGGTTTTACGATTTGAAATATTCTTAATTTTAACAATATTTTATTTTTTATTTTCGTTGAAAGTTAATAATACGTTTTATTTAGAATTTTATAAAAATTATTTAAATTCAAAGCGAGTTTTAATCGATTGCTGATTTTATAAATATATTTGTATTTCGAAAAATTTAATAAATCATACAGTTTTATTTCCTTTTTTTTTTTGATCAGATAAACAATTATGGAATTTTAAACACGCCCGTTTAATTTATATAAAGAAAAGAACTAGATCAAAAACATCGCATGAGTGTATCAAAATTAGCTTGAAACCCGCTGTAGCGACAATGCCGGCGCGTAACGCCGCCGCAGTAGATAATGCATTATAAATAAGGTTTTTATTTTTATTAAAAAAAAACGTTTTTTTTTTCTGCTCACAATATTTAATTTTTATGTGTAAATATTTTTTTTTAGAAAAAGGAAAACACAATGTTATTAATAAAAAATTACAAATATTAACATAAATATATATATATATATAGAAAATTCCTTATTTGACGTTTAATTTATGTAGTATTCAGTTTGTTAAGGAAAGAACGTTAATTTTTTAAAGAGCATAATTTTAATTTTATTAGTCATTCGCGCGTACGCAGTAAGCTTTTTTTTTTTTTTGGCTTGTTTATGTGCACATATATAATACTTTATTTTCTCATCATTTTTTCTTTGAAAGAGGGCTTCTCATTCAACATTAGTCCCGACCCCATAAATCCTTAATCCGCCTTTGCTTTTACCCCCGTTCATCGCTACTGCTATATATATATATATATATATATATATATATATATATATATATATATATATATATATATTTAAAGTTATTGTCGATTGGGGAAAAAATCAATTAGTTCCAAATATTTTCAAGAGTGATTTTTTACGAATGCTTTTGTAATTCATTATTTCCTTTTTTGAAATTTTTTATGGCTTTGCAAATTTCCATCTCGAACTAATCTTTACAAAAATACATCGTGTACAATTTTATTTTTAAGTAATGTTCATCATGAATCATTACACAGAAGTGTATGCAGAACTTTTTGTTTCGCGTGCACTAGTTCGAGATACAAGTATATTTATTGTATCAAAGTAGAGTGGTATAATGAAAAGAGCAAAAATTAGGTTTTTTAGAGATATATTGATAGAGCAGGCCCGTGCCCAGAATTTTGGAGGGGGGGGGGGTTGACATTTTTTTTCGCATATTTATTTTATAAATAAAAATACATTTTTCATTAATATTCGTGCTATTAATGATTTCCATCCTCTTGATTTATATATTAATAATTTACATAAATGAATTACCCCCCGTATAAAAACATTAATAAAAATTACATATGTTATTGATTATACTCTTGACAAAAAAATTTGCATAAAATATTAATGAAGTACCTAAGCTATTTCAGTTCTCATGGGGGGGGGGGGGTTAACTCCCAAAACCTACCCCGTGGACACGGCCTTGTGATAGAGTACATTAATCGGCGAGATAAATATTTAGTTTTGTAAAAAGAAACGAAAAAAAAACGCAATTTTTTATAAAACGCCGTGATGACGTGCGCTCTCTGTTTTGTGATGATTTTTTACTTTTTCAAATTTACATACATGTATTTTAACAGCAGAACGCGCCATTTCGACATCCTTTTGTACACACTGTTACTGTTTATGTATATAGTTTCTATTATATACATGTATTTATATAGTAGTAAACGCGCGCATTTATTGAAAATTATTGCAAATTACGTAACATGAAACACTCTATGTCGAATGATGGCGTCTCTGTATGAATTTTATGGAACCCGCCTTTTGGCGAAAAATAACCGGTTGCAGACATAATTCTAATATACCATTTGTGAAAGATGCGATTTTTCCCTTTCTTTTTCCCTCTGGGTTTTTTTTGTCGTCTATACGAATAATAATATTATATCGATTAACGACGTGCGACGACTTTGTCTATGGGGCCAGTCTCCACAGTAATATCGCGCGGCACGCTTTGTTCGGTCGCGTTTTTGCAACTTTCACTGACGACGTGTAATGTGTGATATCGTCGACTTCCAGAGACCTACTCTATACGTGTAGCATGCGAGAAGCGTATGTTCTCGTCTTAAAGCAACTTAATAATAGGTACGACAAAACGCGCGTATAATCTTTCTGCCGAGCGTAAACGCGCCGGGCAGCGCCGACATAATAATAACGGTCTTAGAATAGAAGCGGCGACTAACCTGATTTGTTCACTGCCCTACCGATCTCGTTCCATAAGACCGTCTTCTTGCGCACGTTCTTATACTCTGCTTCTTGGTTGTTCCACAGGCTCGGATGGAGCGCCACGAAGTCGATCAGTTTCTCGTCCTCTTCCGGATAAAATCGAATTGTCGGCATTTGCACCGGACCAAACTGCGAACGAAGCAACGCGAACGACGCGAAGAACGCAGCGCAATACGAAACGAAGTGGCGCGAGGTCGTAACAGAGTGTTGTGTAGCGAGAAACGCGCCGCGCGTAACCGAACCGACTCGTCTGCGCGCAGGCAGCACGCCCGCCGTACGGCGTAGTGCGCATGTCTGCGCCGAGAAAAACGCGCTTCCTCGTCTTTCTTCGAGGGCGGCGTTTTACGTTGCAGTGCGCGGCGTACAATTTCGGTTGATGGCGAAACAAGCCCGCCTTTTTGTTCCGCTCCCTATTGTGTTATAAAATAATACAAAAAAAAAAAACAAAAAAAAAAAAACGACTGTCACGCACATACGATCAGCGTGAGCATCTGCGAGATAAAACGAGTTAAATCGCGGCTTCGAACGCCTTATCGAATTATTATTATTTTAGGTCAGTTTTATACGATGATAGGGGCCGTAGTTCTTTATTTTTATTCCCCTCCCCCTCGCACATCCACACACACACACCCTTTTTTTAAACATTCAGGTAAGAAATATATGTGTGTATTCTTGTTTGGGCTCGTTAACCATGGATATTAACGTAGCGCGATGATAATTTTCTGTACTTTTCGGTAGTATGGTGAACGGGTTTCGAACCCAGCTTTTCTTAGACGAAATACGCGAGCAACGGTAGGTGTAAAAGGGAAGTGTTGATTTTCGTGCGGATTGCTGTACAAACTGCGTCAAATTTTTTCTTCGTTTGAGGATATTTATCTATTATTTAAATCTTACTGAATGCTCGTTTGTCGCTAGGATAAATGATATTCATATTCGGAAATTCTATCAGATACCAGATGGCAGTTCCCCGGATTATTCCACTTATACCGCGGACAAGCTGATTTCTAATCTAACTTTACTGGCTACAATCGTTAACGACATATGTGTACATGTGTACGTACAACATGGTTATCACGCAGGGCTGATTTTGTTCCTTTTTTCGGTCCGACATCGACTCTGCTCTTGGCTTACTGGTGCTTCTGAAATTTAAATATTTATCTGATTAACTTTATAAAATTACAATGGCTGTCCAAAAATATCGACAGTTCTCGATACAGCAGCTACTTTATCGTAGCTAAGATATAAAGAACGTTCCTCCTGTATATTAAAAAAAGCAACATGGATCTTCGGACAATATTATAAACGGCCGTGTACTAGTTGTAATATTGAAACAAATCAATCGGAATTAGGCATGGGTAACTCCGGATACAGTTATATCCTCGGAAACATATCCGCGGTCGGACACAGTTGTATCCTCGGAAACATATCCGCGGTCGGACACAGTTATATCCTCGGAAACATATCCGCGGTCGGACACAGTTGTATCCTCGGAAACATATCCGCGGTCAGACACAGTTGTATCCTCGGAAACATATCCGCGGTCGGACACAGTTATATCCTCGGAAACATATCCGCGGTCGGACACAGTCGGATATATATATGTATGTATGTCTTTCCGACAACATATCAGAAGACATCTCACAACGAACAAATGTTATCATTCCGGACACAGTTGAATTCACCTCTGGCGGAGTAGCTGCGCGTACAAAATTTTGCCTTATCATTACTGTTTCAAGGAATTACATATCGTGTTCATGGACTGCCTTATAATGGAGAGGTAATAGTGACGGTGTGATTTAAAATGTTCAACTCAGAATGAGTAATATGATGCACGAATTTAATGCTATGAACGTTATTTGCCGCGATGCGAACTATCTATTTTATCAAAAAAAAGTGCTGGTAAATCGGAATTGCGCGAAGAAAATGTGCACAGTGTTCAAGGACGTTTTGTTACATTGTGCGCTCCAAGTACTACGCGGAGTTGGAGTTGAATACGCAACGAAGAGTGCGATTATACGCTAAATATGAAATGGATTACTCGATCGGAGTTGGAGTTGAGAAGCGGATATTATCCACAGTCGGAAAGGACACATACATATACCAACTCCTCTAGCGGATTTGCTTATCTCTAATCGGAATACACCGTTTATGAGGAAATGTTGAGATTAGAATATAACTATCGTAAATACATGTATATTTTTTATTTAAAATGAAGAAGCCGGTTGATCATCGGAGAGTATTTCATGTTCGTATTCTAAATGATCGCCATAAATTAATTCGCGACACGGCCTGCGACTTTAAATTTCGTCGGTTTTTTCACTTTTTACAAAATTATCTCCCGATTTGTACTCGAATGATTTAGAAATAAAATTGGAGAAAAATAATTTTCATCTAATCAAAACGGACGATTTGCACTTAATCTCAAATGTTAGAGATTAGTAGAATAATAAATAATTATCGTGCTTCTAAACAAGTCCTCTGTATTATAATGGCGGATTTTAATACAAGCGCGAATTTTCGTTAGAAATAAAAATCTCAGCTGGAAAGCTGTATTTAATGAATACGTGTGGATCCGAAGTTAAATGTAGTTCAGGTTAATTCGCGTAATCCGCTGTAGCCTAATTTAGTGACAGCGATTAAGCGGGAAGTTGATGGCTCGTCATTTCTAAAAAGTTAATTCAAAATTAATTCGCTGTACCCGATTATAACGTATTCCGACTGAGATGAGAGAGGCAAAACATTTTATAAACGTTATACATTAGGCAATTAAATATGGCTGCGTTGTTGGTATTTAGTGAGACGATAAAAATATAAATTTTGCGAATGTAATATTCGAGTGATGGAAAAAATTATGCCACCGAAGAGAACGCATGTTTTACTAGCGATATTAATAATAAGCTTAAAAATTCGCAGTTTTCTGTTTTTCCGTTTTTCTTTTTATTTTTATGGTTAAGCAGAGCGGTACCTCGTTCGAGCGGTTCGAATCCCGATGATACTACATTGAAATGGAAAATTAGAATGCTGGATTCCAATGGGCGACTTATTCGGCGGAATTTGCCATGAAACAGGATTGCACCGCTTTTTTACGTTTTTTCCCTTGGTTATTGTGTGATATCTGTAATAATTTAAAAGCCGCTTTAACCAAGAAGTTTTCATCATATTATTCATATAAACTAGTAGCGGAGTTTTAGCTCCTGCTTTATACATCGTAGTATCGAGTGTGTTTAAATGATGATTAATATTGAAACATTTTACGATTTCTATACTACAAAATAAAATCAGAAAAAACAAATAGGACACCGAAAAATGTTTTAACTTCGTTATATGTATATAGGAAGATATTGAATAATTTTACATTGTTATTATTTAAAAAAGGCACCTATCCAAAACCTCTTGGTTTGAAATTTTAACTTAGCCGTACTCACAAATAGTCCTGTATGCATGGGTGTCGCCAAGAGGGGGCAGGGGAGAGCCGTTGTCCCCCCTGGAGCTTCGAAACTTTTTAATTAACCGTGGCCATGATGAGTATTCTCATAGGCGCGTAATCACGGACAATTTGGAAGAGTTTTATAATAAAGTAGTACAACAATTTGCCAGAAACCCACGAAAATTATGTGTTTTAATTAAGATTTTATTCTCGTTTAATAAAATATTAAGCCTTTACAAATTATTAATTTTATTTTTTCTATAACTCATATCCTCTTTCTATCATCTCGCCCCTGCTGGCTCATCGGCTGGCGACGCCCTTGCCTGTGTGTGTGTGGGTGTGCGTATTACAAAGGCCATGTGTCACGATGCTTTTCCGTACTCTTTGCTGGCCGTTTCGAAGTATTAAACTGTCTGCTAGTCAGTTGGATGTCTCTTTATTGCCGCGTGATGGCGCTATCGATCGATCAAAGCCCATCGCAAATTACTCTAAATTGAGGTAATATTAGTAATGAAAAGGTGAATCGATATGGAGTAGGGCAGGGTACAATACTGGCTCCTATTCTATTTCTTATATACACGAACTCATTATATAAGCACATCAAAAATGCAAAGGTTTATGTATTTGCCAATGACATCGCATTATTAATGAAACATAAAAATTACTGCAGCAGGATGTCGATAATCTCAGTAAATGGGCGCCTGACAGAAGTTTATGTATAAATGTAAATAAATCAAAACTACTCCATATTCGTAATATCTCTAAACATATGAGTCACCATCCGCGAATCAGTATACATAATAATGAATGCTTACATGAACGGTACGGGAATAAAATCACTCACCCATGTCCATGTCCACCTCTAGTGAATGTAACAGATTTTAAATACCTAGTAATATATATCGATAAATCATTGAACTGGAAATAGCAGATACAAAACTTAAATTCGAAAGTAAGACAGTCAATTCCAGCGTTATATAAACTGAAGACGGTTTTTTCATATGGGACATTACGGATATACTTTAATGCATTAATAATGTCTAGAATTTTATATGGGATCCAAATATGGGGTGAGGCTAAAAAAACGGAAATCAATAAAATAGGCAAAATTCAGAAAAGGTGTTTGAAACTTATACTACCCCAATGGAAGCGGAGTGATACTACATCAACCTGGTGGAAGAAAAATAATGAAATGTCTCCCAAAATGCATTATTATTATTACAGATTACGTGAATTTAAATGCAATAACGTAAAGTTACCTTCCAGACCAAAAACTCGACTAACAAGGAATCAAGATAACACCTGTTACATTCATCCTAGAGGGGTAAATCTACGAATCGACAATACAGATGATGCAGTTTTAATTAAATTAATGAGTACTATGCCCAGTCACATAATAAACGAAAAACAAACTGGTGTATGGAAGAGGGAAGTGAGGAAGTGGTTGAAAGAATGGTGCAAAGATTAAGGAATTTTGCTGCATCCTCTTTTCCATTTATTTTTATTGCTGCATTTTTTAGGGCTCTTTTAGACCATCTATTTACTAGTTTCCTTTTCTTTTTTCTTTCCTGTACATTAATGTATGCAATGTCCAATATATAAGCGGCTCCTGTGTATCGGTGTATTATTGTGTAATTCATATATATATATATATATTTGCGTCGATTGATATATTTTAATTTTATTTTTTTGGTTTAATACGTTCGATCTAAGTAGTAAGAATGATTAATTGTAATTTTGTTTACTAGAATACACGATAATAAGAGTGTTGGGCACTCACGCAACGGGGAAAATTAACCATGTGAGACCCACAACTTATTTATATATATAAAAAAAACAAAAAAAAACGAGAGCTGCTGTGTGCATGTAACTGCAAAGATTGAAAACGATTTTTACTTCAGATAATTCTAGTGCACCTTATGTGCGCATATATGTATGTGTGTCGCATAAATGAATAGATGTACACTATTGGATTTGATTGATTTTAATATTTCAAAGTTTGCATAATTTTTTTAACCATATATGTATAATAATTCATTGCCTGTAAAGAGTAGTTGCAATATCGAAAAATTTATCAAACGTGTAGATTATTTTAATACATAATGTACCGAATAAAATATCAATGTGATAATATTCAAAGAGGGAGGAGAAAAAAATTTTAGTGATACCGTTTTCAGATTTTCAAGATCTCTACGTTGAACAATTTGTGTTGGTTGGGTTCGCGTTTACGATAAAGTGATAAAGTCGTCTCTTCCGTTTTTCGTAATAAATATTATTAGCCACTTGTAGTTTTATTTTGTTTTTACTTCATTTCATTTCCCTTTTTTTTTTTTTTTCGAAATCTACACAGTAGTCTTTTTTGTTTTCTGTTTATTTATTTTATTTAATTTATTTATTCTTATTATTCTTTTTTCCCTATTTATTTACTTATATGTTATCTTCTTATATTTCGCTCATATTGAATTTAGATTTACTTGATCAATGAGCTCGTCTAGTGGGGGCCGCCTAGCGGTCTCCTCCAAAGATTCAAAAGCCGCTAAATCTAATATGTCGCTGAACTTAATGGAGGTTGACGCTGTTGGAAAGCGTAAACCTTGCGGATTTTGCCAAGCAAGGATTTGCGGCTTTCACAACCCGATTTGCCTAATCTTGTTAATTCAAATAATATTAACAACAGCGCCATCAAAGCTTTTGAAAATTTTAATATCGATAAAAGTAATAATAATAATAATAATAATAATAATAATATTAATAATAATAATAATAATATTAATAATAATATTAATAATAATAAAAACAACAATAACAACATAACCACCACCACCACCAACAACAACAGTTTAGATTATAAATGTTTATGTCCATTTTCTGTATTAACATTTATTAAATGCCCAAAAAAAAACATGTACGACAGAAAATTAATATTTAAAAAACGAAAAAACACTGACATTTGTCGGGGTTACTTACTTCATAATCATGGCGCAATAGTAAAATTGAAGTGTTTGAAGGTATGTTAAACGAGCGCCTGGTTTGGTGGCTGGAGCATGATAATGTATTTCCTAGCAATATATTTGGCTTTCGGCCTGGTATTGGTCCCCCCGATTGTATTAGTATTTTTGTTTCCCATATCTACAAATCTTTTATCCAAAAACATTATACTTTGGCTTCCTTTATCGATGTATCCTGTGCTTTTCACAATGTTCATTTACCCACTCTACTAGATAAGATGACAGCAATTAACGTTTCAATTCTGTTTACTTCCCTTATTATCAGGTTCTATGCACCTCTCTGCTACATCTTTTGAAACTTCAAGAACGGGTTTTCTCGAGGTCTTCCCCAAGGTTTCTTTTTCAGTTCTACTCTTTCCAACATATACATTATCGTCATAAGATTTTAAATCAATCATTTTTATTCTTAGTTCTTTTTCCGAAAATTCAAACTAGAGAAAAAGTTATAATTTCATTTTCTTTAATATACTTTATCAGTTTGACTTCTCTTCCTCTAAATTCTTTGTCTTTATTCTTTGCTGATGGCATCCTACTCTTTGCTTCATCTCATGATATTGTATCAGTCAGTGAAGCACTTAATTCGTCTCTTTCTGTGCTGGATCATTTCCTTTCCTCAACTAACCTTTTGTTATGTTGTATTTATTCTACGATCTTATAATCTTGCTTCTATCTATCTATCTCTGAACAGTACATTTCTTTCTCGTGTTAATTATTTTTGTTATCTTGGTATCTTCCTTGACAGTCGGTTATTTTTCTCCGAACACATCAAGTATTTTTTGCTCTTCTGCAATCAAGAGGCTAAACCTGCTGGAGACCCTATCTACAACCAAATGGGGTGGTGATCCTTATATCTTTATTTCTCTATATAAATCTATCATCCGCTCAAAATTTGATTACTGCATCTAAGTCTCGACTCTCTAAATTAGATGTTATCCCAAATTCTTGCCTTTGTCTATGCTTCGTTGCTCTTAAACCCTCTTCAGTTCCAGCAGTCCTTGCTGAATCTAATACACCACCCTTGTCTATTCGCAGAACTTATTTGGGCTATCGTTTTCTTGCTCAGCGTCTTGCACTCACATTCTCCACTCTTATTCATTCCTATCTTTCCATTTCTAGGAACTGGCATTTCGCACCTAGGAAAACCTCTGTTTTATCTTTCTTCTCTCTTCGGCTTGGTTCGGTTTGCCTTTATATAATTTCCTTTGACAGTCTCCTTTATTTCTCTTTTAATTTCGTCAAATTCTGCTATCCTCCTAATATACGTTTACCATACCTACGCTCTCCAAATTTCTTCCGTAGGCCCTAATTAGGCACGAAAATTCCACAGTACTATCAATTATCAACTTCCATCGCAAGTAACCACTTTTTCTTTAACTTCACTGATCTTTGTCATCCTCCTAGTTCTTCCCTCACTTTCTGACCTCCCTCAAGCCGTAATTAAACAGGTATTCTACAGCACTATCAATTTCCTATTTCCTTCTCGTGTTACCATTTACACGGATGGTTCGAAGCGGTCGGGCGGTGTCGGTGCCTCTTTTATTCTCCCAAATTTTGACTTTTCAGAATCATTTGTTCTGCCTCCTTTCTGTTCTACATTCATAAACGTATTAATGACTATCCTACGTTCGATTACTTTTATTTCCTCCAATCACCTTTCCTCTAAATTCTTGATTATATCTGATTCCATGTTCGCGCCCTTCAGGTCATTTGTCTGATCATTCCTGTTATTTTATTATACTCCGTGTGCGCTCACTTAACCACGTTTTTTCTTCCTTTCATTCCATTCAAATTGATTTGCTGTGGATTTTTAGCCATTCGGGCATGTTCGGTAATGAACTGGCAAACTCCTTGGCTCGGGTTGCTGCCTTTTCCTAATTCTTTTTTAAAAACGTCACATCGTCTAATTTTCTTTCGCTGTGTAAAAGTTTTCATCTTAGAGATTATGGTATCGGATATGTACGTTTCCTCTTTCTCTAACAATGGTTTTTTTTATTTATCTGTTCAACCTAGCCTTTCATTTCGTCGTTCTGTTGTTGTTTCCGTTATTCATCTGCGCTCTTGAACCATACTTCATTATCTTGCCCTCGTTTTCGCTTTTCGTTGGTGGCCTCTCCATATTGTCCACTAAAACGAATGCTTATAATGTGTTTATTAAGTGTTCATCTCTTTCTATTAAACGTTCTGTTTCCTATTCCAGTTTGTTGCTACTTGGTCTTCCTATTCCGCATTGCGTCTCTTATATCCTGTCTCTTTTCCTTCTAATCACGTCGTTCCTACTATTTGTTTCTTCCTCCTAACAATATTTGATATCGTATAAAGATATAATTAACTCCTTTTTCTAATTGTTTGCGGGTAAAGGTTCCTGGCTGACGAGCCTAAAAAGAAAAAGAAAAAAAAAATCGTGTTGAAATTATTTTGCATTTTTATTCTATTACTTTAGTAATTTTCTACGGTTATTTGACACAGTTATTTTTCTCCCCTGGAGATGGGCTGTTAAAATATTTACACGTTGCGCTACGTTCTGAATGTTAACGTTTTTCTGTGTGCGTTTGACGCGTTGTGCAGCGGTCCGTTGAATCATGCAGCAGAAAAAGGTCGTCAGGTATTAGTATAGCACGCGAGTATCGATCGCCTTGCAGAAACTATTAATATTTCACATTTTTTCTTAAACGGAAATAGTAGAAAATGTGTAAACGTAATAAGACTCAACGCCGAAACTGTACTTTTAGACTTCAACTCTAGTGAACTTTATTTCCGGTATTTTTAATCTTGAACTTCTTTCCTTTCTCCTTTTTCATATACTATGGATGAGTCCTGCTTTTTCTTTTTTTCACGAAAAACCACTTTGATTTTTTTAGCTCGTCAACCAGGCACTTATACCCAGAAATAATTAAAAAAGGAAGGAGTCAATTATATCTTTATACCATATCAAATGTTTGGTAGGAACGACGTGATTAGAAGGAAAAGATAGGATATAAGAGGCGCAGTAGGAAGATCAAGTCGCAGCAAACTACTTAATAGAAAGAGATGAACACTTAATAAACAGATGATCAGTATCGTAAACACGCTCTAATGTATAGATGAAATGGCTACTTCTCTCGTGTTAATTTAAGTTAGCTCTGCTCTGGAAAGAACATTTTTTTTTTTTTTTTTTTTTTTAATCTGCGATTATTTATATTTCTTCTAATCGTAACTTCTCCGACTATTTGTTAATTTATGACTCCATGTTTGCCTCTTCTCCCTACCTCATCCGACTTCATCATTCTTCATATGCGATCTCTCATTCGCAATCTTTTGCTTCTTCACTCTATTCACGTTAATTTGCCCGCAGGCACCTGGTCATAGAGGCATCAAGGGTAACGAAATGGCGGGTGTTTTAGCTCAGGTTGCTGTTTGTTCCCGTTTTTACTTTAAAATAATCCCAAGTACTAATCCTTTATCCTTAAGTAAAAAACTTCATTTAAAATTTTGGTCGTATATGTACCCTTCTTCTTTTACCAATAATCGTTCCTTCTACCTCTCAATTCAACCTAAACTTTTTTCTAATCCTTGGTTCTCAGAGTTTTCTTCTCTTCCGCGTTCTGTTACTGTCTCTATTATTCTTTGACGCTTTTTATTGTTCTCCTTTTGCTTATCGTCTTTCTTTAGCCTCCTCTCCTTATTGCCCTCTACATCCTAACGAAGTAGCTGTCTGTGTTGCTAATCACATTTTCTTTGAGTGCTCTTTTCTTTTTGCTGTTATATAGTCACTCCTTTTAAAGTTAAGGCTTCCTGCGCTCTAAAGTACTTCCTATATTCTATCCTTTCCCTCTTGGTCTGTTGTTCCTGCCGATGGTTCCTTTATTTCAGCTACTTCGATCGAATTAAGTTCTAATTAGCTAACTCTTCTCCCTATCGTTTCTGAGTGGAGGCCTCCGGTTGATGAGTCCCGCCACCAAAAAAAAAAAAAAAAAAAAAAAATCCGATTTCAAGTAACCTTGTAAGAAAAAAATCACAGATAAGTTGGGCGATCACGACGGTTAAGTTATTTCGGCGTCGTACGAAATTATTCAGTTAGCCAAAGTTTTTCTCAACAAATTTATCGTCTCGTTGGCAATTATGAGTGTGTGCTTCCTCCGTCTTTTCAGTTTAAATTTAACGAAAAGTCAGTTAACAAATACCATCGAAGAGGTATGGTCCGATTTCCTGAGTTATTGGATTTTATTTGATCGAACTATCCATCTTATTAGGACTATTTCACGCGTGATCTGTGTATAGAATCCTAAAAAAAATTGTTAGTGCTTAAAATGGATAGTTAATAACGTCAGTTATGTATAATTTAAAAATTCAGCTTGCGTCGATCTCTTTTGATTGCAGAAGAGGAAAGATATTTGATATGTTCGCAGAAGAATAATGAAGATACCAAGATAACAAAAATAATTAACACCAGAAAGAGATGTATTGACTAGGGATAGATTGTTAGAAGTAGGATTATTATAAGGTCTTAGAGTAAATACGACATAACAAAATTTAGTAGGAGATATAGAAAGGTTAATTGAAGAAAGAGAATGTTCCAGCAAATATATTATAGATGTTTTTTTTTCCGGGTTTTTTATTTTTTATTTAGTACTGAATTATTCGTAGAGTACATAGTTTAAACACTGATTCGGAAGGAAGATACGGCGATGGTAGAACAAAAGAGCAGCTAGTCTAACGAAATGTTCATCTTTGGTGGACGGCTATTCGACCGGGCACTAGTTCAACCTATGGCGAGTCGTGCTGCAAAGAAATCATGACGACCCTGTAGCAAGTTACCGGACACAAATAACGTGCGGGGGGATTTGTATATTTTTTTAAAATCTCTTCTTAGGTAAACAGAAAGGGATACAATTAATCGACGAGTTTTGGAGGTGTAGTAAGGAAGTTCTCTCTGCGTTAATTGGCAACAAAAAAAAAGTAATAAATTACTTTTTACATAAAATACAGAAATTAATTTGCTACGTTTTGATTCTAAGTTTTTTACCAACTTCAGACGATATGGAATATTTTAACGCTCCTTAAATGGGTTTATGCCGCTGTTGAAGAATTCAATTTTAAAAATAGTTCTTCGTCAATTTAAAATTGGTTCTGGCAAAAAAAAAACAATTTTATCTAATAAATATTTTGAAAAATTAACCAAGGATTGACTTTGGAAATATTCCTACTGATGCTTTTGTATTTTCATTCTTGAAGAAAAGTAATTAATTGAAGTTCCTAAAAGTAGTAGTGCATTTAAAGAAGTATTTAATGAAGTATTTAATGTAAACTGCTTAAAATTATTTCTTAGGGAAAATAATGAAAAATAGTGAAAACGAAAGAAGCCAGCGAAGAAATAACCGAAGGAGCAAAAAGAACAAAGTTGCAAATGAGCACCAAAGGAGCGGAAAGAGACTAGTCAGAATAAACAGTCGCCGTGAAAACTTATTTCAGTGAAAAATTATTTTCGACTTCTGTTTACATACGTTCGATTCGTGTTATCTGCATTAGTGAGCAGCGGTTATGTTTAAAACGGAGAATTGTTTCGTTTATAATTAAGATAAAACAGTCTCAAATAACGAAATAACGAAATAACCGTTACTCTCATCAAAGACAATTATTTAAGGCAAACTTTGCCCACTTATATCAGCTACTATATTCACTATTCGATTTTCGATTTTATACAAAACTAGATGATGGAATTCAGATCGATGATGACCGAAACTAAAACTTAAAAGAGACGATCATTTTAAAAACAAATGCAACGTTAGATATAATACTTACACACAAATAGGTAAATTCAAAAAGGAAAACGAGCCGCTGAAGGCTATAATGAAGGAGGTTAGGCGGAACAAAATTAGCTGATGTTTCGATAAACGAGTTAGAACAAGACAGCAGGAAAGATAATATAATTATCAGCGGTATTACTACGTACGTAGAAAATAAGAACGTTTGTGAAATAGTCTCTACGCGAACTGTCCAAGTATTATCATGTAAGATTATGATATTTTGCGCGGCACATGGTCTTTCGTCAGGTGAAAATAAAATCAGTATTATCTAATGAAATTCATGAACACATAACAATTAATAAATTATAAATGTGCCGACTAGTTTCGGATACATAAAACCATGAGATTACGGCACTAAAAATGAATAAAGAAAGTAATGAAAACGCTAATCTATTTTGTACGAAAATTAATTAATTTTAATTCAGTGATTATTTTTCGCCTTAAATACGATATTAATTGGGAAAAAAAAAATATATATATATATAAAGCTCACTAAAGGTACTTCGAAATAGAACAAAACCGAAACGCCAGAGACCTCACACAAACAGCAGCGAAAGCGGCATGCCGCATTTTACTCTATTTATTTTAACATTATGTATTATAATACAGGCGGCTTCGCTCCTTCACCATGGGCGTCGTCAGCGGGGGGCAGGGAGGGGCAGCTGCCACCCCCCCGGAAGCCTTGAAACTTTTTAATCAACTGGCATTGATGAATATTCATAGGCGTGTAATCATGGACAATTTGGAAAACTTATGTTTTAATTAAGATTTTATTCTTGTTTAATAAAATATTAAGCCTTTACAACTTATAAATTTTATTTTTCCTCTTAACTCATATCCTCTTTCTATCATCTTGCCCCCCCCCCCCCCTGGTGGCTGGCAACTCATCTTGCCCCTCCCCGGCTCATCCGTTGGCGACGCCCTTGTCCTTCACGGTAATCATGACGGTGAAACGAATAATAATAATCATTATAATAACGCCGAATTAAAATCTCGGTTATTATTTTTATTAATATTGAAATGTCGGACAAGTATTTTTTTGCGATAAATTTAAGTACTTGATAACAATACGGTAACAACCAAAACTAATAAAAATAATAATAATTAAAATAATAAAAGTAACAATAACAGTAATAATAATAATATTTTTTTAGATTACGCTTAAGTATATCGCATTCTATTTTTGCATATATATATATATATATAAAAACATTTTCATCAAAATAAAAGTTTATAAATAATACAAACAGAATATAAAACTGAATTGACACTGGATACATACTCATATATGTAAAAATATATTATGTTCCCCGATAAAAAAGATAAAGAAATATTCATATAAAAACGAAACTTACAATATAGATGTATAATTATATCAACAATCAATATACGAAATGAAAAGTAAAATGATTATGAAACAAAAGTCTGTATGAGGTACAGAGTAGAAATTACCTTTTTTGATAATAGGATTTGGAAATAAGAAAAAAAAGTTTTATTTTAGGAGCAACGGGTTGAAAATTGAATAGAGGCTTCATTCGTAACTCGCATCTTTGTACGATACTTTTTTGTAATTTGATAATCTAGCCTTCTTTGAGTGAAGTTTTGAACTTATATTTATATTTAAAAACAAACATTAGAATAAGATATTAGATATATTAAAATGGAGTACGTGCTTACTTATTGCAGATAAACCTTATCTTCTGTAATCTTTATAATAGATATTTGTAATAGTTTTACTTTGCTAATACGATAATTTGCTTCCCTCTCAAAAAAAAAAAAAAAAAACAAACAAAAAAACCATTGACGGGACTGGATGGTAAGTACTAAGTAAATCAAAAAATTTAATTTCGTTAAAAAAGCTGTATTAGTCGACAAATTTAATTTAGTCGAACGCAATTCCGAAATACTTAATTTCCGAGACATTTTCTATTTCACTATTGTTTAAGAAACCGTCTCTGGCTCTACTTAATTTTAATAATAGCAACTCGTGATTTACCGGTATTGAAAGCTTTATCATATTAGAATGTATAGCGGTTGCACGGTTTTCAGTTTCTGAATTATTTGTTATATACGAAGTATGTTTAGTACCGTATCTAGATAAAACTGAAACTGATTATCACTAAAAAGTTTGACCTCAAGTAAATGTGCATTTTTCGCATATTTTAAAAGTCGTAAAAAGTAGATAAATAGATAAGTTTCTGCGAGCTCTTTACTATACCACCTTTGAAAATCGAGAATTCCAAGAGTTTTTGGAATATCAGGAAAAGTGCCCGATAAGAAAACGTTATTTAAAAACATACATTAAAGGTTGGATAGAAAAAGGCAAATTTTCTTTGACAAGTCCAATTGAAATTTTACCTTTGCCAAAAGATAATTCATTTGGTAAACTAAGAATTGCACATTTAACGTCATCCCTTGTGTAAACTGCATAGACCCGAACGATTACATTAACTCCTGTTCCGAGTGCTCATTTGTTAAACTTCTGAACACTTTTCATTTTTATCCTAAATATTACGTAAACAGACTTTTAAAAGTACGTATTAAAACAATTCGCTACCAAATCCTCATTTTTTCTGATATCTGAAACAAATTATTATTTACCAATATGTGATAAAAATTTTATTTGTGATTATTTTACTTATAGTATTACAGATTTTTTTTTTTTCAGATTTGTATTACGCTTACCCCACAACAACAACCTATTGTAATATTCGGGCTTCGCTTTTCTGACCTCCCAGTGGATTTGTTTTTTTTTTTTTTTGTTGTAAAAAAAAACGAAAAACGATTAGATATAATTATAGCATAAATAGGGGAACAATAGTCATTATGTATTAAATTTAAAAAAATTCTATTTATATGTAAAAAATTCAATTTACAGAAATGAATAATTTTATATTAATAAAGGTAAAATAGGTAATTCTCCGACCGCATGTAATGAAAGAATACTGCAATTATACGACGATATATTTAATTAAAAATTAAATTTCAGAAATCTACAAAAATTCTAAAATCTGCAGATAATGTAGAGTTCTATAGCAGCTACACTTAAAATAGCAATAACACGAAGACAAAAATCGTTAGATCAAGTTGTGAAGGTAACAAAATAATTTAAAATTAACCATATCAAACGATAAAACAAAAGAAGCCATATTCACCGGGAATAAGTTAAACAGCAAGAGCTATTGTGGCCTAGTTGGTTAGGCAATGATGTTTCGTTCGTGTAGGACCTGGTTCGAATCGCTCTGCCACACATTGACCCTTCAGAAATTTCATTCACCCTACGTTAATATTCATAGTTGACAAAAAATAAGAAAGAAAAAAAAAAAAACCAAACAGATAATACTTCAAAATGGGACGTAACACGAGTCGAATTCACGGGATGTTTTAACTACTTCGAAATTATACTTTGTGACTAAGCCGATGTAAAAGAATAGGAAAGAGAATATAATAAAAAAATATTACAGCCTAGTAACATTCCTACAGCAATAAATGGATAAAAATGGGCCTGTACCATATCCGTTAACCGGGGTCTCATGTTATAATATATAGATCACTCGTATGAATATAATAAATATTCCGGAATAATTTAATAAAACTCATTTTAAAGCAATAGAAATCATACAAAATAAAACACTGAAGATGGCTGAAATGCAGTCAACACCTAAAATTATATTAATCAGGTTGAAAGTGCAGAAAGTCTAACTTATTGATACAAAAAATTTCTGCTAAAATATTTGTTAAGTATAAATCATAAAAGCATATCATTATTACCCTGTCAACAAACTAGTGCCAATACTAAAGAATATTATAATGCAAAAGACTTGTATTGGGAAAATAAAAATACTCCGGTAGTTCTGATAGAAAGTTACAAAAGATTAAATAACGTTAATATAATAAGTAAACTTGAAACCTCTTGCATATAACATGTATTTAATACAAATGTAGAAAGAACCCGGAAGCGTTTATAAAAAAAAAAAATATTCGTATAAATCGCCAATTAATAAACTATTTATTACGGAGATTTTGTGAACATCTGTATATAGGTGGATCCATTAACGAAAATAAAAAAAAAAAATTCTACTTCATGACAATATATAATAAAACCAAAAACAACATAAGGTTCTTCAAACTACGTAAAATATATTCATTCAGCAGAAAGAAATAGCACGGAAAAGTGTAAAAAAGAATAGATAACAAAACGACATTAATTCTTTGACGGATTCCATTTGGGCAACAGATAAAATAAGTAGCAAAAAATTGTTCACAGAAAATATATAATACCATAATATGACAATTCTTAAATGATAACACTCAGGCATAATAAGTGGGAATGATATAGCCGATAGAACGGAAAAAAATAATATAACTACAAAATAGATAAAATAAAAGTCGCTTAAGGAATAGTAAATATTGTGGAAAAAAATATTTTGAAATACAAAAGAAAGAACGTGAGAGAGACCTTGATACGAACAACAAATGACATGGTTTGTTGCGACGACCGTTGAAGAAGTAAGAAAACTATTTCGATGTCTTTATTTTGACCAGCGTGTGTGTTAATTGCTGGAAGGTGTTACGGATTTTGATTTTTTTGCTACAATATTTGAGATCTATGAAAGGAAGTTTAAAAGTTAAATCTGCTGTTTGACTGGACGATTCCTTAGCGAGGGAATCGACGATCTCGTTGCCCTCAATGCCCTGGTGTGCTGGGATCGAGACTAGCCGAATTTTACTGCCGTTTGGACTTAACTGGTTGAAATTTTAATATTAGCTTTTTAATTTCCGAGATGTGCGGATTGTATTTAATATCAAGTTTGTACTGACTCAATTGATTGCAGTGTGCTTAACAAGTTCACATCTCGGTGCCCACAAAACGACATAATAAACCATAAAAAGGGATTTTCATCATTTGTTTAAACGAAAACGTGTCTCAAAATTTTGTTTACGTTATTCGTGCGCACAAAGGTTGAACTTTTTTGAATGCTCTATACTTGCAATCAGAAATATAAAATTTTTAACTTTGATTCTGGAGGTTATTAAAATAATAATTTCGTGCTACTGTCCTCATCAACGAATGTAAAGAACAAAAAAGAAAATGCAATAATCTACAGTATAGAGAAATTGAGAAAGAAAGAAAAAATTCTAAATGCGGAAAAATGAGAATTTAGAATTAGTCAGAACTTATTATTATTATTATTATTTTTGAAATAAATCGTGCCATGTAGGTGTTTAATATCTGGTATCGTTTATTTCCTAATTGTGTACATTGCAAAATTATCCATATGACAAGGTAGATAAAATAATTTTGTTGTATTTAAACATTGACTATTACTAACGTATATATTATCCAGCTAATAGTAGAATTAGGCGGTATTGCAAGAGCAATTAAAGACTGTCATTAATTGTATTCTGCCTTAGAAAATAATTCGTAATATGTTATCAGTTTTATGAAGTGCCGGCACAGTGCTAGTATCTTCATCATACAAAAAAAAAAAAAAAAAAAAAAAACGTTTACTGAAGTACTTTGTCGCTTGTTTATGTGTAAGTATGGTTTATAAAATACTTCTTTATCACTTTCTCTGTAGCACATATACAGTCCTATAACCTAACCTTTTTAAATAAACAACTGTGATTATCAAAAGTTATTCCTCGAGTGCATTACAAAGTAAATATGAATCCCATTTCTCTTTACTAAACAAAAATCCCCCCCTCCCCCAGTGTTCTTCTACGACCAAGAATGAATATTTGTAAAAAGCACTTTTCTCTGTTTACATAAAAACCTATATTTTATAATATACTAGCAATACACAGGTATAGTTACGCCTTCAGACTAATTTCAGCAATCAAGTTTAAGTGTGATCGAACAACTTAATATGTATTTAACTATACGTTACATATAAGCGCGTATATATTTTGCAAATAATACCATAATCAGCTATATCCATTTTCACAATCATAGAAGACTAGTATTTAGAAATCGATGGGCGGTTTCCCATAGCAAGGCCAGTGTGATCGAGATTGATATATGTATTTATACGTATGTACGTATGTTTTATATAAAGTTCCATATCTTGACGTGGCCTCAAGTATTATAAAGTCTAGACTACGAATGAAGAATATGCTGGCCTTTGAATATTGTAATTGTCGGTGACTTCTACCCCCGGCACATGGACTAAAATGATTTTTTTATATTTCGTCATCAATACAATAACATCTGCATATTTTAAACGGTCGCTGATCTTATGATTCGTTTCACTTTGCATTAAAGAAAAATTTCAGTCAAAAAATTGATTTTTCGTTCTTTTTTTTTTTTAATCAACGTGTAATTTTATGTTTCTTAAATAACTTTTCCGTACGGTCTAATTCGTGTGCATATTTTCAATTTTCACGTCGAATTTCAAAGAGATCAAAAAGGAAGAGAACGGACAAAAACGGGCAAAAGATAGGAAGAAAAAGCACAACAAAGTGATGTATGAGTTCTAGAAAAAGAGAAAAATGAAAAGTTGTTCTCACGTATGCATTTGAAAGAAGGAAAAGAAGGAGAAAAAGAATAATAGAATGCGTTCCCTAATATCGAATACGGAGATAGTTTCGCGAAGAAAACGGATACTCAAGACATTCAAACTTAAAAATATGCCTCACTCACTACATCAACACTTCTTGATTTTCCTCTTCCAAGAACTTTTCTTCTCTCTTACCGCCAAATTTCTTTTGGGGATTTATTATAAATTCATCCATATCCCGGATTTCATTATACGACACTCTATTTGTCTATTTTAATGATGTTACATTATAATTTCTCGTTAATTATTTTTCTCTTTTCATAATCCGTAATAAACCTTCCAATAATAAAAATCATCGCGGTTTTGTTTATTTTGAACGGTGATAAGTTATTAAAAATCACGATTTATTTAAGATGCCTTTAAGACGTATCATTTAATGCAGCTTCGTATTTTATTGATTTCCGGTTTTCTCTCTAGAGATTTGTATTGCGTACTTCAGATTTCGTCTCAAAAACGGCATTAGACAACAAATGGAGTACCATGTAAAGTACCACTTATCCTAACTGATGTGTAGCCGGAGTTGTTTGTTTCCAGCAGCTACCATAGTGTAGTTGATTAGGCGGGGGCACTTTGTTCGAGTAGAACATGGCTTAAATCCTTCTATTGCATATATAGAACACAGAATTAAATGACCGTAGTGTTGACAAACCAAAAGTGAAAATTGTTTGTTTCATTTTTTTTCCGATTTGGCTCCATTAAAATTGAATTCTTATTGGATCATCGTAGGATTAGATCCAGGCCACTCTCTCTATTTCTGTCTAAATTATTAACTAGTAAATTTATACGTGATTACCCTAGAATACCTAGATTAAGAAGCACAAAATTAAACAACCTCATACATATAATCCGTTTTAAAACAACTGTTTACAAACGGTATTAAAAGTGGGTTGGGTATAAAGGAAGATGTTGGTTCAGAGGGAGACTGTTTAAGCAACATTTGCAAGGTGACACTTTTGTGGATTCCTGTATACTCTAACATACCTGGTAGTGAAAAAGCAGACCAAACTTCGGAATTATGTAGTCCCCGATACCTACAGACGTGACGCCTTCATCATCGACAATAAACTTCATCGTATTGGCAAAATAAGTGGAACACGGGTATACTTGAACGAAAAATAGTCTTTAATATAGCTACTGAAGTAAACTTCTCGGAGAAAATGCGAAAACTTTAGTAGACTTCGAATACGTCACACAGTACTGCTATTACTTGTACCTATAAATTGTTCTTTTTGTGTCTCGAGAACACCATAACGAGTGAACATGTACTCTGCGCTTACTGACCTACCGACAGTTCATTTCGGCATATAATGTACTTCGTTAGAGGAAATAATTTCCAGCAGTTGTTCCTTTTACCTGTCAGTTCAGCCTACTCTCTTCCTGCATATTCATGGTTTCTTTTGCATCTCTCCCTTCGGCGTTCTGATTTTGTTTCCATTGTTCATATGCGCTTTGGCCATTCTTTGCTGCCTTCCTCCAGATTTCGTTTTTCCTTGATTTCTTCTCCACACTGCCCTCTCCATCCGGATGATGCAGTTATTTGCAACGCTGATCATGTGTTCTTCCACAATGTTTATCTTTTTCTGTGGTGCGTTCTGCCTTATATTCTTATTTGCTGAAGCTTGGACTTCCTACATCCCCTGTCCTTTCCTTCCCCACTAATTATTATTCCTGCTATTTGTTCCTTTTTAGATAACATTTCTGATCGGATCAAAATATAACTGACTTCTTTCCTTACCTTTTGTTTCTGGGTAAAGTTTCTTGGTTGACGAGCCCCCCCCCCCCCAAAAAAAAATAATAATAATTTAACACTATATACTCGGTATTTTTGGCGATATTTGTTTTAAATGATATTTTTGGTAATTTTCATTCAATTTCGGTCTACATTGTCTTCTGTTCGGATTGTAGTTGGCCGGAATTACGAAGATGCTGGTTAAGCCGAAATTGCCCCATGTAACGATCAGATAGATTGCCGAAGTAGGAGTTCTGTTATAGTGTGTACCTTTGTGAGCATAGTTGACGATGTAAGTGTTTTTGTTTATCGAGTAGTATTGAGTAGAGAGAAGAAAATCTAAATAAATCCCGTTTGGGGGGGTACTTTTCCGTTATATGTCAAGCAGGGGTTATCTTCCTCGTCAGTTTATCTTTTTCTTCATATCTATATGAATCGTTAATATTTATCCGGTCGGAATACAATTAAATTGTTTTTTACTTTTGCACTGGTGGTGCCCGCTTATAATACCATTTAATAAAAAAGAATACGCTGTCAATAATCTAGTCGATGGAGAGTTTACGGTAAATGTGTTATCTCTTGTTTGCTCGCGTTCTCGTCGGCTTATCAACGTGCATCATTATCAGTAAATCGGTGAGATCGTTTCATTTTAATACGTTACCGTTAGCTTTATTTGTATATCGAATTGTAATTTGCTTTGCTCTCGTGTACCTACACAAAGTAAATACGTGTACAGTGCATTTGTTTCGTAAATGTAACTTGAAACCGGCTTCAGTACTCTGAGCCGGTTTCCTCTTATCACCTACCATCGGTACTGACTACAGACCGAGTAGGTATGGCTACATACGCTTCCGCACTTCGTAAAGACGTCTTCCCCTCCGCTAAACAAGCCATCATTTTTCCGTTCATCGAAGGTACGACAGCCTCTTATTATGCTAGAAAATTAGTAAATATTATCGGAGATAACATACTCCACTGTGCCAAAATATCCAATAACCGAATTCGTATGTATTTAAAAACCAGAGAAATTGCCGAAAACTTTCTCACCTCTGGAGGTGAAATAGAAATAAATCGTCAGGTGATTAAAGCTCGCTGGTACAAAGAAGAACGAAACGACAAAAAAATCATCATCTCTAATGTCCCACCTCATGTTCCACATGATGAAATCATCAAATTAATGAAATCGCACGATGTAACTCCGAGCTCACCTATGAAATTCTTGAAACTCACACAAGAAGATGGATTATCGAACATATTATCCGAAAGGCGATTCGTTTACATCCCTGAAGAAGCAGCTAGTAAATTGCCTCCCTCCGAAATCATCAAATACGATGATGAAGAGTATCGTGTCTTTTATAATGACTCTCAAATCAAGTGCTTCATTTGTCACCGAATTGGGCACACCACAAAAGCTTGTGAATTCGCGTATGAGAATAATAAAGAAGATGAACAATCTGAAATAAACGTCCCCTAGACCAAAGCTATCACAACAGTAGTTACACTTCCAGGTCCTTCAAAAAGGCCGCTCTCAACCTCGACTCAATCAGCTTCCAGCGTTATTACCGACGATACCCTACCTACCTCAGCTAATAACGAACTTCGTAGTACAGAAAATGATAATCTTGTACACCAAGAAAAAATCATCCCGCCCTCTAACGTACCTAAGAAGAAAATAAAAACTCCAAAGCCAAAAAAAGCAAAACTTGCAAAAGATAAAGAACCAGTTTCCATAAAAGAACAACTCAAATCTATCGAACAGAATTTCACAGAGCACCAAAAAGATTATCCCATCTCATTTTCGAATTTTCAACTCATGATGGACATGCTGAAAGGTGTTAGCGATCCACTTCCAATTATATCGCAATTTACAGACAACGTTGACAGTGTTATTCAAATTCTGGAACAAAATTATCATCTTCTCACCAACAGAACCATGAAAACTCGATTCACACGATTGAAAAAAAAAAATCTCAAATAAATCAACCGGCCAATCAGATGATAATAACATGGATACAGAATCAGCATCCGACGGCGCCGAAGATGAACTCGATATGAACGCTAAACCTACTGAATAATATTTTTGAAACTTTTCTTGTATTTTACGTGTATTTTCGCGTTGCTATGTTTACCGATTTTATGTAAAATTGTAATCTATATGTAACCTATAGTAATGATAACTGTACTGTGTAGTGCTAGGTGAAACTCAGATAGGTAATGACTAGATTCCATGCAAAAGCAAGTTATTCTGAATTGGAATTGTAACGGGTTGTACGCCCATTTTGAAAATCTCCAAATATTACTAAGAACCTATAACCCAATAGTACTTTCGGCTCAAGAAACCAATCTTCGTAAAACTAATAACCTAAAATTGAAATCATACAAAATTTATCGCAAAGAATTAGATGAAATGAATCATGCTCACGGAGGTATTCTCCTTGCAATCAAATCCTTCATTTTACACGAACAAATTCCACTTCAAACAAATTTTCAAGCCCTTGCCATCAAACTACATCTACCTAATAATTATAATGTAACTATATGCAACATTTACCTACCCCCCAATATGGACTTATCAAAACAAGATTTTCAATATATTATTACTCAACTCCCTTCTCCATACATCCTATTAGGTGATTTAAATTGCCACAGTCCTCTTTGGGGCTGTTCAAATTACAACTCTAAAGGAAGAATTATTGAAAACATTATTGATGACAATGATCTATCAATTTTGAACACTCCAGACCCTACACATTTCAGCCCTTCTTACAACTCCTGGTCTACAATAGATATGATACTCTGCTCTCCATCCTATAGTGATCAAGTTACCACATACTACCATGATGAATTATATGGTAGTGACCACATTCCACAAATTGTACAATTTAACAATCAGTCACATAATGCTCCTTCCCCTCCTCCAAAATGGAACTTTAAAAAAGCAAATTGGTCAATATATCAAGAACTAAGCTCAAGCATTCCTAACATAGATTTCAACGATGATATTGACAAAATCATAAAGATATTTTGCGACCATCTTCTCGAAAGTGCTTCCTCTAGTATCCCTAAAACCACATTTAAGGCAAAAAGACAAGTACCATGGTGGAATGATGATTGTTCTACAGCTATAAAAAATCGCAAATCAGCCCTCAAACATCTCAAAAATAACCCATCCTCAGAAAATCTCCTTAACTATAGAAAGCTCAAAGCAAAAGCCCAATGGACTGTAAAACAAGCCAAACGAAATTCTTGGAGAGATTTTACTTCAAATATTAACACAAACACATCCCCGTCTCGTTTATGGACGTCCATCAGAAAACTTCGCCCAAATAACTCAACCTCCCCTCCAATCAACATACTCATCAATAATAAAATCGAAAATGATCCAAAAAATATAGCAGAAGCTTTCGCTTCTTATCTTCACTTCATCTCCAGCGATGAGTCCCAAGACCCAATATTTTTAAAATACAAATCAGAAAATGAAAAACCTCTAAATTTAGAAGAAACAGACCCACAACCTTTCAACAGTGATATTACCTTGAATGAATTACAAACAGCAATAGAAATGGCAAACATATCCGCTCCAGGCCCAGACCTTATTCATACACAATTCCTCAAAAATGCTCCAGATAAAGTAATCGCTGTTCTCCTTGACATTTTTGATCATATATGGTCCTCCCACACATTTCCCAAATCTTGGACAAAAGCAATAGTTATACCCTTTCTTAAGCCAAACAAATCTCCATTTCAAATAGATAATTATCGACCAATCTCCCTGACCTCCAATTTATGTAAAATTTTTGAAAGAATAGTTAATAATATACTTCTCTGGATACTTGAAAAGGACAAAAAGCTCTCTCCTTCTCAATGCGGCTTCCGATCCTCACGCTCTACCATACATCAACTTTCCTACTTGACCTCCCGTATCAAAACCGCCTTCAAAAACAAACATCACCTTCTAGCGATTTTCTATGATATTACAAAGGCCTTTGATACTGTCTGGAAATATAAAATAATCTCAATACTCCATTCTTGGAACATTAAAGGAAATATCCTCTACTTTATAAAAAATTTTCTAAACAACAGAGAATTCACAGTCCGAATTTCCAACATTCTCTCTCAATTCTATCCACTGATAAACGAAGTCCCACAAGGAGCTGTTCTCAGTCCAACACTATTCATAATAGCTATAAATGATCTCCCCTCCATACTTCCTGCTCTCGTAAATGAAGTTATTTTCGCCGATGACCTTGACACATTCATTGAATGCAACGACCCCTCAATTGGTGAACAAATCCTTCAAGAAGCTGCAGACAACATCCAAAATTGGTCTCTACAAAATGGTCTAAAAATGTCTTCTTCAAAATCAACAGCTATTCATTTCTGCAGAAAATACAAATGCCCTAAAACACTCGAAATCTTACTAAACGCAAATGTGATCCCCTCTTCAGACACAGCTAAATATCTTGGCATGACGCTTGATTACAAACTCTCATGGAACCAACACATAATTCAATTAAAACAAAACTGTTTTTCGAAAATTAACCTTTTGAAAAAGCTAGCACACACAACATACGGATCGGATAGAACTACTCTACTTAATTTATATAGAGCACTTATCCGCTCCACTCTCGATTATGGATCCTCTATTTATACTTTCGCAAGTCCATCTACTCTCAGCAAACTTGACACCATCCTCAACTCCAGTGCTAGAAGAGCTCTTGGTGCTTTCCGCACAACTCCTACTGCCAGCATACTTTCTGAAGCTTCGGAACCTCCCTTGAGCATAAGAAGACAACAAATAATAGCACACTCGGCTCTCAACATACTTTCTACCCCCAACTTTCACCCTAGATCAGAATTTACTTTTCCACTCAATGATTTAGAAGCGGACACTTCACATTTACTTCAATCTATAGTTAAAAATGAAACAAAAATTAATCACTATGTTATAAATATTCTCCCACCTTGGTCAAACTTCAAACCAGACATAAATACTTCTCTGACTGAAATAATAGAATCAGATACAAACTCCATCATCGCTAATTCGCACATCAACGAACTCGCAAATAAATTCCCAAACTACGAATTCATATTTACTGATGGATCTAAAACCTCAAACCTCACTGCATGTGCTTTTGTACATAATGACGAAGAATTTTTATACCCCCTCCCGCCCCAATTCTCAATTATGTCAGCTGAACTATATGCCATTAAACAGGCACTTACCTATATAAATAACTCTTCTTTCATCAACACAATCATTCTTTCAGACTCTCTCTCAGCACTACTTTGCATAAAAAATTTTAATAAGAAAAAACAACATCCAATAGTTCAGGAAATATCCTATATACTTTCGTCCTCATTGAAAAATACAATTTTATGCTGGCTACCTTCACACAAAAACATTCCAGGCAATGAATCAGCCGATAAAGCCGCAAAACTTGCACTGAACATAACTCCCATCCAAAATATTCCCATTCCACTTTCCGACCTTAAAACCTTCATCAAAACTAAAACCCAAATCACTTTTCAAAACTTTTGGAACCAAATTCCCCCCACCAATAAACTGAAAAACATCAAAAACGATATACTTCCAAGAAATTGCTTTTGATATCTCTCTTCGAGAAGACGTCTTACTCACACGTATACGTACAGGTCACTCTCTTATCACTCATTCTTACCTACTCAATAAACAATCTCCCCCCATTTGCTTAATATGTAACACCCAAATTTCAATAATGCACCTACTTTTTCAATGTCCTAAATATCAAAATGAAAGATCCCTATATTTAACTTCCAATAATCCAAAAGAAATTTTAACAGATGATCCCAATAAAATTCAAAATGTATTATCCTTTCTCTCTAAAACTGGTTTACGACCCCTTCTATAAAATTTAAGATTCCATCTCCCAATATAAAATCCCTTCTAAAAGCAATCCTCCTGCACGACACGTTACTAGCCTTAGTAGCTGTACATGGCGTTAAAAAAAAAAAAAAAAAAAAAAAAAAAAAAAAATCTAGTCAATTCTTTTATATATTTTTTCCAAGCGAATTGGGACGAAAAAGGAAATATTAGCTTTTCTTCTTTTTTACTTACTTCGATGTTGTCCTGCCTTTTTAAGGCTGGCGCCCGAACTGAAAATTGAAACAAAACAATACTTCGTAAAAGTAGAAGCCGAAATACATAAAATTTTCAATAATATATAGTATGTATAAAATTTAATATTTCACTCCCGTATAGTTGTAAATGCCGGTTACAAATCGGCCAAGGCAGTAATATATAAAAAAATAGGGAATGTTATGATAGCGGAATATAAATAATTCGATAACGGACATAATTTCTCAAGTAAACACTGTTAGTGGTGTATATTATTATAAACAAATTATTTTATAGTTCCATGAAATAAACACATGTAATGTGATAACAAAGTGATTTAAACATCGTCGTTTACACTGAAAAACCTTACTCTGATTGATTACATTCTCTGATTATATTTTGTCGCTATAAATAGGTTCCCTTTTCCATCTCCAATCGGTTTTCTTTGCTTCATTTGACATGACAGACTAAAATACAGCCCTCGTCGCTGTCGGTGAAGACTTTTTAGACACTCGTCTGAGTCTTATACGGAAACTTTTTCTTTAATACGACACAAACGATTGACTAAACCGAAGATGTCTATGTATTTTTTTTTGTTTAAATTAAATCTCGAATTAACGATAATTTTAAATGTTTTATGTGAATTATGTAATTATTTTTATGTTCTAATATGGCAACTATTTTTTTTTTTTTAACGATCCTTTCTGCGAGACAGCCTTCCTTTCAGGAAGAAATGGTAAATTGTTATGGAAGTGTATTCAAAACCTAAATACAGGGCATGACTAGTCCAACCATTAATTCAATATTGTCAAAATTTAATTGTTCAATTTAATTTTCGGGCAGTCCTCGGCTGAAGGTTCACTCATAGGGCATGCCCATACGAATTATTGGACTTCAAATATAATATATAATTATTAAAGAAGAAGACGCGGCAAGGATACATTATTACAATTACGAATATATACAAGTTACAGGCCTCGCAATAACGCTGTTATTTTCAAAGAACATATAAATATCCTAATCGGTTAATAATTCTAAAGGGATACCGGTCATTTTTAACATGACATTAAAACTGAAACACTATATAGGGGACCACGCACAGTCTAGAGTCTAGACCATATATACATATTGAAGCAAACCAATCGAATATTTTCGAATGTATCTGCTAACAACGGTACATCGGTTCGTAAATATGCATACAAATACGCCCCTGAATTCTTCACTCCTATGGGGGTGTTCAATATGTTCTACGCATGCCGGCAAGCATCCTCCCTGGTGACCGACTTTAATGACAAACTGTAGAATGCGGATCAGGGAGGCAACGCTTCTTCCTTGAGTTTTGACAGGGATCGCTACAATATTGGTACAGAAAATACCCCTTTTCTCGCAAGAGGAAGAATAATCCTGGATCGCGGATGTTGACAACAGCACGTTAAAACGCGTTGTCCGGAAGGTAACTTGCAAGCTTTTCCAGAGTAGACGTCGTGAAACTGAACGAATCCACAAAACGTTATTGATCCGGTACTACTTATTTAGAAAATATACTTCTCCTTATTATTCGCTAAATGTTGATATAGAGCGTATCATATTTTAATTCGCAAACTATCAGGTGGCTGTCACATCCGGACAAATTATGTATAATAGCAGGCAGGAAGTAAGGAAAACACATTTCAAGATTACACTTTGAATGTGCCGTGTTGCGATATTTAGATGGTCGTAATACTTCACTGCAACGTCGCAATCTAAGTTGTCTTTTTTTTTTTACATTTAGGACAACAAATGCTAGCCAGTCTCATATCAATTGCTTTATTTTGTTTATAAAAATCGTAAGTTGTTTTTGCATTTCTTATGAAATTTTTGATAAAATGTTTAGTGGCGTTTTAAAGTTTTCTGATTGTAGACACTCGTGTAATATGCTGCCATCTACATGCAAAACAAAAATATACGGTCAGCTCATAAGAACATGCCTATGAATTTTGATTGTACCTTTTCTCAGTTACTCGCTCTGCGTTTTCCTGCATGTACTTCTTCTTTCTTATCTAATTCGTTGCCGTTTTTCTCTTCTTCATAAGCATGGTAGTCTATGTCATTGTTGTCATCATTAACTAGTTCGATGTAACACTCGAAAGTCCGTGTATACCACAAAAGGTATACATTGTTGTTGACGAAACTTGTCGAACTGTAAGATATTTTCACCCACGCGGACATCTCTACTGCTACAGCCGAATGGTAACTACAATTTTTCATATGCTCCTATAGTTTTTGAAGACTGTTACGTGTCAAAAACACCTTCTGCATACGTGAATGCGACAATGATGATTATTCATCTGATGTCTCACAAGCTTCCTCAAATTTTTAATGTGGCAGTAATGTCGCTTCTTTCTATTTCGTATTAGCAACAAATCCGTTTGGTTTGGCCGATCCTCTTTGCAAATTCAGATAGGATAAATAATATTGTTTTTATCGATGAGTCTGGATTATTTTTTTTTTGAAAATCTTAATATCGTTGAGACCGAGTAGGAAACGAAACACGCTGGTCCAGTTATAATTTCGCCTCCAACGCGGGTTTGTTAGTATATCGACTTACTTTGTATTACAAATTTCGATAGCATCGCATACTTAAAACGTAGATTTTTCTTATTCCGTACATTAATTATCGCTTTTCTCTTTTGAATAGCTTTGGCTAGCGACATAAGCGACGATACGCGCAATTACTTTTAATGCTAAATATCTTATCAGTTGTCTATTCTGGAATTGGTTGATACGCTCTTTAGTCACCCCGACAGAATAGTCTAATCAATCATTAAAATCACCCCCTTCAACTAGTAATTTGCACAGGGAGAAAGAAAATATGTCGGTACAATGAGTTTATTTTTGGCCACAGGCAGTTACTCTTCTAAACATATTTAAATCTTTTCCTACGTTTTCGGCTATTAAATCGATAATTGTAGACCGGATTTTTCACCCCAGAAATTGGTTAATATCACAGATACACGTGTATTATCATTAATAATCGGATAAGTAGCGACCCTTTGTTAATATTTTCAATATGGAATCACACCTCCAATGGGGCTGTTCTGGTGATGTTGGCATATTGAGAGATTGTTGAGAAACTAAACCAAACAGTAACGAAAACATTTTTATTACTAAATGTAAGTCATTGTCGCAGAGCTATTTATACTTTTTTAAAAGTCGGGGTTAGTCTTTGTTTCGGGAGTTAATTAAAAATTTGCTAGAATTTAGTGTAGAAATAGTATAAATAAAGTTTTTCATTCCTCGGTTGCAAATATTTGTTTATGCGGATATATATATGTATTAGAATATAATTTTGTTTAGGACACATACTTTTATATGCAAACATATGTATAAATGAAAAATATGATACATATAACAAAACAACATATATGATATAAAACACTGCACATAATAACATGATTTAAAATAACATAAAATAAATATATTCATTAACAATATCATGTATATAAAATTATGAGATTTTATACTCGTGTATGTTCAAGATGAAATGATTAAACAATATATATATATATATATATATATATATATATATATATTGTAAAAAGAATAAATGGAGTTGGTTCGAGGAAGTGGAAAGTGATTTAAATGAAACTGGTATAGAATCAAGTGATATTGAAACCCGCCATCCATTGAGAAAGAAATTAGCAGAATATGTCAGCTTTAAGGTTAAATTGAAATCAGGAAGGGGAAAATAGTGGACGGAAGAAAGAAAAGAGCAACATCGACAGCGAATGCGGCAATATTGGATACAAAAGAAAGCCAAAAGTTTGAACAATTAAAATATCGTGGTCCTAAGATGGCCAATTGGAGAAAAAAAAAATGTAACACACGACGACAAGGGCGAAAAAACGATTGTGGCATTAAAATGGTGGATACAGTCAGACAAAAAAGAAGCGAGCACTTCCAGGTGTTTGGAAGCAACAAAAAACTCAAAATCGGTGATGGACCTTGCAGACATTATCTAAAAAAAACAAACGAAGAAAAAGGGATCTCTATCGGCTACTCTGGCCGATCAGCATAAGCAGCCTACGCAATGACGTTCAACGTAGTGTTCTAGGCATGTAATAAAAAATATATAGCAAAAAAAAAACTATTAACGAACGGTAACAAGTAATTTCTTATACAGATATACAGAATTTAGTGTGAGAAATATCGAGAAAATTCGCGCATAGGTATAATTTGAAAATAGAAATATTTACTATAATAATCTAGAAAGGAGTTATTTTATATAAGAAAAAACTAAACAAATAAGGAAATAAAAGTCTGAACCGTTCTATGAAGTGGAAAATAACAAAAATTACTTTTAATTTTTTCAGCATTGAATGAAGCTGCTCAAACGGATCGTTCGCTAAAGATCTACAAAAGACGATGGCTGATATTGTTACTATTTGCCTTGTGCTCCGGGTGTAATGCTAGTCACTGGATTCAGTATTCAATTATTACGAACATTATTGTTCAGTATTATAATGTTAGCCGAATGGTCGTCGATTGGACGTCAATTATATATATGGCACTCTATATACCGCTTGTCTTTCCGGCTTCTTGGTTATTACAGAAAAAAGTAAGCAATTTTATCAAACCGATATCATTACAGGATGCAATAATTAGGTGCCGAAGCAGAATATTCTGTTGTATTTGTAGCAAAAAATATTTCATTGCATTTGTAGCAAACGTTTATATTTGCGATCGAGTTGAAGTGGAATTATAAAAATTTCCTTCAAGCTGCTTCAGTCGACAACAGATTTCTGTGACGTGATTTTATTATCTAGTATGATCCTTGTAAGAGGCTTAACGAGCCTTCTTAAAAAAGCATACCATTTAATAATAAAATACTGAATTTTAAAATATTCTATTTTTTTTTTTTTTCAAATGCGCTTAAACGACTTGTTTCTAACCTTACCACACTGTTCATTACGAACACCGATAGCACCTTAAATAACTGGTTGGGCGGTCACATGTAATCGCTATAATAAATTGGAGAGCAAGGGCTCAGTGGATGTGTGAGACTCTACAATCCACTTAAAATACGTGGGAAATAAATTTGAAGTTTTCCGATTGTATTGTGGTTAGGAAGCTCTGGTTAAGTAAGACCGCGACGATTGTCGTTATTGCAGTGTGCCGTATTTTATGTGAGTTATGTTGAGAGGCACAATTTTAACAATATTCCGCTGCTCACGTGCTTTCCACTTTCTTCTTTCTTACTTTTTTTTCACTTATTTCCGAAATAACAGAATCGTCAACGCAGAAATTAAACATGGCAATATTTCAAATGAAAAAATTTATATTCTTATAGAAGTTCGAAACTGCACTGTTAATGAATGCTGATAATTTCACTAATTATTTCAAACAGTTTCTAGTCAACTTTTGAAATTATTATTTCAATGGATCTCGTGTCGGGAAAAAACAAATTACTTTTCAAACTTTCAAGATTATTATTAGATAATTTAAATATACTTTCTCGGTTATTTCAGAATTACTTCCTTGAAAGGTTATTTATTGAGATATAGGATTCCTACAAACTCCTGTATTCTATCTTTCCCTTTTTCGTACATCTGTCATCGGTCCATTCTTATTATTAGTATCTGATCAACAAGCATTTAATTGACTTTTTCTCTTTTCGATGAGAGCCTTGGCTGATGAGTTAAAATAAAAGCGAAAGAAACACTTTGAAGGATTAATAAAAAACTGGGTAATGAATTTTAATTGTTATTCTAGAAATTTAAACGGCAATTATGTAGTAAGAACGATTTTTTCCCATTCTGAAATTGACGAAGTCATTTTTGAAAAATTTAGTGATTGAATATCGATTTCTTTAGCGCTGACGTTTACAAATAAAAACTTTAATATTAGAAAATTTAATAAAAAAATCATTCGAAAATTTATTCTCAAGGTAAAAATAGAAAATTAAATTTTTTGTTCAAAAAATAATTATATATTTACAGTTATAAAATACTACTATTACTGTGTGTTTTACTTCGTTTTTATATATTTCTGTACTCTTTTTTCTCTATATAATTCGTATAATTCGTGTATATTTTTTTGCAAAATAAATATTTAAAAAAAAATTTCATTCGGCCTAAAACATGGCTAGAAAAAGAAGATAAAAGTATACATCGTGTTTTTTACTTTTTTTTAATTACAATTTTAGATAAGAGCCGCCCCCAAATATGATTGCCACGAGCCGCCACTGTTTGAAATATCTCTTCCCTTCAATTCTTTATAGTTGTATGTAAATATATCAAGTATCAGTTGCTTTGCATTCAATTGGAATTTCTATATTAAGACCTTTTCTAGCGTGCATTGTTTGAGAAATTTCTATTAGGTAACATGTAGACTTGAATACAAAAATCCGAATTTTTAGAAATATTCAATGTAAAAATTTACGATGTAAAATTTTTACAAGTCTCTACACCTCATGAGCAAGTAGGCAAGCACAATTTTCGAATGTTTATTTATTTATGTTAATTTTAATATTTATTTGTTGTAATATTGATTGCAATTTTTCATTATTCGTAACATCATAATTGATATTTACTTTGTTCAAGTAACTTTTGTATAAATGGCGAAAAAAAAAAAATTTAAAGTGCATACAAAATTAAAATGATCATATGGAGAGGGCATTGGAAACTAGCAGACTGTTATTAGAATTTTAGGGAGAATATCGAACGTTAATAACGTTGTTCTGTTTTTGGTGTCTTAATTGGTTTCAGTGAAACAACGGGTCATTTCTACTGGCAAACAGTATGACAATGGTTGGACGACTTTTTGTTGTTAAAAAGGAATTGCAATGGGTAAAAACTGAAATTCAAGAAAAAAAAAATGCTATAGCATCTTAACGTTGAAAAATTGGGGAATAATATGAAAAAAGGAAGTTGTAATAGAAATTTAAATATCTCTGAAACATACGATTTGGAGTACTAAATATTTTAATTTTGAAGATAATTTCTTTCGGAAAGCGTCATATAGTGAAATAATTAAAAGAGGCAATATTAAGCGTTGTTGTGCGAGATTTTTTTGTTAGTACTTCTTTCGTATGTTTGACTTATTCTTCTCCGGTCTCTTCCCGTTAAAATCCGGACTTCACCCGAGCGTAAAAACTTTCAAATTATATTATAACGTTGTAAATGATTTGAAAATATCGTCATCTATGTTTAAAATTTGAAAAACTTAAATTGATCGCAAATTAATAAAAAAAAATGTAACGTTCGAAAATAAACTATAGGGTTTAAGAATCGCAGTAATTTTAGGAGCTGTTTTACTGGTCATTGGTTCGTGGATTAAAGTGTTCTCGACGGCGCCGGATATGTTCTCGGTCGCGTTAATTGGACAAACCATAATCGGTATGTCGCAGATGTTCACGCTCGGAATACCAGCCAGGTTGGCGGCTGTTTGGTTTCCTCATTATCAGGTCTCAACGGCAACTGCATTGGGGGTATTTGGTAACCAAGTAAGTTAGCCGTTTTTTTCGTATTAACACCTAACGATAGAGTATTATTTCGGTGAGACCGCCAGCTGCCATAATTGGCAGTCTGTTGATCGTTAATTATTAGTTGCACTCTTTCTGTGAATCATAGCGAATGTCTCCTCATTTTTATTTAACAATAATAAAAAATTGAATGTATGATTTTCATTTTTTTTTTCTTTTCTAAACAATAATTTAACTATATTCTAGCGGAAGTATTTTTCGGTAACATCCTAATCTAAAATAAACATGTATTTTATTCTGAAATGAGTATTTTTCCACTTTTTAGTTAAAATACAAAAGAGTAAACTTTAAATATTTGTATTTTTTTTATATATGGATTAAATTAACATTTTTTTTTTTTTTAATCGCTTTAAGGTATAAAAAAGGTAAATTTAACTCAAAAAATATATTTAATTTATAAAGAAATAATATTGTCTAGGTAAATTTCTATTTGGTTGTTTAAGCCGTGCGAAATATATTTGCTTCTGATAATTTTATCATCGTCCCTTCTTATAAATTGCGATTATTAATTCCGATAAGTTATTTTAAGAATAAAAATGTTCATTAAATCTATTTTAGATTGGCATAGCAGTTGGTTTTGTGCTTCCCCCTCTCATAATACACGAAGGAAATAATATAGCTGATCAGTTATTTTATCTGCATACTGGTACCGCGATTGCAGCTAGTGTAATTTTAATATGCATTTGTTGTTGTAAGTTGGAATTTTTTCGTTTTAGAATATCTAAATAATGTACGATTTTTCTCCAATGACGCAGGATTCTTATAACGAAAACTATATAGTATAGAATCGAAACAAATGATAACAGAAAGAAGAGAAGGCGTGTGTTATATTTGAAATCGAAGACAATATCAAATAATCCTGTAAAATTATGTTAAATGGATAAACGAAATAACACCTACCTAAGTCTCGAATCTTATCTCTAGGCAACAGGTGTCTGAAAACGCAGGGATGGAGAAAACTCTAGATTTTAAAGTAACTAAAAGGAAAATATCAAAATAAATTAAAAACTAAAATGAAATAATCAGCGGATTTGTGTAATGTCTGTACTTTTACGATGTTCAGCTATTAAACAAAACTCTACAAATTATGAATAACACAATATGGCACTATTAGTTTCAATTTTTGAAGTTTCCAAAAAAAACAAACAAGGGCTGATAGATTGAAATATTCCTGCTCTTTATTACACCTCTGATTTATATACATAACCTGTCGTTTACATTTATCGATTGCTTCTTATTAACAATATCTGATCGAATTATGTAAGTAACTCTTTTTTCCTTTCTAATTGTTTTCCGGTAAAAGTCCTTGGTTGAGGAACCCAAAATAATTTAAAAAAAAAAAACCACGGTATAAGAAGAAAAGATGGACTTAGCGAATCACATATCCAGGACGTAAAAGTGGCACTATGAATAGGACTGATGATACATTCAATTTTATTTTCTAAAAAAGCTTACTAGCGCTTGCCACTCGCTTAAAAGAATTCTATGTCTAGAAAATGGGTTTAGTATTTTGATTGTCATCGTACATATATGTTTATTAGGCAGAAGGTTTACTGAATTTCTTTTGTTATCAGAAAATGAAATTATTTTCTATTTAATATTACAAATGATATTATTTAAGTTACAATAATGAACGGAATTCGTACAGTTTATGTAATGTGACGTTCAGAGAACTAACCGGAAAAGTGAGAAAATATCCTCATTACTCATTTAATGTTTGGTCAGTCTAATATAGTGCTTAAGAGAAACGCGGTGTTACGCATATAGTTGTGCACAGGTAAAATTACCGCGACCCTCAAACTTATTGAGGTTAATAGAGTCATTATTTGTTCATATTTAGGTACTTCCAAGATTAAATCGATGTATAATATATTTTGCTGTTATAAGATTAAATATAGGCAAACCCGCCACAAGGGGAGGGGGGACAAATGGGATAAATTGCTCCAGGCCCCAGATGAGAGGGTGCCCCAAAAATCGCTACGTTTTTAGTCAGAAACCCAAATATAAATACATTGTTTATCTTCTCGTATATCTGCTTATCATATTTAAATAATAAACGCAATAATTTTAATTCATTTTTGTATATTTCAAATTTTACTTTTCTTGCTTTCATTTCTGCAAATTCGTCAATTACATCATCATAATCTATATTTTTTGCCAATTCTCGTTCTCTGTTGATAACACCATCAAACCGGACTGACCAATATACTGGATCTTAAAATATTTTTTATGATTTTTAATTTACTAAAGAGGCTTTTTCATCAGTAGCGACACTGATAGGTATGACAATAAAAAGACGTAAGCATATACATATTTGGCGAAAAATTAATTGAAAACCTTTTTCGTAGATAAGATTAAGCAGTTGCAATGTTGAAGAAGTTGTTCCTGGGTTATCCACTTTCAGTGAATTCTATAAACAACTTATCATTATGCATAGATTAACTTCACATTCATCTCTCAGGCCCACTTCACACCATACTTGTCATACATATTATTTAATTATAGTACATTTGTATTATTTAATATAAAGTCTAAAATCTACAATGTAAAATCTGAATAGGGATTAATGGGGGAGTATTTTATTTTTTATTTTATCTTAATTTTTTTTTTTATTATTATTTATTTATTTGCAGAAGTACTGGATTAGTGGGTTTTGAAAAATATTTAATATTTTGTTTAATTTTAAGAGGACCTCAATCATATTTTTGCCCCATGTTCCCCAAAGTTTACATGACGGGCCTGAATATAGGAGATTATATTTACAATTTTCTTCAAAACGCAGAACAAATGAAATGTCGAACTCGCTCATTAGACGAAAAAAGTTGATTAAAAGCATTTGAGGACATATTTAAAAAGTTCATTAAATGAGATTACACATCTTGATCATTTATAGCAGGCGGCACGTAATTTAAATAAACGAAAATCGCCAAAGTGTAACATTTTTGGTCGCATTAATAAATGCTCATAATACGTTTTGAGTAAATTATAATTTTGTCATAAGATTGTCCTTTATAAAATCATCCAAACACCAAAACAGATAGTGACTAGTTTCGTAGTTTACGCCTAATGGAATAAGTTATAGGGAGCAATAAAATAAAGGTAAAAACTTCCAAAATAAATTAAATAATTTTTTTTTTTTTTGTATCTGCCTAGTTGGAGTCTCTTGCATGTTCACATGTGCGGGGAATACATACATCGACGTATTATTCCCTATTTTCCTCAACCTAGGTCTTGAATCTTAGTTCTCTTCAACCGTCTCGAAACTGGTTTTTCTGTAACAGCAGCCATCAGTTCGTTGTGCAATTGCGCCACATGCTTATGAACTTCTTCTTCAAGTGGAGATTTTCAAGTCTCTATGGATCACTTCGTTTAAAAAGGAACCGTGGTATCCGATGTATAATTCGAAGTGTTTTATTCTGAAGCCGTTGTATAATCAGTCTATTAGTTTACTTAGCGCATCCCCAAAACGACGTTGCATAACTCTATATCGGTTTTAGTACCATTTTATATATTAAAACTCCGTAAAGCCAGTTGCGATTGGAGTTCTAAAAGCTAATATAGTTTTTATGTGGCCGTTTGTAATGCGCTGCAAGCAGGTTGCACAGAAGAAGTTCTAATACGCTTTCCTGTGGGACGTTATTCACCCATCAAGACCTGAGGCTTGAATTTCGAATCGGGCTGATAAGGTGTTACATCTTCTCAATTTTCCTTTATGGTTGCGAGAGCTGGATCCTGAATGCATCATTGGAAAGAGAGATTAACGCATTTGAAATGTTATTGGCGCATTCTGAAAATATCATGGGTGAAAAAAGTTACTAATATCGGGGTACTTCAAAGAACGGGAAAGACCCTTGAACAAGAAACGGAAGCTGCAGTACCTCGGACACCATCATACGAGGCCCCAAATACGAAATTCTGAAGGTCATTTTGGAAGGAAAGATAAACGGGTAGAGATCGAGAGGAAGACGTCAAAATTCATGGATGGACAATCTTATCAACTAGTTCGACTGTTCTTCTATACAACTCCTCCGATCGGCCATTGTAAAAGAAAATTTTCAATCGTGGATCGCCAACCTTCAATTTGGAGACGGCGGATGAAGAAGAAGTGGGTCGCCAGCATTAATAGGGTACATCTGTGACAGTATTCTTCGTTATGTGCTCTGAAATTGTCGAGGATTTTAGCAACAGTTAGAATTTTTCAATGAAAGATGATTTTATTTCATGCAATAGGCCTTCGTGTCATATTTTATCAAAGGTTTTAGTAACATCTATAAACAGCGCTTCGCTATATTTTTTGTTCTCGCTTCTCTCTTTGATTATTTCTACCTATCTGTGTATTTACTTTCTGTAGAGTGTTTCTAAAGTCAAACTGGTGCTATGGAATTGCATTTTTTTCCTCAATTATCTTTTTTAATCTAACAGATGTGACCTTTTCTAGTAGTTTGGCCGAAGTAGGCAATAAGGAAAAAGGACGGTAGGTTGAAGCCTTAGTGCCATCTTTTCCAAGCTTTAATATCATAATTATTCGGAAGAACTTCCACTAAACCAGAAAAAGTGAGATTCTCAAGATGGCATTATGTATGTATGAGTTGGCAGAGTAATCGATTGTTTTGGTAATTCTTTCAACATTTTCGCTGTACCTATATGGAATCCCGGAAATTTTTTATTATTTAGTTGTTTTATGTACTTTTTCACCTCTGCGAAAAAAACATTTTTATTTTTCTAGTTTTTTAGCTACTTTGGGGATCATTTATTGTACTTATCGTATTATTCGCTTTAAAAATAATGGCCAAGTATTTCTTAAAAGCATCGGTTATCTGGTTTTTGCCTTTGTTCCTATTTTAATGGTTGGTTCCAAGTGGTCTGTTTATATTCTTCACTGCCTTCTACAGTAGCATATTTGTTTCTAATTGATTTATTACTTTAGAGATAACGCATACACTTAACACACCAAAAAAAAAAAAAAAAAAAACTTAAAAGAAAGATATGAAAAAAAAGGCTAAAATTAACACTAACGATTTGGATGAAGAACACAATGACCAAGTAGAAGCAAATGATTTTAATACAACCTTAGATTATCAATCTACCTATAGTACAACTTAAATAACTCATTTTTTTTATATGCTAAATTTTTAAGTTCCACAAAATATCATTTAAAATCATTTCTTTAAAAATTTATATAAATGTGTACACACTGAAATTTTAATTTCTGAGAAAAAAAGAAAAAAAAACAAGTTAAATGCTTACTGATTTTTTTCTTCTTTTTTTAACCTTTTGGGCTCATTAACCAAGGACAGAGTTACCCAGAAACAAATGGAAAAGAAAGAAGTCGATTATATTTTAATCCGATCAGATATCTTTGATAAAGAGGAACAAATAGCAGGAATAGTGAGAAAGAAAAAGACAGTATATAAGAAGTAGAATAAGAAGTAGAAAGCCCAAGCCTCAACAAATAAAGATACAAAATGCTCCAAAGAAAGAACACTGGAAGAACACATGATCGGCGTCGCAAATAAATGCATCATCAGGATGGGAAGACAATATGGGGAGGAAATCAGGGTAAGGCGAAATCTAAAGAAAGGCAGCAGCGAATGGCCACAGCGCATACGAACAATGGAAACATCAGAACGTCAAAGCGAGGGAAACAAAAGAAACCATGAATAGAGAGAGGAAGAGTAAGCTGAACAGATAGATGAAATGAATAATTATTAAAAAAGGAGGAAGCGTAGGTGTCCGACCAATACCTGATATGGAAGCTTTTACATATCGATAAAGGGTTATCGGATAGAATTTTTTTTGATAAAAAGGCGGCAAGTAGCAGCAACCCGAGCCAAGGAATCAGCCGCTTCATTACCAAATATGCCCGAGTGACTATGTACCCACAGTAAATCAATGTTAATCGAATGGAGAGAGGAACGATTATAAATGTGTGTACGTATAAGCAAGATAACAAAGTGCCATACGAATGATCTGGATGGGAAGAAGATATGGTCTGAAGGGCACTCAAGGAGTCAGAGATAATTAAAAAATTGGAGGAAAGGTGATTCGAGGAAATGAAAATAATAGAGCGAACGATAGTCAATAATTCGTTTATGAATATGGAACAGAAATAAGGAAGACGAAAAGGTTCTGATAAGTTAAAATCAGGAAGGATGAAGGATGCTTGAACACCACCAGACCCCCTCAAACCATCTGTGTAAATGGTAACATGAGAAGGAAATAGGAAATTGATAGTGCTGTAGAATACCTGCTTAATTACTGCTTGAGGGAGGTCAGAAAATGAGGGAAGAACTAGGAGGATGACAGAGATCAGTGAAGTTAAAGAAAAAGTGGGGGAGATTATTAAAGAAGATAGTGTAAGATCAAAATGTTCACTAAGACGATGTGAAATAAAAGCTAGAATAGGGGTTTTACTAGCCCAGCTATTATAAATCGAAAGGAAGGACTGAACAAGAGTAGACATATTTTAATTATAACGTAATTCTTAGGCTACCCCCTATTAGAAAAAATGTCCCAATTCTATGTAACGAAAAATGTCCCAATTTTATGTAACGTTTGTTATATTTTATAGGATTTTTGTGATTATGTTATTATATTCATATGGACCGATTTATAATTACGTTGTAAATTTTGATAATTTTATACAAAGCATAGAAGAGAAAGAGATAGAAATGTAAGCAAGAGGGGTCAAGGGGCACAGCACCTTGCGAGGCCGAAATGGCCGAGTTTAAATATATATATATATATATATATATGTTAAAAAAATTTTTGTCATTTTTTCAGTATTAAAAATTTATGTGTGATTGATTTAAAAATTTGGAGGTTATTTCCATTATTAAAAATAATTAAAAGTTGAACGCACTTGAAGAGTATAATTCTAGCTCGCTTCATTCTGGTCGAGTCTTAGCTTTGTCAACTAACAATTATGTGATAAAAATCGTACAATAATTTTTATTATCGTAATCGATTAGCCGGAAATAATTAAAAGTTGAGAATTTAAAAGTATCGAACATCAAAAAGAATTTGGCGTATTTAACATCAGCCGGTTTTAAAAACGGATGGATTGTAATGCTCTTAAGAAATTTATGTATTACTGTTGGTTTGCGTAATGATACACTGTTAACCGTGTGTAAAATTAAACTTTGAAATTCACACGAATCGGCGACATAAATGCAGAAATTGTCCACATATTGCGTGTTCTAATATACATTTGAATCAACTGATACACCATTTATTCTTAGACATTTATAATTTCCGGTAAGATCAATGTTTGCCACGGCAATTAACACGAAGGCAAAATCAGTATAAAATATGGTCAGCTTTAGTGGCATTGTCTCGGTGTACATCATGAAAATCAATTAAGATTGAATAAGTGAACAAAAACAGATGCGAAAATAATTGTATTCTAAGAAGTATTTATTTAATTTATTTTACCATGGAGCCGTGTGTAACTACATCGATTATTTCGGCATACAGCAATTGGTAAAGGTTAAATGACTGGGGCGATCTGATTTGTTTTAATATATGCGAACGTTTGGGCGACCGTTGCAGGGGCATTGGCGAGGATCTTTTGTAAAGGAAAATTTAGGTTAAAGGACAAATGGGATGTTACAAATTTAGTACAAGTTGAAAGTGTATGGTGACCTAAAGGATAACGTTGGTTGGGAACAGAAAGGGCAGGTTGTGGAAGGCCAAGTCCTGTGGAAAACGTAGTCATGAGACAAAGAAATGTGCGAAGTATTAAAATATTTTAAACATATTGCGCTTTTTTTTTGGCTTTTATCGAAGACCTACAAAAATGTTGACGAATCATAGAAGTTACAGGAATACTGCTTTATAATAGTGTACAAGGGGGTATTTGCATGATTTTCATCGTAAATTACAATTCACGGGAGAACTTCTTTATAGTGTAACGGCCATAAACATTTTTAATGCATCTTGATAGTTTAACAATTAACAATGCTGCGCGGGTACAATCAAAGCGGGCGTGTGCAGGAGCCGCCTTGTGTACTGGCGGGCAAACTTTTCATATGAGAAAAAAAATAAAATCAATTTTATTAATACTTTCTTATAATTATATATTTAATTATGTTAATTTAAATGAATACGAAAAAAAGTAGTAGATCGTCGGTACTTTCTTTTTTAATTTATAAAGAGGTTCATAATAATACTCTATTATGAACTTTTTTTGAGATTTGTACAACTATAAATACAAAATATAAATTTAAAATTACATATCGAGTTTTGAAATTTCGATATAATATTTTCACTCGTCAGACAAATTACGTGTGTATTAATTTTTTATTTTTAAAATCTGTAATTAAAACTCAAACAAATACACATTTTACAAACATGACAAAACGGGATATTGTAATAATGAATGCGGTAAAAAACAAGATGATTTAATAAATTTAAACTCGATCCGTCTGATTCGATCTCAGTAAGCGACCAAATAGATTAATAGCTGCATGTGATAAACGGGATCAATCGTATGTATCAGTGGTTTCTAACTTTGAGACTAGTAATTATACAAAATTATATGTATGATATATGCTTCAATTCTAATGAAAGCCCTCCCCAAAAAAAATCTCGACCGTCTTGTGAGCTTATAGCAGATGAGCATTTCATTGAAAGATTAATAGAGTATTTATCACTGTATGAGAAAAAATTCAAAAAAGTAAAAGAAGCGCAGCTTCTACAAAAAATCTACAAAATAAATCTCATTTTGAGTTTCATCAGCCTTAATTTAAAATTACAAAATCTTTATTGCGAGTAAATTATAATTTTAATTTTAAAATTAAATATGTGTATGGGGAAATGGCAAAATGTGATATTAAAATTTCGACTAATTGCGACGGTCAACATAATAAACGTAAACATAAATGTTTTTAATATAAAAAGAATTAGGAAATACTGCCATCCATTTCTGAAACTGTTACGTATATAGCAACGTACGATAATACGTAAAAAAGGCATGAAACTTAATTTTAAAAAAAAAGTGAAGTCCTTTTTAATCAAAAACACTTCAATTTATCGTCTTAACACCGTTTAGACCACGGTTTAAAAAACGTTGCTGCTGTAATACCTGCGAAAACTTGTATGATCGTTTATCGAACTTTCTGGTAGCGGATCCTGATATTTTTTTTACGATATTTTTGTACAAACCATAAATTAATCGTTTTCTGTAGAATAATCAAATACTAAATAATATTAACTTGTTCTAGTTTCTAAACAATTTGTTATAATCTTATATTTTTTCAGAGTATTAATATTCTTTTAGGAAACTTCTAAAAGTGAGTTAATAACGAATGCAAAAAAATAGACATAAGAAAGTATTAAGTTGCATTTATGAATTTGCCTAAAAAATTATTGCATATTATATAAGTATAAATTTCAAGTAACTATATTATTGAAGTTTTTAACTGTTTAGTATGAAGGGTAATATTTGTTATTGTCGATACTTTTTGGGGATTATTATTTTTTGTGTCTTTGCTAGCCGGTATCGGAGTGCAAACCTTGCTTTTATTAACTTTTCTTTTTTGAAAAGTGTTCTATGATATAATGTGAAATTAATCGCTTATTTAACAATTGTTCTAAAATTGTATATGTATAACTTATGACGAAATGTGCAGATTGATTTATCTTGTTCGGGCATGTTTCTGTTGGTACGATTTCGGTATATATTTATTCGTTAAAATATCATTATTTTTTGTCTTTATTTTCATGTTTTTATTTTAATTGTAATTTGGATGGTGTACGCTGTATTATAAAGTTAACACTTTTATCGAATACGCTTAAATTTAAATAAATGAATAAATAATTAGGGCGTAATAATTTTCTGTAAGACGAAGTATAAAAACGATTCTATTTTTGGTTTGTATTTAAATTTAGTGTATTTTTTTACTTCGTTTTATTTTATATTTTTACGTAAAGTAAAAAATTCATTGAACATAAATATCTATTACACCATCTAAGCTTGTTGCCGTGTATATTCTGTGTATTTTATTTTCCCATTCATATTAAAAGACCCCGGTGTTTGAACCTTCTTTTAAATAATATTAAATGTAAACAATTTAATGCATCGCAATTGTATTTTCGATATTGTTGAAGAATCTGAACAGAAATCAGTACGTTTATGTAAATCGAAAAATTGCGCAAAAATATAACGGTGTATTCTTGAACCATCTTTATTTCTGATTGATTGAATTTTGTTGTATTTTAAATGGTTTAGAGTAAGAAATTGAACGAATTTATATTTATACATATATTTTTTATTTTCTGATTTTATTAGTTTTTGAATCGTCACCTAAACTTCCACCGAGTAAAGCTCAACAAAAATTGGTAGTGAAAGATAAAGAAAGTGCCGAATTGAAAAATAATTTCAGTTCATCATTGATACGGTTGATTCGAAACGTGGATTTTTGCCTCTTATTATTGAGTTTTTCCTTCAATATCGGTGCATTCTATGCTTATTCGACGCTTTTAAATCAATTGATCACTTCCTATTTCCCAGTATGTATTTTATTTTATTTTACTATTAAACTTTAAAGAAGTATTTTTGATCATGCTTCCTCTCTACTATATAGTAGTAATAACAACTGATTCGGATTAAACTGTTTTTTTTTTTTTTTTTTTATTTTATTTTTTTTTTTTCTTAGTATTAATTTCTTTATCGCAGGTAATTTTATTAAAATCGAAAATCATTTTTGTTGGCCGACTTATTAAAAATGATCGTTGTTTAATTATATCGGCGAGTTGTATATACTATTGTCTTATTTTAAATGACGTTAGAGATTTATTGCATACTAGAATGGATCGTATTTTTTCAAAGTTTGAAGTGTGGATTAAAATCATTTAAAAATTATTTTATTTTTTGAGGGGGGTCAATTAAGGACCTGCACCTAAAAACAATTAGAAATGAAAAGAAAAGGTTATACAATGAGCCGATCTGATATCGTTAATAGGAAGGAGCAAAATAGAAGGAATTATAACCGGCACAATAAGGAGCAGGAAGTCCAAGGCTAAGAGAATACAGAGCTAAACGTTCTACCGAAAGAGAGGAATACTTAAGGAACGCATGATCAGCGAATCAAAAACAACTGCATCATTCGAAAGGAAAGAACAATGTGGAGAAGAAGTCTACAAGACGTAAAAACGAGAAGCAGGCAGTAGAGAATAATTAAAACGCAAGTGAAAATAAATACAGCAACAGAACGTCAATGTGAAGCAAACGGAAGAAGCCATGGATTGAAAGGAAGACTAATTTAAATAAACTGATAAAAGGAGCAATTTTTAAGTAAAGACGTAACATCCGACCAAAGTCGGAAATTTAGAAATTCTTACACAGCGCGAGAAGTTTAGAAGATGGGATTTTTTTTAAGAAGAAGAAAGAAGAAGCCCCGAAACCAGTAAGCCTTTTCAAACCATCAGTGGAAATGGTTACGTGAAAAGGAAAGAAGAAATTAATTGTGCTGCAGAATTTCTGCTTAATTACGGTTTGAAGGAGAGATATTGAAAATGGGGGCAGAATGAATACCGTGGGCTGATGACAGAGGTCATTGAAGTTAAAGGAAAAATAGGAAAACATTTTAAAATTGTGTAGGACCAAAATGAACTAAGTCGGATAAAAAAGTAAAAGGTAAGAAAAGGATTTTTCTAGGCACAAAACATCAATTACTGTAAATTGAAAGGTAGAAATGACTGAGAGTAGAGAATGTAAGTGGAAGACTTTGTTGGAATTCGTTACTTGATTAAGAAAATTTCCGTTCTCTATTTGAAGGAAAATCCACAGTTATGCGAAACCAGAAGTATATTAATGTTTCTCGATGGAATACCACGAGTGAAAGAGGGTTAATATTGAAAACACACAACTGTATTGAATAAAAAAGTAATAGTGATTTTGACCGTTTTTTGTACACCATCTTGTGAAGACTACAAAGTAGATCTTGATTAGAATTTTAATAGTACACCGTTGCATTGATGTCTCTGTCATACATGATAAATTGATGTTAAGAGCAAAACGGGCACTGTCATTTTTTCAACCCCTTTTTTTCTTTTTTTAAATTTAGAGACATGAAATTTTCTATTGAAATTTATGTTGCTAATTTTTTCCTCTTTTTAATTAAAATCCATAAGAAAGCAAAAAATGTATATAATTTTATAAAAAACAACAAAAAAGAAGAAGTACCGACAAACTTAGTCATCAGCAACTTAAAAATGTGAAATTTGAAAGATGCATTATTAGAATCCAGTACACATATAATGTACGCAGTAATCCTAATAGGATGGTTCAACACCGCAAAAATATCAAAACTGAATTGCTTTAAAACGGTTTAACGTGTAAGTTTGAAATTATTGCGCAAATAAATCACAATTAAAATATCTGGACATCTAAAATATCACTTAAAAATTCATAACTAGTAGTGGTTCGATAACTCATTAAACGTAAAAATTAAAATATATAATCGAATACTCTTCATAAAAAGTCAACAGTAACCAATAAGTTTAATCTTTTTTTTATTTTTTTGTGGAAAGGTCATCGACATGGATATTGTCCTAAGAACTTGAGAAGAAAAGGAAAATATAATTAAATCTTTACGCAATCAAAGATGATAGAAATGATACAAGAGGCGGTGTAACAGAAGGAAAAATAACGAAAAGAATGAAGAGCGCGTTGTAAGGAGTACGGAGATCCGTTAATAAAAGTGATGATTAGAAAAAGGAACGTTTAGCACCGATGGAATAGCACTCAAAAAATATATGATTAACATCGCATATAAAAAAAAAATAGTATATATAATGGAGAGGAGAAAGGGAAGAAGATGTAAGTGAAATAAACGACGGATGGCAGAGAGGCGTGAACGTTGCAGAGAAAAAAAGTTGAGAAACCAAGAATGAGGCGGAAGTTCCGGCTGAACAAACAGATAGGAGTCGGGATTAGAAAATGAAGAGAAGTAATAATTATATCCATAATTTGGAATGATCAGCTGCAGAGAGAAATGAGATCTTACGATTCTAGAACGCTAAGAAATTTCCCGGTAAAAGAAGTTAAACGAGCTAGCCGATCTGCTAAGTCGTTACCTTCGAACCTTGAGTGTCCAGGTATAAGAAATCAAACTGGATAGAGTGACGAAGAAAAGGATTATAAAGCAAGGAATGTATGAGAAGAATTATATAGTTAGTAAAGTGTGAGAGATGAAGAGATCGGAGGGGAAGAAATAAAAAGAGTGGTCCTTAAATAGCAGTCGACTCGACGTAGAAAACTGAACAGAAGGAAGGCAGGCTTAAAATAGCTTAGTGAAGTGTAAAAAAAAAGCCGAAGCAACTCTATAGGATTTCATTGAGCCATCAGTGAAAATTATAAAGCGGTTTGGAAAAATAGAGCTTAAAGTATTTAAAAATTATTCCGCTTTAATAACATGCTGAAGAACAGGTTTCGATGAGATAATTGTAAAACCGCAATTAATAGAGTAAAGATACAAAGAGTATGGCGGCTTATTATGAATAAAAGTATATGGTGAAAACTGAAGGAGGCGAATAGAGATGAGAGGTAGTATTGGAGTTTTGTTGGCGGTAAAACGCCAGTTGTGATAAAAAAAAGTATAAAGAAACAAAAGTAGACGAGGATGTAGGTAGATGTTTAATAAGAAAGCGGTAGCCCAGACAAGATCTTTAAATGAAAAGAGGCGAATTATGAGATTCTGCATGTGGTGCAGGGGTCGGAGTAGATTTGCGGACTCTAAGACAGGGAGACGGAACCATATATTTGGTTACGATCAACTTTGAATAAAAGCGACCTATAAGAATTTCTCTAAATAAAATAACAGTAATCACGGATAAAATGGAAAAATATTTGTAAAATATGAGCAAGATCATGGTATCACCTCACCAGTTAGTGTGGGAAATGGACTTAATGTAATTAAACCTTTTGCAGCATGACAAGTGTAGTTGGGTGATGTGGTTATGGTATGAAAGACGATTATCGAGAAAGGCACTTAACGAAAGAAGGAATTTAAAAGAGATTGGATCACTAATTATAAGTGTAAAAACGACAGTAGAAAATTTAACAGGGAAAATAAAAGTATACATATGGGATAAATGGTTTTTAAGGAAATTTGAAGTTGAGATTCAGCGAGCGAGACATTTTTATGAAAAGAATAAATAAGGAGTCGTCGACAAAAAAAAAAAAACGGGAAAGTAGGCGTTGAACAAAGTTGGACTAAGGCAGGAACCTTGCGGTAATCCATGAAAGATTAGTTTAAGGCAGTGTAAAGGGGGAATGAAGGAATGAAGGTTCTACACTGAAAAAGATTATTAACGAAAGAAGAAAAGAGAACCGGTATGTTAAAATAAAGAATTATATCAGATAGAGAGGGGGTCGTTATCAAAAGCTGTAAGTATATTAAAAAAGCAAGCAATAAGGAATTTTTTATGAATTATGCTAAAAATGTACTAATACAGTTGAAAGGCGCGTCCAGAGTGGAAACTAAACATATTATTAAGTAACAGATTATTACGTTCGACTACCAAACAAAACGTCTGTTGATTAAACTTACGAAAAGCTTCCTAATGCAGGAAATAGGCGGAAGTGAACGAAGTGTAGACGAATTGGGTTTAGGGATCGGGATAACAATGAAGGTATTCCAAGACAAAGGGGTAAAACCAGAACGAAGAAGAGTTAAATAAGTTGAAGAAGAACCGAGGAGGAAAATCACACTGATTTTTGAGGATGGGAAAAGAAATTCCATCTATTCGAGGAACGAAATTTAAAGCTATATAAAAATTGCACATTCAAGAAAATTTCACTAGTTAAACGTAGCCAAATTTCTAACTCTGAAATTAGATCCTCCGAGTTTCAAGGACCTCGGAATTCGGAAAAACATAATCTTTTTGCGAACGTGTTTTACATTAGTGAAAAGTTTGCGATTCAAAAATGCGGGATGACCATATTTTGACTTCTTACTAAAACTTTTAATGTTCGCAAAAAGTTTTAAAAATTCGAAAAATTATGTGTGCTCTGTCTTTGGCGTTTTCAGTATTACACTTGAAATTTTTTTTGAACAATTTATAAATACCCATATTTACAAGAATATTAAATGAAAAATAAAGCCGATAAACCCTTCAGAATGTTACACGTATGTTTTCAATTTTATATTATACGAATGTAAATTGTGGTAATTCTTAATCAAGCGTAAAGATTCTTCGGCGTATGATCGATCACGCTTGATTGATCTTGTTTTAATTATTATGTATATACATATGTCAGAGGTCACGGGTTCAAGACTTGTCTCGTCCCGGATCCAAGTCGCTCCCAAGCTTACCCAGCCTGAAATAATTGGGTACCAGAGAAATCTGGGAAAGTAAAGGCGGCCGAGAGAAAGGAACTGACCCCAGTATTCTCCTTAGATCCATTAGACTTAGTACATTGTGAACCTTAACTTCACAATCCCAACGCCCTCTCAAGGGTATGGAACTCACTTTACTTTTTATATATATATACATATATATTAATTACAACGTAATTCTCAGGCTATCCCCCATTCGAAAAAATGTCCCAAAAGATGTCACAATTTTATGTAACGAAATATGTGACGAAACAATATCTTAATTTTATATAATGAAAGTTAAATGTTAGGATAGGATTTTTGTGATTATGTTATTTTTTTGTGTTGATGACAGTAAAAATTATGTTGTAAATTTTGATCATTTTATACAAAGTATAGAAGAGAAAGGGGCAGAAATGAAAGCACAAGGGGTCAAGGGGTACAGCCCCTTGCGAGGCCAAAATGGCCGAGTTTATATATATATATATACTCGACACAGGGTGATTTTTTGAAAGTTTGCTTTAATGATGTAGAAAATCAGTGTTGAATTTTAAAAATGGCAGTATCGCTATATTTCAGAAATTACTGTATGAAGATGTTGATGCGATTTGTACAAATACAGCAAACTTTTTGAAGGTTTTTTATCATATGAGTATATTTTTACTATGTTAAAGCGGAAAACAGGCGAGAATGTTACCCCATTGCAAAAATGAATGAATTTATTAAAAAGTACACTAGAGACATTTAATTCAAATTTGTTTATCTGCAGGTAAAATAATTGATTATTTTCAACGTCGTTTAAAGATGCCGTATAATTCGAACTGTCTGGTTTTTAAAAAATTGCATTGATATCATGTTCAAGTCGGATTTTTTAACCCAATAGTTTTTCCTTCGAATAAAAAATTTTCATTCGCCCACTTCTTATCGTCACAACTATTGGTCTAAATTGTTAATGAACAAACGTTTTAGTTTATATATCGATAAGAAACTGGTGTCAACTAAATCTCAGTCTGCTTTAAAAACAATATAAGTTTTGTAAATATAATTTTAATCGTTTGCGCTGGCTATTTAGTTTGTTGGATTTCTGGTTTCTTTTTTTGATGATAAAAAATAATCGAAATTGTATTTTCGGTTCGTAAAATTGTAAAGTTACTTTCAGACATTTTTGCTGATATTTCCTACGGGTTTTATTAGGCCGAAAGAATTAATACGTTCGACTTTATTTACTATTACATATATATTTAAAACTTCTCTTAATTTTCCAAAATATGTACCTATGTATCTATCATCTTCACGAGAACGATTTAAAGTTTAAGTCGACTTTTGAGAAGAGAAATATTTGACATCTAGAATTGTATAATTTTACATTTAAAGACAATAGTTTCCGCGTGTCCGCGTCACTTGCTCAGTTTATATTTATTCGATATTGTAATTGCATATTTTTGAAATTTGCCCGTTTTTATTAGTGTTACTCTAGAAACACTATGTGAGCTGCTCTTATGTGTATTTTCTTATCTTATTATTATCACATAGATTTCAATTATTTAACATAAATGATTAAAATACAGCCTAAAAAAAGTGTGGAGGAATGTTGATAATATCGGTTTTAAAAAAAATTAATTAAAATTTTCTATTATTTCCATATTACAGAATGCAACAGAAGATGCTGGGGCAATCGGATTAATATTAATTATTGGCGGAATTATAGGCGCCGTTGCGTGGGGAATTATTTTAGATAAAACGCACAAATATAAGTAAATATAATTTTTTCGTTTTATTAACTTTAAATTACATATTTACACTGAAAAGGTAAGAAAAGAAAGCAAACTTTGTCTCCGAAGCGCACTATTTTTTGTTTTTTTTGATAATTCGTTACGATTTTTGAAATAAAAATACAAAATTTCTCTACGCTGGACATTATCAAATTATTATGTTTGCGTCTTTATAAAAAATAAAAAAAAAAAGTAGGCGGTTATTATATTTTAAATCAAAATATATATATGATTTTTATTTATTTATTAAACAAGTTCTGAGGATGCTCTATTGTTTAACACGAATAGATTTTTTCGCGTATTTTTTTTTTTTACTTTGAATACACCGCAGGACTATGAATTTGACCAATTAGTACAAGTAAACATTCGTAAATTCCAATTAATTTGAATAGAAATGATATTTAATTGTAATAAAACAATATATTCCGAAAGTATCGTGTAAAATTAGAATAACCTTACTAAATTTAGAAATTGAAATCATGACAAAACAAATTTTGTGTTACTTCAAAAGTTAAGAGAAATATAAGTGGCATAAATATGAATTATTATTTTAGAAATTTATTTTTAAAATTGAGAAATATGAAAATGATAACTGCGTTCCTTTTATTTAAACAATGTTTATCGAAATTCGGATTCCTTGTCTTAATAAAAATTCAATAGATGTTAAAAAACTCAGTAATGAATAAAATTATTTTCTTTTGTTTTAATCTAATAAAATATATTCTTCAATTATGATTTGACAAGCGCTTTTTCGTAAAATCACCAAAAAAAATGAAAAAGGTAAAAGCATCAATTCTGCTGATTTTAAAGACCAGGTTCTGTTATATGAAATTGTAAAAATTTTCTAACGCAATAAAGAGTCATTCGCAAACTAACAAATTGTAAATATGTAAAGCTGTAAAATGAGTGAAGAAGGTATTCGCAATTGTTTAATTGTTCAAAATTTACGTTTTTTTTTTATTTTTTTTTATTTTAAAGATTAAATTGAATAAAAAAGTTGAGGAAAGCGGGGAAGCACCTATATTGAACAGTTTGTTCAATGAATCCAAATTTTCACATCAAACCATGAAGTAATTTTGGAACTGCTAGCGTGTAATTTATCTTACTGAAGGAAGAAGAAAACGTTCGAGGTAAAATAACGCAGAAAAAATTACTTGGAACAATAAATATTATCGAAAAAATGTTGAAATGTTAAACTAAAAATCTTCTTCTGATGAGTGTAGCTTTTATTGGTAACATTTGTTAGGCTAAGTGGAAATTTAATAAAAGCAAACTAAAACGAATTTTTTTTTTTTTTTTTTTTTTTTTTTTTTATATACAAATTACAACTGGCCAGAAGGCCATCCAGCAATTGGACTGTAACGCGAAAATAACTTGTTAGGGGTTAGCATCTAGCGATGGACCCCACTGAAATTTTAGTAACATAAAACTAGGCCAGATCAAACGGTCGACTACGTTTTAACCTTCGAACATCAAGACTATTATCAAGAAGATTGATCGCCAAAACGTTTGTGTGAGACTCCAAGCGGCCTATGTATCGCTTAGCAGCTCGCTTGATCTCGTCTTTCACATATGGGATATTTAAGTCTTGATGTAGAGTGTGGTTAGATACGTACCAGGGCGGTGAGACTATCAGCCTTATAGCCTTGTTCTGGAACCGTTGTATCTTGTTTATGTGTGTATCCTTTGCACAACCCCACAACATTAAACCGTATGTCCAAACGGGCTTTATAATTATTTTGTACACTAAGAATTTATTTTCCAATGATAAACTAGAGTACCTGCCAAGAAGCCAATTTAATTCTTGCAATCTTATATCTAGATGTTTTCTTTTTTGTGTAATATGCTTTTGCCATGTTAATTTGCGGTCCAAATGAATGCCTAAGTATTTTACATCTTTATCCTGGTTGATAACCACCCCATTTATTTCTAACGGCTGATACGTAAAATTTCGCAACGTGAAATCTACTTGCGTACATTTACTTTCGTTTACTCTAATACGCCAACGACTCAGCCAGTTTTCCACTTCCGATAAAGTTTTTTTCAATTTATTCGAAGTTTCACTATTGTCTTTACCGGTAGCTAATAGTGCTGTATCGTCTGCAAACGTAGCTGTTATCACGCTATTATCAACTGGAAAATCGGCAGAGTAGATTAAGTAAAGCACCGGGCCCAAGACACTTCCTTGTGGCACGCCAGCAGATACAGAATAGATTTCAGAATATTGATTTAGAATTTTAACCTGGCATGTGCGATCTTCAAGGTAGGATTTTAAAAGAAGGTACAAAGGATGCGGCACTATTTTTTTAAGTTTATAAAGCAGACCATGATGCCATACCTTATCAAAGGCTTGTTTGACATCTAGGAATACACCCGTGCATATTTGCTTAGTTTCAAGACTTTCTTGAATAGTATGCACAATTCGGTGTACCTGTTCAATGGTCGAATGTCTTTTTCTGAATCCAAATTGATGTTCAGGAACAATACGAAAAAAATAAAGAAAAAAAAATTCCTTACGGAACAGAAACAATTTAGATGACTAACAATAAGAGTATCAAGGAAATTAATTATATTTCATTTACATTTGCCTTTAACCGTACGTAATTTCCCACTGATAATGCATTCCCATATCTTTATTGGTGGATAGGGATCCACTTTATGTTTAGAGTGTCTTTTTTTATTTCATGATTTTTTTTATTCTACGTTTTATGGGATATTGTTTACAAAAACATTTTGTCGTTATTTTATTAACTGAATTGCAGATAACAAACTGTACATATTAAAAATGTTGTTTCCTTGTGGCTTTTAATGTAATAAAAAAAGTGCCAACATTTGGCAATGGTGCACATTTTTCTTAAATCCTGCTACGTCTCTGAAATTAATATTAATGTGTTTCAAGAAGTACTACAGTTTTAAAGCTTAACGGAAAAAGATCCTGGTTATTGAAGATTCTCTGACCACCGTACAAGGTCTACAAAATAACAACGCAGAAAAATCAGTCGCGCAAAAAATTCAAGGGACTCTGCTATTGCTAGACCAAAAGGACTGCCGGATCGAGTTTCTGTGGGTCCCTGCACATACTCAGATCCCAGGGAACGAGCGCGTAAATCTAGAAGCTCGTTCTGCTATAATATCCCCGATACCGCATAAATCTCAAGGCCCAACAACGCTCGATACGTTCCTACGAGAAAGAATAACTGAGCAGTAGAGCAAAGAATGGATGTCTAAGATTACGTTTTTACGCCAAATAAAGCCGATGATCGAACCATGGTGGCCGCCGACTAATAGCCCGCGTGTCGAATATACAACGATCAATCGGCTGAGAATAGGGCATATAAAAGTCATGACCATATACTGCAAAGGATAACTCCCCATTAAGCACGTGTCCATACTGTGCTGAATTAAAATATTCGTCAGTACAACATATTATAAATGTCGCAGTTTTAATGCAGTCCGCCCGAGCATTTTCATATCGTTAGCAAAAATATTAAACAACAAATAATCGTATAACATTTTGAAGAAGTCTATTCGGGATGGCGGACTGCTGGGTGATCTTTAAGTAGCCTAGGCAGCTCTCACCGTGATAACCTTAGTAGTTAAAAACGGTAATTCAATGGAATATTCATGTCTCAGCCGAATGAAAAACTTAATCACGCCGAAACTAATTTTTAACGGTACTCTTTTTAAAATTATTAGGAAACTTAGCTCTCGATTCGGCCGTGATGAGTTTCGATATTCGATATTCTTAACTCTTCTCGTCATTATTGTGTTTTACATTTTTGAGACCCCGCGTTCTTGCTTGAAATATTTTTTGCACTTACTATGAAATTTTGTTTCCAGTAGCGATGCGTATGCGAATTTTCATATTTTTCCATTTTATTTTTCACGAAAAAAATGTAAAAAACAATTAAGCTTGTGAAAGTTATATAAAATATAAACGAGTTTTGCAAGAGTCGCAAAATGATATATAAAACTCGCTTTCGAAATAACTTTTTTTGAGTTTAAAAATGTTTGCAAATCATAATGAGAAAAAAAAATTTTAAATTTTAACCGAAATGTACGTGAAATGAACGTAATTTGTTTTAAATTAATTTTCTTTTTTAAAGCAATCTCGAGAATTAAGAGATCGTTATTCATTTTCTGGATAAATGCGAATATATTAGTGACGTTGATTTTATTTAGGGCGCTCCATTATTTTCAAGGAATTATCTTTTCCCGATCGACGAATTTGCAAAGCTTTAAGTTCAACGAGGAATATTAAAAATACAAATTTGTCTGTTTAAAATTGAAATTTCCGGAAAATTTAGGTTTTTTTTTTTTTAATTTTAGGATATCTATTAAAAAGTTTTATAATCGGCTAAGCGGATTTGGTGCTGAATTTAAAAATTAAACCGAAAAAGATAGAATAATGAACGGCGAAAAATCGAAGGAAATAATAGATGAAAGTTATAAAGTTGTATTTAAAAGAAAAGTGAAGTAACTTTAAGAACCTCGCATTAAATAATATTTTATTGATTTATTATTCACTTTTTTACCTATTCCGCTGTTCCAGAAACGAATGCGAATAAAAAATAATAATATTTAATTATACAAATATTTTTCAGGCAGACAACGGTGCTGATATACGTACTAGCGATATTCGGTATGATTGCATTTACGTTATCTCTACAAGGAGAGATGATGTCCTTAACTTATTTGTCATCTGCTTTTTTGGGGTAAGCAATTTAATAATTTTTTTTTTTTTGGTCCAGATTTTCTTTCTATACTTTTACGAGTATTGCTACTCGGTTTACGTTCTGCGTTTGCACTTTATTTTCATAACTGCAGGGACCTGATATTATACGAAAATAGAATAGAAAAGGCTGGTCCACGACGTTTTCGTCTTATTCGAAAGGAATTTCATTTTAGCGTTAGAGATTTTATATTTCATTTTTTTTTTTTTTTTTTTTGAATCTGTTAAAACGGAAAATTAATACTTTTAGGTTGGTTAACTTTTTAAAAAAATTCTTACTCGTACTAATAATTAAGTGCATAGTAAAAAATTTTAACGTACGAAATATCAAAAAAAAATAAAGAAACTCACTGATCTATAAACAATTTATTATTGTTGAGTATTAATTTCAACGGTGTTCTTGCGATGTAATAATTACCGTTTGCTAAATAGATATTATTTAAAAAATAGTTTAAAAAAAGCAAAAAAAAAAAAAATGGGGTGATTTTAAAATGCACCAATGCTAAACAGAAACTACTTCTGAATAAGGCGCAACCGAAATAATACGAGCAGGATGTGATGAAGTAAAAGAAAGAGCGACACTGTATTATAATAAACATAATATAAGAAATACCGCGGATAGAAAATTACGTGCATAGCCGCCCTGCAATATCAAACTCTTATTTATAACACTGTACACTATTTCTTCGTATAGACTAATAAATGTAGTGTACCTGCAACTATAGTAACTTTATAGTTTAATGATATGTGCGCTAATTAACTTGAGGAGCAAAAAATTTAGTAACGTTCTTAATGATGTTTCAAGGATGTTTTTTTTTTTGCTACACAAAGTAACAGAAGTTTGTAACTCTTCAAATCGAAAGAGCTTCGCAAATCTTCCCTCGCAGTACAATGTTTTAAACTCGGCAACAAATAATGGCAGAAATTTAGAGTTGATGAAAACCACGGGCAACTCTCAAAGCACCTAAGAGGAATGTAGAAACAGAAGAAACTGGTAATTTTGAAATATCGCCAAATTTCGGTTAATGCATAATGGTGATTATTGTCTTTACCACTGCTTTTTCCGTCATTTTTAATGATTTTCGTTAAAATCGCGGTTACTTTTTACACACTTCAAATGTTTGAAGTAATGATGTAAAGTGTTGCCCTGTTCAGCAAAAGGGAATAATCGGAAAAGATTGAGAACTCGTAATCTAGGCTATTTACATACCATCAGCCAGTCTAGGTAGCACAGTCTGATTCGTTTAATTCCAGTCTTGGCGGGAATTATTTTAATTAAGTCGAACTGTTAATTAAAAATCAATGTTCCCTGCAAAAAAAAAAAAAATAAATAAATAAAGTTTAAAATACTCGTGTATCGTCGAAATAAACATAACTCGCGAAATAAGAAATGGGAAATATACCGGAGGAAAGAAAAAATGGCACAAATAAAAACCGCTTACTTATAATCTGTTGTTTTTTTTATGCAGCGCGAACCGTTTAGTAATAGCGGCATTGAAAAAAAATCCCAAGTCGACTCTTAATGATTTAGCTTCTATATTAATTATCTGTGGATTGTTGACTTGTGTAAATCTTAAATTCTCATAATGAGCTGTACGGTCAGGCTCCTCAGTTTAAGAGGCAGTATAGGGAAGAATAAACAAAAAATATCGCAACAGATACCAATTTAAAAATCGTTTCAAAAAGACTAGAAATGGAACGAAAATTAAATTTGAATTCATTTTTTATATTGAAATTATAAAATTGCAGTGGATTAGATATACTAGCAGTAAACGGTGTGTGTTTGTTGTTGCAAAACAGCTTACATAGCGTATTTAATTTTTCGCATTATTTTTACATAACTACTCGATGATTAGTTTGCAAAAATCGCCCAACCAGTAGGAATCGCTTAACTAGCACAACAGCTCGGCTGAACCGCTTTCAAAGCTAGGTTAATTGGTCGGTGATTATCCGATAATCCGTGTCGTTGTTAGTGTTAGTTTGAATAATTTCCATTATTGATGGCTGCATGTGTACATTACACGCCTTTGCATATATATATATTCGATTATCATTTCAGTAGTTTTCGGCATTTTCGGATCCATTATATCAAGCTCCGCAATTATAGGTCGTTACTGTTTGAATCAGCCTAATTAGACACTGCCTTGTTGGTGACGTTTTATTTCGCCGTTGTGAGCATTATTTTTAGTATTCCATCGATTAGTTCATTCCTGTTCAGTATGGCGAATTTATTACCATTTTCGTAAACGTATTGGGGGGGGGGGATAATAGAAAAAAAAATGAAAAATGAAAATCAAGATTGTCGAAATGGTCATCGGATAATTTCTACTTTTAATAAAAGCGGTTACCGGAAGTAATATCGAGCTTTCTTTGTAGATTTTTCATGAATGGATACTTAACAGTGGGTTACGAATTCGGAGCTGAATTAACCTACCCAGAGTCGGAGGCAACTTCTTCCGGATTACTGAATGCCGGTGGCGAATTTTGCGGTGTTCTTTCAGTATTGGGAGCTGGAGTTATCCTCGACATGTATGGTAGGTAATTAATAAATTGACCGAAAAGCGAATCCTTTTTAATCGGTTTATTTTTATCTCTATTCACTTATTATGTTATTTTTGTTTTTGCAGGCCCTTTCATAACCAATTTATTACTCGTTGTTATCCTAGTCGTTGGTTTCGTTTTATGTGTTTTTATTAATGGTAAAAAATTACGTAGACAAGCCGCTACACAGCAGATAGATAATGTATCCAGTTTTTAGCTTTAACGGATGCGGAAAAATCGGAGAATGTTTTTTTTTGTTTTTTGACTCTAATTTGCTCCTTATAATTATCGTCAGATTTGTATTTAATAAATATGATCTTCAAAACGAATTGCGGGTGTGCTTATGTAGCCATCAATTTTTTTCTCGTTTTAACGTGGAATTTTATCCTAGTCTTATCAGCTTGGGTACAAGAAAAGAAAAGTCGTGAATTGTTATTCTAAAAAAAATACAAAAAAAAAAAAAAGTAAAATTTGGTATTTTCCTACTATTGAGACTACTCGCAATACACAATACAAATTTGAACATTTTCCGATCACCGAGTGTGTATCGTTACAACGCATTGAAAGAAAGTAGCAACATTTTTACCCTACCATTTTTTTTGCAAAGTCAAAAAATTAACAGAAATTTAAAATTTTACTCACTATTGGTGTCCATTTCATGAGGTTCGATCTTTCTAAAAAATTTCAGTCATCAGAATTAATACACTTTTGTATCCATTCCTACCATTTCACGTGAATTATCTTTCGGAATTCGTCTCCAAGAATGTGTTTCAAAACATTTTGTCCACACATTCTGGGCGACTGCATCACTGTCGAATTTCTGGCCACGTCATTTTTTTTTTTTTTTAAACGTCGGGAACAGCCAGTAATCAGGGAGCGTCGTCTCGGATGCGGTAGTACCTGGATTTTCCATTTTTGCAGAAAAATTCGTGTAAACTGTGATACGTAAGGACGCGTATTGTTGTGAAAGAGCAAACCACGAATTCTTGATTTTTAATCGTTTCCGAGCCACTTGCTCCCTTAATTTTGACAAAACACCGCAGTAATATTCGTTATTGATGGTGCTAAGTGGGGCTACAAAATATGCGTATAGTGAATATTGATAGCGAGTAAAACTATAAATTTCTGTAAATGTACGACATTAAAAAAAAAAATTGCTACTTTCATTCAAACTTGGTGCTCGAAAAATGTTAAAATTTGTGCTGTGGGTAGTCTCAATGAGTTATGTATCCATTCTACTTTGATCGTTAATCGGTAGGTGGTGTTATATTCCTATACGAAGCAGCGCAGTCTCAGTTACCACGGGACAGTCTACGGATATATATTCGTATTAATGACTGTCATTCCTATACTGTGGTGGTAATGCAAAAATCCTGTTACGGAATCTGTGACTTTTTAACACTATGCTTATAAGAAGTTTATTTAATTTTGGGCAATCAATTCAAACTGACTCTTCTATTATAAGAATTATAAAAACTAGTATCTGAGAAAGGTCCAAAGAGTTTCTTCATGGCATGATCCGAAGTATCCACAGTTACATATATATATATAACCTTTTCAAAAATTAGAAAAAAGCAGATATTCGACACCTTTATTTAATACATAATTTACATTTTTTTTTTCGTTTTGGCTTCGCTTTGAAAGTTTAAATTTTCAACTGACATGTACCACGATGCCTCGATTTTGATGTCAACTACGCATAAATTTTGTGATCGATATGTTTATGTTAATTTGTGTTACCGTAATTACCGTTTGAAATTATTTGTAAGTTTTAATTTGTTTATTTATGATTATTCTTTTAACGAAGCAATAATTATTATATTCCTTCACGGCTCATTGTAAATATTATGTAAATACACTTGCGAATGATTCTTTGTATACTACGATAAAATGCATAAAAATTGATGACACATTTACTCTCGGCTGAAGCTGAACAATTCAAATGATGCTCAGAATATGAGTAAAACATGTTTGCAGTCAACCGCATTTATACATTCTGTGTTGGTGCAACTTTATGAATTACTATTTGTTTTTTGTTTTTTTTGCAGTAAATTATTTTCGCGAGAATATTTAATTTAAATGAGGTGTATATTAATAATCAATTTTACAGTAGCACCGATGACTGATAATAGTATAGGAAAGTATATTTCCGTTTAATTATTTATTAATATCGATAATGCCAATAATATTGCAATTGTGCTTATATTTGTAACATGTACGCGACGGGTTAAAATTATTTTGAAAATTATTTGGTATTATAATGAATAAAATTGAATTTGAATAAGGATTAATCGTTTTAAACATATTGTATGTATTGGTAAATTTTTTGATGTTAAAACTGTTGTTTTAACATTGTTGATATTTTATCAATCAACATGAACTCACTCTCACGGTCTCAAGTATAAATTTAAATCGGTTTACTTTTAATTTGAATAATTTGCATATTACAAACAAAAAATCATTACACCATATTAATAAATTGGAAATTGTAAATAAAAAGTGTATCAATATTCGTAATTTTGACTTTTTAATTCTTTGGTTTCCAACAAATTTTAATTTATATAGTGAAACTTAGAACTTGGTGGCGGTTAAGTTTTCTTCTTGAATTTTTTGGTTTTTTAAATTTAATATTACGCGGTGTACTTTTTTTTTAACGTATAAAACAAAATATGCCTTCACGAGTTCCATATTTAAAAAACAAAAAGTAACGATAACTGACTGATTGCAAAAAAAAAAAATGATTTCTTTTTCCTTGCTGAGGCTGGTAGCTAAATTCTTACTTCGTTTTAAAATGATCGCATAAGAAAGAACTATTTTTTTGTATAAAATGTAAATTAATTTTTGTAACTCTGAAGAAATTAATAATTAATTTAATTAAAATAAAATATAAAAAAAGAAGCGATTTCAATGTATAATTATTGAATTTATGCATTATGTTTTTGTTTATACTCGATTTATTAATAAAACGAGCACAATTTTTTTTGAATCTGGCATTAAGCAGAAAAATAGTTTAAGAGTTTACATGTGCATGTATATAATTTTTTTCTGAACCATTATTTTCTATGTGTAGTATTTGGTTGTGAATTTTCAGCTGAACTATTGTTATAATGAAACTTCTGTGATATAAAAACACATATCAAATATATCTTATGCAGTATTTAAGCTTATTTTGTATTTCCTACTAGTAGTATGTAATATTTTTTTTTATGCTATATTCCTTTCTGTAATGTATTATGTAATATTAAAACAATTTTTAGACGTAATTTTTAATTTAATTTTAGTAGTTAGTCTGATTAAAATAGCATTTTTTTTTATTTTTTTTTAAAGAAGTTTTAAACATACGTTCGAGGGATTTTTAAAATCGATTAAATATTTACATACTTATATAAATTTAAGTTACTTCACAAATAAATTCTTTAAATTAGTATACAAATTTGTGTTACTCTAGACCAGTGTTTCTCAACGGGTGTGCTGCGAGATCGGCTAAGTGTGTCGTGAAACGTTTGACTTACACTTTGTGAATGTTTTGGTAAAAACAAAGAAAACAATATTTTGTATAATGGCATATTTATTTAGGAGGGACGGAGAGAATGATTGATCTGGAAACGAATTAGGGAGATAATAGAAGAACGACGACTGAAAGGAGTAGAATGGAACCAAGACAGAGGAATCGGCTGAATCAAACGGTAATACGAATGACGATGGGAAAAGAGGGAGGGATAAATATCCTGCCAAAGTCTGTCGTGATTGGAGATTCAAATATGTTCGGTTTCAAATATAAAAATAATACTTTACAAGGCTATTTTTGGATCTATAATACTGCTCCCCGGTATACTCTTTCCAGTTCTGCGAGAAAAAGACAAGAATAAGATGCTAACATTACAGAGCAAAATATTAATAATTTCTGGTTATCGCACAATATCATATACTTCAGTCAACATCATAGCAGGAATAATAATACCTACAGACTTAAGAAACGGCAAATAAAATCAAAATATTGAAACAAGAAAACATTTTTGACAAGAAAAAGTTAAGGAAACAGATTAATAAAATGAATTCAAATAGTATACGACTCTGACAACTCGGATGTGATAAATCAAAAACTGGCAAAAGTTCCACTCATCGAGAAAGAGTATAAATGAAATATTTTTATACCGATTATAACTTCACTCAGTTTTTAACCGGATATGGAAATAATAATGGGGAGTCCATTTGAAACGTTTTATAATTGCTGAATCGGATATCTGTAAAGACTGTGGAGAGAAATCAAATGATTAACATTCGATCTTTGAATGCAAAAAGTTTAAAAACGAAAGATAATAAAAAAAACCAATAACCGAAAGACATAAACAAGACTTTCAATTTTCTTATCTCGTTGACTGTGCAATGAATAATAAAACACAATAATTAACAATAAATAATAGCAGTAACAATTAGAAACTCTGGCTGAGAAGCCGCAAGGTACAGCGGAGTTCACATAATAATAATAATAAAAAAAATCAAAAAAAATCCTGTCTGATATTTACATGAAATATATTTTACAAAAGAAAATTTCACTTGAATTGACCTCTCCGTTTTAGTTAAACTAATATGTGCTTTTATGATCACCAATCGTAAAGTTGAGGGAATTTTTTTACGATAGCGTTAAATGTGAAATTGGTATAATATCAGCGAATGTGTTCACGAACGATATGGCCATGGGCGTCGCCAGCGGGGGCAGGGAGGGTCAGCTGCTCTCCCCCCGGGGCCTTGAAACTTTTTAATCAACTGGCGTTGATGAGTATTCATAGGCGCGCAATCATGGACAATTTGGAAAACTTATGTCTTAATTAAGATTTTATTCTTGTTTAATAAAATATTAAGCCCTTACAACTTATAAATTTTATTTTTCCTATAACTCATATCCTCTTTCTATCATCTTGCCCTCCCCCCTGACGGCTTGGCAACTCTTCTCCTCCCCCCTCTGGCTCATCGGCTGGCAACGACCTTGGCAGATCAGTTATATACTGGATGGTGCATGGGAAAGTCGAAATTTCGTTTATAATGCACATGGCATGTCGTTCGCGCGTGGAAAACAGGATTTAACAAAAATTCTGATCAAAAAAATGAAGCATACAAGTTGCTCAAAACTGTTTTAGAAGAGCTAGATGAAGATAAATTTAATATTTTGCTCGAATATATTACAACGAAGTTAATATCAGATGAAAAGCTGCGTAATTATGGTGAATATTTTGTAAAACATTACATTCCTAATGTAAAATTAAAACAGGCCGGTGTCAACACAAACATACATCTAGAGCGAATACATCGTACTATTAAACATTTGCCCCTTCAGGGAAAAGTTGTAAATCGTTTCGACAAATCACTTCACGCAGTATTAGAATTCGTTCAAGACAGATTTATAATGCTGGAAAAGAATAAGCTCACTTAAAAAATAATCGACTCGAGAAAACGTCATACAAGTAAAATGTAAGTTATAAGTAATACAGTCGAAAAATACTTTATAATTATTTCCCAGAAGAATAAAGTTTACTACGTTAAGGATAACATGACGCAGTGTGACTGTAAATTGTGTTGCTCAAGTTGTCACATATGCATTCATTGGTATGTTTGTTCATGCTTGGATTCTTCCATTAAATTCAATATGTGCAAACACATACATTTAGTATGTAAATTTCTGTCTGATGCTAGTGTTGGTGAATTACAAGAAGAAAATAGTGATGAAGCTGAACTTACCCTTCCTACTAATAATTCGTCTTCGTCAGAAGTAGAACGTTTGAGAGAGCAATTATCCAAAAACAAAGCGCCGGCATCATCTAGAGAAGAATTACAAGAAGTCTTCAATAATCTGTTAAATTCTACTACGACTGACGAGGGACGTGAAAAAATAAGGAATGCTTTGGAAATGTGCAAAAACGAATATGTTACGCGAAGTTCCTGTCAATATGTTAGTTCCAAAAATTCCAACTAATAAAGTAGTTAATCTCCAGAAGAATATATCTCATCAAATGAGATTCCTTTTAACTAAAACGAAACAAAAACAAAGTTTGAGAAAAGTTTGTAAACTGGGATGCGATGAAAAAACGATCCGTTTGAAAAGATGATCTCATAAAAATTTGTACCACATTTAAATCAAAGTTCTATATATTATTACGACTTATGTTATGAGTTAATTTTAATTTCATTTATAATTTAGATATACCTAATTCATTACCCTTTCTGTATTCTGTAATGGTATACATAACCATGATTTCTATTTTTTTAAATTACTTTCAGTATTACCCTTTTCATATTTATTGTTTTGTCAATATGATTAAAATGAGTTGAAACAATTTTTCTTTATTTATTTATCTGAAGGACAATTTAAAAATTCTACCTAATTCAAATAATTCACTCATTCACTTATAACTGTGTTGACGGCCAGGCACTAATCTTGACCTTAAATGAAAAGCATAATTTGTTTTAATTGTTTTATATATATTTAAAAATAAAAAAATATTTTTTTTAGTAAAGTAATAAACTGACTGAATTATTTTAAACATAACGTTTTTATCAATACATAATACATTAAAAAAATTAAAATATACTGCTACAGACTAGAGAAGTTGTAATGCAATCAACGGATAACCGTACATTTGAATTATTGAACCATGCGGTCCGACTTACGAAGTATTTATGTTCGAAGTTTTCAAAATGTTAAGTCGTGGAAGTGTTGATGTCACATTAAGGGTATTAATGTTTTTTTGTTTGTAAGAAAAAGAGATTGAAAGATTTTCGATTTTTTTACGAAATTTTTTAAAAATGAACCTGGAAAGATGTTTAAAGCAGGTAATATTGGTAGTATTTTTTAAAATTCACATCTATCTTTAATTCATAAAATATGATAATGATGACGCTAATTAAAGATATTAATTGCGGCATATTTTTCGTGGTAGCTTTTACCCCAATACATGTTTTTTTGTGTTCCAATTGTGTTGTGCGTGTGTGCGGTATCTAAAAATTACGTATCTTTTTCTTCAAACTTAATGTATACTTTTATTATAGTTGGTTTATTGAATTTTTGGGTTTAAATGCTAAACGTGGTTAAAAATTAATAAGTTCGGAAAGTAGTTAATGGATTAAAAAAAGGACAGTTTATATTTAATTTCAAACATGCCAAAAATGTTTTTATGCCAATCATGTTTCAACTTTAACTAGAAATATATTAGTTTTGTTCTATTATTTTTCGTAAAAGTTATTAAAAAAATCAAAGGATACAAAAATACAATAATTTCTGTTGAGTATAGATTTGAAGTACTTAAAATGTAGTTAAAAACAAAACTTACGAAGCATAATGTAAGATTTATCTGTAGTATGTGCTTGATATTTGTAAATTCATGTTGTAAAACTGCAAATGATGTAATTATACCGCCCCAGGCTGAATATAATCGATGAGTGGTTCTTAACTGATGCAGTATATCGCTATAATTACACTCTTTGGTCTTATATAGATATTTTGAAATTGATTGTATTATTAACCGAAACTAGTTGGAAAATATTGATTTCAATAAATTGTTTTTAAATGTATGCTGTACCCTAATAATTTTTCAATTGGTCAGTCAGATTATATGGTGTATTATGGACCAACATAGAAATACTAGAGAAACATTATCTTCTAATTTTAGTAAAAGTTTGCATTAGTCCTACCAGTTTATTTTTCACCACTATTTTTATTTGTTTGTTTAATGGTGTCCATCATTAAAATTTACATTAAGTTATATTTAAACTGTAAGTAGTAATAACAAGTGAACCTAAAATCTCTAAATGGCTATTATAAAAACAAGAAATATTCATTTTAAAAAATGGTAAATGACCGCTTTATTTATGCTGTTCATTTTTGCCATAATTTTAGTTCGTTCAATTTACCGCTGTTTACAACCCGAAGTAATAATTTAACTACTTTTAAATTATAAACAATTTAAAATTTTTAAAATTTAATTGGAACTTCAATTTCGGCAAGGTTGTAGATGAATCCCGCTGTTTATATTACTAATAACTTCGTTTTAGTTCATATACAAGTAGTTTGCGTACAAATTAATGACTTATGCATTCTTTATCTCCATTTCATTGATATTTTGATCTATGTTTTTTTTTTATTTAACCGATTGTAAATTAGTTATCTCAATGACCAGCCGTAGGGGTGCCTGCGATTGCTGTTATATTTAACGACACTTTTTGGTTTTTTTTTACAATTGCGGCATCCTGCATAATGACGGTATTATGCGCCGTATTGAATAATGCGATTTACTGGACAACCTTTCTTTTGTTGTCGTTCTTACTAACCAACGTGTGCTGAGATGTTGTATAGCTGGGTTTCCTAGTTTTTTCATGTATTTTATTAATTTTTTAATTCTTATTTTTTATTTAAATGTGAAATGGATCTTTGCGACAAGATACGTGAATTGTTTCATAAAGCATTGAAGTTTACGAATAAACAAATTATAGACTGATATTTAATACTGCACCATACTGTTTTTCAGATTTCCTTTTTTTTTTACCGACTTCCAAAAGGAAGGAAGTTATACGTTCGTCGCGTGTTTCTTTTTTGTTTTCTTTTTTTTTATAATGTTCGCGCATAACTCATTTATATGGACCGATTTTACTGATTCTTTGTCCATTAGAAAGAGTACCATTCCTTAGGTACCATGTGAATACTGGTACCTAAAGACAGAAAATGTGAAAAAATGTCCTTTTGGATAATTTTTTTTCTTATTATTTTTTATTAGTATAACAGGCGATTAACTTAAAATATTATCAGTTTGCCAAATTACCATGGAAATGTAGCCTTTGTTGTCTTTATCGTGGAAATGCAGTTCAAAATAAAGGAATCGATTTTTTTTTAACAAAATACGGAGAATAATGTGAAAAAAGTTGATTTTTAGCAAGAAAAAAATTCAAGTATAATGCTAAAAATTGTAAAATAAAATGTTTTTTTTACAAAAAAAAAAAATACCGACTTCAAAGTATATTATAAAAATTTAATGAAAATGCATTAAAAAGTAAAAAATAATTATTCGATAAAAAATCAGAGTGCTATTATCGTGTTCCTTATACAACATTAACTTTATATTCGATAAAAAATATATTTCAGATTGAAATACCGTAAGGTGATCTTATGGTAATGCTTATACATTAACTTTTTGGAGTCAGCATCAAATTTATATCAAAATACTAATTAAAAATTGCGTTAAATGTTTATTAAATTGTTCCTAGATATTATATGAATTTGATGCCGTAATGTTGTATTTAAGGATTACCATAATATTACCTTAAAGTAAATCACTCTGAAATAGATTTTTTATCAAATAACTATTTTTTACTTTTCGGTGCATTTTTACTAATTTTTTACAATAAACCTTTAAATCAGTATTTTTTTATTATTTTTCTTTTGTAAAAACATTTTATTATATTTTTTTCTTTCAGTTTTTTATCAACTTCATTATTAACGTTTTTCTTTTTTTATTTTTATTATTATTTTTATCGTTCGGAGACCTATGTTAACGTTACTACATTAATAACATCGAATAATTTTGAATGGTGCTCGAAGTAAAATTATGAAATATAGTGACCAGATAGATTATTTTCCTCACTGTGTTATAGAATTTTATTTCATTCAACGAGTATCTGTAGTTTTTCATAAACAAAAATTCCATGAAACTATCTTTGAACTTACTAAGCTTACTAAAATTAATAGGAACCGATTCTTTTTAATTATATAAAAAGCAATTTACATAATATTTTTGTGACATTAGCCCTACGATTTAGAGACATTACGGTCATTGCATTTACATCACAATCTATTTTCCCAATGTAATTATTTCGTTATAATTAATTTCAATTTTAATATTGGTTTTTGTCCCATTATCAAAAATATTTACAATCCTCTTTCTAAATTTAAGAATTGAAACTTAAATAACTTACTATGTTTTCAATATTTTGTTTTAAAGCAAAATGAAGACCGCATTTGATATTAAAATAGTTTAGCCCCAGATGTTCATTATATGTTTTTTATTTCTACAATCTGGGATTAAATAGGACCGAATATTACCTTGGTGATGGAACTAATTTTATTCATGTAAAGCGAGTATTCAGATTGCTTTATTAATGACAGCTATATTCATAATTCAGTCAAAGTTACAATTTCATGAGTAGCATTATCACTGCAATATTTACATATAGTCTTATTGTATATTATCTATTAAATAGTAATTGTATTTTCTGTAACTTATTTATTCAGGTTCATTTTAAAAAGTGCACGAATCATGTGATAATTTTGAAGGAAACTATGAATGTTTATGGACTCACTCGAAAAATTAAGAATTTACGTCATGATTACTGATAATTGTTTAGTATGTTCTATTCTCGAATAATGGTAATGAGTTCCATCAGAAAATACGTTTAAATGGTAATTTTGTATTTTAGTAAAAATTATGTAATTTTAAATTATCCAAACTGTACTCTGATGATGATTCGTTTGACAAGCATATGTCTGATAGTATTGATGGAAACTTAGATAACCTGAAGAGTACAGATTATTAGTTCATATTATCATTTTTTGTTCCTTTAGGATTTTATACTTAATGTAGTTAATGAGTTCAAGGTGGATGCCGTGGGTCCTTCTCTTTCGGGCGAGATCATTTAGCTGGTAGAAAACAACAGCTTTTATTTAGACCGTTTTACCATTTATCTGCTGTCTTTTTCATGTATCGTCCGCTAAACATTAGTGTTAGTAGGAAATATAGGCTAACAAATTTATTTTTAAATACTACAAAACATTCATTCGCTTGCTATCAGTAATTTCGCAAAAAAAAAAAAATACCGTTTCTCGTTAACGATTTAGAAAAAAAAAACTTCAACAGTGGAATCAAATAGCAAAAAAAAGGCTGCCTTTAGTCATTTATACCCCTTATGATTAATAACCGTGAATCCGACTCAGAATTAAAACTTAAGTTTAAAATTCAACAATGATGAAGCGTTGTTGCCAACATGAAATCATTTCTACGTTTGTCTGGTGTTTTTTTTCATTCGCTAAGTAAGCGAAATTTTAAATTTAGGTAAAATTGAAAGTTACCAATGTGTTTTGCATTTTTTTTTTTTTTTTTTTTTAATTATGAGCAGTAATGTGAAAATTTTTAATGAAAGAATCAAATCGTTAATTGTATCTTTACTGTTTAAACTATCCTTTCATATTTTAAAAAATTATGTGAAATATTTTGATGTAAATTTATCGAATATATGCTGTTCGATTATATTTGACCACATTGCTTTTTTCATGTTGATGTTGAAATTTTATTTAATTTCATCTTTTTCATTGTTTAAATAGAAATTTTTTTCTTTTTACTTTTTAGTGTTCAAATTTATAGAAAATTATTAATTTTCATGTGTCACTTGCCCATTACCTGGTACGTTTACACCTTCAAGTTTGATTATCTGCTGCAAAATACTTTTTATTTTCATTATTTCATGTATTGTGTTTCAACAAAATATCTGTTATTCCGATATTTTTTTTTTTTCTTAGTATTTAGTAAATTATTGATATAAAAAACATAAATGTGAACTTTGCAAATGATGATGGATTTTTACCGCCCCAGTCTGATTATTATGACTGATTGGATTCATCTGATGCGCATGTATATTGATAATTTAAAATATTTGTAACTACCTATTAGTTAAATATAACCCAAATATAATGTAAGTATTAAAAAAATTACTAAATTGCTGCATATATCAGAATTTTTTTTAGTTGAGTTCTTTGTTAATTTTATTTTTACTTCTAATTATCATAAATTATTTTATTTTTGCTTCATTTACTAAAAATACAGCCGGTATTTTATTTAAGCTAAGATACTAGTTTAAGTACTATTAAATTATATACCATTTATTACAGGGACATGTTATTTTATTTTTTTAAATAATTGTTACCTTTGTATCGTTAATGCAAAGTTCATGACTTGTTGCGCCGTCTTCAGTTAACGTAATTTGACATTTTTCTTTTGTGTGGACAGTTCCTAGGTCTATTTGCATATCTAGACGATCTAGTCCTAATTTAAAATCAGTGTTTCATACAAATTAAATGACTGCAATTGAAGTTCTGTTAATTCAGACTGTGTACCTATGTTTGCATTGGTGGTAATCTTGTGTAATTTGTTTTCTTCGTGTTTTCTTGAATGAAAAAAATAGAGCACCTGATCGTGGTGTAAATTGGATTTCTGGAAACATATTACTATTACATCTATATCACTTTCCCACTTTTTTCTATTATCATTTCATGCATCTATTTTATTTTAACATAATTAAATTTAGTTAGTTAGATTCTTATCATTTTCTAATATATTGCGATAATTTGGGATGTTCAGATTATTATTGACAATTATACACGTAGAAGTAATTTAAACGTATGAGTACTGTTATGAGATCTTACCTAAATTCCAAATTTTAATTTTCTTCAAATTGATTTTTGCTCACTAAGTAACATTAAATCGCACAATATAAATAGATTCCTTAATTTATGTCTGTTGAATAATATATTTATCGTAAAATGTAGTACGCTATGATGTAACTTTGTTATACGCTATTATGAATTATGCTTTAATGATTCCACTTGCCCTCGCTGAGCGTACCAATAAATTATATAAACGTAAATAATATATATTTGTTTATAAGTCATTAAATTTAAAAATTAAATTGCGTCACCCGGGAATATTTATTGTAGTTGAACTTTTTAGTACTTTTTTATTATTGTAATCACAAATTTTTCTTGTTTTTTTCTTACAATTTTAATAATATATTTGCTTAAAGTAAGTTTTGGAACTAAAATGATGTGTAAATAATTAGATTAAAAAGAAATACCTCAATAACAAACAAACATAAGTATTAAATAATTTACTTCAATAAATTAATGAAATAAATACCTTCTTTTAGTAACATTTTCAGGTATAGCCCATCATCAGCTAACAATATATACAGATTACACTCGGTTAAAAACACACTGCAGAGAAATATTGAGACTATATATATATATATATAGGAAAATAATAGACGAATGGTGGTAGAACTATAGTTAAGGTCGGAAAATTGTTTACAAATAAATCAAAGGTGTTAAAATATATGAAAAGAATCTAAGGCGGAAATTTGTTTACAAAATAACGAATTTAATGGACGAAGTATTCAAAACAAATATTAAGAATACATATAGACAAAAATAGAAGAGGAGTTAAATTTTTATATTAAAAAGAGGGTTATTATTATTCGGTATTTGATCATTTAAGAGATTATTTTTATATTCAATAATAATTTTTGGTCATATTCATTGAGGTTCTTTTATTATAGAAAACAAGACTGTTACTACAGTTTTCAGTGAATTAGATATATACTCAGTTTTTATTAGATGTTCAGCACATGAACATTTATCAATTTCATTATTATTGAATGATTTCATGTGTTCCTTGTATCTGCATTTGATTTTCCTACCTGTTTGATCAATATACGGTTTTTCACAATATGTGCAGTTTATTCTGTATATACCATTATTTTAATAAATATTATTTTTTGTATTTAAATGAACGCTACATTTAGTTTTTAAAAAAATATATTGGTTAATTTACATATCTAATCTATAAATGTAAATCTTACCCATCTTTATTATTATTTGTTTTTTGTATATATCTTGAATTAGATTTTATTTTGTAGATTAATTTATCTGTCGTTCATCACTGCAACTACTGTTTGCCAAATTTGTTAACAATTTCATTTCTGTCTGTTTTTTATTTTAAGTCATTGTAGTATTTAATAATCTATTTATTGAGGCTGTGAAATATGCATATTTACGTTGGTTTGGGCGATTTGATGTTTTATGAATTGTACTGTCAGTTGTTTGTTTTCTGTGTATATTATATTAATTTATCTTTTATTTTTGTTGTTATATCTAAAAGGTTTTTGTTTTTGATGTGAAAACATCTTATATGGCGTTCCGCTTGCGAGTGAAAATGTTCAAGTGTTACCTTATTTTTGAGGCTCATTTTGCGTTATGCTCTATATATAGATGTAAAAGTAGCTGTGCTGGTTCGTGTTGCACAAACAAAGCCGACGATGCATGAGAGCGAGTGAGTGGGCAAGAGAAATAGAATGAGAGAATGACCAGTTGGTGAGGTGGAAAGAGAATGACAGAGAGAGAGAGATGTACGTGTACGAACACACCTCGGTTAGTGTTTGTACTCCTTGCTGCCGTCTGCTGTCTTTACTTACGTGTTCATCTCATTTCTTGATAGTATATTAACTATGGACGATGATAACAGTGCTGATTCATCTACTGAGAAGACAGTAGAAGTAGCAGCTATAAATATATCACAAAACAGTGAAAAAATAAAACCGTAGAGTATTAATACATTCAAAACATAATTAACAATGAAATATAATTGAAAAAAGATTAATTTTGACATATTAAGTGACAAAATATGATTAATTTAAAATGTCCTTTTAATAATAATGTCTAAATCATATTTCATCACAAAAAAAAATGAATACTGCCCGACAATAATGATGTAGAGATTGTAAAAGAGCATGTGATCCTACTGAAGAAATATTGCCATATACCAAAAAAAAAAACTAAATGGTAAAGTAATTATTTTAATTTAACAGGTAAATAAGGAAGATTCCTACATAGGGCAGCTGTTTCATAAAAAGTTTTTCTATACTGGAACAGTAATTTCATGGGGTGAAATGTAAAATGTTTACTTATTATGAAAAAATTAAATTTTTTGTGAATAAGTAGATTAATTGTTAATGCTGTTATTGAATAAAATAGTAAACACCCATATAAAGTGTTATATAGTACATATATTTATTTTTATTTCTTCCTGTTATGCTCTGCTGTTATATCTCTGTTTCTCTTACCTGTTTTCAATTCTATTTTAATTTTATCTTTAATTTTTTTCATTTCATGCTAACTTATTTCTAATGGACTACCTCAAGAAGTGTTAAGGTTTAGTTTTATTGTTGCTCTGATCGTAGTATCACTTTTCATTTTTTTTTTTTTTGTTACATTTGAAGTTTAATGTTTTTGTTTAGTTCAGTTTTTATTGCTCATTTTCGCAGATATAGCCCTTTTTGAACAACTTAGTTAATAATTTTTTTTGTTTTCCATCACATGTAATGTACAGAATCTAAATAAGATGGTTCAGAAATAACAAAAATATTAAAATTCAATAACTCAACATTTGACCTGTAAGCTTTGAAATTGGAATGTAAGTCACAATTAAACTTCTTTTCGTGTCATTCTAAAAGCACAAAAAATGAACAATATATAGTATGGAATTCAAACTAAAATTTGCTATATTGCACATCAGCGGAATTATACATCTTTCCACATACATAGCCTCCCCCTTGGTCGGGAATTTATAGATAGCCAATAATAGTTGTCAGATCTGTAAAAAAATTCGAAGAAGTGGCTGATCTATAATCGAAAACAATTAAGTTTTTTCTAATTATTATCAGTAATTTTTTGAATCGCATCACACTTTCTTTTTCTTTTTAAACATGTGTGGTCTATGAACTTTTATTTCTTACTTTTTTTTTTTACATTTCATATGTATGCATTGTAATCTTTTTTTAATTTCAAGTATGTGATATAGCTTTAATTTTTGGCATTACTCTGTTTTTCATATTTATTATTTCTTTATTTTATTTATTTATTTTTTCTCCTATAGAAGCAGTAAGCACGACTCTTAGTGGCATTCAGGACCCAATCATGTCTGGAACAGAGGCTTATATTGAAGTATTGCCAGACGACATTGCACCTCAGCCGGTCATACAGGTATCTTATCTTATATATTTAAAGAGCCTTGCTCTTGTCGTTGCCGTACGCTACATAGCGCGTTGGCGCAACCTATTCATACATTTAGCTGTACCGATATAGGTTGTGTACCAGGCAATTGTAATATGCAACGGAGGTGTATACACGCAAGACTACATTCGGAACTGATTGAAGCCGCTTGTTATCGCGCTACAAGTGCAGTCCGTTCGGTGTGGGTCTGCTGTGTACTGACCTAGCGCGCATATATATATTACTTATATATCATCTTTTTTATTATTTTTTCAACAAATACTTCTAATTTTTTTTTTTTTCTTATTTCTAGATGTATTTACAGTCTGCGCTACTGGAGGTGCTAATTACCCACAAGTAAAAACGATATATAAATTAGCGCAAAATGTGTCACACACTGAAACAGGTACGTGCACATCTAATTTAAACAATTTTCTCTATTGAATACATGGAGTATGCGTGTATAAAACTTTTGGAAAAGCATATAATGCGAAAAAATTTAAACGTTCTTTTTAAAACTTTAGAAAGACTTATGCAAAACAAATTAAGAAATGTATGCTAAACTTTGAAACATTATGGTACCTATTTTTCCAGCTTTCAATGGTAAATACAGATAGCGCAATATCTGTTTTAAAAGAAAAACATGTATTACAGAAAATTATGTAACAGTAGGTTATTTAGGATTGGCACAATTGGTCAGGGCGTGAGGGGTAACCACAGTTACCCTTAGAGGTCATTCACCCTAACTCCCTATTGCAAGGTAATTTGACTGCATTTTGAAGGCCATTTCGCCATCCCTATTTTTAAAAAACAGGTCAATCTCCCCTACCCAAGGCCGCGCTTCGTTCACCTACCGCAGAGTGGTCTAGACTTTTCGGAGCCATTAGCTACTATGCTAGAATATTCTAGTAACTATTACTAATATCATTATTATTGTTACTAGTCGTCTTTCTAGGGCAGCTTTCCTACCTCATCAATCTGCATCTCCAGCTTATCAATTGACGCTTTCTGAGTTTTTACTGATGCCTCCAATTGACAGAGTAGTTTGCCAACCTATTCCTGCAAGCCTTTTAGCAAATGTTCCAACGCGGCCATTGTTGTAGTCCGCCCTCTGCCGCAGGTTTCATTTAATGTCATCGATATAGCCACTGTTCTGACCTTTTTTTTTGAGCACATCTGAATGATCGATCGCGTCCGTGACATTTACCGGACGTCCACCTAGCATGTTCACAGAGCTATTCTGCACTATTTGAATAATGTTTAGTGCTTTCACAACCAATTGCTGTACACTAGCTGGTTCGAGCATCTCTCGCAACCGTTTGCCAATCACCACTTCATCTTCCCGCATTTCAGCGGCAGTCTCTGGCGCTCCAACATGTAGTAATCGTTTTCCACGAAAATTTAAATTACCTTCCGAATCGAACTCGAACGCTGTCGGTCCTCTCGGCGTCTGTTTCGCAACGTCCGAGCACCCATATCCTTTGGCGCCAAGTACTGCCCGCTCTTATGCAAAGGCATTGTGTTCCAGTTCTTCTAAATATTCACTATTTTATCTTGGTCTACCCAGGAATTCTCTATGTTGGCAATTTGAGCCACTTCACTAGGGCTTTGTGCCAAAACACCGCCACCACCACCATTGGTGTATGTTCGCAAATGCCTATTCGTGAGCAACATCATCATCCGCATCACCTTGCTGCTACACCTTTTTCTGTCTGACTGCAGCATTTATTGGATGCTGTACAGATACTTATATAGCGTAATTTCTATTTTTTTCATGGAATAGGTAACATCCTCGTCTTACCACTATAAATTTTGCGGGTTTTCTTTTTTTTTTTTCAATTAATTTTGTAGATGCATTTGTGCTACTACTTTCAAAATGCACACATATTGAAGAATGAGGGTAAATTTGTACTCACTGTCCCAGGTCATGTTGCACCGGATGAGATACGAACACTACTATTCTGCCATCCGCCAACGACGGCACTCTTCAGATTGGTGAGTGTCAACCATTGCACCATATCACGCTCATGATATAAATGAAGTAATGTGGTTTTGTCTTTTTTTATTATGTTTTTTTCTTTTGATTGAAAGTTGTATGTTTATTTATATTTTACTCTCATTATACGATTCATTTTTTTTTTATTATTATATATTTTCTTTTTTGGACATAAAGCTTTGTATTTCTTTCCAATTCGAAAGTGATAGATCGTGAAAAAAATGTAGTTGTGATTTTTTACAAAGTATAAATATTGATTTCTTCCAATTAGAAATTTATAGATCAAAAAATTAATACTGTATAATCATTACCCAATTTCTTTGTTTTTTCTATATTATTCAGTAGCAGAATTGTATAATTATTTGATTTAGAAAAGCCGTTATGTACTTACGCCAGTACATATATCAATTAAATGCAAAATCAGTATGATATATTTATATATTTGTTTCTCTTTTTTTTTTTTTCAGTATCTAGATGCTGGCGGTGATATGTACTTTTTATTAACTTATAATATTTTTTTATTAAGTTTTTAAAATAAAAAAAAAAAAATAAATTAAATACATGTTACAATTTCTTTATTACGCATACATTACAAAATCATTAGTGTGTACATAAAAAGCAATAATATAATACAATATATATATCGTTAATAGTTACAAAAATAATTAAAACACGAACATTAGCGGCATTATACAATTAATACAATTTCAAAAAACTTAATGAATATAAATGTACAACATAAAAATATATGTGTATTAAAGGCGTTATGATGCGACCTTTTTTAATGTAATAAATTACAAAACAATTCGGATTAATGCTATGCCACTCATGTATAAATGTCTCAAAGATGCTCAAATTACCGTTAACAATTTTTTTCTTTCTGGGAAAACCCGGAAAACCAAAATTCGAAGCATCATGCCCAGATAAAAGGGAAAAAAGTCAAAGTTTGAGATTGTTTTTTTGTTTTTTTTTTTTTTACTTCGAATTAAAACAAGTCTTTTCTTTCGGGGAAAAAACTACAAAAACCGAAATCCGAAGGATGATGCCCAGATAAAAGGGAAATAAGTCAAATTTTGAATTAAAAAGAAGAAATAGTGCTTAATACTACTATATATTTTTGAAAGAAATTTTGCCACGGCAATATAATAATAAGTCGAAAACATGGTGGATTACTGCTGAGCGCAATGTTATTTTATAATTTCAGTTTCATCTGAAAGTTCATGAGCATTTTATATTGTAATTATTTATTAAATCCGGCGCTTAATACTACTGAATATTACCAAAAGAAATTTTTTCAAAGTTTAGGATTTAAATAATTATGTATATCGTTGCCATAGGTATTTTGTTTCGTAGTGAAGACACGGGCAATGACCCGTTTGGTAATTAATGGGGGAAACGGGTGTAGAAGCTTCAAAAAATCAATTTTTTTCCTCATAAATCGCTTGTAAAACTATTTAAAAATACACTTAAAATTTCAGAACAAAATGCTAATTCGTTTAAAAGTTATAACCGATTAAGTAAGAGTCGTTCGTTAACAACGGGTCGGAGCGCGTGGCATGTAATACGCATTACGACCTTTTTCGAATTTGTGTACACTCTAGCTTAAAAAGTTTTTAATCAATTAATTTACTATTTGGCATATCGTTTCTTTATATAAATGCGACGTTCTATATGAACCTTAAACAATATCTTTATTTAAAGTATTTTTTGATTGTAAAAAAAGTACGAAAAGATGGTAAAAAATCTCATGGTTTATGTTCACACCTCTCTAAAAATTACTGATGGCGACCTGCAATGTGCGGCAGCTGATATCTCCGTTAATTTTCAAGGGAAATTCTTGAAAATTTCAGAATATATTCTTAAATATATGTATAAAATGACCTCACAATATTAATAAATTATATAATAAAAAAATTCATGAAAATCACTGCAAACATGCCGTCTTACATCTATTTCCCCCCTTAAATAAATAGTTGTATTCTTCACAATCAATATAACAGTCACACTTATTTCGCTTAATATATATTCCGCATTTTTTTTATACAGCGCCTCTCCTTCACTTCATCTACCTCCCCTTATCATATTTTTCATTGTAATGAATGCTTCTTTTTTTAGGCATTTGAGCACATTTTAAAACGCAGCGGTATAATCTAGGCAACTTATTTTTCAAACATTTACAATAATTTATTTTACGATCCCATTCGCAATATAACATATGTCACAGTGAAATTTGCACTGACAGTTATTCTTTTCACAACGGCAAATTATTAAACATTTGCATTTGCAGAAATCATCTTTACAATCGTCACATGGTACACTACCAATTGTTCTTTCAGAACACCTCCGAATATAACAATATATTATTGAATTTGATTCTAACCTGCATACAAAAAATTTCAATCTTTATAATATTGTATGTTTTTGTTAAATGATTGTATCGCATTGTATAATGTGAACTATGTTATTCTTTGAACAGTACAAAATATGAAATTTCAATGTTAATAATGTTGTTATTGTTAAAAGTTAAACATTTTCAATTTTAAAAAAAAACAAAAAAAAAACGGAGAATTATTGTCAAAATAATTATGCGTATTTTAAGTAAAGATTTTTATTTTCTAAATTAAAAGATCGGGGGATTATTGCTAAAATAATGACGCCCCATCGCAATACGCGAATTTTACTAAAAGTTTAATATTTTTTATTTCATTTTCAATTTGCATTGAAAAAAATGGAAAAAGCGGTGGATTCTTTTTTTTTTTTTTTTTTAAAAAAAAAATGGAATGATTGTGGGGTTATTGTTAAAAATTACTATGTGTCATTGCAGGATGTGAATTTTAATACGGTCTTTTATTTTCGGGGGATTATTGTTAAAATAATTATGTAAATTTTATTCTAAAGCTTATGTTAAATTTGAATTAAAAGTGCAGAGTGTTGCGGATTTTTTTTTAATTTTAAATTTAAAACAATCTGAGAATTTGTGTTTTTAAAAAAATAATTTCTGTACCAGTGCAAGATGAAAATTAAAAAATGGAATGTATGACGTTATTTACAACTAAATTATTAAATTTTAAACTTATTACCGTATATTTTTTTTAAAAAAAATTTCCATGCAATATATTACTAAATCGAAAAACGATGACAAATATTGCTAAAATAATAATGCGAAATTTTACTAAAAACTTAAACAATTGGCAATTCGAAATATGGTACATTACTTATGTAAAAATTATTTAAAAAAAAAAAAGACGAAACTGAATTAGAATTTAATAGAAAAAGAGGAAAAAAAGTGAATTATAATTTGTACATATAACTCAGAGTTTCAAATTTGCACCTTAAGCTGTTGTCATGCTCATCTTCTGTATCCATCGGTTGAAGGCAACTGTAACAAGTGAACGGGAACGGCGTCGGGTCATTGCATTCGAAGCAACTTGCTAAAATTTCGAATGTACGAAAACTGAAATTCGTCATCTCACCGTTTTTGTTACTCGTTTACATGTGTTCGTCGCTTTGATTGAAGAAATGTACGTTCGGATTATTTTTTAGTCGAAATATTTTCATGGAAATGTGAAGTGTTGCCTTCGATGAAACGTCGTATTTTTGTATAATTACAATTCGATAATAACGTAAAGCTGAGAACGATGGATGATGTAAAGAAAAAAACGTGTAATGTCGACTAATAAGTAAAAAATAATTATCACCATGTTTAAATAGAATCTATGATTTCGAATAAAAAGTGTGTAGCGGTTTTCATAAAAAGTTAAAAGAAAAAAAAAACTTGTGAAATTTCGTTATTCTGTTGCAAAACAGATTTCTTGAAAAGGTCCGACTTTGTCGATATCCACTTATGCCCAGGTTGTTCCACCTAGTGCGATACACTAGAAAATATTTCTGATAAAATAAGACCTCCCCCGGAGTCTTCTAAGTGCAAAACTTTTTGTTGAGATATTTGCATTCGCAGTTGAAAATCTTAAGCAAAACTTTAAACTCGTTTTTCTCAAAAGTATGTTTTTTCGAATTTCAACTTTAAACTCAAATATCTCGGCGAGCTTTGTACTTAAAAGGCTTCGTAAGGTCTCAATCGATCAGAAATAATTTTGTTTAGTATATCGTACTGGGCTTAACTCCATACCGACAAAATGAGACCTAGTTAGATGCACGTACACATATATTTTATTACGTAACGAAGGTAAACGCAGTATACACAGATTAACCTAAATTATCGACAATAATATTGCAAAATTTACAAGTCCACGCTTTCGAATGGCATCTCCTAATAATAGGACTGGATTAGCATGACGATAAATTGTAATTTTACGCAAATATATGTGTGTATACCTGCAGCATACGAGATACGGAATAAAGGTGTTAAATTAGATTTGCTTGTTAAATTGATTCTTGATGTCCTCGTAATTACCGCCGCTGTCCAAAGTCGACTCGCATAATTACTGTCCTCCAGTTATCGGTTCTTTTGCACGGCTTCGACTATTTAAACCGCTTCATATTCCGGTTGACTTATAATTTTACTGGAAATAAAAGTAATCTTATTAAACCGGTACGTACTTGAGAAAGCAAATTTGAAAGAAAGAAATACGCCCGCCCACAACGATAAGGAAGAAATGAAAGGAAACATTTCTTAAAGTACAAAATTTTTAATATTAATAATAACACGAGAAGATTAGAATATTTCCATAAAACTCCTTTTCGCATGTATGCTTTTAGTGTTGTTTTATTTTTTGAAAATACTCATTGACGACCAATATTTATCTGTTTTTTAAACTAATGACACATATAATACTTTTGAAAAGGTGAAATAGTTGTTTAAAAATCGGAAAATTTTTATTAATTTTCTTTGTTAATTTCATTAAATTTTATTACTAAACAAGCTGCGCTTTATTGATATTTCCCCATATGGTTTTAAAGTGAATTATGGTTTATGTAAGTTATATTTCGCGCTAATAAGAATAACAGTTTACAAATGATTGAATTATGTTGCATGATTAAATATATATATAGCTCTAAATTATTTGTATTTCAGGTGACGACTATATTCTAGAAAGAAATTTAAAAAATAAAAAACAATTGTTATCATCACATACAGCAAAGCAGTTGAGCGTGATGTGTCAACCACCGAGGGTTTTTTATGATAAGTATTCATTAACCTAATTGCAATTTACATAATAATAAATTAAAAACAAATATTCCCTGTAAAGTTTTTAAAATAATTTTCTCTAAGGCTAATCGATCAGGGCCAGTCAATTAAGCCTAAGCCTAAACGAATGGTTCCCGTTAAAAGTAAACATGAAAATGGGAGATTAACTTCTTAAGACCAACAAACAAATTTTTTCAATAAAATTCAGATGCTGGATCAATTTTGTAATTAATTTATTTTTCATCTTTTCTGCATGTAAAAATTTATTATTATAAAGCACGTGGTTTTTCCTTGAAATCGAAAATTCGACCGTAAGAGAAATTATCGCCGTAATTGACGTAATTTTTTATTGAAATAACCCGCTAAATGAATATATGATCAGTATTCGAAGTCTTCGTAAGAGGAAATAATTTTTTAAGCGATATATGAACGAGAAAAAAAACACTGAAAACCGCTGATTTATTTTCTAAGCAAATTAATTTCTAATTTCGAGTGGGTGCATTTTTTGATTTAATGATTTTATTTTACACCTTTAATTTGATATTAAGTGAAGAGAAAAAAAATTAAAAACTCACTAACACTAAACTAAGTCTGCTCGGAAAAAGGACGAAGCCGAATCGTGTCGCGGCCGAAACGATACGACCCTATAAATAGTAAAATTATGGTTATATTTAACTTAATATAAAGAAACTTCAGGGCATGAAACATTATGCTTGACTAACCTTGATTTGTAGTATTATACTGAAAGTTAAAACTGACACATAATGTTAATTTTTGTAAACTATTAAAAAATTCATTTAATTATTAATTTGGTTACTAAATGTCAGCATAGAGTGAATCGCGTTCTTGCAAAGTTTAAAGCTGTATCTTACAAACAGATGAAATTTTTAAAACAGCAATTAGAAATATGTTTATCAAAAAAATTCATTCGCCGATGATCGTTTTAACGTTTAGGTAAATTAATAATTTGAGGCGCAAGAGATGTAAGACTATTATGCTTACACTCTAATGTATTCTATGAATATAAGCATACTTGAGGTTTTATTTTGTTTTGCTATTTATTTAATTTAAAGAGTTGAAATAGTAATTATTCGATAATGCATAAGAGTGGGAAATATATATCTGAAGCAGGAATTTCCGAAGGCGCGCTAACTGTAGAATTAAATTCTAATGAAAATTATATAATTTCAAAGGAAAATGGTTATTAAATATAAGCATAGTGAATAAATACTTGGTTGAAACTGAAGTCATTTCGTATAAACAAAAACTATTCTTGCATCATTAAAAAGTGAAGAGAGGATAAAAGTTAACAGTGAAAATGAATAAATTTACCAAAAAAACGGATTTTTACCCAATGTGCGAGTAAATACTGCAAGAGTAATAACAATATCAGAACAATCAATGAACGAATTTAAAACGAAAGATTTGCCCGTATTAGAGGAAAAAATTTTAAGTTTTATGAAAAATATGCTCCTTAAGAGAAAAATGAGAGTACACGAATAGTTCAGCATATTATAGAATGACGCATATGCTGATGCAAATGAATAAAAAAAGAAACACATATAGGACAAAGTTGTATATATTGTAAGTAATAATTTTCCACAACGATTAGAAAAAGCTGAGAAAACGTCCGGATGGGAGATATCGTAATTGAGGATATAGCAAAATTAAAATACAAAATAACAAAAAGAAAAAAAATATCGCTTCTATTAAAGATTAAGTACGGTTAATTCGAATTGAAAATGAGTGAAGGAAATCTTGAAGTAGGAATCTCCCCTCCAAATCCCAAAAAGCAATTTCTGTCACCAGCACTGCGGAGTAGTTGCGTACTTTTCTAAAAATGGTGTTCTGGCTTTATCTTGTGGAATTTTCAATAAATGAATTCTGATTGATGATAATCTTTGCGATGACGTGTGGTGCAATTATATATTAGAACGAGATACAGACAGTACTACACGCAATATAAAAAATCTTACTCGTGCAGCAAAGTGAATTTGAATTTTCGTTTTCATTAAAATGTCGCTGAATATCTATGAAATATTTCCTTCTTTATTAAACAATGTAATATTTGTATTTACTTTAATAGACAAACGCGGTTCTAGTATGCTTTATAACGATTATGAATGTCTGATCTTATTTGAATGTAGAATTTCCGCTACTTTTGGAGTCCGTTGTCAAAAACAGCGGGAAAAGGGGGGCATTTAATAAAGTTGACCTAAGCACCATTATTAGGATTCTAATTTTGGAATTTGATTGGCAATAAAAATTTGCTCATTCAATGGCACTGTGGAGAACTATATTTTTAAAGCAAAAACAGTTTTTCACGGAGACCGGTGATTATTAATAGTTTAAAAAAATTAGTTGACGTAATAGAAATCTGCTAACTGTTGTTTCAAATTGCTAAAGCAATTTTGTGATGCTCAGTATACATTAAGAATAGGAAAGCAATGGTGCCGAATATGTCATGAGAAAACACAGTCTTGCCTTTGCACTATCGCTATAAAATTGTCTGTAGGTTTTTCAATATAAGTGTATATTGTACAATGCGCAGGTATTACTTGTTGATCCTACAGGCAAAAATTCCATGCAAGGAGTGACAAATTGAGAATAAGAACTGATTAATCTATAAGGACAGCCATGGGTAAAACTAGATCGTAATATGTGTTTTAAAATAATGCAATGATAAAGTGGGCCTAGAGCCTATTTAAAGATGTGAACCCAGTTTAATATGAAAAAAATTACCTAATGAACGAAAACGAAGGGTATTAGGAGTAGATTTATTAATAGATCAATTTTAGTTGATTCTAAAAGTGACGAGTTCTTTACGAATTCGAAGAGAAGTTTGAGCATCTTCAACTCCATACATCAAACAGCAAAATTTACGGCATACTTACTAGTTTTATGCAAGTGAAGTTTAACAATAATGCCGAATTATGCAACTTAGGTGCTTCAATATTATAAAATTAAATGTATCTCTTCAATTCAGTTTGATATTTTATTTCTGTGTTTGTGTATTTTTGATCATTTATCTACGTATATATATATATATATATATATATACAAAGGCATCGCCAGTCAATGGGCCTGGGGGGGGGGGGGGGTGGGGGGCAAGATGATAGAAAAAGGATATGAGTTATAGGAAAAATAAAGTGTATAAGTTGTAAAGGCTTAATATTTTATTAAACAAGAATAAAATCTTAATTAAAACATAATTTTCGTGGGTTTCTGGTAAATTGTTCATGATTACGTGCCTATGAATAGTCATCATGGCCAGTTAATTAAAAAGTTTCAAGGCTCCAGGGAGGGGTAGCTGGCGACGCTCATGTATATATATATATATATATGTATATATGTATATATATATATGTATGTATATATGTATATATATGTATATTACCAGAACCATGGAAGTAAGTGAAATCCAGATATTTAAAACTATTACTCGTACTAACCAATTCTTTTTTCCTTTTTGGTTAATTACTGCGCCAGTCTGTTAGTGTTATTAAACTTCACAGAAGTAGAAACACGTATTGTCGATTGAAAAATGTACGTTTCGAAAACTTGATCCAAAAAATTACTTTTTAGCCGCTTTATGCCAGTCCCACCGAATGAATTTTTCTAATTAAATGAAAAGGGGAGGAGCAGGAACAAATTAGCTTATTATTTTTGGACCCTGAACTTAAAAGGGTCGAGGCTGGCGAAATGCAGCTTTTTTTCTCATTCTCTTGTACATTTATGAATTGCGAGAAGGAAGTGCTTTTTAAAGTAACATGGTGATTTTATTATTGAAAAACGTTGCAGTCAAAAGAGAAGCGGTTCGCAAACAAGAAAACATTATCGCTATTATCAAAATTAGAATCGTTCTATTATTTTCATATATGCGTATAAGTTAAATGCTATTTAGCATAATTCGGATTAAATATTTCTGCCGGTGATGTAGATTGCATCAATTTTTTATATGCACTTACTAAAATTTGCTCCCGAGGAGGTTTACAACGTTGTCTGCTACGAGCAAGCATAAAAAACAAACACAAACGTTTTCAGCTCCATACACATTAAACGGCGAAATTCACGTTATACATACTAGTTTAATGCAAGTGAAGTTTAATAATAATACTGAATTAAGCACCCAAAAGGGTTTCAATTATAAAATTAAATGTATTTCCTAGATTCAATTTGATATTTTATTTCTGTGCGTGTATAACAACAACTTATTTTGAACAATATTTTGTTCACTTATCAGAGTAGTATACATGTTAGCAAAACTTTGGAAGTATGTGAAATCCAAATATTTTATATAGTGTTTAGGCATTTTATGTGATATCAGATAATTTTAGAGACAATATATATACTTGTAAAAATAATCAATATTTGTTTTGTATGATATATTGGCAATATTTGAAATCCACAAATCTCTCGTATAATGCATAGATATTTGATATAATAACCAAGGTGTTATGCATTACTGTGTAAAATGAAATGAGTTTTTAACATATTTTCCAATAATTTAATATAATATTAAAACATATTGGCAAATCTCTAGGAATGATGTTGGCAGCGCTCATTACGAGCGTGTTTTACATAAAAATGGGTACTCGAAAATATGCGGGTGTATAATAAATAATTAAAAACAATAAATTATAAATAATTTTCTATAAGTAATAATTTAAAATAATACCTAATTTTGTAAATAATCTAGTAATAATTTTTAATTTTGTTTTTCGCATAATTTTACTTCGCGCTATAAGAGAATTGGCATTCGTTCCTCATATGTACATTATCGTTTTTACTACGTAATTAGATTAATTCAAATATCACAATGTATTATATTCGTTAATAATATTTCATCAGCGTCTGATTTGTTACGCTTCCAGCTAAACTTTACAATCAATGTACGATTTGGCACAATACATGCTGTTCTACAAATTTTGCTGTTGTTCATTTTCGCAACTCCTCACACTTGTTAGTAGCTTGGTACGCGCCACGCTACAATTGGCGATCATGATTATTTTGGAACCATCGTGCCACGATTAATAATTGCACGTGACGTTATCGCTCAGCAACAGATCATTGCAGCACCATCAGAAATGGAAGAGGCAGCAGACTCAACCGCATCTGGCCTCACAGAAGTAGCACTGAGACTGCTACATCGAGTTAATATTCCCAGATATATTAAAAATGATCCAGAGTTATGGTTTCTAATGGTGGAAGCAGTATCGAAAAGCAACAATATCACGGAGAACAATGTAAAAATGTCTGCAATCTACACGGCATTACCAGATGAAGTGTTACCGGCGATAGCAAAAGTTATTCGGTCATCTGAGAAAAATAAGTTTCAGAAAGCTCGAGAAACCATCCTGTCCACATTTGGAGTTGTACAAGAGCAATAAATCGATGAATTGTTATCTGCACGCACGTATTCTCAGGAAAACTATCTCAGATACTTGCAGAAATGAAACAACTACTTGGATCCGGGCCACTCAATGCAAAACACGAATTGGTTCTCCGGCGTTTATGGCTAAGAAATATAGATCAGTCCATCCGAAGCCTAGTCACTGGCATAGCGTCTGAGAAAAATCTGGAGGACGCGGCGAAAACAGCAGAGCTGCTTTATAGCGATCGACTTGAAATGCGGAATCCACTTCTAAATACAGCCTCCGTTCCATTACAGATAGCAGAAATCCAGGTTCAACAGGAACAAAGTCAATTACCGGCGGAAATAAATGAAATACATACGGCTATTGCTATGCTCACCAAAACGGTTGAAACACTAACCATGCAGATGGCGATTGAAGCACCCAACCACTTAGTCTACCTGCGCCTGCACACATCTCGTATCGGAAAAAAGAAGATGATCGCGATCTCAATTTCGGCTCAGGCTGATGGAGCGGTCAAAATTTCTTCAAAGACGGCTTATGTTATTTTCATGCGAACTTTGAATTGAATTCGCGGAAATGTCGAAAAAGTTGCGGCATGTTTGATCCAAAATTGTAACTGGGAAACTAAGGAATCGAAACAGGATGGCTGTGACTGTTTCGATACAGCCTAAGTCGCAGTGAATGTTTGTTCTGGACCGAAAATTGCATTGCTCATTCCTCAAGCCAAGAAAGATTGTAGCATTCGGCCACGCGGCGACTTTCGACAATTAAATGCGGTTACCAAGCGAAATGAAAATACCCAATTCCACACACCTGGAAGATGCTTTCGCCGAGCTTCACGGTAATAACATTTTTTCAAATATCTATAATACTCGCATATATTATAACATTCCTGTGAACAAGGATGATCAAGAAAAAACTGCTGCAACAGTTCTCCCGTTTGGACTATACGAGCATGTACGAATGCCGTTTGGCTCCATGAACATTCCAAAGACGTAGCAACAATTTATAGATGAGGTAAACCTGCCCAAAACTTTTATGTATTTCGATGACATCCTCACATTCAGTAAAACAGAAGAGGGGAGGAGCACATATCATATTTATGAGTGGTACTGGAACGTTTAGATGCAGCTGGCCTTCACATCAATATAGCCAAATGCCATTTCTTGAAAGAAGACATCAAATTTTTACGGGTACAATATCAATGCCCATGGTTTTCGACCAACAAGGGAACGTCTGGAAGTTATTCGTTTACTGCAACCATCAAAAATCATTGTCAACTACGTACGCAGCTAGGTATTCTAAATTTTTATCGTAACTGTTACCCCAATGCAACATGAACATTCTCACCACTTTTACCACAACTTACTGCGTTGTCATACACGGCGTAACGATAAAACACCAATTACGTGGACAGAGGAATTGCTAGCAGTCCATCAACAGGCGAAGATAGAAATACAGAAAGCCGCGGAGTTAGTCTTCCCAGATTCTAATGCAGAACTTTGGTTAACAACTAATGTTTCAGATATGGCAGTTGGGGCCGTCCTGGAACAACGTTGTCAAGCAGAATCCAGTTGGCAGCCGTTAGGATTCCCGTCAGAACTGTTTACACCAGTTCAAGAGAAGTAGTGTGCATACGATATGGAACTATATGCAATTCCCCGGGCCGTCGAAAAATTCATCTATCAACTAGAAGGTAAAGATTTTACGATTCGCATAGATCACAAACCACTAACTTTCCTACGACCACAGATAGGGAAAAAAAAAGAATGCTGTACCGCCGTACAAGATTAATCGAATTCATCCTGTAATACGCATCCAGGTTTGAATATAGTGTAAGTTGGCTGAAACGTTAAGCAAATAAAATTCTTTTTAACATATCCGGAATTTATTTATTATAAAATTCCTTATTTTTTCGTATTTACGTTGCAATGATCAATTTTGTTTTCTTTCTTAGAATTGAAGTCGTAGTATTTTAAGTTTATCGATGAAAAGATGTCAATTGAAAGAAAAAAAAAAAAAAAGGTCGATCTTCAAGTTACCATAGAACGGGCTCAGGACTTTTTTTCCCAATACTGTGCTCATAAATATATGGAAGTAATTTTGTGTATTGCTTTGTTCTTCTCGAATTTAGGATTTATCTTTTTCAATTTTTTTTTTGTTTTAGGTCTTCCGCTTTATTTTAAATTTTATTGGTTTTCTTCCGTTTTTGTGAATGAATTTGTTTAATTTTCAGAATTAATTTAAAAAAAATGAGTACACATTGTGCAGCCAATTACTGGAAACGAAGACGCTTCATTTTCAGAAATAATTTTTAAAATAGAAGAACACATTTCAGTAAACAAAATTTTGTTTATCGGGTTGCAGTTCAATATGGCAGAAAGACACAAACGTAAAACCATAAACTCTACAATCTAACCCATTAGAGATTGCTGTTGTACCGTATGATGCACAGAATTATATAGTAGCTTAATAAGTTAAGAATAAAGAAGTTTTTGTTCAGAAGTGGCAAATTCTTGATTTAGGCTGCCAAAAGCGCGAATCAAAGAACCATCAAAATAATAAATTTCATGGTTAATAATAATAATAATATCGTGTACTATTATTAGCTGAGTATTCCTTCCATCGTAACTGTTGCAATTAATTTTGCAAACCGCACAAAGTAATCGACCATTTCGTTTTCTCGTAACTACAAACAATAAATAGCATTAAAAAAATTTACATAAAAATATAAATATGTACATTAGGATTATAGTTTTATAAACAACTTACTATTTTGTTCACATCGTTTTATTTTGATATGTCATGTTAAGATATCTTGTCGGTTATATTTTAAACAACATAAATTGCATGTAAATATGTTTATTGAAAACTATTATGTATTGTTTCCGTCTACTAATGGCATAATTGTTAATAACCGTTTCATAATTTTTCATCAGATTCACATATGACGTCATTGCAGTTTTAGTTTTTAGTCAATCGTATCTGGCGAACTCGCTGAAACATAAACCGTTGCGTGATTGCCCGTGTTAGTAATAAACGCGAGTGTGAATGACATCACGGTGTGTGTCGAGCCTTGGAATTTAATATTAGTAGCGGTAAAAGGTATCGGGGACATCTCGGCGGCCGAACGATTGATAGGAAATTTCGCATTAGAAGCGATGCCTAGACAATTGCTCTCACATGCATTTTTCGAAGCCGCGGGATTCTTCTATTTTTCCGCGCCAACCGATCAACGTTGTGATCGATCGGTTGTCGGTCGTATTTTGGTCTCACTCGCAAATCGTACGTAGAAGAATTTCGATAGCTAGTCGTGTAGAGAATAATCGCCTATTAAGTTTTGTTAGATACATAAAATATATCGTCCGGGTGTTTAGTCCAATCCTCGTAATTGGCGTTCTAAGCGAGGGACACTGCCGATCGTTTTATGATGAGTAAGAAAGGCTTCATCTTTTGTTATCGCGTTTTTTTTCTTTTTTTTTTTTTAATTTTCAAGAATTTTCCTTCAATGGCGCCCGAATTAATTTAGACGTCAAGAGAGAGAGCTGAACCATAACAATATGTTAATCAAAATTTTAAAAACGGCTGTTTTTAAATTCTCAGCGGGACGATGACCCCTTATGACCCCGGTATTAATTCAAAAAAAAAAAAAAAAAAAAAAAAAACTTACAAACAACTTTGATCGCTACTTTTGTAGAAGCGTAGAAAGTTTAAAGTAACGCGGCGATATAATATTTATTAACAACTCTTCTCTTGTAATTAAAATTTTTTATCACATTTAGCTGTATCTGTGTGTGTCTACGTACGTATGTGAGTGAGGGAAAGAGGCGTAACCATGTAGGTGCGCGTGTACGGTAGTGTTCGACTAGTATAATTTCCGATGATGATCAGAGAGAAGTTACACTGTGTTTTTTTATGATCAAAGTGATTAATTTCGATAATTGGCGAAAAGAGACGAGGAAAACCGGACTATTGCCGGCGGATGTAATTAGTGCAAAAGCATATCGAACGATAAATCGACGAAACGAATGACGAAGCAAGCCGAGCGAATAACGATAAGCGCTGATCGAAATTGAGCGTTTGCAAATTTCGTACACGATAACGGGATGGGGCTCAGTTTTGAAATGGTTTTTACGACCATAACATCGATACAGCGCAACGAGCGTCATAGTATGCGTTGCATTTAACTGCCGATCGCTGTAGTGGAGAAAGTTACGTATCGGCAATAAAAACAGTGCGTGATGATCCCCCTTAAATTAATTAATCAATAGCTGCCGATCAATAAAAACTGATTCGAAATTCATCGCGTGCGTAGAATTTCATCTAACTTATTTACCGAAATTTGCAGAAAAATTCAAAAAATTACTACTAAATTAATCTGAAATAAACTTTTAATATCTTCGTCTTTCATCTATTCTATATTCATAGTCGAGTTATAATGTATATCCTACGATCTCCATCATTTCCAGTTCTTACAACCACCTTTATTCCAATTATTTGATTATTTCTGACTCCATGAGCGCCTTTTAGGCCATTCCTGATGATTTTTGTGACTGTATTATTCTCCGTATTCACTCGTACATATCCTCTTCCCTCACCACTCGATTCGCGTTGATTTTTGTGGGTTTTTAGCCTCTCAGGTACCTCTGGCAATGAAGCAGCTGATTCTTTGTCCCGGGTTACTCTTTCCTTTCGTTTTTTTTTTTCCCTTTTTTCAATCCCTTTCCTTCCACTATGTAAAAGTATTCATTTTAGATTCTGGTGGGATATATACTCTACGCGGTTTTGGAGTTGTGCCAGCCAAGGGCGTAGTTACCGCTATATCAAGGATACGGGGCCCTCGGGGTACAGGGGTCCCGAACTTATGAGAGCAAAAATTCGTAAAAATGTAGTATGACTTTCAGAAAGCTAGTATTTTCCTAAGTAATCTTTTAAATAGACTGAACGAAATAAGAAATCAAAATTCGTTCCACGCCTTACTAAACGAGTCCACAGATTTAGCAAAAGAGTGGGGGTAGGTATTGTTTTGAAAAATAAAAGACGGAAGATAACGAGTCGTTTTTTTTTTTTTGTTGAGCTAGCAAAAGATGAGAGAATTTCAGATCCGGAATCGTACTTCAAAGTCAATGTGTACTATTGCTCTTTAGATATATTAATTTCTCTGAGAACTAAACAAAGATTTCAGAGCCCCTGTGACCTGAGTAATACGTTTGAGTGTTACAATCGGAGATTATCTTTTTCAAACGAAATGATAAAAAAGTATGCCGGAAAACTGTCTGCTGAATACAGTAAAGACATGTCGTCAGTTGATCTGTATTGTTCACAATTAATTGCTTTGAAAACATGCTAAAATCTGAAATTCAGAAAATTCACTCCATTAAAGAACTCACGGAATTATTACTGATAAAATTCAATAGCCCTGCTAACAGCATGCTGTTTATTTTTGACCCTTCCCGTTACAACTGCTACACAGCTGAAAGAAGTTTCTCGAAATTAAAACTGATAAAAAATTATCTTAGGACTTCAATAGGAACGGCTTTCAGACTTGTCTTTATTTGGACTCCATAGAGGCAGGAAATCTAGAAAAGTTGAAATCGTCTTTATTTCAATAAATAAGCTCGCCGAAAAAAAGGGGCGAGAAAAGTTTATATTTGATTGAAGTGGAATTGTTGGGATTGAATTGTAACTTAGCTCCTGGGAGCATTTATTGTAAGTAATAACTTATAATCAATAAATAATTATTTTCATTTAATGCGAGCGTTTTTATTTCTTGTGTGAAAAATCTTTACACCTTTTTTAGGGCCTCCCGACAAATTTTGATACAGGGCCCGTCTAAGGCAAACTACGCCACTGGTGCCAGCCTACATATTTATAGGTTAGTATTAGCAGCTTAATTAATAACAGTAAAAAAAAAAAAAGCTTACCGAATATACTATCCAAAATTTTCATAGTGCCGCATTAAAACTTGATAAAACATTTATTAATGAACTGAAAATTGCTCGCGCCTAACTAGCATATAACTTCATCATGTAAACCTTACAACAAATTTCATTGAAAAATGTTAAGAGTGTGGAAGACAAAATGTGTACCCAAAGCGTGCTGTATAATATTATTGATTAATGAAATTAATCGTTTTCACTGAAGTTAATATAATATAAATAATTACACAAATGCTATTTATTTCAATCTAAATTTTTTCATACAAAATCTGATTAGAAATGTTGATTTCCATTTTCTGTATTAAAACTTATTGAAAATGATAGTTTTCCTTCTTTTTTTTTCTTAAAATTATCATTTAATTACTGAATTATTATAAAAACTAGTAATAATAATCATTCAATTCGAATTCAGCACTCCCTGGATAATTCTATCCTTTCGGACAAGGCCGTATCTGTGGAGGGATTTTCCGCTCACCCGCCGAAATATCTGCGAAATAATAACTGCTTGAATAAACTGGCTAAAATTCAAAATAAATTTATTTCTTTTCAATTTTTGACAAAAGAAAAGAAAATCAACATTTTCATGAATTCTATCGAAACCAATGTTTTTTATTTGTTTTTATTATATATATATATATATATATGTTTATTTGTAAAAATATTTTCGTAACCCACCCCGAAATTTTGGTCTAGATACGGCCCTGCTTCCGGATAATTTAAACATTCTTAATGGTCTCTCTCGTACTTACTTCAAGGGTCCATTTAGTTCTTGTCTCGACGGTATGCATCTTATTTTTTAAGTTGAACATATTAATTAATGCATTTACCATTTCTGTATTATACATGTATAAAAATTACAGTACTAAACACATACACATTTAATATTTATAAAAATACAAACACACTGTGACATGTTTCGTAGTACTAGCTACATCATCATGGTGTAACGTGAACAATTTAAAAATAAACAAATAAAAAATGACAAACATGTATAAAATAAAATGATATATCGAAAAATTATACAGTAAAACAATGAATAAAAAGTTGTTAAATTATAAATAATTTAGCATTATATTTTTTATTTTTTTATTTATTTCTTTTTAAATTAATGTTATTATAATTGTATTTTAATTTTTAAAAAAATAATAAAATAAAAAATAAAATAGTAAATTATTTATATTTTAACAACTTTATATTCATTGTTTTACTGTATAATTTTTCGATATATCATTTTATTTTATACATGTTTGTCATTTTTTATTTGTTTATTTTTAAATTGTTCACATTACATCATGATGATGTAGTTAGTACTACGGAACATGTCGGTGTGTTTGTATTTTTATAATTATTAAATGTGTATTTCTGTTGTATTTATTACTGTAAGTTAATATATGTATCTTATTTTGTTCTTAAAAATCCGTCCGAATCTCCAAATCTTTTAATGATTTCTGTTACAGAGTAGCCTACCTGAAACTCTTTTATCATCACTGCCATTCTTGAAATAATTTCTTCCTTATGTCCGATTTGCTTACCATTTTGCATCAGAAAACTGTTTGAAGGGGTATGCTCACTAAACGAACGTCTTGTTTAATGACTAGAACGTAGTAATGTGTTTGACTTTCGACTTTACATTGGCCCTCCTGACTGTAGGTATTTTTTTGTTTCTAGTATAGATGTACACTTATGATGTTTACATATATGATATAAAACATTCATCTAAAAACATTACACCCTAGCTTTCTTTATTGATGTTTTCTATATGTTTGATAGTATTCATCTGCCAACTTTAGGACAATAAAATGTTAGCGATTAACATTTCAATTTACTTTTATTATTAATATTATGATGAATAGTTAGTTCTATCAACTTCTTCATTTCTCTAAGCTATAAGAAAGTTTTTTTGCGATTTTTTTAAGGTTCCTTCCTTAATTTTTTTCTTTTCAATATCTACCTTATTAGTGTTGCTTCCCTTTTTTTTGAATTTCTTCTTCTATGACATTTTTTTTTTTTCATCTTCTTTCTACGATATTGTAGTTACCAATGATGGTCCTAATTCGTCTTCTCGTTGCACTGGATTATTTCCTATTCTAAATTCATCTTTCTCTCTCTTTCTCCTTTTAAGTCTTCTTACATTGTTTTTACACTTCGTCCTTACGATCCTGCTTTAGTTAATCTATCCTTGAACAATATACGTCTTTTCCTTACATTAATTGTTTTGTTATCGTGGAGATTTCTTAACAGTCGTCTGACGTTTTTCGAATACACTGAAGAAAAACTTCTACTATTAAAAGGCTACATTTATTTTAAAAGCTCTATTCTCAATGAAACAGACACTGGTAATCATCTCTACATTCTGATTTCCTCGTGTTAATATCCGCTCGAAATTTGATTACTGTTCTCTTATGTATAAATATGCCCCCCCCCCCCAGTCGCGCTTGCCTAAATTAGATATAGTCCAAAATTCGCACCTTCAGCTCTGTTTCGATTTTCTTAAATCCTCCTCAGTTCAAGTAATTTTTGTTAAATTTAATACGTCAGCCTTGCTTCTCTGCAGATCTTATTTAGACTATCGTTTCCTCATTACTGATGTCTTCTACTCCTATTCCTTAATTAGGTCTTACTTCTTTTCGAATAAGCTCCCATATTTTTCCTTCAATTTTGCCGACCTCTTCTACGGCACCATCATTTTCCCTTGAATGCGGCAACAAATGGTTTAAGTCGTAACTAATATTCAATTTAAATTATTCAGAAATAATACTTATTTGAAAAAAAAATAATTTGAAAGTTACCGTGTTTAATTTTAATCTCCAACACCACTGTTTAATTAAAGTAACGTCTTTACAACAATAATATAACATTTAATATGGCTAAAAACATAAATGTTTAATATTCAAACGATCTTTTTTTGTATTTATTTAACTGTTGGTTTAACTTTTTGGATTTTTATTAAATAATTAATATATATATATATATATATATATATATATATATATAGGTATATATATATATATATATATAATATATATATATATACCGATATAAAATATATTTTTGTGAAGAGGCGTTGTCACCTGGTTTTTCACCTGAGAAGGCGACTACCCCTGTGCTACTGCTTGGTACACCGCTGCTCTAAATAGACCATCTTTTTTCACCTTATTTCATAACTATTTAATCACTGGCCGATACACTTTTGAATAAACAAAGAACTATTAAAATCAGTCTACATGGTCAAAATGTGAACAAAATATGAGCAAAATAGCTTAACTTTTTTTGGAAGTTGGTAAAAATGTTTTTTTGTTTTTTTTTTAAAATTACGAATGTTGTTCACTGTAACATAATTATCGATGTTTCTCCATTTAGAACTGTACATTATAGATAATCGGAAGAATAAAAAAAAAAGTGTGTGTGGAAACTAAATTAATTATGTTGGATTATTGTAAAAATGGCATTTAAGCACATAATTTGTGTTTATTGTTAGCAAGATTGCGTATATATAATTTTATCGACTACTCGAAGTAAAACGATATCATAATAATAAATTTATTTAATTTTTATTAAAATGTACGCGTGTTAAAACATACATTTAAAACACAATTAATATGTATGCACATATATATATATGTATATGTATTATATTTAGTAATAATAACTATCGACGAAGGAGAATTTGATATACACAGCTTAGTACAAACACAAAAAAAAAAAAAAAAAACTTAATATTATAAGTATAATATCGCAAAAAAATTATTTGTCGGTATTGTTATGATATCGAAATTTACAACTATTAAAAGTAGCGGGCACGACATCGAAAAATTAAACAGATTAATGACGCGACTTTGAGGTTGATTTACTGAATGCCCGACAGCTATTATTGTATACAGGCAGTTATGCACGATTTGTTGTACATATTAGTTATAACGCTTTCCATGTTTTTTTTTGTTTTTCTTCAAAGACGAATCTTATACTTTGATCATTTTGTTTTCCTCATCTCGATTTGTTGATTGTTCGCTTTCACCTTCTTTTCTACTAATGATATAGTATAGTCTCTATATTCTGATAATAAATTTATGTCTGAAAAAATTCGCTGGAGCGGAAAAATTACAAAAATTATATAAGCCGTGTTTCAGAGGCATTAGTGTTAAATTTGATTTTACAGAGTTTTCTACAGGAACATACAGTGTCAGATTCAGCTGGAGAAAAGAGAAAGGATTGAAAGAGTTATATTTTTAACTGAATATTATGTTCATCGCTCTGTGTTTTTGTAAAAATATTGCGAAACAGTAACGATATTTTCTTTTTGTATTTTTTTTCTTTTTCTGATATATTTAAGTTTAATACGGAATTGTTGCACGAGCGCCCGCACAAGAAAACCAATGGAGTGTCGCTGGAGAATTTGAAGGAAAAAAAATCGCGAGACGGAAAACCGCTGAAACTCTTAAGGTTGGTGTCATTTGGTAATGAAATCATCTGTACCATTATAAAAGAAAAAACAAGAGTTTTTCGGTGCAACATAACGTTATTTACGTAATATTTAGAATATTTTTATGGTAAATTTTGGCCTAAAAATTCTTTAAAAATAAATCCGAAATCGATTAAAAAACTACTATTTTTCCAGTTTTAATACAGCCGCGAAGTGTTTTCTAGAGTTAAAATACCCTCTTCAATGTGCTGTTTTGAGGAGAAATTTCGCGAGCGCCCGTGCTTTATGGACTGCTCTCTTAAATTAGATGTTTAGAGCAGTTTTCAGAAGGGAGTGTGCACTATGTGGTATAGAATGAGTATTCGGCCAATTTTGAATAAGATACAGAGAGCACTCTAAATTCGACTGTAGATTATTTTCGAGTGTGCGTTAATGAGACATGGAACGTATATCGATGTTTATTTATGTACCGATGATGGTGCGGAGGAAACACGTCCATCAAAACTTGAGCTATGTAGCTGTTTTAAGTGGTCGCCGCGGCGCAGGTTTAGTCGGCGAATTTAAATTGTTTTTGTCCTTATCTAATTGCTACGTCGCTACACGCAGTATTAATGCGGAAGTAATGAAATTAGATTAAACTGAGGCGGGCGAATAATATACCAAATCGGTAATCGAAAAAGATTTGGTCGGAATTTGAAAGAAACCGAATCGGCCACTACTAAACGCAAACGTACGGAGGTAAGATTAACGAACGCGGGGGTAAGCACACCATGGATTAGCCGGACGTACGTGAACGGAGATAAGAGTTTTAATACTGATGGACAGCCGCAATCCCTATTCGTCCGGAGGATAAAGAGCTGCTGGTCCGGTGTAACAGATCGTGATTATGTGAAATAGGTCCGACGGCGTGATGGTGGAACGGTTCGGCGTAACTGTGGCGGTATCTGGGCGAAATCGAATTTGGTCCGTTTTGGGTCGGCGACGAGGGCCGTCCGACCCTCGTGAGCAGTTTACCGTTGGCATTTTGAACGTTGTAAGTATCTCTTTCTTCGATCTCGTGATAGCCAGCTCCGACTGCATTGTTAGCGCCGCGGTACGACGACTCCGAACTAGCCGTCCTGCTAGTGGCATGCGGGTGCTCTTGGTAGGAACGTCTTTTGAGCAGTTCTTTGGCGATTTCGTTCGAATTTCTTCGTTTTTCGTCTTCGACGTTTTCCAGACCTCTTCGATTTAGTTCCATTTCGGACGAGGATACCGGCACCGGTCTGCTGTAGTACCTGCTGTCGGACCGTTTAACTCGGCGCACGTTCTCTTCCTCGGGCTGATGTATCATCGGTCCCGGGTAATTGTAAGTTCGCGTACGACCGCCATTATCGCCGGTTAATCTGGTCGGACTACGATATCGTTGTAGAGGAATATTCGGATTACCGCTAACGTTAGCATTATTGACGTTATCTTCAAATGGCACTGACAATGACTGTTGCTGATAATTGTACCTCTGCTGGTTGGTGTTCGGGTGATCCGGCAAATAATCTTCCGAATACGACCTAGGTACCGGCCTAGAATTATGGTTAACTGGAGGACTGTTGCTGTCAGCGGCGTACCGTCTTCTCGACGCTACGACGGCCGCGTTATGATGATGATCTTCGGTTTCCGAATTATGATAACGACTCATTCGGCTGTATTCTTTTCGCCATCGAACTCCGTCCTGCTCGTGCTCATCTTCTTCCGGGAAGGAATTCATTTTAGAACGCGGCGATTGACCGCTGGCCATCATCATATTTTCGGAACTTCTGTAACATCCGTTATTGTTGTTGCTATTATTAGCCGACGATATTAACGACGGATAATCTTCCGAATTCAGACTTTCCATCGATCTGTTTCTGTGGTAATTCGCCTTAGCTATCGATCGCCTCTTACTGTCCACGTCCATTCCGCTGTTATAATCGTCTTGCTGCTGCTGCTGCTGCTGATAGTGATACATATTAGCCGAGCCGGCAGCGGTTGAAGCGTATCTAATTCGCGTATCGTCGAAGTCATCATCTCGGGACGACCAATTTTTCGACGAAGACCTGTTGAACCGTTCTTGATGGTGACCGGAGGAGGACATCAACAATTTTCGTTTCTCCAAGTTCTTCTGTATTAGCTTTTCTTGCTCTTCCAGACGTTCTTTCTCCAGCAACAGAAATTTTTCCTTGGCGTCCTTAAATCGTTCTTTCGGCGAGATAACTTCAGCCGGCGACGGTGATCGTTGCCGGTCCTCCGGCGTTCGTTTTTTATTATTACCGTTCGTATCGTCCGATTTGCCGTTGTTGTCCGAAGGGGAAGAAACGAACTTGGACGGTTTCTGTGCTTTACTATCGTTCGAGAACTTAGACTTACGTTCGAAATCGGACGAAGAACTAGACTGACGATGGTACTGTTTCTTACCGTTTTTATACTCCAGCAGAAATTCGTCGTCCGCTCGTTTATAGAAGACCGCGTCGTCTTGCGGCGGCCCGATTTTTCCACAGCTTCCGCCGGACGGTGCCGACTCGAATCCGCTACTATTATGTCGGCGGGCTCTGGGCAAAGATAATTCTTTTGATTTCCAATCATTAGTAGCGCAAGATGGCTGAACAAGAAACAACGAATTACCGTTCACTTGCTCGTTTATATTCCATTCTTCATCTGAAAACAGAAAATTGAAAAATTTTTCATACAATCCGATTTCTAAATTAATAAATTTTAATGTTACCTATCCGTAGACTTTCTACGACCGCGCGTGTAATTTTTCGTAAGTTCCTTTTTTCTTTATAACGTACTTGGAATTTTGCCTTAAGCTCCCTAATAACACTTGACCTGTTTTCCTTTTGATTATAAATCCATGTAACTGTATATGATTACATTTTAACTCTTTTTTTTTTTTTTTTTCTTTCCCGCTTTTTTTCTACTTATTGTTGTCTGTTTCCTCTGCTAGCTTTGCCTGACCTTGAACGTTCTAAATTGCTTTTCTGTTGCCCAAATAAATTTTACGCAGCGGGGACTAGATAGGTGTCTCTTTAACGAGCTAATTTTAATTTCCTAACTGTAGCGATTTTCGAGAACCGCAAGGTATGGATTCCCCCTGCTAGAAGGGTTGCGTATATAAAATACCCTTTCAGACTATGGATATATGTATTTGATCGTCAACTCCAATTTCAACAAAATTAAGTCTAGTACGGGATAAAAATAATTAAATCCGAATATTCATTTTCTGTTTATTTTACAAGTCTACACTTGTAATAAATAAACTTTAATATATTTCACTCACGTATATATATATATATATATGTATATTGTAAAAAATGATGGTTTTTTTTTTTTTACGAATAATGTAATAGCTCCTTTTAGCATCGTGTTAAGTATCAGTATATTTTGAAAAGCATTAAATTCTAAATTTGAAAATGCTAAACCACGCAATGTTACACCTGTTATAGCTGAAGTCTATAAATATAGACGTCATTTCTGTGAAACAGGAATTCGAGACAAATTATTAATAGTTGCGCTCAACTAAAATCTTTTTCCGAGTTACGATTAAATCACGCTGCCGACGATAAATTCGATCGTGTTTGTAATTTATTTGTTTACAATGTCTTTCAGAGTTAAATTACCTAGGTGGTGTAATATGAGTCCAAACATGGATATATTTGCAAGGATATAATTGTGTCCAGAGTTACTCGTGCCTAATGTATTTTGGTAAATTTTTCAAAGGTTTGCAAAGTAATTAGTTCAAATTACACAATACGTTGGTCGATCAAAAAAGGCCTATGAAATAACTGAGTACCGGACATAAACGTTCTCCCACAAAGAAGGCAGAAAGGGCAGTAGGATTAGTATTTTAGTTCGTTTATAGGTTGTCTTTAATATTTTTAATATTCAATACTTTAATTATTAAGTATTTTTTCATTGTGAATTATTATTTTTACCTTCTTTTTGATTTATCTTTTTCACAAAAAGCCGATTCATGATACCAGTGAAATGTGTGGAAAGTACGGTGACTGTAAGGAAGAAACTGCCTAGCTTATTCTTATCAGTTCCGTTCAGCTTTTAGTAGTAGTACTCTATGAAAAGCTTGAATACCAGGTATCATTACAGCTATGGTATTTAGTACATCTTAGTTTACATAAACCTTTTTACCATTGATACTCTTTAGTCTTTTTCTCGCTATATGTATCCCATATACAACAAGACGTCTTGAAGATAATTTTTTTTTTTTTTTTTTGCATTTAAATTGGTCCTAGCGTTTGATGACCATAAAAAGTCAGCTTTAAGAAGACATCTTTTTGAAGACGCCTGTAGGCGACGTCTTTAAAACGTTATTTAACGACGCAGTGACTGAGACTGTAGTGCCGTCAGGTGCTAATCAGTTAAGTTACATATGTTCACATTTTCTTTCCAGTTGTCATAATTTTTGTTGATATTTTTTGCTTATCATAAATTTCTGGTAGTATTGTGTAATTTTTTGATCCATTGCAATTGTGAAATATTTATACGCTATATGAATTTTAATAATGTTACATTGCTTAAGAGGGCCGATGTCGAACTCTGCGTTGTTCTCGCCAATGCCAGAGGACGCGGATCTACCATCCTCGATGATGCATGTTTTTCGAAGGAAGTGCCAGAACCAGTGGGAAGCAGAATGGGCAGCTACTGCGGCGACGTTCTTAAAAAACATTAAGCCCACAGTTGAACCATGGTGGCCACCGGAGGGAACATCTCGGCACGATTTTCAGATTCTTAGTCGGCTGCGAATCGGCCACGTCACTGTCACGCACAGTCATACAATTAGTAAATGTTCGCCTCCAACTATGTGCTTCTTCTTCTGCGACCAGGCTGGCATACCGACAATTCCACACATACTTCTCACGTGCCCAAAGTTATTCAGGACGCAACATAGCCTATGCAGTAACGGATTGTCTGGCACATAGTACAACTAACGTTGCAAGGGTTATAGCCTTCGTTAGAACCAGTGGTTTGACCCAACATATGTAAATTACCTCCTTATATTTCAATGATACCCTAGTTGTTACAAACGGTGCATATAAAAAAGGCGAGGAGAACTAAAAAAAAAAAGAAAGAAAAAAAGATAGTACATTACTTAGATATAACCGCACCTTTTAATTATTTAACAATAATATTTCTCAATTTTAATTAAGTTTTACTTATTTGTTTGAATTAATTAAAATTTATTTTGTTAATTACAATTATTTAGAAAACTATTTATGACTAGCAGCTTAAAAACTGACAATTCAGTACGCTCTTTTTTATAAATTTTGTGCAATATGAATGTATAATAAAATTAAAGATAATACTATTATTATTAAAATAAAATATTTTTAAGAAATAAGTACTAAGGAGTTTTTTTTTTTTTTTTTTCGAAGAAAAAGACGTGTCTAATAAGACAACCTTACTAACGTCTCTGCTTCTTATTGTGCTTTCGTATACCTTGTCACATTCCCTTCTTTATCCGTCATTCCTGTACTTGGTTCTTTTTTATTATCTATCTCTGACGGGATTGCTATTTAATTGTTCTTTCTCCTTTATATTGCTTCTGGCCATAGAGAATCTTTGTTATCGCGCCAAAAAAAAAGAAAAAACAAACAAAAAAACAACAACTTTATATCTTATAAAAGAAGAAGTTTTAAAGACGTTTGTAAGACGTTTTGCAAACATGCGGTCGTTTAAAAAATGTTTTTTCCAGAATATTCTCTATAACGTCTTCAAGAGACACGCCCGCTTCGTCAGAAAAAGACGTCTCTTGTTGCTACCTGAGTAAGTAGTCAGTAATCGATAACTGTAGACGATTACCTCTTAAATTAGGAGCAAATTAAAGAACATTCAGTTTGGTAAATGAATAAAAAGTTAAAATATTAATGTTTTTAATCTTTCCATTTCGTTTTTCTAATATTACTATATATAGCTTCGGTTAACGACTGATTTAATTTTCTCGCGTACGTTCTTTTTTTTTTTTTTTTTTTAAAGATGTGATTCGGTAATATTATTTTTAAAAAGCAAAAACTCCGAATTTACAAAAATAGTACGTATATAACTGTACAGTTGTAAATTTATCATAATCGGTGTTGTTATTAATTGATGAAAGTACAAACTGAAATACCTTTAGATTTTAATAAGAAGATTTTTTCAACTACTATTGACGTGTTAATGTGTTAGTTGGAACTAAACAGGAAGTTCCGGTTAAAAGTCTCACCTTAAATGAAATACGGGCTCTATTGTAATAAGTAAAACAGCCAAATCGAGAAATCACGTACTAGTGCTTTATACGAATACGTGCATATTGTCATATGAAAAGATTAGTAAGCGAATTTCACACGTGTTATTTTATGTATTTAATGTTATTCGTAAGCGCTAGTTTTGTGGTATTTCGCGGTTCTTAATTTTGCACAACACTCTACCTTTCATTAATATTATTTAAGAGAACCTGAAATAACTTAAAGACCGCCGCCTGCAGTGATTGCAAATATTTATAATGAATGCATTATTTAATTTGTTGATAAAATACGAGATGTTTCGGTAAAATAAAAAAAGGAATATTTTTACGAATAAACGTTTGTAAATGCAGGGGAAGAACGTACCGAGAGTAGTTTTGGCGAAGCGTAAAAGTTTATAGTATAATAAATTTAACATAAACAAAAGGAAGTGCACTAAATCACGTTTTTCGAAGTTGATAAAATCCGTTTTCTTTTATGCGTCTTAATTTGTTTTCGTTCGCGAAAAAGCAAGAACGCCGAAATAGTTCAACAAGTAGGAAAAAGTGTGTGCGTGTGTGAGACGACAGCAATTCAAAATAACAATTAGGTGACGGCATCATTGGCATGCGTGTACTGGACGTTATACAGCAGCAGGTTAGTAGGATCCAATGGTGGCCCAGAGCCTTAGGACAAGATAAGCTGAAGACGATAGGGGACTTCAACCGGATGCGGTAGAATAGTGGCAAGTAAAAAGCGCTTTTTTCTTTTTTCATCTTTAATAATGGAAAGCGCGCGCGATATTCAGCAAGTAACATGGTAGAACCGGGATTAGGAGGTCAAAGAGAATACGTTTACTAGGAAGCGACTACTAGAAGAATGCCAATGGTGAAAGATCATTTGAAGTTGAACCGTCGTCAGTTCTAATCGGTACTTCGTTTCATTTATTCTCTACGTCATCCATTGTCAAGTTTATTGCATTGGACAAAAATCGAAAAATTCATATACTCCTATATATACACATGTGTGCAAAAAAGCATATATTTTAGCGATATTTATTGTTGTTTACTTAAACGTGTAACAGAACGAACATTTATTTTGAAAAATAATAATCGCAAATTCAGTTTTAAAACATTATACTATTTCGCATTAAATTAAAAGTTATCGGTGTATTTTTCGAGTATAGTGGAACCTCAGTTGATTCGCTTCTAAACGTATTTTCTCAATGACTGTCAGATTTGTTTAATTTTTTTTCTTTTTTGCATTACTCGATTTTTCTTTAATAGACTACAATTGGAAATATTTTTGTAAATAATTAACATTAAATAATTTCGTATAATGCTGACCGGTTACTCCTAATTGTATTATTTCGCAGCGAAAACGAATAATTCACAATTTGCAATTATTTGCAGAATTTGCGATCTTATGGGAGTACGACGATTTGTCGTTGTCGCCCCGTATATTCGATATATTATCCGCTGTGTGTAATTGTACGAGAAAAATCGCTTGCAAAACAAGCGTTTAAATACTGCAAACGGACAAATGTCATATATTTCAGATGCGCCAAATTATTGCTTTTATAACGTTTAACTACCGTAGAACATGTATTATTAATTCTTTATACTACACCAGCGATGAATAACGTTCGTAAATGGTAAGCGGAATACTGAAAAATTGCGTTTAGTTTTGGTTGTTTCGCGGTGAACTTTTTCGATTTTTTAACATTAAATTAGCGTATTACGAAATGAAGAAAACAAGGTAATAACCGGCTCGTTTAAAAGATTACTCAGAATCATATTTCTACGGTACCAGATGCAGAACTTTTATAAAGATAAGAATAACCGGGAGCCGTATTAATAAATGTTGGAAATAAAACAGATAAAAATTAAGTTTGCTTTTTGCTGACGGATCCTAATTTGATTAAATACCTAGGGGGCCCCAGATATTCCAGCTTAATAAAAAGGGAATAGTCGAGATTCAACTTGACGATTCAAAACTTCAATTGCGTGACTGGCAAAACATTTTTAAAAGAGATTACTAAAATATTATTACATTGTGAAACAAGAAGTATCCGATACTATCGATTAATAAATAATTAATCAGTTTGCGACAAATCAGTTGTATCGCCTACCATTAAGAAGGGGAGTAATGATGTTTGACACCGCTTTATTATTATTATATATTCTATTTTCACTTTCATTCGCATTATTAATTATGCTCTTTTTCTTTACACAAATCTTTGAATATATACCTCTATATGTTGCGGGGGATATTTAAATCGAAGCGTGCACAATAGATTTTTTAAAATAAGCCTCGCGTAATGTTGATGTAATACTTAATTATTAGTAAATATCCATTTCTAACAAACCCTAGCAGGTGTGCAGCTGAATATTTTTCGATTTGACAAAAGGAAGGACTAAATTCTAAAAGTTCGGAGAAAGTTTTTGATTTTGATTTTTTAACGGACTTGTACGGCTTTATTACTCTTTTAAGTCTATATTAGAACGAGAACATTCGAACGGTATTTTTGATAATTTAACGCGTTGTCCTGTCAAAGCGAACGGATTGAGAATGAAGGTCGTCGGCGAGCGGAGCGAGCACGGATTAATAGAACATTTTTCACAAATGCAAGTATATAAATTTTTCTTTTCTTTTTACGTTGATCCCCGATTTTTTTTTCTCTTCCAAATTTCGTTTAGAAAAATCATTTTCAATTGATTACGTCATTTAAAAAAAAAAAAAAAAATCTTAGCAATTGTACAAAACGCAACATTCAACCTTTGTTTTACCCCTATATTAATTAACAGCGCAGATAATTAATCATCACCGGACAATAGACCTAGTCGAATTTTGTTACACCTACCCAATATAAACAATATAAAATTAAGAGCACAATCAAAAACAGATGATCTAATGGAAGCGGCAAAAAAATTGAAATGAACACGGTGTGAATATGTGTAAACAATCAGATAGTTGGGCTAAAAAAAGTGCAGAATGAATTTCACTGAACAGGAAAAGGGTAATATTAGAAGATCTAAAAGAAGATGGAAAGATGATATCTTACAACACGTGGGGACGGGCTGAATGCGGAAAGCAAACAACAGAACGACTTGGAAACAAACGGCTGTTGGATATATTATATTTCAGAAGTAATAATAGAAAAAAAAAACAAAAAAAAACGGAAGAGGCCTTTGCTCAATGTTGAGCTTAATTCATTATTATTTAATTACTCTTTAGAATTGTATATTTAGGAGTTTTTTTTTTAAATGAAATAAAGGCTTTATGCTATTATTATTATTATTATTATTATACAGGCCTAATAATATTTAGTGTGCATGCATGAATTATTAATCGGTTAGAAAGGTAGGACGGAGAATAAATCGTTTTTAAAACGATCGTATAGCGTAGCGACGAGAATATATACGATACGACGATGCTGTTAACACGGATGATTGAAAGAACCGCGTGGAGACTGTTTTTTTCATGAAAATATAAATGCCACAATAGTGTGTGAGCAGCGAAAGTTAACGATAATTGCCGAATAAAATCACGACACAATTTCGTTCTTCCAAAATAATTACTCTTGGCGACGAGAGTCAGGAGCGGGCGCTGGAATTTCCTGTAATAGAGAAGCGGAACTCTGGATTGGTGGCAACGGGAAAGAGTTCAGGCCCTTCTGCGTTCAGCAGTAGTGAGAGTTGTCACTCGATCGAGACAAAATCAGAGCAATTACGCTGCGAGAGCAAATTGATTACATGCGGCCGTTTACGGTTTCTTAAAAACCTATACATCATACGCATTAGCTTATTATTTACCATTTTGTACGTACTAAATGATAATAACAATGATGACTATATATATATACCTTTAATATATATTTAATATATAATAATAATAATAATAATAATAATAATAATAGTAATAGTAATAGTAATAGTAATGAAATATATAAAGAAAAAAAAAATCGAAAAATTCAGTAGTTATTTGCAGAGGGCATGGATGCATGGATGTAATAGTACTCTACGGTAATGGAAGTGATACTTGATGGGCCAGTGAAAAATGAGACCATGTGCTCTGTATTTATTCCTACAGGATGATTATCGTAGAAATGAACGAAAACAATGCACAGAAATATATAATAAAACAAACATTCGATACTGAAAAAAGAACGGTTGAAAGGAATCGACAGAACGTAGAACCGGAGAAAATAGGAAATAAGGTAAATGCGGGGAGGTGGTAGGTGGTAAAGAAAGCATGGAAAAACGTAAAATAGAACGAAGAGGAAAATACATGACTGCAGAGTATTAATTTAAGAGTAAATGCGCGTGCGAGTTGTATACATTGCATTTAGTGCTGCAGTGGAAATAAAACGAGCAGCGCGCATCTTGCACTGATGTACGGCGTGCGTAAAGAAAGTGAGACTAATGCGGAAAAATGCTCAGACGAATGTCCACGCTTACGAATATTGTTTTCGACTGAGAATCAACCATTGCCTGAATGCTATATGGCCGCCGCCGCCGACAATCTTCTATTATCGCAATTATGTCTTCTGGCAAGAATTAGTTGTGTTTAAATCTGCCGCTAAATAAAGCCAGTCGGAAGAAAGAGCCACAATCAGCATCAAAACTTTTACTCGTGTGCTGGGTGAATATATCCACACACTCGATGAAAAAAACAAACAAACAAACAAACGAAAACAAAATAAACAGAGTGCACTGGTTGGAGTTTAAATTGAAATACATTTTGAAATAAGGATTAAATTTGTCGGCCGATCAGAGTATGCGAAAATAAACGAATGAAAATCTGCTGAATGATAACAAAAAAAAAAAGAAAAAATTAAACAATTCGGACGTGTGTCAGTGTAGGCTCCTCTTAAAGTCAGACTTCACCGTTGCAGCAATGTCATCCGAATAAGATACCAGCCAAAGAAGAAAGAGTAAGATCAATTTTGTTTAAGACTAGGACCGAGATTAAGGAGACTTTGAGACGTCACCAACACACTATGGAACTGTCGTAAAAACAATTCTGAAGGCAAATGTCAATCGGACGACCGATTGACCAAAGTACCGAAACCGCGAACCGAATAGTACATTCGACTTCTTTATAACAAAAATTTTACATCGTGTTTTTTATTTTTTAATTGTAATTTCCGATTCGTTCAGATCACTCAGGCTAATTTTAGCGTGCATCTTCATGTAAAGCGAAATTTCTTAGCAAATCAATAATACAAATATCGGATGGAATTTTCTAAACACTTCGAAAAGAATGTAGAAACATCAAACGAAATACAAAATGCAGTGATCAAATTTGTAAGCGACATTCACGAGGCAGGTAGACTAAAAATACTTCGCGCAGTCTAAAAACGATAGATTTTCCTTGACTGTCGAAATAAGAAAACTAATTCGATTAATAGGAAACGCAAGAGTCCATTAGCAACAAAACAGACTAGCTCGCTTAAAACATTATACAATAAGCCATATAAACGGTTACGCGATAAAATAATTCAATATCAAAACTTTAGGTATACGTAATTGTTCTCGCAAACGAATCCGGAGGATGAATCTACTTGGAAGACCACAACAAAGCCCAATAAGCAGCCCAAATCTCACTCTGTCAAGAAACCAAACAGCGATTGGGTTAAAACTGACGATGGCAAAGCAGATCATCGGAAATCACGGGCCAGTTACAACATTAAAAAAATTGGTTACAGAACACACCTTCGGCGCCTTTGCAACTGACATGGCCAACTACTAAACGTGTATCATCGAAAGAGGTACGAAACACAAAATTAAAAGTTGAAAAATAAAACAGTTTCTAGTAAGGATCTTATAATTGCAGAAGCAGTCAAAAATATTCCAAATAAAAAAGTTTAATACTTTAACATAATACTTAAAACGCTCCACATACTAAGAACATTTTCCTCAAATGTGTAGAGAATTCATAACCCAGTTTATATAACAAAATCGTATAACGTTTAATCCTTCGTGCTTAGAGTACTAAGATTTTCGAAATACTATTATACAGGATCGGATCCTTGAAATGTTTTCAAAAAATAATATCTCTCCCTTGATCGTCAGTTTGGATTTCGTGCAAAGTACTTGGCCGTATAAGAAATTCATCCATTTATCGACAACATAGTTTCGATATTAGAAAGAGGACAATATTTTAGCGCTGTCTTTCTCGGTGTTAAGCAAGAAGTACGCCCTTCAGCGAATAATACTTGCACCGCTGTTATAAACTCCGCGGATTTCCAGTACTAAAAACTACTGCGAACGCCATGTCCACCGATGAGACAACTGCATCTTCTAATAGTGATCCCATATGCGTGCTTCGATACTGCTGCAGTAACATGCTCGAAAAAAAACCCTGAGAAACGGGAGGTTAAATCATTCTAAAAGCTTACAGGTGACATTCACGTTAAATGAACTAGCCTGTCTGTCGCCAGGTAAAAATAAATAATTACGTTCTTCCACAAAACAGCAGCGTTAAATATTTAGGATTAATTATGGGCCGACGTTTACAACGGGGAGGACTCACGTCAAAGACTTTCAAAATCTTAAATTACGTATCATCGGAAAATGTGAACCTATCTCGCAACAGACTAAATCATCTGTCGGTACTGGCAACAATACGGAGATGCAGCATCGAAAAGTATACGGCGCAATATTCAAAAAAAACATCGACCGAATATAATAGCTTCAGTTCAAAATGCTCATACAGATTGCTAACGCTCCTGATTTCGTGTCAAACAGAAAACTCCCATCACCTATTTAAAACATCCCATTCGTGCAAGAGAATCGCTCGAACTTCGATACAGCAAGTTCTTTTAGTAGACTAGAACTCAGTAAGAATGCCGAAGCGTCCAGCAAGTTCTCTTCGTCTCCTCTCCCTAGGAATCCGCGGAGAAGACTTAAGAAATACTGGTGTAAAGATGCCTTACACCCGGACGACCTAGCGCAAATTACAAAACAGTATTTCATCGAAAATAAATCCTCTCGAATCAACTGAATTTCTTTAATCTTATAGATATTTCAATTTACCTTATCCACAGTTTAGGCTTAACGGCGGGCTTCTAAAAGGAAAATCGCATTCACTTTAAAAAGCCCTCAAGTATTTTCCCATACGAATAAAATACTAATTAAAATTCAGTAAAATACGATACTATTAAAAACTATCTACAATTATAAAACTTCTTCGACAAGTATGGAACCCGGTAATTTAACCAAATCTGAAAAATGAATTTAAACGAAAAAAAGTATTAATAATAATTACAGGGGGCGGAGAATCAGAGTAAGATATCGAGATTGATGAAATTATAAATTCGAAGGAGTAACGTTACTTCTATGGTTAAGCCTAGTTTCGATAGAGTTTGAGTAACATTTCTAATGGTCGTATGAAATAATATTATGCCGAAGTTTATGAATAGAGTTTGGAACATTAGGCGAGATAGTGTTTTATTTATGTATACTATTCAGCTCGTAAATACAAAAATCTCTTTGACTGCATGATAATAAGGCAAGTTGTAACTCAACGTTGTGCATATAAATGACTTCTTTACTATGGTACTCGTGCCAAGTTCAAAGTACTGTAAGAAATGTTGCAATGAAATATTCCGTACCATATAATGTACATCAGTTAAATCACATTGATTGGTCCCCGGTGTGTAGAGTTTCAGTATTACTTGCCAAATAAAACTATACAGCGGTTGTGGTTGAATTAAGCGGGGCGAATACACGACATACATATTCTAAATTACTAAACGCGCAAAAAACACAAGATACTCTAACATTTGCAAAATCACTTGACGTTATCGAATGGTATTACTAAATTTAATCAATGCGCACAGTGATACCGTCAGATTTGAGCCACGATTGTTTAACTATTTTTGAAGAAAGTAATAATAATTAAACGGGAAATATAACCCTACTTCAAGTATTATGAAAAACTCAACTTTCGAAGTTTCTTTAGAATACATGCGGCTGGGGGGGAAGTCCTTTCTTTTCGTTTTTAATTCATTTTACACCAAATATAATCGATTTTAATGTTTATGTAATATTTTTTAAAATCACTATTTTTCAAATTATTTACCAATAATTAACCAAAAAATTTAAAATCGGCTCTTGATTATTTTTAATTTTACGCGAGAATTCTTTATCGTAAATTTTTAGCTAAAATTTGTACTTCACATATTGTACTTTAAGAATTATATTAAAGAAAAACATGTTTTTCCATAGTTCCTGTAGTGTAGTACTTAATGTATGTGTCTGTAGATACTTTTGTAGCAGGATTTTTCATTAGAAGCACTTTTGCTTATTTTTATGTAAAAAGATATAAACAATTTATTTTGGTGAAGAGCGAGGTCAGATTTTAAAACATTTTTAAAATAGAAGTGAATGAATGTTTTGCACAATTAATTTTCATAAAATTATTCAAAAAAAAAACAAAAAACATACATAATAAACTCGATCCTTCAGACCTGTGCGCGCACATTCTGTACTTCCAGGTGACTATTTTACCATTATACTTAGAGAAGGGTAAATTTCAATCGATCATATTATTCTTAATATATATGTATATATAACTTATATATTTTCCATGCAGTATTTCTGTAAATGCGTATATTTATGTTAGCTTAAAACTTTTGGCCATTATCGACATTTTCTGAAATTTTTAGAACTTGAAAAAATCCAGAACGAACCAAAATATGGTTTCATTAAGACCAAATAGCGAGCTTTTAATTAATATATCACCTAGGTCTGAAAAAAGAAAATCTTAAAATTTTGTCTCATTTCTGACGTTCTGAGAACCCGATTTTGAAGTTGGGAAATCGGGAAACAGCCTGAAATAATTGGGTACCAGAGAAATCTGGGAAAGTAAAGGCGGCCGAGAGAAAGGAACTGGCCCCCCTACTCTCATTAGTGCCGTTGGGCTTAGTACATTGTGAACCTTAACTTCACAATCCCAACGCCCTGTCAAGGGTATGAAACTCACTTTACTTTTTAGAGAAATTTCATCAAAAGCGCATATTTATAAGATGCTTCGAAATGTTTACTTCATACAAAAAAAACGAGGGCGCATGATTTTTGCGCTTTTTGAACTTTCCACACAGTTCAAAATTTTCGTTAAAAAAAAAAGCAAATATGGCTTCTTTATTACCTATTAAAATGAGCTTTCCATCGATAATCGCGCACGATCGGGAAAAAAATATATATTTTGCCCCGAAGTATGAAGATGTGTCATATTTTTCTCGTAGAATACCGTAATTCGTAAAATTGCGCGAAGAGAAATTTGATTTTGGTACATGTATTGCGATTTTATTTGTTATAAAATTACCTTGTAACTCTTACACCATCATTTTTTTTTTTTTTTTTTAATATACGCTTTAATTTACTTTTCGCTTTAAATAAAAATAAGTTCAGTCAATCATGATGTTTCATGCGCTCAAGGTTATTGCGTATGTTAAGTTGAAGATAACCATATTTTAATATATATATATATAATACTAAATTCAAAACAAAGAAATCAGATTTTTCGCACCGCAAGGAACGTCATTTTTTGCGCTTCTTTGAATTTCTTGCCAATTTCGAATATTTCGTTGGGGAAATGAAACACGGTTTCGTTCTCGACAAATAGGGGGATCTTTTTAAAGATATATCACATGTCCAAGAAAGAAAAAAAAAATTTTCAAAAAATTTCGAAGTTTCAACGTGCCGGGGGCATAATTTTCAAGATTGTAAACCCAGATGTTCCAAACTTGAGAAATATAATTAAAATACTCACGCCGCAAGGGGGCTAACACATGATTTTTGCGCTTTTTTGAACTTTTTGCTAACTCCGAAAGTTTTGTTGAAGAAATGAATACGGTTTCGTTCTCGACAAATAGCGCGATCTTTCCAACGAAGTATCACATATTCGGAAAAAAAAACATTTTTATCAAAACTTTCGATCTTTCGGTATTGTTCACACTTGCTTTTTCATATTTTAAATTACATAATAAATCATTTTTACATATTTGGTTTTATTCAAGAATATCCCAAAAAGAATGTTGTCAGTAAAAATATAAAAAAATCTCTGCCCTCCCCGAACATAAATTGCCCCCCTCCAAAAAACGAATTCATCCTTGGTTTTCTCTACTTTTTTACTCGAACTATTGTTTACGTGAACATAATTTTTGTTGCTGTTTTTGGGCCAATGGGAGGGTCTGTATAATTTTTTAACCGTAATTTTTTGCTTTTATGGAAGAATGTCTGCGTTTTGTTTTATATTTTGAATTTCATTTTTTTTAGTTTATCTGGTGATGAGCGTTTAAGCGTGATTTTTGAGATCGTTTTAACTTTCATATTATATATTTTTGACGGTTTTTTGCCCCCCCCGGGGGGGGGGGGGGTAATAGATTATCTTGAAGTTACCGTTTTAAAGAGAATTTCGATTGTAATTTATGATCCAATTTCGGAAAATTAATAAGTGAAACCGTTTTCGTGGGTTTTTGCATATTTCAATTGAATATTTTTGTCATTTCTGAAACATCTTTTTAGGATTCGGTACATTTTATGTGTACGACATGCTAATTATGTAACATAAATGGAAGTATAATTTGCGAAAATACTAAATGAAATGACCGGTGGCGCTATGCAGTCAGTAACATTAACATTGGTTGATGATGATGATGATTACATCATTTTTGTCGAAACTGTTTTACGATTTTGGTTTTAAAATTATTAAAACTTTGTTAGAATTGTAATTAAATAACAAAATATTTTCATTGAAGTCAGTCTACATTTTTACAAAGTAAACAATCAACTCGTATTATTTTAAATAGATCAGTTACGATTACAGTTATGATGAATATTCAGCGATAAATTATTAATGTAAGTGTGAAAAGATATATTTTTAAATATCGATAAAAAGTACGGTTTTAATTTAATTTTCATATACGCAAAGAGCTGATTGCAAAAACAAAAAGAAATGTGTGTTCAAGTTAAAGAAAAGGGGCTGTTCCTGTTGTCAGTTTATTCGCAATATGTGATTTTATAATGTTTCGACCGAAATTAAAGTTTTTTTTTTTTTTTTTTTTTGCGATTCGTTTTTATCTTCTAAATTGTAAAATGTTTTTGTTATTTTTAATTATAAAGATTAATTTTCGTTACATTTTAAGTGCTCTTTATTCGCATACGAGTATTCCGTTATATTTAAGTTCATTCATAACGAGTATAGTTCGAATAAAGTATAATTTACGAACAAATATGTGTATATAAGTAGATGTAATTTTGGTAATCGTTAATAATTATTAAAAACTAACAAATTAAACATTCGACTTTTAAGCTTGGTTTTACCGAATAAAATTATACTCTGAATTAGAGCTCACACACATCTACATATATGAAAATTTAAAAAAACATAACTCTATTTTCAAAGTTCGACATATAGTAATTAACGCGCCTTAACGTTTTCGTATTGTTAAAAATTTAGAAATATATCACATAAAATCGGTCACTAAGAATTAAATATTAAATAATTTTATTGTAAATATAAAATCGGTCGCTAAAGATTAAGTGATGTCTAATTTTATTATAAATACTTCACATAAAATCGTACACTAAGTGTTAAGTAGTAACTAATTGATATTTTAGATTAAAACATACATGTATATATATATATATATATATATATATATATATATATATATAATTGAACAATGGTGTACCTTTTGCAAATGAAATTATTGTTTTTTCAAACATATGAATAGGTTTTTAGTGAGTATTTCCAGCTGACTTCTTGCGCGCTCATCTAGTATAAAATTTGTTCCATTGATTCCGTCATTTGGTAAAATCGACATAACTCTTCCATCTGGCATAGGAACATTAACTGATGCGGTTTTATCGTTCACAACATTCGACACTAACAGAGGACTACCGGATAAAGATATTGCGCATTCTCCTTCATTGGGCCGGCGTAGAATGGAAATAGACACGTTCGGATTAACTTTTGGCGTAACCACCAGTGAAGAAGATATTTGTTGATTAACCGGAGTTAGCATTTTATTGTATTTTTCCGTAAGATGATAAGGAACTACTTTTGTAGAATTAGCCGCAGTTTTCATTTTATTGCTCTTTTTCGTGAGAGAAGGAATTTTTGTAGGGTTAACCGAAGCAATGGTAGCAGTGACAGCTTGTTGTTCCTCTTTCAGTTTTTTTCTGTATTGGCCCACAGTCATATTAAGCACATCCGGATTAATCTGTAATTTTATACTGTTTATCATATTTGCTATTTCAGCTTTTTTCGCCGACAAATTTTTTTCCGCCATTTGCAATCTGCTATTCTCGGCAAAATCGATTTGTTTCATAATATCGCTCAAGTCGGGTATATTTGTATTTTTATCATCTGTAGGCGTAATATTACCGGTTTTATTAAGAGTAGTTACAGGTTTTTTAAACTTCTTCGTACGCGGCATTTTAATCAGTCAAAAGAACAATATTTTAACACGACACATACGCTGCGTTTCGCACTGTACGTTATCACGGAAATGGTTATTTTCGAACACTTCTCACCGAATTATTACTACACCTTTTCTAATTAACGTTAACTCTTGGTGGAAAAAAGTAACCATGTCGGTATTAAAAACTATTACGACGGCATGCTCGTATCGAGTTTTATTTTAAAAATTTGCAATGTATTTTTACAATGTTTTACGTGTTTGTGAAATTTACGTTTAACATTTGCTCTAAGTATCATGAAACAAACTTTTTACATTATTTAATACGTGCAGATTTCAATGTAAATTAATCGAACCGTTACACATACATTAATAGAATGATTGAAACACTCGCATGTTACTCTCTGTAACGTATGGACCTGAATAATTTACATAGAGCATTAATCGAGTTCTGATGATGAAACTGCATTAACCAGCTCTTTATCATGGAGCGTGTCTGATTGTATAGTGAAAATTCTATTTATAATATTATAATTATAATAAATGAATTTTACTCAATAATTGTGAAAAATCAAACGACAGGAATGTAAAAGTGGTGTCTCCAGGTCGTTCATTCAGCGTTAGATATTGTATAAATTTCGCACCGGTTATATAACAATGGACTTCAATTGTAAAAAGTATTGCACAATTCTAAGAATTCAGGATGGAAAATCCATTATTAATAAATACAATACACATCGTTAACGTAGTATATTATTTTCCGCTTTAAATTTCTTTTTTCAATCTTACATTGAACTTTTCATCTTGGACGACAATCTACATTTGAAAGTACGTTATTTAGAGTGAAAAACTAACCGTTTATGGGTTTAATAGAAAACGTTAACATTGTTTTTTTGATATATGTAATATTTGGTATTTTTGAATTCGAACTATCGGTGACAGAAATTATATTCCCGGGACGGGTGGAGGAGGGGAACTTTAAAATTTTCGCTACTCATTTTTAATGCAAGGTACATAAATTTCCGTTCTGATACCTTTTTTTTTTTTCTTCTTCTTTGTACCGGCAATAGTTTGCCATAAACAATGGAGATCGTAAGAGAAGATGAAACGGAGTGGGTAAAAAACGGGAAAAATGGAAGAGAATACTTCATTAAATAATTTAACAATTTGCAATGAAATGTCGGATTCGGATCGTTTCAAAAGAAAACGATTCATTTATATTTATTTTCTAATACGTATAACTCGTTGTATCACTGAGAACAGTACAATAGAACTTAAGTAATCTGAAGTACGTCACGGCACCGCTTCTTTCTTTTCAGACGCCTGCTAAATCCCGTAGATCTCCTACAGTGAACATTCTACTTATAGACGGGTTAGAGCTGAAGTTTCTGAAAGAACTTTTTATATTGTTCAGCAAGGACGAAAAATAACTTGGAAAAATGGGGTATGTCAGAGAGCAATAAGTGTGACTGCGGAATCGAACAAGACTCGGATCATTTATTTACATGCCCCTTACTGCCAATCCAGTGTAAATTTAAGGATACAATGTCCAAAACTATATATCCGAAAATGCGATCCAGGTTGTTGCTTACTGGGCGAAGAAAGAACTATGATGCTGACCGAGATACGATAAGAAGAAGAATATGGGACACATTTATGTATGTCCGTGTGTGCAATGTATCGTTCGATACAAATTAAAGCGCCGATGCTATCGTATGTAGAATATCCTGGACTGCGAAGGAGGTTACTTATACGGCTCCAATCCGTATATTTCCGTATTGGTGTGAGGTGACTGGTAAATATACATTCTACAGCCAGGTTCGGGAATGATTTGCGTCCTATCAATGGCCATAGTGGCCCTAGGTATTATAGATGTTCTTGTGTATTCCACATGAGCGCGCCGCATTAGACTCTCTCATCCATATGCACATTGCCAGGTAGCGCACAAAGTTCACTTGCGGTATTTATTACGAGTCAGATTAGGGAATTTTCTTCGTTTGCCTATGAATAAAATGTGTCAACAATTAGTTGGCTTGAACGATGAGCGCTAAAGACATGCCAGTTCCATCGGTCGATTTAGTTGATTTTAAACAGCAGCGTTGCCATAATTTATATTAAATATTACGACGCGAGTAAATGTTGTCAGCAAATGTAGTTCTAGTACAGGTTGATCTCCACAGACTGCCTACTGATGATCTGATAGAATGCACTTCTGAATAAGAATCATTTGATTCTAACGACAAACGAGCGTTCAAGCAAGTATGATTTAAGTAATATACTTCATTAAGAATTTTTGATGCACTTCGTACAGCAATCGGAGGCGCCAGACCCCTTATGCCTGTGTGACATCGAGAAGAAATATAGCGGAATATACTTTGCCCTTTTTCCCGAAGTTAACGAAATTGCTTCAACTAATTTTGATGGCATTGATGGATTTTAGAATGTTCCGTGCGAAAACTAAATTGATGATTCGGCAGCACATGATTATTTTTTATAATTCGATTAATACGAAATCAGCTTTTCCGAAATCGTCGATAAAGAGGGGAGGGAGTAAGCTAACTGGATGAAGAGACGTCTGTCCGCGGTTTGTCTGTTTTATGAGCTGTGCTTATAGTGTGACTTCTTCCACATTGTGGGAAAGTATCGCATTCTTAGAACAGCATTATAACGAAGAAGAATAGCCGCTTTCTTGGTGATGCGAGATTATTTCTCCGGTAATTTTATCGAAGGCAGGAGCTTTACGTAACAGTGTACCACGGAGGTATTTGAGAACTTCTCTTAGAGAAAAGACCTTGGCAACGTATTCATACCGACGACGGAGCTCTTTTTCTAATGGCTTTTGCATGAAGTCAGAATGCTCCTTGTTGCCACCCGGATGCGGCTTGAAGACCGCGTTAAAGCAGTCCGCAAAATCCTTTTTGCCCTTTCGTTGTAACCCGAATATTATTTAATTTAATGTTGTACGATTCTTCCGATTGACCTGGTAGTTTTTTAGCTAAAGTCCACACAGGTTTTAAAATAGTTTGTATATGACGATTTAAAATGTTATTCTTGTACTCATTTTAAGTTTGTTTTTTTGCCTTTTTGCATCTGTTTTTTAAAGTGACGGATAATAATTTCGCCTTCAGTGTAGTTTCCCTATTTCTATGGGTATATAAATATTTTGATGAGATTTTTTTGACACTTGTTTGGTAGAATTATTACACGCGAATTCCACAAGATCAGAGAATTTTTTTTAAACTAACGTACTTGAGGAAGAATTATAGTGTATTCATTTCGTAAAAATGGTGGAAAGGATAAATTCGCGTTGACAAATTTCGATTGTACAGGACGAGATGGTAGGGTATTGCAGCACAGAGTAGGAGAAGAAATTAAAAGAAATGTCGCTTTTTAGTTCATAATCGATTTCTTAAACTTGGCATTTTTGATAGACATTTTAATTTTACTACTCCTTTTAACTTGGCCCTGTGTAACCTATATATGAACAGAACAGTATCCGTCATCCAGTATGGGAAACATATAGAAGAATGATTTATAATGGGTTGTGTCAAGGCTCTATCTAAAATCCGATTATTTTTAACACCTATATATATCACACATGTATATTAAACATATATAAAATTTAATGTCCGGAAATTGTCGTATTTTAGGATTTATTAAGTGTAATCAAATTAATGCATAGCGAATATTGGGAAACTCTATGGTACAACCCATACACTAACAAACATTGTAAAAAATCTAAAGGAATATCCCTGCCAAACCATGGTATTCCCGGTTGTCATACTCGAACATCTACTGAAGAAATTTCCATTTGGCAATCTATAAGTTACGCACTGGGACAAATATGCTGCTTGTTTTTCTCTATAAAATCCGATGGATTGATTCCCCATTTTTCACTCAACCAAGGGGCGTAGACAAATGGCTGATGCGGATCACATCTTCTTAGAATGCTCTTATTTTCCTTCGTACACTTCTGATCTCCATCAGGCGTTATTATTACTTAATATCCCGTGTTCGTATAATATGAACTATTATTATATCCTTTCACTACCGATTACATATCACGCAATCTATGATTTTGTAAGAAAAAATAGGATATTGGTATAGTTATAGCATAAGGTACAATTGGTAGTAGCAGACAAGGAGTGGAATTTGTAAGCCCCCCCCCCCAAAAAAAACAACAAACTTCAGAACTCCTTTATTCCCATCTATTAAGATATACGTTATCTAATTCTCTCGCTACAGCCGTCAACTTTTCTTTTAGTTTCACTTCGATTATTAAAATATTCCTTGTTGATTTTTACATATTATTATAGTTCATTATTAATTACTAAAGAGTCTGGTTTTTTCGTTAATTTTTTTCATCAATCCTTTTTTCCTCTTTTGAATAGTATCGCATTATACTTCACAAACTTCTATTTTTTGTGTAATTTGTTTCGGGGCGCGGTAACTGTAAAATTTTCAAGAGAAAGCCCGCTGTCTAGATGGTGCCAGAACAATTAGGAAATTGTTTACTCTAGCCTGAAATAATTGGGTACCAAAGAAATCTGGGGAATTAAAGGCGGATCCAAAGTAGAAAGGAACTGACCCCTCTACTCTTCATTAGTGTCGTTGAGTACCATTATGAAAAGCTTAACTTCATAACCCTCGACACTCTGCTAAAGGGTATGGGACTTACGTTATTAAGAAGGATTATATTTTGGCCCAGGGGACACAAGGACAGAGAAAGCAGCTTTACCCGTTGCAGTTTTAACGCACACAGTACACAAATATCTGGAGGGGAAAAAAATGTATACAAAAACGTATACGTAAGAGAGGAACTTATTCGCTTCGCTTGCTAAATTCCCAGTCTTCGCGCGTCTTCATTAAATGTTTAAATTCGTCGAGTCAAGCTCCTACTTCAGGTAACGCGATCTTATTTTTACGAGATAACAATTGTGCGAAGATAGTCCTTTTTCCGGATTCTCAAAAGGATTTGATGCGCATTCACATACGGCCGACAAGTCATCAAAGTGAAGAAAACAAAAGGTTTGCTAACTCGTTTAATTTTTTACTTTTTTTCAGCATACAATTCCTCTGGAATACATTTTCAAATTTTCTCTTACATCGTGGCTTTTTTGCTGTCGTAATATTTACGATATTCGCGATACGATGTTTATACGAAAACATTTTTCGTTGGATAGAACTCTAAAATTATTCAAAAACAAACCAAAAAAAACCACTAAAAGTATAATAATATAGTCAAAATAGAGTCGGGAATAATTAAACATCAGTGTAATTTTCTTAATTTATCAATAGACACTACTCTTTACGTTCACCTCAAATTTTCGCGACCAATCAGAGCACGAGTAAAATCACGATCAAAACATTTTTGTAATATACAGAGAAAGATACTTCGACCGGGAACGTTGTCTTTTGTGGTTTTCATGAATTATACTCGAAATGCAGCGGACACGACTCTTGTTTTTGGTTGAAAAATTATTTTTCTCGTCTAACTTATACGGTAGTGTGTTTCTGCTTAGCAGAATAGACGTTGTTTCTCTGTTCTTTATTGCACTTGTAATTAGTACCAACTTTGTCGTGGGGGGGGGGGGGGGGGGGTCAATTAGATTAAAACCGATTTTTTCGTGTACACGAAATACAGACGGTTTAGGTTTTAAAACAGTTTTTAACAACAAGGTTACAAAACTACCGAATAATAATAATGATAATAATTGCGTTAATGGTGTGCTCTGTGCTTTCGTAAAACCTAAAATACGGTGTGCCGGCTTTGCAAACTATCACTAATATAGGATACCGTGTTGCAATTACACGTGCTCAAACTTTCCAATATACAACATTGTAGGTCGAAGTTTATGTAGAAAAATAATTTGTTTTTAATATTATTATTATTATTATTATTATTATTATTATTATTATCATTTTTTTCATTGCCGACTTCTTAATAATTCGATAAAGCGCAAAATTTCACAATAGATCGAACGATATTATGAACTTGCCAACGAGCGGTCTTCAATAATTATAAAATTAGGCGCTCGTAGTTCTCTGGAAATTTGGTAATTGCGATCTTTCACTCGGCGTGGTGGCCCTTTCTTCTTCGCTTCTTCGAAGAAACATCGGCCGAAGGCCAAAGACTGTTATGCACTTTGGTCGTTATACGTGTAGAGTTAATTATTTCGGTGTACACTTTTTTCTTTCTAATTTAGCTTCTTCTTTTTTTTCTTTTTCGTAACTCGTACACGCCGAGTATTATATATAATTAACGTTTATTTTACACGACGTGGTTACAACTGATGCATGACGTGATATTCCGACCAGTGCAGCACGGTGACGACGAATGGCCGCTCTGTCCCCGTTCCTTTTACTACATTTTCTGCGTTACCTATATATAGATATGTCTATATAGATATTATCTATAATAATCTGTTTTTCGTATTATTATTATTCGCCAGGAAGTTGCACACGCGAGGGCACGATAACAGTCAGAGTCTTCCGACAATTCTAACGGTTCCTACCAATATAAGAAGTGCCCGCGGAACGTACACGTTGCATTAAAAACGGAGTCGCGGTCATATATCGCACCAAATAAAATGTGAATAATACCGAGAGAAGACACGTAATAATGTGGACGGACCGAGCCGCTAATATGACTACTGCTGCGGGGGTATATAGGTACCTGCTACAATACCGCTCGCTAGGTAGTGCTATATAGAATAAATCACGCGTTATAATAACCGGCCGAAATACAGTTTAACTGTAGAGTCGGAGAGGGTACGTGTGATGAGGTTTTTAATGCGATTCCTCCGTATAGATTTCTTCATCATCCTAATACGTAAGAAAATCGCAGTTAATGTAACCGCGACCGCTCTACGGCATAACAAGTTGGCAGCTGAGTCAGGCGAACTCTGTGCGCGACTACCATCGACGCTTGTCGCCCATTAATTTCGACATACCGACAAAAAAAATCTTATCACTCGAAACACACTCGCACATTCTATACATCGATAATAACGTTTCACCAGCGGCGCCCGTTAACTTTTAGTTATGTCTGCGTCAATGCATGACGTTCGGAACTGCTCTGTTGTTAGCCTGGAACGGGGGCGGCCCTTTCCGAAATGTTCACCAGTTAGCCTGGTGAATCGGTACTGCTCTGGGGGTGCGGGGATGCAAAAAGTAAAGGTGGGGTGATCGGAGGGAAGGGGAGAAAAGTGAACTGACTTGTCTCTCTGCTACTTATACATATACATATAAATGGTATATATTAAGTTAGAAACTCGATGCGCATTTAAATCGTTAACGTCTTATCAAATGGCATCACCAGCATGACTCGTTAACTTATCCGTTCGAAGGATTGGGCACTTTAATTTGTTAAGGAATTTTTGAAAATTAAACGAAAAGTCAGCCAGTAAATTTTCATGGAACTATGCTCAGTTGTTTTTCTTTGTTAAAATTAACATGTTTTCTCGTTAGCTAATAAAGTGAGAAGAGGTGCGAGGGGGGGTAATCTTTTTTAAGGAAATTATTTTATTTAAATTAACGACATCCGGTTGTGTTGCGAAAAGTGATCATATACCATGGAGGTGATGTAGTTAGTACTACGAAACACGTCGGTATTATTTTATTTGTATAAATATTAAAGCGTAATTTCTGTTGCACTACTGTGAATTAATATAGTTTTCTTTCTTTCTAAATTGCTTCGATATACCTCGTTCTATGATGATTATTCGAAATGCGACAAAGAAGGGACACATCAGTGCCTGGCGATCTTATGAGAGAAAAACTCGTGTAAAAAACCGAAATGTAATAAAAAATCCTGGTACTTAAGCGATAATTGACTTAATTTGAAGACTAAAATAGGGGTTTCAATTATATGTTGTTGTTTTTTTTAGGGCACATCACTAAAGTGTGTACCGTGTCATCGAGAAAGGAGGGGATCAGATACTGATTATTCGGTTGGAAATAGCCGGAATGCAGGAACCAAGCACACTGGGATAGTGGACTGGGAGGCAAACCAGGAAGTCTAAGATATTAAAAATCAGAATAATGAATAGTTCGTTTAAAAGGACATTCGAAGAAGATACGGTTAGGATCATAGACAGCTTGGTGATTCGGATAAAGATGGCACTTAGAAGAGGGAGTTAAACGAAAATGCGAAGAAGGTGTAACATGATTAAGGCGTAAACGATATTATAACGGAATTTCTCGTTGAATAGGAAAGTCATAAAACCAAAAAAAAAAAAAAAAAAAAAAAAAGGGTTAGTAAGAAGATTCGGTTGGATGGATAGATAGAAGGGAAAAGAGATTGTTAGAGCAGGATGAAGTATACATATCTGAGCAGGTATAACATTTTAACCATAGAGGTAGTAATAGGTTGGAAGCGGGAATTTTATTGAAATAGGTGGCCGGACGATGGACTCTAGTCAAGGTAATGTGAAAATTTGAAAAGATTTTTCCAAACTGAAAATAATTTTTTTTTTCCTTTTCTTCTTTAACACGCCTATCATCGCCTAGAAACAATATGAGGCAGGAGAATCGGTAAGATATGTGTAGTCTCGGTCAGATATTGATGAAATGTAAAAGAACTGACGGTCGACGGGAATGATGAAAAATATAAGAGACACAATAAGAATCGGGGAGCTTGCGATGCCGTTCATTCCAAAGGGATGGACATTCGAAGAAGATATGGTCAACGTCGTTAATCGGAAGAAAGGTATGATTAAGACCTAAAAACCAATAATAGAGACGATAGCGGAACAACGAAGCGAAGGAAAATCAGGGAGGCCGGCTAGGAAGAGAGTAGGTTGAAAGTTAGAAGGAAAGGTGGGGTTGGAAAAGTAAGAGATATCTGACCAGAATCTAGTATGAAACTTTTTACATGGTGGAAGCAAATTGAAAGCAGGAATTCTTGCGAAATTAAAACGGGAAGACGCAGCGAGAAAATAAAAATATACAGAACTGCTCGAATACCGCTCGACCTTTTTCATTTGAAAGTTCTAATATCGTCTCTCTTTTTTTCACGAAAAGCAAAATGGAAGAAACGTTTACATAGAAAGATTAACGCGAATTGTGTCTTCAGTGTAGCTCGAATTTACGCGTCTATTTATTATGGAACAAGACGTTTGTGCGGATTTTGCTACTGGCTCTTCTCAAGTATTATGCAGCCAGGAGGTTCGCCGATGAAATTATTCCGTTAGAGATGCAGCGAAATAACTCGGTTTGCACGTATTTCGCAGGTCGGTATTTTCTCTAAATATTTCTCGGCAGTAGCACATTCTGTAATTCCGAATACGAATTTAATATGCATTAGGCGATATCGTTTTATTTAGACGCGACGCCGAGGCCGACGCTGATGCCGACGCCAATGTCGCGAAACTAAAATCTAATTTCGACGACGAGACTAGTTGAGCGCGAATGGCGAGACCGGAAGGTTCTTTCGGCGAGGTAAAAATAATAATTTTTCATGGGGGAAAGAGGTGCGCGATTTTGTAACTAGAGCCGGTCCGGTATCGGTAGCAATTTTCTGTTTCTTCACGGTTAGAGGTACTGGTGGTTATTATTATTTTCGGCGTTACTGTTGCCGAAATTATCTCTCCATGTCTAGTCCATTATCATCTTTGTAGTTGCCACTCACGAACGAAATAGCCGTGCACTTCCTGTTTCGGTTTATCGTGCTAGTTTACAGCACAGAGCGCGGATACTGTTTAATGGAGAGCCTGGCTGAAAACTCACACAGCTACCATTATGTAAGATAATTAATTTATGATCTAGGTTACAGTGCTACGCAACGCGGTATATACGATTCTCACGAACTTCTCTCGAGATTTCATCAGCAAAGAGTCGAACGAGGCGACAAACTGATCCCTCTTTTTTCAGAAACCGCATCATAGCCGTGCCGATTCTAACGATGCTAATTCTTACTTTCTCTCGCCGTTTGTTTTTTCCCTATAGCTCGAGCACGCTTTAATTAAAGCAGCGAAATCCGAATTGAACGCAACTTGTTTCTTGAGAATGGACTACAATAAAGTCAGTCCGCCGTAAGTGTGCTCGTATTTCGTGCCATTGGGCCAGTTGCTTCCGTGCTGATCGAGCGAATGCACGAAAAAAGCAGTTAAAAGCCGGACACGTACAACTATCGCGTCCTAGTATTTTCCTCTTTGTTTCGCCCTTGTGCGGTAATTGATCTGCACAAGAGTCGTACACTAATCACAATGACGACAAGTATATCCTCGGTATAAGTCGAAGGGAATGGTGAAATAAGTTGCATTAGGATGATGATGATGATCCTTAATTGCATTAGTTCGCGAATACGATAGTCTGGGTGCATACATAGCGGTATGCTAAGCAGTTGTAAGAGTGTTCACAATCAAAAGGCGAAGCCGCCTCCCAAAAAAAAAAAAGAAATTGAAAGAGTTTAATATGAGGATTTAGTAATAAATAAATTGCGGGTACAACTGTGTTAAAAAGAAGAATTTTATTTGCTTAACGTTTTAGCTAGCTGTGAAAGCTTCAAACATCGAGAATTTAGTGTTATGCGTATGGAAGTGCAAGAATGAATTTTTTCTTCTAGTTTGTAAAACCTTGCCTTTATATACATATATATTACATACATACAATACATATATACATATATACATACAGACATACATATATACATACATACAAACATATATACATACAGACATACATACTTTTATATATATATATATATATATATATATATATATTACGCGGCGGTCCTTTGTGGACAAAAAATGATAGTTTTTTCACAATAACGTAAAAGAGACGATTTTAATCGACTGTGTCATTCTTGGTAAAAAGAAGACAAAAACGAAATGGATAAACGAAAAAACGTAATAACAGTTGTGAGCATAGAGTCTTCGAGTATACAGTAAAATCGGTTTAATACAAAAAATCGGTAAATATGAGAGGCGAATTCGATTCGGATCTTTTGCTTTTTCTTGTGAGTACACTAACGAAGAGCAACAACAACCTAATCAACCGAAAAACTAATAACACAGGTGATATTCGGTTTTAATTAAATTAATGAGTAATAATATCCCCAATCATATTCTAAAGGAAAATAACATATTAACGCGTGGAAAAAGGAAGTAGTGAAGTGGCTGAAGAAATGGTGCAAAGAATAAAAACCAAGCTACGTCCCGAATTTTTCCATTTTATTTTGCTCAGTTATGCATCAATTTGATTATACATTTTCTTCTGTTTTTCTTTTGTTTGTTTTAGCGTCGTTCCTTTTTCGTTACTTTTCTGCTGTACTTCTTAAAGAAGATCATATGTACTGAATATATGAGTGATCTTTACGTATTAGAGTATCTAGAGTGAATGCATGTATTCGCATGTTTCTTTATATATATATATTTACTTTATTAATTTAGATTTCTTTTCGATTTATATAATAAGCATGATGAAATTTGTAAAGTGTTCAATTTGAATAAACGATAATAAGAGCGTTGGGCACTTGCACAACGGGCAAAATTAACCATGTGAGATCCACAGCTTATTTTAAAATAATAATAATAACAAAAAAAAAAAAAAGCTAAACAAAAACGTAACATATCAAATTCTAATCCAATGCGAGATAGAATGAACGAAAGAAACTAGAATAGGAACAACTGATAAGGAAGAAAACGAGAGAACACACGAATCATTATATAGAGTAGGAAGACTAAGATCTAAAAGGTAAGAATAGAAGAGAGTAGGGAACATTCGCAGAAAACATGATTGAGCACATTACACGGAAAAAAGGAACCATCGTGGCGAAGAGGACACCACAGGGAAAAGACGAAGGAAAAACGAAAAAGTTACGAAGGGAGAAAGCTATGACCGAAACGAAGGCGACATATTCAGGAGACGACAGAGAGAAGGTAAAAAAACTGAGCGGAAAAATAAAAGGAATTCAGATTGGAGAAAAGGGAGAAATAAATACCGTAATCTAACGTGAAATTAGGTATATTTACGTGGTATTTTATTCTGAGGTAGTGCAGTAGCCATTAAGGCGCTTTTGGCTATTAAATCAGAGGACACGAGTTCGAGACTTGTTTCGATTCGGATGCGAATCGCTCCCCCATGTTTACCCAGCTTGAAATAATTGGATACCAGGGAAATCTGGGAAGGTAAAGGCGACCGAGAGAAAGGAACTGGCCCTAGTATTCTCCTTAGATCCATTAGGCTTAGTACACTGTGAACCTTCATAATCCCCGACACCCTGCTAAGGGTACCGGAGTTGCTTTACTTTTATTCTGATAATAGAAGAAGAAAAACAATGAGGCAGAACTCGCCTAATACGAAAAGAGGAATACACACACCTTAATGGAAATGATACAATTGCTGCTTTAAAGGACAACGTAAAATCGTGAGGCCCAACTGTACAATAATAATTTAACCAAAAGACAATAAAGATACAAACAGGACTACAGTACATAATATGTATCACCGAAAGGTTTTTTTCTACGTTCACAAATATCTGTCCATTTCTTGATGGAAATTCTACGGAATTTTTAAGAACAATTTAAACTAGTTGGAACAATTTTTCTGAAAATATGCGGGGACAATGCTTAATAAGCAAATATCTCGGAATAACTTAATGACATTTAAATGATAAAAAATGGTGTAAAAGACACTAAAAGAGGTTGCGTAAAAAAATTGAAAATTTAATGCCGCATTACGTATGCAAAATGTGATAAGATATTGAAATGTCGATGATAAGATGTGTCGTCATAATTTTTGCTTTTTTTTTTTTTCCTACCCTGGGCGCGCCAGCGGCTTTGACCCAACAACATGAAAAATTATGAGTTATAACTAAATAGCCAAGCGGTCAGAAATGGAAAAGACAAAGGACAGCAGCAATGGAATAACTGAAGGCAATGGGAAGGAAAGAATATAGGTAGCGTTAAAGGGAGTAGGAAGACCCAAAACTAGAAGTTGGGCGTAAAGAAAGGAGCGTTCGTTAGAGAGTGCAGAACATTCGAATAGGACGTGATTTGAGTCACAAACACAAGAAGGCTCAGAAGCGTGAAGAGTGCAGAAAGGAGAAGGGGACAAAGCGAATCGAAAGCGAGAAGAGGAGAGTAGAGAATGATTGATTCTAAGCCTAATTAAGGAAACAACAGTGGAACGACGACAGGTAGAAATAGATTTTTGCTTGGAAAGAAACTCTAGTAGATATTTAGTATGAACAATATTTCAGATATAAAAACTGTTGCTTTATATTTTGAAGTAGTAAAAAATAGGTCAGTGGGGACTCTTAAAATATGAATTGGTAGGGCGTTTGAAAAATAAAATTTGCCACATACTGAGAACAAAAAAAAAGAAAAAATGGGCTTCCACACACTCGTTGCATAAAATCGAAGGTGAAATGTAAAAAAATAACGCGCGCGGTGTGAAATTAATCTAAACCGGTGTAATCGCAAACCGGTTACTGCACATCAAAAACAAAATGTTTAAGACCGCTTCTTCCCAAGAAAACTTTTAATAACAAAAGGAAGAACACATATTTTGTATTTGCTCGAAGACGAAATTAAGCCTATTTTCTCGTGATGGATTTTCAGCTGTTGTCAAAGATATAAATGTTTGCAATATATCTTTTTTTTTTTTTTTTTTTTTTTTTTGGGAACGCCAACCAAGGGCAATGACTCATCATCAAAGAATTACGAAAACAGGATTAAATTTTGATATATAAACAAATAGAGGAAATGAACTCCGCTAAGATTGGAACAACATCTGGTGAAGGAAAGTAAAGTATGTAGGAAGCACAAAAAGGAGTAGGTAGTTTTAGGTGGAGAAGCTTAGTGTAGAGGAGGGAACGCTGCTGTACAAGAAGAGAGCATTCAAAAAGGATATGATTTGCATCACAAACACAGTCATGATCCGAGGAATGAAAATTACAGTATGGGAAAGAAACAATAGAAAAACGAAAGAGAGACGAAGGAAGACAATTATGGTTGAGACGAAGACGTGTTATGGAGGAAATAACGAAACGACTGAAACCAGGGAAATCAGCAAACTAGGAACGTGATGAAGGAAGAGGCTGTATTAATTTGTAAAAGGAATGAGGATTAGGAAAGGAGGTAATGTAAATATCCGATATCATGATTTGAGGTGTGCTTGTTTGGATGGAAAGAGGATATTATTGGCAGGAAATTTATTGACAAATTTGCCGTTATAGGAAGCAGAGCGAGCAAACGAGTCAACTAGGTTGTTGCCTGCGATGCCGCTATGACTGGGAATCCAAAGAAGATCGATTTGAATGGAACAAACTAAGAAGAGATTTGCAATTAAGGAACGAATGGAAAGGATAATGTAGTCGCATGAAGAGGATGGAAAAGGGGAGGATATAGCCTGCAAGACGCTCATGGAGTCAGAACAAATAAGGTATTTATTATTATAGGAGGAAAGTGCAATGAACAGAACTGCACGGAGTATTGCATACGATTCTGCAGTGAAAATGGAACAGAAGGAAGGAAGTTTATAAAGTTCGTAGTGTGGAAGAGAAGAAATAAGAAAGGAAGCTCCGACCCCCTCATCGCTTTTGGAACCATCCGTAAAGAGGACAGACGAAGAAGGAAATAGAGACCTCAAAGCTCCGTTGTACTCGCTTAAAGCGATAGAAGGTGAATATTTAGTATGAGAAGGAAGGAAAAACAAATTAGGAGGATATAAAAAATCTATAAAGCTGAATGTAAAGAACGGGAGTTTATGATATGTGTAGATAAATGAAGAATAAGGAGCAAGGCGTCGAGAGACATGAGAAAGAATAGGAATCTTCAAGGGAGAAAATCGCCAATTGGCCAGGATGTAGGAATAAGCAGAAACTAATTTAGAAGACTTAAAAGGAAGACGTTTTATGAGGAAGCGATCCCCAAGAAAGGATTTACGAATGTGTAAAGGATGAATGTTGGCTTCTGAAAGTACTGCAGGAATGGGGGAGGATTTCAGAACACCGAGGCAAAGATGAAGACATGAATTTTGGACTTTATCGAGTTTGGAAAGAAGATGTTTAGGAGCATTGCCATAAATGAAGGAACAGTAATCAAGTTTGGAACGAATAGTAGATTTATATAGAATAAGAAGAACACTGGGGTCGCCACCCCATTTGTGTGGAGAAAGAGCCTTTAATAAATTAGTTCTCTTAAGACAGGAAGTATATAGGTAGGAAATATGTTCGCGAAAGGATAAACGACTGTCTAGGAAAACGCCAAGATAGCAGAAGGACCTAAATAATGGAATAGATAAATTGTTCAAAGAGACATTAATTAAGGAAGTATTATAGGGACGAAAGGAAAAAACCATACAAACAGATTTAGAGGATGAAATGGTTAGATGGATGTTGGATAGAGCGGATTCAAGCAAGTTCAACGAATTATTGAGTTCATCTTTAGCAGAGAGGATGGAAGTTGAGGAGTAATAAATAAGAATATCATCCGCGAAAAGGAGTGTAGAGTCTGAGACAGGAAGCGAATAGATATTAAAAAGAGTAGGACTCAATCATGACCCTTGAGGAAGGCCGCGGAATACACATCTAGAGCCAGAGAAGGAAGGAGTGGAAAGATAAATGGTTCTACTTTGAAAGAGCTGAATTATCAGGGAAGAAAGTTGAACAGGAATGCCAATAGAAATCATCTTATTTTTAATGGATGGAAGATGAACCTTATCGAAAGCAGAAACTACATCAACAAAGGCAGCGATCGTGTATTTTCTTAGAAAAAGGCTGATGCAGTCAGAAGGACCAAGACCAGGACGAAAACCGAACATATTGTAGGAGACGAGATTATTATGTTCCAGCCACCAAACAAGGCGCCGGTTTAGCATACTCTCGAATAGTTTTCTTAAACAAGGAACCAAAGAAATAGGTCGAAAAGAATTTGGAATTTTCTTAGGAATTGGGATAATTATAAATGAATTCCAAATAGGAGATGTAAGTCCTGAGAGAAGAAAAGAATTGAAAATTTCGAGGAGAATTTTGAGTGAGAAATTAGAGAGATTTTTAAGAACAAGGAAGGAAATTTTGTCGATTCCTGGAGTCGAAATGGAGGATTTTTGCAACGAAAAGAGGAGTTCATTGAAGTGGAATTCTGAAGTGAGGAATTGAGATGAATTCGGAAGAGAAGAAGAAGGAGAACTTACTTCGTCAAAGGAAGGAACATAACTGGGAGCTAGATTGTCAATAAAGGATTCAAGTATGTCAGAAGAGATGTTATGATAAGAAGGGTGTTCGGATTTCGGAGTTTTGAAGGCTTTGGCCATTCTCCAAATTTGGGAAATAGACGTGGTCCGGGAAAAGGAAGAGCAAAATTTTTTCCAAGATTCCTTCTTGGCTTGTTTTAGGATGTATCTGGCTCTAGCGTTAGCTTTTCTATGGTCAATAAAATTTGAAAAAGAGGAACAGTGACGGAAGGTTCTAAATTGCAGTTATTATTCCACCATAAGGATGAAGCTGTATGACGGCGAGGTTTAGAAGGTACTGGAGGCGATGAGGAAGAAAGGGCGAGTAAGATGGAATCTGTAAAGTATTTGTACTTTGAAATAGGATCTAAGTTATGATGCAAAAGGGAAAGAGAAGAGTCAACAGAACGACTAAATTTTTCCCAATTAGTTTTGGGGATAAACCATTTGGAGGCATAGAGGGGCTTGAAGTAAATGGATGATGGGGGAAGACTTTTGAACGATACAATAATAGGGACATGGTCACTTCCAAAAGTACCATCAAGAGTTTTCCAGGAACAGTTAAGAGCAAGATCAGGAGAAGAAAAGGAGAGATCGACTGCGCTAAAAATGGAAGGGCTTTTGTACAAAGTAGGAGCATTAAGGAGGATAAGATTATGTCCGAGGATAATGTTTTCAAGAACCACTCCATTACTGTTTCGACTAGAACAACCCCAAAGAGGAGAATGAGCGTTCCAATCACCTCCAATAATGAAGAGGGGAGGAACACTATTAAGAAAGGAGGGAAAGGGAAAATTATTGAGATTAAAATTCGGAGGAAAGTACGTACAGACTATGTTTAATGGGCGGAGAAAAATGGAAGGAATAGAAATGTGGACTACATTCGGATCACGAGAAGATGGCACAGAAGAGAAGTGTACATTTCGAGATTGGAAATGTATATTATTTCTAATAAGGATGGCAGCACCACCGTAGCCGTCTATTCTATCAGAACGAACCACGGAGAAATCTTTAAGATGAAACGTTTCAGATTGTTTGAGCCATGATTCGGAAATTAAGGCAATGTGAATTTGATGCATATCAAGTAAACTCTCCAAGGCAAGTCTATTAGCTTTAAGGCTGCGACAATTCCACTGGAGAATGTTAAATTTGAAGGACATATTGAAAAAAAAAGAGGGAGAGAAACATAAAAGAAAAAGGAGAATGAGTAAGGAGAGAATTAAGATAAAACAGATTTAAAATTTATCTAGAAGGTGAAGGAGAATATATTTGCGAGTGCAAAGGCGAAGCAAAGAATAAGGATTATTTAAGGTGAAGGTTACTGGAAAGAAAAGCGGAAAGAGAATTAGCAAAGTTTGAAGAGGAATCAACGTTAAAGGATGATATCAAGTCCAAAATGGCTGTTAAGAGATTATTAATAGAAGGAGAAAATTCAGAAGAAGAAGAGAGGTTAGAAGGATTGTTAGAAGAATCGTTACTAGAGGATGGGTAGGGTTTGCTTAGTGCCCATCCATTTGTGGGAGAAGGAATATGATAGACAGGAAGAGAAGGAAAATGGGGAATAGGCTTAGAAGAATATCTTTAATTGGCAAGGCTGGAAGGAAATGAAGAAACTTTTTGAAATAAAATTAAAAGTAAATTAAGTATAATTTTGATGTCTCTTTTTTTTTTTTTTTAAATTGTGTCAATGAGTTCTAGTAGAAAACTTTTAAGTTTTAATATCAGGGTTTGAATAACCGATACTGTCCATTGTAAAATGCCTAAAAATCGTGTTGTTATACGCTGTGCCTATACTAAAGATATCCAGGGAAAAACCAAAACAAGAAAAATAAAAATACTAAAGATATCCTTTTTTTTTTTTTTTTTTTTTTTTTTTTTTGACTTTAAATGTATATTTCGGCTGTTATGTAATATACAAATGAAAAAGTTTACTGCAGCTGTAAAAGAAAATTACAAAACATTGCCCTTTGTAAACATTTCAGCTTGGTGTGAATTATGTTCGAATTTTCGTTAAGACAGATTATAAGCTCACTGATTAACGATGACGTCGCATATTTAGTGTATCTTCGGGCTGGTTTGTTTTTGTTTAAATATCGAATATAATCAATTTAGTTATAGTTAAAGCGTGAAATGTTCACAGTTATAGGAGGAAGAGGAATTTCCGGATAAATGGTAGTAGTGAGACTTAACCGCGTGTTATGTTGAGTAATATGTTGTTAGTCTTATAACACAATAATTACTACTCTCCGTTTATATACCTTAATCGGTATAAATTTTGCCGATCAATCCAAGTCCGACTAATTTCCCAGTTTGTCCCGACATCTCTAGTAAAATGAAGTAATGCCTGTGCTACGCTGGGTCCGTTTGCTAAGTATATTCTGTGAAAAGATTAAACTCAGCTGGTATATGATTTACGTGATCTTTACCGAAAACCTATTCGCATTCGTCGCGTTATTTTAGCAGATTCGACGAACGTCAGAGTGAGATTAATTCGTGAAGTTTTCAAGCCAATTTCCAAGTAGACTATGAATTACTTTTATTAGTTGGAAGACGAAATTTCGATTTCCATCATCAGCAACGATGGAATTTTATGTAAAAAAATTAATCGGAAGCGATTTCAGGAAGAAACTCGAGAAAGTTACGTGCGCTGATTGCTTTAATTTTTTATTCATTGATTTATTCTACATTATTGCAGAATAATGAAAATTCACAGAACCGTTTTCTGTAATAATTTCACATCGTCAGGGAAATACTACAAAAATGATACACGGTTTACTATTTTGTTATTTGCAGAAATTCGTTAACTTAATAAACGGTCAGAAAATTGTTTCAATTTTCAATGGGAAATGCGAATGTATGACATGCAGCGCGGTATATAGTCGAATTGCCGATAATAAATAACCCTTTAAAAGTGAAATTCAAAATATTTAATCGCGGACGCTCGTTCATAAAAGCGACAAATTACGGTTAAAAAATTATACAGACCCCCCCTTTCCAAAATGTCAAAAAAATCATGTTTACGTAAAAAAAAATAGCTCGAGTAAAAATGCAGAAAAAACCAAAACGTATACCCCAAAACTTATGCACAAAGGATCGCTTTATAGGAAAACTACAGCGGAACTAAAAAAATTTCATAGACCCTCCTCGGGGCACAGAAGGTTCGATAGAAAATATTCCTTTTTCCGGATTATCGTAGGAACTTTGTCGGGGGGTTTCATTTCTTTAACGCGAAACTTTGGGGGTTGGCGCAAAGTTCAAAAAAAAAAGTGCGAGAACTGATTTGTTGCCCCTTGATTTCCTTCTTTTGAATTTAGAGTATTACGCGAATATAAATATTACGGTTATCTTTAACTGAACGTAAACATCGTGCTTGAACCTGCTTTTTTCTTCTCATATATACTTTCATATCCTTTACTTTCAAACCAAAAAAGGTCTTATTCGTCGTGTAATCTTAATGTAACTTACTCTTTTCGTTCTTTTTTTTTTTTTTGTATTTTGAACAAGCAGCACACTTGGCTCTTACGATTAAATAGAAATTCCCCCTTAAATGAATTTCGGTCCTAAATATTGATTATCGGCATAGTTTTAAAATACTCTTTAAAAAATGGTGTCCCAAGTCGAATAAAATAAAATTCCGATAATTATGAGATAATATTTTTTCTACTTTCATAAACTTTTTATAATTCCCCAGATAATCAATTCGGTTAAATAACATTATAGAAGGAATTTATTAAGCCCCCCATATCGTTCATATTTGAGTTTGAAAGATATTTTTACTTGTCAGCTTGCAAATGTGTCATTCATTTTTTTTGATTATACTATAAATAAAGAAATTATCGGAAACTATTTCCGGCTAATGCTCAAAAACATGAAATGATAATTTATTCCGCTTTCACGATGTATTTCCGGAGTAATGTTTACTATATGTAATATTATGCTGCGTTAGAAGCGAACGTTGCATCGCTTCGAGAAACAAGTTCGGTCAAGCATATTCGTGCGATGAGAATTCCGCATGTCAAATGATAATCGCAATTTACATTTACATAATGCTAAATTCGGAACAGACATGTCCTATTTTAAATTTTTAATTACGCATTTTTCACACAGCATTTTCTCGGTAAATGTTTGTATTTATAAGAACTTTAAAAGTTTTCGCCATTATTACTTGTATTTGAAATTTTTTCAAAACCGAGGAGGAAGCTCTTCATTGAAAGGAGTCGAAGAATAATTACACCTTCGAAATATGATCATTTGATTACAATGAAAAATGCGGTACACCTTATTATACCGTAATATGATGAATTGGACTTGATTTAATAACAAAATTAAAACAACGTATTACACAAATACACTATACACAAACGATAAAAATCATAGATAGAAGAAATAATAAATCTGCGTTAAAATCGAATTTTCATTTCAGTTGCGTTTTTAGACGTAAATTTTAAAAAGAAACGCGCCATTCGATAAATCATTTAACCGATTATCGAATCATCTTCAGCTGTTTCTTACCGGCAGAACTCTTAAATATACGCCGCAAAAGTCAATAGTCTGCTTGTACATATTTCTCGTCAAAGTCATCATTTCAAAGGGAATCGATCAATGTCCGGAAATGCGTTTCTGCCTTCTTCACACAGCAACGGCTTATCATAATTTTCCTCCGTCCGTATTCGGTTCCATCTCGTTCTGCTATCTAGTTTTCTATTTGCTATCAGATATATATAGTAAACTCCGAATGGTCTTCCGAAAAAGGTCGCTCTTAATAGTTCCATTTAAAAATGAAAAAATTTTCGCGATAATCTGCGTCGATAGAGTTTTAATAGTTGTAATGATCGCATTTCAATCTAAGGTTTCCTCCCGGCTGTGGCGTCTTCATGTTTCGCTTCTGTTATATGAAAGACAAATATTTAATAACCGATCTTAAAACTATTCACTTTTCCGTGGTATGTTTTTTTTCTGAACTTTTTCCGGCGGCCAATTTTGGAAATTTTAAAACTAAACAAATACCCGTGGATTAATGAATATTTTTACAAGCTGGTTTAAAATACTCGAGAGTCGCTCAGAAGGTAAACATTTAAACTTTTTACCGAGTCCAAAAGTTTTCTTAAGAAAACGAAATACGATTTTGTCTTCTTCAAATAGCTTTCACCACGGTCGACCGTATGGGAGAAACAAAAAAAAAATATTTCGTCTAAAACTCGGAGTTTTGGCATATAGCAGGGCCTAATTTTCATGTTGAAAATCCGACTAGTTCAGACTAGGAAGGCATCCTCCGGCAATACGAGTATCGATAAGCGTTCATTCGAAATCGCGCTGCAAAACGAGCGGGCACGTCATTTTTCGAACTTTATTGAACTTTTTACCAAATTCGAAAGTTAATCAAATAATTCTTGACGTTTTTTTTTTTTTTTTTTAATCGATTATCTTTTTGTAGATTGTCTTAAAAGAGAACTTTAATTGCGATCTTTGTCCCGCGATTTTTTATAGACTACAAGTTCTTCGCGAGTTATTGCGCATTTTAATGTGATATTTTTGTCGTTTCCGAAACCATCTTGTTAGGTTTCCGTACAGTTTACGAAATTGTAGTTAAACTGCAACGTAAGGATGTTTTTAAAAATCCGGTTTATACGGATCGTTAAATACCGTATATGTTGCGTTCCATGTTAAAAAACTTAATATTTTCTATAAAAAAAAAAAAAAACTTACACGGAACGAATAAGAAGTTGAACAACATCAGGAAAATGTCGTGAAAAGCTGGAAAATTGCCGGGAACGCTGATACAAAAAGTAGTTATTAAAATAAATTGATATCGAGTAAACGTATTTCATCGAATGAGCGATTTACGTTAAGCGATTTGGAAAAATCCACGCCGGAGACATGTTTGTCTATTCGTAATCGGCGCTGTCATTGACATGGTGCTGTCTTTCTGGCCCCTGTCAAGGCACCGACGGTTTGCACCTGCATATACCTAGTGGCAGGAAATACACGCCCAGCACACTGCATATATCAGTAAAGAGTATATGCATTTTCCGTTGCTACCATTTTCGGGGCATACTGATAATTTTCGGCAATTGGGAAAATCCTTCTTGCAGCAAAACAATCTTTCTTTTGCTATAATCTTTTTGTTGAAATTTATAAATATGAAGGGTACCCTTAATAACAAACCAAAATAAGTATAACTTTAATGAAAACTATAAATACTTCAATTTAACGGAATTTTAACCAAGTAATTTCGAGTATAAACAATTGAAAATAATTTTAAATCATTTACGTATACTTTCAAATAATGTAAAATTGTAAATAATTTAAAATGAAATCGTTTTTCAAAATTTACACTAGAAACGGAGTTCAATAACTGGCGGCGTATAGAAGTCCTTTTTTAGGCTTAACTAACACACACGGACGGACCACTTTTTTGTGGTTCTGCTGCTGTGTGGTCGAAAAAACTTCTTTTTTTTTTTTTTTTCTTTTAGGGGGAAACCTGACGACGCTAAACACACACGGACCACTTTTCGACCCCAATTTTGTGGTTATGCTTATATTGTGGTCGGAACCGACTAACATTTTTGAACCACAATTTTGTGGTCGTTTAAAATGGTCCGCCTGAGTGTAGTTTTTTCCCATCATTTCTACGCTAAAATCGTGCTAGGTAATAACCCACAACCGACCACCACTTTCTTTTTTTTTGTGGTTCTATTGCTGTGGTCGAAAAGTGATCCGTGTGAATTAAGCCTTACCTTTGGATGTATTATTATGATCATTAAGTTCGTTTAATATTGAAGTTATTTTAAATTTGGTCAATGATAAAACTGTATTTTTATCATGAAAATTTTAAGGTTCGAAATTTTCGGCCGAGAGAAAGAAACTAGCCCAGGGTATCTCATATTTGCCGTTGAGTTTAGTACCATTATGAAAAGCTTAACTCCACAATCCGTGATATCTTATTAAGGAGATATAATATGGGACTTGCTTCACTTCCATCGTATATCATCAGCTAACATACAGAGTGCAATCAATTAACACTAAAAACACGCTACCTGTGTTGTGTTTTAGTTTTAATTAAGTGTACTCCGTGTTGTTGTTTATTAAAGTATATAGCTCGAAAACGTTTCCTTAAATTGAGCTATTTATAATTTATTAAAATGTTAAATTATACTTATTTTTGTTTGTTTTTAAATTTATTTTACATTTACATATATCTTTTCGTAATTAACTAATATGCCCGGGTTAGCACTACGGTCTAAAACATTACCGTGTAAACTGAGTATATATGTACTACTAGCGTGGGGTTTTTTATTTTGTAAGTTGCCCCATGGGTTTTAGATAAAATTTCGATTTAGTATCGTTATCAGTTGATTGTTCTCGATGCGGCGCTACTATTATTCAAAACATGCACACAAAAAGGAATTTTATACCGGTAAATTAATAAGCTTGACTTAGTCGCTGAAGTTTGCAGTTAGCGAAATGTTCGAATATGTTTGGGCACTGACAATGAACGGGTTTTTTTAAAGATACACGATTGTAAGATTTTTTATCTAACTGGAACATCTTTCTAAAGTTGCACTCCTCGAGCGTTAATTAAGAGCGCGCGCGCGCTATTTCAGCGTTTCGTTTCTCACTGTTGCATAACCGGGCAGATATCTTTTGTTTTCTCGTAATTGCTTTTATGATTTCCAGTCAGTTTTGCACACATCATTCGTGAATTGTCGGATTTTCGCGTTGTAGCTCGCTGTCCAAGTGTCGCATTTCAAAATATCGCCTTTCAAACAGCAGTTTAATATTTAAATAGTTTTTCGCCGATTCTTTTTAATTTTTCTGACTGAATTTAAAATTTTCAACTACTTTTACAAAATCCCTCTTTTGCTATTAAAAAAAAACAAAACAATAGACATTTTTTTACAACTCCCCTATATAGGATCATAAGCTCAGTTTGTTCCATTAGAAATATTTCGTTTTTCTCTCTTTTTGTTTCGCTTCGGAAAAAATACGAAATTTTTCTTCTTTCTCTTTTTTTTTTTATTTTTTATTTTTACATCAGTATGTTTAGGCGTATTATTAAATTTTTGTTCGCCGCGATGAGGTAATACATTTTATTCGGAAAGAGTATATTAGCGTGTTTAATGTTTTTGACATCCGATATTTATTATTCATTCCGGCTTCAGTTTTGACCGAATTTTTATTTAGGAAGTATTTTTAGTCGACAAGTATCCGCGATCCCTATTATTCAAGCAACCGGTTCAATTGGACGAAAATTAAATCTCCAGATAGTTAATACCGATACAAATAAGTCGGCTGTTTTCCCCTTGACCCCTCTTTCTTTCATATCTGTCTCTTTCTCTTCTATACTTTGTATAAAATGATCAAAATTTACAACGTAATTTTTACTGGCATCAACACATAACATAATCACAAAAATCCTATCCTAACATTTAACTTTCATTATATAAAATTAAGACACTTTTTCGTTACATTTTTCATTACATTTTCGTCACATATTATTTTGTTACATAAAATTGTGACATTTTGTGTTACATAAAATTGCTGGACATTTTTTCTAATGGGGGTGTAGCCTAAGAATTACGTTGTAATTAATATATGTATATATGCATGTATATGTATATTTGAGCAAACAAGATATAATGATGAATTTCTTAAAGTCTTCGTGTACCAATATAACAATATATCTCATTTGACAAGTTTCGGAAAGCTTACATTTACCTTTATAAAGAATAGCTAAATAGTTTACATTATACAGTTTGCAGCATTTCTAAATATTTTATAAAATTTATTTTTTAATGATAGTGCGTTTTTGGTTTTTTTGAATTTTTGGTCGGTTATTATTGTCCTAGAATTTTATCAGTTACAGTGGCATTAACAATTGCAATAATCGTGTATATATATATATATATATATATATATATATATATATATACACACATTAATTACAACGTAATTCTTAGACTACCCCCATTTGAAAACATGTCCTAAAAAGATATCCCAATTTTATGTAACGCAGAATGCACCAAAAAAGTGTCCCAATTTTATGTAATTATAGGATTTTTGTTATTGTTATTTTAAAAATGTCACAATTTTATGTAACGAAATATGTAACGAAAAATGTAATGAAACAATATCTTAATTTTATATAATGAAAGTTAAATGTTAGGATAGGATTTTTGTGATTATGTTATTTTTTTTGTGTGTTGATGCCAGTAAGAATTACGCTGTAAATTTCGATCATTTCATACAAAGTATAGAAGAGAAAGATACATAAATGAAAGCAAAAGGGGTCAAGAGGCACAGCCTCTTGCGAGGCCAAAATGGCCGAGTTTATATATATATATATATATATGTATGTATGTATGTATATATAAATATAATTTTTGAAAAAATAAAATATTCAACAGATACACGTATAGAAGAGATAGGTGTGTATACACACAGATATAATAGAATTTTTGTAATATCGAATTAGGGAATATTAAATTTCAAAATCAAAGTTTTTGTATGTTTTTTTGTGCTTTGTTGCAATTTTCAATGGAAAAAATTTTATTTAACGTTAATTTATACATTCATTTAGAATGCCTGGATGATATAACGTATAATTTTTAATTGTTTGGAAATTACATTCTGTTTTTTTTTTTCATAAAATTTTATTTTACTATTTTTAAAAATCTTTGTAATTATTATTAGAACCCGCTTTATAATCACGTTATGGAGTGGGCAATGGCTGGAATTATCATCTCAACTGTAAAAAGGAAAAAAGGTTTTTTAAAAAAAGAAGACTTGGAGCAGGATTATATTTTTTAATATATTTACCAAATAGACATTTTGATCAACAAGTAATTCGAAATTGAAGTTGCTGAATGTGTGTTTCTTCTTTATTTTATTATTTATTTATTTTTCTCTATTCATTGTTCATCTTTATTTCTTTATATTGTTCTGTTCGATAATCGAAATTAATAGGTTAAAGTTAAACTCTACCTTTAACTGTCCGTACTGGAATGCTACAAGACAGCCTATTCCGATAAGCGTTGCTTCATGAAATGGTAATATAATGCTGCGCGTCGTTCGAATAAAAATGAAAATCGGCGTCTGTTTTGCTGAGTTTTTTCGAAATATCTAAAAACGACGCTGGCCGTAATTCAGCCAAACGGCTACGTGTACTTTGATAGTTGTTAAGGACGCCGCGCAGGATTATATGCCGTAAAATTAGACAACAGTTGTCTGACCTTCCGCGTTACACTCGACAGCTGCTGCAAACGTTTTTCTTAGACGGTTTCGTCTTCTGTCCTCTCTTGTCTGTCTGGAGCAGCAGGTACAATGGTAATTCTCCAGCAGTAGCCAGCATTCCCTTACAGATTCCAGATTTTCCAGTAGAATAGAGTTGGAAAACAACATAATACGCAGGCAGTGTGCTGTAGCGAAACGAATTTAACAATAACATTCGTTGACCATGTCCATTTTAGAATTGTCTCTGTTCCGATCTTTTCCGAAGATGAGATACACGGTCGTGGTATTTTTTCTCCATTTTTCGCCAGGCAGTCTCTACGCTGTCGATATATTTCGATTTTAGCTTTCTCGACCTTCCGATTATTTTCAAACTTTTCTTCGATACTCCCCTAGAAAACGGACTTGTTCCCGGTTAATTTCACACACCTATTTTCAATAATAGTAGTGTCTATAAAAAAACAGATGTTTCACATACGATGGACTTACACCTTCTACAGTATCATATAAAGAATGCGGCAGCCGGGCGATTTTTTTCTTTCTTCTAGAAACGAACAAGAATATCATTTAAAACTTTTTCAGAAATTTTTAATAGTTTATTAGAGTTCTTCCAACTAGCGATCTGTTGTGACATCCAGAAATAGGAATTTCGCATCTAAATTGCTTCTGGTCTATCCAGTTTGATGAAATCAAATTGGAAAGAACTAGAGACTAAGCTTCTGTAAAGCTTAATTTCATAGTCCTCGACTGTTCTACGGTTGCAAGAATTTTGTGTTTACGATATAGCAGTGATAGGGTAATTTGCTTGGTGCTGAGATTTTTTTTTCTTTTTTTTTTCGGGTAAAGGAAGAAACCAACGCAAAAAAAAAAACCCCAAAAAAACGAGTAGGGAGAAAATTGATTAGGGAAAGTTAAAAGCACCATGTTGGACTCGTAATTAATGAGGTAAGTTGGTAATTCCGATTTTTATGTCTTTCTCTGTGTACAAAAGCATAAGAGACGTTCGTTATATGTATATTGGGCGAAATACGAGTTTTTATCCGATCTTAGAGAATGCCGTTGTTTTCAGTTATACTGAAAATATTATAATATTTAAATTAAAAATTGCACGATTTAAAACCAGTTTAAATTTAAAATGAATCGTTGCAATATAAAAATGAAAATATTTAGCGCATATTTTAGAGCGTACGCAAAGTAGTTTTATTGGGACAAGGAAAACAAGGTGAATCAGGCGTGATGTTTCGTGCGCCGAATTTATATCGATTCTGTGAAAGATAACTATAATATTTACATTTATATAATATTACATTCAAAGTGAAGATATTCAATTTTGATTAGGTAATATCGTGTGACTCAGTATTTTCCCGTAAAGTAAATAACTATTTTATGCGTTTCAACTTTTTTCGACTTTATCGCTTTTTTCGAAAATCCTTTAAAACCTAACAAGCTCTTCATTAAAGAATCGAGGTATGATTACCCACACCTTCCAAATTTGATTATTTTATTATATTATAATAAAAAAAGTCGTATACCACCTTATTACACCGTAATATGATGAATCGAACTTCTTTCAACAACAAAATTAAAACGCATACATATGTAAAAACAACGAATGCAATCATTGACATATAATCGAAATCAGTAGGTAAGAAAAAATTTGACACGATAAACTCGTTAAATAGGAACGAAAAAGATCAAATAATAAATTTGTATTAGAATCAAATTTTTATACATTTAAGTTACGTTTTAGATGACGGGAAGCTGATGAGTTTATCAAAAAATTTAAATTTAAAAAAACTTCGGATAATGAATTCGCTCAGAAGATAATTTGTGGCCAAGCGATTCGGGAATATTCTTTTTCCGTAAATAACATTCTACAAGGAATTTATCGAGCCCCCCACATCGTTTTAGAATATTACGTGAATACAAATATCACGGTTATCTTTAATTGAACGTAAACATCATGCTTGAACCTGCTTTTTTCTTCTCATATATACTTTCATATCCTTTACTTTCAAAAAAAAAGGTCTTATTCGTCGTGTAATCCTAATGTAACTTACTCTTTTCGTTCTTTTTTTTTTTTTTGTATTTTGAACAAGCAGCACACTTGGCTCTTACGATTAAATAGAAATTCCCCCTTAAATGAATTTCGGTCCTAAATATTGATAATCGGCATAGTTTTAAAATACTCTTTAAAAAATGGTGTCCCAAGTCGAATAAAATAAAATTCCGATAATTATGAGATAATATTTTTTCTACTTTCATAAACTTTTTATAATTCCCCAGATAATCAATTCGGTTAAATAACATTATAGAAGGAATTTATTAAGCCCCCCATATCGTTCATATTTGAGTTTGAAAGATATTTTTACTTGTCAGCTTGCAAATGTGTCATTCATTTTTTTTGATTATACTATAAATAAAGAAATTATCGGAAACTATTTCCGGCTAATGCTCAAAAACATGAAATGATAATTTATTCCGCTTTCACGATGTATTTCCGGAGTAATGTTTACTATATGTAATATTATGCTGCGTTAGAAGCGAACGTTGCATCGCTTCGAGAAACAAGTTCGGTCAAGCATATTCGTGCGATGAGAATTCCGCATGTCAAAGGATAATCGCAATTTACATTTACATAATGCTAAATTCGGAACAGACATGTCCTATTTTAAATTTTTAATTACGCATTTTTCACACAGCATTTTCTCGGTAAATGTTTGTATTTATAAGAACTTTAAAAGTTTTCGCCATTATTACTCGTATTTGAAATTTTTTCAAAACCGAGGAGGAAGCTCTTCATTGAAAGGAGTCGAAGAATAATTACACCTTCGAAATATGATCATTTGATTACAATGAAAAATGCGGTACACCTTATTATACCGTAATATGATGAATTGGACTTGATTTAATAACAAAATTAAAACAACGTATTACACAAATACACTATACACAAACGATAAAAATCGCGGATAGGAAATTTTAACAAACATGATAAACTCGCTAAATACGGATGAAAAAAAAAGAAGAAATAATAAATCTGCGTTAAAATCGAATTTTCATTTAAGTTGTGTTTTAAATGAGCTTTTTCTTCTTCTTCTTCGTATAATCGTCAAACATAGAGAGTCTGATAAAATTAAAATTAAAATTAAAATTAAAATTAAAATAATGTACATCACATTATAAGTTAATTTGTAATGGTTTCAGCCAATCTAAGGGGTCGTTTTTAACGTCATGTATATCTTTTAAACACAACTGACCCGAAGAGAAGACGGGGGGGGGGGGCATTCTTCGACAATGCGCTGCATTGTTTGACGAGGGTTTCCGCAACAGCAGCTAGACGATTCTCTAAAGGCCCACTTATATATAGTCGCATCTGCCATGTCCTGTTCTTATTCAATTTAACATCTTCCGCTCCCTTCTTGGTAAGTCCATGCCCGAGAGTTCTTTCCGTGGATCTTTTATTAACCAGGGAAATTTCTTATATTATTCATGTCCAGCTTTCACGCTATTTTCCAATTCTCTAGGCTTTCTTTTGGAGTCTCTGTATTTGTGCTGCAAGTCCAGGGAGATTTTCTTGATTTTAAACGCTGATTAGGCGCAGTATTTATTTCCACTGAAATCGGGAGACTTTGGTTCTGGTTAAATATTTCTCAGTCCCTAGTTATTGCGTTTTCTCAAGGCGTAGACCTCGACGAAGCAAGCTGCTACAACAGTATTAAAGAATCAAAATCAAGCACTAATTACATAAGCGCAGGTGTCCCTGGAAAAGTAGATTGAATTCATGTCAATCTGCGGCCAACTACACCACCAAAATCATCAAACCCAAATTTTAAATATCTAAATACCGCTGATTAAATTTTAAAAAGAAACGCCATTCGATAAATCACTTAACCGATTATCGAATCATCTTCAGCTGTTTCTTCCCGGCAAAACTCTTTAATATACACCGCAAAAGTCTACTTGTACATATTTCTCGTCAAAGTCATCATTTCAAAGGGAATCGATCAATGTCCGGAAATGCGTTTCTGCCTTCTTCACTCAGCAGCGGATTATCATAATTTTTCTCCGTCCGTATTCGGTTCCATCTCTATTTTGCCGTGTATTTTTTTATTTGTTATCAGATATATATTAAACTTCGAATGGTCTTCCGAAAAAGGTCGTTCTTAGTAGTTGCGTTTAAAAATGAAAAAATCTTTGCGATAATGTAAACAAATAGTTTATTTGTATTTGTAATGTTCCCATTTAAGTTACAATATGTATGTATATATTAATTATAATGTAATTCTTAGGCCGGCCCCCATTAGAAAAAATGTCCGAATTTTATATAACGAAAGTTAAATGTTACGATAAGATTTTTGTGATTATATTGTTTTGTTTGTTTTTTTTGTGTCGATGGGCCGGGGTAAGAATAACGTCGTAAATTTTTATAATTTTATACAACGTATAGGAGAGAAAGAAATAGAAATGTAAGCAAGAAGGGTCAAGCCCCTTGCGAGGCCAAAACGGCCGAGTTATATATATTAATTACAACGTAATTCTTAGGCTACCACCCATTAGAAAAAATGTCCCAATTTTATGTAACGTTTGTTATATTTTATGGGATTTTTGTGATTATGTTGTTATATTCATACGGACCGATTTAGAATTACGCTGTAAATTTTGATAATTTTACGCAAAATATAGAAGAGAAAGAAACAGAAATGTAAGCAAGAGGGGTCGGTCAAAAATCCCCTTGTGAGCCCAAAATGGCCGAGTTATATTATATATATATATATATTTATATGTAGGTATCAATGAATGCGACTAATACATATAATCGAAACTGCAAATAATAAAAGAAACTTCAAAGAACACATCGCAAATAAACTCGCTAAATACGAATAGAAAAAAAAAAGGTCTTAAAACCGAATTCAATTCACTTAGGTTGTGCTTTAAATGACGGACAGTTATTAGTTTTTGTAACTTTTCAAATATGACTAACCGCATATTAAGTCAAAAAAGAAAAACCACACTGTTTACCAATTATTGTTAATATTAATCATCTTCACCTGTTTCTCACTAGCGTAGAACTGTGAAATATACATCGCAGAAGGCTGTCTATTTATGTTATTTCACACTGAACTCCTTATTTCAAAGGAGTATCAAGCGATGATGTAAAATACAGGTATCTGCTTTCTTGTTACAGCTTTTTTCCGGCTCTGCTCACTTACGATTACATTCCGAGCATTTACGTGCGTCCTTAATTTTTGTTAGATATATTAAACTTACAATCACCGCGTTTAAGAATAAAAAAGTAAATAATAAAAAAATAAATAAAAAAATAAATAAAAAAATAAAAAAAAGTTGTGCGGTTTATTTGAATTTGTAGCAATTGTAATATTTCGAATTACATAAAGCTGCAGACTATCGTTTGATATTGATTTTCGCTTCTGTGAAAAGAGGTGAACAAAGTAATGACTGACTAATTCTACTCTCGTTAATTAATAAACATTGTTAATTTAAATAGTTGCAAATTTGATATTAAAAAATGTAGTTTTTTGCAATTGATTGCCCTCCTTTTTTGGTTTTCCAGTTGTCCGATTTATTTTCTGTTGAAAATTAAACAAAGCGAACATGTCTGCATCGTAATTTTATTTCTGTAGTAGACCTTCGAATTTCTTTGTATTTCCTGATTTATGTTATTCTGTTTTTCGGGGTTTTTTCTTATTTTAAACGTAACAACGTTACAATACACGTTGACAAAAGTTTTCCCGTTGTTTTTTGTTTTTCTTTCGAAATAACAACCGATATTACGCTGTAATTGTTCCCGAGCGAGATTGTTTGCTAATTACTTTGTCCTAGTTCGTTCTAAAGTTAATTGTGAGCCTAATTAAATTGTAAACAAACCGCTAATTCTTCCGCCTTCCGGTGACTAATTATCTTTCCAATTGCTTCGCAAACGTTGCTTACTACGAATCTTTTGATACGACACCGTTCTGCACTCGTCTTGATTGTTTGTACGTATAAAATACGAATTAGGGCGCAATGATAAGGACTGTCATTGGTCGATAATCGGTGTTAGCTGAGAAGACGCAAAGTTCAACATTTTAAGCTTGGTCAAGGAAGAAGAAGAAAAAGAGAAAATGACTCGATCCCGTGTTTCTCGTGTCTTTGTTTCCCGTCAGACGCGGATTTTTCCGAAGTTTCCGAACGCTTTCTCTGCACTATATTATTCTAGGTCGAGTGGTAGTCGGGTTCACACGAATCGCGTCAGCTCTATCTGTGTTCCTTTTCACATCCACGTTCCGGCCAAATGGCGTAAATTCGAACGTTTACACTATTACCTAACGGTCGGTCGTCGTAAATAAAAACGATACACGGTATTAATGCGGTGCACAGATTTAACGACCTCTCTTTCTACGTCGTAGAGTTTATGTAACGAGATTAAAAGCTACTTACGAAACATAAAAGACAAAAAGTAAATCTCGTTCTACTATCCGGTTCTTGCTGAGTAATAGGCCGAGTCTCGCAACTTCACTTATCTGAAGCGCCCGCGCACACGACAAAGGTTCCCGTGTGTTGCTTGTATTTTATTACCAACTATAGGAGCTAACTGGTGGAACTTTCATTTGGCTAAAGTGGCAACAAACGGTACTAAAGATTATAGGTCGTTTGCCGAGAGGATTCTGAAAAGTCGTGTAAAATCATGTTTAGCCAGTTTTCAGTTTAGGCGATGAAATGGCCTTGTAATGAGAGGTTTTCTGATTAGAGCAACTGGAGTCCTATAGCATACTTAACGAGCAATATAAAGGCAAAATCAACTTTCTCTGTTCTGGCTTAAGATCCATCGCGTTGTTATATGGAAAACTGAATTTGGAAATTATTAAAATGATCCCACTGACCCACATGCTACTTTATTATCTATCAGAGGCCACGGGGGAAGTTTTTTACCCCAGTCATTGTTCGAAAAATCACATAGTCCAATCTGCAGTACTGTTGCAAAGAACTAAATAAAATGTCGATACGCGGTGTAAATATACAAATAAATTATATCCATGTAACTGAAAAAATTATATAACACCCCACCGCTACGGATGAAGAGGAGCCTTGTACTGCAAAATGGGGAAACGACGAATGTGTAGCATGAAACGTAACGTACCCTTGCACTCAACGACGATGTTGTATACGTAGTAGGGAATTATTGTTGGTCTCATTAATTTTAGAATTGTGGTAGACTTATTTTGCTAACCGTACGAGATGACGTAACGTAATTTAAACATTTTCAATTCCTCATTTAACTATATTTTTAAGTTTTTATCAGGTAGTTCTCTGTGTAACTAATTCATTTCGTTTTGATTTTAATTTGCGGCTAAAATTCGATCGGACATTCGGCTTCGACTATAATTAGACTGCGGATGAAGATGAATATGTGCACGCTGAAAAATAAGCAATGTAGAGTAAAGTTTTGATCGTTAGGCGAAAAAGTAATAAGTTTATTTACTTGTTTTTCGATTTTAGCTAATACGTAAGTATCATAGTTTTTCTAAGTCTTTCAGACGCTCGGCTACCGAATCAGGAGTGTCATAGGTTATCGACACTTGTCTTGTTCCGGATCCAAGTCGCTCCCAGGTATATACCTAATCTGAAATAATTCGGTATCAGAGAAATCTGGAAAAGTAAAGGCGAATCCCAAGTAGAACGGAGCTGGCCCTAATATTTTCATCAGATCCATTAGGCTTAGTCCATTGTGAACCTTAGCTTCACAATCCCCAACACCCTGTCAGCAGGGGTATATTGAACTTACTTTATATATATATATATATATATATATATGTATATATTTAAAACTTGATAAGCTCGCTGTGGAGAGAGTTTTTCTTGGTGTTCCGGATGAATTAGTCTTCTATAGTTCTTATGGAAAAGTCGAATTCAATTGACCATGTCATTCTTCGCAAAATGAAACGTTTTATAAGTGTGGCATAGAAACGTTACAGATTCATTGCAAGTTTATCTTATTATCCTGTGAGCGAACGCTTAATCACTTTTAAAAGTTTTATTATCTTGTTAATTAATGAAAAACATTTTAATGCGAACTACCGACCGAAAAATAACGTAAAAAATATGTTGAATATCAAAAAGTAATACCAATTTTTGGAATGAGTATAGCTTTCGATTTCGGCCGATCTGTTAGTGGGGGATTTCCGGGTATCCTACTAATTACTAATATAAAGAAACATTCTTTTTTTGTCGAGGTCATCTATGTACTCTTCATTTAAAGCGTGTTTTTAATCATTAATCTGTGCCGTATAAGTAAATTATCGCGCATAAATTCTCGAAAGAATCGAGGATAAACTTGACGTACAATTAAGCGACACGCAGTATGGATTCACAAGCAATAAATGCGCAAGAGATGCCGTCTTTGTAGCCCTCCTAGAGCTTCAAAGATACGGTAGCATGTTTCGTCGATTACGAGAGGGCTTTCGGCAGAGTTAACTGTGAAAAAAATTATTTCAGATATCGAAAAACCATAATACAAATAACAGGAACATACAAAATCACACTATACCGGAGAAACAAACTATGCTAGAAAGGATAATATGATGTAGGATAACGAAAGGCGTTCGCCGAAGTGGTTCAGAATGAATGATAAAATAATCAACTGCATCAGGCTGACGATAAACTCTCCTACTAATAGCAGCGAATGCAATGTCTGAATAAAGCAGAGGAGAAATGGGTTGTGATTATAAAACTAAACTAAAGTGATGAAATTCACGAGATCTAGTAAGAAAATTGGACTGACAATATAGAAAACAAAATTGCCCAAAACTTGGACTGGCTCCGATCTTTAAGAGCACTCCTTAGTACTTAGTACTCTAATGATAGAAGAAATTCAACAGAAATTGAGACAAGAATGTCCAAGCGGGGGGTATTCGAAAATATCACATCCATATTGAAAACTCCGCACATTAATTCAAAAACTCCGATTAGTCCGCTGGGCTACGTTACGTCTATACTAAACTACGCGCAATATGGACACATCAAGCGTAGAAAACGTAAAACGAAGCCTTCCAAATGCGCGCATCAAAAAAAGAACTAGGAGAAATGCGGCCTCAAAGCGGCTATGGAATCATACAGAATATCTTAACCGGAAAATGGAATACCTAGCGTGTAAGATCGGAGAATTTTACAAGAGGAAAAATCAAAGGGGAAAAAGGAAGAAGAAAGTAGGAGACATAATAAGGGACGCTTGGGTTAAGAAATTAATTAGAATTCATAATGCGGGCAAACACTTCCGTCGGAGAGACGCCGCTAGAAGAAGATACATTTAACACTATACAAGCGATAAAACTCATACATTTCGCCGGGGAACGAGTCTGTGAATTTGGCTGCTAAGGTAGCAACACATAGCCCAATGCCCGAAGGCGCTCCTCTTCCTCAGCTGGGGCCACCCTTTTTTCAGCAACATAAGGCAGAGACAACATGGGAGGAAACTATGTGGTCGGCTCACAGATCCATCAAAGTGAGCACTGAGCCTTTGTAGCCACCGATATCCATGTCTCGCAGAGAGTTTGCAGCATTAACTATACTCCGCATAGGGCACACAGTAATATCCCACAACTATTTGCTTGAAGGAACATCTCCTTCCTCTGGCTGTTCCATATGCAATTCCTCCATTTCACCAACTGCTAAACACATCCTGGAACATTGTCCGCTTGCAGGCATTTCCAACTTACCGCCAGTTGCGTTGTCAAACGAACCAAAACACGTCCAGAGGGCTCGTTTATTAATTATTAAGCTATTAGAAGATAAGATGTATTGCCCTTTTGTATTCGAAAATTTTAGCTTTTGATCTTCCAGCCCGTTACAGTGCTTCCTTTATCCTTCCCTTCCCATCGCCATCAATAATTCCCTTACTGCTTGCCTTTATTCTTTCCATCTCCTATTGCCTCAGAATCTAACTTCTGAGTATAATACATTCAAGTGGTTGGATCAATGCCAAAGGCGAGCCCCCCCCCCGCCAAAAAAAAGATGCATTGTACTAATTATAAACGAATTGTTTAAAACTAGGCTGAATAGCTGTAGACGGGATTTACTTTCCCCCCGGGTTCCCTCGAAGTTATTTAAATAAAAAAATAAATAAATAGATAAAAAAAAACTTTTTTAGTTCAAATTGTTATAAACGTGTTTTGGTTTGCTGCGGTGACGTTCATTATAAAAATGAATGTGCGGTTAATGGCTAATTTTTTTTGCATGAATCAGATAGTAAAAAACAGAATTAAACTATTCAATGGATGGGACGGTAAATTTATATCCTAATCGGGGCATCGTTATTGGCCGTAATTTAGACGGTTTTTTGTTTTTTCTAGACTTTGTTTTTTTTCTCTTTGGAGTTTTTTTGTTTTTTTTTCTCCTATTTTGCGATGAGTAATGTTTACGTTCGCCACTACTTTTAGAATAACGACGCCGTTAAACCGCAAAAAAAAAAAAAACCTTTTATTGCTACTAGGTTAGCTAGAAGTAAAAAAATTCTGCAAAATTTTATGATGATAGTAGCTGCAAAAAGATATCACCGATATTAACCCGAACAAAAGTAATTATTTTAAATATGACATTTTAAATTTAATTAAAATATTATTTAACGCGTTACATTATCGAAGCATATTAACCGGCGGTGCGGACCGAAAAAAGCTAAGTCTAATTTATTATCGCTTTTTTTTTCACATTTCCTTTTCATCGATACGGTACGTAATACGAGTTGTTGCCATCGTGAACCTGTTTTGGTCAACTCTGTTCCGAGATTTCATAACTCGTTTGTGGTTTTCCGATTGCACGTACTCACTCAGCGGGGTAAACTTATTATTTCACGACCTGTGTCGTGCAGAAAGTACTATATTACATGCAGTTCATGTAAAATGAAAGGCAATAGGGGAATCGTAAACATTAGATGATTAGCGCAGAATGAAAGTCAGTAGTTTGGAAGTAATTTCACAGTTTGGAATGATTTATTAAAGTTGCAAAAGCCATCTCACCTTTTTTATACATTCAACCTGATTTTGATGCTGTTCCTTTTTTTTCTTCTTCATGCCACCAAAGCAGGCAAATATATTGTCTCTAGTTTGCAGGACATTGCCCCAAAAGAGCCCTGGCATAAAAGTAAAATTAAAATAAAAAGGTGTTTTGCGGGAATCGAGAAAATCTCAGCAAAGATTATTGTTGTTAAAGGTACTACTAATGTTGTTTTTTTTTCTTTCTTTTTTTCTAAAAACCAATAAAATAAAATAGGTAAAAATTTTGTTAAGATCAAAAATACATACATAAAACTCAGCCATTTTAGCCTCGCAAACGGCTGTACGAACCCTCTTTGCTTACATTTTTGTCTCTTTCTCTTCTATAATTTGTATAAAATTATCAAAATTTACAACGTAATTCTAAATCGATCCGTATGAATATAATAACATTAATCACAAAAATCCTATCTTGACATTTAACTTTCATTACATAAAATTAGGACATTTTTTCGTTACAAAATCTAATTGGGGACGGCCTAAGAATTACGTTGTAATTAATATATATAAAGTCGGTAAAAATTAAAATATAGCCAAAGGTTACATAAAATTGGAACATTTTTGTAGGACATTTTTTCTAATGAGGGTTAGCCTAAGAATTACGTTGTAATTTTTTTTATATACATATGTGTATATATATATATATATATATATATATATATATATATATATATATATAGATATATATAGTGTAATTGACAGAGTTAGAAATTTTTGTTTACTACTGATGAAATTTAATTAGCGATAAACGTGTAGATATTAAAACGAAAATTCCATCTGTTGCAGTTATAACGTTCTATATCATCGGTCAATATAGGTATTGCAAATACGCAATAATTATTTTAATTCTTAGCTTCTGAATGTCCATGAGAAAGTATCATTTAAACCACGGTAAAAAAAATAAATAGATCGCTTATCCATTTTTTTTTTTTCTATTATTATTTGGAGCGCGTCAGTTGTGGGGACATTACTCGGCGCGAGTGAAATTTTGGAAGTTTCAATGCATGGTAGCGGGCTTCGAAACCGATTCTAACAGCACTGCCTAACCAACTACGCTACGATAGCCGGCTGGATTGCTTGGTTATACTTAAAACTCATGTAGTTTTCATCAGTTAAAGTGTTAACTTTCTTCAAAATACTAAAAACCTGTTTGAACATACTTTGAGGTAGCCAGAAGAGAGGAGTCTTATTCTCTTCTTTTTTTTTTTTTTTTTTTTTGACCTAGTGCTCGCTAAGGTTTCTTACAATAGCGATCGACCCAGAGACGATCGCAGTTAATTTTGTTCATCGATTTCCGTGAGAATTAATATCATCATTCGCCATATCGGTGGAAAAGGAGAGGTGCATTATTAATTGTACTATGCTCATTAGAGTATCCGAAGAGGAAATGGATGATCTGTGAGACAGAGTTGAAAGAGAATCTCGAAAGCTGAGGCTCATAATGAACAAAAACAAGACGAGAAAATTATGAACAACAGATCAAGAAAACTGAACGCATTACAGGTAATTTTCACGTACTTCGGATCGATAATAAGCAACCATGGCGAGAATGGAGAAGAAATTAAACGTAGGATGACTAAATAAAATTCAGGAAGATCACGCATTACTCGACTAGCAACAATGAGATCACGGTAATTTTTTTTTTTTTTTCGATATTCCTGAATGAAACTAAAACCTAGACCATACGCAAGTGGGATTAGAATCAATGTGTTTGAGATGTGGAAATGGCGCAGAATGCTGAGAATCCCATAGACAGCAAAGAAACACAAATATGTTAATTTTAGAAGATTGAATGACGTCTATTTATGCCAACGGAAAATTTTAAAATGTCATGGGGGGGGCATATTATCGTACAGAAAAATGAGAATAATCTCGAAAAATACATATTAACTGGACAGGTAGAAGGGGAAAGAAGCAGCGGTAGACCACCGACACGACGGATAGACACTGTTACGTCCCCCTTACGGGACACTAACCAGAGGAGCTCAAGCAGTACAAAATAACCGAAGTAGTAGGGGCAAATGGAGAAGAATTACATCAGATTACTACGCAATAATTGAAGAAGATACAGATACATACGTCAACATCGGCTTGTGGTTTGGTCGACGGAGTCCCCCCCCCCGCGCGGCAGAGTTGCGACAGGAATTACAAAGCATATCAACTATAATCGCGAATACCTCGATATGAACGGGCGGCCATCATTTTAGAAATCACGATTATTATATTATATGTTCCGGATTTACGCGCGTGGTTTATTTCAAAATTTCAGTGCAAATAAGAATTCTTAAACGTACAAAATGACACAAAACTACCGCTAAACGGGAATATATTGATAAACGGGAAATATGGTAATGCCTCTAAAACGTGCCAATCAATTTTATTTTATTTATTTTTTTTTCTGTAAATTATAATATTTTATATTTTTTAATATACTTCTTTGCATAGCGGTCATTTTATACTACCTGTTTAATTAATCCAGTGCTCGAGTGTGGTGTGTGCCTATTAATGATTAGTAAAAGTTAAATGAAATGATTTTTAACGATGCACAGGATTTAATAATGGCGGAAATAATTTTATATACGTCTAATTGCTGCAAATGATGTACTCACATTTTATTATACATATATATGCGTTTAAATTAAACGAGTTTTATAGATGAGTAAAAGCATTTTTTGGAGCACTGAAAAAATCTGCCGTTGATCGAACGCGAGTGATACTACTACCGGTTTAGTAGGAAACGATTTTGTAATTCGTGACATGACTAATGAGCAGATGGCAGACCTATTTTTAGAAAGATGGACCAACGAGAGAGTTTCTATGCTCGCTGCGATGAAATAATACGAAGGTGCTTTTGCGCGATATTTATGCAGCGTGCACGTGAAATAATAAGAACCTACCGTGGTCGGTGTGGCGGTATAGAAATGATATTCAAATCAAAATCAAAATACCTTTATTGAGAAAATTATGCATGATTAAGATATTACATAAAATTAGTTATTTATAAGTAAAATTTCCTCGGCCCATGAAGAGCAAAGGTATCCCTTAACCGTTCCCATGCTGATCTATTAACTGCTATTTTTTCAAAGTTATTATTATTTAAAAATTGGTTTATTTCGTCTTTCCATCTACCTTTTTTCTTTTTAGTCGTATTAAATTCGTTATTATTAATTTATTGTTTACGTTATTTATACTATTGACATTTAGGGGAACGGTTAAAGGAAAATTGGTGTACTTACCCTCGTTTACCGGACTTTCTGGGTGAGGAGAAATGATATTAGCGTATGCCTATAATTATGTTTAATGTTTCACGCTGAAATATTTTTATTTCAAAAATGTCAAAATTTCTATCTTTTTGCACGACGTTAGAGAATCATTTTCTAATAATTTTAATCGCGGCGGGGGTCCTTCGGAATTTTTGTAACATCCTTTTGATTTTGATCAGTTAATTTGAAAAGTTGCTTACGGGACTGCAAATTTGTACGCATTAGATAAGAATAAGAAAAACCAGCCTTGATAAACGAAAGCTTAAACTTACTCCTCTAAATTAATGTATTAAAATCATCAGGTAAACGTCACTGTTTCTAGTTAACTTTTACGATGGCGCAGCGCTCCATTCATTCATCGACGGAAGGAATTTAAAACACGTTAATCGAAAGGATACTTTTCTAAATTGTTCGGTATAAGTGTGCTAATTGAATAAAAACAGTGTCCCCCCACTCTGAGAAGATTTTCTTTTTTTCTCTCCCGATATTAATATGAATGTTAAATACGATTATTTCCATCGCGATCGGACGGGATTTTTTTTCTTTTTCAAACGCGGACATTATTTAGAGTCATTTTTCGAAAGGCAAAGTCCGACTGAACTTGAGTTAGCTCGATACGTCTGTACTTTTAAATGTAAAGTCTTACATAACTTCAGTAGTAGATTCGGTATTGAAAAATGAAATTCGTGTGTTGAACATTTGTAGTCGTTTAAGTTGAGAAAGAGAGAGAAAAAGGAGCCGGGGGTTCACGCGTTGCTATAGAACTAAATTAGAGGAAAGAAATAATAGGAAAAAGGTCGGTATTTCATAAGAGGAAGTTAAAACGATCGAAGTGTAGTTTTGAAATGGCATTGTCGAAGCGATTTAATTCTGTCGTGTTATTAAAATACGACGGTATTTTTACGAAATCAAATCACGCAGGAAGGATAGTTCTTTAACCTAGTTCTTCGAAAAACGTGATCCAGGTAAATGAATAATCTTGGCTGCCACGCTTAATTTCTAATCAAGGTTATTATTATATTGCGCGGCACGGAAAGGGAACACACTTATCAACCGGCACGACCGTTTCCAGTGTTGTTGGCAATCTGGCGAACGACTAATCTACGACGATAATGTGGGGCGACCAAGATAATTTTCTTTCATACTTTTCACTTGAAATCGTCTGTCGAGTGAAGCCGGTTGCTTTGCTACATGTATAGGTGTGTGTTTCTCATCGATCGATGTAAATTAACCGCTTGTTCTCGGCAAATGAAATGATTATCGCTTTAAAATTTCAGCGAGAAAAGCAAAAACAAAAAAAAAAAAACAACCAAAGATTGAAGATAAAATTTTGCATTTCACACCTTGTCGATTGAGGATTATTTAGTGTGCAATGTAAATTATAGACCGCTTTACGTCGAGAGAGTTTTATTATAACGTCGGTAATTTTACGATCGATTATTATTTGCGTAAAATTAAACTGAAATATTCCGTTTTCGCTTATTAAAGGCGCGCTGCGCCGTGTATGGATCGTGTGTATGGGTCCGTGCACTATTAGTTATTATCGATTAGGGCCAAAGCGTAAAGTGCGTGATCGTGATTAAAAGGTTTTAAATAACCTTCGTAAACGTTAGTTAAAGGATTAATTATACCGCTCTCGACTAGCGCGCGTTAGGTCCAACTGACGGAGAGGCACGACGTGCATGTGATTGACGTGTGTTGTTGTTACAAATACATCGATTAAAACAATTAAAACATCGGAAAAATTACAATTAGCAAGCTATTATTATTGTGTGCTAGAAAAATTTTCAAAATCAGAGTTTTTAAGTACTCTTAGCTCTCTTTTCCCTAATCATTTTACGATTTTCATTGACGGTTCTTCCAACAGACCCAATCGGGTGGGCTCAGCCTTCTTTTGTCTTTTCTTAAGTTATTCTGAACCCTTCAAACTTCCTTTCTTCGGTCCGGTTTTCTATGCCGAGTCTGCTTTCCTGCGTGCTGTTCTTTTTGTTGCTTCTTCCCTAGTTTCGCATGAAGTCCTTATTATATCAGATTTCCACCGTGTTTTACAAGCCATTTCGTCTTCCTTTCCTTCTCCCTCTGTTGATTACGTAATCCTTCTTATACGCTCTGTTATCCATAATATTTTCCTTTCTCACTCCGTCCAAATTGACCTATTATGAATTCTTGGGCACTCTGGAATCGAAGGTAATGACTCGGCCGATCCGATACAACCCCCTCTTCTACCGGTGAATTTCTCATCTCATAATATTAATCTCCTCTCCACTTGAGCTCATTCCAAACTACGGCTAAACTCGAATTCCCGCTCACTCCCTAATTCGGATTCCTTTTATCTCTTTATCCAGCCTAATCTACCGTCGTATCCCTGGTTTTCCAATTTTCCCACTATGCGACGTTCAACTCTCTCTGCAATCTGTTGTCTACGCTTTGGGTACAATTTGCTCCCTGCTTCCTTATATCGCTTTTATCTAGTCCCTTCTCTTCTCTGTCCCCTACATTCTTCCTCTCACAACTTTATAGGTGACGCTAATCATATTTTGTTTGAGTGCACCTGTATCACTTCCGAACGTTTTTCCCCTTCTTCTCTTCTGTCAATTGGCCAACTCCGTATTGTGCATCTTTCGTTCTCTCCTTGCCATCACCCTCGGGGTCATTCCAGCACTGGAATCTTTTCTATTCTTCATATCTAATCGCATAAATATCTGATTCCGCTTCTCATCCTTTCCCTTCTTCTTGGGCCAGTGTATTTTTTAACGAACCCAACATTAAAAATTTGATCGTTTTTTTTTTTTTTATTTATTTTTTTCAATTCATGTTTTAATGATAATTGTTAATATTATTTTAAAATACTAATTAAGAAACTCTCATTTACCATTCTATCTGTTTCAGGCATTAAACTGAATATAGGAATCTTGCAGGCTCAGTGAAAATTTTCTAATCTATTAGATAGCAGACAGTAAGGAGGACACGGCATCATTTATATAGAAATTGATCGCACAAATTAAAGTATAGCCCCTCCCCCTCAGGTAGATATACCAAAAGCATAGGTTTTTTAAGTGATCGAAAATTCTTCTTATCAACACTCCGCAATCGTTTCCTTAATGAGACTGCGATTTAATCACTCCCTTCTACCCTCTTCACGTTTTCGTTTTTCCCTGTTCTCCTCTCCCGATTGTCCCCTTCATAGCTCCATCTCTACTCCACTATATATTGCAAACCACATCTTTTTTGAATGCCCTGCCCTTGATTCTGAACGCTCTGCTTTATATACTCTAAAATCATAGCACCGGGTCTTCCTGCTCCTTGTAATTCTTGCTTTATCCTTTCCTTCCTATCTCTAGATATAATTCCTGTACTTCAATCTTTCCTAAGCTCTATTTCTAATCGTTTCTCTATTTAACCCTTTCCATAATTTCTGTAGTTGCTGGGTCAAAGCCGCTGGCGCGCCCAAAAGATAATATATCAAATAATATTATTATTATTTTATATTCAAAACAAAAAAAAAAAAAGCGATCGAAAATAAACAAAATTGCTCGATGAGGATGAAAATACTTCACATTTAAACGAAATAGAAAAAACGTCTGAACAATTAAAATAACAAATGCAGGGGAAAGGGTCATGATGATGGGATTTTTACAGATGGCTACTAATTAAGAGAAGAAAAAATGGCGCAGTTACCCAATGTACGATTTTTCTAATAGAATTCGTCGAATATTAGTGACTATTACTCTTAATTTACCCCTCCAAAAATACAAAAAAAAAAAAAAAAAATCAAAAAGAAATCGAGTGAAGGTATGAGAACAGAAACAGTTTAAGGAAAAGTGATTTTGTTTTCTTCTTCTGATATAACCAAATTCAAATAAGCATGTGAAACATTTCGTCGCCAGCTTGTAATAGCAATCGTCGAAAACAACTTTTAAATCGGTTATGCGAAGCATATCAAGTTGATCTTTAACCCCTCTCGTTTCAAATTAATTTTACCACTAATCCGCAAACGGTCAACAGAGGCCGTTGATAACGGCCAGGCGCGTTAATTTTCCGTACGCCTCTATGTTCGCCGGAGCTCTGTGCATATGGTGTGAACTTTGACTGTGCAGAGCCGTATCGAACGAATCTCCTCGTCGTTTGTCTCTTTTTCTCCGTACACTGTTGGCTGCTGATCGAGCGAAGACCGAGTAAGAAAATAAACCAGTTCGAGCGGGCGACAGGTTCTGCCGCACTGGCCGTTATCAAAATATAAACGTCAGCGCCGCCATCTCAAGAACCGATTCGGCGGCGACACCGTTCGGGAATCGTGGAGCCGGTGAGCGGCATCGCGCAAGAGATCCGAGCAACGTTGATGGCTGTCGTAGCCGGTCGCGAAAAATGGCGAACACGTTAACCTCATCACCTGAACAGCGCCGAACCGTATCCGGAGAGCGCGATACTCGTCTCGTGTTCTATATGCTGATGGTGTGGTAATATTTTTCGATTCTTTACAAAGCAGCGGCCGTATCCACGGCGTAATCGCGCCTTCGTTATATTATTGTGCTCTACACACGTACCGAGAACATTATTATCTACCAGTTCGTCTCATCGGTGAAAGTGGAACTCGCAGTTCGGCATCCGACCTGTAGCACACGTTGATCGTGATGGTAATTTATGCAAATTCGCCACAACCTAGAAATGCTGCTAGAGATGCTCTTTCCATTTCCGTCGTTTGAACTGTCCCAACGAATCCGCATTCTGCTTCATGTTTCTAATCGGTTCGATTATCTCTGCACAACAAGTACCATCACGCAACAAACAGCAATATGCCAGTGAAGTATTTTACACCGTTCGCGCGTCGATATTAAATGAAACGCCCTAGAATGCCGACTGTGTGCGGAAAGTGAATTTTTGCGCACGCCAATTATCGAAAAAAAGTTCATAAATTATTTCGGACAGAATTTATAAATTTCCCTCCATACGTACACTAAACACGTGTGCCTGCTGCTGCTGCTGCTGCTGCTGAGATATTTTTCAGAAAAAGTGCCTAGTATGTTCTCCGAGTGATGATCTCTCTAATCGGGGAGCGTTACGTATGGAAGCAGGAGGCACTTACTAGGGCGAAGAGAATAGCATCGATACGAGAGGCCTGTGTTGGTGAAGAGTTTACGAACATATACTGACAGAAAACTTTCAAGTACGATGGCGCCAGTGTCGCCGCATGCTATGTGCTGGTAGGATGAGAATATCTTATATGAAAATAGGCAGTCTGGAAACGGTTTTTGTAGAAAAAGCTACATCGTCGACGACTGACTAGTTAGTACAGGTGTGTATATCGTATCATCAAGCCGATTACAGATACCGTTGCAATTTAATTAGAATGGAAATTTAATTTTTTCCACACCTCCCCGCGATACTAAAACAATCGGTAGCAAAACTGGTATCATGTCGGGTAGTGTTTATTAATTTGGATGAAGAAACTTTTAACGGTAGCTTAATAAACGTCATTATAACGATATACATTTATAGAGGCGCGTGTGTCTGAACAATTTTTTAATTGTTAGTCGAGGTAACACACTTCGTGTATCATAAAAACAGCATACAGCGGCTTCATATCCGTCGTCCCCCTGTGTCTGTCGAAATTTTTTGACGTACTATCTTGAAAGATCATGCGACTGACAGAAGAAGAAAGAAACGGTTTTTTATTTTTATTCGTTATAAAAAAATGCTTTTATTAATAAGGGGGCCTGACAAGTGTATAAAAAAATAACCCAATCGATTTTTTAAAATTCCAACGACCGATTGACTCCTAATTCAAAAATAATATTTTCTTGAAACTTCGAGCCCGCTAACTTTCGCGATATAATTATTATTATTATTATTATTATTCGGGAATTTAATCTCGACGAAATTTTTTGAATTTACGATAAAAGATAATAAGGAGAAAATAATACGGCTTTCACGAAAGCCGTCCATTTTTAGGATTCCGTAAACATATATTATGTCCGGAACTCTAATAAGATGGTTCAGAAACGACAAAAATATTCAATTAAAATATGCAATAATTCAACTTATTAATTCCGAAATTGTATGAGCGGTATAGCAACAAGCAGTACCCAACTGTGCATCATCTATCTAGGGTGAGCACAATCGCAATAACGACAACGAGTAAAATAGCCCCGAGCCCTTACATCTCTGGTTAATGATCAGTGACACGACATTCAACGGTGCTAACTTTTGAATTAATGTGTCGAAGTCTAACTCTGGTAATTTCCAGATGTAACATTTACATGTCAGAGTGTTAATATAACCAAAATGACACGACATTCTCAACAGTGTACCTTTTTTGAATTAATGTGTCAAAGTCTAATTAGTAATTTCCAGATGTAATATTTACATGTCAGAGTGTGTAATAGGGGCATCATGCTGTTTTCGTTTACCATCATAGCGATTTGAATGCGTAAAAAATATTCCGAGTTCTCGTTAACTCGGGGAAAATCTAATAAATTGGTTGAATGACTCTGCTTGGCGATGTTACCTCGGTATCTTGATCGTTCGGATTTCTTCAGAACGGTGTCAGCATCTTGTTCAACATGTGACAAAACTAGAGTTTCATAGTTTCAGTCGGTAATCATGCGATTAACGACTCAAAAGTTTCCATTCGAGTACGCCGACTGTACCAGTTGGATCGCAGATCTTTTTTCCAAATGAAATTACAAATTTTTCGCGAAACTCTTTCGAAAATTATAAATAATTTATATACATGCTTTTTTAAATTGGAATTATAAATGTTTGTATCCATTTTCTGTTTTGTCACTTTATTAAATATATTCTATGTATAAACACACGTATTACAGAAAAAGTATAATTATAAAACATATAAAATATAGCTGACATGTTTCGGAGTTACATTACTCCCCATATTCATAGCAATAATAAATGAAGTTAAAAGTACATCCCGGCTATATTTTATGTAGTTTTTATAACTATAATTTTCTGTAATACGCGTGTTTATATGTATTTAATCAATTATAAATAATGTAAAAAAATAGTTTAAAAAGTTGAAATGCTTTTTTCTATCTTTCATTTTTTCCACATTCTATTTGTTTTTTTTTTAAAACGCGTGAAAAAATTTAAATATTTTTTTAGTTTTTAAAAAAATGTTTTACCAGATATATATTTTGAGTATAATATTTGAGTCAGCTACCTTAATTAGTTAGTTAATTGTGTTTCGTTCGGGTAGAAATCCCGCAGCCACACAGTGATATACTTCTAAAAATTTCACTAGTTGACGTGCCAATAAATAAATAAATAAAAAAAAAAAAAAAAAAAATATTAATATTTTTTTTTCGCAGTAACCTTTTTACTTCTACTTTATTACATATTATTATTATTGTAGTAACCAACTATAAATTAGTGGAAATAAATTAAAATTTAAATGTATATAAGAAATAATAAATAAATGAGAAAAAACAATATAAAATCTGTAAATATTTACTAAAAAAAAAAAGGGAAAAAAATAAATATTCCGTCATATCGTTTAAAAATCGTAACACATTTCACTATTAGTAGTAGTAGCTTCCGAAAAAGGTAATTTCCGGTTGATTATTTTTTCCCCCATAAAAATAAAATTATTTTTCCCTATTCCAGTACAGGTTTATATGTAGGTGTCGACAGCCAGCAGCGCGTCTATAGAAAGCGATGAAATAAAGTGTTAAAGAGAGCGGCTATCCTATACTTCTATCGTAATTATTATTTATCGGATAATGCGATTCGGGGAGAGAGAAGTGGTCTGTTTGAATAAGTGGAAGAAAGTTTTAGTAGGACAAAAAAATAGGTTCTAATGCGTTGGACGGACGCCCACAATATAAGGTGTAGACGACACGGGAGACCTACATACGATACGATTAAACAGACGACGAACGAAGGACAACGACAACAGCAGCATCCAGGTCGTGCAACAAAATATTGACTCGAACAGGACGCTCCGTTCCTGTCTAGTCGATGACTCGAACAGACAAACCAAATGACTGACGACAGAGAAACGAAATAACAACAGTTTGTTGTTCTCTTTCGACCTAGCTGAATTCTCTTCGTCTACGCCCGGTCGGTCACATTTTCGTTCCGGAGTACCAGATATTAGTGGATGTTGCGTGTTCGTTCTAACAATAATATCGCAGCCTACAATGGTGAAGATCAGCACGGCTAACTGTTCTATTGACCATTATCATTATTATTATCTGTTCCCTAATGATGGCGTTGATCGTGAAAATAAATCAATCGCGCTGACAAAATCAACCGGCCGGACGAACATTTCGAGGCAAGCAAAGAATGAAACAGTGAAGCAAAATGGAAAAATCAGCGCGCACCGGTAAGCGATTAGCTGTGCTTATGAGATGGAGTTGTCTCGCTACCGAATCGTCAGATTGTTAAAAGATGCTGGTGGTGGCACCCTGCTGTTTTAAGAGGCGCCTCTGGGGTCCGTCGAAAGAAGTATTTCCCCTTTCCGGCAGCGACCATGTCTGTTCGTATGTTCTTATTAATCGATTCAATCGCCACTCCGGAGAGAGTTGTCGGAGAAAAATATACTTTTTAATATAAAACAGAAAAGCCCCCCCCCCCCCCCCCCCCCGGGATAGGAAAAAGTAACAAGCAAACAAAAATGAAAAATTTGGCCAACGACATAGGCCGTGTGTTGCTCTGGCTTCTTTCTGAAATGATGATATTTATAAATAAATTCAAGAACTGCTGAAATAAATTTCGATATTAATTGTTATATTATCAGCGATGCTTTGCGGATGGGGACCAGAACTTAATGGTAGATTCGGGGGTACGAATCCCGTTAAAAAGAAAAAAGAACGGGAAAGAAAGGGGTGTGGGGGACAACAGCTTCTTCTTCTCTTGGGATAAAATTATAGCGAAAAAGTGTAATTAAGCGGTATCAATTAACATTCTCGCCAAAAACAACGATAGTGAATGCAAAATGACAATTACGATATTATATAATGAAAAATTTGATAATTCGCGATAAACCGTTTTGTAGTGAAAACGCCAGAAATCCTAAACCAGAGCGCCTTCCGCATACCGAAGAAATAAGGTGATCTGTTTACTCGTAAAATATGAAAGACGGTCGAGTTGTCATTTTTTCGTTTGTTTTTTTTTTTTTTCGACTCTATTAGAGCTAAGTCATATTTTATAGTTGATCGAACATTAACTATTTTAACTATTAAAATTCCAAATTTTTTTGTCTGATACGTTACAGTCGTAATGGCTGGTTTGCGACTATTTAAAAGAAAATTAACAGTGTATAAAAATAACCCGTTAATATTTGTATAAAATAAATTACCCCCTCAATACAATAACGAACGGAAATATGTATAAATTTATATTTGAATAAATTTAAGTAGCTCAATTTAAAGGCACGTTTTTTCTCGTCCAATCATCGGCTAATAAATAGAACCAAAAACGGTAACTTGTGTAGTGTTTCGAGAATAGTGATAATATTTATACCAAAGTGGTCGCTGAGCTATCGATGATCGGTAGTTTTTGATTCTGATGAGATTAGGAACCGGCGGTTGCTAAGAACGTTCTATAGTTGAAAAAAAGGGTTTGGCATGTATGAATTTGAAGTGCAAAACCGAATGAGAGTAGTAGATGCATTTTCTTTTTTAGCTTTTTTCGCTTTTTTTCGTCGCCTTACGAGTTATATTGAAAGCGGGACAGTGCAACCTTCTAGACTCTTTCCGGTGTAGTTGTTAATGCGCGAACGGCGGCGGATGATTTACCTTGAATCTCAATTAGCGGAAGAAGCGCGCGGGATGATACACCTCTTTTAGAAATAAGTTTCTAAAGCGGATTTGCGTAATGCTAATAGGCGCAATTCAGAGAGGTAAGCGTGGAAAATGTTTGGAAACGCCGGTTTGGCTGGCTAACGACAGAGACTAGTGTACCTGTCGATGATCGGGTCTTTGGCGAAATATCACTTCGGCGACCGTATGGATTTCGACAGCTATAAATCTGGTTAAGTAGTCGGAGCGTATAATAGACACGACCGATCGGAGTGTAAAAGTGCGGTATAAATCATCGGCATTCGTTAGGTGTCTGGTTACCCTTGACATGGTAAAAAACTGTGAATGCATGTTCATCTGGATCTCTGGTTCGCCGCAGAGAGACGCTCCAGCGTGTACCAAACTCACAACAAGGCGCTGTTTAGTTAATATTCTCGTGGTAAGGACGGTAAAATTTAGCCTAAGATTTAATAACAACCGCGAGAAATCGTTAATTATTCGCGTAAAGTTTTTCCGTTCGTTTCGCTTTTGCAACTATATTTTTTGTAGTTGTTGACACTGTTTCAGATGTAAGCGGTAAAATAAATTTAGTCGATGATCTAAACCTTGTGCGTGTGTACCATTTTTTAAGTTTTCTACTGCTTTTGCATTTTTTCCTCCCAAAGCTTTTGACTTTTGTTGTTTTCTTTTTTTTTTTTTTTTTTACATTACTTATCATAGAATGAGAACGAATTAGGAAGAGGTAATAAACGAAAAGATGTTGATAATAATTCAACAACAGATGATTATACACAGAAAAACAGGTCTTAATCGTTACGCGGTCGAAAGGAAGAAATATAATTTTATTCGATAAAATCGCAAATATTAACACGCTAAAGGTACGAGTTTAATATGCGGCAGTTATTAAAATTTTTTGTAGACAGATGAAAAGATCGTTTAAAATACGTTTTAGAGTGTATTTGTCGTCCACAGATAAATAGAAACAAATCGAAATTTGCCGAACATTTTATCCCAAAAAAAAACAATAAACATGTCTTTCGGATGGCGCGTAAAACGTAATACAATTCCATTTCAGCAACTCTGCGTGAACAACCGCCCCTCCATTAAAGATATGGAGGAACGGACGTAAAACTAATAAAAATAATTAAAGATCAGAATTTATTGAATTTTGCAGATAAATATTAACCGTAAAATATAATATACTGGATGTATGTTCGATGTTACTATTTTACAATATTTTTAAATTATTTGATTTCATAATTATTTTTAGTTTTACAATTACTTATTTTAAAAAATTTATGCGTATTATATGTGCTTACGCTTTTAGCTTACTTCAAAATATTCAACCGTGTGTTTTAGTGTTTTTGCGCTTTTTTCGGACATCGGTTCAAAGAGGGGGTCATGAAATCATTATACACGACCACCAGAAATGGCCGATCAAGCACTGTGATGACAAAAGCAGAAGGGGAATGGGAAAGAATAAACGTAACACTACAGGGGGAGTGTGAATAAAAAGAGAGGAGTAGAAAGAAGTTTGTTCAATTGAAAGCGATTATGAATTCGCTGTTGGAGGAATAAGGAAAATCGGAAAAGCGACAAAGGTAGCGCAGACTATGCCGAAAGCGTAAACGGCATATGACAGAGAGATTAGAGTGTCTCGTAGAGGGGAAATCAAGAAACCAGTGAGGATAAAGGGTTTTTATAATTTATTTATATCGAAAATTAAATGTAAACATTGAACTGCGACCGCTGTCGATAAAGTAGTGGCGGCGGATGGATTATACATGGGACACAAGGCAGCAACCACGACGGTAAAGGCAATGTTTGCTCGTTCTCTATTCCACTTCCTGAATATGACACAGACCGAGAATCCACTTTAAAGTTCAGGTAGTTCGCGAAGACAACATATGAGACTGCAACAGAATCGTCGGAGCTAAACACGGCTAGATGCGGACTGGACGCGACGAATTGCTAAAGAAGTGTATGCGATTATGTGTCGCGCGGATCATTTATGTGTATGTAACGATTCGGCGAGAGATTCCTTCTGTGGCGCAACTGGCACACTCTAACGTAAAATTCCAGTTACGATATTCGGAGGATGTCCTGAAACTTGAGCGTATCTCTTCGATGAACTATGCACGACGTCCTTCGTATCGCTGCAGCTTTTACAAATTATTGCCAACGTAAGCGAATATGAGAAATTATTCGAGACCATAAAACGCATCCTGTGCACCGATGGCGAGCTCTTCTTTCTACAAATCACCTTCCTCCTCGCCCGTTGTCGCTGAATATCAAGATTTCTTTATACACATTTTCTTGACTGGGTTTTTTCTTTTAGTTCGCGCATTTATTTTTCGTTACATTTATTTTTCGTTACATTAATTTTTTGTTACATTAATTTTTTGTTTCATTAATTTTTTGTTACATTTATTTTTCGTTATGTTTATTTTTCGTTTCATTTCATCGAGGGAAAAGCAAAGTTTAGCGAGTACCCTTGACAAGGACGTTGCAAATTGTTAAGCACTCTTAATCGCAATCTGCATACAGCTCTGTGTCGATAATGGCGCTAGTTTCTCGAATACTTTCGCAAACTAGTTCGGTTTCAGAAACAAACTTGACTTCAAGTCACTCGAGACCACTTTAAGTTCTTTCCGGTGACTCTGACTTATTAATTGCCGTTCGTCTTCTACGTATAGCTCCTATATTTCTTCCCGTTCTGTGCACTCTTTCTAGCTGGGGCAAAAGAAGAGATAAAAATTCGCAAGAAAAAAAAAAGGATCTTTAAAAAGCGCGCGGAAAAATAATGTTCCTCTGTGGAGTATTGTAAAAGTTCATCGATGTTAAGAACAAACATATATTTATCATAGAGTTTTCATAATGACTGCACGAGAAATATCATCGGCCATTTTTTGTATTTATTTATTATTTACAATCGAATCTAGAGGCCTTGGAACTGCTACTTCCTGATGATGACTTAAGGCGCCTTATGGTCAACTAAATGTTATTCTATATGTATATGTAACTTGTGGGTATGTGCATATACTTGGTATGCGTGTGAACGAGTATTTTTATACGCCTATATGATTATATACCTATACATTAGGAGTTATGTAATTGTACATAGTTTCTACACTGTTCATGTTACAAATAAGTTACGTTAAGTTGTAACACCATTTTAAAATTAGTTAATTTATTTACCGTAATAAGATTGTATTGAAATATAGCGTAAAAAAGAAGAAAAAAAAAAGTACAATATTTCGATAGCGGTCAATTATTATGTCCTATTCAATTAAGATTTTGAGACACATTAATCCCATTTTACATTATTACATTATTATCGTACTTGTCTATTTTTTTAAATATGTACTTAATACTATAGATTAACATACAAATTCATACACTATTTTTACAAATATTTTATTAACTGTAAATTTATTAAATTCCCTAAGAAATTCGATTGTGAGTTTATCTATGCTACTATTAAAAATATTATTGCTACTGCATCCTTGTAAAATATGTCGTTCTATATTATCTTGTAAATTACGTATCTAATACATCTAGCTGAATCTGAATTATTTGAATATCACGGAAAGTCGTGGCCAGATGAGTATATATTTCGACGGCTGCAAAATATTATCCTCCTCTCTGAATATTTCGAAAAAAAGGTTTACCGACTGCGTCGACGTATTTTTCCTTGGCCGTATCTACATGTACGCTGTTGTTCAGCAATTCCAGTTGTGTGCAGTTCCCGGATAATTCAGTTAACCGAAGACAGGTCAATTAGACTCTCAGATAAATAGGTAATCCGTCGACAGTCGATTTGTCAACACGCATCTTAGACTAGCGGCTCAATTAATATCCGCGCGAAGCTGTATTATATTGTTTGTTTACTTCATTTTTATTTACTTGTTTTTTTGCCCGTCCGTATGCTTCTCTCATTTAAGTATACTACAAGTATGAGTAGGGCTTTTAGGTTACAGCTAGCACACAAAAGTGCCGCCATACAGGTAATAAAGGCCTAATAACAGCTAAAACTAAAGGGCGGTGTATGAGTCAATGGAAGGGTCCATTAACAGTTGCATCACTGGTCAACCCTTTTATTTCCCTCCAAATCAGCATCATCCGGAATCCTTATTCAGACTCATATCCTTCCCACTTTTCTAATCAACTTTCGTATTATTACATATTAAGTAAATTAAACATACCAATAAAACAATTATTTAATTTTTATTATATACCCGACGCGTTTCGAAGACAAAGCTTCATGATCACGATCTTTCGATTCAACCCAATCTTCCACCTTATCCTTGATTTCATAACTTCCCTTCATTGCGACGCTTCATTATTTTTTCCTTCCGTCGATTGCGTTTCAATCATAGTCCATCTCGCTATCGTTTTTCACTTGCAAACGACCGCCTTATTGTCCTCTGCATCCTCCCAGTGATAATCAAAACTTGCAGACTCTCTTTATTGCCCGCTGCATCTTCCCCCAGTAATAATCAAAAATTTAATACTGACCGCATTCTCTTTTCGAATGTTCCGCTCTGTTATCTGAGCGTTCCATTCTTTACTCTCAACTTTTTAAACTTAAAATTCCTCCTACTTCTTATGTAATGCTACATCGGTTATTTCATTTTCATCGTCTTCTGTTATTCCTCCTCTTGGCTACTTCATTATATAGCGGACTACTGCGTACAAATTTAAATAAACATTTTTTTTTTTTTTTACTTTTTTTATCGAATATCCAATGTCTTTTGTTGGCGAAGCCAAAAAAAAAAAAAAGAATTCCTCGAGTAGTTGAATATTTGCAGAGTGTCTGGGGCGACACGCGAATATTTGTCGCTAGCGCAATTTACTACATCATCTTCTTGTTCAAATTCGCGTATGCACTTATGATGAAAATTTAATAATTTCCAACTACTTTTATAAAATCCATCGAAAGTTATTGCTTGACTATGAGAAATAATTTACTATTACTATTACACCGTTATTTTGTGATTATTGTACGGCTCTGATATTTAAATATGTATATATCCAGATCACTTCACTTTCGTTACGAAGGTCCCAAGTTCGATCCCTGACGACGACAGAGATTACGGAAATTATCACAAATAATCAGATAATCGCTAACAGTCACACGTAGAAATGGCAAACTAGCGCGTAGATTGATGTATTGATAGACTCACTTAGGACTTTTGTATCGCGATAAATCAAACATTTACAATTAGTTCCAAACAACATAGTCTTAAGTGTGCATGGTATAGTTGCTACGAACATCACATTTATACACATCATGCTCAGAAACACTGAGTATAGCACTACAACAAAAAATAAAATGTAAAAATTAATGTATATCTCTCGGTATTTGGAAAAGGTGTTTTTTAAAGTTAAAACGTATTCTTTCAAAATTGGTAGAAAAAAGTTTTTATCAACGAATCGCTTATGAAATAATTCTGGTGAAATTAGTTTTGCAAAAAATGTTCTTGACATTCTTCACGATGCGGACCTCTTCTTAATTTCCACACGGCTCAAATTGATTTTTTTAAAAATAAATTACAAAAAGAGAACATATCGAGAACCGCGTCCTTCAAAATTACTAACGAAAATATCTGTCAAATTTGGAGAGCGGACAAAAATTAGGGAAATGTATACGCTTTTATAATGCACATTTATCGGTATAATTTCGTGTAAATTTAAAGTTTAAAATAATAATAAAACCACGTTCTATCAAGGTCATCATCCCGGTTTATGCTTAGTACAATAATGATTGAATTTTTTAAACGGCCAGGAGGGATGCGAAGAAAAAAAAAGTGGAACGAAAAAAGAAAAGGAAATTAGTAAAATTTTAACAGCCCCACACTTGTGTAGGATTTCAACTAACAAAGTGCGGCGTCATACTGACTAAAATTTACCACGATGCCCCGTATTCTTCCTAACGGTGCTGTAATTTTTTCAATAAATGTCGGCGCAATAGTTGGTACTGGAAAATTTATCGAAAAAGATCTTCCATGAATGAACTAGTTCGTTTTTTTTTTTTTTGGTGTCCCCATCAGTTGAGTTGATAAAATTAAATAAATTTTAATCGCTTTTTAGTTTTTTTTTTTGTTTTTTTTATATGCAAAACTTTTCCATTACTTTTTTTTTCGTTCTCTGCGCATTGTCACCTACAATTCTTTCCTTGCTGATGGGGCTAATCGCCCGTCGCTGACAAATTACAATACGAAAACAAAAAAACTACACTTTTCCGCTAAAACGTGTGCAAGTGTGTTAGGTTGTTAACAGAACGCGGAAGTGATGATAATAGTGACAGTGTAATGATAAAATGATAAAACACTTCAACTATGAGCGAATTTCACGTAATATCACTCTAGGGGGATATGTTTGTCCAGCGACTTATGTGCTTTCCCTAAAACATTTTATCAATGTGTGTAAACATGTCCGATCTTTCTAGCACTGTAACTCTGGCTCTCCACGATTATGTTGGCAGTTTTAGTTCAATGACATTTACGGACGGTTACAAACTGTATGAACGCAGAGTGATATTGCACTAATGTCGTTGCCGTGGAGTCTCGACTCTTGCTGTATATCAGAATCGAATGCGGTTTTACATTCCATTTTTAGCTTTGCACGTTATAACGTACACGTGCAAATCGCAATGATTAAACTTCCCTCATTTATTACCGCTTTGCAATTGAAGACCACAAACTCTGTAGTATTCGTCCGTGTTGTCTGTACATGCAAAGTTTCCACACACACACACACACACACACACACACACACACACACACACACACACACACACACACACACACACACACACACACACACACACACACACAATAATGAGATGTGATTATCTGAACAAGACAAGTCAATTGTCAATGATGTAAGTGGGGACAATGTTGGAATTAAGGAACTGATCCTTTTTCGTTTACTTTGAAATGTTACACAGTCAACATGTTTCGACAAGCCGAGGGAATGCTTGAAATTTATAAATAAAAATAACACATATTGAAAATCTGCTCATAAACGGTTGTAGTAAAATTATGAGTATCTCAAATTGAAAATTATCTTCCGGGAAGATGAACGTAACGTTGGGGAATGCAGCAGTGCAGCTAGAAATGTTGGCCGCTCGGTATCTGGTGCTAGAGAAATATGTTGTTTACTTTATGCTCTGTTTTTTTTTTTTTCGGTTAAAGAGCCCCCTTATGGATGACAGAGTTTTATCATAAAAAACCATTGTGATTTGATTAAGTTAGTTTTAGCTGATGCTGGGGTTATACTCGAAAACGTTACTAAATAAGGTAGTTATTTGATTTATTGTTATAAATTATTTTTTCCCCTTATATTTGTTTGTTATTAAATTTGGTTATTATTATACGGTTTATAGCAGACAGACATGAATATTCACCTACAGATAGAGTTTTAATTGTAGTGTGGCGGATGCTAAGGTTTGTATAGAGATTACATTGCGCGAACGGTTCCCCGCAGGTTTTACTAAGTTGCCAGCAGCAGTTTTATTGGTTTTTTTTTTGTATCGAAATAAGGAACGTTTTAAATTATATTAAATTTCAATTTTTTTTTTTTCAGCCGTTAGTTTATTTTCAGCGAAAAAAACGTGCTATGAAATTCTCTCGGTTTACTCGCAAAATTTTTGTACTTTTTTAGTAGAGCCCAATGTAAAAGATATAAAAACACGGTAGAGTTTGGCGCGTCCGCGAACCTTGTATAAAAAGTCAAAAACAGATGATGTACAATTAAATATTGTAAAATTCATAAACTTGAAATAAACACCAGAAGTATAGTTCGGTGTTTATTATCGGCGCTTATTACGTGTATCATTTATTTAAAGTATTTTACACTTTTTATGCCTACAATTGTAATAATAGAAAAAGAGAATTCGTTATAAATCAATTACATACAAATCGGAAGATAATATAGAACGCTCGGCAGAAACAAGTGAACATTTAATAAATAAATATCGATATCATTCAGAAATTTCAGAACAAAGTTAGCACTACGCCACGTTGCGTTCTCAATGCGCCTGATCTTCATAGAGATCTTCTCCTGTACCATGAAGTGATCCAGAAGGTTGAGCTCAAATCCCGAAGTGTTTCAATTTCTGGTGACGGCGGGCAACCAAAGTCGGAGACTTAAAAAGCCTTTTGAGCTCTGCAACTAATGCTACTACTCGTACGTGAGATTGCAGATCAAGATACCGATCGATCCAATGGGAGAAGATTGTTTATTTCTTTTGTCTTTTATTTTTAAATTTCACTGTATGAAGTCAAATTAAATAGCTACACTAGGTGATAACTAGAAAACAAAAAAGCAAAAACTTAATAAACACACGATGAACGCGCTTCGTTTGTTAAACCAACGAAAAACGAAAGCACAATTATGTTTATGTTATACAGAATAATTTTTTTATAACTCATCGTTTATGCTAAAACATAAATATTTTCGATTCGAATTTCCCCGGATGGAGCTAGTAGAGTTGGAATGTACATTTTACGTGTATGTTTATAAACGTAACGTTTTCAAAAGTGCGCATAACATTAGCGGCATATCTGGACGTCGTAAGCTATATTCGAAATTGAATATTGTTTTACCTAGATTCCGTACAAAAATGTAAATTGTCGTTCTAAGTTCGGGAATTAACTGAATAAGAGGATGATTCCTATGTCACGTTATCACACCTTATTACGTTTCTCATGCCTAATTCGATTCACTGTTGGATGTAGACATCATAGACTTCCTCTGGTGGGATAAGTTGGCCTAGTCACCCCCCCATGCTGGCTCGGTAAATTGGAAGATGCATTTTATACCTCTGCTGTGCGGTAATTTCCACGGCAATTGTTAATAAGCAACACTCAATATGTGTAGATGCAAGACTGCACTTGAAACTGATCGTAAATGTTTGATTTATCGCGATACCAGTGACCATAGGCGTGTCTGTCTACTATATACGCCAATTAGCGAGCATATTCCCCGTATTATTCAATTTAATTGCGATCGAACTTGTAACTTGCCTAACGGAAGCCAAAGTATGCTCCTCCCGGCAACTAGGCTATCGTGACGGTTAATTTTATAAAAACTCTAGCCATAGCGCGCAGAATTCGTGTGTAAAGAAAAAATTTGTCCTCCTCGTGTAATGTGGTAAAAAATGCACAAAATTAAAGACAGTTCAGTTGTTGCAATATTTAAGGAAGAACCTAAAATAAAACATGACCCACGGGGAGGGGGGGGGATCTCGTGCGTGAAAAATTAGTAAAGAAGAAAAGAAATAAGTTTGAGCGAACAAATTTTAATTTTCTATATGAAATTTCTTGTTTAAAAAGAGAAAAATTGGAAGGGTAACAGAAAGAACCCTCCTTTTATTTAATATTAAAAAGCAGAAATATGTAAACTATATATTTTTGGATTCCGAAGACTTTTTGACTTACTATTGAAACGACTAAATGATAATTTATTTTTAAAAAATTAAAAACAAAAAACTATTATTTTTATTTATTCTTTTTTGTACAACAATCCTACACCCCGGGTGGTGGTAGTCGATGACTTATTAACATATCGGAGTTCACATCGTCGCGTAACAACAGGTGATTGAAATGTCAAATTACTACTTGTTGTTTTTTTGAATTTTTTCTTTTTTACCTTAGATGCTACTAACCTCCTATTTAGTTAAAATGATGTTTAATTTTTAAAAACGATTTTTAAAATTTTTTTAAAACTTACTATTTCAACTTATCGATTTTATCTATATTTCTATCGAAATTATTATATCGATTTTTATTTAAATGTAAACGTAATATTAATCGTTTTCTTTTTGTATTTAAATTGTAAATCGTGATTATGGCGCTATGACGTGCATTTTTACCGTAAATTATATTTCCTGAAAAACAAGTTGTTTATTACTAAAAAAAACCAATAAAACAAGGAAATGGGAGCGGCAAACATTAGTAATACGGAACAACGCAGACAGCTGGCTAATTGGTTTAGATACCGGGCCGAGAAAAAAAAAAAAAAAAAACGAAAAAAAAAAATACAGAAAAGTAGCTACATATTTTTATGGTAGATTATTTTTGGTTTTATCTAAGTGCGATTTGTGTTTCTTACATTAATAGAAAGGCTGCGAATATTATTTTAGAAATGCGAATAATATTACGGGAGAAACATGGGGGGACTGTTTCAGTAATTTATAAGAATTATTATTTCGGACATATACATATTATAAAGAGTCCTTGGAAAGGTGTTGATGCAGAGGTGAAAGGATAAAAATACAACCAGTCCGTTACAGCTTTATTACTACAAAATTTTAACAGCTTCTTTTAATTTTGCTTTTAAATTCGCACAGAATTTTTAGCTTTTGCGTGAAAAATTAACTAAACGGCGGTATTTATTTATACTTTTTTCAAGCCTCGTTATTGAAGATTCCGGCGCCCGAAATAAAAAACTTTTCGAAAGTAGGATAACGAAAAAACGGAAAATTTTTTGTCTTCAGTAAAAGAAATTATTTCCTTCGGAACCGGTCGCTGTCGATTTGGCAGATTTCGACAAAAGCAAGAAAAAGCGAAAACGATAAAAAGTTTAATACTTAATTATTTGCCGGCGATGTGCACGCACATTATATTGCAGTTAATTAACCGATTCCCGAAATAATTAATTGTATCGACGATTTACGCGGGAAGTTCAAGGCTATGAAAAAGAAAAAAAGGAAAATGCGTTTGGTTCGCGTTGCGTTTATATATTTTTTACGAACATTAATATGCCTTGTATGCATACCGGTATAAAACTTATCGCTACACGCGCACGAAGGCAGACACAACCTGTAAAAATAATCTTGTTTTTAAACAAGGTTAAAAAACAAGCGCCTTCGGGGGAAATACATTGCACGGTTGCGACGATTGTAAAAGTCACGCTGTACGACATTATTTCCTGTTACTAATTAAGAACATTAATACGGCGCGCTCTTATTATCGCCACCAAGGTAATAGCATCGGGCGACAGACAACATCCGTGCTAACAGCGGCTTTGCCTTTACACATCGTCCACAAATTGCCTGCGAATTACGATGGCAGAGCCGATGAACGTAGAAAATGCCGGACAGTCTTTTAATCCCGGGGCGCGAACTGAAATAGAAAAAAGTCCATATGTCTGCGCCATTTCATCTTGAACGCTGACGCGACCTTGGACGCGCAGAGTCTGCGTACTTACACGACCATAGTTTACCAGAAGATTAGATGATAGTCCGAATAAAAATATCACACGGTCGTCGAGCATACTAGTGTCGTCGCAATACCGCACGGTGTTACAGATATATGCAGGTATTTTTAAAAACTAGTTTAGCTTGTACAGAGAGTTGTTCTTCTAGAGAGAAAAGAAAAAAAAAAAGACTCACGATAAAAATAAAAAATTAAAATATTGCATAGTGCTCTCTTCTGTCACCCGTTCAGATCAAGGTTAAAAGAGCAAGGATTCGATGCCGATATGGAATTCCCGTAGTAAGACTCGAGTCTGAATTACGATTTACATGTCTCGCATGAAGAAAAAATCCGTTGCTATAGCATTAACTGAAAAACTAAAAGAGGAGGACCTTCTCTTTTGTTGGTCGAAACGGGAAAATGAAAAATTTTTGGCTTTTGCAATAACTGCTGTTTCCAGATTAACGAGGGAGATTTTTTCAAAATTAAACATAAATCTAATATTTTCATTTCTATTGCATCACTAAGGACCGAGAAATTCGAAGACGGTTCTTTGTTATACTTTTTGCATAATAGTTGCCAATATATATATATATATATATATAAATATATATAATAAATGTATATGTATATGTATGTATGTATATATGCAGTCATGGATTTACATCACGGACTTAAATGGGCTACAGCCCACAGCGGCAAAATTCGAAAGGCGTCAAATTTGCACGAGATTGAAAAGTTTTTTCTTTTGAAAAATACTTAAAATTTCCGAAATCTTGTTACATATTATGGCGTTTTAATCACATTAGGGTAGGAGAGGAATGTGATAAAATCATTTTTTAACTCGCATTAATGAACAGTTAAAATGGGAATATATTGATTTAGGTAAAATTTCCAAATGATTATAGACAAATGACATGTAAGCAGGGGCGAATCGAGAAATGAATTTAAAATTAACGAAGTGTAAACCGGAACGTTTAACTCTGCGGGAGGAGGGGGAGTGAACTATAAGTGGACCGAGATGAACTATAAGCGTAGAAAAATGAACTACCATAAGAGGAACAAATCTGTTCCCTAAATGTCGAATACCGATCTTTTTGAACTTATGCGCGTGTATTTTGGCAATTTAATGAACTGTAATAGAAGCAAATCTGTTCCCTAAACAATGAATATTGACCGTTATGAACTGTATGCGCGTAAATAATTACATTAAAATTAAACTATCCGTGTTTTTTTATCGATATTAACAAATCTGCTCCTTAATCAGAGCATACCGATATTTTTATCGATATTTTCCATCAACTACTTTCCTCCCTTGACTACCTATCATTTTACAATTAACAAGTACACATATAAAGCCCCTATATTAGAAGTTACATTTAATGAGTAATTCTTCAGCAGAGTCTACCCTCATTAAGGCAAGCGATCGGTAACAAACTTAACTCGGTGAATATAAAATTCACTAGTTCATTGGGAGTAATTATAGCGTACGGTACACAATTTGCTAAAATCGAGGAAGATATTCGACATCAAAGAACATGGGGTTAGTACCCATTACAGCTGGAGTAGTGGCGCTACCAAAAAGAAGTTGACAAAAAAAATATTACCATTCAGCTTTATAAACATACTCGTTAATTCACATAGCGGATTGATTGATAAGGTGGAGAAAAAAATAACCAAAGAGTGGGAAAATAAATGGTCTGTATTAACGAAGAATTTAAATTTGTTACAGCAAAATTACGCATCAATCAAACATAATGTGATGCGGACGATAACATTTCAAAAATATGGCATCAACCGGAAGGTTCGATTAATCAGATACAGAAGAATATTGTGGTAAGTTCTCGTCATCACAGTTGGAGAAAAAACTTACCTCATCTGGTGCAGATAGTAGCGGTACTCATTAAATGTAACCCCGCTAACGTAGCTGCTATATGTGTACTAGTGTGTTAATAGTAAAAGATAGGGGAGGAAAGTAGCTAATGGAAAAAATATCGATAGTTTAATTTTAATGCAATTATTCACGCGCTTACAGTTCAAAATAGTCGATATTCATGGTTTAAGAGACAGATCTGATTCTCTTATAGTTCATGAAATTACCAAAATACACGCTTATAGTTCTAAAAAAAATCGATATTTGACGTCTAGGGAGCTGATTTGCTTCTCTTATAGAGTTCATTTTTCTCCGCTTACAGTTCGTCGCGATCCACTTATAGTTCATTTTCCCTCCCCGCGGAGTTACCTTTTCCACTGCGCCAGAACGCACCCTTCCCAAGCAGGGAACGACTTGGATCCAAAACGAGACAACTCCCAAAATCCCATGATACCTTCAGTGTAGTAGCCAAGCATTGGTTACCATGGTATCATGTGAAGAGTTTAAAAGTTCAATTAAAACTGGCTCTTCTTTACGACCATCGGGGGGTCACGAATATCCCTGAAGAATAGAGTTTATATATGTATATATGTATATATTATATAGTCTCACACGAAATTTGCCAGTGAGCTGAATGTTCTCCTATCTGGCTACATGCTTGAGTAAGGCGTTGTTAGCACATTAAATTTTGTTAAAAAATGTACGAGAAAGATGTACTAGAAGAGAAAGTGAACGAAATTTCTGAATAAGATTGAACACTTTATTGTAAAAACAAGCGTCGTTTCAGTGTCAAAATTAAACCTGCGCGCTGTGTCCAACTTTCGTGCTGATTATTAAAAGGTGAAATGCACGAAAGCTACTTTTACAATGTAGCGATCCATTGTTCTACCATTCGCACAGAAATTAACAAAAATTAACACTTCTCGCAAATCGTTGCGATGCAGCCCGCAACTGAATGACGATGTTGTTTTATGCGAGCTACATTGTATGATGTTGTGACGCCAGCTGTGGCAGCCGCCTGAGTCCTCATTATAATCTGCTGGCACCGATTCGCACTCATTTCGCTACAACTAAAACGCTAAGTAACTTTTACGTTTTACTAATGCGGAAAATGTGACGGAACAGCAGACGGATTCGAAGTAGGTTTAAATGATAATGAAGACGTTTCTACGTTGCGGGTGGTTGTTAGCGGTGAAAAATGTAATGTCGCCGTGTGTTCCGGATAGTTAAATGTAGAACAGTTTGTTAAACCGAGGCATAATCAACAGGGAATCGTAATACGACGGAGCTGAACGTTTCTTCGTTTAACAAATTATTAACCGGATTCCTGAATTTTGATCTGGTTTCGATATTTTTGTACAATGCAAACTTACATTCTATTAAAATCGCCAATGAATTAGCTGCAGTTTTTAAGCTATTAATAATTTGCTCGTTAAATTGACAAAATGAATGTCGTTATTTAACGTTGTCGAAAACTGTTATAACAGTACGAAACGATCTGTATTTCCGATGAATACAATCGAATAATGGACTGATTTTCTATTCTTCGTAATCGATGATTTTAAATAGATGGAAAGTAAATTTAAACCGGAACTTCCGTAATCAGAGAAATTCAATTAACCTCAACGGTTCAACATACGTATGCATTTATCACTGCGGACATTGTGCTTTTATTCTAAGTTCGATTTTTATATCGAATACGTAATATTTTATAAATATAAGTAAATTCCTCTTAGTAACAAACGAAAATAGGTGTATACACTTTTACATTTTAATAAATTATAAAGAAAAGTTTCCGGGCTATATCATCAGCTAACAATATACTACTATACACTTAATTTTATTAACGGATTATCCACGTAGCATTTTCTTGTACGCAATTTACAACTAGCCGGAGATATTCAAAGTGTAGAGCTATCTCCTGTGTATGAATGTAGAGTTAATCGGTATGAAAAGGGAATTACGAGAAGGCTACTAAATCGCTTAGGACGTAGAAGTTCCGTATTAACAAATGCCTTATTCAACGGGATGTATTTTTTTTTTTTTTTTTTTTTTTTTTTTTGTATTCCCTTGAAAAAATTCTCTAAATTTTTCTGTTACTACGCTCTCTTACAGATTGGGACACACATTCTACTAGCCCCGATCGATTTTAGTTGTTTACCAGAATTCCCATTGGTACGTTGTAAAACGTTATTTTTATCGAAATTATTTGCGTTTCTGTTCCTAGATTGTCACTGTTTAAATTTTTAATATTATTTTTTACTCCTTCGAATGAGCTTTATAAACGTTAATTTTCTACTACAGAAAGCGTTTTAGTTTTGATGATGAATTTCCACCGTCACAATCACCTGCTACAATTTCTTAAGGTTTCCATCAGTTAAAATTTGAATTTTGTCGTTAGTTCGTCCGTACGAAATATTGTCTATTTTTCTATCTTGATTATTTTGCTCGCATTTATGTAATGCATTAATAATAATAATAATAGTAATCACAATATTATTGTCTAAAACGAATGAGCAAGATTTGTGTGAAATTTTTGAGTGTTGATATCAAATTGACCTTAAGAATAAATATTAGAAAAAAAATATTATAATAACTATAACAATTTACCAAATGAAAAGGTTTGAGCACAGTTGTTGAATGCCAGAATTAGTAAATAAAAGAGTGGAAGCAGGTGGATAAAAATTCAAATATATAAAACTATAAGGGGATAAGGAGATAATATATTAAAAAATAATATATATGTATGTATGTATGTGACGTTTGCCGAGAAAAGAGACCTGTGATGCAAAAAGTAATTTTTAAGAAAAACACGTTTAAAGTTTGCCCGAAGTAATGCTACCATGACATACTACCTATACCGCGCGTGCCTGTACGTAACATACTACCAACTCAATGGAGCATCGTTGCCAAATTTTAGCCTAGTTAAATTAGAATTTGGTCGCGCAAATGTTGATTGCTTCGAAGATTTTGCAGTTGTTAATCGATCCAGCCATAAAAAATTTAATGTTGCTGCGAATGCAAACAACATCGAATGGCGAATGTGGGACACAAAATTTCAAGATTTTTAGCAACAATTGCCAAGTGCATTTTCGTGATTCTGTATTTTAATCTCTGAAATTTTAATTTTATCACATTATTTGTTTTCATAATAGGAATTAAAAAATATCACCATTTCCAACTTTAAAAAAATTAAATCACCCGCAAAATTTTGTCGACTCAGATGAGGAAAAATTTCACCTACGTGTACAGCGAAACGTACATCAGCAAACTAAAAAATTCAAAAAAAACAAAAAAAACAACCATCAACTAGGAAAAAAAATAGTTTTACGATGTTTTTTTTTTTTAATTTTTAGCGTTTTTCCGCTTTTTCCAATTTTCTTCAGTCAGTTCTGTACGTTTTAAGACATTAAATAAACATTTAGGAAAAAAACTACATATTGCATCTTATTCCGACCGTGTTTAACTTCTCGACCAACGTCATATATTAATTACAACCATGGGCGTCACCAGGGGGGGGGGGGCAGAGGACAGCTGCCCCCCCCCCCCTGGAGCCTTGAAAATTTTTAATCAACTGGCCATGATGAGTATTCACAGACGCTTAATCATGGACAATTTGCCAGAAACCCGGGAAAATTATGTTTTAATTAAGATTTTATTCTTGTTTAATAAAATATTAAGCTTTTACAACTTATAAATTTTATTTTTCCTATAATTCATATCCTCTTTCTATCATCTTGCCCCCCTGGCTCATCAGTTGGCGACGCCCTTGATTACAGCGTAATTCTTAGGCTACCCCCATTAGAAAAAATGTCCCAATTTTATGCAACGTTTGTTATATTTTATAGGATTTTTGTGATTATGTTATTTATTCATATGGACCGATTTAGATTGACGTTGTAAATTTTGATCACTTTATACGAAGAATAGAAGAGAAAGAGACATAAATGTAAGCAAGAGGGGTCAAAAGGCACAGTCCAAAATGGCCGAGTTATACATATATATATATAATATAAATGGGTGTGTATGTGTGTGTGTACATATTAGTGATGGATAATTTTTGTTATTTCTTCGGATACAGATCCAGAACTGAATGTTCGAGAACTGCATCCTGGATAGGTATCCATCGGACCCAAATAGATCCTACATTTATGCGCATTGTACACCGAAAAGTTGGAAATAATTTGCACTGATTGTCGACGCAGTGTACTATCTTAACGATTACGTGTGTTGGGAAGAGATAAGGAAATCGCAATATGGCTAATGTAGCCGAGTATAATCGTAGAAAAATTAGTGTCTAGGGAAAAATCCGATAAGCAAGTTTCTTTCCAAAAATTTCGGTGTTGTAATTTTTCACTTTTCTAGCTGATCTGGTACAATTCTGTTCAGATATTCATTCCGTACAGGAAATGCAGAAAAGAACAGATGGTCTATACCTCTCTGTTCTCTGTTCAGTGTGTCTATACCTTCTATAGAGCGAAACCGTGTGAACCTGTATAATATTCTTCGATTCAGAATGTATTTGCCGGGTCGAAGTTTACGTGAACTGTAGTAAGAGTTACATCAACTCCGCTATGGGATACGAATGCACGGAATCCTTCTGAATCTACTCATCACTAGCACATATACATATATTTATGTATATATGTATATATGTATAAGCGTTGCCCTTCGGGCCTCGCAAGGGACAAGCTAAACCATCAATATTTTTTTTCTAATCTTTTTTTAGAAAAATCGTTTTCAATTGACTACGTCATTCTTAGCAGTCTTTTATAGAAATACAAAAAAAAAAAAAAAAGAATTCTTCGCAATTGCACAGCATTTAACACCTTCGTTATCTTATGTAAATTAACCGGAAATAATCATGGAACCAGCAAAAAACTGTAGCGTACCCCCCGGACTATGATATAGTCATTAATATGTATTAATGGAAGGGGTAACATGAAGAATCATTTAACATTTTTGTACCGATGAGATGTAACGCTTAAAAATGACATAATCAATAAAAACCTAATCTTTTGTATAATAATTATATAACGCCTCCTTTATCCTCTTCTTTCCTTCATTTTCTGTGGTGCCTGCACTGCTGTCCTTTGTTGCGAGCATTTCGGACCGCCTAGCTATTTAGTTATTTAGCTTAACATTTTCAGGTTGTTGGGTCAACGCCGCTGGCGCGTCCACGTAAAAAAAAAGAATAAAAAAAACAGAATAATTATAGATAACTATATCATCTGGAGGTTTAGGAAAGCGAAATCTGAAGGATCGAGTTCATAGACATAACTCGGTCTCTTCGCCAAGGAGAAACTCTTTGTGCGATGCTCTAGCTCTTCTATGACGACAAAAATCATTGTAAAAAAAAAAAAAATATTTAAAAAAAAAATATACACATTCCATAAAGATAACGAAAAAAAAGATAACATCTTTCATGACAGGATTTAGTTACCCTTCCCTACAGATGCGACACCAGGAAATGTTGTTTATTTTTCCTGGCGAGGAACTAATGTACTCAGGATGACTCTAAACGGTCCTTGGGCAGATATAATGATCAAATAATTTGAATGCAATATTTTTTGTTTTTAACCGATCTTTCCGTAAATGGCTCAGACTGAAATGAAACATACATATTTTGGATTATTAAAATAGCCGCTGCGGAATAAAAATCGTATTTAACTAGCGGCACAGCAGACATAAATAATCGATAGGTAGAATACCAACGATAAATATATGTATATCCTATAATCCGCCGAGTTTTACGAAATAATATTATAGGGAAAAAATTGAGCGATAAACGGGAAAAAAAGCGTAGAGGAAACACACTCCGAATGTAGTGTATACATGAGAAGCATATTCGGCTAAACACGAACATATTTGGGGCACATGGTGTGTTTATGAAGTGTGAAGGTAGGATTTATATTAGAAAGTGTTTATATCCAGTTATCGTGTCAAAAGACCTTTTAAATCGACTTTGGCACAAACTCGAAAAAAAAAAATTAACAAAAAAACCTGAAATTTCGGGTAGTTAACTAAATGTCGAGAAAATAATAAATAAAAAACCCAGAATTGGCTGTTTCACTTACCTCCCAGTACGATCTGAGTTTAAAAGTAAAATTTGAATTTTATTTTTTTAGCAGGTTAAATTTGTTTTTGATATGGAAAAATCGGCATTTCCGATGGTATGAAAAAAACGACACGTTATACATGTAAAACGAAGGAAAAAAAAGGCTACTAGTTGTTAATATTAGGTTACGTATGTATGTCGGGGGGGGGGGGGAGGTTATCGATCGTTTGATCGATCGCTGCTTAGCCGTTGTCGTGTTCATGTTGCACGAAGACGAAATCGACCGATATAAACCTGTTCATTGCGATCCGGCCAGAGAACGCCTGTGCATGTTGTGCTCGCCAAAGAGGCTGACAGTTGCCGAAAGCAACGTATAAGCCGAGAGAAACGAGCAACTCGAATATTATCAACGTTGCTTGTGCAGCAACATATGATGTGCGCAGAATATGTTGAGATTAATTTCAGCCGCTATTTAGATGCGAGAGCCAGCTCGTTCTCGGCTAAATAGTAAATACTAAATGCAGAGACGGACCTGTTGATGTGCAACATGTGATCGGCTTCGCTCGCCGCACAACTATTTCCAACAGGTTTTTATGACCGGCTAGAAATTCAGTTTCTCTCGCGATTTTAAAGCTATTCAAATCACGCGACACTGATAATTTGGGACATCGTTCTGAGCTCAGCGAGCAACGCTCGCTAACCTATTTTAAACTCCTCAGACGCGCTTTTCGTTTTCATTTTCCTTGCCGTACGCAGAATAGAAGGCAAAGAAAAAGATGACATTGTCGATTTCACCGAAATTTCGACAATTTGGGCGGGTGGGGGCGGGGGGAGGGCAAACTTCGCCCCTAGATCATAAAACTAATTATCGTTTCGGTCTGTGTTCGAATACAAAAACTAACGTCTAAGCAGCTACCGAAAAAAAAAAAAAAAAAAAAGTAAATGAAGGCATAAATGTTCAGCCTTTCAACTACTCAAACAGCAACTACTAGAACATTACTACTAATACTTGAAAATGTTCTCGCTTATCGTTATGGCTAACACGAGAGCAGAATCTGTAAACAACTCTTACATTACTCACAATTCAGCAGGAGAGCTGTTACAAAAATGTACACGCACATCTTGTAGGTACTTAGATAGAGAAAAGGTAGATAGTTTTTTTTTGAAACAAAATTTCATTTATTTTTATTAACATCATGTTTTACTATTTTTTGTACGTGAACTTTTTCATGAACGGAAAGATTACAGTTTTTATTTACTTTTCAAGGTTTCCAGCTAAAGTTTACACATCAGCTTGGCTAACTTATACAAACGGTGTATGCTTATATATCTATATATACATATATCTATATATACACATATTTATATATATATATATATATATATATATATACACACACACACATACACACATATATATAGGTTGTTTTACATTCTAATCTACAATTTCTCTATATGGCAATGTACGAAATCTCTTCTAGAAAAGTGGCCAAAAGGTGAAAACCGAGTCGATTAAAAAAGAAATCTCTTCTAAATGATTATTTAAAAGCTAAATTTACTCACTACTTTATGTTTTAAAAGGAATGCGAAAAATCAGCAAAGAACCATTTTTTTAAAATTACATGCGGTTAAAAAATTGCGCCAATATCGTAAATATTAAATGATTGTTAAATTTGTTTGAAAATCAAATGTGTTGTTGTTTAATTAAGGCATACTTGCATTAATAATCGCGCAGTATGACCACACAGCCGTCACCCTTATTTGGATACTTCCCTACTTTCGTTCTTTTTCTCGTTTTTCTTCCATTTGATTCTTAGTTATTCTGCCGATTTTTGGTTTTTTCCCCTTTTTTTCGTTAGATTTCTTCCGCTACACTCGCACAGTATGTATACAGAACTACGTTCAAACAGTTCTGTACACGCATTGCTATTCCCTTTTCTTCGGCCTTCATCATCAGTTGCCACGTTGTCTCACATACGCTCTATATCATCTTCCATATCGCCGAGTGTTCTTACATCTTCCATATCGCCGAGTATTCTAAAAAATCGCACTATCGGTGCCGTCGTCGTTCGCAGGAAAAACATTGAGGTTTAGCGTTACTATTGACGAATAAATATTTTGGAAAATTACCGCGGGCCCGCGTTGAATAAAAGTGGTCGATCTGTTTTTAGCGCGAGTTATTGTTTAGGTGACTTTTGCGCAAAGTGTGTGAGTTATTATCGAAAGAGATCGAAACGAGAAGGAAAGAAAAAAAAAAGTATATCCGGAAAAAATATCTCCATCACCATCGCCGCCGCCGCTGGGGTTTGAACGGCGGCAGTTTAATAAGCAAACTTTTCATTCTGGGCATGTTTGATTCGATCGGGAAACAAAGCAGTCTGATGATAGTGTGACGTAGGAAACATGAAAGATTGCGCCCGCGTACATTTCTTCCTTTTCTTTTTTTCCGTAGTCAATGGCGGAAATTGGAAAAAAGAGGAAAGAAAATGAAATATTTCACGAGCGGCGGCCTGTTCGCAGCTGCATTGGACCGTTTCAGATTAATTCGGTTTTGGTACGATGTCAAGGACAAATTAGCCGAAGAAGAAGCGGTTGTGCACGCCAAACATCAGATGACGACGACGGTAATGGTCAATAGCGTAATTACACATACCTGAAATTGACGCTTCCAGCTGTGTTAACAAAAAAGAATGGCAAATTTTATGAGAAAAACGTCCGTAGCGCTCGAGAGGTCTGTCATCTCGCTGTTTCTGATGATACGCAGCTTAAATCTCTGACAAAAGAAGACAAATGGCATCTATCCGGCTTAATAACAGTAGACGTCCTGAATTAGTTACAGAGCACTTAACTGCAAAATTACGCTTCCCCACACCGTTATCGAAGACAAAAAGAGAGTCTATTCTTCCGCGAGTTATTCGAGTTTTTTTCTTTTTTTTGGGGGTTTTTCTTTTTTTCCGATAAAAAGCGGAAACCCGAGATACCTACATTGGTATTCAATTAAAAAATCCGCCGCTATGTACACTCTTGTTTATTTATTTACATTCGAGATTTCCGATTTAATAGTAAGCTATGATTTTCTTTTATACACGACCCAAAAAGAAATTATCTAAAAATAAACGTCGATGAAGAGGAAACACTCTAAATGACCATTTTCATAATGAGCAACCCCGATGACGTCAGTATAGGTATACTCACATTTTCACCTACTTCGACTATAGATAACACTAACGCTTCCAGAATAATAAAACCAGCCTCCATTTTAGTCTCACTGTCTGCACTAGTGTGTGGCAAATTTAAATTTAAGCACCTTTTTTGTTTTAATGAACTTCCGTAAATCCTTCGAAATTATTAATTTCAGTCTTAACATATTTTCGCGTGGATACCATATACAGTCTCCAGTATTATAATAGTTTTCAAAATATATATATATATATGTATATATATGTATAACAATCCGTCGGATCTCGCCGTAAGTTGCCTTAAGAGAGAGAGAGAGAGAGAGATTAGGTACTTTTTTATAATTCTGAGAAAAGAGTCGGTTTCAATTGGGCGCCATTCTTCGCAACACAAATGTCTTATAGACGTGAAAATGTTACAGATTTACAGAATTTGCGTGTTACTTCCGGCGTTAGGCATTAATGAATATATAGTAATACTACCTTGAGTTTCAGGAACGACCAGAGCGTGTCGCTCTGTCGCCCCGATTTAAGGTTTTTTGCTAGGTTGCCACGTCTGTTGTTGACATTCCCGCCTCTTGACATTTGCAAAAGTTGTGCCGTGTTGAGTCATCTGCCTTTGTGGGTGTTTTCGATTTTTTACGATTTTAAAAATTTAATTAACTTCGCATCAACGAGTTTACGATAGATTCAACGGACCAACGTTAGAGAACTGTTAACACGATGATACTCTGTGGAAAGCAAAAGAACGTTATGTACGGCACGAATGCTTCAGATAACGAACGCAGTGGCCGACCGTCGACATTGAAAACCGAGGAAAACAAACGAATGTTGGCCGAAATTGATCGCCAGAGAGTCAGCAGAGGACTTGAACATATCGTTTTCCATTCAAAACACATTTTGGTCAATGATAAAAGACCTGAATTATCTGTGGTTTACAGAAACCATTCAACGGCCACTAAATTTGACTGATCTGGCTTCGTGCGACTTCTTCCGGTTCGTTCAACTCAATTTCAGCGGCCAACAAGAGGCAATAGAAAAAATCGAAGACTGGATATCGATAGCCATACAGAAAACTAATTGTGAGTATAATAGATGTTTCGAAAATTGGATCGGTAAGTAGAGTACTTTGAAGGAAACAAAATCAATTTTGATAAATGGAACAACACCATCCATTTCCTTGTGATTTTTTTATAAATGTTGATAAATAAATACATGAATAAATACACAGTTTTTAGAAAATATAATTACATTTTAAATAAATCGCGAAATGTTTCGGCAAAACAATTTGCCATAATCATTGGACACTTGTATTTTTAATTTTCTGAATAAATTCCTGAAATTTTTTGATCAAGGTAGTACCGTATGTATATACCGGAGGGAGAAGAAGGTTCCGCAAGTTGTTGCTTAATAGCGTTACAAAAAAAAGAGGGGGAAGAAGGAAGATCAGACAGAAAAAATCGGAGGCTGTGTCGCTAGGGATGAAGAACCATCATAATGGTCGGTCTCAGCGCATGGAAACGATGTTTGAAATTACTTGTTGCACATCTCCACCAGTACGGCCTCTAATTGCGCTTTTGTTACTTGTAATGTTTGCAAATTTAAATATTTTCCATCTGAAATAGCTGAAGCCGGAAGACATCCTTGTCTGCATTTCGTACATACACATGTGTCTTTCGCTATCCGGACTTACGTCTTCCATCGTAAATGCGCCCTCGCTAGTGCTGGGAAAGAAAAATGTTATCTGAAATTCATTTACGTACACACCCTCCGCTCGACACAATGGAAGACAACCCGCTTCATTTCCGCATTACCGTTCAAAGAATTGGCAGACTCGAACGTGCCCGAACTGGCGGAGGGATAGCGAGATGGTATAAGAGATGGTATGCAGACTGCCGAGCGGTTCAGGCAGAGCCGCGCGGCGTCGTCTATCACGGTAATCGTTCGGTCTGTTTTACACGGCGTTCTGCCTACTTGTGAAAGTATCGTTCATGTATTTTCAAGTGCACGTCGACTAGGCAGACGTAGGTTATGATTGTAGGCATGGCAGGCTGCGTAGCTTGAGAGATCATTATCGGACGCGCGGATCTTTCTGCATAATCCGATATTACGCTGTTTCGTCCGATATCCGACATGATGGTAAGTATGCGAGCTGCGCTGATCCATGACAAGTCAATATTCTCATAAATATACGCGTATGGAGAATAATAGCGGTCATTAATATGGCCGTCCTCGTCGCAAAGAAGGGAGGAGTAAATAACGAAATTAAAGGCTGTTATTTTCTTTGTGCGGCGTACCATCGGCGTAAAGTTATTTTTCCTTTTTCTCCAGATGTGTGTACGAAATATCAGCACAACGTGTAACAACGCGGCAGCGTATACGCGTAGTACGGTCGCATGCGAGGACAATACTTGCAAAGACCGTGAATAAATTATATCCAAATAACAGAGAGTTCCAAAGCGCGAAGGTTAATATCATTACCGATTCGAATCTGTATGTAGGTGAGAAGAAAAAGCTAAACGAATTACTATATACCGTTATAGATCATTCTTAATTTTGTAACGTTTGGGGAATTTTCTTTTTTTTTTTCCCCCGCCAGTAATGAGTAAAAAAAACCTTTCGAAAATACAAAATGAGGAAAAATTCAAATATATTCACCGAAAATCAATATTGTTGTAACCGAGATAGATGCGTAAGTTAACCTCTGTCCTCAGTTACAATAATAAAAAATATCGGTTATTACGACCGAAATTTTTGCGCGCAGATACACGATTATTAGCGCTTATAACGCGCGACCTGGCGACACAAAATTTAACTTCGAAAAGGAGTGGGCAAACGGGAAAAAATGAAATTTCTACAGAATGGATATTGTTAAATTTTGGTTAAATGTTGAATACTTATTGTAAACACAGCGAAACCAATAAAAAAAACTCTATTTTGGGGCAACAAGTATTGGAAAAAGGCTATATTACTCGTCTAAATATTACGGATTTCTTCAAAAACAAGATATGCTCTGCAACAGATTCAGAACCATCAATTAAAGGCATAAAATACATTATCCGTAAAAAATTCAGCTGCCTATCCTTTGGACTCCAGCGCACTCAGGAATTAGAGGAAACGAAGCAGTGAATAAAGCTGCTAGAACACTTTCAAAAAATATAAAATCGCTTACATACACACTCGCAAATGTAACACAAAAAGTGTCATTATACTATATCAAGAATCTCCGGAAACGCGCATCTTTTCTAGATTAAGCCAATATCGAGAACAACAACAGAACAAAAAAAAAAAAAAAAAAAAAGCGAGAAATAACCAGATTACGAATAGGACACACCTTACTCACATCACGATACCTATTAAACGGAACATCTCCTCCAAGCTGCCCAACATGTAACGTTTAAATAACAATTAACCATAAACTACTATTGGAATGTAAAAAATACGAAGGCTAACGAAATACCTACAAACTATCAAAAAATCCACTAGATACAATAGTGCACGATGGCACTCGAAAAATCGAAAAGCTATTAAAATTCCTCATTATTACTGGCACGATCAATACTATGTAACCCTGCTCACAGACGCAAATGATCTTAGTAATCGAGCGTCTCTATAAAGGGGGAAAAAAAAAACCAGAATGAAGTACCCCGATGTGTAGTAATTTGTTTTCCTTTTTCCATTCTTGTTTTATATCGATATTTCCATTCTATTTTTCATGGCTATACTTTTTCACGCATAAAGAAAACATTTGAAATGATTATTTGTTTAATCGGTGAAGATAGTTAATGAAATATTTTTACGAAAGTTCTATAACGGAGTAATTGTTCCGTGATGGTGTAAGCTGTGAGCATTAAAAAGTCAGAAAGTGCTTTACTATCGCATATTCAACAACTTATTCATTCCCTTCTCAGAGTCGTTATAATCGATTTTTACACGTTGGTATGTATCTTCTTCTTCTTTCTTATTCTTTGCCGCTATTACATTATTGCATTCTCATGTAGGCCTATCTTAATACCGTCAACTCTCCTCTATCACGCCTGTTTTCTGAAACCACTGCTTTCTTGCCGTTTTAAAAAATATTATGTACGCATTTTCTGTTTGAAGCCTTTCTCGTTTTCCACCATACGGTTTCCATATCACCAGATCTTTTGCCCATCTCCCATCAGACTGTCTTCCAATATGTCCCCAGTCCTATGCTCATTTGTTTATTGCTATTTTTCCATCGATATCTTTAAACTTCGTTTTGACATGGATATAGTTATGGTCATTCTACAATTTTCACCACCAAAAAATGTAACGGAAGTGACGTCATGATCATCTGGAAACTAAGAACTACATATCATACTTTTCCCATCGCAAACCTTTGTTAAGTATCACTAATGTGCAATAAATACACCACGTATGTTAAATATAAAATGGTTTTTTATTCCCTTCTCGTAGGGATGAATACATTAATTGCGTAGATTAATTACGTCCTTCTAAGACATCTCTAAGATCTGAGCTTTTTCCTATAAGGGAAGTCGTTTACCGTTTTTCCTCTAACTTTTTCTCATTTTATTTTATCCCGAAACTGAGTGCCTAGTAAAGAACGTTTCATTATTTCTTTCAATTTTCCTTATTTTTTCAATTAATTGTTTTGTTAGCGGCCAAGTTTCTACATGCAATTTTATGTTACCCATTGGTTTCTGAGTTTCTCAATTTTGATCATATACTTATTTTTTTGACGCATATATATATATATATATATATATATATATATATATATATATACATATAAACTCGGACATTTTGGCCTCGTTGACCTCTCTTTTGCTTACATTTCTGTCTCTTTCTCTTCTATACTTTGTATAAAATGATCAAAATTTACAACGTAATTCTTAATCGGTCCATATAAATATAATAACATAATTATAAAAATTCTATCCTAACATTTAACTTTCATTACATAAAATTAGGACATTTTTTCGTTACAAAATCTAATTTAAAATATAACAAACGTTACATAAAATTGGGAAATTTTTTGGGACATCTTTTTTGGACATATTTTTGTGACATTTTTTCTAATAGGGGGTAGCCTAAGAATTACGTTGTAATTAATATATTAATGACTACATAATTCTTAGCCCCCGGGGTACACTGTATTTTCTATCCCAAGATTATGCCTCGCTACTGATTGTTACCTTATTTAAGTTAACAACGGCTAAATGCTATGTCGTACGATTGTTAAATTTTTATTTTTATTTTTCTAAAAGAATTTAAAAAGAAAAAGGCTATGGGCTAAGGGGGCTGGACCCTCCTAAAGGGCTGCGTTTATATATATATATATATATATATATATATATATATATATATATAAACTCGATTCTTCGTAATTTTTATAGAATAGTCAGTTTTATTAGGCCATTTTGTAACGCACGATTCGCGCAGCAATTTCTAATTGTCATGTTACTTCTGTTGTTACAACTTCGCTTTGACTTCTGTTACATAAAAATATAAAACACATCTAACCGATACGACGAAAATGACACAGTCTCTAATGGACTAGATTTAATTCGAATAACAGATTTTGTTCTTTCTTCGCTGGCGGCGTTATGTTAGTAGTTCATTTCGTCCGAACGATCCAAAGTAGCATGAAGACCCAGAAGTAGATAGTTGTTCAGCATGATGTGGTACGATTTACCAGTTACAATATTATCGAAGAAATACCGGAATTTCAGAACGGTTAAACCGGGTTGATTTAACTGTTGTTCATACATTGATCGTGGATTTTTAGTGTCGTAACAGAAATAAATTATAGCGCTTTATAAAGCTATTCAATTTAAATTGAGCTTCATCAGTTCAACACGGATTATTCTGTTCGTACTCATTAATCATTAATTCACATAATTACAAATGTCGATCCATCTCTTTTCGTGGAGGGTCACATTTAAATTTTAAGCGTTTCATGATGCGCTGTACACGTTAACGGAGTTGGAAGCTGTAACACGGGCCTGTTTCATTTTCCGGTTTTCAAGCGTATTTGACATATGCAGACGACCTGACCGCGGGCCGTCTTGTACCGGACCATTTTCTTCAAACTTTGTCGTTAGTTTGTTGATCTGAAGAAAATACTTAACGGGGAGACCTGTATCGAAAAAATTATCGCACGAATACTGTTGCGACCACTATGGTGGTACATTTTCACCAGAAAAGTATTCTTCTTCCAGAGTAAACATAATAATGCAGTTGGGAAATACGAAAAATGAATAAACAAATACTTATCTACATGATGCACGGACAACAGAGACAATAAATTAACTCTAATATATTTCTTCAGTATTTATTTACACACAGGGAACCTTTAACATTCGCTGTTTCTACATCCACGAATGTGCAACAAAAACAGCGATCGGTTTTGAACATTAGCGATCTTTGCTTGCGTATATGCTTGGTTCACCGATAGAGTCTATATTGAAATTCAGCGTTTTTCAAATTGTATAAAAAAAAAGAAAAAAAGAAAAAGAAACACTAAACAAGTAAACATTTAAATTTCTTAATTTACGTTTTATATTAATGCAATAATGAAATATTTAATTAGGCTTCCGAATTCTTTGGTGCGTAAAGAAATAACAGTTTATTGGTTTGCAAACAATGAATACGGTCAAAAATCAAAAACGCAAAATTTTCATTAGAAATCGCGGCGCCATTAATAAAAATATTATTTAACGTTTCGAACGCGTTTGTCCATCATCAGAAACTGGACTAAAACTGATCGATCGTTTAGGCCGACTTCGATGTCGTAAATTATAATATTTTTCCTTCAGGCTGGAATTGGAAGGATCACCGTCGGTAATATTTTTAAATACGACCTGTTTCTAGCGAGTACATTTCAATTATAATTTTAGTAATATGAACTAGGAAAATTGTTAACGTAATCAGTGCAAATTAATTTTTATGCATGTTTTTAGGTTAACTTATCGTTTGAAGAAAGTTCGGGGTAACTTTATATCTTCTATTTTTCCCTTCTAAAAACTAATTTTGAGTACTTATAAATTGTTTAAACAAAAGAAAATCATGTTCTTCGATGTGCCGCCCTCACTCCTACACAATCTATAGAAAAATAGACTTGACATTCGTAGAAGGAATTTTGCAACGTAACCTCGCGAATGTTAAGTAATATATATATATATATACAATGGCTAAACTAAGAGAGGGATAAATGGAATAAAAAACAATCTCTACATTATTGTGAGAATGGGTTTGGAGGTTTCCAAAGATCGACCAATTGATCCATGGAGAAGGCTGTTGTAATTAGCATATTAGGTCATCCAGATGTAATGACCGCTGCATCAGTCCCAAGTCTCCTCTTCGGGAAGGAAAGGGGGAAACACTCATGACGGCTATACTTGAATAATAGTCTTATTAAATTCGAATTTGGTAAAAAATTACATCGGTAATTACTGATAATGTCGACGAACAAAAGGAATATTTAAATCCCGACGCAGATTTCTATTTAATACGACGAGGGTGGGATGTGACTGTGATCTATCCAAGTTGGATACTGAAACTGTTAAATTCTATTAATGCTGATCCCGAGTGTTGATACGTATAAGACCTTTTTGCCATTCCAGTCGAATACTAATAAGTGTAAATCAATCTTTTGCGCGGTGGTAGACTAACCATAACCGATTATTTTCTGCCCGTGGTGCAATATAAAATTTTGAGTCTACAACAAAACAAGTTTTCTCCAGGCCCCCCTTAATGTTAGCAACATAAATTTTCCCTTAGGTGTTTAATGCTGGATCGTCCTCTTTCGGGAGCGATCTTTCGGGCGTGAATCTTTCGAGCGTAGATTCTTTCGGGTGGTAGTGAACGAGGGTTTTTATTCCCAATTTGTAATATCCTTAATCCGCGATTTATATATATATATATATTTCTCGCCCAGCATTAATATAAATGTGTTTAAAAATTGTTGTGCCTTTATTTGTCTTTTTCGATATTTTTTTGAAACCTAGGTAGCTTCGTCAAGGAATTAAATATATAATTAGAATTATAGATAACAGAAGAAACTTCAATAAACTTGCTAGATACGAATGAAAAAGAAAATATAACGAGTATATATTATAAGCAAATTCAATCCAGTTATGTTACACTCTTAATGACGCAGAGTTGATGGTTTATTAATATTTTAAATATGAAAATAAAAAGATGAAAAAGAACCGATATTGCGTTTGACCGATTATTAATTAATTAATTTTAATCATCTTCGTCTGTTTTGTATTACTAATGCTAACGGAACTCTTAAATTTACGTCTGTTTATTCTGGTATTTTACACCGAAGTCGTTATTTCAGAAGAAAATAAGAAACATTTTAAAAAAATGAACAACCCGATAAAACGAAGTAAAATGTGTGTTTTGTGGGATGCTATACACTTGGTTTAAACTAAATCGTTAAAGGAGAGCGGTATTTTTTGTGTGGAATTCTGATAGCAGCGAATGGGTAATGTAGAAATAAATTTGGTAACTCGTCGTGTTTCTCACTAACACAAATTTTAACGGATGATACCTGGAAATCACCGCGGGTAGCCTGTAAAAAGGTCTGATGAGTAAAAACCCTCGTTCGCTACCGTCCGGACGATCCACACCCGAAAGAACCTACGCCCGAAAGATTCACGCTCGAAAGATCGCGCCTAAACGATCACGCCCGGAAGATTGTGCTCGAAAGAGCTGGCCCCTTTAATGCCATTGTTCCAGGGAAGAAAATTACGATTTTACCCGAAGGCGGGTCAATATTAATTTAGTACCTGTGCGGTCTTTCAGAGTAATTAATATCAATTTTCCATTTTTCTCCCACGTTTCGATCTCGGTCAAATGCTCTTTCAATAACAATGATAGGATCTCTATTCCGGTATGGTTTTAGCGCTGCAAAATTACATACATGATAAAACGGTTCTTTAAGGAACGGATGCGTTAATGACGCACTCTTTCGATGCTGTCGAATTAATGATTTCACTCCGAAAAACTTTTCCTTGAAAGATACGATTACACGTTAACGTTTAAATGTCGTCGTCGGGAAGTATTCTTTGTTCACTTTAATTATTGTTAGCACGATTACGGAGTATTATGTGACTCGGTAACATAGTTAAATATGTATTTTTGTGAATAATTAAATTTTTAAGTTGTTATACGATAATTTTATTCTTTAGTTTGTAAAAGAGATCGTATCTGTTAATATCGAAATAGCGCCGCAATCTCTTAATACCGAAGGTATGACTGATATCAGTAATTCGTTGAATTTTGTTGTTTTTTTTGGGGGCAAAAATCTAACTAATTTTAAGAATTCGGTCCGGTAAGAATAGTTTGAAAATTCTTCATAATACATACCGAATAATTTGTTGGGTCTATAAAAAGAGCAAGTATTAATTGTGTATAATAGAGATTTGTAGAGAGAATCTTGACCTTAAAATGGCCATATAAATTCGTACATTAAAAAAAGTATTAATCTCTTACTTTTGGTAGATTTTTGATTATTTGAAAAATTGTAAAATTCTTGCCCCAGCAGCTTTTCCGTGTTTTTCATTCTTCAACGTTTTCCCCGTCTCTTTAGCCGATATATATGCTGGGTTAAGGGTGGTGCCAAAAGGAATTCGTTTAATTCTTTGTATTGTCGTATCAAGTTGCAACACACTATTTAATGTAATAGTCTAATTTAAAAGAAAAACAAGGAGAAAAAGACACCTATAGATTTAAATAATGAAAAGAAAAAAAAGTGAAAAGCCAGTGATTACACGCCTATAAACGACTATTATTAATCGTAAGTTATCCGTTTACATTTAATAATTGATACACGTGGTTTATGTGATTCGCTGCGATCATAATTATCAATTGACGAACGGGAGCCACTTATCACGAACGATTATCGTAAAATAATTTACGGTTTTTAACACGGTAGATTTAATTTTTTTTAGACTTCTTCATCCGTGAGTGCTTTCTTCTGCTATACGCGCGTATGTTGTGAAAGTAAAAAAATGTACAGGTTCTTACGTCACTTTTCGCGACGTTCTGGTAAAAACATATTATTTACTTTATACTAATTACGGACATCCTCTTTCTCTGTTCTAAGCGAAACTTTTACAGCGGAGGGTCGCACGAAGGTAAATCTTGGCGACTTTTACATCATTTAAGAAGTAATATCGCGCTGTACCAAGAAATGTAACGAATTATTATTGCCGCGTGATGAGAAGCTATCTCTGACGTATATTTCGAAAATTGTTATTATATACAAAATAATAATAAAATAATAACAAAATAATGAAAAAATAATAACAAAATAATGAAAAAATAATAACAAAATAATAACAAAATAATAACAAAATAATAACAAAATAATTAAAAAATAATAAAAAAAAATAATAAAAAAAAACACATTTTCAACTGTTACCCACAACTGGTTTGCGTGAATTTTCCAATTTGGTATGAATAATTTAAAATACACGGTTCCTCTCAACAAAGATGAAATTATTAAAACGCATGTACAAAATACGGCACGGAACGCGGCGCTGTTTTGCGCTTTTTAATTAATTTATTTATTTGAACAATAGTTGCCGAAGTCATCGTTATTCTTACATTAACGTAGCTCGACAATAGTTTTGCCCCCAAAAAACCGTCCTATCGATTAGCCGTGAAAAAACCGCATTAGCACATAGAATAGAGTTCTTTAAAAATACAACTATCCCGGCTGAAAAAAAATGTTTAAGTTTTTGCGTCTCGAAATTCAGAGTATACGGGGAAATTCGGTTAAAAAAAGCATGTAAAATTTGATTTCGATTTTTTTAATAGTAATTACGAGAGAACTGGTATTTAAAAACTCTCCCTCCGCCCTTGAATACAAAATTTATGGTAGCTTCGAAGATTGTTTAATGATTACAAATGAGAAAAAAGGGGTTAAATTTTAATTTGAATAGAAACGCGGGAAGTGAAGACTGGAGGCTAGTGCAAAAGCAGATACCATTATGTTTTACACGTAAAAACGTAACATTATAAAAATATCCCCTCCTCTTGGTAAATTGCTGTCTCGTTACCGGCCGAAGCAGAATTGCTTGCTTAAAAACCTCTAAACAGTATACTCTAAGATGTTGAACTTGCTAAAATTATATTAATTTGATAGATCGTTGACAACATCTGTCACCGAGAGCGCACTAATCATAGCGCTATGATCTTGTTGATTTTGGTTCAGGAAGTACTTTGAAAGCGTTCTGTTTCGTTTTCGGTGAAATGCAGCACTTGCGCAGTTGTGATTGAAAACAAATTATTACATAGCTTACAAGCGACTTTTATTTGCTAAAGCCGGAATTAAGTTTAAACGCTACTGGGGTCGAGTTTACATGAGGCCTAATTAAAAAAGAGCTAACTTTAAATATAAATGTGGCGTTGAATGGCGGATTTAAAGTCAAACATTATACACTAGATAAAAAGTTATTAACAAACTTTGAGATACAATTAACAATAGTCGCAATAACTAGTTCGCAGTGACAGAATAGATTATTTTTCCCAGAGAAAGGACCTAGTTTTTTATAATCATTTTACACTTACGAATAATTTTGTTTACTCCCCCCCCCCCCCCCCCCCCGTCGCGCTACAATTTATTTTTCGCTCTCAAACTACTTAACGTGTGTAATCGGGTCTTATTTCACCCCCGATTTATCACATTTAGTATGTCATTTCTTTTTTTTTTTTTTTTTTGTATTGTTATAGCAAAAAACAACCGTTTAAATGATTAAAAGTTAGAATCTGTGTAGGCGAGTGACGACATTGTAAGTTTATAAATGAAAAATTTAACATGCTTTTTCCTTTTATCGTCCATTTCGAACTTCACTTTTTCTTTTTTTAAACGATTCAGCTGTTCTCCTAGTGGCTACTGGGAAGTATTCAGAATGGCAAATCTAATTAGTCCTCTCTCTAAGCAAAATTCAGGCTGCCCCCGCGCGCGGATTCTCAGTTTTTATTTCGTCCGCTCTCTAATGATCATATTTATTCTGTCCATCGACGATGTGGTAATTAATTTTAAATATTCATCGTTGTTCAACGATAATTCCCGCATGTGAACACTAGAGCGCAACGTTACAATGTAGCTTTCTGCCTTTCTAAGATACGCGGTAATAGTCGGGTTTCTTAACGGCATACCACAGTTTCCTGGTCCTTTTTTATTGCCTAAGTTGTTTTCTTAATTTTTCGTTAAACAATATTTTCGTTTTTTTTTTTGATTTTTTTTTTTTTTTTGGTTTTTTGTTTTTTTTTTTTGTTTTTTTGGGAATGAGACCACCAACAGACAAATGCGCTTGAAATAAATTATATTAAAATTCTATTATTAAATTTAAACACCCTCTGGATCATTAGAGATAGTAAAAAGTGTACGACAGAAGGATTAGCAATTAATTCCACAGAAAAAAAAAAGAAAAAAAAATTCACTGGAATGAATAACATCATTTACGAAATCAATGTAAATACGATTACACACGGAGGGATCGGAATAATGCAAAACTATGTACAGGAGTGCTGCATAATCTGTATATAGCGAATGTGATCTGGAGAATACGCACTAGTAGTAAAAATGGAAATATCGAAAGTGATCGAAAGCTGAATAAGCAAAACCTGTGACTTTTTATATTCGTTGCAGTTTCCAATTTTATTTTTCGCTGTATATCGACGAAAAAAGGTAATAAACCGAAAGCTTATTAGCAGCTTTCTTCATGTGGGGTCGTCTGGAAGGCCATTCATTATCGAAAAAAAGAGATGATCTTCCCATCGTAGTTGGTACCGATGTTAAGGTTTAAACGAGCTTAGTAGCTTATAGGGTTTTGTTAAATAAGCAGAAAGAATAAAGCAAGACCGCATTTATAATAGAAAGGGATTCTTCCAGCCAGTAGCGGCATTTTCGAGTTCGAGTTAATTTCATAGAGATGACGCTGCTAGCTAGTGATGGAAATTGAACAATTTCGGTGCTTATTAGTAGAAAAACTTTTGTTTTTACCTGGCGCGGCACGTGACGGTGACAAACTAATATTTCTCATGATTAATCCCATAACAATATTAGGAATGTGGGTCTGATTTATGGAGGATAGTTTTACAGGCAAAACCATAAAAAAAACCCATTATGGAGCAGATAATTAAGGGATTCGAACTATGGCAGTGTTGCTAATGTAGGCTCTGAAGGGATTAAAGATCTAATAAATTCGATAGTTCCTGTTTAAAAATTACAACGAAAAACGGTAACGATTTTTAATCATCGATCTTAATCCGTTTCGTTGAAACCCAAAAAAAAAAAAAAAAAAAAAAAAACAGAAAAAAAATAGTGCCTTCTAATCTCCGCCATTTACGGAAAAATCTAAACAAATCTGCTTAAAACGGGTACAGAACTAAATGTTTTTCTGTTTTATTTGAAAAACGCTAGACGCACGTTTGGATACGCGAGCATATTGTGAATCTTTCTTAGTAAAATATACAATTTGTGAAATACCATCAACTCTATATTCGACCGTACATGTTCGTAATTATCGAGACCATAAGTGCTTCTATAGGGTAGTAGTAACCCGTTATCGTTACAGGTAGTAGTAATATCCGTTGTCTGTCGTAATCACTTCGGTACCGCGTAAATATCACGGTCGATTGAATGTAGAATTTCAAACTGAACTATTTGCAGACATTGAAAAACGGGGAACAAAATATCTGCACATAGATTATCCTATTTGTCTGTTTTGTCTCTGTTACCACCGTATGTTTTACCAGTATATTAACTCAATTCCCGGTAAACAAATTTACATATTGAAGTGGGTTTTCAAGTTGTACCCCGCGCGTTATAATTAATTATTGACTATCAAAACATTTCAACGTACGTCGATAAAGAAACCGGTTAGACCCGAGAAACCGAATACGTAATGCAATGAGCTGCTAAAAACCGTTCAAACTGAACGAACGGTGAATCCCCGTTTGCAGTACTCGAAAAAGCTAAATTTTTCATTAGATTTCAAAAATTTCCCAGTTCGTCTATTGTATTTTTCAAGTTTCACGTCCGGTTTATTAAAATATTCCGTAACGTGATGGCGATGTAATCGTACAAATTTCTTACCACGTCGACTGCAATATTAGATGTATGCTTTTTTTTTTTTTTTTTTTTTTCAGCCGTACTGACTGAAATGTTTTGTAGTAATCAAATAAAAATCGTTCTCGGTGTGCTGCGAGCTTCCTCCTCGGTTAGTTCAAGGAGAGCTTGTCTTTTTAGATGTATAATTTTTTGCTCGGCAAAAATTTCTTCACTAATAACTCGTGTCGTTCACGTCGAACTAGAATTGTAAAAGCGTGTTTTCTAGTTTCTTCTGTGAATCCTAAAGTGAATAAGCTAAACCGATCTGAACAGGATGACGGATTTCTCCATTACGATTTCCTTTGTATTTAACTAAATATTTCACAGGCGCTCCAGTGAACTTCTAGTTCGTTTTCTAAGGATGCAGTTGATCAGAGGCCCAATAAGCGGAACAGCTTAGGACACATCGAATGGTACTTGAAAGTAAAAATAAGTACTACAGCAATTTGCTCGCTGTCGTCAGTTCCGCCTCATCAACGCTTCCGTTAAAACAGAATGTGACAACTTTAAAAACAATACTCATTTACTGCAATCTTTCCGTTACGTCATGTGACACGTTCTTGTTCAGTTGTAAGAATTCAAATTTTTCTCCTTACATTGTGAACCGATATGAAATTTTGCTTAAAGTTAACAAAGCTAGTTTAGACTGCAACAGGCCCGGTGAAATTGTTTTGTGCAGTACGTCTAATGAAGACGATGTTAGGAAAAGAGTTTAGCAGAAACATCGATCTTATTTCTACTTTGCAAAAGGGGAAAATAAGTTCGTCGAAGAAAAATGAAGAAGCAAAATTAACCGCGGAAACCGGATAATGAGATGACGAAATGCTTTTCTTGAAAGTACATATTTTCAAAGTCTCTCAAAATCGTTAAAATATCTAAGTTAATTCGGGCACACAATTACATACATCAAATTACAAACACCGCCATGATTTTCTGTCAGCTTATCCGAAACTAGTAGGCATTTATGATTTTATGTTTACGTTTAATGTTTGTGATTTTATTTATGTAAAAAATATGAAAGCCAAATAAATGTAGGTAATTGAAGAAAAACAGACTTAGCTTTCTATACCAAGTTCACAGTCTGCAATAGTGGAACTGCAAACCGTATTTTTCAGACTGTTTTAAATTATGACCACTAAATGTGAAATCGATGAAAAATGAACTTAACGATGTTTAATACTAGCACTTATTTTTCTACAAAAAATTTTTAAACAGTTCATTGTATATACACATATATATATATGTACACAGTGCGTCCCATAAGGTGTGGGACTGCCTTTCTAAAATCAATACTACTCGCGCCATTTTCATGAAATTTTGAGAACTAGTTCGTACAACCTTCTTCTCAACCGATGTTTTGGAACATTCGGATTATTCTTAGCAGCGCAGTAACAGTTCGTGCCAGCGTCTCTTGTTAACGTGTGGTCATAATTATCACGGCCGTTTGAATCTCTTCAATTGAAGCAAAATTTTTGGCTCTATTTTCAACTTAGGGAATAGGAAATAGACTGGAGGACTCAGATCTGACGAGTACGGGGGGTGGTTCAAAACCATTTTTCTTGCCAAAAATTGTGCGCTAATTGCAGCGGTGTGTGCGCCGGCACGTTGCCGTGCAAAAAAAAAAAAAAAAAAAAACAAAAAAAAAAGCGACCGATCCTTTCAGAATCGTTCTTATATAATTCATTGAACGCGATGCTTTTTGGAATACCGGTTAGCTCTTCTTTGCAACGTGAGCGATGTTTTCATCCGTTTTCGCCGTGCAAGGCATCCCGCTTCTCTCCTTGTCTTCAATCGACTCTCTACGTGACGAAAATCGGTGTTATACCAACCAAACATGCCAGTAGTACGAAACATTACGGACTCCGAATAAGCCACCTATAACATTTCGATAGCATTTTTAACCGCCTTAAAACAAAACAAAACGTTGTTCCAAATTTTTTTCCATACTAAAATTGTTACCGCGTTACCAAGTGACGCTTGCACGAACTGTTACTGCGCTGCTACAAATAATCCGATTAAACTTCCGATTGGGAAGAGAAAAGGGTTCTATGAACTAGCTCTCAAAATTTCATGAAGATGGCGCAAGTAATATTGATTTTAGAAAGGCAGTCTGCAACTTATTCCCAGCATTGTGCATATATCTACATATATAGGCAAAGACAAAACAGTATCTTTTTCTCCTGTGTTTATTAACAGGTTTTGTTTTATTTTTTTTCGTTTAGTACCTATTGACTATCTCTTTAGTGTTATCAGTAAAAACATTTTGACAACAGTTATATATTTTTTTTTCTTATTTAAATAAAAATTTAATACAAAAAATGAAATATAGCCAGTAAATTTGTTCGTATTAAAATGTTTTAATTTTTCTTAATAATCATCATTATTGGCTTTTTTACTGTGCACTTAATCTTAAGGTGTCATTTAGTATCAATAAATGAGGATTTCTTAAAAATTGTGATTACTGTTATTCTATTGATTTTATTTTTTGTTCAATTATAACGGTACTGAACACTGTTTTGTATTGTAAGTACATGTAAAAGTGTATGTTCTCAGATATACAATGAACGAATGTACAAGAGTAGAAAAAAAAAATTTAGAAATATGCAAATTCTCATATTTGTTTTCCTCAAATTTTTAATAATAATTACGGTCGCACTTCGACCAATGGGCGAACACACTAGTATATATAAGAACTCGTTCCTGAGGGCCTCGCAAGGGGCAAGCTCCCTTGACTGCCAATCTTTTTTCTTCTAAACTGTTTTTAGAAAAATTGATTTCAATTGACTACATCATTCTTAGCCGTCTTATGTAAAAAAATCTTATAATTGTCTGTTGTGTATCTCATATACATTATGACGGACATTGTAATAAGACATTTTTTGCTATGTACGCTGGGCTAAGAATGGCATAGTCATTAATATATACGTATATTAAATTATGCTAGTACCTAAGCTGCTTTATTGGCATTCTTCCCAACAATTTTGTGAGTTTACGAATCTTTCCGATTCTGTAGCTATGCCGAACAAAGTGATTTCACTTGTTAACATTTGTATGTCTATCATCAACATTATCTGTTGAAAGTAACACTTTGAAGTCAATGGATATAAATTCTATTTATAAAAATTTGGTAAAGTTGAAGACTAAAATAATTTCATTATATTTTTTTTTCGGAGGGGGGCTATATTTTTGGTACACGTATATGAAGCAAGTGCAGAAATTAAGCGTGAGTTTGTAATTTCGTAATCACGGTCAAATTTAAATGCTCTAATTCGCACTTTAATTTTCATATATATTTTCACCTATTCGGACGAAAATTCGTTAATTGAACAATGTTAGACGTTTAATAGGTTAATATAAAACTAGTGGATGATTTTTGTATTCGCACTTTCGACGGTGGAGAATTAAATAATTTATTAAAATTGTAAACTATTTCATAAGGGAACTAGTAAAAATCTGCAGTATAAATTTGATCTTTTCACACTTTCTAATTTTTACTCAGTTCACTTATTAGAACCGAAAAGTGTTTGTACGTTTTAATTACAGCAAAAACATGTACACGTTTACTACAACTATTTAAAAATCGCTCAGGTGATTCGTTTCTTTGTTTAATATTTATCATTGCAATGGTTTTGCGATTGTTGTCCTATTACACGGTGCATTACGTTTGTAATTGTTAATAATACATTTCTGTAGTTGTTAAATGTGTAATTACTTTTGAAAATTGTATCAAAGATGGAAATAATGCAAATGTGGAATAATCATCTTTTTATATATCCGGTAATTAAAGTTCACGGAGTGAGGGGGGATTGTAAACTGAAATCACAGACAATTCGCCTTTTGGCCAGTTGTATAATAACGATTAAATGACGTGTTTTATGCTAGTATTCTAGCTTACTAAGAAACAAATACAGCAGTTATTAAATATTGGAAAAAACAAAAGGTTCGAGCATAAAGGTACGATAATCATTGGATTGTCAGATGGGGAAAAAAAGGCCTTCGTAAGTCTAACAAACCAAAATGCTACCGTACATGTAAATTTACTCTCGCTAGACATGGAACACCTGCAAATGCTTACTAAAAAGAAAATTTTGTATCAGTCAATGACATAGACGGATAACAAATTTACAACGAAAAATAAACGATAAGAAGAGACTTCCTTTTATTTAAGCATCGATCTTAATTACTCCCTTTATTCTAGTTTTATTAAATTTTGCGTATGTTAAAAAATTTCTCGTATTATTCTGTTAGTAACTCTATACAGTATAAATCTTTCGTTTTTTGTTTTTGCTTATTCTGTAAAATATTTTAGAAAAATTTCGACAGTTGTTCAAATCCCCATATTTTAACTACAGGCCCGTTGTAATTTTCGTCCGTTTATGTTTGTGTTTAAGAGAGGGCCAGCCACAGTTTTAATAAATAAAACACGCACTGTTAGACTGTAGCGATTCTTTACATACTGAATATCTTGGTCTCGCAGTTGTGCTAATAAACTAATTTCGAACAAAATAATTTGGTTCCGGCGAAATTTGTTCACTCCGCAGTATCCAGTAGCAGATATTTAATGTTTTCCCTAGAGGAAGAGTCATTAAAAAGAACGTAGCAGTATGTCTGGTCTAGTCATGAAGTATAGGCAACGTTAATGCACGCTATTACAATAATTCTGTCATAGACAGATCATTAAACGGCGATGACTAACGGAGATATAGGTGAAACATTCACCGAGTTTTATTATCGACTTCTATTATTTTTTAATACTCTTTATTACACCGCCAAGTCTAAATTTAAACCGCAATCGTTTTAATGATTTACTGCATTCGACCACCTTGCTCCATTCTAGAAGTTGCACACTAGGAATCGCGATCCATTGTGCTTCCTACCTGATGACACAATTAGGTCACACATAGGTTTAACCTAGTCACCTTAATAAAGTCGGTACCGTGCCTTCCATTGAATAGACCTCGGCAGCACGCGCATCAGCACCGCCTTGCTTTTACGTTAGTCCAATTATTTACGTATATCAGAATAACTAACTCGTACGGAAAATATGTCGCAGCTTTAAATCGCGACTGAAACTTCAGCGAAGTTTTAATCTTACTAAAAATCTCTGTTGACAAAACGTGATGAATTTTCTCTTACTTTTGAATTTAAGAACTACGACGTCGTGTTCCTACTACTTCCTTTACTACTCTTTATATTACCTTCTTCACCCGTTCTTTTTTATTTGATATATTATTATAAAAAAAAAGTTCGATTAGTTTCGATTAACTCGATCCAAACCGTGGCAATTGAAATAATATTCATTGCCACGATTACGGATCGAATTATTCGAAACTAGTCATGTAATCCTGATATAAAATGGTCTGGAAATGGTAAAAAATAACAAAAATTAAAATATGCAGTAGCTCAAAAACGCCGGTTAATTTATAAACTTAAAAATTAAAACATGATTTTCACAATTAAACTTCCCTTTGTGACAATCTATAACTTTCAAATGATGGATTACCTTGGGGATGTCAAAAACCGCAAAAACCCATCATGAATAAATAGTATGGAAATTAAAACAATCTCAAAAATCACCCTTAAAAAATCTATAACTTACTATTTAATAGCGTAATTTAAAATATAAAACAAAACGCAGAAGCTTTTTCGTAATGAACCCACGGAGTTTTGCTGGTGATTTTAATATTTATTATTTAATATATTTGCGTTAATTACCGGTGCAATTCTGTTAATCAACTATAATATAAAATGATATAAAGGACGTATGATATCAACATTAACTTAAAAAAATTACCGATAAGAAAATATTTAAATTTCCCTTTTTCGGACTAAAAAAACAGCAAAAAAAAAAAAGTTTGTTCATGTAAGTAATAGCCCAAGTGAAAACGCTGAAAAAACCAAAATGTATCTCAAACAAATGCACCCAAAAAAAAACGTTCTATAAGAAAAATATGGCCAAGCTTATACAACTTTATACTTAAACCCTGAAAGCGTCGAAAGTTCGAAATTTTGAAAAAAGTACCTTTTTCCTGGGCATATGTGATGTGTATCGATGGAAAGATCGTTAGTTGTCGAGAATAAAACCATGTTTCATTTCTTTTTACCGAACTTTCAAAATTAGCGAAAGGGTTAAAAAAGTGCGAAAAATTACGTGGTCCCCTTTTATGGCATGAGTATTTTATAGTTAAAAATTTTGAAAAAAACACGCGCATTCACAAATATATCGGTAGTGTAGAACATCCGGGTTTCTAACTTCAAAGTTAGACTCCCGAGACGCCGAAAGCTTGGAACTTTGAAAAAAAATGTTTTTTTTAGGGGTGATATAAATTATTCGTGTAATTATTGCGAAGGTTTTTTTTTTTTTTTTTTTTTTTTTTTTTTACTGGAACTATTAAGTGTCTAGGTAAGAAGATGATGTCGAAGTATATCTAATAACATCCAAGGGGATAGATAAATGTTAGAAGGCAAACACGAATGCAAATGTAAATAAACAGAGACAGAAGAAGTTATGATAACCAGCTGTTGTAAATAAAACAGAAACCTTCTTACACCATCGCGCCTGGTATTCCTTTGAACTACTAACGACTTTGATGTTGAATACAGTCGAAAGCCTTTGGCGACGTATATCTCAGAATTCTGTTAGCATAAGAAACAGATGAAGATAATTAATATTACCTAACGGTCAAGTTCTTTATCGAATGTTTTTTTTTTTTTTTATTTTATCTTTCTTTTCAATCCGTATTTAGCAAAATTATTTAGTGATGTGTTCCATTAAGGTTTCTTTTATTATCTACCGTTTTGATTATATGTAGTGACCGTATTCGTTGTTTGTATATATATCAGACCTGTGCCCGGAATTGGGGGGGGGGGGGTGAAAATTTTCTTCACAAACTTATTTTATAAATAACAATACATTTTTCGCTAATATTCATACTATTAATAATTTCCATCATTTTGATTTATATATTAATAATTTACATTAATTAATTACCGTATAAACATTAATAAAAATTATATATGTTATTGGTAATACTCGTAATAAAAAATTTTGCATAAAATATTAATGAAGTATTTAAAAATATGGAGCTTATTTCTTCTTTTTTTTTTTTTTTTTTGAGGTAAGAACACCCTAAAAAATCATCAATATTTATTTTAAATTTTTGATTTTTTTTTCAGGTTTTTGTGTATTTATAATAACTATTTCAGTTTTCATGGGGGGGGTAACCCCCCAAACCCCCTGTGAACACGGCCTTGATATATATATATATATATATATATATATATATATATATATATATTTAATTTTGTTAAAAGGAGTCAAACTCATCATATTGCGGTATCGAGTAAAATATTTTTTTTATCCTAATGTAATAAAATAATCAAATTTTGAGATTTTGAAATCATTATGGAAGCTTCCTAGGTTTTAAAAAATTTTGAAGAAAAGGCATAACATCATAAAATTTTTATACACATAAAAATACATAATCACAGGAATTCTGAGTGAAAAAAAATGTATGACGCTAAAAATTTTAAATCCGTTTTGAATTTAATATTGTGTAAATGTAAACAAAGACGCACTCAGGATTTTTTTTTGGTCGGGGCTAGAATTTAGAAAATGATTTAAGGGATGATAACTCGGTACCTCGACTAAGTATCCTAACTATTTCCGTGGTTTGTAAATTAAAATTTAAAAAAAAATACAAAATTAACGAATATTATTTTTTTTTAAAAATTACAAAACTGACGAATTTTATTTTTTAAAAAATAATAATAATAATAGAAACGTAAAATTATGTTTGTAATAAGCACAAATTAGGCAAGTATGCGAATTTTATTTTTAAAAAATTAGCTAAAAGTATATAACAACATTACACTTGTAATATTATAAGCCAAAAGTAAATATGTATGTTTTAAAAAAAAAAAATGAAGTAAAACAAAACATTACAAAACGAAATTAAGATTTCGAAGATTTTTTGGTGGGAGCAATGGCCCCGTGGCACCCCCCTTGAGTGCGCCAATGAATGTAAATTATGGTTGTTTTTAACTTAACATACAGAATTGCCAGCATATGAAATGTAAAGCTGAACTAACCCTGTTTATTTTATGTTAATTTTAAGCATGCAAGGTATAATTGTTTGCGAGAGAGATATGAATTTTCTAAATTTATATTCTAGTGGTATTTTAGAATTACAAACTTTCGTGATTTTGTTTCCTATTTACACGACTATCGTGGCTTTATACTCTGCTATGATGGAAATTATTTATCAAACAGTAAAAGCGAAAATATATTCATTTTTTATTATTTCAGTTTAATCTAGAAAGAGTTCATCTTGAATAATAATTTCAAGGTGTCACTTAATTTTGCTTTTTTTTCTTTTTTCTTTTAGAGAAAAAAGAATATTATGTTTTTTGATTTTTTTTTTTTTTTTGAATTTCTAAAATTTTGCTTTTTCAAAATTGTGTTGTTTAAGTTTTTTTTTTATTATATTTGTGAATGTAGATGTAACATATAACACACTTATTAATTGACAACATTTAAATTTCCCACATTTCATATAAAAGTTGATTCTTTCATTTTATTTAATAATATATTTCACAAATATTAGAATAATATAAAAATTTAATTAAATTACAAAACCATACTTATAATTTAAATTAACTTTGAGAAAAAAAAGTATAAAGAACGATCTAAAAAGGCGGTATTGTGTCGTAATCTTTTTTATAGTCCGATTTCATAAACGATCTATTTTTTTTTTTTTTTTTGGAAACTGGTTGTATTAGATTGTTATTTTATAGTAAAGTGATTCGAATGATTCGTTTTACGTGCGTAGGAATAATAATTTCAAAATTAAGGTATGTTTAAATTATTTAAATGTCTAAGAGATACTGCGTAATGAACGAATTATAAATAATTTTTTAATTACATAATTTTATTAAATATAAACAGGTAGCACAAAATATAATTTGTACGATAAATTCCTGGAAGTCTTTCGTATACTTTCAAACTATTTAATGTGCGTCCTATTTCCGTTTATTAGTATAGGATTTTTAATCGATATTCTGTACATTCTCTACACTCCATGCTGCGACATTTTAATTTTATAACTTTTTCCATGGCTAATTTCCGTTTTTTTCTCTCCATTGACCTCTGGTCGAATTACCGTTTATAGTGCACCTTCTAGTCCTTTGAAATGTACAAATGTACAAAGCATAGAATGAAATTTTAAAAAAAAAATAAAAAAAATACCGACTTTACGACTGACTCTAAAAACTTAGTAAAAGTATACTAAAAAGTAAAAAATTCGATAAAAAATAGTATATTCTAGAGTTATATATCTCAAAGCGGATATTATGATAATTCTTATGCAACATTAATTATTATTACAAGCGGCACGGAAATCACAAATTACAATATCTAGAAACAGTTGAATAAATATTTAATGCAATTTTTGATTATTATTATTGTAATTTGTCAATTCCGTGCAGATTCTAATTGAGGTATTAATGTTGTATTTGAATTATCATAATACAATCACACTTAAGGTATATATCATTCTAAAATATACATTATCTTTTAGTGAATAAATGTTTTTTACTTTTAAATTTACTTTTATTAAACTTTTATAATAAATTTTGAAATCGGTATTTTTTTTTTTTTAAATACATCTTATTTTACAGTTCAATTTTTTGTCTTAATTGATCCTGCGTATAAGATAATCACATTACGATAATACAGAGTGTAGTATTACGAAATTTTCATTATTTATAATTTACTTAATAAATTCTACTAGTATTCCAAGCTTTATAAGTGTCAATTGTTCCGAAATTGTAATCGAGTTTTAAAGAACTTTAATTTTCGCGGAATTAAAAAGTTACAGAAATATAAATAATATGCTAAAATCGTAAAAACAACGGCCGGACGAGATAGTCAGTTGCTTTGTACGTAGAGGAAAGATAAAATGTAAATATCGTGAACTGTCAAAGTAAATTTTTTATAAAAATTTGCAGGTGTGAGAAAAAATAAAAGTATATTTATATAGTAGGCGGTAGAGATAGATAAGTGGTTCAAAATTATGTTCTTTTTTCTTTTTTTTTTAGCGTAAAAATATCGAACGTTATTTAGTAGCTATTATGTAAATTCATATTTATGATAAGGAACAAAACATTTTGTAATGACCTTGCACATTTAAAAAAATAAAATGAAATTACCGTTTCAGCATAGTGTTAGAAACCCAGATGAAAGCGAATACCAGAATAAAACGCCTCAATTTTGAATTTACCATTTCCTTCTAAGGAAGTAGTGTTGTTGTGTAGATTGTATTTATTACTTAAACTGGTATTAAAAAATTATTTCTATTTTCAGTATAACATTCGTTTATTTATAATATCATTTTACCGGTTGTTTATTTATAATATTATTTTACCGGAACCGTTTATTTATAATATCATTTTACCGATTGTTTATTTATAAAAGTAATTTTGTAATAAACAAATAAATTATATATAAAGGGCTCTAATTTTTAGAGATTAATGTCCGAGAAAAGAAAAATTATTTCGATATGTCAGTAATGTAATTCACGTGATATGTACACGATTTATGAACCTTGAATTAGCGTAAAACTCTAATAATTAGAATATTTTAGTTTCAGATGCTTTTGGTAAATTATTAGATATTAAAAATGTAATATCACATATACCAAACTTTTTGATTATTTTGCAAAAAAAAAACATATGAAAAATATTATATTAGAAGTATGAAAATAAATCATCAGTCGCGATTAAAAAACTGTACAGCGTTACTGACGCTTGAAATGAAAATGTTCAGTTCGAAACTGAGCTATTATTGTTGGTGGGGGGAGGAGAGAAATGTTTTTTATTTAAGTAGGATGGTGGCTTATTGAAACAATTATATTCTCGTTGTAGTCACATAGTAATTCGGTTTTTATACAAAATATTTTAGATATTAAAAGTTGTAATAATCTGTAACACTTTAAAGATTTTTTTTTATAACTTTTTAAATTAATTTGATTTTCTATAATGAAAAATTTGAAATCAAGTGGTAGAAAAATCCTTATTGTACAATAATAATATATGTAGAAGAAAACAAGATAATTTTTTTCACTGCATTAGAACTTAAAACGGTACGGTAGCGCAAATGACAACGATAATGGGGAATTATTAAGGACTAAAAGCAGCGGTTATTAATTTTTGTTACATGATATACCGCAGCTATTTGACACAACATCAACAACAAATATTAGCGATCGTGTTGCCTAGTAAAATACAGACGATCGGTGATTCTCACTACCACCCCTACTGCCAGCAACAAAATAAAGGGGTAGTTTTGGAGATTTGGTAATATTTATAGGCGCTACGTACAAAGATCTCGTCGTGTGACATTAAAAATTTTGGTAAACAATAATTGTGAAATTCTGGAATCATTTTTTTTTTATGACGCTTCTCTCTTCTCGCTCATATTTCTGCTATGTAGTTTTCCGTGATTTTTATGTTTTAGTAAAACATCGAATGAAATGATATATGTTTTTTTCGAGTGGGATATCCTTTACTGGTTCGTTAAGTGTGCCCGGTAATTTATCGAATTATTTAAGGGGGACAACAATCTTTACGGGGACATACTTTACGTTGTTATACTATGTTCCACACAAACGTGTTTATATTGTCGATGATGTTTATCTAGCAGTTAGCCGTTTAGCTAATTATGTTGCAAGCGCGTAAACTTGAGATAAATTTTAAATTTCCCAAGGTTATCTAGTTTATTCTTGATTATAGTAAAATGTTACCTTTCAAGCTTGGTATAGACTATAGAGAGTCGATAACATAAAAATGTAATAAATAGCTCTCTGCCTTCGTATTTCAGTTATTTTCGCTGTTTTATCATTGCTTACTTCAGCGAATGATTTTAAAATTTTGCGAATAAATTTAACAAAAGTTGATAGTTTTGCATTTTATGTAAATGCATGTAATTTAAAGCGAATATTTTTAAGGGGGTTAGTTCGCCTCTTACAGACTGCTATAGATTTACATTGTTTGCACACATATTTTGCCACTATTAGAAATAAATGTTGGAATTATCGTTGTCGTAAATTAATAGTTTTAACATGGAAGGTGACTTCGCTGATTACGACATGTTATGTGTAATAAGTAAGGGTGTACAGAACAGAATGAGTTTTCGGTAATCGCAGAATATGTGGAAAAATAATTAAAAGTAATAATTTGTAAGAGAGGGTGTAATTTATTCACCTTTGATTAAATTAAACACGATTAACAAAGCCATTTTTTATGCACTTCTTTGATACGCGTTAGAAAGCCCTTTTCTGCGGAAAACCGGGAAAAGTCTGGAAATTTGAAGAAGATACAAAAATATGTGTGGGTAGAACTTGAAAAGTATTAAAAGCGATTTCGAAACTCTAGTGTATATCATTTAGTTTTTGTTGAAAATAAAAAAAAAAATTATTAAATTTCGCTAGTAATCGGGAAAAAAACAAGCGAATTTTATGAACTATGTTAGCGAGAAGTAAAAATTAAGTAATTGAGATTTTATCATCCGGATTAAATTGTATCGAGGTATAATAAAATAAACATGTGGTAAAATATTTCTTGGAAATCACGTAATTTTTCAATGCGTATTGCGCCCAATTATATTTTCAGTCAGCAATTTTAGAAAATGTTGAAATACAGATTTAGTTTTTGATCGAAGTTTTCTATCAGGTCACGGCTTTTAGTTCTTTTGACTTTCGACGAAATTCCGGTTTCAGCCAAAAAATTAAACATATAAAATTTTAGTCATAGTTCGGCTGAAATAGAAAAAGAATATTTAAGTAGTACAATACGGAGCCGATAAATTAAAAAAAAAATCAATATTTGTAATCGGAATTCTTAAATTTATTCCCCCGGACGCATAAACCTCTTAGAACACGATATCACTATTTGTAATTGTATCAATATTTTTGCTCGTGATATTGTTTTAATGTGTAATTGAACGGCATATTGTTATCGATGGTAACAATTAATAATTCCAATTCCACCTTTCTCCCTGTTCCTTTCGTTAATCACTTATAATCACATTCCAAGAAACCCCCGAGAATATGCTGCAAAACTTCTACTGTCTCTTATTTAAATATTTTCCGAACAACTATTATAAACGGCTTACTTCTTATTCACACCGCGTTAATCGGTGCGTTGCTACATTTTCCGTATCAAGCGAATAATAACTATAACATTTTGAAAGAAGGCAGTTGTCCCAGGATGTAGTTTTGTATCACAGCATACATCCGTCGGCTTTCTGTTTTGCGAACTACTACAGATGTCCTTAGGTATGTTTGCGCGTTATCAAATAGTTTTTCACTTTCATTAGAAGAAATATTCCCGTTTACCTTGCGTTATAAATGCGGTGCATTAATCAAGGTTAGAATTTAAAGAATTTAAGCTGTATTAATTTGTATTAATGTAGCTTGTTGTTGGTTATTTCTTCCGTGGATGCATCAGAAAAAAAAAAACAACAGAGGACCCTCAAATAATAGAAAAATTGTTGCTTTAACTATTTCTGTGTTATAAAAAAAAAAAAAAAAAAGAGTTCTAATATAAATTTCTCGTAGGTCAACCGCTTTGGAATATGTGTTTAAAATAATGTTGCCTAATGTCTGAAAGTGTACTGTGATTTACATTTTTTTTTTAATTCCCTAATTAATTAATAACACTATTTTTGGCAGCACGATAGGGGAAAACTCTAATGTTTTTTAGGACTTCTTCATTATGAGAGTACCGAGTAAAATGGATAAACGGAATAATTTATAAATTGAGAACAGTTCGAATTGCTTAATGATAGGCCAGAACAGCGCTCTCTAGGACAATATTGTCGATAAACATAGATCGAATTCCTTTTCGCGTTGGGTTGTGATTCCTAAATACAACGTCTTCCGCGTGATAGCAAATTTATGGTTACGTTTTTAACAAAAAAAAAAAAAAAGAAGTTTGAAGATATTAAATACCAACCGACACACGGGGCCATATATGTTGATTTTTGTAATTATAGAACAAAAAATAAAATAAAAAAACGAAACCAATATGAAAACCTATGAAAAAAAACGAGTAAAAATTTTTAAATTTCACGTCGAATTGAAAATATCACTATCGCAGCACGTATTAGAGTTTACAGTAGAAATCCGATTATCCGAATCGAAATCAAGACAATAAAATTTTAGAACGAGAGTGTTACCGGTTGTGGTAGAGAGGTCCCGGGGCGCGAGATATGCATGTTATGTACTTCATTTGCAATACATATGTAGTTGCTTATACATTACTCTACTTTTATCAGTAAAATTCCGTTCATTTCACGAAAAAAAAAAAAAACAAAAAAAAAAAAAGGAGACATTTCTGAACTGAACCGTGAAAGAAGATGGTTCGAAATGCTTTAAAAAAAGTATTTTTAGACAATAGCTCGCTCTATAAGGATGGAAAAAGTTTATTTTTCATCATATTTGTGACCTTCCTTTCGCTTGGAAAAAATTTTGTAAGAAAAATGTACATATATTTTTGATTTGTAATATGAGGACGGTAAGTTTTGTATATGTTTACGTTTCACGTGGCTGCCGACAGCTGTTTTTGAGATAGTCATCGATGATATCAGATACGTAGTACCCATTGGTAAAGAGGATTCGTGTCAAATCATGAAATCAGCTGTTGAAACGGTTTCGATGTATTCAAAATGACACAACGCTATTCTATTTTTTTACACAATCGCGCGCGGTAATATTGTTTTCAATAAGCGTCAAGATCGGGAATTAGTACACGCGTGTGTGCGTGAAAATGTTACAAGTTTTCAACGAAGAGTGGATGAAAATGTGCGTATCATATGCCAAATTGAAACTTTTATTTTAATTAATTCCCAAATTTTTTATTTAGAATATATCAATTATACGAGTATATATATATATATATATATATATATATATATATATATATAACAATATATATATATATAACAATATATATTAGTCTAAATGCATAGAATTTTTTTTTTTTCTAATTAAAAAGATGTGTTGGCATGTGTTAAGGGTTTGTTGAAAAAAGTGACTGTCATGCAAAAATGTGAATTGTCTGTATATTTAATATTTATTAGGCGGTCGAAAAGCGAATTATGGAAGATGAATGAATGATCGTAGAAGGGAGAATAACTTATTTAAAAGCAGCAAACGAAATTATCGGAATCGGTCAATGCCTGTTTATGAGCAAGAACAGTAGTAATCGTTCTGTGTGACCAGTTCATACGCGCGACGTGAACTAATAATAATATTCAAAACATCGCACAATAATTGTAATAAAACGAGTTCGTGGAATTTGAACAGCAAAATTACACACCCAACATTGCTCTGCCATAATCTTGTACTGCATAAGAATACGTCAACGGGTGAAAAAACTAGTTAACCAGCATGCGTCGTTCGAATAAAAATCAGAATAATACCGAGACCAACATCGCGATGACAAAAGATAAGGAAATTACTATTAAAAAGATTGCGCTATCCGAGAAAACAGAAGTCTGACTGACCTTGCATGCTTTAATTGTACCGGCTAATTAACGAACAGCATTTCGACATTTTTTTTGGTTTCCTTCGATTTCATTTTTATTGACAAAATTCCGCGTACCTTTCCGTTCCCAAGGAATTTGTCTTGAAATATTTCTCTCGTAATTTTTTTCTCTTTTTTCTTTTTACACTTTATCCGGCCCAAAAAAGGTCTATTAACCTAAACCGTTAAATCAATCGTCGTCGACGGAATTTTATTATTCAACAGTTTCAAGGAGAACGAAAGGACGTCGAGAAGTAACATGCAGAATGTGTTAATAGTGGAGACCGGGAAATGTGTGTTATATAAGTGGACCACTGGTAATAACAAAAGGCGACTTGAGCGTGTTTCGCTAGCGCGGACTTTATGCTTAAGTGTCTGCGTTTATTAAACACCGCTTTAGCAACTATTTTAATTCTACTTGAACAGAGTTACATTCTCTTTTTCAAACAGCGAAAAAACTATAACTACGTTAAAATATAGTTAAAATATTTGCGAACGGAGTGGAATATTGTCTGTTCAGTTAATTTTGGTTAACGCTGTAATTCCAATCCGATACTCTGTAATTATATTCAGAAAAAAAAAAAAAAATAAATAAATATATATATATATATATATATATATATATATATATTATATAAAAAAGAAAACATCACCGTGATTATCGATCAAGGCATCCACAAAACTATTCGGCCATTCTAAATACAATGAATATGTATGTACGCTGGTGTTTTTCTTACTCCAGTTCAATATGGAATAATTAAAACAAAAAAGAAAAAAAAAACACTGTTACTTGTGAATACAGAATTTCCCCCAGCTACTACATTAAATGTAATTTTAAATTAACAGTATCAATCAGTTTTGTATAAAAACGGACTACTCAATACGTGTATTTTCTTATTTTACTATCGTCCTATGTTCTGACAGCAGGTATTTTTCACGTGTGATATGTTAAATTTGAGAAAGCACGATTTTTAAGCGCGCGTCTTCGCTCAGTTGGGGGAGGAAGCGATGCGCCGCTGACCATTTAGAAAATTGATGTTTACATCGTACGAGATGGTTTTCGAAACGAGTAAAATTACTTATTGAATAGAGAGTTATCTTTGTTAAGATTCTAATTTAAAAGAAATGTGCAATTTTGTTGTGTTATACATTCAATGCCATACTGCAAGAAGTCTTTGATTTGAATGCTTCCACAAAACCCAAATAAACCTCAGCTTTCTCTATCGTTTCTAGAGACTAATTGGTCTTCCTTAGCTCGCTATCTAAAGTATTATTAGAAAAACTAATCCTAAAAAGGATGCATCCCGTTTTAAACGCGCTAGTAAAGGAAAATTCCTCATCAGCCGTTGTGAGTTCAGAGCTAGACATTCTACAACAATACAGCAATGGTATCGGTGGACGTAAGTTCTACAATAATGGAAAAGCAGGATGCTCTGCCCTTTTTCATAGATGTATCTCAAGAGCCCGATTGTGTTTGACACGATGGACTATGCTATATAAACTCAAACAATTACTACCCGTTGATTTGTATTTATTTTTTCTTTCCTATTTATCCGACAGAACATTTATTGTAAAAACTAATAACACAGAATCCAGTGAGAATAAAATTCTAGCCTCAGTAGTTCCACAGGGTGGTCTCCTGGAGGGCCAGTCTTATATTCAATCTATATCGCTGATCTACCTATTTTTAGCTTTCGTTGCCTACGACATTGCTATATTCGCTTCTGATGTTAATTCCATTCGTGCAAACTTCACTGTTCACTAATATATATAAACAGAATCCAAATATGGGCCGGTAATTGGAAAATCAATTTCAACGAGCGGAAATGTCAACATGTTTAAGAATAAATAATTCTGAAATTCAACGACCCGGAATTCCGTGAAGTACTGTACCTGGGGATCGGCGATTCGTCTAGCGCGTTCGTGTTGCTCGGACTTGTCAAAAAAATAGTTATACTGTTTGCGCGCCCTCTATTACGGAAAAAATCAACTCTAAGTCTTCGATTAAAAAATGATCTATCTAACAAATCATCATTTGAAGTTATGGAGAAATACGTGTAGGAGTGTAATCTATTACAAATTCAATGGAAACAGATTCGACTGTGTGCCTGCATAATTGCAATGGCTCCGAAATATGCTTCAAACATCATGACCCGACATAATGATTTAAACATTTCCTTCGTTAAAGTATCAGTTCTATGAGAAATTACGTAAAATTTAAATCGTTATATTAATAAAATGTCGATTGTTCTAATGTACCCCGGGTAACGCTCAGCGAAGATTAAAACGTAGGAAATAACGGTGTCGTGACCTCTTCTAATAGTATAAGTAATTTTTAGTTCACGCATAATACATTTATCTAAACGCGTATTGTATCATTCTAACGCTATTAGCACGAGTTTATGGGCCATACTTGACTGTATCGGTTGGCACGGTGCTACTCTTGCGATTAGAAATATTATATTTTATGATAGTTTATAGCAGAGTTTCGTGGGTGTCATCACACTGAGCCGTATCGGTTACCATATTCTTGCTGTATTGTATATTACACGTTGGTTGAAATAATTACCCTCTGTAGCAGCCGGTAACATTCTTTAATCTTCCCAAAAATAGATTTCATTTTTTTTTTCATTAAGAAGGTTTTTGCGCATTCTAGGGTGGTTTAAAATATTCTTCCCTTTCGGAATAGCGACGATAATTTTTCCTTAATCGATTTCGAGTTGATTTCGGGAACACACGCTCTATTTTTATCTTTCGATTGCTTTGTTTTTTTTTGCTCTCTAAAGAATTCTCTTTCTTTTAATTTTTAAATGTTAGATTTCAAAACTCAAAAACAGAGATTCGCGCTGGTGGTGAAATATTTCTTTGCGGTTATTTACCACGTAATAAAAGTAGAAAGATGTGCACGTCCAAAGTCCTTGACATTAAAGCGAATTTTTTTAAACTAACGTTAATTATGACCATACTTGTAGTTATTCAGTTAGAAATAAATAAACACATAAACAGAGTATTTATTCAATTCATGAAATTTACGAGACGAAATGTTTTGGAGCAACAAACTCCGTAATCATAGCATCATACAACGATTTTAATCATTATATGAAACTACGATTATAAAGTTTGTTTGTACTCCAAAATCATTTCATACCATCGTCTGTTTTTAATCGAATTTGTCGTCGGAGAATAAAAATGTACTTTCCGATTGGCCCCTTGTTCTGTATGTGTTATCAGAAAAAATTCTGTAAACCTCCTTCGTGGATTTTTGCGATAATTGATTTAAACGTAACTCAACGGATAAATGTAAAAACTCGTTAAAAATAAAGTTTGCTCTACGGAAGAACTATTTATAGGCGAAACTAAAAACGTAATAAAACTACCCAAAAATGAAAACACTTACCGGAAGACGACTGATTGTCGAGGAACCTCGTGTCGCATTCTTGATCCGGACTAGGTGCGTGATCGGAACCGATTCCGCTAGATCCTCCGCTGGAACCCAGTTTCGGCCTGGGTGCCATCGGAGTAGTGGTCGCGCTGGCAGCCGGAAGTTTGGTTGCGGCGCTACAGCCAGCCAGTCTACTCTGGCTGACTGCGGTACTTTGCCGTTGCTTGTTATTGTTCTTGGCCACGGCCGCTGCGGCTGCATTAACGCCAACGATGTTCATGTTCAAACACCGCCTGAAGTCGATGCCGGACAAATTGCCCTTTTGCCGATGAACGGTATCGTAGTCTCGCGGTGGTAGCAGAAGAGGCGCTTGCTTCTGCTGAGCGGCCACATTCAGTTTTTCTTTCAGTTCGGCCGCTAACGAGTCGTACAGATTGGCGATTCTAGCCTCGTTAGCCGGGCCAGTGGTTGTGATCGCGCCTCCGGCACTCAGTCTGTCGGAGCCACCGGAAGAGCCTGCAGACAAATCGGAGTCTCTGGCACTGCTGCTACGACCACCGTCCGACGGCGAAGAAGAGCAACAAGACTGCTGTTGCACTTTTCGGAAACTTCTGGAATGGTGATGGCTGGTTGAGGATGGTGCCCCGACCACCAGGCCTTTCGCTCTCAACCTTGACTCGATTTCGTCCAGCTTTTTCTGATTTTCCGGCCGTTCCAGTAGTATCTGGAGCTGACCGCATAGTATCTCGGCCGTTTCGACCGAATCGCAACGGTAACAGTGCACGTGAACCGGGCACTTGGTGATCGGATTGTACAAGAGGAGAATGCAGGCCACGATATCGTCCGACTGGAAGACGGAGGTGACCGCATGATGCGGGATGAAGTGTTTGATCACCTCCGTCTTGCCGCTGGCGATCTTGTTGGCGGATGAACTTTTGGTCGTAGCTGCCAGACCGTTAAGTCCTGCCGTCGGCGGTGTCGCAGTCGGGACATTTTGGATTATTTTCAGACCTTTATGGCTTACCTGTAACGTAACCTTAAACGGCTCTATCTGCTTTTCTCGTTCTACCAAGTTCCGGATTACCGGAATCATATATTCAGATCCGCGAAGACCTTTCGCCTCTTCCGCACCTAGGAACCAGACGTAGTACGAGGACTTTTTGATGTCCTTTTTCATTTTTTTCGCTTTCGGCAAAGTTCTTTTCGGTTAAACAAAAAAATTATTTTATCGAACACAATATATACGCATATGTAATATATATATATACATAATATGTAATATTATATATATATGCACGTTTATTTATTTATTTTTTTGTATTTTCATTTTTCATATAAAATGTTAACGAAATAACAATTTTTAACACGTGATAAATTTAATAAAAAATTCGCGAATTTTTATTTTAGATCACATCGCGACGTCGATAAATATGCAAATTCTAAAATGAAAAAACAAGTCAAACAAAAAAGGACGACGCACAGAACGCAACTCGGCAACAAACCATCACGACAGAACGATAGAGGCGAACGAACAACTGCGTTATGATTCGGAGCAGGTTAAGACATGAGCGACAACTGCGCCGAAGCTGAAGTTGGAGCCGCTGATCCAGCTGCTGACGTCATAATTCCGCTGCAACCGGTTGGCCTCGATTTACACGATACACACTGTGTACCATCTCCACTCCGTTGTTAACTCGGAGGAGAAATTAACTGGAATTCCATTTCCAGGACTTCCCCCTTCCAACGGAGTGTATACACAGGTACGCACTGGATTTGCTTTACACATTTACATTTACGGTGCGCAACTGAGAACTCCGTCAATATTATGTATATACTTACACCGTCTATCTCGGCGTAGATACTATTATTGTTATTATTAATATCTCATGGGCTGGAAGAGAACGCACGTATACACACACAGTTGAAGTAGAAAAAATAGAATTCAAACTATGAGTGCTAGGAGTGATAAAGATAACGCAAAATGTGTACAGCAATAATCAGCAGACCATCGGTGGCCCCACAATTGCAGTCTGCTTACTGTAAGTGAACCTTTAAGTTACGCGAGGGGACTCTATTAATCGTTTGCTGTTATTCGTTGCTACTCGTTACATACGCAGTTTACAGTTGCAGGTTGCTCGATGCATGCGCTATCCTTGTCCGCTAACAAGTGCCCTTTATACGTCTGTTTCCGTAATCGAAGTGAATACTCTCCCCTTTCTGGTAAATAGGAGTAAACGCAGAACGCCAAATCCGAATTGGGGTGGGAAATAACGGGTATTCGCGTCGGTCGGGGCTAACTCGTATCAGTGCTGCCCAAACACTAATCAGCGGTGCATATTAAATATGCAAATGAGTCATATTTTTCTTTTTCCCCTTTTTCTGCCGAAATCACATTGAAAAAAAGAATCGCCAAGAAATACTGCGATAATCGTAGGAAATTAAATGTGGTAGTTATAAAACAAAAAGATAAAAAGACTGTCTTATTAGTTACTACTAAAATTGGGTATCGAGTGAAATGTCGAATGTGAAACGGGTAAGTTCCTGAGATGTTTAATTCTTTATATTGCGTTTTCCCTTTATCTACTTCGTTCTAAGTAAGAATACTTTTCCAACACTAAGCGAGAATTGGAATTTTGTTTTGTTTGCAGTGTAGTGTTCAATAACACCACATTATAGGTGTTTCAATGTATTTTTTTTTTTTTTTCAAACATGTAGATATTTCGTCAATTATACAAAAAAACAATATTTTTTTAATCAAATTTACTGAAAACAAAAATTGCAGCCAGACCCTGCATGGACTTGCGAAATCGTTTGATTATTATTTTACTTTCTCGCTACTGGAACTGGTATTTACTTAACAGTTTAGTGACTGAATTGTTGTAAGAGACGCACTTTTCCAATTATTATAACTGGCACTTCACACTTTTTACGGAAATACGTTTATTGTTCAATTTAGACGCAGGAAACTATAAGGAACTTCTACTTTCCCCTTTGCGCATATTATCGAACCTAACAAAATTATGAATAATTTTTTGTTTTTTGATTTTTTGAAGGGGAACTGTCGTCATGCTATACTTGAAAGAAATATATATGTATATGTATGTATATATATATATATATATATATATATATACAAATTTGATCATTCGACCTTGTAATGGGAACACTCTTTTGAATTCGCAGATGCTAGTTTTCTATAATTCTTACAGAAGAATCGGTTTCATCTTTGCAAAAAATAAAATAACCTCTTGTAAACAATTTTTCAAATTTCGATCGTGTATTTTGGGTTCATTTATACTAACACACATTTTATTTTCTTTCCCAGCTACTAATGATGCTGGTTATATTAGGTCATTTTCAGATTTCAGTAATATATAGTACTTGTATCCTTACTAATGTATTTTCCTTTTTAGCACGTTCCCGAAAATGTTTCCAAAAGGTTCATTTATATTCAATTTAAATGTTCGTTATTACACTATAATTTCCATTATTTGTATTACTCATAAGAATTATTTACGATGTTGCTTAGTTCTGTGGTAATGTATACAAATCGGAATACGGAAAAAATTAAATCTTATTCGTGAAATGTATTTAAAAAATTTTAACCTCTAATACGGAACGAAATTTATTTCTAATAAATGCAGCTTCTGTTTTATCTACTAAATAAAATTGATGTTTACAGAGTTTTTAATTAGACTAATAATGTATTAAGTTAAAAAAAAAAAAATCAGTTATTAAAAAAAATTAAGTTTTAAATTAAAAATTCTTTTTGTTTTTTTTAATTTATTTATTTTTTAATGTGTAGTTTAAAAAAAAAAAAACAGTTTTTACTCTGGGGTACTCTTCTCAAACAATATTCGTGCAACCGTTTTTGAATATTACGGCAACAAATTATGTTGATTTTAATGATAATATATATATATATATATATATATAACTCGGCCATTTTGGCCTCTCAAGGGGCCGTGCCCTTGACCCCTCTTGCTTACATTTCTGTCTCTTTCTCTTCTATACTTTGTATATAAAATGATCAAAATTTACAGCGTAATTCTAAATCGGTTTATATGAATATAATAACATAATCACAAAAATCCTATAAAATGTAACAAACGTTACATAAAATTGGGACATGTTTTCTAATGGGGGTAGCCTAAGAATTACGTTGTAATTAAAGAGGATATTTTTTATGTGCACTAGAACTTTATATATCATTAGCTGGTTATATATGGAATTAAGATAATCAAATTTAGTTTAATTCGAGCAATAACCCATAATTGGATAAATTATTTGTTCGATTCGTTATATAAAATACATTTAATTTGGAAATTGTACGTTAGTGAGCGTAATAATTTAAAATATCGTATTTTAATTTTTTAAACTTCCGATGTAAAATGAACTACGTTCGTCAGGTCTTCACTTTGTTCTAAAAATCCTTGATTCCACGATTCAAAATTTCGCTCTCATTTTATTCTTAGAGCCCATCGACGAATCTTATATCCTTCTTTAGTTTGCATTCATTAGTAGGTGTCTTCCTTTTACGATACACAATCGATCGATCGTATTATATCTACCGTAGTTTGTAATAGTGGTCGATTGGCAATAAAATGTTACATCCCTCCCACCCTGCTTTTCCTAATGATCCTAAAAATAAATAAAACTTCATAATATCTCTCTTTGTTGCCTTACAAAAACTGTGATGTGTTAAAAACACCCATTCTGACAAGGGCGTTGCTAGCCGTTGTGTGTGGGGGGGGGGGAGAGTTGTCAGTCACCACGGGGGGGGGGCAAGATCATAGAAAGAGGATATGAGTTATAGGGAAAAGAAAATTTTTAAGTTGTAAAGGCTTAATATTTTATTAAACAAGAATAAAATCTTAATTAAAACATAATTTTTGTAGGTTTCTGGCAAATTGTTCATGATTACGCGCCTATGAATACTCATCATGGCCAGTTGATTAAAAAGTTTCAAGGCTCCAGGGGGAAAGCTGCCCCCTGCCCCACGCTGGCGACGCCCATGCATTCTGGAACTAGTAGAGGCTAATTTATCTGATTTAATAGCTATAGCAACTTCTCAAACGTATATACCGATCGATTAACAAAGATCCTGATTAAAAATATCCTCAGCAACTTCCACTTTTGAAATTAGTGTAATTTAACGGAACTCCGCTTAAACGATTCATAGCATCGGATGCTGAAATGTTTGCAATACTTTTTTTCCCCTCTAAGCTTACTGTAAGAATTGTAAGTTACAGCTAAATAATGTATTAATTATCGTAGACTTTTAACAAAATATTAATATACACACATTAGTGGAAGTGAAAAAGGCGAAAGACTCTCGTATTATTAAATCGGGATATCGGGCGCGCGGTATTCCTGTGCATTTCACATATGGAGGCTTCTTCAACCATCACCAATGGTACATGATTGTTCCCTTTCACTTGATAAACTAATAACCGATCAGTGGACTGAAGATTTGGCCCCATACGTTTCTACAACAAATAAAACCGACTACCGAATATTACCGCAGTCAGTGACTGTAAATTAACAGAAAATACAAATGAAGTATATAACTATTAATCCATTAAGATCAGAGTGCGCAAAAGCCACCGTTACATACTACAACAAACATCTCTACCGTATGCGCTTGTATTATGCTGAAATGAAATCTTCTTCAGTACAAAACATCTCAGTTGAGTGTGTCAAACATTTAACGCTATTCTAGTCTATTAGCATTATTACCTGAAAAACTTACATACCCGTTTAAGGTTTATTCGTGATGACAGACTAAAAACAAAACCCTCTTTAAAAATTCAATAACTAAAACAGTTAAATCTCCTAATAAGTTAAGAAAATGAATAAAAAAATGTTAAAGAAATATGCAAAATGCTTGCTAAGGAGAGAACATTCGGCGAATACAATCACAGACAGATGCGAAATGTTCAGCGTAGAAATCATTGCTCAAAAATCGCGCATTTTTAAAATTCATCGGTATATTTTGATTGGAGAAAAAGGGAGGTGCAGAGCTAGTGAAATTTCCTTTTTCAATAAATTAACTTCTGGTGAGCAATTTCTATACCTGAAAATAATCAGTCGAATGATTTAGTTGTTTATTTAGTGTGGGATATGAACTATGTTAATTAAATTTATTACACAAAATCATTTTCGATTACGCGCAATTATAAATACGATTTAATAATAAAAAAAGCCACTTCAATATTTAAAATTTAAAGCAGTAGGGCGAAAATACGGAATTTTAAAATAAAATTAATATATTCAAAAAAATGGTAAATATTGAAAACGGAAAAATTCATATTTTACGGTGTTTAAAATAAGCACAACATTATTATATCTGCGAATGGCAGAGAGAACCTCCCAGATTTGTAAAATCAATATTTTTACTTTTTTATTTATATATATATTAATAAAAAGAAAATATTTATTAATTTTTAATGCGGAAGCCGACCGCAACTGATCCGAATGCTTGCATTGTACTAAATTCGTTTTAAAAGCGGCTTTCCATTGTTTTAAGGTTTTGTAATGTAATTTTTGAATATTACAGTGATTGCGAAAAATTTCAAAAGTGTAAATAATTTTTGCAACACTTTTTTTTTAATGTTCTTAGATAATAGCTCATCACCATTCTCTTCAAATCGCTGTCGCGAGTTACATAAGGAGATACAACATCTATGTATTAGCCCGTATTATATATATAGTTTACCGACAATAATAGTAAATTTTTGTGCGATTTTCTGTGAAAATCTTATAAATTCGTTTTGGTTTTTGTTTCAGAAGAAGAACACAAGCAGTCGTCTAATGGTGCCGAACGTTTATGTCACTATGGAGAAGCAATAATAAAAAAAATAAATAAAGAAAGAAATACATTACGAATCGAGCATGTTTTTTGAGATTGCAAAACGGCACACGTAAACAGTGTAGCGTTGAACGAAAGAAATTAACTGTGCCAACAAAAGATATTCTCCGGGGTTACGTAATCATCACGCTCTGTGGCCGGTGTGTAGAGTTTTATGTCTTTAGATCCTTCTTTCGATTTGCACATAAATCTTTATTAGACATAGTTACACTCGAATAATCATTTAAATATACTGTCCAGCTCGTTTTGATACGGCCGCTTTTTCTTCTGTAACAGATTTTCGAATGTGCGAATTAATTCATAAATCGCGATGGCGGTAACAACAGCACCGGCAAAAGCAAACGGCAATAATAGTGCTGATGATTAGATAAGAATCGTTTTTACAGTGAATTCGCGCGGCTTGGCTTCGGTCGAATTAGAGTCCCGGGAGGCGGTCTATAGAAACAGCGTTACATAAAATTTCGCCCGTTACGATGGCTGCCGATTTCATACTTAAGACACCTTCCTTTTTCGAGCGGTTAAGCTTTGAAGGAACCCTGAATTTGAAAAAATTCTACGCTTCAAATTATCAAAACGACAAGATAAACTCGAACTATTCTTCGTAACGTAATACTTCGGGAAACGCTCAAAAATCGAGTGAAAACGTGTTTTTGTAAAAGTGCGAATCAAGATATACTTTGAGTACGCGACACCTTTTTTTTTTTTTTTTGCGTACTACTACGACTAAAACGTAATAAAACGATAGATCGGCAATCGCGCGTGACCTTTAACTTCTTGCAATTGTGGCTCTGATCCGCTCCCGCTGTGCCCTTCCATCAAGATTATTTACAATTGACCTCTTCGTCAACTCGATCTGTTTGGAAAGGTTCTTTACGATCATTCTAAGATAATTCATGTAACGCAAGAAAGCTTAAACGGAATAAGTCCTATGATATTATTTAACCACTATTGAATGTACATTCTTTTCTGAGGCTTCTGTCACTGTCAATAATCTTAAGTCAAAATTGCTGGGTGGTTCATAAGAACTATAGTAAGGAATGGGGACATAATGATGAAATGATTCCAAGAGGAGAGGAATTATACACCTGGACAGTAAAGAATGTAAAAGATTGAGAGGAAAGTTAAGGGTTATATAGTTCAGATAGATTTTTAAGAGCAAGATGTGGTATGCCGTCATGGTCATCGGAGTGGGGCTGGGAGATTTGGATAGAACGGACTTTAATTTATTAAAATTGAAAGCTGAAGTGAGGAAGTTGGAGAGTTGCGGAAGTGAACTGGAGTACAATTCGTCAAAGGAAGGAACGTAAGCAAGAGCGACAGAATCAATGAAGGATATTAAGCCATCCTCAGAAGATACACTAAAAGAAGAAGGGTGTTCAGAGGATGGAAATTTAAAAGCTCTAGCCATCTTCCAGATATGTGAAAGAGGAGTAGTTCTGGAGAAGAAGGAAGAGCAAAATTTCTTCCAAGAGGCCTTCTTCGAGAGCAGAATTTAAATTAGAAAACACTGGAAAGAATTTAAAGGCTTTGAAGAAATTAAAAAGAGAAAAACCGGAAAAAATAGACTGTTGAGAGGAAAAAGAAACATCATGGAAACGTACTAAGTGAAAAATAGAAAAGTAGCTCTTTTCATCTGATAATAGCTAAATTCGAATAGGAGGAAAAAGAGTAAAAAACGTAAAAAAAAACAAAAAACGTACAAAAAAAAACTCGGTAAGAATGTTTTTTTTTTTTCTGGTGAAAATTTCATGATCAGCTAAAGTAAAAAGTGTAAAACACGCTCATGAAATCAGAAAGGGTCGTACAAAAAATAGCATTAAGCGGATATTTTTTTTTGGAATAAAAATAAAAAAAACAGGATTACAATTAGAAGTTAATGTAGAAAATCCTAATATGACTGGTTTGACAAATTTCTGAATGAACTGATACTTTCAGTTGATCAATCGATTAACCGTGAAAAAGAATTAAAATCTAAAAAAGATAAAAAAAAAAAAAACAGAAATTTTTAAATACGGCAGATACAAAAATTATACGTGATCATTATTGTCGGGAATTTGGCGCGCTTTTATATTTAATAATGTAATGTAATCTTTTTAGTAGCATCTAAATTTCGACGTAAATAATATAGACATGAAAAAAAAGGAAAAAACGGATAATACTTAATAACTTTTAATAAAAAATGCGACATGTTCCAAAATTACTCACTGCCCCGTTTCGTAATAAAATTAATATTATAACATTAAAAACCGTATACCAAGGGAAAAAAGAACGGATATTAAGTTAGTTGTGTTTTTTTTTTTGTTTTTTTTTTTTTTGGAACGAAGTTTCTTGTTGCATGTGGCAGCGACCGGAGCTAGGCAAAAAAAATCGAGCGTTATATCCGACTGCTACGAAAAATATATAGTAGTACACGAATGAAAAAATGAGGGAAGGAAAAAAAAGTAAAAATAACTGGCTCTTTGAAATTTTATAATTATTATTTAATTACACTGATTTCTTTCATCAATCTAAACGGTCGTCGACAAATTATCTTACATATACGTTCCAACATCAAGCACGGAAGTTTAAGTTTTTGATGTTTTCTAATAGTAAAATTCCGGTTTTTTTAATTTTGCCTCTTCTGTAACTTCGCAAAGTACAAGTAGCGTGGTTTTTCTTTTAATCTGTTTTATTTTATCGTATAATTTATGAGTGACTTTATAGCTAAATATCTACTAAAAAGCGAATTGTTCCTACCTGGTGTGTCCCTAGACACCACCTCTCATTTTTTTTCTTTTTTTTTTTCGGGCGCATCATCTATGGACATCAACCCAGAACAAGTGAAATTATTAGTTCTAGTTCAGTGTGCGGCGCCGGATATCCCATCCGAACGAAATACAATTAACTAACGCCACGGCAGCTTGCATACATTTTTTAGCGTCCTTTTACTATAATCGTAAGTTGGAAAAAACGTTCTAACGGAAACGAGGAAAGTGACATAGTGCATTGTTTAAGCGTAATCCCGCAGTAAATTCTATTTACGGACTACTAGTAGAGCTTCCCATTCTCCTGTGGTGCTATTTAGAAATTTTTCTCGCGTTTAATATAAACGAAATTAAATTCGAATAAAATTACAATTAGTAAATAGTTTGCGGAAAAATATGAACTGCTATTGGATATGTATGATTCAAATTTTTTAATAGTAGTTTACCGTTTTCAAAGATAAAACGAAAGAGGATTTATTTTAAAAAGAAAAAAAAAAGAGGAAAATAAAAATCTCAGTTTGGTGTAATAAAAATACAGTTATTTCAAACGTGTAGTTTTTTTTATTTTGTTTATCAGGTATCGAAATTTCTTAATAATATTACAGAATTTATTAAAACGGGCTGAATGTTATGTAAAAACGAAAATCACTAAACTGGTAGAAAATAAAATATTCGAACTCGAAAATATATAAATAATAAAAAAAAAAAAAAAAAGCGATTAAGAATACTAATATACAGAGATTTATAAGTTGATAATTGAAAAAACTAGGAATCATTTCCCCCTGCATCGAATTACGAAATTGTTTTAACTGTTATTTTTAATTAAATAATGAAATGAATAATTGCCTTTTTTTAGAGAAATGTTCAATTGCTACAGTTATTAAAAAAGAAAAAGAAAAGAATTTACATTCGCTAAATTTTTCTTTTTTACCTTTTTTTTTTTCACATTATGAAATATTCGTGGGGGGAGTATATTCTCCCTTGATTTTTTAGTAAACTTTTACATTATGTACCTCAGTTCATTCTGACCTTTTACAGTTCATATTTTGGTTTGGTGGCTTGTTTATTTTCTCTTTAATTATATTTTTATTTATCGGCTGTCACTACTCTTGTCCGACTGCTTTTATATTCTTGCATTTGAATTTATTTCATCTTGCAATATGCCAACAGAAATTAACCTTTGCGACGGCGCCATGTGAGCCCTCGTACTTCGATTTAGTACGATTTACGGAAGAGGAGATAATTCAATTTTATATTCGACATCGCGTTCTTCCGTATTTCAGGTAAAATTAATTACAAAAAATATCCTCTTTTTTTTTTTTTTTTTTTTTTTTTTATTACAAAATATTATGGTTTGTTATATACTTTAGGGTTTGCGCGACGTGTCAAAATTTATTGACGATTAATAAAAGCTTAAAATTTCGGTGTGGCAGGTGGATCGCCGCACATATTTTAACACCGCCGCCGAAATGTACCCCGCTTTTTTAGGTATGTTAATTTACTGTTTTCGTTACTAATTATTTTCTTTCCGATATTTCACTTTTTGCACTATTTCTGGAGTGATCGTTAGATTACTTCGCTCTTTTTCGTTCTATTCATTTTTGGTCGTAATTTTAGTTCGCTCATTTTCGCTGTTATTCATAACTTGTGATAGTTCACACACACTACGAATAACAACGAAAATGAGCGAACCAAAATTACGACCAAAAATGAACCGGGGTACTTAATGTAACAGCTTACCTCGGTTAAAATTAATTATTACATGTTCATTTTTCGAGAATTGAAAATGAGTAAGAAAAACCCGTAGTGGAAATTTTCCACCCCGGGAAATTAATATTTCCGCCATCGCTTGTTATTTGGTAAAGTGGAAGAACTGAAATAAAATCACATGAAATACGATAGAGTTAGCATTATAAGATGTTGAAAATTATAGAATAAAATTAGTCAGCTAGCTACCACCGTAGCGGGTTGGTTAGGCAGTGGTGTTCCGTTTAACCGGGTTCGAATGCCGTTGTCGTAGATTGAAACTTCCTAAAATTTTGTCTCGTGCCGGTTTAATAACGTGACAAAACAAAAGTATAAATGTTTTTTTCTTTTATTGATATCGTTAAATATTATTAGTCAACGGAGAAACTACAATTTGTTTTTCAAAGATTTCGATTTTTTCTTTTTTTTTTAAAATAAATCAATTTTGTAAGTTATGATTAGTAGTGCCTCTTTCTTTAATTGGCACACTAAGAAAAATTTAAGTATATAAAGAGTTATTATTTTGTTATAAGTTTTTGCAAAAACTTGTTTCTCAGTCTTCACGAAAAGTATATTTTGAAAAATTAAGTCTACTTAGTTACTGCTAGAAGCCCTAGGCCGCCCATGAAGTCTGAGCCTAGGGCGGCAACATTTGAGGGGGGCAAAATTTAAAAGACGTCTGAACCCAAACTTTTTTTTTTTTCGGTCGTTTAAAAGTCGAAATTGATGAAATTTTCCATCAACGATAATTTCTTGTGATTTTATGTGTCAAAGAATAATATATTTTTATCGTACTTATAATAAGTTTCTCATGCATATGTAAGAATTGTTGATTTTGACTTTAAAAATTGTTATCGAAATCCGTCGATCTACGTATATACTATATATATATATATTTTTTTTTTTTTTTTTCATTACAAGAAAGGCGGCTTACCAGTACGGGCCTAGGTCACCGTCACCATCAAAACCATCACTGACTGGAAGATGCTCTTATCATTTACAATTTAACCCGTGTCATTAACGTTAGAAATTAAATTATAAAATGGTGTTATTATTATCGGTGGGAAATAAGGTGAAGAAAAATAGTTCGAAATAGCGAAATTGATTAGACACGTTTCAATAACAAAACCATTTAAAATATAATTTTTTTTTTTAAAGCGCAAATCAAGTTGTAATTCTAACAATTATATCCGATGATGACCTGCTTTTGATATTATCGGTGGGAAATAAGTTTTCAATAACTGGCCGGATTAGTGTTTTTAATAAGTTTGAATATAACGCGTATGCCAATTTTATCAGTACATCTACGAATATGCGATGATATTAATTAATACTCTTTTCTTTTTTCTTTTTTTTTCGGTCCTCATTTCGGATACTACCGATGAGGCAAATGTATTTTGTAAGATTCATTACGTATATATGGCAACAAAATTAATGTGCCCCATCCAGTTAAATTTATTAGGTCACATTAATTCTGTTTTACAAAGTGTAAAGGTAAATATATAATTCTTAATAGTAAATAGTGCCTTAATATAAATGAGTATTATTTTTACGATTTTTAACCTCTTGTATTGTAAATTGATTGAACTGTTTGAAATTATCACCAGTTGTTCCGTAGTACCTTCAATAATTATATTACTGCTATTGCAGCTTTGTAAGATATGACATACGCTGTCCTGAAAATTGCATCTAACACAATTTTCGGAACCCGCAATTCCATACCTGTACGGGTATACTTTAAATATTCCATGTCCGGTTATAAACTGCGCATTAAAAAAATTCGGGGTAAAAACTTTATTATTTAATCTTTCCCTAATATCATCCAGAAAATAATGATATGTAATTATTCCAAATTTGCTGAAATTTATCTATAGAATAATTTTCCAAAATAATTTTTAATTTTTTAACGTTTAATAATTGATTTTGATAGGTGAGAACAGGTTTTTATGAATATATTTTCCGTTACTAAATTCATTAATTAATAATAATTGATCTACTTTTACAATGACGCGTAAAATATGGTCCAGAGAAGTTGTTAACGGTTTCTTTTTCTTTAAATAATTTTCGGCTTTTGCCATTTAATCAGTGTGTACGTACTTCATTATTTAGAAAATGGGGTCTTTTCTCTTCACATTAATATTTTTCATATATTTTTTTTAGTAATAATGTCGTCGTAATAAGTATTTTTCTTCCGTAAATCGTACTATATTATAAATGTAAATAATTTAACAAATGACCATTAATATTTGGCTACTAATATTATATTTCGTGTAAATTGTTTACATTTATAAAATAATGTCATCACTTATTAATTTAGTTCGAGAAATTAATACGAAGGAAAAAGCAGTTGAATTTTTTCAAGAAATAGGAATTTTGCCTAAATGGTCATGAAATGACACTTTTTTTAAGTGACAAAAAACGATCGATGGAGATGGGGGAAATGCGAAAGTGAAATGGGACTTAGAAAATTCACTTGGTTAGAAGGTGATTATCTTTAGATATAATTATATTTTTTATTTATTTGTGGACACAAGAACATATTAGCACAAAATAATTTTGTGGCGACAACGATATAAAAATCAAAATTTGTTTGATCAAATTTTAAACAATATTGTAGCTTTTTGGTCTCCTGAGTGAACTTACACTTTTTTTTTTTTTAAATACACAGTTTAATATCGTTTTTGTAAAGTATTTTTATAATCAATACTATTTATGAGTAACGATTTCGCGCATGAATGCGAAAATAAACTCAACTAAAAATGAACTATGAAAATGAACTCTATATGGGTGACAGAGAAAGCCCAGAAAATGTACTCGTCTTCGATTCGGCGTGTTTGTAATCGTTTGAACGAGAAAACGGGGGCGAGTCATACACACAAAGATGGCGTTATATTCGAGAATGTATGCAGATAAAAAGACACCCCCTTCAATATATTAGAAGGACGTAACTGATGATTTTCTTCCCTATTTAGAAAACAAATCTTAATTATCTATAAAACTATAATTAAGATAGACTTGCACGTAGAGGTTAGTGCTAAATTCTTGCCTAGTTCTTATTAGTAATTCAATGAGCGCTAGTTTCGTCGTTACGCGAAATATCACATTTTGTAGGTTTAAAAAATTAGGGGACACGTAATTTACTAGTAGTTTCGAATTATATTCGCGCTTGTATTTACCTGTACCGTTTTTATTCACTATACCGTGCTCGAACGATTCTGGGATTTTCTAAGTAGTATTAATTAAGAATTACCCGTTTATAGAAGGTGCCGCCACCCTTTTGAAAGAAACGAAAAGCACGACATTTTGGTACTTTGCCTTTTGAAGTATTGGCTTTTTTCTGGATGAAGTAGCCTGCTTTTTAAAAAGATCATTCGATTTGTAGCGAAAATAAATCGCGCGGCTATTGCGTTTTTTTCGGTTATAAAGATATTCTGCAAAAAAAATAATAAAAAATAAATAAAGAGGTGAATAATTACACAGTAAATGGCTTACTTATTTCATTGAGAATCTGCTAATCGTAAGACAAAACCGGGGACATAATGAACAATATAGATTTGTGATATCGATAGTGAAATTAGCCGAGTTTGTCAGATAACTCAATCTGTTTTGCGGTGTAATTAATATAACGTTTCGAGAATTGACCTTACCGAAAAAAGATTAAGGAGTTTAGAAAAAAGTCTTTACCCATTTAATACAAAATCGCAAAATAATACGCCAATTAAATATAATAAAAAAAATAAAAATTTAATTGAAAATATTTTTAATTAAATTTTAATTTTTTGCATCGCATTTAATTGGCATATTATTGTGATTTTGTATTAAATCTTTTATAATAATGTAGAGATTTGTACCGGAGGTTTATATAGAATTGTGTGCTTCACTTACAGTAAGCAAATAAAGTAAGAGTTTATTATTTTTCTAATGACTTTTAAAATCAGTGATGTGTTTACACTAGTAAGCCGCTATTACGTAAAGAATTAAAAATAATTAATTTTTCTTTTTTTCATCTAGTCGATGTTCGCTGCTGTTTTTTCGCGTCATAATATTACGCAAGTTTTTCCCGTATATCATAGTTTATGAATGAGACTGATTTGCCGAATGAAAATTTGTATTTTTTTTATACAGTTATTTTTCCCTTCTTTTTCTAATAATTATTCATTTCATCCGTTCAACCCGTAGTCTCTTTCCCTTTGTTTTCTTCATTTCGTTATTCGCCTGAATTTTTTAACTGTTCCATACTGTTTTTCTCCCGTTTTTTCGTTTTTGTTGGCTATTTTTCCTCACTGTCCCCTCTATTTAATTGTCGGATCCCCCGTTTGCCGAGGCCAAAATAAAATTTAAAATAAATATCGTTACTTTGCAACCGATTTCGTACTATAAAGCGGTTCTAAAAATTCGCTGTTGTCCGGAAACAAGAAAGAAGCACCAGATGCGTCACCCTAAAAAACCCAGTTTGTACATACTCTGTCCGTTTGCTTATTATTATTATTATTCGCGAATTCTTCGAGGATAATGACAAAACAGAGTTAAACAAATAAAATAGCAAAAGAAAAAAGAAGATCGGAATTTTGTTAGTTACTATTATTAATGATACGGAATGAGATTTACTTTAATTTATATCGGGCACGGTGATTTGCGAATTCGCCCGAAGCACCGCTAATCAGAAAAATATTCAATGCAAAGAGCGGTTTAATGTTTGCTGGCTGCTGAGACTCCGCGTGTGAAATGAATTACACTTCAATAGGTTAATCACTGATGGAGTAATCGACTAACGAAGGTATCTGTGAAATTTACATTGATCCAACTGCAGTTGCGCTTGCTATTGTTCCAGCGTCTATTATTCATTACACAAGCGATGCGTAATAAATGATGTACGATGTCTTACAGACTACAGACTTTAAATAGTTTCTACGTATAAAATATTTCGAAGGTCGCATTAGATTTTTTGCAGCGATGATTTTTAATCGTCTTTTGCTGATTGGAATGGGATTTTTGGAAAATAACTATTGAAAAATTTTATTTAAACTGTTCCTTTTGGCTTTTCTGATATCAAAAACCATTTATCCCGGAGTTGTAAGTTTAAATGTGGTGGTACGTTTTTCGCATTTATGCATATGGATACCTCGTTTAAGAAATTTGCGATTTGGAATGAGATTTGACATTATACGTTATCAGTAGGAAAATTAACAGAGGATAAGTAGATTCTTTTTTTTTTTTTTTTTTTATTTTGGGGGTGGGGGGTAAGCATTTAGATAGGAGGCATCATTTCATTTTTGGTCGTAATTTCAGTTCGTTCATTTTCGCTGTTATTCACAGTGGGTGAACTAACAAGTTTACCCAATGTGAATAAAAGCGAAAATGAACGAACTAAAATTATGAATATGACGTGAAAAGAAGCGAAGTAATGTAACGATCACACGAGAAATAGAGCCAAAAGTGAAATAGCGGAAAGAGAATATTTTAAAAATAACGACCACATACCTTGATTATGCGGTATACATTTCGGCGGCGGTGTTAAAGAATTCGTGCATCCGCTGGGACTGTGGCACTCGTTGCGTGAAGTAAAATTCCACGATATAGTAGGAGAAGAAATCTGCCCTATTACTATATTTCGGAATTTTATTTCGGCCTTCACGCCATAAACGTTCGATGTTGTTGCTGTGAATCCCGGTATCCGAATTAATTTACGTGATCGAATGATTTATAGTCCGATTGATGTAATTAGGATCACCAGAAAAAGGGGTGTATACCCTTTCCATTCATCAGATTGGATAATCGAACCAGGACGGATAACACGGCGGATGATCGGATTTAACGTTTGGGAGCTACGGTAAGGAACAAGAGTTAGGTAAAAATTACTGGAAGAAACATCAATAGCGCCAAAAACCCATAAACCAGCCTCTCGGCGCGAAGAGGATGTGCACACAAGTTCATCACGGAAACCAAGGACAATCAAGCTAGAACGGACGGAAATTATATTTTAATAAAATGGAGTAACGTAAAAGATGGAATATTTAATATGAAAAATTACATACCTTGAATCCGCTGGTACTGGAACGTAAATTAAAATGAGAGAATATAAAAGCAGTCAGTCGAGAGCAGTAGAAGGTGGAAGCCAGTAAATAGAAGTATAATTAAAAATAAAATAAACAAGCCGCCAAACTAAACCAAACCAACAGTCAGACGAAAGTAGTAGAACGTGGCAGCCAGTAAATAAGAGTAAATAAAAATAAATTAAAAAAAAAAAAATAAACAAGCCATCAAACTAAACTAATAACAAAAAGAATAAATTTGAAATATTTTAAAAACATTAAATTATTGAGATGAACTAAATTGAGATGAAGCAAATGAACTGTAAAGACGGAAAACGAACTGGTGCCGCGTAACTGAAAATTTACCAGGGGGTGAAAGGTGGGTATAACTAAATGCAGTATAATATTCATCAGGCGGGTGTTTTAGAATACTTTAGGTTATAAATATATTAGTATATTTTTATTTGTGTATTAAATGTGTATATATATATGTATGCATATATAACAGTTAAAGATATAAAATAGATACATAAAATAAAATATTAAATAACGGAAAGCACGATGTAAGGGAGAATATAAGTGTGCCTGACAAAAGCCCGTTGTCGGTTAAGGGTGAATACCCATCAAAAGAACCCCATTAAAGGGTGAAGCACGTATCTTCTGTGGTCGATTCCGATAGGTACAGGTTGGAAGGGAAATAAGAAAAGAAGAAAAATCCGATGCAGCAGTCTACAGCGCGAAATAGTCAAATCTCACGTCAGAACGGTTATTTTCGTTAGTTGAACTATGCTACTGAAAATATTGAAAAAAGTGTAAATTTCAAATGTTAATCCGAAAATGTAGCCTGCGCTTATATCGGAAATATCGGCCATAACGATACCAGGAAACCACCAATTCAAAGTACACCGAATCACCGACGTTAACAGTGATACTTATAATTTTATTTTATTTGTATAATTTATATTATCTTTTTTTTATTTATTCTAATTTTTTCAGTGGTCTATCGACCTAGAAAGTTATTTCGCTATATAAACTTCAAAATATTATCGCCTATCTGAATAATACACTTGATAATGATCGTAACATTAATTATAATAAACCCAAAATAGTTATAATAATAATTTGAAATAATCATTTAAATTAAAATAAATGAATAAATCCACGACTGTCGAAAGATATCGTAGTTGGCATCTTTGACGATTTGAAAAGTATGGGAACCGTTACAATAATTAACGCAAGGATCTAGATTTAAAATATGCAAATAATGTTTTAAGTAATAAATGTTTTCACGAAGAACAAAAACACTAACATCATAAAGTTACTAACGTGCAGTTTTAAGTTCGGTAAGAGAAAAAACACTTGACTGTGATAGCGTATTTTATACATTAGTATTGAAATATGAATAATGTAGAATGGAAAAAAGTAAGGCAAATAAGTTTAATCGTGTTCGGGCAATATGTTATACATTAAGGTCATGTTTTTGAATAGAGTATACTGCCGAATAATGAGTACGGGAAGAAGAATGTAGAAGGGTCAATTTTTAAAAGTACATGTTTAACGAGAAAAGTAAACATGTATTAATAAATAAATAGATATTATAACGTATTAAACGATCTAAAAGACATACCGAATAAATACTTAGCTCTGGAAACATTTTCGAGGTCGATCGATGGGTAATACACATTTGAATTTTTTTCTTCTTCTCAAATAGCCTTTATTGCACTCGTCGAGTGGGGTAACTTTGAGCCTTTATTGCACTCGTCGAGTGGGGTAACTTTGGCTGATGATGAAATATCAGTGAAGGAAATGTTTAACATTTATTTGATACATTTTAGATCGTTCGTTATTAAGTTCAAACAGGATCGGTAGCAAAAAATAAGCTGATGGCAAAAAAAAAAAAAAAATAGGCGATGTCAATGTTTATAGAGAAACCTCCTTTCAAATATAATTTGAACTACGTTGTTATAATATAGTTCTCAAGAAGCCCAAAATAACTGCCGGTAAAATTTAAAGAGTTGACAACAGTGTGCTACGAAGAAACCGGAGTAGTTCAGAATTGCGTTAATTTCTTCTATTTCCGTTGTTCCATCATAAATGAGATTCGTATTCGCAGTACTGAAATTAGCGGCTTTTTTGGACACCTTTCTTGACGACCCGGTGTAGCGGAGCCTGGGGACGTGTGAAACACTCTCCAAAATAATACTACCAGTATTTTTTTTACTCATCATGTGAACACTGATATGAATTGTTTCGAACATATAGTTTGCAATTGCTACTCGTTCATTGGCTAAAACCGGCAGTAACTACGTGCAGAATAGTTAAAAGAGTTTAGTGTTGCGTTTGAAAAATTTTGTACTGCGATTATGATTGTGATACACCGAAAAAAAATAAATAAATAAATATCCGAATTTTAAAATATTTATTATATATTTTAATGTTTTATCTGTTGATGGTGCTATTAGTATTTGTAAAAATTTTAGTCAGTTTAGAGAATATGATGATTTTATTAAATTACCTGCCATGGGGATAATTGAAACAGTAAATGAAAATATATGAAATTATACGTTATGTGTTCTTCAAGCTCTTTTCCCTTATTTCCCCGCATAGTTCGTTTCTGAATTAGTTAATTTTTGCGATCGTACGAGAAATTATTCCTCGTAAATGATATTGTTTATAAAAACAATTGACAAAAATGTTATTAAATAGTATAAAAACTATAAAAAGGTAATTTTAAATGGGAAGCCAAAAAGTTGCGACATCATTTAAAATTTAGTAAAACGAATTTTGACTTTTACATCATCGAGGCCATAAAAATTTATGTAAGGACGAGTTTTGTGTTGCTCAACATAAAAAAACCTGAAGCAAAAAGAAAAAAACTAACATGAATACGGAAAACAAATTATGATTCACAGCCTATATCTAAATATGCGGAAGCATATAGGGGAAAAAATGGTTGACAACAATCTCTATATGATCTGGTGCAAAAAAGCTAGATTTGAACCATATCTTATTGAATAGATTATAAAAAAAAAAAGAAGAAGAACGATCTGTTGTGACTTTTGTAACCATAGGTTACCGATGCGTAAGACGCGTATTCAACCCAGAACAGGAAAATTTTTTTGCTGCATATATAATTATTATGACGGCGAATGTATTTTATGGATTACCGCCCAAAGAAATATACGAAAACTAGCATGTGAATTGGACATAAAGTATTCAATTAATGTGCCAGAAACGTGGATTGTAAATCGCCTGGCAGGAGCAGACTGGTTTAATGGTTTCATGAAACGTAATTCGGAGCTTTCAATTCGTTGTACTGGTAAGCTACAAGTCTCTGTCGAGAGCTACGAGTTTTTATGCTAATAATGTCAAACTATTTTTTGATAACTTAATGGAAGTTATGGATCGAAACCAGCTTGAAGCAAAAGATATTTATAGTATTGATGAAGCCGGCGTAACAACTGTCTTAGCCGTTCGATTATTTCCTCTATAGTTCGCCTGCGGTTCAATCATAGTCTGCTTCCAGCTTCCCGTTTTTCTCTTCTTCAATCACCTTTGTGTCGTCACCCTCTAGAGCTCAATTATACGTGCGATGCGAATCACGTCTTCTTCGAATACTGCTCTCTGTTTCCTTTGAACGGCTACCCTGTATTCTAATCTGCACCTTGGCCTCCACACTCCTTACCAGTGCCCACGCCATTATTGCATTCCCCTCTCTCAATATAATTCCTTTGTTAGCCTTCTTTATCTCCGCAATTTCTAATCTTTTCCTTACATAATGAACAATTCTCTGCGTTGGGTAAATTCCACTGTTGACGTGCCCAAAAAAAAAACTAAATGAATAAAAAGAATATTTCTGCTTTGCTTGTTTGGAACCTTATGGTTCAAGCCAACCTAAAAAAAAAAATGGATCCAATGCATAGAATGTCGCAAATGGTCCCACGAGGAATGCACAAGAATTATCCTATATACGTTGTAATTGTCTTTTTGAATAATTCGTAAAGTAATTCGAATTATCTAAGTAATTCTTATTTTTCATTAATAAATATTAACTTTTTATTTTGATGTAGTGATTTAATATTTCATTATTATTTTTAGTAGTCGGTATGCATGAATAATGTAAAAAATTGAAATAAACTAGAAAGAAAAAAAAATCGGAAAATAACGACAAATGTTCTTCTTTACACTGTCTCGCTATTTTGTTGAAATAAGGAAATGTAAATATACATCGAAAACTTCGCAAACGAATAAATTTTAAAAATAGCGACCTTCAAAAAACATTGAAAATTTTTTCGATTAATATTTTGCGGCTCTGATTACATATATAGGCCATAAAAACAGACCGTGTACGTAGATTCTACGACTAGAGTGTCTGCCGGTGAAAGAATTTTTCTTAACACTTTTTACGGTGCTCCTTGTTTCGTCTTTTTTATATTCGAGTTTTTATTTTGTTTTTTTTCATCGTAATAAAAGAACCCTGTAAAATGAGTAGCTTGCGTTGAACGGATTTCTTTTTTTTCCTTCTTTGGAGTACGTTAACAAAGAGCAACACAACAGTCCAATCAACCGAGGAATCTGAGTAATAGCTCAAAAGCAGCATAATATATCAGATTTTAATCCGGTGCGAGACGGAATGAATGAAAGAAGCTAGAATAGGAACAACTGATAAAAAGGGAAAAGAAAGAACATAAGAGTCATTGTATGAAGTAGGAAGGCATCCAAAAGCTGAGAATAGAAGAGAGAACGTTCTGAAGAAAGTGAGGAACATTCGAAGAAAACATGATTGACATCGCACAGAGAAAAGGAATTAGATATCGAGACGAGAGAAAACGAAAAAGTGACGAAGGAATAACTCTATATGACCGAAACGAAGACGACATATGGCAGTGATCAGGGGACGACAAAGAGAAGGAAACTTGTCAAACGAACAGAAGGTAAAGAGGTTGGACGGAAAGATAAAATGAATTCGGATTGAAGAAAAGGGAAAAATGCGTAAATATTGTCACGTCTATTCGAGGATTTGTTTTTATTCTTATTTTTTATGATTTCAAAAAAGAGTGTGTATTGCGCGTGGAGTAAAGTTTTCTGAATTGAAACGAGTCGCATACGCTAGGATTAAGATATATACTAAACGGGGGGAAGGAATGGCATCAGTGAGTTCTAAAAAGCAATAGTGGTTCTTTATTCTCGGCCCTATATTTGTACTAGATGACTCGACACCGGTACTTAACACTATTATTACCCCTTCAAACACCAGAGTCTGGAAACCCTGATTAGTCGAATTACCGTATAGATCTGCACTCTGTAATACATTAATAATTTTTGTTTGACGACAAAAATACTCCTACCTGTGTACTATATTGAATGTGGTAAAAAAAAAAATAAAAAAAAATGTTACGCCGCATTCGACATGTCGTTATCGTTGTCAGTTTTTAAATAATCGCGATTTCGTCGTTTGGTAAGGGACATCCATTGTCGGATTTTCCCCACATTTCCTTCGGGTAAAAATTTAATCCCCCCCCCCCTGCCGGCTAAAGGTTTTTCCTTTTTTCCTCGACTTCTTTATCCGTTCATATTTACCATAAAAAATTGACTTCGCGAGTTTGTTCATTCTACGCGAGTGCGTTTGCTACTACCGAATTCTTCCGAAATCGCCTTGTTATCGGGGATTTTTTAAGTATTCCAAGTAGACTCACTACCGCATTACGTCAATATCCGGCGGAAATTGTTTCGTTTTCGGTATGCGGTAGATTTCCGTGCTACACACATAGAGCGCTAATCTTTAATTTTGGTGCACTGTAGAGGAAAATTCGACGCGTAAATCAAAACGCCTGTTTAATTTGTTCGACCAGTAGTAAAATTTGGGAAGTATCGCAGCAGCAGGCGAATTTTGTTCTGTCCCCGCCGGTCGCGATTGAAAAATTCACAAAAAGAGAGATTACTTTTTATTTTCTTTATCCTATTTCCTTTTTTTTTTTTTTTTTTTGTACGTACTATATATTTTTTGACTAATTTCGCGCGTGATTTGTGCATAAGGAACTGCAGCCGTATAAGGGAGGAAGCTATGTGGGTCGTTGGCTTCGATGCCGGTTGCTGCTCTAAGGTTATTCGCGTTAGTTTCTGTAATCGCGATAATTTTGGACGACGGCCATGCTGGGTGCGCTGACTTTGAGCAGTTCACCGCCAAGAGTTGAATATACCGAGCTGGAAGAAGATGATGCGTCTCGGTCGAATGAAGTCGCGCTCGGCCGATTGTCGATGAGTGGAGAGAGTCGATTGAGGCGGGCCGCGCGATCGAACAATGCGACATAAACGACGAACGCGACGCTGCGAACGACTCCGGTTCTTTTACCTTCTTTTTTCTTTTTCCAATTTTTCCTGCAGTTTTTTGCTATGTGAAAAACGCGATTATTTTCACTTTTTACTAAGCACGCCGGCGGCACTTGTGACTGCGGCGAAAAAATGCGCACGTCTCCAGGAATGCGGCATATTTCTCAGCCTATGCCGTATAGAGAGATAGGTTGCGCAAAAAACTAATATAGCATATAACGTAAGAGCGAACGAGCAGGTAACACATAAACGAGGGGAGACGGTGCATTCTTACAAACACGGAAATCTCCTCGTCCCCATATCGCCACTCGACTTACGCGCCTAAATCATTCGGCATATTTGTTAGCTTATAGAAGGAAGAAAAAAAAAAATTCTTCCGTCTACCTTCAACAAACAGCTGCTAAAAGGTGTTTAACGACATGAAACCAGATGTACTCTCTTGTAACGACCACGATTATTCGCAATAAACCCGAAGAATAATTACCGCACCCGAGCGCAGCTTACGTAAAACTTTGAAATAAATATTACGCAAACATTAATGCTCTTTGACGATGAATATCAAAATTGACAAACGATAGCGCAAACAGTGAACTATGTGATTGCGCGGTATTGATAATTAAGAATTTACGCCCAAACTCGTCGATTTTAAAGCAAATTCTTGATCAATTTTTGATCAATTTTATAATAATAATTGTAAAGTTGACCGTTTTAAGAGCAGAATTCGCCTTAAAAAATCTCCTCAAAGATGGAAGTTATTGCGATAATCTCAAAAATGGAAACTGTTAATTTCACGATATTTCTGATAATGGAAAATCGAAAAAAAAAAAAAAAAAAAAAAAGTACATTTTCTAAATGTTTTATATACGTGCGTGTATTGTATATGTCGGACAGAATTTTGACTCATTTGTGACGGCACTTTTTCTTTCGGTTCATGTGATTTTTTTTGATTTTTTTTTTTGGGCTCATCAACCAAGGACCTTTACCCTGAAACAAAAGGTAAGGAAACAAGTCGGTTATATTTTGATCCGATCAGAAATTTTATCTAAAAAGGAACAAATAGCAGGAATAATAATTAGTGGGGAAGGAAAGGACAGGATATAGGAAGCACAATAAGGGGTAGGAAGTCCAAGCTTAAGCAAATAAGAATATAAGGCAGAACGCTCCACGGAGAGGGATGAACACTGGAAGAACACATGATCGGAGTCGCAAATAACTGCATCATCCGGATGGAGAGGACAGTGTGGAGAAGAAATCAAGGAGAAACGAAATCTTCATGTGATTTCAAGTTTATTAGTGTAGAATTTAAGTCCAAATGTGGGAAGAAGTAATTTAGCTGTTTCGTGGTAGTCATGGAACGTAGCGTTAATTGTCAATCGATACATCTTGATGTATAATACATGATTTAATTAAAACAAAAATGAAACAGTAGGTTGTTTTTTCTTCAACTGTTTATACGTTGCGTGAATATTAAAAGTTTTTCCGGCCCACACAGAATTTTGTGACCAATGCGTGTGTGTGTGTAATCGGCAAGGGTCACAGTATCAGCGCAGCGCAATTGCATACGTGCGTAGACGTATTTACTTACGAAATTTTCATCTGTTATCGTTTGCGCCACCGTGTATCTTTTACTCGCGTGTGTGGAAATTATTACGAGAAGCGCAAGAATAAAAGGGACGACGAAATAATAATATGATATAATTAATTTGATTGTAGCAAGTGACTTTGAAGATTTTTCACTATTTTCGGTTCCGTAAGTAATTCGACCAGTTCTGCGCGTACTCGAATTAAATTTCGTCCATGTCACCGCGATTATTTAACGCCTACGCAGAATTTAGAATGAGAAGAGCATTAGAGAACTGGAACGGGGGCTCCAGTTGGAAGGTTTCCGAGGTATGCCAGACTTCGGCGGAGAAAATGAGTGAAATCATACGAAAGGTGAATAATTTGACTGTGTGGATTATGCATTAATTTTAAAAGAAAAAAACTCACGATAGTAAATGATTCCCCGTCCTGAGAAATTTTGAATTGGTAGATGATTATGTTTATTCGGATGCGGATCAATAATCGAAGCAAAAGGTGGCTCATATGAAGAAATAGAACAAAGAATATCTCTTGGAAGGAATGCAGCGGTGGAACGTCTTAGATCCGTTGTTTTTGCAGTTCAAAAATTTCCCTAAATAATACACTAAGAGAAAAGGTTGATCTAGACGTTAGTTTTTTCAACTGTACTATAAGACACTTGGATAATAAAAATAATCTGGATGCTTTCGACTTACGGGTATGGAGAAGAGACCTAAAAATACCATATCGCACGTAAGACTAACGCTGTCGCGCGAAATCAGCGAGCCGAATAAACGGATTCTCGAGCTTTTAGGACACATTGTAGTAAGGGATGGAACGCGCAATTCACGGTGTTATTGTAGGGTAAATGCCAAATACAAGATGAGTAGGACGATCACCTTTACGATGGGTAGAGACCGTAAAAAATCGACTGGGTACGATTAAAGAAGCGATCTCGGCGGTTCGCAGGACGTCGAAAAGAGTGGTATTGATCACAACAGTCAGACTGACCATGACGAAGAAGATGAAGAAGAGACCGGCGCTACATGCTCGTGCGATTAAATTCATACAAAGCGATGTCACATACATACCTGAAACTTGTTTTATTCGGGGGTTCTTAAGCTAAAACTGGTGCCTTTTTATTTGTTTATCTTGGGACGGGTACTTTTAATGGAGAAAATTAAATTCACTTGTAATGGTGTTCTTGTAAAGCAAAATGCAGAGCAAGGTGCGGAAAAAAATCTGCAGAGATCGGATCAGCTGATTTTATAAAATTCGGAATAGCTGCATGGCGCCTGCCTCGGTTAAGCATACGGGTGTGAAAATAAGCACCTCACCTACCGGTTTCATTCTGTACGTAGACCCGGATTTCAACAGCGGTTCCATTCTGATTTTGCGGTGGCTTTTCAGTAGGGAATAATCGATGACTAGTCGAGTTAATATAGGGCAAAGAGAACAATGTTTCTTCGTGTTTAATGGGAGATACGAAATAAAAGTCGCCTCTGGCATATGTTTAGTCGTCCGAATGTTCGTCGCTATTGGAAGTGGAAAAACAGGCGTCAAAGATTTGTAGAGGCGTTATTATTAATATGTGCGCGGGAGTACGTTATTTCGACAAATTTGAGTGTGCTATAAGAGTGGAATGGAAAATTCGCCAAGTAATAATACCGCTTATAAAGGGGCTTTGTCGATTGAATAAACGCGATGAAAAGCTGGTGGTCGCGGGAAATTTTTCAACCACCGATATCCGATATACGCGGGAATTGAATCTACGTGCCCCACTTCGCATTACCTTTCACGTATTGCGAGAAGAGAATTTATATATAAGTAAATCACCGCGTTGGAGAAATAAGTTTTCCAACAGAAAAAGTTAAAGTTTTCGCGGATTTAGTGCGAGGAGGACACGTTAAAATAATCGGAAAATTTTCCGTACAAATATCCGCCGTTTAAAGAATCAAGTTCTCCTCGAAGAAAGCTGAACGAAGAAAGTATATAGTCGTAGAAAGGACTAGTTGCGATCGTGAAAATGTTGGAGCGACCCCGAAGTGGAAACCGATCTCCGGTAAATGAGTTTCTCTTCTGCTCAGAAGTTGCTGTCGATATCACGACGCATTTCGAAGCACATAACGATCTTCGAGTTGTGATACCACGTGACGTTTACCTATAATTACTCCGAACGATGGAAATTTCTCGCTTGCAATTTAAAATTTACATTATGTGAAATTAAACGTTAGCCGCTGTAAACTGTTGAAATATAGAGTAGCAAATGTAACGCATTAGCTTAGGCAATATTTTTAAATAAATCCGCACTTTAAATTTAAATATCAGCGGTAATCCTAGATAAAAAACCGTCGCCTGTACGTGTTAAAAATTGTTTATTTTTAAAAATTATTCAATCGTTAAATTACGGATGGCGTTGAAATAAATTAAAATTTAGAAATTTTATTAAATTTTCTTTGAAAACGTTTTAAAAGCGGAATTTTTAATCGGATACTTTCTACATTAGATTTCCAGGCAGCAGTTTTAAAATTATCGCCCGTTTAGAAAAACGATTTATTTTTTTCCATAAATTTTCGACAAGTGTTGGAATTTAGTTGAATTTCGACTGTTTCTGCTTTTCTTACTTCTTCTTTTGATGCTATACACTATGTAGTGCGGGGGCTATTCCCAATAATTTCTCGCCCTTGCCGCCTTAAAGAGAGTAAGCCGATACCGCTGATGATGTTACTGCACTCCTTGATGGTTTTTTATCCACGAGTGCTTTCTTCTACCAACGGGTCTTTTACCATCAATTCTTCCTTGAAGTATTAGGCGCGGAATGTCATACTTTTCTCCTCTCAGCCTTTTGACCGAGATATTCCATTTTCCGTTTTTTTAATATTTTTTAAGAGCTTCCTTTCTACGCCAGCTCGTTTCCGTACATTATTATTTGAGATTTTTCGGTCCATGAAATTCTTAATAGCCTTCTAAGAAATCACATCTCTGTAGCCTCTAAACGTCTAATAGAGTTAGCTTTCAAGGGGTCCACGTTTCAACTCCGTACAGAAGTGCTGGAATAACGTAGCAGTCTATAACCTTCAGCCTTAGCTGGAGTGGCATTAGCTTACAAAATTGGTAATTAATTTCTGATCGTATACAAAATAATAGTTATTACGCGAAACGGAAGACGAACTAAAGGATAATAATACACACGGTTGAGAATAGAATGGACAAAGCAAAAGAAGATTGTGGAATATAAATCACGATATTGTATACCCGATTCTCAAACGAAGAATTAATAATTATTAAAAAGTCTTGCGGCGGGCTATGTCGCCCCAGAAAACGCGATTTCATTTAAAAAGACTATAGGCCACTGCGACTTTTTCTTTTTTTTTAATTTCTTCAAATTTCTTCAAATATACTTATTGAATTTTTACAAAAAATCAATTTTCGGTTGTTCTCTCTCTAATTAAGATTGATGGTTGCGATTAAATGTAACTCTGGTGATTCGGTAACGCTTTTTCGGAATAACGATTTTCAGCGCTGTTTTTATATACATATAGATGTACAATAAAGACTAACTGTTTACAGTATAATTCGCGACATACATATCTTAACTGTTTGAAACATGACATCTAGCATGCGACACATTATATAAACCTTACATGCCGTAGACAAAGTAGGCCAGTGTAAACTTTGCCCTTCACGAATTATTTATAATAGAGGGTAATTTTTAATATATACATGTACGGTATGTGTGCGTGTGTGTGTTTGCATGCGTGAACGCTATGATTATCGTATACAGTTTTCAAAAATTAAATTTAAACACTCATCTGCTCTAAAGCATATAATATACTTCAAAATGATATGTATATAAAAAGTTTAGTTCTGCCTGAAATAGTTTTTGTTTCATTTCAGAAAGAACGAATTATTTTGAAGTAGCTCAGTTGATTAACCCCCCCCCGCCGGACGAAGTATGTAGACGAGCGAATTGTTTCAATTTAATTTTCGAAAACTGTATGTAATAGCTCGAACCTAAATACACGAATTCGATGTTTATTCGAAATACTTCAAAAGTTGGCGGTTTGTTTTTGCCTAGATTATTCGAATAACGCCTTCACGCAAGAAGTATAATGCAAATGAGTTAAATTACAACCTGCGCATTCGTGACTGTAGCCATATTACACATACAGTCATCGAAAGTTGAGCCCCTAGACACAGATAGATGGGCACACCTTACATAGTTCTTCATTTGAAATGCCATAATTTTTCCAACTTTGAAATATTGACTAAAAAAATTGCTTGCATCTGAAGTAACTTTTATTACATTTCGTTTTAATTTGAATTACCCTTTTCATTAGTATTCCAATACGCAAGGACGTCGCCAGCCGATGAACCATGAGTGGGGGGGGAGGGGGCAAGATGATAGAAAGAGGATATGAGTTATAGGACAAATGAAATTTATCAATTGTAAAGAGACTTAATATTTTATTAAACAAGAATAAAATCGTAATTAAAATTTCGTGAGTTTCTGGCAAATTGTTCTACTACTTTATTATAAAAGTCTTCGAAATTGTCCATGATTACGCGCCTATGAATATTTATCATGGTCAGTTGATTAAAAAGTTTCAAGGCCCCAGGGGTTGCCCTCCACAGGCGACGCCCATGCCAATATGTACGGGGTAACTGTTTAATATACTCTCTTAATACAAGTTTCACAGTCTACAATGCTACCTGCCGTCAGTCGTTGTCCGCGTGCTTTTAACTAGAGATTCGCTATTATATTCTCAACTGAGAAAAAAGAAGCCATTATTTGCTGTATTATTTTCTTTGTTTCTGCTACGTTGTTAAATGTTTTTTTTTTTTTTTTGTTTTTTTTTTTTAAATATTTCGAAATTATTTCACCCGTTTTGAAAAGCGCTTTAAGAAAATTTTAGAAATGTACGATAATTTTCTCTATGATGACTTTGGTTTTCCGCCATTTATAATTATGAACAGTCGATTGATGCGAGAATGCCGCACATTATGTATGCTAATTGTTCTAGTAATTATTAATTAAAATTATCGTTGTTGATATTTTTAACGCTGTTACGGCGTCGAAACAGTTTTTACTCTAGCTCTCTTTTCATCTTGTATACATATATTTTGTTCTGATTAATTAGAATAAAGTCGGTTTTATTACTGGCCGATGATATTTCTCGGTCGCTGTTCGTACCGAAATCGGTATCTAGGTTGAAGGAACAGCGAAGGAAACCAGCGACCGCGGTTTTCGATTGTCCGGGTTTGCGGAACGACCGTGGTTGTCGACCAGGTCCATTATAGCATAATTAGTTCTAGCAGTAGTTCGTTAAAGAGCTATCCGGAAACGACTAAACCAGATAAATTGCGCGTCCAGCAGATAATAGCCGTGCTATTTAAGTGTGCACTGCTACTTTCGTTGATAGAGTCACACATAATGGTGATCAATAAATGGGGCCGTAGTTCGACAGATCTCGTTCGCGAGTTTGCATTTTTGAACTTGTGCATGCGCCGTGAATATATTATTAAAACTACCTGAATAATGCACGTGCATATATTACATGCGCGATGCAGCGACCGTTTCAACGTGTATCGTATCATCGTTGTCAGTTTTATAATGCTGGTAAAATAGGGACAACGACAAAAGGACAGACCAGTTTGGCTAAAAAACCGGACCGAGGCCGAAGGAAATATTTCGAATATTCTGATGGTCCGCTAAAAACGAGTTAAAAAATTCACAGATCTGAATTCGATGTTTTATCGCAAAAACCCGATCGCCAATTTAGAAAAATCAGGAAACACGCGTAACCTTCGCTTATCTAAATTGTAGATTACCGGTTGGGTTTCTTATTATTTATATGTTTAAAATTTTTCATTTCTTTTAGTAATTTTTTTTTTTTTTTTTTTTTTTTTTTTTTATAGGGTGCTTACCGGTAATCATACAATTGCAGTTTATTTATTATGTCGCAGTGAAGGAACATTTTCAGGTAGTAAAGAATACTTGTCATGTTTTTTCGTCGTTTTTTAATATTTTCCGGTTTTCTCACATTTTTTTTTGTCTTTTTTTTCCTTTGAGTTCTTTTTATACGTCGATTGCGCTTAAAAAAAGATAAACGGACATCAGGTAATCGAAATCGAACGGAAAACTACAGAAAGTAATAGTAAAGTACCTCTTTATTTTCGCAAAAAGCTTATTATCATTTTCAACAAAATTAGTGCACTCGTTACTACATACATACATACATACATATATTCGTAAAATAGTCAAATTCGGTAATTACATAAGTATTCTTATTCGATTATCCCTCCGATTAAATCGCAAGTATGGCTATATCATATTGTTTTTGAATTTAACCAGTGAATGTATTATCTCACCCTATTTTTATCTCTGTGCCATTTTTAGTTACTAAATATTGGGTCTGATTAAGTATTTTTCAATTAATCAGGTTTACAATAGGAATGGAAACTTTATGCTAATTTTTTAAATTAATCCAATCTCTGCAGTTATTATTAAATAAATTTAATTGTATTATTTACTTAAGACATAACATTTTTACGTTGTTTCGTTCGTTAATTTTCAATACCACAGCATTCAATTCGAATCTTCGTTATTAAATTTCTTTCTCTTTCTCGCTCACTCTGTAGTAATCGGTATAGCGAATAAATTTTTTAAACAGATAACAGTACACATTTTCCTTTTTTCTCGTTTGGCCTCTCTTTGTTCGTTTATTTCTATTTATTAAGTTTTTACTACGTATTTCTCTCAATTAAACTTAATTGAACGTCTGTACCCGGCACACCATTTCTTGATTTAATCAGTAAATGTCCACCAAATACAGTACCATTTTCAAATATGAAATCGTGCGATAAGTCTTGTGTCAAGTATTTCATTTAATCAGCTTATAAACAAAAGCTTTATAATCCTTTTTTTTTCTTTTTTTTTTTTTTTGATAATTAACCCTATCTACAATTGTTATTAAATAAATTTAATTGTAATATTTACTTAAAACAGTTCGCATTGTTTTATTTGGTAATTTTCAATTAAACTTGCCTTTTAAATGGAATTCATGCGTAATTTCTGAAATAAAAATTATGGTTACCTGCTCTTAGCGTTTTTACTGGAAAAAAGACGCCGATCCGTCAGTATTTTACAACTCTATTGATACGCTTGTGTCTACTAATGATTTTTATTGTGAAGAGAAAAATCACGCTTCAAAAAAATACAGTATGCATTGTTATGAAAAAGTATATTTACGTTTATATTATTGAGGTGGAAGCGATATTTGCCTAATTGACCGCAATTTAAGCATCATACGTAAGCGGTTTTCTCGGTATTTCGATTATATTCCATTTTCCGTATTTATTGATAACTAGATCGCGGAAATTAGCAATTACGAGTATGTTGAATTTCAAAAATGCCGAGCACTTTTTTATAAAGATGCACAGAACGAAGAGAGCCTTAATCATAACAATAAAATAAGGGGTTCGGTCAGATTGTCCACTCTAATAATAGTAACAGAAAGAGTGAAAAGGTTGAATTAGGTTGCTGTCGCCCACTTTAAGCACGCCACCAAAATTTCAAAATTTATTTATTTAAAAAAAAATTCAATCAAATTGTCAATAAAATTAAACAAAAAGCAGGGGGAAATATCCTGTGGTGTGTAAGTTTATTATTTTATATATCGGTGTGGAGGAATTTTGTTCGAAAATTAACCCTAACAGCAATGTTGTTCCACAATATTTTAAAACTCTTTTATTTTTAATTTTTTAAACAACAAAAACTTTTTTGGTCGATTGTAATAAACGAGTGAAACTGTTCAATACTTTACCTCATTTATTTTTGTTTTTTTTTTTGGAATTTCACTTGCAAATTGTTAACCAGTTTTTCATAAATTTTATAATAATACATAGTTGTAATATTGACCGTTTTAAGAGTAGAATTCGCCTCCGATCATTTTATATATTTTTCGTCTACTGAATTTAAAAAAGAACTTCTCAAAGGTGGAAGTTATTGTAATAATCCCAAAAATTGAAACTGCAAATTTCGTAATATTTCTGACAATGGAGCGCATCCAACAGAGAAGAAATAATACATTTTCTAAATGTTTTATATAAGTACGTATATTGACGCGTATATTTCGGACGGAATTTATGAATTGTTTGTTCTTGGACGCCCCATTTTCTTTCGGTTCATGCAATCCGAATCGTACTAATGTAGATTTTGAGCAAATTTAGTCCAAATGCGAGAAAGGAAATAGTTTAGCTGTTCTAAAGGAACGTACTTAAACACAATGTCAGTCGATGCATCTTGATGCTAGTGTACATGATTTAATTATAAAAAAACAAGAATGAAACAGTGCAGGTTATTTTTAAATTGTTCACATGTTGTATAAATGTTGAGTATTTTCGGCACATACAAAATTTTGTAATAATATAAATAATATGTGAAATTAGCACATTTATATCATTTTTATTTTGTTTTTTTTTTTTTTTTTTTTTATGTTTAGTTCATAATAGAACATGAAAATTTTGAAATTTATCTCTAAATAGATTTGAAATTTGGGAGGTGAACAACCGTGTTTGATAATGTGAAGTACATTTTGGGCAGTGTGTTTGTTACGTAAGTTTATTTTTTAATTGTAGTTCATTTGAATTTTATTTAAATCTATTACACTTTTTTCTTTTTAGCCCCCCCCCCCCCCCCCACAAGAAAAGGTTTATGTTACTTTTATGATTTTGTCTAATAATGGACAGTGAAAACCATTTAATTGTTCCATTGTAGGTTTTACGTTTGATTTTTCGTACTGTTCTCGTCATCACTGTTATTTCATATCATCGTTATTCTACTATATTCATCATAGTAGGCACTGAAATGTATTGTTAATAAGCGCTGGTATTTTTAATATAAGTGGGTCAATTCTAGTAAGTCCGTAGGCCAGAAAAAAATAAGTTCAACAAATCCTAAATTTACTCCTATTTTTTAATAACGGCAATTTAAATGCCACCGAATTGGTAGAAACATTGTTAACGGGTAACAATTGTATTTATTTTTTTGCTTTTTTAAGGTGTTTTATTAATGAATATGACTTCGCTTTTTTCATCGCGAGTTAAAAATTGCAATAATATGAGAGAAATGAGAGATACTCAGTCGGCCAAAAATTTTAAATTTAATAATTTCGCGAGTCCTAAGATTTAAAACATCCTCCCTTTTTTTTCTGTGTTTCTCTTTATCCTTCATCTTTATTCTTAGTTCTTCCGTTCTCTATTTTCCTATAGTACTATAGTACAGCCTTAAGTATTCTGCCTTTCCTTAAACCAGCCACATTGTCTTTCCTACATTTCATTTAACTTTTTCCACTCTTCTTAACATTTTGAAATTTCGAACCTTTTTATATTTTTTTACAATTCGAATTTACAAATATTTAAGAGAAAAAAAAACAATAATGGTTTTAAAATTCTATTACACAAATATACACATTCAGGAGTATAGATTTATTGAGCTACTAATTAAGAGAATACAATAAAAAATACTTAAATTTTTTTTACGTATAATGCATATTAAAAATTGTAAACTATTAAATACTTGTTTCAGTAGCTTATCGATATAACGCATTATCTTTTTTTATTTTTTTATTTTTATTTTAAAAATAAACATAAACGTATACATTGAAATGCAGCAAAGTGACGGTATACGTTCATCTAACTTATACGATTGCGTTTATAGATATGAAGCTCGCAGTATTGTAAAATGTAAAAAAAACAACATATATATATATATAACTTAAAAAATTACTAATTGAATACAATATTAATATAGATAAAAATGCTAGAGAACTACACATTACCAATTCGTACCATGCACGAATATAGCGCGCTTAATTTATTTCACATGTATACGGAGACTCGAAAGCTACGTGTACCTGGACTGCTTCTGCATACTATTTTATTGGAATAACGGGTATGCAACACTTACGGTATGCATATTAAATATATTGCATCCCCTCACACACATACACACACTCATACAATGTTGTACGTAGGGGTGTGTGCAGTTTCTACCGCGTAATAAAGCGGGGCATATATGATTTGATGATTGCAGTACTTTCGACGTTTTTTTAACATTTTAGGTTTCTCCGGGTTCTTTTTAAGCGTTAATTGACACTAATTTCGAATTTATCAAGTCCGCAAGAACGGTTAAAAAGTAAGAATTAATTCACTAAAAATCAGTTTTTTTTTTTTCTTCAAAATATTGCAATGATAATAATAATAATAATAATAATAATGAATTATCTGAAATGATTATTAAAAAAATATCGCAATGTATTAGTCCGGCGAATGACAGAACCCATATTCACTTGTTTACTCTCTCCCTTCAGGAAGAACCTTAACTCCGCATTTGTCAACATGCCCTGCCAACGAAAACGATGCTCAGCTCACTAATCCGTAAAGTATAATAAATTGTTAAGTAAATGTAGAACGAATTAAAAATATTCAATTCGTTGAGTTTGAATTTTCAATAATATTAGAACTCTTTAATGAATCCAGTTAAACCTGTCTAGCTCTAGTATCTATTCATACAATAACCCCCCCCCCCCCCCCTACAACTTACAAACATAAATAGTACTTTTTGATTCTTTACAGTTATATACATTCAGAATGTATAAATATAACTTATAGAAGATAAAATATTAAGCGTAAATATACGTAGTTATCTAGCATTACACACTATTCAATAAAAATATTATTATTATTGCTAGATTCTTAAATATATAGCGTTTATGTATTGCACTAATACTAAATTTTTAAATGCAATAAATTATTTTATACATATCTATGTATAATATATATATATATATATATATATATATATATATATATATATGTGTGTACATACATATACATACATACATATATATATATATATAAAAGTAGTAGTGGATATTTTCTAAAAGTAAGGAAGACTACTTGAAAAATGACAAAAAAAATATATTTAATTACAGCGCATTTCCGTACAATACAATAAAAAAAAAAAAACGAAACAAAACAATTTTAATATTGCGAAAAAATAAAAATAGGCAAAAATTAAAACGAAACGGAAATCGCTACTTATTGACAAACATTTTATGGTTTTGTTACTTTTATATTTTTTCTAACCTTTTTTTTTCATTATAAAGAATTAGATTGAAAATTTAAAATTTTTACCCGTAACATTTTTATTTGATGAAATTTTTCCTTCCGAATCACATTTGTTGGTTTACTTTTAGTTGACATGACATTCAGTGGTGCGTTTATTTCATCCTCTCTGATTTAAAAAACCGCTGTTTGCTTTCGTCTTCACAAAACAGTCCATATTGCGCACTATTTACGGTTAATAACAATAGACTAATATGGTTTTTATGTGCCACTTTTATAACTTCAAATTCTCATACGAACACGTTATATTCAGAATAAAAATATCGCACGAACATATAATTAAATTATTTAAAGAACTAAAGACGAGAAGGATGATTTTCGAAGTAAATTATTTCAGTTTATTGTAAAAAAAAAAAAAAAAATCTATGTAACAATTTTCATTCAGAAATAGTTATTGACATTTATGGACACCAGCACCCACTAAAGTGTAGATGGTGTAATCCACTATCAATTTATATTATTTTTTGCGTGCTTAATTTTTAATGTAAACATTTGAAATACATTTGAAGTACGGAAATATGAAGCGCTGTAATGAAGATAAGAAAAAAACGTATTTTTAAATGATTTAACTAAAATGCATGTTTAAATTAAACTGGGGGGAGAAGTGAAATTAATACTGAATAACTGAATAGCCTCTCCTTATTGATGTTTAATTATGTTTTTTTATCATCTACTTAATCGATATGCGTCGTAAAGAATCTCGATTTTGTAGATTTTAAGGTACCATTTCTATGATTGGCTTATTTTCTCATTTTTTTTAAAAATCGATTTCGATAAAATTTGAATAATTATTTTACAAATTTTTAAACAATAATAATAGTAATGTTAAAAATAAATCATTAAAATTTGAATTAAAATCGAATAATAAAAATAAACCGGAGAAAGTGCTATTTTTATAAGTACACAAAGCAGTGTTACACAGCTGCCGCGTAAAAATAATTAATAATACACGACGTCAGATCTAAAGTTTTTCGATAAATTAAATGAAATGCGAATACTAAATATTATTATTATTATTATTATTATTGTAAAAGGTAGAGAAAACTTGATTATCGTGAATTACGTTAGGAAGATTGCTCTAAATGGCGCTATTTTTTTTTTCCTCAATTTTTTTCTATTTTTATTTTCTGAAGTTATTTGAAACTGAAAGCAGCAATAGCTGTCAGTACCAAGTGTTATTGGCTCTTAAAATGAACGCACGTATACGATATAATATGGCGAATGCGTAAAAAATATATAAAATTAAAAATATAAATTTATAAATTTGTAATAAATTATCGAGATTCGAAAAATTCGCGAAATATACTTTTGTTAAAATATTTTACATGTATAAAATTACATTTAACCTATGCGAGTATAACGATATTTCTTGCAAAAATGACACAAGGGAAAAAACAAAAAAGATACAACTAGACGAATGTCGAATTAACAAATACACTCTATAGTGGCAGTAATCCGCTTTCTTAACTTAAATATTCATTAGTTTAGCAATCGGCGGTATATTTCTGACATTAGCAAGTGTTTTTTCGGTAACTCTGAGAAAATAGAAAAAAAGAACAAGAGACATACGCAATACATAAAAAAGAATGATATAAATAGAAAATATATAATAAACATATGTCGTTTATAGTTAAAGAACAACAAATGGCTGGCACTTTGATGTCGCCCGGCAGGATCATCCGGATAAACAATGTTACGGTGGCAAAACGTCCAGCTTCAATCCTTGATTAGGTCTACATCTTCCACAGTATCCGCCGCATTTACCAACTACCTTCCGGTTGTCCTAAATCGATAGAAAAATTAATTTATAATCGCACTGTGTGATACGTTTAAAATAATTTTCATTACTTATTAAATGGAATATGTTCCTAATTTAAAGTTAATTTTAATTCTACCTCCCAGTGGACGAATGAGGTAATGGACTGTGATTGAGCGCAATGTGTTTGCAACTGCCAATAAACCGGTTCGTCAAACACGGTCAGTTTTAAAAAAAATTCAGCAGCAGTCTTCTAAACGTTTATTTTAACGATATATAACTAAAGATTTCAAACCTGCAAGTAAGGTTTTTAGTTCTACTACAAAATTCCGTAGTTCTCAAATTTGACAACACACTACACTATTATTATTATTATTATTATTCAACTGCGTTTTGTATTTAGTATCGATAATGAAGAAACTGACGTAATGCTGGAGTACTGGAAAATCGGATAAAGATATTTCGCTTTCGCTAGTGCAGATGGAAATAAGGCTACTGCTTCTTTTTTGGTATGTGAAAGAATGTTTATTAATTTTAAAAACACTTTTCAATATAGAATAACTTTTCGACAAAATTTCCTTTGCTTATCCTTGGGGAAAATCAATAAGAGGAAGGAGACGGTTAGAATTAACAACAGCGAACCTACCAATAAATTTGCCGTGCAAAAACCTACAGAAGATAATAACTCTTTCCAGAGAACGAATAATATGAATGAATGCAATCTCCTGACTCAGGAGAAGCAACTATGATGATGATGATCCTTTGAGAATGTAAGGATGAAATATGACTGCCGAGAAATTTCAACGACTCTGTTCATTGAACTAAGTATAAATATGAACTAGAATTGAAATCGATTTGGGAAACAAAGAACCCATATTTACTTCATATATAATGATAGCAACTAATTGATAAATATTTAATAATTATTTTAATTATAATTTTATTATCAGCACTGATCAGAATGTAGGAATTAGTAAAAACAATTGTTTCTTATCTGGGGGAAAAAATGTACGTAAGGTCTGCCGCAACGGGCGTAGTAAAATAAACACTAATTAGACTACAATTACGATGGTCGAAATATTTCATGACAAAATTTCGACCATCCGATTGGCGCCCATAAAATATCGGTCGTGGCGAATATCACTTTTCACGGATAAATTATATAGATCAGAGTTCAAAATAAAACAATAAATTTGGTACCCCTGCCATTTTTAATTTGCTTGGAATTGTAATTAAACTAAATAAGCATATCAGTTTTTTAAAGCGACAATTTGAATTAGTATATTTTAAAACTTTTATGGTTTTCTCCGCTTTCAGGATTAAAATAATTTGTTTTAAAATTAAAATCATGTTTTGATTAAAAATAAAATTGGAATAATATCCATAGAATATATATCAGTGGGTTATTTCGATTATTGGTTTTTGAAACTAAATAATTCAGTAAGTTGCAAATTATTTAATTTCGATCCTTCGGACCTCGTCACACGGGGATACCTCTGGATTCCAGGACAGTCTTTTACAATTTTTACAGAGAGTCGATTTCGATTGACTGGCCATTTTTTGTAAAATTAATTATCCCCCCTCCCCCCAATAGACTAAAAACTTTCAAAACCGATAAATTTTAATTGTCTATTACAGCTTTCATAACCCACTTCCACAGCGCGAAAACTTAACATGATTTCTAAATAACACAAAAACGTAACTGAATTTCTTATTTCCCTCAGCGTAAGAATGATAAATATAACATATACGAGTGTATAAGGGGCTCCGCCACTTGATCCCTCTTGCTTACATTTCTATCTCTTTCTCTTCTAAAAATAATCAAAATTTACAACGTCATTCTTACCGGCACCGATACAAAAGAAAATATCCTTATTTCCGTTAAATTAAAATATTTTCAAATTAATTTTATATAATAATAATAATAAAAAAAAAAAAAAAAAAAAAAAATCGACCAATAATTTATACCATAAATTTTATTAAACTACCGAAACAACTTTTAGCATACTACAAAAGAATATACGAAAGAAGTGGCAGAGTGAATTATTATAATTATTTTTAAATACTATTCTATACCGTTGGTTTGGTAGGCGATCACGCCGGGATTTTTCTTGTGAAGATGTCACGGTTTGACATAAATTTATATTACTCGTAGTTCGCAAAATCATATGTGAAATTACTCACGGTATGTTTCGATCGTAGTCTGTGTACTATATTTTGCGCTAAAAAGGAAACAGAATGTCCCCTGCCTCATGATCCACCCTTCACTAACCTTGAACTCATTACAAATCTTCTTCTTCAGAATGCTGACACTCGTAATCACTTTGGTTTTAGAGAAAACATTCAGTCGGTTTTACCGAACTAACTACTAGCAGTTCCTGACATTTCTACTTTCCCAATTACAGGCGGCGCGTGCAATCCTCAAGTATCTATAAGAAACAGATAAGAGTAATGCCGCTAATGACATATCGATTGTGATGTGCTATTGCGCCACATTATTCGGTATTTCTGGTATACTTGATTTTCAGCACACGGTACTTAAATCTCTCGGAGAAAGAAAAGATGAACACTAAACAACTACTAACTGTGGAAGGCGATTCTCCTAACTGGTTATTAAGTAGCCGTTGAATGTTTTGAAAAAAAAACATTAATAGCGGATGACGTGGATGTACACCACCGATAATTTGCAAGAATTTATGACCAGCTTATACGGATAATGTGGAAGTGAACGTAATCATTTTCGAACTAGGTTTCTCACTAAGGCTTCGGTCTCTGCATGCTTTTTCGCTTGTAAACGGGTGCGTATATATTTCGCCGTTATTATTACAGAAGGAGTTTAAAGGTAGTCCCAACTAAAAAAATTACATACAGAGATAAAAATTTAAAAAAAAAAAAATTAACCGTAGTTTTTAACGTAAAATTACAGCACTAGTAATGTGTAGTTTACATACGTTTAGTTTGTTTATCCAAAGCGAAGTATACTGTCTGCGTTTATATTCGCTCCAAACGGTAGACGGAGATATTCGGAATCCAGTTCCGCTTAGGTCAACGCTAAATCTACCCTGAGGACATTTGACTCTGCTGTAGCAATCTCCAGCTTCGCCGTAAGGAACTGGTTTTCCCCTCAATTGGCGTGAAAATGTAAAATCAGTTGCTGGAAAATTAAAACGTTGTTAATGAAAGTACATTTACGTAAAAAAAAAAAAAAAAAAAAAGAAGCTGAATACCGAAAAATTAAATCACGTTGTGAAATACATTTTTATTTTCTCAATAGTTGCACATTTTTATTGTTAACAGGTACTATTTTTAACATTGTACCGACAATTTTCATTTCCCGCAATTTATATTTTGTTCGTCTTTCTCTCTTCAACTATCTTACTCTTATTAGTGTAGTTGATTAGGCAGTGGTGTTTTGTTCAGGTAAAATTACAGTTTTGTAAATTAGGAGTATAGAAATAAAAATCCGCTTACATCATCGGAGTTTATATCCGTAGTTGGCGAGACCAATAAAAAATAAATACGAGTGAAAATAAAAAAAAGTACATTTTCTCCTTCCATCGGTATATTTATTTCTTGATAAATTCGGTTTTTATCGTTTCACATACATAACGGCTAAACGTAAATTTCACGTTAAAGTCAGTATCTGATAACCGGTATTCTTTTTGCGGATAAAAAACAACAAAAAAAAAAACAAAAAAAAAACGATTTTTTGATATTTTTAAAAAATTGATAAATTAGATATGATCTCTAGTTATGTGCGGACTTTTTTTAGATTATTAGAAAACAGAATAAAGTTTACTTTCGAACAAAATCAAAATTCCAAGTTTTTAAATACGGTTTACTAATAAACTGATTTTAATAATAGTAATTAATTAGTAAAATTAAATGGGAGCAAGGAGGAAATAGTTGCAATTAATGTTACGAATAAATGATAGAAACAGCAAAGAAGGCGGCGTTTGTGCTTATCAGTATATTGACTACCTTATTCTTCAAAAACTGTAATGTAGAAAATCGTTTTCACTTTGTCAGAATTAGCGTGAAAACATAATTGAGAATTTCGCAACTGGAAGTCGATTTTTTGCCTAAAAATTTACCGAACCCGAAACTAAAACTTGATCAAATACTATTACATCTCCTCTGTTACGAACCTATTTTGTTGATTTTTCTTCTGCAGACATTTTATATTGACAAAACATTAGCAGCCGCGAGTTAAGTAGGATGAAGATGCATGAAGCAGTTTTTATGTGAGCGGTATTCTATAAATTTTAAGCTTTAAGCGGATTCAATTTATATTACAGTCAAAATGGTTAAAACAATTTTTGAATTTTAAGTTACTTGTAAAAAATTGGCCGTTTTTCGGAAATTTTCACGTTAATGCATTCAATTTGCATAGAAGTAAAGTTTAAAAAAGTTAATCCTTGCTCCGATATGAAAATATTTCAAGGGAACGCATTTTTCTTGATTGTAATTTTTAATCTTCTGTCCCATGTGTCATGACATCTCATAATCAATCACAGTAGTTTCTTCAATGATGACCTTCAATTTGCAGCACTAAGTTGAACGATCTAATAATTCTCTTTAATACCTGGTCATCCAATTATACTGCACTGCACGGTATAAAATAAAACAGAAGCCATTGGCTTCCATTTATTTTTTCTTTTTTTTGTATTACGTTTTATTTATTGCGAATCGAAGTTTTTCTTATTTTCCAACATTTTAAATTGTTTCTTTAGTGGATTTTTCGATGCATTCAGTTGGAAATTTTTTGGAAACGTTAACGCTTTTGTGTCTGGTTTTTTCTGTTGCTATTTCATCAATGCATGTTTCGTAGGAAGCCTGATCAGAGGTATTATTTCCGTTTTGGCTCCCCGGTAAAGCAACGAAAAATCTTACTGTTCATTTCGAAGCCACTGCTGCAACACAAACAGCCAGATAGTAAATAGTGTTTTTAATAGTCGCATTCATTAAGACGTTTAAGCTACGGAATTTACGAGCAAATAAGCAACTTTGATCTCTCCGAATAGGGAGCGCATTGTTAAAATATGAAATGAGATGTATGGAAAACAGGCATCAAAATTAATCAAGGAAGCGTCGTTGAAATATAGCTGACGCGCTATTATTTCGAAGATGTGTTAGTCCGTGTGACGGAAGGTTCCGAGCGAATTATTGAAAATTCCACTCGAAGGGACAGACAGACCTGTATGTGTTTTTCAAGTTAACTTAGAATACATTTACTGATCTCTTTACTTTGATGTAAATTAAATTGCGCTGAAATTGAAAGTCTACTAAAAAAAAAACTCCTCATCTGACATTTCCACGTGTCAGACTTGGCTTAAATGGCGAATAATATTTTGCGCATATAAATCCGCTTCAGCAGTTACAGATACCGTTCCGTGTTTAAATACTGTACGAATTTTGTGTTACGTTCAAAAACGGGGATAACGTAATAATACATATTTATAAACAGTTGAATTAAATTTAATTCTGCGTCTATACTTTTATGTTAATTGACAATAATAATATACGTTCGGTAGAATTGTGATTACCTCTCGGTGAGGGAACCGAAGCTGGACGTACTGCAACCTTTCCACAAACACTGCTTCTGTTTTATTTACCGAATAATTTGTAAAGCCTTTATAGATACATTAATCGCCCTAAATTTGCGTTTTTTTTGTTTTTTTTTTGTGGGCGCGTCGGCGGAATTGACCCAACAACAGGAAAAACTAAGATAAAAAAATAAATAGCTAGGTGGTTCGAAATGGACGCAACAAAGGACAGCAGAGCAGGCATCACAGAAGATGAAGGAAAGGAAAGGATAAAGGAAGCGTTATAGGGAGTAGGGAGACCTAACGACAAGAGCTGAACGTATAGAAGGGAGCTTTCATTACGAAGAGCAGGACACTTGAAGAAAATGTGATCAGCACCACACATACGAGGAGGATTACAATCGTGAAGAGAACAATAAGGAGAAGGCGACAGAGTAAATCGAAAGCGAGAGGAGGGGAGGAGAGAATGATTGATGCGGAGACGAATTAGGGAGATAATAGAAGAGCGACGACCGAAAGGAATAGAATTAAACCAAGACAGGGGACGAGGAATCGGCTGAATAAAACGGTAATGCGAATGATGATCAGGAAATAGGGAGGGATAAATATCCCACCAAAGTCTGGCGTTGCGTTAGATCTGAGCTGGCACAATTTAGCAAAGGTTACACCATAAGAAAGGCAATAGGACGATAAGCATAGTAAATCGGCTCTAGAGGGATATCTGGATCATCTTTTGAGAGTATGCTGATACCAATTAGATACGTTGATTCTGCAAGTTTTAAAATCCTTCATCTATTCTGGTTTTTGAATAAATTGAAAAAAATGAAATGAAATTTTTTTTCTCTAAACCGGCTTAACCGATTTGAATGAAATCTGGACACGTCTGATAGAGGCATATATAGACTATGCTCGGGGGGGGAAAAAAACAGTTCATAATTTTTATAATAATCATTAGAAATAGGCGATTCTTTCTGAAATTATTATTTTTTTTATATAAAGTTTTGATATAATTTCGAGACTAATTTTTTTTTATGTCCTTTTTAAAGTAAAATAACCTCCCAAATTTATAAATTGATCGAAAAGGTACGCCATATTTACAAAAATAAAAAATAACTTTTTGATATAAAAATCGCTTTCTTTCAATGTTTATACTATTGAAACAACAGGAAAGAAGATTATTCGATTAATTTATAAGTGCAAATAACATAAAATATTCAAAACAATAATATGGAAACAATTTTTTTTGATATAACAAAAACAAACTTTAATAACAAACAATGTAAGGGTAAAAATAATAATTTATAACAAAAAATTAGATAAATACCCCTTTTATTTAGGAACGTTTTCGGGTATAACCCATCATCAGCTAAAACTAACTTAATCGAAACTTAAATCAGTGTGTTTTAAATTTCGATTAAGTTAGTGTTATACCCGAAAACGTTCCTAAATAAAAGGGGTATTTATCTAATTTATTGTTATAAATTATTATTTTTACCCTTATATTGTTTGTTATTAAAGTTTGTTTTTGTTATACAGTTTTAACAAACAGGTATGTGTATATTCACCTACAATCTTTTTTTAAATTCAAATATTAAAATATTCAAAAATTAATTATAAACTACATTGAGATGTTAATAATTTGTTTTTAAATTCAAAATGATATTCTAAAGAAAATGATTAAGATTTTAATATAATTTATAATTTTTGAATATTTTATGCTATTTGCATTTATAAATGAATCGAATAATCTTCTTTTCTGTTGTTTCAAAGGTGTAAACATTGAAATAAAGCGATTTTTATATCAAAAAATTAGTTTTTATTTTTGTAAATATGTCGTATCTTTTCGATCAATTTGTAAGTTTGGGAGGTTGTTTTACATTAAAAAGGACATAAAAAACAATCAGTCTCAATTACAACGTTATAAACTTTAGACGTGCCAAAAAAAAAAAAAAAAAAAAAAAAATCTGTATTTAACAAAAAAGCGAACGCGCGCGAGTATACATATACTTACTTATCACTTCTAGCGACGATATATTAAGGCGCACTCTACTGAAAAGTGTAATACCAGCGTCCGGGATTTTATCATTCATACACGGGCAGTCTGTGCGTCGGTCGCCATCGAACGGACATGAATCCGGATCCATTAATCTTAATAACATAGCGACAAATAATACTTAGATCAAATACTATGATAATTTCCTCGTTTATTAACAAATATTTACCTATTAATGCCGTAATGATTTTAGTTAAATTACCGTCGTTCTTTAAATTTGCACTGTTCTTTCCGTTACACAGGATGGCCACTCAACCCGTAAAAACCGGGAAAAAAAAGTAATTAATCAAATCGAAATATGAATTAGTTTTTTAATGTACTTCACACTTCATAATAAATTCCGAAGTCCTGTTTTATTCATATAACAAGCATGCTGCGGCGGTCAAACATTATCAATAGTAATAAAAAAATTCCGTTCTTCTTTTAAGACTTTTTCTATAACGGCTGGTCTATTTTCATGTTTATTGCCAGTACATTTTAGTTGAAATTTTAACATTATGCATTTAAGTTTGGATGGTTGAATCCTTTCAGCAAAACTTTTCGAGAGGTTTTAGTTCCGTAAACCCCCCTTGATGAAGTCAGCGCGTATGAATACAAATGTAAATATTAGACTCAAATAAATTTTATAAGTCGGAACTATTTAAATGGTGAAAGGGTGCAGCAATCAACACTTGTTATATTAACTTTTATAATAAAAAAGTAAGCACATATTGCTTGAGTTATTATTATTATTATTTAGTAATGCGTGCGTCGGCTGCTCTAACAGAAAGGGATACAAAATTGGATTTAGCAGGTTGTTAATGGTCACTGAACGGTAAAATTTTTAAATCATGAATAAAACAACAACTTCAAAGAAACTAAAAAATTGAATTTTGCAATTTTTTGTTTTTAACTGGCATTTTATTTTTCGTCCTTCAATTTGTTGCGTTTGTGTTGGTATAAGCTCTTGTATAATTCTAATAACCAGGAAATCAGGTCGATTTTGACCAGGGAAACAGGAATTTAAAAATTTTATTTGAATGGCCACCATGTTAAACATTCTTCATGCTAGAGTAATTATGCGACTAAAAAAGGTTGTTTTATGTAAAAGCTTCAAAATCTCAATTCATCACGACAGATTTCGTTATAATTTATTCATTACTTTTTGTAATATATTTTTAATTGATATTATAAAAAGTACATATAATATAGTGTTTAATGGTAGCAAACCGGGTGCCGTAAACTTACATTTCAAAAATTAATAAATAATACAAACTAGCTAACTATTATTAACTTAAAGTTTTTACGAAATAAATAAAAAAAAAAATCAAATCAAATTGAAGACAAATACTACGCGTTTTTACGGCTAAATAATGTAAAAATTGTTTTATTCATTTTAACAGACGTAAAAATGTTTCTAAATACAATCAGTTAGCCAGAAATATCGATAGAACTTCAGATCACTGATTCATTTTACATTATATTAAATTATTATTTGCATTTTCATAGGATTGAAACTATCGAGAAAATATAACGGTTATTTACTGTAGTTTATTATTATTATCATTATTATTATTATTATCATTATCATTATCTCGAATAGAGTTAAGGTATTAATGTTTATAAAATAGAATATCGAAACAAAATAAATTTGTCTAACAAAATTTAATTATTAAGGAAGGTAATTGAACATAATTATCCCTTTTGTAACGATAAAACGTTTTAAAATAAAAAATAGTTACCTTTTTTCGTAGAATTCAGCGTAATTTTCAGATTCTCCGGCTGGTAACGTTAGGAACTCAATAGGACTTTGTGAAAGCATTTTATAACAATATATAGAGATGTTGCGACCGAATATAGTTAACATGTATTCTTTATCGACAGATTTACCGGTTTTCTTTAAAACGTCCGAACAAGAAACAAAGCCACCTAAAATGTAACAATTTGTAAAGATTAATTTCTGAAGATAAGTAAGCCTGAAATAAAACAATTAATTACATATAATCCGGTAAGTGATGATTGTTAGATTATTAGATTCATTTTTACCTTTTATTTGTTAGATATTCTAATATCCGTTTAAACGAGTTAATTTAAATAATCTGTGCAAAGGATACATTTAATTAAGTCAAAATTATTATTTAATCAGTTTAATTATAATGTCCGACAGAAGTTTCAATTTCAGTCAAAAATATGAGCTCCAGTTTCGGAAAAATGTTAGTCAAATTTTCGCCTTTAAATCCTTCAATCGTAATGTGTTTTATTTTATTAATAGTATTGTGATTTATTTAAACGAAATAGTTTCTCTAGAGCAATCGTTGTTACCCGTAGAATTTAGGAAATCTTTTATATTTTACCGTTCATTTAAATCTCAAAAATTCCGAGCGTAATTATTGATATGAAAAAGGACTGTTGAAAAAAGAGTGCAATTAGAATGAAGAATGCGGAATGATTTAAGATTATGAATAAGATAAACGACAGTATAAATTTCAAACGTGATAAATGAAATTAAATTCAAAGTTCGTAGATTTTTGATTTATCCAAATGATTAGCATGTATGAAGATAAAAAAAAAAATTGAAACTATATATGAAAAAAAGAAACATGTGAAGACGAAAGAAAGCAGAGGAAGTTGTGTAACTATGATGGTTTACCGGAGTACAGTTGTAGGAGAAGGAAATAGTATAAGAGAATGTAGGAGAAAAAAAGAATGGAAAAAGTTTCGTAAAGAACCACATGGTGGCACAGGCAGAAAATATAATAAAAATGTCAAAGAGGTGAACTTAGAAATGGTGGAAAAATACAAATGAGAACACGAAACGGAATATAAAAGTGTTGAAAAAAAAAAGGAAATAAGAAAGAAGGACAAAAAATGATAATTAAAAAGAAGCAAGAAAAATTAAATATGACGAGCGGGGAAAAAGTAAACGAAGGAGGAAAGATTTAAGTATAGAAACAGTGTTAGAAATAATAATACGGTATGTCAAAGTAAAAAGAGCAAAGAAACCACCGCATATGATGCAAAATATCATCGGCTAGGTGCGATTTAGAAAGAATCAAAATTTTATTTGATACCGTTTTTATAACTTTTTTGGTTTTTTTAAAGAGCAGTAGGCCATTAATAGAATGAAAAAAACAAAAATGCAGAGAAAAGAGGAAGAAAATCAAAATTTAAAATAACAATAATAGATGACTGGTTGTTTAAGGATTCAAAGCATAAGAGGAAAAATAAGATATAAAACTTCTAATTTCAAACTTCTCGTAAGTATATCCGGATGTTTAGCTTCAAAAAAAACTAGCGTTTACAATAATAATCGTTAATTTATTATTTGTTCTAACAAAAAGTATGTTAACAATTTTGAATTTAATCTTTTACAATATATGCGCTTTTTACTACGCAGATTATTCGTAGATAGCTTTTACTCACAAGCCTAATGACCGTTAAAAATGGGTATTTTAGAAAATTTAAAAAAAAACCCCTAAACCCGGGAATTTTCCTTTTTGTTTTAGGCTATAAAAGTCATTAAGAAAAATATAAATATATGTATATATATGTATATATATATTTAGATATATATATGTATAAATATATATATATATTTAGATATATATATATATATATATATATATATATATATATATATATATAAATATATATATATATATATATGTATATATATATTTATATATATATATGTATAAATATATATTAAAAAATTCGTTTGTTTTTCGAAATCTCGCGAAATTACTTACACTTTTTTCGGTTGCATTTTTTTTTACGAGCGGGCATATTTGGTAATGAATTACAGTATCTGCGGTGCACTTTATTTCCGTTCCGATTAAAGCAATAAATGTTACGTTTCTGACGACCTTTTTTCTCACACGGATAATTACACTGCAAAAAAATTTGAAATATAATAATAATGATTCTACATACAATAAAAGTTTATGTTCATAAACACTAACTCTTGGGAAAGATGGCAAAGAGAAACAAATTGCTTACTCGATATTGTTAACGTGGAACACGCTTTTTAGGACATAAATTTGCCCCTCCCTCAAAAGAATATAAAAATAAAAATAAAAGATTCCTAATTATAGATTAATACACGTAAATATTATTTATTTTAACGTTAACATCGTCAGTAGCTGTATAAAATTCTATTACAACGCGAAATTTTCCAAAAAATTCGCCAAATGCAAAATCTGATCAGAAATATATTGTGTTCCTTTGCCGATTTTTTTTTTTTTTTTTTTTAGTGCCGAAGACAATCAACAAAATATTGCTAAAAAGTAATTGAAAATAGTTCAACTCTTTTAGATCACTTTCCCAGTACTATACATAAAACTGCAATTTTAAAAACTAACAGAAAAAATATACTATACGAACAAAACGAAAAAGAAGCAGATTATTATAAGAAGAGTAAGTATATAAACCAAAAGTTTTTTTTTAAAAATAAAAACGTAAGAAAACTATTTTAAAAAAATGACAATTTTCCAAAAATTAAAAAATATGCGAATGAAAACAAAAAGAAGTAAATTAAGATAAATGTAACAATAGGTACAAAAACATAAAGTCAATTTTTTTTTAAATGCAAAAGAAATTATTCTACAACTTTTGAAAAATTGTAAAAATACGTACAAAACCAAAAGCACTGTGATTAGCGTGATTTATTTAATTTTGACCGGGAGTAGTCGCGATGGTAGTGGAGTAAAAGATAGACAACGTGTTTTAAATTTTAAACGTTTAGGGATAGTTTTTTTCTTCGTTAACTATCACACACTAAAAATTTGATTTTTCAAATTTAAAAGCACCGTTTATCCAACTGAAAATAATCTAGTGCGATTTGTTTTATACATTTTTCAATAATTCAATTAGAAATGTTTGTGCAGTGTTTTTAAGAGTTATGAGCTTTCAAAGATCCTTCCGTCTTTAAAAATAACACGATCGCTTTATTAATTAAAAAATAAATGGTACATACTTCGCCCCACGGACCAGGTACCCAAAAGTATGGTTGCTCTTCGGGGCATTCTTTCAATTGACACTTCAAGTGTTGATCCGGACGACGATCTTCCGGGCAGTATTCGTCCCTAACAACTACTTCTTCGCTTGAATCCGCAATGTTAATTCGTTTGCATTCTACAAGTCGCTGTTTTACTCCATCTCCACATGTAACGGAACACTAAATGAAATTAGCATCAATAAATACAATGAAATAGCATTTTGTTTTATATACAAACTGTTTTCACCATTTAACTAAAATAGAAATGTACACTGTTGTCCATTTATAAAACTACATTATAAAATTCACTAGGAAATATTTGTTGAAAGTAAATGGTAAGAAGCTCTTAGTTTAAACAATTAGATACCACCCCCCTCCCATTATAAAATTTCTTAAAATTATGTCCAAGTATTTATAAAGAAATATATTGCCACCTTCAACGAGAAAGTTGGTATTGAAGAAGTACTGAAATACTTTTCGAAATACAGCCTTAGAGTACTTAAAATTATAAATAGTGCAAAACCTATAATTCATATATATAACAATTAAAACATTACCAAATAATGTATTAAGAAGGTTCTTTGTAGCAATATTAAATTACGCAAGTTGTATCTATGCAGGTGAAAATTACGGAATAGAATTAACAAAAACTAATTGAAATGCTTAAAAAAATTAAATACTATCCTGCCTAAATGAAACAATGAAGCTATTCTATTACAAATTTCTTCTAAAACGCATGTTAGTATACTCTTTTTAGTTTTATCTCATATGTAGTAAACTGATAACATTGGTGGAGTGAAAAATTCCAGCGAGAATTTTCCTACTTTTTGAACTTTTACCGAATTTTAACTTCGGATATATATATGATTTTTGGCGCCATCTATTGACGATCCTCGAGCTAGAAATTATTATTTAGTAAAAATCATTAATTCACAATATCTCGTCACTGAGAGAACGAGAATTTGTTAAAATCCCGTCCGAATCAGGTAGGGCAGTAAGTGCGGTTTGATTGCGTGAATTTTATATCCGTTCATCGCATGTAGCTTTTCCGATCCTTTAGGCGTCCCGCTGTAAGGTCGACACGTTATTTAACTTCATCTAGTCCCAACCGCGTTACACATTTCGTTTTTAGCGCCATGCCGTGCGTTTACCGTCTTTCGCCGTTTCTTATCTTTTGTCGTTAAATGTGTCGGCATTTTTATAACTTTTTCTAGATACCGAATTTAGGCGGTTAGTAAGTATACTATGCCTGATCAAAAAAATTCCCACAAATGATCCACGGGGGAAAATACACGAATTTTTTCTTTATAAAAGCCTAACACTCAGAAAGATCAAATTTCAACCCAAAAAGAAATAATCATCAAATTCATAAAATTGCAGTCTCTAAAATGTAAATTAAAAAAGGAAAAAACTGTCGAATCCACAAATCATAGACTCCAGACCAACGGTCGCCTATTCTAAAATTCGTTTTAATATACACCATTATAACAGCATAAATAGAATACATTTATGGTTAATTTCGTATTACGAAGTTACAATTAATATGGGTTAATTTCTTATTACGAAGTTACAATTAATATGAATACTCATTAGTTTAAAAAAGTTAGAGCAGAAAAAGAAAAGGAATATTGATGAAAATAAAAAATAAAAATGACGTTAATTGAGTCAGGAAAAAAATAATAAGGTAAATGAAATTTGTAAAACCTGGAATATAAGAAACAATAGAAAAATTTTATTACAAATAATTATCAACGTTTTAATTTTAAAAAAAATTAATTAAAATAAAGCTGAACAGTAGATTATCACTGGTTAATGAAAAAATAAAATATACTTAAAAAATTGAAAATAAAACAATTTTTATTATATGTGTTTTTAAATTAAAGTGAAGTAGGTCCCATATCCTTGATAAGGTACTATGCGTTGTGAAATTAAGCTTTTCATAATGGTATTAGGCCTAATGGATCTGAAGATAATACCAGGGCCACTTCCTTTTTCTCGCCCACCGTTACTTTCTCAGATTTCTTCGATAACCCAATCAATTTTTAGATAATGTAAATCTGGGAGCGACTTGGATCCGGAACGAGACAAGTCTCGAACCTATAACTCTGAGGATAATCAAGTTAAGGATACGTTGTATGAAAAATAAAATTACATCATTCCAATTTAATCTGATGTACCGACGAAATTTAATTTAAACCTTGATAATGTAGCGCTTTCTTTCTACAAAAAAAAAAATCCCTTTTATAAAAATGTAGTAATTAAGATGATCGGAAAATGAGATTCACGAAAAGAAATAGCATGTTTGATTAAATGCAATACCTAAGACATCTGGAGGAATAACTAGGAAGGGAAATAAATGTTATATTTCAATTAATTTGGAGACATTTTATAACATTTGAATAAATATATTTATGCGCGCACCTAATAAATTAAAAACTCAATTCTTTATACGACTAGCGCTAACGTCGAAAATGAAAACTAATTTTATTGTAAACGATTTTAGTGGTAGTATAGCAATCATGTAAGCTAAACTTTTCCAGTACCGAATATCTCCTTGAAATACGGATACAATTTACGATAAAAGTTATATGTAAATTATAACAAAATATCATTTGAAAGAAAATATACGCAATTTAAGTAGTTTATCTACCCGGGATCAATTTATACTGAAAATTTAATGTAATTAAATAAATAAAAATTGAATTAAAATTTAAAATAGTTTAATAACACATATAGTCGAGGTAAGGAGTAAATTTAAATGCATTGTTGTAATGACATATATGTAGTTAGAAAAGAAATTAACGTAATTGCATGCTGTATTTGATTAGCGAGATCAAAAGAAATGAATATATGTTTATTTATGATTACTTCACTCCAGGCGGATGTTTTCCACTCATATCTATGAGTTGGACAAGGAGTATTCTTGCAACGTTGCAGCAAGTACGGATTTTCATTACAGTAATGCTCCGGCATATTATCTCCAAACTGATCTACGCATTGGGCTTGTCTGTGCTGATAGCCTTCATTGCACGTTTGGTTGCACTGCAAAAGAACGAATTTATAGAAAACAATTACCACTGTTGTCTTCGTGTTAAAAATAAAATTGTTTATAATGCACTTCATGATAAAGATCATTTTAACAAATACAAACAAATTATTATTACTAAAAGAAGAAGAAGAAGCAGAATAAAGATCATATGTTGATTTTATTAATATTAGTTCAGCTAATGCAAATTTAAATTGAAATTAAAAAAGTAATGCGCGGGTTTTGTTTTTCTTAAACCATAACTAAAATTGGGTTATCGAGTATATCGTGTGTAACATGTTCGTATGAATAATTCTACTTTATGAGCATCTGTTTAGGTACTTTTAATATAAATTAATTTTTTGCGCTTTTACAGCAGGGATTTTGCGTGAGTAAATACGATTTTTGTAAATTTTTTGATGCTCTGTGGTATAAGGAATTCCGATTCACCCGAACTAGGAGGGCAGACATGCTCTTTTATTGGAAGATATTTACCAATAATAACAGTTCAAAGCAGTGACCGAAGTTGGGTTATAAAAATAACTAATTACAAATGCAAACAGACTTAGAATTGAAATACTGCTAAAATAATAATAAAAAAAGCTTAGTTATATTAAAAATGCTAACGAAGGCCTTATTATGTGATATTTTTTCTAGATTAACCCCATTTTGAAATTATTTGATGTTTTCGGTAAAAAATAAAGATCTTGTTGCCTGTTTTTTTTTTTGAACAATATGTATTTGTTTTTTATTACATACATTTCTTTCGTCAAGTTAAAACATTATACTGTTTAATCACTTTTTGTTTTAACTTTTATTTTCGGATTATTCGAACGCGGTAAAATAATTGAATAAAAACAGTTGAAAAATTAGCTCACCATTCCTTCCACAATTTTTATTAAAAAAAAATATAATAGTAATGGAACACATGTACAGAATATATAATACAGAAATATTTCAGGCTGAAATTAGTATATATGCTTTAGTAAAGATAAGATTCTCAGGAATGGTAACAAAAAAGTACATGAAAAAAAAAAAAAAAAATCAAATTATATATTGAAACCAATTATATAATATATTTCAAAAAGACGTAATGAGAATAATTTTTTATCCGAGAATAAAAAGAACAAAAGTAACAACATTATATATCAGCTATGAGCATAATTTACTGGTGTGTTAAACGGTGGAAATTTAATACATTTAGTATTAAGCACTAACCACGAAGCTAATGAAACGAAATTTTTAAAACTGAATAAAAATCATCTACGAATTCATAGTATTCTAGCAATTATGCAACGAAATTTTCGTGAATTTTTACGATTTTACGTTAAACTGACTAAAATTTTTGCAAACAGTGATGTTCAATTGCGAGTTTTTATCGCTACTTTAAAGAAGACGGCAGAAGAGAAGAAATCAAGGTTTACTGCAAAAAAGCCGTCCATTTAGAGTTTATACAAAAGTTCTGATAAATAGTGCTACCGCTTTGATGCGAACTAATACCGTATAAGTAGAAAACCGATGTATCAAATTACTGCTAGTTCGAAATCAAGTCAACAGTCTGATTACTAGAGGCATCTAAATCGATAAATATCATACTGAAGGGAAACTGAACGCAGAATAAATTAGAATAGCTGAAAAAGAAATGGAAAGATTAGTTACGGGAAAAGAAAACGGAAGTAACTAGATTTAGAAGGGAAAAAAATATAGTTATATGTAACCAAATTATTAAATAACACTTTACATATGTTGTACACATTCCGTTTATATGAAATGCATGTAAAGATAGTTTTGTAACTGTATTAAAAATTAAGTTTTATCTAATTTCAAGATATTCCATCGATCAGTAGCAGCCTGACAGTACTGTGACTTTTATTAGAAAATATGCGCTTTAAAAACTAACAAAGAAAAAAAAAAGAAAGTATTTTCGCGAAACGTACTGCGAAAATTACGCCGTTCTTGCTGAAGATAATCGATTTTTTTACATAATAGAAAATTTTTTACTGAAACGCAAATCGCTAACTATTTTTGAACCACGCCAATTTTCATAAATGCAAAATAAGTATGGAACATCAAGTAACAAATGTCACTTTTGAAGCGGTAAAGCTCAATAACAATTGGTCTATTCAATTTGCAATTATTATAGTAATAGTGTACCCATTTTGTAATGAGGAAGAAGTAAGTTTTTTTGATATCATTTTTTAAACTTCGAGCTGTTTGTTATTAAATTTTGAAGAAATTCTTCTACTTTAAGTACCTGCGACCACTCGCCGTACTTCCAAGTATATGTGGATGGGCAAGGATGATGATTACACGGAGCAGATGATTCTGGTTTCGAATCGTTACAGTTGAAGCTAGGTTCTCCGGCTTCATTCTGACATTCTACTGCTCGAACCTTCATGCCTCCGCCGCAAGAAGCTGAACACTAAAACAATATTTATTTACTGGATATTATAGCGGTAAATAATCACTTGAATATAAGTTTTCAAGAGCAGTACTGAAAAACAAATTTATTTAATTAATTTTGAACGTTTAAAACAGTAATACATGTATGTAAAATAATTATTTTACTAATTTTAAAAATAAAAAAAAAACAACAACATATCGGTATATATATATTATGATTGGAGTAATAATTAAATCGTAAAACATTACCTCTCCCCATCTTCCGATTCGCCAGTTATGAACCGGAGCCGTAGTAGTGGTTGTAGTTTTACAAAAGTGATTTGTATTGCACGATACTTCGGTTTCCGGTTTTTCGATACTGTCACATTTAGCAGGGGATACTTCCTCTAAAGTCGCTAATGAAACACATTTCAACGATCTTCTGGAAACCCCCTAAAATTATTAATCAATCTAGAATAAAACACTATTCGTACAAAACTCAGAAGTAAAATCAAACTACCATTATCTAATCGCACTTTCTTAGCGTTCAAAATAAACAGTGAAACTGCTACATGTCAAGTTGCGAAATTAAGCGGCCTCGGATTGGCCATCGCGAAAAAAGAGAAATAAGTCCCGATATATGTTCTACGCGTTTTAGAGATTGAAAACTTACGGGCGTTCATATTGCGTTAAGCCTAAAAGCACTAAATACTTTCCCAGATGTATTCGGTATTTAATATAAAAGTTTTCCGAATGATTGAAATAAAACATTTATCAAAAAATAAATAAATATCGCGTTAAATATTAAATTTAAGACAATTGTTTTGCTGAGAGTGTTTCTCATAATTTAGCTACTTTTGTCAATATATTGAAGGTTAAATAATGTCATGATGCAGCCTCGCGTTCATATCGCAAAGCCACACACCGTAATGGTAAACTTACTTGACCGCAGGTAGTAGAACACGGAGACCAGTTTGAAGTTTTCCAAGTGGTACAAGGTGGACCATAGCACGTATCGACTGTTTGAGGAAGATTTTCATTAGAACAGTGCCGCTTATCTACTGCGTTTCTTGTCACCGTATTATAACATCTTATTGAACGCGTTCGAAAACCTTGACCGCAACTTTTACTACACTAAAAATGAAAATTCGTGAACATTTAGTAACCGCAGTAATCAGGCTTAGTTTTGCGCTAAACATTTTCGACGACGTTTTACGGAAACCCTTTTTTTGACGACTTTCGAAGGATTGAAGAAAAAAACGAGCCAAGGGACTCTCGAATATACGTGATCCAGCGACCCTTTATATATTGGTAAAAAAATTAACTATTATTTTATTTTGGTATTATTTTAACAAATAAAAAATATACGCGTAAAATTACTCGGCGATGTTTCTTTTTTTTTTTTTTTTTTAATTATTATTTTAATAATAGAAGTGAATTGATCTACAATATTTATGGCATCCTGCGCATTTAACATTTTTCTAAACTTATCTCTATACTTCCTGTAATAAGATAACATTGCACGAGTATTTTCTCCAGTACAGTTTAAACATTTGAAACCTTCAATGCGTATAATTCAAAAGAATACTGATATTCCCTTAAAATTACGTTAAATAATTATTTAATTTTTTATAACGACATCATTATACTTACTCAGGTTGATGAATTGATTACTTAATCAAATGTTTTAAACATTTTTAAACAATAATAATTATTTGTGGCATATTTTTCATTAATAAAAGATTATTGCAGACTTTTAAAATGCCTATAACACATTTAATTTACATTAATTCATTTTTCTATTCATCTCTCTCTCTCTCTCTATATATATATACACATACATATATCATCTATATAATAAAGCACCAAGGAAATAAATGGACGAAAACTCAAAAAAAAGTCCTGAGACCGTTCTATGGCACTTAGAAAGCTATTTTTTTTTTTTTTAATCCACAGCTTCAAGTCAGTAGCTTTTAGGAAAATTATCAAAAGGTTCAAAATTTTCATACCTTAGGGCTCAAAACGAGTGATGTATCAAATTTTTCTACCAAAATAGAAGAAAATAAGTCAAAGACCAAAAAATAACAAAAAAGTCCTGGGGCCGTTCTATGGCATTTAAAAGTTAATTTTTTTTTAATCGACAGCTCTAGGTCGGTAGCTTTCAGGAAAAATATAAGATGTCCAAAATTTTCATACCTTGGGGCTCAAAACAAAAAGGCAATAGATCAGCGCTAATTTAATAAGATCATTACCAATCACATGAAAATGCAATACTACTGTATTTACCTACGTCGTACCGCGCTTCCACCCCTCACCAACCGGTACTGGCTTTTCGTTCATCGTGTATTACTCATAGTTGACGAAGACGAAACATTTTTTGTTAACTGATCCTTCTTTTGTTTCCTCTATGGTGTATTATTGGTATATTTTTAAATTTGAAAAACGACATTGTAATTTTAAAGTTGTGATAGGCACAAGACTGAAGAAATGAGCAAACTAACGTATTTGCAATTCTACGAACAGTATCGTGATAGTGGAAAGAGAAATATAGAGACTGATCGCAATCGTTTTATAAAAAGGGTTCTCCTAGTATGTGTTTCTCGAAAGTGGTCCGAGTTACTCAAAATTTTTATTAGAAATTGGTGAAGGAAAAATGCCAGAGACTTTGTATGGCGAAGAAAATGGAATCCTATTAAATTTACCGGATTTAAAAAAGTTTACTTCACTTGATGAGAAATGATTATTGATCACATTTACCTCGATGATGTTTTTTCAAATTTTTCTAAAATGTCCAAAAGATGTATTTTATCACCAACGAATAAATATATAAATCAAATAAACAAATTGATGATAAGAAAAAAAATTTCTGAACATGAAATAAATTTATACAAGTGCTGATACAACTCTGATTGATGAAAAAGAAATAAATGAAGATTATACACATTTATGCACTGAAATTTTAAACAAAATGTCAGACCAAGTAGTTCCAGATCACAAAATTATTATAAAAATTAGAGCGATTTGTATCCTCATCAGAAATTTGAATTTTGAAGAAGGCCTGGTGAATGGAACAAAAGTCGTCATTAAATCTATTAAAGGTTTCATAATTGAAGTATTTCGACCGGAAAATGAATGTAAGACGTTTCTGATTCCTAGGATCAGTTTCAAATTTACAGCTGGCGACACAGGCATTCAGATTTTAAGAAGGCAGTTTCCTATTAAGTTAGCCTATGCCATGACTATTAACAAAGCTCCGGGTGAAACATTGGATTTGTCTTCACTCACGGGCAATTGTATGTTGCTTTGAGTCAAGTGAGAACATCGCAAAATATATGTATTTTGAGCCTTGATCACGACGAAACTCTCACAAAACGGGGGTTTGGGACGGATCCGCGGGGGGGTTGTGCCGCGAAGCGGCCAGGGGCCAAAGCCCCCTAATATATATATATACACTAGCTGTTCCCCACGGCTTTGCCCGTGTATTAAATAATACTCGTTTAAATCTGTACTTGGAAATTAATAAAAAAAATTTTGTTTTATCTGGAATTATATTTATGTAAAGATTCTTTCTCTCTTTGGGAAACATGTTTATCGTCGTCCAAAAAAAAATGGTTTTCACATTTCACGTTCAGCTGAAGATTATTGATCTTTTTATAACCTGTCTGTCGTGATCGAACAAAAAGTTTTGCTCAACTAAACAGTACATACATCCATAATTTTGAAGGGGCCGAGTTATACACACGGCGATCTCTCATAATTACACATTTAAGACGACACCGTCACTCATATCTTTCAACCTATCGTCTCGAACATTTTATTAAAATTAATTTATTAACAAAATAGCAAACTGTAGTAGTTGAATAAAAATTTTAAATTTGAGTATAAATAACATTTCGGTAGCAAATATTGAAAATTCCGCTGCATTCTCTGTATAAAATAATAGAGCACTACTTTCTTTAGCTCCCCGCAATGAGTGCAGCAGCTAGGCTAGGAGTGCGACTTGTATGTTTAGATACTGTCGCGACGAGGTTTGATGATTTCGGTAATGCAAAAAGTGAAGTAACAGAGTGTGGTGTATTTACTTACCGCAGAAATTAATAAAATGTTATCTGGACTTTATTATTTACCATAATAATTTTATTTACATTTTTACGTTTAATTTATATTTATCGTGGTAATTATTTTATTTAAAATTTTATAAAAATTAATTTTTTTTTTTGTTTGTCCTGTATGCATTTTTGTACCGCTGATCACATCTCAATTACTTAAAACCTCATATTTCGTGAAGGATAGAGTAGAAAAATGAGCCGTACGTTAAAATCTTTGTTGAGACAGCCCGAAAATTTTAGCGGCACAGGAATGCATTCAGGACGAACAAACAAACATTCATTTTCGCTGTGGCTTAGAATGATATTAATGATTGGGGAAGTAGATAAAAGTATTGTAGTAAACATAGATTCACTGAAAAAAGACAACATTCAATTTAATACCATACTTTGTGTTGCTATGGCTATGCTGTGGAATGCAATCAAGTGAAATAAAATAATCTTTATTATTATTATTATTATTATTATTACACGTTTTGACTACAATATGCAACGTTGCGCGAGATGTAGATATTTTAATTTAGAAGTTACTAATGAACATCGAAATTATTATATACAAAAAAAACCAAAAAAAAAACAAACAGTAAACAACAAAATGAAATTAAACAGCCGGACGGAAAGGAATGTTAATATTGAAATTATATACAAAATAACAAAGTGAAATTAAATAATCGTGTAAAATTAATATAAAATAACCCAATAAAAAATAAAAATTGCCGTTATGTAAATGCCAATAATATAGGGTGGGCCAAAAGAACATCCCCGAATTTTAAATGCTCGTCAAATAAAGACTAATATACTTACGGAAATGAAACAAACGTTGAAATACTTAAAAAAGAACGCCATTTATTGTACACTATTAGTTTTGAACAATACTCCGTATGAATAGTCACCATTTTTACATTGTTGCAATCTTTCCTCAAAATTATGCATTACTTTTTTAAGAGTTGGTTTTTTAATTGCCGCAATTTCCTTCTGAATGGCCAATTTCATCTCGTCGGTTGTTGCTGGTTTACCCTCGTACAGCTTGCTTTTCAAGTAGCCCCATAGGTAAAAATCTGTCGGTGTTAAATCCGGACTGCGCGGCGGCCAAAACAGCTCACAGTTTCACGAAATCAAGCGGTCCTGAAACTTCTCTCTTAATAACCGCAAAACATCGTTACGAATATGTGGTGTGGCCCCGTCTTGTTGAAACCACGTTTTAGATAATGCAATCCTCTTCCGTCTGAGCTCCGGTAGAAAAAACTCGTTTAACATTTGGATGTAGCGGTCGCCGTTCACAGTAACATTCGCTCCGTCCTCCTCGAAGAAGTAGGGACCGATTATCGCTTTCGCACTGACTGCGCACCATACCGTGATACGAGGAGAGTGCAAGGGTACCGGGTGAACGATTCGAGGGTTCTCAGTAGCATAATACCGCATGTTTTGTTTATTAACGTTACCATTTAAATCGAAATGCGCCTCGCCGCTAAAAAAAACATAATCCAAATCGACGTCTTCTTCCTCCAGCATATCCAAAGATTTATTACAAAATTCTAACCTTCTTGGCTTATCTGTTGGTATCAATTCTTGGGTTAGTTGTATCTTGTATGGGTGCATATTGAGGTCGTTTCGAATTATTCTCCTGAGTGAAGTACGGGGAATTTTCAAGGCGGAAGCCTGGCGACGAACGGATCTGCGCGGACTTCGCGACAATGCTACGCGCACTTTTTCGATGTTTGTCGGGGTTCTAGACGATCGACGGCGACCTTGATGGTTGACCGCCACCACACTACCGTATTCTCGGAAGTTTTTTACCCATTTGAGGATACTTTTACGGTCGGGGGAATTGTCATGACGTTTTAAATCAAATTGTTTTTTAAACGCGCGTTGTACCGCGATTACACTTTCACCGTTTTTCACAAAGTACTCGACAACGAAAGAGCGTTGTTTACGCGTCCACGACATCATGACTACTAACCAACTATATTTATATTAAACGGCATATTATTTAGCGCCAGATGGCGTTACAATCGCCACGCTAGCTCACAGTGTATGATTTTGACGAGCGTTTGAAATTCGGGATGTTCTTTTGGCCCACCCTATACTTCTATTGTAGGTACCATAAAAATAATGTGCATGCCCGTGAAAACAATCCTATTCATAAAAATGAAGCCGAGCAAATAATATAGATATAATTACATTCGTAAAAATTGTAAGGAGAAAAATATAAACAAAGAAAAGTGAAATGGAAATAAAAGGAAAAAAAGAAAAAATGTTTTCCTGAAAATTTAGACTATAAATTGAACGATTTGCGAAATAATCAGGTTTCATTTGATGGAGCACTGTCCGGTGATTTTAATCAAACGCTTCCAGAGATATCTCGCTGATGAATTTCATGCTTGCATAATTAGATATTGCATACGAATACGTCTTCGCCGTTGATCTACTGCTTTTTGGCGTTGGTGAGACGAACGTGCTGCTCTTCTTCTTCTCACTTCTACCCGTAAGACTTCAAGTTATTCTGCCCACTGATCTGTCAATTATTCTGCTCGCCATTGAGAAGTTCTGATTCTAACATGTTCATTATTGTCTGAACGTTCTTGATCAGTGCGGATTGATCTTCTCTGACGTTCTATGATTGTGTGTCGAGAACGGCTCTTTATTTTTGCACGTTGCCAAAGCATTACAGATGATTAATGAATGTGACTTGTACTACGGATGGCGGAGACACGGGTGATGAGTAACTATATAAAAATGAAAGAAGTGAATTGAGTACTCACACTATGTTTTTCGAGAACAGACAATTAGATAATTTTCAAAACATTCAATATGAAATCAACATATAATCAAATCAAGTTTTCATCTTTTTTTCCTCTTTATTATGGTTTTTTATTTATATTTTTTAAAAAATAAAATCACTAATTAAAGCAGGGGTGCCAACCTAAATGATCTTGCGGGCCACTTTGAAAGTGTATCATAACTCCGCGGGTCGCATATAAAATCATATATCCCCATATTAGATTTAGAACCACTATAGACACACTTAAGAGTGAAACATAAAATTTGTTATATTAAATGTTCCAACATGCGTGTGCATTATGAGTTCGCAGAACATAACTTTTTACTACTTTAGCCATCTCACGGGCTGCAAAAATGTTCAAAACGGGGCCGTATGCGGCCCGCGGGTTGGCCACCCCTGAATTAAAGGATTAATATACGGTTACACCTTCATTTTTACCAAATACCTCTAAGATGCAAATGAAGTGTTTGATATAAATAAATCATCCATCTTTGTATCTACATGTGTCTATTTAAATTATATTTGTGCGGATATATACTCTGCCTATACTAAAGGGATATATACATTAGATAAAGCAAAATAATACAGGGTGCGGCAGCATAACTTCCTTTTTTAAAATGTGCCACTTTTTTCTATTAAATTTTTTAAAGAAATAATAACAGAAAATCGAAATACATACTTTAGATCCCATTGGCTATGCTTCTTCCGTTGCAGTTTTATTTTGGTTTTCTGTTATTATTTCTTTTAGTAGAACAAAAGTGGCGCATTTTAAAAAAGGAAGTTACGCTGCCGCACCCTATATATAGCCGAAAATATAAACATGTAATTTCTTTATTAAATTTCAATGTGATTGCTTGAGTGTTTTTAAAATAAGCAAAAATCATAAAACAGGTCATAATGGAATTAATTTTAGAATTCAGTTTCATAAATTGTAATGTAAACATACATATATGTGTATAGAAATAAGTACACAACTAGTTTTCTTTTATTTAAATGTACATAGTAAAATAAATATGTAGCACTAATAATTAAATGAATAAAATAAACCATACCTGGAAAATCAGGTTAATAAATTTGTATGAAAAAAATAAATCACTGAGATAATGTAACGGAGAGAACAAAGTGATTGAAAAATACATGATCAAAACGATTGAAATGATCAAATAAAATTAAAATGGAGATGAAAAAATAAAATTGTAATGTAAAATAAATAAGTCCATTTAAATGATCGGCGAATGTATGAAATGAAAACGACATCATGAAGTGAATGAAATTTAAAAATTCAATAAAAATATCGAAATCTAAAATGAAATGCTTTAAAAAATAAATGTTTCGGAGGGAAAAAGAAATAAATAGTTGATTAGAAATTTGATGCGAAAAAAAAAATATATTAAATTGATTTCCATTGGACTTAAAATATATATTTGTTTTACACATAAGTAAATAAAATAATTTCATGTACTTACTGAACAGTAAAAAATATCTGGAAAATGTAAAATTGGTGTATGAGCCTTTCTTGTATATAACTGAGCTGCTGCCGGTGCGATAGCTATAGATATTATAAAGTAAAATAAAAAATAGAAGAAATAAATATGTATACATATCGCTTAAATAATGATGTTGTAGGAAGTATAATTTGTTACTACGCACATAGCGTGAAAAAATCTTTTCTTTCTTTCTTTCTTTTTCTAAATATCTAGCAGTATCTATTACTGTTTTCATAAAACTATATTAAAACCGTTTTTAAAAATAAAAATGTATGTATTGTACAAAAGTACATAAGTGTGAAGGAACTAAATTTCGCCGACATGTGTTAAAAAGATAAAATATAAAGTACTTTTTATTAAATTTTTCCTTCGCTAATAGAAAACAAAAATATACAATTTAAACATGCATATATGTTGTGAGAAAAAGTAGTGAAAAACTATTATTTCATTTCTGTATATTATTGATTGCCATCGTATACATAAAAAATTAGTAATGTACATATTAAAATTGTTACTGTACATATTTTGTAAAATTCGGTAATGTTTACTTGAGCATATATTTCAAGCGGATAATTAGATTTGGACTGAAAAGTTTATTACCGAATACAAATAATATTACATAAAACGTAAAATGTAACAAATAAAATAAACAATATATGATAGTACTTACCGCAATAAATGTAAACGATGGATGATGCAATAATCAGACCGCGTGGTTCAAATTTTAAATGGCAACGCAAAAATGACAACTGCTTCGGAAAAAAACCATATGCACAGCGCAGATCACAATTTCAAATGCCATGCGGTTCAACATTCTCCAGCACTCTACCCATCGAAATCACGAACAGTGTCATAAAAAACGTTTTTGTTTTTCTAGCAGCTCGACGATGATGATCGGTTCCTTTCCAGGAAACTGTTGTTACACACTTTCTCTCTCTCTCATCGATATATATTCTCCGTCACTCATATCATCACTGATTGTAGACTATCGCCGCGTATTTAATTTACCCACACTTATGCAATTACAGAGCTTCCCGCATATATAGCCACAATACGTTTTTCTGAAATTCCTAGCTATAACGCCGAAAGCAAATCATAGATCGCGCCCCTTACAAAAGCTTAAAATTTCATGTTCCCGAGGAAACTTAGTGATAAAAAAATTATACAACCCATCTTGTATAGAAATGCAACATTGTGTAAAAATTTCAAGTCAATCCGTCCACTACTTTTTGAGTTTTGCGCTCACAAACCTACACCGTTTGATTTTTATATATATATATAAATATATAAAATGAAAGTCGAAAAATATGTCTGCGCGTGCCCAATTTTTTTTGGGGGGGGGGGGGGTAGAAAATTTTCTTCGCATATTTATTTTATAAATAAAAATACATTTTTTACTAATATTCATGCTATTAATAATTTCCATAATTTTGATTTATATATTGATGAATCAGAATATTAAGATAAGAAGAGGGTGAAGGACTTACTTAAATGTTTATAATGGTCGTGGATTAAAGACAAAAATTTAGCATGAGCAGGAACAACTAACAGTGAGGGAAAGGCGAGAATAAAGGATGCACGGTACATTAAGGAATAGTAGATCTAAGTATAAAACATATCTTTCAGAAGACAAAGATGCACACTCGAAGAAAATGTGATCAGCGTCCCAATGGAATGTGTTATCTACGCATAAGGGACAGAGAGGAAGAGAAATAATAGCAAACCGATAAAGGGAAGCAGGGAGACAGCTGTGACCACAGCGAAGGCGACAAAGAGAGGATATAGTAGAACGACGAAGATGCGGAAAATCTAGGAATCAAGGATATGAGGGTGGAAATAGTTGAATAGACACATGGACCGCAGATTTGTAAAAAAAGGACCATACAAAGATTTCCAATTTTCAAATTGAATTTTTTTTGCTATGCTTAGCAATTCGGAGGAGGGAAATCGCCGGACAAGACGCCCGGAATCCAAAGCCGAACAAGCAAGGTAGTCAACCTTCTCATTACCATCAATCCCAGCATGATTGAGAACCCACAGAAAGATTCTATGAAATGAACGTGAGCGAGAGAGGACAGAAATTAAGGATCGAATATGTAGGATTACTGGATCTAAAGAAGGATGAATATAAGGAGAGGAACTACAACCAAGAACGCTTCTAGAGTCAAATACCAAAAGGAAATTTTGATGGTCAAGAACAGAGCTAGTAATTGAATGGCACTTAGAATTGCAAACGACTCCGCGTAGTAAATAGAGCAGAATGATGGTAATTTAAATACATTTGAGTAGTTAAGCGCGGGAATGAAGATCGATGCACCCACCCCGTGAGCCATTTTAGATCCATCAGTATAAATGAGTATGTGGTCCGGGAAAACAGATGTTACTAACTGATTATATTCATTAATAAATGATGAGCGCGAAAGAGACTGTAAACCAGGAGGCAAGGAGAACAAAATCGGAGGATGAATAAGGTCAAAAAAATTTAAGTGAAAATATGGGTGTTTATCGAAAGAAATAACACGGGGAGCAAATTTAAGTAGACGAGCGGAAAACTGAGAAAGAATATTTAGGTGTAATTTTAGATAAGAGATTAACTTTTAATGAACATAGTTAAAGTATGCCGAAGTTAAAACAGATAGAGCTGATCTTGTAACCTGAATTATTAATCGAAAATCCTACTGAAGCAATTCCAATAAACTTACTGTTTATAAAAATATAATTCGACCACTATTAACTCCACTCCCCAGTATGGTGCTCGATTTTAAACTACAATTTTAAAAATTTCATACGAAATTGGTGTTACCGTTGTATTTTAAACGTTGCCCTCGTTGAACTAAAGTTGATAATATACATAGTTGATTACAATTACCTTATTGAAATATACATGGATGCCCATATTTTCTGCTTTCCTCAAAATTTTTAGCTATAATACTCGTGTCACAAATCAATTCTCGCGCTTTTTCGAACTTTTCTGCAAACTTTGAAAGTTCCATTAAAAAAATGAAATACGGTTTCTTTCTCGATAGATAGCGATCCTTTCAACGGTATATAACATGCCTTAGAAAAAAAAAATTTTCTTCAAAATTTCGAACTTTTGGCGCCTTAAGGGTCCAATTTTAAAAATAGAAATCCAGATGTTATAAACTAGAGAAATATAAGGGGATGCGCACTTTTTAGCCGCTTTCAAAATTTTCAGCTGTAATATTCGTAGAGCTAGGGGAAAGATATGTAATTTTTTTTGTTTTTTTGAACTTTACGGAACTTTGAAATTTTCGTTAAGAAAATGAAATACGATTCCGTTCCCGACAAATAGCGATCTTTCTAATGATATATTATAAGCTCGGGCAAAAAAATAGATTTTTTAAAAATTTTGAGCGTTCAGCGCCCTAAGGGTTTTATTTTAAAACTGGAACCCTGGATGATCAAAACTAGAGAAATATACGTGAAGTTGCATATTTTCTACCTTGTTCCAAATTTATAGCTATAATACTCGCGTCGTAAAGAGGGGCTACAAACTAGAGCTCGCGCTTTTTTGAACTTTACGTCAACTTTGAAAGTTTTGCTGGAAAATTAAATACGGTTTCGTTCCCGACAAATAGAGATCTTTCTAATGATATATCACAAGCCCAAGAAAAAAAATATTTTTTCCAAAATCTCGAGCTTTCGGCGCCCCGAGGGTCCAATTTTAAAGCTGGAAACTCGGATGTTTCAAACTAGAGAAATATACGTGGAAGCGCATATTTTTAACCGTGTTCAAAATTTTTATCGGTAATATTCATGACGCTACGGGGGGGGCACGCCATTTTTCACGCTTTTTTGAACCTTGCGGCAACTTTGAATTTTTTGGTAAAGAAAATGATATAAGGTTTTGTTCCTGGTAAATAGCGATCTTTCAAACGATATATTACATGACCGGAGAAAAAAATATTTTTTCACAAAATTTTGAGCTTTCGAAGCCCTGGAGTTTTATTTTTAAAGCTGGTGACCTGGATGTACCAAATTACAGAAATATACGTGGAAGCACATATTTTTAACCATGTTTTAAATTTTTAACTATAATACTCGCAGCGCTAAGGGTCACGCAATTTTTCGGACTTTTTTAAGTTTTACAGGAACTTTGAAAGTTTGGTTAAGAAAATGAAATTCGGTTTCGTTCCCGACTAATAGAGATCTTTCTAATGATATAACACAAGCCCAAAAAAAAAAATATTTTTTTCCAAAATCTCGAGCTTTCGGCGCCCCGAGGGTCCAATTTTAAAGCTGGAAACTCGGATGTTCCAAACTAGAGAAATATACGTGGAAGCGCATATTTTTAACCGTGTTCAAAATTTTTATCGGTAATATTCGCGGCAATAGGGGGGGGGCATCATTTTTCGCGCTTTTTTGAACTTTACGGCAACTTTGAAAGTTTCGTTAAGGAAATGAAATATGATTACGTTCCCGACAAATAGCGATCTTTCCATCGATATATCGCGTGCCTGTAAAAAAAAAATATTTTTTTGCAAAATTTCGAGCTTTCGGCGCCCCGATGGTCCAGTTTTAAAGTTGGGAGTCCGGATGTTTCTAACTAGAGAAATATACGTGGATGGGCGTATTTTTAGCCGCGTTCAAAATTTTTAACTACAATACTCGTGACGCTAGGGGGGGGCACGCCATTTTTTGCGGTTTTTTGAACTTTTGGTCAACTTTACATAACTTTTGTACCGTAATTTTTTGATTTTATGAAAGTGCTCCAGCATTGTAGTTTATATTTTGAATTTCAGTGTTATAAGTTTACCTAGTGACGAGTTATGATTTTTTAAGTGATTTTTGAGGTCGTTTTATGTACCATATTATATATTCTTGACGGTTTTTTGGGTTTTTTTGCCGCCCAGGGTAATCGGTCATCTTCAAGTTACAGATCGTTTTAAAGATAATTTTAATTGTAATTTATGTTCCAAATTTGAAGTTTATAAGTCAAGCCGTTCGTAAATTATTGATTTTTATCTGATATTTTTGTCATTTGTGTACCATCTTATAAGGATTCCGTACATTATATGTATACGGAATCGTAAAAAACAACAAATAAAATATTTATGCTAAATATAAATATAATAAAGTGATTATATAATCATAAACTATAGATAACATTTTATTAATTCCTTGTGGAGTTGGAAAAAGAAAAGTATTTTTTATTAATTTCATCATAACATTCAGAAGAACCAAAACAAACTGGGGGTGGGTGGACTAGATGTTCTGTTAAATATGTAATTATGGGAGAGATTACCATGTGATCAGCTCGTAATCGATTTACAACAGAGTATTCTATGAGCATAAGATATAGAGGCGGAAAATAGGTGTCAGTTGATGTTTTCAAAATGAAGATAGTGTGTGCCCTTTAGTCAAGCACGACTTCTTATTAGACTGCGACAGGCACAGGGTATAGTAAATCGGTTGTTTTCAGCTGAATGCGCGAAGATCCTTTTTTTGATAGACGGTGATAGACATGTTTTCCGAGGAAGAAAGAATTTTCATATATAAATTTATTAATGAGAAATCAAAAAAGAAAGAAATAAAACATAATACAGTGAAGTACCGATTATGCGAAATTATCGGGGACTGACAATTTCGGAAAAACGATTTTTTCGGATAATCGATAATCGTTATACAAGCACATTACATGTATTTATAGAAACATTATATGTATTTAACATATAAAAGAAAAACATTGAAAATTACGAAATTTAATAAACTACAGTAATGTAATATGTTGTAATGAAAAATAAAAATTCGAATGTAGTATCATGTAGACCTATGGTACGTATATGTAATTACGTACGTACATATTAAAAATCTTAAATATCTTAAATACGTATTAAAAATAATTAAAATACGTTAAAACATCCATTTCGGATAATCGGTACTTCACTGTATTCACATTTGAAGCATGTCAAAAAGTAGATGGACAGTTATAGAATGAGAGAATGGTTTGGAGAAAATGGAGTGGTCAAGAAGTAAAAACAAATGATCAACATGATGATGAAGACAGTGCGATTTTCAGAAATGAAGCTCAACAAGACAGACGTAGTGTTGAATTATTGCATAATCGCAAGTTTTAATTATGCCAGCGTTACATCGTAAATAGTTCTTTATAATAATATCTTTTAATTTTTTTTTTTTTTTTTTTTAATATTTCTATAAGCAATTTATGAAATGCATTAGTAATTTTTTATAAAAAAAAGTATATTTTATTAAAATATTTTAGAAATGAATAAAAAAAAAATCCTGCAACAAGAGTTGTAACAATTCCTAACGATAAATATTTACATTCAAATTTTTTTAATCCTTGTCCAAATAATGCGGTTTGCTGTTGTATTCCACAACTTAAAGTTCGTTTTAAAATAATTAATACCAGCAACATTCCCGAAAGAATAGAAAACCAAAACAGGTATATTAATTCAGTGATGAAGAAATATATGAAGTTTGTACATTATTACAAAACCCGAGACCACCGAAGCAATATTAAAAATTCCTTTTTACAAATTACTTAAGGCACATTTCATCAGAATTTAATTTTTTTATTTATTAATTAATTTAATAATTTTCGTAATGTTTAATTTTATGACTTTATTTAATAATCTTTAAAAAGGTATTTCTTTTGCCTTTTTCAATTTTTATCTATTTTTATCTATTTTTATCTATTTTTATAGTATTCGATGTTTCAGCTGAATTAATTTAAGAGATAAATATATTTAAGGGAATTATTAAAAACGTTAATGGTTTGTCGACATATTGCGATAAGTAAAAACATGTTCTGATTAATTTATTAACAAGAAGAGATAATTTAGAAGCAACAACAGTTAGTTTAGGTACGTTAATAAGTCGTAATTACTGAATGGGGGGAAGGTAGTACCTTTGTTTAGAAGTAAAATTTCACTTTAGAAAACAGTAATGACTACGGAACAAAATCATTTAAGGTGTATATATATATGTAGTAGTACACAGTTAGTTTGTAAAAATATGGATTACGAAAAATCGGTTAATCAGATAAACTTGTTCTATGTAATTTGTTACGCTTTTAAATGAGCAAAGAGATTAGTAAATAAATGTAATTAGAGCAATTTTTAAAAATAAGGCGCCCGAAACAAATAGAATTAAGGGCTGTGAAGAAAGTTCAGAGAACGTGTAATATGATCACGTTTAGAGAAGCGGTAGAAGTGAATAAAAACTGAATTAACATACTGGTTCCCATTCTCCGACTTGCCATGAAAACGACGACTTTGAATTGACCGAATTGAAAGTATCCGGAATTTCGTTTTCATTAGAGCAAGCTGGCTGGTTACAAGTTTCTTTGGAGGCTGGTTTTTGATCTTGTGGACAAGCGCCATCCTCGGCAACGCTACAACGGACTGATCTGGTAACGGTGCCAATGCCGCAGTTAACTGAACACTAAACAGAAAAGTTGTTCCATATATGTTAGAGATTATTACGGGTTATTTCGGAATTACACAATTAACGCTGCGAAAATTCGTTTATAAACGAAAGAGGAAAAAAACTGCAACGTCCTACCGGAGACCATTCGCCGGTTAGCCACTGCGGACAGGGTTCCAACTGGCAGGATTCTTTTTCTCGCGGTTTTTTACTGTTTACACATAAACTAGTAGAAACAACTCGATTATCCTTGCGACACCATATCTGCCGATTGCGTTCGCCAGTACCGCACACGCCAGAACACTAAACAAGATTTAAAAAAAGCAAAATACGCATTATTAATCAGATAAAACGGTGTTGTAATTTATATCGGAGTTTTATAAATGCCAAGGAATCGATTAAAAAGTTCACTAAAAATACCGGCATGTTTCTAATGAGTTCTCTAAAAGTTCGATTACGTACGTATATGTTAAACTACTATTTAAAGCTAGTTTAACTGTACAATGAATTGCGTATTCATGAACGCGTTTCTCGTTTCTCTTTTTGTCTCCTTTTTATTAGATTACAATTCGCACATTAAAAGTGAAATTCAAGTTGCTTCTTTGTAAGTTCAAATAGTTTACTGCTAGAGAAGATTGTTTAAAATAAAAAGCATTTCAAAACTCGATGTCAGTATTATAAATGTACCCGTGTCAATATACAATTATTGCATATTTCGATGGATACTCACTGTTGACCATTTTCCAGTATACCATTCGGGACATTTGCCATTGTTACAAACTCTTTGAGTTATTTTTTCACTCGAAGTACATTTGTATTCATCCATCGGTCTACCTAGCTCATCTACACATTCTGCAGTACGAGACTGTATGCCAGATCCGCAACTAACTGAACACTGAAAAATAAAATAAATAAAGGAAAAAAAACGTTAAATTATACACACACACACAATATGTATATATAAAATAAAGATTTCGTTATTTTTCTTTCTAAATTGACACGCTGATGTTAAGAAAAATTTACCTACCGGTTGCCAATCGCTGTATTTCCATCTTGCTTCATCGCACGAACCAATACAAATTTGTACTTCAGGAGGTTTGGTGATATGGTCACAAGAATTATCCAGTAAGCTTAGAGGTCGCGAATTATATTGATGCGTAAACTCCTGTATACATTGGTACGTCAACAAACGCGTTCCTTCACCGCATTGTGACGAACACTCTGATTGACTAACCATTTTCCATCTGCATGCAACAACAAGAATAAGAATAATTAAAAATCGCATTTGGTCGTTGTACTGTCTGATAAATTATTTTCAGTTTAAAACACGACGCCATATACGCCAACAACGTAGCATTATTATACACCGCTTCTTGTTAGGCCTCTGTTCCGGTCTAGTCGCAAAATTTACCGGAATAATTTCGAGTAAAAGAGATAACAATAAAAAAGCGAAATACTAATGGAAACAAAAATTGTGCCACTACATTTAGCAATATTCTGTTATTTTCAAATTAGCTCTCATTTGTTTATTTTTCTATACAGTACTAGTTTATTTTCATAGTTTTTGCTATTATTTCATTCAATTTAAAATAGCAACAATTTCGCGAAAGAAATGCGAGACAATTTTAGTAATTATTTTATCATTATTAAAAATGATCGCATTAAGAAACATTATCTGTGCTACAAAATTTTTCAACACTTTCTCCTATTTGTCCGTTTAACCTAGTCTTCCATTTTATCTTTCGTTCTACGACTTCCACTGCTTCGCCACTTTGCTGTCATTTTCGTTATTCGTTTTCAACCTCTGTTACCTTCTTTTCGTTTTCTTCTTTGCTTGACATTTTCCCAAACGATCCTCTTCATCCGAGTGATGAAACTTTCTGCGATCCCAAACATGCGTTTTTTGAGAGTGTCCAATTCTATATTCCCACTTATTATCATTCGGGTTTTCTACTCCTTATTGTATTTCATACATTTTATAACTTTTCCTACTCTCGACATCATTCTAGTTCTCAGCATATTTATACTATCGACCTCTGACAGAATCTCCATCTGACTCTTTCTCTTTCTTATTGCTTCTGAATGGTGATACTTAGTTGACGCGACGAAAAAAAAAATATTCGTCTCAACTATTTCACCTTATTATTAGTCTTTTTTTTAGCAAGCTCCCCTTCCATCTGTTTAATTAAATTATTACGCACAGTTATGTTTACAACACTTAAAGTATTATGTAAATACTTATTTAATAATTGCTACAATCAAGTAAGTCGTAGCCGGTTACTTACTAACTGCTATTGAACCAAGAGTAAAAAGTGCACGGAACAAGCGATCATTATTAAAATTAATATTTCCGTTAAAAACCGGTCAAGATAGGAAGAAACATCCTATCCTCATAACAAAAAAACTAAAATGTTCAAACCCTTAGCCTCCACGAAACACTACTGTATGTCCATTTATATGATTTTTCATTATTTAAGATACTTTACTAGTTTTTAAGGCGATCTTAATTTCTTTCTTTCTTTTTTTTTCAATCAAAGGTAATTTGAAATTCTACAAATGTCATTTTTTTTTAGATTTTTAGGTAAGAAGCTTTTGAAATTTTCAAAATATCTAATAAAAAAGGCAAAAAATACAGAAATGAAAAACTTCATTTAGCATAGTTTTACTGAAAAGTGATTATTAATTTTTTTTAGATTTTTGAAAACCGTAAAACTTGGCCGAAAAAGATAAAAAATAATTTTTTATGCATTTTTAGTTTAATTACATACTGCTGAAATTTAAAAAAATATATGTATTTTGAATTTTTCTATCTTATTGATTCTTTTTTTTTTTTAAATTTTCCGGAAACAAGAATCCCGATTAAAAATATTAAAACTTTCTTTTTCCAGTTTTTAATATGAACGTTTTCACTAATAATTAAAATAAAATGCATGAGTTATTGTTGCATAAGGAATAACCCTTAACATTTTTAGTTATAAAAAATAATGGAACTGGCTTTCAACTCTTTAAAAATTTTCCTATTGGAACATAAATGTGCACGCATTCGAGGAGTAGCAGACAAGGCAGGGTTATTGCCGCAGTTTTCAGTAATCAAATTTCTCCCTATAAACGGAACCTAAATATAATTACGGGGTTTCTTTTAAGACAATCGAAACACAATAATGAACGTTCAGCTCCTTATCAGTTTGTCAAATAACGATGTCGTATATGATTATTGTTATTTTCTTGGTAAAATTTCGCTTATAATACTGGTGGTAGAGAGAAAACAGAAAGTAAATTAATAATTCTCTAATGGTAAATTATTGAATATTGTTACAAATCTGTCATCCCCGATTAGGCTGTCACTGTTACGGGAGCCATTTGTTATGAATCTAACTATTGGTCACTCTGTTCCGGACGCCATTTGGTATGAATCTATGCTTTCGATTCCCTGTTTTCGAAAAACCCTTTTGATATTTGATACAAATTCAGTCGATCCTTTTCGGGGAAGCCATTTAATATAAATTCCGTCGATCCTTATTTAAGTTTAAATAATATATCGGGCGCCAGAGACAAGAACGGCTTGTCACCACCGGATAGACACTCTGCCGCACAGAGCTCTAGGCTTTTATTACGAGATAAAAGCAATTATATAAAAAATTCGCGACAATACGCCGTTCGGAGGCGTAGCGTGAGTCTCCGCGTTGGAGATGTCACGGGCTCACCACGTGTCCAATAAGAAGCCTTCTATAAAAAACGCGTGTATTTAAACAAAATTTACAAAAAAAAGAAAGAAAAAAAAACACAGGGGAAACAAATTCCAAACATTACAATTAAACAGAAAACGAAATTTTGGTCAAAATTGCGATAGACGTATGCGGAAATTAGCGATGACTAGGGTAAAAAAATAGATACACGTAACGACGTGATTTTACAACCAAATTAAACGATCGACCATTATTGACTCAACAACGAATTAATTCACTTTCGTGATATAGTGCCATGCACACACGACGATCTCGGTACACGATGGGCTATTCCAAGCGACATAGTTGAATCGCTGAAAATTACCCCGTACCTTATCAATTAATTCGAACGCCGTCGAATTTTCTAGAATATTTTATATATAACCCGTATTATAACGCGACTACGGATTTCACAAACTTCCCTCAGCTCGATGTTCTCGGCTCAGCTGCTACCCGACGCGCACTCGCCTCGGACTCGTAGAGTACTCTCCACTATCGGCCGCTACCAATAATACACACGCACACAGTCTCACCTGACACAGTCGTCCGTTCGACCGTGCCCGGGAATTTCGATTTTAGCCGATAAGCATCTCCGATACCCACTACGATCCGCGATTACGTCGAATAAAACGCGGTGTTCGATAAATCAGGAAATAAATGATTTGAACAACGAAATATATATATTTTTTTTTATAATTCGAACACCGCTAAAAGATAGCGCTATAGGTATCGAATCCGTTACAATATTATATGTCTTTATAAAACGAAATGCGCTGGTACGGAATTTACATATAGATAACGTACAACATAAATAAAAATTGTAAATTGTTAATCTTTGATGTTCTAATATACTATATTTCATGCTAATTTTCAGGTTTTCTTTTTCCCGCCGAGTAACTTTACTTCAGATGTTAAAGGTAAGAAAAATAATTTTTTTCTGAAAGTAGTGTTTGTAAGTGTTTTAATCGCTTTATTTATCTCGGTATATGTTGGACAGCTTTTTATATCAAAAGAACAATACCAAAACGAATGTTTTTGCAGAGTTCAGAGCCGGTTTCAGAGTTTCAAGTGATAACGTGTTAGAAGCAATTTGTTATGCAAAAATGTGTTCGAAAAAACTTTGTTTTAATTATTAGCGAAAATGTTTATATTGAAACTTGTTAAAAAAATTTAATATTTTTTTTAGTCTGAGTCTTCAATTCCTAAAAATTAAAAAAAAATCAACATGGCGGGAGAAACCAAAATTCCTTATTTTTATTTCTTCTTCTTATTTTAAAAGTACACTCAATCGTAATTTAGTTGCAAATGCATAAAGAATTAGTTTCAATGTTTTTCGACCACGTTTTTTTACTATCTTTAAAAATCTGAAAAAATTCATGTTCATTTTTGAAGCAAAAATGTACATAATTTTTTTTCGTCATTTCTGTTTTTTTTTTTTTTAAATATGCTTTGAAAAACGCTTTCAGAATTTCGCATATGATGCCAAAAAATTGTGAAAATAAATTTACACTTGTAGAATTTCCAATTAGCTTTGGTCAAGAAAAAAACAATTAAGATCTGTTTTGAAAAACGGATGAGGTATCTTAAAAAAAAAATAAAAGAAAAGACACATCATCAATAATTACTGAAAATAATGTTTTTTCTCATCCTTCTCAAGTATAAATTCACATATTCATTTTCGATTTTTAGCATTGTTACCTTTCATTTTACGGAACTATCGCATTAATTGTACCGTTAGATCTTTCTCCGTACAATTTCAAGAATTTTTAAGTAATAAATGATTTTTTTTATTACTTTTTTCCCCAAATACAATTACAATTTGTTTCATTTCGTATCAAGCCCCTATCTATATTGAACGCATATGGAAATAAATATATTTGTAAAAATATTATTTATTTTCTTATTTTTACTAAATATATAATAACGGTTTTATAATGTAAACGGCGTACCTTAAACCACAGTGATCGTTGCAAGGTCTTGTTTGAGTTTTGGGTTTGATCAGTTCCATACAAGATTCCACGGAAACATATTGCATATTGTCTTTTCTAACGCAACGTACAATTCTTTCTTGTTCGCCTGATTATCGTTCGAAAATATGTTCATATAAGTTTTATAAATTATTCGATTCTTTTTAATTCGTAATGTAAGTTGACGTTTTTCAATTCTTACTGAATGTTTTTTTTCGCTTATCGGTAGTGAATACAAATAATTTTTTTTATTAGAAGTAGATATATGTACGTGTTTATCGATTGAGAATTTTATGTGGCAGTGTTACAAATTTGATAACGAATGAGCGAAGTATTTAAAAAACATTAAACACTTTACACATTCTACCGACGAAAGTCGGCCAAATAGTAAACAATCGTTTACATTTGTACTCTTTTTGAAGAGTACTATCACTCGATGATCACAATCTGCAATCTATTTCCATTCGACCAAATTTTGCAACAATAAGAATTATACTCCTTAATCGCTCAATTGCCACAACTATTTATCATAGTGAGTGATTTTAACGCACCCAATCCTCTTTGGAGCTCACCGCAACAAAACTCGAAAGGTAACCAAATTGAAAACTTGACATTCAACTACCCAAAAATCGACATCTTGAATAAAATAAATAAGTCAACACATCTCGATACAAGAGGACACTTTTCGATCATCAATTTAACGCTTTTTACCAACGAAATTTTGCCAATCCAACTATGTAGTTCTTAACTCCTGCAGATATAAACTTGAACTTATTCAAAATCCGGCAGAAGTACTTTTTGAAATTTCAAAATATTTTAATTTGATCTGTTGCTTCATTCAAAATGAAATGAACTCGTGTAGGATGTGCCTCCTCAGTCCTCAACTCCATACCGAAATTTCGTTTTCCCAAAAACATAGATCCATCTTTACTGCCGAATTCGTTGCCACCCTAAAATGCTTCGAATTTTTAACTTCTTCTAATTCTCACTCCAGTTATTTCATAAATACTGTTTTTTTCAGTGGCCTCCTATCATTCCAGAATTCACATACTTCCCATCCTATTTTATAGCGCACTTTTCAAACCTTTCCCAAACTTTCCGATGTTGAAAGTAATTTCAAATGGATCCCCTTGGTCACATAAGGATTTATGGTAACGAAGTTATTGGTCAGATTACCGGGGACGCCTCCCTCCTACCCGAAATCATCTTCTGTCTATTTCTTCCGATATCAAATCCTCTACGAAGCAACTAATCTCCTAATCCTGTCAAGAGTCCTAGTCATCCCAACCATCAAATCAATTTTTAATAATTAAACTTGATGCCTTAATTCTTGCTTCTTATCCATTTCGATTTAAAGGGAAGAACATCATTCTAACCCGATTCAGAATCTCCCATTCTGCCTCTACTCACCCGCACATAATACAATGGCTTGAACCACTTGTCCTTTCTGTCATATCCTAGTATTATGCCCTGCACTTTAACCCTAAATATCTTTCTCAATTTTCCTCCTTCTTTCTTCGAAATTTGCTTTCAAAACTCAACTCATGTTGGCAACCTCTTCCTTTTCCTGAACAACCTTAAACTCTTACATCTCATCTAATTCCGCCAACAATGACCGGGTTTGTTTTTTTTTTACCCCCCCCCTTGGGTTTGCTACCAAAGAGCATTAGCCCAGCAAAAAAGAATAGATACATGGAATAGAATAGAAATTATATTTTTATTTTGTCGACAATGGAATCGAGGAACACTCCTAGGACAGGAACAACAGAGAGAATAGGTAGAGAAAGAACATAAGAGGCGTTGAAAGAATCAGAAAGACCAAGCTTTAAAAGATGATAATAAAGTAACTCACGCTCGCGGGATAAACCGGAGCACTCGAAGAGCACGTGATTCGCAGCACAAACATAGTGGGAATCTTCAGGATCCAATGGACAAAAAGGAACAATGACCGGTTGTATATAGCCTGATGAACAGCCAAAAGCACCGGTATAAAATTGTTATTATTATTACTTTTTTTTTGTTGTCAATAAATAATTAAGTTTTTATTTGCTTTAAAGTTTTTTAAAAAAGTGCACTAAAAAGTAAAAAATAATTATCTAATAAAAGATAATATATTTCAGTAGTAGTGTTCGTAAGAATATTTCGATTATTCTTAAACATTAACTTTTTGGAGTCGGCGCCAAATTTAAACTGTAACAATAATTGAAAACTAATCAATGAGCATAATTGTAATTAAATATTTCTAATATTTTTAATACTTGACTTATAGAAAATGAGTAATTGTACAGCTACATTCATTAAATAGTTTTTTAATAAGTACAATAATCATAATCTCCGAAATGCATTGTCTTTTATCAGATAATTACTTTTTACTTTTTAGTTCTTTTTTAATTTTTAATCTTTAGAGCAATTTTCGAAATTGGTATTTCTTCTTTTTTAAAACAATTTTATTATTTTTTCTGTTTTAACAAAAATACAACGAAATCTTCATTGACATACGAAAAGTAATACAATTATTTTTTACCATGACAAACTTTATTGCATTGTGTCCATTCGTCCGTCACTTCCCATTTAAAATATTCAGCTGGAGATCTCGGTATTGTATATTGGTAGACAACATCTGGCGGATTTAAATTACCGATAGATAACAACTATGAAACAATAATAAATTAACATGAACCAACTGAGCTGATAAAACGCGTTTTTTCGTTACACCATTGTGTCGAGAAAGATGAAAAATATTCCCTTAAATGCTACTTACTTCAATGACTAGTTCTCTATTAAGTGGAAGTGAACTGTTGATTCGTTCAACGACTGATTTAGCACCGGAATATTCGATTTTGGTACCCCCATAGCGGAAAACTTTACGGAACATCGTAACAACAAAGTTACCGTTTAACAAATATTCGCCAGATTCCGGATCTAACAATGCTGAAAAAGAGTTTGCAGGTGCGTAAATTACTACAAAGTGTTAAAATTATTTCTCAAAGATCTGATTAATCATCGAAAAAGGTTGTAGTTAGATTTTAGAATCTTTAGTTATTGACATATATTAAAACATTATCGACGAGATAGTTTTTTTCCGCTCTTCTATTTCGCTAATTTTTCTCTGAACTCCGTCCTTTGTGTAACCTACAGGAAACGTAATAGCCCTTTTCAACAATATGTATCCACCAGCTTATTCTTCGACCATTAGCATTACGCAATAGCCGACAATTTTTTTTTTAGCTCCGTCTTCTGAGCTATTTACATAAAACTAATCTACAAATGAAAAATCCACACTAATGATACCGGTTAGCCAACTGTTTTTTAAGAAACATATTTTTTTTTATAGGCTTTAATTTAATTCGCTTTGTCATTCTGCCTGTCTGGGGGGAATCTTGCGAACGATTTTTTGTTCTTTTGCAGAAACGCTTGTTATAGATGACAATACAATATTATGCAACATCCGGGTTTCCAACTTCAAAATTAGACCTACGGGGCTCCGAATTCAGGGGAATTTTGGAAACGATTTTTCACCTACTTCAAGATGAATTAAAAAAGTGACCTTTTGCAGAAATGCTTGTTATAAATGGCAATACAATATTATGCAATATCTGGGTTTCCAGCTTTAAAATTAGATCCCCGGGGCGCCGAAAGCTCAAAATTTTGGAAAAAAATGTTTTCTTCCCCGGGCATGTGATATATCGTTGGAAAGGTCGCTATTTGTCGAAATCAAAACCATATTTTATTTCTTTAATGAAACTTTCGAAGTTTACGAAAAGTTCAAAAAAGCGCGAGATCTAATATGTAGCACCCCGTTTGCGGCACGAGTATTATAGCTAAAAATTTTGAAAAGGTTGAAAATATGCACATGCACGTATATATTTTTGGTTTGGAACATCTAGGTTTCCAATTTTAAAATTAGATTCTCGGGGCTTCGAAAGCTTGAACTTTTGTGACATACTGTTGGAAAGAGCGCTATTTGTCGCGAGCAAACTCGTATTTAATTTTCTTAATGAAACATTGGAAGTTTACTAAAAATTTAAAAAAACACAAAAAATGACGTGTAGCCCCCACTTGTGGTTCAATTTTATAGCTAAAAATTTTGAACAAGGTTAAAAAATGCGCATCATTGTGTATTTCTTTACTTTGGAACATTTGGGTTTCCAACTTGAAAATCGGACTCTTGGAGCGCCGAAAGCTCGAAAGCTTCAAAAAAATATATTTTTTTCTCCACTCATGTGATATATCAATGGAAAGATTGCTAGGAATCAAACATTGTGTTTCGTGTGCTGAGGATTCTGTATGTATTGTATGAAAAACAAAAGACAGTAAAATTGAAAGAATGAGATCCATTATTTAATAATAAAATGTAACACAAATTTCTGTAAATGTCCTATAATCAAGATATTGAATAAAATAAAGCAAAATAACGTACAATTCTAAATTTATTGTTTTTTATTAAAAGTAAAAAGTCCAGTTCAAAAAATAAAAAATAAAAAAAATAGGCTTTTATTTATGCACTAAAAAGTACAAAATAACGTTTATTAGCGTGCGACTACCAGACATATATTTTAACATTAAAATCTGAAATTACAAAATATTCTGAAAAACAAAAGCGGGGACCGTAGATTAATAATTAAATATTAATATTATAATACATTCTAAGCCAAAATTACAATTACTATTTAATGTTGTTCCATTGTTGTGCATCACAATACCACATGCACCAAATATTTTTGTAACTGCGGCCCCCCGCTTTTATTTTTCAGAATAGTATTTTGTAGTTTCAGATTTTAATGTTAAGATGTGTATAGTGGCACGCTAATAAAGTTATTTTGTACTTTTTCGTGCATAAATAAATGGTTGTTTTTAATTTTTTTTTCATTTTAATGCTTGATTTTAACTTTACAACAAATGAAAAACTGATAATTTTTTACCGATATCTTTGAACTTTTTTGGGGGGGCACGAAAGGCAACTGTTTCGTAATATTATTGTCTATTAATTTTTGAAAATATTTTGCGAAATTTTACGCTGACTTATGAGAAAATCCGTACAGAATAGTCCGCCGAAGAATCCGATATTAATTTCTAAAATGGCAGCTAATAGTAATCTAGCGATTTCCGCTATACTGCACTGACGTTAGTTATTCGTTTATATGTTTAATTTATGTCTTAAAACCCGAAAATTTTAAAATATTTTATGAAATGCTGGGTGTTACTTTTTTCGAGATTAGTTGATGTTATAGTTCTGAAGCGACTAAAATTTGTGGCTTTTCCTTTATTCTCGCGCTATTTCGAGAATATTCTATTTAACAATTAAAAACCAAAGTTTGGAATTCGTTGTGATAAAAGATGGCGAAAAAAATGTTTACCATAGAAATTAAATTGTGAACACGAACACAAATGAAGACAGCTGACTTACTTCCACTGGACAGACTATACAAAACCATGCGTAATTTTTATTTTTAGTCGTGCGTGTGGTATATTATTGAGCGTTGAAGTCGCATTTTCTCGTTGTTACAAATGAATCCAATTCATATAATTTTTGAAGTATTTAAAAAGAAAATATTTGTATCGCAATTAAAATTGGTATACAAATTTAGTAATGTATTAATTGAACATTAAGTTCAGCACTTATTAGTTAGACGAGTTATTTGGGCTAGGAAAATATCGAATTACCAGCCGGATTTTGAAAAAAACAGATTTATAAAGCGACTGAGTTCGTGCTTGATGAATTCAATTTATATTTGTTTGTCGTTAATATTTCATTGCAATATTCCACTCTCATTTAAATACAGTTTATAGGTAACGCGGTAGCCTAGTGGTTAAGATGCTTGGCTTCTAAATCAGAGGACACGCGTTTTCGAGACTTGTCTCGTTCCGGATCGGAATCGCTCCCAGGTATATATCCAATCTGAAATTAAATTGGGTACCGGAGAATTATTTGGGGAAAAATAAAGGCAGATCTCATGAAAAAGGAATTAGTCCCAGTATTCTCTTTAGATCCATTAGGCATAGTACATTATAAAAAGCTTAATTACACAATCCCCGCTGCCCTGCTAAGGGTATGGGACTCACTTCAATTTAAATAAAAATTATAACTAGCGAATGAACAAAAATCAAATCGAATATGTTAAAGTTACAATGCTATTTTGAATCGACTAAGCGAGGTAAAACAATTCTGATAATTAAAGTATTTCCACATATGTGAAAAGAAAGAGAAAAAAAGAATTACATTTCGTAAACATGAAATAACAATAACTACAGCGCATACCTAAATAGTTATTATCTTTAAATGAATTTTGGTAACCATGCTGTCTTATATCGATATTCGCAGAACCAGCCGGTACTGTGATAACGTGATTATAGCCGTACTGTGACGTATTGTGCACATTGTAAACTTGCTTGCAACTTGTATTATTTCCTCCGCAGACTCCGCACATATCTATTAACAGCGGCAAAAAGTGTAACAACGTTTAAATTAAAATATTTAAAATAATATCCGTACAATAAATACTACAATCGTTAAAATATATTCATAATTATTCGTGTGCTTTATTAAAATCTGTTAAAAGAAATAACGAATTGCAACTGAAAGTGCATTTATAAAAATAAAAAACTGGCGGAATTGAATATTTAAAAGAACAAAGAAAAATTGTTGACCTGATTATCATTATTTTAATCATAGAGAAGCAAATATTTTACAAATATAAAAATAAATAATAACCCAATTTGCTGCCCGAATCGAGAATATGATCGCAGCCAGCACTCTGACATATTCCGTTCACGCATATATCGAACGTATCAGGACCGCAAGGAGTACCATCGATAACTTTGTCTTGTAACTGATAATAAGCGTTTGAATGTAGCACTTGACAATATAATTTGCACCGATCGTTGTCGCCTATGTTAGTGTAAACGAATAAAAAAATATATAAATCTTTACAGTATACTGTTCATTATGATAGTTTTTTTAATGCTGTAGTTTCTGAAATATCAGAATGTTCAAATTGTTTTTTACGAGTTTTATTTCTAATAATAAGGTTAAATTAAATAAAGATAACATGTTCCATGTATATTATTAATTCTAAAATCTTTCAAAAAGTTTGTCAGCTCTTTAAAAAAGAAATTAACGGCCGCATTAATAATAGACCCTTGGCATGCAGTTGAGCACAAAATGGAATTAAGGTCCGCAATTTACTAAGCCTAATGATAGCGAATAGAGTAAAGTTTTCGTTTGGGTCGTTATTTCCTCAGATGTCTTCTACCACGCAATTCATTCCAGATTGCTGGAGTATCCGAAGAGGTACACCTGGGAGTCTGAAACGACATTTGAGACCTACTATACAAAGTATGTAGAAAAAACAATGGTAAACTTTTAACTATTAAAAAATAACGATAAAAAAAAAATACTGCCAACTAATAACATTTTCGCCAATACAGACAAATATTTTACAGCGAAATCCGTCAGCAAAATATGACGCTTGAAGTTTGAATGTGAAAAACGCCACTTTGAATCGAGCTACTCCAAAGAGGCAGAGTGACCACCCTCTTTTGTTCAATATTGATGAGAAATTGTTAGTGTAAGTTAGCTGCTGCGAAATAAAATAAACAAATAAAAAGGTTGGTTGTGGAAAGTACTGTACGAATAGCATTATCATTTTTAATTCTATTGTTAGTATATTCCTTAAAAAAAATATTTTTCCCTGCCCATTTTCTTCTGCACTACTGTTCTAACATCTTAATCTGAATAAAGCCACTTATCACAGCTTAAAAAGAGAATTAAACAGCTTACACTGAATATTCTGCGACATTATTTTTCCATGATTCTGCGGTGATGGAAAGTGGCAAAATGATCGAATGTCATATCCTAATATTCACGCATAGAGGCATCTGAACTAGGAAATCAACAGAGCTACAGCCCGGGGACCTAGCTTCCAAGGGGTCCCGCGCGCTTAAACAAAAAAAAAATTAATTTTTTACGTGCGCAATTGAAATTTTCTTTTTCAAAATACTCAATACTGTAAAAATGCAACATTTCAAATTTGCGTTTTTTATCTTAAAAAAAATCCAACTAATTTTTTCACTAATAAAATTATATACTTTTAAAAAACTTTTTTTTTTTCTTCCAATACACTAAATACTACATAAAATGAATATTTATAGAAATTTTCTACGATAAATCTAATTTATTATGTTAAAAAAAATGAATGACTCCTTCAACATACGCATTGAATAATAAATAAACATTCGACGAACCGATTAATAACAATTCTCTATTCAAATATTGATACCCACACAATCGTTGTAATTTTTTTAATATAAAAACGTTTTACGATTTGAAATATTCTTAGTTTTAATAATATTTTATTTTTTATTTTTATTGAAAGTTGATACATTTTATTTAGAACTGTATAAAAATCATTTAAAATAAAAGCAACTTCTAATCGATTGCTGATTTTATAAATATATTTGTATTTCGAAAAATTTAATAAATCATACTGCGTTTCATTCACTTTTTTCTGATCACATAAACAATCATAGAATTTTAAACATGCATGTTTAATTTATATAAAGAAAAGGACATGATAAAAATATTTTTTTATAGGAAAAGAAAACATAATATTGTTAATAAAAAATTACAAATATTAACATATATAGATGTATAATGTATATATATATATATATATATATATATATATATATATATATATATATATATATATATATATATATATAAATAATTCCTTATTTGGCATTCAATTTATGTAGTATTCAGTTTGTTAGAGTAAAAAAGTTGATTTTGTAAAGAAAACATAATTTTAATTTTATTAGATTCATTTTTTTTTGTTTGTTTGTTTGCACATATATAATACTGAATTTTTTCACCATTTTTTCTTCGAAGTGGGATCCCCTCATTCAACATTAGTCCCGTAAATCCTTAATCTGCCCTTGGATAAACCGATCTGGAGTAACGGCAAATATGTTGTTTTTAATACATTTTTATAATTAACCAAAATTAAACGATATATATATATATATGTAAAATAAATTTCACTAATTCCAACTTAAATTTAAAATTCATAGATCCTCGGTCTTATTTTTACGACACATAAAATTATTAGACAACATATAGAAATTTGTTTCTTTTTACACAATGTTTAGTATTTTGATTTAAAACCTAATAATTGCTATTATAATGATACTTTTCTAGTTATAATTAATAATAATTTTATATTTTATGTTATTAATCGTTATATAACATAAAGTATAAAATTATTATTAATTATAACTAGAAAAGTATCATTATAATAGCAATTATTAGCTACATAACTGTAATTTTATTATTCTTATGTAACAGCTAACGTAGCTGGCGTGTAAGTATTATTTAGCTATAATATTTCACTTTAAGCTTAATTTCATTGTGATCTATCACTACTACAAATACTTATATATGCTCTATTACTTAATTTTATGAATTGAAATTACATATAGCAATAACCATATTTATCTCTTATTTTATTATTATTAGTAGTTCCATCATTATTTAATGTTACTATTATAACTATCAATATTGTTATTAATTTTAAACTTGGATAATGGTTATTGTTATTTTTATATTAGCTTTTAATTTTGATACTATTATACATATTATCAATATTATGATTAATGTTATTATTACTGTTATTAATATTATTATTACCAATATTATTATTATTGTCATGCATATAATTTTTAGTTTTAGCTTTAGCTTACGTATTATTGTTGAAGCCAGCTACCAGTATTTTGGGACTGGGGAATGTGTGTGATTAATTTTAGATTTTATACTAGATATTCTTTTATTTTAACTTTTATTAATTTCTGCGGCTTTTTACTGATTTTTATTACTTCTTACTTGTTTCCTTGCTATTACTGACTTGTAAGTAAGTTGTAAATTTTATCATTTAAGATTGTTTGTAAACATGGGCTACTAACATGTACTATGCAGTTTTCACTTTTGTTTTTGTATGTACCATATTCGTTAATTTTGAGATATATTAGTTAAACCAGTAAACAATAGTGGCCCACGTATAATAATTTCAACATGCATGTTTTTAGTTTAGCTTTCTTAAATCTTCATGTCAAACACAAATTGTATTCCAATTACATTCGCTACTCGCGCTAAAGGAGCGCATTTGCGACTTCAATTATTATTTAGTATATATAATTATCGTTGTACATATTCCAAATATATGATTTGATTTGAAAACCGCGAATTCCACATACAGTCGGTATAAAATAATCGAATAAAAAATACTGTTTTTTTGTATTACATTGCCTAAAAAATGCTTAAGTATTGTATAAACATTATATAATGAATTTGAAATTTTTACATACGATTAGGTATTACACAATTTATATTGCGCTTCGCCGGAAAGTTAGAATAATTAACGTACACCAAAAATTACAAAACAGACGGCTTGCTTTACACTTATGTAAATACAAGTATTGCTTTTAAGATAGACGCAACTATACGAATATATCATTTCCTTTATAGAATAATAATAAACATTAAGTATAATTTCACATGCAAAAATTCTATAATACAAAATGTGATCCAAATTTTTTGGATCATAAAGAGATGATTACTAAAAAAAAAAAAAAAATGTAAACATTGTACAACTTCTAAAACTAATCAACTAATGGCACTGTAATTAACGGAGGCTTTTGTAGTTTTTCTTACGGCGATCCTCCATTGGCTCGCTTTTATTCAGCAACAAAAGGAAAAGTTTATTTTTTATTCGTTTACCGGTACGTTGAATGTTCAACCAACTCATGGGAACCGGTTAATGAAACTTATCAAAGTTAACAAACTAGTAGCAGGGGCGGATTAAGGATTTACGGGGCCCGAGACTAATCTTGAATGAGGAACCCCCCTTTGAAGAAAAAATGGTGAAAAAATTTATCATATATGTGCAAACAACAAACAAAAAAAAATCCTACTGCATACGTATGAATGAATAATAAAATTAAAATACGTCAAATGAGGAATATATATATATCATATTTGTAATTTTTTATTACCCGCGAAGGTCCTTTACTCTGTAATTTTCCTACCTCGGACATCCTCCTTCTTTCCTCAGCTAATCATTCCCGACTATGGTCGGACATCTATCCTTCTTTATTTTCTAATCCCGCCTCTCATTATCTTCAAATTTAGCCAGTTCCCTGTTCTCAGCCGTGGTTTCATATCTCTTATCAACGCTCCGCGATCGTTTCCTTAATCAGACTGCGTTTTAATGACTCCCTTCTACCCTCTTCACGTTATCGCTTTTCCCTGTCCTCCCCTCCCAATTGTCCCCTTCATAGTTCCATCTCTCCTTCCATATGTGATGCAACTTACATCTTCTTTGAATACCTTGCCCTTGATTCTGAGTACTCTATTTTGTACTCTAAAATCGTAACACTGCGTCTTCCTGCTCCTTATAATTCTTCCTTTGTCCTTTCCTTTCCATCTCCAGATATAATCCCTGTACTTCAATCTTTCCTAAGCTCTATTTCTAATCGTTTCTCTATTTAATCCTTTCCGTGAGTCGTTGCGATAGCCTAGTTGCTAGAGCGCTTGACTTCCGTTACGGCGGTCACGGATTCGATCCCGAGCGACGACGAACTTATTACAAGAATTAAATAAATAATCGCTAATAATTACGTGGTAGGCAATGGCGACCTACCACGTATACCATCATATGCGCGCTAGTTCACTACACGCAGCAGACACACGCGGGACTGCACTTGTAGCGCGATAACAAGCGACTACTATCAGTTCCGAATGTAGTGTTGCGTGCGTACACTCGCATTGCGTATAGCAATTGCCATGAGCGCTGCCTATTCTGTACAACTAGAATGTACAAATAGGTAGTCACGACGCTCGGAATCGAACGATACGACTTAGATGGTGATAATTTCTGTAATTGTTGGGTCAAAGCCGCTGGCGTGTCCAAAAGATAATATATAAAATAATATTATTATTATTTTATATTAGTAAAAAAAAAAAAAATTAATAATATATTTTCTTTTTTTACAAAAAAATATTTATATACATAGATTAAATATTGTAGGTAGCAAAAAGATAAAAGTTTTTTAAATAAAAACAAAAACTTTATAATGCATTATCTACGGCGGCGGCGGCGCCATTATTGTCGCTACAGCAATTTTCAAGCTAATTTTGATACACCCATGCGATGTTTTTGATCAAGTTCTTTTCTTTATATAAATGAAACATGCATGTTTAAAAAGAAAAGAGGAATGAAACGCAGTATGACTTATTAAATTTTTCGAAATACAAATATATTTATAAAATCAGCGATCGATTAAGACTTGCTTTTATTTTAAGTAATTTTTATACAGTTAAAAATAAAATGTATTAACTTTCAATAAAAGTAAAAAATAAAATATTGTTAAAATTAAGAATATTTCCGATCCTAAAGCATTTTTTTAAGACAGTAAATTGTAGCATCTAGTTTGAGAAAAAAAAAGAACGTTTTTAGAAGTCTATAATTTTTTAGTGAAAAAATTAACTGGATTTTTTTTTTTTTAAAATAAAAAACGTAAATTTAAAATCTTTCATTTTTACAGTATTGAGATTTTTGGGAAAAGAAAATTAAATTTTGCACGTGGAAAATTAAAATTTTTTTCCATTCAAGAGCGTGGGGGTCCCTGGAGGCTGGTGCTTGGAGCTATATTCCCCCTTAGATCCGAACTTGACTAGTAGTTAATTCTTTAAAATTTTGTAGACCGTTATTAATAAAGGAATTAAATGTTGCAAAATAAAGAAACAATGATAAAATGATTGAAATTTTTGATCCGAAATTTTCGTTTTTTTTTTTTTTTTATTCTTTTTTGTGTTTACTTTGCATTAGTTTTTTCTAAGAAAAAAAATCTATCCACAATAAACAAATTATAATTTCTAGTGGGGTAGTAATATAGTTAAATACAAAGTTTCCTGCACTTCAAGATGTACTGGACAACAAAATTCTGATCTTTATAAAAAAAAACAAAAAAAAAAAAAAAATAAATAAATAAACATCTGAAAAATAAATGTTCCAGCGCTTTTTTTACTGGCGATTTGCGGTTCTAGAAAAGAAAAAGTTTATTTAATAATATTCATTTCAGTACAGTTCATGATATTAATTGAATAATGATAATTTTCTTACAGTTGTTTTATTAAATAATTTTACATGGCTGCAAGAAAAATTAATTTCGCCTTACGTTGAAGATGAAATAAAATTAAATTGTTTAATAAAAATTTTGAAATACGACGCTAATAAAAGCGAATTTAGCGATTTTAATTGATAATATGAAGCGGGAAACACTGAGTTAGTTTCTATTAAATTTATAAAGTAAAGCAATTATTTATTTTTATTTCTTTTATAAAAATATTTTTTAACAAAAATAAATACGTTTTTGGTTTATAATTATAATAATAATAATAATAATAATAATAATAATAATAATATATATATATATAATATATATTTTAAAAGCTTTTACCTATCAAGATAGACGGAGCCAGCTGTTAAGAATTCACCGGCACATCGCTACATGTGAAGCACCAATGTTTTTCAGTATTGTTTGGTTTAATATACACTATGAATTGTAACTTTATAGTCTTCAACAGAACCCGTTAAGGATAAGGGAATCGTTTTAAAATTTTCCCCCAAGATTTAAGAATACCCAATAGATAAAGAATAATTGGAAGGCCAAGTAACGGGTGGACTGGATTTATTAACCTGGAAGATATCTCATTTTTAGTTGGCTCGGCGAAATTTTTGTTTGCCCCTTTCCAAAGAAATTGGCGGATGGTTAACTGATGTATCGGTAGGCGAAACTGAATTTGGTGCAGCACTAGTGATGTTATGTCAACGGAGGTTATTAAGGTTACTTACACCGCTGTGTTTACAATATACATCTGAAGTAAAAATTATTCACAAAATTAAGACGTGATATAAATGAAAACCTGTCAATCATTTAGAATTTATAAAGCTGCTAACAACATTTGCAACGAACTAATTCCGAATTGTTACTGGCTTTTTAATTCGATGTACGATAGAAACGGGTTAAATTATACCTTACCCTACTAATAAATTAAACGAACGCCCACACCGTAGCAAGTACAAATCTTTATTCTTCCGCGGAGAAATAATCATTTAATTTTCACGATCGCCGTACAATAACCCTCAAAATTACGCAGTATTTTAAATGAAATAGTTCTGTGCAGTCTTTAATATACATTAATATATTTATATAGCAACAATAATGCAACGTACTTACGTCCACCATACTTTGGGACCCACTGAACACTGCTTGTTAAATTATGTATGTTAAATGTATTGTTATTAAATTTAGCACACTGGTCGGCTCTACAACAAAGTAAAAAATCAAAAAAAATCATAATTACAGTTGATAAACTCAAAAAAAGCAGCTCTCTGCTGCTATTATTTGTGTGAAACTTGTGCAATCATTTTTGAAGTGTGTTTAAATAAATTAGTGGCTTCGGTTTCACCTGGAGTGTCCGGTTATTTTTTGTTTCACTTTTTTTTTTCTTTAATCCGAAAAACATCTTTAAGCTAGTGAAAATATTTAATTTGCACCATGTGAGAAAAAATCGGCGCATTTATTAATGGTTCTTTTTGTTTAAACTGCGGATTTTCGCGATAATTTATATTTATGACCCGAAAAAGTGCTTACGTTTTCGCGGTTTTAACAGAATGACGTTTTTCTGTTTTCCTTTGTTTTTTTCAAAATTAAATCTAGTAGTACATAAAATTGAAAATATAAACCGGACTAAAATTAGAAATTTTGATTATTTTTCAACCTATTTATGTATAAATAAAAGTATATATCCTCTATCTATTGTTTGTTGCACCCATTTCAAGATACTAATGAATAATTTTCTTATTTGTTTGTTTTCTTTCAACTGAAAAAGTGATAAACCGATCTAACAAAATTTGTGTTACCGAGACTGACTGTACCTGAAAAAAAATTTAAGCTAATTATTTTGTTTTTATTAGTTTTTGAGATTGAAAGAGTGAACACTAAAAAAAACGATAAATGATCGTCTGTTAAGAAGTACAGAGATGTTGGTTAAAATAAGATTTAATGTCACGTAAAATCCATTTTCCATTAATTCTACATAATTAAAAGTGAAGAAAAAGAATCTCAAAGGGAGAGCGCCCACTGAAGCGATACGATTCCGATACGATAGCAACTAAATGTAGTTCAGAATATAACCCACGTTATTATATGAGTTAGCGCCCACTGACGCGATGCGACAAGCAACCGATAAGCAACTATCGTATCGCCGTCGCTCGAGTGCTACATGTTTTATATTTAGTTGCTTGAGCAAGCGATTGTTTGTTTACATTCTGAATTTTTATGCGTAATATGAATAATCGGCAAAAATAATAATTTAAAATCGGTGTTTTAAATTTATTTCAGAATATGTTTAAAAACAATTCATATTTATGAAATAAATATTAATATTTACATTTTCTTATTTTGTTATGTAATATAAATTAACAGCAATACGTATGTATATGGTATAGAAAATGTTTCTAAACATTTAGATATACATAATTAATAAATGTATTTCCCGTAATGTGATTAAAATACGTTTCTGCAGTGTATAAATGTTCTAAAATGGGTGTTTTTTTTACAATTTTTGGCCAATTTTCTCTACTAACCAATTAAACGTTTCCTTATTCATTCCATAAAAACTTTAGAACTTTTCCGAGTATATATTCAGTTTTTTATAAACATTAAAGCGTTTATTTTGTTACTCTTTTGAAAAAATGGATGTACTCAATAACGTTGTTTTCTTTTTTGATTTAAATTGTTAAGATTTACTAACGATACATTGCTTCTTCACTAAAAAAAGAACAGGAAAACGAAGAAAAATATGACATTTTTTGCACTATCACACCACATCATAAATTAAGTTGCTTCTCTAGCGGATAAATCGCGTTGCTTCAGTGGGCGTTACGTCGTATCGGAATCGTGTTGCTATCGTTTACGATTTAAAATCGCTGTCGTATCGGAATCGTATCGCTTAGATGGGCGCTCTCCCAAACAATGATTAGGCGAGCAATTTCGCAAAGTAACAACTAATTACTAATAGAAAGAAGAAAAAAAATATTTAAATTTTTATTACTCTACTTCGATAAACAAAACAAAATCCACTGATGCTCTTAAATTTTACATTTATGCTTAATAAATGTTTATTCTTTTATTTCTAGGATGAAAATATAAACAGTAGAAGAGTAAAATTTACACATGAAAGCGTACACTATTATGTTACTTCATTTTAACTGATTAACTAATTCCTTTTAAAAAATATATATTTGTTTTTTTAACGAATAAGTGTAAGGCTAAAATTCAAATATTATCAATTTTTCGTTATTAATATTAATTTACTTCGTTACCAATGGGAAATGAACTAGAGACAAATTTCGATTTTAATATTAAATCGATAATAAAAGAAAATTTCAAAGCAAATATTCCTGATTTCAGGAACGCAAACACATACCTGAAATCTGAAGACGTTGACGAGCGACACTCTTTAATTCCGCACGACTGATATCGAACCCGTTCTCCTAAGCAATATTTACCGCCGTTCTGCGGCGGAGGGTTATCGCATTCACGGTACGCTTTTCTAATGCCGCCTCCACATGTGCGTGAACATTCACCATACCTGCTCACAAATAAGAACCCTAATAAACATAAATTTATCTCTAAGATAAAGATGAACTTAACATAAAGTATTAAAAAATTACGTTAAAAGTTAGTCTAAGAGAACTATTATTCCAAATTATAGCGCTATCACTATTGTAATAACTTACAAATTAACTTTTCAATATTGCAATGCTGATAATCTTTTTTGCACATGTTTTGTATGTTTTATAAACTGGTAAATTCAGAATTTTCTTCGGAAGATAAAAATATATTTATAATAAAATAATTTACAAAAAAAAAAAAAAACATTTTTATTTAAATCTGCACTAAAAAAGAAAAAAATAATATTTTGTATTTTTTTTTTAAACGTTTAATTGTGTACGATTCACAATAAAAATTTCATCGCTCCTTTCGATAGACAAATTTCCATATTACTTTCAAAATTAAAATCAAATTAAAGTTTGGAGTTGCGTACACAAAAATGGAATAACTCGATCCTCCAATCTGGAACTGGCTTAAATTCCGAAATACAACAAATTTCATACCTGCATCAAGGCTTTATACAAGGGTGTTATCTTATATAATTCCCTACCAGAGGTCCTCAAAATTCAACTGTTAAATTATAAAAAAAGACGTAAATATCTTTTCCGACATATCAAGGATGATTCTGTTTGACGGGCACATGACATAGAATACATAGTGGGATAGAATTTAATGAGTGATCATTTTAGAACTTTATAATTCGCTTGGAACTTGACGTTGTGACTGGACTTCAACATCGATATGATAAAATACTAGCCTTAATATAACAAAGGTAACATACTATCTACATATCCTCGAATATGTGTCTATGAGCGTGTGCATATCTCTGTATACACATGTCCCTGAGTATATCTCATAAGCAAGTGTTAGTATATTTGCGTACATCTATGTATGCGCATGTGAATGTATGTATTTAGATATTCATATTAGTGGACTCGTGGGAACTTATGAGGCTATATGTGTCAGTGTAGCTATATTTAGGGTGTGGTGTACATGGTTTTGTATGTATAGTCTGGGTAAGTGTTGTGTGTTGGCTTATGTGTGTAGACATACATGTCCAAGGATTCCATGTGTATATATAATAAATATATGTGATCCATATATTGGCGTTTGTACGGTTAATATGTTACTCTTAATTCGATGTATATTTATAGTCAACCAATATGTACGGATTTATGTGTGGTGTCTATGTATATGTAGGTATAATATATGTATGAATGTGTATATACATATACATATACATATATATATATATATATATTGCCTCATTTTTATTATTATTTTCTTTTATTTCTAATTGTGGATCATTAATTTGCTATTTTATCTTTTATTTACTCTTAATTTATTCATCTATTTTATTTATTTATTTTCTTCTCCCCTTTTCCTTTTTTTTTCTTTCTTTTAAAATCACAGGTTGCGCTCTATTTTTCCGCTTGTTTCTTCTTTTTTGTTAATTTATCTTACTTTTTTTCTTTAGCACGTACCTACTCATATTTATTTATATATTTCTTTAATTGTACTACTTTCCACTATTCACTCTCTATAGCGCATTTGTGGACCTTGTGTAACAATAAAGATAATAAACATTGAATAAACATTGACTGATCGATGTTAAAAATTTTTTTTTGGCGCTAAAATATAACTATTTTTTTCCCTCAGTGCGCTCTCTTTTTAATTTATATTTTATAAATGGAAATTTAATCGATGAAAAAAAAAAATTGTAATTATAAAAACATTTGAAAAATTTCAGGATATAATTTCTTCCTTTTTAGTATAGATTTAAATAAAAGTGTTTTTTTTTTTTTTAATTTATTTTTATTTTTTCTATTTTATACTTTTGCCTTTGAGAATTAAGTTTCACGATTTCAATAAAAAATGTTATTTCATAGAAACAAATTAGATAATTTTTGTAAAATTTTTATCAACAACAATATACTTTTATATAGCCAACCGCAGCGGAATCGTTATCAATGGTAATGTTCTAAAACATGTAAAATGCTGCAAATCTCTATGAGACTTATTTCATCACAAGTATTCCCCGATATTTCAAATCAATGCCTGAAAAAAGCTCTACACTTTCTAGGTATAAAAAACTGAGTGCTCCGTTTTCAGTAGAACTGTCATAACTTGAATTCTTAGCTATAAATACCTTAGATCCGCCGCTCTAACCTATTACTGGTATGTCGACGATTCGTGATGGCGTTTGCGGGAAGTAGTGTAAAGTGTAGCTTTATTCGATGTATACCAAACAAACCCTCAAAATATGGTATTAAGATTTTTGCGATGTGTGACTCAAAAACATGTTATACACAAAATTTGGAAGTTTACTGTGGCAAACAACCCCGACGGAATTTATTCCGGAGGAATTTCTGTCGAATAAAAGCAGCACCGTCGAACGTTCTATATTTAGATTTCAAAGAAATATTTTACAATGGTATCTTACGCTACAATGAAGCGGTTATTTCGGTATCCACAATGTACAGCGATTCTTCAATAGACCAAGAAACAAGTAAGCAGGGAAATAATCACGCTGTAAAATTCAATAAGAGCAGGAATCGATACAGCGGATCAGTTGTGCAACTCATATTCTGTTTCACGAAAAACTAGAAGATGGCCCTTGGCTATATTTTTTTCACGGCTCAATATACTGAGAATTAATTCCCAAACAATTTATAATGCGCCTCATCCTGAGTCAGCACAAGTAAGGAGAATCTTTTTAAAAAATTTGTCTTTGGGTTTGATGAAATCTCATCTAACAGAACGAGCTAATATTACTTACACTACCGACAACAATAAAATGTATTTTACAAAAGTATAAAGTCGAAAAAGAATACCAGGCTAAGGAAATCATCGCGGAAGAAAAAAGTAGGAGTCAATGTTGCTTTTTTCGAAAAGCAAAAAGAATAAACACTGCAATAACATGTAATAATTGCAGGAAATTTTATTGTAAAAGACACATTCACATCAAGTACATGGGCGTCGCCAGCGGGGGGCAGGGAGGGGCAGCCCCCCCCTGGAGCCTTGAAACTTTTTAATCAACTTGTATTGATGAGTATTCATAGGCGCGTAATCATGGACAATTTGGAAAATTTCTGTTTTAATTAAGATTTTATTCTTGTTTAATAAAATATTAAGCCTTTACAACTTATAAATTTTATTTTTCCTATAACTCATATCCTTTTTCTATCATCTTGCCCCCCTCTGGCGGCTGGCAACCTATCTTGCCCCTCCCTAGCTCATCGACTGGCGACGCCCTTGATCAAGTATACTTGTCAATTAAAAGTTGTAGGTAGCGGAACTATTCAAAAACATTGCATAGTCATCCATACCACGTATTTTTTTTTTTTAAAAATCTAAATCTAGTTAATTTCAAAGCGAATAAATATTTATTAGAACCCGTTTTTTGCTTCTCAATTTTTTCGAACTGCCCGAACCTAGCAACAACACTAGTTCAGTATTCAAATACCTAATAACTGCTTGGCTCGTTTTTCTCTTAGTCATTTTTTTCATTTTATTGTATTTACCAGCATGAAAATATTTGTAGTTGTTACCAATTTTTTTGATCTTCTGGCATTCAAGCAATTTATTAGTATTCATTCTAACTTTAAATAAGCATTTTTATTAATTAAGTTTGTACTACATAAAAATAAAAACAAACCAGAAATTAAATTATTAATTGTTGAAAATAATTGTTTTTTTTTTTTTTCTTTATTAAAATGAAATAAAAAGGAAACTATGAAATAGATATATTAATTTAACTTTCTAGAATTATTTCAAATGTAATAAAATTGTAATAGTTTATTTTAAAAGAGAAAAAATAAAACACTTACGCCTGCCAAGCACCCCAGCCGCCATCAACTGGTAGTAAAGCATTTCGATCGATTTGTACACATTCTCCTTGCTGACACCAATGATTTGGTTTGCAAGGAGTCCCCTCCGCCCAAGGCATATGATGCGTTCTGCAACCATCTTGTTTAATGAATCCTCTGGTACACCATAAACTGAAACAAATCTCCTAAACAGTCAAAAATAATTTAATCTATTTGTTTATTTCGAAATATTTGTATATCATAAACTCATAAGTAAATGATTATCGTCTTCTAGTCGTTTAATAGTATATATAAATAGAAAACGTATACTATGTTACGAATTAAAATAAAATATCGCAGAACAAATGTTAAGACGAGAACCATAAAAATGAAATAAAATATAAATGGTATATTACAATACTGTGGAAGTGAGAGTTATTTTAGTCACTTCGAAAATTTTAAATTAAAAATTTTATAATATATCTGATTTTAAAAAATCTTTGCAAATGTGTGTATGCATGTATGCCAAAACAAAATTTTGTGAATGCCTGCTCGTGAACAAATAGTGCTATTTACTTCTGATTTATGTTATTTAATATATATATATATATATATATAAATTTTGAAAAAATTTGGTCCGGGGGGTTTGGAGTAATTTAAGAAAATATGAAAAACAAAAATTTAGTAATTTCTTAAAAACCGATTACGATACGAAATGGGATAAAGTGTCAATCAGTGAATCTTGATGCGGAGTGTGTGGTTTTCTTTTTAAAAAAGCGCATACAAAAAAATAGTAAATAAAAATAATTTTTACAGGTTATGGGTTCTTTAGAATTTCATAACAAAGGAAGAAAAACGAAGAAAATCAACTATAATTGATTTACAAAAGGGCATGGCAAAGGTGGCAGTATATATGTATATATATAGCAATATATCGGAGAAAATAGCAGTAAATTTGAGAATGTATTATACCTCAACTTAATATCATAAAATTTCAAAGGAAATTTCATAAATGTGTTATACTGCGTGTTAAATAATTAAATTTAATCCTAATAAAAAAGATTAATTTTGAAGTGAAAACACATTATACATTCTCTCTAATTTAATATTCATTATCAAAAAAATATGAAAATTTAATTTTCGCTTCTAAATAAGTGTATTATTACGTACCATTTCGGAGCAAATCCTCCAATCAGGTCCGTATATTAATTCGCATTGACGATCGGAAGTATAATTTTCTCCTGGTAGAACTTCATCATTAGTTTCATCTTTAAGTAAATCTCTATAAGGACTGTCTTTAAGACATTCTCCATTACCGACACTATAAAAAATATCGTACCAAGGAATCAAAACCACGTGCTTGTTTATTTTTCGAAATTAAATTACGGCCATACCATTTTTCAAGTTTTTTTCAAGTGAATTCTAACTAGCGATCAATTTTTTATTCGTAAATAATATAAGTGCTGTTCTCGAATCTTTTATTTTCATCATTTATCATCGGAGAGGAAGTTTTACGCATTTTAAAATGTTTTAATGAACTTGGCAGGTGTGTTTGTTTTTTTCCCCCTTGATTGGCCAGTTCTTATCGTCTCCTCGTTAATTTCACTTAGAACTTTTGTGAAATAAAAATTAAAATACAACTTCTGAATTTCTGCTATGTTTACCATGACAATTGAGCAGCTACTTTCTATAATTTAATATTCACATCTTCGTATTTATTTCATTGCAGTTTATCATAAAGTCATTTCTGCCGAAAAAGGTGGTAAAGATAATTTTCCGTCCGTGTTTTAGAAACATACATATTTTTCACAGATTTGATGTAAACACGATTTAATTCGTTGGGGTTGATGAAAAACAACGTTCAAAGTGTGCAGCGTTTACCAATTCGGATTTAAGTTAATGAATTATAATTAGGTTTAGATTAAAACCAAAAAATAAAAAATCAAGTGAAAGATTAAATATGAAGACTTTTTTTGTACCTATTTCTCTTTTATCAACTTTTCCTTTCCACGGGGTTTTACTTTTTCCACAAATTTGTTTGTAATTATTCCTAATCTCTTCCTACCAACATTTTACATGGAGAGGAATAGCAGTTGTTCTCACATTCTGACACACATTAGTGCATTATTTTTATATAGGAATATGATATACTCGGATGGTCGTACAAGAACTGTACCGCAGCGTCCATATATGTAGGAGAACGATTTAGTATACGAACGGATAATTTACAGTAATGCAGTATCATCGTTAAAAACAAATAGTGCGTAAAAATCAGATATGAAACATTAAAACACCATCGGAAGCGGGCAAATAGTAAAATCTAAACAGAGTAATGAAAATAAATCAGATAAAATATTTCGTGTCAAAGTGAAGTCAAACGAAAAGAGTACGATGCAATTATAACAGAGGGACTACTTCTTTCGTAGGCCAAACTTAGCTAACCTTTTTCGGGTTTCCAATTTTCTACAGCCTCTTTCTCTAGTTAAGAAAACATACCTGTGAAAAGATTAAATATTTTATAAAATATATCTTATTACATTCCGATTTACCTCGCTAATCGAAAAACCAATGTGTCAAATTTTACTTCGACAGAAAAAAAGAAAAAGAAATAAATAAAAAGTAACAAAACTCATTATATACATATACACAACTTGTACTTCATTTTATATTGCACTTTTCCAAACCAAATACAACTAAACTTTCTAAAAGATGCTGTATTAAGTCAACAGAATAAGGCCACGCGTTATTGTACAGATAAGTTTCCCCCGACGTTTATTCCGAATCACTCTTTTTAACTTATTCACAGTGTTAGGTCAGAGGCGGATTCAGAAGGACATTGGAAGGGGGATTATATAATTACGTAAAATCTTCTACGGTAGGCAGTAGATTTGAGAAATACCCCTTGTTTCATAAAGAAAACCAAATAGCGACCTTTATAGAAATTCATAAAAATACATAATTATTACAATTTTTAATTTAAATTTAGTTCTATTTTTTAAGAGGCGAAAAATAAAATGAAATTATAAAATTCTAGAGTAAGAAAGATAGTATTTTCATTAGAATTTACTTCTTTTTTATTTTTGTTAGTAACTCGATCCGATTTCTTTGTTCGTGAGCAAGTTTAAATATATATATATATATATATATTTCTCATTGAACTCTATTTTTAATTAAAATTACAAAATAAAAATAAAAAATAAATAAAAGTGGCAAAAGATCGACGACAATTGTGTCTAAAATAGAATAAAAAAGGAACATTAATAGTTTTACTAGAAAATAATATTAAATATTAATTATTAAATCCATAGGTATAATATTCATACAAATCTTTTACAACATAAATTAAATTTCTCTGTTATAACAAATTTTTTCATACAGACTTTGGTTCTTTGGAGGGGATGCCCGCCGTGGATCCGCCACTGGTTACGCTAACCATTTAATTTTTTAAATTGTATTGCTCAAACAGAATTCTGTTTCAATTACTTTATTCGCAAGAAATTGTAGTTTTGAATTTTCTGGAAAAAAGAAGTTAACTTTTAAATTCCACGGATTGCTTCTATTGTGATGAATCAGTAATGCATTTTCAGTGATTAGAATAAGATTTTCCTTTCAAATGGTTAAAAAACAAGTTAATTCACGCACTTCACATTTAATGGCATTAATCAACGGAAGCTACGTGACTGTTGCACCACTGTACGACTACTTTACGGAGTTATATAAGATGATTATAAAAATTCAGTGTTACCAAATGAAAAAAAAAATGTATCGAATAGGAAACTATTTTTTGAACGAAATTTATAAAAAAAAAAAATTGTAAATTTAAAGAAAATAAAAAGTAGAATAAAGATGATAAAAATGTCATGCTTTAGAAACAAAAATCTTTGGAATCACTCAAAAGGCTTCTTTCAATAACTACAGGACAATCACTGCCCCCCCCCCCCCCCCCGAACGCTAAAAATCGCTAACATTAAGCTCACCAAGAAAATACATATGAAATTTAAAAAAACTCCCTCCCCGCAAAAAGTTGCTTAAAAATTTAAAACTCGCCACCGATAACTTATTAAATGTGAAATTTAAAATGTAGAATATGAAACATCGCATCACAAAGAAAGAACAGTTTCGATAACCAGACAACTTGCCGCTTTTATAGGCAAAAGAGAAACGTATATTCTTGTGAGTGGTAACATATGGAATCATCAACACGTGATACATTACTGATTCGTATTTTTGAGTCCGATTCAGCATTTACGCGAGTATTTGTCCTTGAAGAATCCTTTGACTTTCAACAGAATTGCATGGAACATTTTTGAACAGCGAAATTCGCCAACATTATCCGCTTTTTGCAGAAAATGCACCGCGTATGTGAATAACGAAATTTTAGAATATAAATCGGGATGCTGAAGATTTATCGAGAAAAATGAAAATAATAACAGGCAGTTTTGTTAAAGTAAATTTGTTTTGAAGAAAAACGAATGTATAGTAGGATAATTGTATGAAAGCAGAGTATTTCCTGATTTTTCAAATACGCACATGTTAATGAGATGTAGATTAAATAAAGTTATTAAGTCTCTGACATCTATTGTTGTATCGAGATGTAATATATAAAATACGAAATCAAAACAGAGAAAGAGATGCGAGCCTCGAGAGAATGTTAAAAATCAAATGAAAACAAGATTTAGAAGTTGGAGTTTTAAGGAAAGGAGACGGTAACAGATAAGTTCTAAAAGCGACGAAAGAGAGAAAAATAGCAGTGAACAAAAAAAGCAGGTGAAACGGATAAGAATACTCAAACGGGAATAATGAATTATACCGTAAATTTGGGAAAATCATCAATGGAGGTAACCTCGACTTCGATGTTTAAATAGAAACAAGGAAGAACGTCACGGTGGGTATTATTAAATGTTATTCGTACAAATATCAGGTGTATGCATAAGTCTTTTCCGGTTTCACCAAGAGATGGCTCTACCGAACAGTACGCTGTGTACGAATTTTTACACTACGTCAGTTTGTTCGTCTGACATTAGTCTACAAACTCACACAAATTCAGTCCGCCAAATAATCGCGTTTGTGTTGTATCGTTCAGTGATCATGTTGACATTTGTGTCTGAAAAAGAACATTTGCGGCACGCATTGCTTTTCTTTCTTATTTAATCAGAAGAAAAAGGCTGTGGAAAGTCATTGTTTGCTGGTAGAAACATGGTGAACACGCTCCATCGATTAGAAAAACATGGTTTCGACAGTTTAAAAGTGGTGATTTCAATGCGAAAGACAGTGCGCGTTCTGGTAGACCATAAAAGTGTGAAGACGAGCAATTGTGGGCGTTACTGGATGATGACCCAATTCAAACTCAAGAGCAATTGGCAAAAGCATTAAATGCGTCACAAGAAATAATCAACAGGCGTTTATGAGCAATGGGGAGATCCATAAACTCGGTAAATGGGTCCCCACGATTTGAATGAACGGCAAATAGAAAATCGCAAAGTCACTTGTAAAATGTTGCTTCAACGCCACGAAAGAAAATCATTTCTGCATCGAATTGTTACTGGTGACGAAAAATGGGCTTATTTTGAAAACCCGAAGCAGATAAAATCGTGGCTGTCACCTGGCAAAGCCGGTCCTTCAACAGCAAGGCCAAATCGCTTCGGCAAGAAGACCATGCTTTGTGTCTGGTGTGATCAAGATGGTATTTTGTATTATGAACTCTTGAAGCCCTGCGAAACTGTTAACACACAACAATATTGCCAACAAATGATCAATTTAAATCATGCATTAATCGAAAAATGACCGGAATGGGCCACAAGACATAGCAAAGTGATTTTGTTACACGACAATGCGCCGTGTCACAATGCAAAACCAGTGAAAGACACCTTAAAATCGCTTGGATGGGAAATCCTTCCGCACCCGCCGTACTCCCCTGACGTGGCGCCATCGGACTATCATCTCTTCGCAAGCAGCACTTCAGCAACATTCGAGGAAGTTGGAAAATGGCTCGACGAATGGTTTGCCGCAAAAGACAAACAGTTTTTCTGGCATAATATTCATGACTTACCTGAAAGATGGGCGAAGTGTGTAGAAGCCGATGGCCAATATGTTCAATAAACAAAAAGGAAGCTTCCCTTGAAAATGATGTGTTTTCTTTACCAAAAAAACCGACAAAAACTTATGCATACACCTGGTAATACACGAACCGAAAGTTTAAAAATTAAAATAAAACTTACTCTAAGTATTCGGTTAAATAATGTCTGCTGCACGAGGACCAAGTCCACGGATGTGTATGTTGATTTAGTACTCTGGACATAACCCGCGGTCGAGCACCTTTCTCGCGATACTTGTTACATCTAGTTTCATCGTCGTGTGGCATACTTAATCTGGTAATTATGTTCATATATTAAAATTAAAATATAAATTACTAATCTTTTGTAATTGCAAATATTCGTTAAATCCGATAATATGTTAAGTGTTCCTTTTCTTTCTTTTTTCTTTTTTAAATTATATTACCAAAGTTATTTCATACAAACGGGAACAGTGTCACTGCTAATTAAATACACGACAATAATAACCACAACGAAAGTAAGTATCGTAATATAACGATGAATAAAAATAAAAAGAATATAAAATCAAGGCTGTTTCTTAGGCCATAGCAAATTAGGAAATTTTTAAAGCTGCATGCGTTCGTTACAACGTAAGCTATAAAGTTCATGCCATAGGAGAAAATGGATATAACAAAAAATGTACTGAATTAAATTAATTCATATATTGTAGCTTGCATGGTGAATGAGGTTATTTTATTTTATTTTATTTTATTTTATTTTATTTTTTTTTTTTGACAAAACGAAAAATGATCTACATTTCCCGCTCGTCTAAATTACAAATTCAATTAAAAGGAAATATAATCGATGCATTACAAGAATTTTGAAATTTTATTCTGTTACATCACATACCGTACAGAATACTTCTATTCTAAATTTCCTCATTTGACTAAATTATTTTTATTTCGTAAGAAAATAATTTTATTTGTTCATTTTTTATGTTTCGGTTCACTTTTTTTGCTTTTGCAAGCTGAAATTCGTTTTATTTCATCCATTAATATTTATTAATTATTTAATAAAATAAATCTTACATATGCCCCAATTCGTGAGCAATCGTAAATGCGGCGCTTAATCCATTATCCCTAACAATAGAGCAACTATTTTTTTGACACATGGTACCCAAATGAGCGAGTCCTAACGTATTATTACACTTATGTTGAACTTGAGATCGACAAATATCTTCCCTGAAAAATTTAAAGTAATAAAATCATGTTTTTAAAAAAAAGTAATTTATAAGAAAAAAAAAATATATAAAACATAAATGAATAAATCAAAAGTAAATCTACATGATAGCTTACAACTAAAAATGAAATCGAAAGACGTTCTTTTAAAAATAAAAATTATAAATAAGATATATGCAAATAACGAATATGAACAAGTACATTAGAAAACAATTGCTATTCTTCAAAATTCGACACTTAGTGTAACCTTGTTCATTATATATATATATATATATTATAGATATTAACATTATAAAATGTTTTCAACCACCAGTGACAGCTGGCTTTTTATTGATGATCTAAGTCTCCTCAGAATAGGCAAGTCGATCATATAAAAAATAATCTTAAAACTCCAAAAATGGCGTAGTATAAATGGTTTAAATTTTCATACTCGAAAACTATATGAGTAGATTTTAACAGGAAGCGGTTTGTTATTAGTCCTACTCCCTTTTACTTAAATAACTTGATCCCGAATCAATTTTTAACGAGATGTGTTTTGTCAATATATTAACTTGAAACCGACATGTATCCCTTTTGAAAGTCGCTTACCTTAAGTTCCTTCCCATTATAAAATATCATTCTAACTCTAAACTTAATCCAAAATTACTGGTTGACAAATCCTTGATCCTCAAAAGAATTCATTAAGACTGCTGCTTCCCATTACATCCTTCAAAAATTCGCAGTCCACCATTCTGCTTTACGAAAAATCTTGAACGCTCACTATACAACACCACGCGACAGTATCTGTTCTCTAACCGATGTATTTCCATTAAAATATTATCGATCCCTGTATAGGTTCCGAGCCATAATATATCTTCTCAGACAGATTCTGACAACTTTCAATATTTTCCACTTAATCCTTCTCTTCACAACCATCCCCTTCCTAAAATTTAGAAGCTGTTTTTAACTGTAAGCATATGATTTCTATAGTAGTAAAACCAAGAACGAAAAGCTTTTTGAAATTTAGTTGCAAGCCATACTTAAGAGAATCGATTATGATTGCAATTTGCTACTTCCCATTATATTCTGCTGAAACTAAACGCAGTCCATCATTCTGCTTTATGTAAAATCTTGGGCGCTCATTATACAACACTATGCGACAGTATCTGTGGCCTAACTGTAATATTTCCATTATTACAGGTCCTGCATAGCATCCAAACTTTAATATCTTCCTAAATAGATTCTGACAATTTTCAAGATTTTCCGGTTAATTCTTCTTTCTACAATCTTCTTCCTAAAATTTACAATATGGTTTTAACTCCAAACATACAATTTCTATAAAAGTAAAATTTAGAGCAAAAAACTTCTCGGAATTTAAGGAATTTCATCCAATATTGATAAACCTTTCAATTTTCTATTATTACAAGTCATACGGTATATCACATTACTTATACAAATACACTTCGGAAGTAATCGCAAAATACCAGAATTATGCAAACTGTTATACGGATGGAGCAAAATCAATAACTGAGAGAATCAACCACCCTTTACCAATAGTCGGTGCATTCGAAATTAATGGAGTATCAGATTATTGCTCTCCTCTAGATGCGGATATTTATGAAATTCCTATTTGTTTAGAAACATTCACAACAAAATCCGAATATTTCATCGATTTTTTTCTTCTCTTCTGAAACAGTATGTAAGTATTAATTTGTAGTAATTATTTAATGTAATAATTTTATCCAATTGTTAAAAATTTCAGCTGAAGTAGATTGATCTGTCGAAGTGACAAAATTTTAAAAATTGTACAACGTACAGTATTGTTTATATGTATTTTTCTTTCGATCAGATTTGAATAACAATAATAAATTGCTACTCCTTATTCGATTTTAATATTTACCAAACGACCCAACATTTCCAAACGTAAAACATTAAAAAATTTTTTTAATGACGCAGAACTTGGATTCAATCCCTCACCTTTAGTAATTATAAACGTACTACTTCGTTTCTTTTCTTCTCCCATTTTCAAATACTACTGTTCATGTGATATGTAAGTGAAGTCACATCGTTACATTGAAATTCATACAAAAATAAAATGAATATTCAATATATAAAACCGATATACCACTCTCATTCTGTAAAAATAAACTTGGTTCAATCGTGTTAAATTTGGACAGCGTTTTTCAGACGGAATCGGTCGGTTAACGGTTTGCGAATTTAGTAGGCGTGGCTCTGTAGATGAACAAAGATCAGTACACTTTAAAAATAAACTTCAGTCGTTAAAAGCGATTTCATTAATTAGACTAAACTGTAGCACGAATAAATTTCATCTATGATTTTCTCGACCATATCGGTACGTCAGTGTTATTAAAATTGTAATTAAATGCGTATAAAATGTATATATATATAACGGAAGAGTTCTTGCTCTTTTTGCTATTGCCTACGGAGGTGCTTAATATTTAATTAGTGGTTACGCGAAATCGTTTTTATTAATTTATGACAGATGATAATGTGGGTGGTACGCGAAATAACCGAAAGGTATGAAAACTACTTTTAAATAATCTAGCTCAACTTTTTCCAGCGTCAAATATAGCGTTGCACACTATGTGCTTCCCTGAGCTGAAAAACGTTGCACGACTTGTCACTATTTTTTCGGCCAGATTTATTAATTTACACTATTGTTTAACGCGATACATTATTCAGCGCAGTTCCTTCTATGCGTACCGTTTCTCCGTGTCCGATATTAAACTTTGCCCTTAAGGAGGTTCTTTTATGTTGCAAAGACATTAACATATAATAGTAGTAATGGTAGAATTGACTTTTGGAGAACTTATCTCGACATTACACATAACCAAATAATAATAACGTAACATTAAAAAAACAACAAAAAACAAGTCATTAGGATCGTAATATGGGAAACTTAGTGAAACATAGTCTTATAAGCAAAAATTCCACTGAAGTATTTTTGTGGTTGGTGAGTTGAATTTTTTATATATATATAAATAAATCGATCTGCAGAATTCGCCATGAGCAAACTCTCTGTATCCCAGATGATAGTTCTATAATAATTATAGAAGAGTAAATTTCAAACATATCACAAAAAAAAAAAAAAAAAAATGCGATTTACTTGACAATTTCTATTACAAATTCAATAATACAAGAACGTAACGGGATTTCTAAATAATGGAAAAACATAACAGCAGGGCCATACCACCCAGAACTTCAGAACTTAGAGGGGGTGAGGGTGAATCTATTTTTGCATATTTATTTTATAAATAACAATACATTTTTCATTAATACTCATACTATTAATAATTTCCATCATTTTAATTTATGTATTAATAATTTACATAAATGAATTACCGCATAAACATTAATAAAAATTACGTATGTTATTGATTATACTCGTAATAAAAAATGTTGCATAAAATATTAATGTACCTGAAAATATGGAGCGTATTTTTTCTTTTTTTTAAATGTATAAACACCCTAAAAAATTATCAATTTTTATTTTAAATTTTTGATTTTTTTCAGATTTTTGTGTTTATAATAACTATTTCAGTTCTAATAGGGCGGATGATTCACCCCCGCCGTAGACACGGCCTTGCATAACATGATTTTCATATTAATATATATATATATATATATATATATATATGTGTATATATTGTATATGCGTATTTATGTAACCGCAGATAATGATATTACACAAGTCACAAAATCAGCAAAATATTGTACATTGAATTGTGTAACATTATACTTGCATTTACGAAGTAAAAAATTCTTTAAATCTAGAGATTTTTACAAGAATATTTTCTCAAACAATTTATTAAATGTGCATAAAAACCATTTGATCTTTGTTCATTTCATTCATTGTACATTTGGGTAAATTCATTTGCTTATTAATTCTACTTGTTATTGTTATCTTACACTAGTGTTGTGTAGTGTTGCGTTTCAAGTAACAAAAATAAATATGAAATAATTTGTTTTATATTTGTATTTCTTTAATTACGTAAATTATGCAATATAATGAAAACATTTTATTATTTCGTGAACTATGCGATTTCATTATCTGTGTGTAACTTATATATGTATATATGCATGTATGTGTGTACATAAAGGGCCGTTGAAGTAGATGCAGTAAAATAATCGTCAGTGCATCGACTAGGTCATTTTTATTTTCTGCCATTTATATCATTTTGTTAGTTGCAGATTTCTCATTTAAGTCATATTCGATGCAAAACCGCGTTATGGTTATTCAGTAGCAGTATAAAAATAGCGCAAAAGTAAAAAGTGCGTTTTGCACACTTCGTGATTATTTCGAACGCTACAATGCGCAAAGGAGATTATAATCGGTTGTTTGATATGTAAATCGAGTTAACCGGTTCGGTCGGTGATTTGCCAGGGAGTGGCAGACCAAAAAGTGTTCGCACATCGCAAAATATCACTGTTCTGAAGGAAAGTGTGAAATAGAATTCTAAACTTTCTGTAACTGGTTGATCACAGAAGTTGGGCATTTCATCCACCAGTTCCCCTCGTATTATACACAAATTTCACACTTATTAGATTTAACTTACTTAAGAACTTAGCCAGCAGATCATTTTAAGCATCGTGCATTCTTTGGGTCATTGAATATCATTTAACTGACGTCACTTTTTCACTGAAAATCACCCAAAACAATAAATTTGGAATCGTAACTAATCCTCATATTTTTAATTTTCATTTACTTATTTTTTATACTTTGGTGAACCTTACATATATGTACACCACAAACACACACATGTACATAAATTTTTGCAAAATTAGCCTTCGGAAAATAAACTTTAACGTTAGTAGTTATAACTGGTTTTTTTTTTGTTTGTTTTTTGAATATAATATTAAAAAAATTTTAAATATTTAAATGTTCTAATTAAATGTAGACCAATCCATACCTGTTTGTTAATATTTATAAATAAAATAAATAAATACCTCAAAAACAAATAAAATTAAGTATAAAATAATTTACTTTAATAAATTAAAATAAATACTTCAATTTAAAAAAAACGTTTTCGGGCATAGTCGATTATTAACTAACAAGACAAAGTATCTAATATCTTTAAACGAGCAATAATCGTGTATATATATATAAAAATTTATTTCGCGTATCTTCGAAACGACTCTAACGATTTGGATGAAATTTGCACACTAGGGGTATTTTGGGTCAATAAATCGAGCTGTCAAGGTGTAATCCATGGCAAAATTCGGTTTCGCGAGTTTTAAATGAATTTTAATGTTTTCAGTATGATACGACTCAGGGTTGGCAGCGCAATCTTTCGACAACGATCTAATAGATAATTTGATCTGCCTTTAGTATTATTTTTTAATTTTCGAACGTCGTCGATTACCAGCTCGTGTACGGGTTCGGTGGCGTCAATACTGGTAGGGCAAAGCAATAAAACATATGGTCGGAAAAACAGGCAAGCGTGTAATTCCAGATACCTGGAAACGGCGCGGAACGAATAGGCAAATAAATCATCGGTCTTGGTTCTCAGCCGATCAGCGGGCGGTCAAATAATGACGGTTCGAAAATCATGCGCTACGCATGCAGTAAAAAAATATATATACAACAAAAAAAAAAAAAAACGTAAACGTATCGAAAATATCGTAATGAACAGTTCTTTTTTTATTCTTTTTGCATTAATTTTATATTTAAATAAGAAAGAAAAACTGCTTTTTAATAGCTACTAAACAAAAAAAGAAAAAGAAAATTGGTTAATAAACAAAGGAGGACTTTGCCTGTTTATATACAGATATTAAATGTTTTGCGTATTTATATATTTTTTTGTAAAAGTTAATTACTGAGAACATGTTGTGCGCATTTTAAAAACCCCCTTATGTGCAATACACTCCTTATTACATTTTGCAATTATTTAGTTGGAAATTTTTTCCAATTGGTTGGAAAACAGCTGATCACAGATAAAATTACAAGACGCTTTTTATTTGTTTTTATACAGAATAAACCGATAGATAAAGCTGACGACCCTATATACCTAAAATTTAATTTTTCTAATAAAAAACGCATAGAAATGTATCCATAATAAAAGAAATAAAAAAACCTTTTAAAAAATAGCCTTTTATTTATGCACTAAAAAGTACAAAATAAGTTTATTAGTGTGCGACTACCAGATACACATCTTAACATTAAAATCTGAAACTACAAAATACTATTCTGAAAAATAAAAGCGGGGGCCGCAGTTACAAAAATATTTGGTGCGTGTGGTATTGTGATGCACAACAATGGAACAACATTAAATAGTAATTGTAATTTTGGCTTAGAATGTATTATAATATTAATATTTAATTATTAATCTACGGTCCCCGCTTTTGTTTTTCAGAATATTTTGTAATTTCAGATTTTAATGTTAAAATATATGTCTGGTAGTCGCACGCTAATAAACGTTATTTTGTACTTTTTAGTGCATAAATAAAAGCCTATTTTTTTTATTTTTTATTTTTTGAACTGGACTTTTTACTTTCAATAAAAAACAATAAATTTAGAATTGTACGTTATTTTGCTTTATTTTATTCAATATCTTGATTAAAGGACATTTACAGAAATTTGTGTTACATTTTATTATTAAATAATGGATCTCATTCTTTCAATTTTACTGTCTTTTGTTTTTCATACAATACATACGGAATCCTCAGCACACGAAGCACAATGTTTGATTCATAGCGATCTTTCCATTAATATATCACATGACTGGAGAAAAAAAATATTTTTTTGAAGCTTTCGAGCTTTCGGCGCTCCAAGAGTACGATTTTAAAGTTGGAAACCCAAATGTTCCGAACTAAAGAAATACATAAGGATGCGCATTTTTTAACCTCGTTCAAAATTTTTAGCTATAAAGCTGAGCCACAAGTGGGGGCTACAAGTCGTTTTTTGTGCTTTTTTAAATTTTTAGTAAACTTCCAACGTTTCGTTAAGAAAATGAAATACGAGTTTGCTCCCGACAAATAGCGCTCTTTCAAACAGTATGTCACATGTCCGGAAAAAAGAATATTTTTTTGCCAAAAGTTCGAGTTTTCGAAGCCCCGAGAGGCTAATTTTAAAATTGGAAACCTAGATGTTCCAAACCAAAGGAATATACGTGCATATGCACATTTTCAACCTTGTTCAAAATTTTTAGCTATAATACTCACGTCGCAAAGAAAAAGCTACATTTTAGATCTCGCGCCTTTTTTTAACTTTTCGTAAACCTCGAAAGTTTCATTAAAGAAATAAAATATGGTTTTGTTATCGATAAATAGCGATCTTTCCAACGATATATCACATACCCGGGGAAAAAAATATTTTTTTCCAAAATTTCGAGCTTTCGGCGTCCTGACAGTCTAATTTTAAAGCTGAAAACCCAGATGTTGCATAATATTGTATTGTCATCTAAAACAAGCATTTCTGCAAAAGAGCACTTTTTTAATTCATCGGGAAGTAGGTGAAGTTCGCAGGATTCCCCGCAGACAGACAGACAGACTGACAAAGCGAGTTAAATAAAAGGCTATAAAAATCAACGTGTGCAGTCATTGAAAACATTTTCCCACCATTCGGAAATTGAATTTGAAGGACCTCTACATTTTTGTTGCGTTCAGTATTGAAAAGCAAAGTTGTATGGAAAGAGACTTTGCATTCATAAATGTGTTTGTAAATTACAATATTTTATGTTTTGTGGAAAAAAGTTAAGAAGTTACAAAAAATAATACCGAGCAAAGCTGGGTCGCCCAGGTACTATTCAATTAAGTGTGTGATACAAAAAATAATAACTGATGTCTTAAAACAGGCGAAATCGATCAGACAGTTCAAATTTTTTAAATACAATTTTATATATATATATATATATATATATATCTTGCGAATAACAAATAATAAGTTTAATTTAAATTTTAGATTTTTAATGTAGTCGAATTATTATATAAGTGTACTGAAATATGAATGTAAAAAGTTCGGGTAAAAAATTATAACATTAAGTAACTCAAAAAGAGTTTTTATTTATTTATTATATTTTAAGTTATATCCCTTTATTTTGTTTATTTACATTTTTCTAGGATAATGTACTAAAGTTGAATATACTATTCAATAATGAATTATAACGAATACGCGCGGGAATGATCCTAAAGTGAATATTTCAGTAACTTTTTCCATGAGTTGGTTTAATATTTACAGTTTTAGTTTAAAAACTATTTAATTCAGTCGTAAGGTACAAGTTGAGGACGGTAACTGATTTCGAATTCTGGTAATGAGTGAGTCGTAGAAGGAATAAAACACAGACGATTTTATGTCATAAAATCATTACACGCTACGGGTTGCCGAGAATACAGATCGATTTGTAACCAAGCTCGCGGACGCGTTTTAAATTTGGATGGTCATTAGCCTAAAGTACATCTGTATTGTGCAATTAATGAAGGAGAGAATATGCGGAAAAAGTAATTTGTTAGCCTAGTAATAAATGATTATCGAAAATAAGAAATAAAGTGACTGTCACGGATCACCGTTGGCAAAAAAACATTGGCGAATGTGAAGTTAACAATTGCAGTGATAGTAAAGGAGGAGGCCGGCTTCTTTCTTTCGGTCTTTTTCATTTATTCAAATTTCTCCGGTATCCCTTTTAGACCACTTAACTATAGCAGAAAACAAATGGCGATATTTACAAAACGAAAATCAGCTTTAATACGGATAAACGAAAATAACAGTAGCCTAGACAAAAATTTCTTAATACATCAGAATTGCCATATGTATTTTCCATTTAATTTTTTTCTACATTATTGGAACGAGAAAGCATAAAAAATGTCTTTAAACTTTTACGATTATGAGAAATGTAGAAAGTATTATTTACTAAAAATTCCCCGCCGATAAATCAATTAAAACGAATAATGAGCAGCTTACAAACTTCCTTAAAACAAGATTAACTATTTTTAATAATTGAAGTGTAGAAAAATATATCTCAAATATATTCATAAAGGGCCGTTTTGTAGGAAAACTATAGCCGAGCTTACAACCTTATATTTAGGCCATTGGGGCGTCAAAAGCTCGAAATTTCTGTTTCGCCGAGCAAGTGTGATAAATTGATGGAAAGATCGTTATTTGTTGAGAACGAAACCGTATTTTATTTCCTTAACGTAACACTTTCGAAATTGGCGAAAAGTTCAAAAAAGCGCGAAAAATGACGTATCTCTCCTTCTTAATGACGGAAAAAATCAGATTTCTTTGTTTTGAATTTAGTACATTATGTAAAAGTAAATTATAGTTATCTTTAAGTTAACATACGGCGGAATCCTCAGCGCATGAAACATTATGCTTGACTGAGCTTGTTTTATTATAGGAAATATCGATTTCAATAAAATTTTCTGCACATATTTCACCGCTATAAATCGATAAACACCACTTTTACGTTGCTTTTATAACATGTATACAGAGGAAAACTTTTTCAATCGCTACACAACGAATGTAAAATATGGTAATTACGGTTCTCTTCGATAATAAAAAATTAGTCAACATTATTATTTTCACTTAATAACAGATCTATTCAAAGCAAAATAAGAGATAAAACAAGCCTCTGCCATTAAATCGAATATTTCCGCGAGATACATGAATTATAATGCTGTATATCATTCCGCAATAAAAGCATTTAAAAAAATAATTCCAGACCAAGTGATTTAAATGCTACAATACTCTCTAAAAACGCGTGTGTAACAGATTGAACGAAAATTTTACTCTCAGTACGCCCGAGTAACACACATATCGACGTAAAATAACCAACCGGATGACCTCTATGATTCTCATTTAAAATTATCATCATCGACTGTCGGAATTAAAAACTATCATTAAATTGGCAAAAACTTATTTATTCAAAATTACACTTTGTAAATATATATAATCAAAAATAAAACACAGCCCTAATTCCCTGATTATTATGCTTACATGATCTTCCCCATACTTTAAATTGTTGCAGATATTGAACACAGAAGGTTTCTGTATCACTGCTTTGCAACCTTAAATCTTTGGCCTATAAACCCTCCTTCTCTTATCTTTTCTCTGCACACACATACAACACAATACGTACTTATAGTAAAACACTATTTATTAACCGTATAAACTTATTACTGCAGGACGAAGAATTTAAATCATTTGTTTGAGCGTTATAGAAAATTATAAATAATCCGGCCATATTAAGACGAATAATTCACTTTAGATAATTCATTTTCACATTAAATGAATCAATTAATTTTGAAAAGTGTAGTAACATTGATATGATGAGAACATTTATAACTCGAATAATGCAATGTTCTAAAATAGCATAACAGTACATTTTGAACATACGAAAGTGACCCAAAATAAAACACACAATTATACAATTACAATAAAAGATTTGAAATTTACACGTTGTATTATTAAAAAAATTAAAATAATAATTATGTACGTTTAAAAAGTATAAAAGTACATTTTTTAAAGTATTATTTATATTTGAAAATTAAATTATAATAAATTTTTAAGCTTCCCGTTGTTAGTTAACAACCAGAGAACGGTCCGAGTAGCGGATAAATGCAGTCAAAGAAACTACTTTCCTTGATTAATCGTATTTTATAAAAATTAATTTTATCACAGAGTTTTCTTTCCTCAGTACTTATCATAGTGTTCACGAAAATTAATGTTATCATAGAAAATACTTTACCTGGTTAATAATAATGCACTGTCATGACGAGTATTTTGAATGTTATTTACATCGTACATGGTCATTTGCCAACGGCAAAAGTCATCCAACAATTCTGAAGCAGACATTCCTCTATCTTCAGCACCAGGTCGATGGCGCATCAAACTCGTTTCATTGAGCACCACAAACTTTACTACTGCAATATGCATTGGATTACCGATGGTTTTATCCTTGTATATTTTAGAAACCTAAATCAAAGTGACAAACAAAACAAAATAAATAAATTATGAAAGCAATTAAATTGTAGCTGTTTTAAAACCCGTTACATTTTGTTTAACTATCTAAACGTCACGATAACGCATATGTATTTATTTATAATTTTCGTTTCGTTAACTAAAAATAATCAAGCTAAGGACTGAAATACTGGTAACCTAATTTTTATAGAACTTACTAGGATGGGAGGGCAAAAATTAAATTAATTAAAATGCATTTTTTTCAAGTGTGCACGCACACGCTCTTGCGTGCGTGTGGTACGTGATATATATATATAAACTCGGCCACTGACCTCGCAAGGGGCTCTGCCCCTTGATCCCTCTTGCTTACATTTCTGTCTCTTTCTCTTCTATACTTTGTAAAAAGTGATCAAAATTTACATCATTCTTACCGGCATCGACAAAAAAAAAAAAAAATAATAACATGATCACAAAAATCTTATCCTTATTTCCTTTAAATCAAACAGATGTATAAAAGTTTGGAACGTTAAAATATAACAAACGTTACATAAAATTGGGACATTTTTGTCTAATGACAGTTGGCCTAAGAATTACATTGTAATTAATATATATATATATATATATATATATATATATATATATATATATATATATATATATATATATATATATATATATATAAATAAAAAAATATGTATATAAAATGGAGATTGTAATGAAATCTAGAATACTTATTGCAGTTAACAAATATAACTTTATAATTGATTCACTTAAATCATAGGTATAATTTGAAAAATTTATAGCTTAATCATAAATTTATATTATTAAAATATTTTAATAATATAAATTTATGATAAAAATTTTAATTTTTTCAAGTCGAAAATGAACAATCAAATATCTAATTAAATCATTGAGTCTATTTGTACAAATAATGTGCGTACTCTTATTTTCATTAATTTTTATTGCTTATCCATTGTTTTTATTTTATCATTTTTACTTGCACTTTTTAAACATTTATCCAAGAATAGGATTATCAAAAAAAAATGGTTGGAGGTTATGTATAGTATCTAAAAGAAGTCTCAGAATGTTAACTTTTGTGAAATACATGCATTAATGCGGTAGTACGTTTCGACGTTTCGTCACCTTGCTTGATTTAGACAAATACTGCATCAGATGAAATTAAATCAGTTTTTTAATAATACTGAAGTGAAAGATATTTTCTGGTTTCGTCTTTCCTTCTATCTAATCATATAGAAGTCTTAGCTTACATCCAAAAAAGTTGTTCTTCATGCCACCGCCAATTTTTAAGTACGATGGTACGGTATAATTAGCATTCATTTACAATGGGTAGTACATAATGTTTTGAACAGCTGTATTTCGAATGGGTGGGGGACAGCTATTAGAGACCGAAAATGAAAATATTTAGAGAATTACTCGAGAAATGAAAGGATCTTAGAAAATGCATGGAAAAAAAGTCCAATAAAGGCTGGAGGCTGTAAACGGGGGACATACGATGCGCACCCAATATTAATCGAAGAGAAAAATTCTATAGCAGATTTCGCACTTTAAATAAAGACGGAGAACCGGTAGAATATAATGAACATCCATAAGTGAGATAGCAAAGGATAAGGGATTAGAAAAGTGATAAGAAAAGTTTAAGAAAGGTATTTTAAAATAGTGATATATTTGCTGTACTTCTTTTTAACGGGCACTAGGTGAGGACGCCAGGATAGCTTGTATCAAAAATAATTCCGAGAAAAGAGGCTCTGCAGGAAAATAGGAGAAGAAAATTACTTAAGGAAGGAGTCAGAGTAGGGGAAGGTTTTTTATCCCTCATTGAAGTTTACATATCAAATTTTTACATGGTCGTCTAAATTTGTTAATAGTTTCTGTAAGGTTTGTCGGAAGCAGAAAGGATTTGATGTTGTCAACGAAATGTTTAAATCATCGAAAAAAGAATGGACAGTCATTGGAAAGGGAAGATGTAATTGATCATATCGTTTACGTACAGGTTAAAAATAGTAACGCTTCGAGTAGAACTGCGAGGAAATCCGTTTTCCGGGAATTGCGGTGGTTACAAGGAATTCCCTATTTTAACGCGGATAGATATGTCACGAGAGAAGTTTCTTAAATTCATAAATATGTTTCAAGTAACATTGTTCTTAACCATATTTTAGAGTAACCTCAGCTACGAAACCTGATCCATACGCCTTCTCTGTGTCAAAAAAAATGAAGTATGTTTTTTGTTGACGAATACTGATCCGACTTCATTAAAGTGCTTATCGTTGATCTTTTTTCTGACCAAGAAGCGTCCACAGATTTCGAAGACCCAATTAAGTGTCTACTGCTGATCACATAAGAAGTAGTGTGGGGTCTTGCCACGCTTAAAACTAGAGGGACTATAACAGCTTCTTTCCAGGGTGAAAGAATGTAGTTTTAGGATCGTATTTAATAGTGAATTGTTAGAAAGAAAGTGAGCGTCTGTGGGGGTAAGTGTTTTAACATTCGGAAATAGATTCCATCGGTGCTGAGGGCGGAAATTTGAGTGTAATTTTATTTAATAGACAAATTCGTTTAAAAGGTAACAGGACTGCTGTATTCATCAGAGTTATTACTTTTAAAAATTATGGAGGATTTTTCTTTCTTAATTTCATTAATGAAGAAATTTTGGGAGCGTAGAAGACAATTCGCAGCTGAAATACGTAGCGAACACACGTTTGCACCTCAAAGAGTTCAGATGCTGAACAGTTTTTTATTCTGAAGCGTGGAATTGGAAAGTGAGGAGATGTCGTTTATCAATTTAATTTTTTCCTAAATTTGCCGGCTGCGTGTGCTTTGAGATGCAGAAGAAATAAAGGCCGTCTATACCTTCCGCTTTTTGCCGCGAATTTGCTAGAGGCAACGCGAGGTCAGAGGCTAGGCAGGTAGACTTATATCTACGGGGGGCTCTTTTTCTTGCCGAAATCGCTACACGACCAAAGAACACAATAAAGAAATGGGAGGGCCGAGATTTGAGGACGGATGTGCAGATAACAACAGTTAATTTATTTGTGGAAATTGCAATATTTTCTTATAGAGGAGATAGCGGTGGCGTGATTTCGAGGAGAAAAATGAAAGTATTCCAGTTGCTTTTTGATAATTGAATTTCGGGGGAATGGCGGATAAGAAATTATATTTTAGCCGGAAAAGATATAAAAAGAATCGTCACCTGAGTAGGAGGCCTATGGTATAATACATTAATCTTTAGGATAAAGAAATAAAAGTAAGATCGATTGCAGAGAAAAAACCGGAGGAAACATGCAGGTGAGTCGTGGAGGGAGGTTAGGCTGCCATTTAATATGAATTGAGAAAGATGGGTATTAGACCCCCCTCCCCCCAGGGGGACGAGTGATTGTTAAAATCTGCGAGGAACACGATCGGGTTAGGTACACTTGTGCAGAAAGCGTAAAGTTGGTAGGTAAATATGATCGTATCGGGAGAAATGTATGTACTAACGGTTGACATAGGCAACCGTGATACCGATGCCTGAAAGACATCCGGTGTTGTGGTGGGGGGACTATGGGGTTGTGGAATTATGAACCGCTATTGCAGTACCGCACAAGCTTTTGTTGCGAAGAAATGGGGATTATGGTAAATTTGATGGAACTGAATGCAGGGATAGTGAGACTGTTTCAAGGGAGGTCTTCTGAAGGCTTATAATTGCCGGTGAATATAGGCCGGACGGAGGAAAAAGCCGCTGCAGTTCCACCGAATAATTAAGGGTGGTTACAGTCGTTTACTCCACTCATGTTAGCGCTTACAGATTAAAAAAAAAAAAAGAAAATCATAAAGCCAGAATACAATGGCTAATAAGCAGAGGTAACCCTGGCTGTTAGAGAGCTATACCATTATTATGTAGGATTAAAATGTACAGTGCTTACACATAATCGAAAGATATGTAAAATTAGTGTAACGCATAACATATTAGTCCATGGCATTAGAGTAACCGTCTGGATTGATGGTCTGAAATCTTGAAGCGCGACATTCTTTATTTCTGTAACATTATTTCGGCTTTTTGTTAATTTAATTTTTCTTTTTTTCACTTTTAGTGCGCCTATAACTTTGCTGTTAGTTTTTAATGTTCGTTTTATGTTTAATTTTATTTAAAATTTACGTGAGATAACGTAGATGAGATGAGGCCGTCTCGTGAATGGTTTTAGTTGCATTTTTCGGCGTTTCTGTTAAACAAAAATTCTATTTTAACATGTACAGCAGATTTTTTCAACTTTCTATCTAAATCTGTAGATTTACTACTATATTTCTGGTCTAAATTTTAAGAAAGTAAAAACACGTCTAATAAACTTTGTATTTACGCAAAGATAAGAAAAGTAAAATGATCGACAAATTTTTACATGCACTAGTCGCAGAAGTAATAAACACTATCCATCGATGCACTGGATCACGTTAATGAAATATTTTCGATTTAATTTTGTATCATTTACAAACCGCCATATAGCAATGAAAATGCTTTTTTTATTTTTTCACTAGTAAAAAAAACGGGGTAAAACGCGACAGTCAAAGAGTGATGTTGACAGTCATTATTGTACGAATTCCTCTACTTTTTTCGCGCATAATACAAATCATATTGTAATTTTGGTAAAAAAAAATTAAAAAAAAAAAAAATGGGGACGGACTTATAAGACTTATTAGGTTTAATTTGAAAAAGGATATGTAAGACGGGGAAATGAAAAAAAAATATAGATTACTTCACCGAGACTTACAATAGACATGAGGGTTAGTACGTAGTTATGCAAACTAGTTCCATGATACTCGGCCATTTTACTATCAGCAACGACCATCAATTCGACTATGTACTCGGAAGTGGCCGACAGAGATCTTTTTTTCCTATTATGACTCTCGGCGTCCATCGTGGAAGATGCATTATAGTAATCTTCAGCAGATGTTGTCTCCAGCGAATCGTCCAGTGATTCCGGATAACCTTCGGCCGAATTGCTATCGTTAATATCTGCGTGCGAAAAAAAAAAAAAAAAAAATGTAATATGCAACATAACCGCTCATTATGTACACAAATTACATATATTTGGAATTAATCCGAAATTTCATCGAAACTCTATTTCTGCGAATGGTTTCCGATTAATAATAATAATTATTATTTTAAATAATATCGTTAATAAGCATGTAAATATGCGGATCAGGCGAAACTTCAGCTAAATTGTGTTAGACAATACGTAAGCTGAGTGTGGTAATTTTGTTTCACAATGATGAACGTGGACGGTATGAAGAGCAGTAGTATATGATATATTGCTTCGTGCCATTGTACAAATATGAAAAATGCGTAAATCAAATAATGGAGAGTTCTCTTAAACGATTACTGGTCAAAACTACTAACTTATTTGCAGAAACAACTAAGAAAGCAGTTTATTACATTTTAAAATTAAAATGCGCATTAAATTCCTACAGTTATTAACTGTTACATATACCAAAACTCTCTGAAATCGTACTGAAGGGTGTAAGGATCCGATTCGCCTACTCTTGTAATACTAATGGACGCTCTTCTTTCTTCTCCCTTTAATTTTCTTCCTTTGTTTTGTTATCTCCTTCCCACTTTATTCTTTAACTTCTTCATTACAATTGTTTTTTGTTTTTTTTTTTTTTTTGTTTTTCTGAGTGATTTATGCATATTCATATTGTTTAAATAAAAATAACTCGTTTATGATCTCATATTGCAAAATTATACATTTGCTTTCAAATTTTTCATGAATTTTAAATAAATCTATTACACAAATATACCATTTTTTTGCATAAATTTTATTTAATTAAAGCGATTTACAATTTCTGTTGCTTTGATAAACGGTATTGGAAAGAAAACAATATAATAAAATAAAAATACAATGCAATTGACAGAAATTATTATTTATAAAATATTATAATATCAATATGTTCCGTAGTTTGCCACTACGGAACATACTGATATTATAATATTTTATAAATAATAATTTCTGTCAATTGTGTTGTTTATTTTACTATACATGAATACAGAAATGGTTTTGATACTTCATAATTATAAAAAAAAAACAAAAACACTTAAATTTTTGAAAAAAAAAAAAGATCTTGGTCATGAACATCGGATATGCTACACATTCACTGTGCATATTCGTTGGTTGACATTACACTATCATTTTGAAGGAACACCTGTTTGATCTTTCTTTCGCCTTTTCAAAGACAAAAATCTCAAATCTAATCATCAATCATATTTTACTTTTAAGATATTGTGTGATCTACAACACAGTGTCTGCATTTGGTACTTAAACAATTTTTCGCTCACTATTTTGTATCCGCCTTGGAAAATTCAGGATTACGCCTAAACACGTAGAAAACAAAAGTGATGGTATTCAGTAAGAACAAAATAGCACGGCCAAGGATAACTATAAGTGGTTATCTGTTCAATGATGAGATGAATCCGGGGATAAAGAAATCAGATCGAGGATCTAACAAGCAAGATCAGTCTTTATTAAAATGAGATCTCTGTTCAGCAATAAAAATCTTAACCTCAAATTAAGATATAGGATGGCCAAATGGTATGTGTATTCAGTTTTATTATACGGGGGTAGAGGCATGGACGTTTAAAAGAGCAAGCATAAAAAACCCAGAAGCGTTCGAAATGTGAGTCTTCAGAAGAATTCTGAAAATATCGCAGATTGACTGCAGATCAGATAAAAAGGTTCTCGAAAGAATGGGGCAAAACAGAGAGCCAGTATCCATCATTAAGAAAAGGAAGCCAGCTTACTTAGAACGCATTATGAGACACGATAGATATGAACTGATGCAGTTAGTTATACGAGGCAAAATGGAAGGTCATAGACGAAAAGGACGTAGAAGATTGTCATGGATAAAGAATCTAGAAAAGCGGGCAAGTTGGTCAGCCAACAGATTACTTCGTTCGGCAGGACCAGATCTAGTCTTTCATAAATTGTGGCCAACCACCTTTGTTAACGGAAATGAAACTAGAAGAAGAAGATACTAATCACAATATTAACTACAATATTAACAAATTATAGGTCAAAAGATGCCCCTGGGCTTGCATGATTATTTACACGATTCAAACGGTGTCGTCTATCGAAATGTCCTTTCATGCAAATTATTTACGATTCTAAAGTCGACCAATAGTAAAGATAAATTTATCGCCTTTCTAAATTAATTAAAGTCCATCCAAGAACTAAACTTGAAAAAGCGGTATCTCTCGCCTGAAATTTGCATCTAAAAGTCTGGACAAGCTAGACAGCAGAGTGTAGCGATTTGTAATATATCAGATTTCGGAAGTTACGTTTTATGCATTACATGTCTAATTCCAGATCACGATAAAGATCGCTGGAAATAGTTTGAAACTCAAATTATAATTTTCACATAATAATAACTTTAACAATAACAATAACAATAATAATAATAATAATAGTAATAATAATATTAATAATAATAATAGTAATAATAATAATAATAATAATAATGATGACGATGATAAAAACATTTGTGAAGACTTTCTAGAATTCATACAAAATCTACAAACCAGAATTATATTTTTTTTTAGTGGAAAAGTCGATAGTTCTTGCACAGCGTTCGACAACTACATAGCCGCCATTTCAATATATAACTGTTTTGATGAAAACAACGAAGTGTGAACTAAGGGGACTTGTGATGATTCTAATTTAAGCATTAACATCAGCAACTTGCTAAAGATTAGAGAATCTGAACTCTAAACCGAATAAAGCCAGTTCTGTTCTGATATTGTTTCTTATTTCTCACCCTAACGTTTAGAACATAATTATCTTTTCATTCTATATCAGATCAACTCGTCTCTCTCTGTTCCTGAAATTTTTAAACATCAAAAAAAAAAAAAAGAAGAAGAACTTTCAACTTCTTGTTTCCGATGTAGCTTATTCCACCTTCTATGTAACCTTTCTAAAGTTTTAGCCGGCGTCCCTCTTAGACATAGTGCATGGCACAGTATGAAACAGTTAGATAAAATGAAAACTCGCACACTTTTTTAATTGACCAAAAATTACTAAAAACTGAATGGATTTTAAGTGTGAAACGTAATAAAGACATTTGCGAAATTTTAAACATGCTTATATTTCACAAGAAACAACGGGGGATTCGGTGATAATTGTCACTTTTTTCATAGAAGATAAAAGATTTCTAAATGTGTGTATTTAAATCTAGAAAACTTCTTCTCTTGCCGGCGATAAAATTAATGCAGCATAGTTATTATCGCCCGAACTTCCAGTCGAATTACTTTCTAGCAATATCTAAAAAAATATCGGGGGGTCGTTAAAGACACAAAACAATTGCGTCACCACTTAGGATATCGGATTTTTTTTTGTTTTAAAAAGCGAAGGAAATAATGAATAAATTGCGCGCGGTTAAACGTACTAGGAACAAATTTTTTGACCATTTAAATATGTGAAGTTATAAAAATAAACACGAAAATACGCGTAGATAAACCAGCGATTTATTCGAGTTGCTTTGGCACACATTAGCTTTCAGCGTTCTGCTAATTTATGCACCGTCTTAATGAATTACACTGCTATTTGCGATAAGATTTATTACTTTTTCCACAATTTTAAGTCTGTACTGATTTGCACCAAACAGTTCTCACTTATATGCAGCGACATTATTATTCCGCTTTTCGTGGTTGGGCAGCGATTTCGCTTAAGGAAAGCTGGATTATTCGAATCCCGCCGACCATATATATTGAAAATAAAAAATGTGAACCATTACACACGCTGTGTGTTAATGTGTATCCATTTCGATGGCGAATGTAAAAATGATATCGAAGAAAGTTTCTAGACGAAAATTAAGCACCGGAGCCGCGCGCTAAAATACTATTTCCAATCAGTTAGACCGCGTTCCAAATTTAAAATTGATCATTGGTGGGCGGAAAATAATAAAATCTTCAAATTCATTATTTCCGTATAAGTCTGTTATTTTATAAAGTACCAGAATTATCGTAAGGAGAAAAATAGAGAAACATGGAACAGTTTAGATGTGCACAGCTGACCTCCCCGTATAATTACATATTTTCTTTTTATTGTTATCAATCTTTTTTGTACGCTGAATCGGTCGTACAACAATTAAAACTAAATCAAATAAGATAAAAAAATAAAAATAAACACAAATCGATAGCGAACGATTAATTATAAAACTAATAATTATCAGTTATTTACGTTTTTTTAATAAATTAATTTTGCGAGTAGGAAATATTTAAACTGAGTTGCGTTCTACCTTCTTGAGTTCCGCAATGATTACTATTCCGATTCGGATCATGACTAGTTGCGTCATCGGTACCAGCGACGATCGTTCTGGATATTTTGTGCTGAAATGTATCGACAACGGTACTCGGTTTCTCAGCCGGTTCTATTAGATAACCTTCATTTCCCGTATTTATATAGCCGGTCTGTCAAAATAAGAAAATAATCAGTAGAACAGAATTAACGAATTAGTATAATGTAAATAAAAACTATTGCGGACTAAACCGCGCTGACACGTGAAAGGTCGTAAACAAAATGATCGTTTTTGCATAAATCGGTTCTCGCACGTAAGAACAGAACGCACGTGTTATTACATCGATTTTAAAAACGTACATATTTCGACCAAACGAGTTACTTGATTTATTAGTTACGTTTAATTAATTTTTAATATTATACAAAAAACGTTTAAACAATACAGCGATAAATCATGCGATGTCTGTTTGCAACATACATCGAGTAATGTTAAATTTATTTCGACATTTTCGCGAAGAAATGAGCGTTTTTTCCCGTATTTCAACATCAAATCATCACGTTACAGTGTAACCGGTTTTAAAAAATAATGAAGTTTAAAACTCTTTTCATTGTTTTTCCAGCCATCGAAATGCAAGTATAAAACTGCGCAGGCCGTTTCATATAAATAATTCCTTTTCTTATTACATATATTTTTCTGTTAAGTCTGTCCATTGTAATAAAAACGCTATATGTATAGGCAGGCATGGATTTAGGGGGGGGGGGAGGGCTGTAGCCCCGGCCCCGCCTTATAAAACGGCCCCCAAGAGACACTCACTTCCGACATGTAATAAAAAATTAAAATAAATAGAATTAACTTTACAGGAGCAAGTGAATTTTTTAATACATTTATATTTGTTAATAATTTTGTATCCCCATTTTATTTCCTCTTAGAGGAGGAAACTTCGTAATAGTAAAATTTCGAGTTTCGTAAAAACGGACCAGAAATTTGTTTTTAAAAATATAACGAGTCGGAATCTACGTTTTCAGGAAATGTCTGTATGAATGTGTGTGTGTGTGTGTACACGCGCACACACTATCCTCCTAATCAAATCTTTGGTTAAAATTTGGTGAAAAATTCATTGTTTAAAATTATATATATATATATATATATATATATTTACTTTTTTTTTGGCATCGAAAATTCTACCCATTGTGTCTGTATGATATTTAGTTTTGTTTACATTAATAATTATATGTTATTTCGTGAATTCAAAATAATATAATTAAATTAAATTAAAGAAAATTTAGCTATTCTATAAAACTGATAATTTTGTCACTTCCGGAAAGGGCCCCTAATATTTTCGTAGCCCCCCGGACCTATCACACACTTAATCCGGGCCTGTGTATAGGCCCCGCTCTACAGTAATTTGATCTGCGTACCGGAATGAACGGAATACTGTTTAGGATGTTAAAAAGCTATCGGAACTGGAAAAGTCAGAAGCCGACACGAATTTTTACGTAGATATTGCGCGCCAAATGAAATTTCCTACCTCAAAGAACTGAATTTTATCAATGTCTCGGTTGTTCCCACCTTCCTCGTCTCGCGCAGACAATAACGTCATATTTAAAGATTTTTTCTGCTTAATAACAACCCGTTTTATCCTCTCCCCTCGCATGTGTTTCTTTTCATTCCAATTTGAATGTTTAGAATTCTTTTAGTTAACGAGAATCAATTGTATGCTTGTTCCAGGCTCCTACCTGTTCTATCGTTCCTATTCTGCATTCGCGTTCGCTTGGTACGATGTGTCACGCGATCGTCTGTCTCCCGAAAATTTTGTTTTGTATATTTATCGCCAAAATCTGACTAAAAAATGGTTAAATTCCTTTCTCGACGGGGAAAAATCGAATCATGTGCATATGGTTTTTTTGGATTTATATATTTTGATCGGCGAAAAAAAGGAAAAAACATAAACAGAGCAAAACCTACTTTTTACCGCGAAGCGGGTCGCCGTGTCCTTCGCTACGATGAAACAAACAAAAGTTCACCAATTGACTACACGAAGCAAGAAAACGAAAAATGATTGGGAAAAAAAATATTATTTTATCTAATAACAGGGGACTGGAAAAAAAAAAAACAACACATATACATCACGACAGCTTGGTAACATTCGACGCGCAAAATAAAACGGCATAAACGGTTAACTACGAATTCGATACCGATTATTCAAACAGGTTAATACCTGTTAAAGAAACAATTATTCCGACTATATGGAAGATCATTTTATATACTCTCAGCTGAATGCTATTCGACCAAATAGATACAAAACAAAATACAACACAGATGTACTATCGAATCGATATTTTTAATACAAATTTCACCCGAATAATGAACAATTCATTGGATGATATTTTAAATATCCTTTAAAGAACATGTTTCACATTTTTACATCTTTGTCAGAAGCCCCCGAGGCTTACTCGTTTCATACTGTGAAGTTTTCGAGTAATGTAAAATTAAAGATCTTCTTCTTTAGGTGCTGTACGCTACAAAACGCGTTGGCGCAACCTATTCGTACATTTTTAGCTGTACATATATAGGTTATGTAACAGGCAATTATTATACGCAACTCAGGTGTACACACACGCAAGACTACATTCGGAACTGATTGGTAATCGTTTGATTTATCGATATACAAATGCAGTCCCCAGTGTGTGTCTGCTTTGTACTGACCTAGCGCACGTATGATGTTGTACGTGGTGGTTTGCCATTGCCTTCCGCGTGATTATTAATGAATATTTTAATTTTAATTCTTTGTAATAAGTTCTGTCGCGTCGTCCGAGATCGAACCCGTGACCTCCGTAACGGAAGCCAAGCGTTTTAGCAACTAGGCTACCGCGACGACAAAATTAAAGATAGTTTCGTTTATTATAATTATTAATAATAACCTTAATGAACAACGCTATTAATTTATATTTTTGGATCGATAATAAAGATTGCAGCGAAGTTAAATCATCGATAATATTCACAGTTAAAGAGGTAAAGTATGGAAAGTTCTTGTATTACATGCTCAACGTAACGGAATAGATACAGCGTCGATTAATGTGTTATTTCTGATCGCTGAAAGAAAGCGAACTCTTCCGTTGAGTTCCAGATTAAAGGTATTGCGCATAAAAGCAAGAAATATTCATTACTTTCGTTGTAGCTGAGATTCAGATGTGTAAATCTTCATCAAGAATAATGTTCATTAAGTACTACATTTTCTCTACTAACCCTCAAAAATATAATATGTTTAAAACATTCATTAAACGTAAAAAATGTTTTGTGTATTAATCAAAAGAATTTATTACATCGTGTTTGTACGTTTTTTTTTTTTTTTTACTGGACAATTTACAAATTTTTTGTATCATCATTTAACTTACTCTGTTATCTTATTGTAATAAATGAGCAAATTTAATTATTTTATCATAACCCATAAAAGTAAAGTAAATCCCATACTATCCTTGATAAGGTATCATGAATTGTGAAGTTAAGGTTCACAATGTACTAAGCCTAATGGATCTGATGATAATATTGGAGCCAGTTCCTTTCTCTCGACTGACTTTACTTTCCCAGATTACCATAACCCACACCATTTCATATTTTTGTACGAAAAAAAAGAGAAAAGAAAAAAACCAGATGCAAATTACTAACTGACTTCCAACCATAAGATCCACGACAAAACTATTATTGGAAAAAATGCCGAATAACTAATCTAAGTCGCCATTAAGATAAATAATAAATACATCAAGCGAATTCTTTTCAATTAACTGAATCAAAAATTTTAGTTCAGTGTGTAGCATTATGATTACGCCTATACCAAAAAACTGTGTATATGTATAAAGAATCGCGCAAAAGAACATACTAATACTTCAAAGGAATGTTACATGTTCACCCTATGCTTAACGAACCGTCTCGATTATCACTTATAAAATTAATTTATAAGCCACATAACAAAATTGAAACTCGAAAAAAAAAAAACAAACAACAAACGATCTAATTAATGTGATTAGCAAAAAGCAAGCTGCGAGAATATAAAATAGAATGCTAGCAGCTTTCCCCCTCTAATAGCTCACGCAAAGTGTCATCTTTTTGTTAAACTGCAGTAGAATAGTTTGTGTTATTGCTAATTTTGTGTTTAAATATTTTTGAAATTAATTATTTAAAAGAAATAAATTCGTTTGTAAAAATTACAAAATCAGACACAGAAACATATACATATATATATATTGTAACAATTCGCGGTACTGGTCCCTAAGACGTGTGCCAATTGTAACAAATTTTTACCCTTTCACGGCAAATCTCTGTCCTCAGAGTTAGCGTAATCGGTTCAGTTTCTCCGAAGGAGGTCTCTTTTGCTGGTTTTCCCGAGTCTATCTTTTGTTGTTTTGTTTTTAAGGCTAAATTTGAGTTCGGGCGCTACTCTTCACCCGATACAAATATCATTTTCTTTTAACTCCCCCCCCTTTTTTTTCTTCTAATTCACAAAGATAGCGGGAAGCTTTTAAAATTTTCTCTCGCTCGAAGGAGTGTCCCTTTACAGAACATTTAATAAAATTCAGTGTAATTGCTAAAACTTTAAACACAATACACATATTGAACAAAATGACCGTAAATGAAAATTAATCGCAATGACTAGCGTACATCCAGCCCGGATAACGATCTACGGCAAATATTGGCAGATAATTTTACACGAAAAGAGAACAAATCACAAATAGCACGAAAGAAACGAACACAAACTGTTTTTTGTTTTCTATTACGATCGACTAGATTTTGAAAATTGACAGCAAATTATTACTTACACTCGTTCATATTCGAATCATTGTTCAGCCGACGAATAATAATATAAAGCAACGAAACGGCAATAATAAGTCAGGCTCGTAACGGTAATCAACGACGCGCTCACGGCGATTAACTAACAATTAATAATTCTCGCTGTTAGCTGCACTACCTATACTCTTATCTATCTGTCATGATCAGTCTCAACAGGTAGATAATAATTCTCATCCGAACAGCGGGGCTGCCGATAAAGACGCAAGTTTTTTAGCGCACGAAGCTAATGGAATAATTTCGACCGCTAAATGCTCGAGACAGAGACCAAAACTTCCGTCGAAACAAGGAGAGTTCTTACGAATAAATGAAGCAGCTTCGTCCCCACGTATCGATATATAATTCGATTCTTCGTAGATATCTCTTGCACCGTGGAAGAGTCGATTTTAATCGACTACGTCATTTTTAAACGTTACATTCTCAGTGCGCATGGAAAAAACTGTAGCGTTTAAAAATGATAGAGTCAATTAAAACCGACTGTTCTACAAAAATTTCGGAATATTATCATCTACAGGTGCAGGCGATGTTCCCACGGCCAAGTCTGAAGGAACACGAGTTGTTATATATGCGGAGCAGAGCACCAGAAGTCACTAAACCCGCGAAGCTAACTCCCGAAATTAATTAGGAGCTTAGCGAAAAAAAAAGGCATTAGAAGTACGAATGTTATTGCTTCCGTCCGGGGATTATTTCGCAACCATTGCGATCGCCACCGTCACAATATCCGGATTCTTTTATGACGATTTTTAAAAGATTTTCAATGTGGCGGCCACACGCGATTCGGAACTTATTATCGAAAAGATGAACGGCGATAGCTGGCTTGTGAAACCATGATGAAAAGGCTTAAATTATGTAAACAATTGCAAAGGAAATCATTTCCGATATCTTCTATACAACCCTACATACACATATACGTTTCGTTCGAATAGTAAGTTCCTCCATGAGCGGCTTTAGTAGCTTTCGCTGTACCTCACATAAACGTGCGTATGTACACGAGTTAGAACTTTCTGTAATAATGAAATATTATCAACCCGGCGTGTTCTTTCTAGTAACATCAGTTTTATTACACAGTAATCGTAATGTTTTTATTTTTATTTTATTTTTTTCGTTTTTCTATCACCATATACTGAATTATATTCATTTAATTTGAGGTTAAAAAATAAAACCAACCAAAAATAATAATAATAATAATAATAACCCTCGAATACTATTAATTAAAAATGTCGCTTTAAAGTTTTATTCAATTTTCCTGAAAATATCAGTTTCAGCCATCTCTGTATATAGAAAAAAATTGTTTATTTAAAAATAAGTTTAGAATTTAGTATCAAACATAAGAGCAACGAAAAAACGGGTAAAACGAGACCAGTTTTAAAGTCAGCTCGCCAACATACACTACCCAAATGTTTTCAACTGAGGCCAGACAAAATGAGACTTCAGCAGTTCAGAGCCAATACAGAAAATCCTATAGAACGTGAACAGGCCCGTGCCCAAAATTTTGGAAAGGGGGGGGGGGGATTTTCTTCGCATATTTATGTTATAAATAACAATACATTTTTCACTAATATTCATACTATTAATGATTTCCATCATTTTGATTTATATGTATTAATAATTTACATAAATGAATTACCCCGTATAAAAACATTAATAAAAATTACATATGTTATTGATTATACTCGTAACAAAAAATTTTGCATAAAATATTAATAAAGTACCTAAGCTATTTCAGTTCTCATGGGGGGGGGTAACCCCCAAAACCCACCCCGTGGATACGGCCTTGAACGTGAAGATAGTAAATACTGGTCCGTGCGGAACAGAATTTAATAAGAAGCGTGAAAATGTCGTGAATAGCCGTCGTGATGATCGTGAGCCTGAAAATAGCGTGTATTATTCTCATGGCTATTCTTCACACTCCGATAAATTCATTTTGAGTAATGTAAACACAACTGAAGACTTTTATACTGCGCTTTCTCATGGGTTTTTTCCACAATTTATCAATCCTGGCTCCTGTAGCGGAAGAACACTCTTGATTATATCGCGCAAGTAATATTAAAATTGCCGTTCGCGATTTTCCGTTCAACAATAATATCGAAACGTTACCGTTTCATTTTTACGCTCTCAGGGATGTCGCCGCAGACAGCTCCACGATTTTACACGAATATTATTTTTATTTTTATTTATTAATATTATTCGGATTTTATTAATTCAGCGGTTAAGTTCAATAATTTCCTACACACCTTGAACGACCAACTGATGAAAAGACAAAAATCAAAACAAATACACTATAGACATTCAAAAATATTACGACATTTAATGAATAACTGAATAAAATAAAAACAAAATTGTACGTTATCGCAGTCTGAGCTGGTGTTTTTCTCATATCTCTATGGTCGATGTTTCTGATGTAATCGGTTGTATTTTCGGATTGACATTATTAACGGCATAATTTACACGTTTTTCGAGACTATTTACGATCGCGCAATTCAACTAAAATAATCGTTTTGACGGTCAAAGTGAAGTACACTTGCTTAATGTGAGACTATTCCGATGGATGACCGATTTTTGACTCAAGAAAAACCCGATTAAAAAAATTTCCATCGCATCTTTCTTCATTTCTTGTTCCGTACATCGGAATCGACCACGGAAGATGCGCGCTTTGTCCTGCACCTCTGGCTGGCAACAGGATTTCTCGGGCACATTCACTTCTCTTCCCTGTCACATCGTGTTTTGCTCTTATTTATTTTATTTAATTTTACGCATTTATTTTACCCGTGTTTAACTGTAGTGTACACGTTGCAATATCAATGTTGTAAATACGCGCGCTAGGTACAGACACACATACCCTCCAGATTACTTTCCGAAAAGAGTTAATGTGCGGACGAAGAAATAAATGCGTCGTTATTAGGAACTAATACATTTCAGGAAGCTACGCATCCTCAGCTGTCACTCCGAACTTTTCTCAATGCTCGATTATTTCCGCAGTTCTCGCTGAAATTCTTGACCTTTAATCGAATTTCTCTTTAGAACCGACTGCCGACACTGTGTCAGAATATTTTTTTTAATAACACGCCGCTCGGAGATAGCGATTTCCATAGAGGCTTTAGGATTATTAATATGGTACCGACAACGGGCTCGGTATAGTCGAAAATTAAGTGCACTGCTTTATTTTTAGACAACTCCGATAATTGTTGCCTTATTTCAACGTCACGCAAAACAAATAATAAAGTACAGCACCTAGTCACATGGATACGAATCATCGATGGTGTACGTTTAAGCCTCTTTTGTACGTTCGGTTGTTGCGGCGAAACAATCAAATACGGTTTTTGTATTACATACGCGCGAACAACACAGGTGCGACACGAGTGTGATATTAACGTTCTTTAATACATACGGCCGTATTCAAACGTGATATCAAGCTAATGTAAACACAGCGCTACCACTAAGTGTACGACTTTCCGTCGAAACCGTATCACAATTTTTATCGACATTTCAAAATTTTAGACACATGCCGAAATATTATTAACGGACAATAGTTGCAACATAGTTTCCATCGTCGAAAATCCGAGACGCGCCAGCTTAAATGTAGTATCCGAAAAATTAAACGAAAAAATCGTTGAAAATACTTTTATTCGAAACGAACTTATTTAATTTGATTAATTTTCTTTTTTCATTTAAAGAACAGCAAAACCCGGTCCCGATGCAGAGGCTTATATTTTTTTGAAAAATTCAAGAAAAGACTGATTAAAAATGAATGTTTTATCAAACGATTAATCTAGCGCGAAAGCAGAAAATCGTCAAGTTAAAATAAATCGGGCGGTACAGATTGCGCAAAAGAAGTGCATTATTATAACGTTCTCGTAAATTTTAGAAAAATTGCAATAGACACATTCTAAAAATCATTAATATGTAACAGATTCCAGATGAAGATTTTTGCAAAACGTCAGAAAAAAAAATAAATAAATAAATGAAAGAAAATGGTCCGCTATTTTTTTGCCTTGAAATTATAAGACACTGAGCAGACTTGGCGGCAATATATTAACACATAAAAAAGAACGGCAGAGTGAGAACTAGACAGTAAGGGAATTTGGCAAACCATTAGGACTATTTAACGCACCCGGTCCGGAATGACTACATACACCAGATTTGCCCCATACGGGAGGACGTCTTTTATTGTTATAAAAAAAAAAATCGTATAAATATACAACTTTATGTGTAGCACTTTAACAGTGAAAAAAAGGTAATTTATTTTAAGACTTATAGAAAAAAACACACAAAAAAGAATAAAAAAAAAACACACACACAACGTACAAATAATACCGACACAAACTGCAGTCGACCTGATCGAATGCTATAAACCAGATGCAAAAATTGAACAAAACCGAGAAATGCTAACTGAATCGATTATTTCGAAAAGATTATCAATTTTTTTTTCGGAATGGTTTTCTGTTGATCGGTTAAAAAAAAACACTGTTATGCAAAAAACAACATTAGATTAAATTATCATTAAAAGGAGAAAAAAAAACAAAGAAGAAATGGAAAAGAGAGTCCTAGAAAAAGCCAAAAGAAATAAGGTATCGAAGGACACAGCAGTACAAGAATTCGTAACGTACTCGATATGAAAATATATCTGTTCTCAGGATTATAGTAAATAAACTGTTAACGCGGAAATTGTTAAACTATATAATTTATTAAATATCAAACATCCGATGATATAGACCCATTTTGTAATTCGATAGTTTTTGCTTTTTGCTTTTTTTAAGGGTGTTGCGGAGATTCATAAAATCGTCTATCATTTAACTGGAAATACTGTTAATTTTCAAGTTCACCCTAGATCGACATTAATCATAAATTTTAACGAAAATTTTTCTTAAGGATACATTGGAAAAGTATAGCCTTTTAGCAAAATCTTGAACAACGTTGTGAAAGACGACGCACGGTTACATCTGCATTCAATGACTCGCTTTCAGAAGCAGATCGGGCCGGCTCCTTAAGAAGGTGTCCGTCGATAATATGATCGATTGCCGTTCAGACAGATTACGTAATGAGGAGGTCGGTCACACCGTACACAAACGTGTCGCGTTTAGGGTGGGGGGACATGTCAGAGCGGACAATCTGCCTTTTTATTTATTATTACCATTAAGCTTTACTATGCGATTTTACTTCATCGGAAAAGTAATTAACCGTTCTAAATTGTTTGAAATATTCAACATCATTCTGATGATTTTCGGCCGATTAGAAAAATTCGAATAAATTTGTAGCCCTCCAAAACTGTTAATCTACAGAAATCGGATAATTCCGAAAATGTAAAGTATACCATTCTATATCGTTTTAAAAGTGTAGAAAATTTCATTCATAATAAATTCGATAAAATTTATATATATATATATATACATATATATATACATATATATATACACATATATATATATATATATATACACATATATACATATATATATATATATATATATATATATATATACATATATATGAGAGTGTAGTGATTGAGTGACTTTTTCGAAATATGATTTTTCACTTTACAATAAACTCGCACGTGAATGAAATTTATTAACGCATCGTTGGTTATCAAAAAAAAAAAAAAAAATACAAAAAAACACCGATGCACTACTAGCCATTCTTTCCGGTAATAAAAAACGTCTCATCTATCCGGCCCAGGCGCGTAATAATCTACCCGTGAAAAACTTTTTTTTGTCTCACAATTCCAATTTAGATAAACTGTTGATGCCCCGCTTTGAAAGAGCACATTTCAGGGATAACGGACAACTGGAAAAACAGATTTTGGAAATGGCCGTTAAAATTTTTCGACAAAGAATAAATCGAACAGTACCCGGGGTGTGATAAGATTAGAAACCTTCAATAGCATCCGTCTTGTTGTAGCACGGCACAGAAAGGAAACTCATCACCCACCCGCCGCATATTCTTTTTATGAATTGCGCAGAAAGAAATGTTAATACTGATATTATATTAATGTTCAAGCGGCTTTAAAAACGTATTTTTGATGTATTTTATTTAATGCAACGATCATACCTTGAACTTTCTTTCGAATACCCTTTTCTACACATTAGTATCATTATAACTCGAGCTTCTTCTTCTTACTATGTGTGTCTTATTATACCTTCCTTATTTTGTTTATTATTGATTTATTTATATTGTCAATATCTGACAGTGCATTTTTTTTCTTCTATTTCTGTACAAATGACGAAAAGCATCGAGTTTCGTTTCAGTAATACGCAATTTCAGTTATTACATGAAAATATCACAGTCTTTATACATTTCTTTTTCTTCCAGTCGTTATATCGATGACCATGATTAATTTTCTTTCTTGCATTCGCCTTATTAATCCGGCACAATCCGGTTTTCCCTTTACGTTCGGTCGTTTGTCTTTGATAACTCGATTTAACTTTCGTTTTATTAACATTCTCGAAATGTAATATTTCGTTGTTTTCTCTCCTCTCTCTCTCTCTCTCTTTTTATTATACTGCTCTATATTAAATTTTTCCAAACGCGAGTTCTTGCAAGATGGCGAATGCTTCATACAGTGCTATCCGGAACATAAATTGTTGCGCCCGCATCTCAGAACTTTCTGCGAATTTACAAATAGACCGGGGCATTGCAGAAACATTAAATCTGTTTTTTCGGTAATCGCATTTTTACTCTTGAGACCGTGTAGAATTTTCTTCTGGTATTTTACTCGATTCGAAATTACGTTAATTTTCGCTTTGTTTATCCTTTTGAAAATTCCTCGCGTTCCCCATAAGTTAAAAAAAAAGAGTGCATACCTTCGATTTCGTGTCCTTTTATTTCTTCCTCGGTCGGTAGCAGCCCATAATTCGTTTTAAAGTTTCGGTCCATATTATATTAATTTTTTCGAGGAAAATTTGCGCGACTTCCTAAAAGTACTGCATCGCCTACGAATTGTAAATTCGTTGTATAACCTTCAGCTAGTCACCGGTCGCATTATGCATCACCATATATGTGAATAAAACGGAGGAGATACAATGTTGCACACGTAGGTATATTTTTGTTTTAAATTCTTAGATTCTTACGCTATTCTTATTATCATCGCGTAAACTGGTTCATTGTTTTAATTGCAATTAACACCTGTCAGCATTCGATGAAATCTAACCGCTTAATAGATGTTTGAATTCGGAAAATCTTCCGATCTCGGATTTGATATATGTTATTAATAATAAACACGCAGTTGTCTGATCATCGATCGTAATACATACAATTCTTGCACTTTTATACATTAAGTATTAAGCGATTTTTCAGACTGCTTTAAACCCCACGACGTGCCTCTTTACATCAGCAATGTTGTTAATCCAATATTTCGTAATTTTATTGTTTACCAAAACCGGTTAACAGCTTAATTTTATCTATGATGAAGATAGAGCGCTTTAGTGCAGTTTTTTTTTTCAATTACTTTACCCGCGGCGACAACAATCTTCCAGTTTTTTAGAAGCGTGTTTTCTTTTTAATTAAATGTCGGCGGAGGACATTGCGGAGTCTGCAGCAAACGCTGTAATTACCGTATTTGAGAGTGTAAAATAAAAACTGCGCACAGGTCCAATGTTCGGTAGAATGTATATTAATAAAAAATAAATTAATATATTGTTTTTTATGGTGGGTGTAATTTTTTTAAATATACATTAACGAAATTAGAAACAATGAGTAAATATCTACTTAACGATTCAGTAGAATGCCCGAATTTATTTAAAACTAGCTGTGCCCGCGGTGTTGCCCCTAAAAAGTTACTTTGTTTAAATTACGCCCGTGTGAAATACGGTTCTGAAAAATTACTTTATTTAAATTACGCCCGTGTGAAATACGGTTCTAAAAAATTACTTTATTCGTTTAGATTACGCTCGCACGAAATTCAGTTTGTGACTGTAATTAGTAAGAAATTCGATATACAAAATTATATCACTCTCCTCAACTAGGTAATTTATTGAAAAATCACATAGATTTTGAAATCGGATGCAGTAGTTTCGGAGATGACCTTCTACATACCAACTTACAAACATTACCTCTTTATAGTAATATTAGTGCGATCCATCGCTCGACCATTTTTTCGTCGACTTTAGTTGAAAAATTGGTCGCCACCAAGAGCCCTTTTATTTAAAAAACGGAAAAACCCGTGTTTTCCATCGCTTTACAATTTTTTCGTCGCCTCTTAATTTAAACGGGATAATATGAAAAATTGGTCGCCACGAAAAACCCGTTTATTCGAACGGGATAATATGTAGCCTATGTCCACCCTGAAAGTCCATTCTAAATATCGGTGAAAGAATTTTTGAAATAATCGGATGAGTAGTTTCGGAGGTTACCTCCTACTACATCCAGACTTACAAACATTACCTCTTTATATATTAGCATAGAAAAGAAAAACTCGTAAAGTATATAATATATGATAAGTGCGGTTGTAAGAATGAAATTTTCACGAAATAGCAAAAGGATTATTCCATTAGGAAACGGAATGAATGGAATGATGGTGTAAAAATTAGCATCGAGTGCATCCAAATTTGGTAATGGAGCTAGTGAATTCCGCTTCGCAGAGCAAGTCGATTGCACGCTTAAAATGTCGAAAAGCAAAAGAAGCACATCTCTATTGTCGCAACAGTGACGGGGAGGGGAATCATCATTTTGAAAATTATGAATAAATTTACTATTAAAACGCGCTGGAGTATAAGCATGTCTATACATAGATATGATAACTATAATGAGCACATTAATATTGCCTACACACGTAGTATACGCGGATGATACAATTACGTGTATGCGTCGGATATATGTATATATACATGTATTGTTTGAGTCGGCCAAGCACATGGCGATCAACCGGTGGCAGCAGCGGACGGGGAATATAATCTACAATGATGGCTACTATCGACGGCGTTTGAAGACGTGGGAGGAACGGAAGAAAACTGATAGAAGTGTACTGTGAACGTGAAGAGACCGACCACGTAATTTCATTCTGGATATAAATTAAATATTGGCACAAAATTTCGACGTGTTAGCGCCAGATTGCCAAAAGCAATGCCAAATGTAAGTTTATACAAAGTAATTTGCAGCATCTGCACACACACAGAAACAGCATCTGCCGAAACGTACAAGCTCGGCGAACCAGCCGTCGTCTACTATGTTTGTACGAGCGACCTAAAAATAAAGTGTTTCAGAGTGGTGTTTTATTTTCACTTTTGACCGATTTTTATATTCGCTTTTCAAGGTAAACTGAAATAAGCCGATTTAAATAAATAAATGTTGGAAAAATTGAACTCCGCGAAGACTTTTTTTTCCCATTCCTTTTTTTTTTCTTCTAAAATAACACGCGTCATTTATACACATATTACATATATATCTAATACGTGTACACGTGTACTCAAATGATTCTGAGAAATTCTAATAACGCAATATTTAACGAATTGCCTAAAATATAAAACGAGATTGATTTTTTGAATACCCCCACGTCCGCCATTAATTTTAATCCCTTCGAGGTGTACAGATAAGCTCATCATCAACGCAGTTCAGGGAAATTCGTTAATTTCCCTATAGATAGCGTTGGCAAAAATGTTCGACGCGCCTTTTAATGCATTAAAAAAAAATATGGTTAAAAACAGATACGCCTGTAGAAAATAGACGCTAATCCAGTCAGCGATACCCGCGATTCAACGATTTTATAATCGGATTATTAGATTTACATTAGATAATCGTCTAAAAGAGCATCATCAAATTTAAATTTAAAAATGTTGATTTTTTAAAAATTGTCCTTCATTAAGGCCACATAAATAATAACGTATACTATAATACATTCTTATAAATACTAAACAAAAGGCGGAAAATTTTAATTCAAGACGGTCGTTAAAAATGCAAATAGATTAACAACGAATTAGTTGAAAGAGTTTACAAAATTATACACTAATGTTAAACTAATAATAAAAAAAGGTCACATTTACAACAGAAGCAAAATTGATCAATGTGCAATTATTGCACTACAGATATATACATACATACATATATATATATATATATATATATATATTATATATATATAAAATTATATATATTTCTCACTGAACTATTTTTATGGCCATTTTGGCCTCGCAAAGGGCTTTGCCCTTTGACTTCTCTTGCTTATATTTCTATCTCTTTCTCTTCTATACTTTGTATAAAATGATCAAAATTTACAACGTAATTCTAAATCGGTCCATATGAATAACATAATCACAAAAATCCTATAAAATATAACAAACGTTACATAAAATTGGGGCATTTTGCGATATATAAAATTGGGACATTTTGCGTTATATAAAATTGGGACATTTGCGTTATATAAAATTGGGACATTTTGCGATATATAAAATTGGGACATTTTGCGTTATATAAAATTGGGACATTTTGCGTTACATAAAATTGGGACATTTTTGTGTTATATAAAATTGGGACATTTTGCGATATATAAAATTGGGACATTTTGCGTTATATAAAATTGGGACATTTTGCGATATATAAAATTGGGACATTTTGCGTTATATAAAATAGGGACATTTTGCGTTATATAAAATTGGGACATTTTGCGATATATAAAATTGGGACATTTTGCATTATATAAAATTGGGACATTTTTTCTAATGGTGGGTAAGCCTAAGAATTACGTTGTAATTAATATATATATGTTAATGACTATGCCATTCTTAGCCCGAGGTACACTACAAAAAATGTCCGTCACAATTTATATAAGATACATAATAGCTCAGTCCAGTGGACTAGTTGAATTTCCGACTTATTTAAATCTAACAATGTTGCTTATATGTGTAAAATGTGATTGAATAATAAAGATTTTTTTGTACAAGACTGCTAAGAATGACTTAATCAATTGAAAATGATTATTCTAAAAGCAGCTTAGAAGAAAAACGATTGTGGTTCAAGGGGGCGCGAGGCCTCAAGGGCCGAGTTTTATATATACAAAAATCATGTACGTTTGGATTATGTATATTAAAGTAACTCCAGTTTCGGTTAATTATTTTACTTTTGTTCTGAATTTCATATAAAATGGATTTTGAAAGATAAATATTATGAGAGAAATTTACAACTTTCTAAATCCAAAGAAAAACGAATAACCAAAAGGTAAAACGCGCAATTTTAAAAATATGCTACAAATGACATACATATCATTTCAAAATATGTTGAAACGATACTTCGAATGGCATTTCACCTCCATTTCCATAAAGTTATATAAATACATTGACTAAACTACCACTGCTGCACGAGAATTGCTCGCCACCAATAAGGATTACCTTTTTAGTGACCTTCGAAAGTCGATTGGAGGTTTTCTGAAACATCCCGATAGACTAGACCCGCGTGCAACTTGCAGCTCGCAGTATGAAAAATTATAAAAAAACCCAACCAGGTTAATGGTTGCGAGTATACATATATTAATGTTCTTCATGCCACAGATAATTTATAATCCCCCTGCACTTAAAAAAGTCTGTGCTGCTGCACATATAAACGGCTAAAAACGAACAGTTTAAAATATTATATAATGCATAAATAAAATTAGCTGGAGACGAAAAATTTAACAATAAAAAAAAAGTATAAAAAAGATGAAATTTTATCAGCGGTTGTATTTTTAGATTCCGTACACGTATCGAACTAAAATATACAATAGCTCACGAACAGTTTGACTTGTAAACTTCAAAATGGCATCATAAATTTTACAATTAAAATTCTCTTTAAAAGGATAACTTCAAGATAATCAATTACCTTGGGTGGCAAAAAAAAACCTCAAAAACCGTCAAGAATATATTATAATACGGAGAATTTAAAACGACTTCAAAAATCACCTTTAAAAAGTCGTTAAAAGTGAAATTCACAGTATAAAACAAAACGTAGAAGCTCTTTCACAAAAGCAAAAAAGTTACGGTTAAAAACTTATACTGACCAACCCTTTGGGCCCAAAAACAGCAAAAAAATTATATCCACGTAAACAATAGCTTGAGTAAAAAAGTAGAGAAAACCAAAATGTATTTCAAATGTACGCGTAAATGGCCGCTTTATAGGAAAACTATAATAGCCGAGGAGCTTACAAGAGCTCGAAAGTTTTGAAAATATTTTTTTTTCTGGGCATGTGATATATTGTTGAAAAAATCACTCTTATTTGTCGGGAACGAAACCGTATTTCATTTCCTTAACGAAACTTTCGAAGTTGGCGAAAAGTTTAAATAAAAAAAACGCAAAAAAAGACGTATAGCCGCGGCACGAGTATTATATAATTAAAAATTTTAAACGAGGTTAAAAATATGCGCATCTCCGTATATGTGTCTTGTTTGAAATATGCGGGTTTCTAATCTTAAAATTAGGCCCTCGGAGCGCTAAAAGCTGGAAATTTTTGATTTTTTTTTTCTCGCGCATACGATATGTTGGTGAAAAAATCACTCTTATTTGTCGGGAACGAAACCGTATTTCATTTCCTTAACGAAACTATCGATGTTGGCGAAAAATTGAAAGAGCGCGAAAAATCAGATTTCTTTGTTTTGAGTTTAGTGCATTATGTGAATATAAATATTAAGGTTATCCTTAACTTCACATACGGAGGAATAACCTTGAGTGCATGAAAACTCATGCTTGACTGAACACGTGTTTTTCTTTTAATTTTTGAATTCATCATCGGCGTGGCTCGCCCTAATTGTAAGAAAATTTCAAAATATCCCGTTAGCTTAAAACATTGCACAGGCCTGTCTTAAACCGATCAAAAGTACGTTTACACACATTTAGTCACAGAAAAGGTGAAACATCATTTTATACGCCGGTAATACACAGACACGATGTTAACGGCAACAACGAAATATTATACTGCATTGACGAAAGTTTGTTCTGCAGGAAATCGAGCGTACCCGTTCCTAAACGACTTGCAGTTACGTAATCTTTTCGCTTTTATAAACTATTTAAGGATTCTGTAAATAACATTAAATTTTCCTTATCTTTTCTTTAACGATAGTCTGCTAGGCGGCAAAAGATTACGGAGACTATTATTGAAAGCTAGCTCAGCATAAAATAGTTAAACTTCCGAAAAAAGTAGACTATTTTGTTTTTTTATTTGAATTCTCCCCGAAAATAATGAATGAAAGATAGCCAGTAAACGTCCAATTATGCGTGCTCGCTAGATATTTTTAACTTTAAGGGAAATCCTCAATCTGATTTAACCGCGTTAATTTTACTTCAGCACGGAATAAATCTTTCGCCTACGTTTCCGCTAACATAACGCACTCTCTCGATGTATTTTAATATATTTATTTTTACGATCATTTTGGGCCATCAGTATACATTATGTAAAAATGAACATAATATTGTTTATAAATTTATGTTTTCTCTAAATCAACTCGTTTAAATGTACTACGAACGTATAATTTGAACAGGTGCACATTGTTTAGGCGAAATTGGAAACAAATGTTTCAAAAATAATTTACGGCCAATAAATATTAAACAAACGTATCACAAAGATAAATAAACAACTTCTTACTTGGAAAACTAAATCGGACAAATCTACTAGGCTAATGAACAGACGGGTGATTCATCAGCTCCGCATCTCGTTCAAAGTGGTCGGATTTTTTCGAAACCCTCTTTGCAAATTTTCTTTCCAAGAACTGCCATTAGAGACTACATGCCGCGATATATCTCGCTTCCCCCTTTCTAATCCCCCAAAACCCTAAAGCCATTCTATTTAACCCATCTTCCACTCCGATTTTGGTATCTCAATCTCTTCCATTTTCATCACTACTTTCCCCCGTTTATCTAGCCACCTTCAAGCTCACTGTTCTATTTTGGTTTCTCTTTAACTTCTTCATCTTTTTGTACTTTTTATATTCCATTAAATCCCGTTTAGTTTGCATTGCTATTTGTGTTTTTTTTGAATACTCTTTATTTTTCAATTCTTGGACTTAGGTTTAGTGCTGCTTATGATGCGCATTTTTTAATATTTCAATAGACTCACCTCGTTTATCGTTCAATCGCCTCTTTCATTTCTTCAATCATCAGTCGACAGAGAACCAAAACGCATCAGGTGTCTGCCATGTTCCGAAATGAATATATTTCTGTCTCTTTTCACTAAATGTGGCCGAAGCAAAAGAAGTCCGTGTACATTCTGTGCACCGTATTTTGCTTCGCTGGACGTTCCGCTCACTACAAGACCAAAAAGGCTAACTCTTCGCTTAAACTTTTCCCATTACCACGGTGTGAACTAAACAATTCAGAAGTCTCATTACGTGATTCATTTTTTTCTGACTATCCGGAGCCGATATACTTGCAGACTATAGAATTTTTAAGATGGTAATTAAACATTTCTTGCCGTATGTGTATATATATATATATATATATACATATATAACTCGGCCATTTTGGCCTCGCAAGGGGCTGTGCTCCTTGACCCCTCTTGCTTTCATTTCTGTCTCTTTCTCTTCTATACTATGTATAAAATGATCAAAATTCACAACGTAATTCTTACTGGTATCAATACAAAAAAAAAAAAATAACATAACCACAAAAATCCAATTCTAACATTTAATTTTTTAACTTTCATTATATAAAATTAAGACATTTTTTCGTTATATTTTTCGTTACATATTTCATTACATATATTGTAACATTTTTTAAATAACAATAATAAAAATCCTATAAAATATAACAAACGTTACATAAAATTGGGACATTTTTTTGGAACATTTTGCGTTACATAAAATTGGGACATTTTTTTGGAACATTTTGCGTTACATAAAATTGGGACATTTTTTCGAATGGGCGGTAGCCTAAGAATTACGATGTAATTAATATATAGGATAATAATATCGATCAGCATACTTCGCATTATAACGTTCTAACTGGTGTTCGGTGGCCGGAGACTCGTAATTGGGATGTAGGGTTTTCGATGCTGCGTATATTTACATTGTCAGATATTTGTATTTGATCATTTGTTTCAGCTGTAATAGCCGAAGTTTTGATTCTTCACAGGATTAAACGTTAACATTGTGGTGTACCGTTTATTCGTAAAAACTAGTACAATTTTAGTTTTTTTTTAGATGTATCATGACAATTTTAAATCTTCACAACCGGGCATATGTTAACAGTAATTTTACCTCCGGTGTTTGGTATCTTCGGGCAATACATTAAACATTTCTCCCCGCTTATAAATTAAGTAATGTACAAGTACCAAAATATAATGTTAACTAACGCTGTGCTCGGTCATAACTGATTCCATTGACTTATATAGCTTCTAAGTAACCGGTAATGAGATCTGTGAATGCGGTAACCCAAATGACTAAAAAAATGACGGTAAAAATTAAAGATCCCACGTGTCTATGAAAAGGAAAAAAAAAGATAACATAAAACACCGATAAACTGATTACTAGAGGGGAATCACAAGTCACGTCTCAGCCATAAAAAGAACATTGTAACAGAACACACTCTTGCACGTCAAAGCCTATAATTGCTACCAATCTCGTGTTCGGGGTCAATGTGTGTTGGTATAAACGAATTATTATTATGTTGCACCTTATCGAATATTTTTCAAAACACTATTCAAACGTGCAATCACTGAAAGCTTCGCCGACACATTATTGTAACCATTCTTATGTAGTCTGTGCTCGATTATGTAGATTTCATACTTGTTATATGAAAAACATGAAAATTACCAAAATCACTTTAAAGTACATAATGTGTTTTAACACGTTTCGGAAATGCGTAATATTCCGGTGGTAATACGAATACGAAGATGTAATGTTACAAACATGTTGGGTTAAAATCTCAACTTAATGCGATTTTCACGGCTTTGTATGTTTTTAATATACCTAATAAATATAACTATGTATCCAGAAATTATGTTCGTTCAAACCGAAATAATCTAGATGGAATAGTTTGGTCAGAATCTTTATTTAGTCTTCATATAGAAGGTTTTTTTTCGTTCTGTTTTCTTCCATTTTTATATGTATGTATAAATTTTCCAGTCATCATTAAAAGAAATTCATCATGCACCGCAACATATTATGAAAATTAACTGTAACAATTCGAGAAATTTAAATTAAAATTATGGTTCATAATTAATAACAACGTGAATTTAAAATTTAATAACTTGTGAGATCGGAACAGTAGATCAAATTTCCTCAAACATTCCACGTATTATTCACAAAAAAACTAAATAATCATCAACGAACAAACAGCTTTTAAATATACATTTCGAAATTGTATGCTTGCGGTTAAGGATTTTTTTTCTTTTTTATCCCTTTAAATAAAATATAGACTGAATACTTTTTTTTTTTTTTTTTTTTCATTTTAATTTCCTCTTCTTTCGTAAACGTAGTTTTTGCGATTATTACTTTTCGTAATAAAGATTGTTTGGGAAAGTGTTAAAATATACAAAGCAGACACTGCACATAAATATAGTTACAATATTAGGCAATGACTTTTCGAGACTGATCGACCTTCCTACTGAATAAACAAAGCTGAACAACGGTGTTCCGGATATATTTAGAAAATTCGATACGTTGTAATATATAGTCAAGCAGTCTACCGACATACGTATTCTTTTTTCTTTGCTTTAAATTACTCTTCCTCTATTCCTTCATGTTCAATTTAAGTTATCCCAGAAAGATCGTAGATGTAAACACTGGAAGCTGAATCGTGACCAGAACCACAGAATCGCGCAATAGCCGCAAAGCAATTTTAGAGCTCTTCAAACAAACCACTTTTTATCACTTATTTTTTCCCATACACAGTAAAATATAAAAAATTGTTTCAAATTTTAAAACACAAAAACACGTCACTTACCAAATATATACACACACACACACACACACACACAACACGCCTATTTATTTATATACATGTGTGCGGTATTATGTAAATCAAATTATTTGAAAATTTTTGCACATGATACAGGCTACAGCCCATTTTTATGATTTACAAACTTTTCGCGTTTATTTCCATAAGAAAAAAGATATCGCCAGACTAGTTCTGCTCGAATAAAAAACTAGCATTTTTTAACTGCATTGAAAATATATTTAATTTCTATTTAACTTTTTTTTTTTTTTTTTTTTTTGGCATTCGATAAATCGTATATTAATATATTATGTATTTTCATTGCTTTTTAAGATTGTATAATATATATATATATATATATATATATGTATCGTATTTACTCGCATAATTTACGCACTTTTTTGCTGTTTTTAACCTGCCAAAAAGGGGGGGGAGGTGTAAATTACGCGGAGAATCAGACCAACCTGCATTTTTCGAGTTATGCGTAATAGGTGTGTATTTCAAAATTACCTGTTACCTAAACAAAACACTCATTAAGTGAAATCAGTTACCTTTATTTCGAAAATAATAATAGATAACTACATTAGGGTAATTTATAAATTCGAGTATCGGTAATTTACTTCTAAGAAATTAAACATTGTGTAGCAATGTTGAACCTATTAATGTATTTTAATAACGCGAAAATATGGTTTATATTATTTCTTCAAAAAAATATGTGCAAAAATTAGGATGCGTAAATTACGCGAGTAAATACGGTGTATATGTATATAGATTTCAAATACTTTTATTATCCGTCACTACTTTAACTTTTCTTTTAAAAATACAGAATTTTTTAGTTGCAATTGTTATCTACCTAACTGAAATTTCCTTCTGTTCTTCATATTTGCACCAGTTATAACAACGTCTATGTAATTGCAATTTCTGTTCTAACTATAATACTTACTTTATTGTAAACAAATAAAATTATGCTTATAAATAAAAATTACCATTAAAAATTAGTGTTTATAATTTAATAAATATTTAATATAATTCTAGACACCTTTTCAATCAGTGAAAAACATTGTTAGCATCTTAATTAACTATTTCTTTGATTTTTTTTGAGATTACAATTTGCTAAAAATATAAATGCAGTGTAATTTACTCAGAATTCAATTTTTACGCCCACTAACGAAATGCTTATTTCAGTTTTTCAATTTATTTTATTTATTTATTATTATTACTACTGAAAAAAGAAAATCTACAAATACGCTGCAAAGCGTGAGTAGTGGATAATGTTAAATTTAAATGAATCTGTCGGTTGAAAATACAAATAAAACGGGCGTATTCTTAGAAGAAATTACAAAGTTTAAAAATTTACAATATATTTATAATTCATTATTTACGTTTATTAACCCAGTATATATGCATATACTTGGTATTTTCTTTTTTTAAAGAAAAGAAAAGAAAATACTTCCCTGTGTGATTATATATACTTTCTGGTTAATATATGCTTACAATTCTTATGTAACATACATAATATAAATAAAACTAGCTACATATATGACTAAACCCAACGGTTTCATGTTAAATATACTCGCCTTCACCAGATTTAAAAGCCTATTCATAATAATACTAAAAAAATAATAACACTAATAACAGTAATAATAATAATAATAATAATAATAATAATAATAATAATAATAATAATAATAATAACAACAATAGTAATGATAACAGTAATAATAATAATAATTAACAGAAATAAGTAACAGCAATAGTAGGTAATAGTAACGGTAAGTACTGCAACTACCAAAAAGAACATGTAACATATGTACTTACTGATAATTTTGTGTCAACGGGTTTATATATACCCTCTCCTTTCCTCATACATTTACCTTCCTTTATTATATTTCATATTCATCTTCCATCACTTCCTTAATCTTTCTTCCTGTCATTTTCTCTTCCCCTATTTACCTTTCTTCCACCTCAAACTTATAAATGCGTACATACACACACATTCATACATGTACACACATATTATGTATATAGAAATATAACACATACCTATACACATACGCGCCTACTCATATACATACATACACATGCTATTACTGATTTTTGCAATGTTCTGCTGGACTTAATGTAGTTGACCAAATACCTATGCCTTTTTTTATAATTTATTAAATGTATTTTTAAGTTGCGTGGTAGGGAATTGTATGAAATGGCGCCTTTAAATACTGCCTGAATACGAGTGTGGTATTTCTTAAACCGTGGAAAAAGAGAAATTTCAGTATTAGCTGATTTCGTTATCGCAGTTACGAACGTTATATTAAACCGATCCTTATGTTTAAAAATGAAGTTTAACATCTGAGAGGTATGTAATTCTTTTACCGACAATATATCTTTATTCACAAGAGGACTAATAGCTCGCATTACCACTCTTTGTAAGACCTCGACTGAACACAGGTGATTTGCTGCTGCATTACCCCAATAGTTTATTTGCTTGAAAAAGTTTGTTTTTGTTTCAAGCGCATGTGATATTTTAATTGTAAAATCCGACGACCGGTGTAGAGGTTCAAGTCTACCTATGAAATGTAGTATAGATATACGTGATTTTTCATGTTCATTTGTGAACGTATACTATTTTAAATAATTTAATATATTACTTTTTCTGATATATAATTGAAAAATTTTATTTCAGTTTTATGCTATTTTCAGTTACAATTACACTTTGTCAATTGCCAGCTGCTGTAGTTGATTATAGTAGCGTTCCCTTTAAGTACCACCTGATTTTTCATCCCGATTTTATAAATTAAGAATATAGATAAATTTCTCTTGCGTTCGGTTAAATGTCTACAATTGACGAGACCAGAAAAAAAAACAAAAAAACTTTGATTATCGACCAAAAAACATCCGAAACAGTTATACTTGAATACGCATAATGTATTTCTAACGGATAAAATATTTAATCAGTGAAACTCCGCTATTATAATAATGCTAAACGAATCAACGAGAAAATTTAGCTTTAAGAATACATTTATATATACACATTGTAAATATGAGATTATTTTCATTCTTTTATGAATGGCCTACTTTTGCTTTTTTCACTATTCTCGTTTGCTTTAATTGTTTATAAACTATTACTTAAATGAGGTATAGATTGCGGGTTCATTCGAAGCGGAAAGATTACTAAAAACAGGTGACAATAAACGTTGATATAAAATTAAGGACCAATTATAGGGAAGGCGAGAGAAAGAAAACAAACACAGGAACTCGGATGCCTAAAAGATTATTATTAAAAGAATTATAGGGGAAAGGGGGGCATAACGGGGACGTTAAGGGAAATAAACAATAAAAGCATAAACAGAATATATTTATTAATTAAAACTAATCGCAACACTTTGGTTATATATTAAACTGTCATTTGGCATAGAATTTGGTAAAGTAACTAATCAAATAATGTTTTAATTTTAATTTTACGAAACTCTCATGAAAACCCCATCGTGCCCCATGGTAGGGGCAGTATGGGGTACATGATTATTTTTCGTCACAGAAAAAGCAGATGTGGATTTCTTCTGTATTTTTATCGTCAACACCAGCACAGGCTGTATGAGTCCAACGTCCACATAGCTGGCAGGCCACCCAATGCTCCGAAGACTTCAAATAAGTGTGATTCACGTCAACGCAATACAGGCATAAGGTATTCTTGTCTACATTTTCTACATCAGAGTGAACTTTTTGGGTCTTCTGTTTCTCAGAGTTTTTCTTCAACCTGAGATCATATGGATTTAAACACTTCTTTGTTCGTTTAAATTGTTCTTGTTCTTCTAACTCTTTTTTGTAGGGGGTTGAGGTAGGGACAACAGTCTTCCCTTTGCGATATTTTTTCCTTGTTTGGTTTCTTTGTTCGACTGTTGGTATAGCGAGAATGTCCTTGGAAGAAGCTTTTTCGAAGGAAGTTGTTAAGTTACGACATACTTTTCGAATCGGAGATCGAATTAGGCTATCTTCGTTTTGTATTGATGGTCCGGGCTGAGGCTTTGAGATAGGAGTTCTCTGATGTAAAGGTGACGTAGTTGCAGGCAAGAATGGATCAATTGGGTCCTCTTCAAGGGAAGGCGACAGTTGTTGTTGGATTTCGGCAGTTAAAGAAGCTGTTTTAGGCTCATCATTTGTTAGCGGTATGTCTGTTGTTGATGCAGCTAAAAAATCTGAATCTGTAAAGTTATTTTGATTGAATGGCCATATGACACATTTTTTGAATGCACTGATTGCTGTAAACATTGTTGCAGCTTGAACATAAGCATGTGCAAATATTTCGCTTATTTGAAAAGTTGTTATTATTAGCCCCGGGTGCGACCTTAACCAGTTAGAGCAGGCTCGGTCATAGTATACACTCAAAGGTTTCATTAAGCCAACATCCAAGGATTGGAGCCTGTGGGTGCAGTGCGAGGAAAAGCAAAGCATTACAACACCATTCTTGCGTGCATATTCAATAACCTCTATGTTTTGTGTGTGTGTTACATGACCATCTAGAAGAAGCAAGACTGGGTTAGTTATTGACGCACCAGAAAACTTGACGAACCGTTGGAACCAGGTTATAAACGTTTCCATAGTCATCCAGCCTCGAGCGTTGCACTCTGCGGTCTTCCCTGGAGGAGCTCGATCCAATAACTCTTGTTTCATTCTCTGTCGAGGGAATATTAGCATTGGAGGCATGTAAATTCCGGCTGCATTAAAACATACCTCAACCGTAACCGTCTGTCCTCTTTCTGCAGGAGTTATTATATTATATAAATATAACGGACCATTCTTTCAGACTACTTACATAACAGGGGCATAATGGGGTACCCCATCGTGCCCCATAGCCACGTCCCCGTTATGCCCCATGTCTAACATTATTTTAAATAATGAATAAAAAGAAAACAAAGTGATTTAGAGTGATTTTGTTCAAAACATGTCAATAAGTAATGTCGCTAGAAAAACACGATAAAAAAACCGTAGTAGTAATCTAAACACTTACCTTCTTATATGCGTTTTCGTAATCATTCAAAATTAGATGAAATGACGTTGAAAAAAACTTTTTATCGTAAAAAACAAATGCAAGCAGTTTAGTCGCCGGTCACTGTCAGACTGAAGACTGATGCAAAATGGTCGCCTATTAGAGACAACAACATACGTCTAGTGCCTGTGGTTACTTGTAAATGTTGCTGGCCCCGTCGTGCCCCGCGTCCCCGTTATGCCCCCCTTTCCCCTAATAATACTAAATACAAATCACACTTCTGCTGGTAATTTATATTTTTTAGAACTAAAAGTAATAAAATTTAAATCGCGAATAGCTTTTACTACAGATGCATGTAGAAGTTAAGTGATCGAAAAAAAATAAATAAATAAACAAAACCAAATTTATTATTTATGAAATCACTTTTGATAAATTAACGTTTTTTTAAAAAAAAATCTCTAATTTGTTTATAGTAACAAAAAACCAATCATTATGTAAAAAGGATTACATGAACTTTCTGATAAGAATTACGATCATTTTTTTATGTTGCAAAAAGCTGAAGGGATTAATAAAACATACGACATCGGCTGAAAACGAGTTAACACGATGCGGGTAAATATTTGCATCGAGAGTGGAGTAAAAATAAATGGGGAAATTTTCACTTTTAACTAAAAATAATAACTGAATAAGCTGTACTTTCAAAAGTGAACTACTACAGGCTTTTCGATATGTTAACAAAAATTAACTTATAACATCACAGAAAACTAACTTGAATTTAAATGCACGATAAATCAATGTTAAATACACTGGAACGCAAATGATATTTTACGCTGTAGTAATCAAATGTAAACGTATTATATCATTTTGGTAGATTTAACTTTTTCGCCCTAATTAACAAGTATTCTTTACGTGAAATTTAAAAATGAATCGAAGTAATACTAAAACTGTACAAACTTGTTATATGCGATTAAGCACAAAACTGATTTCTTTTGTTAAGCCATGAAACTGTACTTCTCTAATTTTTCAACTGTAACTTAAAAGGATAACTCAAATTTTTCAATGCGTCAAGAAAGAAAACAATTCACACATTGTTTTGTAAACGCTAAATTCGCGGTTTATTTTAAGCGCATGGTGCTAAACGATAAAGCGCGCACATTGTTGTCAAATGAACTTTTCCGCATTTTAAATAATCATGTTTTCTAATTTTGATACATTACTTCCGTTAAATATGCTGTAATAATTTGAAAAACCTAAATTTCTTATGAACCGTAAAAATTAAGTTTTTTTTAGTACTGCCTGTTTAATCTTGCCAGTTGTGCAGTCATGTATCAGTAAAAATTCTAAAAACATTAAATTTAAAAAAAATTTGAATTTTAAAAAAGGAACTTTTCCACCTTTTTTCTTTTTTATCTGAAGGTTTTTTAATCTAACAATAATAATCTAAAGTACATAATTTCTAATACGGTAGCGTGTCTAGGAGGGTTAAACCCAAGGCCGTGTCCATAGGCGGGTAACCCCCCATTAGAACTGAAATAGTTATTATAAACACATAAAAAACCGGAAAAAAAACAAAAATTTAAAATAAGTATTGATGATTTTTCATGGTGTTCTTACATTAAAAAAAAAAAAAAAAAAAAGAAAAAAATACGCTCCATATTTTTAGGTACTTCATTAATATTTTATGCAAAATTTCTTATTACGAGTATAATCATTAACATATGTAATTTTTATTAATGTTCATATACGGGGTAGTTCATTAATGTAAATTATTAATACATAAATTAAAATGATGGAGATTATTAATACTATGAATATTAGTGAGAAATGTATTGTTATTTATAAAATAAATATGCCAAGAAACTTTTCACCCCCCCCCCCCCCCCCCATCATTTAAAAAATTCTTGGCATGACCCTAGTTAGGCACGTTACACTATAACTTTTAAAAAATGTTTGCAATATCATTTAAAAGGGTAGCAATAACATATTTTAAATTATTTATAATAAAATTTCGGTATAACGTTAACTATATTATTTGTACTCGCGTTATTTAAATACCGCAGAAGCATTTTCATATTTTACCATTATGATTACCTCCCTCTATCGCTACTTATTGATCGATCCGGGCTATTATAATATTTAACTCAAATCTAATTTCCTTATCTCTGTTGCTGGTGAAGTATTACAACGATTTTACATTTTACAATAAAGTGTTTCTATACCGGCAAAACTGTTAAACGAATTTTGCCTTAATGAAATGAATGGTGCGAGCCAGTAAAACATAAATGACATTATACTAAAAGTTACACCTGATGCAGTCTTCTGCTTCAGATTTCTAAGTCAATGCAAATTTTACCTTGTGCAGTGGTTTATGAAATCGGCCTGCTTCTGATATACTCTAAATTAACCGTATGAACTCGCTGAAATCATCACTTTCTTTTTCAAGTTTAGATACATCCTGCTATTCTGCTTTGTGCGGTCAACACTTTTTTCGCTTTCCTCAAATAGTCTGAATGTTTCGAATGCGTACATAAGAGTAAACTTCAAGTATCCATAATAAAATTAATTTCTATTTAAATGTACATAGCGTGACAAGTTTGTTTATCTGTACTATTACTTACTCCTTTAGTTGCGCGTGTATACATGTGTTAGATTTGGTGACAAACATTTTCCGTCAAAGCTACCATGAGAGACGTTTACGAAGAACGCATCATGTTTTCTTTTTTGAAATTATACTCGGTAATAAATATAACATTCTTCAAATTATTTTTTTATGTTAAACAACACGTGAGAGATTATGAGATTAATGTTTATAATGCATTAAAAGTAGAATTGGCCTGAGAGATTTTAAAAATTATTTTTCGCTTAACCATCTTTAATTTCAAGTTGGATAGCGTGAAACGATCAGTCTAGAATATTTCGAGGTGTTCTTTCTCTTTACAAAATTGCCCGGTCGTACTATCGCGATAGAAATGGCTACAGGAATGATATTTCTTTCGTTTTCCAAGTCAATTATCAGTTACGTTACCCAAAACATTGCGGATCAAGTATGCGTCATGTTATCCATAAGATGTCCGACAGAAAACGTAAAAATACACTTCACGAGCTAGGGATATTAACAACACGGCATTCATATTTGTTATAATGGTAATGGAAAACATAGTTTATTCGCTAACATTTTTTTTTTTAGAAAGCAACTAGAATTAAACAGGCAGTAAATAGTGAACACGTGGAGTTTTAAAAGCTTTAAAATTCATCGACATTCGATTGTTTTCCATCTGCTACCGTTTTCCTCTTGTTTCAATTCCGTACTGCTCTAATTATCAGCTGAACGGAACATTTTTATACTCACCCGTTGTGTCTTGGACTTTTTCCTCCTTCTAAGACTTCCTACATTCTAACATTTTCTTCTGCACTAGTTACCCTAATCCTTCTTCTTTTCTCGTGTAAATAATCAACTTAAAATTAAAAATCTTCAACTAACTTATAGATTTGAGTTGGGTAGTCGCCCTTGTCGATTGTAGCCAATGAGGGGCGGCGCGGAGGGGGACTTCTCGCTATTTAAAATACGTCGGTAATAAAATCGATGTAAAAAAAAAGAACAAAAAAGAACGGATGGAACAACAAGATAACCGAAAAAAGAGAACAAACGAGTAGTACGGTAATAATGAAGAAAAAACGTATTTCTCATTTAGTCATTCGTAAACAGAGTTCTCCCCAATCTGTTCATAAGTGACAGTTGAATGACCGTAGGACCGCTATCAGTAGCAATAAAAATTGATTATTTTAAGACTGTTCGTAATGCCCTTAAAAAAGAGCCCACATTGTTTGTTAATTAAAAGATCGTAAATTAATTTTAAAAGGGGAAAAAACAAAAAAAATACAAACGTTAATTTATTTCTAACTGCGATATAACCCTGAATCATTACGCGCACTTACAACGCTCTATTCGCAGTTTAACCCCGTCATAAGCGGCGCACATTTACGCTATATTAAAATTGTTTTTTTTTTTTTTTTTTTTGTTTGAATAAGATAGATTACTCTCGATAAATATTAATAATATTAATCAGTTGATTAACGAGACAATTAAATCGATTTAAAATATAATAGTCGTTGGCAGTTTTCTTTAAAACAATTAAACTTCGAAAACGAACAAAGACGCTAAAATTTCGCGGTACCGCGGCTATATTAAATAGATCTAAAAACGAGAATTTCCCGAAAATATACGAGCGAAAGACAAATAATGAGTAAAATAGGGTAACATTTAATATTTTATATTTATTTAGATCAGTTATACAGTGAAAAAAAAAAAATCAACTATAAATTATAAAATTAAAATTAATCGAAACTAGTTGACAAATATTAATTTTTAATCAATTTTGTTTCTATATATACGTGTATATATTTATTTTTTAAAAGTGTATATATATTCAAATATAAATAGCCTTTTTTTTTTATGTGGCGTCAAATTGTTTATAATTTAAACCAGAAATATCACAGAAATTATTTGTATAAAAAAAAAGTTCCCTCTACTGTTTAATTGTTAATGGAAAAAGCATATTTATTCATAATAGAACACACTATTGTTAACATCTTTATCTGAGTTGTAAGATTATTATTTTATCGTAAAATCATAAATTTTAAAATCCAATTCCGGTTGATTACATTTTCTATATTCTAATCACGAGAGTTACACAAAAGCGGAAAAATTAGATGTACATTACTTTCCTATCGGAAGATTTTTTAATAATATATACAATAAAAAACTCCTAAATACAATCAGACTTAGAAGGCAGATTGTATTTATTTTCAAATACATAAATTGTACTCACCATTCCGTTGCACAGACTAACCGCGACTATCGACTGCATTTGATCTTTTAAGTGGCCGGTATAATAGCAACCATTCGGCTTGACATTCAGAGAAAACTTTCTGCTAAAATTCCGCGAAATATGAGTTACCTGCATCGGAAAAATTTCATTTTACCAAAAAAAAAAAAAAAAAAAAAAAAGAAACAAAAAACAACAAAAACACGAAATACATTAATATATAGTTTATTTGCCGAAAAGAAAAATTAAGTTAAAATCTCTTCCATTAAATGAGGTTTTTATAACAAGTGCAGAACATTGAAAATAAACATTTGACTTAGCTGACAGGATGAAAAAAAAACAAAAAAAAACCAGTCAAAACGAGTCTCGCGGAAGTTGCTTTTTTAATAAGGCGTTGCGTGAATTGCGAAGTTAAGGGTCACTGCATTATATCCCAGGTTGAGGACTCTGAGAAAACAATAGACACAGACCAATTCCTTTCTCATAGTTGATTATTCGTTTCCAAGCTAGCTAACCGCGGATTGATTAAATTCAGAATGATGTTAATGTAAGATTCAGGTAGGAATTAACTAAACAGTGTAACTGCCGAGTTATATAAAGTCAGTAGTCGAATGGAACTTTTAAAGAATTACAAGCGATTTTAGTTTTTCCCCCTTCTGTTCGAAAAATTTCAAAATCACGTCCCTTGATAAATCTAGGACCGTAAAAAACTTTGAAATGAAATTATTATATAAACTTGGAATAAAAATGAAATTTCATATTTTTCGTTTCCTATTCTCTTAATTGTAATCTTTCCTTTGCCTGCTAAATCTGTCCAAAGATCAGTAGTCAAGCAAGAATTTCACAGTCCCAACAGGTCCTTATTTCCCTCCCGCAAGACTATATTTACGGACAGTTCGAGAGCCCTGTTGTAGTTTGGGAGTCTCATTTATTTTTCCTGACATTAATCACTTTGAATCTTTTCATCTCCCTTCCTTCCGTACCATCTTTATCGTTTTATCACATCTTCCATCGTATATACCATCTCCTCATCGCTCCTTTTCCAACTATTTGATTTTTTCCGACTCCATTAGTGCCCTCTAAGCTGTTTCCTCTCTCTTTTCCACTCACTCCTGCGATTTTGTCGCTCTTCGTATTCGATCCCTTATTTACAATCTTCTCGTTCTTCATTCCACCCAAATTGATTTGCTCCGGATCCGTACTTATGTAAAGGATTGAGAGTAATGAGACGGCGGATTTCTTGGCCGGAGTTACTTCTTCCTCATCTTTCTATTTCAATAAAATTTCCGCTTCCAATTTGCTACCCCTATGGTTAAATTTCCATACTAAATTCTGGTCAGATATTTATGTTTTTTCCTTCTTTCTAACAAGCATTTCTTCTATCTTTCTATCCAGTCAAATCGTCCTATACCCACCCTTGATTTTATGACTTTCCCATTCTACGAAATTCTGTTGTAATCTCTATTATTCGTTTGCGCTTTAATCGTATTACCTTTCTCGAGTTTTCGTTTTCATTTAACAACCTCTCATAACTGTCGCATTCATCCCAATCACGAAGCTATCTGTGATCTCAACACCATATCTTCTTTGAATGTCCAGACTCTCGTCTGAACGTGCTATTCTTTACTCTAATTTGTAATATCTTAGACTTCCTGATCCTTATTACTCCACATATATTCTGCCACTTCCCTCCCAGTTCATTAGTCCAGTGCTGGATTTCTTCATTTTGGCTATTTCCGACCGAATCATTATTTAACTGATCCTCTCCTTTTTTCTTGCTGCCGGGTGAAGGTAAAAATAACAATAAAAAAAAAAACATTTCTCGTGATCGTAAAAATTAACCTATTTTTACATGAAAAAAACCCCTAAAAAAACGGTTATTCATTCGATGATCTGTCTCGTCTGACGAATTAGATTAACAGTACTATGTACATATATCAGACACGCATTATTTGGCTCTCCCGTGTGCAGAATGATACCTCCATAACCTATAATAAACGCATATCGGGGGGGGGGAGGGGGTCAAATCATTCTTTTTTGTGAACTCCTAAACCTGCCGATCTTTTATACTTTTTCAATTTTCCATATTTTTCTTTTTTTTTCAAACTCTTCAACAGTTGCTAGCACGGATTTTCATTTGAGCAAAAATTAAAAAAAAACACAATGAAAAGTGGTTTATAAAATAGCGTAAAATAATGCACCGAATTTTCTATGGAACAAGGTATCGAAATCGGAAGTAAGATCGTGAAATACACTACCCTTTGTGCGTAGTAGTGGGGACGAACTGGAGAAGTAAATTTGAGGTATAAACGAAAGTGAACTGAATTGAACAAGTACGATTTATAAGATCATCTAAAAATACAACTACAAGATGGTGTCAGATCAGAGTTGGAGCACCTGGCTCACTCGGCTCTGCAATTACAAAACCATTTAAGGGGATGTACAGTGTGCTTTCTACACTCTTCATCTCTGTGTTATATATTATAGTAACTAAACCATTGTATTCCAAAATTTAAGTAATTTTAGCTCGGGCAAAGTCTAAAAAAAAAAAACAAAAAGATTTTTTAAGTCAGCTAATAACTTAGTGCACCGCTGTATTTTTTTAAATTAATTTTTTATTATTATTTCAAGAAGGATTTTCTTTGAAATAATCCATTCTAAACGGTTTTTTTTTTTAACGGAAGATATAAGTGAAAATAAGAAATTAAAAAAAAAAAAAGTGAAGTAATAAATTATCTTCTACTCTTTGGTCTTCCAATAATACTTTGTAGGTCACGAAAGAAATTTTGGGTAAAGAGAGACCGAAAAAATTGATCGATTTTTCATTGGCCTCCTTATTCTTCCAATGTTCTTTCTTCTAGTATTGCTTAAAATACATTTTCAAAATTGATTTCAACCAAGGAAAAGTACTGTACGAAATCTCAGGTAATATTTCGGAAAAATTTTTACGACGAGAAATATTTTCCAAACCGACCGCTTCTCGGTATTGTTTATGATTTTTCTCAAAGTTATAATTCGGTAATTAAAAACGAAAAAAAAAACACACATTATCAATAGCGTACCTTCAAGTTCGGTAAAACAAAGTCGGAATCGTGTTTTAAAATTAAATGAAAAGTACGACCAAACGCGCTGAATCGGTATTCCGGATGCGGATCCCATATCTCGGCGGTGTTTGGACGAAAGTGGCCCGAATGATGGTAATGTTTCAACGTTATATCGCTGTCTTCTGAATTTGAAAAAAAATTATCCTAAAATTAAATTATTTATAAAAAACGAAAAAAAAAAAAATACGAAACAACGCGAAAATATATTTTTTTTACTATAGTCACGTATTATTTTTAATGTCTTAATTTATTATCCCTATTAATGGATGTCAAATGCAAAGTTCAGTTTTTGATTTATTTGTCTCTTTTTAAGGATGTGCCACCTCTGCCGCTAAATTCGTGGATATAAATGTTATTTATTTTATCTCAGATCAGAATTATTATTATCATTACTGTTATTATTGTCGCGAAATCGGGGAGTCGGTTAATTCTTTCAATGGATTAGGTGAATTTATATCTACACAAATCTTTCTGTCAGTCGACTGGTAGTAAAAAAGAAAAAAAAAAAAAAAAAAGCAACGTCCGCATAGTAAAATTAATACCACACAAATTCGCGCATACTCCTTATCTGCCCAAAATTCACTACGTTACGAAAATAATTTGGCTTAGCAAGAAACGTAGAGAGGAGATCCTCTCAAATGCTGCAACTTCCATCACCAGCGTGTTATTCGTTAGAACGAACGGTTTAACCCTGCACATTTAAATTACCCGGCGCGTATGTGCTGTAATGACCATAGCAGTTACACACAGCATATACGAGAGGGAAAAAAAATAGCTCATAAATTATAAAAATAAAGAAAATTGAACCAGACGTTTGCCTAATTGCGGCTTGAGCGGTTCGATATCGATATGGTCGAATGGTGAGTATGCTGATGACTCAAATCTGGATCTTCGGTAGCAGAAAAGGTGAGAAAATTAATAAAGACGAGTCAATCTCGAACGATAATAATAATTATTCTCGTAACTTCTTGTTCATGCATTAATTTAAGTGAATATCGTGAAAAAATAAACAAGGCGAAAAATCTTCCTGGCGATTCCAGACACTTTTGCTTTTGGAAGAATTTTTGTTCGATTCTCCTTTCACACACACGCACACACACACACACACACACTGCTACCGAGACTGACCGATGTTTATTTTCTGTCGTGATTTATGGTCGCCCACATCTCTCTGTCAACTTTGATGCAAGGTAAGCTATCACAACTCCTCGGCAGCAAACGGTTCTTGTGTACCTGCACACTCGCTTTTATATTTCAATTGATTTTGCATTCGTCTATCGATTTTTTTGCTTTTATTTTATTCATATTTTATTTCACATGTCCAAAGTACATATTATAATTTACGTCATCCGGTCGGTTGACTATAATAAAAACATCGAATATTTCTTTTTTGTGCCGTTCATCGCTATCTGTGTATAAGTACGTTTTAGAAAACTTGACAAAATCTTAGCTAATTGCGATCTTGCGTAATAGTGCGGTTTTTAATTACATACCGATATCTTCGTTAGTGATTTCTTGCGGCGCATCCGAACCGTAGAAAATATCTTCCTGATGAAAAGAATTAGGTGACAATTTCTCCGGTACGACATATTCGAAGCTGCTAGATGTTGTTTCTGTTTGTTCAGTCGACTTGTAACCATTTGCCGTTTGTTCGGTAGATGCTGCACCTGTGAAAAATATTATTATTTTATAATTTCGAAATAAAAGAAGCGGTATTCATTAAATTCCAATAATCCGAAAAGTTTTCGTTAAATCATCTGTTAAATAGGATGTGCAAATTGAAATTATTTCGATTGTATCAAGATAAAAGGGTATCTCGGATGATGATGTTCTTTTTTCTTCTTCTTCTTAAAAATAGTTCATTCGTATAGACAGGAAGCAGAGTTTCCTAGATTTCTGTTAATTTCCATCACAGTCCCACTAAAAGGTTAGGAAAGAAAAAGTAAACTGTAGGTGAAATAGTAGGTATGTACTTTAAAGACACAGCGAACCAGATCGGAAATATCCGTTTTTTATCATAAAATATACCTAATTATGAGGTATATTTTATGATAAAAAACGGATATTCCCGATCTGGTTCGCTGTGTCTTAAAAATACTTGTACTAGATGTTGGTAATTTTTGTTTTCTTCATCCTGATACATTTTTTTTTATTTTTCATTTTTTTGTGTGTGTGAAACGACGGTATTCTTTCGTGTAGATTACACCGAATTTCAAAAATCACAAGCATGCGTGATAACGTTTGAACTTTCAGTGAAGAAAAAAATAAAGTCTGCAGTGATCCGGTTTGTTTTTTTTTTTTAAATTCCCCCGACAGAAAATTAAACATCGAAATAACAAATATATTTAGACAAGAGCTTTAATGTAGTAAAAATCGAGCTAGATGAAAAACGGCAAAAAAAAACAACAAAACATGGTCAAGATTAGAAAGGTAAAAAGACGCGGTTATTATAAAAACACGATTGCAACAGATCGAAAAGAGAGTTTAATAGTCTGGTACATCTCTGAGAAAGTATCCATCCCCGTTTAAAGAAGCTGCGGTATAAAACGTAATTCAGATTATAAATAAACGAACAAATATCCCAAGAGAAATGTCACTAATATTCGACATTCCGGCCCATTATTGCTTCGTTCTTTCTTCCTTCTATCGAATTATCCGATTTAGACTTTACTTTGCCATTTCACGCCTGTATCAATTTTTTTTATGGCTTCTTCGTGGTCTTGTGCGGTACGAGCAGCGCCCCTATATATTTCCAAGATTAAAAGTCACATTTAGTGCCTTCGCACTGACCTCGTGATTAAAAACGCTACTATTGTTTTCTTCTTTTCAAGATGAAAGAGTTCTCCACTGGACGCGCTGAGTTGCCGGCGGAAACTGCGTACTGCCGCCTTACGTTATTATTCAACATTTGATCGTTTGCACGGAGAGCGAAATGAAAAGGGCCAAGGTTATCATAATATGCGATCGCTGATTACCTCGAAATATCGGCTACCGAGGTACACATACCGAAACGGAAAAATCGCATACTTTGTAGGTAACTACTAGTATCGGATATTAGCCGCGTCTACGCACCTGACGACGACGAATTCCTCCTGCAATTATGTCGTCGTCGGAATGCCCCTTTGATGATTCAGAAACAATTTATTGTATAATAGCGCACCGTACGCGGTACATCGGATTCGAGTAGCATATATAATGACTTCGAACGGCACCTGATCGCGCCGCCGATCAGTTCGACCGGCGACCCAGGGTATCCGGAGAAAAAAGTATCGTCTCCGCTAGCATCTACTTAATTAAAGTAAATTATGACAGCAACTTTATTAACTTAACGAGCTTGGAGGACCGTTTCCTAGCTTCCATTAGGATATCGTATGGATCGCAAGCGAACAAATAAACAACGATGAAGCTACGAAGCCAATACGGTGCTGCTTGGACACCGCGAATGGTAATAACGTAGACATGGAGAAGAAAATCAACTTTCTGTGATTATTATAGACGACGAATCTTCTGCGGAAGGCCATAAAACTCTGAGTAAGCTTTTATGTCTATCTGCTGGAGAAACGTGCCACGATTATCAATACACCTATTATAACTCGGCACGTACAAATACAAACTAGCGCACATTCCGGCCACTAATAATAAACACATATATTCTCTGTTTTATACATATATATATATATATATATATATATATATATATATATATATATATATATATACATATTCACACACGCACACATATATATATATATATATATATATATATGTATGTATATACGTATATACATTAACGAGCGTGTTTATGCGGAAAAAAGAAACAAAACAGAATATATCCATTATTTAAGGAAAATAAAATTAAATAAAAAAAAGCATCATTTTTCATCCACAAAGAGCTCGGCACAAGTTGTTAACTTTACTCTCTTATCATCTATTTTCATCTAAACGTATTTAACCTTTGTGCGCGTATATAGATGAGCGTAATACATTGTTGAGAACAATCGACATTGTACTGTTATAGCACAAAACAATTGCCATCGTAAAATTAATGTATATAAAACAAGTTGTCTCCGCATCAAAAACCATCTACACAGCCAGTAAAAATAAGTGCATCTGTTACAGCCTAGAGGGATATAATACTCTTAGCATGTTGCAAGAGAAATCAACATTTAATTGATAATTCAAACAGCTGTATCAATTGCATGTTTCCAGTTTATTTTACCCAAAAACAATTGTTTCGGTGTATTATCGTCGCAGACAATTCGTTTCATTACCGTTTAAATTCAGCGATAAAAATAATCTCACCAAGTCGCTACAATTACTCGAGAGAAATACTCCGTTTTGTGCCTCCTATATCATGTATTTTCCTTCCCCACGCGTTGTTCCCATTGTCGGTTCCTTCCTATTAGCCATATGTGACCCCGCGTTAAAATATAACTGATTTATTTCCCTTTCTAATTGTTTCTGGATAACAGACCCCGTGGCTGATGAGTCCAAAAAAAAAAAAAAACGTTTCATTGTACACCTATCAAAAGCACCAAAACAATAACCATAATTTTTAAAGGTTTGCTCAAAATTACGTACACTTTACTTTATTTATAGGCTTTGTTGTTGTTTTTTTTTTTTTTTTTATAAATAATAGCTCACTAGCTGAACGACAAAAAAAAAGAACTAAAAAAGTTTTTCAAATCTAACGAAATATATTTTATCGAAAATGTGTCAGTAAATTAACGATAAAAACCAATTCGAGTAGGCAAAGTGATCGATATATAATACTGTTTAGGGGCGACATAAACGCTAAAAAACCGGGAGAACTTAATCATTTACAGACAACACCTTGATTAAAGCGAAAGCGCGTTTACTTAACAACATATGGGGATGACAGTGAATTTCAAAACCCTCGAAATTATCAACGGTTTGCGCTGCTATTCATAAAACGTTCAAAGCTGGTGCGAGAATAGGGCTTGCAATGAATACCAGAGTTCGAAATAGACTAGAAATCGACAAAACAACGTGGTAAATCAAAAGATAAATAAGTACCGGATGACTAGTAGATAGAAAAGTGGGACCTTATTACTGAACGGTGGATAATGTGCCTATAAAATAAGAAAAAAAAATAAATAAATAATAATAACGGTGAAAAAGAAAAATATTAATCATCTAAGGAACCAAAAAATATACGAATTAGCAGACAATTAACAAGCACGAAGTTTTAAGATGATAGCAGGAAAAAATATGAACTACAAATAGCTCTAATGCGTTTTTGGGTTCAAGCCCCCCTACGTCGCCCCAAAAAGAGCAAAAAAACTATTATAACACATAGTATGTTTATTATATAATACATACTCCTTTGTTTGTATCATCGTTTTATTTCGGAATTGGTCACTTTTTAAATTACAAAAAAATGAAAGAGCAAAAAAAAAAAAACTAAAGGAGAACTGATTTATAATACAGTGATAATCAAATTCCATTTTAAATCCTTGACGATTAAATTATAAGCAATTTACAGTGTCTTAAGTTGCACGAATTTCATAGCCTGACTAATAAATAACTGGCGAACAGAAATATCCGTCTTCGTTCAGACTTGTTTTAAACGAAAAACACATATCGTAAGAGAAACTTCAGTGAACCGTAACAACACATGAGCGATTTATTTAATGGCCGATGATTATTTCACGGGGAATATCATGTTTTATCACGAACGTCGTTTCGATCTGCACCGCCGCTACAATGTTCAAGATCTTTCCGGACTGCTGTCCCCGTTTTTAAACATTCACTCGACACTTCGCCTTACTGTATTTTACATGGTAATACACTAACGAGTAAATATGTGTACACATGTGTATGTAGCTACTATTCGAAATTGAATTTTAAATCGCGGTAACAATACAATTCGCTTTCCAAGTGTAATTAAACCATGTGCGCACTGATAAGAATTGATTCAACAACACAACTTTGTATACCTAAAAATGATAAATTTTTTTTAACATCGTTAATGTAAATTTTGGAAATATCGCCATAGTTAATTAATTCGTGTTAAACGGAAAAAAAAGAACAAAAAAAAAAAACAAAAAAACATACGTACCTACATGTATGCTTTAAGTACATACTATATGTTGAAAATTTACACAAAATATAATAAAAAGAATTTAAAATATTACTGTTCTTATCGCATTCTAATTAAAATCTTTACAAAGAGAAGTCTCATCATACGCGCGAAGAATATCACGTAATTTACAATGTATACAAATGTAAGATAATAATGTGATGAAACAGGGAAATACTGCGGTTGAAGATAAACAGCGGTGACAAGTGGATTAATCAGAGTAGCATTCTGTTACTGTTTAGGAGTACATTTGAACTTAGAGCATCCAAGTGCATTCAGCCAAATCGTAATATAACACGCGCGACGGCGCCTATCGAACAATTGGCAATCATAACAAAAACATAATCAAAATCTGCGATGATAAAGAAATTAACGCACGTCTGCGATTGCACTAATGATTCGTCATATTTCCTCGGATTTTTGTTACGCATTTCTCTATACAAGCAACAATGGAAGATAACCATTGCTCGTGTCAGTCTCGGAACATTCTCGAAAATACGTTTAAGTAAGCACAGTAGTTAGTGTGGAGGAAAATTTAAAACCATACTGGAATTGTTTTCGATGTATTTCCACGTCCCCTCAACCGGAGTAAAGATTCCTTCATATTACTATCAAATTTATTAGAAAAGATTGTCAAAGTATTGAAGAGCTTTTATACAAAAAATGTTCTTGTAGCGAAGCTTAACCAGGCAGATTTAATTTTCACGATTGAGAAAAAAAAAAAAAAAAAGAAAAAAGAAGTATTTTAGAAATATATTCATCGAATTTTACAGGTTTTCCCTATTGAAACACAATTCAATTATCGCCGTGTTATGTGACGGCAGAGCATTCTGAAAATCTAAAATTAGGACAAATGAAATATTTATCGCACAACGGGAAAACCAAAACTTGTTAAAATTTTATTAAAATTCAAATGAAAAAAAAAAAAAAAAAACTATAAATTTTGAGAAAACCTCTGAAGCATGAAATACGTTTGATGTACAATAATTCGTATGAACGCTTTCGGTAATGTTTAAAAGCATATTGTGTATCAAACGGTCCAATTTTAAATTAAAGAAACTTTGTACAGCAGACATACACTTGCGCTATAATGTCAATCTTGGTTTTTTTCGAATGACATTATCATCTACCACCTTTAACGAAATCCTATGCTTTTTTTTATGTTTAACTTCTTTTTGTCCTCGTCAGCTTCGACACACCAAGGTCCTACAATATATTCTACCGTTTTTGACACTCTGCTTACACACCACAGCTAGGATCGCTTCTAGCTTCTCCTCGTAAGTCCGTAATCTCCCCGCTAAAGAATAAAATATATGTATCGACCTCCCAATTCGTGTCGTTCTTAATATTCCCGATAACGACTTTTCCTTCTTTACGAAATTTGTTATTTTTCCTTTGACTCTCATATAATACGAAATGAACTGATTTATCCTCTACGCTGTTTCTCCTGCTATTCCCTCGTTTAATATCATCGTAAATTATGGAATAGGTACTAATGAATCAGGGACGGATCCGGAAGCACATGGGTGGGGGGTTATAAGGACATTGGGGAGAGGATTATATAATTACGTCAAATCTTTTACGTAAGGCAGTAGATTTGAGAAATACCCCCCTTTGTTTTGTAAAGAAAATCAAGTATATAGAAATTTTAAAATGTTTCAAAAATACATAATTATTACAATTTTTAATTTAACTTGAGTTTTTTTTTATTTTTAAGAGGCGAAAAATAAAACGAAATTATAAGAAATAGTAAGAAAGATAGAATTTTCATTAGATTTTACTTCTTTTTTATAATCCGATCCGAATTCTTTGTTCGTGAGCAAGTTTAAATATATATATATATATATATATATATATATATTTCATTGAATTATTTTTAATTAAAATTGCAAAATAAAAATTAAAAATAAATAAAAATAACAAAATATCGACAACAGTTGTGTTTAAAATAGAATTAAAAAGGAACATTTTACTAGAAAAAATAGTATTAAATAATAATTATTAAAATCCCTAAATGTAAAATTCATACAAATCTTTTAATAGCATAAATTAAGTTTCTCTGTTATAGCAAATTTTTTCATGTAAACTTTGGTTCTTTTTTTGGGGGGGGGGGTGCCCCCTATTTCCCCAACCCCATCGCATGGATCCGTCACTGAATGAATAATGCTTTTAAAATTTACTAGGCATTTTAATAATGTTTTATTTTTATTTTTATTTTTTATCGAAATATTAAATATTCTAAATATTTTAAATAATTTTCTCCGTATTTATCGTATTTCACGTTGAAAAATGGTAATTCTTTTGTTTTTCTTCCGCTAGAATTCGAAGAATATTTCGCATCAACAAGTCGCGGTCGGCTTTAGCTAGTTACCGAATCTAGCACTAGATGGCGCTAACATATATTTAGAATAAGCTAATGTATCTTAACCGCAATATCTCGTACGGCTGTTTCTTTTACATTTTCTCTTCGAATGAAATATTGTAGTAATATCGGTAGCAAATATTCTAATTTATTTCACGACCGTTAAATTTCTTTTCTTTCCCATTACTCAGTTTGCATACACGTTTTTCTTTTTTTTCTTTTTTATTTCATTTCTCATAAATTAATTTTCGATTAAAAACTAAAGTCGGAATCCTAACGATAATTCAAATTTCAAAGGATTCTTTTAAAATAGAATCTGTGAGTTGTCTCAATTGAGCCTTCCCTTCCGTGCTACCGCTGGTTTCGCGACTTTCATTCTACGCGTCGCTCTTATCTCTGTGCGATTTGCCGTTTTTCGCTCGTGCCGTTTTCTCACCGTCTAAAGTGCCCCTCCAATAACCACTTTATTTGTGAACCCGATCGCATAATTATGTTCGATTGTTCGCCACCTCCTAGTGAATAAATATATTTGTACCCCTACCTCGACCGCACGTCTCTTTTATCAAATGGTGTTTCTACTCCCATACACAATGCTTCGATCATTCTCTTCCTTCCTTCTCCTTGTGTTATCGAAGCCCTTCATTCTTTTTTCTTGGCTATTTCTGATCGAAAAACTGGGTCTCCTTCCTGGGCCAAAATGTGTCTATATGTTGACGAAGCCAATAGGAAAAAAAAAAAAAAAAAAAAAAAAACGTGAGCCAGCATAAATACCTTAAAAATATCAGGAAAACAAACGCAAGAAAGAAGTAAAACAAACTAAAATATTCAGCGTAATCCTCTTTTCTTTATTTTCGAGTGACCGCATTATTTTAAGGTCAAACGACGATTTGCTATTAGTTTTTTTCTTTTTTTTTTTCATTGATTTTGCTTTCATTCGCCGTTTCTTTGGACATGCTTTTCTATGTTTAATTGTAATATTTCTTACTTGTACATTTTGCACGCATTTTCCGTAACAATAAGCCCGTAATTTTAAATCGTTAAGCCTCTATTCCTTCTTATCCATTCTACACATCTATTGTTTCACAACAACCGCTTGTTTCAGACAATTTTCCGGATTTTAGAACGACGCTTGATAGTCGTATCGGCGCGGACCACTAAATCAATTAAACGCAACATTCTCAATTTGAAATACTAAAACTTTTCACTCGCTGACTCACTGCGCCTGGCATTGATAAAATCTAAAAAGTGTCATTTAAAAAAAAATCAAACCGAAAAAAAACAAAGAACGACAAAGTCCTATCCGTTCATTCGAATCTTACACATATCTTCGTAACTTCGTCTTATGTCACGCGCGAAGTCTCCGTATCGTTATTTCTATCATTTATATTAACTTATTCGCCGAATTTTCGCCCCGTACTCTTTTGCTTTTGCTATATGGATCTCTTCAATTCACGCCCTTTTAAACTATTTATTTTCCAGAAAGCTTTGATTTCGGCATTCCGATTATTAGTTATAGATTCCGCTAATACATATTTTTTCATCTTTGTTTTTCTGCTTACCTCGGCAACTATGTAACCCAGCGTGAATTTGTCTACATTTTCAGCGTGCCACAGCGGGATTCGAACCGGGTCCCTACCCCTGAATGAAACTCCACTGCCCGACTAACCGCGCCACAGTGGCTGCAGACATTACAGGCGTAATCTTCTTTTTCTCAAAAATATCCTTTCTCCGTTATCTCACTTTCCCTCTAATAGTTTTCCCGCATTTTCCTTCTCATCCGTATGTAATTCCCGCTTTATTTGTTTTTAAATCGTCACCAATTTTTCCAGTTCTTTTTATTCAATATCCGTTACTGATATGGCGGGGTTAATTTTTAATTTTATAAACATAATTTGTGAGAAATCTGTATCGAAAATATCTAAAATCACGGATTTCTCTTTTTAGACATCCCTCTTCACCTTTTCTGAACGATCAAAATTGTAACAATGCCGCAATTTTAAAGACGTCATATAATCGTTAAACCTCAATCTATAGGAAAGATGATGGCACGGACCTTTTGCTGGAGTATGTTATTACGGTGTCCGTTTGTGAAAATAACAAGACACTAATAATCTAATCTATCCTGCGGGGGAATTGTAAAACCTTGACCTAGATGAACACATGTAATGTCGACCGGCAAGAAATTACGTATTTCAAAGAAGTTTCGTTCGTCTATAATGAAGCAAACTCGATTATTCGAGCGTTAAACAAAAAAAAAAAAAAAACAACAACAAATTCCTAGGTATAGAGAGAAAGCAACTATATATAATTTTTTAGTTTTAATAAATACGTAATTAAAGTTGCTTCTTAATTTTCCATCTGTATACAAAAAAATTCTAAACCTTTTACCTCCTTTCAAGATTTACCGACCTTTCCTTTACGCAGATCTAAATGCTTCACAGTTTAGATTTGTCGTATTTTTTTTCTTTCTTTATTTCACATTTTTAAAATTTTAGAGTTTTTTTTTTTGCAAAATTTTCTTGTTTTTTTTTTATTATTTTATTAACGAAAAATATGCTGTGGAATTTTGAAAAAAAAATTAAAATACAAATTACGCTGATAATAAAAGCACACGTGTGCCGCCTATCCACTGCGAGTAACTGCGACAACGAATTACTTAATAAATATTAATAACAGAGTTTTAATAGCTTTTTTGTTTGCTTTTTTATTATTATTTTTTAAATTAATAGTAAAAGCAACTAGCAAATTAATGGAATGAAAATTAGGAGGAATTGAAACGTCAGAAGAAAGAGAAATGGTACGTTATAACAGCTTCAAAAATAAAAACAACAAAAATTTACCAAATCCCGCTGAGGCAAACTATTTAAAAATATTAAAATCTAAATAATAGGTTCACTGTTTAAGATTTTACTTAAACATATATATATTTATATAATTGCACTTTTTACGCTGGAGACGATATGAAATAGTACATAGGGTTTGTGAATCGATTTTATGCGACTTTCGAAAACGAAAAACAGTCAATCCGGCTCTTTTCTACATATAAAAGAAGGGGTCCGTCCAGGAGGTATCTACACACTGTTCACGTACGGGGGACAGAGTTGATATACCATTTATTTAGTCATTAATTGTAATCAATTATTTGCATCATTCCATTGTATTAACTTTGCAATATTATTATTAATAATTACAATTATCTCTCTGTAATAAGTCGATTAATTTTTTTATTCATCATATAAATTAATCCATTTCCGTAATAACCGAATTTTAAACGTTTACGTAGCCCTGTAAAATTGAAAAGTTGTAAAATTATGCGATATATATTTTTTTATTGTCTTCTGACTGACATTCAAAATTCGTTAAAAAAAGCGACACGTAGTTTATAATGTTTTCATTTTTTTCGAGATTTTTAAAGTTAAAATGTACTCGTGATTCTCATTAAAATTCGATTTTAACGAAAAATGAATAAATTAAGACGATAATAATGCTCCCCAAATCTGCAACCAATACAGAGCGGGAATAGATTAAATAAAATGTATTGAATATGTTGTTGACGATGAAATTAGCTCGATAACGACATAAATATTCGTTTATTCGATCGTTTTTTTGTTGCTTTTTTTTTTTTTTTTGCTTTTCTTTCTTTTAATGATGTCTTACATTGTTTCGAAAAAAACGACAATCACAAGAAACAGTGTTCTTCATCATTATCATTATCGATAAATTTAACGACCGAACGAATAACTAAAATCGAATAGTTCAAGATGAAGCATCAGTGTTCCCATTCAACTCGATACGTCCATGTATACAAAGGTGGCTTTGAAAAAAGTGTGTAGATTAAGGCGTATCGAGGGCCAAAGGCCTATATTAAATTTAGCGCGTTCACTACATCTCCATATGTTCAGCGGAGCACAAAGACTGGCTACTTTTCATCTTGTTCAGATACTTCAGTTGAAAAACTGACATTTATAAAAGCAAACACAGCCGCCACGAATGGCTGAACGAATTACTCGCGTACCTATATTGTCAGTAAGTATCCGTGATTCGAGCTTCATGTTGTCCTCAATGTTGTCCTCAAAGAGTCATTCATCACGTTTTTACACCGTCCTACATAACACGCACGAAAAACAAATTTACGAACCGCCTACCCACGGTAGTTCACCGGCCTAGTCGACCTATCCGAACTTGATATACACTGATTAATCGATTTTACCAGGCAAAACCTGATGATAATGATAAATGAATATAATAAAATAGAAGTTAACTTCAAATAACGAACCGACTATGCAAATAAATTTAATTAATTAAATTCGCAGTTAAATGCAATGTCTATTTGTGCACTAGAGTCTAAACCTGTAAACCATTTTTAAAGACCTACAAAATTACACGCATTCTCGAACATCGCTTACAAAAGCACTAATACTGATTTTATCTCGAGACACTCATTATTCTTATTTCTTTTTTTAACACGTTTTAGCGTTATATATGTTAAATTCTCTGTGCCCTCAAAGATGCCACCGTGGTCTCGAAAAATTTGTATTACAACTTTTTATTTTGTTTATTATTTTTATTATTACTATTAAGCTTATTTCACAATTAGGCAATTCGATTTTTAAATTTTTTATTAAAAAAGTTTCCCAGATCGATTTTTCTTTATCGGAGCTAGTCCTAAAAAGACAATATATATATATATATATATATATGTATGTATGTATATATGTATGTATGTATATATGTATATATAAACTCGACCATTTTGGCATCGCAAGGGGCTGTGCCCCTTGGCCCCTCCTGTTTATATTTCTGTCTCTTTCTCTTCTACACTTTGTATAAAATGATGAAAATTTACATCGTAATTCTTAAGCCGGCTCCCATTAGGTTTCATAACGAAAAAATGTCCCAATTTTATATAATAAAAAAAAAAATTTATACCACAAATTTTATTAATGTACCGAAACAACTTAACATACTACAATACATATAAATAATACTTGTTTTGCGTTTCCACGGTATTATTAAATTAGTAATATAGTCTTTATATGCTTCTCCGTATTATGGTGGGGCTTCCTATTCATCACTGCACAGTAATCAGAAGTTTATTCATTGTGTTTCCAAAAACGAAAATCATCGCCGAACGCAAACGTGAATTGCGGAAACGAAAATGGGACGAAAGACTGTGCAATAGTGAAGAATTTGCCACATTTATGCGTGATGATACGCCTTTTGGTTCGAGAAGATGTTTATATTTTCAATCACTTTAAACACATGTGTGCACGTATTCTGTATATAGCATAATCGTCTTCATCATTATCATCGCCAGTTTTATATTTAACCCATGGATTGTTTTATAGCAGAACGCTATTCTGACCTTTGTCTTGTCAATCTTTTTGGTTGCATTTAATTTTTACATCTCGGATCCTCCGCAGTGCGCAGCTTGGTGTCTCTTCCTCCGGCACTTGTTCCGCCTACACTTTTTTCGATTTAAATTTTAAACAAATGTCAGACTACACATGTCGCACTGCCTTCTAATAATTTCATTTATTAGTTGCTTTTCGGTTATCGTTTTTTTCAATACTTCCTTACATGCGATTTTGTCAGTTCACTGAATCTTCATTATTTTTCTAAGGCACGGGTAGCGTATTTTCGGCAGATAAAGTGTAACAACGCTCGAAGAAAAAGAATTTTAGCCTTTTTTATCCATTATTATTGACCTCGAAGCTAGTTGCATTTCGAATATAATTTTAGGTTATTCCGGCTTTTACGTGTCTGACGTATCTCTTTCTTTCCGAGTTTTAATATTTCCTAGGCATAGAAATACTTCTCTGGCTTTACAGAATTCCGTTTGATCAAGGTAGGTTTCGGTATTATATGTGTATGTTTTTTTTCTTTTTTTTTATGTTTGTTCGCGCATAATAATTTGTTGCCATGGTGGGTTCTTTATTGGAAAATGTACCAGTCAGCGGCGGCGGCGGTACCATGTGAATACCGATAAATATCGGTGGACACTAACCAAAAATCGTTAAAAAAAAATGCGGTTCCTTTAGAACAAATTTTAGTAATATTACAAACGCAATTAACACTATAAATATTATCAATTTAACAAGTTGGAAGAAAAGTAATTATTTTTAATAAGACAGAAAATTGAAATATTATCGATGTCAATGACATCGAAAAAAGAAAACGAATTCGAAATCGCTATAGCGCCATTTAAGAACTTTTCGCACGGATCACTCTACGATTCGTCAGTGTCACCGATTAGTTGACGCAATTTCGTTAACGTTGCAGAAACGCGAGGTGTGTTCCGCGGTGTTTCCAGATGTCACGCAGGCATTCGATAAGGTCTCTGGCATCCAGGATTGCTGTATAAATTGCGGCAAATTCTTAATGAGGATATTTATCTATTACTCAAATCGTACTTGTCCGAACGCTCGTCTGCGGTTAAAATAAAGGATTCACTCTCGGAAATACATTCAATCAGATCGTCAGTACCTCAAGGCAGTTTGCTAGGGCCTTTATTGTATTCCATCTATACCGCGGACGTACCAATTCTAACGTTACTAGCTACATTCGCTGATGACATTGCGATACTCGCATCTAATACGAATGTTACGTATGCAAACGCTGCTGTTCAAAATCATCTGAATAGGCTAGAGAAATGGGCATGCCTCTGGCGCATATCGTTCAACCCAACTAAATGTCGTTACATTTTATTCACAAACAGACGAGTAAGATGTTCACACTTGAAATTTGAGAACTCGCAAATTCCACAAGTAGACTCCGTGCGCTATCTTGGAATGCATATGGATAGACGATTAACGCGACGTGATCGCGTGGAAAATACAAGAAAATCTATAATAATTAGGGCTAGGTTGCTATGGCCGCTGCTAGGACGAAAATCAGTTCTAAACCTGGCTGTAAAGCGGAATGTATATTTATCGGTTATCGCTCCAATATGGAGATATGGATTAGAGCTATATGGAACAACATGTCGAAGCAACCTCCTTAGGATACAGCAACAGCAGTCCAAGATTCTCCGTACAATGGTATCTGCGCCTTATTTCGTATCCAACGACACATTGCATGCGGACTTGAACGTTCCATACGTGAAGGATGTTTATGCGGAACAGTACAAAAAGTTCTTTGAGAAACTTCAGTTTAGCTCGAATCCACTTATATACCGAATGTTCACTATTGATCTTCCAGCCAGATCCAGCCGGCGACTGAAAAGGAAAAAGTGGTGCCGGGATGCACTTCCGATAACTTAAACGCTATTATATTGCTCTCGAAGACACTACGCATGATCGTTATGTAGTGTGAAAATAAATAAATTAATAAAATAAAAAAAAAAAAAAAAAAAAAATAAATAAATAAAAAAAGGATAAATAAACCATTTTCTTCTTAAGACCTGAATCGGGCATTTCGTTGGAACTGTCAGGCTAATATTCGTTTCCTTTTCCTTTTCTATTCATTCCACTTTTCCCCAATTTTTCCCCCCTTTCCTTATATTCTTATATCACCATTGTTTATGGCAGACTGCTGTCGGTACAATGAAAAAAAAAAAAAAAAAAAAAAAAAAAAAAAAAGAACTCATCACTGACATAAATAGTACATGTATTGTAACATTATTGGGTGAAACGTTAGACCATCTGGACTAACTGCAACGGTGTACTCTTTGTTTATTAGTAATTGTACCAAACAAGGGTGGTCTCGTGTGAATACCGATGAGTATCGGTGAAAACTGATTGACCGTTAAATAACCTTAAAAAAAACAAAACAGGAAGCTCCTTAAGATGTACTTTTTTGCTTAATTACAAGCAGAGGAAAACTAGCCAAAGAATTTTCATTAGAATGCGGGGGGGGGGAATACGAACGTTTAAATTTTAAAATTTAAGAGGGGATAAATGAGAATGATGTTTTAAGTGTTATTGTCACTTACCAAATAGAAATGTCAATTCGAATAGAGATAATAAATTTAAAAAAAAAAAAAGGTGCGATATACAAACTCATCACTGACAGAATTTGAACATTTTCTACACTCCTTTAACCAACACCCGGCTCTTTTTATAGAGTACAAAAAATAGCAATATTTTAGATTGGTCTCCATCTCTGTATTACCGAGAGTATACACAGTAAAAATCGAAAATAAAACAGTTAAAAATAAACACCGAATTCAAGATTTATCGTAAAGATTTAAAAAAAAAAAGAATACGATAAAAAGATAACAGCAATTATTCGACGAAATATATTTTACAGTAAAATATACGTAAGAATATTATGATTATTCTTCAACAATATCAACTTTTTTTGGAGTCCCTCGCCAAATTCAAATTGCAACAATAATTAAAAACCGTATTAATTGTATCCAAAAAAAGTTGACTTATGGAAAATGAGTGATTGTGTCGCTATACTAAAAATTGTTTCTATAATTATGCATTTTGATGTAGCCAGAGAATAATAATTATTAATGTTGTGTAAAATTAATCACAATATCATCCCGCTTTTAAGGTATATTTCATTTGTAAATTATCTTTTATCGAGTAGTATTACAATTTTACTTTTTAGCGGAGTTTTATTAAATTTATAATAAACAATTTTCGGAAACAACTGTGTTTTAAAAGATAAATTTATTCGATATCTTTTAAAACACTGTTGTTTCCGAAAATTATTTATTATGAGTAATCTCACTGTGAAAGCTTTAAATATTCTATTAAATTTTTCCAGTAAATCATAAAGAGTTGGTATTTTTTTAACTATATTATTTTCGATTTTAGGGTAAATATTTAGAAAAATACAGATAATTACTGCCTTTCGTAAGAAAAGAAAAAAAAAAAAAGGAATATTTTAAATATGTTGGCTTTGTTTTCTCTATATGTTAGCTATTTATGAATTATTGTCCTTTTTTTTTCCATCAAACTGCATAATATCCCGTTATTAACTTCCCGGAACTGGAAGAATATTGAAGTACCGTTGAAAATTCAAAAATGTAAATTTCATCATGTAGTGTTTTATGTTTTTGAGCTTATTTAACGCAAAAAAAAAAAAAAAAAAAAAAAAAAGAAAAACCCATTTTAAATAAATGTTTTTGCGTTTGTGTAATGCAGTTAAAATTTTCCAACATGGAACTGGAACAAATGGGTTATTCTTACTTCTGGGTAACACACTGATTTTACATCACGATTATTAGGTTGTAAAAAATTTGAATAGGTGGATTTCGAGTAAATTAAAAAAAAAAGTATTTTAGTTATTTCGTAAACACTGATCGTAATACAAAAAGTTGACCAGGCATTAACCGCGACACACGTCGTAAAGTCACAAACGGTCTAATTATATTTTGTAGAAAGACTCGTCAACTGTGGGCTTAAGACAGCACAAAGGGGATTTTCTCTTACAGAACCGAAATATGATCCAGGCCTTCTTAAACGAAACGTCACTGTCTACCAAATAGCAGCTGGAAAATATTTGAAAATATGCGCAGTCCCGATAAAAAAATTAAAAAAAAAAAGAAAAGAAAGAAAAATAACGCAAATTTTTTAATAATGTCTTGGCAAAAAATGGGGATAATAATGGCTCACGTTGTAAACTCTCTCTATAGATAATTTAATTGTTCCGAGACATTAATAGAGAAACTGACGATTTCATCGCTGTTGAAGTTGCCGTAGAAGAAGATTTACACTTGTGACACAGAGACCAACAGAGAGACAGGTTATATGATCATCGCGTGTTCCGAGCTACGAAAACGTGGACAATAAAATACGACGTTATTAGAGAAACGTGTAGATGTGTACAAAATGTCTGGAACAATATGGTCTTATCAATAATCATAAAACGCGCCCTCTCCGTTCATCACACGCATTGGCTGCTCCTCCGAATACGCCCATTCCACCACCGCTCATTTATTTAATATTTGGCATAGTGCCTGTCCGGGTACAAGAACAACATTATTAATTTTGATATCGTTTAATTAGGATTTTTATAAACGTCGCGCGTCCCTCGGTGAACAATCGATAAAACTTTTTTTGTTATTACTCTAATTAATTAAAATTTTTACGCGAGATAATTTAATCACACTGCCCCATGTTTTTAGCTATGCCTAGGAACGTTCGTCTGGGATTCCTTATTTTCTTCCTTTTCGGTTCGGTTCACCTTCGTTCGCTATTCTAAGTGTCTTCGGGCAAAAAATGTCGTCCTTTATGTCACAATAACTCTCTCCCCGCAGCTGTTAACCAATATTCGTATTATTAGTTAAGTGGGCATTTTATGAAGTAATCCTTTTTTTCTCTCTCTCTCTTTCTTCCTTAAAGCTAACCGGGATCAAAAGCTGGAATATAGGAAAGATATAGGAGATGGAATAAAACGGGAAGCACGAGTAATCACTATTCCGGATTTTCGGCGATTTAAGGAAAAAGGTATGGAATAAAAAGAGTTACAATAATTACTGTGAACAGGAGCATCGAAAGCGAACCGCGGGAGTTAGTCGATAATGACAAGCTACAATTTCTTTTCTAAAGAGAGAAGAGAAGTTTCATTACGGAGTATGACTAATCAGAATCTGGAGTCTGTACATAAGCCGTGAACAGAAGCTATTGATGTTAGCAAGTAATCCAGAAGGTGTAGAGCCAAGGGGAGATATGAGACTTGTGTTCCTTTACCAAAATGACCATGTGATGAATGCAGACTCCAGTTATTAGCCTTTTCCTTTTTTTGTCAGCTTATCATCTAAGAAACATCACCTAGAAACAGCGGGAGGAGGGAAGAGTTAATTAAACATTTTAGTTATCACGAAAAGACTAATAGGAAGAACATTACAGGTAGACACCACACGAGTGCAAGAACAAAAGAGTCCTCTCTCTGATTATAAAATACGAATGTTTTTTATTTTTCTCTTTTCGTAAAATAGTGCGGTTTGAAATCAGAAATATTACACCGATAACGGATATCATTCGTACGAACTATCGCGTAACCAACCACGGCTGCGTCTTAACCCATTTAGTCGTACAATCAGCATAATTTCAATAAGGATTGCTTCAGCGCATATATACTTCTCTAAATAGGTAATTAGATTTACCTTTTTCCAAGAAAGGATAAACGGAAAACTTTGTGGAAACTTAACGTTTCAAAGAATAGTTTTTCACGTGAAAACTATAATTAAGTTTTTGCAGCAATGTCTTAAAAAAATATAAAACATAACCTTTTTGGAATCGTTTGCTCTAATTTAATGAATAGGTTTGTAGACGCAGTTGTATATTCCAAAAGACTCCGTGAAGAAAAAAAGTAATATTTATTAAAGTGGGTTGTTGATTCATTCAAATATTCTATTTCTCTACTTGTTTGTTGTTTTTTTTCCCCCCTTCTTTAAAGTAGTAATACGGCGACAATAACAAAAATAGTGTACAGACATCCTTGACGTAAACTAAATGAGGCAGGTTGCAAATCTATAAATTCTTAATGGTTTGTCGATTTTGTTAATTTTTTTTTTAACATAACTAATTAGCATACTACTGATAATTCGAACGGTTTGAAAACGAAGTACACTTGTTTGACATGCTTAAATTTCCGACAAAGCAAATTACATCTATGCAATAAAATTAATTACCTACATATACATATTAAACAAAAAATAATGTTTATATATATTTTTATTGATATTTTAGCAATTTAAATTTTTTTCATACAATAGCGAAAGAATAAAAACAATATTGATAAAGCATAAATAAATATAAATAATACACATTTATTTCCGCCAATTACCGGACGACGTATACAACTAGGAATTGTCGGACACATTTATTGTTCAAATGCCAGTATGCTTTAATGAAAAGCGATATTAAATTTCTTTTTATTTTTTTTTTCGTAGACTATTTAAAATAGAAAATTCAAGTAGGCTCGATATTGATTCGCCCCGGTTTACCTTCGTATAATTGTTAAGCGGGCTCTAACAAATGATTACTAAAACAATATAATGACTTTTCTATGAAATGATAATAAGAATTCGAATATAAAAATGGTGTTTACTACTTTCAAGTGGGACATTATTTTTATCAGGTAGAGATGTTAAAAAATTACCTCATAAAATGGAATTTTAATTGGATTTCGAAGAAAAAAAAATTTCATTAAAAAAATTACGTACAGATTTAAAATGACTAAAAACCAGTGTGAATCGTTTTCTCCATGTTCGCGCTACAGTTTAATATGAAAAACAGTAAGAGGTGCTTAAATTTGTGCATTGCGTTGCAGTGACCATAGTGCTAATAGTTTCAGTTCGCTCATAGAAACGCATACATTTTTTGTCACTTCATTATCCTTTTTTCTTTTTTTTTTTTAAATTATTAATTTAGTGTGATAAGACCGCCTTTATTAATTCTCTTTCATTTTTTTGCTTTAAGATCTCCGACCCTTTCTTATACTTGTTATATGATGGAAAGGAAAACTCTAATGTTCTCTTTTCATTTTCTTTCAACTGATTATTGCCATCGTCTCTCTTCAACATTACCAGAACTATTCGATTTTATGCAAGACCATCTTCCTTTTTTCCTCATTTCCTCTCACTGTCCTCCTCATTATTTTCTTCCTTTAAATATGTTGCAGCTCTTTCGCGGCTTTTTTTTAAAAAATGCTGACAAACCCAAATAAAATTAAAAAATAAATGAAAACAAAGCATACGACTACATACACATGTAGTGTGACATTAACATCCTTATGATGGAGATAATATGAGGAAAACAGTATGAAATTTATAACGCTTTTTTTACTCGACATTTCTATAAAACATTTTTTTTTCCTCTACCCTGGGCGCGCCAGCGGCCTTGACCAAACAACATGAAAAATTAAGAGTTATAACTAAATAGCCAGGCGGTCAGAAATGGAAAAAACAAAGAACAGCAGCAATGGAATAACTGAAGGCAATGGGAAGGAAAGAATATAGGTAGCGTTAAAAGGAGTAGGAAGACCCAAAACTAAAAGTTGGGCGTAAAGAAAGGAGCGTTCGTTAGAGAGTGCAGAACATTCGAATAGGATGTGATTTGAATCACAAATACAAGAAGGCTCAGAAGCATGAAGAGAGCAGAAAGGAGAAGGGGACAAAACGAATAAGCGAGAAGAAGGGAACAGGGAATGATTGATCCTGAGAGTCTAATTAAGGAAACAATAGTGGAACGACAATAGACAGGAACAGGAAACGAGGAACCGGTTGAGTAAGACGGTAATATGAATAATGATTAAAGAATAAAGATGGATACATGTCAGACCAAAGTCTAGAATGATTAGAGCGTGATACGAGAAAGAATGTCTGAGGAAGGGAAAGAGTCAAGGAAAGGACCAATGCGGGCGACTGAGCGAGCTAAAGAGTCAGCTGAGTCATTGCCCTCAATATTGGAATGACTAGGGACCCATAGAAAGTCTATGAGAATGGAGCGGAACGAGAACAAAGAGGAGACAAGAGATCGAATAGAGAGGATGATACCGTCAGAAGTATGAGAAGGGGGAGAGGAGATGATTTGAAGAACGCCTTTGGAATCAGAAACAATCAGGAATTTGTGAACCTCACTCGTAGAGGATATGAGTTGAATTGCACGAAGAATTAAATTGCCCTTCTTAACTTAAGAAAATATTTTGGTATAGTAAATGATGTATTCGATTGAAACAACTTTTTCATAAGCATTGTAGAAAAACTAGTGTGCATCGCCCTTAAAGATGTCACGCCGGAAGTGATATACGGGGGAAAAAAAACAAAACAAAACAAAAAGAAAAGCGTTATAAAAACTTGAAATTCAAGGTAATCCAGGAGGTTTACAGCGAGATTTGATGCAGGTGGAAAATCAGCAATACATCTCTATTACGTAGCTTTCAAGAGACTACACTGGAATAACAAAGGAACAATTGAAAACCTTTACAAAATCGGTAATAACAGAGTTTTCTATTTAGGCAACAATTAGTTTCCGTGCAATATAAAAAAATACATGGAAGCGAAAGAATAATTTTTAAAAAAGAGGGGAAGCATTCATAAAAATATAGAAATCTAACATTTGTAAATTTTTCGTGATTTAAACATTTTGAGTAATAGAACTTTTTTTAAGATCCCCTTTTCAGATACATTGACAAAATTTAACGGAATTTCTTAAATTGCAATGCAAACAGCTATGTCTAAATGTTACACGGAAAAAAATTTGAAAATCATAAAAGTACAATGTATTTCGAAATTGATACCCCGTGATTAACTCAATAATTTCCTATGCGCATGCAGACTATCTGACGGCATGCTCCAAAATAGATTTTCACATATGTCTTTCCTGCATATAGAGAATATAGTCAAAAACACAATAACTTCTGAGGCAGTCTTGAATCGGTGCAGCGAAAAACACAGAAAATTGAACTTATATAAGATGAATCAGTAAAGTATATTTATAATAAACTGCATATCTTATTTTGAAGTATTTTGATTCTTTGGTACCGGCTTTGCATAGTATTTGAAAATTAAGTGATCTGTAAATAAAGCCCTTTTTTTAAAGAAGCTGTTATTTATTTCGGTTACATATTTATTTAAGTTATTAACTTTATATCAACTTTTTAATATAATACGATTATATGATATATACTCAGCTGGCCATCTGCCCCCCCCCCCCAATTTCCAGCTACGCCTATGTATAATATATATATATATATATATATATATATATATGGAAGGTGCGTATGTGCGTGTTTGAGGGAAAAAAAAGGGTATATTATTTCAAAAAATAAATTATTCACCATGTTAAAAGCCAATAACGAGCAGAAAACTAAGTTTGAAATGAAAAAAAAGAAAAGAAATAATGAAATGTGTGTTTATAACATTAAGTTGAATATGCTTATTAACGAGTTTAAAACTTTGCCGGGTAGATGTTCTGTCAAAGTTTAAGCCGCTCTCGGTAAATTAATTTTAGGTAATCGAAACTTAAAAGGGAACAACTTTGTGAACTGAATCGGATGGCGCAAATCACAATTTACCGAACTATTCACTAAACAAAAAAACACCGATAAACAATATATAAATAAATTAATAAATAAATCGATTAAAAGATTCTCTGTTGAAAGAGCTTATTATAATAACGAATATAAGGAAAACATAACCGTTGAATTGTTTTCGACAAAGGAACAAGGAATAATATAGTTGAGAGTACTTTAAAAAAACGATTATTCAGGGCGCAGAGAATGCCTAAGGAGAAGTTAATCGCTTTAATAGTTTTGATTCAGTACGCCTCGATGAGCGAACAGCGGAATCTTAAACATGTTCTATTTATATCGTCTGCGACATTACGAGATTTAGACGAGATTTTGTTTTTATTTTGAACGTATTAAACATGTCAGCAGCACATCTCTAAGTAAATAGAGAAGGTGCCGCTTTTTCTTACATTAAACGGCGAAGTAGTCATTAATTTAGGTCTGTCCCAGGAATCACGCATTTCGCCTTTACCTCCACCGATAGTTCTTCGATATTCCTTTTCAGCTAAACATAGGTGAATCCAGTGAATCTAGCAAATACATACACACTTCATCTTTACGAAGATAATTCAATGGTATTACTAACATTTTCATTAATATTTTTTTTACTTTCCAAATTAATAACTGTTTAAATTCATTTTTAATCATATTTTTTGATTTGCTTTCTGGATGAAGATAATTTCAGGCTCTCCTCCTTTCGATTCCAAAACACGCAGTACTAAATCTTTATCAATATATTTTCTTTTCGGTTTTCTAGCTGCTATCCGAAAACGTTTTTAAAATATTCATTTCTTGTTATTGTGTTTGTAATTCTATTATCGAATATTTTTTATTTTTAACTTCCCACGACCGGCATGAAAACGATATTTGTGCGCATTCCCAAGCGCGGAGTATGAATTGTTTCAGAAAAAATCGCATCCAAATTCGTTGTTTTAATTGATTGCTTTTCAAAACATAGATCAAAAACTCATACATGTGTTGGTGATCGGTGTTTTTCAACAAAAAAAAAAAAAAAAAAAAAGAGTTACAATACCTATCCGTGTATTTTGAAAATGAATAATTAACCTTTTTTCTAGCTTCAACTGTACTATCACGAGAGTGGGGAAGTAAATATCCGGCATCAAATTGAAACTGCTTAATTTTCTTTTTTTTTTTTTTTTTAAAAAAAAATGACAAGTTAATGCACGACTGACAGCTTCCCAAAGAAAATTCAGTAGAAAAATAGTAAGTTCTCGTTCGCCATTTATGCACTTTCATCCAAACGAAAGAAACAATACTCTCAGCTGCGCGTTATCTCTCGCATTATTAACATGCGGGATAGAGTTTTATAATTTTGAAGTTAATTACAACACTGATGATCACATACGTAATCTCTATTTGCATCATCGTTGAGCATAGCCGACACTACTCTTTTGGGGTAATTAATTGAAAAAGTGATAACTGACTATACAGTTCAATCGATTGCTTCGGATTAATCACTAGTAACGACTATAACGCGCGATTTAATTGGGTTTGTCAAGGGAATTGAACTCCATCGAGATTCTAAGTAAACGGTACAATTTTAGATGAATATAGTGGAAATTTAATAGAATAATATGCGGGAGATGATTCTCAATCGTAATTAATTACGAAATGCCAAACTCTAGTGTGCAGTATTATTCTATTAAGTATTCAGCGTTGTACTCGGTGATCATATTTTTCGCAGAACGTTAATGGGAAACAAAAATTTTGATAAGAAAATGAATATGTAACAAAGCGGAAATGTGAAAAAAGAAAAGATCTAACGTTGTTTATTAGATAAGTCCTTCGGAGCAGAAAATTACGTTTATAGTCTAAGGCCGGTTGTAACGTTTTCGATTTAACAGTTTTTTCAGTCGCTTTTTTCAAAGATCCGTAAGAACTTTTCTCTGCCCTAGAGTCTGAGCGCTCTGTTTTGTACTCTAAAATCTTAACACTGGGTTTTCCTGCTCCTTATAGTTCTTCCTTTGTCCTTTCCTTTCCATCTCCAGATATAATCCATGTACTTCAATCTTTCCTAAGCTCTATTTCTAATCGTCTCTTTATTTAACTCTTTCCATAATTTCTGTAGTAATTGGGTCAAAGCCGCTGGCGCGTCCAAAAGATAATATATAAAATAATATTATTATTTTATATTTAAAAAAAAACAAAAAAACAACAAGAAATCAACTTAATCCAGCGCACACACACATATATATATATATGTAAATAAATTCATACCTGTTTGTTAATAATTATAAATGTAAAATAAAGAAGGATGTGTGTTTTTAGTTTTATTTGTGACGGACTGTTACAACTGAAAACGTTTTCTTAAATTGAGGTATTCAATTTAATTTATTAAAGTAAATTATTTTTTAAATTTATTTTCGTTTGTTACTGTGGTGCTTATTTAATTTGTATTTTCACACACATATATATTAATATATACATGTGTACACGTACCTGATATCTTTCAAACGTCGCCTACGGAGACCAGACCACCCGTTGTTATATTCTGTATAAAAGTTTCATTTTACTATGTCATTGTTCGTGAAATAAAATATCTTAAAAGCCTGATACCGAAATGTTACGATTTCGTTTCAGGATTTTGTCATCAAGCTCGGCGTAAGAATAGCGTAATAATTAGTAAATGTAGTTTTTTTGTTTGGGTTTTTTTTTGTTTTTGATTTCAATTTTTTTTTTTTTTTTTTATGATCGCCAGTGGAGGGCATTACCCAGCATTACTTTAAAAAATTTAACCTAGCCCCAGCTACCATAGCGTACTCAGATAGTGGTGTTTCGTTCGGGTATCCCGCTGCGCGCATTGAAAATATACAAAAATTTTACTTGCTCTGAGTTTATGTTCGCAGTTGACGTGGCCGAAAAATAATAAAAAAAAAAAAAATTGAAATTAAAAAAACCCGACGTAATGATAATTTTTTGTACTTTTTTAATAGGTAGCAATAAATCTAGTTGAATGAAACACGGCAGCCTAATCAGCTGACCGAATGGGCTGACTTGAACACATTCGGAAAAGAACGTGAAAGGAAAAAAACTTGTTTTGTTTAAAGTTCTTGAATTTCGATTTTTCTTCCTTGACCTTGATATTTAGTCAGTTTTCTCAATAAGGTGCTGAACAAGTTTATTACAATATCGGGAAAAAATCAAATCCGTATATTAATATTATCGATGTTTAAAAATTGATACACAATTTCATAGCTGCTTTTGATGATGTCGGTTAATTAACCCGCGCGTATCCTATGTTCGAATGATTTTAATTTTTTCCTGATTAGTTACCGCGATTTTTTACATTTTACCAACGCTCTGTACGTTTCCGGTATTTCCGTACCTGTGGGACAGCGCGCGCGCTAAATTTTTTATTTATTAAACAGCGATAGATAGCCTTTACTAATTAGTGGTGCTCGGATTTAAATTCATCTCACGAATGGATAACATTTATTCTTTTCCATAGCCGAAGCACTATTATAAGTTGAAAAAATTTTGAACGATCGAAATTCATGAAATTACTAGGATTTTTATTCTGACAAAAACTAACGTAAAAACTTTCGAATCGCACAGAAGCAATACTGCTCGTCGTAGATCAAACGTAGAAGCTAGAGATTATAACGCGAGCATAAAAATATTCAACAGATTTAAGATCGGAAAAAAGTTCCATGTTTCAACTATGCATCCGGTCACGCTTATTACACCCCGCCATATAATAATAATAACAATAATAATAATAATATTAATGACGAGCAGGGCGCAAGATTCTCAGGTCCAGCAGCAGAAAGATAAAAGACATCTCAGGTTAAAGCGGTGATGCGATAGGGAGAATAGGCCACAGTTTTTCGGAACAGCTGTGAACAAAGAAAGCGGTAAATACGGTTTTCAAACATTTGTGGAACGGATAAATGTATCTTCAAACGATTTACACTGCTACCGGTAAATGTACCGCACCGACGGCTCTGTGAAATGTGCCTCATATATTTGTACATTTATATGAAAGGTTGCCCCATTGTTAGCCACTATTACTATTATCATATGCATTTAGTTTCGAAGTCAGCAATAGCGACTCAGATACAGATTTTCCAATTATACTTATTTACAGCTGTAGCGAAAAAATCACTTCGGTTGAACCAACTGCGTCTAATTAGCAGACCTCTGACGATTACTAAATTTTTGAGTATTACACACTTATTTTTATCGGTGGATGATGCCAGAATTTATAATATACATACATATGTATCAACCGGTTTCGGAAATGATAAACAAAAAAACTATATATATATATATATATATATATATATATATATCTTTTGGACAAGTAGGGTTTTTTTTTCTTAATTTTAATGAAAAAATCGTATTGCGAAAAATAATAGGGAAGCGAAAAATAAAAAAGTAGTTCAGTTTTCACACAGTAGATGGCCAAATTCGAAGAGAAGAAGAACACATAGCATGGCAATAAAACATTTTAATAATATTTGCGTTACGTTTGAAGAGACTAATTGAAAAATAACAGATGGAAAAATTTAGAAATAATATACAAATCTAAATAATTTATTACATTAAAGGTGAAAAAAAAAAGTAGACATTATGCAACGTTTTTAGTAACGTATCTTTTTCCCCTTCCACGAATAATTAATTCAGTATCTCGAAATAATGATCTTTCTTCTCCCACGATTATGCGAACAGGAAAATAATAAAAGATTTCAGACCTGTAAGCGAACTACTAAATAGGGGTGAAATAAATCATGGCGAGCGTTACACAACAATCCGGGTAATCAGCTTTTAGCGAGTGCAACGTGTGTATTCTCTAAAAAATATCAAATTACATCTGTCTGCAGATAGAGTAATGCTTTTTTTTTCTCTTTATTTTCGTACTTTGGCTCAGAGTAAAGGGCGTTGGCCCCAGAAGGGAACAAAGAAAAAAATATACGCGCGAGAGATTATCTTTTGAATGAGGTAATATTACCGCGCAAACGAAGAATTCTCCCCTTCTTCCTGATGTGAATCTCTAGATAGTGTATACACATAATAACGTAGTTTAAATTATAAAAGAAAAATACTCGCGCGATATATTTATAGCAAAGGACAGAGAAATTCATTAATAAACATAAATCGTTCGTCTACGCAACGATACAGTTCCCTCTTTGACGAATTTCAACACATTCCTAGCAATACATAGAATCTGATATATACAGCCCGTTAAGTGTAAAGAAACTGTTTTATAAAAAACCGAATTAATTATAAATAATCGAAAAAAAAAAAAAAAAAAAAAAAAACTTTATTACAATCCGTTATTTTTAATATTCCATTTAAACACTTAATCGATTCGATCGTCAATTCTTTGTTCAGTCACATCGTTGACTTTTATTCGAATACAAATTTCCAAGTCGCGTTCGTTCAGATTTCCAATAATCAGACTGTCATTATGTGGTATTGTCCGAATCTCTTCTACGGAGAAGGTCGGTTAAAAACTGAATCATTCCCCCCGGTTAAAGACACTTACGACATCGAGGAAGTATGCGTAATTTAGTGTCTACAACACTCGTTTGAAAAAACTTAATTAATTCTCCAGCGTAACTAATTTTTAAAAATTCTAATGTTACTTAATGTGAAGCAAAACAGGATCAGCAAAAAAAAGCTTCATTTAATAATAAAAAAATACAAATTCGGTTTTCTACTCTCAAGACTACCCCCATTTTGTAATTACAGTAATCCGAATATAAATTTCGGTTTCCATCGCCCCCCCCTTGCTTTACTATAATCGACAATTCACAAATAAACAAGTGGGGTAGCAATGTGACTTGTACGGCGACCACACATGTAGCTTATACGGTTAGGTATCCCACCTTTTGTCACAAAATTCTGCGCAGGCACATTTTGTGTTTAAAAAAAAAAAAAAAGTGTTCGCACATTTTTCCCATAATTAAAGACTACTGTTCTTTCTTAAGACATGTCGATTTGTCAATCGATTTTACATTATACCTATATGAAATTATTATTACCTTTTTTTTTTTTTTTTTTTGGTATTTTTTTAAATTACGAAAAATTATCCGAAAACAACGGGGACAGCCGAATTTGTTCGAAATCTAATTATATCGATGTTTATCGAATTAAACGAACCGGAACTGTTTAGTTTTGTTGCAAAATTCTATCTCCTATTTCGACGCGCAGGCAAACACGCATAAAACAGAAACACTTAAGTATGTTTCCTCTTTGCTTTTTGCGGTCTTCACACCGGAAAACACGATTATAAAATTTTCAATTTCGATTTTCGGAACAATTACGGGGCATATAAAAAGATCAAAAGAAACGATGTAATTATTCCTTAAATTTTTCCAAGTACTCGGAGGACTTTCAATCGGTTTCCTTTAATCACAAATCGAACTTCGAGAAATGTACTGTGGTTTTTAAAAATTACTTCGGGCAAAGAGGTATATTCTCAAAGAACTTTTCCGCTTGCTAAATACCTTCCGGGCATAGCTCTGTTTTTTATCGGTATAATCTGCGCCTCTGTTCATTCATCGGCACACGGATGATGAATAGTATTCCGGTGAAACGTAATATATTTTATCCGATTGTAACTCGAAACAAACCCTGACGTGTCTATATTAAGAAAAAGCGACCACGCTAAATCTACCATGGCGCAATTGTAACAGAGTAATTTTATTTCCTGCATACGCTCGTCGAGCTTGGCGGTTGAAACAGAAACAATTCGCAGCTTCTCGCGAATTTTATTCTTTACACTGAGACAGGAAAACAATGAACAAATGGAAATAAGACACAGTAATTGATCGTCCGAACTTTATGGGTATTGTGACGACTTGAAAATACTAACAAAGCGTCCACAAAATGGTACTGCATTCGCGTTACGGAACGGGTAAAATTTAATTATAGTTCGCCGTCATTTGTTTAGTCTGTCTGGAAGAAGCAATTACTCAGGCTAGAAATTTTTTAATTAACTTTCCGGATGAACAGACTCATCTTTTTTATACCACATAGAGCGCCACTTCAAAACGAAACTGCTGAAGAGTAAATATGGTCCAGACTGCACTCGATGTGTCGCTATTTATTACCACTGCAACTCTGGATTTCCGTTCACCTGAAATACCTACTTCTTAGTTTGCTCGAGAAAAATTAATTTTAAAAAAACTATATATAATCACTCATTGTGAAATAAATATAAATATAAATATATATATATGTATATATAACCTTGACCTGAATGCAACCTTACGACTAAAAACGATCACTTTGTCTTTCACAGCCAACTTTAAGTCTACAGCAGTACCGGGTGACCAGCATGCATAATTTACATAATGCATCATGTCGGTTTTTGGCAGCTCCCCACGAATTTAAAATAATTATTTCGAGAAAAATAAAAACACGCGCTCGCTTTAAATCGACACCCTAGCTATATAAATAAAATGAGAATCACCATCACTAGCGTACAGCAAATACACGTACGACGTAAAAATTCAAACAACAGTATGCTAAACAAACTTCTAGATTTTATAAGTTAGCATGCACATGCAGCTATGGAGACATCGTTCAAATGGGATAAACGAAACTTCTTGGCAACGGATAAAAAAAGAGAAAAAAAATTTGAAACATTTATTTATTTATTTATTTTAATCGATCAAACCTGCTTATGCAATACAAATAAAAAAAAAAAAAAATCTTGAGCGCCGTGTGATGCAGATATTTGCATAATTGGTCGAGAGGTAAACACGAGATTAGGATTATACGAAATCATCTGCGGGTAAATGATGTACGGAAGAACACGTGTTCCAACGGTCTGCATACATTAAAATTAATCGATTTCGTTCGTAAATAAAGAACTTATCTGCGAATGTGTTCATTTATTATTTCTAATGGAAAATTGAAAAATATTTACCATCGAGAAAATGACCGACAACTATTAATAACACCTGTCAAACGTTCGAAAGGTCTGATTAAACGGTGTATACAAATTACCGGTTAAATAGCTTGTTAAAAGGAGACGCAATAATAATAATAATATAAGTTAATATGGTATTTTCCGAATTAGCCGTTGTTTATAAGCAAAAATATGCTCCTTATAAATTTATAGTAATAAATAAAATGTAAAATCACGCGCAAATCAGATGCAGTACACGTACATATTTTTTGGATATTCAGCGTAGCCATGATTACGGGTCGTCAGAAGCTTCAATTTTAGATCAAATTTGTATGTTTCGTGTTCTTATAATTACCTCCATTATTATTTTTTTGCCTTAATCATACATCGGTCTATATAAGAGTTTAAAATGCAGAATCTTTTCTTCGTTTATTCATTCGACAACATTCGCTAAAATCCTGCATAATACTATCATGTTTCACATAAGAACATTACGAGAATGAGGTCAGGTTACGTGCAACTGATCACGGAACTTCACTTGTAAAAAATCACGTTGCCGTAAATTGTCTTTAAGTCGTCCCCGCTGATTTCGTGGACGGAAATCGTCTGCCTTTTTATAATTCGCTAACAACTCTAAAGGCACCTCGGCAAGAAGATTTATTCAGTTATTCCAGATCTGCTGTTCGTTTCGTGATCGAAATGCGATAGCTCCGTAATATTTTAGGGGTCATCCATCTTCTGTTTTGAAACCTAAGCTGTTTACGGACAGTTCAAACTGAGAACCGAATTAAACAGTATTGGAGAAATACTAAGAGAACAGACTTATCAGCGACTAAAACCTTCTGGGTCAACGAGTCCACGAGACTCACCTGCTTTACGCGTATGATAAGCGAATGACAGTTTAATATTTTTCGCTTAAAACTCTGAATTCGAGAACTTTGACACGAAAATGAAACTACTAACTGAGAATCGAAATTGATCCATCAAAAGAAGGTACATGACATGTCGATAATAGTAAGTAAAAGACGTATTAAAGAGACTATCTACGTATGCATCAAAAATATAGTAATTAGCAAAAAAAGGAAATGAAAGAGTTGAAGATTACGGTGTTAACATAGAAAAGGATATCGCTCCAAAATGAACAGTGATAAAGAGTGGTAAAAGAAATCGAAGAAGAAAAAAAAAGAGGGAAAATTGTATAAAGCAGGAAAGAACTTCAGCTCGGAACGGATTAAATTATCGATAGAAGGAAAAAAAGGCGCAGGAAGGACAAAAACCATGTACAGGACGTGATAAATAAAAGAATATATAATTGTATTATAAAGGAAAGAGTGTCAATTATCGAAAATTAGAACACTACAAACATTCTTGATAAAAAAAAGAAAAAAAATACTTTTTTAAAATTTTTATCGCCATATTGTCCGCTACACTCTCATAACTATCATTTAATATGTCACTTCAATCATATCCTATTTGAATGTTTTCAACTACCGCTTCCAGCACTTTTTTTAAACCGTTTTTTATTTTTTTTTTATTTTTTTGGGCGCGCCAGCGGCATTGACCCAACAACAAGAAAACTAAGCTAAGAAATTAAATAACTAAGCAGTCTGAAATGGACGCAACAAAGGACAGCAGTGCGTACACCACAGAAGATGAAGGAAAGGAATAAAGGAAGAGTTATAGGGAGTAGGGAGTCCTAATGACAGGAGCTGACTGTATAAAAGGGAGCGTTCGTTACGAAGAGCAGGACACTCAAAGAAAATGTGATTAGCATCGCATGTACGAGGAGGATCACCATTGTTAAGAGAACAATAAGGAGAAAGCGGCAGAGTAAATTAAAAGCGTGAGGAGGGGAGGAGAGAATGATTGATCCGGAGACGAATTAGGTAGATAATAGAAGAGCGACGACCGAAACGAATAAAATGGAACCAAGACAGGGAACGCGGAATAAAACAGTAGTGCGAAGGATAATTAGAAAATAGGGAGGGGTAAATATTCCGCCAAAATCTGGCGTGATTGGAAGTGGATAAGGAAAGGATATCTGAAGAAGAGAAATGGTTGAGGAATGAATCAAGGCGACCAGCAGAACGAGCCAAAGAATCGGCTGCATCATTGCCATCAATTCCGGAATGACTGGGGACCCACAAAAAATCAATGAGAATGGAACGGGATGACTGCAAAGTGGAGGTAAGAGAACAAATTGAGAGAATAATACTATCAGAGGAAAAACCGTGTTCTAACTAAATTGATCTAAGCAGTTTAAAAAAATTTAAAACAAATTAACAGAATTTTTGATTGAAAGAAAACGAAAATTACCACACAAATCATATTTATTATTATTATATACACATGATGGAGTAATTAACCAAAAAAAAAAAAAAAAGAAAAAGAAAAAACTATTAATAAAAAAAACAAAAATAGATACTTACACTTCTGTTTGTACTGAATTATTTCGTTTTTTTTATTAAGCGTATTTTTAGAACACTAATAATAAACGAGTACTTCTTATCGCTGTTAATCAATACAACTTATGCGTGTTTATTGACTCGCGATTTCATAACCAAGCCTTTTCATCGCAGGCTAAAAATACGTTACGAAATTTTTTGATTTAGTAGACAGCACTGGCTTAACGTATGCAACGATAAATTCATCGTGATAAGTATATTTTCAGGGAAATATAAATTTTCCAGAATCTTACAAATAGTTAATATATCATCCAGTAGACAGAGTAGTTTCTTCAGGTTAAAATACAGTTTTCCCTAAAATTATATCGGATCATCTTACTAATGTATATTATTACAATGGCTAAATGATTTGAGACCGCGCCAAAGTAATAAGTGTAAGATGATCCGTGAAAAAATAAAAAAAACATTGCAGGAACTGACATTTGCGTACGGACAATGTACTTAATAGCAGCCGAAGAGGATTACCCATAGTATGTAGTGTGTGCAGATTTTTATCAGCTCTCTGTTTAAGCGAAGTGCGAACAAATAGAGAACGCCATACTTTTCTATAACGCATCGGTGCACAATAGAGATTAATCCCTGTAATCAGCTGATGATTTTTCACGCTCGAGGGATCCGTTTAACCGCAAAAAAAAAAAAAAAAAAAAAAAAACTATAAGAAGAAGAAATAGATTCACAATGTTTTTCGTTCTGCGTGATGATATCTTAATGGACGCGACATTAACTAGGCTCATCGGTGGACAGCGGTTTATTGGCTGGTTAATATACCTGCAACATATGTAAGCCCCGTTATTAAACCGTAATCGTGGTCGTTAACACGTAGAGGAACGTTACATCAGGTTAACGTAATCGACATTATTATGCGCGATAAACACAGCACCTTTACATGTAGTCGGCAACGTGCATCCCAATTATCAGTTGCCGGAAAGTTTGTCGATTAGAGAACTGACACCGATATTACTGGTCGTAAAGAAATACGCTGACGTAGCGCGAACCGATCGTAACCTTTCATCTCGCAATAGTCGATGGAAATTTATCGATTATTCGCTGTTCTGTTTTAGCGAAACAAACGTTTCTTCTTAATGTTAGAGCGATTTTATTATTGCATTCGTCTTGTAATCCAAAACAGTCTGGCCTACCCTTAATGGGCTATTAGGGAAGTCCTTCTCAGCGGATTCATTTAAACATTATTTAAAAAGGCATCGATATTATTATTGTTTTATTAAATAAAATTCTAATATAAAATGTAATTATAGGCACGTTAATGTCACCTGCATATTCTTAATTCTTCGTAAAAAAAAATAAATAAAGAAAAAAACAACATAAAAACAAAAAAAAACTAGTAACACAATTCCAAACAATTCTAAATTAAAATAAATACAGAAAAATGTTAAAAACTGGCAATGTAAATGCAAAAAATCGTAGGACAATCAACACATATTGATAATGTTCGGCTAACTTAATTTTCCAACGCCTGCGCTATTTGATTGGACAGTGGCCTTAGCCCGATGGAGCAAACTAACGAACTGAAAAATATGAAATTTGTTCCAGGGTACAAAAAAAAAAGTGCTCACCTACGTCGTCTCTCAAGTTCTGTAATTCAAAACGTACCCACGGATAAGTTTTTTAATTTTTGTGGTCATTTTCGTCAACCGCGTGATGTTTAGCTTTGATCTGTAATGCCGATCACATTTTTTTTTGTTAATGTTTTTTTTTTGAAACATTTTCACTTTTTAAACATTAATTTTCCTATTTCTTACACTGCCTTCTTTGTTCTTTCACTTCCGTATTTATCATTTTTCTGTTAAATATGTTCTTTCTTCTCCTTGATTTCTAAGCGTACCATGCACCAAAAAAAAAAAAAAAAAAAAATCCCGCCATTTGTATATTTTGTTTAAAATGATTTAGGTGTAAAACACATACTTTCAGCCTCACTGCTAAACACGGCCCATAAATTATCGTATTATCATTTATTCGATTAACCGCTGATAAAAATGTAAACAAATATAACTACTATTTTATAACCATAATTACCAAATGTTTCAAATCAAATATATCGCAGTACACAAATCTTCTATGCCTATTTATTAATTTTTTTTTTTTTCGGTTCTACTGACCCAGCTGGGACTTCTGATTGGCTTGATCGCACCATATTTAATTTATTTATAGCGGCTTGTGCAGCAAAAAAAGCATTAAATAGCGTATATTTCATATTCGTGCAAACATACACACACACACACACATATATATATATATATATGTGTGAGTATGTATATGTATGCGTATTCATGTATGTACGTAGATTTGTGTATTATCAAAAAAATTTTCATAATAATAAAACTTTTTAGTTCCGAGTCCCTTTATCCTTAAAGTCTGCGCATAAAGCTGAAGATTTTCTTTTTTTTTCTTTTTTTAATTTGGCACCTCTGGCCAATTTTTATACTTTGGTTTTTTTTCCCTTTCAGATTTTGAAGAATACTTTGAAAAGCCGTCCCTCTATGGCTCAGCGCTTTTACAAGCGAATTTTGAAGGCTGAAAACTTCGTAACTGATTACTGGTATTTGTTGTTGATAATTTTCGGACAAATCCCATTTCGAGCCTTATCACAAGACTGTGGCTGAGAATCTGGCGTCTGCAAATATCACAATTACTCGTAATGATTATTTTCTGCTTAACCAAGCGCTACTAATTAATGCGCATATGCGTAATTTTTAAACGATTGTTCCCTTCCTTCGTTATTTTGGCTCCGAACAAAGGGGGAATATAAATAAGAACGTCAACCGAGAAGACTGGCCATTTATCGAGACAGACAAACAGCCTTCCTCGCTCGCAGGCTGGTCATTTACTTCTACGAATTATGCAACAACTTTGCATCTAATTGTAATTATTTTTGTAAAAAGGGAAAAAGTAATAAACCAAAAAGGTGTGCGGTCATGGGACCCCAGTCAGGAACGAAGTTCCTTACGATTTTTCTTGAAATGAAACAATAATTTTTGCGGAAGAAACAATTATTCTATTATCATTATTAAACATTAACATTACGAACATTATTTAATATAATTGTCTAGGATTCACAATTCGTAACATGACACTGAAAATACACGTTAGCAGTTAAAAGTTAATAATCAAAGACCTCTTTTCTTTTGTAAATCATATCCAAGATCAAATTATCGTTCTGGTCTGCAATGTGTTTTGAGATGATTATCTTTGAAATTCTTGCATCGATTTCTCTGTTGATTTAGCTCGCTTGCTGTGATAAAATTTTAATTTCGTTAGCTCATCTTGAGGTGTTACAATATACAACTTTTCGATATTTGTTACTACAGAAGATTATACAATATAAACAAGTTCTTGCGAATGATCTTTGCTATACTCGTAAACTATTTCATTAAAAGTTGTACCCTGCGATTTATGTATGGTCATAGCGCAAGCTGCAGTTAAAGGAAAATGTTTTCGAGTAGCAAAAATGTCCTTATCTGATGTTAATACTGGCGAATCATAGTTCAATAGGAACAGCAAGAGTACAGCTAATCGAGCAGCTTTTTCCCTTTTCTTACAACCGATATTTCTTGAAGCACAAAACTCTAACCAAACTCTAACTACAGTGTTTTTTGCGCCAAAATCTAAATGCTCTAATTTTCCTTGCTTTTGCGGACTTTTTACTGCTCCTTCTGCTGTTGATGAATTGTCGAGGTCTGAACTTGTGCCTGCAATTGTGGTACCTATTGCTGCTGATAATTTGGCTGTGGCAATACTGATGTGAACGAATACCCGTTGTTGATGCCCCATTTCTAGTTCAATTTTCTGTGGGGGTTGTTGCGTTGAAATCGTGTTTTATTCAGTTGATGCGCTACGCCCCAATTTATTTCCTCTCTTACATTAATTAAAAACTTAATTTAAAAAGCTGCAATTAAAAAAAAAATTATTTCCATCAGTGATGAGCTTGTTAATGATATTACGGCGATTTTAAATTATTCGAATTTCCATTTCCACGGTAATTAACATAATATTTTATTGTTTTATAAAAAGTTAGTTTTTTTCAAAATTACTTTTCTCCGTGGTAAATTAATATTTAAAATTAATTATTATGTTGCTAAACGTTCGAATAGCGCTCGACTGTTACGTGACGTTACGTGCCGATTTCTCCGTTTAGGTAGCCTGCGTTAAAGAACTTCGTTCCAAAAACAGAAAAAATTCCTTTTATTTAGTCCTTGATACAACAAAAAAAAAATCTCCAGTAACCGACTCCATAGAACAACACCAATTCATTCGAAATTCTAACGACATACATTAATTACAGAAGAAATAGGACAATAACGATAAATGAACTTGGCTTACGCACTAGAAAAGAAGACGATCTCGTTATTGCCGGGCGTTTTGAGAAGTCACAAATTATAGCTTTCGGTACTGTCAGAAGTTTTATCGTTCACTTTCAGTCGTTCGCTGCATTCTTGTCCTCAAAATGTTTTCCGATATACTGCATTTAAACATCGCAGTTTGTTAAATAATTATTGCTAGTTGCTAAGGCGAGAAAGGTGAAATAGTTTGATTATTATACTAGAGAATTTAACAATCAAGTTCATTGTTTTTTACAAGACGTAAAAATTTCAATTTAATTAGACGTAATGCATGTAATTTTTTTGTTACTTTTTTTCCAAAAAAAAATTAGCAGAAAATTTTGTGTTGTTGCAGGTCAATAACCCCATTATTGTCTTTGTTTCGCAGGACATAAAGACTCTTTGTTGTGGTACACGCGAACCCGGTTTAGACACCAATTTACAACCGGACTAGTTTTTTTTAGAACGGAATTTTTTTATTCTCTCAAATACCGCTTGTAAACTTTTTATTCTTTTCTTTGTTAAACATAAGTCTTTTTTTTTTTTTTTTTTTTTAAATCCCCCCTTTGGGCACGTCAGCATAAGTCGGTTTGCATTAATAATGAATTAATCTTTCAATTTTAAAACATGATATAAAAGTAGAATCAACAATATTTTTCAGAATTCATGTATAAATTCGCTATTTAGGAAATACTAAATAACTTATTATTACTATGATGGAATATTACTATTACTATTATTATTATTATTATTATTATTATCATTATCATTATCATTATTATTATTATTATTATTATTATTATTATAATTATTATATGAGAGACTGTTTTAATATTGTACAACTTAAATGTAAATGTGCCGATGTAATTAACCTGAAGTCAATTATTTATTTTTATTCATTTGTATTATTTTTTTGTTGTTTTTAAATTTATTAAATTAGTATTTATTATGATATATCATTTTAAGTAGCACCTAAAATAAAATATAAACAGTCGGATAGTTTTAAAATTTTCAAATTTCCTGTCTTTTATATGTTTTCTTCACATTGGCTCGTCCACATTCGATTACATCTACCACTCGCGCTTGTTAAAGACGATTCAATACTACATCACAGATTATATGCATGTTTTATATAAGAAATTTAAATACGGGTGAAACTGAAATCTCTTTTTTCTTCTATTAATGTATTAAAAAGCACAAGAAATAAGCATTATGTCAATAATACGTGACAAAGGCTATACCAACTATTCACAAATTACAGGTATTAACCGCATTTGTTTCATTGAAGCAAAAAAATTCTTTTAAACAATCAGTGTTCAGTCTCGATTCAGTTCAGAAAAATGAAATCGAAAATTCCACCAGATCAAGAAGGAAAGGCGGGGGAAGTTGGTATGTGGACAGATTCGTTCGCTTATTCCCCTTGATTTTCCAGCATACCCTCAAATTCATATGACGCGACACCTGACATTCAGTACCCCGGCAAGTTGAATTGCCGGTTTCTTTATTGTTATTAAAGGGAAGGGAGGCTTAATTTATTAATTTAATATAATTTTTAAAAGTTCTGAGAAATCCATGGCCATAATATCTTTGAGATTCTTAACGATCGACAATGTTGCAGGCAGAGCACAATGAAGCATTCAAGTCGGTATCTACAACAGAGCATACTGTTATTATAAAGTCACACGACATGTGTCTGGTTTAAAATTTCATGTTCAAAATCCCCGTAATTGATAGACAATTTCGCTTTCAGAACTGAAATTGTTGGGAGGATTTGTAATTTTCATTTTCGAGAGGTGATATTTCAACCGCTTTTATTAATTTTTTGAATCACCCCATTCACTAGACCTATTACTAATGAACAGACAGCGACGTCATTAATAAAATGTATGTTTTGAGAAAACGTTTTTGTCACATTTAGGCAATTTATCATCTAGCAGTTTTATTAAGTTCTGATGAAAAGATTTGCCTGACATGACATTAATTCTTTCTTTGCAACGGTATAAAGTTTTTTTAAGGTCCAATTTATAATCAATAAACACTTATTTTAATTTCGAAAATATAAAGAGACTACGAAATAAAGAGTCTAAATTTTGTCATCGTAATAATCGAGAATAACTATTCTTCAGTATAATGGAGTTTTTAGACCGATCGGAATACGAAAAATTGATGTATGTAGTTGGAGAATGAGCAACACCTAGTAAAAATTATTAAAACGAAATAATCATTAATAGTGATCGTGTGGAGGAAGGCAATAGCAAACGTACATATCACTATATTATTCATGCGGATAATACTGATGGACAGACATATGTGTACACTTTTGGAATACACTTCCATTGGAAATCAAACATTTACAATCAGTTTCAAGTGTTTACACATCTGTATTGCATAAAGAATTGCCTTGAACGTTTATATCCGCTTGAAACAAGAATGTAGACACAGTCGTCACGATCCAGCAGTACGATTAGAAGAAGATTAATAAACTTTTTTTTTCTTTTTTTTTTTATCCGATCACTAAGATGCGAACAAAAGCAACAATGTTTAAAACACATTTTCCGTTTTTTTTTTGTGTTTTTTTTTTTTCGGGATTTAAACAAAAATTCCATCCATCGTCTGAATCAATCATTAATATTAAGGAGGGGTTGTGTTATCCTTGAATAACTATTTTAACAAAGTTTATATTCTGTATTTCATGCTCACTAAAATAATTTTAAAATTAAAAATTTTTTATCAATTCATAAATTTTGGCCCCATAAGTATAACTTTTGAAATTGCATAAAGAGAAATGCATATAAAATTTTTTCAAACATACAATCTCATTCATCGTGTTATCTTGTCGCATGTAATTTTATAAATTTCTTTTATATAAAACAAAAGAACATTTAAACATTTCACCAGTCATTCTTGGCATCGCGAATAATTTAAAAATGCGGGCTCGAAATTAAATGGATAATAACAATGTCGCCTTTTCCTTAGATTAAAAAAAATGATTACAATTCTGTCTCTTTACGTCAAGCCAAATTTATTACATGAGAAGTCAACCGCTTACTAACACGATACGGTGTACAACCGATGAGCAACAATATCGTAAAAGCATACTTCACCCTTCCTGCTCCGCGGTGTTAGTTTATTGATTTACGTTATTTATTGTGACGTATTTCGACTTGAATTGAAAGAATGAAAATTTCAAAAAACAAAATTTAAACGTCTGTCTATTTATTTAATAAAAAAGTTCTAAAATAATTAGTTTTCCATAAATATTAAGTGCATCTTTTTCATAGATTTCCTTAAACTATACGTGCACCCGATTCATTCCCTTGTGCTTATAATTAATTGTATTTATTAACGTTATTAGTGTGGTTTTTCGCTAGAAGAGAAAAAGAAAGAGATGAAAAAAACCGAATGTTGGAAATAAACTGAACTGGTTTGACAAGTTTTGAGTCTAAATTACGTTTCCGTATGCTTAGATGAACATCATTCCCCCTCATTATTTACAATACGTTCTTCTTTATTCTCAAAAACTTTTAAAATCGTTGTAAATCTATTTTCGCAGTAATAATATTCAAAAGACTATCTCGCCTCGAATTTAGTTCAGAAATGATTAGAGTACAAAAAAACAAAATCATAATCACACATATACAAGTATATACGTTTTTGCAGAAAATGACAACAGCATATACCTTCCGCAAACAATTTTTATTCATTTACACACATTATCCCTACAGCCGCGAGCAATCTAACGCATCACTGAAGTATAATTCAACACTCTACTGTGATGGAATAATTGACAGAATTATTTTTAGCATCCCAACTAGTGTTTCAATTGTATAATAATACTCAGCTGAGCGACAACGTTCCATCTAACCCATATATTTCTGTGTCTTCCATAACAGCATTTCATTATTAATATAAATAGCGATTTTACGCTACGATGACCTATATTTTTACATAATAGAGGACATGTATTAATAAAAGTACTCGATTTGCATCAATGTAACCACCAGAATGAATTATTTTTTGCTTATTAACTAGAAGTCATTTCTATTGCTCGGGAATAACAAGCACCATTTAACAACCAATACTCTACAGTTGATTAGACAACGAGTGTTTCATTCTACTAGACCTGGGTTTCAGTTCCACTGCTGCGATCATTGCGCTAGATTAACGTCTTTATTTCATAAGCTCAAATATGAAGAAAACAAAAACCGTTTCGAATAAAACTAATTATTTGTTATTTAAAAACAAGCAAAAAACACGGTAACGGATAGATGAAATTTTTTTTGAAAAATTCTAGTAGGAAACTTCAGGATTTTTATGAACATTTTTATTGGATCTAAATCAAAATTATATATCAGGGCCGGATCCAGAAGATATTGGGGGGGGGATTATATAATTACATAAAATCTTCTACGGTAGGCAGTAGATTTGAAAAATACCCCTTGTTTCATAAAGAAAATCAAATAGCGACCTTTATAGAAATTCATAAAAATGTGTTTTAAAAATACACAAATAGTACAATTTTTAATTTAACTTTTGTCTTATATTTAGGGGTGAAAAATAAAACGAAATTATATACCTTAAATATGGTAGTTTAAAAATAGTAAGAAAGATAGTATTTTTATTAGACACTTTACTTCTTTTTTATTTTTGTTATTGTTCGTGAGCAATTAAAAAATATATATATATTTCTCATTGAACTCTATTACTAATCAAAATTGCAAAATAAAAATTAAAAATAAATAAAAATGGCAAAACATCGACGACAGTTGTGTTTAAAGTAGAATAAAAAAAGAACATTAATAGTTTTACTACAAAATATTATTAAATATTAGTTATAATTAAATTCGTCGGTAAAATTCATACAAATCTTTTATAGCACAAATTAAGTTTCTCGGTTATAACAAATTTTTTCGAGTAGGTTTTGGTTCTTTGGGGAGGGGGATGTCCCCTGTTTTCCCCGTGGATCCACCACTGCATATATATATATTGTCGTAGTTTTATGGTATATCGCAATTAGTTAGAATCTTACCTACAACAAAAACTGCTTTATATGTAGTTGAAATCGATTCCGCTTCCAACATAAATCCTATTCCTTTAATAGCATCGTTTATTAACTCTGCTTCGAATGTGACTACTATTCCGTTAAATAATCTTCATTTCTTTTAATAATTTTTCTTACCGCGTTAAATGCTTCATCAAATCGCTCAATATATTATAGATAAAAATATCCTACCAATTTTTAATAAACAATTCCAAATATTCGGGCAACAAGTATTTAAATAATATATATATACTCATTAAAAAAATGAATTAGTAAAAAAATAACAAAAAATGAAATAACAAAAATAATGAACGTAAGAAGAATAATTTTTATCAGTGAATGAATGAATACATGAATAAATGATATAATGAAAGAATGAAAGAATGAAAGAATGAATTATTGAATACAAAATTAAAAACGTCAAGTGCCTTAGTAACTGTAATATCAGCCAGTAATAATTTAATAGGCGTTGTCTAGAAATAGCGTAAGCCAGAAATAATAGTTAAATTTAAATTATTTAAAAAAATATACAGTCTTTCACCTGATATATATTTCAGCAGCCTGCGATTGTAAGTGAGTTCGAATTAATTAACAATCAATCAACAGTACATGCAGACTAGTGTGTACACTACAATATATATATATACAGGGCTGTATTTAGACTAAAATTTGGGGGGGGGGGGACGAAAATATTTTTATAATTATATATATATATTGAGACGGATTCGGCATTTCTTACGGCCTTTGTCAACGCTGTCCGAGCTGGAAAATAATATTTTTTGGCAATAATCATTAAATTCTCGGCGGTCTCGGCAGCGGGCAAAAGCGGCATGGTTGTCAAAGACGCTTTCTCGGCTAAAAAATCGAAGGATCCCGGCACAGATGTTCTGACCGCTGCGCCGGGATAGCGAACTGGTTTCTATGCGGGTGGCCGAAAAGCGGAGATAGAGCCTTTGCTGGCGGTATAGGCGTTTGAAATGCGTACCGAGCTATGTTGAGCCGGCAGAAGTTTTTTAACAAAAAACCCGAAAAGGAATACCAGCAGGGTAATCGCCGCTAAATATAAATTAACGACTAACTTTCTAAATAGATCTTTCGGCGGTGTTTTGTATAATAAATATTTTTGTGTAAAATTAGTCGTTTTAGCGAAAGGCAAGAGGACATCGAGCGATCCTCGCCAGACACTTTTTAGTCTCTCGCAAGAGTCTTAGGCTGAACGTCGTCGAGGCTCCTTTGCCTCAAGCAACTCGTCGCGTTGTCGGTTTTAAAATCGTACGTGCTCTGCCGCACGCGTTTCTCGTAGAAAATTTTTCAATATGTTAATTTGTTCACAAGTATACTTCTCGGGTGAACGCTAAAATCATCCTAACAATTTTATTATAATTTTTTAATCCTAGCGAAAATATACGCGTTTAAAGTCGAAATCTTTCTTATTGGACACGGGGTGGGTCCCGGTGACATCTCCACCGCGGAGACTTCCTTTTTTTTCGTTAAAACTTAGGAAGGCCGAAAGCTCTACGAATTGAGTTTCCGGTAATGACACACCGGGGTTAAGTGTCATTGGCGCCCGAAATCTTTATTTTCTTTTATTTGTTTTATGCTTTTTTATTTTATCATCGCGGAAGCTGATCAGTCACAAATGACTACCGGAACAGGGACTTGTGAAGAGAGTGAATTCTTTACAATATATACACACAAATTATTTGAACACTACAAAAAAAACAAATAAAAAACAGTAATTTCCATAAAATTTATAAAAATTTTGATTTTCTTTTCTTTTGTCAAAAATTGAAAAGAAATAAATTTATTCTAAATTTCGGTCCATTTCATTCAAGCAGTTATGATTTCGCAGACATTTCGGGGGGTTTGAACCCGGAAAACCCCCTTCAGATACGGTCCTGTATATATAAATTTAATAAACGGAAGGATTTTCTTTTTACATAAAATTTAACTTACAGTATTCGGGTCCGGTTAAAGGCACAGATTCCTGATGTTTTTCTTTTCAGCTATTTTAGAAAATGATGATAAGCTTTATTGTAAACTACAGTGTATATATATATATATATATATATATATATATATATATATATATATATATATATATATATTAATTACAACGTAATTCTTAGGCCACCCCCCATTAGAAAAAATGTCACAATTTTATGTAACAAAAAAATATCCTAATTATACGTAATGAAAGATAAATGCTAGGATAGGATTTCTGTGATTGTGTATTATATTCATATGGATCGATTTAGAATTACGTTGTAAATCTTAATCATTTTATACAAAGTATAGAAAAGAAAGAGACAGAAAAGTAAGAAAGGCGGGTCAAAGAGTATAGCCTTTTGCGAGGCCAAATGGCCAAGCTTATATATATATATATATATATATATATATATATATATAAATCGTTTATTTGCGTTTTTATCTGTTTGTTTGAAAAAAAAATAATGATAACAAAAAAAAAAGAGTCTTTGGTATTAAATGAAATAAAAATTAAATTAGAAACAACGTTGAAAGTAACATTAGGAAAATAATATGCCTCTAATCCATGCTAATGTTTACAATTCACAACAAATTCTCAATACGGCCACAATTGCAGAAAAATCGGATAAAAAATTCCCCAGATGGAGCTTTCGATATAACGCACCAACATCTATTACTAAACGTTGCAATTCGTTCACTCGCGTTATCATCAGACAGGCCTTACAAAATAATCATGAATATCTCGATAGTCCGGATATAGGAAATGCCTCTGCTCATTACAGTTTATCCCTCTATATAATGAACCTCGTTGAGATTCGGCAGGTCTACACGCTTTATCACTTTGCTCGAGATGATTATTTTAAGTATTGTAAATAACAAATGCAGACAGATGTAACAATTCACGCGTATTAAGAAATAAAAAGTCGTTTTGTGAACGGAAATTAAAAATATTTACTATAATAACAAACGCTGTCTTCTATAATATAGGGAAATCTAAATAAAAATTTGTACTAAAATAAAAAGTCGATGCTAAAATAAAAAACTTACGGAAGTTTTGGTTCTGCAAACGAAAACTTTGAATCAAGCAGCACGTGACACCGGGGGAATAGTACACATTTGTCGGGCGAAATCTGTTTAAAAATCATCCTACAAAAGTCATTTTAAAGTCCATTTCTAAGCCAAAAGTATCAAAAGATACTGAGAAATCTAATAGGTACAACTATTATGAAGTAGACCGCTCTAATCTAGTTGAGAAAGACAAATTTTTGCATGTTCAACTAGATTTGCGGTGGTGTATGATTCGCTCAAAAATAATTCGTAACGTCTATTTAATGGAGAACGGTTGCGGGCTTCTAGCCTAGAGTTACACTTATTTTTAGTAGTTTTTAGTACAAAACGAGTTTTTCGATTATCGCTTTTAAAATTTCGTTCATTTTTACTGAATTATCTGTGTAACTGTATTTTCATTCAGGGAACTTTTTCATGATTAATCTATTCTTCATTAATTTTACAACACATACTCCCGATTAATTCTCTGCAACACATCGGAAAAATTCGATAAGTTCAAATCGTTTCTTTAAATCGATCCCATACGTCAGCGCAAATTAATCGCATTTAGCGAGAATTTTGCGCACATTGTAGAGAACGATATATATCATATACTATTATATACAGGGGGGTATTATTTGTGGAAGAATAATAATCGGCACGATCGCTGAAACCAGTTTTTAGATAAAGTTGGCGGGGACAGTTTTAAAAGTATGTCGGCTCAATTCAGTTGCGACAGATAGAGAGTAAAATCGGTTCTCTTTATCTACGAAGTACGCGCGCAGAACCCGGAATCGAAAGAGGAGAAAAGTCGTGAATCGGAAAACGATAAGAATAGAGGCAGTCGTGTCTTCGAATCGTGCTTAGTGAGGAATTTTAACGAGCATATCGACGACAATGCCTAACGACAGAATGAACACGCGTTGCTTTTAATATTAAAAACGTATAATCACTTCGGCGGAAGTATAAACGCATCCAGAATTAATTTTTTTCTTTTGTTTTACGGCCGCCTCCAAACTAGCGAAACATCTTAAATGAACATCGCTGAAACGCCAAAGCGAGCTGTTAATCATCGAAAAAGTCGATAATCAAAGATATTCGCGATAATCAATCGGCTAAAGCGAACGAAGCTCAAATCAGTGCGTAAATTGCACGATAATCATCAAACGACTGATTTATATAGGCGCAGGGATGCGTAAAATTACATAAATATTCCTGCGCAATGAGCACGTCAGAATTGACATACATAAACAACGCATACAGACATATATCTACATATATATATATATATATATACATATGTGTATATATATAAATATATGTATTTATATTTATAGATTAAAAAAGGGAATCTAAAGGAATTGTGCCGCTCCGAATGACGGCCTAACAAAGATCATTGTCATTATGTGATTCAAGGTCAACACGCTGTCCGTCGACGTTCATTCAAATTTACATACAATGACAGCAGCGACAGCAAGCACGCACCAACACGAGCAAATCGAAATGGCCTTGAAGCGCCTAGGCTTCACTTTGTTAAAATTACAACCACGTGTTACGTCAAATGTATTCGGTTGACAGGCTGAAGAAAAAATTTCGGTCGCTAAAAAAATTTTGTCATTGCAATCGCTTAGAAATGCGGAGTCGTTCCATCCGTCGACCAGCAGCTGTTTCGCCAGAGGTGGTCGAGCAAATTTTTTTTCGAATAACTCGGCAATCTCTCAAAAAAAGCCTGCTAGCTTTCGACACCCTGTTGCTTCAAATTTGTTTTCTACAGACATCCGTTATTCCCCCCCGTTAATTAACCTATAATTGTACTCGGAAAATACGTCAGATTCGGCTAAACAGGTTGACAGTTTATGACAGTGAAGAGAGTTGCGCTCGCGGCATTCCGCCTTAGGAGGTTTTTCGTATTTTCAGGAAACATGTAAAAGTATCGCAGATGCTATGTGTAAAAAAGCTCATTCACAATCAGTCGATTGTTGTTGGCTTTCTTATATGACAAGATGCGAAGTGTGTAGGGCTTTAGATAGGAAACATTCCACTGTATACATACAATTGTAAGGTAGCATCTAAAATGTGGTTCTAATGAGGTGTCGTTCCGTTTCGAAATGTTTATTATAATACGATCAATACGACCAGGCAACATGTTCTTCGTTTTTAAGAGCCTTTTTAATTTAAATTCACCTAAACAGATTAGTTCCATTCGTATTTATTAAAATATCGTTTAAAAAAAAAAAAAATCTATTTTTAAAATATTTCTCTGTAATTATAGTCGCTTTATACATAACTGTTTTCATACATACTTAAGCATACAAATTAATAAAAATATTATTTTTTTCGCATTTGTAATATTATTTTTAAGATTTTTACAGGTACACTGATTTATTTCACTATCCAAAAATCCCACAAATTTCGGGAATATTTCGAAACGAAACGTCTCCCCTCATTGTAAACATTTTAGACTATTGTCACATACAATTAGGCTAATAGAAAAATTTAATAATAAGCGGCATTAATTGCCTAGTCGAAGGAGACGCGCGCGAACACAGTGTAGCTGTGGACATCATCTCTGGATTCTTCGTGCGGGGATTAATTCCCAGTAATCGAAACAGTAATGTTCACCGTGGTAGCCTAATTTACCCACTCGATTCACACGCTTCGAGAAAGCAATTGTATCATGCTCTGAATTTTCTTCGGTTTGAATATGTAAATTTCGAAGAATGCCCATTTAAAGGTAGAACTTCGGTATTTTTAACCCCGATTAAGCGTGGATCAAATTTAGCATATTGGTATATAGTATTTTAATTATATTTTCGAGGAGACGGCGTTATTATTTATTCTTTCTTATGTTATCCGGTTTCGAAAATGACCCAGCGCGTTCTTTGTTATCCATTAACGCAAAAGATCATTTGTGCAATAGATTAAGCTTAAAAATATGTTCACCTAGAGGGTTAATTAATGATAATTAACGATATAAAGGAGGTAAAAATAAGAATAAATATGGTATTAAGTATAATAGGGAAGCGTAAAAAATTCTAGTATTCATTCAAAATTAAGTAACATATACGCAGGCCTACACGTTTATAAAGCTACACCGAGGATTCACTTTTAGTCTATTAACTCGACTTTGTCGTCCCACTTTGCTAATTGTAATGAAGTTATTTATAAACTTAAAACAATAGTAGATGCTTTAAACTTTAAATTTGAGATTACCAAATCTCAAATCATGACGATATCTGGTCGAGACAAAAACTTTGACCAAATTTGTTACAATAATATTAAAATTAATATTCAATATACGTTCAGTTCTACGGACCATAGCAAATATTTAGGATTCAATTTAGACGATAGGCTAAAGTACTTATAAGACACAGTACATCAATAATAAGATTAATAAATATTATTACATTTTTAATCACTTGGCGGGGTAAGCTGTGGGGATTAAATAATAAATCTAAGAAAATATAAACGTATAGTAGTGCAGTCATTATACTCATATTGTGCTGGTGTCCACTATAATCCGGTTAACTAAACACAAGAAATACATAACGTAAATTTAAACTATTGAAAATTTCTAATTAATTTAACTTCTTTATATATATATATATGTATAACTACTTCAAATATTGCGATCTAGACCATAGCACGGGTCTTACCTATCGCGATCCCTTCACATAAAAAAAGAGCTCTAACTTTTAATGCTAAAACAGAAAATAACGGTATTATAAGTAAAGAACTCCTTAAAGAAGTTGATTTACAATTTTTTAATGAACTTAAAACAACTCTATCGAATGGTAAATTAATACATAGGTTCTTTCCTAACGTAATAGAACACTTTAAAAACAAAAACATTAAAGTAAATTATTACACGACTCACATATTCACTGTTCCATTGAAAACTATTTAAATAAATTAAACATTATTGCTGACAGTAAATGTCTCGTAATTGTGAAAGTGTAATGAAGTGGAAAATGTTCAGCATATAATATAAAGATGTGGAGCAGGTATAATCACCTAAGACAAAATTGTATATGATTGACCATGCACTTCAACTAAATGAAATTATTCAATTAGAGCAATTTACAGTATTCATTTCTGAATTATTTAAAATTAAACATATATATATATATATATATATATATATATATATATATATAAGTAATCGCTACTAGTATCCATAAGCTAATTCGTAAGCTACTCTGGTTTGTTATATTTCATTATTAGAGTAATAAAAAAAAAAAAAAAATCTCGGGACAAAAATCAGGAAATATCGGATAACGTGCAGAATAGCAAAAGATTCGATAAAAAAAAAAAAAAACAGTCCCTGAACTTTAAATGATTAACTAGTTGCAAAAAAGAATTACTACAAAGGAAGTCCTCCCGACGACGACTCCTTAAGATGATTTCGAGTCATCTGCAAATAGATTTGAGAGAAGGAAAATAAGGAGTTAATTAGATGGCCACGTATAGAACACACGTTTGATTCCAAAATGTATAAGAACTGTAAACTCGAAATCGTTTCATTATTTGTTAGTCCTTTGTGCTGGGTAAATGTCCTGAGTTGACGCGCCCAAGATAAAAAAAAAAAAATATTAAGCCGTCAGTTACATTTTTCGCGGGCCAATAATAATAACGCAAACCAATCGGGATTTATAAAAAAAAAAAAAAACAACTTATTTTCGTTATATATATTTTTTTTCCGCCGTCAATTGGAAAATCAAATTTTATACAAAGACAAAAATAAATTACCGCCGCTAATACGCATTTCCAAACGAATTTCAATCATATTTATCATATTCAACGGCGTTAAAATCACATTGTTTATTCAGTTGTTTCGCTAAGTTCCAACTAACGGTACAAAGATCATAAGCATGACGGGGGGCTCTTCGGCGTTCAAACACGATATTGTATTATCCGTACGCACGACTTATCCAACAGTTAATAAAAATTTTAATCTACTGCCAGAAGAAAAAGGAGACAAAGTTAAAAAGTAAAAAAAAATTACAATTTTTTTTTTTTTTTTTTTTTTATCAAAATTACAATTAACGGAATCGTTTAACAGCTCCATCGGTACACAGATTAGAAAATTACAACGACTTTAGAGTTGAAATGCATATTGAGAACTGAAAAAAAAAAAAACATAACGAAATTACAACGATATTTTAACGATCCACGGAATGCACACAGCAGCTTCATAAAGAGATTTGGCATACGATTCGTGTTTACGGATAAATTATTCCAAACAATTTAAAAATTCGGTTTTGCCGTGTATATGAAATACAAGGATAGCGTAAAAAAATAAAATACATATCAAATGTTGCCAAAAATTCAACGTACGCTACATACGTATAATCTGTTGGAATAGTTTATGATAGTTTTCCTATCGGTAATACCCAACTGAAAAAAGCAATACGTTACATACGACAAAACCCCTAACGACCATAGCAATTGTACATGTAATTCCGGTAAAATGATGCTTGCCGTAGAGATAATCCGAGAAATGAATTTTAAAAACGAAATTTTGAGAAAATTTTATGAGAATAATAAACAAAAGTGTGTAAGATGTTACACCCGAAAAATGTTACAGTGATGATATTGCTTAATTTACAGAGGACTATGTTACGCACCCGGGGGGGGGGGGTCACCAGTTCTACCTTTAAAGGCTGCATTTGAAAATCTAATTGCAATTTTACGTACACTCGTGTTACAGAATGCAGTTTTAGATACGTAAATTAACGATTTTCGGTTAAAATTAAAAAACCTTATAACCCCATCTGACGAATAAATATCTAATACATTTGCTTGTTTTTTCTTCTTTTTTTTTTTTTTTTTGATTCTCATCTTTAGTATTTCAAGGAATGATAATTTTGGATACACTCCAATCGAATGTACACCATTTTCGTAACTAATTACGCTACCGGCAGTCAGGTGGATTGGCGATTTTTTTTTCTTCTTTCGAAATTATCCGTGACATATCATCAATCACCTGTCGATAAGAAACTTTCAAATTTTAATTACACAAAATGGCATATGGGATAACAACGGCAAAGAAGAAAAGGAAAGAAAAAAAAATCTCCGAAATATTAAAAATTTAATTACCAATAATGGTAATCAATTAATTTTACAAAAGTCACATACAGTTTCATCGACTCCTGCGGAGAGGTCTTTTCGTTCGGGTCACCAACAGAACGAAGGCTTGAGTTCCGGAAGAGGGACTCTGTCAATTTCTTCGTCGCTGTATTTTTAGTTACTACACCGAATGAAGGACAAAACTATAAATCCGGATGCACGTAATTCCATTTCGCGGGCGCACGTATGCATGCGTGTGTGTGTGCGCGCGCGCAGAAAACTGCATTTCAGTGATTTTTAGGACCTCGCCGAAGCGTTAATTTCAAATGTGAACGACCTTCCACTTGTTTTCTTGGACGCCGCACTGAAGGCGAACATATAACATATCGTTTAGAAAGAGATCGGCCGCCGATTTTCCAATTACCGAAAAATTACACACTACTTTGTAAAGGAACACTTTTCGGCTGTGCCGAGAGAGCCGGTACGAGAGAGCCGTACGAGAGAGCCGTACGAGAGGCGCGGGTTATGTGCACACGCGCGTTATTAACACGAGTGGCCCCGCATTGTTATTCAGAGTTGTCGCAGCGGTTGAACAAAAGCGTAAAATGAGAAAATTAAATATGAATATAAAAAAGTAGCTGAGCGACGAACGGACACCTATGCCGCTGCATTAGCGATGCAACGGCGTCCTTTTTAACCATAACTACCTAATGATTTCTCCGTATTCACTTCTGTAAAATACTAAACCAGCTCGCTACCGAGAAGTAGTTTCGAATTTCTTCCACCGCCGCTAGAACCGCAAAAAAATCTGAACTTGGGTGGTCGCTGCTCGATGAGATTCAGCGCGCATAACCTTCAATTAGGAAGTTGAATTATTTTTCTTTTATAACGTCTCCCCCTAAACGCCGGAGGGATCGGCGATGTCCCTCGGGGGCCCTTGCTCCGTACGTGTTCGTCGCTAAAAGACAAAATCGAAGAAAACCTCGCGCTTACTCGCACACAGTGATGAAACGTGAAATGGAACTAAATAAAGACGCGCCACTCTAGCCGACTTCCCGATCCCTCAAACACGCGTGACACTCACACGAATACGCTTTTTCGCGGAGTCCACGCTGCTCGTCTATACGAAGCTTTCCGTATTTTCAGAGCTTCGGCTGAAAAATACGAAAATTTCCTATCGTCTTAATCGGTCCTCGTACAACTCTGATTTCGCAGTAAAGTTAATTATGTCAGAAATAAAATCCCCCGTGTTACGTTTTTTTCGTTATTCACGAATTCCGTTACATCCCCATTACGCAAATGAATTAAAAATGTTGTAATAGGAATTGCTGCGTAAACAATAAGTTATCGATAGTATTTTTTTCTTTTCAACCCAATCAACTTAAAATTTACTTTTCCTTAAGTATTATAGAAGAATTACCGGTTCCAGGGGATGTGCTCATCGAGTAACGCATGATGATGATAGATTTCCGAGTATAGATTCTCACGTCATACATATATTGATGGGTTCTTAAGTAGAAATTCCCTGGCACCTCAATGTTTCTCTCATAATATTATGTTGATGACGGAAGTGTAGTGGTTAGACGAGAAAATGTTCGAGCTTTTCTTACTGGAGCTCACAGCTTGAAGTCTTTCTTGTTACGAAATTCTTCCAACTCTGTTCCTTTCCATATGTAGTTTCTCAGTTGAAAGAATCGACATTCCTTCAATGCCCTTCGTGATTCTCGAATGTCTAACCCGTTGGCGTATAGAAGATCTTTCGAGACTCTCGACTATTTTTTTCAAAATGCGCTCCGTTCACACTAATTTCGATAAAGCAAAAATTAAATTGCATAGTAGTTCGCTGAATTTAATACTTCTAAATTGGAAACACGCTGATGCGTCAGATGTGTAATAAAGATGCGAGTGTACGTTGTTGAAAATAATTTAACGTGCCCTTCATATATTAATTGCAACGTAATAATAAATGTCCCAAAATTGTATGTAACGAAAGTTAATTAAAGGAAATAAAGATAATATTTTTGTGATTGTTTTTTTTTTTTGTTTTTTTTTTTTTTTTGTGTGTCAATGCCGGTAAGAATGACACGTTGTAAATTTTGATCATTTTATACAAAGTATAAAAGAGAAAGAGATATAGAAATGTAAGCAAGAGGGGTTAACGCAGCCCCTTGTGAGGGCAAAATGGCCGACTTATATATACATTCCTTTCATATACACACATATTTATTAATGTATGTATATTGTGGCTAAACTTCTGAACTATATAAAAGTGTATGGCTTTGTTTAGTACAAGTTTAGTTTTCAAGAACGGATATTTATTTCGGATCCTTTTTGCTTAGTGTAAAATACCGCATTATAAGCTGCTGAGACTCTGCCTTGAATTTTATTATCCAAGCAGGAAGTGTACACGATACACCACAAAAATATTCGAAATGTTAAACCCACTTCGAGATTTCCATCGTTTTATTTAGAAATTAGAGATTATTTCCGTGGATATTCCCGCCGGCTGGTTGAATAATAATTTTGGTTTTTTTCTCATTTACGAAGAAAGGATCAAAAAACACTTCGTCAATTCAACGAGTCCCCCCGTGAAGATGCCTTAATAATGAATAAAAAATCAGTCGAACTACGTCTTTTAGATTTTAAAAGTTTTCTATTTTATTTCGGTGCATTTTAAATATCCGGAGTGTTTATTAAGAAGTTCTAAATTAATGTAGTTTTTAAAATATGAATAAAAAAATGTTTGAATTTAGCATGTGTAGCAAATTACATTGCTCAGTTGCAGAATGCGGCATTAATTGTTTATTCATTAAGAATATGTTTAAAGCTCGTTGCAATTTCTCTGGACAGTACGCTTCTGTTGCACAATCGTCCGCTTGTTGAAGATCAAAGATCAACGTTGATCAAGTTTTTGTAGAAGCGCGCGCAGTCTCCGAACACATCAAACCTACTTATAATTGATACGTCTAACAAGCAAAGTCACCTTCTTTTCAGGTTACTTTTTTTTTTTTTTGTTGTTTTGTTGGGGTCGCCCGTCGAGGGCATTATCCAACATTAGGTTTGCGTTAGTGAGAGAGAGGGAGCAACGAATTAGAACTGAATCTTTTTCAGGTTATAAAGATAATCGCACAGTTCGCGAAATGAACAAAAAAGTGCACATTTCATTTATACAATCTATGAAATGTGCCGAATTTCGAATAATTCACGAAACGTGCATAATGATTTTCTTGATTGTTTCACGACTCGTTTTGTAATTTAAAAAATGGTAAATCCGGAAATTTTTACGATATAAAAATATTCCTATCGAACAGTTCGTGAAATATGCGGACTAGTTTCCGTGTTCATTTCATGTATCGCACAGTTCATTTAATTTTGTAATTTCGTTCACCTCCTCGCCTATTAATTCTGCTTGTTGTTGCTATCTTCACGAACGTACTGCGTTTGAAATAATAAAAAAGGTGTAAACACGACATTATTTTAAATTTGTTTTCCTTTCGCCTAAACTATATACAATAGAGCGAAATGAACGAAAGTTATTTTTTATAAATATTTCACGAAATGTCTAATTTTTTACTCATTTTCTCAAAACTGTGCGATTTCATTATGTATAACTCGGTCCAATTCATCGAAAAGGATGACGGTGAAATATTTATTGTTAAAAATTTTTAAGTACAACACGATCCTGTTGTGACGTTGAGAGAGGCTCCGAAATATCTAAAATGACTCAGCTTCGAGCCGGTATACGGAAACATTAGTAACACAGGTGAACAGACCCATTAAATACACTTAGTCATTATTTAATAGCGCCGCATTGGGTGATCACCTCGACCAACAGATAGAAGGATTAGCGATTAGGATTTGGGGTCGATGCTGATCGCACACATGAAGAAAAATGGTTTGAGGCGTTCTCATTAATTCGTTCTATTAACGGAACAATAACTGAAAACGAACAAAGAAAGCCACCAACAAAGAACGCGGACTCAAAGTATTAAAAGAAATTATAATCGTCGAAATCATTAACGATCTCTCGTCTACCTAAAAAAAGATCGAAATCCTAACGATACACTTCTGTATCGCCCGACTTGTACAACTGTAATTATTGCTAGGGCACGAGCAACACTTCTGAACAACGAAAAGAGGATGCGATCAGTTAACTTTTATAATGCGCTTTAAAATTCCGAACGCATTGATAACGGACAAAACATCAATTCCGAAAACATTATATTCTCTCTTCTGTCGAAATTGTCTTTCCACGTTAGATGCGTAATCGTGAAGCATTCTGATGAAAAGGCGAAAGAATGTTTATGTAATTATGTGCATCATTCACCTGCAAGGTTTCTTTAGAGTTCCTTTTTTAGTTTACCAAATTAAACATTACCTTTCAATTTTTATTATATTTATTTCACGATAGCGCGCATGGACGTCCATTAAGGGGTTTTCTTTAAAATAAAACCCCTCGCAAAAATGAAGAAAATTCAAAATAATAAAAAGCCTCTAAATGCCATTGCAAGTTATTCGTTTTTTTTTTCTTTCATTTTCGAAAATTTAAAGTAAGATCTGAACGGCTTAATTCGAACTCAAAACAGGAGTATGTTTCACTGATGGACAAAAATCAAAAAGCGAACAAAATCGGAAAAAGATCGGTCGATTATTTATTTATTTATTAATTAATTAATTAATTTATTTATTTATTTATTTATTTATTTATTAAGTTAGTAGTTCTCCGGCAATACTTCATTTTTTGTCTTCATGAAACGTCTGCAAAATCGCTGTTGTTTTCTGATTTTATTCGATGAAAATTACTTTTACGGCTATTAAAAAATGTAAATTATTTTGTTTTAAACCGGTATAGGGGTTCATTTTTAAGCTATTAATGGTTTTATTACACGATAGCACGCGTACGAATTGTTGTTCTTTCTAATTAATTCGATAGTAAAATGGAGATAATATAGCGTGTTTAGTAGCTTGCAACATAACCGAATGAAAAAACAGGTTCTCCTTCATTTGGAAGTTATAAATAAAAACTTTACACTGGTCAAAAGGCGAGAGTTGGATTTAAAAAATAAAGTAAAGGAAAAAACAATATTTTCTTAAAAAGATCCAGTACACATAAAAATACATGTATGTAGCTAACAAAAACCACCATAAAATTATTTTATACGATTAAAACGCAACAGAGTAGACGGATACGTGCCATTATTAAAACGAATTTTGATGTTGCGGTGGGTAATATATGTATATATGTATATGTCTGTGGCAATTTTTGCCCCGTACTTTTTTAAGACAAAAAAATATTGAAAGTAATTAACTCGACGTACAATAAACAAGCCACCTTTTTTTTTAAATTTCAAAAAATAAATCAAATTTTTATAAAAAAAAAATTAACATTTAAATTACGACAAAGGAACTAATTTACACGAACGCCAAAAAGGGAACGATGTAAAATGAATTCAAAAAATAAATAAATAAATAAACAAATAAATAAATAAATAAATAAACAAATAAATAAATAAATAAATAAACAAATAAATAAATAAATAAACAAATAAATAAATAAATAAACACATAAATAAATAAATAAACACATAAATAAATAAATAAATAAATAAATAAAAAGGATTAGTTTCTTTAAGAATTATAAAGTGTCCTGGTTTTATAATAAAAAAACTTGAAATATGTTATTTAAGCTTAACTAAATGTAGCCCAATTTTGAGTGTAAGATCATAAAGTTAGTAATCGAACACAATTTGACTACAGCACATACGTAAAGAAATTTTCCATTTTTCGAAACTTTTATTAAAGCAAAACAACGATATACAATCGAATTTTTCAGTTCCAATTTATAACTATTGTTGGCATATTAAATTTCATTCAATTTTTTTTACTATTTTCATGTGCGAGGTACACTGTATTTTAGTGCTTAAGATACTTTGAGGAATTAAATCGAAAAACAAATTATTTTTGAATATAATATAATAAATAAATAAGAAAAAATCAAAGATCATATCTCTGACAAACGATACTTTTAACAGAAAATTTTCCGTCGAAGATTGCTTTGTATTTCAATTAATGTGCGGACATTTATATGTATATATATATATATAGTATTTTTATGCAACATTTTCAGAATATTTCTCTTTTCATAATATAATTTTTTATCACTATAATAAAGAAATCATTAAATGGCCAACTGATGACGTTATAATGATTACCAATACTGTAAATTTATAATCAAAATCGGGCTACATTAGGCTATTACTTCATGGAAAATTACGGTCACATTAAGAACCGTATTTTAAAAAGTGAATATACACGTATGCTTACATTAATAAACGTTTTTAAACTGCCGATCTAGTAACCGCTAGTTACTGTACTGCCGCTTCTGTACCACTATTTCTCACAGTCGACAGATCTTCGCTAGCGGTATACTTTGCCAAGCGTATTCATAAATTAGGCGTGTGAACGTCATTTTATGCCACCTATCGTGGTGGCGTAGAGTTGGTTAGGCTGTGGTATTTTGTTCGGGTAGTACTATCCCGCTAAAACACAGTGAAGCTCCTAAAAATTTCATTTACACTGGGGGTCATAGGCGTACCCAGACCAGTTTTTTCTCGGAGGGTTGATTAATTTAAAAATAAAAAAACTTGACAAAAAAAAGGATTTTACTTAGTAATTATATTTTATTAATAATCTCTTTTGTACAATAGTTCTAAATGCGTAAGGATTAGGATTACTTCTGTTCGTTTTTATTTTGGAGAATAATTTACACTAATAGATAGTTAGTTGTACTGCCAGAATACCTGGTACCAAGACATCTTACGGCCGTAAAGCGACAATACAGCAAAGTAAAAATCCATTTCGGGGGGGGGGTGAACCCCCAAATCCACCCCTCGGTACGCCTATGCACTGGGTTAAAGTCCACAGTTGACGTGCCAAAAAAAAAAAAACAACAAAAAAAAAAACGGTTACGTAGTCACAGTTTTCGCAACGAAAAATGTGCAATGCGCAACACGCATGTAGCTTGTTCAAGGTGGCGAAGTGTACCTAGAGGGTTCGTTAAACGCTTCAATCTGATTAGCTATTTACATACTGCTGTTTTTGTATGTCAACGTATGCTTCTGAATGCGCTCTGAGTGATTCGCTATCTTCAGAGAAGTACTCACAGTGTCTGGCGAACCGTAAACAAACAGATCATCAAATCGGAATTCACTGCTACTGGACACAGGTGTCCGGTGTTCTTCACATTAAGCATTTTTCTTCGCATCGACAGCTCGCATTTCTACTGGCGAGCTAAAAACTGATTCTTTAGGCATGTTAATAAAGTAGTGGCAGATTTCATTCTTTTTCAATTTGTTTGCTACTTCGCCGAATGACACTGCAAGTACCTGAAGATTTGTCACACATAAATAAATATATATATATATATATATATATATATATATGTGTGTACAAATATATATTATCGCTTAGTCACAACATTCTAAACTCCTTAAATTTCGAAAAGGTTGCACATTTCTAAGAAAATCCGGAAAGCAATGGATGAGTTAGGTGAGTATTTTTCGAATAAATTTTCCTCTGACGTTTCGCCAACTGCGGACATTGGTTCAACAGGCGGGTTTTTTTATATTTTGTATGGTTTCGAACCCGTAGCTATAAAATTTGCTACGGTACACACGGTGGCTTGATGTTAAATCTCGTTGTAAATAACTGAGCGCTTGCTAAAAAAACCGAATCGCCCATCTTGCAAAAGTGGTTCCCTCAGTACTGGCACTTGTTCATGTTTCGATTCGCTACCGTCAAATCCGATGTGCTTATCACTCGTCGCGCCATTCATTAAAATAACGTTCGTCTAAATTGCAACTTGTCGAAATAGTAGGACTTTTCCCGGCATGCGATTTTGCCTGATGTAAACATAAAAATAGAGTGCATACACGGTGCTTAGTAGAGAACAGCAGCGATCTGACGGAGCGGGAAATTTAATTTCTGTAACGTACAAGCAATAATTACCAAAGATGCTCTATAACTTGGCCGATTAATTTTTCTTCTGTCGCCTTAAAGAATTAAGACATTTTACGCGACTTTAAAATTACGAGAACACATCTACGCCCGGGAAGAAAGAAAAAAAAAAAAACAAAAAACAAAAATGTTTCAGAAGATCAAAGAAATGTTTTCGGAAGGGCACGAGTGACCGTTTGGGCTTTCTGCCGGCACGATGTATCACGCCTACTGCGATCGAATTAAGTATGCGCTCACCAGACGCGCATTATTCTTTAAACAAGAAGCAACAGACCGATCGGAATGCTGTTGGATTTCCTCCGAAGTATGCAACGACCGTAGTAGACATGCGAATATCGAAGCGACAACCCGCTCAGAAAAATGCGTCCTCCAACGAGAGGGGACTTTGCATCGATACCAGGACCGTATATAAAAGATGAATTTCATGAATTTCACGATAGAAAGGAGGTTTGTGTGTAATGGCGTATATAGGATTGATTAATAATGTATAAATTTTGCATTCACCTAAAAATCCCTTAAATTACCGAAAATCTCTGTATCAAGTGAAAAAGCCGAGCGGAAATCAGGAGAAAATTCTGAAAGTGCAAAAGTTTAAATCGATACGAACTTGACGAGGTAATAAGAAGAAGAACACTAGTAATTCCGTTCGCGCGCAGACCGCCGGATGGTACTAATTATAATTCACACGGCGGAGAATTAGTAAAGCCGACCTTGAAAAAAAAAATCGTTCGTTTCCTACGATCGTCAGTGTTATACATCGCGATCGCGCCAATCGTATTTGTCGAAAGTTATTAACCTTAACACGCGCTAAGTCAATATTTTCCTTATCCATCGTATAAAATATGATGCTAACGCGCGTTTAGTGTGTAATCGCGATGATTGAAATTGATCGATAAATCAATGACCTAGTTATCATAGCCGACTTGCGCCGCATGGTGTGATATTCGGATTACAACAGTAACGGTAAGCATACAGAAAAATAAACGAAAAAATCAAATACAATTATACTGCCGCTTTTCGTGCCAGTAGGTAAAAATTCAATTATTACATATAATATTCGGCATTAATGTATACGTATATAATAATAGGCAGGCATAAACAGGACTATATTTGTAAATCAATTATTACAACATTAGTTTCAAGTGTAGTCTTTTGCGTGCATACTTACATTGTATATAACAATTGCTCTGAACACACTATGTCTATATATCTGTACAGAGCTATAATGTACAAATACCAGTGTGCAGTCGTCTACTGCGCTGAGAAACTGAGTATAGCATTAAAATAAAGAAAGATTCGATTGTCGCAGATTTTAAAAGACATGTGTGTTTGTACGTGCACACATGATATGTGTTCTTTTTATTTTCTTTCTGAACATCGGAAAAAAACTCTTTTTTCCGTGCAAGAAACATTTGGGTCCACCAGAAGTGTCGCATCTAAAAATAAGTAATTTCTCATAACTGAGAGATTTTTTTTTCAGCGGGTGTAGTAATTTTCTTTATCAACGCCTATTTTCGGGTCGAAGTAATTTCAAAATAGCCGTGAGAAATTCACTTTTTTTTTGCTTTGGCCTCGCTCAACTAACTAACCACCAAGAGGTAGAGGCTCCCCATCGTTTACTTTATCTCGCAGCACTCTTTAATTATTAACACTATTTTTTTTCTTTTTCTTTTTTTCCCCCCCGTCCCGGCATCTAAACCATTGGGTCACTTTCAACACTAATCCGAAACTAACCTTCTTATTTCAAATATATGAATAGAATAAAAAAATAAATAAATAAAATAAAATAAAAACAAATAGATAGATAAACTGAAATAGAATAAATAGATGAAATAAAAAATAAATAACTCTAAACAACCGCCATCGAAATCGCAATGTTGCAATCGACTATGAACCTGAATAAGTCAACCAAAGCCCGGTCCTTACAACAAAGCACATTGCAAGGAAATTAAGTCCTAGAAAAATATAGCCCCCCCTGCGTCTGTCAAATAATTTACAAGAAAAATAAACACTGGTGCCCTCCGAGTAATTAATCATATCGTGATCATTGCAAATCAAATTTGACGCTTGACTTGGATAATTTTGTTAGGTCGCATACGACAGATCAAGGTAACAAATTTCCTAATAAGCCTTTCAGGGATAGTTGAGGCGGCATATGATGAAACCATGGTCTTGACGGGATAGTTGGTTGGACACTGTATTATAGAATCTATCTAGGTTTGAGTTATTCTTTATATTTATCCAATTTTGCCGATGGTGTCTCATTTAATTTTCCGAAGTAAATCAGTAGAAGAGATAAAACGATACGGAACGCCTGCGAAATTCCTTGGCAAACAGATCGACACTATCATTTCCCTCTCTATTCCACAGTGACTCGGAGAATCCAACAAAATTTCAAATTCATTCCTTTTATCTTAAGGCATTTATTTCACCGGCGGATGTAACTTATAGTTAAGTGTATTATCACATTTTATCACTCTGATAGTGTAAACTTAGGCTAAACTAGATCTATCTTTTGTTAACATTAAAAACGTGCTTGTGCTCATATTTTTACACACTATAAAGGAAGGAACACTTTTGTTAATTGTAATTCACGAAAAAAACATATGCGGCTAAATCTTATACAATCTCATCTCTCGATACATCAAATCCAGTGTGTGTCTAATGTTCTCCAATTCTCAATTTTTCATAATTAAGTCGATTAATGTTCATCGCACGGCCCTGATGTCGCTAGCACAAGCGCCGGAGATAGTTACTATTCGAATTTTCTCAGTTATTTCTCTGCCTATTTTGAAAGAACTTTTAAGTAAAACATAGAAAAAGGAAAACGGAAATATCATTATTTCCTTTTTTTTTTTCTTTTTTTTTTTTGATTTTTATTAATAAAGAAATAAAATCGATCGAGTAATTCTTTTTATTTTGTCATCTTATTTGAAATTAAATATAATACCGGAATTCAACGTACAAATTTAATGAACCTGAAAATTAATACATAGGACGTTTCAAATTTCATCGAAAATAACTAAAGAGATAAAAAATACATTTGATCGCGATAACTGAAGCCAGTAGAGCGTAACTCTTAAAAAAATCTAAGCATAAATTAACGTCAGCTTAACCGCAGATTCTTCTACACACTCCAATACGAGAAATTTAATCATTTCTATATCGAAACGAAATAACTACGACGACTTGTGTATTACGGTGCTTTTTCGCTTTTGCCAGAATACAAATTTAACGGGAAATCATTAATATCGATTCTCCGTGTTTTATTATTTATAAAATGGTAGATAAATGTAGAAAATATCGCGACAATTATTTCCGTATTAACAATAATCGCCAGCGTTATTTCGACTATCTTTTCACAATATGTGTAATTTGTTACTACGAGAATAGGCCGATGCTTACACCTCCCGGCACTAATGTGCTCTTACGTATTATCCACAAAATAGGGGATGCGATAGAAAATAACATTTCAGAAAATACGGATGCCCGACATTAGCCTTTATAGACGTCGTATACGAAGGATAAATTTTACATAGTTCTCAGCAGCGCATTGCTTCTACTTTCGCTGCTCACTTCTCATCAGTTCTACTCTTCCTATCTCTTCAATTAGTACCAACTAATTACGGAACTAGATGTAAGTGAGGTGTTGCGGAACTTAAGCCTAAATTTACTTCGACAACGTACCTCCATATATGTATTTTTAAGACTTGTCGAGATTTATTCGCCAAACGCCTTTTTTACATATATATCTTTAACAATTAACACTAGCATCTTCCCGCAGGTTTGGAGGGTGCCTAAGATCAATTCCGAAAAATAACCTTTCCAATGAGATTGTAAATTTTAGACCCATATCTCTTCTTCCGCAAGCCGCTAAAATTTTTGAACTTATTCTTTATAAAAGGTTATACATATACGCAACTCTAAAACATTGTATTTCAATCGATCAGCATGGGTTTGTTGAAGGTAGATCGGGGTTATAACTAACCTAACGACGTTTACGGATTATGTTTCTGCGGTACTAGATACGTCCTTGCAACAGGTGAACGCAGTACACACTGATTTCTAAAAAACTTTCGATAGGGCAGATCATTCAGGTCTGTTGCGTAAATTAAATAATTTCGAGTTCTCTACTAAGTTATTAAATCTTATGGCGAGTTATTTACGAAATGAGGCGGGTGGTCCTTTTCTTTCCCCCTTCGGAATGCCACAGAGTTCTATTTTAGGCCCATTCCTCTTTCTATTGTACATTAATGATTTACCGAATGTTTTGCAGTATTCCAAAATTCTGTTATATGCTGATGATGCAAAATCATTCAGAGAAATATGTACGAAATGTTGAAGATACTATATCATTACAAAAAAATGTGGATAATTTTGCATCATGCAGTGTTGCTAATAACTTACCGGTGAATACGTCTAAATGTAAATTTATCTCGTTTACTCGCAAAATTCACCCTACTTCTGCCTTATACCATATAGAGGGTTATTTTTTAAAAAAGGAGACAGGTGTAACGGAACTTTTTTAGATGAAAAATGTACATTTAAATTCCATGTAATGAACACAATTGGTAAGGCGAGGAAAATGCGCTGGGTTTAATGTTACGAAGCAGTGTGAATTTCAGATACATCGAAACGTTTTCATTCTTATACTCCGCTTTGGTTCGTTCGCATTTAGAATTTGACTCGTTGATTTGGAATCCTACATCAACTGATTTAGTAAACAGAATCGAAAGAATGCAGATAAAGTTTATAAAATACTTACTGTGTATAGATCTGGTAAATTCAGTGCTGAGCGTTTCGAATACGGAAAAACAATTAGACAAACACATGAACAGTCCAGAGGGTAAGAGATAGCGCTTCACTTTTTGCACAATCTGTTGCATGGTAAAATAAATTGTCCCAACCTGCTAGAGAAAATGTTGATTAAAGTACCCATTTCAGGTGTCCGACCAACTCATATATTGGCAATAGAGTTTGCAAGGACACAGTAGTTTTCATGCTCCCTTCTACGCCCCTTATTTGTACTATTCAATAAACTAGAGAAGGAACATCATGAACTAGACATATTTAATCTGCTTTCGTTGGGAACATCTGTATATGTGTGGGTGATTGGATTTCATCTGTGTGCTTGTTTGTGTTTGTGTGCGTATGTTCGTGCGTGAGCATGTGAGAGTATGTGGATATATTTTGGTGCTGATTTATATTTTTTATATATACATATACATATACATATATATATTAATTACAACGTAATTCTTAGGCTACATTCGAAAAAATGTCCCAATTTTATGTATCGCAGAATGTCCCAATTTTATGTATCGCAGAATGTCCCAATTTTATGTTTCGCAGAATGTCCCAATTTTATGTATCGCAGAATGTCCCAATTTTATGTATCGCAGAATGTCCCAATTTTATGTAACGTTTGTTACATTTTATAGGATTTTTGTTATCGTTATTTAAAAAATGTCACAATTTTATGTAACGAAATATGTAACGAAAAATGTAATGAAATAATATTTTAATTTTCTGTAATGAAAGTTAAATGTTAGAATAGGATTTTTGTGATTACGTTTTGTTTTTCTTTTTGTGTTGATGCCAGTAAGAATTACGTTGTAAATTTTGATCATTTTATACAAAGTATAGAAGAGAAAGAGACATAAATAAAAGCAAGAGGTTTCAAGGGGCACAGCCCCTTGCGAGGCCAAAATGGCCGAGTTTATATATATATATATATATCTATATATATATAGGTATAGCTACATGTGTGTGTTAGTACTTTATATTAATTCTTTGCGCACGTGCATGTTAGTATATATATATTCCTTTTAGCTATTGTTAATCGTACGATTTTTTTTTCATTTTCTTTTTTATCATATTATGCTGTGCAGTAATTAGCGTAAGCTGTTGCACTGGCAAATTGCAAAATAAATTAAAACTAAACGGAATTGAAAAGACTGAAAAACAATCGGTAAAAATTTTGAACGAAAAGACACAAGTATCCTCCCTAAATTTTGTAAACAATGGCAGATCTAGGAACTGGTATAAGTAAATTTAGAGTTTTTGTGAAAGTCAGTCGAAATAATAAAAAATGTAAAATAAATTTTTTTAGGGATTGACTCAACTGAACATATTATTTGGCAGCATGAAATATATAATGTTCATCGAACGGATTTTATTAATAAAATATTACCACAAGACCGTGCCGATGATTGCAGATCGTACGGGAACGGAGCAGGATTGTATCCTTTATCAATGTCTAAGACATTATAAAATTATATAAAATACAAACTTATGGAAAAAGAGTTGAATGACATCTTAGTAAGAAGAAGAAAAAAATTGTGAAGTTTCCCGCGAGAAATTAGAAAGTTCTCAGGCATTTCGACGTAGATCGCGTGGAAATACGCACATCATCCCATCTAAGATGGCCGGGAGAACACATGCAGCGTGGCAAAATTGCAAAGCCATCTACGAAAAATACCCGAGTGTAATACGAATTTCAGCAGTGAGGATGGACATTTGGTCCTTTAGCTCTTCAAGCAAATTTCTTCACTGAACATAAACTGTGTTTTGTATTTTTTTTTTTTTTTCTCTCGTGATACCTGTAAGAAAACTGCGAACGATATTACCGTAAATTACGCTGCGCAGATAATTCCTGATTATTTGTATTTCAGGAAGTAGTCGGAGCTGCTACTCCGAATGGGAAATTAATGAAGTAGGGGAATTTTTAGACTCGGTTAATAACAGATTGGGCAAATAAACGCGTGAAAATAATTAACGCGACTAATTACTACGTACGGTCACTCGGCCATTAGAAGAGGTTTCGCTTCAAAAAAAAAGAAAAAAAAAGAAGCGATACGCGAAACATACTTGAGCGAACGAAGAACAATTTGAAAAGAGAAAAAATAAAACCGAACAAATTACAAAGGAGATTAGTAGTGAAACTTGGGATGGTATTAATAAGTTGAAAAATAAACAAAGGAAACCGCCGACACAGAGAAAAGAACTTGTCAATAAAAAAAAAGGAAAGATAAAAGACCCGTTGCGAAGCTCTCTTTGTCTGCTGCTAGAACATGAAAGTTTTGATAGCGTTAAATATTATTATTAGCGAGACAAATTAATTCATCAAGCCGTCTACGTTGCTTTCCTTTTGCTACCTTTTCGACAGCTCGCCATACATCACAATCGACGGATAATATCACCGTGATTAAAACCCGCACCAAGCACACATCCGCCGTCAATGTCACACCTTCTGGCTGCAGGCTCTTTCCCGCTTCGATTATTTATTGTTCCCCACCTAAATAATAAATCAAATTCAATTATCCGACTGCACCTGAAACAGGTTTGATGCCACGTTCACCGTAATTACCCCTCCCAGTTGTTCTTGCCGGAATAGTCGATTTTTTCTGCCTATACTTTATTCATTTTTTTTTTTCCACTAGAAAATTTTAACCCAATTCCGAACATGTGCTGCTCACTGAAAACATGAACAAAGTTCTGCGCTTAAAAATACGCCTTCAGCTGTCTATTCCTGTCTTCGTGGAAGTTTCGAAAAGAGAGTTGGTTCGGTTACAGAAACGTGTATAACGAATGCGCGAACGAGTCGGTCGCTCTGATGAATGAGATTACACACAGTCAGCTCAATCGCCGGATCATTGTACCAATGGGAGGAATTTTTTCTCCGCGACATAGTGGTTTGTTGTGGTTTTTTTTCCCCTCTATATTTCCTTTTCCGCGTTTTTCGTTCCCCCTAGAAAATTTTATGCGTGAGATCAACACAATCCTAGATGTTCTAAATTTTAAGAATAAGGGATGAAAGAATATTTATTTCGAAAGAAAATAAGCGGGAAAAAGTTTCTCAAAGAAGAGTGACAAAATTTATGACCGAAGAAAACGATTTATCTTCCAGCCCTACATTACGTCGATAGCATCTTTTTTTTTTTTCCCCTCAAATTGATACAATGGAAACGTCTAGGGAGAGACTGTATCTAGAAATAGTTGGCGATAGTATCAGTGTGGTACACACGATTAGGCTTTCAATGGCATTGTACTTCCGATCTAAAAAAAAAAAAAATTCGACAGTTTTGAATGATTGAAGCGATTAATTGTAATTTAGTAACACCACTCACAAAACTCACTTCGTATGCTTTGAGGTTGGGTAAAGGAATCCGGATTCTTCCGGGTTCAAATCGACGCAAAAAATTTTACGACATGCCGCAAAAAATAACTCTGTATTGCTATTTCTAGTTGCAAAAACTGGATTATTATTTTCGTTTCGCTAAAAATTTCGGAAAATAACATATTGTACAAGTACTGCGATGTGTGTCAACAAATACACACATAAATGACGTTTATTAATCCTTAGCGCTAGTAATTTTGGACTATTATTATATTAGAAAAATAAATAAATCAAATAAAACACACATAATTTTTGAATGTTCTCTGGCGAATTATTCGGAAATATAAATAAAAACCTTAAATACTATTTACACATATATATATTATAACGATTATGCCATTCTTAAGCCGGAGATAAAATCTGTTATTTTGCGTTTTGAAAGTAGTAATGGAAATTTAAACGTAACCGGTAAATTAAATTTATCGAATCTGAACATTTTTTCGACTAGCATGAAAATTTTATTATTTGAAGGTAGAAAAGAAAACACAAATTTACAACTTTACAAAAATAGCCGAGAGAAATTCGAAACCCAAGAGGTACAGCAAGAATCAGGCTTGAAAACATGACACAGCGGTATAGGTGTATGTACATACTTGAGTAGCGGTTAAATTTTTTTTTAAATTACATTATTTTTACGGATTCCTAAAAATCGACATGCGAAATTTTTTGTGTGAGTTGACATGTGAATATCGTGTGAAATGACATAGTCGGTGAAAATAATGGTACACACTAACTGCTGTGTCGCGTTAGTTGCAGACTTACCGAGTTCTGTTCACGTTATATAATAATAATCAAGGCGTGTTCTCTACGAGATGCACACTGCCGCGTTTAAAATAATCGAAACAGACAACAACCCGAATCGAAACAAGTCTGGGAATTATTTCGGAAAATGAAAAATACAATCGGGCGAAAGTGTAGAGTTAAAAGAGTTTTTAGGCGGCAGTAGGAAGAGAATAGAAAAACCGATTACAATCTCACCTTAAATTGCCATAAAAAAAACCTCCTGAGGTCAATAAACGGGTTTGCTGAACAAAGGGTTATCTAGCGTTGTGCCATCTTATGAAAAGGCCTATCATTATATTCATAATCGAGTTAAAATAGTGAAAAACATTCGCACACCACCTTAAAGATAATACTCGTAAAAGCACGCCAACTTTAGCCTTGTGCATTTCCATTTGTATTTCCGAATACGCTTATATAATTCTCAGAACTAAACGCATGTTAACCTCTCTTGCGTCGTTCTCGTTGCCTTTCATTTTTAAATCGATATCGGAACAGAAAAAAGTAACACTGATATTTCTAAATTAATGAAATTAATTGCGATAATGGCCGCTAATCAATTAGTTTCATTAATTTAATAAGTGCAATATCGTACAGCGCCCACATTTGGTTCACTTCCGTTCTATTGATTAATTAGCGATTTCTTGAAGGTATTAAGAAACCTTTACATAGAAATACGTTAATGCTTTAAAATTATTCGAACCGAATTTTGAAGGTTCTTTTGTTGTTGTTTTTTTATCTTTTTTTATTTATTTATTTGGGGGGGGGGTACGTCAACTAACTCGAAGCAAGTGTGAAATTTTGGAAGGCACAATGTGCATAATCTAGAGCCGAACGAAATACCGCTGCCTAAGCAACTACGCCACACGGGATAGCTAGCAATAGGTCTAAATTTTTTCTTGATACGTGTTTCCAATGTGCGAGGTTTTTCACTTTCAGTCTTGCGTTAAAAAGTTTCAAACATTTATCCATTTTTTTTTCCCCCAATTTCAACGCTATAATTTCTCGACGAATTTTTATTCGCTTCTTTTTTAAAAGAACGAATAAAAAATTAATCGATCACAGCAACGAAAAATTCATAGAAACCGTATCTCGTCAATAGAAATCAAATCGCAAGAATTCGATGAGATTAATAACAGTATATTGCCACATCTATTTCATTCCCACTCTGTCCCCGTATTGATCTATTGTGGATTCCTAGTCATTGTGGAATTTCGGGAAACGAGTTAGTTGACTCGTTGGCACGTTCGGCTGCTTCAGACGTCGTTTTATTAGTGTCATTTTTCAGTCCAAAGTCTTCTTCCTCTTTCTCTCTCTCTCTCTCTTTACGTTGCCATCGCGACTGTTAGTATTTCTACCCTTCTTCATTTTCTAATCCTGCTTCCTTTTATTTATCCATATAACCCATTCCGACTCTTTTTCCGTGGTTTCTTAATTTCCACAACACGAGGCGGTCAACTATCTCATCTATAATTATTAGACTTCGGTTAAATTACAGCTTGCTTCCTGCTTCGCTCTTCCGTTTCTCCATTACTCAGTCGCCTTTTTTTATCCGTTTGATCCGTCAGTAGCAAACTTCACTTGTGATGCGAATCACATTTTGCTTGAACGTGTGTCTTTTCATTTCTTCAGAACGCGCGATACTATATTTCGGTTTTTTGTGTGTCTTGGTCCCCCTACGCCTTACAGCGCTCGCAGCATCCTTCTTCTTTTCCTTCTCCCTTGATTATTCCTTTGTTAGCAGAATGCTCTCGGAAATACGTAAAATATCGACTTATTTAAGTCCTGCAATCATTTTAATATTGCAAAAATTAGACCAACTCATCTAATCAAAAACGAATTGGTTCAGTGCACCTCAAATGACGTTCAAAACATCTTTTCAAACTGGAAAGAAAAACAAAATTAAAAACGCAGCTCAACAAAGAATAAAAACTGTTTTCAAAAAATAAAAAGAAAACGAAAAAAAAAAACGTGTACTGCCATTTAATTGAATAAAAATCTTATTAATACGCATAAAATTGGATTATTACTACTAATGCCCGATTAGCTGCGTAGAGCGTATGTACATACAACAGAGCGGAAGTATATTGTTAGCCATTGGTTCATTCACGAGGGCATGTCTACGATTATCGAACCGACACGGCAATTAAATATTAAATGGTTGATATTCTCCCTAAAATTAGTATATTTTTTCATCGACTTCTAGAAATTAGTACAGATTTATTTCAAAGGTATGAACATCGTCGTAAAATTAAACAAAAACATTCTGCGTTCTCGTCGTGATTATTTACATTGGCGCACCCAAGGGGGGTGCCACGGGGCCATTGCTCCCCCCAAAAAATCTTCGAAATCTTAATTTTGTTTTACTTAAATAAAATTCGTATGCTTATCTAATTTGTGCTTATTACAAACATAATGTTATGTTTCTATTATTATTTTAATTTTTTTTTAAATAAAATTTGTCAGTTTTGTAACTTTTTTAAAAATAATATTCGTTAATTTTGTATTTTTTTTTTATTTTAATTTACAAACCACGGAAATAGATAGGTACTTAGTCGAGGTACCGAGTTACCACCCCCTAACTCATCTTCTAAGTTCTAGCCCCGACCAAAAAAAAATCCTGCGTGCGCCTTTGATTATTTAAATACCGGGAATTTAAACGGTTTAATTGAAAACAAAAAAGAAACTCTTCCGAATCCGCTGTCATTTGTTTTAATTCAGAATCGGGCAATATTTAAAATCAGTGCTAACAACTTTCGTACATCAGATTTAGCCGAAATTAATTCAATAAAAACGACACCAAGCAGACAAATACGATTAGTAAGGCGAACGAACAAAAGTATATAAAACTAATTATCGAGAGAAGATAATTTTACGCGCAAATAATTCGAAAATATCAGGTACTTCTCTGTTTTATTTTTCCGTCACTCTCTCTCTCGCTCTATATATATATATATATATATATATATATATATATATATATATATATATATATATATTAATAAAAAAACACTAGGTTTATCGCGGAAAGTAGTAGGAATATTTTTTTTTTTAATCTTTCGTTAAAAATACCATTAGTTAGCGGCATTAATATCGTTAGAAATTTGGTCCAGTATTTTGTTTTTTAATAATTGCAGCTCTACGAGAAATAAATGAAAAATCTTTACTCCACTTAGTGAGCGGCATTGTGTACTGCTGAAAGTGTAACACAAACGCAGTTGGCAGTCGTAGGAAAGCTATAAGTAGATAATCGGTTCTAGAAAGCGGAATAGACGCGATAAAAATGAAAAAATAATAATAAACAATTAAAAAACATTGTTTACTGGCGAGAAGAGGAAAAAACACAAAAAACTTAAACAATTTCTAGTTTAAACGAATTTAAGAAAACAGGAAACAGTTTGCAGGAAAAGTACTCTCTTGGCACGAGAAGGAAATAACCCACATTTGCAGTGTTCGAAAATTACTAAAGGAATTATAATTTAGACACATTTATTGTAACAGTCACTGTATAAGTACATCATCGATTGCATTTAGATTAATGCCTAAAAAAAAAAACAGGTTTATCGATAATTATTTTATAACTCTTAATACGTAACAAAGCCGTTTGTTGGAATAATTTCGTCGATTGTAATAAATTAAATGCAATAATTTATTTTAAATAAGATTAATTTAACGAAAAGGCGGGCGTACTACAAGCTGCGCAATTAATCTTATTATTTCGGAGATTAAGATCAGTTAAACATTTCACTCAACCACTTTCAGTATGCAACCGCGGACAAAAGTAGAATCAACAACGCCCACTTAAACACGATACTATCTAATGGGATGCACGCGTAAACGAATAATTTATTTAAGACTTAATCTCCATCCAAACTCCAACTCGCTTCCTACACACTCGTTTCTATTTCCGCTAGTAGCAATATTCGATAGAAATATTTTCATTCTGACTAGTTTTCGTTTTACGAATTTTCTTGGCACCGTCTAATCTCACCTTCGAGAAAAATCGTTCGTGTTAGCTCGACAAATGTCTAAAACTTTAGTGAAGTTTTCTATCGAAAAATTCAAAATATGAATCTAACGTAAAAAAAGACCACACAATAAACATCTTTAAAATCGACAATGCCTTTTTTTAAATTTTCATTCGAAAACATTTTTCTATTCTCGCCGCACCTACCACCAAGAGAGACATCGCTAAAGAATCGTAATACTTTTAAAAATTTTTCAAACCTGCCCATTAATAAATATTGGCCTGTTTTTATTTTAAACTTGAAAATTTTCGTTACGCGTGTATCATAACTAATTCCAATTTATTGTTTTGTATTCGCTTCTTTTTTTTTCTAATTACTTACAGCAGGCCCGTGCCCAGGATTTTAGAAAGGGAGGGGTTTTGAAAATTTTCTGCGCATATTTTATAAATAACAATAAATTTTTCACTAATATTCATACTATTAATAATTTCCATCATTTAGATATATATATTAATTTACATAAATGAATTACCCCCCGTATATAAACATTAATAAAAATTACACATGTTATTGATTATACTCGTAATAAATAGTTTTTCCTTAAGATATTAATGAAGTACCTAAAAATATAGAGAAATTTTTTTCTCTTTTTCTTTTAAAGGTAAGAACAGCCTAAAAAATCATTAATATTTATTTTAAATTTTTGATTTTTTTCAGATTTTTGTGTATTTATAAATATTATTTCAGTTCTCACGGGAGGGGTTTAACCTCCAAAACCCACCCCGTGGACACGGCCTTGACTTACAGCATCGCTTAATTGTAAAAACTCGAAAAAATAAATAAACAGAACTTGAAATCGATATATTACTATCTTCGATAAATCATATCAGTGAAGAAAAATCTAATAAAAATGGGAAAAAAAACATTCGAAAAAGCTGACAGACACTCAGAGAGGACATCGCAAAAGCATTTGACACAACTTGGCACGACGGGCTGATTTAAAAAATGTTAAAATATAATTTTTCGAAATATCTAATCAAATTAATCAGAAGTTACTTACGCAATAGAACTTTTTACGTTTCATTACAAGACGGTAAATCAGTGACCAAAACTGCCGTCGCAGGAGTTCCTCTCAAGGTAGTGTGCTGGGGCCTTTTCTCTTTTCAGTCTACTGGTCCGATCTCCTTAAGTTGCAACACACGAGTTTAACTCTTTATATGCCGATGATACGGCTATATATTGTAGCTCGTATAGAACCATTTATAATCGTCTACAGCTGCACAATTTTCGGGTTTTAAAATTTTTGGAAAAATGGAAAATCGAAATTAATCCAACTAAAACAGAAGCTATACTTTTTACTACTCGTAGATATCCCATCCTACTAGGGCAATTGATTATTAATGGCACCGGGACTAGCTGATCATGTTCGATATCTTTTGTGTAATTCTAGATAAAAGATTATAAAATATGCTGAAGCGAAAACAAATAGAACCATTGCAGCTTTGTACCCAATTATCAATCGGAGATCTTACTTAAACACCGCAAACGAACTTATTATCTATAAAAGCACCATTAGATCACAATATTGGCTTATTCAGCTCCAGTTTGGTGCTCGATTTCAAACTCCGATTTTAATTAATTTAAATTACTACAAAATAGGTGTGCTGTCGGTGTATTTTAAACGTTCCCCGCTGGACTAAAATAGATAATATGCATGACTGGTTACAATTGCCTTATGTAAAAGATTTTATAATTAATACAGCAAATAAATTTTTCCTTGGCTGTTCCTACCATAACGCTTATCAGGAATATAGGCGATTATAATTCCGAGCAACTAACCCGGATGTACGTTAAGTATAAGCATCGTCGGATTAAACACAATTTAGTTAGTTAGTGATATCTCTAGGCTGTTAAGTAATGTTTTCAATGGTAACAATTGGTTGCAATTTTGATTATTTTGGGTTTTTTTTGTTATACTTTTTTTGCCCTTTGTACTTTTTTGTATGGTATTTATATTTCTGTTGACAATACGTAAATGTTCTACTTTTATCACACTAATGTAATGCAGTTAGGTCTCTTTCGAGCTGGTACGCATTTTTGTTTATAAATACTATATTACTGTGCTTAGCTAAATAGACGTTCTGTTCTGTTTGTAGGTTTTCCACTCGAAATTGTTCAATTTGGCAAATAGTTAAAAATCGATTTTACCGGAAACTCGCGATATCTAGACGGAGATTTTACTCGAACGATTAAAATGTAACGAAAGAATGATGAAGCGTTTAAGTAGTAAGTAAAAAGTAAATTTAAAGATAATGTACACCGATAAATATTGTTTTAGAGCATTTCTCATATTTTTTTAAAAATCAAAATATCGAAAACTTTTAATCAGCTCGTGTCGGTTTTTTTATTCTTTTGCTTAAAGCGCAGGCCGACGTAACTAATACAATTAAATTATGGTCTAATTCGAAAAAGACACGAACCCAAAATTGGGCAAACAAAACAAAATCCCTACACCTCAACCGCAAAAGACACAGCAATCAGAGATTGTCTTTAAATCATTATTTTCATAATTTAACGCGGTACAATATAAATATTAACGATATGAAAGTATGAAATATATGTGGGTGCAACGATTGAAAAGAGTTTAAAATAATCATTTTCATAACGTAAAAAACGAAGCAAATTTATGTACATATATATTTAAGAAATCATAAGCCAGCTACACCGTAGCGTGGTGGTGTTTCGTTTGGTTAGGATTTAATTCGAATCCTTTTATCGCACATTGACACACTTCAAAAATTCCACTCGCGTTGAATAATGTCCATAGTTAACGCGCCAAAAAAAAAAAAAAAACAAAAAAAAAAAAAAAAAAAAAACAAAACAAATTATACAATAATAGTACAAAATTAAATTTTGAAAAATTAACATAATACTTCATAAATCTATTAATAATAATTCCGAATATAATTTATAGTAACAGTATTTTTATTGGAATGTTAAAAACAAACAAACAAAACAAGATAATTTTAAGGAATCGCAACTATTAAAATGATAAAAGCGTACAAAAAGTAATAAGCTATTTATTAATAGTGATAGTATTTCCGCAGATTTATAAACAGAAGGAAGTGTATTAAATGAATCATTCATATGAATAAATAAAAATAAATAAAATAAGTCCCATATCTTTGACAGGGCGCGACGGGGATTGTGAAGTTAAGGTTCGCAATGTACAAAGCCCACAACCGGAACTAATGAGGGTAGGGGACCAGTTCCTTTCTACTTGGGATTCGCCTTTACCTTGCCAGATTTCTCCGGTACTCAATTTAATTTCAGATTAGGTATAAACCTGGGAGCAACTTCGGATATGGAACGAGACAAGTCTCGAACCCGTGACCTCTGGTTTGGTAGTTAAGAGTCTTAACAACTAGGCTGCCGCGCTACCTAATCATTCGTATACACTTTTATAAAATAATAATAAACTTAAAAATTGAAACACTGACGACGCGTTTCGAAGCTACTAGCTTCATGATGGCAGTATACATTACTAACGTTAAATACATACCCTGATCATGAAACTATTAGCTTCGAAACGTGTCGTCAGTGTTTCAATTTTTAAGTATATTATTATTTTATAAAAGTGTATACGAATGATTCATTTAATAAGTAATTGAAATAATGTGTTCGTCAAATTTTAATAGGACGAGGTATAATTTTTTTTATATGAAGCAGATTAATTAAATTTTATTCAGTGATCCTATCGTTACAGAGGGAAGATAGTGAAAAAAAAAACTGCGTTTTTGTAATATGGAAAATTAAGAAATAAATTCTTCCAATCAATTAAAAAGATATAGGCAAATTAACGCAGTCTTGGGGAAGCTAAAAAAACGAAAAATTCAAAAAATAAATATATACGCTAGACTGAATCTGGAGAAGTCGGTTTGACGGATATAGATGTATGAACGGCCAAGAATATTTCTTATACGATATTATAATCTGCAAATTTTCCTATTACTTCCGTGAACTTTAGTTTTTGACAATGAAGCAAAACGAAAAATTTGTTGATTAGTCTTATCCGCTAATATAACTCTCTGGAATATAAAGTCTGCCGGTTACATCGAAAATGTTTTCTATTGTTTTGGTTCTTGCAAATGAATAGAAACGGAGATTAATACACACTAAAATACGTCTCCTTAAAACCTTAAGTGAGTTTCCCGCGAACGGTGTCGTAATAAAATTGAAATAAAGATAATAAATCATAATAACTACCTTAGCGCATGTAAGGACAGTTTTTGTATGCCGGTAACATCAACAAAGCGAAAAATCGTATTTTCTAATTTACAACAGTTCATCAATAAATAAATAAATAACCGAAATTTAGCGAAGTATTTTGTAGCTGTACATTAGTGTACAGGTGGACTGTCAGATTAAGAACGTTGACAAAACATAAAGAAAAAACGTCAAAAATCGTACACGATGTGAACTTTAGAAACAAGCACGATTCTTGAATAACATTCCCCGTTGTTCGGTATTATTTATATGTGTCAGTATTCTTCAACGGTATTTAAATTGCATTATTCGTCAGCACGAACTGAAACTGGTGGACGTACGCTACGATTTATTTATAGCATTACACGGTAAGAGTTTGAATTTTCACTTTCGAAACTAAAAATATGCCAAATCGACGCTCTTGAACTATTTAGTTACCTACAAATAGCGATCTTTTCATCGACAAAAAACCTGAACATCGAAGATCACGGCTACCAGAGGGTCTAATTTTGAACTGTTTTTTCTAAGTATGGCCCGACCGACATATTCTTGGTCTGCTTTCTTCCTTCGTCGTATTATTAATCATAAATCCTTCACATTTTCTTCCCCCCTCATAATGAGATTGAGATATTATGGTCTTTTAATATATTTCTTTTTTTTTTCTTTGTAGTTAACTTAATACTTTGGTACTGTGGTTCCTGCTCAACCGATTTTCAGTAATCTGCACGCCAACATTACAAAAGCCTTAATTTTCTTCCGAGTTGCGATTATGAGCGTTTTCTGATCCATATAATAAAGTAGAAACAATACATTAGACAAATACGCAAACTCCAGACATTTGCCCCCTTCCGGTCTCCAAGAACATACAGAGACAAATCAAACTGAAGGTCTTAATTCAACACAGCGCTTGACTTATGCGCAAATCGCAGGACAGCGGCATAAACGAGAAATAAATAGAACTTCTGAAGTCAATGACAGTAATAATAATGACATTGCAACAATGCTACATACATTCTTAACTGAAATAAAAACCCTTTTTCTTGAAATGATGCAACAGCAAAATCAGGTGCTTAACAATGTTATACAGACTATTACAACTGCTTTACTTAATAAAAAATGAAGAATTTAAAAATAGTTACCTGGAACACTAACGGTGTTCTTAATCATATCGATGAAATACAAATGTACATTTTGCAAAACAATATTGATGCGCTTCTAATATCTGAAACACATCTCACTAACACAAGACATATTACATTCCCGGGATACAATTCATATTATACAAATCATCCAGATAATACAGCACACGGTGGCACTGGTGTTATAATAAAAAGTAATATAAAACACTATGAACTGAACAAATATAAATTCAATTACCTACAAGCGACCAGTGTAGTAATCACTGAAGGTCCAAATAAAAATATTACTCTCTCAGCAGTATACTGCCCTCCGAGGCATATTATAAAAAAAAAACATTTTACCGACTTCTTCAGAACTTTAGGTAACAGATACATTGTAGGAGGAGATTTCAATGCGAAAAATATTCACTTTGGGTCAAGACTGACAGTGCCCAGAGGGAAAGAATTAAAATCATCCATGGACGAAACATACAGCATGGTCTATTCATCGGGAACACCTACTTATTGGCCAACCGACCTTAATAAAACACCGGATCTCTTGGACTTCTTCATAATAAAAGGAATTTCATCCCCATTTATTGATGTTAGGACTGACGAAATATTGTCATCAGATCATTCATCGGTTACACTAACAATTAGTCAGCATATAGTTAGAAAAATGCGGAAACCAAAACTCCATAATAAATTCACAGATTGGGATGCATTTCGAGAGCAGCTTGAACGTACAATGAACGTTAAAATACCGCTGAAAACTGCAAAACAAATAGATGAAGCGGTAGAATACTTCATTAAAGTCATACAACGAGCTGCGTGGAAATCCACACCAAAGGAAAGAGGTTATGAGCCTGTTATCTATTATCCAGATAAAATTAAAAAAGCGGTCCAGTTAAAACGGAAACTGAGAAAACAATGGCAATTATCGAGAAACCCTACCCATAAAACAGCATTAAATAAGCAGACGAAGTTTTTAAAGAAATTATTGCAAGATTTAAAAAACAAATCCTTAAAACAAAGGTTAACAAATCTATCGCCCCTGCCGCAACATGACTACTCGTTGTGGAAAATAACAAAAAAATCTTAAAAGACCTGTACATGCGGTGCATCCGTTAAGAAAATCAAGTCGAACTTGGGCTAAAACGGACTCAGAAAAAGCAGAAGTCTTTGCAAAACATTTCGCAAACATATTTCAGCCATATCCTGGAAATTCAACGCTGACCCCTGATGCTTACTGTTATGATGTTTCTAAACCAATAAAACTCACATCTCCGGGGGAAATTAATAACTTAGTAAAAACTTTAAATCCGCATAAATCTCCGGGTTATGACTTAATTACGGCACGGATTTTAAAGGAATTGTCCAGAAAAGGTTTTATATTTCTGACATATGTCTTCAATGCGATGCTCCGGCTACGGTATTTTCCGATACAGCTAAAACTGTCACAAATTATCGTCATTAAGAAACCGCTTAAACCACCGACAGAACCGGACTCGTATCGGCCCATCTCCTTGCTGTCCGTAGTCTCTAAGCTTTATGAAAAGCTGTTGCTGAAGCGGTTAATGCCAATTATTAACGACAAAGAGTTAATACCGGAACATCAGTTCGGTTTCAGAGCTAAGCACGGTACAACAGAACAAGTGCACCGCATAGTTAACACTATAGAGGCATCCCTCGAAGGGAAAAAGTACTGTGACGCAGTGTTTTTAGATATAAGCCAGGCTTTTGACAAAGTCTGGCACGACGGTCTGTTACACAAAATAAAACGTCACTTTCCCCATGAAATATATCAATTACTTTGGTCATACTTACACGAAAGATACTTCTTTGTGAAGTATGGAGATGACTCATCAGATATATATCCGATAAAAGCAGGCGTTCCGCAGGGAAGTGTGCTGGGGCCACTACTCTATCTCATATACACGTCAGATATTCCTACGCCCTCCAACGTGCAGGTAGCAACATTTGCTGATGATACCGCGATCTTATGCTCGGATGTATGCCCGGTTAAAGCGCGTAACACCATTCAAGAAGCTGTTACTGAACTCTCATCGTGGTTTAGCCAATGGAAGATTAAAACTAATGAAAGCAAATCAAGGCGAGTAATCTTTACTAACAGAAGAATTGTGCCAACGGAAGATATAATCCTGAATGATGTTCCAGTTCCACAACACACAGATGTAAAATATCTTGGTATGTATCTCGACCAAAGATTAACGTGGAAGAAACACATAACAGCAAAACGGATCGAACTAAATGCAAAACTGAAGCAAATGTACTGGCTATTAAACAGAAAATCAGAAATATCTCCTGAAAATAAACTATTAATATACGCTCAAATCCTAAAGCCAATTTGGCGGTACGGTTGCCCCTTATGGGGCTGCTCGAAAAAGAGCAATATAGCGATCATCCAACGGATACAGAATAAAATCCTTCGAATGATAGTCAATGCTCCGTGGTATATCACCAACTTAACACTACATGAAGATCTAAAAATCAAGACCGTGCTAGAAGTAATAACTAATGATGCAAAAAAGTATGCTAGCAGACTGGAGATACATCCAAATTACTTAGCGATCGTATTGTTGGATAATTCGATGGAAGTTCGGCGGCTTGACAGAGTCAAGCCGATGGACTTAGCCTAACAAAAAGGAAAAGTAATCTTCTGCACCTATCGCTGGATAGAGTGCTACTCAATGTTACGCTCTAATACTAAAATTGCCAGATAGCTGTTATCAGCTAGGAGCAATTTGGCAAAAAAAAAAAAAAAAAAAAAAAAAAAAAAATATAATAATGAAGTTCAAATAATTAGGAAAGTTCCTTTGAATGTGCAAAAGTTTATAAACATTAGTTGGAAAAAGTTTTAACAACTAAATTATCTTGCTTTTATTTTCCTTTAGGTAACGCGGTTCCTGTGTACTACTGCAATTATGTTCGGAAGGATGATATAGGATTTAGGGTGTTATAGGAGGTACACAGTACAGACATCGTTGATTCGATAAATAATGTGTATATTATTTAATTTCTTTTCGTAAAATTAAAATTACGCAGTATCAATTCACATGGGCCAAAAATGGAAAAGTCTCTGTTCAAGAAATCTCACAAAGCCTCAATTCATTTAACGAAATTATTTAGTAAGATGAAGTTATTATTATATAAATATAATATTCTAGGTGTATTACTCTATAGATAGTGACGACGGTAATATAAATCAAAAGGTTACTCCTAATGATAACATTCAAACTAATAAAAAATTAATTTTACCAAATGTTCGATCTTTGAAAAATTATGTTTGTAACTAAACAATAATATTTCACAGAGAAATACAAATCATAGTGTTATGCGAAGTAAATATAAAAAAAAAAATTAAACTCAACCGGTTAACATATATGGCTACAACTTAATCTCACAAACTAGAGAATACAAAAGAGCGACTGGTATACAAATCTATATTAAAACTAGAAAAAAATACAATGGATTAACTGGGAATACTCTAAATTAAATATAGATATAAACATAATACGATAATCTTAATGGCAATCTATATGCCTTCAAATATAATAAAAAATAGTACTTATATAAATGAACTAAGAAGCAACTTGACAAATTTCGTCAAAAAAGATGATAGAATTATATGCGGCGCGATATGAACATTGACAAAAAATAAATAACCGAAGAAAAAAGTCATGAGGTTGCGAAGATGGATATTCGGATAAATGAAGTCTTAATCGTATCCCAACTATTTAGTTATAATGGAATGGTTTAACAAATAATAGAAGAAACTCACTAACTTATAATGTCGGGAAAATACGATATTATAAAGATCATAAATTTAATAACTTAAACAACCATGAAAATAATATTTGAATAAAGTTACTGCGCAAATTATTAAGCGTATTGTGATACATCCAATAACTAAAAACAACTAAAATAGAAATAAAAAAATGGATTATTGATTAAAATATTAAGATATAATACAGTAATCGCAGATATCAGTATCGAGTATATATTACTAGTAATGGATATGTATCAGATATGTGCGTGCATATATGGGTACGTATGAGACAATTATAATTTTTATAGGTATTTATATTGAGTGCATATATGTGTATGGTTACATATTGTGCGGGCTACACAATATACAAGCGCACACACCAACATATATATATATATATATATATATATATATTACCGGTAACTGTAACATGCTCCCGAACTCGCTGAATACAGTAACAATTGTATTCTAAATAAAAAGTGGAAGCGTGCGTTAATTTCTAAGACCCTGCCGGCAAATCTTCGAACACGTAAAAACGTTACATGATTTTTAATATTACTCCTACCGCGAAAATAACACAGTTAATAATATGTCATCAACAGTGATTTATTTTCGATTGTACGAAATAGGCAGAGAATTGAAGATTTAATTTTAATTACTGGTTACGTTTCAAAGTTGTAAAGAGAAAAAATTTGTAGGCCTGGCAAAAATGGAATGAAACTTTTCTTTTTTGTTTGTTTTTTTTTCATTTAAATTTCACGGTATAAAAACAATGCGCAGTGATAAATCATCCGCTAAGACAACTGATTCAACACGTAACAATGTTGATGTCGAACTAATCTTCAGAGCGAAACACCCGTTTCATTGGCAATTCCTTATTTTGATATTTCTGCAACACGTAAATAAACTAATCGCAAAACCGGAAATCCCACTATTTCTTAAAATAAATAACAATTAATTCAACATGTTTCGGAGGCGCATACTTCAGTAAACTATAATTATAGCAATGCGACTGCAAACATGGCGGTTTAACCTATTCCGTAAATTAATATACTAACGTTTCCGTGATTAAGGTTTCATGTCAGTACAGAAATCAGTCGTGCTTTTATTATATTTCATTATTTCCAAGGTGCGTATAACATTTGCATTGGATAAATAAGTAGCTCTGTAAGCAATTATGACCTGTTTCGGAAAGACATTTACCCGCAGTCGAATTTTAGTTGCTTCAAATTTTACCTTCTCGATTTAGTAACTTGTAAAAATTCGTAATAATTTTTAGAAGACGCATAGCATTCGATTTTTTCACAGTAACTTTTTTTGGAACCCTCGGTTACATCGCTGACAATTCTTTTTTCTCTTGAATTCATCAGTTCGCTTTATTTCATGGGACACTCCGCAAGACCAGTTTTGAAATACTTTTTTTTTCAACCGTATTAGTCGTTTCTTTTAAACAATCTCTGTTTTTTTGTTTTTTTTTTGATTTCCGTTTCGAACAAAATTGCAATATTGTAAAAGCACACAAGCCCTATTGATTCTTCAGCGGATAAGCATTTTGTATATCGCACCAAACGGTCGAAAGGCAAACATAGATACCTATTCGAATCGGGGAGATTTATTATCAGGGACAACCATGAAGTGAGGCATCTCGTTACCTAAACTCCCAGTATACATGATCCAGATTATCTTCCTCATTCATCTTCTTGTTTTCCCTTTCCATCGTTTCCAACAACACGCATTTTCTAAGTGGCCAACCTATAAAACATGTCTATGGCCAAATAGGAAAACTTCATTTACGGAATTATATGTATTTTTTTTTAAATTCATTTTTGCTAAAAAAAAATGTTACAAAATATTTCTGCTAAAGTTTTAATTAGGTAGCGCGCAGTGGTTAAGCTGATCACCAAATCAGGGGTAACAGGTTCGTGTCTCGTTTCGGATCCAAGTCGCACTCAGGTATATACATGATCTGAAATTGAATTGAGCACCAAAGAAATCTGGAAAAATAAAGGCGGCCGAGAGAAAAGAACTGGTCCCGCCGTGGTATTCTCATCAGATCCATTAGGTTTAGTACATTGTGAACTTTTACTTCGCAATCCCCGATGCCCTGTCAAGAGTATGCGACTTACTCTTAAAGTTTTAATTAGACTGCTGTAAATTGATTATAAGTCACAATTTAGAAAAAAAACTTTCTCTTAATGACGATTAGAAAATCAATTTTTTACAATCAGCGGAGGAAAGAAATAATACATTACGCGACCATCAACATGACATTGCATATATATATAAAAAGTATTATTTCCCGTTTAAATCACATTTATAATAGGACCGGTTTGTACTTAAAGAAAAAAAGAAAAAATTTTAAAATTCAATCAGTTTTAAATTTTGTGAAATTTAATAATTTCAGCTCATTCCTTCGACCTAGCTTTTTTTTTGGAAGGGGGGGGGGTAAACATTTTCTTTGCATATTTATTTTATAAATAATACATTTTTCACTAATATTCATGCTATTAATAATTTTTCTTTTTTTTTTTTTTTTTTTTTTACCTAAGAACACCCTAAAATTTTTGATTTTTTTCAGATTTTTATGTATTTATAATAACTACTTCAGTTCTAATGGGAGGGGTTTAACCCCCAAATATCCCCGCGGACACGGCCTTGGTTGAGCCCCTTCCCAAAAAAGAAAATATATCACTAATAGCCTACTTAAACATATGCAACACTATTTCGTTGTACCCTCTTAAACACAAACGTCAAGAACTTGTTCTCTTCGTTTTATTTTTATTTTTCAATTCAACCACACCTAAGGAAAACTTTACTACTTCAAATACGTAATATTTGAACGGCTTGAATATTTCATTTCATTTTCGTGCAAGTATTACCAACTTCAAGTGCTTGATCGTAAATTAATAAAGGTAAAATAAGAAACCTATAATTAATCTACAATATTATAATGCAATAAACAATTTATCGGAATTAACCCATCACGAATTACAGGAAATGTGAATGTACCAATGTCCGTGTCAAATTAGCGACGATCCTCCCCGGCTAGGAGGTTTATTGGAAACGTCCCCAATTACGATTCCTAAAAAATGTTTGTAACATCATTTAAAAAAGCGGAAATATTAATTTTTAATTTTTTTTTATTCTATTTCAGTGTAAAATAGAGTTTATATAGTTTTATAAGTATTATCGCCATTTATATATTGCCCGTTTTTACATAATTCCATATACACGTTATACAAATACCGTAGAAGTATCTGCATATTTTATCAAAAAGCTCGTTCGTTTGTGGAACGTTATTGAATCACGCAACCTTTCAAACCCGTAATTCTTCATCTTATAATATGCTATCGTTATCGTTATTATTATTGTTGCTATTATTTGCCCGCTGATATCCCAACCATTGCAGATTAAAACTTTTTTTTTATAGGCAAGTTGTGAAAAATAAAATTAAAATTTTCATATAAATTTTACCGCAAAATCATTAGTAACACGACATACTCCCGGTATTACATTATATCTTAATTGTGTTCTATTAAAACTAGGTCTTAAATTTTAATTTTTTCATTCTTTACACGGTTATTTGATTAAAATGTAATTAAGTTCCAAATTTTAATAAAATGCTACGAAAATTTCACATTTAGAGAAAAACTATTATTTTCTGAGTAATTTTTGTTAGTTTTATTTTCATAATACGGCTGAAATCTTTACAAAGCGCTACGATTTTTCTTCATTCTCTCACACATTGAGAAAGATCCGCATATTTGCGATGGTATTTACTAATACTGATTTCTATACGCCAATCCCAACTTACATTAGAGGGACTAAACTTTTTAGTATAATAATAGTATTACCAATTATTAGTGGATGGATTATTTTAACAGTTAAATAGCTTCAACGTACGTTTTGCTTGTTCTTTTAGTTTTCCGTAATTATTTGTGTTTCTTCGCGTACTTCGGATACTACACATTATTCCTATCTAGAATGGCAATAGATCTATTAAAATACTCAATTTCTTCTTACTATGTATTAATCCAGTATCCGGTCTATTTTATTCCACTTCTCTATAAATGGTCCTGTTCCAACATAATTTATTACAGTTGTTTAGATTTAATTAATCCATATTTTGTACCACGCTAATTCCTATTCCTCTTAGTGTGCTCGCTGCTTAAATTATTAAAGTTTTAGCTAACGTTTTTTACAACACTCGTACGCAACGTATTAGTAACTCGCTTACATTTATTTTTCATTTCCAGCAGTACTACCTGTTCGGTTTTTGGCGATCTTCGAGCTTTTAAGAACACATTTAACCATTTATTATTACCACTATTACCGAATAAGAGGTAGTTTGACAGAATCGAGTGTTACCTATATTTATTTATCTGCTACACGGTTTTACGTCTACAAGTTGGGTAATAAACGGGAGTGCACTATTTCCTATGGTACTCATTCTAATGTAAATATTACGGAGCATTTAATGATGTGTAAGTTAATGGAAGTGTTCTTTTATCTTGTATATTTACATGGGTATTTAGATTTAGCTTCATCTCACTATAGCGGCCAATCAGAACTAGTGACGAATAAAATTAGTTTAGAATAAAGCCTGTTATCTGTTAGGAACAAAGCTGCAATTCTACCTTATTGTCAAAAACCAAAAAAAAAAAAAAAAAAAAAAAGTAAAAATTCTGCAAAACCGAAACACTCTTGTTCTTGTTAGTCAGTTCGAAGATCGCATAAGAAAAGCTTTTAGCGTTAATTTTCGAGGCAACTCTCTATAAGGCGGCACATAAAATTTTGGTTTTCCAAAATTTTATCTGGGTTTAAATTTATTATATTATTTATTTATTTTTTTTTTTAAAAGCTAAATAGTACTACAAAAATACTAAAACTAACTACCGATACAAAAATTTAATTGTTAATTAGCAAGCTTAGCGTCTTGCAAGTATTTAGTCACCACAAAAGGAAGAAGGAAGAAAACTCATGAAAATAACAAAAAGTTTAAAAATTGCCAATTTCCTATTAAATATTTAAAATATATTTAAATTCTGTACTTCGAAGTGCACGATTTTCTTATCGATTTCCGAAGTATAATTTAATTAACTTATTACAACCCTTTTATATCGTTAATCAGCGCATTAAAAATTAACCGTAGTATAGGAAGATACATCACACTCGATGATAAAAATAATGAAGGCATCCTAAAAGAAATGTGTTGAAATTGAACCAAATTTTTATTTTTAATTTTATCGTAAAGATGAAAAAAATATATAAACTCTAAAATAACTTTAATTTAGCGCTTCTAATAACATTCTTTAGATTGCGTGATAAATAATAAAGGTATTAAGGTTACTGCTGCTATAAGGACATAGAGAATACTCGGGAGTGTTCTTTTAACCAAAAACTTTTAAGTAATATAATCTGAAATAAAAAACGCCCTTTAACCTCGATAATTTATCACAACAGTTATGGGGGGAAAAATATTCCTATTGCACGAATGATTAAAATCGATTTATACGTAAATTGTTTAATAGCTTTTAGGAAAAACTAATTTTCGAAATATTTTTTTATTCTCGAAATCAAAATTAATTAACAAAAAGAAATTTAAACAGGGGGCCTTAAATTTACCGACACTTGTAAGTTATCAGAAATGCGATTTCAATTACAACCGAAGAAGACTGTTCGTCCACCGCTACCGGTACAATGCGACTCTATACTATTTCATTTATGAAAACGTGTAATAGCCTGCTTGAGGATAATAACATAAAAATGAAAACAAGCTGCACCGCGATTGCATGCAGATTGACATAATCGCTGTCGGTCTTTTTTTTTTTTTTCATGTCGCGTAGAAATCGTCCAACTAAGAGCGAGAAATCCTATTTTCGAGAATTTACGACCGGAATGATCGATGACTACTACAACGCAACCAGGTGAGTCGATAAAGAACAACTTATCTGACTAGTATTAACACAGCTCTATCGAAACATCTAGCAGAATAGCGAGTAGCAAATTGCGACACAAGCGCGGCTGGCCCTACACAATCACTGGTAGTATTATTATATAGAGAAGCAGTTACGGTTAAACTAAAACTTCGAAACGTTGGGCTCTTGGGCGAGGTATTTTTTTAACAAATCGGATGTAATACAATTTAAAATTCGAATGAATTCGAGTCGTAAACGGCGATAGATTAAGCGAATTAAAATGACGGCAAAAATTTCGAATTCGGTTTAACGTCGCTGTCTTGTCAGCGCGCTGTGATGGATGAGTAGCTCAAAATATTTTAATTTTATCTATAAATTTATCTATTGAACTTATACAAATATAGCGTACAGATTACTAATAACAATGGCGCCAATTGGAATTTTTTTAAATTAAATTTCCATGAATTTCGAAAAAGTGGCACGTGTCGAGATAAAAAAATTAGCTGATACAAAACTTTCCCAACGGATTTTAATCTATTTAATTATCGATATATTCTCTAGAGATTTTCAACTTCTATTTGATTTTGCATAGCGAACTGATAAATTTTCAATAAATTAAAAAAAAAAAAAAAAAAAAATCCTGAACAGAAAACAAATATTGTTTTCGCAAAGAAAAGCTCATTCAACGTGTACGTACACTTTCGAAATAATTGTAAAAATTAAAAATTCTTATTAGGACAAGCTCAAAATGAAAATTTTAAAAAATGCTCTCTTTTTTCAACTGACAAAATTTGCTGTTTACGACAGATTGTTAACGCGAATAATTTAGTTTCAAAACAATTCCGGTTATTATTAATTCGAAATATTAAATAGACAGCGACCGGATCGGGGGAAAAAAAACACGAAAATAACGATCAATATTCTTAAAATGAACGAAGCCACTATACAGTGTGCCCTTTTTTGAATGTTAATGATTATTATTTACACGAACCAGTACTATCAACACTCGCTGTAGCAGTTAAGATAGTCTCATTTCGATAATAAGCTTCAAATGCATTCTATATGTATTAATATGCGTTTAAGATTACTTAATATTGTTTTGAATTAAAACTAAAATATTTTTCTACGTGAATTCTAATGTACGTTGGGCGGAGAAAAATACGAGAAAGAATTTTCATAGTTTAGCGGCTTTCGTAGATCAATACACGAAAAGTATTTCTTAAAAACACCGGAATCGATCGTAAAACATACAACATTTCACAAACTAGGTTGAAAAAGCCTTAGCAACTGTTTTACAACTAATGAAATTGGCGTTCAACGTGTCCCCTCTGCGATAACATCGAGTTTCAAATGTAAAATCACATTAAAAACTCTGTTCACCTGCACACAGTGTGTTTACAAGTTTAACGTCGTATATAGACTGAAACTTGATTTCCGTATAGCATGAGCTCTCCACACGTTTTGTAACGTGTACACAGTGTATACAAATCACAAACTAACAGTATGTAAAATAAAATAAACTAGTAAAATAGAATAAATAATAAGTAAAAAAGCGATGAAAGCAAGCTTCGCTAGGGTAAATAATAACGAGAGGAATGTCATCGAGCGAAAATGGCACTGTAATGTGGTGGATTAAGAAGAAAGCGATCGATCATAATAAAGGCTCGGAAATATTCAAGCAAAGGGAGAAGAAGAAAAAGCGGCTAATACTCGAATACAGGCACTATTTGCAAAAGGTAAAAAAGGAAATGTGATAGAAGTCGATCTGAAGTGGTTCCCCCGGTGATTTTCTAATATCAACAAGTTCAGTCAAGCATGATGTTTCATGCGCTGAGGATTCCGTATGTTCCGTTAAAGATAACCATAATATTTATATTTACATGATGTACTAGATTCAAAAGAAAGAAATCTAATTTTTCACGCCACAAACAGGAAGGGATACGTAATTTTTCACGTTTTTTAAAAATTTTCGCCAACATTGAAAATTTCGTTAAGAAAATGAAATACGGGTTCGTTCTCGGCAAATAGCGATCTTTCCACCCATATAATATCGCATGCCCGAAATAAAAAATATAGTTTTTTTTCAAAATTTTCGATCTTTCGGCGCTCCGAGAGCCTAAATATAAAGAGTTGTGTAAGCTCGGCTATAGTTTTCCCGTAAAGCGGGGCCATATACGTATACATTCGAAATACGTTTTGGATTCCTCAATTTTTTTATTCAAACTATTGCTTAAGTGAACATTATTTTTTTTTCGCCGTTTTTGCCCTCAAAGGGGGAATCTATATAATTTTTTAACCCCTAATTTTTTAATTTTATGGAACAGCGTTTATGTTTCGTTTTCTATTTTGAATTTCACTTTTAAAGGAGGTATTTAATGATAAGTTATAAACTTTTTAAGGGTGATTTTTGAGGTCGTTTTAAATTCCATATTATACATTCTTGGCAGTTTTTTTCCGCTCAGGATAATCGGTTAATCTATGATCCAATTTTGAAGTTTATTATAAGTCAAACCGTTCTTGAGCTATTGTATATATTTTAATCTGATATTTTTGTCGTTTCTGAACCATCTTCTTATTAGGATTCGGTACATTACATGTGTACCGAATCCTAAAAATTGATAATCCGGGACGAAATAGTTATTATGATTCACTTTGTTCAATGATGGCCGCGATTATTTAATTAATAACAACTCTTACAATTTAAAATAGCCGATTATTCTTCTATTCATTTTAAATGCGATTTTTTTAATTCATGAATTTTTTTAAAGAAATAAACTGTTTTAGAGAAAATTTTCACCGCTTTTTTAGTGCTTCATTTATAGCGTACACACTTTAACTAACCCTTTGAAGTCTAGGTATTTTTGATAGAATTTTGTTCGGCGGAGGTGAATACGCTTAAAAATGTGTATACATATAAACTGGTAAAAGAATAAAATTTGTTTTATCATTTATCAAAAAAAATTTTTCTCTTCTGTTCGAGCTTTCGATTATTCGTATTTGAAAAAATTTTATCCAGCGACATTGCTTCCGAATTAAACTATTTAATAATAATAATAATAATAATAATAATAATAATAATAATAAGAGTAATTCAACTTCTTTAGAATAGCAACACTTCATTTAAATAGATGTTGAGGTTTTTTTTTTTTAAGTATCCCAACTTCATCAAAAGAATAATACGCAGCATGCATACTGTCCAAACATAATGTGGTTTTTAAAGATTCAACAAAGAGGGATTCGTGAGCTCTGTGCCTCCTACCAGCAGAGTTACACAGAGTCACATCATCGTGAACGGTAATTTAAGAGGTGGATTTATGTTTCCAACGGAATTATCGGCTAAATCAATCAACGTTACAAGTTGTTTTACAAGAAGAGGTCTGCTGCCCGCGCGTTTCCCAGCCATCCTGTTAAAGATCATCAAGAAGATATTGAACTGGAACCGTGAGCGTAATTCACTTGGTCGTTCACTTAACACGTAGTTCTAGAACTGTCAATCACATTTCGGTACACGGCTACCATCGCCGTCATAACCTGCACGGGTCGGCTTCACAAATAGCTATGTGCCCGTCTATGATAAATCGCATTGAAGAGGTCTTATCGAATAAGTACGTTCACAGAACATCATCGTCTGTTGCAAAAATTGTTGGGAATTAAACTGGATTCTGAAGGGAAAAAAAGGTAAAATATTGCGAAATACAATAAAAAGAACTCTCTCCCTATAATTGTAAGTTGCATGTGTGTTTCTGGATAATTTCACACACCGAGAAAGAGCAAAGTGGAGAAGGAAAATTATTACCATCGTGTTCATTTAGAAAGCACGCGCGTAAACTGTTTTAACGGCGATGAAAATATCGAGAGTGAGGAAGGCAGAAAACCGGTTCAAATGTGCAGATAAATCATATCGATTTCCCGAAGCTGAACAAAGTGTTCGGATAAACGCATGCTTCGCCATTCAGATAAATCAAGTAGATAACAATTACCAATCAGCCTATCCGACGTTTTAATAGGCAAGCTCACTGGCTCGCGCACTCATTCGAACCCTACTACGAAGCCGAAGCCAGCCTAATTTCGAATCATTATAATATCCGGCTTTAATGTAATTTCCCGCTTTAAATACACAGCAATTTTGGAAACCTCTTGTAGGTAAATAAATAACCTGGCCAACTTCCTTTCGGCCTCAAGAAAATATTATTCACGAGTGCCTTTTTCACATAACCCTAGGTAACGTGCTTCTGTCTCGTGTTTAATAACCGGAATAACCTTGACCACGTCATATTACGTACCGATTTTTCAAAGAGTACTCGAATTTTATTATACCACAATAAATTTATTTACGAAATAAAAAAAAATAAAAAATGAAAAAAAAAAGTAAAGTATTTCGACTGTAATAAAATCTTACGTGAATCATGAAGTATTTTACACCCCTTAATCGATTTTAAATCGGCAGTGACCTCTCCCGTAATAGGGCAAACATAAAAAGTTGAAAAAAATTATCGACTTAAAAAAAAGGAATAAAAAACGGGGAATTTTAACGAACTGAGAATTATTTAAGAAAAATGCGACAAAATTAAATTATGAGTACATTTATTATTATTTTTCGACTTTGGCCATCTGAGGACCACGGAAATATTACACGAATAACGCCAGCTACATTTCGTTCCTCCCCATTTTCTTTCGTTTGTTTGCCCAATATTCTTTCATTTTTTCCGAGTGCGCTTTCTTCATTTCTTCTGTCCACTTTCGCCCTGTTTTCTTCACTGTGTCCTTCCGGAATCCTTGAAAAGTCTGATTATGAGTACATATATATATATATATTATATGTAAATAAAAGTCGAAAATTCCGTTTGTCTGTTTATCTGTGCGCGCTAATCTTATGAGCTACCAAACCGTTGGTATCGGTGAATAGACACTGATTTCAGCGGAAAGTTTTAGTGCATAATTTATAAGTTTCTGCTGTGATTCAGCAGAAACTTATATGGATTTTTGATAGTCGAGTGGGAAAAATAGATAAAATATACGCGATTGAATTTTAAAAAAATGAATAAAACGTCAACGTAAAAATATAAACAAAATGGTAACAACCATGATAAATATAAATTATATGTAAAATTTAAATAAAATAATTACTACGGTAAAAATAAAAAGAAACGTTGGATAAAATTTTATTCATTTCGGGCGCAATTAAAAAAAAATGTTTTCTACTTTTATTAAATCAATAGTTTTATAAGTAATAAATTAATTTTTTTATAAAGTGTTCGACCGAAAAGTCAGAAAAAGCAGAACGGGTATGGGAGTAAAGAAGATGTGCCTTTAAATATGCGATTACCACCGAGATTATCGGTATGACCACCGTCGAGATTTATAACGGAATATTCAGTGCACGTAAGATAAAGTTAGAAACTATGTGTCCATTGTTGATTTTATATATATATATTTAAATATATTTAAAATGATGACTGCGCGTGCTATTTGGTTGAGCCAAGCTTTTTGTTAGATTGCGACAGACACAGGTTATAGAAACACACCCGGAGAATCATTTATAGCTGCACGTGAGGATGGTTTTTGTTGGATGGTAATGGACACGTTTTGCAGAACGAGAAAGAAGTTTTACATAAGATAAGTAAAACAGGGAAATAAAACATTCAAATCCGAAGAAAGCAAGCAGCAAAGTAGATGGAGATACAGGCGTACCCAGGCCAGTTTTTTCTCGGGGGTTGATTAATTTAAAAAAAAAAAAAAACTTGACAGAAAAAAGGATTTTACTTAATAATTATTTTTATTAATAATCTCTTGTACAATAGTTCTAAATGCGTGAGGATTAGGATTACTTCTGTTCGTTTTCATTTTGAGAATAATTTACACTAAGTGTACTGTCAGAATGTCTGGTACCAAGACATCTTATGACCGTAAAGCGACAATACAGCAACGTAAAAATCCATTTCTAGGTGTGCGCGGGGGGGGCAAATCCCCCCTTTCGGTATGCCTATGGATGGACACCTTATAAAATAAGTGAATGGTATGAGAGAAATAGAATGGTCGAAAAGGAGTGAAAACCGGATGATAATTGTAGTAATGGAGCAATACGATTTTCATGTATGAAACTCAGTTGCCTCTATTAAGCAAAAAGGTGAAATTAAAGCAACTTTAAAGCGTAAACGTAGTACTGAATTACTGCGTAATCGCAAGTAATAATTATGCAAAAACGTTACATTTAAATAATACACTAGTATTTATTAATGTCTTTAAATAATTCAATACCAATATAGTAGTGACTTTATCAAAATATTTTAGAAATTTAAATTATAGAAAAATTATTAAAGAATTCTACTGCAGAAGTTTAAGTATTCTTAACCGTGGAAATATTATTTACGTTGCAATTTTAAATCCTCGCCAAGTACTGTAATTTGTTGTTGTGGAATATGTTCAAAGTTTGTTATAATTATTACATTAGTAATAAGGGCGAAAGAAAGAAAAACTGAATAGAAGAAATAAATCTTTAGTGGAAATATACAATTCATTTAAAAAGAGGACAAATCAAGGATTTAAACAAATATTATTATGCGGGCAAAGCCACGAGCAACAGCTAGTAGATAAATACATATATACGTATATATATATATATATGCACATGTATGTATTTATATGAGCTTTTAAATTTTTATTTTTTTTTTGAAGGGGGGGATGATTTTATACACGTAGGAATCTCATTAATTAAATAATGACTCAGAAACGATAAAAAAATCGATAACTCTGGGACGGTTTAAATTCTTGAAATTACGCACGTAAGTCACAATCAAAAAATAACCGTTTTTAAGAGAATTTTAAAATGGGCGTAAGTGCCGGATTTAATGCTAATAAAAAATAATACACACATTCGAACAACCGGCGCTCCGATAGTACTGACTACAAGAGTGCCCTTCAAGCTATCTCTTCTTCTCTTCCTACTCGCTCATGTGGATTTATTATTCTACGTATCCCCGTTCTCATAGCCACGTTCTTTCCTCTCTGTACTTAATTAATATTGTTTTGTTATGGGTTCCTAGTCATGTAGGGATAGTGAACAATGAAATGGCGGATTTCCTAGTCCTCGAGTTGCTGCTTGGTCGCCCATTTACTTTTCAAACATTCCAGGGTCTAATCCTCTTCGCAGAAAATACCATTTTAGAGTTTAGTCCGACTTTTACATTCTATCCTTTTCCAATACGCGATACTTCTACCTCTCTGTACAATCCAGTCTTCCTTTCTCCTTTGGTTCGTCATTCTGTTTTTCGATTATTCGTTTGCGTTTCAATCATTAGAGAATGCTTCGCGTCTCGCTTTCGTTTCGCACTTACATCTTCTTCGTGTTGTCCCCTTCATCCGAACGACAAAGCTGTCTGTGATTTTAACCACGCGTCCTTTTTGAATGTCCTTCGTTCACGATGAAACGGTCTGTTTTTTATCTCAAATGTTAGCTCTTGGTCTTCCTGCCCCCTTATTGTGCTGCTTTCATTCTGTCGTTTCTTTCTTTATCTATTACCTCTTGAATGCATATGTCGTTCATATAACAGAAATATAATATTAGTAGCCGAATATTAAATTTGTTAAATTGTTAACATTTATAATTTAGTGCGGTTTACGGAAGAAAAATACTTATTATGACGACGTTATTACTAAAAAATATATATGAAAAAAAAATTAATGCAAAACAAAAGGAAATTATTTTAAATATTTTACGTTGAATTAAATCACAATAAAACAATATAAAATACTAATAATAACTTAAATATCACATATTACAACTTCTCATAGTGAGTTAATATTAGTATGTTGAGTACTTAATGGAAGTTATGTTTAACGCAGGTTAAGCACACTAATGAGCCAGCTTTGGGTGACCGGTCCTAAACTAAAATCGAACGGAATGTGTGAAAATGAGAACGATAAAACAAGTCAACAGCCGAAAAATGAACTAAATGGACGGACTACAAGAGAAAAGACTCACGTTTTTTTTTTGTTTTTTTTTTCTTTTGGGAACGCCAACCGAGGGCAATGACCCATCATCAAAGAATTACGAAAACATGATTAAATTTTGATATATACAAAGAAATAGAGGAAATGAACTCCGCTAAGATTGGAACAACATCTGGTGAAGGAACGGAAAGTATGTAGGAAGCACAAAAAGGAGTAGGTAGTTTTAGGTGGAGAAGCTTAGTGTAGAGGAGGCCTGTACAAGAAGAGAGCATTCAAAAAGAATATGATTTGCATCACAAACACAGTCATGATCCGAGGAATGAAAATTACAGTATGGGAAAGAAACAATAGAAAAACGAAAGAGAGACGAAGGAAGACAATTATGGTTGAGACGAAGACGTGTTATGGAGGAAATAACGAAACGACTGAAACCAGGGAAATCAGCAAACTAGGAACGTGATGAAGGAAGAGGCTGTATTAATTTGTAAAAGGAATGAGGATTAGGAAAGGAGGTAATGTAAATATCCGATATCATGATTTGAGGTGTGCTTGTTTGGATGGAAAGAGGATATTATTGGCAGAAAATTTATTGACAAATTTGCCGTTAAGAGACCTCAAAGCTCCGTTGTACTCGTTTAAAGTGATAGAAGGTGAATATTTAGTATGAGAAGGGAGGAAAAACAAATTAAGAGGATATAAAAAATCTATAATGCTGAATGTAAAGAACGGGAATGAATGTCGGATTCTGAAAGTACTGCAGGAATGGGAGAGGATTTCAGAACACCGAGGCAAAGCCGAAGACATGAATTTTGAACTTTATCGAGTTTGGAAAGAAGATGTTTAGGAGCACTGCCATAAATGAAGGAACAGTAATCAAGTTTGGAACGAATAGTAGATTTATATAGAATAAGAAGAACACTGGGGCCGCCACCCCGTTTGTGTGGAGAAAGAGCCTTTAATAAGTTAGTTCTCTTAAGACAAGAAGTATATAGGTAGGAAATATGTTCGCGAAAAGATAAACGACTGTCTAGGAAAAAGCCAAGATAGCAGAAGGACCTAACTAATGGAATAGATAAGTTGTTCAAAGAACTCACGTTTTCAATTGCTAATCGTTTCAGTTATCTGAATCGGAAAAAATCAAGATATTTTCAAAAAAAAAAGAAAGGCAATAAAATCATGAATAGTAATTTTTTTATATAAGTGTTACTTCTTTTGTATAATTAAATGCATCAAGAAGTGTAATTGTGATTACATTTTGTTTGTTTTTCTGAAACACTAACACAAACCTTCATTCTTCTCATAATTTACGAAGAAAGTCCAATAAGTTTGATTTTTATATACAAAAATAATAATACGAGTATGTATACTCATATTTTTGAAAATTACAATTTTATTTCAATGTACCATATACAAACATATATACATGTATGTACATATGAATATATATATATATATATATATGTATATCGTATAGTTTTGAAAATAAAATGAGTTTAAAAGAAGCGATTCTATTTAATCTATTTTATCTAGTCAGAATGGTCACATTTATTCGCGAAAACGAAATGAAACCAGACAACTGAAAATAGAGCTCTAGTGTCGTCGAACCGTTGAGACAAATAGAAACGTAAGCTCGGTCCGCCGAATGGCAGCCATATGTTTGTGGTCATATTTAAACATCGATTTCTGATTAAGGAAATGATTCGTGAAATTTCGTGCAGCTTACATCGGGGTCAAAGCGTGGCGTTCGAAACTATTAAACAATTAATTTCAATAAGAGATTCGCCCGTTTATCAGCAGCAAACGAGCGCCATACAGTACAACGCACCAGCGTCTGCACGTGCGTTCAGTGGTCAATTAAATTGAGGCTGACGTGTTTACGTCGGAATCACTTAAAAATAAACACGATCGCGACTCACTGCCGTTGAGAAGAACACCATTATGGGAAGAACGAAACCGATGTATGGAGCCGAAATAGCTTCCACGATCATCACATATCGCAAATCCGTGTTGTCATGTATACACGGAAAACGTCAATCATGAAAACTTGCATAAAGCACGTTTAAGAGGTAGGCGACATTGACCGATGGCGGCCAATCTAACCGACGCATGTGCAGCATGCAACACGTATGCATACCAACTTGGCATATGCCATTGTAGGACCCCCTCGCTTGGAGAGTAGGAGAAATGAGTTAATGGCAGAAATAACAATAAGCTCTCAAGAAGGGCAGATTTCGTTAGCGGTAACGGGCAGCGAGAATGAACGAAGAAAATGGCTCGGATACCCCGGGAATTTTAATCGGCTAATAGCGATTCCGTTCTTCATATTTTCGGGCAATGCATTTAACGACCATTCAGCCGATAAATAAAATTCGTCAACGGTCACTATTCGATTAATGAAATTTCATCGGGCTTGAAAAACCGTTAATCGCTAGTTCCGAGCAGTAACATACACAAAATTCCAATAAATCGCCCTCAAAATGCAAATTCGTCACCGTGTTTTAGTATCTTAATTATAGCGCTGGAAAATGATTACAACTGTAGGCAAATTTAAGGAATATAGGCGTGTAAAAAACTCCAACAGCAGCAGTGGTATCGGAAGTAAATTCTGTTAAAAATAAAAAGACCATACGCACACAACCGAGCCCGGATGGACATCGGTGAAAAGTACTTTCGTGTATTTAATAAGAATAATTCGTCGAGCATTTCTTTGCTTTAAATTAACCTAAATTCAATTCTCAAGGCATTTGATCGAAGGGGTAGCCCATTGAGAATAAAGGTTTTTATATAAACCGACGAAATTGATTCTCTTCAGGCTTCAACGTTCCGGCATTTCGCTAGTATCGGAAAAAATAATTTGAAAAAATTATCATTACTTTTTTAAATAGATTAAATTATATCGTAATTTTTGAAACTAATAATTATTATGCTCAAGTAACTATATATATTTTTATAATAAAACCGATTTTTCGGATTCCATACACATATGCAATGTACGTGACGGGATTCATGCTAATAATAAGATGGTTCGGAAACGACAAAAATATCAGATTAAAATATGCGAAATTACCGGATGTTTCTTTAGTTTGAAACATCCGGGGATTTCTAATTTCTAAATGAGGCCCTTGCCGGGGAAACGTCAAAAATCAGAAAAAACATTTTTTTCCAAGGGTGGTGTGTGGGGTGACAGGTCGACGGAAATTTGGAGACAGCGTAACGTTATTTTTGGTTTTTTTTGAACCTGACAGAATTTTAGAATTAGTCGGTGTAAATTATATAGAATTACATTAAAAATGAATATTTTAATTTTAATATTTCAGCAATTACTAACCGTTCATTTTAGGTTAGAATTCCTTTCAAATTTTCATCGAGATATTTTTCCTTTTGTAATAATTTGTCTTAACTGTTCATCAATATGCGCTTACATTGTGAAGTATAAAACATTAGTTTAAATGGGAGTAAACTTTGTTAGTCATTATTATTATGTTGTTTCGTTTCTCGTAGAAACGAAAAACAAAATAAGGCAGAAGCCTGCGGTTTTAGAAACCACTAAAAATGGGCTCGTACAAATACAAATAAACTATTCGCACACGTTATTACGAAAATGTTTTATTGCAAATTTTAAACAGATACTACTCGCGGGCTGTTGTTTTAGGGCGATTCGAAGTTTAATATATCTGATAACAAAATTAAGACGCTACATATAGTGTCACTAGAAGGCGAGCGTGAATGCGATTAGATGTAACTGTAGACAGACGAAGTAGAGGATATCCCCCCCCCCCCCCGACGGTTATAAATGAAACCAGTACCTGTTTTCAACACTGCGTGATGATGTATTCTTTTGAAATAAAACGACTTCGATAAACAAGCAGACTTTTGCGACGTACAATTAAGAGTTCTATTACCCCAGTAAGAAACAGGTGAAGATGATTAATATGATTACCCCAACTTCTGTTCTGATTTGATATGTAATAGACCACATGTAATAAATTCAACTCTTTGTCACTTAAAATGGAATATAAATGAATTGAATTTAGTTCTAATATACAGTGGTTCTTTGATTTTTCTTTTTCTTTCGAATTTAATGAGTTTATTTATACCTTCTTTGAAGTTTCTTTTTTATCATTTACGGTTTTTGTTCCACGTGATCGTATTCTTTGTTTATATATGTGTATATATATATATATATATATGTATATGTATATATACATATATATATTATTTTTTATTATTATTATTATTATTATTTTTAATTCTGACGTTAAAGAAAGTCGTTACAATATCAGGCGTATCACTTTTTTAAAAATTTTTTTATTATCATAATTTAATAAAATAAGTTTGGAATTCTTCCGAGTCCTTAACAGAGTTTCCTAGGTTTCAAAAAAATTTCAAAAAAACCAATACAAAAACTTCGTCAACATTATAAAAATACGCATTTATGGGAGTAACACGTGAATAATGATGTATACGATATACTGAACATTTAAAACTGATACCTTTGTTTTGAATCTAAAATATATAAATTATGATTAACTTTAACTTAACATATGGGGGGAATCCTTACGCACGAAACATATTCTTCTAGGATAATTTTTTTTACATGCTATCAGGTTTGCATTAAACAAGATTTTTTTTTGTCTCATTCTAATTTAAAAATTTGTCAATAATAATAACAATAATACAGCGGTTACGCCTTTCTACGATGTTAAAATCGAAATGGTCCCAAAGGAATCACAACATGAGTCGAAGTTTAGCAATGGATATGAATACAAAAATGTAACATACACTATCAAGGCCTGTGAGGATGTTATCACAAGCAAAAGTTCGGTTCAACTGTGTAACGAAAAATTTCCCTTATATACATAAACGGCACACAACGCGCAACCCCTGAAATGTACATCATTCCAGGTTCTTTCTCTGCACCTTGCCCTCTCAACAATGTTTTCTTTAAAAGTGCTCTTCCTCCATGCGTGAAAATTTTCTTTTCCGAGCTCACTTACTAAATCCTTATCTTCCTATTACTTTTTTTATACTCTTTTTATCTTTGATATCAAACTATACGAAGGCTTAAGTAACATTTCGAATAAATACCGTTCGTTGATGAAGTAAAAAAAAAAATATTATGAGCGGTTCTACGGCAATAAGGCTGAACAGAGTTCAAAGATCTCTCTGTTTCCACATGAATGTCAACTTTTATGTGACCAAATTTTATCATTTGCACACTGCTTTCCTACGAATTCCTTGCCGGCTGTTACACGCTCTCTCCAACTATCAGTATTAGCAAAAACTTTTAAATGGTTTTTCGTTAGAACACGATCTATTATTTCAAAAAGTCGATATACAACGTCATTTTTAACAAACTTTCTCAATATTTTTACTGACAAAAGATCTACCCGCGAACAATCGGTAAGTATCGATAATTTTATTAAAATTCGTAGCAAATTTTTAAATCAAAATAAATTCTACATTTTCTGTTATTTCTATATTTTTCGTAATTTCTATATTTTTCGTAATTTTTAAATTTTTGTAATTTTTACATGTTCTGTAATTTCTATATTTTTCGTAATTTCTACATGTTCTATAATTTCTACGTGTTCTGTAATTTCTACATGCGCTGTAATTTCTATATTTTTCGTAATTTATACATGTTGTGTAATTTCTATATTTTTGAAAATTCTGCATTTTTAAAGGGGGCCATGTTAAATCGTTGGAATTAGCGAGAAAGAGCAAAAATCTGCTGCAAAACTTTATGTGCGAAATAATACTATCTCGACAATCGATTAAGGATTATTATTTAGGTCCTTTCTGTGCGATCAGCCGGGAATCGTTATCACACTACTGGTCCACCCACATACAAGTACAATGGCGCGGCGATAATAAATTTCCTCTTCTATTATTAACACGAATTTTTGCTAATGTGCTAATAACAAATTTGTCTCGTGTTCTGTGCACGCGTGCGTATATTTACATTTATAAAATTATTTATACGTACAGCCGCTGCTCCTTCGCCCTATCGTTTCTAATTTCCATATACTGGCACAGATGGTTCAAGCTGTAAAAAGCTTGGAGCTGTTTCAACTGCTGAAAGCATTAATCAAAACAATTACGATACACGTGCCAAAAAAAAATCAACGCTAAATCGACGTCTACTTTCAATGGTTCGCAGGTTTTTAGCACCTGTCACTTATAACCAGCCAGTCGGCAGTGCCCCCCTCGCGCTCTTTTATTACTGCTCCGAAAATTTGTGATCTCTTTTCACGTCCTAAATCACAAAAACTGTAAATGTTTTGCTGATAAACAATGTCAAAAGGAGTGTAAATACAACAATCAAGAGTACTTTAAACAAAAATCGATACAAATTTAATGCTTTAACGATACTCGGCAAATATTAAACTTTACGTATAATATGTTTTTGCTTATCTTGATAAATGACGGCTGCAACCTCATTTTGAGGTAATGCTATATTCCGATTAGTCGCTAGGAATCGAAAAACCCTCATTCACGGAAAAGATCTGCAGAGAGTCGAGACATAGAAAATAACTGAATTATAATGGGTCGAATTGGAAAACTACAACACTTATATGATTTCATTTTATTAATTCAAAAGACTCTCTTACGGGTCGCGGTTTTCCGATTTCTTCCCACAAGAGGAATTCTGTTACACTCCTATGTTACACTCTAATTCAGCGCAAGTATTCCATAATAAAAATGGTTCCTAAACCTTGTAAACTAAATCTCATTTTTTCCTTTTTTGAAGAAAAAAAAATATATAGTTTAATCGAATATTATATTCTAACGATAATTTTCTGACGAATTTTTGGTCCGGCTATAATACGCAAAGAAAGTATGTCACCAAGGAGAGTACCTTTTTTTCAAAGGCGTATTTTAATGACCATCATCGATCAGTATTCATATCGGACCATTACTGACTGGTACAATTCTCTCTCGTAATAGTCCCAAAGGATTGTATTAGAATCAGTGATCAATACACAGTAATGTTAAGGTGCGCGTATTGATAAGCTCGTAATTATGTGGGTTCGAATTCGTTTTCTTTATTCGAATCTTTATTTTTTCGCCGTAATTAATATTGGTAATATTTTAATTTTTCGTCTAGCTATATTTAAATTTTGTTTTTTTTTTTTTTCATTTACGTTTACGTGGTAAATAGCGCTGTTAATAGTTAAAAGCGCTAATGCCGTCTGTTTTGTTACTAAAAATTTTCGGCCGTAAATTTGCTGAGCTTTAATTGTTTTCATCCAGAAAAAACGAAAAAATAATCCGGAAGAAAGTTATAAATTAACGTCACAATGTTCCTCCGTAATCGTCAAAGCGTGAGAATTATATTTCTCGGCTTTTTTTTTGAGTTGCAAAGTTTATAGTGTTACCGAGGGGGGGGGGGGTTATACTTTTAAATTTGACGCGCGATATTTGGAAATAAAAAAAACCCGGCAACATTATAATCATTCCATCAACCCCCTATAGGACAAGCGGGAAAATAATCGTTAATCGAGCCGGGCTAATTTTTTATTTCGATGAAATCATGCAATAAAAACCAAAAATTCCAATCGCTTAAAATAAAACTGCATTTCTTATCATTTTCGGAACGCATAAAATTATCTCTGACCTGTCGCCGCATGATTGCTCACGCATTTCCCATTAGTACCTACGTAAATCGCGCGACAAAGTTGTCGGCCAAATTCACTGATCACAAGAAAGGCCTTTTTTTTTTGCTTTCTTATAATTATTTCTTAATTCTTATCTTTACTACAGATGCTCCGGACGCATTTTTATGCACGTCGTTGCCGCATATTTTAATGTCGATTAGCCAGTTTCACATAAATCTAAGTAAGCCGCACGAACCCGCTCGATCCTCAAATAAATTTACATATTATAATGGAACTCATAATCCGGCGGTGAACCGTAGAAAAATGTCCGGTTTTCAACGGAGTCTGTTTTGCATATCGCAATCACAGAACCAGCTTATGGGTCTGATAGATCTGTAAATTACGGAAGTAATCTTACTTCGATCGAATGCATATATATATATATATATATATATATATATGCTAGTAATCCCTTTTAGTAGAAGCACATTAAATTGCGATCAAAATGTTTAAAAACTGTTATTAAGCCGATTGCTTCCTAACGTCAGTTTATGTATGGTTCCTGTACTTTTCAACTTAATGACCAAAGGTGCGCACGCATGTAACTCTGAAGATGATTGTCTTCTATAATATATATATATATATGTGTATATAACTGGACTTTGAATTTTACCGCAGCAATCGGCGGAAAGCATATTTTGGAAAGCGAGCAAGATAACTGAGGTAATTTCTGCGGCACCGGAAACTCGCGTCAGTGAGAATGACGACGATAACTTGCTCGATCTACTGATAGGCGGTTTTCGGTAGTATGGCCCAGGTACAGGCGGGCAATAAAGCTTTGTGTACACGACCTTCCAACAAGAGTCGTTCGATTTCGTACTAAACGCAATTTATTGATTTATCTTTTTTCAATAAACTCGTTCAAATTTTTTTTTTTTTTTCAGTATTCATTTCAGCGACGGCAATGTATGTGTAAGTCCCGATATACGAAGTCAAATAAAAGCAATTCAAAAATTCGTCGCAAATTTTACCGACCATCTCGCAATAGTGGTATACATACGGAAATTAATAAATTACATATAACCAGATCAAACAGTTGTCAAGAACACCGGCAAAAATTCTTTTACAAATTCCCCACTTGGCATTAACCGTTTCATAGGGGTTCACCAATTAAGGTGGTATGAAGAAGAATCAAGCGTACGCTCTCGTAACAACCACTTGAAATACTGCTGCTACCCATAATCTCGTACAGGATTCGTTTGTTCTCGCACTGCTTAGTAATAATTTAACAGTTAATTGCCTGTAAATTGTCAAGTACTTACAGCTTTAAGCGCTAATACGGTGTATTAACTTCACACATTATTTCTACCGCGCGACGAAAGCTTTTTACCTTGTTGCAGCTTGATAAATTATTATTATCCTTATTACTATTATTACCTTGCTATGCATAAAGAGTTCCTCATTTGTTTCGCTGTCTACTTCTTTTCCATTTCATTTTTTTCCGATTTAATTGTATAACTAGCGGAAACTTTGCCACCTGCTTGCTTCACTCGTTCCACCACCACCTGTTATTATTGTAGAAATTATCTAACAAAAAAAAACAGAAAAAAACCCTTGCTGGCATTTTTTTTCTATTGATTTCTGCTCGCTTTGTCTCCGATAAACACCAAGAAGGCTCCCCAACTAGTTCGCTTCGGTAGCACATTAAACTGACAAAAATACTATTGAAATGTTCTCATTTTAATTATTTCTGGAAATATTTTATATTTCTATGTTTTGCGAAATAACCCCTACCCGACCGCCAAAAAAGACAATAAAAAAATATGAAAATATTTCCTATTTTTCTTTTTATATAAAAAGATACAAAGACTGTAAAATATTTCAATATTAATTAAATACCCCTTAATAATTAAAATACGAACAGTCGAATAGCATCATTTGTGATAGTTTAACAAAGCTGCGTGGGTGCGATGGAAGCAAGCAGGTGCATAAAAAGCCTCTTATGGGTGGGTGAGCGGTAAGAGCAAGTGACTAAGCCCTCTAGTTATCATTATTATTTGTTATTATTATTATTATTATTACTACTATTGTCTAAGATTAAGCCTAATGTGCTCAGCTAATCTACCAACCATCCAACAATTTGTAAAAAAAAACTATTACTACTATTATTATTATTATTATTATTATTATTATTATTACTATTACTATTATTATTATTACTATTATTATTATTATATTGCGTTCAATTGTTTAGATTTATTCTTTTGTTTTGCGCGGAAGCATTTAAATTTCAGTCTACTTTGTAATGGTTACTTATTGTTATTAGTTTAGCATTAATCATAGTTGTTTACATTACTTGTATCATTATTATTTCTACACCTGTATTCCTATCTCAATATTGTTATTCCAGTATTGTTATCTTTTTATTATTAGTATTTATTTTTATTGGGTTTAAACCAAATGTAACAGCTTCAGGTTAAAGATTAAGTTGGTGTGGTTGAATGGAGATGTTTGTACATCTACTTGTGATACTGGATGAACTTTTTGATTGTATGTGTTTGGTAGAAGGATTAGTCACGTTTATATACATTCTTATACTTTTCATTAGTTTACAGTGACTTTGTACGTATACAATTATTAGGAGAAAAATAAAAGGAGGAAACAAAAAATAATACAAATAAGTAAGAGAGGATATAATTATTTACGTTGTAAACATACAACTAAAATAATCGAGTTAACATATCTAAATAATTCTTATATAATACTATTTAATTTTTCTTAACGTTGTGTAGGTAACGTTATTAATAATATATTAGTTATTATTTCCAGCAGAAATTCTATTTTATTTTATTGTTTGACCTTTACGTGCGAAGTCTTCTTCTGCATACATTAGAGTTATTTTATTTTGTTCATTACTTTGGTTATTATCACTGTAGTATACCTGTGAACTGAAATTTTATAAGAATGCCTGAATTGATTTGGTGACGGGTTACTTGACCTTATATAATTTCTAAGTTTATTCAATAGTTTTATTCATACGTGTACATTGCGTAATTTATACATTTTTATTACATAAGTAAGCAAATTAATAAAAATCTGTGAACGTGTGCTAATTTGATATTCATAATATATAATATATATATGTGTGTGTGGGGGTCATATGCGTGCGCGGGTATATATAAGTGTGTAGATCCACTTATAAATTAAAATTTTTCTATATATGCATACTAGAGTGAATGCATGCATGAATGTACATATTTGTGTGCAAACGCACACATCTGAATGAATATGTATACATATATACAAAATTAAATCATACATAATCAATTTTTAAAAAAACAAAACAAAACAAAAAAATAAAAAGGCAATAAATAATTGATTCGCTTGTTCCATCATTTTTTGCACTTTTCTGCGAAATGCACCAGATCACTCGTTTAATTTTATTATTGGATCTTTATGAAATTATTGGGTACCTCTTTACATTTGAGTTATAAAAGTTTATATCCATTTTCTGTATTGTGACTTTATTAATTTGAAGTATAATTTTTCTGTAATACATGTTTTGATAAATTTTTAATAAATTATTGGGTACCGTCGAAAGTTAATTTTGTATTAACTGTACAGAGCAAAAATATATCATATTGCTTAACACTAACATGCATCCGCAAGAACAATAAAAAATATTTTTTACTTCTTTATTTATTTAAATTTTATTACACTCGTAACCATTAAGGACCAGTTCTTCTTCTTCTCCTTTCGTCGTGTTGGTCGATTCCGAGCGTCGTGAATCATCCATGTTACACTGACCAAATGCAATCATGCCATTTGTCGCGGTCTGCCGTTGCTCGCAAGCATTCTCCCAGCCTTTTTCCTGTTATTTCACGCAGTGGATCTATATATCTATTCGGAGGACGGCCACGGCCTCTCCTTCCGGGGACCTTCCCTTGCATAATAACTTTTTCAAGAACATGTCCGAAAAACTGTAAAATACGGCGATGGATTGTTGGTAACAGCCTCTCTTGAGCCTCGACTTCCAGACTACTCAATATAGAGACGTGTTTGTGCGTATCTCTGTCCATGGAATCCTTAGTATGCGATGCCAGCAGAACATCTCAAAAGCTTGTATTTTATTTTTGGCTTCCCGATTTATTGTCCATGTTTCGCACGCATATGTGGCAATAGGGAATACCAGCGCTTTGACTATTCTCTTCTTAGTAAACATGGGGAGATGTGTCTGTCTTTCCATATACGCGTTAGGCGTACCATTGCTTTCCGGGCTCTTGCTAATCTGCTCTTAATTTCCACGTTACAGCCTCCCGTGTTCGATATGAGTGTGCCTAAATATATCAGCTGATCTTTCACTTCGATCCCGCAGAGTGTCTTTGGTGGGGTTAGTGTCGGTAGTTCATTACTTCTATCCACAATTAGGATTTGACTTTTCTGTCTGTTCAAAGAAAGACCATTTTCGGCGCTTACTTTTTCAACAGTTACTGACATAAAATTGAACTTATAAAGTACACCATTTTGACTGAAACAGACGATTCGTGGTTAATTAAAAGGAATTAATATAATATCTTAAATAATAATGCGTAAATTATAGTTCAAAAAAAAAAAAGGAGGGGGGGGGGGGAATGAAAACAGAATGGTGGACTAATAATAAGGGCAAGTATCTAAAAAGTCCAAACGAGTTTAAAGAGTTGAAAACGATAAATGTACTGCCCGTTTTCGCCAATGGCAGATAAGTTCAAATCGCAATATCCTTGATAAGTGAATGTCTTCTAGGTATTGCCCGATGAAAATAAAACGTAAAGCTTGTAAATATTACCGCAAGTAAGAGAAAACCTTTAGTTCAATCCAGGAAACGAGTGTTTATTAAATTCCGCATACGATTGATAAAGAAAGAAATAAAGTTTGGTTTCATACAATGGAATAATAAATTCGAAATTTATAACGTACACCAAAGTGAACACTTGATTCGTCTTAATACAGAACTCAAAAGTTGTTCACTGAACAAAACGGGCGAAACTTTCGATATGTAGCAGTGTTTCAATGAAAATTTCCATATTGAGATGGTAAGAATTTCTTTCGCTACCAACCGAACCCTTTTATTTCCATCGAAGTGAATAAAACGATAGCTTACTCTGATCGTGATTGATCTCGTAACCAGTTTCTCTTGAAGCTATTAAGAGAGTTCTGATAAATAATTGGTGGAACAACACACGAACGTTGGAAAAGAACTTCATAAAACGCATTTAAAAACTAAATATAACAAGCAGTTGGTTTATAATTGGCGTATTCCGGGAAATCGCCATCTCACGAAATATAACCGAAAAGAGAGAAGACAATTTTATTTTATAATCAGATTTCCGTATTTTCCATTAATTTAGTATGGTCATAATAAAGAGAACGTTCGCCGAAAAAAGAAGACTAATAGCGTAAACAATTTTCAACAATTTTCTCGTTTGTTTTTTTTCTTTTTTTTTTTCTTTTTTTTCGTTTGTTTTTTCTAACAATATTTAGGTACAATTTTCTCGAAAACAGTGTTTTAGTCACTTGCGAACAATTATTATAATACATCAGATAAATATTCCACAAGATTCAGCGAAATTTTTAGACGATCAAACGGTCCTCCCGCACTAGTTACTACAAAATTTTAATGTCAAAGTAAGAAGTTCGCTTATTAAATTTAATAACGAATTATTAGAATTCTCATTCCGATGGTCACATAATTCCAATTATAAGTTAAAAGAAACCCGCTCCGGGTGTCGGCTTCATCAAAAATTAATTTACCTCTCATGATACCGGTGTTCCCCTTAAATATTTCCGCAGGGTCACAATAATTAGTACGCTTCGGATACCGCCGGCCGAGTTTAAAGAACCCGCTTTTTTGATAAATCGTTTTCATTCTCTCTAATATCAGAACTGATAAATATCCAGACCGAATTCGTAGAAAGATTCGTTTGCGAGTTTTTCTCGCGTTTGTCATTTCGTAGAGCCGGAATTATAATATTGTCTCGGTATTTCACTCTGGATGATAAGAGTACCCCTCAAACTGATAATCCGCACCTCTCCACGTGAAAACAAACAAAACCGGCTGGCTGTTTTTCCGTGATCTGAAAATTTTCAGTTCTCCCCACGAATTTTCATTTCTAAATTTCTCTGCCTTTCAATTACGGTGTCCTGTCTGGAGCGATTAATTCAAGCACATTTTTATTTTGTTACAGATTTTTTTTTCCATTTAATCTGCTTTCTTTTTCTTTCGATATTACCATCATTAAAATAAAATATAAAATATTGAATTAGCTGCGAATGCGTACTCAGCCGACTAGGCGGTTACGGTGTACTTTATTACACACTTGTCCGAAAGAAAAATTAAAGGAACGTCAAATTATTCCCCCAGGCTATATAATAATCGAATATCGGCTATACAAGTCACTGAAAAAGTAAAAGCAAGTCCCAAAAAAAAAAAAAAAAAAAGTAAATAAATAAAAAAAAACTGATCCCCCAACTCTTTAACGTGTCATTTTAGTACTCTGTGAAAATATTAAATTCCTCAGTCCTCAGTGATCTCTATCATTCGATGTGTCGCTACAAAAAACCTATTTCATTTTCGAATGATTTTTACAGTCTTTACCGATTTCGAATGCGGAAATGCGGAAACCTATCCATCATAGCAGCTGACCATTGAGGAAAGGTTTCAATAGGTTCGTATTCTTTTACATATATCCGAAGAAAAGCCCGATGGTCAGTTGATTTTCATAAGGTTTTTCTCCGGTCGAACTGAAGTACGATTATATACAAATGGTTCGAGATAAATAAACACTCAAATAGTGATTTCTCAATAAAACAGTTTTGAACCGGTCTCAAACCTGCACAGAAATTCTTTTCAAAACTGTCCATGCGCGTCCTTTATTATTGTACTAAAAATACAAATTATTCGATCTTTGTACGATGAGGAAAGATGTTCAGTGGAGTACTTTTATGGGGCGACGGTAAGATAGTCGTCTGCACAGAAATTTTGTATCGAAATAATGTGGTACACACGAACAGGTAAGCGTGCAAATTAGATTGAGAAAATTCTACGTCGTCGTATTGTATTAAGAAAAAGAATCTTTAGTCATCGTGAACTGCCAGTAATTATATATATACAAGAGGGGGGCGGCACTAATAAAAAAAATAATAAATTAAAAATAACAAAAATAAGATAATTACGATGGAATAAACAAATAGAGATATATGCAAAAAAATAATAACAAAGGCTAGGCCGAAAAAAAATAAAATAAAATAGGAGAAAGAAAGAAAGAAAAAAAGGAAAATAGTTCGTGAAAATTTGCGAAATAGACCAAACAAGAAAGAAGACGGCAACAAAGTTACTCACAGAGACACTAGTCTCAAATCTGACGTTATGGCTTTTGAAAAAAATCTCTCCTAAAAAAAAATTTTGCCCTATTTTTGAATAATATGACACGAAACGATAAAAACCGGTTTAGACTGCGTTTTGATAAACATTTCTGCGCCACTGGACTCGGGTCGGCAATTTATAATCAGAGAACAATAGTGAGCACATTTATTCATTTTGCGTTTCATCTACGTATTAAGAAAATCAGATATTCTCGAGACGTTATTCAATTGGAAAAATTCGAATGGCCTGCTGTGCACACTGACGACTTTTAGTAAAGAAAAAAAATTGAAAGTTTACAAAAAACAAAAAACCGCTGCAACCAAACTGTGGTCAAATGAGAAAAGCTGGACACAAATTATTAGTCAGTAACGAGCTTTATAGTCGAAATCTTCGAAGGCACTTCTATAACAACGATAGGATCACGTTTAAACGATCGGCCAGTCAAACTGCCTGGTGAAAACTCGATGACTGTTTCAATTCCGCCACTAGGAAAAACTGCATTGTACACGAGCTGTCGAAACAAATATTTTAATTTTCCTGTTTTTGCTTACACTTTCCGACAACCGATTGCGTTTAATTTACACTTAAGGGAGCGTCCCGCGTACAGCAATATAATATTACTAAAAGCAATGATTCGTGGTATAAAATGCTAAAAGTAAATAGCGAGCGTAAAAATGTGTTCCGGATTGAATGTTGGAGGTTTTTAAGGCGCGAACCGATGGTTCGCACGAGCATAGAGCCTCCTAGAGTTCGTATATTATAACGTGAAAGAATTGTCATGATATTACGCAAGAGCGAGCAATGATGCTGCTGATAACGACTATGCTTTCAGAATCGAAAAAAACCTGACTCGGTTGCCGGTGAAACGCTTAATTAAAAATCAACTTTAGAGCCTATCGATTGCCGTAAATTTTAACTTTTTACCGTGAGACACGCTGATTTATTGGAAAAGCGGCTGCACAGGTAAGCGATAATCAGGCTATTATTACGCGTATGTAGGCAAATTACTGAACATCACGTTTTTCTCCACAGCCCAATTCTCTGACCTATTTAATAACGATGGTTAACTTCCATTGAATGAAAGAAAAAAAACAAAAACAAAACATCGCGCCAACTTCAAAATTTACGTCATATTAGTTAATCAGTTGCTTCAAATGATGGTCAACACATCAGTTATTTCTCTTCATATGAATATGTATAATATGCGCATTGAAAGTTGAAATAAAATTTGTATTTACATTGGATAATTTTTTTTTCTCCCCCTCCTCCCGTTGTGCCTAGCTTTCGTCATCTTTTTGTTTTTCTAAGTTATTTTTTAATTTTTTTTATTGTTTCGTTAAATTATTATTATTATTTATAAATTATTAAAATAAATTACATTTTATACAATTATGTTACAAAGTTTTATGACTACTGGTATAATATGCAAGCAGGTTCTTGATCTGGTTCTCGTACCATCTCTCTAGTGGTCTGGTACCATTTCGCCTAATTCCCAATTCGCCTAATTCCCATTTCGCCTAAATTTAGGGTCGGGTTACTCAGGTAATAAAAAAAAGGTCAGACAAACATACGAATGATTTCGTGTTGGCAACAGCGCGTTATCATTATCGAATTTTAAGCAGACTAAACGCATCGTTTTTTTTTCTATTTGATTCCACTGTTAAGGTTTTTTTTTCTTTTTTACTTTTTTTGGGCTCGTCAACCAAGAAGGACCTTTACCCAGAAACAAAAGGTAAGGAAAGAAGTCGGTTATATTTTGATCCGATCAGAAATTTTATCTAAAAAGGAACAAATAGCAGGAATAATAATTAGTGGGGAAGGAAAGGACAGGATATGTAGGGAGCACAATAAGGGGTAGGAAGTCTAAAGCAAATAAGGGTATAAGGCAGAACGCTCCACGGAGAGAGATGAACACTGGAAAAACACTAGTAAGGTTATTGGCATGGTCTTATAGAATGGTAATATTTTCTTTTTTAAACCTGTTCTCTATGATCATTACATATTTCACATTGCCAAATAATGTGTTCAATTGAGCCAATGCGCTTTGGCCATTCTTTGCTGTCTTTCTCCAGATTTTCGTTTTTCCTTGATTTTTTCTCCACACTGTCCTCTCCATCCGGATGATGCAGTTATTTGCGACGCCGATCATGTATTCTTCCACAGTGTTTATCTTTTTCTGTGGAGCGTTCTGCCTTGTATGTCTTGTATTCTTATTTGCTGAAGCTTAGACTTCCTACTCCTTATTGTGCTCCCTACGTATCCTGTCCTTTTCTTCCCCACTAATTATTCCTGCTATTTGTTCCTTTTTAGATAAAATTTTTGATCGGATCATAATATAACCCCGACTTCTTTCCTTACCTTTTGTTTCTGGGTAAAGGTCCTTGGTTGACGAGTCCCAAAGGAAAAAAAAAAAAAAAAAAAAAAAAAAGCCAATCTCTTCGCATTTGCACAAATTATTCGTTATTATACCCAGCTTATATAATGCTTCCGGAATTCTTGTGTGAAGAATTTTAAATAATAAAAATTACACATGTTATTGATTGTACTCGTAATAGAAAATTTTGCATAAAATATTAATGAAGTATCTAAAAGTATGGAGCATATTTTTTCTTTCTTTTTTTTTTTTTTTTTTTTTAACCTAAAAAATCATATTTATTTTAAATTTTTGTTTTTTTTTCAGATTTTTGTGTATTTATAATAATTATTTCAGGTTTAATGGAAGGGTTAACCCCTAAAACCCCCCTGTGGACAAGGCCTTGATTAATGTGAATAAATAAACATAGTGAAAATAAATATTTAAATTGAATATACGCTAGTAATATTTTTTCAGAACAATATTCCATCTGTTATACTACTGGAAAGGAAAAAATTAAAAACACACTAAAGAATATATATTATCTGAATATACGGAAGAAACTACTTATTTGTAGTTTGGAAAAAAAGGTCGAAAATATAAATTAGTAAAAGTGAACGTGGCCTAAATTTGCTAATAAACCACTGGACCGCGAAGATATTTTCAAATTTGGAAGAAAGGAGGCTACCATTATAGTTAAGAACTCCGTGTTGCTCACAATAGTCTAAAACGTTTCTAATGAGGAGCCGTTTCGTTTCGAAATATTCTCCCAAAATTTGTGCGGTTTTTGGATAGTGAAATAAATCAATATTTGTGAAAATGTTAAAAATAATGTTATAAATGCGAAAAATAATATTTTTATAAATGTATTACGCACATATGAAAACAATTATGTGTATAGCGACTATATAATTAAAAAGAAATATTTTAAGAAAATTATTTTTTTTTTTTAAACGATATTTTAATAAATACGAATGAAACTAATTTTAGCTCTTAGCGCGATTTCTTTTAGATGAATTTAAATTAAAAAGTCGCGTGAAGAAAATGTGATGTTGCCTGATCGTATTATCATAAACCCTATAAGTTCTTTTCCTACTAACTTAAACGTCGCATATCATGTCTTATTTATATATATATATATATTCATTAATTTCGTTATGTGGTAAAACTCGTGTCGGTACACATATTAATAACTATATCATGAGTTCAATGTTATTGTTTATGCAAATAAATCTTTCTTTCTTTCTATAAATTTCGAGAATATTTCAAAATAGAACGGCTTTTTTTTTTTTTTTTTTTTTTTTTTTGAGGTCCTTACTTCGGATAATACCGATGATGCAAATGTATTATATATTACAGTAGTACAATTTGTATGATGGTGAGGTTGAAACGACCCATCCAATGAAATTTTTGGTGTCAGATCTCTTCACCTTACATTGTTTGCGGTAAATTAATACAAGTTTGCGTATATGTTGCTTACGGATATTAATTTCTGTAACGGTAAAAGCTTTAAGGGAAAGTTACAATACAATTAGGCGAATGAGCAATTTTAAATCGGTGTAGGTAGTCTTTAAAATTTCCGTGACCAGTGAGGAATTGTACGTTACAAAAAATTTCCGGTATGTAATTTGTATTGTTGATTCTATTTAATATGTTAGGCAAGAGAGTGTAAATTATAACACACTGTTATTACAATTATCCCACATCGTCTGATATTGATTAAGGTAATAGTCATCCTTATTGGAAACATTTTAAATGCTTCACGTGTTGCTCTGCAGAGTTATTTAGCCAAAAATAAAATGGCGTGATTCTCTAGAAGAGAACCAATTACATCGAAAAAAGCCAATTGATCTGTCTCCGAACAGTCAAATCTGAACTGTATCGGCTTATCATTAATAATTATATTCGCTCGCGCAATTTCATATACTCGCAACATCGTGTGCAGTTATAGTGTATCATAAACTGCATTACGAGAGACGGGTAGCGCATAAGATTCAATAAAGTTAATAGTATATTAAATGTACGAATATTTCTACTGCGCTGATATGTTTAAAGACATCTCTTTTATGTTAATTTTTTAAATTTACACCGCAATGAATGAAATTAGATTCTGGAACGAAGTCTGACGTGGAATTAGTTTTATAGCATTAATATAGCGTATTTTTTTTTTGCATTTTTGTATTTCTGGCAACTTTGAAATCAGCTAACAAATCAGAGATTCTTTAATTAGATTATTACATAAAAAGGAGTAGCAGCTTCTTCGCCATTTTCTTTTTTACTATAAATTAAATCAATAAACTCTCATAATGTTCAAATTTTTTATCTTCCATTCCAGATATTTTATTATAAAACGTATGTCTTAATATTTTGGACATTTTCTGTCAATTTAATAATCGATTTTAATATATTTACATGTATACATATATATGCAAATGAAACGTACACATTTGTTTTAAAGCTGTTTAGAGTAATACAGAAATCACTGATACTTTAAAGATTGCATACCGTGATGATCGTTATTTCTCTAGATCTTATATAGTTTCTGTTTGTTGCATTAATTTTGCCATCTTAAAATGTCATATGTGGTCTATTAATTATTTTGATGAAAAAAAAAAAAAAAAAAAAAACAATTTTATATAAAGTAAGTTGAAGAGCACGACAAAAAAAAAAAAAAAAAAAAAAGTATCTGTACGTAACCTGCTCTTAACTATACGCCGAACTACTCTTGGCGTTGGATCTTTCTACCCCTTTCAATGCTTCCTTTATCCTTTCCTTCCTATCCCTAGCCGTTATTCCCCTTTTACTCTGCTTTATACTCTCTATCACCGACACCTCAGAATTTGAGTAAGTGATCTAAGCTCATGTAGTTGGGTCAGTGCTGGCACCGAACCCATTAAAAAAAAAAACAAAAAAAACCTGGAATTAGTTGCAGCACTCCCAACTAACATTCGGAGAATGATAACACGCCGTTTCAGTGCAGAATATCAGTAACCATCGAGTATAAACATTTTTTGCGGCATCAAAATAGGGCACTAAACGGAATGATAGCGAGAAAGTATCCGGATAATACGAAAGAGCATGACCGGATTTTTACATACATTTTTTTCGATACTTGCGTCGCACTTAAACATTATCAAGGGGGGTCACATGCAGAGCGTGTAATTTGATTTGATTCGTGTGGAAGGCGACACGATACACCTTAATCATCGAACGGGATTTTTTTTTTTTTTATTTCAAAAATAAATTATGTGTCTCACGTGGCAATATTCCCGTTGTGTGACTCTTATCAACGTTTATTAAAAAAGATACAAAGAGTACAAAAATGACAACTATCTTAACTTATTCCATAAATAACAATATTAATAAACCCAGCATTATATTTAAGTAAGGGTATATATACATATGACAATACATAACATGCCGCGTAATACGCATCTGTATATCAGTGTACATGCAGACAGCTTAATATTTTAAGATCGAAAAATATGATCTTCTGTGAGAACTTAAAATCCAGAAAGGACACGATAAAGTCAAAACGCTAAATAATGAAGCATTAACGAGTAGCGAAGAAGTAACTTGATCTTCAATCTTTGCACCATTCCTTCAGCAATTCTTGCACCTCTTTTTTCCGATTACGTACGGGCTCTAGGAAATCGTGGAAAAAGACTTAGCTCCTTTAAAAAGAAAGTAATTATACTAATTTGAAAGTTTTGTAAAGACCACGTGATGTTGCGTAATAATTATTTTCGTTTCGGTGGCAAATAATAGACGGCAGTTTTCCAAAATCACCTAATAGAGATAAGATAGTTTCCTGTAAAATGCACAATTAAATCTCTACGCGAACTAAACCAGTTGCGAGGCATGTTATTTGTTACAATATTAAATTACAAAAGAAGAAGATAAAAAAAAATATAGTTAGACCGTAACAACTGACTCTCTGGATGTGCTGTGCACAATATGCGTGACCTTAAGAGCACAACCTGTAACTTGTGCATGTGTTCTCCCAAGTCATCGGTGGTGTGAGACCGGCTATCAATTCTTATATCCCACCGGGGCTTCACGCGGTGAGCAATAAAGCAGCGAAGGACTTCCGAATTGTATATTAAAATTTTAATTAGATTTGATCTCTTCGTACGGCAGAAGGACAAGGAGGATAACGAAGATTGTAGCGACGACTGCGCGGAGAGGAACAACGAAAGAAATCGGCATAATGTGATTCCGGTAGCGTTTCGACTTTCCTTCGGACGATAATTGACCGTTTCTCGGTAATGGAAAAAATACGCGACATCCCGCGGGGCGTCGACAACAATTTTATTAAGCGTCGTCTACCTCCGCTGAATGTCATTTGTTGCTTTATCGCTTTTCATCTGTAGCAGCGGGCGAAGACATACTATAGGTGATAAAGGGAAAAAGCGTCTCACGCGCCGACACAGATATCGAAAACAGGAAATTTCTTCTCACTAGCTATATGTAGGAGAGATTTAGACTGGCTGTAGACGACCATACTACGTGTGCCAACAATTAACATCGCGATGTTGTTTATTACACCGAACTACGTACAAAAACGAGTTTATCTAGATCAGATTAAAGAAATTGTAAGACGGTGTGTTTTCTTAGATCGAGTTTTTTACTGTGTGTGCCCTTTATCACTTCCGTTCCCTGTAGAAAGCACCTTCAGTGAAGACTACCCTGGAGATGATTAACAACTGAAATTGATGCACTTTCCAAGCGGGAAGAGTAAATAAAGACGGCTAGAAGAACAAACAATAAACGGATAAAAATATAAGTATGGAAGTGAGTAGCGGAAATGAAATATTTTTGTATTACGAGAAGTGCACGAAAAAGAATAACGCACAACAAAAAAAACAAAACAAGAAACGCTTATTAACTACTCGATAGTAGCGCAAGCCGACCGCAAAAATGCCATTAAAAAGAAGTATACGAAAAAAAAAACAAAACATTGACAACGACGGTATCGTTAATTATTCTATTCCTGTTTGCCAAATTTTTAAATAACGAATTTCCTTTCGAAATTTTCTTTCGAAATTTCCTTCCGAAATTTACTTCCGAAATTCGTTATTTTTCAACAGTTGGTCAAAAAAATGAATTACTTATCGATAATTCCGTGTTATTATTTATTTATTTCTTTTTTTTTTTGTTAGCACGTCAGCGTCTCAGCTAGAGCCAAAAATGGAAAAAGGGAACGGCCATTCGGTCAGATATTGAGAAAAAAAACAAAGCTGGAATGATGAATAGAGAGGCTATACAATGCACAATGAGATGTAGAGAGCCTGGATTTTTTAGTAGATGAAAATATCGAACGTTTGACAGAATGACAGAAAGGAATAAAAACGTTCGAATGAAAATTATACCATCACACCACTCAGGTGGAGAAATCTAAGAAGCAAGTGGAAGGAAGATGGAAATGATTAAAATAGCGCAAGTGAATAATAGAAATATGGCGACAGAACAGGCAAACGAAGAAAATTTGAGAAATCAGGAAATTAAGCAAAAATTTCAGGAAGAAAGGAATTTCACAACAAAGAGCATCATTTAAGGAGAATGTAAAGCGCATAATCCTGCCTAGATTATTAAATGTACTCCGATTTTTCGACAAGTCTGAACTGAAACAGTTTGCGTTGCATTTGAAAGTACCGCGAACGAAATTTTTTCCATTCGTTCGATTTTTTTTTTTTTAACACGGATTTTGCAAAGAGAAATGTGCATTGCCCAGTTTTTAAATAATTTCGGTTCGGAAAAAACTTCGGTTCAAAAAAAAATTTCAGTTGGGAAAAAATTTCATGCGTAATAATTTAAAGGAAAGAAAAAAAAAACCATACAAAACTCGATCCTTTGGATCTCGTCAATAACGAGTTTCAATTGACACAAAAAAAACAAAAAAAAAAAAAAAACTATCAAACATAACGCAAAAGATTTAGCCTTAGCGCGTCATACGTGTAACAGTTATCGTACTCCATAATTCGTTAAATCGAAAAAATACAGAAATATGAATGATCCGGTAGCCCCTAAAAGTACTGATAATAACTCGGCAGCAATATAAATTAGTAAAAACATTTAAAATTACATCCGCGGTACGTTATTATCCCCAGTTTCGATTTCTACCTCAAAATTTAAATTGAAATTAAAATTTTTAAATTCAAATTGAAAAGATATTATACTACAATGCGACAGTTTAAATGCGGAGGTAGTTTTTATCGATAAATTTTATCTTCAGTGGGGCGTCGTACTCTTAATCTCCGAGTTAGAATATACGCTTCCTATTAGGGCAAAATATATACGATTAGCTGAAAAATAAACGAGTAGAGACTGACCAAATGGCAGATGCTGTGGGCCGTGTATATAAAAAGAAATAATAAAGATACGGAGTGCCTGTAATAAGTTTAAAAAACAAAATAAACAAAATAAACAAAAAAAATATATACTTTGCCGAAATAGCGTCTGAAGGGACTTTGTTAATTGCGTAGACGTCGCGGCTAAGAGGAGGCTTCTTCCTACATCTTGAGACCTTTGGAATTACATATTGGACACAATGTAGATTAAAGATGTTTCTAGGTAATATTTGATCACTTTGACATATTATTTCATCAGATATTTCGATGGAGTAAATTGTACGCACGCAGCCACACTCTATATACGGTACTAACTCTATAAGTCAAATTTCTAAAAACTTACGTCTACTTTTTAGGAAAAAGACTTTGCACATGGAAAAAAAATTAATAATTTTTCGATATATCTATTCGAAATTTGATGCTATGTTACAGATATTACTTATAAATGGTTAAATTTTATACACCCATATTAATTTTAAAATTTTATCGAAAAATCAAAAACAATTTTATTTTGACAATTTTTATTAATGTTACTACTTAGGTCCGTAGGGGATTATAAAAAAAGTGACGGCTTCCGTTATTTTAAGCTTTTCGTTTCCCTGCTGAGAAAGTGTTGCAAGTCTCGCAGCTAATTCGTGTGAATTTATTCGCAACTAGAATAGCCCATAAAAGCAGCGGGCAACTCTCGTTAATTGTCGTGAAAAAAAAAGAAAACAAAAAAACACCACGCTGCCTAAAGCGGGTTAAAAAAATAAAAATAAAAACAGTTCAGTTTAAAGTCATCTCTTACATTCCAAGGCAAAATCAATTATATTTCCATTTCGGTCGCGGGGGTCGGTGAATGAAAATAGACAAATTTTTCTCTCATTTTCGAACGAGTTCTCTGTTAAATTGCAATATCATCGCGTTCACAATTTTATCGACCTTGAATTAAACGATCTGCGTTCTGGCACTCACTAATTTCACGTACAACGGCGCTTTTTTGGGTTAATTTTAATGAAGCGCCCGAGGTACAATCGTCGATAAAGGAAGCCTCTACTGGTCTTAATTTACCTTTAAAATACAACCCCCCACCCTGACGACAGTGTAATTAATCGACATGAAATTTTTTCGTCTTGCTTGTGGCATTTAAACTACCATCGCGCGCCTAATTTGCGCTTTATCGTCGAGCAAATAAAACGACAATACGCGGAAGCGTTCTTGTACTCTCTCTCATCGCGAGACGTACACGTAGGAAGAGAATTGCGTTCAATTACCGTTTCGGCGGAAAATCAATATAACCTTAACATCGGCGAAGCGATAGCCGATGAGAAGGGCTTCGTCATTTCCTACTTTTAAAAATCATTCATTTATTAAAATTACAATGACAGAATATTGGACCTGCACCAATGATGACCGCACGGAAGGCTGATTTGATCCCGCTGCTCTACATTGTGTACGGTTATAAAATTTATGACCGTCCCTGTCCAGCTGAGAGCCACTTACACGCGCCGTGCGAAGGTTATGCTCTTTCCGCGTCCGAAGAGAAATTTCCCTACTGAGAACAACTGTACGTTTCGCGGCAGTGTCTCTGTTTGAATCAGTGACCAGTAATAAGAAAAAAAAAAAAAAAAAAAAAAAAAAAATCCTCTTCGGACATACAAAAAAAAAAAAAAATCAGCAGAAAACAATGCCAAAAGTTATTATTTATCTCGACAATATAATATTATGTGCACAGAGAGAAGAATCATCAGGGTCAATAGACCACAAACTGACGTAGCCTCCTCACTAAACGTCGCTTCTTGCATCAATCTTGATCGACGGCCAAATTCTTCCGACACACACGGTCGTTCGATATCGGAATTTTTTCATTCCGCATAAAAAAAACAACAAAAAACGCGATGATAATACGAAAAAAATTTCCAATACACAATAAGCATGATTAAAAATGAGAACGCTATCCTATCCACACTAGACAGCGCCGGAGGTTATTTTAGAGCCAATTTTAATCCAGTTCCGCATTCATTCCCGAAACAAAGATAAACACATACTCCGACGGCTGCATTATACATTTTTCGAATCGGGTTTCCCAAAAAAAAATCAGGAAGAGATGTGGAGTTGGCGAGAAATTTTCTAGTTGCATGCGATTTGACCGGCCAGCCATATACGGTCAGCCTAAAACTACTCCTGCAATGCTACCTTCCGGGCTGTTACCGACGCAACACACCGCGTACGGGGGGCGCGGACGATAAAAGCGAGTCTGCCCCTAAAGAGTGCAAACGGGAGCATGCGTGTGGGGGCCTATGCACCATCGCGTAGTATTTTCTTTATTCGCAATAAGAATGTGAACTTTTCAACTTTTTACTCGTCTCTATTCGCATATGTGTGCTTGTCAGCGATGACAACACATGTTAACCAGCCGACACACTGCGTGAGTTCCGAGAAAGGCAAGCGCACGCTAGTTCTGGGTAACAGTTTCGATGCTGCTCTCGAGGACGAGCAGTCTCCGAACGCGGCGATATTCGCGCAAAAAGTTTCGATAATTCTGGGAATGGAAAAAATGATGACGCAGCAAAATAAGAACAAGGCTACTGACGAGAAGGCCAAGCAAAACTTTTCGCTGACTGCAGAAACGAAAAGTACACTATACTACTACTCTTGCCCATCACCGGGAAGAGGAAACGTCTGGTCAGTTCGATTGTTTATTAAAAAAATTCTGCCTCACCGACGCGATTCCCCGATGTGATCCCGCTAAAGTGCCGTTTCTTTCCAGCAGCTTCTGAGATAATGGTGTTTCCGTGAGACGTGCAACGTAACCATTTAATCAGTTACTAAAAATAGAGTCAGTAATCCCCCTCCTTGCGATAAGCATTTATTTCATTCACAACTATGAATAACTTTACAATATTTCAAATTTCCACATTACGGTACCACGTTGAGCTTTCGAGCCATTTCTTCACGAACACGCCGACCTGTTCAATTTTTACTGCAATATTTTTTGGTACATTTCGTTTCCTAATTATTAATAATCATTTGGCCAATCTTCAATGTTTTTTTTGTCTCCTTCTTTTTGTATGTCGATTTATTGGCGAAAAATAATAATTTTTGCGCATCCCATTACTACGGGGCGCCGAGTCGGAATATTCGCATAAAAATTCTTTTAAATTTCACCTGTTATTAAGTTCTATAATATTTATCAATAACACGTAAATTACAGAAAAACTTATTCGCGTGAAATAAATATTTTCACACGCACGCGTAAATTCCGTACTGCATTACTTTTTCCTTTTTTTTTTTTTTTTTAATACCATGGATCAAGTTAAACACGGTACAAGGAAACCCTCAAACACCTTTAGTTAAAAAAAAAACAAAAAAAAAAAAACTCTATGTAAGATTTATATATTTGACCCAGTTCCGACCTGAATGAAATAACCAATTAGGTAGGTTTCAATAAATTTTTCAACATTTTCAGTTTCTTCCGGTCAAATACAGTTACTTTTCACTTATTTTTATTTTTTTGTATTTATTAAGGTGCTGTCCAACCACTGCCTAATCAATTCAGGTTTAACGTTTTTCGCTACTTTAACATCGCACTAATGGAGTAAAGAAAAATTCGCAGTGTACCAGACATCAACAACTGAATTGCACGCGGAAAACTGGAAATGAGTGGCGGAAAATTATTAGCTCAAAGCGGTTTAACGAAACGTGTAGAATAATAAGATCATCGTAAATGATTAATAAGTAGGATTTCTAATTTAGGCCGATGAAGTCGGTGTTATTTTTACACGCGTTACTTCGAAACATCAATAATGCGTTATGCCTAGAGAAAGTGTGGGGGGGGGGCAAACAGCCGAGTGCAAAATAAAGAACTGATCACTCAGCGAAAAGATAGCGCAATACCAGGTAACCAATTTCCGTACGTGTGGGTTCCTGCTAAATCAGCAAAACAGAAAAAAAAACTATATGAGAACGGTGTGACAAACCATGTTTGCAAATACGGCGAGGGTACAAAAGGAAGAAAAGTCATCAAAAAATCACGTCCCGTTCGAAAAATTGAAACTGAACGTGCGCGAACATCACGATATGTGGTGACGCACATCGGAAGGACATGCGCTTTTTCGGTATACTTATCTCATGGCGGAAGAAATTTGGCTTTCGGGCTCTGTGACACGTTCGTTATATTTCCGGCGAAACGCGCTTAATCTAATTACGTAATTTGTCCGAACAGTGACGCAAATAAACTTTCACGCAATTCTCACCTCATGCACAATATGAATCCGATATTCATAATTAGCTTCCAGGACCATTTTAAAAAGCGAATCGCTCTATTAAAAATGCAGTCGCTTAACTCGTTGCAAAAATTTGAAGGAAAAAAAAAAACGCCTGGAAAATAAACGAAAACAATGAAATTTTACACCTGCACACACGATGAGTAATTTTAACCGAAAAAGGCTAATAAAAATTGAACACGAAAAGTCACAAAAATTTTTTATGAAAACAACTTTCCACCGTGGATATAATATTTACGCTAGACATAGTGGTCTAAAAATTTTCCGAAAAAGGGTAAATGAAAAAATAAAATTTTTTTTAGACTATCAAGTACTGGTGCGCTCACTTTCTCTGATGCTGACCAATCTTCAGCCTTGGAAGGGTCAATTTTTTTTTTTTTTTTTTTTGTCTACGCTCGCTGGTAATATATTAATATATTTCAAATATTATTTAGAATTAATTAAACCGCGCGATATAATTTTTCCCTTTCCGATAACTGTAGTGGAGAAAGATTTGTGTGCACTTCAACAAATAAAAGAACTACAGTGAATTCTTTATACTGGCAGGTTAGCAGATTTCGACGAGTGCAATACTGACCGTTGAACACAATTCGTACTTCATCGTCTTCCGATAGTAGACAATAATCGTAAAATCTACAAAAGAAGTCTACAAGGATTGAAACGTATTGTTCTCTATACATGCTGACATAAATCAGGTTTCTTTGTTTTGATTTTTTTCCCCTAGTTTTGTAACTTCGAGTAATCTACTACCTTAACACGTAAACCAAGCGTAGATATAGACACTCCATTGCACGTTGAAAAGGTAATACTGCTCGGTACGCGTATAGTGCGTAATGTTGCGTAAACTTATTTATAAATTTATTTAATAAACGTTTTATTCATTCATTCATATCTATTAATAATATACGAGAAAAAATATGTAAACTGCAAAAGAACAACGAAATAATAATGAACACAATTAACGATAAAATGTACGTTTTATCTTAACTATATTTTATTCATTTTTCTCTTTCTAACTATTGTAATGTGGAGGAGATTCAAACAGATCAAACGATTTTCCTCATACCACAAGATGTTATAATCGGTCCAGATGATATTTTTAACACTGGTATACCCGCCGAAAGTAAAATTAAATCTAAAGTATTATTTTGATTTCCAAAATGTACTCTATATGTATAGGATATTCCGTTTGTTAACCGCAGTTAGTGTAAATAATTATTACACACTAAATTCGTCAAGTAGCTAATAACATCAAAACTTAAAACTCACGAAATAATAATTTAATTATTACATGTTCCGACGCGTTCTCAATGGCTCGTAATCGCGGAATGTTTTTAAAAAATTACTTTCAACAATCCGAAATCGAACTTTAACTTAAAAACTTTACCCCCCACCACCCCCCACCCCACCCCACCCCGGTATGAACTGCTTAAATGCGTCACCTCTTTCGGTGATGACGCGGCCTTAATTTTGTCATACCATTCGGAAGTTGATTCACAACGGTTTTTTCATCGCGGCTGGAATGTAAATAAACAAGTAATAAAAGCCCAAAACTAAAACGATCAAACACCCAAAGCAACGAGTCTCGAATAATTGAACAACTTAATGACCCACATCGTAACGCGGCTAAATAATTATAATGAGCCCCCCCGGTCGTGACAACACCACAGAGGTTAATTGGACGGCGATACGTGTGATTATTGAGCGAGAACTATCAGGATAAGGCGTTAATAAATAAAAGAGAAGCGGATAGAGGATAGAAAGACGATGAATCGAAATGTGTTATATAGTTCAACGATAAAATCTGAAAAGGTAGTTGAAGAAGAGCGCTTGTATAGACGGTCTGGAAAAGAAAAACTAGGTAATTAGGCTAGAGCGTTTGAATATCGAACAGGTAACAATCATTTTTTCTCCTTCTACTTCCAAATGGTAGTACTATCTTTTTCTTATTTTTTTTCTTTTTTCTTCTTTACGCAGGCAAGTTCATCATCGTAGCCGTCATTTAATTAAACTGATAATGCATATATTGCCCACAGATATCTTCTTTTGATTCGACTCCACCGATTTCCATTAGAAAAGAACGTGATAAATAATTTTCAGTCGCCTTTTATTACTTCGCCCATTGCAAAAAACTCTTTTCGAACGTCGCTGCTAATTACAAGTTGGTGACTTTATACTTTTAACCGAATTTTTATGTGCTACAGAGGTGATTCAACGGCATTTGCAAAAAGAAATAAATATAGATAAAAAAATACTTTTTTTTTTCCTTGGGCGAAATTTTTGCCACGCGACAGAAAAACAATTTTTTTCTCTTTCTTCTCTTTAATGGGCTCGCAAGAAATAATTGATAATTGCAAGACGCTTTACATCGGACGCGGCAAATGTATATTTTTTCTTCTTTTTTTTGTCATTAACTCAATTTTTTTTGTTATACATTTTCAACGCTGATTCAGTTTTTTTTTCACATTAACCCAAAAAATGGGAAAAGGTAGAAAATAACGTTATTATATTTTTAAACGTTTCAGAATAGAAGATAAAAATAATTCAAGGGCAGGAATAACAGAAGCAGAAGGAAATCGGAGAATATAAGAAGCACTATTAAATAATTTCGGCATAATCAACCCCGAAAGCTTAGCTAAATAATCTATTATACTTTGCTATCTTAAATCGCAAATTTTCTATTCTATAAAGTTCTCTAGACAATTGCGGGAAAAAATAAATGAAGAAACTTATGTAACGCTTATAATAACGATTTAAAGCCAAGAGAACTGCTGAAACGCGAGCACACAGATTTTAATAGTGACAATGCTAAAAAATAGGATAAGAATCGCTACCGACAATCAATGTGATTCGGTCGGTACCGTGAGAAAAACCATCGAACTAGCATGGTCTCGACAAATTGCACCGCTCAATGAGGATGTTGCAAATTTTCATGAAATATTTTCGAAAATGTTTTCCAGTGCGTGTGTTCTTTTTCCTTCAAATTACTCGTTAAATTGATATCACGTTAATTTTTATAATACGTGAACTTTTTTGATACCGTTGCCATCCCCACATTTCCACCGAGATTACACGCATACACACAGTCGAGAGACTAAAATTCTCCCTTCTACGTAGTTTCTAAGTGAGGTAAAGTGAGTCCCACATACCCTTAACAGGGCGTCGGAGGTTGTGGAATTGAGCTTTTCATAATGTACCAAGTCCAACGGAATTAATGTAGGAGGGCCAGTTCCTTTCTATTTGGGATCCGCCTTTACTTTCCCAGATTTCTCTGGTGTAATTTAATTTCAGATTGGATATATACCTGGAAGCGATTCGGATCTGGAACGAGACACTGCAAGAATTAACTCCGTAACGTGATTATATTAGGAACCTAAAGAGGAATGCACAGAAGTGAGTTCAATGAGCGCTGGCCTTTAATGAGGGAATATGAAGATGCTTTTTTCAATGTTTATTTAACGCGTCTGCGTGAGATTACAAAAACACCGACACACATTATATCAATTATATATGTAATATTTTTTATATGAATTTGATTAGGAACATGTTATAACATCGATGCCTTTTCGAATGACGTCGAAATCGGTTGGAGTTGGGGAGGGGGATTATAAAAAAAACCCCTACACGCCATTAAGTGGGCCTTTTCTATACAAAGTTAGTGAAGCTTTGTTTTGCCCGTCATTACCCGGCAAAGTCGCGTATTAGATCATCGCTAACATCGATTTCGTGGAATTCTTTCAGAACTCAAATTCAAGAGTCGTCCGCCTTTTTTTTTTTAATACGCTTTTGGCCTTTCACAATCTCCGTTATGGTTTTATAATAAGTTAACAAAATGACCGCGCAATGTTTTAATGTCAAAATTTAGACTCACGCAGATGTCAACAAATATGCGGGCGCATCGATTAAAACATCGATTTGTCCTTTCGCCAGATACGAATAATATAATCAGACGTGTTTTTCTATCCACCTGGAACGAGAATTTTTTTCAAGAATTAAAAAAAAAAAAAAAAAAAAGAAAAATTGGTGAGAGAGAAAAGGAACAACAGAAAGAAAACCTGCAGTGATCGTAACATATTTATAAACAAATCTCTGTCATCTGTCACGTATTGAAATGATAAATGATATAGAGTACCTAATATCGAAAGCAAGTGCATGGTCTGGATTCTTGTCCGTATTCAGCGAATCCCAGATAATAGATGTTATCAGTTGTGAGAAATTCCGGGTTTATCAAGGTTCAACTTTTCACACAGTTTTTTGATGGTCACCGTTTCGGCTGTTCAAAGCAGATATGAGCTGGGCTAGTAGTGATGGCCATAGATGTCGGGAAACCAATAAATTCCGAAAAGCGAAAAGTCGAAAAAAAATAAAATCGTAATTATTCGGTCGCATTATAAACTCTTTAGGCACTACGCTCTGACGTATTTAGTCGCCGATAAATCGCACGATTTCTTCCAGTATGTTTCAACAGAGTGTGGCGATGATGCGCCATTATTGCGGGGGAAGGGAAAAAAGGTGGTTCCTATAGTACTAATTTTAACGCTGCTCAATAAACCGGGATGGAGAGCCGATATTTTTAACGATTATTATTTTTTATCAACATACTACGATTCTCATCACCGAAAAAAGCTATTATTACCCGGATGGTAGAGTAGACCAAGGAAGACAACGAACTACTACAATCGGACCCCGAAAAACCGGAAGGCGTCGCTGATAAGAGCATTATTTAAATTAAAACTTCCGAATACGGCCTCATCTCTTAAGAAAATATTCCCACGCGAGTGCATCGCGACAACGATCTCTAAAAAAACTGGGTGACCAGTGTTCGCGTAATTTTATCTTTCCGGTTGACAACAAAAATAACGAATAAACTATAAAAAGAACGCACGATATTTTTCTCGAGGGTACACGAAAGCATTTTCAATGAACATATCAGAGCACTACAACTCTTATCATAGTTTTCGGAAAAATTAGTGGACTACCGCACCTTTCTTATCACGTCATCCGGATTAATAAATACTTCGGAAACAATGAATTTTTCCATTCTCGATATCTACCGAAAAAACGGATATTATTAGGGTACGAAAATTCTCTCGCATGACTAACCAGGAAAACCGGGTGTAGACACTATCGCAATTCGGTATGAAATTTGGATCCAATTAAGAGTTCAGCAACCTCGGTGCAATCTAAACGCAAACCCTAATTTCATAGTGCCCTATCGCCCCTATGTCCCTTCTTTTTACAGTCGTATGGCTCCTCCCCTTTTATCTTACTTTACGATCATCCTGATTGCCGGAAAATCGAAGATTTTCGCGCTGTTCGTTTCTATATACTATTGAAAACAATTTAATTTTACACTATACTTTAAAATGTACATGTAAACAATTTAAAACGATCTATAATTTTGAATTTTTTGCTATTCAAAATTACTTTTCAAGTACGGGGCCATGTTAAAATTTCAAAGCAAGTGGTTTTTCGTTCGGTCTTTTTTTTTGATGAATATTATTTAAAACAATTTAAACGTACTTCGCAGGGAAAAAATCACCAAAAAAAAAAAAGACCTAATACTTTGAAATTTTAACTTAGCCGTACTTGACAAGTAATTTTTAATTGTTCTATGTAAAATTATCGGAAAAAAAAAAAAGACCCCAAAACCTCTTTAAAATTTCAACTTAGTCGCAAAAAATTGTAAATTTTAAATAATTTCAAACCGTACAAATTTGACATAATTTTAAACTGTTTACACGAATTTCGAATTATACCTTAAATTGTTTCAATCACTGTATCCACTAAACTGGAAACGAACGAATGAACCGGTAATGTTTAATCAAAGTTTTGCTTCCGTTCTTTGTTGTTTTTTTTTGCTTTTCTTTTTTGCAACGCAACATTATATATCACGGAAATGAAAAGTCGATAACAACCAAACGCTATCCGAGCACAGTTTATGTTCATCATTTCTGAAAAGAAATTTCAATACTAGCCGAGAATCCCGGAAAGCTTTTGTTCGAAAATTTTTTAAAATATAAACTGAAAATCAGCCTGGCAACGATTATTAATTAACGCGTGCTCGGTTGATATTCGCAATATTAATAGAAAAAAAAAAAGTAAAAAAAAACAAAAAAAAGCTGATGTTTTTTTCTTTTTCAAAAACACACTTTTTTTGTCTCCTTGAACCAGTCTACCCAGAAATAATTAGGAGAAGAGTGAATTTTATCAAAATATACTTTGCCCGAAAGAAATCATAATCATCGAAAACGTTACATTACCGATTAATAATAAACATTCTCAAGTTCTGCATACGAATTGCGTTTTATTATTCCCCGCGTAATCATCATGATCAGATTAATAGACATTGGTCAAGCAACGAAAGTCAGGGTCATTAAAATATGTTGCGCGTGTCAATCATTAAAATAATGTGTAAGTTTCGAGTTCAGATCACGTCGAGTGTATTCTACCATCATAGCCCCCAGGGGTCAAATGAAGCAAGATAAATATTTTTCTCGAATAACATCAACGGAGAAGTAGCGAATAGAATGTATCTTTCATTTTTCATTTTCGTTTTGTTCGCTGAAATATTGATTTTCGCGTGACTACAAAAGCGACAGAGAGAAATTTAATATGTTCTCATTTTCAGACTTTTACAAATCTTCGGTCGAGTTATAATAACAGCCGGAACAGGTAGTTCAAGATTCTAGTCAAACTGATTAATAAACTGTAGGAAAAAAAATACACTACCAACACTTATAATAATAATTAATAAAAAATACTACTACTACTAATAATAATAATAATAATACATAATTCGTAATAATGATACATAATAATACATAATTCGTAATAATGATAATAATAAAAATGATGATATAAAAATCGGACGGTGCGAGGAATAAAAAGTATTTAACTGGCAGATAGGCCGTCTCATTTGGTGAAACGGCTAGACAAACTGATTACACGCGGTATTATTTACATACACCTATCAGAATGTTGCACGACTCTGATTATATTTGTTCACACATTCGTACACACTTGGACTATGCGGCCGTTGTACGTACATAAGATTATTTGAGAATACTTATCATCGAGCCTGCTCGTTTTTAAATAAACAGACGCGTACATCTACATGTACGTATTTAACGGATACCTTGTCACTGTTCAGCGCTCAAAGTGTCTATTCGAACAAAGTGATGCATTCGACTAGGCGCGCTCGCAGCTTAAAAGCATGCAAGATAACAGAATTATAATACATGTACGTCCTTTTATCTTCCCGAATCTTCGATAGTTTTTCCGTTTCTGCAGCCTATCTTAAAGACCACTCTACTAATGTTACCTTATTTTCTCCAGTTACTGACAATGCCGAATCACCGAACGAATCCCGTCATTTTCTGCCTATTTTTACCTCCCATATCAGTTGTCGAAAGTCGCCCTTATCTTTAAATCTCGTCAAATACCTCTCTATACGACTAATTCCCTAAAATATCTTCTGTTCTCCCCTCCGGCCGTAACACGTGTCTTTCTTTATATTAACCTGTGCCCGTAGAAATAGGGTCACCGCCGCCGCGATATAGATCTGCGCTTCGCGCCATAAACCCTAACGCCCGATATGTAGGTTTAACGTTTGCCACCACGACATTAATATTACGATAAAAACACCTTTAATTTTTCTCGTAAAGGATGGAACGAACGACTGTACGTGCCGTTTGCTGTCCGAACAAAAGCAAGGCGGCATGCAGAGCGACGGCGCCACCGAAAGGCCTCCTACGTTGAATTAGGAATTGTCGATTTCGATACCGGTTACCCCCATGCTTCGTCCTGAATAGCAATAGGAATTATTTTATAAAGTCGAATTTTAGTTGCGCCATTTCAGAGAATAAAACTCAAAATGTAAATTAACAGCGAATTCGATCGAATAAGCGCAATCCGCGATAAGGAACTAGAGCGAATTTTTATCCGTGAAGCTTTTAGCATGGTGCGAGTTATTCAATTGAAAACATGAAAAAACTAAATTTTACATTCTAAACGTATTCCTAATGTCTCGCGCTTTTGAATGCACGTTACTCGATATTATTATCCTTTACGGAAATATAATAAATGTGTTATAACAACCACCCTACGACGGCACTTTCACTACTACTGCAATCGGTAATGATGGAATTAAATGATTTTTGAATAAAAAAAAAGTAAAAAAAAAAAAACCTTTTCAAAAATAGCCTTTTATTTATGCGCTAAAAAGAAGTACAAAATAACTCTTTATTAGTGTGCGACTACCAGAAACGCATCTTAACATTAAAATCTGAAACTACAAAATATTATTCTGAAAAATAAAAGCGGGGGCCGCAGTTACAAAAACTTTTTCGGCGAGTGTGTGCGGTGTTGTGATGCGCAACAATGGAATAACATTAAATAACGATTGTAGTTTCGGCTTAGGATGTATTATAATATTAATATTTAATTATTAATCTGCGGCTCCACCGCTTTTATTTTTTAGAATACTTTTCAGTTTCAGATTTTAATGTTCAGATGTGTGTCTCTAGTAGTCACACGCTAATAAACGTTATTTTGTACTTCTTTTTAGTGCATAAATAAAAGGCTATTTTTAAAAAGTTTTTTTTACTTTTTTTTATTTTTTAGTCTGGACTTTTTACCATATGTATTTCAATAAAAAACAATAAATTTAGAATTGTGTTTCATTTTGCTGTATTTTATATTTAATATCTTGATTATAGGATATTTACAGAAATTTGTATTACATTTTATTATTAAATAATGGATGATCGCATTCTTTCAATTATGTTGTCTTTTGTTTTTCATACGGTACATACGGAATCCTCAGCACATGAAACACAATGTTTGACTAATCTTTCCACTCTGATATATCACATGACCGTAAAAAAATATATTTTTTGAAACTTTGGAGCTTCCGGCGTCCCAAGGGTCCGGTTTTGAAGTTGGAAACCTAAATGTTCCAAAGTAAAGAAATACATAAGGATGCGCATTTTTTTAACCTTATTCAAAATTTTTAGCTATAAATCTGAGCAATAAGCGGGGACTACACGTCGCTTTTTTGGGCTTTTTTAAACTTTTAGTAAACTTCCAATGATTCCGTTAAGAAAATGAAATACGAGTTTGCTTCCGACAAATAGCACTCTTTCCAAAAGTATATCTTATGCCCGGAAAAAAAAAAAAAATGTTTTCCCAAAGTTCCGAAAGTTCAAGCTTTCGAAGCCCCAAAGAGAGGCTAATTTTAAAGTTGAAAACCTAGATATTCCAAACCAAAGAAATATACGTGCATATGCATATTTTCAACCTTGTTCCAAATTTTTAGCTGTAATACTCGTGCCGTAAAGAGGGGAAGTTACATATTAGATCTTGCGCTTTTTTGAACTTTTCGTAAACTTCGAAAGTTTCCCTAAAGAAATAATATATGATTTTGCGCTCGACAATTAGCGATCTTTTCAACGATATATCACATGCCCGAAAAAAAAAAAAAAAATCCCAAAATTTCGAGCTTTCGGCGCTCTGAGGGTCTAATTTTAAAGTTGGAAATCCAGATGTTGCATAATATTGTTTATTGTCGTCTGTAACAAGCATTTCTGCAAAAGGATACTTTTTTAATTCATCGGGAAGTAGGTGAAAAATCGTTCGCAAGATTTCCCCACAGACAGACAGAATAATAACAGTCAGAATGACAAAGCGAGTTAAATAAAAGGCTATAAAAAATTTTTAAGGTATAAATGTTGTATAAGAATTACGGCATCACCTTTAAGGATATATCACTCTGACGCATATTTTTTATCGGGAGTAATTATTTTTTACTTTTTAGTGCATTTCTAAATTTTTATAATAAACCTTCAAGTATCGGTATTTATTTTTTGTAAAAAAGCATGTTATTTAATCGAATATAAAGTCTATAAAGGGAAACGTTTTGAAAGTGAAATGTTTTGTTTATCTTTAGAGGAGATAAATTTATTGTATCATAATCCATGGAGAGTTCTTCTGCGATAACGTGTAACAATAATAATAAATTAACATACAGATAAAATGTAGTGATAAGAGCGGGGCACGTTTTTATTAATTTTTTTAACGTTGAATTTCACATAACTCGAAACGAATCATCTTAGAAAATGCTTTTCTTTAAAATACAGTTTTAAATCTTAATTTACATTTCGACTGATCCAAGATAACTAGTCAAAACTGTTTTAAGAGAAAAAAGATTTATCTATATTTCAACGAAATTATTCAAAATCTGAAGATTAGAATAAACGCCATTTTTTATTAGTATTATTATTTTTAATATTATTATTATTATTATTATTATTATTATTATTATTATTATTATTATTATTATTTTTGATATTATTGTTTTTGATATTATTATTTTTGTTACTATTTTAATTCTATTCTTTGTATTTTACACAGCTACCTAATTAAAGGGCATGCAAATAAATAATTTGAACAATTTTTATAGAAAAAATAAAGAAGGGCTATAAAATTTTACTCGCAGTAAAATATAAAAAGCTATATCGTCACAATACCGGGGAAATATTTTAATTACCTTATATCGCACTCTACAATTTTGTTCAAATTTCCCCTTTTGTAAAGTTAATCGTAAATTTTAAGAATTTCTAAAAATCGCGCGCAAATAATTACATTTTCGCTAACTTTTAGGCTGATTACAATCCGGAGGTGTTTTTTAGCATCATTTTGTTTCGTGTATTCGGTAGCAAAAAAAAAAAAGAAAAAGAAAAAGTTCAGGTAGTAATTTCGGTAGACACAAACCTGTGATTAGAACAAAACGATCAAGAAAAATCTCTAATTGCTTCGTAACCCAAAAATGCACATTTGTCTAACTAGTGTGTACTACCTACACTTAAATTTCAAGTCCTCTGTAGCTTTCCGACGATCTCTCTGAAGCCGCTCGAAATAATTTGAACTTAAAACGTCCCTTTAACAGTTGCCTACAAGAAGTCGCCTTCTTCGGAAAACAATATAAAATTATCGTTTTTTGGTTGTTGTTGTTGTTGTTTTTTGTTGTTTCATGAAACCAGTTGCCGAACAAAAAACGTAATAGCTATATGATAGGAAAAGAATAACCGTAATTGGCCAATTACGAAAAAGCAACTCTGCAATTATATCGACCGGTCGCGACGAAAAGGAAATGAACCATTTAAAAATGAATTAACGCGTTTAACGGAATTAATGAACAAAGAAATCAAAAACGAGTTCGAAAGGAGAACAAGAAAAAGCATAAATGAATAAGTATGAGAAACAATAGCCGAATAACGAGTGATGTCGATGGTTCAGCATTAAGCGGCAGTAGTTGGTAAAAGATGGAAGAAAAATTCACGCATATCCGACGATCAACGAACCTTAAAAGAAATAAAGCAATTAATTCTGCTTGTTCGTTTGACAAGGAGCACCGCGCCGTCGATAGTGCACGAGCTTTCTTTAGAATAATTAAAAGCACAGACTATATTAAACGGGCTAAGACATTTTAATTAGGATGACGACTAAAAGAGCGTGAATAATAATTGCACCAAGCGGCGAGAGCTTGATGAAAAGAGAGACGTTTGAACGAGACCAAATTAATTAAGATAAAAACATGTCTAGCTCTAACGGAGCAAGATTGACAAAAAAGAAAAAGAAAAAAATAATCGATACGAACGCGCGCGTTTCAATTATTTCGTTTTTCGCATGTGGGCGCGCGTCTCTTTAAGAAGAAGAATCAAAAGTGATGCCAGGAAAAAACTACAAGTAATTACTTCGAGAGCAACCATCGAGACCTAGCAACCAAGGGGAAATATCAGGAAGATAGCCTAACAACAGTAAATTGTATCATAATCGAAGACGTACCGGAAATAAAATACCGCTCTCGAAATAGCATCGAAGGTGTCTATATTCAACGCATTTCGGAGCTCAGAATCTACTGTCAGACTGCAGTTGTCTTCTTGGTAATTGCACGGATTTATTTCAGATGTCTAAAATAATAAGAGAACTTGCGCACGACCAACTACTACTCGAAGATGTACAGAGAGCATTCTTTATCATCACATTTATGGATGATAATAATAATCGTTGTAATATCTTAAGATTAATTCAGTCTTGATTTCGGATATATATATATACACGATGGATTATTTTAACACCGCTGCTCTGAAATATCAACTGTTTTAGATAAGTGTAACCGGTAACGCGGTAGAATAATTCTTCCATTCACCGGACGTGTTTAACTTTGCAACTTGTTTTCTTCGTTAAACCTGTTCGCGTTGAATCATCGTCTGTTTATTTTAATCTTGTCGGAAAAAATGCAGACACAGTAATAGATATTTAAATTCCAAAAACTAATATACAGCGCGCCAAACATTGATCAAATATTTGCACCAAATGTTTTGCTAAAAATAATAATGTCCATCTCTGCCACATTCAATAAAATAGCGCGGTATTCATTGTAAAAAGCAGCTCGCGAAAAAAAAAAGCCAAAAAAAGGTAAAACAATAACACAGAATTATTAAAAATTTACTGGTTTTAATGGGGAGAGCATTATGATGACACTCTACAATGTATGTAGAAGGTAACGAAAAACTTTTAACTTTCAGCTCTGCAATATGGTTTTTTGATGATTCGAGTAGTAGCGCACAATATTTAGCAGCTGGCTACACTTTGATTTAAACACAAACGATAATGTTCAACAAGAGTAGATGGGGTTCCGTAATGATAAGGACCGGGGGGAAATTAATAGTCACCGAAAAAACAATGTTCACAATGTGTATGCATTTTTTTACATCATCTCCGAAAAGCTATCATCATAAATTTCCAGAAACTCTTTTCTCCAGTTCAACGGAAAAATAACAATTAGGAGGATAGTGTCAACGTACTGGAAGGTAATAATATTACACGGAAAATGTGAGCACAAAAAAGTGGACTACTGCACTTACTAGTATCGCCGATTGTTCTCGAAATTTGTATCTGCATTGAATTCTAAACAGAATCGCCGGCTGAACAGCTGAGAACAACAATGAACGATAACGTATCATCGGATATTACTTTGTTGGCAAACTTCGCTATTTTCCGATACTTTGTTTTTTTGTCTTTCTTTCATCTCTTTTGCCTCGCCGTTTCCAACCTTACCGAACAGAGAGGACGGTACGAGATGATAAATTTCATTGTGTTTAATAATCGGCGAAAGAACTCGCGACATTACAGTTTCTAAGCGGTCACACGCCCCAGCAGCTACACACCACTGCCGGTATTCTTTTGGAATAGTTTCCGCTAGTAGAAGTGTTTTGACATCATTCGCATACCGTGGTCACGTCGGATGACAGCGAGCACGTTACTCTACGTGAAAATATCTTTCCGCAAAGATGATGAAATAATAAACTCCACATTCGGCCTACGTCAGTCGAAATTCCTTTTAACGCGCGTCAAGTCTGCCTGGACGACGAATCGGTGTTTTTGGTTCAAAGTAGAATAAACAGTCAAATCGTTGTGGAGCTGCAAGAAAGAAGGTATAGAAGAAAAAAAAAAAAACTATATCGAGGGTGAAAAAAGTAATATTACGATAGATTTTCCTCGTAGAACTGCCGCCGACCGACTGAAAAATCATCTCTCCGAGATGAATAACGGAACACATTAAATGCGACATCCTCAGACGAGTGTTGCAAGGAGTGTGTTCTATCGAAGCTAAAAGGCTTCGGAAAACCAATTTGTTAGAATACTAGCTCGATGGTAGCCGGTGACAAAAATCCGTACCGAAAAATATAGTACTCCTCAGACGTTATCAAGACGAATGTGAATGAAAAGAAACGCGTGATTTTTGCTTGCCTCCTATACGGAATTATCGTTCGGAGCAAGAAAGCGATTTTCAGTGTACCCATTTACCGATTCGAGACTTGCAACGGATTGTCTTTTTCTGTTGCATTTTTTATTGGACTCTGAGAAAAACCAAGCGCGGATTTTTCGGCCATTTATAAAAATGTACGTTAAATTATTCGGGGTGTATGATTAAGCAACCCCGGTATACACACCAATGAGGTTCTACTTCTTCACGTATCTGCTTAAAATTAAATTAGTTCATTATTCAAACCGCTGCAAGTGAACGAACGCGTGCAACGATTGATTTGCAACAATATACATTAAAGCCAGAGTTAAATTCACGTCACATTTGCGACTCCAGCCATGGCGAATTCTGTCACAATGTGCCGGAAACGTGGATGTGCGATGCGCCACAACTGTATGTATACCAGTCAGTTTGACTTGAAGTATTTCGTGCCGCAATTACGACGACGCAGAGTACCACAATCACGCATATACACAGGCCCAACAGGATAGACAGACGGAAATAAAAAGCGAATTTAAATAAAATATTTCGAATCGGCCACTAGCCACGTCTCTTAAAAAGCGGCAGTCGTAACGGCGTTGCGATTGCGTTTTATCTATTCAAGGCAACGCAAAAGAAAAAAAAAAAATCAAAAATAAATCATACTTTGTATCTTGAAAATTGACGACGATCAGAACGTTGTGAAAGATTTTAACGCGCGCAAAATACTTACCTGTTTATTTATTTTTATTTTTTTTATTGCATTTTCGGCCATCGATATAAGAATGTCAAGAAGTTATACGTTATAAAATCGGATAAATCTTAGTCCAACATTATCAGTGTGCACGAATATCTTACCTAAAAAGAAAAGTTTATATATTAGTTCTTTTATAATTCAAAAATATACGTTATATATGTATATATATAGTGCCTGGGTGACCGAGCTTGCTCTGTAAATTTCTTAATTTTATTTTAATCTTATACATATTCATAAAAATGAAATATTTTAAAACTAATTTACGAGAACACATTTATGAATTTAAAGCCTCTTTCCATAGCAGCTTTGCTTTTCAATAATGAACGCAACAAATATGTAGAGGTGCTTTAAATTCGCTTTCCGGATGGTTGGGAAATGTTTTCAATGACTGCACACGTTGATTTTTATGAATACATTTCTATGCATTTTTTATTGGAAAAATTGAATTTTAGGTATATGTGTAGGGTCGTCAGCTTTATCTATCGGTATATTCGTTAAAAAAAAAAAAGATGAAACTGTAATTGCTGTGACGAAGCCAGCGGGAAGACGCCAGAACGCGATCGAACGGCTTGTTAGGGAGTCAAAGGTCTCCATGGAGAAATTCGGCGTTGGTCTGTCTGAGGGGGTACAGGAGTAGGAATACGGTATCCTCTGGTTGGGCAGGATAGAGGGGTTGCTATAACACGAACGAAGAGCGTAACCATCATTATTATTATTATCATGTTATCGCCTGTGACGTCACTGCACGGCTCAGTAAGGACATGTTTCTCCATCTCCCTCCTCTCAGAAGTAATAAGTGAAATTGTGTGGGTTGGGAGGGGTCTACCTGGTCCAATTGTAAATTAAACCATACATGAACCCTCTCAAACACTCGCAACAAATTTCGTCGAAATCGTTTATTTAGGAGGAGTTCAGTGACAAACACATGGTCCTACAATTTTATATATAAAGATTTATACATATCAACAGTAAGATGGATTTAGCAGATGCACGCTCATTAAAATATTATGTATAAATATAAATATATATATATATATATATATTTATAGTATCCCCCTCCGGGAGTCGGAGCTCTAACTGGGACGGGGCGCGTCCACAAGCTGCGGATTGTGGAATGACCTCTGGATATAGAGGCTAGCTGCGAATAAGTCCAGAACGGTCAACTGGACAAATAAGCAGTCGCGGACTAAAGAGCGGCTACTGGTGGAAAGTCTCATTCGCAGACGATTCCAGTAGTGACAGGATATATAGGGCTAGAGGGTGTAGAGAGCCCATAAAGGGGATGTCTGCTAAAACTCCAACAATGCCTATCGGAAGTGCTTTTCCTTAGCGAGTCGAGGCCGCCATAAAATTCGTATTTCCCTAATAGCAAAGGGTAGGACAGGCTCTTTAGCGCTGTAACGCAACTGTCTTTCAAGAATGGATACTACGAAATTAAACCACTCTTCCACAAGTGCCTTGGGCAAGCGCGGGGGAGTCCCTTTTCCTTTTTCCTTTCCCCTTTTTACATTTCTTAATTCTTTTTCTTCGTCCATCTACTCACCCATCTCCTTTCTGTTTCATTTTTTTTTCAGATATATTTATCCTACTCCTGTCCGAAATTAACTGCACCAACTGCATCAGTCCAATCGTCCTTGCCATTGGTTTAACTGGTGTAGTTGGATGGATGGCATGGTTGTTGCTTGCACACCAACTTCTGTGCTCTTATAATATGCGCAGCTTTCTCATTTCTTAATTTCTTTCTTTCTCCAATCTTACCCTTTTCCCGTGTTTTCCTCTTTTATTATAAAGTCCTACGGCGATGGAATCGTGGCGATAACGATGTTCTATCAAACACTAATAAAAAAAAGGGCATCAATCCAAGGACGAGTCCTGGGAGAAATGTGCGATGAACAGAATTGAACGGAGAAAGTTTATTGATGAAACTGCAATGCTTTCAGTAAACATAAAACAAAGGCAAGGAAGAATACAACTAGCCGATTTCAGCGCACTCAATGCAGCTATGTATCCAATTATAAAGTAGGGTTGATATCGCACGTGAGGTTCAGGCACCGTACTATCTGACGAAGAAGAAGCAATACGAGAAGTAACACTCATACTCGGCAGCGAGTGAGTTAGAAGAAGAAGGAGAAGAAGATAATATTATGATCAGCATACACCTGCTAGATTAACCTCACCGAAATGTCAACGTAATGTTTTACATGATCGAAAATCAATATCCTGTTAACGCAGAATTAATGTGGTCGTTTCATGTTGGTTTGACTTAGGTTCTATTACGTTCTTGCAAAGTGGAATTATTCTTTTTTTTTTTCGGTCCGCATTAAATACCATTTGGCCACTAACTCTAATCATTAAATTAATCTTTCAGCTTTAATCAATTCTAATTTCGCTGCCGCTGGGAATCAGACTCCTCATACCACTATGTGTTAGTAACCAAGAGTTAACGACGACTCGAAAAAATGGATATTTAAAATAATATAATAGCGTATAATTTCACGTGTTAACGACGTTCGATATTTGTAGGCTTCCATTTCTATAGCTTCTGCTGGCAGGCTGAAATATCCGTCTCCGAAAGTGTTAATAATTAATTTTAAGCTAACAGAAAGGTGATCTATTATTCCTCGACGGCACCAAGCGTCTGACAGCGTATTTTATCCTAGAGATGTAAAATACCGTAAAGGTATTCTGTGTTTGAGAATGTGTATACGTTCGAGATCGTTCGAAGTCAGTTCTAGTTAATGGAAAAGATTAAAAATAGTGAACATATACATAAGTACGTGCAATATATATGTATATAAATATATATACAGATATTCACACACACACACATATATATATATATATATATATATATACACATATGTATGTATGTATATAAATGAATATTAGTGGATTTCAACGGATGTAACTAATCTAGGTAAAGACCGTATTATGGTTCAAGCCATCGTACCTTTTGATTTTACCATTCAGTTTCTCTAATTCTACAACCCTTATAGAGAGGGCAGAATTACGATGGGCCAATATATCGATCAGCTTATCTAGGTTAAAAATGTTGACCTGCACGACAGACCTTTAGCTTTATCTCTGGCCAATAGGTTTTCTAATCTGTCAGATTCTTTAATAAGTGTTCACAGAGCTTTTGTCTGGTTATATATAAGATTTATTGTTCGTTTACCTCGAATTAAACCTTCGTTTCCAGTATGGTTTACATCTCTTCCGATCCCTTTGAAATATCATACATGTACATTTCTAACTGTCAAATAAAAATTCAATTGTTTATAACAATCTGACATAATGAATATTCTGGATCACAATAATATTCTCGCTGTGGGAGCTACCCCTGGACCGAAGATGATGGTTCTTCTGTAACATTTATGGGAGGGTAATTTATTTACAGTTTTCGTATCAATTTCTATTACAACTTTCGTTACATATTTCATAACAGTTTTTCTTATTATATACTAGTGTATATATATATATATATATCTTCTTCTTCTTCTTCTTCTTCTTTTGCCTGCGTTACATCATTGATTCCATGTAGGCCTCCCTTAAGTTACTCCATTGATACCTATCTTGCGCTTCACGAAGCCATTGTTTCCCTGCTGTTGCCACAATATCATCCGTTCACCTTCTGAGTGGTCTTCCTTGTGCGCGTTTTCCCGTATATGGACCCCATTGGATCAGTTCCTTTGTCCACCTTCCATCTACTTGCCTACCAACATGACCAGCCAGGCCCATTTGTTCGAAGCTACCCTTATCCCGACGTCTTCAAATTTTGTCTTATTTCGGATATATTCTGATTTAATCTTATCTCGTAGCTTTATGCGAAGTAAAGCTCGTTCCATCCGTCTTTCAGTTTTTTTTTTAATTTTTCGAATAAGTGCCAGGTTTCGGCAGCATACGTTAGCACTGGAATCACGCATTAGTTAAATATTTTAGCTTTATTTTATGAGCTGATTTTTGTATTTAGTATGTGTTTTATTTTGTGATATGCGATAAAGTAAATATGTAGGAAATAGGTGCGAAACAAATTAAAAATATACATATCCTAATTTTCCAAATTCGTTTTTCTGCAGCGTATCCTTGAGAAAAGCTTTGTAAAGTTTGTCAATCATTTTCCCATTTTTTCCTTTTTTAAATACGTTACCAAACGATCTAATCGAATTGGTGAGATTTCAATGATTATTAAAATTATTATCACCGTAACGTCAAAGGAACTGCATGCGCGTTAGAATTTATACGTGAGATTTAATACACCCTTTTTGAGCGGTTTTAACCTAATTCACGAGTAGTTATCATTTCTCTGTAAATATAATGTAGAAAGGTATACGGAATCTCCTATTAAAAGTAAACGTTTAATAATTTGGAAAAGTCGCAGAAAAAATCTCGCACATTCTGTATTTCGAAACGATAATAAATAAATAAGTAAAAGTTTTATTTTAAAATAATTTAACGAAGGTGGATATTTAAATAAAATACTCGAAATATATGTCTTTTGCCAATGAACAGAATAGTTTAGGTGTCGAAAAGGAAAATAATACCGATTAGAATAATACCATCACGGATTATGCTTCGAAATCCAAAACCAGTGTCAGTGTTTTTATTAGAGATTTTTTTTCCTAAAATGAATTGTATGACGGAATTTAGTGTCATTTGCCCCATCAGCTATGAAATAATTTTTTCGGATTCGGCAGAGTTCTCAATATTGCAAAAAAAGACTTAAAACAGAGTTCAAACCGAAAGAGTCCACAGCGAACGGACAAAAACCGGCATGCAAATTGCGAAAATGTGTATTTACACTTACTATTTTCAAATGTATTTACTCTCGTACGTACCCGTTTAATTTGTGTTTGTAAAACTTGCATCTAGAGCAGAATCAAACACAATACCCTGCAGCAATTGTCATTAAATAAGATTTTCTCTCATTAGCAGACTGAAAATTATATTAAAACAGCATGCTTGTAATTCGACGCACCGCTATAAAATATGTTAATTAGTATTTAACAAAATCTCGCAGTAGGTATGGTCTGAGTGGAAACGAAGTAAATAAACAGGTGTAGGCGCGTTTTATTCAAGCACTTTCTCCGATAGGGCGCTTGTGAAAATTAATTGCGAATTGCAAAAGAAGTAATACTGTCAGAACGTGTCTTTGTTTAAGAATCAGTATAAGATCTAATGGAACCCGAAAGAAACGGGTTACGGAAAAATTAACCTACTTCAGTAATGGACTAGCTGTTTACTTTTTTTAAAAAAATTCCTTAAATCTAGAAATTACGTCACATCACTTATGATTTCCACGATAAATCGTTTACAGCGAATAAAAAAAGTTGATTTTACAATTTTACCGGATTATATTATGTTCGCGATAATTCGCGTAAAAAAAAAAAAAATACTATTACCAGAACGGAAAGCACGATACCCAGCGAGACACAAAAAAACAAATCAAAATAAAAAAAAAAAAAAAAAAAAAAAAAAAGAAAACGAATCATAAGAAAATACGAATATTTTACTATCTTTGCGCCGAGATTACTTTTTAAAAATTTTCTTGCCCCTGAAATGGTATGAAGCGAATACTTTGAAACATATTATTTATTTTTATTATTTATTTTTTATTTAAATATAAAATAATAATATTATTTTATACATTATCTTTTGAGCGCGCCAGCGGCTTTGACCAAACAACTACAGAAATCATGGAAAAGGTTAAATAGAGAGACGATTAGAAATAGAGCTTATATCTGGAGATGGAAAGAAAAGGACAAAGGAAGAACTCTATAAGGAGCAGGAAGACCCAGTATTAAGATTTTAGAGTACAAAACAGAGCGCTCAGAATCAAGGGCAGGGCATTCAAAGAAGATGTGGTTTGCATAACATATTAAATATATACCGCTTCTTTTTTTTTTTTTATATCTTATATAAAATCAAGAAATAAAACTTTATCGAAAGAAAATGCAACGATGGATCATGCGATTAATTACGATGCGCTTTAAACAACTCTGAAAAGGCTAGGTCAGAATGAAAACTCTTTAACCGACTTTAATTCAGCGCATCTCAAAGATCACCGTTCTATGTAAAGCATATTACTTTTTTTTTTTCTTTTTTTTTTTAAAGGATATCATTGAATTTTAATGATTATCTCTCAGTCACAGTGAATATAACTGCTGCAAAAACTAAAACGGGTTATTTAAAAAAAATGTATAACCGACATTAATTAGAAAAAAAAACTTTAAACCCATTTTTATGCGTTTCTGTCTCCTAAGGCTTGGCTTTCTCATGTTTTGCTTTCCTTCGGTAACAGTTCTTATCTTATATTTCCAACCACCTGTTCAGCTGCTCTTACCCGTGCATATCCAATAACGTATTGCCGCTATTTAAAGAATTTCCCTTTTGATGTTTCGAACATACTTAGAATTTTTGTCTTTTCCTAATCAATGTTCCATCTTTCTGTCAATCCGTTCTTCCTTCTTATTCTTGGTTTCGTAACTTTGCATCTTTACGGCGCTACATAATCTTTTCCTTGCCAATCGTAGTCTGCTTACCTCATCCTTTTACACTTACAGACTTTTCTTATTACCCTTTGCATTTTCTCAGTGGTAATCAAAAACTTTCGATCCTTTTCAAATGCTCTCTGTTTTCTAAGTTTCCCCTATAGTGTTGCTTTTATTTTTTCATTTTCAACTCACTCGCGAGACCCTCGCGCTCTCTCTCCCCCTCGCCCGCCTCTATTACTTCCTTTATTGTCTCCCTTGCTGTTCGCATTTAATAATCTACCGTAATTTCTGTTGAACATAGATCGAAGCCGTTTATTGCTGCTCTTCAGAAAGAGAAAAAAAAAAGAATCCCTACATTTATATTTCATTTCTGACATCTTTCTTCCGTAATCTGAACGAAAATAAGAAAAAAAGCTGGCATTAATTAATACTTCCGATTTGATATTGAACTTTCTTTTTTTAACTCATTATCGAAAGAACAGACTAAGAATTTAATTGTGCACGTTCCGGATGGAATGAAAGCCTTTCATTCAAAGTGTTTTTTTTTTCTTTCAATCAAAGTACCTATAGCGTTGTTTAAAAAAAAAACGGGATTAACCAAAGACAGCAGCGGTTTTAATGAAGTTGTTTGTGTAACTCCGATTTATTTCCAACTATAGCTGTAACTTTCGCGAAGCTTTCTTCTAAACTCCTGCCGAAGGTGAATAGTCCGAAAGAGTGAGTACCGGTAGTAGAGAATGTGTTGTTTCCCTTCGTGACAGTTCATAATTAAGCCTTGTTAGCCAGATTGTGATGTAGAGTAAAATTAAAAAAAAAAAAATGAGTCCACTCCTGTTGTCTACACAAAGGAATAGAGAGGTAAATACACGAGACATAAGATTACGACTGCTCACACCTTCGCCGACTAGTTTACATCAATTATCAATTAATATATTAAAACCTTTTGTCGTAGCGAAAGGAGTTTAAATTATTATAAAATTCAGTTAAACTTTTTTTATTGCTACCTTGCCGAAAACCTATTAATTCGCAACTTGACGATTCTTACAAACGTTGAAAATGAAAAATGTTACTAACAAATTACAAGCAATATTAAAAAAAAAAAAAAAAAAAAAAAAGAGGAAAACCTACAATTACCTACATAATGAACAATTCGAACTGCTTTACTGAAGAGAAGCGAGAAAAGTCTAGCAAAACCAAATTAAAATAACTCCTCATATTTACAAAAAAAAAATAAACAAATAAATAAATACGTCACTAAAAATTAAATCTAAGATTAAAACTTAATCCGCTAAATAAATATCTCTTACTATTGAAAAAATAAAGATAGCGTGTTAGAAAAAATGGAAACTGATAATTATTCGTAATGTCCAGCGATATATACCAAAAAAAAAATTTAAATAAACACGAAAAAAATAATATACCGCGGAAGCGATTTTATGTCTAATATTTTAAATAAGCTAACGGAACAACTAATCCTAATAATTAAAGAATAAAACACGACGAAATGAAATTTACTCGAATGAAAAGTGAAAAATATTTACGTATTCAAAAACTAACCGAGCAGTTCGATCATTATTTAAAAGTTACCTATAAAATATGAAAATTACTGTAAACGACACCGCTCTCCCCTGCTTGTTAGTTCTTTTATACGTATAGTAATAATAAATTTTTTTTTTGTAAATGCCATCATCGTCTAACGCGAGTTCCTCGACAACGGGAATTAGGTCATACCCCTAAATATCAAAAAAAAAAAAAAAAAAAAAGAAGAAGAAATTTAAATAACCAGAAGTGAGTACTTTAAAAAAAGTTTTTTATTCGTGTAAAAGCGAAAGTATAAATCTTTTTCTCCTTTCTCTTTCTTTTTTTCGGACACCACTACTAAGGGCATTAATCCAGCTCAAGGGAAATTTTTGCAAGTGTCAATGTGCGGTAACAGGATATTCTACGTGAACGAAACACAATTAACTAATCAACCAGCAGGCCACACGGCCACACGGTAACTGGCTTCTTGCTGAATCTTCCTGTAAAAGACAACGCTCCATTAAGAAGTACATCTGAAAAAAGGAAGATAATTAATATCCCGAAGCGTAGTCGTGGCAGTGATTAAATTGTCAATTTAAAACGGAGCTCTATAATTATTTTCGATCGTCTACATTTAACGTCCGTCCGCAAAAGATCGATCTCAATCTAAATGATCAGTGGCCGTGCTCCTCTCTTTCTCGTAAATAACTCGTTAATTTGGAAACGTAAATGACCGAATAAAAACTTTATTAACGCCTGCACCGCGACTACTGATCCAGACTAAAAGCAACCCCAGTCTTTCCCAATTCCTAATGCGCTAGCAGTCGCCTCCATTTAAAAACGCGAAGGTCATGTCGCAGCCGCTGGGACGCGTCCGCGGCAGTAAAAACCAAATAATCACTAAGAATTCGATAAAGACACGGCGTATGTGCAGAGCAGGTATTCTCTATACGGACTTGCTGACATGAGCTAGTACTAAATGACAGGTGAGGTCGCTGATGTTATCTCGATAAGCCGCGAGACGATCTTAAGTAATAATTGGAAAAGAAGGAAACTCCTACATCTTTCTCCGTTAGCGTAATAAATTTCTCTAGACTATATATCGCAGCATTTGTCGATGGTTAACTAAAATGTATAACAGAAACACTCATTGCGTAATAATAAATAAAAAAAAATAAAAAAAAGCAAAAAAAAACCATTACATCTAAAAGTCTAAAAAGAAATATACATATAAAAGCAAAAAAGTTACTTCAACAATATCAGAATATCGCTATAAAAATTAATGATCCGGTACACGAAGGCGAGGATGATCGCCAGAAGCCGGAAGTCCACTACGCATCCGTTGACGAGAGTCAGCATTAATAGCATAATTCTTAGGAAAGTTACAGCAGACGAAATAGTATCGTGCTATAATAATATTTCGAAATAATTTTTGACGATGAATTTATCGAACAACCACTGTGTCGCGAATAAAATCGACAACGTTTCAATAAACGAAAGTGGTACTTTCGAATCTGCGACAAGTAAAAGCTTTCTTTACAATGAAGAGAAGCAGAATTAACGAAGTGGAAACCTACACTGAGATAAGAAATAAATCGAATATACATGTATAATGATTCGTATATTTAGGAATTTCTAACATATATGAAATAATAGATGAATTTTAAGGGGCAAAAGCGGTTTTAAAAAAGGCATAGTCCGGAAAAGGCGGGGAATTTGTTTTGAAATAGGAAATTTCTAACATTAATCTCATTTTTTTTTTTTTAATTATTTATTATTTATATTACTTTGTCGCTTGTGCCTTTTATTTTTATCGCTTAAAACTAAACTAAAAAGTATGCTTGAAGGTGGTGCTGTTGGCGCATGAATGAAAATATAGAATGAAATTTTCCTTATGTAACTAAAATACAAGCGAAAAAATAAATAAAAACTAAAGAAATAAACGGTAATTTGTGAAGCATAAAATTACTAATAAGAAAAGTCGATAAAAACGTGTTAGAGAATGAGATGAACTAAGAGACTGTTGTTAAGTGTGTAATTTGTAGTAGAATCGTTTTTAAAAATTTCGTTATAAATAATATAATAATTTATTTCAATTAGATGTCAATAGCATCCGGCAGATTAAATAATCAGACATATATATGCATACATTCCAGGGCGTCGCCAGCCGATGAGCCAGGGGGGCAAGATGGTAGAAAGAGGATATGGATTATAGGGAAAATTTATAAGTTTTTAAGCCTTAATGTTTTATTAAACGTGAATAAAATCTTAATTAAAACATAATTTTCGTGTGTTTCTGGTAAATTGTTCTACTACTTTATTATAAAAGTCTTTCAAATTGTCCATGATTGCGCGCCTATGAATACTCATCATGTCCAGTTGATTAAAAAGTTTCAAGGCTCCAGGGGGGACAGCTGTCCCCTGCCCCCCGCTGGCGGCACCCATGCATACATTAAGAAGAACAGAATAAGAATAAAGCAGAGCAAAAAAAATAAAATAAAATAAGAGCAATAAGTTTAGGCAAAAAAAAAAGGGGGGGAAAAATTATTAGTTAACCCCTTGTTAATGTGCTGAATTTTTCGCGATGTGCAAGCATTTTTAATCTAAACATTTCAGCGGCAATATTAGAATGCTTTTAATATTATAGTTTTTTTTTTTTTTTTTATTCAGTGCTCCAATAATCGCGTTCAGAAATATTACAGGTATAAAATTTGAAAAAAAAATGTCAAAATGTTCGCTACATTGCGAAGTTGCTTTTTGCACTCGGAACCCTTAAATGTCCAATTGAAAAAAGGAAAAAAAATTACGATTTATGCGTACCTGTATAACCGTGAAAAATTATAATGTTTATATTACAAATATTTTTAGTTTATTTTGAAGAAATAACAAAAAAAAAAAAAACATTAATTTTACAAATCTGAAATAATCGTCTAAATATTTATCAACTTTCTGGTTGAAAACAAATATTACTTTTAACAGAGCACCGCAATAATAGCTGTATTAATATTTTTCTGTAATCAAAAACCCTGACTTTTCGAACCTTCCAAACCGTGGTTAGCTTAGCAATTATTTAACATACTAAAATAACGACGAATATTTTTAAAACATTCAAATGGGTCAGTGAATTCTACGAAGCCGTTGTAAAATTACAATTATATAACTCGGAGAATAGTAACGATAAAAAAATGTAATGCAGCAAAACAACAGTGAATGTGACCGTTTTTTTTTTGTTTTTTTGTTTTTTTAATTTTCTTTTTTGTTTCGTCCGCATTGCCTAAACTTATTGCAGTAAAGTGATTTATCCGATTATCGTTAAAAACACATAATTTAATCCATTGTCGCGGATTTTTTAAATTTTTTTCAAATAAAGACACATGCGCATCGAATATCAAACAATTCAACGAAAGAGAAGTCGACAAATACAATTTTAACTGGTTATTCCGAGCATGACCTTTACGATCTTCCGCAGAAAAGCACCATAATTACACGCGCTCCCATTAACAATCGGTCAATTTGGCATTGAAAAAATGCAATTACTAATTGTACAGCAATTATTTATCGAAAGCAATATTCTCATCTTCTTTGTCTTACACAGTCGCAGAAATAATTTCGGTTATCACCGTAACCGCATCGCAATATCATTTTTTGTTTTATTTTATTTGTATTATTTTATTTGTTTTATTTATTATTATTATTTTTTGATGATATCTGTTCGGTATAATTATCCACACAAGTTCTTCACGATGTCTACTGGTTAGAAGATTCACGGGGGGGGGGGGCGATTGTACGTTTTTCAAGAATGCGAGTGATTGAAAATTCAACTCGAATATCGCACGTGTATCCGCGATGCAATTTATGCACCAAGTAGCATCCGACAACAATACGTGTGCATGTCCGACTCATCATTCCAGATGCGTGGCAGACATATGCAGCTCGTTGCCAATTAGTTCTAAAAATAATAATACCGTACATCGTGTCCGACCGACAAAATTTTCGACACAAGCTCCCGCTTCCTAAAAATAGCGCTAGCACTCTTCCTATTATATTATTAATCGCGCTAATTAATAACTTCCCGATCTGATCTGCGCGCTTACCATTAATACCCAGTGTAACGAGAGAAATTTCTAATTACGATTTATTGTTTTAGCTGTGAGACTACAAATCGCGCATCCTTACTAGAACGGCTTTTTGTTCTTCATCTGTCGAACTATCGGCATACACTACGCACACATCTTCAAATCCGTTACCGACTACAAGTGGTACGCAATTACGACACTCTCGGGGAGTGGTTTCCTTGTACCTAATTATTAAAAATATTATTCCTATGCAAAAACGTGCGCGTCGGAGTTTTTTGGCTTTATCGAAGCATTTTTGAAAAAACTAAAGCGTACCTTTTTGTTTTTTTGTATTTACTATTTTGATAAATATTTTTGTTGCGCAAATATTTAATTTCTTTCCATTTATACTTTTTCCAAACGCCGTAAAATCGCGTTGGTCGTTCTGAATATTAAAGAAAAAGGAATCGCGGAGGATCGCATCCGGCGGGCATCTAAAATTTTTGGGACGAAACGTACGTTGAGTACAAAAAAAGACATTAAAAAAAAAAAATTTAAAATGCGGACGACCTTTGGTGAGTTATCTATATCATGAGGCTAGATAATGTGCTCTAAAACGGATCCGGACAGAATAGTTCGTTTCTCCTTCAGGTCTGCGTCTTTATACCCTTAATACCGAATAACATTCGATTTCAGGAGCTGAGTAAATCTGAGAACGACTTGAATAAGACAAGTCCGGCGACTTCCCATTTGGTAGCCTAAAATTGAACTACCGGCTTACTGAGCTAAGTTAGCAAAAAGAAAAAAAGAAAAAAAAAAAACAACCTTCCTAAAACAAAAACAAAAATGCTATCAATCTAAGATACTCTCGAAAATTATTCAAATACTGCCAGATTATTTCGATTAATTTTAATAATTTTTAGCTAAGGTCGGACCAAACTGTAGATTGAGTCCTCTTGTTATCACCCCGAAAAAGTTGCTTGGCATTTTGCAGACATTTACATTCTTTTTTTTTTTTTGTATTTTTTGCAAGTTTTAAATTATTTTTTCTAAAACGCAGTAATGCGAGCAGACTACAGTTTAATTCGTAACCTATCGGCACACTGCCAACCGTCACTGCAAATGATTCTAAAGAATTTAAAAAAGTGAATAATTAAATGCTTTTTTTTGTTTTTTCTCTTTCCGTTGATCAAGTAGAGTACTTTTACATCTGTGATTTTGTATTTTCCCGTAAAGCTTTTCGCTACGACGTCTCTTTTTTGTCGAAACACGTGACTTATAAATTTAACGCCAATCAGTATGCACGTTAGAAGCAAAATCATCAAGCTGACGATGCATTAAATCGACAGATAATTTATTATTGCTCGGTTCTACCTTTTGAACGAAAAACGTAAACGACCAATTTGCATATTCGTGAAGAAACTAGTCATTTTACGATAATAGCAAGCAACGGTGTAACAAATGAGAGAAATATGACGAATATGTAAAGCCGTTTATATTTTTTCTCACGAAAAAGTCAAATTTGTCTCCTATATAACTTTGACGAAAAAGGACTATTCATTAAAAACTCATTGTGCTATTCGAGATCTTTTTCGCTCTCTTCGACATTTACATAAACGTCTCATCCACCGGGCATCCTAAAGAAAACGCGATATTGATCAAATTTTCTTATTTCTTCATTAAAATTACATACATTGTAAGTAATTTGTAATGGGACAATATAGAACAGCTGGTGCGGGCATTATAAAAAAATCGCGCAAAACTTCCTTAAGCTCTTCGATTTTTATAATTTCAATGCAGTTACTGGAAACTACATTCTTGCATTGAAATTTTCGAAAATAATTTTAAGTTGTTTTATATATATATATATATATATATATAAAAAAAAGACTTGTAAGAAAATTAATCGGTTAGAAATTTTAACTTTATATTACTTGTAAGCGGAAACAAAATTCGTAAAAATTGCGTATAATTTTTTACATTAAAAATTTTCCGACTTCCAGTCCCCGAAACAGTCTATATTGAAAAAAAATATATACATTATCAAAAAAAAATATATACATACATTATCAAAAACGCTGTTTATCTTACCGCAGCTGCGACCAAAGAGTGTAAAACAAAAGGAATGCTATGACTTGTCGGAATGCATTTAATCGCAACCTTACTTAATGATCGAAAAAAAAAAAAATTAAAAAGATTTTAAATGCAGTTGAATTTCACGCTAGAAGTAAATGTTCACATTTTTCTTATAATTATTATTTTATTTAATTAATTTACTTAGATTATCCCGGTCCATCGGCAAGAGAAGTATTTGAACATCTGCCGAAGGTCTGGCGGAAAGTGTAATTAACGATGTACACTCGTTCAGGATATGGAAAAATTTAGTTTCGCGACTTATAATTGAGGAATTTTTGCGGTATATTTTAATTGCTCGCCGTTTAAAATACTACTACCATATATATATATATAATATATATATGAGAATGACCTTTTCTACTTTTGTTTCCTTTAATTTATCTTAAAATTTATATATGTATACACGCTTTGTTATCAATGTTATCATCGGAGGACCGTTCGGCAAAACGGGGATCTAACAATTTCTTTGATAAATCGAAAAAGGGGCTCTCTCGCAAACACCGGTAAAATTCTGAGAACAAAAATACTTCCCAGGTGATAAGCGGTAAAATTCATTAACAATATAGCAGCAATGGCATCCACGTGGTAGAGTCGTAATAATAATATATTACATGGAGAAAAAGTAGCGTTTTGCGCATTCATTCATGAAGTATAAAACTCGAAAAACTAATTACATAAAATGCTCGCGCTATTCATTATCTGCGAATTAACATCATTTAGTGTAATTCAACACCGTTGTTCCCATGCTGGCAGATTGCTGATAATGAAATATCGGACAAGCGCCATGTAAAACAATTACACACTAATTATGCCTTCTCGCCTCTTTCTTTTTTCGCACGCGTTATCACTTTCTAATTCGATAATATTTTAATCGACTCTTAACAGCCGATTACATTTATAAGCGTTCTCCTACCTGAATTAATTAAGGAGACACACATACGACCTCCATCACGCGCCAAAATAATAAAATACCGCCGATGATCACTCTGACTGCCGCATAACGACGTCATCACTTCTATTTTTTTCTAGATGCACAGTTTGACGATATTTATTCTTGAAATAGAAAAAAAAACCCGCTTCAAAAGATATCACAGTGCTTGAATTCGGTCGCGCTTGCAGATGCACATCGTGCACCAATCAACGGAGAACGATTATTTCCGTTTGAATATTCGTGGAAACGTTGATATTTCTACCGGAAAAATAAAATGAATTCGTAAATTCAAACTGGAAAAAATACTGCCAAATAAATTTTTCATAACGTAATTGCAATTTTCGTTTTTGATACCAGAGATAATAATCATATTTTAAATACTGCCCTTTATTTCGCTATTTTAAAGTGGTCCGTTTTTTTAAATTTTTAGTATTTCACATAGCAAATGTGTTAAACTTTTTAACTCTTTAAAATATCTTATCTCGTACGTTCTTCTTATGCGTATTTTAATTTTTATAATTTTAATTTTTTGAACCTTTACTTTTTATTACTCTTTAAAATCTGCTCCGTACTTTCAAGGAATTTCATAAAAATATGTTACGTATAAATTTTTTTCAATTACAATTCACAATGTGTATTTTTTTATTAAGATTTATTTACGGTAAAAATGTCTAGTAATATAAACATTAATAGAGAAAATTTTGGCAAACCGCGTATTTTTTTTTTTATTATATAAAATTTGGAAATTTTTTCGTAATAAAATCTAATGGAGGCTGACATAAGAATTATGTCGTAAATTTTGATCATTTTATACAAATTATAGAAGAGAAAGCTTAGACTTTGGCATTCTGTTTATGTATCTCTTTTCGCTAATCCTAATTCCTTTTATCTCTTGATTAATCCTGTTCCTCCTCCGCGTCCTTGGTTCTATGAGTTTCTCGGTTTGCGTCGGTCCATAATTACTAAATTAGCTCGCCTCCGTTTCTCGCATAGTCTCCTTCCTTCTTCACTAAATCGCTTTTCTTTGGCTGCATCTCGCAATTATCCATTGGATCCTGAAGGTCCCCCAGTATGTTTGTGATGCGAATCACGTGCTCTTCGAGTGCTCGGGTTTATCTCGCGAGCGTGAGTTACTTTATTATCATCTTTTAAAGCTTGGTCTTCCTGCTCCTTTCAACGCCTCTTATGTTCTTTCTCTACCTATTCTCTCTGTTGTTCCTGTCCTAGGGGTGTTCCTTGATTCCATTGTCGACAGAATAAAAATATAAGTTCTATTCTATTCCATGTATCTATTCCTTTTTGCTGGGCTAATGCTCTTTGGTAGCAAACCCAAGGGGGGTAAAAAAAAAACAGAAATGTAAGCAAGAGGGGTCAAGGAGCACACGAAGCTAAAATGGCCGAGTTTATATATATATATATATATATACACACACACATATGCGAGTATAATATCTAATACCGTTCTAAGTGCAATATGCAAGATGGCGATTAATTTTTTCAAAAAGTCTTCGGGACTTTATAATAGAAAAAAAATGCAGTGATCGTACGAATACACTTTTATTCGTTTAATCGTGCAGAGCAGTGAAAAAAAAATGGATATAAAGAGAACATTTTCGCCTACTTTTATAACCAAATCGATACATATCGAAACAACAGTGTGATCTCATTAATTTGATATTATAGCCGGCTACAACCCTGAGTGCGTAATATCCTTTACATAATTTTATCCCCTCCTAAGGTTTCGTTAACTACAATCCCATTCGTTTGTCCATAAAGCTCTTTGATTTTTTTTCTCTCAAATCGCGAACCAGAGTTCAGTTTCACTCGATAAAATCGATTGCAAATTTCGATTACGGAATCTGTTTCTTGCTGTTACCGCTTAGGTGTGATTCAATTCATTTTTTCACACCAATGCCCACTATCAATAGATACATTCAAAAATAATAAGAACTTCCGAAAGAAGGTTTTTTTTTTTTTTGTAGTTTTTCTTTTGTTGAGAAATAGCTTCGCCGATCTTAATGGGTTTACAACAGTAGTAATTCTTCTTTCGTATGCCGAAGAACTTCTAAACAGGGACTAGCATGGGCCGGTTGTCTGTGACGTCTGTGCACGAATTAAAATGATATGTTTCTGTAGTCGTTGGCGCCAATTTGGTTTACGAAAAATTATAACAATTGCGACGGAAAAAATAAAACATAATACGAAGGAAGGAAGGAAAAGAAGAAACCAGTTCCTAAAAGGTCGCGTCGGCGGTCGCACTTCAGTGTCGCATATACGATATAAAAAGTCTTGAGATAGGCGCCTGTGACAGTAGATTCTCACGCGCGAATGAGCCAGATAAAGGAGGTCGTCTTGCGGACTAATTAGTGTAACGAATGACGTCTCCATCAGATACAAAACCCGAATTCCGCCGACCGACCATTCCTGGCCATTACAAAAACGAGCCGGAAATACACGCAAATACTTCTTCGTGCTCTCTTCGCTTTCAATTAATAAAACTTCTGCACTGCACGCGGCGCTCCATTTCTCTGAATACCTATCGGCTGCTTCGCGCCAAATCAGCCAAGGAGGACCGAATCAAAAGTATTAGCCAAGTGAAGTTTGCGATTCGACATATTTCCGATCAGTTGTGAAGAGTGAATAATCGCGGAAGAATGCAAATTCAAGCGCTTAAAAAATAAATTAATCGGTTCGACCGATAAATCTAAAAATATCATCTTATAAATTACTTCAAGATTTATCAAATGATCCGACAAAAATAGTGATGCATTCGGCAAATGTAAAAGAAAATGGAGCCTACGTCGCAATGTGCATTTTCTCTGTTACTTTTACATCTTTTTCGATAAAAACGGCTACTTTCCTACTTTCCGCTTATTACGTTCTCATCACTTCGCTACGTTACCTCTTTTCCCTCACCTGTCCGATTTTTGTCCATTGTTCTTGGTTTTGATTTCTTCGGAGTCTTTCAATTTTATTTTAAATTTTCCTGTTCTTTCAACAGTTAATATATATATATCGATTTTCATTCGATCTTTTTTCCGCATTTAAGAACGTACACTCGATTTTAGTCTGATCAAAACGACCACAAAATTTCGGTTCAAAAGTGGTCGGTTCCGATAACCACAGCACAGTCGAAAAATTGTGGTTGAAAAGTAGTCCGTGTGAGTTAAGCTTTAATGCCCAAAGTCACCGCCCTCATTTCTTTGGTTTGGAACATCTAGATTTCCAACTTTAAAATTACCCCCTTTTCGGTGCTTCGAAAGCTCGAATTTTCGGAAAAAAATATAAACGTATTTCATTTTCTTAACGGAATATTGGAAGTTTACTAAAAGTTTAAAAAAGCATAAAAAATGACGTGTAGCCCCAGCTTATTGCTCAGCTCTATAGCTAAAAATGTTGAACAAGGTTAAAAAAATGCGCATCCTTATGTATTTCTTTACTTTGGAACATTTAGGTTTCCAACTTCAAAACCGGACCCTTGGGACGCCGGAAGCTCCAAAGTTTCAAAAAATATATTTTTTTACGGTCATGTGATATATCAGTGGAAAGATTAGTCAAACATTGTGTTTCATGTGCTGAGGATTCCGTATGTACCGTATGAAAAACAAAAGACAACATAATTGAAAGAATGCGATCATCCATTATTTAATAATAAAATGTAATACAAATTTCTGTAAATATCCTATAATCAAGATATTAAATAAAATACAGCAAAATGAAACACAATTCTAAATTTATTGTTTTTTATTGAAATACATATGGTAAAAAGTCCAGACTAAAAAATAAAAAAAATAAAAAAAACCTTTTTAAAAATAGCCTTTTATTTATGCACTAAAAGAAAGTACGAAATAACGTTAATTAGTGTGCGACTACCAGATACGCATGTCTTGACATTAAAATCTGAAACTAGAAAATATTCTGAAAAATAAAAGCGGGGGCCGCAGATTAATAATTAACAGAAGAAGGGAAGAAATATCGCAGCGGATCACAAACATGCCGAGAATTATTCATTTTATCTAATTTATTAGCGACTAAAATACGATCTTCCAAAGGCTAGAATTAAATAAAAAATAATATGCGCCCAGAAAAGCAATTTACGAACGAAAAAAAAAAAAAAAATGTTTAGAAACATCGACATGGAACAGAACGAATATGTCAAACTCGTAATTCAGTACGCTGATTTTAAAAGATGCACATACATATTGATAGAGAAAAATAGTAAATAAATAAACAGAAATAGATATACTCGAACAGTTTTTGTAGAATTGAGATTTTACATATGAAAACAACAGGGAACAAGCAATATATTCCGATGCAGTAACACTCAACATGAACATTTGCGGATAAACTTTTTTCTAACGAAGTATACAAGTCGCGGCTCGTTTTTCCTGAAAGACAGCTACTTGTACTTAAGCAAGAAAAAAAAACAAACGAATAAATAAACTTCTTGTTAAGTAAATAAATGTGTGATTGATTATAAAGAGGGAAGAAGAAAAAAATACGGTGCATCCGCTTAACAATCGAAAAATTGGAAATTAGCTCGACGAAGAAGCGATATTAGCGCACGTTGATTGCTGATAAGGAAAGGTCAATGCCACACATCAGTGTAAAGCTTCATTATCACCAGAAAAATATTAACTTCATCGCCATGCAATTCTTTTGAACTTTTACGATCACCTTTTACTATTATTGAAACACCTCTGTTACTTCCTTCTATGCCTTATCGCCGATTTTCGAAAAGAATAAAATTAAGCGAATATCTACATATATTGTTCGTTGTTTAACACGACGTTAGGACTTTTTGAAGAAATAGCTAGCACTCTGCGTAAGTAAATCGAGCAATATTTCGTAATTCAGTTGAGCTGTTCTCGAAACCACAAAACTAAATAAAACAAAAAAACTTCCTACCAGTCCGGAATTTTATTTAAAATGACGCTCCACATTTATCTCGCGTGGAAGTTAATTTTGTACTAATTCATCAGTTAAAAGCGGAATTGGAAGTCTTTTTCTTAGTAGGGCAGGGGAAATTAATTTCGATAAGTGAGAGTACGAAGAAAAAAAAATAAGACTAGGTACAAAAAGATAGCAGAGCGCAAACAAATATATAACTAACAGAGTGACAAAGTGAGGAAAATTTGATAAATCAAGAATAGATACTGGATACACATGGGACGACTATTGGAAAAAGGTGAGACACATAAACATCCGACCAAAATTTGGCGTGGAATTTTTTAAATAATGATAAAGTGAAACAAAGAGGAGAGAGAAATTTTCGAAAAAAAAAAAAAAAAAAAAAAGAAATACGAACGAAAGGAAGCAACAATTCGAGCCGCAAATAGTTCATTTCCGTCGATGATACCTGTGTGTGACTAATATCAGTGTGAATAGAATGAAGAGGGTAAAGCGTAGATTAAGAATCGTATGTGAAAAATAAGGGAAGTAAAAGAATGCGAAACAGGGCAATCCGTTCAACGCTTAATTCCTCTTTTTTCCCTTGTCTTCCAGCCGGTACGACATCATTAATGCTGCAGGGCCCTCTTTGTAATTACGGCAGAAAGAAGGCGCCCGAGGACTACTGTACTTGAGAGTGTGTAGGTTGCTGTGGGGGCGAAACGGTAGGGCAAATGGAAAAGGAACACACCCGTCTCACGATGTAACTGAAGAGAAAACAAGTTGAGCATTAGATAAACAAACGCTAGAAGACACATGGAAATGAAGTCTAAATATTCAAAACAATTTACGAAAAGAATGTTAAAGGAGTTTCGGCTAGGATATCTTTTGAAGTACGATAAAAATTGGACGGAAACGGAAGGAATAAAGACTGTGATAATTCACTCCTTTCCAAAATTTCATCATTGCACGAACAATAAAAAGTTCTATTTGGAAAATAACCGTTAAGGCCGTTCGCTAAGAAAAAAAATCTGATTCTAAAGGAGAGATAAAACAAAAAACCGAAACGAATTTGTACGCAATACAGTCTTACCTTGAGGAACAATAACGCAGGTCAGAACAGAGTTAATTAGCCTAGAAGAAGCTAATGAATGAAAGTTGCCTATATTTTTGTTCTCAGAACAACTTTTGATATGAAAAGTGAAAGAGGCCCTGAATAGTCACTAGGAAATAATACATTATCAGCATCACCGCAGAAGTGTGATGTTATTAATATTATTATTGCTATTGCTATTTCGTTGTTATCAACATTCTTCCTATTATTATTATTATTTACGTAATCCATTATCGTTATTATTACTATTACGGTTATTGATACTCTTATAGAAACGGCATTAGTGGGGAATTATTTTAAGTATTTTTATGTTGTCCAGAACTGTAGAGAGTGACGACACCTACACTACTGAAAGGGACAAAATTAACGAGTTCAACGTAATAGGGGATTTGTGTCGGCTGGAAAATAAGTGTGATAGAAGGTCTGCGCAGTTTCCTCCATTAAAATCTTTGTCCATAATTGCCGGCAAATTAGACGATTTGATGAAAAGTCCCAAAGCGACCCCTTTCAGACGCGTTCGTCAATTCGGCATTTTTTCTTGACATACGATGAAACAGTTTTACAATTACAGAAATGCAAATCATTTACACGCTCTATCGCCTGAAAGAAGACGAAAAAAAAGGAAACCCAGTGAAATTAATCCACGATGCTTCTCCACATGCTGGAAACTCTCATCAACAATTTATGACCTTATTGTTGGGCCATAAAAGAAAAAAAAGAAAGAAACAAAAAACAATTTTCGACATCATTTGATAGTTTTCTAATTTTCATGGCTGGTCTCTCTAAACGTCATAGAATGTTTCGCCATCCGTAAGGTGTAATTTTTTTGAATTTAAAAGTGCGAAATCGTTAAAAATCGCAAACGACAAGCTCAATTTTTGCTAGAAAATGACTCATTACACAATGAACACTATTCCACAAATAATGAAAAATGTTAAATTCGCAAAATAATAAATTGTTTCGGAACAATCCTATTCCGAGCACTAATTTACTTATCGTTTAAAATAACTGTCATTATTGGCTTTTAATTAAATCTTTTCTGTTTCTATATTTATGATTTGATAAAGTTACGTGCCCTAAACGAGGGGTAACTCTAATCGATTTCCAGCAAATGATTTCTCAAGAACGAGTACAGTCAAAAAACACCGTATTTTGAATCGCGGAATGATATAAATAAAAATAATAGATCATTTTAACCGCTCAATTTCGAAACATTATGACGTGTTTTTTTTTTGATTTTTTTTTTGTTTTTTGGAAATAATCACAATATACAGAAATTCCAAAATAACGAACTAAAGTAACGTTTGTAATTGAAGATTGTATTATTTTAACCATCACCGCACACAGTCGCCTGACCGCTGTTCAACAAGGACCATTTAATGAACCACCACCCCCGTTAATGTCAGATAAACAAGTTGCAATTTGAATTTTTATAAATTGACGGAGCAAAAACGCTACGCCGAAGATCGTTTTGAAAAATGCCTCTTTGCGTTCTTCGAACGAAGATGTATAATCGCTTTTATGAAAACCATACTCAATATGTTAAATATCCGGATACATTTTTTATATTCGTAAAAGTTTCGAGAATTATTTTTCAAAAAGACTTTTAACTTATGGGCTCCGGATAAATTTCTACTTCATATGTATATATATATATATATATATATATATATATATATATGTGCAAAATTCGGTCAACTGGAAGAATTTTACGACTGTTTACCTTTCATCTGGAATTCATTAATAAAGCGCCGACGAAAATGGCGATTTCCTGTAAAAGATCTGCGGGGGGATAGCGGAGAAGTTTTTGCAAACGAAATACCGTGTCTTTGAAATTGCGAATCTTTATATTTATCAATTTACTACGATTACATTACAAGTCTGTAGCTAGATCATTAACTTTCAGAAAGGATAATAAAAAGTTCGAGGGGGGAGACGGCGGTAAATTTTTTTTTTAAAACAGTAGCTCTACGACGATTATTTAATTGCGTTGGATTCAGATGATTTTAAAATTTTTACACGATCTGCTTCATTAATGATATACGAGAGTTCGTTAAGTCCACGAAAATGGATCTCTTCAAATTTCCTATAAGCGCATAAATCTTTTTCGATTATTTATCGTTACATAAAATATTTCATAAAAGTTTGGGAGAATGTTTGAAAGTTGACCACAAGCTTCATTGTTTTCAAAAGTAATATTATACATATACATAATATATCGTAGAAACGCTGTGATTCCTATATTTCAATAACGATCCCGTATAATATTTTTTTCAATATGCGGTTTTTTTTTAGTATCGGTGTAAATACAACGGAAAATCGAATGTTTTATTGCTCGCTCTTTAATCGCTATCGCAGTCGAGTAATCATTGTAATTCGATCAAAGGTAAAGAAGTCTCTGCCCTAAGAACTTGAAAAAATTTAATTTAACTTTTTCTTTTTTTTTAGGAGAGGGCTTTATAATTTTATTTTTTAATACTTGTTTTTTTTTTGTTTTCCCCCTAGTTTATTTAATCGGGCTCGCCGGCTATTAATCCGACGTAATGGTAAAATTCTGAATTTTTCAATGTGCAACACCAGAATTCGAACCAAGTTCTATACGAACAGAACACGATTTTCAGAGATCTACTTCGCCACGGTAGATGATTGTTTTGTATTCTTTTAGGATGTAAATGTTTTATATGTAATTTATTTATTTATTTTTTTTGAAAATAAATTTCCAAGTTAAAAAACAACTGTAGAAAGGACATTATCTTTTGAACACAAAATAATAAATGTATACTAATACCGAAACTATAATAACCACAGATCATCTAAAGACCGTTTATAAAGAAAAAAAATCAGGAAACTATGAAATGCGAAATGAAGATCGACCTCATCCACAAAAGAGGCATAAAAGAAAAGGTCGAAGAATAGGAGTCATCTGTTCGAAAATCACGAAAGAAGAAATAATTTTAACTAGATTAAGGCTCGGCCATACTAATGTAATCCATTCATAGCTTTTCAGTAACACACCACCTCCATCCCGTCCCTTCTGTAACATTTCTCACCTTCCTAACAAGTTATATTAATTTATCCGAATCCCGTCAAAAGTTTAATCTATCCTCAAACCTATCCTAATTACTGCGTAATAATAGTCCACACATAAATGATCTCTTCCTATTCCTCAGAAACTGTAATTTATATTATACTCTTTAATTAACTATCATAGGCTAGGCTTGATAACATCATAGTTGTGTTTAAGCCGTATATATAAATACATATACATATATATATATATATATAAAATAAAAAAATAAATAAATGTAAACAAAAAAATCGATACTTTCGTATACATAATTAAGAAAAAACTTGCATCGTTCTTAATAACTTGAAAACTGTCTACGGTTCATTGGGAACAAAAATTGCCTTAAACTTTAGCCAAATTTTGAATTTTAACCGAAAAAAGTGAACTTTCAGACAAAATCTGAGTCTCATTACTGTCCTGAAAGGTTTATGAAGAGAATTTTTTTATACTAATCTGATTTACCCTTTTCAGCTATAGTTTTTTTATTCTCGCATTTTCCCCTCAAACTTTACTCCCCTATTATTTTTATCCTGATATCTCCATAACTCTCTTTTAACTCGCATTCTACAAACATCATAGCCTCCTCGATCGTATTGCTTCCTACACTTTTTTTTTCTTTCCTATAGGAACTACAAATGTCGTTTCTGCCGCTTTTCGACAACTCTCACGATTTGTTTAGTCTTATTTATCACATCCGCTTCATGCTAAAGCATAGCAAATTTGTCTCTCTCGATATTTGCCCGATATTTTTGTATTACGAAAAGAGTAGTGTATTCGTTTTATTCGAATAGCTTTGATGAATGTTCCGGCAGATAAGTTCATTTTTTTGCTTGTTCATTACTTCCGAGAAAGAAAAAAAAAAGTAACAATTTTGTTTCGGTTTATACTTATATTAAGTTGTAATAGTAGTGGCCAAATAGGTTTGTCACGAGGCCAGAAACAAAAAAAACTTCTACTCAACTTTCTTCTTTTACAATTCATCCCTTTTTTCCTTGTTTTTTTCGTTTTTACAAACTATACTCTTCATTTTTAAAATAACTGCTTTAGTTTTAAGATTTCTCACCTTTAGGTCGAGAGATGAAATTGGGGAACGCACTGATTCTTAATATTCCGAAATAAAAGAATTTGCATAAAATTTGCAATGATAAAACATCGACAGAATTGATAATCACGGTAAGTAAATAAAGTTATTTCATTATTCATTCTTAGAGTCAATTTAAATACGAATCGATCCATCTCCGATAAGTGTAAGTTGCTTTCGCTCAACTTCTGCCCAGTTGTACGATACAAATCCGTTTTCACTGCGATCTATAATTCCGATCAAACTGCAAATCATACTGCATAGTCACCGTTAAAATAATCGTTCCCATATCGGCATTTTTTAAATACGACTCCAGTATACAGACTCCCCCCTCTCCGTTTTAACCTCATAATGTAGAGTTATATGCGACGGTAATGATTTTCTTTCATGTCCGTTGAAAATTTTTCGTTCTGCATTTCCATTTATTAAAAAATATATGTTTCCTAAAAGCGCCGACTGCTAAAGTAGGAGACTGAAAAATTTTTATCCTCCAGTGTGTCACTGCCGCTGCTATCATGATAAATTCAGAAAAAAAAATCCTACATTATTAACTAGGGTTCAAAAAATTTAGTAACATATTAAAAGTGAACATAGAGCTAATATGTTAACACAACACTCATAAATCATCGCAGACATCGCACAAAAGAAAGAAAATAATTTACCTAAACGGTATGTAAATGAAGAAGAGAAGAAAAAATAAAGGAAAAGAATTACGAAAGACGTGGAAAAATATATTTAAAGAGAAGATAAAAAAACAAAAACAAAAAATCTTGTTAACGAACTGATCAGCTCATTTGGAATGGTTGTCTACGGGAAAATGCCTCGAAATCGTACACAGCGTGACTAATGATTCTATCATAAAATATCAAGCCTATACCGCAAATATGGTAAATGAATGGATTGAAAAAAACACTTGAGAAAAATTAAACTGCAAGAAAAATAGAAATTGACCAACAGAAACACATTCACTGATCATATCGGCAAATTGGCAAACACATAAGCATTTACAAGATTGAAATGACACTTGTTAACGTGTCTATAATTACACAAAGAGGTTACGACTTTTAAAAACAACCACTGAAGGAAAAAAGAATTCCTCTTTGTTCTCCGCAATTTCTGTCCTACTCCTTATTCACCATCATCCTCGCAATGTTGATTCCTTCGTATTGTCAATGTCAGACCGAATTGCACTTTAACTAACTTCTTTTCCATCCAATTGATTCACCGGAAGAAGGGAAGAGGTTCCGGTTAACTGAGTTCGAAAAGTAAAGTGAATTCCAAAGCTCTAGAGCATGATGACTGAACCAGAACAGTATATATTAGGGCGCCCGTCCTTTACTTTCTCAGATACTTCTTTGATATCCAATATTCAATTTCAGATTAGGTATATATGTCTCGGAGCAGCTTGAGTCCGGAACAGGGTAACTTCCAAAAGTTCGTGACTTTCTGCGCTCAGGTAACGCCTTAACTACTAGCCTAATCATCACATAACATTAACAGACGCACAATTTAACCGAATTAAAATTATATCTTAAAATCGAAATTCATATTTTTATGTCATGAGCTTTTAAATTGATAATTTTCGTACTAATTTTCAAATATCTTAAAATATCTATTTTTTCAGTTTCTATTTTAATCATTGTCCAAATTTCCTAAGTACTATCATCACATATTTTTTCTCTGGAATTTAATTAATTTCTTTGGTAGATAATTTCGTCAGACCTTATTTGCGACATCTTGTAAAATTTTGTTTTTCGCAGCACTTGTTGAAATTAAATTTAGAAATAAGAAAAACGCTGAAGACGGCGCACTATTTTAATTATTTCTAGACAATTAAAATTTACACCTTAAATAAGTGTCCGTCTTATAATTAAATTTTCGTAATAAATTTTTTTAGAAAGACACGCAAGTACACGATCCGAGTACTTTCGCTTACAAGGGCGGAAAATACGTATTATTTATTACTAATCAGAGGTCACGGGTTTGAAACTTGTCTCGCCCCGGATCAAGTCGCTCCCGAGCTTACCCAGCCTGAAATAATTGAGTACCAGCGAAATCTGGGAAAGTAAAGGCGAATCCGAAGTAGAAAGGAACTACTGGCCCCAGTATTCTCCTTAGATCCATTAGGCTTAGTACCATTATGAAAAGCTTAACTTCACAATCCATGATTAGCTTACCAAGGATCTATGGGGCTTATTTTACTTTACTTTACGAACTATATATATAATATATATATATTATGCACATTATTATTTTGAAATGAAAGATTAAAATAAAAACGAATTGTCGAACAAAATAAATATACATATATTTTTTTTTTGTATATACTACTCAGTGTTATCGATTTAATATGGCAGAAACCTAAATGTATGCGTAGTCAAAATGTTTTTTTTTTTTTTTTTTACATTCTCACTTAAATTTATAAATGAGGGAAGAAATAAATTTAGAATAAATTTCTTTTTTTACTAGCGACCTTGCTCCCTGCTCGCTTCGCTCACCAACTCCTCTACTGCGGCTTCTCCCTTATGTACTTGTTAATTGCATTAAACTATCAAAATATTAAATGTTTACACTCCTGTACATCATAAAGAAGTACACTCCTGTGTAAATTTTAATTTATAATAAAAATATACGCAAATAATTTGTATAAAATTATTTCTCTATACAACAAACTGCCTTCCTGACATTTGTCAGCCGATGATGTCGCGAAGGCCTGACAGGCAAACAGGGATAATTACACTGATACTGTGTATTTTTCGGGGTTATTCTGGCAATTTGATTAATATTGGAATCCATTTTAAAAATTTTTAAATAATACACAGAAAAGGAAAAACAATGAAAATATCAAATAGGCGATGATGAAACTTTTTCCACTGTCACAGAGAGGTAGTAGCACTACTACTATTTTTTGGTCACTGCTCTAAGCCCGTGCATTAAACAACCGCCGTTAGAATTTTTTAACAGAAGCACATTTAGAGCTAACCGATTGGAATGAATTTTAGAATCGAAAGAGTACATACGTTGAATAGTGATTTGAAAATGAATCATTCGTCATGTGTACACTTTTCATCTTGATATTTAAAAAAGTGATTTAGCGGACAGTTACAAGATGATACACATCATGTACAGATATACATATATATATATATATATATATATATATATATATATATATATATATATATGTATATATATATATATATATGGAAAATATTCTATTCAATACTCGTCATTAACGTCGGATATCAACATTTCCATTTAAGTATAATACTGACGTCGAATAAAGCTGGCGATAGACCAAATTTGCTGGAATTGAACAACATCTAAGCGAATCACCTTCTCCCTAAGCGCATACTGCCATCAGTATAAAAATTGGCATTCTATCAGAAAGCTCGAAAGCCAACAGCAGCAGTAGCACGTACGAAATCCTTTTTTTCAATTTTATCATTTACATTTTCGAAATTTACATTTCCGTCACTATCGCGATACGAGAAATTTTAATCGGTCGTCATCGCCACCGTCTCAACCGTAATCAGTATGTGTGTGTGTGTGTGTGGCGTAGCCAAAAATTTATGGCGGGAGCGGGCAAAAAAATGTTATTGATTTTTTTGCTGTTTTACATACAAAAACAAGAAACGTAATAATCTCTTATTCCTCTGTTTCCATTCAAATTAAAATCTAACCCTTTCGTTTTAGTCATTTTTAACATTTAGCCCCTAATAAAGCTACGTTGAAAAAAATTAATTTTCTGCTCGGCGGAGGGTTAGGAGAGTGAATATCCTCCAGTTCCGCTACTACCGTTAATATACATATGAAAACTTCAATTTAATTTCGGTATCGTTACGTTTCTCATATGATGACGACAGATATGTTTTGCACCACAATAAAATTTTCTGTAATAAATTTTCTAAATATTACAAACCTGAATTAGTAGTAATGCGCTATATAATAAAACTTTTGCTTCATTCCACGTAAAGATTGTTCGTGGGTTTCGCGGAAAGTGTCATACATAAAGCTCCAGATTGTCACGCGTGCTCGAGTCGGTTTTCAAAACTAGTTTATTAATTTTCAAATTTTATCGTACATTATTAAATCGTCCGGGGGGAAATTAATAATATTTACACACACCCACGATGGGTAAATAGTAAATGAAAAAAAAAACTTTGTTAAAATATACTCTCAAGACAGATGACAGAGAAGACGCACAATTTTAAAATATAACAAAAATTAAACGTTGCGTGCACGGACAAAAATTCTTAGAAGGTCAAAAATATGAATTTCTGCAATTAACATTCGAATAATCGAGTCGGTAATTCACCTACGCAAGTTCCGAGTTGCGAGTCTAGATTTCACGTACGAAATAAGCCCATCTCGCATTAGTTTTGAAATATTTATTATCAGTTCCGATTATTACTTGTTGGCACAAAATATTAATTTTTTTAATACTATTTTAATAATAATAATAATAATAATTACGCTATTATCTATTATTATTATTAATTTAAAATTATCATTTTTGCTATTTGTTATTATTAAGAATTATTAAAGTTCTGGTTGTTTAGTTTTCTCACTTCGTAATTAATAACGTCTCTTACCTATACAATTCTCAAACGAGAATGTTTCAAAAAAAAGAGAAAAAAGAGAAAAAAGAAACTTTACAATTTGACGACAATTTCCTATTGCAGTAAAAGACAGCGTGAATGAAACTGAACTAAAACGAAAATAAGTAAATAAAGAAAAAGAAAAACCATAAATACTTTTTTATCAGCGACAAAAAACGGAGAAATATGAAAATAGACAAAAAAAAAGTTAACTGCGTGGGCCCCCCTACATATTTTAAAAATATATATGACAAAGTAAAATGAAGGGCAATATCAAATTATATTTGGGTAAAAAGTGGGAGGACAGCATTCTAACACTAGACTAGCAGAGTGTGAAGTGTCGCCTCGAAATGAGGTGACTATACTACGTCATGATTTTGATAACGTTAGACAAGCAGAGCGAATATTTAAATTCTTAGTTTAAAAAATTAAAGGGTAAAATAATGTCGTCAACTGTAATCAAGGCAGTTTATCTTTTGTCATCCGAACAATATTGGAAGACACTAGTGTGACGCCTGCACGTAATAATCCCCCCGAGATTTTTAAAATAAACACGTTTGCGATAAAAAAAATAAAAATAAAAAAATCCCTACCGGCATTTCAAAACTGAAAACTTTACAATTCGTAATCTATATGGAGATAAATTTTTTTAAATTCTCAATAGAATTATTTTCATGACTGATTGCTGACAAACCTTATATAATATATATATATATATATATATATATATATATAGTGTGTGAAATGTTAAGAAGATAAAAATTTTACGATTTTGCTACTTATCATTCAAAATTAAGTGTACATCTGAATGTCTAAACTCAATTAATAATCGAAAACACATTTTTGTAACTAAATAATTTTATTTTTCCATTTTTTTCCCTTTAATTTCGCTCGCAAATTCTATATAATGTGTTTTTAAAATTCCTAGCTTTCGGAAAATTTTCTCGTCTTTCTCCTTCTCTTTTTCCTTCAGCAATAATGTGATCAAGATATATTTTTCAATATGTCGTTTACGTAGTTACGCTGACTTTTTTATAATAATTTTATTATTACAGAAGAGAGTAAGAGTTCGTATGTAAGAAAATTTCTAAAAACAGTAAATTTCTTTTGAATTAAAAAAAAACAAATAAATAAAACACGTAATATGCGTAAATAAAATATTGAAATGGTTTAATAAGCTCTAAATTCTAAATCGATTGAAATTTTAACAATATTATTCCTCGGATATTTTATTTTCCCTCCGAAAATGCACTTAATTTTCCGTATTATTTTAAGAATACCAGTTGTATGCAGGACACTCCAACTAAGACGAAATTCGAATAAATTTGAAGCCCGACGAAAGCAAAAAAAAAAGGTCATTATATTTAGTCTACGAGATGAGTAATTTTTGTAAAGCGACTTCTGTTGCATAACGAACCTGGTGCTACCGGTAAATTTTCAATAAAAGTCAAGTTTCAACGGCATCAATCGTATTGACAGAACTTATAATCTACTCTTTTATCCCCAGTAGTTAGAAACTAACGAGTTTATCTTCATACTAATTAAACCTGTTCATTATGCATACGAAAAATCGGGAAAAGTTAAAATTATGTAATAGTAAAAAAAAAAAAAAAACTTACACCCTATGGCGCCCCAGTAATAGAAGTTGGAAAAAAAATTCACGCCATTCCGACACACTATTACGAGACAAAAATCGCCCTTCTCGCCGGCTAATTTACGTATTTCCCAAAACAAATAGGTGGCGCGTTACAAAATTATTTTTTATACATAGAAAGGTGGCTAAATTTATAAGCGGTAATAAAATCAAAACTCGCCTACCTGAATAACCTTCACTGGATCCTTTCTGCTGGGAGTTTCGAATTCGTTCGGAGCTATCTTGATCGGCTTTAAATAAGTGTCCATCTTCTTGATATTCGAATCGCCTTTGCACATTAATCGACGGCGGGGACCAAGAGGTCAATAACAAAATTATCAGAAATAATATAATTACCGAGCCGACAGAAAAGCACACTGTCCTAGCAATTGCAGTACGCGGAATCATTTTAAAAATCATCTTGTCCACCATACTGCGCCTATATTATAATATCAGTGACAAAATTCCTCCTTTAAAGTTCGCGCGATCATATAACCAGCCAGCCGACTAGCAGCATATTGTCGATTTAACTAGAATATTATTTAAAAAAGGCTAGAGCACCGGTGGTCAATAAACCCGATTTATATTATATTCCCGAGTAAAATTAGTTTTACGAACGGCTTTAAAGGAAAACACGGACAAACGAATTACAGACTCCCCAGCATACGACTTCTATTAATACTATGCCGTTTCGTTATAATCTACTTATGTAACAAAAACGCGCCAACGGGTTCACCGTAACTTATCCACCCAGCAAGCACCAGCGCGACCGCCAACACCTGTTGTTGTATTCGCGCCAATACTTCGGCACAGTTCGTTCTTTTCCGATGCAACTCGTCAACTCTCGATCCCGGTCCCGATTGTTTTATGTGTTTTGCTCGCGATGATCGAGCATTTTTTAATTTATATACACGTTTAGCGAAAAATGTACTAGAGAGAAACGTCTTATTCGCGTATTTTCAAAAGCCGATGATAGACTTTTACAATTTTTACAATTTTGAGAAATACAAAAGTTTTACACGCGTTTCAATTTTAAATAGTTACTTAAAAGGCAGCTCAACATACGGCTGCGCTCAACGATGAATTCAAAATGATGCCGATAATTTTTAAGTTTTTGCGTGCGGGGTACTTCTCGCGTACTTCATTTGCCATTTTAATGAAAAATATTACTTGGCTATTTTAAATTTTATATTATATTTTCACTTTTAGAATGTACTGACCAGAGTTACCACATTCGCGGCTTTTCTCGCTGTCTGTTAAATTTTCGTGAATGCCGATTAAGCCGCGATGATCGACAGTAAATGCCTGAAATGTTTGGCAAGTTTAGCAAGTTTGGCAATTTCGGTTTTTCATTACATATATTAATTACAACGTGATTCTTAGGCTACCCCCCGTTCGAAAAAATGTCCCAATTTTATTATGTAACGCAAGTTTGTTATATTTTATAGGTTTTTTGTTATTGTTATTTTAAAAATGTCACAATTTTATCTAATGAAATATGTAACGAAAAAATGCCTTAATTTTATATAATGAAAGTTAAATGTTAGAATAGGATTTTTGTGGTTATGTTTTTTTTTTTTTTTTGTGTTGATGCCAGTAAGAATTACGTTGTAAATTTTGATCATTTTATACAAAGTATAGAAGAGAAAGAAACAGAAATGAAAGCAAGAGGGGTCAACGGGCACAGCCCCTTGCGAGGCCAAAATGGCCGAGTTTTATATATATGTATATATATATATATATATATATATATATATATATATATATGTGCGTATGTATATATATGTAGGGGCGGATCAAGAAGGAAATTTTTTTTTGGGGGGGGGATTATATAATTACGTAAAATCTGCTACGGTAGGCAGCAGATTTGAGAAATACCTCTTGTTTTATAAAAAAAAATCAAATAGCGACCTTCATAGAAATTTAAAAATGTTTTAAAAGTACATAATTATTATAATTTAATTTAAAGTTCATTTTATTTTGTAGGAGGCGAAAAATAAAACGAAATTATAAAATTCTAGCTAAAATGGTAGTTTAGAAATAGTAAGAAAGATAGTATTTTTATTAGACACTTTACTTCTTTTTTATTTTTGTTAGTAATCCGATCCGAATTCTTTGTTCGTGAGCAAGTTTAAAAATATTTATATATATATTTCTCATTGAACTATTTTCATCCACATTATAAAATAAAAATTAAAAATAAATAAAAACAACAAAAGATCGACAACAGTTCTATTTAAAATAGAATAAAAAAGGAATATTATTAGTTTAACTAGAAAATGGTATTAAATATTTATTATTAAAATCTATACGTTGTATAATTCATTCAAATCTTTTATAGCATAAATTAAATTTCTCCGTTATAACAAATTTTATAATAGAGGCTTTAGTTCTGGGGGGTGGATGTTCCCTAATCACTCCGTGGATCCGCCACTGATGTATGTAACTATTGCTCACACAGCTTCGCTGTATTTGATATCGTTTAAATCTTTACCCATAAATTAATAAAAAATTATTTTATTTACTACATATAATTACTGTTGTAAACGTTTTGTTTAAGATATTTCTTTATTTCGCCAAATGCATTTTACCCTCATTCTTTTTTCGTTTTTTTTCGCTTTAACTGACAAAAATTCTTACGAATTAATTAAATTACAGCTAAAACATAAGCCATCCTCAGAAATCAGTCTATTCACTGGTGAAAACCAGAATAAAATTGATTCGGTAGTTCCCGAGACTAATGCGCACACAGATATGCAGACAGACGTAAAAAACGGCTTTAATTTATGCATATAACATACGTATTTTAACACTCAAATGAACCACTTGCAATCCCGCTTCTTCGTATTCTTAATAATTCTTTTAGATATATATATATATATGTATTTGTATATAGCACTATTTCCTGTCTTAAACGCTCCATGATATTTTTTTATCTTTTTCTTTCTCTCGCTGCAAATATCTGGAAATTGTTAATCTTATGCGAACATTACTTATATGAAAATCGTAAAATACGCCTTTTTCATCCGAAAAGAAGAACTTTTGCTTGTTTTTTAAAGAGCGCGATGAATTAAAATAACGTTAATTAACCATGGCTTCGAGATTTACGTAGACAGACAGACAGATGACACATTCTTCGATTGTCATTTGTGCATATGTATAATATATATGCATCTATGCGTATACGTATATATATATATATATATATATATATATATATATTTATTATAGTAGCTGGTGACATTGTTCGGATTTATTTCGAACTCGCAGATCAATTAACGTATTCATGAGTTTTGTAAACACCTTTAAAAATTCAACAATAATACACAGACGTAATACGGAAGTTAGTATTTCATTATCATATTTTTCAGTTTTGAAAGTCTGTTTTGATCTACGTGATATTTCGAAATCGCGAATAAATTTATTTCAACGCGAAATTTCAATTTTCTATTTAAATTGATAAATAAGCGAATTATTGTTTGTTTACTTTTTATTAAACCCAAAATATAAGTACCACCCTATTTACCTCCATTTCCTAAAACAATCAACTTCTAGAGACCTTAAAACCCTTTACTAATTCGTAAATTTTATCAAAATTGTTAGAGCGATTTTCGAAAAGCCAATATACACAAAAATTGCTCATTTAATAATATCTATAAATTAACTCAGTTGCGCTCGAGTCTGTTCTGAACTTGTAAATCAATCAGTGGTTTATACGTTTCACTCGCAGTCAAACATTCGTAATAAATAACTAAAACAAATCAAATATTCCGTGTATTGTAGCTACATTTCGTAGCTACAATACACGGTATATTTGGTTTGTTTTAGTTATTTATTATGAATTAAGCAGATTACGGTGAATTAAAAACTTCATAATAATTATAATCAAACATTTACCAGTAATATGTATGTACATATATTTTTTTGTATACATTGCATTGTATTAGTTTTTATGTTGAACTATTCCTATGTTACAAAAATTAAAAACGAATATTCTTGAAACATGATTACAAATTATCATCTGTATAACTCAATACGACGTCCCGCACATTTGATTAAATTCGTTGTGTAAAATGCCAATAAATACATTCTATTCACGAAACAAAGATATATTATTCCTTTATCTACTTTCAGTTACAGTGGTAAATAAATTTACTATTTTTTACCAAAGCGTTTTGCTCATTTTTCATACACCGTAAAAAAAAATACTATGATCACTTAAATATTAGTTGCTTTCCTTTTACACTTGCTCGTTTCATGCAACTTATCCGACTTCGACCAATCGATTTATCTTTAAAACAGCCTAAAACCCCTAATTCGCGAATTTCATAAAATCCATTAGATTCGAGAACCTAGTTATAAAATTTCTACTCATATTATAAGATGTATTAATTACAACGTAATTCTTAGGCTACCCCAATTAGAAAAAATGGCCCAAAAATGTCCCAATTTTATGTAACGTTTGTTATATTTTATAGGATTTTTGTGATTATGTTATTATATTCATATGGACTGATTTAGAATTACGTTGTAAATTTTGGTAATTTTATACAAAGCATAGAAGAGAAAGAGACAGAAATGTAAACAAGAGGGGTCAAGGGGCACAGCCCCTTGCAAGGCCAAAATGACCGAGTTTATATATATATATACATAATTCAGCTCTTCGAGTCTCGCACGGGGGCCAGTCCCTTGACCATCAATTTTTTTTCTTCTATATTCTTTTAGAAAAATCGTTTTCATTTGACTACATCATACTTCCCCGCCTTTAATTGAAAAAAAAAAAATATATATATAAGTGTCGTTTTCGACCCTTGGAAGATATGAAAAAATACATAGAGCCTAGCAACATAGATTTATTATGCAGAATTTTTAACAAATATTCTTAACTTACAAAACACACGCTTTCATACTTGTTAAATTTAAAATATTTCTGTTTTACACTTAGAAGTAAAGAAAAAAATTTTTGTTTTATCTAGAATTATATTTATGTAAAAATTCTTTCTCTCTTTAAGAAACATGCTTATCACCGTCCAAAAAAAAAAAAAAAAATGGTCTTCACGTTTTACGTACAGCAAACTACAGTAGTTGAGTGAGGATTTCAAATTTGAGTATAACATTCCCGGTAGCAAATATTAAAAATACGGTTTCCAGTCTTGTCAATCGAATGTCATTTCTGGAAGTCCCAAAGCTTTATCATTGTGTAATTATTTATTTCCTATCCCTCCTATTTACCACTTTTATTATATCATTCATTTAGCCTATAAACAGCCCATTTACCTACCCGCTAGCTTTGCCCGTGGCTTCGTCTGTGTATTAATATCTATTAAAATTTTTTATTTTTTCTCTTGTTTCATACAGATGATTTTTGCATTTCCCAAGAGCCTTATTTCCTGTGTCTTTCCCCCTTTTTTAGGGAATATTACTAATATAATAATTAAAACAAAATTTAAGTATCATTCTCATAAAAAGTTAATGGTAACGCTCGAAAATTTTCACACCCTAAGCGAAAAACGCCGTATAAGTAACGTTAAGATACGTACTATTTCCGTCCGTGATGAGCTTGTAAATGGTACCATTATCTGCGTGGTTCAGTCCTAAAACTGGTTCCCATCCATGATGATCCTCCTTCTCCAGTATTCCCGGCTTTCTGCAGCTCTCTTTAAATCCGCCTACCTGCCGAGCCCTGTATCTTTTAATAACGTCGCGACAAATGAATTTTGTGGCCTTTCGCGTCTACGTCTACCACGTATTTTGCCTTCCAGCACTCCAATTTAATCGTGTCTTACGTATCCCCGGTCATCTTTTCGGATATTCTGTGTAATGTGTCTTGATTTTTTACTTTGTCCATCCAACTTATTTTTTCCATCCTTCGCCAGCACCACATGTCAAAAGATTGTAATTTATCTGCATTTCGCTTGTTTATGGTCCAAGTTTCTGCGCCATACAACGCTATGGACCATACGTAAACGATATCATTGCGATTTCAAATTAGTTTTTTTTTATTCGAATTTACATTTCCGTGGTAATTAAAATTGATACATATTTTAAGGTTTTATAAAAAAAACTAGCTGACCCGTGCGAATATTTCGCATAATACCGTAATAATAAACAACAAATAGTATAATAATGTGGAAATAAGTAAAGCAAAGTCTTTATTAATAAATTTACTTTTTTATTTTACAAAAAATCTTTGTAAACAATGTTAGCAGTTATAATGTGATCATCGTTAACCTTCTGACCTTATCTATCTTTAACACAAACATAAATATCACAAAACTTACGAACTCGTTAAAAAGCATGCCCATGCGAAAAAACTGGTTCTGGTAAATACAATCCTGCCCTTTGAAGCGTCTGACCTTGAGATTTATTAATGGTCATAGCGACGGCTACTTTTATTGGGAATTGTTTTCTCATCATTTGGAAAGGCGCGGGAGAATCTGAAGGCGTGAGGTTAATACAGGGTATAAGCACAGTTTTATTGGAATGAAGCAATTTAGCAGTGATTACATAGTCGCCTAAGTCAGTCACTACTAATCTTGTACCATTGACTAATGCTTGATTAGCGTTAAGATTTCTAATTAACATAATCATAGCATTTTTCTTTAAAATCAATTTATGAGGCGGTAATCCGGACGGATTTAGGGAATTCAAAAATTCCATAGGGTACAATTGAATGTTGTCAGTTTCATCGGGTTGGACAGAATCAGAACTGACATAAACCTTTTCTTCTCCAGGTAACAAATTGGAAATTATATATTCATTAATTGTCGTACAGTCATCGTTTTTTGAATATAAAATTGCCGTTGAACAAAATTACGAAACATTTTGTTCATTGATTTCTGTGACGTTGAATATAGTGCTGATAAAATTATCGTAATTATAATAACAGTGTTTTGGAATTGCAATCGCTCCATCGTAGTAATCAGTCTGAGCTTCTAAATCACCGTTACCCAATTTAAGTAACCATTCAGTAATTGAGTTAACTTATGAATGGTAACATGAGAGTCTATAATGGCGATCGTTTAACTGTATTTTCGACGAAAGCTGTTCTACTGGCATGTCTAACAACAGGTAACACTTGACGGAAATTTCCACCAGACAGAATTATTTTGCCTACAAAAGGGAGATTATTATTCATAATGTCCTTGAAAAGTCGATCGACAACCCTTAGCGCGTCTTTCCGAACCATTGATATCTCGTCCTAAATTATGAGATCGGAGTTTCGAAGAAGTTGTGCATCCTTAGTGTGAGTGCGAATCGATAAGACCGATGTATCCAGGATGGGTACAGCTGGTTTGAAAACCGAATGTGATGTTCGTCCCCCTGGTAGAAGATTGACAGCAATACCTATGTCACTGATAGAACAACCTTGTTTTCACCTCGTAACATGTAGCACAATGTTTGGCAAACAAACGTTTTACCGGAACCCCCCGGTCCGTCAATAAAATCATAATTGGAAATTTTATTTCTTACTGCATGCAAAACCTTTTCGGCTATTGCCCTCTGTTCTATATTTAACCATTTCTTAAGCTGTCTGGCCGTTCGTACGTTGTTCTTCTACGTTGTAGGTTTCTGTTGTAAGTTGTAAAGAATTCACTCTCTTCACAAGTCCCTGTTCCGGTAGTCATTTGTTACTAATCGCTCTGGTCCCTGTTCATGGGCGACATTTGTAACTGACCAGCTACCGCGATGATAAATTAAAAGAAAAAAATAAAAGAAAATAAAAGATTTCGGGCGCCAATGACACTTAACCCCGGTGTGTCATTACCGGAAACTCAATTCGTAGAGCTTTAGGCCTTCCTAAGGTTTGACAAAAAAAAAAAAAGTCTCCGCGGCGGAGATGTCACCGGGACCCACCCCGTGTCCAATAAGAAAGATTTCGGCTTTAAACGCGTATATTTTCGCTAGGATAAAAAATTATAATAAAATTGTTAAGATGATTTTAGCGTTCACACGAGAAGTATACTTGTGCACAAATTAACATATTAAAAAAATTTTTTTTTTTTTTTTTACAAGAAACGCGTGCGGCAGAGCACGTACGATTTTAAAACCGACAACGCGACGAGTTGCTTGAGGCAAAAGAGCCTCGACGACGTTCAGCCTAAGACTCTTGCAAGCGACTCTCGCGAGAGACTAAATGTGTCTGGCGAGGATCGCTCGATGTCCTCTTGCCTTTCGCTAAGACGACTAATTTTACACAAAAATATTAACAAATAAAAAAAAAACACCGCCAAAAGGATCTTTTTAGAAAGTTGGTTGTTAATTTCTATTTAGCGGCGATTACCCTGCCGGTATTCCTTTTCGGGTTTTTTGTCAAAAAAACTTCTGCCGGCTCAACATAGCTCGGTACGCATTTCAAACGCCTATACCGCCAGCAAAGGCTCTTTCTCCGCTTTTCGGCCACCCGCATAGAAACCAGTTCGCTATCCCGGCGCAGCGGTCAGAACATCTGTGCCGGGATCCTTCGATTTTTTAGCCGAGAAAGTGTCTTTGACAATCATGCCGCTTTTGCCCGCTGCCGAGACCGCCGAGAAGTTAATGATTATTGCCAAAATATTATTTTCTAGCTCGGACAGCGTTGACAAAGGCCGTAAGAAATGCCGAATCCGTCTCACTGCCCCACCCTCATTTTCATCCAAAACAGTAGTTTTGGATGAGAATTCAGGTGACCAAGAACGAAAGGATTCGGACAAGCCGTTTCCGAGCTACGGAGTCTTGAACAGATCTCCACCGTCTGAACCCGCTCATGTACGCCGCACATCATCCCTTAAATTATCACACGTACACCACTCTCACAGACCACTGGGACCACACTAGGTCGAAAATTATGTAACGGAAACTTTAATAACAATTAAAAGACAAAATGGAACCAAAATAAACATGTGAGACAGAGAGTATCTGTTCCGAACAATACGAGACGCATCCCGTTAAAAAAACAAAACAATACGGGAAACAACCCGCCTAAAAACAGTTCGCAAACTACAAAATATCGGAAAGAATACCCTAAGATAGGCTTCCATGCTGGTTCAATACAAAAAAAATTAGTTACGTTAGCATTAGCTGAAATAATTTGAGAATTGAAATATAAAAAAAATCAAGTTGATTAGATAACTGCAAAAAAAAAAAAAAAACAAAAAAATAAATTCGTTAACATCTTATACCTCGCGAGCTCGTTGTCCTCTGAGAGATACAGGAACATCTAAAGAATACGACAAAAATTTCCTAATGAAGAGAGAGGCGCGGCAGACAAGACCGGTACCCCTTTTGGACGGGTAAAAAAAAATAAAAAAATATATATCGAGACACCCCCTGATATAATACGCGGAATGCGTGCAACTGAGCCACTCGAAACAAAACAACAAATAAACATTGGCCCATGGCCCGGAAAGTGGCACTCAGTCACGCACTACGCAACGGAACCCCCCGTTGGCCTACACAGTGGAAATTTAATCCCCCCAATGACACCCTCTCGCATCGGCACTGGAACATCGCGCGAACACATCCCCCCACGTGGCCTACCCAACCTAATGGTGGACAAGAATGGGACCCCCTATAGACACCCCCTGAGAACGCTCACCATCTTATTTCATGGAACGTCAACATGTCCCCGCGACGGTACGAACATCTACATCTTCTATCTTCATCTTCATCTTCATCATCGATCGGACCGCGCGAGAGACCTTCCTTTGGCCTACCTAGAGGAGCCCCGTAAAAAAAATATAAAAAAAATAAAAAAATAATCCATCAAACTTTCCGACGATCTTCTTCTCCATCTGTAAACCGGACACCACGCCGGTCCTCGGCCTTCCTTAGGCGTCGAGTCTACCTTGTGTACCTTCCGAGGGCGCACACCACCCATAGGAATAGGAATAAGAAGAAAAAGAACAGGAACACACCAAACATAATTACAAAAAAATAAAAGGAATAACATCTGGAATTTTACATGACCAGGGCACCGAAACTCGCGAGATTTTCAAAAAAAATTTATAACTTTGTTTTTCTAGCCTGACCTAGTGTGCACGCATTTTAATCACACACCGACCTGCGGACACTGTAAGCGACATTCCCGCTCCCGGCCGAAAGGTCGTACATTCACACTCGCACGTTGTCCCAGTGGCAATATAAACGAACGAACAAATAAAATATATACTAGTGAACTAAATTATTACAAAAAAATAGATCGACCAAACGTCTAACTGATAAAAAAAATAATCGAATAAAATACAGGACAATAAGAACTCTAAAACAGGGTCTTGACCCGAACAAAAGTACTGAGAATAATCGAATGTATTTAAAAAGAAAAAATAAGAAAATAAGCGGTTAACTGCCTGTCTTGATTGTGGGGCTTGCGGGACGGTATCGTTACCTGATTCCAGAACGAGGAAAGAAAAATCAAAAAAATGATTATCAAAATAGAAAGAGAGCAGTTGAGATCACTACCAATATGAGAACAGAGCTCTGCGTCTTCGTCCTTCGCCATTTTTTTTTTTTTTTTTTTTTTTTTGACAGAAAAAATAGAATACAAGAAAGACAACACACGCAAAGGAGGAAAATAGGAAACACAAAAAAAAATAAAAGAAATAGGTACATCGTTGAGATAAAAGTATCGATCGTATTGCGGGAATAAAGCAAAATTCGCCATTAGACCGTCACCACGGAGAGATCCCAGCCAAGAATCACCACCATATTTCCTTTTTCCCCGGTACCCCGTGTCGGGAAAGCTCCTATGGCTTATAAGGTATTGTTGTGCCACTAGGTCGAGTTCTTCGGCAATTGCCGGTATCGGGCGTCAATTGACCCCACTCGCCAGAAATACTCGGTGGCCACGATAAATCCAACCGATTCGGTTCACCACTTAGCGATTAAAATTGTTATTCTCCGTATTTCTCGCCGAGACTTACGCCCAATGCCGTGGCCGCACACGTTCAACGTTGCCCACTACACCGAAAGCTCGTACAACGGAGAAGAAAAGATAATAAAATATAGAGCCCCGCCGGAGTACCAGGTATTCACACTCTCTCCCCACCGAACAATATGGCCACGCTTGCCTTAGCAGCGCCCACAGAGCCTGAGGGGTCGACCGGAAATCCCTCCCGATCCGCCTAGCGACGCTGTGAATGGAAAACATAGAGCAAAGAAAGAGAAAAACAATATATTTAGCAGAAAAGAAGAGAACCGGTGAGAAGAACATTGCCATATGTAAATAATCTTATCACAGCAATGTCCATACTGTTAACAACGCAGACCGACAACTAAAACGTCCGCCCACATTGGCAGGAGGTTAGGTATAGGGTATGAGGAAGTTAAACCAGAAAGGAAATGAAAAGAGAATGGGAGAAAAAGGAACAAAATGGTTAAATGAATCCGAAATCAAAGTATCCCGATGCCCACAAGATTGGCAATTAAATTATAGAAATAATAAAATTCATTGCGAAAGAGGAAGAAAAACTCTTAGTTGATAACTCAACAGATGCGTCACTAATAATCTAGATGACCCCACGGGGTTCGCAAAATTATAAATCAAAAAGATACTATTTCCGAAAGACGTTCAAAAAAATTTTAACTATGTGCGCCGACGCGCAATTTCTATAGGGCTACATGATTAATATACGCATTAACATAAACTAAATAGAAAAACAGTTATACATTTTACATCACAAATTATATATACAAATTTAATATTGAACACTTATGTGTGCTCGGCTCCACACCTGTTATTATCCAGTGAATGGCCGCATCCTTGCGGAAATTCGCTACAAAGCTAAAACAAACTACATTTTCTAATCCTAATACATAACGCCGATTCTACTCACATTTCTTAATTCCGTAATTTAATATAAGCTCAACCACACCGCACGTAAACGCAGGAGTTTAAAGTCAGAGTGGTAGATACGAATATAAAAGGTCTCAATGATGTTCGAACGAGTAACCAGTTTTTTTTTCTTTTCGGGAAAAAAAACCGCAAAAAACCGAAATCCGAAGCGAAATGCCCAGATAAAAAAAATATAAAATTTTGAATTTAAATAAAATGAACAACTTTCTAAGCGAGGGGTGATACACACTTATATAAGGTCGAAATCAGAACGAATCGAGCTCACTCTCGCAAATCGAATACACCTTGCTTCAGAAAAAATTCAAAAATTCAAAAAAAATATCTACTGATCTAAATTCCAGTGAAAACTGACGCATAAGTCGTCTGAAAAACTAACTAACCTAATCTAACGAGAAACTAGAAAAAGAACAGCAAACATGCAAATTTCGGGGAATCGACGAATTATCTGACTGAAGTTGAAATCTGGCCTACACTACTCGAAAATTAGATGAGTAATTCAAACATAGATAAATATCCGGCTGCAATAATTTGAGCAGGCTCATTGACGAGTTAGACGCAAGTAACATGTCAAAAATTTCTTTGTGAAAAAAAACGGAACTACCCCTTGAATTATTACGCATGAAAATCAACGAACGCGGACACAAAATCTTCGAAGACTTATAACATTAAAGCGTAAAAAAAAACGATACTGTACACGACATACTTCTCTCCATCGAAGCAACACAGGGCACCTGTCATACTTACTCTAAAACAGTTACTCACACTCGTGCTCAGGCCAATTTATAATAATTTTATCTATTTTTAATGATTAATTTAAATTCTATCTACGACTGGAATATATGTTAAATAATACTTCCTAGAGAAGTTATCTTCTTTGTATCTTCATCGAGCGGATCCCTAGCTAAATTTTGTTTTATCTTTTGCGTATTAGTTTTTAATTGATCTGTTGACGTCGTACTCCGGGAAAATCGGCTAACTTTTTAATTATTAATTAATTATTTCCGCCGATACTTCCACCACCAGGGTCCACGACGGGAGCAGCGCCACGACCGGCGAGAATTATTATTACTTACCTTGGAATCTTTTATATATCCGGACTTTAGATACTTAAATTTGGGCTGGGTTTTCTTTGTTTTTCGTTCATTGTTAAGTTTATTATTTTTATTTATAGATCTTCCGATTTTGTATTTAATTTTTCCAATTTTAGATTTATTTGCTTCTCTTCTCTTGTGACGTATTTTCTTGCCGGTTTTTGGATCTTTCATGTTGCTTGTAAAATTTATTTTAACCAGATCAACACGATCGTCCTGATTATTCATATTGGTCTGCTCGCTAATATTGTCATTATCATTACTATTAAAATTATCATTATCCTTATTATTATTGCTTTCGACATCTTTATATTCCCTACTATTATTGTCATTATTGTCAACATTGTTATCACAAGTAATTTTAAGATCACTATTATCATTAAGGCCCTGTTCCTCGTCACTTTCCACTCGTTTCTCGTCATTTTCCATAGGCATGGTGATTACCTCAACTAACTCATTCTCTACCTTTTCACATTGCATCGGCTCACCAGAGACCGCAGATTCATCCTCAGCATTTTTAAGATCTTGATTATTTTTATAAATTTTACTTTCAGGTATTTTATTAAGCTCTTCTTCGACTTCGATTTTAGGTTTTTCGAGTTCCACATCTAATTTGTGTTCTAAAATATCGAATTTATTAATTAAAACTACTTGATTTTTATTTAGTTCTTCAAATTTGTTCTTCACGTCTTCTTTAAAATTGCTTAAGTTTTCGTTGATCCTTTCCTCGAAATTGTTGAAATTATTAGCATTTTCTTTGAGTCTTTCCTCAATTTTGTTGAAATTTTCACTGAACGTGGCCATAAATTGTTTTAATTCCGAGAACGGTAATTGGGCAGAGGATGTTCTGGGGTCCTCTAAGGTGCGACGCGTCGCCTCCGGCACAGTCTCCGAGAGACGGTCCGAGATTTCATGCGGTGCATCACCTTCCTCGCTTAGATCAATGTCACGGTAATTACCCCGGGTCACCACCACTCTGGCTAAATCCTCATTCTCCATACTTGATGCAGGGTAATTAAAATAAAATAAGACAATTCGGGCCTACCTATCGGCAATTGAATATTAAAATTTTAAATAAAATAATTTCGAAACTCCGGTTCGAGAAACAATTTTAAATAATTCGTAACACAAGAAAAGATAATTTTAAAATTTTGAATGATTGAGCCACGAGAAAGTAAACGTTTATAAACTATAGTAGGCCGAGGAGAGAATTAAATAATATAAAATCTTATCTGTTTCCGCTTGGCAGATCCTTCTCCGATGAAACCGCTGCTTCCTTTTTCGTACCAGGTAACGTATATCTATCTATATACTATCGAGTCCCTGTTCGTTCGGGCCGCCATTTGTAAAGAATTCACTCTCTTCACAAGTCCCTGTTCCGGTAGTCATTTGTTACTAATCGCTCTGGTCCCTGTTCATGGGCGACATTTGTAACTGACCAGCTACCGCGATGATAAATTAAAAGAAAAAAATAAAAGAAAATAAAAGATTTCGGGCGCCAATGACACTTAACCCCGGTGTGTCATTACCGGAAACTCAATTCGTAGAGCTTTAGGCCTTCCTAAGGTTTGACAAAAAAAAAAAAAGTCTCCGCGGCGGAGATGTCACCGGGACCCACCCCGTGTCCAATAAGAAAGATTTCGGCTTTAAACGCGTATATTTTCGCTAGGATAAAAAATTATAATAAAATTGTTAAGATGATTTTAGCGTTCACACGAGAAGTATACTTGTGCACAAATTAACATATTAAAAAAATTTTTTTTTTTTTTTTTACAAGAAACGCGTGCGGCAGAGCACGTACGATTTTAAAACCGACAACGCGACGAGTTGCTTGAGGCAAAAGAGCCTCGACGACGTTCAGCCTAAGACTCTTGCAAGCGACTCTCGCGAGAGACTAAATGTGTCTGGCGAGGATCGCTCGATGTCCTCTTGCCTTTCGCTAAGACGACTAATTTTACACAAAAATATTAACAAATAAAAAAAAAACACCGCCAAAAGGATCTTTTTAGAAAGTTGGTTGTTAATTTCTATTTAGCGGCGATTACCCTGCCGGTATTCCTTTTCGGGTTTTTTGTCAAAAAAACTTCTGCCGGCTCAACATAGCTCGGTACGCATTTCAAACGCCTATACCGCCAGCAAAGGCTCTTTCTCCGCTTTTCGGCCACCCGCATAGAAACCAGTTCGCTATCCCGGCGCAGCGGTCAGAACATCTGTGCCGGGATCCTTCGATTTTTTAGCCGAGAAAGTGTCTTTGACAATCATGCCGCTTTTGCCCGCTGCCGAGACCGCCGAGAAGTTAATGATTATTGCCAAAATATTATTTTCTAGCTCGGACAGCGTTGACAAAGGCCGTAAGAAATGCCGAATCCGTCTCAAAGTTAAGCAACGGTCACGACCGGAGTCGGCAGATTGATTGTTGACAAGATTTTCCATGATATTTAAAAAGATTTTCCAATTCTTACAATGTGAGATTGTAAGCTTCAAGTAACGTGTGGTGCCTCTGAAAATTTTCTGAAAGTACGTTTTGGAATGTTGTCCACAACTCAGGTATATTGACAGAAGAACGGAATATACAGATGATAGCGAAAAGCCATCTCAATTGCGTTGGCATTTTGTATTTAACAGCTTCCTGTAAGCATTCTTTCCATTCAGTATCGTTAATAAATAAATGAAATATTTCTGCAGTTTGTTGAAATGAATTACACATAGTATTCCATCATCTGTGCGTAAATCGTCAAACGACTGCGGTCCTTTTACGTGAAGAAGTAGTATTCGGAGGTAATATCTTTTGAAGTCGATTGGATTAACAGTGAAGATTCTTCGCAAAAAAAACTTGGTGTTTTCTTTTGCGAAAATTCCATTGTCCTTTTGACCAAACAAAATGTTCTGGAATTTCGTAGTGAAGATATCTATGGGCGGAACTATTTTCATCGTACAATTTAAGAAATGTCATGAGTTTGGAGTTCCTATCAAAGTTAGTATCGGCTTCGCATCCGGCCTGAAAATACAACATTTGTTCTTCCGGTAAGTGAACGGGAAATCGCTCGATTGTATGAGGTCTGTGAAAAAGTCGACGTTCATGTATTCACCAAATAACCTCTGGTGGACTCACATAACGACAATTCAAATAAATGTCACTTCGTCAACGATGACGTTAACCTTCAGAATTTAAACATAATTTTATAGCTGCACAATCATGCCTTTTATACACGTATTTGTACAAATACCTAACATATTTGATTGAAGAGGAATGTTAGTTGAACAGATTGATAAAAGATGGCGCCACATACCTCTACATGTTAAGGTTAATATTAAATTTGTTTAATTCATTTTTATTTTTATGAAAACATTAATTTAAAAAAATATGACTATTTTTCATCAATAGCGAGGAACATAAGCTTTAAAATGACGTTTAATTCATTCATTTTGATTAAGAGAATTAAAGAAGATGTCACTGCTACAAAAAAAAACCTTTCAGAAATAATATGTATTATACTGATTGATATTGATTATTTTTTTTTCACATTATGTTTTTATGGTAAATTAATAATATTTTAAGTTAATCACGTTTATTACGAAGTCGTCTATGATTCCGACCATTTCTTCTTTGAATGTCCATCCCTCGTGAACGAACGCACTTCTTTGTACTCCAATCTGTTATCACTCAAACTCTCTAATCCTTAATGCGCTTCGTATATTTCATCATTTCCGTCGATCTCCTATGGCCCCCGCAATACATACGAAGATTATTAGTTAAAGTGTATTTTACAATACAGAAGTAATTAAATTTTTTCCCGAAGAAATATTAAGAATGACCATGAAAACAGCATAAAGCTCGGCAGACAAAATGGAATAGAGTGTAGGTAGCGAGTACTAAATTGTATCGAATTAATCTGATACTATTGCGCATCCGGTTCGATTTTCTAATTTGAATCGGACAGTGAACATCATTTTATAATCTAGATACTTTAGAACGTAAGGCGCGCAAACTGGAACATCATCGATGTAATTGTTACCTATTTCTAGTAAGGTTAAGTCAAATCGGATTGGAAGTTCTGTTCAAGGCGGTAACGTTCGTTTTAGGTTGCTATATAAATTTGGTTGCGCTATATCAACAGAATGGAACGTATTCGGTGTTTGAGCTAAAAAATGCATATCTTTAAACAAAGATCTGGAAACAGTAATAGCATCATGAGCTGGAGAATATGAAGGAGTTTTAATGTCTTATTCAATAGGAGTTGTTTTCTTCAGAGGCAGGAGAAGCTTTCCGTTGCACTCATACAACATGTTGACCATTGGTGAAGTACGAAATGCGCTGAGTGTAAGACAGATGGCAGAATTTTGGATTGTATTGAGCATGTTCAAAATTCGATTTCTAGCAGAGCGATAAATTTGCTGCGTCATAATCCAACGAATTAGAGAGCGGTAGATTCTTAATAGTGAACTTCTATCTGACTCACATAGACCAGTATAAGAAAGATTCTCCATTAAATTGAGTTTTTTAGGCAAGACTGTTTCAGTGCGCCGATATGGGAGGACCACGCCAAATTATTATCGAAAATAAAGCCGAAGCATTTGATTTCATCTGCGTTCGGAATACGTTTTTCATTTAATTGAATGAAAAGGTCGTGTTGGCATTGCAGAAATACATATATCCTGATCGTTTTAGTGTCGGAAAATTTTAGTCCATTGGACAACTACCACGTTTGTAATTCGTCAACTATTTTTTGAAAAATTTATTGGCTCAGAATTGGGTCTGAGCAAGACATGAATTAAAGTCGTCAGCAAATAGAATGCAATTGACTCGTGCTTGAATTTCATCGACTATACACCGTTTGCAATTAGATTGAAAAGAATGAGACAGATTCCCGAGGAATGCCATTTTTCAGCTCAAATTTCTCTGAAGTTACTTCGCCAACACGAATTGAAAAGTACCGATCCGCGCAAGAAAGTCACGGAGGTAAAAGTTATTCAAAATCTGAAATATTTTATTGCGCCATGCCGTATCAAATTGAAATTTCAAAGAATATGGCCGGTAAATGACGTTTGGGATGGAAAAAGCGTTGGTAATGGAATTTTTCAGTAGTAATAATTAATCCTGCGTGGATCTTCCAGCTCGCAAATCTGTTTACTAGAAATAAGATTATTAGATTCGAGTAGTCGATTTTTCACTACTCTTTCGAATAGTTAACAACGGGGGCGGATATATTTAGGAGCTTTTTGAGCTGCAACCCGAGGCCCGGGGATACAAAGGGCCCCCAGCCCCATTGAAAACAATAGACGATCGATATTGTGAAGTAAAAGAAATAATATCTAAAATTAAAATTCAGAGGTATATTTAACTCTAATTTTTCAAAATTATTTTTACGTAATATATTATCATCCTGCTTCAGAATCTACTTTAAAGGGTTGACATTTAACCTAACTGTGATAAAATATTTTTCAAAATCAATATAGTACATATTACATATAAATGTATTCTGAGAAGGATCAAGAGAAAATAGAATCCATCGATAATAGAGAAAATGAAGAGATCTGTAAAAAAATAACAAAATAAAAATCAAGTTCTTTGTTTATTTTCAGAAAAATATCGAAATCTTATTTTACAATAATATGCCTGCTAGAAAATATAAAAGTGGAGCTGAAAAACGAAAATTACAGTTAGATCGAAAGAAATAAATGTGCAAAAATTGAAAATTTTTTAAAATCAGAACATAAAAACGAGAATGAAATAGCTACAAATCCATCAACACGCGAAAAGGAAGAGATCTTATCCAAAGAGAATCTAACCGATCTTGACTACCAACAACCCTCTCTGAACGATATTGGTGTTCAGCAGGAGGGCGGTAATACCAAGGCGCAAAGAAATTTATAAAATATTAAGTTTGAGTTTGAGAAATATGTTGACATGGGTTACATAACAATTCAATGTTAGTGTAGTTGACACGAAAAGAAAATAAGTCTGTTTTAGACAAGCAGCTTCAGGAGCAATTAAGGAAAGTAACAGAATATTATCACAATGCCATAAAACGGGTTATTGCAGTGGTAAAATTTTTGAGTACAAGGGGCTTAGCATTTAGAGGTTCCGAGGAAGTATTTGGTCTCAACATAATTGTAATTTTATGGATGCTCTGGAACTATTGGCAGAGTTCGACCCATTAATTCATGGTCCTAGTGAACAACGAGAGCTGCGACCGAAACCGATAATATCGTATTTATCAAAAACATTATATGAGGAAGTAATTGAGATTATGGCAAACAGATAATTAAACAAGATCTGTCTCACAATGACCAACTTACTATTTGTATTACGATACTGTTTTCGGGGAAAAGTGTATGAAAGATTTGTATCATTACAATTAGTAATCGTGCTGGCTTACATTTATTTAATATTCCACAAGACTTTTTAGAAACAAATGGACTACTACTAGATAGTTGTAGGGGGCAGTCTTATGATAACGCTGCCAATATGGCGAGTCACTACAATGGTTTACAAGCACTAATAAAATAAAAAAATAAATCTGCGGATTTGTGCTACGCATTGTAACCTAGTTGGTGAAGAATCTGTTAAGGTTACAACCGAAATTGTGATCTTTTTTGGAGTAGTGCAAAAAATACACGTTTTCTTTTCTGCTTTGACCCATAGGTGGGAACTGTTAAATCGTGAAACAAAACTAAAATTTATGTTAAAAAGTTTAAGCTAGACCAAATGGTCTTGTCACTATGACGCTGTTAAAGCTTCAAAAAATAATTATGATGACATTATGAAAATTTTCAAAAAAGTTTCAGCGAAAATGAGAATGAGAAAGTTGATTCCTGAAAAGAGGCACGAAGTTTATTTAATAAACTGGCGAAACTCGATACTGCGCAATTTTGATTATTTTTTGGGAAGAAATTTTGGAGAGATTTAATTTAGTTAATAAAAAAATACAGAGCCGCGGTTTAGATATTTGTGAAGGCAACAAGTTAATTGTGTCATTGAAAGAGTTCGTGAGCAACATACGGCACCAATCAGATCACAAGCTAAAGGTATACGAAGGGAGAAAGTTTAAAAAAATTAAGTACTAGTGTGGGAACAGACTGTAGTGACATAAACAAGAGACGCATTACTTCAACATTTTCAGATAAATCTACAAATAAAGTCTCAGTACACGGCGCAGGAAAATTTAAAAGAGACACGCTAAACGTTGCGTTGGATAAGCTGATTATGGATTTAAATAAAAGAAGCCAAGTCTATGAGACATATATAGCTAAAAATTCAAATTTTTAATGGGGATTTGCAAGACAAAAATATGGAAAACATAGATCTGGAAAGTGTATGTAATGTTATTGATTATTATGCAGATGACGTAGACGAACATTTAGCGAATGAGTGCGTTCAGTTAAAATTTGACTTACTGCAGTCTAAGCCGAAGTCTTACACCTCTTGCAGTGAAATTTTTATGCTAATTTATGAAAAGAAACTTATCGATGTTTTTCCAAATTTCTATACCACCTTAAAGATTTCTTTTAACGTTGCCAATCACTAGCTATGAAGCGGAGCGCTCTTTCTCCAGGATGCATCGTATATAGAAAACAAACATAGGACAACAATGTCGAACTATCGACTAAATCATTTCTCAGTTCTTTCCATAAATTGTGATTTAACCAAGGACTTACAATGTAATGAGCAAATAAAGGAATCTGCAGCACAAAAATGCAGATACGTTGCTTTATATAAACACTAAGTCATATTCAAATCAAATAAAATATTTTATTGTCAATTAGTTGAGTAATTAGGTAGGCCCCTAAGTAGCATTAGCCCAGGGCCCCAAAAATTCACGATCCGCCCCTGGTTAACAGGGAACGTTAATGAAATTAGGTGATAGCTGTCCACTAAAATGCGATTTCTGATTGGATTTAACAAAGGGATTACAATAGCGGATCTTAATTTGTTTGGAAAACATTAGTGCGGGCCCGCCGTAAGCGGGTGTACAAGGCGTGCATCGCACGCGGGCGGCATGTCTAGAGGGCGGCAAATTGACCGATCGAAATGTATGATACAAATATATTTAATTTAATGATAAAAAAAAAACATTCAAAGTTATAAGACCCAGCTAAAAGATAACAAATGTTATCGTATGTAGAATGAAACATGTACGTGTAAATATTGCCATCTACTGGTATCCACTAGAATTAAGATGCGAAACATTTAACGCATTTGAACACAACTACCGCACATTAAACTATAATTATTTTGTTAACAGTTGTTTCTTCTGGGATATGTCTATCTACGAATAATTATTGATATTTTAACCAGGGTTCGTGTTATCATAATTCAGTGTATTATCTGTCAATGTATAAGTGCAAAAATCGCAATTATGGTAAGTATCAACGTTTATTTATCGGCTTATCTAAATAATTACTGTTGCTAGTAATTATCGCAGTGAGCGCCTGAGCTGAAAAAGAGCTAAATGATATACATATATATATATATATGACACATTTGGATGTGAACGTCTGAACTGATATAGTCAGTGATAGAGTGAAACTGAAAGGTATAAGCTCCTTTGTGTATATCACTCGTCAGTTACTCATCTCTATATCATTGTAGTGTAGATAATATTAACTTGTCTGTTTCTTCGGCTGACCCTGAATTTACTGTATTAAAAACATTTTAAAAATTAATATTTACCGTTTACTAAGGAACTACAAGAGAGGAAAAAACTTTCCGGAGCGCCATTTCGACAGCAAAAACGAGAAAAAGAGATACAGAAAGAGAAATTGGCCGGTTCATTAATGAAATTTTTAAGCAACGCAGGCAATCGGAATTTCAAGAAAACGTTGACGCAGCTTCAACGAGCACAGCCTAAAATCCAGAAGCTATCGAGGTATCTGAAGAAAAATAGATATGTTATGGTCCTTCTTCAGAAAGAGACACTAGTCAAACTTAAGATTAAGGTAGTTCTAAAGAACTTGTAAGCAAATTTATCGTCATTAGTGATTTGTGGCAGTTTAGATTGTAGTGATGATCCCGGTTTGTGGCATATATGACTAATGATCTTGTTAATATTTTCGTTAGTCGTGGTCCCGTACAGGTGGTTAATTATGATTTTCCCGCTAATGATGATGGGAGAAAATTTACAAAGCATTATTATTCGCGAAATCTCCCTAATGGAGAAAAAGTTAATAGAGAATGAATGGCTTGTTTACTCTATATTAAAAAGAAATCTGTCTATTGTTTTTGTTGTAAAATATTTGGTAAAACTGTAAGTAGTTTGTCTGCTATGAATGGATTTTCGCAACATTTATCATTAACATTGAAAAGACATGAAACAATTTGCATAGTGAAAATGTAAAATCATGGGTACAATTGAATGAAATGTTAAAAAATAAAACCACTGTTAATCAAATGCAACTGAGACTATTAGAATCAGAAAAAAAAAACAATGGTGTGATGTATTAGAACGAATCATGGCCGTTATCAAGTTTTTATCTCAACAATGTCTAGTTTTTCGGGGCTCGTAGAAAACTTTATATGAGCATGATAATGGTAATTTTCTAAAAGCAATCGGAATGATAGCATTCTTCGATTCAGTTATGCGGGAACATATTCACAGAATTCAAGCCTGGAAATCTGATTCAAGCGGTGTGACTCACTATTTAGGTGATCAAAATCAGAAAATCGGTTTGGTTAGAAGAATTCGATTATTTTACATTTTTAAACTACGCAGTTACTTTATATTCAACATGGAAGTATATTCAGTGAGATTTTTAATTTTTAACGGTATAGGTACGATCATATGTTGATTGAAAAACAGACTGACGCGTGATTTTAAAATTAAATGGAAGTGGTTGGTAAAAAACAAAATTGTATCATGAAAAAAATTGAACGAGAACTTCTGCCTATTCTTTGCTGCCTTCTTCCAGATTTCGCTTTTCCCTAATCCCCCCCCACTGTCCTCTCCATCCTGATGATGCGGTTATTTGCGACGCCGATTATGTGTTCTTCCAATGTTCATCTCTTTCTGTGAAGCATTTTGTATTCCAATTTGTTGAGGCTTGGGCTTCCTGCTCCTTATTGTGCTTCCTATATCCTGTCTTTTCCTTCTCCACTAGTTATTATTCCTGCTATTTGTTTCTTTTTAGCAAAGATTTCTGATCGGATTAAAATATAACCGACTTCTTTCCTTACTATTTATTTCTGGGTAAATGTCCTTGTTTGACCGAGCCTAAGAAAAAAAAAAAAAAAAACTTCCGAAAATTTCGAAAAAAGAATGGAAAGTTTCTATTTTTATTCTTCAACATTTTTGTTTTTAAACCAGATTTAAACCTGGCATAAATGAGAACGATGATCGAATTAATAAAATAAATACACGGTAATGTTTTTTTTTTTTTTTTTTTTTTTTTTAATGGGTGCGTCAGCACAGGACATTCACCCAACACAAAAGATTAGAAGAATAGAAAGACGTATGGAGCGACAGGTTATATCAAGAAACGATCAGAGACAGAAGAAATCGGCTAAATCAAAGGAACAATAGAAGGATATGGAAAAGCGAGAATATAGAGAGCGGAGTAGGAAGGTCGAGGCTAAGCACAATGAAAATGTTAGTTAATCAAATGGAAAAATTGAGTTTAAAAATGATAAATTTTTTTTTTTTTTTTTTTGGCCCGGCAAGAAACCATCTGGCCAATTGGTAAAATTGCATGTCGTCACATAGCAAGGTAATTCGGATAATGGAAGAAAAGAAAAAATAAGGTAGTACGTTTATATTAAAGATCAGAAATTGAATGCAAGATCTGCATAATTAAAAAAAAAATTTAGGAGTTTTATGTTTGAAAATGTCGGTTCGTTCGGTAAATATTAAAATTAAATAACAAGTAGCAATTTATTATTATTCAACTCCGATCGAAAGCAAAATTTAACTGAAATCAATTGATCTGTCGTTGTAACTAAATTTTAAGAATTATGTAACTTCTTAAAATTTAGTTACAACGACAGATCAATTGATTTCAGCTAAATTTTTTTACATTCGGTGGAATTACGTCAAATGATTACTGCAAGTTAATATATTGTTTCGGAAAAAAAAAAAAAAAAATCGATAAAATATTCTGATTTAGTTGTGAATGTTTCTAAACAAAAAAAGAACTCCGTAAAAATCCGTGTCTAGAGAAGAGAAATAGTCTGATGCTTCATTAATTTCGAATGCACAGACTGTTGGTAAAGAGGGTGGTTGATTCTCTCAGTTATTGATTTTGTTCCTAATTCTGGTATTTTGCGATTAATTCTGAAGTGTATTTGTGTAAATGATGTGATATACCCTTGTACTAACAGAACATTGAAAGGTTTATCAATACGGATTGCAATTCCCTAAATTCCGAAAAGTTTTTTGCTCTAGATTTTATTTCTATCGATGTTTGCAGTTAAAACCAGATTGTAAATTTTAAGAAAGAGAAGATTGTAGAAAGAAGAATTAAGCGGAAAATCTTGAAAATTGTCAGAATCTATTTAGGGAGATATTAAAATTTGGAAGCTATGCAGGACCTGTAATAATGGAAATACAAAAGTTAAGACACAGATACCGTCGCACAGTGTTGTATAATAAGCGCCCAGGATTTTACATAAAGCAAAATAATGGACTACGTTTATTTTCAGTAGGATATAGTGGGAAGTAGCAAAGTACACCTGGCAACTATAATTGATTTTCTTACGGATCAAGGATTTATAGACGTTAACCAGCAATTTTGGATTGATATTAAGTGTAGGGTTAGAAATATATATTACAATGGAGAAAGGAATTTAAGGCACGCGGACTTACTAACAATAAGTTAATCTACCGTCAAAACACTTGCCAGAGAATCTTACTGAAGACCGATTTGAGATCAAATTCTCATTTAGGTAAAATATCCTGTTAAAATCGGAATTTATCGTCCTTTCAAACTATTTACGTTAGAAAATTTTTGGAGTTTAAAGATATCGTTTTTTGTTCTAGGATCAATTCAATTACCTGAGGATCGCGTGATGGAAAGGATAGACTTGGAGCATCGATAAAAAAAATGTTGTTAATATATACATTAAACAATCCTACATTAAGTGTTGAGCTTTAAAGAATGCCACACTCATCAATACATTCTAAGAAGGTGAAACTGACTTTAACTTTAATAGATCGGTTCGCTAGAAAGTTCCCCGGATGAACTTTATCGTCGTTCCAATTACCTCCAATTCTTAATTTGACTATTAAGCCATGTTGCCATAGACGATCGTTTGCTTTTCAATTCGAAGTTTTTTTTTTCCTACCCTTGGCGCGCCAGCGGCCTTGACCCAACAACATGAAAAATTAAGAATTATAACTAAATAGCCAAGCGGTCAGAAATGGAAAAGACAAAGGACAGCAGCAATGGAATAATTGAAGGCAATGGGAAGGAAAGAATATAGGTATCGTTAAAGGGAGTAGGAAGACCCAGAACTAGAAGTTGGGCGTAAAGAAAGGAGCGTTCGTTAGAGAGTGTAGAACATTCGAATAGGATGTGATTTGAGTCACAAACACAAGAAGGCTCAGAAGCGTGAAGAGTGCAGAAAGGAGAAGGGGACAAAGCGAATCGAAAGCAAGAAGAGGGGAGTAGAGAATGATTGATTCTAAGCCTAATTAAGGAAACAACAGTGGAACGACGACAGGTAGGAATAGATTGAAACCAAGGCAGGGAACTAGGAACCGGTTGAATAAGACGGTACTGTGAAAAGCGATTTGAGAATAAAGATGGATACATGTCAGTCCAAAGTCTAGAATGATTAGAGCGTGACAGAGAAAGAATGTCTGAGGAAGGGAAAGAGTCGAGGAAAGGACCAATGCGGGCGGCTGAGCGAGCTAAAGAGTCAGCTGCGTCATTGCCCTCAATATTGGAATGACTAGGGATCCATAGAAAGTCTACGAGAATGGATCGGAACGAGAACAAAGACGAGACAAGAGATCGAATAGAGAGGATGATACCGTCAGAAGTATGAGAAGGAGGAGAGGAGATGGTTTGAAGAACGCCTTTGGAATCAGAAACAATCAGGAATTTGTGAACCCCACTCGTAGAGGATATGAATTGGATTGCACGAAGAATTGAGATCGACTCGGCTGAGAAGATAGAGCAGAAAGAAGGAAGTCTGAACGACTCCGAGTGCAGGAACGTAGGAGACGTATACGCGCCACCCACGCCCCCATCACTCTTGGAGCCATCCGAGAAAATTAAGGCATGGAAGGAAAAGCAGAGTTCAGCAGCTGAAGGAATTCGAAGTTGACTACATTGTGAGAGGAAGAATTAGCTCGGACTGGAAGAGAGGAGAAATTGATGGGGTGCCATATGCTATTAAAATCGAGAGAAAAGTAAGGAAGACTGTTATAAGAGGAAACGTAGGGAGAAAAATTGGAAACACGAGCAGCTATATGCGATAAAATCGGAATTCTATGAGGCGCCAAGCGCCAGTGATTTTTGATATGAAGATAGGAAGGAATAATATTGGATGACAAAATGGGGAGGCGTTTTATTAAAAATCGATAACCGAGGAGTGAACGACGAGTGGAAAGAGGTTGAGTGCAAGTTTCGGATAGAATCGCAGGAATAGGAGAAGATCTTAAAGCGCCAATGCATAGGCGAAGGCAGGAATTTTGAATTGCGTCAAGTTTCGAAAGGAGAGACTTGGAGGCATTGCCATAAATGAAGGAACAATAGTCGAGTTTGGACCGAATAATCGATTTATATAGAATTAATAGAATGCACGGGTCCCCACCCCATCTGAGCGGAGTTAAAGATTTGAGGAGATTAAGTCTTTTGATCGAGGAATTATAGATATAATTAATATGTTCATGAAATGTAAGGCGACTATTTAAGAAAAGACCTAGATAACATATGGAATTAACAGTGGGAATAGGTGTACCAGATACGCTGATGTTTATAAAAGCACGATTAAAGGGGCGGAGAGCAAAAATTATACAGGAAGACTTGGAAGGGGAAAGAGAGAGGTGGAGAGTAGATAAAGCATTGCTAAGATGGGACAATGAATGATTTAACTCGTTGGTGGCGGAGGACAGATCATCTGAGGTGGAATAAACTAAAATGTCATCAGCAAAAAGGAGAGAGAAAGAGGGAATAGAGAGCGAAGCAATATCGAAGGAGTAAATATTAAAAAGAGTGGGGCTAAGACAGGAACCCTGGGGAAGCCCACGATAGACGCATCTGGAGGTGGAAAGAGAAGGAGAAGATAGATAAAGAGTTCTATGTTGAAAGAGGTTGAGTATAAGAGTGATAAGAACCGGAGGGAGATTAAGAGAGAGGAGTTTGGAGCCCAGAGAAGGAAGATACACATTATCGAATGCAGAGCAGACATCGACAAAAGAAGCGACAGTAAATTTCTTTGATAGGAATGATTTATAGATATCTGCAAGGAAGGTATTGATGCAATCTACCGGGCCAAGCCCAGGGCGAAAACCGAACATATTAGAAGGAATTAGATTATTATGCTCAAGCCACCAAACGAGACGGTTATTTATTAAACCTTCAAAGAGTTTGCGCAGACATGAGGCTAGGGAGATAGGACGGGAAGAAACACTGGTTTTTTTTAGGAATTGGAATGACGATGAAGTCGTTCCAAGACTCAGGAGTAAAACCAGAGAGTAAGAAAGAGTTGAAGATATTCAGAAGGGAGAGTAGCGAGGAAGAAGAGAGTTTTTTAAGAATAGGGAAAGAAAGACCGTCCAGGCCAGGAGCAGAAGGAGAGGTTTTGTTAAGAACGGACAAGAGTTCCTCGTAGCGAAAAGGGGACGATAGGAAATGAGGTTCTGAGGAATTTGGGAGCGAAGGAATGATCGATTCCTCGAAAGTGGGGACATACGGAGGAGCAATAGAGTCCAAGAAAGAGTGAAGTTCAGGCAAAGAAGGATGGGAGAAGTGGGGACGCTCAGAAAGAGGAGATCTGAACGCTTTTGCCATTTTCCATATCTTAGAGAGAGGCGTATCTCTAGAGAAAGATGAACAAAATGATTTCCAAGAGTTCCTCTTGGCAGATTTTGAAATGTACCGAGCTTTTGCGTTAACTTCTTTGTGAGCTAAAAAGTTGGATATTGAGGAACAAGAGCGAAAGGCTTTGAAGGTAGCGGTGCTTCTTTGGAAAGCAACTTTACACTCTTCATTCCACCAAAGAGAGGAGGCATAAGAGGAAGAACGACCGTGCGAAAAGGAAGAAGGAGGGGAGGAAGCGGAAAGAGCAGAATATAGAGATTGAATGAAGAAGTTGTATTGGGATGACGGGTCGGGAAAATCCAGAATAAGGGGGAGTGAGGAATCCACCAAAGATCGGAATTTATTCCAATCTGTTTTGGAGAGAAGCCAGTGAGGAGCGTGCAAGGGCCTGAAAGGTCTAGAAGGAAGAGCGTTGTTGAGAGTTAAGAGAATGGGGACATGATCAATACCAAAAGTGCCGTCGAGAGTTCTCCAGGAGCTTACAAGACCAAGATTCGGAGATGAAAACGAGAGGTCGATTGCACTAGAAGAAGATGGATGTTTGAAGAAAGTAGGAGAACGATCGTTGTGGAGAAAAAGATTATGGTTTAGAATGAGATTTTCCAGTCACACCGTTAGGATTGCGCCCTGCGCAGCCCCACATAGGGGAGTGCGCATTCCAGTCTCCACCAATAATAAATGGATCAGATAGGGATGAAAGGAATGAGGGCAAAGGAAGACTAGAGAGGCTGGATTTCGGGGGGGGGATATACACGCAAGCAATATGTATAGGATTCGGGAGAAGATTTTCAAGAGAAATATGAATCATGTTAGGGTGGTTAGGAAGGGGCGGAGGAAGAAATGGGATATTGTGGGTGAGATAGGATAGATCGTGTCTAATTAAAATTGCAACACCACCATACCCATCCATACGATCAGATCGAACTAGAGAATAACCTTTGAAATCAAGAGACGAGGAGGATTTAAGCCAAGTTTCAGATAACAACGCTACATGGATATTATAGAAGTCTAATAGACATTCTACACTTAGTTTATTAGCTCGTAAGCTGCGGCAATTCCATTGAAGGATGTTTATGGCGCAAGACCGCGGCATTCTATTTAAAAGGAGAAAAAGAGGAATTAAAAGAATGAGAAAAAGCAGCGGGAGGAGACAGAGCTGTAACTGAAATAAAAGAAAGGAAGGCAAGGGTAATAGAAATGGTGTAATACATGAGAGGAGATCGCTTGTAGACGATCTTCCAACTTAAAGGAGAAGATGACAGTGGAAAAATAAGTAGAAGAGAGAAGACGTGTCCGAAGTTGGATACAGGCAAAATTGAAGGTACCTCACCATTAGCGGTACCGTCAGTAATAAAAAATAAACGGGAGAAGTACCTGCACGAACTGGGTTGATGCCCAGTTTGTAGGCTTCCTTCCGACATAGTGTTGAAAAAGAGACGAGAGAAATACCTGCACGAACTGGGTTGACGACCAGTTTGTAGGCTTCCTTCCGACATAGTGTTAAACCAGAGACGGGAGAAACACCTACACGAACTGGGTTGACGACCAGTTTGTAGGCTTCCTTCCATAATGAGATAACTATGCAGCATAAAGAAAAGATGGAATAAAATTCGAACTGAGGAAAGTTTTGAGTTAATGATTCCTGAGCGAACAGTTATCCTTGGCGAAACGGACGCAAAAGAAAGAAGGAGAAATAAGGATAACAAATATAGAATGGGATTAAAATCTGAATTCGGTCTGGTTTACGAGCATCATCTGATGTAGATTCCTGTTGTGAAGTTTCACGATTTAGTTTCTTAATAATAGATGAACAGCAGGTTTTAACACTTCGACTACATAAATATGGCTTTAGTTGTGTCAACATGCATAAAAGACCGTCTGTATCTTTAATTATTTTCTACAGATGTAATATTTAGGTGTAAAAATAATGTGCCAAGGATTAAACTTCGTTTGTTATTTTGGATAATATGCTTCATTTCCTCTGTTGTTGCATTAATTTCACTCTAACTTGATTTTCTTTTTCAGTGGTTGAGATTTTGTTTTTCTTGTTATGTTTGGTTGTACTAATTAAGAAACATCATTGTCAAGACACTGTGCTATAAACTCTCCATTGTGGTCGATTACATTTTTACTTTCTTTCAGTGGTTAGCTAGATCGCTTGTTTTGAACGAATATCAAAATTCTGTCACTACTAATTGTGGAATCGGCTGTAATGTTAATTGGGCTACTCATCCGTTCTTTTAAAATCACAAAATAGTCTCGTAACAGAAGAAGGAACAATTAATGAAAACAATAGCCCTTGCTCCTTCTGAAACAGAAAAGATTTCGTTATTGGAATGATCTTTTTACTATCTGAAGGAAAGGATTTTGATTTTATTTATCTAAAAAAGAGAAATCAGGCTTATTAAGAGTGTTACCGTTATTAATTGTAACATTATTAACAGCAGATACATATTATCTACAGATTGTTGGATAAAGAAGGGAAATGATCGCTTATCAAATTACTGTTTGTTATCAGGTTATCAGTAAGTGGTATTAAATTAGAATTATTACTGATTATCTGGGAACTATTAGTGGTTTTTTGTATCAATTGTAGGGTAATAGTGTGCTTTTTTTTTTCTTTTTTTTTTTTTAGCTCGTCAACCAGGGACTTCACCCAGAAACACTAGGAAGAAGAGTTAACTAATTAAAACTTTATTCGATCGGAAATGTCAGAAATAAAAGAACCAATAGCAGGAACAACAGACTAAGACGGAATGGATAGGATATAAGAAGCACAGTAGGGAACAGGAAGCCTTGACTTTAAAAGGAGTAAATAAAGGGAAAAGCGTTCCGTAGAAAGAGCAGACCACTCAAAGGAAATGTGATTAGCACCACAAATAAGTTCTTCATTCGGATACAGATGACAATAAGGGGAGTGGAAAGCAAAGAGAGAATAATATGATTTCATGATATATCGTGATAAATGGTAAAAGATTCACATTACCATTACTGCTAATAACTCAGTTCTAAAGTTCGGGCTATAGCGCTGGTGAAATTTGGTTGAGCAATCACTTGTAAAAGTAACTTACAATTAGTTGGGTCGTTTTTTTTTCCGTCGGATTTATTTGTAAAAAAAATTTACAGTTTAAGTTTACTTTTTTCTTTTAATTTTTACGCTTCAAGTTTTTCCTCAGTATTCATATTTATTTTGGCAAGTACTATCATGATTTATTTTTATTTAATTATTTCACTTTTCCCGTTAATTCTTTAAATTCCAGAAATTTACCAAGATTTGATCTATTCATGCTTGATATATGTTATTTCGTTATCTTTTTGGAGTTTACTTAGTAAATTACGCTTAATTAAGTAATGCTTCGTCCCCCCTCCACTGTCCAGAAAAAAGGACGGCAAACCGTTTCCCCCTACAAAACCTAATGAAACCGTTGTCGCTGATCGAACGGACCAGACAGGTAAGTATAAATACACACCAGGTAAGCCACACATACACACACAGAATACATCTACAACCCCGGTTATTGCCAAACCGGTAACCAACGATACGCACATTTCTGCACAGACAACACACACTGCTTCCGCTACAAATAACCCTACATCCGCATCGATCTCGCACGCAATAAGTTTATACTCATTATCTGATAACATCAACTCAGCGTTTAATTTCGCTGATAACAAACCAGCTATACAAGAAGTTGCAAAGCCGATAAATACTAATAGTACGTAAGCTTCCTTCGCATCAAAAGTAAAATCTAATAACATAATTATTCCACTGAACGATTTTAATTATCCATCTGAAGAACAAGGCATAATCTTTCCGTTCTTAACCAACCATTCATTCAATCTCACACCAGATTGAAATCTAATATGTTATTCTGCTTTTGAACTATTACTTAGATTCCTTGGCTGATTGGGCTGTTGCTCTTCGTTGGCGTACCCATAAAGAAGAAAAAAAAAAAAAAAAAACCAACTACGATATCCGCGATTATTTTATTGCACCAAAAGGTCTAGTTGGAGGACCATTAAACATCATTGCCGGTTCTCGGATATCTAAAAACAGAATTGTAATTTTTCTTAAAACCAAAGAATTAACAGACACATTTTTCGCCAACGGCACCAAGATAAATTTAGGGAACCAAATAGTTACGGCGCGACGAATCAAAAATCCAACTAATAAATTAATACTTTCCAACGTATCGGCCACTATCCCCAATAACAAACTAATCCTATATCTTCAATCTATACCATCCTTAAAAATAGTATCTCCAATGTCCATATTACGAGCTAACCCATCCGATGAAGAATTTTTCCATATAATCAATTGGCGAAGATAGCTGTATATTGAACAAATTAACTGCTCTAATCTACCAGAATCCTTCCTTACATAACTATCGCATCTTCTTGCAACTAGAAGACCATGTATGTTCCAACACTGTAATAAAACTAACCTAACAGAAGTAAAACAGCTGAAATTGAATATTCAAACTCCTGAGGTCCAAATGGAAACAGAAGTCGATCAGCAAAATACAAAACAAAAGCGGCCGCACATCCTGCAACACCAAGTAGCCTGATTTATAACGAAGAACCAACTTTCCCAACACAACCGCAGATTAAAAAATCTCTAATGTCTACCGCAGCCAATGGAGAAGCAATCGTAAACCAAACCGAAAACACAGGTGACTCTATATCCAAAAATGAACCGCCTCCTCCTCAAAAATACCCCCGCCATCCACAAACTTAATCGATAAGTGTAAACATCTGTTGGATGTTAAACTGCGACCGTTCTCATTAGAATACAATGAATTTAATGATCTGATTAATAATATAACTACAAAACCAAACTTCATTAGTTATGCTGTAGATGCAATAAGCGACAAGGATGGCTTATTGCACGCTTTAGCCGCTCTTAAGCCTTCCCTAACAGGTCAGATAATGTAAAAACCGCCGTTCGCGAATTATCAAAAAATTAACCACATTGGCACCAGAAGGTGCAGAAGACGACTTCCAACAATCAATAAACTAAATATCAGAAAAATTCTAGAGAATGTATTTACTCGTTTGGTCCTTTTCTTCTATTTTAATCTATAACAATGGCAAACAAAAGAGCTATCATGCAGTGGAACTGCAGATGTTATTACAACCAACTTGCTGAATTTCGACAGCTAATTTCGTATCATCTCCCATTAGTAGTGTGTCTACAAGAAACCCACTTAAAACGGTCGAACAATCCTTCAATGAAAAACTGCGTTATTTTCCGACATGATAGCGAAGGAGGTTGTAGAGCTAGTGGAGGAGTAGCAACCCTTGTTCATATGAAAGTCCCAGTAAACCGCATCAACGTTTAGTACATCACTACAGTCAATAACAGTATCCGTACACTCGCAAAATATTTCCTCTTCCCCTATAACAATATGTAACTGCTACCTCCCCCCAAATGTCCCTATTAACCTAAAGGAACTTCAGACTCCCCTAGCCCAGTTTCCGGCCCCAGTAATCCTACTTGGAGACTTCAACGATCACTACCCGCTGTGGGATGCACCACCAACAAATAACTATGGCTCCATAATCAACAAACTGATATTATATAATGATCTAGTAATCCTCCCACTACCAGACTACACTTACTTCAGCGCCTCACACAATACATTTTCAACCATAGATTTAGCAATTGTTTCTCCATCTATTTTCCCAAAATTATGCTCCTCTGTGCTCCAAGACACTTGTTCAAATGATCACTTCCCAATCAGTATCCAGTTTATTTCTCCTCCGCCTATGTAATACTCCCCTCAAAATATTCATTATAAATTCCACAAAGCGGGCTGGAAGTCTTATACAGAAAAAATTAATATTTCAAGGCAACCCTCATCAAACATAACAGCTAATATAACCACGCTTACTAATGCTATATTTATGGCGGCTGACGCTTCAATTTCTAAATCTTTATCTTGTTGCCGTCCCCGAAGGGTCCTATGGTGGTGCAACGAAATAGCAGTCGCTATCCGCTAACGTAAAAGAGCATTAAGAAAATATAAATCAACAAAAGCTTCGTCAGATCTTATCACATTCAAAAAATTCTTAGCTGCTGCACGTATATCGATATATACGTAAAAAGAAACAAGAATCCTGGTGTACTTTTATAACATCCATTTCCGAATCCCCTTCTAACCACAATGTATGGGCAAAAATAAAAAGTATAAACAGTGTCAATTCTAATCCTATTCCTGCATCACTCACCAGCAACAGCGCAGTAATATCAAACCCGCAAGGTATTGCTAATTCCTTTGCTCAGCATTATTATGCAGAGTTCTCTTCCTGTTCCTATTTCTCTCCCCTTTTAAGTAAAAAAATCCATACAAGAACGGACACCAATAAATTCTAATTTAATTTCCGTGAACCCATATAATTGCAACTTTATAATGTCAGAACTTAACTTCCAATTAAAATACCACAGTTCTAATAGTACACTCGGACCAGATTCTATACATCCATTTATGCTAAAGTATATTCCGCTAAATGCAAATTCCTTTTTACTTCACATTTATAATCAAATATGGACAACAGGTAGTATCCCAGATTGTTGGAAGTTAGCCACAATAATTCCTATCCTAAAACCAAACAAAATTCCCACACTCCCGGCGAATTATAGACCTATATCCCTTTTAAGTTTAATTTGCTAAAGTACTAGAAGAAATGGTAAACAGACGCCTTCTCTTTATCTTAGAGAAAAATAATATCCTTTCCTCGGCCCAAGCTGGAGGGCGTACAGCAAGATCTGCAGTCGATCATTTACTAAGCCTTCAAAGACAAATATTAACAAGCTTCCAAAATCAACAATACTTATATGACATTTTTTTCGATCTTGAAAAAGCTTTCGATCGAGTATTGCAGTATGGATTATTAAAAAAGCTAATTTCTGTCGGTATAACCGGTAATATAGGAAATTATGTACAAAGTTTTTTGTACAACGGGACATTTAATGTCAGAATCGGTTCGACGATATCACAAATCTTTCCATCAGAGAATGGAATTCCACTAGGCTCTGCCTTAAACGCACCTTGTTCATACTCTACATAAATAATATAACTGACTGTATTAAACAGCCCGTTTCAGCTACGTCCTAAACAAATTCTTATCGGCTAATATTCAAATTTGACGCCGAAAACATACTCCAACAAACGATCCTTAAAGTACAGTCCTGGTCTGATGACAATGGCATGATCTTCTCCTCCTCCAAGACTGTATGCCTAGATTTCTTTAGAGGGAGTCAAATTACCCCAGGCATATCTTTAAATCTTTATAATTCACCAATTCCTATTAAACCAAGTGCCAAATTCCTTGGTCTCCTATTTGACTTAAAATTATCATGGCATTCCCACGTGGCTAACTTGAGAACAGGATGTTTGAAATCCATGGCTATCTTAAAATACTTATCCAATAAAAAATAAAATATCCGTCCGAAATTACTCCTTAGTATATAAAAAGCCTTAATCCTATCCCGAACCAACTATGGGTGCCAGGTGTTCTGCCAAACAAACCGCCCTAAATTCTTCAGATCCCATCCATCATACTGCCCTCAAAACAATTTTTGGTGTCCATAGGACTTCTCCTTCTCATAGTATATATGCCTTGTCTGGTGTCCCACCTCATTTCTTCTACAGGAGTATTCGCAACTAGATGCCCTTAATTATCATATACACAACCAGTCTCACTCTTCTTTCAACCATCCTCCACCCTTGTATTTCCCAAATGATCCATTACCAGGAGTACTCGCTTTCTTAGGCCAAAGTAATATAAAATTCTCTATAATGCACCAAGCTAATCTTTTAGCACCATGGAACCACCTAGAAGTAGACATAAATATATCCCTACTTAACGATGTTCAAACAAACAGCTTACAAGATACACTCGAAAAAACAACACAAACTATAGATAGGTATATTGACACTATATGCCAGTGTATACTGATGGTGCAAAGTCGGATACAGTATCACTGCAGGCGGCAGCAGCGTGTTCTTTCGAAGCGTTTGGCTCAGTCCAATCATTTCGGCCACACTCGAATTGCGCACAGTTATTTACCTGAGTCGAAGGTTCAAAAAAGGTCTCTAATCTCCACACACGAATTGCGCACCGGAAGTTTGCAGGTATGAAATATAAAAAAACAAACGAAAACGACGCTCGGACCATAATCGCTGTTCGCTGGACTAAGGGTTTCCAAAACTGATGGCGCTTGATCGTACTATATTTTTAATGTTCGATAACTTTCAACATTTTTACCTATCGTATTTTTGACAATTAATTTTTAATAATCTACTAATGAAAAATACTCTACACCTGTCTATGTATTAAAAATCATTCCTGTATAACGGTTTATTAAAAAATATTTGAGAATACGCCAGATTAATTTTAAATATACGTAATTGTTTAAACTTCTAATTCCATTTTTTTGTTTTTAAAACAAGTAGTTCCGATAAATAACTGTGATATATTTATGTTTTAATCATTAAAAATTGATTCCGACTTTTGCAATTTACCAGTTAGCTCAACTTTCAGTAATTTAGCTTACTCCTAATTGTCTACATTTGTGTTCTTTTATCTTTCTAGTTTCAAAAGAATTATATTTATGATTACACGTGTATACTACCTCTTGACATAGCGGCAGCTAAAATTTTTCCTTATTTGGAAGTTATTATTTTTAATAAAATATTTCACTTTCATATATACGTTAATGTTAATTTCGTGTTACCATTAATGTTAAGAAATTATCGGTGTTAACAGTTTTATCATGGGGATAAATATTTTTAGAACAGTTTGAATTCTACAAAGCGCCTGTAAAATAACAATTTTGAAACATCTTTTTATTTCTATGATTAAAAATAAAGCAATAATTTAAACAGTGTCGAATTACTGTTATGTACTTATTATAAGCCGGATGATAATTTTTGATGTTTTTTGATGAGGAAAAATTATGACGCTTACACGTTAAAATGTAAAGCTATATACAAAAATAGTATTAAATGCTCTTTCAGAAAATGCTAACATTTGAACAACTCTTCTGACCTCTGAGCGCTGAAATATGTAATATGACAAATTTAAAATTATCTAAAAATTACTTCAAAATGCATGAATCACCAACCGATATTATTCCTGAAATTTAAAATATACAATAAACAACAAAAACTTTGCATCGCAATAAACATTTCCAATAAGCACTTAATTTAAACCCCATTTGCATCTAAAAACGGCAAACGAATGTAGTTTTCGAAAATATATAAACGGATACTTTGGAAAGAAAAATATAACGATATTTTAGCTTTAAATTTAAATTACCGGAGGGTGTTGGAAACTTAAAAGTTCAAAAAAAAAAAATTTTCCCGGGCATGTTCTGTATTAATGGAAAACATTACACGGAAGTAATGAAATCATATTTCAGTGTTGCTTCTAAGAATTACTTTTTTATTCTGATAACCTAAATTTGAGTTTAAACTTCTGCTTCTTTATCATTTATCTAACAAAACACATTAATACCAACCAAATGCGCGCAAAAGTATCTATTGTCTAGATAAGAAACTATTTAATTTACAATAAACTACAAATTATAAAAACTTGACGAAGGAAAATTATCTTGTTAAATCCAACTAACATTTAAAGAAAAAAGGTAGTAGTACTAACACTATTTATTTACGTAATTATTATCATTGTAAGTTTTAATTAAATTGTTTTAAATAGGATTTTATTTTAATGGTAAATTTTTGCGTTGTCATTTAAAATTTAAGTAGAATATTATGTATTGTTTGATGGTACACTAAATGAAAAAATTACCGATTTTTAACAAATTCGGTTTTAATTCAAATAACAATTTATAACTGAGATTGAACACTGATTAATGGATAAAATAAAATCTGAACTGAAACTTTCCCGAAACTCGGTTCCCTCAAACTCTAAGTAACTCTATATTATAATAACATATTTAATTTGTCAAACTCGAAAATTTTACATAGTCACATTTATATTTTATGTACATTAATCAGTTGATATGAAAGTATTTTGTATTAATGTGAAATAGAAGCTTCATGAAACATAATATGCCGTGCGCTGAAAATTCTACATATTCAGTTAGAAATTATCGTAATTTACGTTGTTTTATATCATATTCGTGCAAAAATTATTCTATTTTATGCAACATTTCTTTAAATATGAGTACGTTCCCTAGAGGTTGTTAAAAATATTTCGAATAACAATCGTACTGTTAACGGGATAGTAACCTATTTTTCGCAAACGTTAAAGGCTTTTTTAATCGACTGAAATGTAGTTCGGTTATTATTCCAAATAGTAAATGCGTTTCATTACGATAACACATTTTAGAAGTCACTGAAAGAGCGACTTTTACTCATTTTTTAAGTCCTTCATCGATTTTATAAAATCAGAGTATTTTTTTTAAAGGCGGTGCGCAATTCGAGTTGTCAGCGGGTGGGCTATTTCGGGTCTGGTGAGGAATTCGTGTGTGACTTGTCACTGTGTTAGTGCTTTGTGCGGAATTCGAGTGTCCCCATCATTTCGACTAGGTAATTGATGCACAATACTCAACGCTGAGTTATACGGTATCTTGTATTGTTTACAGCATATCTACCTAAGTCCTCCTAATTACAGATTCAATAGTATCTCTCTATTCTATAACTGGTTTGCCAAATCCAACAGATCATAGTTGACCTCATGAAAAAAAATTGCAAGGTGTCATACTTATGGGTTCCTGGTCATACTAGGGTGCCTGGCAATGAAAAGGTAGACGTGGCTGCACGGGCAGCAACTTACTGTCCGGGGAGCCCAGATATCGCCCAACCAGCATCGATAAAGAGACTACTCCAACATAAGTCTAAGCAGGGATGGAGGTAACACTGGAATCTCCCAAAATACCTTTTTAAGATCAATAAAACCATCAACTGAGCCCTGGTGGCCACCGGAGAATATGTCCCGGCACGACTTTATAATAATTAATCGCTTAAGAATTGGGAACATTTCTTGGTCTCAGGACTACATGTTTCACAGGACTTCGCCTCCCACAACCTACCCTTTCTGTTCCCGAACCTGTTATCCCTCAGTTCATTATATCCTTTCCACGTGTACTAAATTTGCAACATCCCGCTCGTCATTTAACCTAAATTTTTCTTTACAAAAGATCCTCGCCAATGGTCCTGCAACGATCGTCCAAACCTTGGCGTACATTAGAACAAATCAGATCGCTCCAGTGATTTAAACTTTGGTAATTACCGTATGCATATAATGACCTGTGCAGTTATATACGGCTCACGGTAAGGAAAAAAAAAAAGAAAAAAAATGATTACTTTTTATTCCTAAATATTTTGAAGGTTTCTCTTAAATTATATCATTATCCGTTTAATGCAAGCAAGCTGCCCAATTAAAAAAAAAAAAATCCCGAACAGAATCTTTACTGCAACGTTATATTTTTCCTATTTTTTTGTTCACTTCAGTCGTTTATGTTTTTTTATTTATTTTTTCTTCCTCGCTGTGTACAGCAGCTAGGCAGGAGCGCGGCCTGCAAGTTTGTTATATTTTATAAAATAGGTATGCTGATTTTTTTTGATTTTTTTTTTTGGGCATGTCAACAGTGGAACTTATCCAACGCAGAGAATTGTACGTTATATAAAGAAAAAATTAGATATTGAGGAGATAAAGAAGGCTAACAAAGGAATTATATTGAGAGAGGGGAATGCAAGAATGAAGTCGACACTGTAGGGAGTAGGAAGGCCAAGGCGCAAAAGATTAGAATACAGAGTAGCACGTTCGAAGGAAATGAAGGGGTATTCGAACAAGACGTGATTCGCATGGCAGGTATAATTGAGTTCTGGAGGGTCATAAGGACACAAAGGAGATTGAACAATAGAGAAACGGAAAAGGGAAGCCGGAAGCAAACTATGATTGAACCGCAGGCAAACTATAGAGGAAATAATCGAATGGGTAAGGTAGGGGAAAAGATTAAACCAAGGAAGAGAGGAAGGAGAAAAGGCTGTACAGAAAGGTAAAAAGATTGAGGATTGGTAAAGAATAAAGGATAGAATCCGATCCAGAAAGGTATACTGATTTGAAAAGATCGAGAAGAGATGCGAACTTCGTTTATTTATTCATTCAATACATATAAATTTATTTTCTATCCCCCGATTCTCATATAAATGATTTCTATTTTTCGCTGTCATATTCGGGGAAAATACTGATTTTTTCTTATTTTTATTATAATTCTGTTTAATGGGGATTTTTCTTTCAATCATTTTTTCGGAAATATTTCTACGAACCATATCTCTATGAAAAATTACTACCAGAAAATTTTACAAAGAGAGTATAGTATGAATTTTTTAGTACATGTTATATCATTATTTCCTTTTATCATACAATACTCAAGATAAAAAATTATATTGAAAATTCTTTTATTTCTGTTTTTATAATATACAATTTGATGACTTTTTTTTTTCTTACAACCATGCTTGATAATATAGAATGATAGCCTTCATGATTTTTTTCCAGACCAAACAATAACCTTTATACATTTCAATTTTTATATACATATATTATTATTATTACCAATATTTACGCGATATGTATGCCATATTTAATTTTAAAGTTCTTATTTATTTTTTATGTTTGCATAATTCGACGCACAATACATTTTCCGTAGCGTATCCTGATTTTTTTTCTTGCTGTTTTACGGTTCAATCTGTGGCATAGAATTTAAAAAATAACACCCTTATATTCAAGAAAAAATATATCGCTGAGTAAACGTTCTCTCATTTGTTTTTCCCTAGTTTTCTCATCTTTTTTTGTTCAAAAAGCGTATTCAAAAGTTTCTTTTAATATTAATAATAATTCAAACACTTTTATTTCACACTGTTTAAAGAGACCTTTTCCCAGATTTTTATATTTCATCTCGTTTATTCAAATTTCTCATTATTTTTCGCTAATTTTTGCTAATTTTATTCATGCTTCACAAAGTATACTGAAGCTAAAAATTATGTAAATTTCAAGCTGACCATTATCATTATTATTTATATATTACATATATTATTTTATTATACTATGTACTTGTATTATATATAAGACGTATAATTTGCTGAAAAAAATATACTTTTCCCACGTTATTATTAAAATTTGGAAAAAGAGAATATTTTACATATTATGCAAAATTATATCCGCTTACATATGACGGGGAATTATTTATTTTGAAACTAATAGAAAATGTTATTACACCTGCTCACACTTGGAATTATTTATTTTGAAACCAGGAGAATTTTTTATTTACCGCTCACACGTGGTATTATTTAATTTTTTTAGAATAAAATTATGAAACAGGAACTATCAAAAAGAAAAAAAACTTTCACACTCTTAATTTTAATTGTTATTTTTTATTTTAGCAGATTTTGGTTAGCTATGGATCACGTGAATTAACGCATATCATCATTTCATTATTATTATCTTTTTTCTTAAATATTTTCATTGCATTAATCTTAATTATAATTCGCTTCTTTAGCACGTTCATTAGTTTGACAACCGATTTCCTTAGCGGTCTTCTCACAAAAATTTGTTCTATAACTGATGATAGAGCCGACGAGTTGTGAGGTTTTCTGAATTCCAAGAATCCGAAAGATAAAAGGTATCAACATCGCTGAAAGACTCTCAAATCGAATTCGTATTTTTCTCTAATTTGCAGTTAGTGAGTACTCGGAATATTAGATGTAATTTTCAAAACTTTCGTGGTTTATCGATGCAACCGTGTTAATATTTCCGCCGGTAAAAGCCACGTCAGACATACTATATTACGTGTTGTTAACATTTCGAACAGATAAGCACTGTCCCAATCTTCAGAACAACAATGAAACGAAAAAATCCTTTGTTTCATTGTTGTTCTGAAGATGGACAGTACTTATCAGTTTGAATTGTTAACAACACGTAATATGGCATGTCTGACGTGGCGTTTACCAAAAATATTAACACGGATGTGATCAAAATATTTTTCACTGATATGTAATACAGTCATCCACATTAATTTGTCAGTCCCGGCGTTGCGGAACAAATGAACGCACCAAACAGATGGAAATAAAACTTTATTTGTAATTTTTAAAAAATGAAATAACACAAAGAAAACCCTGTTAAATACATGAACGCAAAAATATCACAGCTCTAGTGCAAAAAATCGAATATTCGGTCAACGACGGACCGATGCATGAGCAGCAGCCCTGGGGCCTTTTGAGGAGTGGCGTTAATGCAGCGAGGTAAGTACGTTTCTTGCGTGTGAGTCATCAATGAATATGAAATTGCAGTTACCGTGCAAAATAAATGCAAATGTGCAGAAAAGAAAAATATCGCGTAAAAGCAAAAATACCTCGATTAAGACACTCGCGATCTCGTAATTTTTCATAAAAAGAATGATGTACCAGCGGGCAGTTAAATAGGTTGGTTATAAATTAGTTTGGCATAATCGGTTGAAATGGCGTTCAATTGTATATGCCATCTAACTTGATTAAATAATGCAAACGGCCAATTTATTTTATAATTATTGTTGTTCACCAAAATCATTGCTAAAGTATTAAGTGTTTCTTCAGTCACTGTATTCCTTAAAAATAGTTTAATCTTTCTAAAAGTTGAAAAACATCGCTCGGATTCAGCAGTCGACATGGTTATGATAAACTGAATTTAATCGTTTCACTAGAAGTATCACTTAATCCATTTTCAAACAATCAAGGAAGCATACTCGAGCAACTACTGCATTGAATATCTTCTCTGAAATAAATGATTTCTAACTCTGTTTTTTAGTATTATCTAGCGCACCGCATGGAATCGAACGATTAATTCAAACATTAATTTAGGGAAATTATATCAATAAATAGCACAATTTTTAACATTTACTAAATTTCTAAATAACGTGTGTGTATGAAAAATTTCTTTTATTAAAAAAAAAATGATGCGTGTATCAATGTGTACACGCGGAGGAAGTGAAAATTCTTTGGCTTATATGTGTATTAAATTCTATAATAGAGTTTTATTTTAAATTAATTTTTAGGATGGAAAAGGTATCAGTATAAACAAAATTTTCATTTTCAATAAATAATAAATTCAAAAAAATTTGATTATATACATTTATAAAAAAGTATCATTATCATTGGTTTATTTTAGTTATGCTCATGGTTGTTTCAGTACATACTTTTGTTATCAAAGGCTTGTGGTAACTAAAATAAAAAATATCACTCAATATCATCTAAAAATCTTGACAACACTGCATCAATCGTTGTATGTATTTGATTTTGTCGTTGATATCATCCTGTTATTTTGTAGAGATAAGTTTAAATTGTCTTTTAAAAATTCAATCAATTGTAGAAAGTTGTCTAAAGATTGACAATAAAATCTCCACTTCAAATCACAGGTATTTTGTCATACACGTTGATTTTAGCGAGGCGTCCATACGATTTAAAAACTCACTAACAGACTAAATGTATAATGTATCGTATCGTGAATATCTTTCTATACACATAGAGTGGTGGTGTACACGCACTTATTACATGTACATGTATATGTATACATATACATATGAGAATGCTCATAAACTATATACCATACGAAGTCCCGTAATATAAATACTTAACTACACATTTACTCATTTTGGTATACTACTAGAGCCAGACAGACACTTATACATACTTACACATACACACAAATACATACCTATCTTACGTTTAACGCGTAACGCGTAACGCGTAACGAAAATTTTTCTCTACCGTGCCATAAGAAGTTTCACTTCAAAAGTTATTGCGTCACATACTTCTTTAACAACAACAGAATTTTTATTTCCTTCTGCGATTACCTTTCTTTGTTTAAACAACTTTCGGCTCCATTTAAATTAATTTTAAACGTAGGATTTCTAATTTCGAATACGATTTTCTCGAAAGTTTCTATATCTTTTAGAAGAGCTACATTGTCTTTACTTTTACACTGCAATTGATTGAGCGGAAAAATTTTACGAAATAGATTTTTTTTTGTTTTTTTTTTTTTTATGGTGCCATATACTACAACTTTGGAGAGGCACCGAGGCTATTGTAATTAAATGAGCGGATATACATATATTTGTCATTTTCAGAAACACTCTGGATAGTCTTTTTAAGTTCCTTTGGGTTATCGGAAAGTACTGTGTGTATTGAAATGTTATGTTTGGGATGGGTTTCGTTAGCACGTGTTCGACTGTTCAAGTCTTCTGCCCACAATGGCAGCATATCGGTTGCGTTTTTTTTCAGGTATGTGTAATTATGAGTTAATAATGCAGTATGTCCAATTCTAAGCTGAGTTATTACAACCTCATCGTGCCGCGCGATAAGATGGTTGTTTTCCATAGAGAGTCGTATTTAACTTGACGTTTCCGAGTTTGTTGATGGTGGGAGTGCGCTTCCAATGTGGGTACCATGCATCGTGAAACAGATTTTTAATGTTTCATATTTGGTCTTCTACTGGGATTGAAATTTCTGGTACTGGAAACATCTTCTTTCGCGGCGATGTCAGCTTTTTCGTTTTCCTTTACGTTAGAATGTAATGGGATGCATCATACAATGGTTTCTTGTAGATGTTGTTGAGGGGTGAATATCTTGGACTATGGTTAACTTCCTTATGATCAAGATTAATACTTTGAACAGCATCATCTTCGTCAGTAAAGATAACTATTTTCTGTAGGCTTTTACCTAAATTGATAGTTAAATTTATTGCTGTTAGTTCTGTTGATAGCAGCGAGAAAATTCGACTGGTAGAATGTATCTCACCGTAATATCTTGATGTATGTATAATGGAACACCTAGCAACCTCGATTGTTTTTGATGCATCAGTTTACAATTCTTCATTATAAAGAATTTCACGAACTGAAGGCCTCCCTGCATGTAACGGTTTTATCATATTTTTCTTTTAACGTTTTATTAATTTTTTACAGTTCTCGTGAACTGCATTTACAGTGCAGATTTTATAGTTCCAGCGCGTGCCTGGCAAAACTTTGGCAGTTTATCTTATACGATTTCGTCTGCTATGTCACATCTATAAGTTCAACTTGAAACAATAATTCAAAATTGTAGATAACGAAAAAAAAAAAGAATTTTTATAATGATTAAATTTAACTGCGGAGTCTATTTCTTGTCTCTATTATCAATTATGCTTCTTTTTAATAGACTAATAAATAACAGGTTTCCAAGACGAACTCACCTGCAAACCCTTCTCTCTAATGAAATTATTATTAGTAATTATGATTCCAATACTTGTCTGTTTTTAAATCGTATCAATTTTAGCTACAACGCCTGTTTTGTCGAATTCTAATACGTTGTCAGTGTGGTTGTTTCATGGTCTGCTGACGTCGACTTTTTTATATGTTTTCTTGCGTAATCCACTTTATATTCTTTGATACGTATACTACTTGTCCTATCTATCCGATATAACAGTTACCACATGCACACAAAGTCTTATAAACACAATTCGTTGTTTGTTATATTTACTTTTTCTTTGTTAATTCTATTAGATTGTATTATTTTTGCTAAACTTTCTTTTGTAGTATGTAGCCTCTTGTTTACTGTAATCCTCTTATATTAATTTTTCTGATTTATGCGGTAAATCCCTTTCATGGTAAATATGTTTCGCTCTAATTACCAATGTGTAAAAAATGCCTGATTTTTCCCTCGAGCAATGATAGGTTATTTTATGCAAATATTTACTGGAATGTGATGGTTTTTACAAAAAAAACCGAAGTGGTAATTCCGCTGACATTATTTTTTTTTTTATTAAACATCAAATAACGCCGATTATCAGCTCTTTCCTCTTCCGATGTGAATTTAATATACCGGTGAAAATTATTTAGATAATTTCAAAATTCTTATAATTGAATCTCACCACCCAAAGACTATATTACAAATATCATTCACCTAACAAAATCAACATTTCAGTTTCCGCAATTCAATACATATTTATCAGTAGGATGCAGAGAAGCCATTTTGTGCTTAAGAATAATAATGGAAAAGCGTATTTTAGGTGAACCAACATACACTGCATTTGTGGAAAAAGCTTTCGATAGTGTAAACTGGGAAAAAATGTTCAATGTGCTAAACGATATAGGAGTAGATTATAATCCATAGTCTGCATAAAAACCAAAAGGCAATTATCATCAGATTGAACAATGTGCATGTTGAGGCAGCAATCAGGAGAGGAGTGAGGTAAGGATGTAGCCTACCTCCGTACCTATTTAATCTATATAGAGAACAAGCTGTCGAGGAGATGGAGGCAATGGGAGCTAAAGGAATAAAGATAAACGGAAAACAAATAAATATGATAAGATACGCTGATGACATCGCAGTGCCGGGCAGAAAATGAAAGCCAGTTAGAACAAGCACTAAGACATAATGAAAGACATAATGTTGAGATATAGTATGAAAATCAACAAAAAGAAAACAAAAACCTTCGTATGCCATAATACAAAACTAAACACGAAAATCAGAGTACAAAATTATATGATAGAACAAGTAGAAAAGTTTACTTATTTGGGAAGTCAAATCTGACGGGATGGAAGATACTCAACAGAAGTTAAGAATAGCGCACAAGCAAAAGCAACCTTTAATAAGAAAAGAAAACTATTAACATCAAAAAAGCTTAATATAAACCTAGTGAAGAAGTTTGTAAAGACGTAGGTGTGGTCGATATGCTTATATGGTGCTGAAACTTGGACGCTGAGGAAGACGGATATCGCAAAGCTGGAGGCCTTTGAAACCTGGTGCTGGAGGAGAATACTCAAGATAAAATGGATGAATAGAATTACTAACGAGGAGGTTTATAGCAGGATAAAAGAATAGAAAGACAAATCATTAAAACTATTTCTGAACGAAGAAACAAAGGACATCTGTTAAGGCACAACTAGCTGATAACATCGTTATCAGAAGGGAAACTAGAAGGAACTCGTGCAAGGGGAAGACCGGGAAGGAGATTCATACATCAAGTTATAGAGGATATGGAAACAAATAATTACCAACAAGTGAAGCAGCTGAGTAAAATAAGAACAGAATGGAAAAGGATTATCTAAACTCTAAACTTTAATTTTTAACCGTTTCGCTTCTATTAATAAACCAATCGAAAAATTAATACTACAAATAATAATAAAACCATCTTCTTGCTTTATATAATTTACCATCAAATGAAAATATTTACTAATGCCATATTTCTTATAATCTTAATCGTGTTCACAACTGAGACATAAAAGAATAGCGAAATAGCATTAAAGCTAACTACTAAATCATTTTCTGTAACGACCAATTGCTTAACTTTACTAATGAATTCAAATTTCTTATATGTGAATCTATAGATAGAAAATCTGTGTTCTGGAATACTACGGTTGGCGAGTTGCATATAACTTCCTCTTCTTTTTTTTTTTCTTTTTTGCAAGGGCAATTTTTATTGAGATATCAATTTAAATAAAACAAAATAATACTTACTTGACCACACTTTCTTTTCTACAAGTTCTCAAGTAAACTCTTACTCAAGAATTTCTAGAAAAGAGAGCGTGGTCAAGTCAGTATTATTTTGTTTAAATTGATATCTCTTTAAAAATGTCTCCTGTAAAAGAACAAAAAATGTGTATGCAACCTGGAAGCAATAATGTCCCAGAACATAGGTTTTCTGCCTAATTGAATCAATGATACCAACTATTGATTTAACTGTTTGGCGATATAATTTTCTAGAAAATAATTTGAGCTATTTCTTAAACATACAATAAGCCTCATAGGGCATTCTTCCTTGAAGGATTTTTGGAAGACCGTATAATCTTGGTATACTAATTAATTTTTTTTTTTTTTTTTGTAAATTGCATCCAAATCCAATGTCTTTAATGGTTCTTCAACATTTTTGCACGTTTTCCTTTATGGGTTCTTTTTTACCCCAAACATAATAGTACCTTTACTTAACAAATGTGTAGCATTTTCTCTGTACACATATCTGTTTTTATAATCACAACAGAACTGCTTTTGCCCGCTTTTAGAATACCAATTTCTTTATTATTTTTAATGCCCTTTAAAAACTATTTCTTTATACTACTGCACGTTAGCACGGGGAGGCCTAGATGTTCTTACAATGGATGAGCTTCTTGTCTTATTAATTCTGTAACTTCTTGCTGAGAAAATCTTAAAACATTACAAATAATTTCTTTAATGAGTACTTGCTTTAGAACAATCGTAAATAACCGTTTATTTAGTGCGCGCAGACCAGATGTACATTTAAACTGATGTCTCCGTTAAACTGGCCACTTTGAGTGTTGTTTCAGATCTGCTGTATTCCTGACATTGACGTTATATCTTCTAAATAATCTTTCGAACTTTTTTATTTGTTTTTCTTTGGGTGGTCCGCAAAACTATTTTCCTCGCTATGATCCGCCGTGATTCTATCTAACGTTTTCTTAATCTCATTAGACAAAAACCTTTTTCACCCTAATTTCAGAGATAGTCGTGATTTATTTAGTTTAAATAGATGAAAACGCATTCGTCTCTAATATCCATAATTACCAGCTTTTTTTGCCTTAAATCGAAAAAAGCAGTTTCTTATTATTCCTTTTAGACAAATTATGTTTGATCTTCATAAATATCGGAATTACATATTTATCTCGACAGCGTTTCGAAAAAGCTAAATCGTTTAATAACTTACGAAATTTACAAACGACGTCTGCTCAATTGTCGAGTGGTTCTAAACATTTTTCTTCTCCTAGAAATTTGTAATAACAATATATAACGAATTTTTGCGGTTCATGTTACCGAAAATTAAACTTTTCGGTACAAACCGTGTCATTATTAAAAATATCATTAATGAGTTCGTCTTCGAGATCTGTTGTTATATTAGTTTATTAAAAAGAAGCATAATTAATAATAAAATCGAGAAAAAAAAAACTGTACAAAATACTGGAGTTTCGGGCCTCTCCTCCCCCATACACGAATTCAACAATTATAAATAACCCACTTGCTACAGAAATTTCACAAGTAATCGACATTGAAACCAATGATAGTATTTATTCCAGTCTGGGCTTGAAGGAAAAATAAAATTTAACTTACGAAGTCGAAGTAGGCCGAAATAACCGAGTTAGTTTTAGTTCAGTTTCTGATGGTGGACCGTGCACACCCATTTGAAACGTTAAATAGTATTTTTAATAGTGACGTAGTTGCTACCGAAAATGTTAATTTTAATATCGGTTTACGTATATATATATATATATAACAATTATTTATAATACGCGCCACAATCGAAACAACTAATTTTACAGTTAGCACACAATGAAGAAGAAGAAAACAAAAAAAAACAAAAAAAGATGATATTGTTAAATTTAGCAGTTTGGATAGCTGTTAAAACGAAGCTAGCACGTGTATGGGGGGAAATTCAGGTATTTAGGAGAAATATTTTCTTCTGGTAAAGATGGACACATGAAATTTAGTTGTTGAATGTTTATTTTTTAATCGGTTAAAACGGTACATTTATTTCTTAAAAGCTCCTTTTTCACATTTAGTCCGGGGATACCAAGAAAATATGGTTTTCGGTTATCAGACGAATATTAGGGGAGGGGGGGGGGGGGAGTATAGAATATAGAATGCTACTCTATTGAAAATATTCGTATTTATCCTTATTCTACGGTATTAGCGGAGTTTGTCTCTACTGATAACATATACTAACTCAGAAAAAAATTTGTACTAAAAAATTCACGGTTTTTGAATGATTGCGGATCATGAGCGTTATTCTCATATCCTTGAAAATCCACAATATCTGAAGATTCCATATATCGAAAAATAACCATAATTTAAATTTACATAATACTAAATTCGAAACAAAAGTTTCCAAAATTTATAATATCGCATATAGGTATTTATTCCGATTTTCTTTTTCCCCTAGTATTCGTTTGATTACGGAAAACAGGCTCGCACTGTGTCATCGAAGAACTCGCGACATTATTCATTTTGTATAATTTAAACAAAGCTCGCATATAATAGCCGAGCGTCTTTAAGTTCTTTCGGTAATGTTTTACTCAAAACTGTCCACGCAAATTTGATGGCGCCAACGATTTTTTAACTTCCACGGATTAGGCGTGTATGTGTCAAAATATGATTTGAATGAGTTCCTGATATAATAATTCCTTCTTAAGTGCTCTGCCGGCAGTAGTAGTAATGCTTTAGCGATAGTTGAGAAGGCTGACGTGGATCGCTATATCAGGAAACTTCGCATTCACGTCGCAGAATCGCGTTATTCAACATTGATCGGCTAGTACTGATGATCAAATCCGATGACCGGAGCAGAGTCGTTACAGCTGTTATACTCCACCCAACATACCGATCGAGAAAGTGTACCGCCTGGAACAGGTAAGACCGTCGAGGTGGCGCTGCAGCATTAGGACAGCCGTTTACTGTAGCGTCAGCGAAATATGGGACCGAAGCGTGCGGCATGAAAATGAAATTGAAGATTCTTTTACACTGCCAGCTGTTCCCTTACCTTTGGAGTGCTATTCATGATCAACAGCTGCTACTAGCCAAAAGGAATCTGAAGCCGTTTAAAGACCAACACACGTTGAGAAATCGAACTTCTACCAAGCATTATTGCGATCAGACAGAAAATTACACAGTCAGATTTTCGAACCGTTTTAATTTTCATTCCGGTTAGATTATATATTATATATATATATATTAAAAAAAATTGCATCATTTTCGATCCAACAAAAGTAACGGTATTTTTTGGCATTTGGTTCAGTTCTCGATTATTGAAATTCACTTTTTATGAAAAATATTCGAGTTTCTTTAATATTATCAAATTTCAATATAAACAATATATTCCTAGTTTTAAAAATTAGGAAAAAAGATTTAATTTTTTAAATGAAATATTTCTCATAAAAATATATTTATTTTCTCTATTCCATACAAAACTAAATATCCTACTCCTCATGATGTCCACTTTATGCGCTATCATTTCGTCTCTTGTCTGATATTCCCGTTCTTACTTCTTAATACCAGTATATTCTACCTTTTGTTAAATTCTAATAGAAGCTGTATTAATTTTTTTCTCATCATCGTTTTTGTTGACAAAACCCATAAAATAATCATTGAAACTGATATTTAGAATTTCTACAACAAAAGATGCAAATGCCCCCTCCCCCGAAAGATAAACTATAAATTTTGGTATGTATTGAAATTACTCCTAATAATGAAAATATTCCGCAATAAGTACTTAAACTATCCCTGGTTTAGCAAAGAATAATCCTTAATGTTAGAAATAATCTGTCAACGTTAAAACTTACATAGAAGGGGGGGGGATGGCTTCCGAAACGATTTAAGCAATTTTACCTTTGCTTTTTTCTTTTCGTTGTAAAAGATATTTTTTTTTCTTTTTTATCTTTTCATAGTGCGGAAATTTGTTACACATATATAGTTTATGTCCAGAGGTCTGCATCATTAGCGGAGAAGTTTTTATATCGTTATTTTTTTTCCAAACTTAAAAAAACATCAAATTCGTCTGTTCACTCATCTAGTTTCTTGTTTCTTCAGATTCTTTCCATTCGATACTTTGGTCACTTTCATGTACACGAGTTGCAACTTATTAAAACGTTTTCTAAACATTAAATTGCTCTTACTTTCTTTGATTTCAATTAAATATGAAAACGTGAATCGAACTTCTCAGGTAATCCACTTTCTAGTAAGAATTTTCCCCAGTTGATGACGCGAGAGGATAGTCTTTATCAAACGGTTAGCAAAACAATTACTTCAAGTTTTCGTAACTGTCAATTCAGATTCGATCTAACTTGACAAAATAATCATTCAACGTTAGTTACTTAGTTGTACTCGTTTAATTGCAAATTATGTATGTTTGATGGAACTTATAACAAGCCAGTAAGATATAACTTTCTGCGTAAAATATGAAACAACCACTGCAACTGAACGGTTCTTTCTTCTTTCAGTAACAAACGTAAAAAACCGAAAGGTTTTGTCTTTTTTTAGGTTCAGTTTCGGTTTGAAACGCTGTACGCGGTGGTATTCATGGTCCGCTCAAAACGAAAATCGCGCCCTATTACTATAAACGTCAAACAAATAAATAAAACAATTTTTGCTTCAACTAAAACGACGATAGTTTTTTTACTTTTTTTTTTCGAATATTGAGCATTTCAGTTCCTCTATTCGAAATTAAAGCAGCTGGAAATTTCGTTAAATTTTCCGGTACCACTAAAACGCATATTTTTAAGTATATAGAACTTGAACGATTTTTTAAAGAGTTGTGCCTGTTAGTTCAATTGGTGGAAAATATTCCAATAGGAAACTTCATTTAGAAATATAAATAATACAAAAAAAAAAACAAAAAAAACAAAAACACTGGAAGCGACATTTGACATCGACCGAAATTTCATCATCGATCGCATTTTATACAGTGACTACTCATAGAGCAGTAACGGCATAAAACGTATAATAAATGAAAACTTCGCTCAAACTGTAAATAAACAACGTAAATGTATTTATAGAAAATGTAACATACGATAAATTAATGTAGCGAATTATTATAATAAAAAGGTATTTAACAACGCATTCTGTGTACCCTTCGGAATTAATTTTAAATATTACATTTATTAAAGTACAACTTAAAACTTTTAAAATACCGTTGCAATAATAAAAATACATAAACGCGCGAGTACACGAGTCGCGAATACTCGACATTATCGGTTAAAAAATTTCCAAGTATGCCAAATAATAATAAAATCGTATCGCAATAACTTAGAAAACAAAAAATCTTCAATGCTGCTTTTCAATACACCCTTATTAACGTGAAATTTAAAATTTTCAATTTTCTCGCGAGAATTAGTCGCAACCGCCGGGTAAGCAGATTCAGCAGTTAGTACCGAAGTAAATCAGACATGTACATCCGTCGCGAAAAGATCGTTTACTATGTCCGCTACGCAGAGAGATACCAAACTACCACCATCAGTTATAATACTAGCATATGGGAAAAGGGGTTGGAGAGGAGGATAGGCCAGCGTAAGGTTCGCGTCGAAAATAATTTCTATTACTACTTCGTCATTCATATTCTTTATATAGAGGAATTTTGTAAGTGCCCTTAAAAATATAGCGTAATTGTTTTGAATTTAACATTATCTTAAACGTGTAATTATGTAGTTCATGGGTTTCCTTATATGTTGTTGTTTTTTTGTTTTTTTTTTGTTTTTTAATACATTTCAAAAAAAGAAAAAAGAAAATGTAGGCAAAATGAAGCAGAATAATTTTGAAACTGCGTAATTATAAAACAATTTTACACTTTTCAGGAAACGAAAATTGAGTAATTCATTAAAAAATCAAATTCTGGATACTAATTATTTTTTATTTTAAATTTCAAAACACAATACTCTTTAAACCTCATCAAATACATTAGAATAATACCGCGTAATATATATGTATATGTATATATACGTATATATATATATATGTATATGTATGTATATATGTATATATATATATGGAAAAAATAAAAGCACACGCACTTTGCAGTAAGAGGATTATGGAGATTCAAATAAGATCATCTTAATTCGCAGTTAAAGTTGTCCCGCCGATAAAAATTTAATGCGATGTCTGTTTTTCTTTTAAAACAAAAAATAATAATAATTACCATTAATTTTTATTAAAATGATGATCGTAATATATAATAATAATAATAATAAAAACCTTACTAACGATAAAAAAATAACGTAATACTAACGATAAAAGTATATACAGAAATACGATGAGATTAAACACATTACGCGCGCAATATTATATTGTACATACAATACACGTGTAAAGAAACGATATCGTGTATGAACTTAATTTGAATGTTACAGTGGAAATACGCGGACGTCTAGTGGTGAAAAAAATTCTGAAAGAATGATGGTAGCTTCTGAGGAATTTACGAGATTTGTACTTCTCACGGAAAAAAACATTTATTTACTTAGTACTTGTAAATTATCTAATAAAAAATAGTTTTGGTAAAAAATAAAAAATAATTTTTATATATATTTTAACATGCAAAGGATTTATTAACTTATATTGTTTGAATATACTAATATGTAATACTCGAAGAAATTTTTTACAGATACATACATATGTATATATGTATATACATATGCGATACACGCACACACTTGTGATGTAAATAAATAAAACACCGTAATTTAGAGTGAACAAATACATATGCATCCAATTAGCGATATAAATAATATGTTGCTGACCAATTAATTACGTACGTACACTGTTCATCCGTAATGATTAATCGGAACAATGCATTATACACATTTACTGAACCTGAAACAATACAAACGTTTTTAATTTGTTATTACATTATAAGGTCCTTCATCCGAAAAGGGGGGGGGGGGGAATAAAGAAATAAAAGAAATACAGAACACATTTACTAACCGGCGCATTGATCGCATTAATTTATTCAGTAGTTCCCACATTTAATAAAAATTTGTTAATATATTGGTAACCGGTAATATATATATATATTTTTTTTTTCATATACAAAATCAAAGAACTTTTTGGAAAACGCGCAACCAACAGATTTTTTCTCTGCTACATATGAACTCGCCGTATTTACATGATGAAAGTAAACAAAGATGATATTTCCTTCAATGACACGCAATTAGAACGATTCGTCTACTTAATCACATGATTGGAGATTTCGAATATCTTAAGGAACTGTAGCTTGTTACTATCACAAACGATGCACTCGCATAAAATATGTTCGAAGTGCATTTTCATAAAGAGTAGAATCTCCTCCGTAAAATAATAATTGCGTTCGTAGATCGTTTTCATTTGATGGAATAATCCAAAATTACTCATTGTAATAGAAAACACCGGCCCCGAAAGAGGTACTTTTTATCTCGTGTTTCATAAAATTTGGAGACGGAACACGTCATGCTCTCTACCAATAATTCCTAAAAAGTAATTCATTAATTTCAATTATGTACTTTCAAAATCACGATTAGAATTTTAAGCGATTTTATTTTTTATTAGAATATAAAATTTCGATTTTGCATTTAATAATAGCAGTTATAAAAAACGAAAAAAACCTTTCCTTCGGATCACGAAAAATAAAATTTCTACGACTGACTGACTAAACAACAAACACTATAATAATTAAGCTCGGATTAATATGCGCTGAAAAAATAAAAGTATGTGATTATGCAAGAAACGCTACAAATTTCATTTAAAAAAGTAAAATAAAATTCTTCCACTTCAAATTTACATTAACATACTGAATTTTTTCCTATTAAATAAATTCGTATTGAAAATAAAAGAAATTAGAAATCTAAATTGAAAAATTATTACACTTAACATTAAGGGGATTTTAGGCAAGACGAAGAAAATTATGCGGGTGCCTATTAAAGTAGCACGTGTTAATTGCTTCCGCTATCTTGGTGAGTTGTCTGTCCTCCGAACATATCAAATATCTTTCCTTCTCTTCTATTAAAAGGTTGCTGAAGGTGCTGTCGCCAACCTTACGTTCTTATTTTTCTATATTAGTTCATCATCGGTTCCAAATTTGACTACTGTTCTTTTATTTATGTCTGCGCTTCCAAGTCCCGACCCTCTAAATTAGATGTAATCCAAAACTCTTGTCTTGATGCTCTTAGATCTTTTCCAATTTCAGTACTTCTTGCTGAAGAATCTGATACGCGACCCTTGTCTATCCGCAGATCTTATTTCATCTATCGCTTTCTTGCTAAATGTCTTCCACTCACATTTTCTTCTACTTTCATTTACTCCTACCTGTCAATTTTCAAAAATTACCGTTTTGTGTCTAGAAAAATTCCTATCTTATCTCTTATTTCCATCCGACTTAGTTCATTTCGGCCCTTCACAATTTCCTTTAATAGTCTCCCCTCCTATTTTTCTTGTAACTTCAATGATTCCTGCCATCTACCTAAAGTATTTATTTGGCCTGCACTTTCGAAATCTCTCCCTCCAGCCGTAATTAAACAGGATTCTAATGCACTGTCAATAATTCCCTCTCTCCTTCTCATGTAACCGTTTTCCCTAACGGCTCTAAAGGGTTTGTTGGTGCTGGTGCTTTTTTTATTCTTCCGGATTATAACTTCTTTGAATACTTTTGTCTTCTTTTTTTTTTTTTTTTTAATCCATACTTACACAGCCGAGTTGATAGCTATTTTACGTTCCGTTATTTTTATCTCCTCTAATCGTCTATTTTCCCAATTTCTGATTATGCCCGATTCCATGAGTGCCCTTCGGGCCACCTCTTCTCCTCTTTTTGCTTATTCCTATGACTTTAGTTCTCTTATTCGGATTTTTTCTTCTCTGCGTGCGATCTATATCGATTTGTTGAGGGTTCCTGGCAGGCAGATGGGTGAAAAGAGAAACTTTTTAAGTTACGCAGTTTAAACAGCTCGTTGGTTGGGCAGTATGTTTTGTTCGGTAGAGTATCCAAAAATTTCACATGCGCCGGGTTGATGTCCGTAATAATAAATAATGGAAACAATAAAAAATAAGTTATACAGATGATTAACGTAAAATTAACATTTTCGGTGAAAATATATTACACTCTTTTTTAACCGAAAGTAGTGATTTAACTACTGCCTTCCATTTTGGTTAAACGAAAAAAATAAAACAAAAAATCTTGTTAAGACCATTGTTACTCATTTCGAATCAGTCTAAAAACATCATAACTACATAAATAAAGTCTAACATACTACCTTTTTAACCAGCTCTTATCTATCATATCAAATCAAACTTAGATTCTGTTAAAAAAAGTTCAAAGAATTAACTATGTGCACAACACCTATTTCAAGTACATAATCTGCATAGCATTAGAATTTAATTGCGGTTTATGTTTGGTCAGTTAATTATATATGTACACAATATACAATATATATATATATATATATATATATATATATATGTACTAGCTGACCCGGCGAACTTCATACCGCCTTAAAAAATAAATGTTGCGTTAACTTATTAGCCGAATTAAATTCAGTTTTTTATTAAGATAAAATGAATACTTAAAATGAATTAAGTTCCATAAATGTACAAAAATCAAAATGAAAAGTATTTTAATTACATTAAAATGAATGTAATTCACGTCACAGCAAGGCATTATTCTTCTTAATAACAAAAATCAGTATAACCCAATAAGATGTTTCACAAACGACAAAAATATTAAATTATACAATAGCTCGGAAACGGTTTGGCTTATCAGAATTGGATCATAAATTACAATTAAACTTCCATCTATAATAATTTACAACTTTAAGCAGAGCGATTACCCTGGGCGGCAAGAACCGTCTCGAATATATAATATTGAATTTAGAACGACCTCTAAAATCACCTTTAAAAAATTCATAACTCACCTGCAGATAACCCTTTAAACGCGAAATTCGAAATATAAAACAAAACACAGAAGCCCTTTCACAAAAATCCTAGAATTAAGGTTAAATAATTGTGCGAATCCCCTTTTGGGCCAAAAACAGCAAAAAAAAAAAAATGAATTTTCTTCATAAATATTATATTAAATTTCGTATTCTGCTATTCGGAGTGGAGACAAATCTAACAAACCAAATATCATAAAAATCGGTCCAGCCGTTCTTGAGTTATAAGTGGTGTAACTAACATGACTTTCTTGTATATATATATATATATATATATATATATATATTATTATTATTATTATTTCGAATTAGCCACTGGTGGACTACGTTGTCAACTGGTTCTGCCATTCTTCTTCCTCTCTTTCCATACTGCTTTCGTTCTTTCACCGTGTCTTTTTTTTCGTTCTTCGTTCCACAAAACGCCAGTTCTTCCTTTACGTTTCTCCGCGAATCTTTTGCAGTCAAATAATTTCTTTTTTAACGTTGATCGCTGTTCTATATCTTCAGGCGTGATCTTCAGTTTATCCGGGTCTTTTTTGGTCTCCGTGTACCACGTACCGTTTATTTTTAGCTTTCGCATGTAACTGAACAACCTTCCGGTGAACCTGCTCGGCTCCATCCTTTGCATATGCCCGTAGAATCGAATTTTTTATATATTTTCCACCTTGTTTCTCTGGTCCCAGTATTCTTCTTACGATCTTCCTTTCTGCGATTTCAAGTTGCTCGTTTAATCCTTTTCTGTTCCATTGTTAAGCCTTCGGCTGCATATAATGCTTCTGGTCTAATCACAGTTTTATAGTGCCTCAGTTTGGCATTTCTTGATAGATATTTCTTATTATATATTTCTTTTGTTAAATTATTGTATATTCATAAATATATATATAAAAAAAAATATTGGATGCAATATTTTCACTTGCTTCGTTAATACACCCTCGGAATTAATTAGAAGATGCTTCGTAATTGAATTACTTCTGTACACGAATGAAATTATTCTGTTCAATATTATGTATTTACTGTCCGCAAAATAGAGGGTAAACAAATTAACGAAAAGAAATGTTAATAATCATTATAAAAATAAATATGATTTAAGATCGGCAATCACAAGCGCAAATGAATATATGTGCCACGCACTGATTAAAACCGAGATGATACAAAATTCACATCAGTTCGGCACATCAAAGTGTTTAACTGAATGTTAATAATTTCGTAAGGATTTTTAGTCTTAGTACACACATTAAACAAATGTGAAATAAAATAATCAAAGCATCTAATCACATCGTCATTCAATTAGATGTTACTTTTTATAATGAACATATTTATTATCATTTCATTATTACGTGTATACGTTTTGCTAATAATTACGAAAACGCAATAGGAATAATCGTAGTGCATGAATAAATTCCAAATTCATTTCAGTCAATATTTGCCAATATTCCCATTAACGTGTCGTCATTTAAATACGGTAGAAACTTTTAATAAGATTTCAATTTGGTACTACAAGCTTAAATTTGAAAATTAGCGCGTAAAAACGAAAGAAAAATTTCGTAATTTATAAAAACTACCAAAATATAAAAAACCAATTTAAGAATAAAATGAAGGTTTACTTAGAAACGTTTTCGGGTACAACTCATCATCAGCTAAGAACCCAATATACGTGATCAGAAACAAATTCTAAATCACACTCGAAAAATTATTCTGAAATTTAAAAAACAATACCGAATAACAAAACTGTAATCTAAGTAATTAAATCAGCATTTCTATTTGTCGAGTACATTTGTCAGTCTCACTTTTTTCTTTTTCTTTCAGTTTAAGTGATCATCACACGTTTTGATTAAATCTTTCCTGTTATCATTTCAATCTCCTATCAGCAGGTCGGAAAACGAACACACTGTTTTCAAAGCTGTCTTCGTGTCCGGCTTCTTCTTGCATTGTTATCTCATATAAGGACATTTTTTTTGTTCTACTTTTTCTACATGTGTTCTAATCAGCATCTTCTTCCTGGCCTCTCTTTCCGTGTACCTTCTGCCGTTAGCTTAAATAAATCTTAACTAGGAATTTCTTTTTCGCTTCTTGCGTTGTTGCGTTAAGGAAACTCGGCTTTATATTCCACATTTTTTCAGTACTCTTGCATTTGTTATTCTCTTCTTCCGTGACATTATTCGGCGCACTCTTCTGTAGTGCCATATTTGAAAAGATTGCAATTTCTTTTCCTTCATTGCGCAATATCGTCTCCAAGGTTTCTGAAAGGCGTCGTACAAAACAGTGTGAAGAATTTTCGTTTTTAGTTGCATAGTTCCGGTTTTTAAATACTTTTTCTGAGTTATCGAAGCATTTCGTCTAATGCATATTCTTCTTATTTCTTCTCACCGCCTTCCCATTTTCATTAAATTTCCTAAATAATTTACTCGTTAAATTCTTTTCTTCGTTCATATGCATTTCTACTGGCCGATGTGTAATTCCATATTTTACTTATTTTAATGACTTTCCTATTTTTAGATTATTTTCATTCAATATTTTTACAACACTTGGTTTTGTCCGCAATACAGGAACACTATAATCACGCCATGCGGCTTTATCTGCTGTCATTCTTTCTCTGCCATCGTCACCGTTTTGGAATAAAGCGCCCTAATTTACGTACAGTGGAACTGAAATGCTGATTTTTTCTACTATTCAACATTGCTGACAACGTAAATCGATTGAAATACTTTTTCAACTGGCTATTTTTAATTCGTGTACAATTTACAGACGTTAATTATCGCGTAATGCAGTTCGTTGATCGACAATGTAAATTTAGATCCAAATTGTTTTCCACATATCGAAAAAAATATGTACATAACATTGACGCCCAACAAATGTTTACAATTAACCACCCCTCTCCGCTAAAATAAAAAACAATAAGAACACGAAAAAAAAAAAACAAAAAAAACAAACAAAAGATCGGTCATACCAGTGTACTTTAAAGGTAGTATTTGTTTTAATATAAACGGAAATGTTAAAGCGAAGTTGTTTCATAGAGAAAGATAAGAAACGAAAGGGCCAGAGTAAGACAATAAACGCTTTTTGTAATAAATGAAAAGGCTTTATTTAATACGCGAAATGCGATAAAACCGCGCTATATGTATTTCGATTAATTAAATTTCTTTTTGTTCGCTATTTTCTTCAAATAAAGGTACAATCGCAACGGATAAAACACATCACAAGTCTACCGCTCTGCTTACGATCGAGCTAGACTTTTTTATACTTTTTTTTTTTTTTTTTTTTTTGTGAATGTATATTAAATATTTATAGCAATTTTTTCATCGTACTATTAACCGTAAAACCTCTTCTGTACAGTGAACTCCGCATCAACACTAAAAACAAACATTGCAATCTCTGCAATAGGACTCCTTTCGCCGCAATTTGAATTTCTAAAATATTTTAATAAAATATATATTTTTTTTTTATCTAAAATAACAAGCACTGATTCTTATAAAAATTTTACCCTTTTCCTTTTAAAGGTAAGTCGATTAATTTTAGTTTGAAAAAGCAGAAAAAAAAATACAACAAATTCCTGATATTTGTAACAAACATACGACATAAATTACGGGCATCTACTGGTGCTTTTCCACGTTAACTTGTTCTTTAATTATCACGGAAGTTATATAATTATAAATCGTTACTGAAGTGGTCTACTGAACATTAATTAATGTATAGAAATTATTAGTTTCCAGGTAAATCGTAAATAAGCCTATTTTATCCAAAAATAAATAATTTTATTTAGTTTTTAATAAATCTAAATCACTTTCTTCTTTTTACGATACGGTGTATTCACTATACAACGAACGTCGTTAGCTTCCCTTTCATGAATCACGAATTAAAATCTTCTTCAGAAATAACGTTAATTTACTGTGAAAACTGCATCAAAATCCGAACAATAGTTTTCGGGATTAGCGCAGACGTACACACACAAATGCCAACTTTTATATCCCCATATATATATATATATATATATAATATAAGTGGTTTCTATTCGCGTAAATACTTTTTTAAATTAAATTTCATTACAATCTAAATATAGTGTAATTCGTAATCAAATGGTAACGTACCATAACATATTCACGTTTACTAAATGAACTGATATGACACAGTAATTTATTAATATTACTTAAGATGGTTATTTAATTGCTGCCCGTACGATAGATAATTAGAAAATACATCGCTATACACACACACACACACACACACAAACATACATATATTTTTATAAATATACATAAAATGTAAAATGTTCGTACACGTTTTAATTTATTCATTAATCCCCATGTATAGAGATAATATCTAATTATACCTTTTTTTTTCTCCAAATTTCCGATGCTAACATAGTTATCATATTGCATTTAATGAAAGTTGATTCTTCTCTCCGAATTTTCAATTTATTTGTAAAGTTAATTCACATTTTTCGTTTTGGTAAGTTCAGTATTTTTTTACTGTCGTAGATACCGAATTGTGCACTAATTTTAACATTTAAGCACGCAATACATCAATCTTTGCAACGCCATATTTAGTTTCCGAACGCAGAGGCGATTACTTATTTATACGTTCTAATTGTAGCAATATGTGGTGTTCATGGCCATTGTTATATGCAACGTGAGTGTACGCGGAAAAAAATTATACTTGAAACTGATTGTAAATATTTGATTTATCGCGATTCAAATGAAGTCCTAAATGTGTTTGCCCATATACGAACTAGCGTGCATAATATGGTGGTATACGTGGTTTGCCACTGCTTTCCTCATGACTATTAGTGAGTATATTAAGTATTTGTAATAATTTCTGTCGTTGCCTGGAATCGACCCCTTAGGACCACCTCCGTGACGGAAGTCAAGTGCTCTAGCAACTAGACATCGCGCATCATTTGATTTTGTTAATTTAACTTAAATCCGAGTAAAATAACTTATCACTGTGTAATAAACGTGCGCGATGGATCACGTGCTTTTGGGATAGATGGGCCATTATAGGAAAACAAATATTTAGATGGACCCGCCTCTTTTTGGAAGCGAAATTATTATATATATATAAGAAAATTTTGCATGTGTAAAGCCGGAAATGTTTTTTTTTATTGGCTAAAATATTCTTTTCTTCCATAAAAAATTAAAAGGCAACTGTATTGTTAATTCTTGATAGTCGCACTTAATGTTCGAACTGGTAAAGAACAAAATGGATTCGGGGAATGTTCCACCATAGACTGTTGTAAACTTTTGATTGTTGCTTTTTTAAATTTTTAAAAAGCAACTTTAATTGCGGCACTAATCAGTTTATGAAAACGCATCTGTCAAGAAAAATAAACAGGCAGAAATTTGGAAATCTGTTAAATTCCACTTGGACCAAATCAGCAAATATTAAAAGTGGAGTAAGTTGATTTAAATTTACTGGAATTATTCAGTTAAATCGGGAAGATATCACACACTATGCATTTTTATTTGAACAGCTGACAGAGTTTTCGCCGAAAGTGTAGAAAATGTAATTTTGCATTTTGGTAATAAAACCCCTCTGGTTTATCATCAAGCACACAAGTATGAAAGTAATTTAAATCCTACTGTCGCAAATGATTATATAGTATATACACACACATAGAAAAAGAGAGCAAAATCGAGTTAAAATCGATGACAGATAAATTATTTTATACTTAACAAGGAAAAATTTATAGTTTTATAGTTACTGATAAATAACAACCAAATAATTAGAACATTAAATTTTATTTTAATCGTGATTTTTAATTTTTTAATGCAACGAATATAAATTACAGGGCGCTTATCTTTGTCAAATCAAATCATCCTGATTGTGCTCGCGTGGATGTTGTGCAGAACGACGAGTCCTTATGGCAATATTACTTCTAAGACGCACAAAGTAATTGTTCATTACTTTGATATAGAACAAGTCTGCGAGGCAAATTAAAAATATTTACACTTCATAGGCACTGCGCGCGTATTAGTAAAATAAAATTGCTGTAATACGATTTACTGATTATTCATCTAACGTTATTATTAATATTATTTAAAATAATTATGAGATTATTTATAAAATGGTTATTCTCAGTTTAATTTTCAGTTAATGTAATTTCCGTGAAATATGTGATTTAAACGGTGTAAAATTACAGCGCACATAAAAGAAGAACACGTGTACAACGGAAATAAAAGATTGTTTGTTTTTATTTAAACTCGTCGTGCGTTTAAAATTACGATCACGAAATGCGGTCGTTTCAATTAATTATCGGAGACATCAAAAGTACTGTAATTGTCGTTTTAATCTTCACCGATATTTCTTCGACGTTTTCAAGCCCGCATATTTTGTTTTTGTTTAACACTAACCTCACTTTCTCATAACAATACTTCAAAAGCAATACTTTATCTTCCACTTCCGGTCTAAGCATTTCATTAATTTATCATTCACGTACCGTTTATTAATCTTTTATTTCTTCGTTATTCCTTGTTTTTTTTTTGTTTTTTATCATTATTTTACACACACACACATATATATATATATATATATATATATATATATGTATATGTATATTCTTTTTTTTTTTGATTATCTTTTTTTTCCTTACGCCTACATCATTCTGTATACCGAAATGCTGCTTTAATAAATTCGACTGGTCCAGTCCCCAGAGAAATTTATTTTATTAACGGCATAATTCATACTCCATTCAAAAGCGGATAAACAAACACTTTCATTTTACCGCAGAAATATAATGCTCATAAAAAAAAAAAAAATTTTTTTATTATGCGAAGAACCGTTACGAATAAACAGTTTTCAATAGAACAATTTCTATGTCATTTAGAATTACTTATAATTATAAAATAACAGTAATCGAACAGTTGGAATTTATAATCTAAATTTCTCGAGCTTTTATACGCTGGTAATCGAAATCCCTTTTTATTTTTCTAAGAGAATCTCTGCGCGTCATTATCCTTCGTTGTAAAATCTACATGTAAGTACTTAGATTTAAAATTTTAATAATCCCTTTTTAATTCAAACTATATCCAAATAAAACAAAAATGGCTTCAGTCTTCAAAGACAATCGGTCACATTTTATTCCGGAAGCAGTTGGGAGAACGCTCCAAAATTATTGGAAAAACCCGACTAGCGCATGTAGGTGCATGCATCCGTAAAAGTTGGGCCCGGGCTAGAGATGCGCGAAAATGATTTATTGTGTAACGTTTTTTTGGAGTTATGATTAAATCACATCGTCGCAGATATGTTCGACAATGTCCGAACACAGATATATTTCCGAGGATATAAATAACCGTGTCCGGAATTAACCGTATCTAGCTCTGACCGCTATTGTTAGTGACATTACAGTTGTGTTTAATAAATTTTACGCAAAACTATTTCTAACAAACATTAAACAGTGCCATCTAGAAAAGCTACAATTTGGGTATTCAAAATTTTAAATTTATATTTTATAAAGCTTACACAACAATGGCTTTGTTCATGAAACGGCCGTATATGGGGAATTTGTTTACAGAATTTTTATCAAGGAAATTTCAAGGTCTAATAATATTTAACGATTTCAACTTTGTTCGAAAATTATGTTCTATATAAATTAGGCGCGTTTACATTTTTCTTTTTTGTTTAAAAATGAAATTATTATAAAAACAAGTTATAAAATGAAAAGTGTATCCACTGACAAATCGTATACCTCAGGCTTTCTACTCATTTAAAAATGCACATGTTCTATTCTTTTCTTTTCAAAACTGTTCTTAATCTTACTAGAACAATAATTTGTACTAGATCAAAACCCATTTATCTTTCTGAACATGTTTTATACGCTCAGTCAAAATCCTTGTTGTATTATAGTTGTTCAATAGATTACCACCGTATGTCGTTGGTAGGGTCGTCACATATAAACTGCAAATAGATTTAATTTTTTCTTCTTTCCAGTCGCATTTCGGCTCTATTTAATTCATGTTTTCATTGCTCAGTTTTAATCATTTTCTTTGTTTTATAATACCTATTTTCGCTTTTTCTTTTTTAATTGCCGTGCAACCCCCCCATTTCGAAAACAGTATTTATATTTCTTTACTTCGTAATTGTCGAATTATAAATAATGTACATAAATCTTAATCGCATAAGACTTGCAGAATGATTAGCGACTTTGCCGGAATTGACGAACTAACTAAAAATAAAGTTTTACTCTCAATTCTTCAGCGTACAATTAAATTCCATTTAACTTCCAAGAGACATCTTGAACGCAAAGTTAACTTTTCAAACAAAAAACTGTAACTGAATTCGCGGCGATTGAAAGTCTTTAATATTACAATTACATCAATAAGAAACGAAACAAATTTTACCGTATAATGTCATGTATATTTTTTTACTTCACTATCGACATCCGATAAATCTGACTTGGAGAATGATAACTGACAACCGAAAGGAATAAATTCCGTGATAATTTAAGCGCAGTTCTTTCGAGACAACGATAATTTCGAAAATTTATTATGCTTTAATATAAATTTTCTTCGATCAAAATCACAAAAAATAAAACCGCAATTTATGAAAAAGATAGCTCGATTAAAAGGATAAGAGTTACCCTTCCTTCCGTAGTCACTATGAAGAAGAAATTCGATTTCCAGAAACAGAACATTCATAAAAATTGTCGATATGAAATATCGTTTATTAATTTTTATTGGGTTGATGTGAAAACTTGAACATTAATTACGCGTACACATATTAAACGATTAAAATTCTATGAATGTTCGTTTTCCAATCAAAATTTACAATTTTACACATATATTCATATATACACATAAACTAATATTAAATAATTTAAAAACATTTCTTTTTTTTTCTTTTTAAATGTATAAATGTTGCAAAGAACTATAAAAAACAACTAAAATAACACAAATAAAAGTTACCTAACAATATAAATGTATACGTACATATTTAAGGGGGAAATTAACATTGGCAATTTGAATCCGCGTTGTTCGACCTATCCTGAGTAATTTTAATCTGATCTGGGAATTCGTTTAAAAATTCAACATCAGACTCTTGAGCTAAAGCATTCTTGGCTATAGTTTGGAAAGCTTGTTCAATATTAATAGCTTCCTTAGCCGACGTTTCGAAATACGGTATATTATTTTTATTTTGACACCACTGTTGAGCTCTTTTAGAATTAATCTGAAACGTACAAAGTTTATACAAAATTAATTTAGGATTAAATTTTTTATTAAATTGTCGAATAATATTTAGAGGAGCGACAAGTTTAGATTAGTTAATCAATTTAACGAGAACCTTATATTTCTGCACTTTTTCCTTTCTTTTCTTTTTACAACAATTATTTACACATTTATCAATAAAAATCTCGAAAAGTTAAAAAATTATAATTAACAGTTCGAATTGGCTCTAAAAACTGGCACTTTACAGCGTACAAAATTAAATGCGTTAAAAAAGTTTACGCATTTTAAATAAAATTACAAGGTTAACCACAATCATGAGCTTTTTTTTTTTTTTTTTATTTTTTAATCCGAAGAAAGACCATATCTTAATGAATATTATACTTCTACATTGTTTCGGCGCTTTTCAGAAAATCCATGTTTCTGCGTAACTTTATAGTAACTTTGACGAAATATAATTATAATTTTATTTTTTATTTTCAGATTCATATTCACAACAGTAATACAAGTAATTTCCCAAGAATAAAATAGAACAGAAATTAACATTTAACATATTCAGAGAAGCTGGTAACTTACTTAGAGAAGGTTCAAACAATTAAATGTTGAAATTTTAAGGAAACAAACGAATACAGCTTGAACATATGCAGAGAGTGAGAAAAGAGCTAAATTGCAATACTAATTTTCACTTTAATTATTAATAAGGATGTTTAAAAATAAAATGAAATTATCTCTTTCATACGACATTTTTACGCAACTGATTATACTTTCGAAAACCATTATCACGGTAGCGTTACAATTTTTTACTTTATTTTTAATAGATTTTCCGTAACTTTAAACTATATTTTTGGCAACATTTTACGATCACTAATGCTGTTCTTCATAATCGTTGAATAATTTGACAATTGTTCATATATGTTGTTTTTTTTTTATATTACAAAAAAAAACAAAACAAAAAAAAACCGAGTAAACCAAAAAATTAATAAAAATCTGTATCCGTTAATTCTGGAGATATTAAAGATCAAGACAAATTTACACAACGAATTTTCTTAAGATTCGTAAAATATCACAAAATGTACTTGGACGTACATGTTTTAAAAACATGTATTTGCCAAACTTTGCTATGTAAATTTACATTCCGTAAAATTTTCGATAATTTTCTGATAGTGTTTACCCCACCGCCATGTATGTTCTTGAAACGATTAACAACAAGTCATGTTTGCTTTTCCAGAATGAACTTGTTTTAATTCCTAAAGATGACTGATTTGCTTAATGGCATGCGGGCCCAGACGAAAGTAAATTCAATCGCTTATAATCAATTTTTCACAACAGTCGTCAATTTTCTAAGCGCTATTTTTCAGTTCTAATTTAAAATATTCGCACCTTTTCAGCTTATATATGAAAAATATAGAAATTCACTTTTCAAATTTGGCCAAAACAAAGATGAGTTGATTTTTTAACTCTAAGCGCCACCTGCTCCAATTGAATACAACCGGAGAAATACTTTCAGCACTATATACCGTTCTTCGTTATAACTTGGAGCCGTCTAGAGAACAAAACGGAGGATTCGGATGATTTTGGCGTCTTCTTTAAAATCCTCCCTAAGTAGCAAAATAGATTAATTTTTGTGTTTATTTTTGTGTTTTTTTGGGTAACTCGCTCTTTTGGCGTATATACATATACGTATTTTTTTCTTACAGATACTGTCATCGTTTTGCAATCGAGGCTTTAAAACAAAATAGTAATGCAACTTTTGCCACACTTAATGTATCGCGAAAGATTACAACTGCAAGAACCACATTTTCAGGCTCGCCGATCACTTTAAAAGGATAATTAATTATTCTATGAAGTCAACTTCATTTACACCTATTTGAAATTTATAGTTAGAATAATTTGAAATTATCAGTACAGTTATACCGCTTTGGTTTAAGATACACGTTTACTCTTTGTGATCAGTTATGATTTTCTTATACAATATTGTATCACTACATTAATTTCGCACCTGGCGAAATCTGTACAAATTGCGTATATTAACTGTAATCAAATTCGTCGTCGGTAATTTAACTGGTAACAAGGGAAATTATCTTTTCGTCTTGTTTTTAATTTCAATGAATGCTGTAAAAAAAAAAAAAAAAAAAAAAAAACAGAAAAAAAAAACCAACAAAACAACTACAAACTGACCGAGCAAAAAATAAAAAATTAATAATTAAAATAATATCATTTACCGCTCTATTTTCTAGATCTATTTTATTGCCAAGAACAACGAAAGGAAAATTTTCCGGATCTCTAGGCGATGCTTGCACTAAAAATTCATCTCGCCAACTATCCAACGATTTAAATGAACTTGGTAATGTAACATCGAAAACTAATACGCAACAATCGGCACCTCTATAAAATGCCACGCCTAACGACTGAAATCTTTCCTGTCCAGCAGTATCCCATATCTGTTGGAAAAAGTGATATATTAAGTACATCTGCGGAAACTACCATTTTACGTCGTTAAGCATTAATTAGTTAAAAAGTATTAAGATAATTATTTGTTGTAATTATTACGAAGACAATTTAAAGCATACGATTTTTTTTTTTTTTTTTTTTTATTTATTATTATTATATAAATTATCTCCTTTTCAAATAATTCTTGAAATTACAAAACCTTAATAAATAAATATAAAAAAAATACGATTACAAAGTGTAAATTCTTATACATGGAGACCGTTTGACCAATGGTTTATCCGTATCTCCTTTACATTACACGATATCTAAAGAGAAAAAGCTATCGACTTAGATTATAACATCATATTCTTTTTTTTCTCTTTAATATAGCGGTTATATATTTTAAGGTCTTCATGGTATTATTTTTATTCTTGAACCAGTTGTAGTTTTCTCCGATGTTGTATTCAGCTCTTATGTGCTCGAATTTGGAACAATATAGAAAAGTATGATCCGGTGAATCTGTTTCGATATTGCATTCTCTGCATTTATCATCATTTGTTATGCCCATTTTCTTTAGATACTCAGCGAAGTTACCATGTCCCGACAAAAATTGGGTTAGAAAGAAATCTGGATTGAGTAATTTGTTCTTCAATCTATCCTCAATTCTGGTTAATAATCCATACGTTCGTCTCCCTGTTAATTCTTGCTCATAAGTGTTTTGCCATTCCTCCAGGTATTTCGACGTTACTTCTTTTACCTTCTGTATTAACCTTGTCCTATCACTATGGTTGTTTTTGGTTATCTTTATCTCGTTAATCATTTCCAACTGTAAATCCACTGGCATAAATCCTGATATGACATACGAAGATGTATAGGAAACCGTGTTCTACATGCAGATGTTATATTTAAGATGATTTTCCTTTGTTCCATTTTAATTTTCTTTTCGTTTTTTACCGAAATGTTAGGAAAATAAATCAAGGAACCATATTCCGTTATAGATCTGAACAGCGCTGAGTAAAGAATTTTCCTATCCACAAATTTTAAACCAAAGCTTCTGTTATATATACCTACTAGTTTTGTGTAATATTTTTTAATTTTAACCATGATGTAGCCAACATGTTTGCTGAAATTGAGATTTTCATCTATGTATATACCCAAATATTTCATTTCCTTGCTAAATTTAAGAGGCTTATTATTCAATTTTAATTCTTTTTCTATTTTACTTTTAATTTCGTGTTTTTTATGTTTTCTTGTTATTAATATCGAGTTAGTTTTTTCCGGATTTAAATGTAGCCCAAGATTAATGAGTTCGTTGTTAATATTGTTAATTTTCTGATTTATTTGAGGAATGTCTTCTATATTATTTATTCCTGAAATCAATAAAATGTCATCCGCATAACTTATAAGATTTATATTATCGTAATGTCCAGTGTTGTTATGTATGTTCGCCATTGAAATATTGAAAAGAGTGGGTGCCAGAATGGATCCTTGCGGAACACCTGCAGTGAGTGTCCTACGATAAATTATTTCATTATCCTTATTCTGGAAAATAATTTCTCTATTTTTTAAAAAGCTTTTTATTATTTCAATTAGGTTTGAATCAAATTTATTCAGTTGTAGACACTCCGTAATTTTTGACCACTTTATATTATCAAAGGCACCACTGATATCAAAACTTATTAGTAATATTAATTTATAATAACTTTTGTAGTTGTTAATGGTTTCCATACATTTCAAAATAGCTTTTTCCGTTGATTTATTCCTTATATATCCATATTGTTGTCCATTCAGTATTAAGTTATTATCCAGTACCTCATCAATTTTATGTTTTATTATTTTTTCATAAATCTTTCCAATGTTAGAGAGTAAAGTTATCGGTCTGTAAGCTTTTGGTGAAGAGGGTTCCTTATCTGGTTTGTTTAGCAGGATAATTTTCCCTCTCTTCCATATTTCCGGAAAAGTACAGATGTTTAAATACGAATTGACTATAGTAGGTATTAATGTGATATGATGTTTGTTTAAAATTTTTATCATTTTATTAGAAATTTGATCGGTACCATTGGCCTTTTTGTTATTGCACATTTTAATTATTTTCGTAATGGTTAATTCATCTACTTTGTTTAATTTATAATTACATATTGTATCACTTGTCCCGAGTTCATCATCCACTTTCGGAAAAAGTGCATTACTTATTAATTCATATTTTTCTTTTTCATTTGTAATAATTTCCCCTGCTAAAGCATACGATTTACCCGAAAAGTTATTAAACCGAACAGACGGAGAAGGAAATCAATAATGATGGAAATGCACCCGTCAGATTTAATATTATACAGAATGCCACTTTTATTAGTGAACTGTTTCCGAAATAATTTACTAATTAATAAGTAAATAAATAAATAGATAAGACAATAAAAATGAAGTTTAAATAGCTAATTTATAAGTGAATTTATTATACGGAGTGATTTGTAATTCGACAAATTCCTTGAAAAGGGTTATTATTCTAGAGATCATTTGTAAGCAGTCAGAATGGTTACTGAGTTATAGCGATTTTACAAATTTTTAGAAAATTTCAGACTTCGCGTAAAAAAATAACAGCGATGAAAAAAAAATTAATTCTGAACAATCAATTGATATTTTTTTAAAAGCTAATTAGCAATTTATTACATTGGAAAAATATACATGTTCAGAATTATCATAATCTCAGAAATAATGTATGACACTTGATATACAAATTACAGAAATTAGTTCCCTGTTTCATTAGCTTTACTATTGTGCAACTTTGAAAAAGAAAAATAAATAAACGCATAAACATCATACCGCACCCCGTAAATTGAACAAAAAAGTAAGAATATTTCTCAATCAGTTTCCATTACAAAAACAGATTCTTATTTCTGAACACAAACAGATTAAAATTTAAAGATCATATTCGAATTGACTACCTCGATTACGCCTGCGACGGACTTCAGTACTCGTTACACGTATCGAAATTGTGTTTTTCATGTGCTTAGCAGCTGTTAAAATCCCCTCCCTTAACTCTCCAAGCGATCTCACTGGAGTTTTGTGAACCATGTTTTTTGTATGACTCCAAATGTAGATGTCACAGGACGTTAGATCTAGACTCCTCGCCGGCCACGGAATCGGGCCGATTCATCCATCGCTGCGGACAGTTGACGTCCAACCGTTGTCGTATGCCTCTGGAGTAGAGGGCTGGGCAGCCATCGTGCTAGTAAATCGCATGGCATCGTAAAGCCAGCAATACATCCATTAGCAACATCCGCAATTCGTTGCATAAAAAGTTTTCAAGTTTTAGGGCAAAAAAAAGGGAGCCAATAATGTTATTTTGAATGATCTCCATCTATACATTTATTGAGAATCTTCTCTAGTGAGCAGTTTCTTTAGATTTTCGGGGATTTTGATGTTTAGGTGTCCAGTAGTGAGCATTATGATAATTTGTAATCCCATCTTGGTCGAATTCGGAATACGCTTTAAATAGTTGGGATTTGCAGCATCACCGTTTAACAGGAATTGACTAAAGTCCAATCTTCCGGCCGGATCCCCTTCTTCAATAGCGTGTACTGATGAACGGGTAAAGTCGCGCTGAATGTGCAACGAAACATACTTTCCACTGGGATACGTTAAGTTGCCCCGTCACAGTTCCTCTCGTTGAAATTGTGGGATCTGTTTCAAATTGCCTTAAAATTTCTTCTTGGTCAGCAGGATCGGAAACCCAAGGTCTGCCGGTGTCACTTTGTCGTCGTCGCATACGTCCTGTTTCCCGAATCCGTCGGTATATCGTACCAAACACACTCACGTCTGGTAAACGGCGGTAAGAGAAACGTTTTCGATATTCCTTTTGTGCTGCACCACCATCACAGAACCCATAGTAGAACAAAATATCTGCATATTCTTCATTTTCAAAACTAGCCATTTTAGGGAATTTTTTTTTTTTTTGCAGTATTTCAATTAAACGATTCTCCGTAATAATAGTGCGACGAAAGAAACAAAAGCGTGACAGTATTGATAAGGAAATGTTTCTTGGAATTTAGGGATTTCCCCGGTCTAATGTGATTTTCTTTGTGTGCACGTGTACAAACTGATAACATTTATATCTTTTTAGAAAGCTAATGAAACAGGGAACTAATTTCTGTAATTTGTCAAGTGTCATACATTTTTTTTCAAATAATTACAGTTTAATTATAAATAAAAATTAAAAAATAAATGTATCATTGCTATTTAAATAGTTTTATTTCTGAGGTTATGATAGTTGTGGGCATGTATTTTTTTCCAATGTGATAAACAGTTAATTAGCTTTTAGAAAAATATTAATTGATTGTTCAGAATTAAGTATTTTTTTTGCCACCATTTTTTTATTTACGCGAAGTCTGAAATTTTCTAAAAATTCGTAAAATCAGTATAACTTATTAACTATTAATTTTTGACCCCTAATTATTAGTACTTAATTTGCTACAAATGATCTCTAGAATAACCCCTTTTCAGGAATTGATCGATTTAAAAGTCACCCTGTATAAAATAACTGTTGTTGAGGAATTTTCGATTTTAATCACATTTAGCCGTTCTAACTAGTGTACAACCTTCTATTATGTTTAAATATAAATAATTTATTATACCGTATATAGGTAAAAATTTTAATAATTCGGAAAACTCGAATCATTATTAAATTCGTCGCTTTCATAAATCATTTTTGTCTATTAATAAAAATGCTTAACTTAATAGGCCATCGGGGTGGCTTTTTTCGAAACGATTTATCATACCGTTTATCAGAAAAAATCCTTTACCGGAAATACTTAATTTTGAAATAGCAACGATAATATTTTCGTAAAACAGCTAATAGTATACGGGAAAGAAGATAGGCAATACAACGACAGAAAAAGTCGAACAGATCTATAGAAAATTTCGTGTGGCTAAAGTACAATTATAATGTAGTATTAAAAGAATGAAAAATATAATGATGCCAAACTCAAAAAAAAAATAAAATAAAATAAAATGTAGGAAAAAATTACCGCTAGAATAATGTACGTTAAAGATAATGAACAGAGAAAGAAAATAGTAAACGGTGATAGATAATGCCAGCATATAAAGTTATGAGGCAAGATTAGGAATTCCGAAATGAGACATTTAAAGTCTACCGTAAATTTAAGAAAGAAGATTTACAAGTGAGAGGAGAAACTGGAGAGAATATAGAGGACAGAACAATTAACTGAATTCACAAAGTAGGCTCAAATTTCATTTTTCTGAAATGTTATTTTTTCCCGCTTTATTTCTTGTACAGCTATGTCATTCTTTTATAGGCCTTCACGTTACAATCTCGATTATCTTTCAGCATCTAATTTCGTGGCTTTCCACAAGCTATTTATCTATCTGTAAAACTAACGTGTTACTCGTAGAACTATTTAGCTTTCGTAGGTTTAAGTTAGAAATTATTACAATTAAGATTACTTATGGATGATTAGCTACATATATATATATATAAGCCTAAAAAGGAAAAAAACACGAGAGTAACTACTATGAAAACACACCTGTTATAACGATGTAAACATTAACATTTTTTGTGCTTAATAAAGGAATAAGATTATTATGTGAAGTACACAGACATAATTTTTTCTCTTTTTCATTCGTCACTTTTACGTTTAGATCATAATCTAAATTCTGATTTAGCGGAAACAAGACGCATCCGCAGATACCGGAAATCCTGTAACCAATAATTTAGCCTTTTTTCTACAGTAAGCCTAGTCAGTACTAATTCGAGTCTTTTTTGCCATAATGGACCCCAAGTAAATATGTTTTTTCTATAAACTTTTTAAACCATTATAAAAAAACCTCTTTATAACTCTGATCTTTCGTTAATCACAATATTTTTGAATACTATAATAGAAAAATCATTTAAAAATGTTTCTCTATTTGCTTCTTCGAAGTGAAACTAAATCTGCAACACCACCGCATTTATATTAAAATATCTAAAAACTTAGCATTTTAATGGTTCCAGTTTGATTTTATATAAAACACTTTTTTCATAAGCAAACTTTTTATAAACACAAATGTTGTTCCGGCTTCGTCAATTCTAATATTACCATTTTTTTAATATTACTCTCATGTACAAGTTAAACGTTGAAAAACTAGGGGGTAATTTTGATGATGTTCTTTCCGATTCACCATCGTCGTTTTGCTCCCGGACATATGGATTTCATCCCATTTTTAATATGAACACACCTCACTCATCGTTACAGCACTGCAAATAAATCTCACTTTCTTTGCTGCCTCGTCTATTCGTTACTATTCTCCTTTCCTGAGTTATAACTTTTCACAATCCCCCCTTTTTCTAATCGTTATCCCCCCTTTTCTCTTCCGCACTTCTATAATACTTTTTTCTAAAACTGCTTTCAGCAAACTACTGCTCCTCAATGCAAGATCTATTTGCTTTTTTGTTCCTTTTGGTTTCTTTGCCTTCTCTATTAGCGTTTGCTGTTCATTTACTCTCTTCTAATAATTTACACCGCTGTCCCGGTTAGATTTTAACATAGCTGGGCAACGTTATTAAAACTGATGTTAGCCATGGCCATCTTAATTGCAATTTTATCGAATTTTTAAATATTTCACACCGGCAGACCTAAATTCTTTGTTTTTAAGAATAGTAAAAGAACTTCCGTTAGCAATGGTTTTTATTTTAATTTTTAATTTTTTTGTAAAACGCTCTTTGTGTAATTATGAATTAGCAAGTTGCGGATTAAACTTAAATCTATTACACCGGACTGTTCTATAAGTGACAATATTTTAAAAATCACGTTTAAATTTTATCGATTTAACAATCTTTAAAATTATCTTTATTCACGAATGCTGTTTTTTTTTTTTTCTTTTTCTGAATATTACTTTTAAGGAACAGTAATAGTACATATACCGCTTATAAAAATATTTTCGCATCGGTAAAATATGAACTGCCTCAATACATACTTTTTTTTGTGTACTTTTATTTAATTATTGTAAACAAACTCAATATTATTCTTATCAACCCTGAAACCCAATTTTTATCTCTTTATCCAGCCTAATCTACCGTCTCATCCGTGGTTTTTCAATACTCCCTCCATGCGGCGTTCAACTCCCTTGCAATCTGTCGCCTACGCTTTAGGCACAGTTCGTTTTCTGCTTCTCTATTTCGCTTCTCTCTGGTCCTCTCCACTCTTCCTATCACAACTTTACAGGTAACGCTGATCACATTTTGTTTGAGTGCACCTGTACCGCTTCCGAACGTTCTTCCTTCTATTCTCCTTTTCCGTTAATTGGTCTTCCAACTCCTTATTGTGCATCTTTTGGTCTCTCCTTGCCTTCGCCTCCAGTCATTACGGCACTTGGGTCTTTTTTATCCTCTACATCTAATCGTATAAACATCTGATTCCGCCACTCATCCTTTTCCCTCTTCTTGGGCTATTGTCTGTTTCGACGAACCCAACAAAAAACTTCAAAAAAAAAAAAAAAAAAAAAAAAAAGAATCCCACTGTCAGCTAGAAACAGAAAGGAAATATATTTCTATTTTTATTCTTTAAACTAAAAATCAAACATTTCAATTCATTTTTTGTAATATTCGTTGATTTTATTTTCCTGTTGAAGATACATCATTTATGATTTCCACACATCCAAACATTTTGTACTAAATTAATTTTTATTAATATATTTTCCTTTTATTTGTAGTTGAAGATGGGAAATTCCTCCGAGAAGAGCGTTAGAATATCATTTTTTTTTCTTGTTAGTGTTTATAATTTTATTATTTTATAAACTATTTAACAAACGGAGGAATGTTCACGAATTCATTTCATTTAATTTCAAGATTTATTGTATTTTATTATGAAAACAAAGATATACGTCGTGTATTGTGCATCGAAAAATTTTCACTAATTAGAAGATATCGCCAAACAAGTCTTTAAATAAATACATATAAAGTTATCGATAATCAACTTTAAAATGAAATATTAAATTAATGTTAATATAATCAACATTCGTTGAACAGATTACTACTAACACTTCATATTTTATCAACACGAAGATGTAACATTTGTGTTTTCTATTTTTCCCTGTATTATTTATTTAAATTAAAATAATTGTAAGGTGGATTCGAACGTAGTTAAAAAGAATGAATTTATGCTAAAAAATACTTTATTGGCGTCGAATTTTCAACTGAAATATGAAGCGCGCTATTAGAAACATTAGAATTGAAAATAAAACAGAAAAATCTAATAGTAGTGTGACAATTGTACAAAATAATAATAATAATAATAATAATAATAATAAAGAATCCAATTTCAAAAGTAATATTAATATTCCGACATTGACAAAACACAAACAAATTGTGTTAGTGAAGTAACCGTTATCACCGATTAATAGTAACACAAAAAATCGCAGTCAACTTTCAAAATGTATATTGACTCGCTCAATATATATATGCTTCGAAAGTTGCAAATGTTAAGGATAATGCGATATACTTTTTCTTGGAACTGCAGAATTTTTTTAAATATCGCATTCGCTAGTAATTATAGCGCCCTACGAACTGCTTTTGAAATTCCCGTTTAAATATACAAGCGATTATTTTCGAAAAGCACACTACAATATAACATATTATCAAACTTACGTACTTGCATTGTAACAATACGATCATCGACAGTAACTTCTTTGGTTAAAAAATCTGCTCCGATTGTTGCTTTATATTGTCCAGAAAATTTCTTTGTTACAAACTGATTCATGAGCGAAGTTTTACCTACACCGGAATCTCCCAAAATAATAACTTTCAAAAACACTTTCTTTCTGGGCGCCATAATGTTCAGCTATACGAATACTGGGAAATAATAAATTTATACGTATTAAATATATTAAACAAACTAAAAAACACAACGTTCAACCACGTTCCTTACATTTAACAAAACAACTGTCACGGAACTGAATCTGTTACATATGATTATGCGTTCTCAGATTTAACTGCGTCATTACATAAATATTTCACCTTGAACATTTAATGTATTTATAGGATGTCAATACAAAAATATTTCAATACAGTATTATATACGTGCGATAAACTTTCTACAAGAAAACCATCATGACGAGAACGGAGAAAATTTTAAAAATTCACTCTCGTAGACAAAACTATTGCGCACAATTAAGGCGCGCCAGTAAACACAGTGTACTTACCTTATATTTTGATAATAATCGGAACAAATGTAGTATATCGTTATTTAATTGAATAATACTGGCCGAAAAGATGCTATCCTTAATTCTTCACTTCATTACACACTATCTGTACATACATATGTACGTATGTGTAATAATTACGTCACCAAAAATAATTTAATCACAACAATTATCAAAACTGAAATAACTATAAGCACCACAACGAATGGAACAGAACAAAACACAAAGAAGAAGTAATGATACAATAAGCACAGACAAATTAGTGAAAATACACATTGAACAGAACGGTAAGTGCTCAGCTGATTTGTGGCAAATTAACATTTTAAAAATTTTATTTCCGTTTCGAATAGAATGTTTTAATTTTTAATCACTTATTATCGAGTTTTCAGATTAAATCACGTAAAAGTGTAATGTTTTCTTTTTTAAACTAGTGTTGGCTGTTTGTTTTTTTTATAATAATAAATTTTAATTACGTTTTCCGTGAAATTAATAATAACAATATAGTACAAAAACTAAATAGCAACCCTTAATTTAAATTCCGCGTGTACGATTTATCAGATTAATTTTAATAGCAGAAAATCATAATGTCACTTCTGAGAATGTGGGAATAACGGTCACACGTCATATTTTGTGTGTGAATAGCGCTGGTATTGAAATCGAAAAGTTGAATACTACTTTTCGCAAGTCGGCTGTTCTGTATTGTATTCGTTTTTTTTTTACATTTGGTGGTTGTCTAATATTCGATTTTTGTCTTTGGAATTTATAAAATTTGCGTTATATGTGCAGTGAAATTTTGGTAATTTTCAACTTTTTATCTTTTAAATAAAGTGATGGATAATAAAAGGAAATATTCGTAAGTACAGTTTGCTTTATATTTCGGTTTACGATTAAAATCATTTCTACAATATGTCGCTCACCTACGAAATTATTTTAATTTAATTTAGCGGGAACGTATAATAGTTTATTTTTGCACATGCTAAATACGTGTAAAAATGCTCTGAGTTCGGGCGGTTCCCGAAACCATTTAACCGTATTTGCAATAGCGTGATTTTTACGAAATATACGAAGAATGCCCTTATAAGTAACAAATGTGTCAATTTTTTTAAATAATATAATATTGCGGAGTCAAAATTAAAAATACACGTTGAAGTTTTCTCCGAAAATAAATTGTGATATGCACGCTGGTTGAAGTCAATTTTTAATCATTTAGGCTGATAGTAAATCTTTCATTTTAAAATTAGTGTAAATTTGACAATATGTAAAAACCGTTTCTTGTTATTTCGTATGTCGGCTTTGATTTCCCGTTTACCGTGTATCTATCTCTTCCCGCTTTAATTATTCATTTTTATTTCTCATTAATTTTAACAAAATTACTTTTTTACGGTTCACTTATTTAATTATCGAATATGTTCCGTACGCAAAAACATATATAATGCTTGAGCGATATAGCGAAAGGGCAATAGTTTAGAGAACTATTGAATTTTCTAACTAAGAACTGTTATATTCGTTCGTTGTACTTGAAAATTACAAAAATGTTTTGTTTTTTTTTTTTTTTTCGTTATAAGTTTAGTTTTTGCGTTTTCATGCTTTATATTTTCTTCTAGCCTAACCTTTACTACTAAACTAAAATCATTGGACAGAATTTTAAAAATATTCAAGGAAAAACTTGTTTCTTGTTCCCAGTGAATAAAGTATACAGTTCGTTTATATAACACTGCACAGAAGTTGATGTTATTTTTGTCGATATACTTTTCCCAACTTATTTCATTTAAATCGCAGTTCTTCAATGTAGTACTATCTGTTATTATGAGAGATTGAATAAATCGTAAAAGTAGATATTTAAATCCAGTAATCATAGTTTACTTTTGAAATGTAATCAAGTAAGCCGTGTTCATAGTTTATTTATAAATGAATCCAACATCAGCTGTCCGTGATGTAAATTTAAATGTTTGCATATTTTATATTTCAGTATCGATTTTGGGATTTCAAGAAGAAAAAAATGATTTTTTTAAACTTTCTTAGCCATATTTATGTACGTATTACATATTTGCGTAGCTACAAGACTGACATTTTTATTAAAGAAGGCGGTGTATGAAATAGTTAAAAGTTGCCGGAGGAGATCGAAATATCATTTTGATACTAGTTAAATCTTTTTGGTTCTGCGATAATTACGTAAATATGAATCAATTGTAGAAGTAGATGGTCTCTAATTAATCATGATTACTGTATGTCATGAGTAAAACGTAACAAACATACATATATATATATATATATATTAATAATAATAATAATAAGTTATATCCGCGATTTTTAAATTACGTTTATGTAATAAAGTTTACTTGAAGGAAGCAGGAAAGAAAGCTTCAAATAAACCTAATGCAAAAGTAAAAATTAAAATAAACAAAGTTTACAGCAGTATATGTTAGACTTCGTGAAAATAAGAAATATGTAAGAACGTGTACTGGTAAATCGGCATATGTGTAAACTTACAAGAGTAAAAGTATAATAATTGGTGATAGAACTTATCGAGAATTCAAAAACTGTTGTTCTTATAAAATGTCTGCAGAATGAAAGAATTATTTTTTCTTTCTTTCGAATTTGTTGAATAGAGTTTACTACGTGATTTGAAATTTAACGTAAACAATGTTTACAATAAACTAGTTACCTAGCAGCTCGTCGAGACGGTTTAAATAACTTTTAAAATTGATTTTAACAAATTTCAAATTAGATTCCTCAATTAAAAGGGTTCGTTTTATTAATTCGCTCAATGAGCAGCTGTTATGAATGTATTAATTAAATTTATAATTAGTAAAGATTAGAGTTAAAGAGGAAACGTTGTTTGCTTATGAGATATTTTTTAAATTTTCGAGGGTTTCATTTCTTCAACTCCGCGAATTATGGCTCACCGTACCCCTATCGTGTTTTACGCCGGGTAAATTAATTTTGCCTTTTTATCTATCGCGAAGTATTGATAAAGCGATGATCTGCGTAGTTGTAAAGTTTACAAAATAATAACTGTACTACTTATTAATTATGAATACATACTGCCATCGTATATTTTAACGAAATTACTATTATTATTTGATTTGTGTATTTGATTGCACTTGTACGATTGCGGAATGAAGTATATGTACTCGGTCTACCATAATCTCGATTACAGACCTTCCTTGGCAACGGACGGCAATAGTTAAATACTTGTAATTGTAATCGGTAAGAGTCTTGAAAAGGCTCCAATTTCGCTGACTTTATTTATAATTTGATCCCCCGGTATATGGTGTAAATGAATTAATAATATCGACGGAAATTAGTAGATTCGCAAGTGGTACATGCGTGTCAAACGACTATATGCCGTGTAAAAACAGTATGCACAATTTCTGGTATGGTTGATTTTTTTTCTGAGAAAAAAAAAAGGGTCTCAAATGGAAACATAATTTAATGGTGTCGATTTTAGACGTAGGTAGTTAATGTAATCTCGCGTCAAGTTTGTGTACCGTTTAAACTTTAAAGTCTCTCATGTTTTCCAATTGAATTAAAATTAGTTTATTTTTCTGTTGCCTGTCGTCGTTTACGGTATAATTTCTGTGTAAAATACATATATGAATACACAACCGGTGTAACATATATATATGTATATATATATATATATATTTTTTGAAGGGGAAAAATCGTGATTTATCTCTTCTTGAATTGAAATAAGTCGTGAACGAGGGTTATACTCTTTTTAAATTTAACCTCGCCATTTTGTTTGACGTGTTTGTTACGGTTTCCCCGCCATGACCATACTATATGTTTTTCAACTGATAGTTACGCCATTCTGTTGTGCGGTATCATGTATGTTTTAACCAGGGCGATTAGACTGTTTACAATCGACGGCTTTGTGATTATTATTATTTTCTTTTTCGCGATTTGTTTTTATTTGTTTCAATATTTTTGTGTTTTATTTTTCCGCACTTTCTGAGTTTGAATTTTAATTGTTTTCTTTTATTATTATTATTATTATTATTATTATTGTTGAGTATGTTGAAGGAAATACTACAGTGTAAGAACGAGAGAATATTTTGGAAGAATTTTGTTCACTGCCGATAAAAAATATGTTGTTAGCGGGGGGGGGGGGGATAAGTTCATCAGTTTCTGGTGAAGAATGGATACCTATGGTCTATTTTATATTTGCAAAACCAGTTTTTTTTTTTTTTTTTTTTACAGAATATGGAAGATTTATAAATTACACGTTGTTAAGAGCTTGTTCACTTGGCCATATTTGGACCAAAACGATAAGATTGAAACGTTTTTCCAGTAGTCTACACGCCAATTTTTTCGATTAAAAATGCGATTGAAAAAAAGTGCGAAGCCTATACATGTCGATTATTAGCGCGATAAATAAATACATAAAAATTTTAAAGTTTAATAAAGAACAACGTTATACACGAATTACCACTATAACGATTTCTGATTAGATTTTCCAGTGAAAATGGTCATACGCTATTTACAAACGTACGACTAATGGCCGATTAAGAGCATTTAAGTAATATTGACCCTTTTTTGAAACCTAGTAATGAGTCAAAGTGTTTCTTTATATTATTCTGAATTAATATGTAACTTTAGCAAATTACGTACGAATGGTTCGAACACGCATTCATTTTTTCCTACCGATAGATTATGATAAGCTGAAAATAATAATAACTATATAATTAAACATTTAAGGAAACAATTTCAAGACTAATGCGTAATCAGTTGAAAAGAGTTCTGAATCCAACGAGAACCTGTAATAATTTCAGTGTTGACAGCTGTTGTAAAATTCAAATTCGCGCAATATTAATTGCGTGTATTTTTTTGAGGTATATCATGTTGAGCAGATGACACAATCGAACGAGGAAAGATATTCTTACGTTATAGAAATGGAATAAAAAAAAAAAAAACAAAAAACAAAACCTAATTACATTTTAACTGCATCTTAAGTAAACACGACAATGTAGTACTGTGTTTTTGTATTTATAACTGATAATACCAATCAAATCTCCAAATTTATATGAAGTAGTCTGCTTTGGAAAATTACGAGAGTCGTCGAATGTGATGAATTAAACTATTAAATATTTGCCACTACTTCGGGGGGAAATATCAATGCAGCCGGTTAAAGTTTTATTAGTTAATTCCGGAAAGTGTATCGAAAAGGTACTGACATTAATGACACGTTATTTTGATGTTCGTGATTTAAATAATTTACAGTTATTCGATGTATCATTCCGAAGTATTAAAATAATCAGGATGACACTCTAATCATTCTCGCCCAAAAAAGTACTAACTGAACACACGCGAAGGTACAATTCTGAGTATGCGTACATACTTGGTTCAGTAAAATATCAATTGAAATTCAGGGTTTTTTATAATTATTTAAAATTCCCAATTTACTGATTCTATCGATGCGATAATAAAATATTTAATCGACTGCTATCATTTTTTTCTAACAGCGGCATAAAAAATTGATACGATTTATTGTGTACGATACTATATTAACTTTGTGTCGATCATTACAAAAAATTAAATATTTTCTTATTCTTTTTTAAAAAATGATTTCGAGCAGTTCCTATTAAATTGGCTATAAGGGCGAATAGTTTGTTTTACCGTCTCGGTCCGTATAAAACTTAAAGAAAAGTGTAGCTACGGGGGTGGGGGAGGTCCGTTTACACTAAGTAGTTTTACATCGATCGAAAATGATTCGTAATTGAAATTTTTTCGCAGTCGCGTTAACGGTGATTTTTTAATTTTGTAAATGAAAGATAAATGTATTAAAGTTTGTTTTTTTTCGCCTTTTAATTGCAGTGTGAATTCATTTTTAGACCTTTTTGAAATCATTTCAAATGTTGATGATATCTCATGATTTGTATACAATTTTGATTTTATCAACCGGATTTCCTAAAAATAAGCAAAAACGCGGGTGCGCATGCAACTGATTACAAATTTTTAATTTAGAAGCGATAGTTTCATTTATCACTTTATCTCGACTCATCGTTGTAATAATGATGATGATTACTTACGACGTTAAATCATGACTTCAGTCTGGTTGTTTGATCACAGAATTTAACGTTTTTAAACATAATGCTTTTGTTTTTTTTTTAAATTAATCTTTAGTCTTTTTTCAATGCAAAAACGCTTCTAACTTTTGATCGTCGACGCTGATCAATGAAAAGATGTGGTAAAAAGCTGCAAATCTTTTTGTTTCTATTCAGATTATTTACATTCTATGCATTCTGAAATGAAGTCAATGTTCGAGCACTTCGTCATATATATAATATTTTTAGTATGATTGGAGCAAGTTAAATGGGAATTTCCATATTGAAAAGACCGTAAAATAATTTATGTTTTCTAACTTCGATTATCGTTATTAATGTAAATAAAGTAAACATTTAAAAAAGTGTTTCACTTTGGACTGCTTATGGAAATTATGGGTTTAATCGGAGTGATAGTTTACGCGTGGAAAATTTTGGGAAATGTTAAACCACCTGTACTCTTCGTTGAGCATATGTTTGCACTAAATTATTTTTCTTAAATAACTCCAGAAAGTTACGTTGACAAACTTGTGTAAAGTATTTTTAAAACCGTTTTTTAATGATTCTAGAATTTATTATATACCGGGAATTAAATTTCTACATTTTACATTTACTGCATTAGGTGAATGACATATTAAACACTTTATTATAGAAGAATAATTACAATCAAAGTGTACTTAACATTCGATGCCGATCTGTTTTTTTCATTTTTCTGAGTGATAAATATTAATATATTAACGTATATAATTTAATATAAAATGAAAACGATGCAATGAAATAAAATTTATACTTTTATAAGTGTTGAAATATTAAAGAAATATTATAAACACCGATATGTTTCGCAGTAACAAACTACTTAATCATGATATAAAAGTTAACAACTTAAATGTAAACAAAGACGAAGCTAACTGAATACAATATATATATATATATATATATATATATATATATATATAAGTAGATATATCAATAAAAGTCGATAATGAAATATGATTTAATATAATAAATAAAATAATATTGTAAAGTTAAGAATATAAAAAATTATAATTCAATTTTGAGAAAAAATTTATTAGTTTGTATTTTAGTATTAATTATAATATCTTTATGTTTACTTATGAAATATAATTCAGCATGATTGAGTAATTTTTTATTATTAATAAATCTTAAAATAATTAAATCTTGTTGAATACTACGGGTTAATTTGTGTTTATATGTAATAATATGTTCTGCAATAGCTGATTTATGTATATGACATCTTGTATTATAATGGCAATAAGCATCTTATATTAAAAGTTCGTCAAGTTTGACCTATGTATAATACATTTTATTACATGTAGAACTAGTCATTTTGTATATATCTGATTTGGTGTAAATATTATTATTTGTCATATATTTATTTGTATTTATTAACTTTCTGAATCATTTATTACTAGTTTTATGTAATTGGTTATTTCGAAACATGTCAGTGTTTATAATGTTTTAACATTTCAACATTTCTAAAATTATAATTTCCGCTTCGTTGCATTGTTTTCATTTTATATTACATGAATACAGAATTCTTTGGTATACCTAATAAAATATAATTTTATTTTTATAATTTTTATATATAAATACACCCGCATGTGCAGTGCATGGTAGCAATGAACTTATCTGTGATTTAATAATAATTATATGTATAATTAGCGGGTGTTTAACATAAATATGATTGTATAACCTCGCTGAGTCAGATTGGTGCGTTAAGTGTTTTTTTACTGCTTTAGGTTGCTTTAAATTGTTCGTATAATGGAAGAGAATATTAAGGAAATATTGATTTTACATTTGGTTACTACAGTACCACAAGCGATGTTCTTTTATTATTATTATTATTATTATTATTGTCAAATATAGAATATTAAACTATCCCATTCGATTTACCGTAGGACTAATTTATATGATTGCTTATTAAATATTCATCGTGATTTTCAATTTATTTCAACTTTGAATGATTGTATGACCCACTTTCTCTTTCTTAATTACATTAATAATTTTCCGCTACTTATAAAAACTATATCCGCATCCAGATTAGAAGCTCATAAAATAAATTTTTGTGTCACTCAACTAGATATAAAAATTTTAAGCAAATATTTTTCTAAGAATGAATTAAAGGTATGTTTTTATTTATTGTAATGTTACTGCTTAAATATATCAGATAATAAAATAAAAATAAAATGAACTTGAGGTAAGAAAAATGTATGTCGGTCTCTGGTGTACTGTAGTGGACCAAAGGTCAATCATACGTTGTCGCTGGGTGCATCGCTGGTAGTCAGCTGCGTTAGATGGGGGGGTGGAAAAAGTAATAATAAAAGATTAAAAATCCGATTGAAGTTTTTCAAAGTTAGTTGGTTTTCAATCAAACTGGCGAGCAGACAAATTCAGAAATTGGTTATTGTACTCCACTCGTCAAGTATGCCACTTTGAGTAACCAAAGAAAAAATGAGTTGATCGAGAGTGAATCTGTATCTGTAGCGCATATAAATCGAACCGTTTGTCGGACCTAGGAAAAACCATCGCATATTCTGTAATTAAAATCGCTATTGTAATATTTCGCGATTAATATCGTATCGAAAGATCGACCCTAGAGCCACCCGGAAACCATCGACTCAACGAGCACTGGGCTACCAACGGTGAAAGTGCAGTTTTATTTACTATTAGTCATTTTAATTTGTTGTTTGTGTGCGTGTAATTGTATTTTTCAGCGGTCAGCCGTTAAACAAAAATCGATGTAAGTCAAAGTTAAATACTATAATAATAAAAACTAGTCATAATAATAATAATTGTAAACTTCTAATTCTGCGGTAGCATCCCTGCTGAGGTGAAAAAAGCTAAATCAGTAAGAAATCAAACAGCTAGCGTTACATTATTCATCTTTACAGTTGTATTAGCCCAGGGCTATCGCTTCGCAGTCTAACCTTTCGAATTTTTTATTTATTTCGTGAATTTTTAAAGGAATAGATCACTGCATCGCCTGCGTGGAGTTTATAAACGACGATTAAAAAAACAGATCTAGATTAGAATACCTCAAGCACTAGAATGTTAGTAGAATGATGTAAGCCAGAGAAATACGGATCGTTAACCATGCTAATGGTAACCAACACTGATAATAGTTCTCACGCTTGTCGTTTTTTCTGTTTAAAATCAATTCCTAACTACTACGAACCGAACTTGGTTTTTTTTTTTTTTTTTTAATTTTTGTTTTGCAACTTAATATATGTATTTTTCGAAGTTTAGTCTCTTACATTTTCAAATTTTACGGATTTTGTATTTTTCCTGTATTCTAATCATAAATTAACATGCTAGCTGCTATGGAAGTAGCTGCAAACTTTTCGCCCGATTTCTTGTTTTGCAGCTTTATAATGTGAGTGTGTCGTATATTAATTTATTTTATATAAAAATGATAATAATTAAATATTACTGGTTTGTTTTATTTTTTTATTATACTGCAGATCATTTTGTCATAATAGAAAGACTAGATAAACGAAAATAAAAATTTAATGTGAAATATTTATCTATTTTATTTATTAAATTAAATTGAAGCAGTGATACGGAAATCTTGTAAAAAGAAAACATGCATTTTAAAATAATGTAAGAAGTAGAAAAATCAGGTAAAATTAAGATTTTTACAACATTAACACTTTGCAACCATTATTGTAATGCATATACAAAGTGTGAGTGTTAGTAATAAATTTACATCTTTTTTTTTTTTTTTTTATATATATATTTTCTTTTTCCAAAATGCTTGCATTACTTTCTTTTCTAATGTAATATATTGGAAATAAAATAATTTAAATTTAATATGACCTACCAGGAACTGAAATTATTAAGTTGTAATTTCAAAAAAAAAAAACAAAAAACTATTAGTCAGCCACCGTAGTGTAATTGTTTAGGCGGTGGTGTTCCATTCGGGTAGGACTTAGTTCGAATCTCGCTGCTGAACGTTGACACTTCAAAAGTTTCACTTATGCTGGGTTAATATTCATACCCCCTTCTCCTAAAAAATATTACATGACATGTTAAACATATTACTATATTGTTGTTGCTGCCTTTTCTCAGAGTTGTGTTATGGAATTAGATGAATTAAGTCTGAACAGATACTTTCTAAATGCACTATTTCATGAACTTTAAATTTTCAGTAGAGTAATATTATTATGTAATCCTTCCAGTCGACCTTTTTAACTAGTGCTTCGCGAAATTGACCATTTTAAAATGGTCATATAGTTGGTAAAATATATAATTATGAGGAATTACCGCACGAGCAACTCGCAACTCACAACTCACAACTCGCAACCGATTTATAACGGAGTATTATAGGTGCGTAAGATAAAGAGGAAAGAAATATGTGCCGATTTTTGATTTTACATATGTTTAAAGTGACGGCTTTGTGTGATCTTTAGATGGACTAAACTTTTTGTTAGGTCACGACAGACGCAGGTTACAGACAAAGAATCCTTAGCCGAACGTAACGACCGTTTTCTGTTGGACGTTGATAAACATGTTTCCCAGAGATAGAATCTACCTTAATCTATCTTTACATAAATTTGTTAATTAAAAATTAATAAAAATCGTTTACATTTAAAGCTTCCGAGAAAGTAAACGGTTAAGTAGATTGATAGTTTATAAAAGAAGTGAACGATATGAAGAAAGGGAATAATAAACAGATAATTGTAATAATGGAAGTAATAGAACTTCCAAAAATGATAACCAGTTTTCGGCAAAGAAAGTACACGGTCGAAGACGCGCAACGCGTTATTTGACGAATGGATAATCAGAGGTGCCTTAAAGTACTGGCCGGGAGATATATTGATAGGCAGGAGGAAAATTTCGAACCTGCGTTATGCCGATGGTACTACGCTGACGGCTAGTACCACGAAGATAACCTATCGAGAATGCTTGACAAATATTAAGAAACGTAGCGCGAACGGCAGTTTGAAAGTAAACAAACTCAAGACGAAATGATGGTCGTCGATGGAGAAAATAGTAATAGACCGGATGTGAACGGGATTCGGGAAATTGAAGTTGCCAGCAGTTTTATCTACCTAGGATCTCTCATTTCGAATAATGGTAGGTACGAACCGACGATAAAGAGGCGTGCTAGCCAAGTTGGTAGCAGAAAAACTAAATAAAATCTGGAAGAGTAGCGGTATTGAAGAGCATAAAAACAGGTGTTTTCTACGCGGGCGAAGACGCGAGAAACAGTATATATTATATAACACTCGACGTTTACTTATTTAGTTTACCATCTCGATTAGAGAAGCCAAATGTAATGCTCCCGCCTATCTTATGTCCAGGGATGTCGCCACACCACAAATCTACCGTGGACGTATCATTTTTTTTTTTTTTACATTTTTATTTATTTTTTATCATTATCGAGTTTTATACACGGATAGTCAATTCACATTCTACATTTTATATTACCGAAACTTTCTTACACCGATTTTTCCTTGCCAATTAGTATAAATATATACGAAAATATAAAATTACAATAAATTTAGTATAAATAAAATCAAATTCTACGTATCGCCGTTGTCGACGATAATCAGGTGTATGCTGAGTTGGCTGGCTTTCCGATTGACTTAGGTCGGAAATTTATTGAAATTGACAATAATAATTAACTTTAAGAAATTAATATCGTAAACCTTAACTTCGACATGATTTATTTAAAAAATATCAAACGATTAAATAACCAAACGAACGAGGTAGCCGTTTTCTGTGCAATCGGTGACTCCTGCTGCGAGTCAACATTAAAAGACGAGAGGAGAAAAACGTAAGTTTTGACTTGAAAAGAGGTAAAATCCAACTGATTGTCTTCTGGCCAAAATCCTTCGCTCGCGTCTATTTTTCAGTCATTTCTTTCCTTCTAACTACGGCGCCGATCAGCAGAACCATTTTTCAAAATACGTACGTAAATTTTCCCTCTGATCACGTGCGCAGTTCGTTGTTTCTACCGATCTTTATTTTTATTCTTTATTTATTTTTTATTCACCATATTGTAACCCATAATAGACACGTTACAATATAAATAAATGTAAAAATTCGAATAAAATATGGTAAATATAAATTCTAGATAACATTTTCATTTCTAGCGCAAGTAAAAAAAGATGGATTGCCTTTTTTTACTTACGCTGGAAATGAAAATGTTATCTAGAATTTATATTTACCATATTTTATTCGAATTTTTACATTTATTTATATTTACTATAGCGAACATTTTATTTAATTTCTGATGAACAGTTTGAGTTCATATTTTTACTAAAGCGAAACACGTAGTCGTATCACGCACCATCCCAAAAACATGTTTATGTCACAATGTACTTTTGTTCAAACGGTACAGAGTTGCCGGTTTAATTTTATTATATCATTACACCGATAACTGCAGGGGTAATAAATTACTTTTTATGTACATATGTGTGTGTGTGAGTGTGTATTTTCACTAATTTGTATTATTTTTTTTCTCTCACTTTTATCGTTGAATAATACAACGACTGGGGGGGCACCCTACGCAAAACGCTAATATAAGAAATAATGAAATTATTTGGAAAAGAAAAAATTCGTATAGTAAATAACAAAGGATCTTTACCAAAATCAAGAGAATCTTTAGATGAGCGAAATTTTCGACTTTCATTAGATTGTGATAAACATAAGTCATACAGCGGCCGGGAATCTTCTGAGGAGGACCGCTTATTGTTAGTCTGTGATCGGCATACTTCCCAGGTATGGTTGTTTTCACATTATTTACCTTTGCAACTATTTCCATTATTCTCTCTAGATAAAACTTTCACCGCGTTCGAGTTTTAACGTATTAGTTTGGCAATGATTACTAACGTCTTACTTTTTACACAATATGTTGTTGTTAATACGTAATTAGCATAGTTTGTCTTGATTTTTTTCTTTTTTAAAGAATAATTTTTAAAATTAATACGAATAAATATGTGTTAGAAAGTAAAATAAATACTGGTAAAGTTTTCTATCTGATAGTGGAATGTTCCGGAAGACATATTTTTAAGATAACCATTTTTATATTCACTTGTTACGTACGCCTATAATTATTCTTTATTTTATTTAATTTTATTAACTAATTAACAAACAGGGTTTGTAGATATTACACATTCATTTAATACTTTGTTTCCTAGCGCTTTATGCTTTTATTAATTGCAATTATCTGACGAGAGTAATAAATTACTTATTCATAAAATATGTTTATTATTGTTAATCGAACTGTAATCAGTAGCACTGCTACATATAGAATACAGTGAAAATATCCCCTGATTTCTACTCTACACAACTCGTTACGCAGGATTTGGAAAAATAACTGAATACTTTTACAAACTAGAACTCAGTGAAGTTGAAACCTGCTCGTTGAACAATCGGAAACGGTTCTCGTCCCATTTTCCACTATCCTTAACATAATATCAGAAAGTGCTTATTCGCTACGTTTGAGTTGAACCGCAACCCACCTTTTTGAAAATCGCTCTACTATGTAACCTAAATATCACGATCATTAGAGCGAGTAAACACTGGCAATGCTTAAATGTTTCGTTTAATAGTTTCAAGAAAAAAAATGATATCCATATACTCATACGTATGTGTGTAAGTACCTGTTTTATACCTGATAAAATATTTAAAATCAACAAATTATATGAACTAGGATGGGGCGCATACAAGAGATAATAAAACTATTTGAAAAAGGAGGCTGACCGTGATTATGCCAAAACGGTGGCGCGAGGTCAGGCATTTCTGATTTGTAGACCTTATAAAATTTAAAAAAATAAAGAACATTTTGAAATTTGAAGGGGAAAAAAAGTACAGTTTACATTCTTTTGATGCGCAGTGTCGCGCGGCTATAGGCATCTCATTCGGGATAGAGAGCTGGTAATATCAGCAAAGCTACGAGAAAAAATAAACAAAATAAACAAAGAATGGAATTCCCTTTTCAATTGTGAAACCATAAATGATTTTTCAGTCGAGAATTCGAGTTCTCACTAAAATTTTTGATTATTTTAAGATGAAAATTCAAAAATTGCCCCAACTTTTTCCAAAGGAATAGTGTAGTTTGTTCTCTCTTCGTCGGATTATTGCGTAAAGTTAAACAACTCGTCTGCATAAATATCTTCGTCGATAGCATTGATAGCCTCGAGCGAATAACACTTTAGGATGCATCTTTAACAACATCTGAAATATGACTTTGCCGAATGCACGGTGAACAACTTGAAATGTTTGAAAACCAGTTGTTGCGTCGTCACCTTTACCGTAAAACGACAAGTAATAATTATGTGGGGGGAAAAACTAGCATAATATGTAAAGTTTTACATTTGAGTGGCGTTAGTAAAAATTTTTATTTGAAAAGAAATGCAACATGTCGTCGATGTGACACATTTCAAATTCAGAAATGTAAATATTTGAATTAGTTGTATGCATCGATGATGTGCAAATCGTTGATTTTAATTAAGAAATGAAAGGCCCTCGTGTAATAATTTAATTCGTTAAGAACGTTAGCTGTCAATATTACTAACTATTGCTACTGTCCTAATTGAAAACTCAGAACAAATTTTAATTAAATGCAGAGATTTTTGAATTTTTTTAAAAATGCGCGATTATTTGAAAAGGACGAAATTTTAGAAAATTCAAATCGATTAAGCGCTAGAATATCATTTTATCGGGTTAATTATTCGAGGGAATAATCGTCCGACCGCAATTCGCAAATTGCCGCCCCGGGCTTCGTGAATTGAATTTTTCAAAATGCGATTAGCAGCTTCTATAATTACAGTGTATAACGTAGAAATAATTTTTCGAAATAAAATCGACTGTTGCATCGAGCTATCGCCGCGCTGGACAGTGGAACGCGCTTACGTAATAACGTCGAGCCTGTGTCGACGCGATTATTTATTTACATTTGGAGATTATCTCATTCGACAAGAAGTGATCGATCGATTTCCGCGAAATACAACAAGTATGGCCTTCTTAGGAAGTCGGCGACTTCATCGTAATCCAGAGAATTCGATGATTCGTTTAAACGCAAGCACGTTATCTCCACAAGTGTGTTTTTTTTTTTTTTTGTTTTTGTTATACACTGTACCGGTATACTATACCATAAACAGTGATGAGGGTATACAAAATATAACTTGTTGTTCACCCCTTCTCCCCATTGGGAGTAATGGAGCTTTTATTACTTAAACCGTTACTTTAGTTCGGATATAAATGTTTAAACTAGTTATATAATATTAATATTAAAACGGTACTTCCATCTACGTTTGTAGGACATCTCGACACCATCTTCTTTTTAATCGTCTCGCAGGATTTCCGGCTAGAGTCCGAGTGTACATTTTCCTTGTGTTGGTGTTACCATGGGATTGTAGTTGATTAAAAAATTTCTGATATTGTGCACATATACAATTTATCGATAGATGGAATGCAGAGATCGTGATGTAACGTCTCACATTGGATACGTATTTTGGTGCCGATGTTATCATGCGTAATATCTTGGACTGTTGGCGCTGAATTATCCGAGTATTTGACCTGTTGGCGCTACCGTATATTTCGATTCCAAGTGTGAGTTTAAAGTACTTTAGTTGAAGCAAGATTTCCATTTGTCTAGTGGACTGTCGCTTCGTATTCAGAAAAAAAATCTAGATTAAACTAGTTTTAGATGAATTATCGATTTACTTTAACAATGCAAGCGTGTTTTGTGAAAATTTACTTATTTAATCGCCCCAAACTTTACGTAATTTCAAAAAAATTACTCTATTGTAAAACATACGTTTTGACGCCGCCATGTTAACTATTCTAATTATTATTTTATATTAATCTAGTCGCAATCGAAAACGAATTCTGTATGTTATATATTTTGGTGCAGTTGTCTTTTCAATCATACAAAAATAACATTTATGAGGATTTATTGGGGTTATCAGTGTATGTTTTTATCCGGGTTTTTTTGGTTTTTTTGTAATGATTGTACAAATTAATTTAATGTGGCGTAAAATCAAGTTTATTTTTTAGACATAAAAACAGTGATTTTACGTAGAAATCTTTCACTATTCGTCTACTACTAATGAACTGAGCAAGAATACTATAAAACGTTTGATTGAGCTAAAGGAAACAAAAGACATTTTGTAGTTAAATATAATTTTACAACATTTTCATAAGTTTTGCAATGAGTCAGCTAGATTTTCTCGGCAAACATAAATAATTGTTTTCATAAAATACTCGTATATGTATAAAAGTGACCCGGATACTATTTGCAAATGAAAGAAACAGGCTTGTTATCCTAGAGTTTCGTTTAATTGTAAGAGAGCAAATTACATTGTCCATTTTGATTGCTTTAGGTTTGTAAAATTAATGGGGGGAGGGGAATTTCTGTCATTTTACTTACGGCGCATCAATTTTAAAGGTTAGTCATTCCCGATTGGATTCTAAAATTAGTCGAAATCTTGGATAATCACCGAAAATTACTGAAACCTCGAATCGAAATTCGGTTGTACGCTAATATAATCATTCGCTGATGCCAGTATAGTAAGGGTGGTTTGTGTGTACAGGTATGTAGTAGCTATTAAAATTAGCCATATTGTCCCGATATCGATATAAAATGTAAATGTATGTGTCTGTGCTTATTTGTATGCGCGCAATACCATTCCGAGTTACTTATAGTAGCAGGCTTTGTGAGTAGTTTATAGGAAGAGGTGCTGGCACGATTGCTGATGGGAGTAGACGGGGATCGATGTTGAAGGGCTAATATTCGTCATTGTTTGTTTTTTCGGAAGCACTGCGTATCATTCTTATTTTCGCACATACACGAAAATAAATAAATGAAAACTTATTAAAAAACAATACACGCCATTTTTCATTTATCTTCATTTTATTTTATTTTATTTTTTTTTTGAACACACTGACATCAGCCATAAATAATACACACAGTGTAATTTGATATTTCGTTTAATAATTTTGTTTCCGCGTTACAAAACCGCTGCTATACTTTTTATTTGTTCCAGATTATAATACTACGTTAAAAGAAAATTCTTAAAGGCTTCAAACATGTTCGACAAGTATATATTTTGAATTATTTCCGGCATACATTAAGGACCCTAATTTGCTAATTTAGAAGTATTGAAAAAATCCTTCGCTTTTACTCTTTCGGCAAAGAATATTTTTCTAATGTCTGAAATTTCAGTACGGTGGGTTGACATGCGCAGACATCGTCTGTGCTATGAAATGGAAAATATTTATAGAATTATTTAGTTTGTAGAATAATCGCATTGTTTGAATTTTCAAATGAAATTTTTTTTTCCCAAAAATACGTGACGGTTGCTAAATCTTTTCAAAATTATTGCTTGCATATTTAAGCAAACGAAATTTTTTTATCGAGTAGGCTTGATGTACAAATTTAGCAAGAACTGCAAACGTGTATAACTTAAACTCAGCAACGATTATTCATTCGATTTTGTGTTTACATTACAATCTCGGCAACGATTCTTTTTAAAGTCGGTAGGATTGTTTACGTCAACCTTTATCGTGCGTAGTTATTTCCTCTCTGTCGCAGATACTGACAACGAATATAGTGGGTAGTTGCTCACGATGATTTACGCAGTGCAGCCACTTGGAGGGCAGGTGAAATTATTTCACTCATCTAATTCTCCTTGTCTATTTCCAATAAGACGCAGCACTGCGTGTAACCATTATAGTAGAAGCGCGTAGTTTAGGGGCTTGCTAGCGGGTTGCATATACAGTTTCGATATGCTCCGCTCTGAATCACAAAAACAACCCAACGATTCTAAACTGAATCAACACCGACCACAACGATCGTCGTCATCGGTCGTAGCTGATGACAATACCAGTGCCATTGCGCCAACATCCTCTCCGAGAGTCAGTCCTATAAGAATAACAAAATCCGTACAAGGTCTTGCAATAAAACGACATTCTAACACAAGTACCAGTGACAGTGATGATTTAAATCTTCATTAAATCCGTTAATATCGCTACTAGCAAAAGTCATTGAGAAACTTTTACACCATTATGATACAAAACGGAAGAACAGTCAGCATTCACTCGTGATCATGTTATGGAACGCAAATGGCATAACGCAAAAAAAGAAGTGAACTACACATTTTTTCTGCAAGAACTAGAGGTAATAGCACTCATTTCGGAAACGCGCCATATGAATGAAAATAGCTCAAATTACAGCATTTTAACATATACACAGCGAATCATCCTGATAGCACTGCCGACGGAGGAGCCATGGTAATGGTCGAAAGCTCGATGAAACAATATAGAAAATTTTCACGCAATACTATCAAATCGCGGCGGTAAATATCGAAACTCTCACAAATGATCAATTTATTGTGATGGGCAATTCTACATACCGGAATCGGAGTATAACTCAACTTTCGAACAATTAGCGAACAAACTTTCATTTCCAGTGAAGATTATAATGCTAAATACGAGTATAGTACATGGGGTTCAAGAGTAACCAGTTGTTACGCTCGAAGAAAACTTAACAAAATGGTACGTGACAATTCTCACCTTTTTATCCTGTCACCGATGTCACCCACTTATTGGCGTCAACATGATAATAGACTTGCCGACGTCTTGGGCTTTTTCATAATTCATGGACTATAAAATTATCACTAGGAATGCAAAACTGTTATCGATCTCTCTTCCGACCATGTCCCTGTACTTGCTATATTAGATGCGTGTCCTAAAATTATATCCACAGACATCAAGGACTTGTGAACAAAATTACTAATTGAAATCTTTATTCTCAAATAATGGGGAAAAAACGTACAATTAAATACAAAACTCATTTACGCAGGCTTCGTTAAATAAAACTTGTCGTCCTCAAGAGACTACCAAATTCTTTACTCCAAAAGAGGTATTTAAATGTGTATGAATAATGTGTCATTGCGGAAATCGCCCGGTCTAGATAATATTACTGGGGAAATTATTTCGCACTTATTAAGGAAATCGACGATATTGTTATGCTACAATTACGAACCGGATACTAGCCTATTGGGGCGACCATCATTATATTCTATCTACACATCCAATCTACTAGTTTGTAATCAAACAATGCTAGCAACATTCGCTGATTATATAACCATTATTGCATCAAATACGCACGCGAATAATTCCGTTCAGAACCATTTAAACCGAATAGTCAGGTGGGCACAACGATGGAGAATAGTTTTTAATACAGATAAGCGCCGACAGGTTACGTTCACAAACCGAACAACTGAATGCCCAACGATAAACATTAATGATAAAGTAATTCCACGAGTTCATCTCGTAAGCTCAGAATGTACCTGGACTGCCCTCGTGCGTGGCTCAAACTCAACAGGCCGTTGCTGCTCGCGCTTTAGGCTATTGCATCCATTATTGGGACGCGGGTCGGCATTGAACTTAAACACGAAAAGACGTGTATTTATTTGATCACGATTGCTCCGATTTGGCGATATGGTTTAGAATTATATGGTTTCACCTGTAGAAGTAATCTTCACAGAATTCAGCAGCGGCAGTCGAGGATACTTCGTACAATTACGCCTGTACCGTTTTACGTATCCAACGCAACATTACGCAATGATTTAAGCGTTCTATTTGTTCGAGAGACTTATGTTCTCCAGTATCAAAAATTATTCGATAAATTCCGATATAACAATAATTCCAACTTCAACAGAATGTATTCCTTTGGACTTCCAGATAATCCGTGTCTAGACGACTGAGAAGGAAGTGGTGCCGAGACGCTCTCCCGATTACCTAACAGCTGAAAAAGTTCGCACACGATGTATTTCTTTTCCAACATATCAATTCTTTGTTTTCAGTGTATTCATATAGTGTTTATGGTGATATTGCCGGTACAATGAAATAAAAGAAAAAAAAAAATCTCGATAATAATAAGTTGAAGTAAAAAGAATGTAATGAAGACTCTTTCTCATTATTCCTTTCCATTCAACCACTATTTAAATCAGTGACTGCATTATTGAACCGGTGACACTGTTCGATATGCGTGTATGGGAAAAAATTGAAAGACCTTTTCCGCGTGGACGAATGAACAGCATAAAGAAGAATAGAAAACCAAAAAGAAAAGATAGATAAGCGATGAGTCACAATCCAACACCTCGTATTATTGACAACAACGCCGTGACGCGCGTAGGCCTATTTTACTTCCCCCTCCATTGTTTACTGATGATAACGCAACAACGCGTGCAGTTCAACTGATAACAACGTGGTGACGTATTAATCGGTTAGTTTCTGTTTTATATCTTATTCGGCTGCTTGGTTATACATATGTTCGGCGAAAATGTCGGTTGAACGCGATGAAAAATGTTTTGGGTTGAATAAAATTCACTTTCTGTTTATCTTATAATAACAAAAACAAGAATAGAAATAAAATTCAGAGGGTTTCTTTTTTCCCATCCTGATGGGAGGGCTCGCCAGTTATCTACATTTTCAATGTGCAACAGCAGGATTCAAAGCGGGAGTCCTACCGGCACGGATTACCATTGTCTAACCAACCACGCTAATCTGGCTGTCCAGAAGGTTATGATCTAATTTATTTTAAATTCTTTTCTAATTTTTAAATGGGAAATTAAACAATGTCAAACCGAAAAACATCATTTACAACACAGTTGCGATGTGAAATAATTTCATCGATGCGGTTAAAAATTTCTTTGTAAGGTTTTTTTCGATTAAAAATTGAATCGATATTCCGTCAGATTGAATGCACACTTATTCTCACAGTATTTCCCATAAATATCTGGCAGCAGCACCTTCTCATAGCTACGAAAGATGTGTTAAAAAAATATGACGACGGGAGTGTAGCAGTGGATTAAAATTATATGCGCCATCCTTTGAAGCGTGTATAGGGAAAAGGTCTGCACGCAGTAATACGTTCGGTACTGTACGTGTACGGAAAGACGACATGAGTGGTTTGCTAATGCGGGGTTATACATATGTAAAGGTGACCTCTCAAAAGATAATAAATATTAATTCCCCTACTTGGACCACCATTATTCCCGCGTCATTTGTGCCGAGGGATCTCCGTGTAGTCTACTTACGTATCCGATGCCGAATGTGACAAAAAAAAAAAAAACACACATCTTAGCTGTGATAATCTAAGCTAGCGTTGTTAATCAAATGTTTGTATTGTTGTTAAGAAGTATAAACTAAGAAACTTTTTAACTGTTAAAAGCGACGTTTATTTTCAAGAGCTTCATAATATTAAACATGTCTTAAGTATTTATTTATATTTAATATCTTATACTGTAAGAGATTTAATGTAATTTACCAAAACCGATAATGTTATTTTAAAAAATTGATACAATCTGTTTACATATATTGTGTGTATATGTTTTATTTAGTTTCATTCAGTGATCTGCCGACAGAAATGTACAGTATTAGTGCACGGGTAATTTATATGGGCTGTATTTATTTCAAAGCAAATTGCTTCCCTTAAAACATGTATTTTATGATAAAAGGAAAAACTTGCGCAATTCAGTAAATTTCGTTATGTTAAATCGGATAATTGAACACCATTTTATTACTGTGCACTTTCTAGATTAGTTGTTTCCCCGGTCTGACCGCTTAAACCTTGTTTTTCATTTTGCATTTCATTTTGATTTTTTTTTCCCCTAATTTTTTATAAGCCTCCATTTCAGTATTACACTCGCGAGTTGTAAATACTCTGAAGAAACACATTGATAACTTGTTTACTTCGGTGGATTGCAGTCAGATGTTGATCTTCTTTCAGTTTCTAATCATCATCCTTTATTGTTTGTTTGTTTTTTTTGTTTCGTGCTTTAGTTCTTTCTTTCCATAATTTTCTTCTGTGAAAGTTATAATAATTAATCAGGCTTGTTTCAGGGAATCTGGTGGCGGGCGACGGGTTTCATTAGTTTCTTACGGTTCTTGTATGTGTTGGGTTAAGACTAAGGTAATATTGAACGCAAGAATGAACACAGTGTGTGGACGTGTATTAATTTGATTATCGCGAAAAGCTGAAAACTTCCATTTGTTTGTATATCGAAAATAAAGAAAATGACGATACATTGTTTCCGTGCTAATAAAACAGTGATTAATACAAAAATCTGTAAAATCCTTATCATTACTCATAATTAGTTTTTTCAATTTTTCCGCGTTTTCGTCGATTGTTAATGTGCTGGATTGTTCAAAGCATTCATCGCCTTCAACATCGTCGCGATCATCTTGGAAACGCTTATACCACTCATAGGCCCTCGTTTTACTCAAAGCAAACTCTCCAAAAGAAATATTTAACGTTTCTGAAACATTGCTGAGCTTTATTCCGTCGTTGTAGCAAAATTTAGTGCGTATTCTCTAGTCCACTTTTTCATCGAGCCTAAAACACGTAAACCTAGAACACTAAATATCTGATCTACTATTGTACAGATATTTGCCCGGCATGTTTACTAAGACAAAAAAAAAAAAAAAAAGATGGCGCGAATTGAATTAATACTACTTGCGGAATTAAAATTTCGAACACACCTTGTATAATCGTAAACGCGTAAACTGGATTTATTTTTATCAATATATTTTCTTCTCTATTTCTTGTCTCTGAAAATAATAGGGCATTCCTGTGTTTCTCTAGAATATTCGTTTATGATGAATTTAAATGTTTTGTTACGTGTTTATTATATTTTGTTAACGTTTATTTACTTAATTTATTTATTCAGAGATGGTACTGCAAAATAATTACGTGGAGATAAAATCTCTATTCGTGTTTTAGAATTGTTATTACCTTTACAGGTCTTTAAAGGGTCTACCGTTAAATAACAAATGTGAGAACGTTAAAACGTGTGATCTAATTGCATCTATCACTATGGATTCGACACGACAAAAATGGTAACTCTGTATGTCGTATTTGGTGTGCATACTGTAGGATCGCTGGGAACGGTCTTAATAAAAGATTTCTTATCGTTTTAATATTTTTCTCATGATGAACAATTTTCGACATTAGAAAGTTGGCTTCAAGCGCAAACACTTTTCCTTTTTTTCTTTTTCCAATATCCGATAATGTCTCTTCAACGATCAGAGTCGGGACACTGGCACTTTTACTTCTACCTCAGCTCACATCCGAGCTTGTCTGCTCACAATTGTTTTCACTAATCAAAAATCCTTGCTTCGCATAAGGGTGTGTTGGTCATTTCATAATGCAGCAATGAGTTTCAATTACATCCTGTCACCACCTTATAGTTGAATAATTTATTTTATATATTTTTATCGTCCAGATTACACCGTTATTAACTTAATAAAATGACACAAAGTTTGTGAAACCGGTCAAAGAAAGATTGAAAATTGAGCTTAAAGCTGCAATGATTTCGTTTGATTTTGGTTTTCACTCGATTTATAAGACGTTTTTCGACACTAACTCTTATCAGTTGCCTATTGAATATGATGTCCGTAATGATAAATTGATCATGGAGGACATAAATAGTTTTGGTTTTGGACGAATTGCTATCAGTTTTCGATTTATTTTTTAAACTTAACGTTCGCTGGTGGATAATTATGCATAACGCGAGTTTTGTATAACCAAAGGCGATTTCTAATTCATTTTGAGGTTAGTGAGATAAACGAAAGAGTTATAAACGTTGAAGGGGGCAAGCTGTTGTGCAAGATATTGATCTGGATTCAACAACAGAAACGTAACACATTATTTATCAAATACAATGGGAAGTTATGTTTATCACTTTGAAAATTATACCCCATCGTGCAAAGTAGGCGTTGATGATAATTTTATTTTTTGTGAATTTCGTACGAAGATTTTTTTTTACTAATGTTACAGTTTGGTACGCTTTACGTTACTTGATTTAATTTAATTACGAAAATTTTAATTATGTTTATTATGAAAGCATTTGTTTATGCACATCATTATAAGAGGAAATTCTGAACTTAAATTCCGGTACATTAATTATTCAAATGGATTCGGTATAAAAGATATAGGCAACAAAATCCTATTATAAATATGGAATTTTGTATGTGTGCTATTAATTTTTTTTAAGGGGGTGTGTAACATTTTTTTTTTTTTTCTGTGATTGATAATTTCGATGTTTGAAATGACTTACCTTACTACCGCTGAATGTTTACTCTTTACGCGCAGATTTCCTGTTTATGCATAGATTTAAACTGTATTATGCACAGAAAGGTGACTGACCTATTTCCGGAAACTGGAGCGACAATAATTTATTTTCAAAAAGCCGGTTTTGGGAAGCAAACATTGGCAAAGATTTTTTTTTTTTTTTTTGTAAAAGATTTTTTTGAGCCGCAGCTGCTTAGATTTATAATAGAAAAATGAGGTTATTTAGTGAAAAAACGTATTGAATGTTAACAAAACAAAATAACAGTCTAGAACAACTGTTGAAACAAATTTTGCTTTATTTATAATAAAACATATCAGCGAGTAGTAGTAAGAAGTTACGATTGTCGCTGCTGCTGGTATTCTGTATCTCTTAAACTCAATGTTTGCAAATAAGGGGCTCTAAAATGAATGCATTCTATAGAAGTTCCAGTAAAAATTTTTGAACCAGCGTTTGTTAATCTGTTGTGTCAACAGTAAACGCATTAAAAAAAGAGAGAGAAAAAAGTTATTATTATTTTTCATCAACATAAAAAGACAATGAAAATACATTAAGATGTTCTGACAGATCGCGGGACAGGTTTTTACGAAGATTTTCGAGAAGTCAATCAGAGATCAACTCTTTATCATGAACAACAACTGCAAGTTCATCCGGAAAATGTTTTGCTGTGTGGTGATACCATTACTTTGCTTTTTCAATAATATCAGAATAACGATAATATAACAATTTGCCGAAGTTGTTAAATTGTAGGGAAAAACAAATTGGCAACGTACTGTGACCGACAAAGACCACGCCAATATCTTCCCGTCCATGTATGTGTGTGCGTGTGCATTGCAAAATTCTGTGTGCGCCCGCAATGCATCCGCATAGACCTTGCATAACCTATATACCATTTTTTTTTTTTTTTTTTTAATCTGTTATTTCTTTTTTTCTATAAGTAGACCGTATAATTTGCGTTAAGCGCATCGATTAACATCATGTTTAAAATCGTAGTAAGAAATAACTAAATTACACGTTCCATGTTTCTTTTATTTTCAATTAATCAAAGTTCCCTCGGCAAATTTTCTTAAAATCTGATGATCTTGATATTCTACATCAATAGGTTCGAATGAATAACAAACTGAAAATAAACAGCATCATTTTCAATCACGATCGTATATCAAAATTCTGTCTATGGTTGTTTACACGCATGCACTAAAACTGCGTTTGTTTTTTTTTTCTTTTTTTATTTATTTATTTATTTATTTTAATTCTATATAAATATGTTAGAATTTTTAATTTTCATGTTCTGGGCGATTCAAACCTTCGGGAAGTTGATAAATTACATATGTATGACTGGTAAAATTACGACTCTTTTTTATATATTTGTTACAAGTAAATAATGAAATCCCGCAATGTGTGTGAAATAAGCAAAAATTTGTACATTTCATGTACTATATGCTTTAAGTAACTAAAGAAATACAAATGTAAAATAAGTTACTTCATATTTATTTATTACTTAAAACACAATATTACATTGTACTGTAATAATATAAGTAGAATTAATGAGCGAGTAAGTGAACGAAGTTATTAGTTACGTGTATACTACTAGAGCAATATGTGAAATAAAAAAAATTATGCTCATTTCTTGAACTCTTTTCGGGAAAATAATTTTTTGTGGTAAAAATTTCTGGTGTGAAAAACAATTTTTTACTTAACGGATAAATGCAGCTACGCAATTTATCCGATAAGAGAAGATCATTGTGCATATTTTATGAATCATTTAAAATTCTGCACATTTCACGACCTGTACGACAACACTGTTATACAATTCACGAAAATATGTAATTTTTCCAGAGTCGGGGATTTGACAAACTGGAAATAAACCGGAATTTTTTTGTAAAACCGAGAGAACAAAATAGTTAAAAATAGCCAAAAACGTAATTTTTAATAAGAAAAAATCATTCGAAGCGAAAAATGAATGCATTTTTTAATGTATTTTACTCGAAATAAATTACGAAATTCTGTTTTATTCTTATGAAATATATTGCGGCAGTCAAACATTACCAATAGTAATATAAAATTCCATTCTTTTTTTTTGTATATATAATAATTGTAATTGAGAAATTAGGAGAATTTGGACGAACTGGGAATTTAAAAATTATATTTCAGTTGACACCATGTTTTCGCTGATTTTGTGAATGACGCGATTTCACGATTTGTGCGTAATTTACACGCTACGTGTATGTGCGAGCGTGTATAACTTGTAACCGTTGAAACACCTCTTCTATCCCCAGAGGTAATAGTACTATAGTATAGAAGAGTAGATTTCAATTAACTGCCATTCTTTACAGAATACACACCAACGTGTTGTGTGTGTGTGTGTGTGATAATGTCAACGTCACATTTTCAGCCCAACCATCATCACTTTTTTTTGCCTCAAAACGTAACATATATTGTATATGTAAAGAGACAAAGTTATGACAGGAAAATTAGTGCGAGTCAGGCTAAGAATGATGTTAATTTTCCTCATTCTAGTAGAGAAGTGATAGAGCTGGGGTTCGTTCGAGGGTGTCACCAGGTCAAAAAGTAGATCCTGTTGCGTGACACGAAGGGCTGAATTCTGTATATATATATATATATATATATATTTATGCATATATGTATGTATTGATTTGCTTACCAATTTTTGTTACAATTTCTGTAACGCAAAACGTAACAGGATTTTCATATTGCAGCTTGTGCTTTCCTTTTTTTATGCTAGCGTGCGTTATCGAACTAATATTATGCCTTATGAAGTGTCCGACTTACTGAAATCAGCACGAAGAATTACGTTAGGGATTATTTCGAAGGTGATTGATAGTTCGGAATTTAGCGAAACTTAGTACTAATGTCCGTGATTCGTAGGTCCTTAGACTGGTATAAATATTTGCGAGAAAAATTTACAACGAGCAAAGTCGGTCGCGATTTCCGGTCGTATTACCCTGATTATAAAACAAATCTTAAAATAAGGAAAGTAAGGGCTGATATAGGAATGAATAGTCTGAAGCGAATCAGTGCGAATTGTACAGGACGAATTTGACGATGATAAAAAGCTTCGACCCCACCGTATTAGTAGCCGTACGGAATTCGACTTTTGAATATACAATGTAACAAAATTCAGTGCCAACTGCTACTTACCCGGATTATTTTAGCAGTTTTACATCTGTGCGCCGTTGAAGTATCCACAAAAACTACTAGTCTATGTAATCAAAATGTTTAACCCGGTACGAAAGTAGAGGATAGATTAAGCGATGAACGATTTCCAAATTCAACCATCTACGAAATATGATTATATTTTTGAAAGTAAATTATTCGCACAATTTTAGAAATAAATCGACAGAGTTGATGACGGTATATAATAATGTCGGTTTCGCATCGCGCGTGTTATTGCACGTGGAAAAAAGAGAACGTTACGCGTTTCTAGCGTGCACATATGTGTATAGTGTGTGCGTGCGAACGTTTCGGAGAGACCAGCAGCTGTTATAATTCTTCGGAGCTGAAGTTGCTGTACCGCTGGTAGGCCAAGTAGAGTGCAAATTTGTCGCAGTTGAAACGCTTATTGGAGGATGTGAAAATTCGCATCTGTATCATTTTGTCGCGAACCAATTTTTTCACCCAGTCTTTCGCGTTATTCGTCGCCAGTAGGCTCGTTAGCAGTCTGAGCGGCGTTCTAACGGCCATCTCCGGAAAGAACGCTGGCACGCGATAGTTTTTAGCGGTCGCTTCCATTTCGTCTAGCGTGGCGATCTGCGGCTCGTATTGAACGTCGCACGTATCCGAACGGAACGTGAGCGTCACGTTAAACAGATTTTTCTTCATCTTTAACAGCAGCGTGCACGGGAAGTTGAAGCATATCGCCTTCGGCCACTCGATGTGCAAATTCGGCACCGTCAGTTCGGCCAGAATGGTCAGGTTCGCGCCGATAACGCTAGTCGTCACGTTCCGCGTTAACCGGAAGCCGGCGTTCAGACCTCTGACGAATCCGATTCCGGTTTTGAAAATTCCCACCGTGAATTCCTCCGATAGTTTCAGATCGTTATCGGTCAAGTTTAGCGCGTTTCTTTCTCCGGTCTCGACGATGTCGTCAGCTATTTCTCTGACAAAGGCGTCCACGTTTAGAGAGACGGTCACGTTACTTCCGTCTTCGCAGTGCGGCATGGCGACGACTAACGTAGCCAATAACGTCGGCAATGAAAGAAACGGACGAACGGAAAAAATTCGCATTTTCTTCGAAGATATCTCGTCCTGGCGTGGTGGTGAAGTCCGTGTGAGAGGAGATAGCAGCGCAGCGAGACTTTATGCGCGCCAACTGCACAAGTCGATGCGAAATTTACCGTCCTCGTTAACGAAAAACAAGAATTTATGAACGCCGACTGGCCTTTACTCTAGTGCTCCGCTTTACACGTTTGATGGAAAGGTGCGAAATAATTGATCGCCCCTGCGCTTCAACCCTGCCAGCATATGAAATCGGGCTCCTGTATCCGCGTACCGCGGCTGCCGTAGCTCATTTCGACTCTGTGTGCCATTTCTCATCTTCGTTTCTGGTGGCGGCCGACTTTGGACCCAACCTCTTCGTTTCACCTGTTGCCGCAGTCATCGCGCGCGAAGTAGTATCTGAATTTCCGGAACGCGATAGATTCCGACGAAATGCAATATTTTAGACGTCCAAACAGAAACAACAAAAACCGGTCCTGTCACTAATTAAAATGATTAAACCCGGAGTTTTTAAGTCTCTTTCATTAATAATAATTGCTACATTCAGCTGAAATAAGTTTTGTTCGCCTTTAGAATATTTCAGTAGTGATATTGATAGTTTTAGGAAGTTGTGTGCTCCTAAATTGTACGTTTCTTTGGAGCAGTTGCTGCTAGAATAATAATTTTAAATCTGTAATCTTTGTCGCCTACATCTGTACCAAGTTCTCTTCCGGTTTATAGTTTACGTCAGATTGTTCGGCTATTTGCTTTTTCAGTTGCCACCGGATCTTTAAAGCTTTTGTTAGTTCGCATCGTGAAAATTATTTCGATATGATTTAGTAATATATCGAAATCAACGTTTTCGTAACTTCGGTTTTGCGGTGAAACGGAACTGAACGAGCGGATGTCGGTAATTTTCAGAACTGAGTTGTATCAGAAAACAGGGGGCGGCTGCTTTTAATATAATCGCTGATTATGATATAGTAGCGAATTTAAATAAAGTTTTCATTTCTCGGTGTTTCTGCTGAAAAAGGGAAGGACTTTCTGTATAAACAATGAAGATACGAAAATAATAAATTTATATTTACATATTGTACTGTTATATTTCATTTTGCAATTCGTATATTTATCGGTCTATATTGTAATGGTATTCGGTTTTACTTAAAAAGGAAAGCTTCAATTATTTTATTTTTTTTTTTCTTTTCGGAAGAAAAATAAGTTCTGGTATAATTTAATGGGGAGTGAAAGGTATTTAATCATTTATTCAATTAAAACAGAATAACCGAAAAAGTTTTACCACACTTACGAATTCTTTATATTTGGTATAAATAAGTTGTAATTCTTACACTATACAGAAGTTTGAAAAAATCGATTTTAGGAACAACAAATTGAAAGTGTTTGGTGTAATAGTTTACAGCGTGTAAAATAAATAAACACCAAAATTAACGTTATAATTGAGCAATCGTCGAAAATACTGCGTAAAGTCTGTTTGGACGTACTATTTATAGGTATTTCGTAATGTTAGTTTAAGAAAGTTCTAGTTCTTCGTTGATGCACTTACGACGCCTGTTATCAGCCTCCATCATACAACGATTAAGTTTATATTCGTCGCTGCGGTGATTACTCAGCTAGCATGTGATATGCGCTTCCTCTTCTAGCTTTTTTCATAGAGTAAACACGGTTTCATTTTTTGTCTGTTGTGAAAGAAAAAAAAAATGCAGTATATAATTATTTATTATTCGATTCAGTTATTTTATAATTTTTCGTTGTACAATTTATATATTATTTAGATAGTCTAGAAGTTAAGGTGTTTGACTACCAAAGCGGGGAGGTGTCATCGGTTTTCGGAATTGCCTCGTTCCGTATCCAAATATAATATACCTAATCTGAAATTTAATTTAGTAGCCGAGAAATTTGAGAAAGTAGAGGTGGTCGAGAGAAAGGAACTGCCTCCTACTCTCGTTAGTGCCGTTAAGCTTGGTGCATTGCGAATCTTAGTTTCACAATCCATGATACCCCTTATCAAGGGTGTAGGATTTATTCTTTACTTTTTACACGCGCAAAAAAAAAAAATAAAAAAATAAATAAATAAATAAAACATTTACAATATGGTATAAATTTTTTCAAGCGTCAATTTGTTCACGTTCGCAAAATAAATTGCATGCGGCCTTTTAATCCTAAAATGTGATGATATTTTTAGTAGCTCTAAACGTGTTCATGAAATTCAGATGGAAATCTCTGTGTGAATCATTATAGTTGAGATTTTATCGAAAATTTTGCCGAACCCTTGTGAATTCCGTGAAAAGTCGTTAATTCGTAAAATATATTGAAACTGAAGTGTGTGTTATATACTACAGATGTCGGCATAATGTAAACTTCATTTGTTGAAACCGATACTGTCATCTGCGCATTTTTCATGTTTTCATTTCAAACTGTCAAATGATAGATAAATACACATTAATATTCGTTTAGAAATTCAAACAAACGTTTAATACAATTCGCACAGCCTCTTATTAGGATTTCTGTTATTCGCGAAAAAAAAATGAATACGTCGGTTGAACAATATTTCGCGGGTAATTTTTTTTCATATTTCTTGTTTCTGCGATCATTATTTACTTATTAACGTTCTACCAAATAATGTTAGCTAAACGTAAATATTAAAATTATAATTAAATAAAAAAAAAACCCTAATTATATATTATTACTATTTGTTTCTTGTTACAAATGTTATTTGTAATGAACGATGGAATGCGAAGTGATCAATTTATTCTAGAACGCAGTTTGTTTGTTTCGATGTGTTTTGATGCGAGACATTTTCGTACAGAGTTTAAGTGCATCTTTATCGAGAAAGTTGGTTATTCTCGTTTAGAGGATACTCGAGTTTAGTATTTATCGATGCCGATTTTAATTTTTAAATTTATCCGCCCACCTTATCGATAAAATAACTGAGTAATGTGAAAACTTCTAACAAAATACAAGCATGCGGAAAAGTAACTTTTCTGTGTGTGTGTGTGTGTGTGTGTGTGTCTATGAATGGAGGAACAGCTGATACATTTAACGTTACAATCCAGATTGATATGTGTGGTATCAAAAGTTGAACACTGAGTACACTATTCCGCCCCCAAAAACTAGCTCCTTTTCTACCCGCTATATCAATTCCAACGTCGGTAATCAAAATGTAACCTAAAAGTGCATATTATTTCGGTACTAAAAATTAAACCAACCTTTCATCATTCTCTCCGCCCCCGAGACTAATCATTCAAAAAGTACCCTCCAAAAAAAGTGTAACCCACACGCCTAGTTCTCTTCCATTACCAGGACCGGTGGCCCTCGGTGTAGTACAAGTATTTCATTACTGTAAATTAATGGTGGCGCTAGTGCTAGACCACCCCTAAACATGCGATCCGGTCTCGCACGCATGTGACGTCGCCGCACTCTCAATTTCACCTCGCTATAGCTTCATGCATGACGGCGTCACCGGATTATACTAATCTCGCGGAGAAAGTTCTTGCGCTAACCAATGTCATTATGGATAACATCAATTTTTTTTATATATATATTTTTTTTTATTTTTTTTTGGCATGGCAGAATCTGTTTGGAAATGGGAAAAAAAATGACAGAATCTATCCAATCTGTAAAAGTAATGTTTAATAAAATTGAATAATTTTATTGCGAGCTCTTGAACTTCTCATTTTCCAGAAACAAATTACGTAGGGTTTTTAAGAGGAATCCAGTCTTATACGCTTGCTTGCAATAAGCATAAAGAAAATCAAAATTAAGTATTTTCCTGGCTAGGATGAAGTAAATTACTTCAGATTATTAAAAAAAAAAAAAAAAAATCAAAATCCAACACTTTTTTTAACCCAACGCGCCAGTGGAATTTTTGGAAGTTACAATGTGCGGCAACAGGATTCGAATCTGGTTCTACCTGAACGAAATACCATTGCCTAACGAACTACACCACGGTAGCTAGAGCTAATCCAACCCTCTTAGGTACCGGATTGTGATAAAAAAGTTCATAGTAGTGGAGTGGGGAGGGCATAGTTGGCTATTTAATATGTTATGGATATTTTTTTAGCTAACAACGATATTAGGTTGACTATCGAAGGGTTTTTTTTTGGTTTTACAGTATGTCTATCACTATTTGGCACGCCATTTTCTATTTTATCAGTAACAGTTAGCATCGGGACGAAATACATTCAAAGTGAAGTTTACCGCACTTTTCCCCGTACAGCGAGGTAAATAGGGGTACCAGATGGAACATTGCGGGCCATTTTTATAGAAATTATGTTAACCGTTTCTTGTAATCAAAATATAAACTTTTAATCGTTATAAGTTTCTTAAACTTAACCATTCTGACTCACTTTATGCATCGTATCCAACCCCCTTCGTAGACTGCGGCCATAAATAACCGCAGTAAATGCATTCAGCATCTTCATCATCTACGGTTTCCTATATATTTTTTTTTTGGGGGGGGTTACTATTTTGTTCCTCTTATTATTTGGTTTATTAGCGCTTAAATCGATAGCTTTGGTGGAAGGTTATACGACGACTAAACACTAATGATCGTCATTTGAATTGTCGTTTGGATGTTTCTTTACAGAGTTTTGTTACTACCCCCCATATTGCCCCCCTCTCACCTATGTTCGTACGTTTTGTTTTTAATTTTTTATTATACTTATTATTATTGTTATTATTATTATTTTAAAACTATTACTTAAATAAATGGATAATCACCCGAGGCGATCGGGAAGATTAATATCACAGGAGAGGCGGAGACTTGAATATTTTTCAATCTTAACGCTTAGGACCGAAATGTATAATAAATTTATCGAGAGGGGTTGGCTTTTTGCGTGCTAGCTAGCTCGGTTGTTTAGTTTCTAACTGAGTAGTAATTATTTCGTATACATTTTTATCGTTCGTTCTCGAAGAAATTTTCATTTGAAAAGCGGAAAATTCTCGATTTGTCGTTTTCTTTGGATATCCTTAAACACACTGCCACTATAGACGTCATCCAAGTAGTTTCGTGACCAATTTTTTACAATTCGCTGTCTGTTCGTGCTCGATTGGGACAAGTAATCCACGGATCACAAACCCAAAAAGGACGTTCACATTTCGCTTGAAACGTATGTGATTCCATGTAGTTGTCACTCATTTGACGTACTTACCTAATTTTAATCTTCTAATAAAGCTGTAACAGAAGTCATCGCTGTCTCGAACGATTTTTTTTTAATATTCCATTAGAAAACGCTTCAAAGGTAGGCTCTTTTTTATTTTTGCGATTACTTTACTTTTAAGTAGGTTGAAATTTTTAACATTATTCACAAATACGGGCGGCGGAAGTGGAGTAAATTTCATTATTGAGTTTCGCTTAGTTTATCGGGGATAGTTGAAACATCGCCCAACCTACACACGAACGGAAGTTTGTATTTTCTCACAATTTGACTAATCAAAACGGTTTATAACCTTTCTATCAGTTTATTTGCCTGTTTTTGCAGTTGAGCCGCTTGATTATTCTTGTTGTTCCCCCTTTTTTCCATTAACAGTATTGATGTCATTGTCGTTGATTTGCCGTTTCGGCTTCTCGTTCAGTTTTATTTCTATTGATGGAACTGTTTTGTTATTCTTTGTCGTTGTATAAGTTGATTGTACGGAAAATATTGGTGTACGACGATATATTATCATCGGTTATAATAAAACTGATGCGCTGAGATATTCAGTAAAACTAATACAGAGAAGAAAGGAGAAAAATAAAAAACCGAACGAAATCTCAACGAAATCCAATTTGACCTTAGCCCTTACAATACTCGTTTTTTTCTATAAAACCTATGAATATAAAGGTTTTTGTGATAAACCATCGGCGCCGAGATTTTTAGTGTAAATAAAAGACCAAACGAGCAAAGAACGCAGAACGCACACTACTTATTAAACGAAAGAATGAAAAGCAATCTAGTTCGGATCAATACGTAAAATAATAGACGAATTGTATATGCGCGAATGTCAAGCCGGTAAAATTAATGTACTTAACTAAGTTGACAAAGCCAGGAAGAGAGTAGTTCGTTCTAGAGAGGAATTAATGTCCACGGAGGAAAGCGGGCCCAACAATATTATTGATAGGAGATGAAATTTTAATTAAAAAATTAAAATTTGAAAATTTCGACGTTATGAAGTTAGATGTGTGTAAATTATTGGAGAGATGGTTCGTAAACGAAGGGTTGGGTTTGTTTAGAGCCCATCGATTACCGAAAGAAAGAAGATTACTTAATAGGAAGCACAGATAAAAATGAGAAGTAGATCTAAAAATAAAATAAAATGGATTATATTTTCCGAACATCAGATACTACAAATTATCGACTTTTTTTTTTCTTTTTTCTATTTTGTTTAATTTTGTACATATTTTCAAGTGTTGTTCAACATGACGTGTGTAAACACAACGCGTCGATATGCAGGTGCGTTATTTCAAGTAGCCGTAAGAGTGGGGAAGGGTTGTTCAAATATAAATTGAACGTTTCGCGGATAAATTCAATAAACTCCCAACTACAATTCAGATCGACCTTTAAATCATCCCCGATACTGATCAAAGTCAAACGGTGTCCGTTTTTTACCATTCTCGTTCCTGTTCAAAACGTTTATCTTTTCCGACTGTCTTTGGTTGTTTGATAACAGAATTTAACGTTTTTCAAACAATGCTCTTTTTTTTTTTTTTTTTTTTTTTTTTAAATTAATCTTTAGTCATCTTGCAATGCAACAACACTTCTAGATTTTGATCGATGAAAACGGTCTGGTGAAAAGCTGTAAATCTTTGGAGTCAATTTTCGAGTACTCGCGTCTTATTTATAATGTTTAATATGATCAGAGGAAGGGGTAAATGGGGATTTCCACATTTAAATCCACAAAATAATTTGTGTTTGTGAAACATTTTTTTGAAAAACTAACAGAGAAATAAAAGGAGGGGCCCTATTAGTTATTAAATTATTTGTTTAACGGTATTTCTTGGGTCTGAACAAAAATAGGATGACCCGCAACGGTGAAGTATGTTCATAAAAAGAGAAGTATGTTTTTTAGTTTTTGGTTTTTTTGGGCGCGTCAACTGTGAACTCAGCGCAAGTGGAATTTTTAGAAGTTGCAGTGTGAGGCAGTGCGGAATTTGAACCCGGTTCTATCCGATACTGCCTAATCAATTCCTCCACGCTCGCTGCCTGAAAGCATGCTCGCTACCAAGGAAATAAAATTTGTTTACGTTTATTTACGATACAGATCAATAAACCAACGACAATGTGTACGTCTTTTAGTTAAAACATAAATGAAAAATACTCCACTACGCTGCTGAAAGATTTTCCTTACGGACAAGTTATTTATTATTATTATTATTTTATTTCTTTATAAATATTGGATCGGTAATTCATCTCGTTATTTTTTTGTATTCTAAATTTCTAAAAATAAAAAAAATAAAATATTTGATTTGATTTAATTTGATTATTATGATTATTATTATTATTATTATTATTCAGCGCAAAAAAAAAAAAAAAAAAATTCCAGTTATAATCGTAAATAATCGTCACTCCTTATGATTATAGTGAATGGAATGTTGATGAAAATGTATCTTATTTCAATTGGGGAGTTACACGCCCGTGTCTCTCCTTTGTTCATAACAACAAAGCTCGTTCGTTCTATGATGTTTCAGTGCGTGCTCTTGTGATTCATAGGCTGAGATGTATTTAAAAATAAACAATAGAGGCTATCATTCATTTGTAATTTGACATTAATTTTAAATTTCATAAACAATGTTTATTATTGCTGCGTGCAAACGTAGCAATTATCTGACTGAGTCGATTCGCTCAAAAGAGGTCCTGAGGTGACTCACGAGTCGATTTATTACGCAGAAATTTGTAGCTTCTCCCCATATTTTCAAAGTTACCAACATAATTTCTACCTTTACGCGATCTGAAAAATTTCACGTATATTTTTAACCAATCCATCATTAACAGCGGTTTAATCCTTCAGATGCACTAATCACGAATTAATTGTTTACAAACACGAAATATAAATAGGGTTGGTGGTATGATCGATGTATGTACTCAGCGACAATGTATCTGATTATTGCGTAAAACTGCTTTTTATCTTCATCATTTATCCCCGATTCTCTGTCAATTCTCCGTCTATTTCTGCTTTACACTGTTTTCTTCGTATTTAGTGGGACTCTTCCGCTCTTTATCATCTTTACCTTTTTTCTCGCTCCTTCCTCCTTACTGATCGAAAGAGAAAGTTACAAAGTATTATTCTTACATAATACGTATGTAAAATAGCAATGTAATTGTAGTCTGGTAGTGTTTATTCCCCTTAAATTTCCTCGAAATGTTGATATTCCTTTGTTTTGATCAGTTTTTTTCCCCCAAAAATTACAACTTGCGGATTAACGCTGTAAACATATGTAATCACTATAGAAGCATTTGTTATTGAAATCGTAATTATCGAACACTTTAATTGTGCCCGGCAAAGAAGAGATACATTTTCAAGGATTTTTATTATTGTTATTCAATTTTTGTTTGAATTTCAAACACGCTTTGGTTTTTAATTTAAAAACTTATTATCCTCGCGAAACTATGTATTTTCACGCTCAGACCCAATGAAACGCTAAAAAGTATGCCTACTACACGACTGTTTGATATTTAAGGAAGAATAAATCTGCGGCCGGTGAATTAGTCCGTGACGGGAAGTTCAGCAAAAAAAAAAAAACGCTTTCAGTCTATCCGAAAGGTCAGATTAAAATTTCTAAACAGAAATTGTTTTTACGGTTTATAAGGAACTTTTTTTTTTACGTATTCGTTATTTAACGAAGTGCATTTACTAGTAGACTTCTAGTGATTGCCTATGTTAACGAATTACTGAATATTTCATCTACTTTTGTCAGATATCGAGTATTTTTCGGTCCTTTCAGGCTCGCTTTATGTGATTTTCTAACTACTTGTTGAGTGAACCACCGTTTTTTTTTACTTTGAAACATTTCCGACGTCCTTGTAAGCTGTTATAGTTCCCTCAGCCAAGGACCTGCTAATGTGTAAGGAAAAAATCAGTCTAAAAGGGTTAACCACTACGGTACCAAGTAACGTTTCTGTAGATTCCTAACCGGGTAAATTGGGCGGCGTCCAAAGGCAGCTCTGATTTCCGGAGTTATACCCTCCTACAAATATTGTTCATCCGGCCGCTGCCGCAGAATTGTGGGTCTCGGTTAGGGACTGCGCTCAGGTGCATATAAAGCTAGATACGAAATCCTAGGGATTCAGTTTAAAGATGGGGAATTTAGGCACTTAACCGATTAGTCACATCCGGGTTTCATATAATTATGTGTTTCAAGGTGTTCCTCTACCAATTACATATCGTTTCGGTTTACTGACCGTCTCATCATCAGTCTCACACATCAGGGAAGAGTGGTAATAGCTTTTTCGTTCTTTATCAACCACAAATTGAGTATGAATCTAATGGCATCTTTTTCCTAAAAGCAAATTACCCAATAGGATAACTATAATTTCTAGACTGCATGTTGTCGCCATAGTATCCCACTATGTTTAAGAAGGAGACTGTATTGTTATCTTTAACCCTTTTCCTTATTATTCGCATGCGTTTTTTTATCTTCGGATAAGATATAAACTAAGTGTATTTTGTTAGTTGTTGTCTCCAATCCAACAGGAGAAGAGCCACTATTTAATATGTAGTTCTCGTTTTGTCTTTATTGTTACTCTTGATTTGAGCCAATGCATTATGGTGTAGTCACTTTTGATCGGTAAGGTGTATTAAAAACAAAAAAAAAAAACGCGTATAACAGGTCAGCATTGCATCATCAGTCTACCGCGGCAATAATATATACATGTATTTCTCAAAAATTCTGTGTGAACTGCCGAGTACATCATATTTTCATAGACAAATAACAAACAATTTTTTAGAACGTGCATTAAACAAAATGTTTTTTTTTTTTTTTTTTTTTTTTAAACATATTGTTTGACCATTCCCAATTGAAATTACGTTTAATTCCACATTATGATATAAGTTTTTGGAAATAGTTAATTTCTTTTTACATTTTCTTAAATTACTCGAAAACCCATGACTAAGTTTGCTTAGAATCTGAGAGCTACGATTCTGTAATGCCCCCCGGTACACACTAATCCAGAGGTAAATTGCATTATTCATTCGAAATGTGTAACAAAATCTTTTTTTCTACGGTTTACATACATACATATATAAATATACACGTGCACAGACATTTGTAGAGAATTAAAATGTACCGTTAAACTTCTGATTACAATAATTGTCTTCGACATTCGAGGAAAAAGCTGATCAAGTGCTTTGAAGAAAACAAAAGCCCGCCCAAGTATTTTACGCGATTCCTCTCCGTAATGTACAAAGTATACGTATTAATATTGTGAACTTATGAAGGCCTTTGACGACAATTTTATTTTTAACCAATTACTCTCTTCCCTCGTAGAAGAAGTTATTACTAAAATTGTTGTTGGTATCAAGATATTTCTGGAAGTAGATACGCAACAGAGAACTGCGTTTTCATTGTGTGAGTGATAACAATTAATTCTCGTTACGGAGCAACGGTCTATGAACCGACGAAAAGCATGCGGATCTATATTGTATATGGGTAAATAAAATATGCGTTAACTTTGATACGACAGAAGTCTGTTGAAAAGAGGTTATATTCACTATATAATTCGTCTTTAACATAAACTTTATATTTTTTCGAATATCGAACGGAATCGAAACATATGACATTTGGTGTTGTCGTTACCTTGATCGCAACTAAGAAACTAGGTCCACATGAATATATATATATATATATATATATATATATATATATATATATGCGCTCGTGCATACATTCGAGATTAATCAAGAAGTCTTTGGGCAAACACAATGACATCACGAATAGTAGTTTACACATATGATGTTCAATAGAAAACCAACCTTTTTTTCAGGCTAGCCTTCGGCTAAATGAGTATAGAGTGCTTAGCACGTATTTTATGCGTAGTTGAGTTAGACGATATATGTAGTTTTTCAATTTTTTTATCTTCATGCAACATAACAAATGTTGAACAACGCTCAAACGTATAAAATTCTGCCTGAAACTAGAAATAACGTTCGGTAAATGTTACAATCTAATGAAACAGGTTTATGGTGAATCAGTTACACTGCTTGCCGTCCACTTTCGGTATCAGTAATTCGCCAACGGCTAAGAAATGATGACGCGCGAACCGTTCAACCAGAGTTACAGGTTGTTTTCACAGTGGATTTCCCGAATTCGCTTTTGGTGCGTTTAGTTAAGTGTCTGGCAATTGGAAAAATGAGTGTTCTTCCGTCAGTGTCAGTTCGGAACTGTTCAAAAAATTTTAAAGGAACATTCGGAAAGTGCGAGGATTTGTGCAAACTTGCGCTGCGGCTATTAACGAAAGCGGTATTGATCGGAAATTTCGCAAGAATGTCTCGCGAATATTGAAAGCAGCCGTTTTTTCTTGATAAAATTGTTACTGGGAACAAAACCGGTGTATGTATGGGTACGATTCGGAATTGCAAATGCAACCCTTGTAATGGATTACGCCAAAAACCAAATAAAGAAGAGAATGTAACAGCTGAGAGCTAAACCCATGATAATATTGTTCTTTGACAACGAAGGCCGGTTCATTATAAGTTTGTGTTTTAGTGCCGTGCAGTGTATATTACCACGATACATTGCACCGTTTGTACGAAAAGATTCGTTTGAAATCGGACGAGTGAGAAAATGCTCAACTGCTACGTCATCATGATAATGCTCCCGTGACGCAAGTCTCCTCTGAACAACCGGCAGCACCTAGCCAGAAGAAAGACTGCCATAATTCCTCACCCCTTATTGTCTCGATTTAGCGCCTTGCAATTTCCCATATGTTGCCAAGACTAAAATCCGTTCTGCAGACAATTCAAGTGAACACCAAAAAACAGATGCGCAGTATAACTCTGAATGCTTTCAAAAATGCATGAACGATAGGGATAAACCCCATTGTGGCAAAAGAGCAATACTTCGAAGGAGATAAAAATGTTTCAGGGTATCTGTCGCGCGCAATTTTGCGATAAGTAGGTATTTCTTTGATTTTTTCACAACAAAAAACATTTGTATATCTTTGAATTTTTTACTCATTCATCGAAAAGCTACTTTGAAGTGCGAAAGTGTTTATATTTTGAAAAGCACTTTAAGTAATTGCTTCGACGTATGCTTATTTTAAAAAAGAAAGATGGCGTTTTCATATTCTTCAAAAAGAAGCTTACTAGGTGTGCACGATCACAACCGCATTTATTTAAGGACTTTTTCATCGATTCTCATATGTGTTTGTGCGCGCATATACATATATATATATATATATAATTTTTGTCGTCGCCCGGTATCGAACCCGAGACCGCCGGATCGGAAGTCAAGCGCTCTAGCCACTAGGCCAAACGCAGATGATGATATATATATATTGAGTTCGAAAATCGCACGAAGATTTGGTTTCCATGCATGAATCGACTTGTTCCTAATTATATTTTCCTATTGCTGTTGAAATTTTATATATGTTTTTTTGATGTACTTTCTTTGAATGTGTGTGTGTGCGTACATAAATATATTTGTCTATGCTTATAATATACGCATGCAAGGGAGTAATATAAAGGTGTCCAGCGAAAACTGATGTATAAATCAGTGATTTGTCGTTCACAAATTTCGCGTAAAAAGAAGAAAAAAAAATCGACCGCTTCTGTAATAGGTGTGCCTTCTTATTTTGATTTACGTGGCCGAACCGGATTTGTATATTGTTCTGATTCACAGTGTGGTCCCGATTGGCTGCTTGAAACTTTTCCATCTTACGGATGTTTGCATATTTATTCTAATTGTGTAATCGAACAAGTCACAAGCCCAATACTTGTCCGATTTCAGTTACAACTATCGCTTCGTCTTTCAATAATTTTTAGTAAATAGGAAATAATCAACATTTTACCGTCATCACAAAAAACAGTTACGAAAGCTCTCTGTCTTCACTTCTCAAGTGGAAAGCCAGAAATGTTATTAAAATTATCATCCACGTATACAATAACTAGTTAGTATGTTTTAATTAGTACGATATTCAAATATGAATTAATATATTTTATTCGAAATCAACAATGTATACACACCTTTGTCTGTTTTCAGATTGTAGTTTTACATAAATAACGCATTACTTTCGCTTGCTTTTTAATAGACGATAACTATGTATGGCCCCTAAAACAAATGTGACTCGCAACCGCTCTTTTAATCAATACAGATGTAGAGGTAGATCGGAGCAATGGAGATAGGTTAGAAATTGTTAGGGTATCGTTGTCCATACCTCAAAAGATGCCCCCCCCCCCGGGTGTATTTGGCTGACAGGAAACGTTTTTCGATATATACTACGTCAATATTATTTCGGGTACTTTTTAGTAATTGTAGTTAATCTTTTCGCAAAATTTTTTGTACTTTATTTTTCTGTTTTTTCAAATTTAAATTTACGCCGTTTTCCTATATATCGCGCATAAACTTGTAGGGAAGAAGTGGTTAAATTTATGCTTACGATTAGAGTCCGGGTATAAGAATTAATTATATTTTTTTCCTACCGTTTAATTAGTGATAGTTAAATAATTTCCTTCTTACGACACTACGTTGAAGCTAGGGCTGGTGTTACGAAGGCGACAGTAATCGCAATGACAGTTTATAAGAAGTGAGCGCCAAACAGACTACTCAATGTTCTACAGAATTAACCCACTTTCTTCGGTCAACTTTATCGGCATTGCAGAAATGCTGCGTTACTGGGATTGATTCTGTGTTTGCGTTCATTCTTAAGTAAGCGTTCGAAAAAGATTTACAGTCGAATGCAGTCGTTGCCTGATGTAAGCCGAAAACGTTAAAAAAAAAAAAAAAAAAAACGGAGGAAAAGGAATAAATAAACGAACTGTGAAAGAGGAAAACAAGCAACGTTAGAAATGTCGGAGAGGAGAATTTACAGCGGAAGCCGTTTTATAATAGCAGAGATGCTTACAACCATGATAACTTTCTCTCTATCACTGTGCATGCGATACTGATCGGAATGCAGGCAAGTTTCCGTAGACCACTCGGAAATAAGAAATTCGATGGTTTTTTAAATGCGTGCCGTCGTGTGATGAGGAAATATCGGATATCGATGTTTTTTAAATTTGTCCGACATTCTTTATTATGTTGGAAGTCGATAGGGTTCATTATATAACTTTGTTTTTGTTGTGACATCTACTACCTTCTCCCAAATATTATCGAGACTATAATTTACCGCGAATAATTGAAAGGGCTGCAAAAAACTGTATTTCCTTCAATGCTTCAATCTATATACGTCGAGAAAAATAACACTAATTAGTTTTTGCTTTATTGTTTGACAAATGCGTGAACATCTAGAGTGCCTCATCTTATTTTCATCGAAATTCTAACTGAACAGTTTTGTGAAGCATCAAGGTTCGATTTGAATTTGTTTTAAATTTTTTACCGGGCTGTTGTGAGATATACGAAAGTTCTTTAAATTGTTTGAAATAATTCAAAAAGACGCAGAACGTTTACTCGTTGATGAATGTAAATTCTAATCTATTTTCGGTACCGCAGTCTTCTTTTTCAACAAGTACTGTAGCACATTTAGAGACCTTTTACGAAGTTCTAAAGTGTGGGAATAAGATTTATATGCGAAGGTTTTTTGAATTCGCAAGACTACATTAAAAATTTTCCGAAAATTCTTCGAAATTAATAATTTAAACTTAAATTTTCCTGTAATATTTTATAGCTTTCTAAGTAAAGTGTGTTTAAATAATTCTTTTTTCTATTGCCAATTTAAAACTGGGTGTTTTAAAATTATTCTGCTTCTGTAATTTTGAAACCTTCTTCTCTTACACCTCGGTTGAAAGCGTATTCAATTCGGCTTTTTCTTTTAAGCAGAACATATCGTTTGTCAGAAGAATTATTCATATAAATTTCACCAGTACACATATATGTATAGCTCTAATATTTTGTTTCAAAATTCGTACTTTTAAATGACGTAAAAACATTATATTATTTCAGCGTAGATACACACGTTCATTCAAACATTTTATCATACGCGTCGTAAAGAAAAATTATCGCTATTTTACTTATTTACATTTCGTAATTACGCGATTAAGGACGTCGATTTTGATGAATTTACCCCTACCGTGTTTTAATCTTTTGTAAACGAAAATGATGGTAAATTGATCGCAGTATAATTAATGCGCTTTTTTCTCTTTCTGGAATAGTGTGATATTGAATGTCGAGGCATCATTCGGCTCCCAGCTTGGCACGGTGAACTTATTATCTGTAGGATGATAAAAAAGGGTTGACGCCGGATGCCCTCAAGGAGAGCCTGCTTATCAGCAACACTTTACAATATTTTCACAGCTGATTTTCCCTCGTGTGACGGTTGTGGAATGTCAATTTTTACCAACAAACAAACTTGCAACTAACGTGTCACCTAAAATCTACAGTCGTCTATAGACCAAATCCAGACCTATTCCGCTAAATGGAAAATATATATATCAACCCCGAGAAAACTCGAGCGATCTACTTCACTAGAAATAGAAAAAGCTGCTTTATCTAATAAAAACCTATTATAAACTTCAGGAGTTGAAAACCGTAAGTAAGATATCTTCTCGGAGTTGTTTCAGGCCCCACAAGCTGAAGTTTCAAAAACACATCGGATATATACTAAGCAACGATAGTCTACTAACAAAATTGCTGCGCACCCTTTGATATCCAGGACCTCGCGACTAACTATAATAAACAAATTACACATCTTTAAGGCAATCTACATCCACACCACACACTATACCGCGCTCATACAGGAAACCAGTACAAGATAAAAATCAAACTTGCACAAAATAAAGTGCTTAAACTAACTTTCTATCTGCCCTGGCTCTTTCCTACAATAGAACTATACGCGTGATATCGCAAACGTTAAAATGGCTTCTGAAAGAATTAACTGATTTTACTCTTATACCTAGTATCGGATTTTATGCACATCACGGAGCTCGGAAATAATCCTAACAGAGGCTAATCCTCGAAATGTAATGTCGATCCTATATCGTGTATGTAAGTCTTACACACAAGTTTTTTCATTTAATTTTTCCTGCAATTGTCTTTAGAACTTTATATAATAGGACACTTGTGATTTAAGATAAAGTAGCAAATATTAATCGATTATTCACCTAAGCTCTTGATTAATTAAGCCGAAATTATTTTAGATTGTAAATATTCAAATGCGAAAATAAAATTATAAGTAAATAAATAATTAATAGGTTACATATCAAAACGCGGGCGCGAATACCAATCCATATTAGGAAAGGTGAGAAATTACCGAGTTACTTTAATTTACTCTGCGATTATGTGTTGTTGTTGTTTTTTTACGATTGAACGCGTTGTTCCTCTGGTCAGCTATAAGAGTTGTTAACGTTATTCTGAGCACTCGCAAACTAAAGCTACGAAAAGTAATTTCATATCATTATTTCTCATGTATGCAATCAAAGTCTCAGTCGGATTGGAAACACTAGACTGACGTGATAACTTTAACGCCGGTATGGCTTAGCAGTGCATGAATCGATATTTATAATAATTAGGACGCGGAATTTTGTCATCAGCTTGTTCTTGTTTGCCGTCGGCAAATATCGATTTATATACCCCCTTACCTGTTAGTCAACCGAGCTAACCACCTGTATGAAAATGAAAAGAAAAATATGTGTTATTTCCCTCTCTCCCCATGTAATAGAAATTCATAGAGTTATTTTTCTACACTGAAATGGAAACATATGTATATGGTGTGATAAATGGGTATGAATGTGTGCCGTACACTATTGATTTATATTAAAAAAATAAAAATTTTTATATTTCTGAAATAATTTTTAAAAAGTATATTCTTTTAGTAAATTTAAATTTGGTAATACTTATTACTCTTCAGCCGCAACCAACAGTTTAAATTTTTTTTTTTATTATTATTTAATGGATCTTCCGCGGCATAAAACATATGTGTGTTTGACTTAGGATTGCGTTACATCTGTTTTTTATTCATTAACGTTACTTAAAAGTTGAAACTGTACACACTTGTTTATATATTTAATTTAAAAATAGTTTAAAAATTATCATTCGTGATATAATCTCAATTATATCTGACACGCCAAAACTTGTTTTCATTTTATTCTTAACGAGAAAACTCCTTTGAACATCCCGCATACGTCTTTTTATTATTACGTATTATTATATAGAAAAATATCGAAAACGTCTTATTCTTATCCTCCCTCCCCATTTTACACGATTAACCAGCTATTTATTTTTTTTCTTTTAGCGCGTCTATCTTGTACAGTAACTCTTGTATCATTTTTACAATATTAATTCGTCTAATTTCACGCATTTCCTACACAATTTGCTTCGGACGAAAGTGAGATGCCCTGTTAAATTTTCCGATTTTGTCTTGCTTTTACTGATAATTTGTATGTCTATTAATCCGGGATTATTTTCAGTAAAGTTTCGCTTTCCCCTAGCTCAGTGAATGTTTACCTTTCTTTGTTGATGGTCCTCTATATCAAAGGTGGTAAGTTTACGACAGCATCTGTTATAAAGTTTTTGTGAAAAAAACTTTATCGGGTTACTTTAAACTGTCAAAAATAATAAAACATTTTTAATGAATGACAAATTTTCAGTTGTGGACCATCGCATATAATGGATTAATGAAATTTAGTAACAGTCTCGTGAGTAGTATGGTTCAAATGAAATTTTAGCATATTGTTTTCAAAAATCTTTTCTGTTAACAATATCTCCTTTTTTTTATTTATTTTATTTATTTATTTTATTTATTTATTTTTTTTTTTTGTGGATAAAAATAAAAAAAACTTCAACCAAAACCGCATTCAGCTTAACGAGATGGCGAAGCAGGTGTATGATAATTAAGCTTGTCCACAGAATTTTGAATAATGGTGTCACAAATTTAGGGTTGTATTGAAAACTGCTTTCATTTATTATTTTTACATATAGCTGAATATCATTTTATAACTCGACAACACGGCAATTACTTCTTGTTATCGGCGGCCCGATCTCTTACTTATTGTTTCTTGAACATGGCTATTTTTGAAATATAGGTAAAAACCGGCCAATTTTCATTTCGTTATGTAACATTTTTTGCCGTTATTTTTTCTCTTATTTCAGAAGTATATATGCTAACTACAAAAAAACTATATGTCGAATAATAAAATTAAGAAATATTTTCTTCTCGATTTAACGTTGATAATCGTTCAATTTCATCGAATTTTGTCTTTAAGTAATATTCGTAAATATTCTTAAGAAACCAAGATATTTAGATGCCAATAATTAAATGAAACAAGAATATTTATTGCGGAGGAAGACATTCTCTATTTAAGCTGTTTAAGAAGTCCACATTTACATCTGTATCAATTTAATTAAAATATACGGGAGACCAACATAACCGGTTGTCAGCGCGGAAGTAAGAGCCGGCCAAAATGTATCTACCGACGTGTTTGACTAAAAGCGGCTTCTTAAGTTTAACGAATGGACGTTTGCAATTTTAACCTACTTTTCTAATAGTAACGGATAATGGAAACTACAGTTCTTAATTAAACATCTCTATCTACCAAAAAGGATCTTATCTGTAGGAGTGGAATTTAAGGTTCATTCTGGGTACTCGATAGAAGGAGCTGCATATTTTCAGTTATCAGTCACAAATTTTGTAATACACTTTGGAAAGATTTTAGGACAGATCCATAAAAAATCGGTAAACGAGTTTAGACCTAGGTACTGGGTCGTCCCCTACATCGAAAACGTATTGCTAATGATCTTCCACGGATTATTAAAGGTGCTGGATAATTGTTGAAGAAACGGAGATTGTACAGACGTGATATTCTGATTATGGATTTTGATTAATATATTCTATTAAGAGTAGGATCTAAGAGCGCAAATATCGTAATTCACGATTTAAATGGAGATAGATCGAAGCCAATCTTTGAGAAGCGTTGACTGAAAATTGATTGTCTTGAGTACAACTAGAAAGGCTTTTATTTCTGCTGTACACAGCTAAGTCGTCAGCATGCGATAAAAAATATTTGATGATGAAGAAAGCTGAGTCTAAAAGGCTGGTCTAATGTAAACGTTGAACACTTAAAACTGATTCTCAGGCAAGTCCTTTATACGCCGTACAGTGATATCCGTTTGTTTATAAATTGCATTTGACAAATAGAACGATCTGATTAATTTTAAAATATAACCCTCGATTCTTCGGTTCGAATCCCTACATTTCTAATACAATAACGACCTCCGCAGACGCATATTTTCTGAATATGGAGACAGTTTATCCATATAATACAGTTACACTGTTTTTTTTTCGCCGCAAGTGCTGAATATCAAAAGTTATTTTTAAAACGGCCACTTTAAAACCTATTTCTGTAGAAGAGGCCGTAGAAATTGAAGTGAACGGTAATTTTAAAGAGAAAATCGGTTTACAATTGAATTCGTTTGAGGTTCAGTTTTATTTCTGGTAATGAAGTGCGCAAACACGTTGGAAAGGCCAAGTGCGTTTTCCAAACAGCGACTCGACTTTTACCGAAATTGTAATTTTTGTTCCGCTTAATTGAAATATGTCGGCGTTTTTTATTTTTTTTTTTGTCGTTGAAGTAAAATTTCTTTGCTGTTAACACGATAAGCTTCCATATTTGCTGACTCAAATTCAACAGTCCTGTCACTACTTGATACACATTCCCCAACAGTCAATATTTTAAATATAAATAAATAATCAGAAAGCCTAGAAATGTGTAATTTCATCGATTAAATTACATTTCTAGGTTTTCTGATTATTTATTTATATTTAAAATACTGACTGTTGGGGAATGTGTATCAAGAATCAACCGTAATGATGGGTGTGCCTTCATCATCCATGATTATATGTGCAGTATTTGACTTCGAAACGTGTCGGTTGAATTTCATCTATTTATTATTTACGAGTTAATACAATATTCTATATTTTATGCATGTTTACTTGTAGTCAATGTCAATACGAAATTAGATTGTGCCTTTATTAATATTTAAAATCGTTATTTTTTTTACCGTTAACAACTGGTACGCGGTATTATGTATGCGTGCGATAAACTTGTTTCAATATTTTGGTGTCGTTTGTTTCAATGTCCTTCTTATCATTGCTACTCATTCGAATCGACCTTCTACTATTATGAACCAGCTGCGCGATTTGAAGAAATAGTTGTGAACACACAAATAGTAGACTTTTTATAGAGAGTAGTTTAGGATTGTGATAATTTTTATTGCATAATTCTTTATGATAATGAAACGGCATCTAACACCTTCTTAATTTTATCGAACTTGTTTAAAAAACGCGTGACGACCCATGTTATTGTTAGAACGCATGTAGCATCTTACCGACTATGTGTCTTCTGCCAACTGTAATTGAATAATCTTTTCCATGTCCTGTATAAACATCCTGCTTCTCTACATTTCTTTTATCTAATTTTTACATTGTTACTTAGACAAAGTTTATTCTTCGTAAATATCATCGTATATGGATTCTCATTTTTTTTTTTTTGTGTGTGTTTTTAAAATTACAGCGAACACTAAAGATTTTTTATGTACGACGAGCGTAATGTTGAAATAGTCTGTAAATAACTGGACGAAAAATACAACTTAGGTAACGGATAATTAATATCAGTAGCAGAGTGAAGTCAAAGACGTTTTCCGATTGCGAATTGGTCACACAATATAATTTCCAATAATTACATATTTAAAAGAACATCTAATCCATATGCTTGTTTTGTTCTGGCTCTCCTGACCTCTCTATCGAGCAATTTATAATATTTAATTTCTTATCGTAACAGCAAACATAATAATTAGCTGACAATTTGAAATTTGAATAGAAACAGTATTTCCGGTAATTACTATTAAAAATTCTGTCGCGCGATTCTTTCTCTTTAAAAACTAATAAAAAAAATCTCTACTCCGTGTGTAGCAGCTAGGTCAGGAGCGCGGATTGTATGGTTAAATCCTATTATAGAGGTTTAATGATTCGAGTAACGTAAAACGAGAAGAGACGGAACACGGAACACGGTTTCTTACTTATGCCCCAAAAATGAATAATATGTTACCCGGATCTTATATTCATGTTTATTACAGTAATAATTTCAATTTTAAATCTTTATGTTTAATTTATATCTACGATGGTAATCATTTAATATATTTATCCCGTTGTAAATTTTTTTCTTTCGTTAAATATATTTTACCTCTCTATTTTCCCCACTTCGGTAGCAAAAACAACCCCCCTTCTTAATCGGCTAAATCATATCGAAAACTTATAAATTATGTATATACTAAAATTTTTCACGGGAATCATCAGTCTATCCAATGATGAAAACTGCTGTAATAAGATTCAATAGTTCGCGAGATTAGTAGACATTTTTCGACTTTCATTTTTATATATACATATATATATATATATATATATATATATATATATATATATATATATATATATAAAAGGACGAAAAAAATAATTCAAAACTATATATAATATATCATATAAAGTCTATAGCAAACATACTGTGGGTCAAAAAAGTATTCGAACTTGAATGAAAACGTGTACAATGGGAGAAGGCGAGGCCTAACAGGTCAAACTGATGGCAGAAATAGTAAAACACGTAAACAAAATAAAACAGAAAACAAATCAGAAAGAAAAAATTAAAAAATTCGCCTCAAAAAGTATTCGAACAGAAGGTAAAAATAATATGATTTGTTACATCGGTAAAAAGTAGGAACAGTAAATCTAATACTCAGTGTGTAGGCCGTGAGCATCGATGACAGCCTGCAGACTAACAATAAGTGGCATGGAGTAGACAAGGTTACGAGTAGTCTCTGAAGAAATTGCGAACTATTCCTCCTGCAATGTCTTCCTGAGATTCGAAACATTGAAAATACGACATTTATGAATTCTACAATCGAGGATATTCCATAAATTCTCGGTACGATTCAGATCGGGGCTTTATGGTGAAGTTATCAATTGACGAAGCGTGTTGTAAAGCAACCCCATTCTCGCGTTAACATCGCAGTATGTTTAGAATCATCATTGTCCTGCTGAAAGCGGAATGACTTTTCTAGGTGCAACTTGGTTGCGCTAGGCCTCAAGTTATGGCGCAAATGTCGATGTAGTCTTCAGCTTTCATAATACTTTGAATAAAGGCGACATTGCAAACTCCGGCAGCCGCTATACATCCCCACGCCACCATCACATTATCTCTACCATGCTTAACGGTTGGTCGTAATTTTTTCGTTTCTAGTTCCGTATTTTTTTTTACGCCACACAGATATTTCTTACCATCAGAACCGAACATATTAAACGTAGTTTCATCAGAAAATATGTCACTTTTTGGCGCATATTCATTTCAACCGATTGTGTTCATTAATAAAGAACTTTTTCCGTGGGGCTCGCGTCCGTAAATCTGTGCCACATGGAGTACGTTTCGAATAGTTTGAGGATTAACTGATTTTCCGAAGTCTGTAGCGGCATATTCCATTAATTCCGGGGCACTGGATTTTTTTGGGATAGTCGAACGATATCTCGCACTTCTCGGTACGTAAATTTACACGGTCAGCCACTTCGTGGCTCGTTTTCCAATTTTTTCATCACTGCGTACCTTCGTAACACATGATACACTCCAGCAAGTGATTTTTTCACTATATTTGCAATTTCGCGAATTGTTTTACCCCCAATATGTGTAAAGCTGCAATATACCCGCATGTACTTCGAGCGAAATTTCACTTTCTTTCGGAGCCATTTCCATAATTTTTCGTATGTCTGCTCTCAGTAACTTGCACACTGAACATCTACTACAATTCACTTTCTTCCACGCCGCATTCCCGGTGTATTATCGCATCCCTTTCATATGACTCACTTTTTCCCAGTTAAGTAAAGTAAAGTGAGTTCCATACCCTTGACGGGACGTCGGGATTGTGAAGTTAAGGTTCACAATGTACTAAGCTCAACGGCACTAATGAGAGTAGGGGGGCCAGTTCCTTTCTCTCGGCCGCCTTTACTTTCCCAGATTTCTCTAGTACCCAATTATTTCAGGCTGGGTAAGCTTGGGAGCGACTTGGATCCGGGACGAGACAAGTCTTGAACCCGTGACCTCCGACTTGGTAGCCAACAGTTAGCGTTAATTTATGTTCGATTACTTTGTTGATGCGGTTTTTCCACATTGTTTGCTCGTACGCCTTTCGATTCTTTTTGCCTGATTTGCATTGCATTTCTTCACGTATTTTTGACTTCTTGCACTATCCATTTCCTCTCGCTTCCTTCATCGTGTCCCATTTTGCGTGTTTTCGTTCATGTTCGAATACTTTTTTTTGACCCACTACTGTACATATATTAGACTATTATAATATTCCGATACCAAAAATAAATTACATTTTTCTTCTATAGATATAAATATAGTTTAAAAATAGTAGACGTCTTTTAATAAAAAAATAATAGTAAATGATGTCCTTAAAACATAATTATACAAAAAGGCGGTAATGTTGGGAATAAAGGTAAAAAACTCAGCACTGCCGTTTCTTTACATACTTCAATGTTCAGACAGCGCGGGTATAAGTCAGCAAAAAAATTTTCGAGTTCAGTTTGCTGGGATTTCCATGCTTGCACTGTGACACACGTTTTACTGCACTACATACATTATTACAGTAGTACCTCCGTATCCGCGGTTAACGGTTCCGAGCCATACCGCGAATAGTAGAGAACATTAAGAGCTAAATGCGTTAACATACATACTACATATACAGACATTTACAGTACAGTATAGTTATACCTAAATTGCATAAGTACAATGTACGTATAATTTTAACAATTGTTACAGTAAATGGTTACATTATCATGATTATGCGCTCATCATCACATTTTGTACTCTATTCATGTTGTCTAACCTGATACATATTATGATGATTGTGGAACGACGATGGCAATATTTTTATGATTTTTTAAAAGTTAGAAAAAAAAGGTAAAATAAGTCCATACGCTTGACAGGGCGTTGTCGTCTAGGGATTGTGAAGTTAATGTTCACAGTGTACTATGCCTAACGGATCTAAAGAGAATACAAAGGTAATAAGGCGGCGGATTCCTTGGCTCGAGGTGCTGCTTCCTCTCGTTCATTTTCTTAAGAAAAAAGTCCCATTCTCTAACTTTTTAATTCCCTATGTACTAAGTTTCATCTCAAACTTTGGTCAGATAATTGCCCCTCCTTCTTTCGTAACAATCAATCCTTTCATCTGTCTGTACAACCTAATCTTCCTTCTGATATCTGGTGTTCTTGAAGTTACACTTCGTTCTGTTGTCGGTTCTATGATTCGCTTGCATTTTGGCCATTCTGCTCTCCCTTCCTCTCGTTTTTTCGCTGTTCCCTTGTCTCCTCTCCAAATTGTCTTCTCCATCCAAATGAAGCGATGGTTTGCGACGCTAATCACATCTTTTTTCATTGTCCATTCCTTTCTTATACTCTTATCTGCTGAAACTCTCTGCTCCTTATTGTGCATCTTATACATATTTTGTCCTTCCCCTCGTCATCCATTATTTCATTCATTGATTCCTTTATATCGGCTGTATCTGACCGAATTAAAATTTAACTGACGACTCGTTTCTTTCGTGCTGTTTCTATGTGTCGTTAGCTGGCGTGCCCAAAGAGGGGTTAGAAAGAAAGAAAAAAAAAGAATAAGTTCCTTTCTCCCGAAGCCTACCGATATTATTAATTCTGTCGGACATACATATTTGCAATCATTTAAGCTGAATAATTTACCAGAAAACCATTTGTAATAAAAATGAACTGAAACAAATAATTCGAGGAGAATGGGGGGGGGGAGGTGATATAATTTTTTGCCTAGAAAGTTAGAAGCGATAATTGAAAAGTTTATTTTTTATTGAATTTATTAAATATTAAAGTAACGCAAGAAATGGCGGCGTTGTTTTATTATTTATTTTGGTTTAATTTTATATATTTTTGAAGTAACTACCTGTAGACTGCACCTAATTGCTGGTTGAGTTCGGTCGCGGTGGTCCTAATTTCGAATATAATCGCTAATAGTGACGTGAAAATGGTAAATTAGCACATATATCAATGCGCGCTGGTCGGTGTATAGTGGACTGACACACTTGAAGACTACATAATATAGTGCACGCGTGGTCTCTTGCGTGTACCCTAACGTTGCATATTTACCATGAACGCTACATTTATACAAATAGAGGTAGTCGCCTACGCTTGCGTATGGAACTACAAAGAAGAAAGAAGTGCGTTGTAAATTGTTCTTATATTAAAATATCTTTGCAACTACGCTAAGTTCAAATTTGCAGCAAAAAAAACGAATTTATTCGCATTATCCGAACACTAAAACGACTCGCTGCAAGTGAGGATTTTAGACCTTTTCGGCAACTTTCCGTGCTCGCAGAAAAATTCGAAATTCTGTACTTTTTCATGTTTGCGGCGAGAGGTCAGCTAAGTTTCTGTTTCAGTTTCTGCAATAAAATCGATAATTTCCAAATTCGTCTTTTGTAATCGCGCTATTTTGCTTTTTAACACAGTTGCATTACGTGTTGGCGTGTGTTCTTCTGCGTCGCAAAGGGCTGACAGCATTTTCTTTTCGTACTTTTGTACGTTTTATTACACATTCCCCTGCTATTCAGTGCGCACGCAATTTACGCATTATGCTGTTTTATTCTATTTCTTACTATGACACGTTAGAGCAGTAGTTGTTGACCCGACGTAGCGGTTTTTATGTATTCTATTACGCTGCTGTTAATGTATTCGACAGAGTTATTCTGAATAGTACAAAATGCGAGTATTGTTTCTGCGGACTTTATTTATTTGCTCTTTTTTTTATGTATGACCAGAAAAGAAATATAGAATTAAGTAGTCATTAGAATATATTTGTACAGGGTGTTTTTTGAACGCGCGTTAATTTTTTGCGATTAGCCCCGGTTTACTTTAATACGTTTACAGCTATAATTCGAACAAAAACGGTGACAGGATTGAATTAAATTAGTTTGAAAGCGGAAAAATTGATTCTAATATAAATAGTTGAAACATTAAAACGCCGCCAACGTATAATCACAGCGACAATTTAGTTAATTAATAAAAGTGTTAAAATAACACATGTATATACTGAAAGATGATCAATTAAATGCGCATCCGTGTACCTAAAGTATGCCTATGAAGTGTAAAGTCAGAAATTACCGATAATGTACAATATTGCGATGAGAATTTTGATTTACAATTCCCTTACCTTTTAACAGATTTAGGAATGTAATTAGGGAACAAATGTTTCCGAGCTTACTTCCCAATAGTTTTTTGTGTAAGAATTTAAAAATAATCACGAGAAGCATGCACCACAATGTCAGCTGCCAATATCGCTGATATACCACTGATAAATTTCAATTATTTCGTAGTATCTAAATATGTAATATTAATAATAATGAAAAAAAATATATATATATATATATTTTGAACTTAATTGTAATTGGTTCTGCTTTAAAAGATCGAAACTAAATGTTCCTGTCCGCTATGTTAAACGGGTAAAAATACTGAAAGTATCTCTTGTCCGTACGTACATAGAGCAACTTTTTCAATACGCATATGCGCTTGATGGATGGAAACCGTACAAATTATTTGGTTTTTCAAATGCGCCCGAAGACCTGATAGTGGGAAGGAGAAAAAAAAGTTGTCCCGTTCTGAAAACACGCTCTGTCACCATCTGGAGAACATTGAACTTGCAACAGACTTATAAGACCGTGAAAACCGATTTACTAATTGCCTTGAATCCCCGTGTTGAGCTCTTTATTGTGATCGATTTAATGTTGAGTTAACGGCAAACAATTAGCGCGATCAATGCTTTATCAACACAGTGTTTCGGCTGTTCCGGAGCATTGTCGCAAATTAACTCTTTGAAAGAATAAACTACTTTGTTGATTCGGAAATAAGTTTTGCTACACAATTCCTAACGTTGGCAAGAAAACGCGCCATCATGCACTATCAATATGGCTCTTAAAAGCTGTAAAGATTATAATATATCCCCAGTTTCCGCTGTTGGTTATTTACTATTATAGGAACGCCTAGGAGAGGCAACCGGTTTTGGACTCTTCGAGCTTACCCCGGGTAAAAACACAGTCTTCTTGTTGCTCTATCGTTGGTTTACGCCGAATCGTGCGTCAAAAGCATTATGGGAACTAAAAATTGTTAGAAAAAGAAATGTTTTTTTTTTAATTCCCGTACAAAAGTATTTCCCAAAGGAAAACTCTGAAGAACGGAAATAAATTCAACACTCCAACTCGATAGAACTTAACTTGTTCAGAGGAGTATTTTAGAATGGCCATTTTGAAATTCAACTTCCAACTCGATAGAACTTAACTTGTTCAGAGGAGTATTTTAGAATGACCATTTAAAAATTCAACTTTTAAAGAATTTAGCGCTCTACACAATTGAAATTAACGTATAAAGGTTCGAATAGAATCAAAATCGTGTGAAGCCTATTTTAAGCTGGTGCATGGTGGCCAACTTTGTCAACTACATTACCAGTTCCAAATACTGACCTAGAACAATTATTTCGAACAATAAAATAGCAGTTTGGTGGTCGTCGCGGTTAATTCTCCCCCTATGTTCCATTCCGTCTGATAAATTTATATGTAACTAACTATTGATCGTAGGAAAGAACGGAGGAAAAAACTTTAACAAAACACTAAAGACAGGGTGGCTAGCCAACCGGGAAACCAGGGAATAAACCGAGAATTCTGTTGTATAACGAGGAAAAAAGTAAAAATAGCCAAAAACGATATTTTTAATAAGATGGTATTAACAAAAAAATTAATGGAACGAAAATAAGAATTAATCAACGAAAAATGAAAAGATCTACGTTGGACATTACTGTGAAAGACAAATCTCTGTTTACCAAAAAGCGCATTCGAGAAACAACGAAAGTGACAGATGTAGTACATATCATTAAAAATATCAAATGGAGATGGTGCGGACATGTGGCTAGTGACGAAGACCGCCAGATAAGTGTGTCGACATCATGGAAACCTGATGGCAAACGACGTTTAAGACGACCGAGGATACGATGGGCAGATAAAATTCAAAAATTCAGGCAAATCGGCGGTAAAAAGCACAAGATCGCAGCGCTTGGAAAAAATTGGGGCAGGCCTTCGTCCTGCAGTGGACTGATAATAGCTAACGAGGAAGAAGAAGGAGAAGAAAAAAGTAATAATGCTACAACTAAGTGAATGGACAGAGTTCTAACCAATTAATTGCACGTTTTTATGGGTGATTTTAAAAATCAACATCAATTGCTGTTACGGTGAATGAAAGCTAAAGTGATCACGAGTGTTTATGATTGTGCATTTCCAAACTACTATGGAAATATGTCATCACGTTGCTTAGCAACTTTTGAATTTTTACTTGCTGCGTCGTCAGTAAATGTGTAATTTTTGGTGCTTTCGGGATTAGTACCGAAGTAAATCTGCTGTATACAGTATTAGCCTGGAAATCAATTGATACAAGCGCGTGTTTGTCTACGATTACAGCGAAGAAATAGTACGTGCGATTGGACGACAAAGTAAAGTATAGTCTGGAATTTTTGAAAAACTCAACTAAAATTCCGTAGAGTAAGTTGCTCGACGCCATCCTGAAATGTACTTTTTTTTTTAAAAAAAAGAAATTAATTAACTCCGATACCAGGAAAACTAGTGGAAATTCTGTTTCAATAGTAATCAACGTTGTTTATTATTTCATGATTTTTAGTTTTTGAAAGTGTGTACGAATTAATAAAAAAGTGAAATTTCATTCGCAAGGACTTATATAATCGGGCCTGCAACTATTAAAACTAAAAAAAAATACCTGCAGATCCGAATAATGTATTCCTCCTTATTACGCGAAAATCATAAATTGACAATCACAGATAAAGCGAATATAAGAAGTGTATAAAGAGTGAGAAGCTGATTTTATCGAAGGATGAAAATTCTCTTAATATCGGTAGAATACGTTTTATTTTTTAAAAATCATAAGAAAATCGGTGATGTTCTTCCTTTCAATCTGTTCTCATGACCTTGTTTGAAGCGCGGCTTGTGAATATTTATTAACAGACCGCGTGTAACGATATGAAATTAACGTATGCCGAAAATTAATAATAATAGAATAAAATTGGTCGCCTTTTGCCGCATGATGGAATTTTTCTTCGTGCCGATAAATAAAATTTAATAAGCTTAAAAACTGGAGAAGGGGACTCTACTCGTAAAATTATTGAGCGCATTATTTTTAGCAATTTTGAAGACTTCTGTCTTTTATTATACTTTGCCACGGTTTTATGCGAGTCCTCCCGGTTGTAGTGAGTCGTACTAGGAAACGCGCACGCTACAAAATTACTGTCTACTTCGTATTACGCTTATAATGTTTTACGTATAAAATCTGTTCACTCTTGTAATACACATACCCTCTGCCTTGTTATTATGTTGTAAAAAAATATTTTTCCCCGATTTAATTTGCAATGTCCTGGTTGAACTTTTCATCATCCCATTCTTTGCACTCATCAAAAATGATCACATTATTACCCTAGCCACCGCAAACTGTACTTAGGCTCCCGGTGTATAATTTTTCAAAAGAAGACTAATTTTAAAAGTAATTTTACTTCAATTTTTCAATTATTAAAGTCGAAATTGCGTTTTCGAAAGAGTTGCAATTAATAAGAACAAAAAATATATACGACATAAAATTCTCATTTATTTTACTACTATATACCACAAAAAAAAAGCAAGAAAAAAAACTTAATTAAATATCTCGCCGTAATAAATTAAACGAATAACTCCCAATGTCATTTATTATGCAGAAATAATTTAGTGGAAAACCTTTCCTTCCATACACTTGCGATCTCATTGTATTTTTTAATACCCGCTTAATTGGAAATAATTTTTAGCACGCGCTTGTATGAGTGTATGTATATATATATATGTGTGTGTATACTTTCAAGGGCGTCGCCAGCCGATGGGCCAGGGGGGCAAGATGAGTTGCCAGCCGCCAGTGGGGGGGCAAGATGATAGAAAAAGGATATGAGTTATAGAAAAAATGAAATTTATAAGTTGTAAAGGCTTAATATTTTATTAAACAAGAATAAAATCTTAATTAAAACATAATTTTCGTGGGTTTCTGACAAATTATTCATGATTACGCGCCTATGAACACTCATTATGGCCAGTTGATTAAAAAGTTTCAAGGCTCCAGGGGGGGGGGCAGCTGGCGACGCCCATGTATACTTTCACAGTTTTAAAAGATATTCCTGTCAAAATGTATCAACCGGAATTAACGTGTATAATTATTTCAAACTATATTATTCCCGCTTTATTTTAAGTTATTTTTATCATTATTCTTACGCTTTTTTATTTGCAAAATAATTTTCAGTTCTAAAACAGTGTATGTTAATGATTATAGAACGTCCGGCGATTCGCTTTATTTAACCTTGGGCTTGCCTAAAACTGCAACCAGTGATGACATCAAAAAAACTTACAGACAATTAGCTCTAAGGTATCATCCCGATAAAAATCCGGACAATCCAGAAGCAGCGGAAAAGGTAATGTATAAGCTTAAATAAAACTGCCGATATTTTTCTCACTTTTGAAAACATTACAAAATTGAAATAAAACATGTCAAATTATTTTCGAAATTTCGAAAATTATTTACCTTTTTTTACTTTCTGCACGGTGTCACTTCGGTACAATGAAGTCTTTTTCCTGAGTGCTCTCATCTATACGCCGAACTCTTGGCGTTGGATCTTCCTACCCCGTTCAATGTTTCCTTTATCCTTTCCTTCCCATCTCTAGCCGTTATTCCCCTCCTTCTTTCCTTTATACACTTTATCTCCGATCGCCTCAGAATCTGAGTAGGTAATCTAAGTCCATGTAGTTGGGTCATTGTTTACACCGAGCCTATTAAAAAAAAAAAAAAAAAAAGAAAAAAATATTCCCTAAATTTTAAATATATTTTCATCGTTTTATCAGCTTTGTTTTTTGGTTTTTTTTAGTTTTTTTTTTTTCAGTTATTCTACACTGCTCCTCCCTCGCTACTTCCAACTTCCCTTTTTCTTTCGCGAGTGTTTTAATTAGTTCCTTTAGTTTCACGTATGATCTACTTATTGTTATTGTTTTAATGACTGTCTACAAAAGTTGTTCTCCTCAGTCATCCATTTTTTCTGCAATTTTACCCATTTTCGTATTCGCTATCATTTCAGACAAATCACACCCTATTCAGCTTGATCTTCTTTTCCGGATAATTGTTAGAAGCGTTCTTCTCGTGCTGGATGATCTCATATCTCTTCAAGATTGCTTAAGCAATCGTGTTTACAACACCATATATTTCGCGAGCTCTTCAGTTTTTGTCCGTTTTTTAGGGTTAAAGGTCCGTGTTCCGCCCTATATGGAACCACGCCGGTCATCCGTGAGTTCCGACTATTCGTTTGCTTATTTTTCTAAAAACATGTTTTTTCGCATTGCGAGCGATCTTACGATGTTTTTGTCATTTCGATTATTAGTCGCCGTTTCACAATTGCATCTTCATCGAGATTAATTGTCACGAATACCTTAATCTGCTTATTTGATCGTTTCGTCACCTAATGTAATTCTGCATTTGTGAGTTCTTATATTTATGCATACCTATTGTTTTTTTTTTCTTTTCTCTCCCTAAACTGATTTTCGTTCCGTATTTTTTTGCCGTCTGATTTTATTTTCTTAACATTTTTCCCCGACCCCCGAATTCCCAAAGAGTAGTCATCGATAAATTTAATTATGTTGAAGATGCGTCCTTCAGTCACTATTTTCCGACATTCCTTTCACAATCATCTCCGCAAATAATTTTATAGTTTCTTTCATCGCTTTTCCGTTTCTCACTTACATCTTCTCCATTTTGTTCTCTCCACGCATGTACTTCTTATTTTATGCGTGGCATGCTAATCATATCTTTTTTCAATGTTCTTCCATCACTACTGAACGTTTTTGTTTCTGCTCGTCACTTTTCTCCATATAGCGCATCCTTTTCTTTCTTTCTCCCGTTATATCGGCTCTTTTATGCTTTCTATCTTCGATAATTATACTTTCCTTTCTTTCCATAGTTCTTGGGACAATGTCCATATCGGAAAAGCCAACAAAAAAAAATAAAATAAATAAATATAATAAAAATATCATTGGGTAATATTGGGCAACTTCGTCTTATAGTTATTTTGATCTTTACCGGTTATGTATTCTCATTCATTCATTTTTGAACAACCAATTATTTTGTGTCTTGTATTAATCTTACGGTAATCAAATCTTTCTATGAGTTAAAATTGTTATTCTCCTCTTTCCTGCTTCTTTTTTTAACAACTTTGTCCTACCGTTGTTTCTATTATTATTATTATTATAGGCCAGAATTTCTAAGCAGAACAGAATTTCATCAAGTAACTGTAATACGCTGTAACTTAATAGAGTGCCTTTCGCTGCGAAATTTTAGCTCAACAAGCTGCGCATTATATAAAATAGTTGTGTTAAAAATTAAACGAGGTCTACGAGCACTAATTTTAATTTTAATTAAATACAAGAAATTAAAATTTTAAAACTTGCCCGCTTTAATTGTACAAAAAAAAACGATGAATATCAAAATAAAAAGTATCGTCAATGTTTTTATTAAATTATTTACTTTATTTCTACGTTGTTAACCCGTTTTTTTATTGTTTTTTTTTTAATAAAATAAGAAACAAACGGAGAGAATAAAGAATTGTTTATTTTTATTTTTTTATATATATATATATACATATACATATATATGATGTATTAGTAAGTTATGTGTATTGACTTTCCTTACTTTACTATACTTCTTTAATGAATTTTTAGTTGATATAGTCAGTTTTTTGGGAATTTAATATCGTGAAGAAAAAAAAAATATATATATATATATAAAATATAAACATCAACGTTTAAAGCGAAATTAATTTCACAAAGTTTTTTTTTTATTCGATACAATTTTTAATAAACTGCCGTTTTGAACTGATCTCTTATATTGTTATTGTAGAAAAAAAATTTAGTTATCTTATATCTATAAATGTATAATTTTTTTCGTTTTGAAGCTTCGGAACTTCCTGTATGGATATACAAACAATTTGTGAATGATAAATTTTTCCTGAAAGCGAAGTCAAATATGTTCCATCCAATAAATGCATTACTGTCTATATTAAATCGATGCATTACTAATGGAGGATTTTAGGTAAACAAAATATGCTCGGCGCTGGTGACAAGTTATCGGACTCTTAGAAACATTGAAATTGCACAAAACTGTAAAATTCCATATATAGAATTCCATATGGAGCCGTATTATTAATGAAATACCTACGGATATTTCCCAAGGTTACTTTTGCAGATATACTATGAACCAGGTTAACAATTTCATTTTGGAGGATAGTATAGACGAAGATTTTAAGGTTTATGAGTGTATATTTACGGATGCGTCAGTTGATACGAGTAAACGAAATTATATAACAGCGTTTTATAATAAAAGTCTTAATATCAGAAGGGCATTTAAAATACCAGCCCCGTATTATTCCTCTTGTATCGCGGAAATGATGGCAATACATAAATCCTTACTAAATAAAAGTAAAGTAAATATCAAAAAATCCTTATTTTGTCAGATTCTTTCTCGGGCCTTCAGAAGATTCATAATTTGGAATATAGTAAATATCTACGGAAAAGTAAAAGAGATAATGGCAATATTGTGCAGCTTAAGTGGATACCGGGACATAGTGATACTGTTGTAGAACATAGCATTATTGCAGACGAACTTACCAGAACGATTTCAACCTCACGTCGACTGTCATTGTTAGATATCCTTGGACGGAGTTTAGGACTATGGTGCGAATTAATGCTCAAATACAATGGATAATAAGTTCAGAGAAAGTAGTAATAGCTGCGGTAAATATTATCGCACAATTCAGAATAATGTCAGAAATAGTTAGATTGCAAATGATATGACAAGAGATTATATTTGCGCTCTGGTTAGGTTGAGAACGGGACATTGTTTGACGCCAGAAATGTTAAAAAGATTTAATATGATGGAATCCGGTTTATGTACTTGTGTGCGGATTGCTGCTGAACACATGATTTGGAGTTACAGATTATACGATAATAATAGGAGTGCGTTATACAAGGAACTGTGTCGAATATACACTACATTACCCATTAGTATTCCACAGATAATCGCTGACCCAGCAGACGAAGGAGTTGCCGCTATATATAAATATATAAAAATGAGCTGATGAAGGCTCTGAAGTGGTAAGTTTGGATTTCGTGAACTTATTGATTGCATATAGCCTTATATATTAAAACAAAGATCAGTTAAGCAATAAAATATTTCAAGATATTGAAATAGACTGGCTAAATAATTCAATCCGTGACAAAAAATAAATAAATAAATAAATAAAACTATCGAAATTAAAAGTATCACTAATACGTTGCTCAGTATTTGATGCAATATTAATGCAAACGGGTTCAGCGGTAGTTTGTAGAATAAAAGCGATTAAACAGCATCAGGGCGCCAAAAAATAATCGATTACGTATTGGCATTCTGAGATTTAAAATGAATAAATTAATTAATTGAAAGAACAATTTTTACTAATAAATTTGAAAATAACATAAGCGCATATTATGATTTATAATTTTATTTACTTGTACAAATTCTTGTGAAGTACTTATATAGGTTGGTAGTTAAATTTATATTTCGTTAATTACGTTTTTCTATATTCCCAATTTTGAATAAATTTTATAAATTTATCTAGTTATTTACTTTAAGTGAATAAAATGTTACATTGGATAACATTTATAGTGTACGTTGGTAATACTCTCAGCATTATTATTTTGAATTGAAGGTATACGCTTTTTCGTGATTTTTGTATTATTTAAGAAATGAGATGCGTTTCGAATTCGAAATCTAAACTGGGAGTTTGTCCGGATCTCTTCTTTAAAATATCGACGCAACTGAAATTTATGGCAATACAGAAGTAATAAAAATTAAACTTTTCTAAACAAAAGAAATGTGCCATTTTTGCACGTACTAAACATTAACACGCATTCGACAACTCCTACTTCTTACACACATGCAACTTGCTCGACATTATTAATGAATGTCACGTGTAAGACTTCTGTCCCATCTGAACTTAATATATTTAGCTGTGTTTTTTTTTTTTTGTTTTTTTTTTTTGCCAAAACATGTGTGAATGTATTATGTTCATTAGAATTTTTTTTTCTCCTTTTTTATTGTTTTTGTTAAATTTCCCATAATTTAATTAATCCGTCGTCGAAACAGTGTAGTTCAAAATACGAGTTTAAAAATATGTTGTTCTAAATTATTTCATCTGATTTCAAAAGAAAAAAAGAAAGAGAGAAAATACGATGATATTTAAATCAGATCATTAATCCAAAGAAAAGGTAAAATAGCAAATCATTGCATATACTCATATAATCGCAGCCGATTAATGCGGACTTTTACATTAGTCGACTGTGCTTACGTCAAAGTTCTGTATCAGTAAAATAGCCGATAACGCACTTCAATTTCTTCCTTCCTCTCCAGAATTAACCAAATCAGATGAAGTTAGTTCGCGAGTAAATTGGAAAAATATGTTTTTATACCAAATTAGTCGAAGAGATTGTTTCATATAATTATGTTTGATGGAATAAAATTCTTAATGTTTTGTAAATTATAAGAAACGTCGGTGGAAACAGTTATTAATGTGTATTAAAATACGTTATCATCTGTTTTTAAACTTATTAAAAAGTGAAAAAATACATAATAAAAATTAATAATTTAGAAAGAAAAAGATTAAACTGAAATGAAAACAAATTACGAAAAAACTGTCGCTGGTAAAGGACAAAATCATTTTTCTACCGTACTACTTACGTTATTTTGTTTTAATCTCTACTTTTATACTAATAGCTATTAATAAGTGAACGTTAAAATCAACCTTTTCATTTAATGCCTTTTTTTATTCCGAAAACGGTGTTTTTACTTAACCGTAAAACATGAAAGGGTGAATAATATGTTACCTTACACTTTTGACCGTTGTAAATAAAAAATAAATAAATAAATAAATAAAAAAGCATATAATTTTCCTATTTCAACGAATATAGCGGTAACACGATGTTACATTTTTGTGATATAGTATTAGATATTTAAAATATTTCTAAATCCTAATGTTTACTTTATTTGTTCTGCTAATAACTTATTAAGTTTCCTAAATATACGTTAGTTTTGATAAAAATTACGGCTGTTTTTCAAATGAAACATTCATAAACAGCCTAGGGGGGAAGTTGATCTTAAATTCGCTCGATTTCAAGTAAATGAAGACAATATTTTGATTTGATTAATTAAAAATATCAACACGTTGAATTTCACACTAGTTAACTAATTGAACTAGACTAATTCGGTATAAAAAGAGAAAAAAACTGAATAAAAGCGTATGTGATTAATGTAATTTTAATCATTTTAATCGAGTTAGTCAGATTAGTCTTGATCAAAGCTCAACACGGAGAGAGAAATACTTCACAGAATCTCTATGTTTGCTGCAGAGTTAACAATCTCTGTCGAAGTCGTAAACTGGACCGACCATCTCTGTATGCTTAAAAATAATTGTGTGATGAATAAATTTCGTAGTAGTACATATTATTTATTAAATTTATTATGTAATGTTAGAACTTTTATGTCGAAATTATTTGTATGTTTCATATTTGACAGTATAGATGTTTACTTAAATTTCTTTTTCTTTTTCTTTTTCTAAATTTCAGTTTAAGGATGTGAATCACGCGCACGCGATTTTAAGTGATCCTACGAAACGAAACATTTACGATAACTACGGATCGTTAGGACTTTATATAGCTGAACAATTCGGTGAAGAGAACGTTAATACCTACTTCCTGGTTACTTCCGGATGGTGCAGGGTAAAAAATTTAATTATTTTATTAATTTCCGAAATACGAGAAATGTTCGAATAAATAAATTCTTTATCCGCAGAAAAACAAAAATTTGTAAGAAGCCCCAAATTCCGTGTCTTAAAAAAATGTCCGATATATATATATATATATAAAATTTGATTACCAATTTTTCGGTTTCCACAATTTTCTTGTAAGTTTTTGGTTAAAAATGATACACGTATCAGCTTTCAATTTCTACTTCTTATAGTTTTTTCTTTTAATTTTAATTTTCATAAAAATACTTCAAAATTCATCATTTTGGGTCCATTTAAAATTTCGTGTATAAAATTTTCCATGTTTAGTCATTTCCTTGTTATTCACACATCTAGTACATGTTGCATCTGCCAAAATTTAGCGATGTTGTAGCTGTTGCTGGATATTTTGATTTTCACGAAAATACTTAATAATTTAGAAATCAGAACCTATTTTTTGGGGATTATCCCATATGTAAACATTTTCGCGGTTTTATTACTTTCGCGTTATTTATAAGTCCGCAATGCGGTACATATTAAATTTCAGTTGCCTGACTCTCGAAATTATTGCTGTATATTTCGATTTTAGTAGAAATATTTAAAAATTTGAGGATTTATGCTCATTTAAGGCTTGGTACCAAAACATTTTTAGGTTTCATAATTTTTGTTGAATTTTACAAGTCGGGAACATTAATAATTCTAAATTTCCTTATTTTTTCTGCTTCAAATAAACGTTTCGCTGTGAATTTTTGTTTTTAAAATTTGACAATTTTGGGCTCATTTAACATTCTATATTGAAGAAAGGTTTCTGTTCATTACATGTGCTCAATGTTATTCATACCGAATTTTCGCTTTTTACAATCAGTAAATGTTAATAAATATTTTGATCATCTTGAATGAATTAGATGGGATTCGAAACCATTGGAAAGCTAATGTAAGCCGCTGAAACCGGAGATATTAAAGCTGCAATATCGACGCTCAATAATGCGTACGAGACATGAAAAAGAATAAGTAAATGTGAGTGTGTGTGTGTGCGCGCGTGTTGGTCAATTTATTGCTCAAAGTTGAATGTCCGGACAATTTTAACTGTAAAACGCTGAAATTATGCTAGTTTGTAGATCTTTTAAATTCTACGAAAATTTTTGAAAATTATGTCTTTATTTACATTAGATTAAAAATTACAGCGCCCTCAAAAGCTCATTTTTAAGCGTTTCAATAGAAACCATATATACATTCGGCAGTGTCAGCCAGTTCTTCTAACTTGGCTGCATGTATCACACCGTGTATGTTGATTAGTGTGTGCATATGTATGTTGTAATTTGTGATAAAGTTACCGTTTTTAAGTAAAATTATTTTTTATTAAAAACTTTATACTCACGAATAATTATAATTTTCAGGCTTTGTTGATCTTCTGTGGTGTTATAACTGGTTGTTATTTCTGTTGTTGTTGTTGCTGCTGCTGTAACTTCTGCTGCGGAAAATGCAAGCCGAAACCACACGATGAATCCGGCACTTACCAGAATTTAAATGTAAGCTCATCTTATTATTTATAAACGTACACTTTACCTTAATGTTACGTATAAACCGGAAAAACTATCACACAGTACGCCGCATGCTTTCATTATCATTCATCAATTTCATTCATCTTTTTTATTTACTTCTTCATTTACTTTTTTTTTTATTACATATGGCTTCTACGTTTTTTTAAATTAGTACGGTATTAGTTGGTGCGGAAAAAAGAGGTAAGTGAATGTAAATTGCCTGTTTTTGGGAAATATATTTCATCAAATAAAACGAAAAGTAACATTTGCTCGCAATTAATAAAGTGAATACATATTTTGCCATATGAATATATTTAATAAGCATATAAATTATTAAGATAACTCTAAAATGCTTCTTTTTTTTTTTTTTTTTAAGTGGTCTTTTTAGGAATTTAAAAGAGTAACTTAATGCTGTAGATTATATTTCATTGTAGGATTTTGTTTCTCTCTTCGAAACTGCTTTATTTTTGTATTATTTTAAGAGTTTTTAAAAATCATGTTTTTCACTTCACTAGCTGTTTGACGATGGTCATGAAAATATACCAACTATATTAAACTGTTCAAAAAAACAGCATACAAAGTTCCTCTTTCCTATTATGCATCTAATTAGCATGCTCAAATCTGTAATGACGAAATTGGTTCGGGTTACTTTATGACAATCGGTTCATTCATTAGCACGATTCCATTTTGACAAAATTACGTATAAATGAGATATTGATTTGCCCGGTCACATTTTACAGAGAATTTTCCATTTCATAGTTTTGCTGATCTGTAAATAGAACCGTCATTTATTTAAATAAATTGTTAATCACGGGAAAAACTTACCCGTATGACTGTTAAGAAGTTAATATTACAGTATTATAAGATTTATGTAAACACAATGGTTGTTCCAAAACTGCTGTCGTTATTGCTTGCACGAGTAGACAACGCAACCTATCGACATCTGACCAAAGAAGGGTTCTAATTCATTGAACTTTGTAAGAAAACATAAAAACCGACCCAACCAAAATTCATGCACAATAACGTGAGCAGCGTCACTTTCATTGAAGCATGTTGTGTAATCGCCTCAGGTTTTCGGCGTTCGAGAATGGACCTGACAAAGGAACATAAGCAACTGAATAGGCGCCTAGTAGCGTGCAAGGAGTAGCAGAAAATAATCTGAAAAGAACCGGAACTCTTCGAACGTGCAGTTACATGTGAGACTAGCTGGATCCACTATTACAACCAGCTTCATAAGCAAGAAAACGTTATGTAAAAAACCTTGCGTTCGCTACAAATGAAGAAAGTCTATCAAAAATCTCAACCATCAAGTGCTGCTGATGACCATTCATCAATTGCTGAGATGGCGTTACCAGCATTACGCAAACATGACTATAACGTTTTGGAGCAGTTACGTAAACACGCTGACAGAAAACGACTTAACTTGAAGAAGACGTTGATAATATGCATCCGCACATTCTGCATCGCACTCAGAACTTTTTGGAAAAGAGTCATATCACATTAGGTATACAGCCCCGATCTTGCACCGTGCGATTTCTGGCTCTTATCCCTTTTTAAATAAAATTTCCGCGAGAGAAATTCTTAGCAGACGTACAAGTTTGCTAAGCAGGGAAATGACAAGAAAAAACTTAATGATGTATCGACAATGACTGTCGATACTTTGAAAAGGATCGACAATAGCTTAAGCACCACGACGATACTCTGATTAAATTTGATACATTTTTTTTTTTTTTATAAATATGTGACCTTCAACAAATCTGTAGGCGACATTTTAACTCACTCGCTTCAACGCGTTCTCCCGACAAAAGTACTATACTAAAAATCTTTAAATTTTGTCTACAATTAGTAAATTCGGGATCTCCATACTTTCGGCTGCGGTATATTTCATGGAGTTTAGTATTAGTGAGTTTTTAATTTTTTTTTTTTTTCTTTAATATATTTCGGGTGTAAAATAATCAGTGAATCAAGAAAAACGCAATCCGGGAAATTAGTAAATCAACGGTTTCAATGGTTTTCTTTCCATTCATATATCGCTTAAAAAGTTATTTCCTTTTATAATAAAGGCTTAAAATGCTGATTATTATTATTTTTATTAAATTTACATGCCATATACAGCAATTATCGGGTAGAAACATGAATGAATATGGTTGTATATATTAAATAAGCGAATTACGGTATTTACATTGAGTAGTATTGCCTTGCATAATACAAAAAAGAGATTAGATTGGAAAGAATAGTAGGGTCATCAGAGAGAATATTAAGCGAAAGAGGAGGAAGATTATGTGTTGATCTGAGGGAATTGAACTGAGGACATTTAGTGAGGATATAGAAAACGGAAAAATCAGAGTTATATATGCTGCAGATTGGAGATTCAAGTGGTTGGCTCAGAGCCAAACGAACGGTTCCCGTTAAAAACAAACATGAAAACAGGGTAATAACTTCAAGACTAACGAACAAATTTTTTCAGTAAAGTGCAAAATCCAGATCGATTTTGCTTTTTTCAAACTAGTAGTTTTTCATAATCGTTAAAGTTAATTTATTTTACATTTCTTGAGGCATACGGTTTTGTTGGGTTTTTTTTGTTTTTTTTTTTTTTAGAGCAAAAAATCTTTTATTGTGCTAAATTATTGCCTGTATCGATTAATTTTTTCCAAAAATTTTTATTGAACCCGCTAAATGAATATATAATCAACATTTAAACTCTTTACAAAAGGAAATAATTTTTTAAGCGATATATGAACAAAAAAAAAGAAACCCTGAAAACCGTTGATTTATTTTCTAAGCAAATTAATTACCCATTTCCTAGATCGTCTTTTTCTTGATTCATTGATTATTTTACACGCCTGAAATATGACAATAATTAAAGGGGAAAAAATTAAACACTCATTAGTACTAAATAGATTTTCTTGGAAAAAGGACGAGGCCGAAATGATATGATCTCGTAAAATAGTAATACTTTAATCCTTCATTGGTCGGATGGCGATAAGTTACGCTGTCTGCCCGTAGGAGCACAATTAAATAGTTTTCGAACAGCCTTTGTACAATACTTTATATACATATACATATAAATAAATATATATGTATGTTTGTTTTATTAAAAACTAATAAATAAATTTCTCTTCAAACTTCTGTATTATAAGTAATTTTGCTATTTAGACAATCATTGTTAATAAACAGAAAAACTAGTTTTTCTTTCTTGGAGGGAGGAGGTACGCTAACGAAGAGCAACAGCCCAATCAACCAAGGAACCTAAAAAATAGCTAAAAAAAAATATACCGAATTTTAATCTGGTACCAGATAAACTGCATGAAAGAAGCTAGAAAGGAATAACCGATAAGAAAGCGAATGAGAGAACATAAAAGGCATTATAAAGAGTAGAAAGACCAAGTTTCAAAAGTTAATAATAGAAGAGAGAACGCTCCGAAGAAAGTAGAAGAGAATATTCGAAGAAAACATGACTGACATCACACAGATGAAAAGAATCGTCGCGGCGAAGAGGCGAGGGAAAACGAAAAAGTGTCAAAGGCAACTATATAGCGATGACCAAGGAATGACAAAGATAAGGAAACTTTTCAAACCAACTGGTAAAAAAAGGTAAAGGCTGAATGGAAAGGTAAAAGGAATTCAGATTGAAGAAAAGGGAAAAATAAATTTCATTCTACAATCTAAAGTGGAACTATCTAGATACATGATTAATATTGTGAGCAGAAAATTTACGAAGGAGGTGTCCGTTGGAAGCCCCTAAGCGAGCCAAAGTATCAGTCAGTTCATTACTCTCAATTCCAGCATGACCAGGAATCCACAGTCCAAAAATGTGGAGTTCTAAAATTTTCCATCTAACTTGCATACTCGTTTTGATTTTCGGTTTTCTCAGTTTTGTCATTCAGTTCTATTTATGTTATTATCTTCTTTATTCATTCTCCTTAGGCGCATATAATATTTCTTATTTTAATTATTATTTGCTGAACTTTTGAAGAAGCGGTTATATTCTGAGCTTTGTGCTCGATAGCGGTAGAATATTGTTGATGACATTTTACTGATTTTGCTCCGTTGCGTAGTTTATCATCATCCTTAAAACTACTTAGCGGAACAAAAACAGTGGAACATCACTAACAACATTACACTACTATCGAATACAAAGTTCAAAACTCTTTATTCTGCAATTTATTTCTATTGTGTTGGCTTCGCTTCAAACTTATATGCTGGACATGTTGCTTTTGGACATAATCAATGAAAAGTTATAAATATTGTGTAAATATTTTCCCAATTAAGATTTTGTCCGCTGTTGTCTCTATAGTTATTTAAATTGGTTAATGGCTTTTATGAAAGGACAAGAACACTGTAAACGTACTATTGTTGAAGGCATGATCCTGCATGCATTGATTTTGCGTGAAATTAGAGTTATAAGTATTTGGTCTATAAGAAATTCGCGTGTAAAATATATTGCACTTATTTGCGATATTTCTTTTCAGTTTCAGTTTTACTTTATTTATTTTTTCATAATACCTATCAAGTGAGATCGATTATCGAAGTATAATAACTTTCATGGCCGCTAATTCTCGATACACCTATTGTAGGTAAAAAATGGATTATAAAGGCAATAAAAAGAGAAAAAAAAAAGAAAGAAAAAGAAAAAAAATGTATTCATATCATTATGATGGCTTGATATCTTCATTAACTTACATTGCTTGTACTTTCACTATCATTTTGTTGACTTGTTTTGCATCTATTATACGCGATATTACTTCATTTAATTTTTAATTTAAATATATTTTTAAAATTGACACGGATGTGGTTTAAAATAGACAGGTTGTCGTTGTAGAGTTTACGAATGATAACTTATAGTAATATTCTGGATTGTAAATTTTGGATTTGGTTTTGTTTTGCGCAACGTAAGAAGGCTTTAACATAATAAAAAGTTCCCTAGCGTATACCAAAATGTAACCTCATATTGCTATATTTTAGTTTTTTCGCAAGTTTAAAATAAATCTGAATAAAGCAAATTAGTAATTATTGCGTGTGTGAGCAGTCAGTTTTTGGAGACGGTTTTAACAGTTTTGCTGAAATTTATGTACTAGAGGTTTTGAAGGTACAGAAATCAATTGGTTAAGGTCTCATCTTCAGAAAGTTCTGTTAAACAATTAATTCTTAAATAGAGGTGAACGGTATTCATTAAAACGATCACACATGTGTTTGAGTTTTATTAAATAGTAGATAAAGAGTAGTACGCTTATTTATTGGTAAATAAATTAAAAACAGATAAAAATATACTTTTGTTTTGTGACAAGAGTAAATTTAACGATTTACATAGTGATTTTGCAGTATTACGGTAATTAAAATAGTTGGTCATTGTGAAATTAGACAGGTGTAATTGTAAAAAATATTGCTGGTTTTGTAAATTTTAAATTGATTTTATTTTACGTAACGTGAAAATAACTCGATGTACAAGAATAACGCGGTGTGTACATGATGTAACTTTCGTATTGCACGCATATAATTGCTATATTTTTAGTATTTGTGAAACTTGTTAATACTTTGATTGATTTACATGTTCAAGATAGATTTGCTGGAGTTACAAGGTGTGCTATATATATATGTGTGTGTGTGTGTGTGCGGGTGGGGGTGTTCGTGTGTTAGATGAATGGGGTTAGACATAGATAATCTGTAAACGTGATATATAATTTATGTTTTGTATGTGATGAAATTTGGCTGCTTTGTTTGTTTAGTAACGTATATTGAACACTAAATTTATAAAATATTGAAATTGCAGCAGTGCGCAGAAGGGGGAAATATGTCCGTTTATTCGTTTCCATAAATGCAATAAATTGGTGTTTAACATCGTTGCTGAATTAAGTTACTTTGCGTTATATTTTCCACTATTCAGTAGTGCGTTACTATTTATTATTAAATCGGAAAACTACTTTGCATCAGATAGAGTACATTATTTCTTGATCCAATGTAACATTTAAGTAATTTATGGCGAGTTAAAAATTATCATAAGTAGGCATTATGGTTGAATGCTAACAGTCGTTAACAGTTCTAATGTAGGAAAAATATTCACTTTTTTAATATTTATTTCTTCTAAATATGAATAAGAATGTTTCTTTTTCTCTTCTTATTTTCCTTAGCTATTTTTTACGTGGATTTATATTTTTAAATTAGCAGTTTCAAATAGAGTGATTTTCATTGAGCTATGTAATCTGAATTAACTAAGTATCAAAGGAATTGGAGAAAAACGCTAGAACACAAAAAAGTAAATAAATAAATAACGTTAGAAATTAAAAATTGTTACTTGTTCAGTTGCAAAGTTTTGGCTTGAGATTTCAGGATTATTTTTATATTGAAAACTGGATTTGTTAAGAGTATTCTCAATCTAGCAGTTATATATTGTTTCTCTGTTAAAAACTATCGTGTTGACGTAAATTTTTTTAACGGGTTTTCTAAAGAACGCTTCATCAAAATCAGTTGTTTTACTGCCCTAGACGGCTTCAAGAACAGCAAGCTTTTTCACATGTATTCAACGCCCGTGTTTCTTAGAAGAGATAGCCATTGCTTAACACGTACAGATTGAACAAAAATACAATAATAAACTTACACACACCACATGTTATGTATCATCTCCCACTTACACGGCAATATTTTGATACGTTTTTCATTTTGAGTGATAAAATTTATCATCAACGCTAAACATCGCACCTGCTTAATCATTGTTTCCCAATGATTACGCGAGTTACTAATAACGACCAGTTTCTTAAAAAAGACCACTAGAAATCGACTTATACCGATGTTTTGAATGCTTACATAGCTAAGTAATACATAGGTTAATTTCTAGTTCTTGCTGTTCTCAATTGAAAAAAAGAATGTACTTGGGCAATATTTTTAAACTTCCTTTGTGAAATTTAATTTTTTTTAAATGTATTTAAAATTTAAAATTAAAAGAACGATTAAAAAACTAAGATGCTCTTAAAAATTTGTTCGTAAAAAAGTTTTCTTACACTCTTAATGAAAATGGAAATTTTGCTTCGTTATTTTTCCGATTGAATTTTCATTTTCATGTTCCGCTTTCGATCACTAAGGTTCAATATAGTTTTACTATTAGTTCCACAAATGGGATTCTCCAAACGTTATCAGTTATTGATCTGTTGCGTGAATTAACCAGTCCAACATTTAACCTACCTGACTAAGCAGCCGTAAAAAGAAGAAAAATGCTCCCGTGCTCATTAGTCCCAGTGAGTTTAGTACATTATGAACCTTTATAATTCCGGATACCTCTCTTTAAGGTTAATAAAAACTTTTGCATTTGAGCTATTACTCATTGAAAGAAAATAAAGTGAGTCGTTAAAGTAGGTCAAATCGGATGAAGTATTTTTTTGTCTGTTTTTCGGACACGGTGGCGCTTCAAAGTTAGACATTTGTTACGGCATTCGCATTTTCCCCATAATACGTCAGTTATTTGTATTGTAAATTTATTTCAAATGTTAAAGTGTGGAATAGCTGATGCATATTTAAATAATCTTTTATTATTATTATTATTATTTTTTAATATTCTTAATATGATAGCCTAGTTGCTAGAGCGCTTGACTTCCGATATGGCGGTCACGGGTTCGATCCCGAGCGACGACGAAAACTTATTACAAGAATTAAATAAATAAATAATCGCTAATAGTCACGTGGAAGGCAATGGCAACCACCACGTTCAACATCATATGCGCTCTAGGTCAGTACACAGCAGACCCACACCGGACGGACTGCACTTGTAGCGCGATAACAAGCGGCTACAATCAGTTCCGAATGTAGTCTTGCGTGTGTACACCTGCGTTGCATATTACAATTGCCTGGTACACAACCTATATCGGTACAGCTAAATGTACGAATAGGTTGCGCCAACGCTCTATGTAGCGTACGGCACCTGAGAGATTGAGAGAGAATATGAAAATAAAAATCTAAAACTCGCATTCGGCTCATGTGGAATTTTAGATAACGTTAATCTTGAAACTGCTAAAATATGGTCATAAGCCAAGGTATGAATTTATCTAGAAACCAAAACTAAGTCTGTGGACGCTGATAGATAGAGACGTTATTTTTGTATATTTGCACCTAGTTTCGCTATAATTACCGAATTGACGAGTTAATGATGGTTTGTTAAAATGCTGTTTGTATGTTGAAAACGAGAACAATTTGCCGCGAATATTTCGATAATTTACTTGTTGGACTTTCCCTTTGGAATTTTTTATTGCGGCTTTTTCCGCGTGATAATTTTAATATCCGGAAGTAACGTTAGTGGGCTGAAATTTGGGTTTTTATTATTATTTTTTGTTAATTTAAAATTTGAAGTTTTTTTATATACTCGTACACCCATAAGCCTTTTCTTTTGAAAATATCCGGCGCAATTTTGTTCGTTATTATTTTAACCCTCGTTTTTTCATTACTTTTCGGCCTATCTCTTCCTTTTTTCCCTGTATTTTTTGATTTTTTAGACTTCATTTTTTTTCCTTCGTTTTTTCCATTAGAATCCAAATCATTTTAAATTAAAATTATGCAGTTTAATCGTAGTATTTGATAACCATTCTTTGAAATTTCGATCTAAAAAAGTGTACTCAGCTTTTTACCTATATGCGTTACAGTACTAGTGGAATAATAATTTAGGCCACACAAGAAATTTGCATCAGTGGATGCTGTTTAAATTTACATTTTTATAATAATACAAATTTAATCTGTATTAAATAAAATAAGATAAAATTAAAACATTATATAGCTGAACGCGTATTATTTGTTTGTTTTTTTTTTAAAGGGCATACAAAAATTAAATGTAAATCAATTCTCGTTTCAAATACGAACCAATTTTATCCAGTTTTTCAGACTGCATTGCATAATCGTGAAATATTTATTAGGTTGTTGCGTAGTCGGCAGAGTCATGGACGTCGTTAAATTTCGTAGGAGAGCCAAAAATTATAAACAAAGTGAAAGAGCTATTAAAATTAACTTTTTTTTTCTTTTCTTTTTTAAAGTCACATAATTCGAATGTGAGAAACGCTTCAGTATTGTTTGAGTAAACGCTCTACGGAAACAAATAATTTTACTATCGTCGGATGTACTGAATTTATTTTCCTATTAATTCCAATAAGAATACTTCATGATCATATTGAGTCTAGCAATTCCATTATTGCCAAGACGGAATAATAATTCGTTTGTGTGAATGTTTTCTTCTTTGACCATACGCGTGTAATATAAAAATTGTGGTAAACATTTTTTTACTCGGGTTTTTACTTCATAATATAGAAATTTAATTCGTCGAAAATTATTAAAATGAGAACACTCAAACGGTATTTTTGATAGTTTAACATGTGTCTGCTTCGAAGTGAAGATATTTAGGCGGAACTGACTGACGGAGCTAACCGGGCGCAAACCCCCTAATGTGTGTGAGTGTTTGCACATGCGTGCATCTCCATGTGCGAACGGTGTATGAAAAGATAAAAGTACCGCCTTTACTAAAAGAAATCGTTTAATCAGTCAAGTACACTGTGTAATTATTGTATCTACCCGATTAAAGCCTGTTTACACCGTGAATACTACCGCTGATCAAAAAATTAGTGATAAAACAAACATTATTAGTTATTTTAAAATATTTTCTCGGTTAATCGATTGTGTTCACACAAGGTACAAACTTACTGTTATTTTATTTATACCAAAGCTGCCATTATTTCATTTCTAAAGTGTAAAATACAGTATGAAAAAACTTTTTCTAAATATCCATATAAATATAAAATCTTTTTCTTGAGCATTTTCCCGCGAGCGGGATCTGCTATTTTTAGTAGATGCGACAAGTGAATGAACCAACCGACTTGTCGCCCGGGCCTGACGTTGGCATATAAATATAAAATGTTTAAGATAAATGCTCGCGCAGTTTGAAATTCTATTAAATATTATTACAGAAAATGATTCAAGGTAGAAAACATTTATGCGTCAGGTAATTTCAACAAGAGTGAAGTTAGAAATAAAATTGAGTTTATTTAAATTTAGTGTATTTATACATTCTGTTCGTTGAATAGTTAATAAAATAATGCGATTATAAACCTAATAACAAACATCTTTAGATTTAAATGAAATATTCTGGAAACATTTTTTGGAATATTAACACCAGCTGAGAAATATATATATATATATATATATATATTAGTAAAGATAAATTTAGTTAATTTTTGGAAATCTGAAAGAAACCTAATTAACTTATCTTTTCGGCAGATGAAACTAAAAAGTATAATCAAAAATGTTTCAGATTAAAATCAAATATTTACCTTCATTTTTACTAGCACTCCTTGATTTTCTTTACTAATTAAAAATAAGCTAGTTACATCTTCTTCAGATTCTAACACATAAACTAAATTTACTAGTAATTTATTTTTCTTTCTAAATACGAGCTATTATTTCGATAAAAACGTTTTTATAATATTCATTTATATTCAGTTTAAGCGTATGTTATTACATTTATAACTTTATTATTTTATCGAGGTTATTTGCTGAAGAAATTACATGTTTTCGTAAATTCATTCTTTTATATTGCCTTTCAATATTTACTTATTTCAATCGCGCTTAAAAATATGAACGCAGGAAACGAATAAAATGTAAATAAAATCGAGAAACAATACGGTAAAACGCGAGTGGTGATAAAACAGAATTTCTTTCTGAAATTATAGAGAGCTAATTCAAGATAGTATCTCATTTAATCTGCTTACACTATTGTACCGCAGTCAATAGCTGCTACACCTTACTGCTCATCTCGCAGCATCACTCAAATTAGACTAAGAGCGCATGCCGGACAAATTGATTTTCTTTTTAAAAGTTCCCCGAATACTACTTCGTGTGGGCTATAAGTGCCTCTGAAGCGTTTTAAAAGTAAATAAGGGTCATGTAGTTGTTACGAAAAAACAGATTATTGATTTTATTCTATTAATTTGAAAGCGGTAAACTTATAACAATTATCAAATCTGTTAAACAAGTAAAAGGTTGCAACTTGCGTGTTTCAGTCAGGCTTTCCCGTACAGTAAAGTTCCTTATAAAAGATATTTATGAAATTATATTTACAATCGTTTTTTTTTTTTGTTTTTTTTTTAATTTACAATGTTTTTGGAAATCAATATTAACGTTGAATCGGCAGCGTTTTTTGGGTAATTAGGATACTTCAACGGCCATGAAGTATGCAATACAGTAAAAGTTTTACCCAAACTAGGCCAAGTGCGAATTTATTTTTTTATATTTATTCAAAAGTTTACAGATGAATTTTAATATTTCTTAATATCTTTGTGAGAATAAACGACTGTGACTGTTATACAGTCAACGTTTTTTCGATTATTAACCCGATTTGTTTTTGTGGACGTACTGATAACTCTCTTCGTTGTTTTTTTTTTTTTTCTCTATATGTCTTTTATGTAACTAAAATTTTCGGCTATTCCGATGTATAAAAAATCCTATCCGACTTTCTAGTGTTCTTTTTTCATTATTTTTGTGTTTTCTTTTCTATTAATTCACATTATCAACACTTTTTCTTTTCACTTATTTTCCGTCACGCCGTTTGTTTTTTCTGTTGTATGGTTTTTTAATGTCTAATTGGTTTATTGCGTAAGCAATAAATGTTTCAAATATATTTGTATAATTTTCGGATAGTTTTAACAAGTAGCGAGGGCATACTTCAGATGTATGAACTTTTACAGATAAATAAGTATACTAATAACGAAGTTAGTAAAGTTCTTATTGCTCTTCGAAATAAGTCTGTTAATTTTAGATTAATCATTGATTCTATAATACAGCTGGTAATTAAGTTGCTGAAACAATAGTGTCGTCCCTTAAACTTATTCCTAAAGCAAACTAAATTTAGTAGTTATTATTCTTATAGTGAAAAGTAAAAGAATGTCAAAAATTGCATTAGAAAAACACATAAAAGTTGTAGGAAAAACCTTAAAAGACTAATAAAACTATTTCACGTAACTGTGTGAAGCAATCGAACAAGAAAAATAAAGAAACGTTTCGTGTCTTACTGTTATTTATTTTTTTTTAGATAAAATTTCTTGAAAGAGAACGCGGAGAATATTATAAATATGCAAATTCTATAATGTCTATTGCCGCATGTTCCACCTTCCTCCGTTTTCCTTTATTGCGGAAATTTAGGAAGTCTTCTTATCGTGCCTCTTTGCCTGTTTACTACGTATGTTCTTTGCATTATTTTTCAATAAAGCGTAAAAAAAAAACCAAAAAAAAAACGCTTTTCCTATTCACCCGCTTCACGCAGCTACGTAAAATAGTTTTATTAATCCTTTCTCAGACCTCTGCTAAGAAGACTTCCTAAAAAAAAAAAAATCGTAATGAATAAAAATTAAGTAAGATGGAATGTGTGAAAGTAGAGACACTTTATAATAGAATGAAAGAATAAAAGAGGGAAAAAATGATAACGATGTCAGTGTCTATAATAATGAAATGTGCCAGTTTAAAGAAAACAATCTAACGTAACATAGAACTCCTTAGAAGAAGAGGAAAGGGAGCACAAAAAAAATATCGATAGGAGGTAGGTGAAGGAAAATTAGGAAAAAAGGTAAAATATATGCAAATGTTATGACGCCTGTGATGATGATGGAGATGGGAACGGGGTATAAGTAGTTTCAACAATGTATACTAAAGTTCCGTTTGTCGCTAGTTTATATGGATGGTGGTTTTCGATGTAATTACATTCTTATTTGTAAAACAATTTAATTGAAAAAAGATATACAAGGGCCAGTTTTTAATACGAATAATTTCTGAAAAATTTGTTGGCATTATTAACGTTTAAAATTTTAGTGGCATGAAGTTTTCAATAAAGTTTTATTCGTTATAATTATTAATCAATTTTATTTTTAGAACAACCGCTATCGGTGGTGATAGCCGCAGTTTTGTAGTATGCACAGTGTCCATATCCCTTACGTTAGTTAATCCGCCTTACATTAGTTAATCGGCTAAGCATATGTATACATTTACAAAAAATAAGCTAAACTATATTAATTGCACATTATTTAAAAGTCACGCAATACCCGTACGTTATACAGTAAGTATATATTTGTTTTAAGGTACATGTGTTGTAATAATACTAATTTTACTATCGTAGTTTTGAGTTTTCCTTTTGATTTTTCTTTCTTTTTTTAAAAAGATTCTTTTTTGTGCTATATTAGTTTCGCTTGTGGACCATATTTTTTATTTTTATTTTTCTAGACAGAGGATCGGCAAAGAACAGTTAACGAACAACCGAAACCATTTAATAAGGTAAAAATCATCTTTTTATTCGTACACGAACTCTTACTCTGATTTTCTTCCTGTACGGCCCCTCTCGTCAAGGTTACTGCCGACTTTTCCTGACTGCTCCGATTATTTTCCATTTCTCTTCTTCCGCTAACGATTTTAATTATAATGCGCATAATACGTTGCACATTATTAATCTAAGTATTATTATGTAAATAGCATCACACTGTATATTATAATGAACAAATTTTTCGGGTGTATATGATCGTATTGGCGATAAAATATTTCATTCGTATATATACGTGTGAGTGTGTGTAGACGTGAAGTGTTGAGAATAATTTAAAAGAAGAAAAAAATCCTCTTTTTTAATGAAACGGTTTATTAGATGTTGAATTATACGTATAACCTATAATTGTACAATTTAATATTTAATTAACCGTTTATTCGTTCGCGCTAATTCATGGCCAACAAAATTTTTCGGGTTTAATCCAGTTCTTCTCGACGTTTTATGCCTTAAGATAAGTGTAATAGTAAAAGATAGTACTTTTGATTTATCTTAATTACGAACATTTTAAATTAGAAACTAGTTTTCATTAGAGACGGTATAAACCTTGTTTTACTCTACCGCAGGATTTTATTAGTGATAACGGGAGCTGAAGGCGAGGTAATGAATTTTTCGCGGTTTTTCTAAATAAAACCGGTTCATCGGAAAGCGTTATGAAAAAGTTAGTGCTTTTTGGCCACAATTCGTTAGAAAATGTTTTAAATGTACCATGTTTATTGCAACTGGAAAATTATGTGTATAGAGCAGTGTTCATGTTGCGAATACATATATTGTTGTCAACAACTGCTAAGCTTAAAATACACAATCTCTCTCGGCTTTTCGTTCGATGTTATAGTTAATACAGAATTAGCCATGTGAATAAAAGATCGTCTTGCGTGTAGATTTTTTATCTTTTTTTACGAAACCGGTTTTCGAATACGTCTGCTATCAAAAGAACTGTCAGCAGTTGTGTAGAGTGGTTAATTTGTGTATACAAACAAGAAATGTTCACTTAGAATAAAATCAAGTGCAAATAAACCCGCTGTTTGTTTTGTTGTTTTTTTTTTTTAATATTAAAATTAAAATTAAAATAGTCCATTTTCCGTATATATAAAGACATGGAAAACCGAAATATAAACAACCCTCAAAATTCCAATCACATAATATTTAAAAAAGCTGACATGTTTCGGTATTACCCCCATAATCGTGTCTATATTCTGCGACCACGATTATTATGGAGTAAGCGATTTTGGAACATGTTTTTTAAACTTCATTAATTTTGTGACTGATTTGAATTTATTATGTTTCGTTTTTTTTTAATTGTATTTATAGAATTTTAGTTCTATCTTTTAGCCGCGTGGTTTTTGATTAAAATGTTGAGATCATTTTAAAAAAAAAAAAGGTCTTTTCGTCATTTTAAAACACGCTACTCCGCAATAACACAACCTCTTTTACCAATCGTATTGCGCTTGTGTATGCCTGATGTAGTAGAATCGAAAAATGAAGATGTACTATTTGTAATTAAAATACGATTTATACGCGATATTCTGTTAAAACTGAAAGGAATTATTTACATAAACACTTGAAAAAAAATTATTAAATTCGTCTAAAAGTGTACCGGAAAATAATAAAAGTTAATTATTCTAAAACGACTGCGAAATGAAATTGTCCCCACAATTTTATTAATAAATACCGTGTTCGCCGTTTCAAAAAACTACAAATTGTGTAACCACCTTCTAATGTAATACCAATCCATTTGTAACATGATTGGAGTAGTTCCGAGAAATCGAAAAACAAAATCTCGTTTTACTTAATGTCAATGGTACACGATTTATTATAATTTGGCTCCGTCAAATTAATTGGTAAAAATTAAGTATTTCACGATAATGAAAACCGTTCAATAATAAAATCGATTGAAGTATCTATTATCTATATCTGTCGTAAATATCGTCTGTAATTTCTACCGTTATCATTCAGATTATATTCGAATGATCTCAGAACCCGGTAAAACTAGAAAACAAATTACAGCTTTTTTAGTTCAAATTGTGCTTTTTCAGTTCGTTCCAGCAGTATTTTAAGTAAGCCTCCCTGTCGTAGTACCATAAACACTTGTTTTTTGTTGTTTTTTTTAATTTGTTAAATTTTTCCTATTAAGACAAAATTATTATTATTAAATTGTGTAATTATTTAACTATTGGCAGTATTTAATCTAGCTTACGTTGAAACAATTTGTTGTGTATTTATTTTTCGCTATTTACTTTTTTTTTATTCATATATCACATATATAATGTGAGTTAAAAGAAACGTTAGTTAAAATTATACATTACATCAAAAATAGACTTCATTGTGAAAATTTCATTTATCTCGGTCCTTTTTTAAATAATTTTCCGTGAAGAAAAATTTTGAGATATATAATTTACGCGCACTCGATGCTGTTTATCGTTTCACCTTTTAATTGGTCAATGAAAATTGTATCGTTTTCCATTATCATTTAAAATGAAATTATTGCGGATCGCTTAATAATTAGGAATAAACACATATAATCATTGTCATCTAATTGCACATGAAAAATGTGAAAATAAAAAAAAAAAAGAGAAAAGTTCATTTTAACTTCAATCGCCGTTATTTTAAATTACAAATACCATGTTTATAGTTTTATTTTTGTTCAATCTGTGGCATATTTATCATTACAGGAAGAAAGTGATGATGAATCCGGTGCTCGTTATGGGGATGCAAATCCGATAACAAATCAGCCATCATTCGGCAATACTGTTTATGGTATGCAGCCACCGCCAGGTACAAACTTTACCGAAAGTACCTCTTTAAATCCGTCGAAAAAAGTTTCGTACACGCCAGGTAGTACGTTTCGTTCTGTTCAATTTACGGTTGTATATTCGTTAAAGTCGCTTGTTGCGTCGCAGAATAAAACTAAGCGGACGACACAGTTTCCGATAATAAAAGTATATCGTGTAATTCGGAGCTGACGAGTATTTCGGAAAAATGTGCAATACGGTTTTACACAGAAACTTCAATATATAGACCGTATACGAAAACGACATAAGTAATTCACGAACTAGTGCGCTACGACGCACAATAGAAATTACAAATGAACGGAATGTGATATTTTTCGGAAGTTTTAACAATTTTCATTTAACGGAAAAAGATACCGTGTCTATCATTCTATAAGTTGCAGTAGACTACAATTAAAATCCCTCAGCAGTCCAACCTTACCTTTGTTAAACATTTAAACCGTACAGCGGGGAAAAATTGATTACGTTCGGTAATACCGAGAGAGTTATCCTAAATCTGCTGAAAATTCCGGAACTTGGCTATTCTCACGAAATGATAGAATGGTGTAGTAGACTAAGTTGTGAATCTTCATTTCTCGCTTCTGCTAGCGTTGTAGTCTAGCAGTTCAGGTGTTCGACCATCATCGATACGTGGAGGTCGCGGATGTGAAGTTTGTTTCGTTCCCGACTGTGAAGTCGCTTCTGGGTATATATTTAATCTAAAATCGAATTTTAGGTAACAAAGTAATAATCAAGAGAGGAAAGCAAAGGTGGATTAGAGAAAGGAAGTAGCTCAATATTTTCATCAAAAACATTCAAGTTTAACATCATGATCATCCCTAACGTTGTGTCAAGCATATGTCACTCCCGGTTTACTTTTGCTTTGTAATTTTACCGTGTTAAAAACATTAAATGTCGACAACAATAGCTGAGGCAAATCGGAACTGCAGCCACTGCACACACGCACTCGCAGAACAATTTTAATATAAAAAAGCCATAGAAAACTAGCTATTTATGTAAAACTATAAAAAATACAAAACTTTTATAAAACAAAAGAAGAAAAAAAAGTGCGCCGTTTATTTTATTTTATTTGTTATTATATTAATAATAATGGAATTATTCGAGCAAATACAAACACTCTGATAAAACACATTAAACCTCCCCATCAAAAAATTCTAGTTACGCCGCTGTCCGAACCTAAAAACAATGTTAAATCCGATAAAATAATGATGTGCAGTCAGAGATAACGTCTTAGAAGAAAATTATTTATTTGGTAGTACTTAAATCTTTTAAAAAAATCTCTAAAATGCTTCGGAAGAACTAGCGCAACTGAAGACATTTACTATCATGCTGCTACAGATGTGACCCCGGTGAAACATCGTTTACAGCGTTATGACGAATAGAAACATACCTTAAAAATTATACAATTAGACTAGATTGAGTAGATTCATACTCTTTTAAAAATTGACGAATATATTAATATGTAAAATTAATCGATGCTCTTGTCGTGTAAATTTTAAAAAAACAAACAAACAAACAAACAAACAACGGAAATTTTATAACATATTTCTATGTAAAATTATCCGATTGTTTCTGATGTTTCTCTATTATATTTTAATATAATTTGAAATAATAACCTACATGAGCACAAGAACCTGTATAAAGAAATAACTGATAGGTAATTTATTTGTTGGCTTACTTACTTGCTCTTAACACATTCACATTAACTTTATATTTCCTTTATTCATTTTTTCAAACACGTCCGCCACGCTTCTTCTTATTACTTTATATAATACTGAACTATAAAATTAAAGAATAAATCCATAACTTTGTTGCTACTCCGTTATAATAAATTGGTGGTCATTTTATTATTTATAAATTAAGTAATAAATTATTTGTAATATTTAATTACCTTTCCTCGTGTTCTTTAATAAATGCCTACACGAAAAATAACAAAAGTGTAAAAGGAGTTTTAAAAAATTTATAAAGGAAATGTAAAAAGTTAATGTGTTAAGGGTACGTATCAGTTATTTCTTTACAGCTGTTCTTGTGCTTGTGTGGATTAGTATATAAAATTATACTCGATTTGATGCGAAAAACGAGAGTAGATGGAATTATATTTATTTCTTAGGCTGCAGAAATTGGTGTACGTTTTATGAGTTTGTGCTTTAATGCTCTACGGTAGTATCACTAGATTTTCTAGATTTGAAATTTCGAAAAGAAAATCTAAAAATTTTAAGCACTACGCATTTTCACGTTTCGCGAAATTAATTTAATTTCATAAAGAACGCGTGTCGTAAATTATCTTAATTGTACATGGAGTTGAACTAAAATATTTTAAGTAAAACACACACTGTATAAATTTAAAAATCAGGAACCGGGAGAGATTTATTTCTCGCATTATTACTATTTTCCTCCCTTCGAACTTGTTCCAAATTGATTAACAATATTATTTACATTTCGCGATGACTAATGTGTTAGCAAGCTAAACGCTTTTCCGATGATTTTAAGTCGAAAAACGACGTCACAAAATTGCATTCATGGCGCGCCTCCAGTTAAGTTATCAACAAATGTCGTATCCATTGGTTTAGATTTATAAATGTAAACAATTTTAAAATGACCGGTTTACATTTAGCTGTTTTTGCTCCTTCGACTGTGGAATTCTGAGATTAAATATTTTTAATTTCTTAAATGTATCGCGAATCCTGATTTATGAACGTCAGCTTGACAGTAGTAGTTAGTGTATTCCTATAATAATTACACGACTCAGCAACATCACGTCAGCAGAAGAGCATGTAGTAATACCGTGTTTTATATACTTTCAAACGTAGTCTGTAAATAATCCTTGCAAAGCGTACAATCTCGAGCTTTTTAATTATTGGTAAACAATTGTGTACAAAAATGTTTTATCCCCCTCTCCTCTGTCGTCTTAGACAAGATATGCAAATAAAATGCATTATATACAGGAAGATATTATAAATAGTGCATTCAGAGAAAACATAAAAATTTGTCAGGCAGATTTTGAATTTACCTTCAAGCTATTGCAACATTTTTCTATACCTATATGTATATAGAAATTTATTGAGAAAAACAAAGGGGGAGGGGGAGTAATTATCTTAAAATTGAAGTTTTTTAAGATCGCGATTAAACACTTATTATTCACTTTAAAAATTGAAGATTCTATCGCATAAAAACATTTGTTAGGGTGAATTTCAAAGCTTGACACATTTAGTCGCTACAAAAATATTTTTTCCGCATTTTCCATATTTTATAACCTATACGCAACAGCCCTCCATTATGTTATCATTATTATCGAGAATTTAAAAAAAAAAAAAAAAATGTAATTGCCGCTGATGAGTTGAGGCGTAATACAGATTATGTATGTACAATGAAATCCACTCGGCAACTGATTCGGCTAGGGCATAAACGAAATCGGTAACTTCAGAACAGTGTATATTTTACACAAAAAAAAAAAACATTGTGTCGTAAAATGATTTAGTGTCTGCCACCTTTTTATATATATACAATTTCGCTTTTTTAAATCGCAGTTTACAACTTGCTCGGTAAGAAAAAAATTTTTGTGATACATTTTTTAAAAAAATATTTTTCTTCGCGTTTTCATTTATCCGTAATAAATAAAACGATATTGTTACTGGCTCAAATATTAGCATCGGTTCATAGGGAGAAGAGTTTGTTGCGGAATATAAAAAATTTTAAATTAAAATATTAAATTCGTATTAAAATTGAAGATTATTTTAGCTGTCGCGATGTAATTCGCTATAATTATGAATTGAAATGATTTTTCGCGGTCACGTATTATTCTATTATTCGCGTTGTAAAATCTTTCATTTGTTCACTCGAGATGATTCTACCCCGCGAGCGGTCTCAACTTATTACATTACTCCCCGTACGTACGTTTAAAATTTAAGTTATTGAATAATTTATCAAATCGGTCGGATTATAACACGATTGTCAGTGCTTATGTTATGTATCTAGCGATAAAGATCCGTCGAGTGTTAAAATCGGGAGCGCGTTCTTTTACATAATTTTACTAATCGTTGTTTATTCTGTGAAATTTCAGGTATGACGCAAAGTTCATCTCCACAACGGAACATGTAAACTGCGAGGCGAAAAAAAGCTAGACGAAGCGCTAATTTCTATATCGTTTATTTTTTCGTCCGTACTTTGCGCATTAAGTCGCTCTATTTGTTGCTAGATTACTGTTGTAGACAAACTTCATCCTTACCGCGGTACATTTTTCACTTATTCATTCGTCTAATACGATAATAATGTTTATTTCTAATAATAATTTTTAGTAGTATAAGTCATTATTTCGTAAGACCTCTATAAAATATGACCATACACGCTCTAGTGTATGCGACGATAGGTTCTTGAATGTGTCCTCGGCTTATCTCTTTTCACGCGATCGAATAGTTCTTACTTTTTCTCTTTCTCTCATTTTTTATTTAATAAACTAATTGTTTTTTTTTTTTTCCTCTCTCTCTGTAATTGAAAATATTTTATAGTTCGCAGCGTGTAATACTTCGGTTAATCGTAAGTACGTCTCTATTGTAGTTTAATGTTATGCTATTATTTTTCGTAAGTCAGTAGCGACGTTTAGTATATTCCAGTGATATAGCTGTATTTTAAACTTTACGCCAAATGTTGTCATCTAAATGGCCCCCAGTGTACTTTCCCTCGTCTAATGTTTATTTCAAAGATGATGAATTCATCCCATATAGGCAAAAACAAAAAAAAAAAAAACAGCAGAATTTGTTTCAATCTTGTTCCGAAGAAAACATAGTGATCGAACATCTGATGAATTAAAGGTAGAATATTGTTTGTTCCGTTAAACGCGTGTCTAAATTTGTGATAAAATATATCGTACAAAACTGTTTGTTTATAGCACGTTTCGTTCACGTGTTTATCACATTTTATTTTTCAAGAAAAGGTATACTTTTCTGTTTGTTCTTGCCTGAAAAGAAAAAATAAAAAATAAAATAAAATAAGAAAGAAAAAAATGATTCGTATTTTATGCGTATATGTATATTAGAAAATAGCTTACACATTATAGTAATATTTAATCGATATTTATTTTTCGTTCACTAATTTAGATTTATTTCGTTCAGCATTTCAGTCTATGTTATCGATAACGTCGATTCCTTTCAAGTTATTGGTCTTTTTATTTAATATTTAATTTTATTATTATTATTATTATTATTATTATTATTATTATTATTATTATTGTATTATTGTGTAAGATTTGTTTAATCAATAACATTTGCCGTCTCTTTTAATTCTTTCTTCCTAAATAAAATATCCCTTACGTGTGTTTATTTTTTTTTTTATTTAATTTTTTCGTTTAAAATAGCTCCGTTTTTAGTATGGCATCGTATGCTTTGAGCAACTGTTCGATGTGATTACTTCTGAAAGTAAAATATTGTATATCGGTACTACAGTTTGCGTAATTTTTTGTTCTCGACTTTAATTTCACTTGATATAAACTTTGTGTAAAATAAAACTTACCACGATGTTTGAACGTGTTATTTTAGATGCCGCCAAAAAAGATATGCGAACGCGCGCGCCTAGGTGGGGAATGAAGGAAACATACAAATGTTAGCTAACCCGTTTTCTAAAAATTGAAGTATTCGAATAACTAGTAAAATAGTGGTGCCATCAAAAATAATGATTAAAACGAAAGTGAGGGAAAAATAACTCTGCACTTACAATTTTGTCGATAAATTAAATTAGATCAAACTTTTTATTTGTAAAGGGTATCATCCCCTGTAAACAACGGTGGAATGCCCTCATTTTTTTTTTGTATGTGTGTGCGAAAAAGTATTTCTTAGGGCACAAAATGAAGGGTGCACCGGGGGTCGTAGGCCCAAAAAAGATCAATTTATACATTTTATTTTTTTTCTCGCGTTCTAATGATTAGAAAAATCGGGGGAAAAAAATCATGAGTACTCTTCAACTAATAACTTTTAGGTGGAAACTTTTTAAGAATGATCAAGTGTCGTCAACATGACTTCAAAAAAAAAAAATGTAATATTTAAAATGCAATTTTGACCATGTTCCGATGTTGGAGCGGTCAGTATTGTTCTTTTTTTTTCTTGTCGAAGAGTGGGAGGAATACATCAAAAATGTATTTTTTCACATGTGTGGGCCATGTCGAAAAATCCGAAAGCCCGTTACATCGTCTACTTCCGACATGAAAGCATTGTCTCTTAAGTGATCATTTCTTTCTAGTGTTCCGGTTACTCATAATTTTTAACAAAAATTCACAAATACATTTGACTTTTCAAATAATTTTTTTCATTTTAAATCACTTAAAATACATACTGCACATGTAAATATAAAACAATTTGGATATATTATAATGGTGCAAAATAATTTTACAAAAATGTTTCCTTCAAATATGAACTAAATATTGAAAATCATTCTTTAACATAATTAATTATTAATTAACAATACTTTCTATTCACTTACCAATTATACAACTCGTAAGATATTTTTAGAATTTTAAGTTTTTTCAGGTATTTTGAATTTGTGTCAGTCTGGTTACTATTGTCTCTATTTTATTTTACTTTATTGCAGGGGACAACTTATAGTTTAAAAAAAAGCCACTAGCTTTGTGCTAGACCAATAGCACCACTGCACTTTCCAACTCTTTAGAGGGAAGAGTAGTGTTGTTATTTTTTCTATTTCGGATTGATTACCTTCTGCTAGTTGTTATTATATTAATATAAGAAACGTTGGACTATAAAAAAGCAAAACTACGATGGATTATCAAATTCTCATAAAAATACATATATCAAAATTATTATTTCAATTTTTAATATTTTTTATGCTACATTAATTTTTTTGTCAATTAAAATCTAAATGAATTTTCATATGTTTTTTAAAATTAACTAAAAGAAATGTAACTAAAGATCATTTAGAAACATTCCCTACTAAAAAAAAAAAATCTCACCTGAGATCTTAATATGAGATCTCATTTGACATAATATGTAAGATCTCAAACCGCCTTTTAACTAGTTAGACACTACGTTGGTTCAGTAATTCACGGTTTACAGTACCATACAGTTTGTAATATATTCTTCAACAGTTGATGTTGAACTGAAAACTTATCTTTCTGTATCTTACGCTTTATTCGCACGGATCAGTAATCAGTACCCCCCCCCATTTACGAAAGTTACGTTTTTGCGTGCTGCGCCATGTCTGAGCTGTCCAGTGTTTTAAGTCACTCATAGTTCAATTGGCTTTTCTACCAGAAAGTGACTTCAATTGATCTCCGCCGACGTAACTTCTGTTTTATAGCCGATGTCCTTCAGCTTTTGGAATTTTTCGACAGCCCTTGGAAATCTCGATTTCCGCCGCTACTGCAAGTTCAGGTGGACACATAGACGCAGTAATTTATCGCGCTTCTTTTTTTCTTGTTCAATGCTACGCGACAACAAACCATTGATTCAACAATGAAGTTCTTGCATAAAGCGAATATTGCTAAGATCCTCCCAACACTAAAACTTTTTTTTAACCACCTACAACAGACGTTTTTATCAGTTTTAGTAAGTTTTATGCTAACAATAGAAAGAAAACGAAGAACAAAATTTCCCGGAAAATACCTTAGTCTGCGTTTTTCTTTATTATTTCTGTTTTAATGAGGTTTAACATTTGAAAAATGTAATTAGAAAAAGGAGTAAAAGAAATACAAAATACAATTCCGTTCAGTTTTTTAATCTTCTAGAAATCATTGCCTGTCTGAAAATACGCAAATATGACTTAATAAATGAGCCGATGCAAATAAGATCGAATTCCCGACAACGGTCTGTCTAATGGCTCATTCGAAGGGTAAATTTTGTTCACGCTATAGCGGTTTGTATATCACACTTATCAAATGTACCATTCCCACATAATGAAATATATTTTTTCATAGTTTTTTTATAGTTAATATACTTTGCATATTCATTATTTTTAATGTGTTCTATTAAAGCACATTCGGTATTTTTGTATTTATTTAACAAATACTAGTTGCATTATAAGCGTGAAGGACGGTTGTCTTTTTAGAAAAAAGAAAAAAAAATGGAAAATTTAATTTAGTGGGAAAAGTAGAGATTTGTGGGTTATTAGTTCGTAATAATCTTTAAATGACGGGGGAAAAAACCTGTTTATGTTGGTTTTGTACTAAAACTATTTCAATCCCGAACTTTCAAAATCAAAAAATATATACTGTTATTGTCTCATCATTGAAAGACGATCTCAAATAGCGCAGTTTAATTTTAACAGATTTCAATGCTATATTAAAATTACGGAACCTAAAAATTTTTATAAAGGAAGCCTTGAATGGGCTCAAATTTGGAAATTTTGACGCAATTTCGCAAAAATCAAAATTCCCGGTAAAATCAACAAGACATAGAAAGCTGAAATTTGGTGCGTATAACACACCTAGCATATAAATGACAGAAAACTTGTGAAACCTGATCAATTGTGTACACAAACCTCTAAATGGGCCCAAGGTTTCAATTTTTAAGTATAATCTCAAAAATGTAATTTTTCAGCATAGCCCTACTAAACATTAAAAGTTATACAAAAAAAAAAAAAAAAACAACTGATATTTCAACAAAAACAAAATATTGTAAAAATACAGCCAAGTTTGTCAGTCAGCTTTAAATTCTACTTGTACAAAAATATACAATATTATTAGCCATTTTATCAACAAAAAAATTTGTGATATGAAAAATTAAATGCCAAGTTTTTTTTATGAATTACATATGTTTATCATCAGTTTGTACTTCCATTTTCATTATATTATATTTCTTGGATTCTTGTTACTTTTTACACATTATCAAAATTAATAACTAAATATATTTAGTTATTAATTTTTATAATGTGTCAAAAGTAACAAGAATTTATCGTTTTATAAATTATTTTTGGTTCTTCAAATTTTAAATCAAAATATAGGGAGTACTTAGTTTTTGGTGAAAAAGTAAAATGCGTAATTACTGAATAACTTTTGTACCTTAGGGATTATAGTTCGCAATACTGAAAGATACGATGATTTTAAGTTCATTTTTGCATCAAAAATGACGTGTGTTTTGTTCATACTAAAATTCATCGCAAGTTTTTAATCGGCAGAATTTCCATTACACACGATATAATACGAATGCATATAAACTGCAGATTATGTAAATAACGAAAACGTACTTGCTAGCTGATGATTTTTATTCTGTTTATTATTCACTGTAGAAAAATGTTATCACAACATCAACAACAACATTTAAGCGAAATAGATGCTTTTGTTCTGTTAAACAATGAACCGCTGCGCTTTATAACGACCATTTTGAACATCAATCTAATGCTTAAAAATTATTTACTTGAAACTAAATTTCGGAAACATGTTTTTATCTTTTCACGTTAGATGTTTTTGGATCGGGCAGGGCGGGAGAAATTTTTGGTTGGCATTTTTTTCACCGTAAGAGAAGAGACGTAGAAAATGAAATTTCAATGAATACTAAGGGGGAAAAAAAATTGATTGGAATAATAAAAAATAATATTTTATCGCAATTTATAACACGTAAAGTACATGTGTTGCAACCTTGTCCCATCGCAAATTCTTTACACTAGCGTAGCGATTTTTAATTTTGATAAAGAAAGAATTACAATTAAAGTACAAAGGGTGGATCAAAACAATTGCAACTATTCTCCGTACGGAGTGTGGACGTTATTTAATAGACAAAAAACCAGTGAAACATGAAGTTCATTCTCTTTTTCCGACAGCGGAACGAGCGCCATTATAGCAATACGAATCGAGATACAGCTGTTTTGAACCAAGCGTAGTTACGGTTTCCCTTACAGACTACAATATAATTGTGCGAAGCCTATATTCCTGGAAGAAGAGTTTGTTGCCACGATTCCGCATTCCCCCTACAGCTCGGACCTCACACCATACGACTTTCGGCACTTTCCGACCGTAAAACGCATGCTACGAGGCCGTAGATTTCAGACACGGACGGAGATCGTAAGAGCCGTCGAGGACGTTTTGAAGGTCATTCCAACTCGGAAATTCCGGAAAACGATTTTCGAAAAGTGACCTCCGAAAGGATGCGCAAGTGTATTGCGAAGAACGGATAGTTTCAGAAGGAGCCGGACGACGACGAATCAGACAATAGACAATTTTTTGTACGAAATTTCTTAGTCTGTAAGGGAAACTCTAACTACATTTTGTTCACAGATCTATATTATCTATATTATCTTGGTTCGTATTGCTATAATGGCGCTCGTTCTGCGCTTGTTCTGCTGTCGGAAAAAGAGAATGAACTTCATGTTTCACTGGTTTTTTGTCTATTAAATAACGTCCACACTCCGTACGGAGAGTAGTTGCAGTTGTTTTGGCCCAGCCATTGCGAAATGTTAATGTTTGTAAAGTGAACGGGACATTTACATCAACATCGAAAAAACGAAAAAAAACCTAGACGAATACAATGAGTATCAATTGATACTTCTGTTTCGTTCACGGCTAATAAAGGTGAAAAAAGATATGCGTCAAACACTGAAAAACAGACGTCATCGGCTTTTACTTAGTATCGCACCAGTGATGTTAGATTGATATTGATCGATCTTTGTATTTTGCATACCACTGCAATGAAACATTGCATACAACTTGAGTTGACTTTTTTTATATTGACGTTACAAAATCCAAAAGTCCATCTCATTCGGCGCTAGGTTTAGCGAGATCTGGTTACGGTAGAATTCATTGTACCAATTTGAATATGATTAAAAGTTCTAAGATTTCATTCAATTTTTCACGAGAAGAAAAAATGGGAATAACTTTTTCACAAATCTCTATTATAAATTTATCTACTCTCGTATTTCCTTACAAAAACTTCGAATCGCCGATGTAGACTATTTACAATTGATTGATTAGCAACATTGATACACTATGTCTTCCATTGGAATTAAAAATAAATATAACTTTCCCGATTAATAAAACCATTATTTTTCGGTGCAGACGAAACTCGACCAACCAACATTTTTGTAGCGAGTCATATCAGCCAAAAATTTCGGGAAAATTTATTAACAATTCAGTATTGCGAAGAAAAGGGAAAATACGAGTAAAGATAATCAAATAGGAAAGTAATACGAGACGGCGCTAGTAAAATATAATTCATAAACCTTTCTTAAATGAAATATCAAAATGCACTGAATTATGTTCTGTTTTAGTCTTCTTTTGAATTATTCGCAATATTGAACATCACTGATGCTGCACGACTACGTTAAAAAGGATCAAACTTATTAATATTCATTCTGATGGTCTGTAATACTTTTTTTTATTTTACGACGAATATTTCGTTTCGAACGATAATAAAACTTATAAATCGGCCTTATCGAAATTGTTCGTAAACACTTGGCAATAACGTTTACGAATTACGGACAAAACGGAGAGAAAATGAAACACGTTTAATTCGAAAAAATCTCGTCGATAAGTGGATTATTTAAACATGAAGAAACTAGTTTTTAACTAAGCTTCCCTTTCAGCTTTCTGATAATCAACATGGCATATTTGTTAAAAAGTCCTGAAATATGTTTATTTTCGAGAGTAGCTATCCGTAAAGTGACAACGCCGAAAATATCCAAGCTTAATTCCCCTGTACAATATAAAAGTTTATTCTGTTCGACTCTCGTAGTAATACTGGAACAACATTTATTAATTCGCAATAAGATTGTTTTTATAAATTCCGATATTAATGAGTGAATAATTCAAATGAAAAAGGTACATTTAATAAGTTTTTATTCCGGTGATGTGAGTATTCCTGGAAACTGCTTTGCTCCGTAATGTAATCTTTAATATACTCCAGAATATAATAAAAAGTGGTTTTCTTCATCATCACATACTGAAAAAAATTATCTTCTTGTTCCCATACTTGTGGGAACAGATTGTAATATTCTTTAAATTTATTCCATATATAAATCATTCACGTAATACCTCCTTTTTTAAAAATAAAACAAAATTTGTTTCATTATAAAATAACCTTTAATTCGTTTTTCGTATAAAACAATAACTGCCAATCAATAACAAAAATAAATTTCAGAGGTACCGTGAGCACCCAAGTACGGTTCCGTCACAGTAATGGAATTAAATTTGTTTAATACAATTGTTTCAGTATAACTATACAAATGCGATAAAATTGTATATCATAAAATGACAATAGATCGTTATTTCTATGAGGCTAGAGCGAAATCTTGCTATATGTACACATACATATATATTTATATACATACATATATATTTATATACATATATATATATATATATATATATATATATATATATATATATATATATATATATACACATATACATATATATATATATACTAGGGTGGTTCAAATGTAAACCGGAATTTCGTCATAAAAATTTTTATTCTATACTTACAGTGCTCATATTTTTTACAATTTTTCGAGATAACCCCCCTCGCACGCTACGCACTTTTTCCACCTCTCCGGCAATTTTTTTATTCCTTTTTCGTAAAAATCTCGCGGCTTGTCACGTAGCCATTTGCGCACGAACGATTCCACCTCATCGTTGCTGTCGAAACGTTGCCCACCAAGTGCTTCTTTCAACGGGCCAAACAAATAATAATCACAAGGCGACAAATCTGGACTGTAAGGAGGATGTTCAAGTGTTTCCCAGCCCAATTCGGCCAATGTCTCCATCGTGAGCCGAGCGGTGAATTTCTGTTCAAAATTCAGAAGTCTTGGCACCCATCTGGCTGCAATTTTGCGATAACCTAGCCGATCATGAATTATTGTCTCAATGCTACCTATGCTGATGCCCAATTCGTCGGTCATATCGCGTACACGGACGCGTCGGTCAGCCAAAATGAGTTGTTCGATGGCTTTGACGTGTTCATCTGTAATGCTGGTTTTTGGGCGCCGCGCATGTGGTATGTTTGACACCACTTCACGTCCTTTTCGAAACGCGGAACACCACTCGTACACTTGAGTTTTGGAGAGACACACATCCCTGAACTGTTCGCGTAATTTTCGGTAAATTTCCACGGATTTTACGTCGTCTTTGACTAAAAAACGAATAATGATGCGTTGCGCAACAGACACTGGTACTTCTTTTTCACTCATGGCTCTAACTGCACTAAAAAGTGAGCTTACGCGGTTCTAATTGCTCTACACGCTTCGTAACAAACCGGTCTAACTGCCGGTGCAACCACTTTTTCCACAATAAATTTTTCGCGCGTTTATTTAAAAATTCCGGTTTATATTTGAACCACCCTCGTATATATAAATAGATATTGGTATATGTGAGATTGATAAACTATTTTCTTTACATATTTATTTTGTAAAAATACATTTTTCACTAATATTCGTACTATTAATAATTCCCATCGTTTTGATTTATATATTAATAAGTTACATAAATGAACTACCACGTATATGAACATTAATACAAATCACATATGTAATTGATTATACTCGTAATAAAAAGTTTTTCCTTAAGATATTAATGAAGTACCGAAAAATATGGAGAATATATATTTTTTTTTCTTTTAAAGGTAAGAACACCCTAAAAAATTATCAATATTTATTTTAAATTTTGGATTTTTTTTAGATTTTTGTGTATTTATAGTAATTATTTCAGTTCTCACGAGGGGGGGGGGCGAGGACTCGGCCTTACTTATTATTGTCCCTATATTTCCCTCTTTCTATAATCATTCCTTTATTTTCTTTTTTTTCGCCCCAATTTTTTCCTCTATTATTTCTTTAGGCATTTTATTTAACAACTGCGTTTTAACGTATTTGTCTGTTTGCTCCCCCAATATGCAATCTATTATTTCGTTTAGATAATAGTTTTTTTGTTTTTTTTGCATCTTCAAAAATTGTTTATCTCTTTTTCAAAGAATTTTAAATTTAGTCAGGATAAAATGTTATCGAAAAGTTTGAATCATCTGTCGTCTTTACGCCGTATACATTTTAAACATCCGAAAATTAGTACAACAAGTAAATGTATTAACAAATGCGCATAAGCGTGTGTATTGTAAACTTTGAGAATGTATTTGACGAAGTAAAATGATAAAATAATAATATCGTCTTTAATCAATGATATGTAGGGAGTCATTTTGTTTCACTCTTGCGGCACATTTCTAGCGTTTTAGACGATTGTTTGCAAATTGTACCCGCGCAGATTAACAATTTCGGGGGGTTGTTACTTGGCACATATATCACTTTAAAATTACGAATTTTTTCTGCAGTGATCGCCCCTGCTATAAACCTGCTCATTAATACGACCTGTCCCCTTTATGAATAGAAAATTGATTTCTAACGTAGCTTTAGAGACTATAAAGATAATGTTCAGTCAAGGCCGTGTCCGCAGGGGGGGGGGGGGTCCCCCATCATGAGAACTGAAATAGTTATTATGAATACACAAAAATCTGAAAAAAATCACAAATGTAAGATAAATATTGATGATTTTTTAGGATGTTCTTACCTACCTTTAAAAGAAAAAAGAAAAAATATGCTCCATATTTTTAGGTACTTCATTATTATCTTATGCAAAATTTTTCATTACGTGTGTAATTAATAACATATATGTAATTTTTATTAATGTTCGTATACGGGGTAATTCATTTATGTAAATCAAAATGATGGAAATTATTAATAGTACGAATATTAGTGAAAAATATATTGTTATTCATAAAATAAATATGCGAAGAAAATTTTCAACCCCCCCCCCCCCTTCCAAAATTCTGGGCACGGGCCTGTGTTCAGTACTCGCTGCGTGAGATTTTCTCTCACATGTCTGGATGAAACGGTGTTGCCTAGGGCACACGTAGGCGGGAAAGTTTGGGCCTTGTATAGCTGGAAGGGAGAGGCACCGCTAGCCAAAGGACACCCGATAGTCAAGGTCAGTCATGTCTAGGCTTCGGAAGGAGGTATTTGTTTTCGTTAGTCTTGAGTTGTGAGAAAAACTCTCACACGCGAGTGCTCCAGTTTCAATTTTTTCAGTGCCTGTGAAACTTTTTCACATATGCGAGTGCTGCCGCGCCAATGTAAGTATTTCATAAAATTGTGTCAATATTTTCTGTAGTATGTTAAAGTTTTTTGTTTTTTTTCATTTTCTCGTCATTTATATTGCAGAATTCATCAAAATGTTTCGTGGAAAAGTGCTTGCCGAAATGGGGAAGGCTGTTTTCGAAGCAACTAGTGTATGTTCTACCGCTTTCTGCTTGTATTTTTTTCATCATTATTTCGTTTTACTTTGCTTTACTCGTGAATTTTCAAAGAAAAGGATGTTACTTTTGCAATAAGTTCAACAAGTTGAGTAATTAGGTGATTTTTTTTCAGGTTTCTACAACATACAACCCCGTTTTGCATGACCTTTTGTTTTGTTTCATTTCATATCATTTCCAATTCATTTCGTTCTATTTTATTTATTTTTCTTTATTAGTTTCCTCATCATGAGCCACTCCAAATAATGAAGATTTGGAAGATCTTCATGCTGAAGAAAACATAAGCGACCCCGTGGAAAGTGATGAAGAGGATTTGTTTTCCAGTCATGTTACTGATTCTGAACAATCTGAAGAAGAAAATGAAAACCTATATGAGAATGACGTCCCATCAAGCTTCTTTTTTGGGAAGGAACAATACAACCGTTTGGCATTCAAACGCGCCGCATCAAAATGTCCGCACTGCAGCCAGAAATATAATGATACATCTTCCGGGAATAAAACAAGTGGCCAAAAATGCAAAATCACCAGTAAAGTGCTAGAAACTTTTTTTCCCCGACTCTATGATCGAAAAAATCGTGCACTATACCAGCCTGTACCTTCGAAGAGCGCAGGCCAATTACTCACGAGAAAGGGATTGCCGTGACACCAGTTTCGCTGAAATGCTAGCTCTATCGCCGTATTTATTATTTTCATACGACGGATCCAAGCATAGACTACTGCGTTTTTAAGTATACTTATACCGATACTAATTGAAAAAATGAACCAAAAAGTGTTTCAAACCCTTAATTTTTAGTATGGTGAGAAAGTAAAAGAAGAGAATGATGAATGAACAGACAATTATTTTCAGTAGACTGTTCAAAAACTAGATAGTGTTTACACAGAAATTCCATGTGAGAGAAAATCTCACACGCGAGTATTGGCGTCTTGCTATGCCTAGCGAGAGTACTGGCGGGTTAAAAATATGAAAAAAGGGTTAGATTTTATTTGAATAGAAATCGAAGACGGCTAGCACGAAATTAAATACGATTATGTTTTTTTCCCCTTTTTTATATGTAAAAACATAAACAAAAGTCGGCATAAATTTTTTGGACGCCCCATGATAAATTTTTGACTCGGCTACTGCAACGGCATACAATTGTCATTGCATTGTTCTTTAGATAACTAATTCTGTTTTTTTACCAATATCAGTTCAAGTACAGTTAAAAAAAGTTACAGAAAAAACCGAAAATAATTTTATAATAATTTAAAGTTGAGACTGACTATGTAAACTACCTTTTTAATTATTTATTTTTACATCAATTTTAACTTACATATTTTTTTCTTCCATACACACTTCCTATCTATTCTATATATTTCATTTATTTTAACGATACTAAGTAAAAACAAAAATAAATCATATTTTTTCTTAATATTACATTAAAAAATAAAAGATAATTTTTTAAATTAAAAAAGAAAAAATAATAAACGCATCAACACTTTTAAAAATAATTAAATACATTTTGATCATTTGGAATATATTTCACTCGTTTACTTCGAGAAATGATAAATATATATCGCAAAAGTTTACTTAGCACTTAATATTATCACCGTTCCTATTTGCACTGATGATGGTATCTCCCTGAAAACGAAATAGTAAGTACGTATTCTTTTTTTCGCATTTAATTTACGTTTTTTTAGTTTCCTGTATTTTAATTCAGTAAATTAGCCGTGATAAATTGATTTATAGCCGTTAAAACACATTATTGTTTTGTAATTTTCTCTTGCTGTTATTTATAGTATGTATGTGTGTACTGAGCTTGGTAATTGCGCGTGAAACTAATAAGTATTTATAGATTATTATTACTTCCAGAATCTTTGCGAAGTTTTCTTCAACAAATCTTGTTGAAGCCTGACTTAAACTAAAGCAAAAATTAAACTCTAACGACTTTCAAATTTTAATTATATTTTACTATATTAAACTTAAATGTTTAGTTATTTGGGAAAATGAATACGCATACAGATATATATTAATAATTTTAAGTTTAAAAATTTCCCATTCAAAATATGAGTAAAATTAATTTAAACAAAGAAAAAATGATTTTAGTTTATATAATTCCTCAACTAAAATATTACGATGGAAAAGTAGGATTATTACGTTATTTCCGAGTGTACTCAATATTATTTAATTCGTGTTATTTTTATTTGATGAATAAAATAAATTTAGATCAATAATATTCAATCGAACTCTAAGTAAGTGAGTATTTCGAACATGTGACTGTAGTAAAATCCCAATAAATCAGTTATCAGTCGGGACAACGTTGTTGTAGTTAAAGTTGTCGTTTATTATTGTAGTTTAAAAGTTAATGTTTATAATGGAAAATAAGGAAAATTGTTACCGTTGTCAACGTCCCGGACATATGGCTCGATCGTGTCCAGATTCGGAAAGGCAATTTACTAACAAAAGATACAATAACAATAATATAAATTGTTACAAGTGTCGGAAGTCTGGTCACTTTGCTAGAGAATGTAAAGAGCAGGAAAGATGTTACAGGTGCAACGATACGGGACATATAGCGAAAGATTGCAGGAGTAATGTCTTGGACGAACCCTCCTGTTATTCGTGTAAAAAAGTTGGTCATTTAGCCCGAGATTGTCCGGAATCCAAATTTCAACGATCTTCGTATGCTCCATTATGTTACAGTTGTAATAAACCGGGTCACATAGCTCGCGAGTGTCCGGACGGAACAGGAGGTAAAACTTGCTACAGCTGTGGCCAGCAAGGCCACATAAGCCGTAACTGTAGTGCAGTTGAAAATTAATTTTCTTTTCTGTTCACGATTATTTTGTTTATTATTATAAACTATGACGGTTATGTTATCGTTTTGTTCAGATAATTGGGTTGTTAAAGATTTTAACATTTAAGTATTTCTACATTGTTATTTCGGGAGTATTTTCATTTTAGAAATTTTGATTTTTTACGAACTGAACAAACGTATACAAGTGTATTTAAAGACTGGAATGTAAAATGTTCCTCGAATTCGTAGAACGTGCTAAGTCTTCCGTTTATATATTTAAATTATTTTAATATTACGATTTTTTTATGTTCCGCGAAGAAGAGGGTAAACAGAGCATCGCGATCTATATACAAAACGTGTTTTAATTGTACTTAATAATATCTCATCTGCGAAAACAAGTGCATTCATCAGTATTATAATGAGAGTTTCATTTTGTTTTATACCATTTATGTTTATAGTAAGTAAACAAAAATAAATATATTAAAAAGAAAGTTGTTTTTCTTTTAAGGAGTATCATGTTTTTGAATTTGCACAAATGCTTTTTCAATTACGCTTTTCGTTGTTTTTCTTTTATCATATGTATTTTGTGATTGATTATAGAATGTTTTTTTTTTTTTTTTTTTTACATAATAAATTATTCTAGACTGTTTGTAATGTTGATCAAATTTATGCCGATATTTATGTAAAGAAACAACACTTTTACGGTATGAAAACGGTTAGAAAAATCTATGTCATTTTTCTATTTTTCTGTTTTATTATTAATCTTTTAACAAAAAATATGAACTTGCTGTTTTACAAAAGTTTTTTCACAAACAACAGTTTTGTTGCAAATTTGAAAGGTAAACAAAGCTTTTTTAAATACAAAATCGATCTTATATGTGTCTATATTAACCTCCTGATGTCAGACAAAAAAAGTACGAGTATACTATTTGAAAATAGAATGACATTGTAACGTGTGATAATGTTAATGTAATTTTAACATTTGTTTTCAATTTTAAAAACACCGGGTCTTTTTTTATACATATTGGTAAAAGTTACCGTTTAGACGGTAACCGATATGTTGTAAGTTGTATATTGCTATAAGAACTTGTACATTGTAACGCTTTTTTGAATAGAACTACGACGCGGCGAAATTAGCTGGTATACTACTGTTTATCGATTTTGTTACATTTTTATAATTTATCATGTGAAAAATAGGAATTGTTAATTTTTATTTTAAACAGTTGTTAGTGGTACTTTTACCGAATTTAAGTAAAAGAGAACATACCGAGTGCAGTTTAACCAAAATTATTCTAAAATATTTTAGTATTGTGTAACATGGTGCGAATGTCATCATTTGTAGCAAATGTAATTGAGATGTTGAATATGAAATTTCTTTTCTACATATGTAGGTACTTTATGGTTATCATTTTGCGTCTCTTAACTGTGTTTTTTGTTTTATTTCGTTTTTTATATAACCGTATTATGGTCATAAAAATAAAATGAATAAATCAACAAAATGGAAGGATGATCGAAGCATCGTTAAAAAGGAGGAGAAAGTTCGATTCCTAATGTGAAGAAGGAATAATTATTACGAAAAGGAAATTAGGTAATAACTTAAGTTTTCAAAAAATTGTGTAGTAAATGCTGTACACATAGAATAACCTTGTAATGTATGTCTCTTTACTTAGTACTGAGAAAATTATTCATTAATTTCTTTTCTATGCTTGGTGTTGAATATATTCGTGTTTTTCTTCATTATTATATTACATAATTAATATTTCGATGTAAACTTCCAATTTTTTTATTTACACGAAAAAGGTCAGATTATTTTTGATAGGCATCGGTTTTGGAAGGAAACAGTTATTCTAAAAATAATTTTTCACGATTTACCTGAATGAAATTGAGCGAAAAGAAAACTTTAAAAGTTTCGAGAGAAATTTCAAAGGAAATTAATTTTGTTTACTTCGGTATATTGCTTTGTTTTTACTATTCCGGAATACTTTATATGGTGGTTCAGTAGTGCATGCGGTGTTTTAGAAAAAAATAAATTAATAAAGCGGGTGAAGATTCCGGAAACCAAGAAGAAAATGGTGAACTCGAAAAAAGCGCTAATTTGAAAGTAACATAAAAATGTCGTTAAATTAAATGAAACAAATAACGAAACGGTTGAAAAGTCGTGTAGATATATGCATTGAGGGATGTGGAGGGATGTTAAAGCTTAAACGAAATAGTAGATTAATAAGAAAAATATAGTTAGGAGAGGTTAAAAAAAAGCCTTTAAATTCCGTTCTTGCAGCTTTATGTAATTGTGATTTTTATTATTGGACGACTATTTTAATGGCGTACTTTCGCCAATGTTACGATATTCTTAAAACTGTATGTAACATGTATAAAAAAGTAGCGATATTATTTTTAATATTTTCAAAAATAAATTTTCATTAGAAAATATAAAATTCGCATAACTATAGATATTAAATTACCGCATGAGCATCTTTATATTTTATCACCGAACTAAAATCCCAATTTATCCATCCTGATTTTGCTGTTAAATTTTTTTGTTTAAACGACATTTTATCTCCTACACGCGCTTAATAGGTAATATTAAAGGGGAAAAAAACAATATCGATTTAGTAAAAACGAAGTTCCGGTAAATTGACCATTCTGCTAATAGCACCGAAGCGTGAAATCCGTTTTAATTGATACATAAGTTTTTAATTAAATTTGTTACAAAATTTATGAGTTTGAAATTATTAAAAATTTTATAATCGGGGGCTACAAATTGTGACTTGAGCGATGTATAAAAATTGTTTTTATGTGATCTTTTGGTATCTTTTACTACTAAAGTAAAAGCGGAGTGTAAAATGAAATATGGATTGAATTTTTTAAATTAGAAGCTTAACTTTTTATTGTACTTAATAAAAACTGAAGTAAGAGAGATGTAGTTCCGTGTGTGAATTGTATCAGTTAATTAAAATAGCGGCGATGCAAATACCTTCCTGAGTTTTAGAAATGGCAGGATTATTGTTCATATGTAACGATTTTAGTAACAATTTTTAATAACACTTCTTATAAAACATGCCCCGTTAATTATGCTGTTATAAATAGGATTATATATTTTCCCTTAATTTGGCCACTTTTATATTTTTCATGTATTTGAATTTGTCTTTTTCTTCTTTTCTGTAGAAACTAGATGACGCTCTATGATTACATCGTTTTTGCGCGATTAGACCTTTTCGGAAGTCATAGGCTAAACGCTTAACGGAATGTGATTACACTGTTTCTTAATTGGATCGGCAGAAAAATTTATAATGCCAAATGTACCGATCTTCCGAAAATACTCACACTGTCGCTCCTTTTTTATACATCTTCGGCATTAGTAAAATTCTTAGTTTAGTTATTTGCTACGTTATATTTCTTCGGAAAGTTTCGTTATTTTTTTATTACACATTTGCGACTTTTTAGGTCTGATTTACTTTATCATTCGGCACATTGTTGCGAACATTACTTTTATTTTCTTTTGCATTTATTTTAATTTAATAGTTATTCTATAGGTAACTGTACAGTATAGGAAAAACGATGCCATTTCCGTCATGAGTGAAGAATAATATTTTGTTGTCATCCATCCCTTAGAAAGGGAATGTAGAATATTATTTCACAGCTATTCGTGAAAGGTTTAATTCAATTTTGTCTATTGCCGGTTAATTGAGGATGACGAGGGAACATTTTTTAATAATCAAATAATTCTAACTAGACATTTTTCTACATAAATTGTTTTAATTGTTAAAATACTTCGTATCAGCATAGAAAAAACAGAGTTAATAAATAAACTGGACATGTTTCGGAGACACAGCTGAATTTTTACAGCAACCATGTATATGCAACTGTGTCTTCGGAACATCATGCCAGTGTTTATAATTTAACTGTGTTTTTTCTAAGTTGATGTGAATTATTTTAACAATTATAACAATTTTTTAATAACTTTTCTATAAAATATAAACCTATTTATAAAACTTGTCTCTTATTAAAATGCCCAAAAAGTGATTTAAACATTAATTACGGCACCGAATAGTTGACAGTAAAAAATAAATTCACTATTTTAGAGAATACTCAAAATATTGTATAAACAAAATTTTCAATAAAATCGAAACTGAAGTTTAAAAACTTAGCACTTGTGGTTAACAAACCGTAACGAGATTACCATTGAATATAAAAGTCTGCGCGTTTTTATGCATTAATACCCACTTCTAGAGTCAGCGCTGGTAGACTTAAAAACTAATTTTTCGAAAAAAATGTTTTTACGTCTTAAATTATCTTTTTGGTTTCTTAAAGTACTCAAGTTGAGTTCTCTTAAATTTACAGAACTCGTTAATTAAATATTAAAGGTGCATAAAAGTTGTTTGTTTTTAGAAAAGATGCAATCTTTCCAGATAATTTACTGCGGGAACTTTTTTTTATAAAAGAGATCTGACAAGGACGCATAGGTAACTGTAACATTTTAAAATTATTAGCTATACTTATTTACAAATGCGCTGAATAGTTATTTTAATTATAACACTACATTCAAATTTGATCGAGAACACAACGTTAGAAATATAACAACAGGGCTAAACGTTGATCTATGTTTCCTATGATTTTAATTTTAAATTAGAAATAAACGGTGCATAGATGTTCGAAAATAATGTATTTAATTATTTTTTTTCGGTTTTCTTCGGACATTTTTATTATCACAATTACGAAAAGTTTTTATTTACCGTAATCTGCGTCTATATTATAAATTAAAATAAGAAATTGTCTTTTACGGTTAATGTTATAATTTATCATTCAAACTTTCCACATTCACTATTCACAAATACAACATTACAACATATACACTTATACAATAATTTGACTACGTTAAAGAGTATAGAAATTAATTTAAAAACTTTTTTACGTATTATTCAACACATACAAGTAAAAAACATTTAAAAATGAAACCATCCGACCGATTTCGGGTGTTTTAAAATATATTTATAGACTTAAAAATAGACGAAACCAGTGAAGACAGTTGCATTTTTAAATAGGTTTTTAATACATAACAGTGTCATAGCGTAGGAAGTATCGCAATCAAATATTTCTTTTTATATAAAAATAAATATGCGTAAAATTCAATGAAATACATAACAGAAATAAAAATTATGAAATGTATAAACATATATTAAATTTAACGAAGTATCTGATTTTTTGTAAATTAATTCTATTCTCCGGTTCTTGTTTGCGAAAATTTCTATTACAAGCTAGTAAAAATAATCGCTGCCGATCTTGTGTATTTCTTAAATACTTATTTTTATTCGTTTCAGCGCAGAAAACGATCTTTCTGCATACTAAGTAGGTAGCTGCTGGAATTGTGGATATTAAATGAGAAAGCTTGTCATCTGTTAAATCTGAAATGGTCAAGTATTGAAGTAGATCCACCGCAATTATGCGTGTCAGGGAAAGTTCACTTTGCAAACTTGCAAAATCGAAAAACTGTTTTACATTTTTAAAAGTCTTCGTCCGGAAAAATTTCTTGAGAATTTAAAAAAAAATGCTTGTATTTAAGAGATTGAAGAATTTTAATTTTGTTATGTCATTAAATCTATTAAACATATTTGTTTGCACGACATCGTTAATTTCTAAAAATATCCTTTTATAAAATAGCTTTCTGTCTTTGCCAGAAATTGAATCAGGTCTCATTCTTTTTTCGGAAGCCTCTGCTAGTGTGTTCCGCTTTTCGTCTGTTCCTGAAGATTGTAATTCTCTTTTCTTTCGAACTTGAATTGTAGATCGACCAATCTCGTCGCGGCTTCAACCGCGAGATGAGTGTGTAGAGTCGCAAATATATTATACATCTATAATAATAACATGTAGGTATATCGTAGCAAAAATTTATTGAAAAATTAACGGTTCTCGATTTATTTTTTATTTTTGTATCGATTGCAATTCTACCCAAAGCAAGAAAGTGTGTTATAATTCTGTTTATTGAAGTGTTTTCGATATGTTTTGTTTTTTCATCGAATCAGAAGGTTTTCTGACACGTGAGCAGGTTATATACAGCTGTTCTCACGTAGAAGTATGTTTTTTCCAAATTTAATTCACACACCTGTAGGGATTGTCGTTGTGCTTTGTTAATGGCCGTTGCAAAGGCGAGTCGCACCGTTAATTGGAAACGTTTAAATTCGAATGGTATATAATTATTGGGATGCGTGGCAATAGTGTATGTGTTTTCCTTTAAATTTTCGATTTAAATCTGTAGCTAGATAACTGATAACTTTGTCTTGATTCATTACAGTATCGACGAAGTTATAGCGTTGTCGCTACACTTGTGGTATTTCATTTTGAATTCTAAAATTTACGTTATTCTCATCATTGTTTTTGGCTGCTAATATAGCACGTACACTGAGCCACTAACGATTTTTATAATTTTATGCGATATTTAGTACAACTTTGTGAATCGATTAAGTCTGTGCTTCCTGTAATTTTACAGAAGTTTGTAGACATAGTGATACATTGTGTGGATTCATTGATTGATATTTTCTCAACCCCAATATCCAGCAGCTGTTACGTGAAACATTCAGTGAAAGCACTATGTTGCACTTGTACACAGATATTAGTCTTCAAGGTCAATTTTTATATGTATCCCCATAAAACTAATGATTTCAGTCGTGCATTAAGTGCTTCAGCGGGTGTTGAATGTGGTATACCAGGTAAAGTTTGTCAAAAATCAACAGACAATAATATATTTTTTTGTGCGCTCCCATGTTAATTCTTATTCGATATTGATAATTATTGGAGTAAGCACCGAATTAAAACTATAATATCTAGAAACAGTTTAATAAGTATAATAACACAGTCTCTATAATACGAGTTTTGAAAAAATGATGGATATTTAATGTAGTTTTTATCTAGACGTTAAAATGCAACATAATACGAAACAAAATAAAAAATTGAAAACGAGGAGCGTCTTGCCAAACTAAGATAACGACACTCCTGGAGAAAAGTGCGATTTAGACGGTTTAACATAGATTTAACCGTTTTTAAGATTTTTATAAGAAGTTCTGATTAAATTTTTACACCCCCTACGAGCCCTGTGCCATTCGCGCTACCCTGACGTGTATAGTATGCCACATATATTACATACATGATTGGCGTGATCTGGTATTTATCCATTTTATATTTCGAAATAAAACTTTAAAAAAAAAAGTAAATAAATCATTTGCATAATAAATTTAAGGTAAGATTTTTTAATATTTTGGATTAACTTTATTAGAATATTAGTGTTAAAATCTCCATAAACGTTTAAATGAATAACAAGACAAAAAAAAGAAAAGAAATAACTCCAAATCATAAAATCAATCTATTTTAATGAATACTTTAATTTTCTCTTACTTTTTTTTTTTTTTGTTATTTATCTGTTTGCTTTTAATAATCCACTAATTATCTCAACCTATAGTCGTTTAAATTGCTCAAGCCTTAAAATTGATATTAATTTTAGCATATTTTAAAAAATCGCCTTTAATCAAACACACTATATGGAAAGAATTCCTTTAATACATTCATTTTTTTCATTTCACAAATTCATCATTATAATCTACTTATTGAAATGCTGAAAAATGATTGATTTAGAATTATAAAATTAGAATTTTTAATTATAGTCGCGATAAATTTTTATATTTTTGCAAAACATAGCGATGGAAATTTTAATCGGATGGTAAATTTACTGTCCCAACATTGTCCAATCATGAAATCATGGTAGATGAAACTAATGAAAGATCTTATTGCGTAACATATGCTAGTAACGTTATTAAAAATAAACACTAACCGATTTATTAAAGAAGCCGATATATGTATATTCTATCATAACTGGTACAACACCAAATTTGTCATATCAAGATCGTTTCGCTCTCAACATTCGATGATTAATTGAAAACTACTAAAAACTGACTACGATTAAAAAGTTTATCTCAAACACGATGGGCCGCTAAGACCGAAACAGTTAAGATTGTTTAAATTGCTTTGAAAAGTTTAATTCATACTTTAAAACAAGTGAAGAATAATAACTAAAGATTTTGATAGTAAGATTCATGCTTATATATCTGGTTACTTAAAAAAGTTTTAGACTTTGATTTTATTTGTTCATTATTTTTCACTAAAAATATAAGGTTAAAAATCGGAAATTTAACCGACTTGTCAGAAAGAAAAGAAATCAATATTATTTTGGCGTCGTGCGGTCAATTCGAAATACAATAAAAATGTTTCGAAAAATTAATAAACAGGTTAAAATATTGATCGACTCTTCAGTTCACTTTGCGCAAATCATTCAAATTAATCCCAAAGTTGATTTTTCAAATAACGAAACTAAAGACTAGGTCCAGTGTCGACTTTATGGTATTTTATAAAAAAGAATTTATAGCTTTTTTTGCTATTTTTACTTTGTATATTCAGGACGACTTTTAATCAAAACTCTCAAACGTTGATTCTTTTCAAAAAATATTTACAATTCCAGTAAATAAAAATAATTCTTCAATCTAAAATGAATTTATACTTTAAAATGTTTAAGCAAGAAGTAGAATGTTTACAACTGATCTGCGGATGCTTCTCGATTTATGCGAAGAATGTGTATAAGTTTTGTAAGTATCTCAAAGATTGCGTTTAAATTGCAAAATTTCCTTTTACATTCAAAATTGTTCGTCTCGTTTTAATACTTTCTTGTATCAACAGCCTCTTGCGAACAATCACTTAGTGTTTTAAAGTTAATTTTCAGTCATTTACGTATTGCAACGAGTGATGACCGACAATAGTCAAAATAGATGCTAATGGAATAGTCTAAGTATATGATCAGAGTTGAAATTTTAAAAAATAAAAAATTTGTACTATAAAATATTGTATCATTTCTTTTTATACGTATACTTGGTGTTTCTGTCAGGGTCGGCCCGTGTCGAAAGCGTTTTATAAATTTCAATAAAACACATATTTTTAAAATTGAATACAAAAATCCATACTACGGTATAAAAAATTATTTTTAAACTTTATGAAGTCCGCTACATGAATCGGCATTTTCAGTATTTCACCCTCCCCCCAATTAGAATGTTCGAAACGCTCCTGTTAGAAACATACACATTCACAGCAGGCCCGTGTCCAGAATTTTGGAGGGGGGGGGGGTGAAAATTTTCTTTGCATATTTATTTTATAATACATTTTTCACTTAATAATTTCCATCATTTTGATTTATATATTAATAATTTACATAAATGAATTACCCCGTATATGAACATTAATAAAGATTACATGTTATTAATTATACTCGTAATAAAAAAATGTTTGCATAAAATATTAATGAAGTACCTAAAAATATGGAGCATATTTTTTCTTTTTTCTTTTAAAAGTAGGTAAGAACACCCTAAAAAATCATCAATATTTATTTTAAATTTGTGATTTTTTTCAGATTTTTTTGTATTTACAATAACTATTTCAGTTCTCAGGGGGGTACCCCCCCCCCCCCCCCCCATGGACACGGCCTCGATTCACAGGAATGCTACATAAAAAATAGAACGAGTATTAAATAAAATTATGTAATTTACAATAATTCCAAACCGAATAAAATTTTCAGCGCATGGTACACTATACTTTATAGACTTTGTTTTATAATAATATGAATCAAGGGCGTCGCCAGCCGATGAGCCAGGGTGGAGCAAGATAGGTTGTCAGCCTCCAGGGGCGGGGGGGGGGCAAGATGATATAAAGAGGATATGAGTTATAGGAAAAATAAAATTAATAACTTGTAAAGGCTTAATATTTTATTAAACAAGAATAAAATTTTAATTAAAACATAAGTTTTCCAAATTGTCCATGGTTACACGCCTATGAATACTCATCGATGTCAGTTGATTAAAAATTTTGAAGGCTCCAGGAGGGGGGGCAGCTGCCCCTCCCTGGCGACGCCCATGATATGAATTATTTTCATATCAACTGATTTATTAATTTACGTACAATATGTGAGTGACCGTTTAAAATTTTTGCAACAGTTCGAAAACACTTATTATTATAATATAATAAATTAGAGCTTGAAAAATTTTAATTTTAATAATTTAATCGTCATTTGAATTAGAATCAATTTTATTAAAAATTGCAGTTTTGTTAATTAATGTGCAATTGTACAATAATGTTCTGCTTATATTTTAAATAACAAATTTACATATAAAATAAGTTCTCATTTAAAATAATTTTGAAAGGAAAACTTACAATAATAGTAACGATGCAGATAAATAATTTTGATTTTATTATATTTCTTTAAATTTCAGTCTTATTTTAATACAAATAATATTAACGTATTGATTTATTTAAAAAGTGTTATTTAAAAGAAATTAAAACAAATTTATTTACTGAGAATTTCGTGCATTTGATTAAAAATGACCACAGTTTACATTTGTGTAATATTAATATTACAACTAATACTTTCTGTTACGATCGGTTAAATTCCCGTAAATACATATGTTAATTTATAGTTTGATTGAACACTTCTACATACAAAGTTCGTGTCATCGAAGCATGTAAATCTTTTTCTTTCACACTTTTGAGCTCTTCATAAATTTTGAAAGTTCCTTTAAGAAACTGAACTATATGTTTTGCTTTTAAGTAACGCGTTTTCCATCGATATGTCACAAGCAGAAAGCTGGTTTAAAAAGTGGGAAGTTCAGATCAACGAAAGTAAATCGGTAAACATTCATTTCACGAATAGAAAAGTCATAATCCCAACTGTTAGGATAAATGGACTGGAATTGCCTGTGAGAACAAGTTAAGTACTTGGGATTACACCTAGATAGTCGTTTAACATGGAAGCAGCACATTCAGACAAAGAAAAGAGAAATAGATATTTGTGTTAAAAAAATGTACTGGCTTCTAGGAAGAAATAGCGTTTTAAGTATTGATAATAAACGTTTGATATACACAAGTATCTTGAAGCCTATTTGGATCTATGGAGTACAGCTTTGGGGTTGTGCTAAACCTACAAATCTGAAGATAATACAGACCGCGCAGAATAAAATCCTAACGCTCGTAACCAAGGCGCCATGGTATGTATCAAATCAAACTTTGCATCAAGATTTAGGGATAAAGTATGTGGCAGATGTTATTAAAACTCATGCCCGAAGACACGCAGAAAGATTTGAAAGTCATCCGAATAAACTTGCTGCTGGACTGCTACATACTGCTAATGATAGGAGGTGGCTGAAGCGTAAGAAACCCCGAAACCTTGTTTAAGGTAAAGTTTATCGGGTAGGTACTATTGGGTACTTCTCCCTTCATGCTAAATATTTCCCTGTTAAGAATATTGCTAAATGGCCTAGATGGCCAGTTTGTAATACAATAACAATTTAAAAAAAAAAAAAAAAAAAACATCTGAGAAGAGAAGTATTTTTTTGTTGAAACGTCGAAGTTTCTGACGTCCTGAATTGTATTTCAAATTAACGTTAAAATAATGACTATATTTTTCTTTCAGAGTATCTCTGTATATGCATGTCTAAGATGTATTTTTCAGTTTATTTTATTTTTATAACAAGACTAACATTTACGACAAACTAGCTTTCTTTTACTGACTTTCACCCTGAATTGGGTTCTAAATCAAATGGTTGTTAAAAATGTTAATTTTTTGTGATATGGAGTTCGGTATTTGTTGAATATTTCAAATTTTAGGTTTAATATCGAGTGGCGGTGAGTTATAAAGTTTGAAGTGAACTTTTAGGCAATTTTAAATTCGTTTTATTATGTATTGTTGATATTTTTATGCCGATTTTTGACGCTTATTAGTTATTAGGAGGTAATTTATTGTCCGAATGTTACGCATTTTTTAAATATTAGCTTTAGAGCAATTTATGCACATAGTTTCACTTTTAAATATATAACTGACATAATTTTTCCTCGTAAAAATAATTAAAAACCATCTGGCATACTACAGGAAATAATAATCCGGTTATTTAAATTACTACTTTTCTGTGAACTATGAAAAAACAACAAAAAAAAGTTCCAAAACTATAATTTTAGTATGACTTCATAGAATTTCGCCGTAGTTTTTGGATGCTTTAAAAATGTCCCTTCCTTTATTAAAAATAAAATTAAAATAAACGCTGATAATTAGCTGATATTAATAACATGAAATTAACATTAAAATATATGAAAGTGAAATATTTCTCAATAAACATGATAACGTAAATAAAGAAAATTATGCGTCAAGCGGCAGAATACGTGTTTAATCACAGATATAATTCCGTCGAAAGAAATAATAAAAGACGATAAATATAAAAAGAAAATTAGTATGTTAAATAACTAGATTTTTAACTCACCGCCGAAACTGCAATAGTCGAACTCAATTTTTAATTGCTAAAGAAAATGAAGATATCGCAGCCCTTAATTAAAAGTAATATTTATATTGTGTAACGAAAGATAAAATTAAATGTTTAAACAATTTTATTGCAGTTGTAAAATTAACTTAAAATATTCTCGAATAAACCTTTATTCGATCAAAATGTAATATTTAATTTATATAATTTTTGGTTACTTGATTGAAAATTCTTTTTAAAGATACGACACACGTAAATTTTATTTGCCGTTCGATATTTATAATGTAGCGTAATGAAGTGACCGTGAGTTTCGGAAACACTGTTTCGTGTGAACAGCGATTATTCGAGAGAGCTATTTTCATCTATTTTATATTATACTTGATACCTGTAAAAACCTTGTCCATAATTCCGGTTCAATGATTAATGGACTTTTTTAACCCGTGGTCCGGGTAAACAAAAGTCCGCAATTCCCACCAAACGAAGGCAATCTTTAACGGTACATCTACTCCAATACACTTTTTTTTTTAAAGTAGTGCAAGCCTTGACGAATTTTTTATTTATTTTTCTTTTTTATTAAAAATAACGGCAAGCTAAACTGATTTATGGTTTTGTTAATAACTATATTCTGTGAAAGTTCGGCTTTCTGTCAGACAGTTTTTGCTTTTCGTTCGTAAACTTGTGTTGTTTTTAGGGAATATTTTTAAAAAAAATTTAAACATTTTTATTCTTTTTGTTCATTTTCAATGTTACTTATCCATTAAATTAACATGTTAACCTTTTTGAAATAAATTTAACTTGTCAAGGTAGAATTTCTTCTTAATTTTTCCATAACTTTTATGTCGGGTATGAAAAAAATAGAAGCAATTTATTTTTGTACATGATTTTAATCTTTAATTATCCTTAATGAAATTTCTAAAAAAAAATAAAATTCTTCAGTATTATATGAATATACATCACATCAGTGTGATGGGCCCAGCTCACTTTGACTTGTGCGAGGCGGTTGTTAAAAAGTTACCAATATACAACTACCCATTAATTTTCACTAATCAAATATTTAATTATATCTAAATTATACCTACGTTTATTTTTGCGGTGAGGTTAATAATGGTGAAATTTTCTACTTAATTAATTGATACACTACCGTGGCTTTTCCGAAAAAAGTTCTTGGAAGCCATTCGGAAATTTTTATTCAAAATTTGTGAATGTTATGGTACTTAAATATTTTCCAGTATTTATAATCCGTATCATAAAAGTAACAATTCGGAACAAATTTAAAAAATACAAGTTTCTTGCATTATAATATTTGCAAGAAAATTGATATTTGTTTATTCTTGTTTTTTTTTATGTACTTCTATTAAACGGGAAATAAATCAGGTAAAAACGGTTCGATATATTTTAAATAAGAACAACATATAATTATAAAAGTGTAAATAATAAACTAAAGAGAAATATAATACACAGTTACATAATAAATATGGTTTACCGTTGAATTTTAGAATTCGACACGGCAATAAAAATCATAATTTGACAGATGATTTTATTACATTTTCTTTCTACGTTTACTTTTTATATTGTATTGAACGGGATGTAATATTTTAGTAACTTCCGGAACTGGATTAATAAACCTTTTGTAATATTGCGTTGGAGCGTGCATTTCAAATTCCATGTTAGTTATGTTGTAAAATTTTTCATCTTGCGGACCATACATGTAGGTATCGGGTTCAAAACCATTTTCTAAATGACTAGAAGTGCTTGGTATAAGCCAAATTAGGGCTGCATACTTTTCACAAAATTCATTTTCGACAATACACTTAATTTGCGCGTAGTAACGTTTACCGTCTTCTTTCAGGCATACTATGTCACCGATAGAATAATAGAAGTCTTTATTTAGAACTTTTTTACGAATACGAAGCGGTCCTAAATTACACGGTAACTCAACGTTGCTTAGCTTCCAATGTGAAGAGTCTTTGTTCATTTTGCTGTACTCTTTAAAAATATCTAATTGCTTACTTTTCAATAAATCTTTAGCATTCAAACTATCTTCAGTGTTTCGTTTTTTAGAATCGTTGTCTTTAATTTTTCTACTATGTTTTTCAACTATCTTTAACTTACTTCTGGTAGGTCTTCTCGATAATTCAAATTCTCTCGCCATTTCGACAGCTAAATGATGATCCGAACATATACCGCAAATTCCGCTGTTATTTTCTTTAAGCACGTTCATTTTTCCACACTTTGTACATTTTTCACTTGTTGTGACAGATTCGTTATCAGCTTTTGTTTGATCTTTTCCGAGTTCACTTAATGTTTCATCCATAGGACTCATCAATTAAAAATGAACGTAAAAAATCAACTGATTATTAATTATAATAACAGTGTTAATAAACTTTATATAAAATTTAGTATTTGTAACTTCGCATTATGTAACGAAAACGAATTAACAATTAATCTAAAGAACGAATAGTTTAAAAATAATTTCATGTTATTTATTTTCAAAATCAAAATATAATGATAAAACTGAGTTGGGCAAAACTGAAACAAAACACTACAGTTCCGAGAAACAAAAATCATCTGTTTATTTGTAGTATCAACTTTTATCACAATATACACAAGCCTTTTGAAAACACAACGGGCAAGTACAGAAATACTCAAAAAGAATCGATATTAATTTGGTAATATTCATCACTTTAAATTTTATACAAAAATTAATAATTATTTTACTTTTTTAATGTCAAATACGTAAAAACGTTTTCTTTCTTTTCTTTTTTTTTTCTAAATCATAATGATTTTGTTACTTTTTATTTATATCTTTTGCAATATAATTTTTAGTTTAATCAAAATCGAGATGTAAGTAAATTTTTCTTCTAGCGCCCAGTTTACACGGAGCGAGTTCAGTAACTCGCACCGTGTAAACTAGGCCTAAGAGAAGAATTTTTTAATATTGGCTATAGCCGGGTTACTACGGTAAAATTGCTCTCTCTCAAAAACGCATGTATCACAGTATCATCCTCATACAACATTCGGTAGGGATTGAAAAAAAAATCCTACAGCCAAATTTTGAAGAAGTGTCTATTCTGCTCCGTATTTGTTTACATTTTGCACTTGGTGAAAAAAGTTCAATACAATTATAAGTAGAAGAGTGAATTATTTGAATTAGATAGAATTTTTAAATTGCCCTTCGGATAAATAAATAAAGGAAAATTGTTTCAATTCATTTTAATTATATTGACAAAACATTAAATATGAAAAGGTTAACATTAAAAGTAACTTAGAAAAAAATAGAAATTTCGTTATGTATTGTATATCACTTTACTCAAATGCAGAACATGATTGATAGAATAAACCGCGCGGGAAAGAAATTCGGAATGAAAATAAACACGAAAAAAACGAAAGTCATGAGATTTTCGAGAACCAATAACAAAAAAGCAGTAATCATGATAGATAATGAAAAAATTGAGAATGTCACTGAGTTTAGATATTTAGGTACTCTCATAAGTAAGGACGGAAGATACCTAAAAGAAGTCAAAACTAGAATCGGTATGGCAAAGACAGCCTTTAATAACCTCAGCAACTTCTTAAAAAACAGAACCTTAAGCATAGACCTGCGGAAGAGAATAATGAGATGCTACGTTTGGACGGTATTAAAATATGCGTGTAAAACCTGGACAATGAGTGCGGATATTATAAGAAGATTGAACGCGTTTATAATGTGATGCTATCGGAGATTATTAAAAATATCTTGCACTGATTTTGCAACAAACGTATCAGTCTTAATGAAAGTAAATGAAGAAAACAAAACGATAGTTGAAAATATTAAGCACTGAAAACTGAAATACATAGCACATAAAATCCGGGAGGGCGGTGTTTTTATGTTGGCATTGCAAGGACGAGTTCAGGGAAAACCCATTAAAGGAAGAAGAAGATTGGAGCTAGCAACTACGAATGCACCAGCCAACTTCCCATGCAAAAGTATACAAAACACGATTAGATATGCCAGGAATCAAAGAATATAGATGTATGCAACCTCTTGATGCAAAAGATGCGACCCCGACGACGACGACCAGAAATTGAAAACCAGCCGAAAGCCAAAAGCTAAAAGCTGAAAGCTAATCATTTTTAGATGCCATAAGCAGGGCTTGAAAGCTGAATAATAATACGGCTTATATTCTTGATAAATACAGCTTAAGCTTTCGGCTTTTGGCTGTTTAAATTTAAAAAAACGGCTTAAGCTTTCAGCTTTCGGCTTACGAAATGAATTTCAATACAAGATAATTAAAATCATTTACTAATTACCATGCATCAAACTATTTAGCATTACTATTGAAACTTCAACTTTTTTCTTTACGCACAATAATACAAGTTTTTAAAAACAACTTCTTACACGAATAATTATGTCAAAAATGCAAAATCAAGAAATTAAAAAAAAAAAAGCTTAAGCCGAATATAAAGCTTAATTTAGCTTTTCTAGAAATACAGCTTAAGCTTTCAGCTTTCGACTGTTTAAATTTTGAATATAGCTTAAGCTTTAGGCTTTTAGCTTATGGAAATTTAAATATGGCTTTTGGATTAAGCCTATGGCATCTAAAAATGATTGGCTTTCAGCTTTTAGCTTTTGGCTTTTGGCTGGCTTTCAAGCCCTGGCCATAAGATTAATCCAAAAGCCATATTTAAATTTCCATAAGCTAAAAACCTAAAGCTTAAGCTATATTAAATATTTAAACAATCGAAAGAGGAAAGCTTAAGTTGTATTTTTCAAGGACATAAGCCATGTTAAGTTTAACCCATATTATTATTCGGCTTCCAAGCCCTGACCGCTACAGAATACAAAAGGTAATGAATTATATCTAAATTAGAAATAAAATAGAAGTATTATAATTATTCAACTTCATTTTCAGTATCGAATTTTTAGCGAAATAGAGAAATGTAAATAAACATAAGATAACATATGTGAGGAGTTTCAGGGGCTAGACACTGGTCTGTAATTGTTCAGTGAAAAATTTTCCGTTCGATTACCAATGCTGCAAACTTACACTCAAAATCAGGTTAGATTCGGTTAAGCATGGTAAGCGTAGTATGGAAAAAATTTATTTCATTCTTTACGTGAATTAAATTAAAATTTTTGATAAATACATTAAACTTTTAATAGTTTATAGTTAGTATTTAGTAGATCTTTCATTATATATTTCATCGTTTGAAAATACTGTTTCTGTTTTTTTTTTTGCGTCAGGAGGGGATCATTAATAATATTTATTTTATATTGTAGGGTACAATTTGAAGAAAAATATAACGTTTGCTATCATTACGTAATCAAAAAAATAAATAAATATTAATAAAGCTTTAAAAATATAGTTTCTTATTTCTAAAAAAAAGTTTGAATATTATTTATTTACGATATGAACTTTTAAGTCGTTCTTTGATCGATATCTGGGATATCTTTGTAAGATTAAAGTTTTGGCGCCGAATGATTACATTAGGTATGTTCAAGTTGACAATTTTTATTAATTTGAGCACCGCTTCTTTGTGAATAGTTTCAAACATTTCACCTTTTTCCTATAAAAAGAAATTTTTATGTTGGAATGGAGTCGTTGTAAAACATTCATGAATATTTACAACTTCGACTTCTAGTGACGGAAGTAGTATGATCCGGATTTACCGAGTTATGCTTTTCGTGTTAATGTGGTAAATGATTATTTTAATGATGAAATTTTCACTCACGTACGCGTAGGTTGTTTAGTAGTTTAGCGATCGAAGCATGTTTCAAAGTTTGATTATTCATAGTTTAGAATCTCAGTAGGTAGCTTTGTTATATTGCAGTGTGTTTTTAAACATTATGGATGGGTAAATTACTAAATTTTTTAGCGTAGTCAAGTAATAAAATTTATAAATGAAATAGGTGGATTAATGTGTGATGACATTTTCGAAAATTGATTAACATTCATAGTTTATAAAATGTTTAAAATGCAGTGATATTTTCGTATGGAAGGTTTACGTACTTCTTAATTAAGTATTAGTACCTAGGTAAAATAAAAAGTTCACGAACATCAAGTGTTTATATTTATTTTTAGGCAATTTACGAGTAATGCTTTTACTTACGATACTGTAAAAATGAATGGAGGGATCGGAAACGTACGAAATTTAAAAAAAATATTTAGAACGAATATTAGAGAAAAACTTAAGCAGATGGATTTTGATACGAAAGCGAAAAAGTCTCAATTGATTTCTCAGCAAGTTAGTACTTTTTTTTCTCTCATAAATTGTATTAGCTCCTATTTTAATTTGTTTTGTTACTTTAGTGATACATTTCGGGTAGAAAAATGATTTATTTCAAAAAATCTTAATTCATCGCTTGATGAAATAGTTTTAAAGATTTATATTTCGTTAAAAAGGTATAAGTAAGACATGGTTATCGTACAGAAATTTGTTTTTATTAAAATTTGAATCTTTGTGAAATATACAGAATTAATTAGTTATTTATTAGCGTGTATACTATGTATATTGATTAGTTTTGTTTAGATATTTCAAAATGAATATTATAAGTCGGCTAATGGCATTGGGGTTTATTTAAATTTGAGCGACGAGGTGTATACCTGTTCCATTATAAAAGATATTTTCCGCAGATCTAAGAAATGCTTCATACCACGGTTAGTATTTATAGCATTGTTTTGAAATATTTTTTTTAAAAATTGACTGAAATTTTTTTTTAGCGATATTTATTAAGGCAGCGGTGCATTTAAAAAAGAACTAGTGAAAGTTTACATTATTCAAAGTGAAATAAATATAATTATTTAGAATAACTTTGCGGCTAAAAATAATGTAAAGAAATGTTGATATGCACGCTTTTAATTTTTCGAAATAGTCAGAAGAAGCAGTATATAAAAATCACTTTTCTCCTGTACAGGTAGCTTCTAAATCCATTATTGCACTTATGAAAACTTTTACTATGGAAATAATTTAACTTTTAATTTATTTTTCCCTTAGCGATAATTTCTGTAAAGTATATAAAAGCAATTTTTTAAATTTAACTTTTTGCGGTGTTATTAACTTTTTATTTGAACGATGAAAATTTATTAATATAAACTTTTGTACCATTAAACGTATTCATTTGTATTTGGTTATTGTATATTTTTTTCATATTTGTGGAAATGCTTGGCAATTATAATTATAATTTTGTTTTTTTAATTAACATTACGTGATTAATAGTGAATTTTTCGCTTTTTCTCTACACCAAAGTAAATTTTCGGAATTGTTAGTGTACAGATAACATTTTTTGTTTATATCTTCATTTTGTTGATAAATGTTTATAAATACATAAAACTTCTTGATTTTTGTAGATATGACGATAAAACGATGGACATGTGTATGTTGTATAATGAAAACGAGGTTGCAACGTTTAGTAAGACGAAAGTGAATGTTCTTCAACCAGCACTGGATGATAATAGAGAAAATGCATTAGACACTGGTAAGCTGAGTATAGAACATCATAATTTTGTATTATTACATGACTCTTTTTATCGTTTATGTAAAAGGATTTTTATGCATTTTTTTTTTCTCTTAATTTTAATGTTACTATTTCGGTTATGCTCGTGTTCTAAAATTTAATTCTTGAAATAGTTAAAATTGGAACCGTAAAAGTAAAAGAAGAATTATACATAATTGTTTTAGTTTACTGTAATTTCTGTGCACCTGTATTTCAATTTCAGCTTTATAACCATATGTAATCTTAATTGGACGATTTAATATTTTGTTGCGTTCAAATTATTTTAGAATTTACAAATAAAAAAATGATTACTTTCTAAATATAACGTGAATTTATTGAAATTTATTTTAATTTTCTAAATAAAAAAATTGCTTCTTTTCTCAAAAACATACCTGAAATACAGAATTATCCGTAATAATTTCATGTGCCGAAGACATTAAATATGTTAAAAATTTTGGTTTTCTGCTTATACCAAATGAAAATTAATTAGCTAGCGCCACGTCCATCCTACTTTGTGTTTGTAATCAAACTGGAAGTTGTTTGCGTGAGTAAAATTTTGAATTTGTAACTGCGGATGACAATTTTTTTAAATATATGTATATGTAGTTTAGAAATGAAATAAAGGCGGTGAATGTTATACTTATACAAAGAATATTTTAAAGGTGCGGAGGAATAAAAAGGAAATTAAAGAAAAATTAAAAATTATCGGTTTATGTTGGAAGTCTAAAAATCATTAAGTTTCTTTTTTGGATAACGTAATGGCTAATATCAGAAAATATGAAAAAAACATGTAACTTTTAATTTCCTGAAGGTGGAAGTAATTCTAATTATCATAAAAGCCGAAATTGAAAATTTATTGATAAATTTCTGTTTTTGAGTACGGTGAGTCTAATAAAAACTTTTTTTAAGTCGCTGTGAATTGTGTGTGCGCGACTATAAATCATAAGAAAAATTTTCACAATAATTAATGCGTAATGGTGTAGAATCGCGACCATTGACTTAAGCAAATTTTGTCGGGAAGTTTTTGTGTAATTTAAGAAAATATTAAAGGAATTTAATTATTTCGTAAAAACTAATCGCGAAATGAAGTTTACCATGATTTTGGTCCTCTTATCTTGACGTAAAGAGTATGTAGTTTAATGTTTAAAAGAGTGGAGGAATAGATTTCAGTTTAAAGAAATTAATACATTATTGTTAAGTCTGATCTCCGGTAATGTAAATGTACATTTGAAAGGTTTCAAAAAAAAAAAAACGATTAATAACAATGAAATTTTTTATACATTGATTTACAAAATAATATTATGTACTTTAAAATATACCAGTATAACACATTTTTAATCTAAATCAATACCGTCGAAAGTATTAGTAACGAAATCATGCATTGTGTTGTAATTAATCTTCTACCAATGCCGTATGTATAATGACAAAATAACTTTAATTTTGTAATCATGAGTGCAAAAGTGCAAGTGGCGTAGGGGCACAATAGTTTGGAACGCGTTTATAAAGTTTTATTTGATGTTGAGACGTTTCTATTTCGGAGGAAATGAGTGTGATATTGAAGCTAACAGAAAGGTGATCTAGATGAATTTTATATATATATATATATATATATATTATATGTCATCCACTTTACTTTTAAAGTACAGGATAACTAAAAAACTGAATTGATAAGAGATTAAATCAAAATTTGATTTAAAATAGTAAATTCAACATTTTTATAATGTTATCAATTGAATTATAAACATTATTTACATTATTAATAATAATATTAAACCTTTTTTAAAATTAATGTATTTAATTACCACTAACGCGCCATGTTTAAAGGCTATAACCACATATGAATTAGATTTATATTAGTCTGTCTGGTCTGTTATAATAAACACTAGAGCATCAAATGTATCAAAGTTTATTAGAATGCAGTGCTTCAGTCGGGAATTGGATATGGTAGTAGTGGATACATAAATTTATAGTCGGTTTTTGGAGAGATAAATGACCGTCAGAAAGAACATTTTTTAGTTGACGTAATTATGAAAGGTTTTTTTGAGTGAAGGCTACCGAAATGCTGTGCTTTGTTTAGTGATTTGTTCGTTTTGACCAACATCACCGAAATTAATGATCTGATTTTTTTTTCTTTTCTTCGATACTCGTGGGCTATATTGCTTTAGCAGTCAAGAACGCTGGTTCATTTACAGGAACCCGTAAAAGAGTTACTTTGATACTTTATTAAAGTGATTTGTATAACTGTATTACTGATTTTTGTATCAGGTTTGCTTGAATTTGAAAAAGAGTGATCGATGTTAGGTTATAATTAAAAATTTTTTGTAACGACACTTGACAAAATATTTCGGGACACAGGAGCTTTAGTAGATTTCGGTTTTTGCAGTTGTACAGCGATCGCCGAGGCAGACACTATAGCGTTTTGCTCATTAACTTTGGATACGTGGAATGTCAGAGTGTTGAATGATTAATCTTTGCAGTTGTGTGGCTATCGTATTTTTCTGTTGTAGTCAATGCAAAGTGAAGTAGTTAGATACACGCTATTTAATCAGACATGAGCTAACTCTGTAATAATTTTACATTCTTAAGGAGCTTCATATGATAGTATGGTGTACATATTCTCTCCGAACTCAAATTAATAGGAATATCATCTTAGGTAATGAAGGCTAGTACAGAGAAAAAACTGAAACAAATAAATAGAACCGGATTGGTTGTTAAAATTACTAATACCATTGATGTAAAAAGAATGGGTGGAGTTTTACGTTTAACGTCGAACCTTAGGTAATGGGCACATCTGTTGAAATCAAAAAAGAAACTAAGCGGTTTGATTTGTTCTTTTATCGCTTTGTTGGTTAGGTAATTCACGATATTTTTACCAATGTTATCGCTGATTTTAGCAATTTTCATTTTTAGGCTGCATTTGATATGACCATATTATGCGGCCAATTTTTGATCACGTGTTTTTGCTTGAAAGAACCTGGCGGCTAGATGATTGATTGTTGATTTTCATTTCTGACCATTAGTTTAATTTCGAAAAATAATTTCTGTCGATTCGACAAAGAAATTATAGATATATATATATATATGTTACCATTTTAGCGTATATAACGGGGTGTATGTATATCTAAAAAATTTTTAACTTTAATTATCGATTCGGCCTGTTGGCTAAGATCAAAAGGTACCTTATTGCTTTCATAATGTGGAAATTAATCATCTTGTTAACGACTGATTATTACGTTTATCAGTAGAAAAGTTATCAGCCGTGATATGACGTGTATTGATTATGCAACAGATGTATTTTTGCCTTAAAATGTAATTGCAAGTAACTGCGAAATGAACTCAATATAGACATGCATATCGTAAACTTGCAAGTAAATTTTAAAAAATTCCGTGCGAGATGCATACTCTACATTTTTGCAATGGAATGTCATAACAACGGGATATTTTAAAATTGTTTCGTAAATTAAATGGATAGATAATTGCCGTTCCGTGTAATGTTTAAAAATTTCTAGGAAACATGATTCGTGTTTAACTGATAAATGATGAAAACAATGCCTATTTTTTTTTTGGCTTTTCCTTATCGGTTTTAAAATTGCATTTAGTTTTCTATGTAATATCGGTTTGTTTACAACACTATTCTAAATTTACAATAATAAAAATTTAAGTTTAAGTTAGTAATTTAATAATCGAATTTTCTTCCGGCCTAAGAGTTGTCATTATAGCGTGTTGACTTCTTGGTTATTAATAATTACCGTGTTTTTTGGTATCTTCAGTTCTTGTTTATTCATTTTATCAATATTAGATATAAGTTTTCTTATTAGAGTTATTTTTGTGCACCGGTAATTGTTAATTTTTTGATATTCGTTCATTTCACTGTAAATGAGGCTAAGAATACTAGGAATGATTTATTTGTTACCGAAGCAGATTAATCGTATTTTATTTATTATAGCGTTGTTTTTTCTTTTGAATTCGTTAAAGGTTTTTTATAATTTTTCTCAATTTGTGATTGAATTTATCGTTTTTTTCTAACAGGGTTTTTTGTTTATTTTAATCGGCTACACGGTTTTTAATCAAACGATTAACCCCGATTATTAATTTTTTCGTTACTCTAATGGCCTTGGTTAATAAAATTATCAATATGTGAAAGAAGAAGACTTGAAATAAAAGTGGAACAACTTTTGAATGGTGACGGTTGGAGTTTTAAAAATACTTTGATTTTTATTTTATCGTTTTATTTTTAGTTATAAATAAAGACTGAATTTCTCAGTATTTGTTTAAAAATTCGCTCATATGAGGTATACGAGATTTGGTTAGACATATTTTTAAACGGTGTCGTCTGCGCATCGTTAAGTATTCTTGTTTAATTTTATTCAAAATTTCCCAAAGTTTTATTTATTATACTTTTGAAAATTTACTTAACCGTAAAAAAAAAGAGTCGAAATCTTAGTCACAATCTTAACGCCATACTTGAAATTTTGAAATTTAATGTTTTCTGAAAAGTATATTTTACAGGTTGTTTATGTTAGTAATTGTAGTGAGTTTACAGAGAACATGTTTAGTCGTATGAAGACTTTGGCGGACAAGGTAGGATAATTCCGTTTTATCTTCATTTCATTTTCAGTTGTTAGAGGTTAGTACGGTTCAGTATTGTTTCCGAAATTCATTCATTTTGTAGCTCTAAACGCTGCCCTTTCGCTACTTATTGAGTACATATTGATACAAAATACGTGTTTTTGAATTCCTCTAATTACTTAGGTACACAAAATTCTACAAAATTAACTATTTTGAATATATTGCAAATTAATTTTGTAAAAATTTGTCGCAGAGGTTTTTAAATTAAATTGACAATACTCAAAAATTTTTAAAATGACAGATTTATTTAAACTTTAACACAGAAATTGTTTTTATTTCAATACTTTCAAACGAAACAGAATAGTTGGAAATTAAAAGAATATAACAGTTTTTGCAAAATTAAATTTTTTAAAATATTACAAAAGTAACAAAAGAGAAAAATATACAGTAGAAATCGATTATAACGATTTTGAAGTTTGTCGTTATAACCGGTTTGTCGTTATAACCGGTTTGTCGTTACATTCAATATCAAATAAAGTACATCGATGTTTCAATGCCCACAATTTACAGCTACTGACGAGTTACTCCACCGTTATAAAATTTTCGTAAAATATTTGGCGGAATAAATTTTTTTTTACTGATTAAACAAATAATCAGTTATTTATAATCATAACTATACGTGATTTTGCTAATTAATTGAAGGGTACAAACACTAAATTTTTTTAAACTGCAATCATAAAGAAGATCGAACCCTACATCAGCATAAAACAAATGGAAAAAAGAGAAAAAAAATGACCATTTATCACTAATTCAATTTTTCCTTATTTTTGAAGAAATTGTAATTTTTGATTTTACATAAAGTACATTTTTTTTTTTTTTTTTTGATATAATGACCCGTGCCGGGTTTTTATCAGTTTCGTTAATTTTACAATGAGAATTTAACATGTTACATTAACAACAAAAACAAAATAAAGAACAACAATATCCATGCTGTACAAACTTTATTTTTTCACGGAAAGAGATCAAGGAACTTTTTTTATTAAACTTATTTACAAAAACTTTCGTCGCTTGATCATTATAAGCGATGATTATTTATTTGTGTACCAAAATTTTGGTAGTAATAACTGATTTGTCGCTGTAGTCGATGCCGTTATAATCGATTTTTACTGTACATCATATATACTTTTTTTTTTTTTTTTATATAGAAAATGACTAAACACGAAAAACCGAAAGTAAGTCTAAAATATAAGTAGAAAATGAATTTTTTGTGATGATAAAGTGGCTGTTAAAAAGCGGTCAGTTGGAAGGAGTTTGATTTTTAGTGAAAATTACATAAATAGAAATATAAGTCAATGAGCAAAAATACATTCTATTAAAACCTCGTAAAAAGACAACTTCTGGTGGATAAATGATTGGAGGTCGTTATTTGTTAATTTTAGAAATAATTATCTATTTTATTTAATTATTCATACAAAAATTTTGTTAATCGCATAATTTCATGTTACCTTATTTGTAATTATTTGTAGAATTTTTTTTTTTTTTGTTTCTTGGATTTTTAAGACAAACAGTTCAACATAAAAATTAATGAAATTTCTTCAGATCACGGATATAATAAATTTTTAATATTTCAGTTTTTAAAGTTCAGTACCGCAAATAAAGACCAGAGACTTGATTTTCACACTGATCTACCTATATTTCCTTCTTATTTTTTATGTATTTAGTTTATAACTTTATATTAACAAAATATATGAAAAAACATTTTCGGCGATGCCTTTTTTTTTTTTTTTTTTTAATATCTCTTAAACATAAAATTCTCCGAATTATTACGATATAGTTTATAAATTTTTTAAAATATTTTCTCACTTAGAAAAAAATACTTTCTTTTCGCAGTGATAACGGCAAATTTGCTTATCTTAAATATCAAGCTATGTCTTAGACTAAATAGTGGTAATATTTTGCAGATCGAACGATATCATTCTGTTTACTTTTTGCGTCAAAATATGTCTGCACTAAAATGTGTTACGTTAAATCGTGTTTATGTTCAACTGTAGTGTTCGCAGGAGTAACCGTACAAACTTTTCTTTTTTTAGTTTAATAAATATTTGGAATAGAAATTGTTTGTTCGGGTGTTTATTTGTATATTTGTATCGATATTAAAATGTTTTTTGTTATATACTTGTATATACAGTGTGTTTCAGTTTGGTGTTACCATTTTTATGGGTATTTTCACTAAATTTTCTCTATCGCAGAAACGAGATACCGTACGCCCCAAGTTTAAATTTACGAATTGTTCCCCCATTTTTTAGCTACAAAATTACGTAAACCGCAACTTGAACGGTTTCGTGCAGTTCGAGTACGGATAACGGAAAGAGCGCGTAGAATAGTAACGATGGAACTACGCTATCGGCAAACTGATAATTTTCGATTCATTATTTCGTTGTTCTGAGTATCTTTTTGAATGTTTTACTCGAAGTCTGCATTTAATTTATGAATTGAAAATTTATGCGCACAAGATTACTACAAGAAGAAAATGAAAAATGTTAGGAATAGGAAGCATAAGCTCGTAGCTCAGAGATACTCGCTAGAAGAACGCCGATTATTCATAGTGTTGCATATGTACGTTCTCAAAAGACCAACTCGGGTACGCGAATGTTTCCACAAATATTTTAATAAAGATCCTCCAAGCTGTTTAGCAATAAGGCGAATATTCGCCAAGTGGAGTGAAACCGGCTCAGTTACAAACATTGTCAGAAGGTTAGGTCAAAAACGAACCGTTCATATTGAACTTACAATATCGTTGTGGTAAGAAATGCATTAACTGAAAACAATGAAAATTACATTAGACGTTTGAAAAATCAGTTGAACTTTCCATATCAACATGTCAGCATATGATTTCAAAAGACGTTGGTCTAAAACTGTATAGAATTCAACGTCATCAAGTGTTACTTCCTCAGGATAAAGAACGCTGCAAAATCGACACCGGTGATTTGTATGCTATGTCGTTGTTCGATCCCTAATTCAAGGATAAGGTGGTATTTAGTAGTGAAGTTACATTTTACGTCAGCAGTTTCATCGAAACTATCATTTGGAGTGCAATTACACCGACTGTAATTCGAGAACATGTTAGAGATTCACCCAAAGTAAACGTTTGGTGTATCATAATTTCAGATGGTTGGTTGTTCTATATTTCCACTAAGCTGCTACTGTCAACGGAGAGCGATATCTGAACACGCTACAAGATTTTTCATCAACAATTTATCAATGCATTTACGACGAAATGGTTATTTCCAACAGGATGTTTAGCGGTACGAAGGTTCCTCGATAAACATTTTGGTAAACGTTGGATCGGTTGCGCGGGCCCCTATTTCTTGGCTAGGGTAACAGCCCTGATCTCACAGCATGTGACTTCTGGCTAAGGGGATTGCTGAAAGCATGCGTGAATACTGCAAAAATCAGAGATCTGTGTCATCTACGCCAAGTTGTCGCACGGCGAGCCGTTACAATTACTTCTGAAATATGTCGAAAAGCTATTGCAACTGCGATCGAAAGGTTTGATTTGTGTATGCAAGTCGATGGAGGAGATCAGGTCGAATGTTACGTTTATTAATAATTTTTTTTTCATGCATTCTCTACTTTTTTTCCATTATGTATTACGTTTCTCTTTTGATTTCGTATTCGAATTGAAGAATAAAGTTTTTGTAAAACGCGTTTTCTGCTTAATGGTGATTTCGGTGTACTAAAAAGTCATATCTGCAATACAAAAATAGATATTGAAGTGTACTTTGCGTCATTTTGTAGCTAAAAGATGAGGGAACAATTCGGAGATTTAAACTCGAGGCGTATGATGTTTCGTTTCTGCGCTAGAAGAGATTTAATGAAAATTCCCATAAGAATGGTAACATCAAACTTAAACACACACTCTCTCTCTCTCTCTCTCTCTCTCTCTATATATATATATATATATATATGGGTGGGGGGGTGCCTATATGAGACGTTCGCTGAGAAAAGGGGACCTCTGGTGCGAAAGAGAGTTTTTGGGAAAAACACGTTTAAAGTTTGCCCGAAATAATACTACCATGATATATATACTACTGTACCGCGCATGCCTGTATGTAATGCGTTACCAACTCGGTAGAGCATAGTTATCAAATTATGGCCTAGTTAAATTAGAATTTGGTCACTTGAACGTTGATTGCTACGAAGATTTTCGAGACTGATTCAGTCATAAAAAATTAAATTTTGCTGTGATTGTTAACAAAATCGAATGATAAATGTGAGACTGAAAATTTCAAGATTTTTTGTTAACAATTACTAGGTGCATTGTTGTGATTTCGTATTTTCATTTCTTAAATTTGCATTTTATCGCATTAATAATTCGGTATTGTTTTCATAATAGGTATTAAAATTTTAGTAGCACTATTTCCAGTTAAAAAAAAAAAAAAAAACAGGAAATCACCTACAAAAAATTTGTCGACACAGAAGCGGGAAGATTTCACCCATATGTACAGCGATACGTACCACCAGCAAATGATTTACTCCTCCCTCTGATCACGCGTAGTGGTTTATCATTAGAAAGGAAGTGTGGTACCTGTACGATAATATTGCTTCTTTATGTACCGATGTTTGTAGCTCCTAAACCTGACCAACCTAAGCCGAAAAAACAATCGAATGCATAGAGGAGTTTGCAGAGTTCCAAAAAATAAAAAAATCCAATGCTCAAAAAATGCCCAAAGCAAATGAAAAATCATTAAAAAATCCCCCCCCCCCAAAAAAAAGAACCAACTAGCAACTAGGAAAAAAATAATTTTATGATTTCTTAAAAAATTTTAATGTTTTTCCATTTTTTTTTTTTCAATTTTATTCAGTCAGTTTTTCGCGCTTTAAGACATTACGTTCCATAAAATCGTTTACGAAACCGTAGCTTTGCTCAAGTCGAGAAATCAGAAAATTGGAGTTAACATTATGTAGACTGTGACTTGGACACACTCGTATTTATTAAATAGAGAACCTGCGCCTCAGAGCCCGACATGAGATTACCAATTAACCGTCGAACACCTACTGATTAAATGTCCAGTCTTCGACCAGTGGTGGAAACAATGCAAAATACCATCCAATTTAAAGGATTTGTTATGCGATAAAGAAAATGTGCTTAACTGATTATTTGTATTTCTAAAATGTTCTAATTTGCTAAAGCTGTTTTAATTTTGTTAATCTTTGTTAATTTCTCTTTTTTTTTTCTTGTTCTTTTCTTTGTTTTTAATTTCCGTACTTTTGCAATTTTTTTGCCGTGTTTCTCTGGCCTCAGTTGCTGTATATGGCACGTAAATAAATAATTAAGTAAAAATAGACATTAAATAAACGTTTGCGTAAAAACTACATCTTGCATCTTATTCTCTGCACACTTTTAAGTATCAGAATCCGTGTTTAACTCAAAATCCATATTTTCGCGCACCACAGGTCCCCCCTTTCTCGGACAACGAACATTTAAATAATCGTAGGTTCAGTTTTATGAAAGAATAATTTTGATATCTGTATATTATACTTTATTAGAAAAATTCCGTTCATTAAAATAGTTTTAAAAAAAGTTTTAAAATGTTTACCCGAATCTGTTGCTTTTAGATAGTAATGAATTTTCTTCAATCAAAAGATTCGGTCTTTTCGGAGTAATTTGGAAAAGTAAAGGCGGCCGAGAAAAAGAACTGGTCCCAGTATTCTCCTTAGATCCATTAGGCTTAGTACCATTATGGAAAGCTTAACTTCACAATATCCATGATACCTTATCAAGGCTATGGGACTTGCTTTACTTTACTTTACCAAACTACAGCAAAAAAATTCATGAAAATCCTGTTCGTATGTATGACGTAAAGTTAAATAATTCAGAAAATGTACGAGATCTGCTACATTGTTTGGATTTGTTAGGCATTACGTAAAGATATTGAATGACGTAATTCTGATCAGAAATTAACAACGAACTTTTTCATAAAATAAATGTCACTGGAAAAATTATGAGAATCTGTTAAAATTATGTCACTTTCTTATAATAATATACACATATGGCATGGTTCGGTCTTTTTGGATAAAATATTTTATACAGAGGTTAATAGAATTTGCCGCTTATGTTTTTCAATGAAATGTACACCGAGGTACTGTATAAAAACGTTTGTATTATTTCGTGTAAAATGTTATTTAAACAAGTTAAGAATGTTGGCGGCTTGCTGCTGGGTTTAAAATTATTTTTCGGTGTTGCGATTGCAAGCTTCTCTTGTGACCAGCTCTGTTCGTATATTCTTATTAGACGGTTATAATTAGTGTTCGCGGAAATTCTATAATGTATGTATACTATAAACTTTTATTATCGCTATACAGATGTAGTCCAAGTGTGTGATGTGTCTGTGTGTACACTGGTACATGCTCATTTAATGGAACATGCGTGTAATGGTTTATTACTATTGCCTTTCACGCGACCATTAACGATTAATTATATATGTATTTTTAATAATCTTTACTTGCCGTTATTGAATTTCGAACTTGGAACACCGATTGTTGGCAATCTGAGCGTTCCAACCGCTCGACTATCATGTTGATTTAGTAGAGACACCGTTATGTAAATAATAAGGATTTATATTTTTATTTATTTTTAAAGAATGACCCTTTTGTAGAAATCAAGAAACTGTCAGTTAGGAAAATATCGGAGAATATTTATTAAAATAAAACCTACCGAACTTAAATTCCCCGAGTACGAAAAATCAAATTATACTTCAGACGTGATTATTTCAGTCGCTATTATTCCTTCACGCTTTTGTTGCACGGATCTCGTTAAGGTGTATTGCTAGTGATCGTGACATGCTTTGTTGAAAAAGAATCGTCGAATGTGCGCGCCGTATTATTAATTTTAGGAATAAAGCTGACTGTTAAAAAAGCAAAAAGTCTCGGCGAATAATACGGTCCGTTAGTTACAGTGATGTCCAACTCGCTCATCTTCGGCAGACTCAAAATAATTGCCTCCAGCGGAAAAATCACTTGTAATAAAAGGAATATTGTTTGACTTTGGCGTGGGCGATAAATTGTCTTCGCGGAACAACTGTAAAGAGACGTTTTTATACTGTAAACAGTTGGTGATTTTGATAAAAATTGGCGATTACAATAATTATAGTTGAGTGTTATTTATTGAAAAATTAATTATTTTTTTTTAACCATTTCGGAAAATCGGGAAAGAAGAGAATAGTGATGACCCTATTTTACCAGTGACTTTGTAAATATTGGAGCATATTATGATTACCTTTTAAAATCCGTGTTTATAACGAATTTACTTCGGCAAATAGAGTATTTAATGTTGAACGGTGAAGCAATGCTGATAATAACTTTTTAGTCACATTGTGTGATAAAGAATACATATATTTTTCTTTTTTACTTTTATATTTTTATATATTCATATTTTCATATTTTCATAATTCATATTTCGTTGTTTTATTTTACATTTTTATTCTGTAAGGCTTATTAATATTACCGAATGTTAACTGTATAAGTGATACGCAACCGGGTTATTTTGAAGTTCTTTTAATTCCCTAAATTTGACAAGTTAAATACAGTTACGGGTAAAGTTTGTTTATTCCGATACAACTTTTATTATTGCAGGGGAGTTAAATGTGCTGATAGTACCTGGCCGGGCATTTACTCTATCCGGATGTCGATTGGGTCGCGGTAAAGGGTATTACGATAGATACTTGAAAAAATATCGCGCAAAGTACCCAAACAGTAAACTCTATACTATTGGAGTGGCTTTTGCTGAACAAATTGTTGATGATCTACCGGTCGAGCAACATGACCAAAAAATGGACATTGTGATATATTCGTGAACGAATTTCGTTAATAATTCGTTGTTTTTTTCCTTTTTATTTATTTATTTATTTATGATTATTTTCTTGTCCGTGTTATGTTTTAATTTGCCACATCTCGACTCTTTATTCAATAAAGGCGAACTTCTATAAAAAAGCAAAAGTACGACGGTCAAGAAAAAATTAGTACAAAACCTATCCAAGAATGTTTGGCTATTTAACTTTAATGTATATTTATAGAAATTTATCAATTTAACGTTCGTTTCTTTATTTCTCTGTTAGAGTACAATTGTGCTGGCTTAATCAATTTTTTATGTTCAACGATAAGGATTTTCATTTGAACCGGTCATTTTGATACTTAAATTTTGCAAAATGAAGTGGATTAAAAAGAGGATGGGGGAGTACCCGTTTGTAAATAATAATTATAAGTATTTAAGTCCTCTCGTGAACAATAATAGATGGTGGAATGCTCCACGAATTTTACAAAAACAGACACAAAAATTTATTTAAAATTCTTCGTTATTAGTTTTCGTAAATTTACCAGCTCTGAATGTGTTTCTTAATAAAATTTATTTTCATCTTGCAAATAATTTGAAATATACGATCGGTGTGCAAGTTTAGGATCTCAACCTATTATAAAGAGCAAATTTATACAAAGCATAACGCATCACGTACTGATGAAACTTCATTATCGCTTCTTCTGATTAATAGCTAGGCAATAGTTTCCTGTAGAGTAATAGAAATTAGCTGAATGTTTGTAGTTCGTTTGACGAAGAATAAATATTTGAAAAGTGATTTTATATAATTATGCGTTTTGTAAGTGACTGAATATGAAAACGAAATTTGTTGTCGTAGCGATGAAAAATTTTTGTTTTGTGATATAATGTTTTACAATCTGATTTTTTTTTTTTTTTTTTGGTGTGTTATGTAAATGTAAAGAACTTGAAAAATAATATTCAAATATATCAAATGGCTATCTCATTCATGCGCTGTGCATTTAGTTGAAGAAATACACGCTAACATGTTAACTTCCGTAAAGATGCATTTTCAACCTTTGATTAATTGGAAATTCAGAATTTTTATTTTGCTTTTTTTTTGCCGCCCCTTATTGTGGTGTTTACCAAAAAAAAAAAAAAACGTTTCGCAAACTTTATATATCGAAATATAAGAGAAATTTAATCGAAGTTCGTTCAGGATTGAAAATTTAACAACTATAACGGCATAGAAAATACGAATACCATAAACTTTTATGTGCACTTTTTGGATATTGTGTGAGTTTGTAATTGAAAAAAGTGAAAAAGACGAGGATATTTAAAATCTAGTGATTTTTACTTCTCTTCTTTACAATAGTACACATATCCACCAAGGATGTTTTTGTTTTTTTTTTTTTTTTTTAATTTCTTTAATTTACAAGAGTGAAATTAATTTATAAGTTCCTATTTTATAAATACCATTATTACATTAAGCTTTCAAAAAGCGACATTTTTTACTTGTTAAGTTACTATTATTTACATCAGATTGTTTCGTAATTTGTTTTTTATAGCAATAAATATAAAAACTGCAATAAAAGTTTTTTTTTTATTACTGCTCTTAAATATGATTCAAATTAACGAGTATGTGCAAACTATGATCTTTTATTAAGTATTCTAAAAGCGTCGTAAAAAAGTTTTTGAGAGTTGTTTTTTGAATTCATTTTTTCGAAGTAAAAAATGTTCAAATGATTAAGGTAAGGCTCTCATCATCCGGGAGGATTGATATTTTTATCGTGTCTTTCGAATTTCGCCGTGAAACTACAATCAGTGCGTATTATTCGAGATCGCTAACGCAAAGTATATAATGAAAAGTATTAGAGATTAATGCGGATTATGTAAGATTTTGAATTTAAGGAAAAAGGATAAACACGATACAAATAGAAGTGCAATGGCAATTTCAGCTGAAAATGATATGTTATGAAAAGCAGAGCAAAATAACAAAAACGTAATCGAAAAAAATATACAATTAGAACCCGTGTAAATATTACGGAAAAGAGGTAATAAATACTACGATTAAACATCGCCAATTAATAACACTTCGGTTTCAATTCAATCGATATATTCATTAAAGTAATTTAATATTAAATCATTTATAAGTGCGTGTGTAAACGGTTCAAACCATTTTAAATTGTTTATAATTTGAAATTATTTTAATTTTAAAATTTAAAATTGCTTGTAAGTACAACAAAGGAAAAATTTCGAAGCAAGAGGTTTTTAGTTTGGCCTTTTTTTAGTGTTTATTTTGCGGTAAAAAATTCGTAAAAAAAAAAGCCTAATTAAAAACTTCTTGTTTCGAAATTTCAACTAAGTCGTACAGCGAACAGTTATGAATTGGCTGCGTTTAATTGTCGAACTACCAAAAAAAGTACATATGTTGCAATAATAAATGTAATGTGTTTTTTGTCATAAAGCGGGTTTTTTTTTTTTTTTTGGAACGAAGTTTTTTAACACGGAACACCTAAATTGCGAAATCGTCACGTCACGTAACATAACGTAACAGTTCGAACGTTTCTTCTTCTTGTTTGTCGTAGTTCGATTGCGAACGTCGTAACTTTTCATGCAGCCCCACGAACGATGTTTCGCCACGCATCACGATCCTCTGCTGCGCGCATTACATCAATAATCGGCATGTTTGTTGAATACTTTATTTGGTCAGTAAAACGATATGGAACACGCCTCCTCTGACGTTTCCCATTAACTTTACCCTGTAGAAGAAGCTTCTCGATGCCATCCCGCCTAATTGTATGACCAAAAAATTGTAGCGATTGCTTCCGAATGGTTGGTAGGAGGCGGACGTTTGTATCAATGTTTAATTCTATTCCGACGGAAATATTTGTTCTTTTTACTAATACCAACGGGATACACGGAGCATTCTCCAGTGTAATATGTCATCTCGAAAGCTATTCTTCTACGGCAGGCAGCATTAATTGTCCATGATTCAGAACCGTAATGGGGAAGACTAGGGTCTCTGAACTAATCGCTTTTTTGTTTGTTCACCAATATGACGCGATCTTTCCATGTTTTATTCAAACTTCCGAGCGCATTCTTAGCCATACCAATTGTTCTTACTTTTATTTCGTTCTCGCAGTTCCCCTTATTCGATATAAGAACACCCAGGTCTTTCATTAAACTGTCAAAGTTTACAAAATCATATTCTAGATTTCATTGATCCAGTTATTCTGTAATCTATTACTTTCTGAAACGTGGATGAGAAATGAAGAAGAAATTGTCCTTCAAAATTTCAATTGCATTCTTCATTATAAACGAGAAAATTTTCGCGCTGGTAGAGTTTCGGTATACCAAAACTATGAAGACATCGTCAACATTTGTACACCAAAAAATATGAATATGATTTTGTCATACATTATTGAATTGAATACTACTTGGTATATTCATCAGTTGGTAACATTTGTTCAGTTGCTTTGTAAAATAGGAAACAATGTTGAAGTAGCTATTGTAGCTATTTATATATCCCGAAATTAAAAACGTTAAGGATATTACATTATTTATTCATCGATCGCTGTTAGAATATACTGAGGGGAAGGTTCTAAATTACTCAAACAAAAATTTTCATAAACAAACTCATATTAGCTGGAGACTTTTGACTTCAATAACAAAGGAAAATCTGAAGCACTAACATACTTTTTATTAGATACATTTGATTTAAGTATTAATAATCATCCAGCGTAGTACACAACAAAATACTGCACTACAGTCGATGTTGTTTTTTCGAGAAACTTGGACAAAATTGAATCTCAAACATAGATATATTTCATTATAGTTACCATAAGCCAATAATTTCTATTATACAATATGATGATAATGTTTAATATTTATTCATATACATTCTGTTCATTGATGATTGATTTGATTCGTTTCTTTACTTACAACTACAACTCACTCTATTCAATAAGCATCACTTTTTTTTCTTCTTTTTTATCCTTGTTTTTTCCTTGGACTTGCTAACGATTACCCATCAACATGTACAAATAGTAGTAATTAGGAGTCACAAGGAATGGAACTTGATTAAGCAACCATACCGAGGATGGAGACACAGTAAAAATTAACGTTGATAAATCCAAAACATATGCATCCTGAAAAGGAAAGGAACAACATTGTCGAAAAGAAGAAGAAAAGGAGTCTGCTGCTATTCAATACCATGGCCACATTTTTGCAATTACAGAGCCCACCTTATCCGTCGCATAAATGAATCAGCCTACAATTAAGGAAGAAGAAGAGAAACGGGATGTTTGAAAAGCAGTTAGAACCATCAATTAAAAACTTAATCTTAAAGAGAAATTGTAAATCCTAGATAAATAAAATAATGTTCATAATGTTCATGTTTAATAATGATAATAAAATAATTGTTTCTTCTAGAAAAATTATTGTTTCATTCCAAGAAACAGCGTAAGGAACTTCGTTCCTGACTGGGTTCCCATGACTGCATACCCGTTTTTTTTTTTTTTTGTATGGGTAGGGAGCACACTGGTGTAAGTAATAACCGCTCTGAATTTATAATGACAGAAAAGACTGGTAAAGATGGTAGTTGAAAATAAATAGTCGGATTTAGTTTTAAAATCATTTATATTTGGTAACGTGTCGTACATAATTTAATATAAATATTTTATCGATAGCACATACGAAGATAATAAATATGTCGTTACAAACTAGATAAACATTGCCATTTATTTCTTGTTCGATATAATAATCTATATCCTTACGCATAAATTTTGATGAAACGCCAACAATTTTCATATTGTTAGAAACTTTACGCAAACTTAAATTTTTGCATTTACTTATAATTTTGTTTTTTCCTTTACAAAAAGAGAGAGTTTATATATATATATATATATATATATATATATATATATATATATATATAATAAGGTTTTTTTTTTAAATGGGCTCATCAACCAAGGACCTTCACTAGGAAAAAATTAGAAAAGAAAAGGGAAAGTTACGTAATAAGACAATCAGATATCGTTAATAGGAAGGTAACAATAGCAGAGATAATAAATGTAGAAGGAAAAGATAACGGACACAATAAGGAGCACGAAGCTCAAGCCTAAGCAAATGGGAGTATAGAGCCGAAAGAGAGAAAGAGTTTATATCGTAGTAGGTGTTTATTGCAATTTGATCGCCAATTTACGATTGAAGAAGTTAACCTTTGGTTGTTAAGTGTGTATATTTTTAAAACGCGTATTTATTTTATTACCTTATTAATTTTCCTAGTGTGATTTCAGATAGCGTTAAATTGAGAATTCGGGAAAATGCTCTCTCGTAAAGAGTAGCACGATTATCGACGGTGTTACATAATAATGCGTTAATACGGTACATCGAAAGAACCATCAAGAGGGGTCCTATTCTGAATTGAATCGTTTCGTTCTTGCGTTATTCAATGTAAACGTTATCTGCTTAAACTTATCGGAACGTTTTCAGTCTGCATGACAGACGATGCTCTAGTCTCTCGCCGTTCTAATAACGAATGAATGCTGGTGCACCGTCTGCGCTGATCTTCAATTATTAAATCCTAGTTTCTATTTTCAAGGTTACGTCATTGTCGCCTCAACATCAGTCTAGTTTCAGATAAGCGTTTATTTTCCCGTATAGCGAGAATACCACCGGAAAACCGTAACTGACAAATGAGAGATTGACTGACAGCTGAATTATATCGCTCGCTATGGTACGTACGTATAAATATAAACTCCAATAATAGGAGAAATTTTTTAAAATCAAGGTCTGTTTTTGATTTTAATCGTGTTTCCAATAGGTGTAATTATCTTATTTTGCATTTGTTAATCGTATTATTTTTTATCACATTATTGAAAAAATAAAATATACACATGTACAATAACAATAGAGCTGAACAACCATTGTTACGGAACACATATAAGAGAACATATTTTTTTTCTCTTTGAAACTGATAATATTCCGTAGCTTGGAACAAATTATAAAAGGGAAAATTTGAAATTAATACTAGATTATTTTTTTGTTTTATTTCCTATATTTTATCGAAAATAAAAATAGTTGCGTAGTAGCTTATCACAGAGAGAGAGAGAGAGAGCGAGAGAGAAGACTAGCGAATTGTGATTAAGAGTTTAGGATATAAAAAAACGGAAAATAAGGGTTGTAGCCGGAGCAAGATTTCCGGCACGTTTTGAGTGTGTTTGAGAGTTTTTCTAATTGATTATGTGTCTCCCATAATCCGAGTACTTTAATTTATTTTTTGTATGCGTTCGCGCGTGCATGTATATATTATATGTGTGCGCATGTATGTGATGCGGTGTTTTCATTCATGTTAAATGAAGGTTTTACATCTTTCACTACCGCGCAGACCTTGTTTACGTTTCAGAAAGTCTTTAAAGAATCGAAGTTTTCTTTTTCATAATTTGTTCTAATTCTCTATGTCCTTGCTGTAGCGATTTACCGTAATGAACCTTTTATATTTTTTTGTTTATTATACACGAAGAACTAAATTTTTAGCAACTATAATAAAAAGAACTATGTTTGAATTTAACATTTGAATGATAGAGCGAATTATTTTTCGTCAACTGTACTTATGTGAAATTTATAGATTACGTTTTTGATTAAAAACGATTTGTCTCTTTTTTTCGTTCTTTTTCCTTTTCCCGTTTTTTTTTTTATACATTGTTTCATTTTTTGCTAGTATTTCAACGTCTTCATTTTAAATTCGTATTTCTATCTAGAGAATTGATTTTTATATTTTTTCAGTTACATATTTACAGCTTAATCTAAAAATTAAATATTCGAGAGATAAATAAATGACAATGAAATTATCGCATACTGTCGAAAAATTATCATCAGCATACAAACGCGCACCCGCCATGTATATACAAGTGGGTATTACAGGATTAAACATACTATGGCGAAAAAGAAGAAAGTCGCTGTTCAAGATAATTTACAAATCATAAATAATGATTATATATAATAAGTACTGAATAATATAGTAATAACGACAAAAACTTCTGCTTATAATAGTACTTAGTACCGGTATAATTGTAATAATAGTAATAATTAATAATAATTAATAATAATTAATAATAATAATAATAATATTAATACCGTTACAGTTATTAATAATAGTAGTAATACGGATTGCAATAATAAAAATAGTAACACTTCGAAGGAGAAAAAGGTGAGATTATATTGAACCAAACATTTTTTCTCCTTTGCTTACGCACATACTGAAGAACATCACAGAAAAAATTAGGAATACTATTGCCATGAACGAAGTGATTATTTTGCACCAGAATTTCTGCTTTTTACTCGTTTTGATTCTTTCCATCAGTTTTTCCGCTTGCTGCACATCCAGCGTGAAATCGGGGCATCGACGACCTGGATAACTCTGGAAAAAAAAAGAGAGAAAAAAATGCAATAACGAGATTTTCGAATAAAGTGCAGCTTGAAAAATTCCCTCGCAAATTTATCATTACGAAATATGCGATATCGACTCTGTGTTCCAGTTAATTTTCGACGTGGCGTGTATTATGTTGCGTTTCTTTTCTTATTTGTTTCACTAAAACGTGAGCCTACTTATCTCTACTAGGTACATGGAGGTTTATTTATATATATATATATATATTGAAGTGTTATTATATCTTATTTGGCTTTTTATTTCTTATCTCAGGGATGCCACCGCGAGTTTTAGTCCCGCGGACCTATTTTATTATGCTGTTATTATGATGATTTTTATTAATTATTATAATTTCTAATCATTATAATAATTATTAATATTATTATTATTATTTTTAATTAGCTTATTATTTTCTTTTTATATACATATTTTTTCTTTTATTTTTATTCACGTACACAAGAATGTTAATTATTATTTAGTTATTTATTATCAACTCGTACATAAATCTTTCGTGGACGGTCGACCGTAATAAAATTTGAATATTCAAATTTTAAATCAAAAATAATGAAATAACACAATTTAAATAATAAATTTCAACCGAATGGTTAATATAAACTTATATAAAGTATATACATATCTCGAATTCCGGGGGTGTCGATGCCGATGATATGATGATGCTGATTTGTTGTTCCTCTTCGTTGATATTTTCCGATGTAAGACTTTTGGTATTCGTATCTTTTCTTTCGTTTTATTTTAATTAAATTAATTCACTGATATTTTTTTAATAAACGCGATAACATAATTATTATTTTATATGGCCGAATATGACAACCACGGAAAGCGTCTGGTCAGTATCGTGGGCCACCGGCGCGGACTCCCACGCAGCCTTTATTTAAACCGTCTTTTTCCGACTCTAAAATCTGAATTCCACTCTTGAACTGCCGATCGTTCGTCAACCTATTTCCGATCTCCGAACCAAATCGAAGATCCCTCCCCCGTCGGACGGCGTTTCCTCCAGCACTATTTCCATTACGTCAGACGTGACGTAACATCACTCCAGGCATCATCAACCCCGATCATTCGCCGACCTACACACACATTTACACTCCCGCACGCTTTAGATTCTATGTTATTTACTAATTTGTTTATTATATATGTCCTGCATGTAATGTACACATTACAATATATATATATATATATATTAATTACAACGACATTCTTAGGCTACCCCTCATTCGAAAAAATGTCCCAATTTTATGTAACGCAAAATGTCCCAAATAAATGTCCCAATTTTATGTAACGTTTGTTATATTTTATAAGATTTTTGTTATTGTTATTTAAAAAATGTCACAATTTTATGTAATGAAATATGTAACGAAAAAATGTCTTAATTTTATATAATGAAAGTTAAATGTTAGAATAGGACTTTTGTGATTATGTTATTTTTTTTGTGTTGATGCCAGTAAGAATTACGTTGTAAATTTTGATCATTTTATACAAAGTGTAGAAGAGAAAGAGACAGAAATGAAAGCAAGAGGGGTCAAGGGGGGGTGATTATGAAGTGTGCTTTTGGTAGTGCTGGAAATGATCTTGGCGGGGTCCGTAAAGGAAAGATGCGCTTCGAAGCTACAAACAAAATCGGTTTATTGTTTAGTTTGATAAAATTCAAAAAAAAAAAAAATTGCTGTTTCTCATCTTTTTCATCTCTGAATCCTACACAAACGTCATATGCAATTCTATTATATTACACAGTTCGCCGTATGGGCGAAAATTCAAAATTATTCCCGCGGCAACAATGAAGTTATGTCTATGTTATTGATCGACGGCGTCCTTGTTAGTGAGTGATCAAGATGACTAGAGTGAGTTGTGATGATTAGTTTGTGCAACGGAAAACGATTAACTCTCGAAGAAACACGTATTAAATTAACTAATGCAAAAAGGTTGAAATATACCGTAGAATGTAAAAAAAAATCAAATTTACATGTGCTCAAAATAATTCTGGAACAAAGGAATCGACGTGTTTTCCCATACTGCGGATTAATATTCCAATCGCTCGAATTGCTTCATAGGTTAATTTGTTTATTGATTTTGACTTGTTGCGCAAGGCTCCAGCTTTGGCATAACTGCACAGGAAAAAGTCGGACGATGTTAAAGCTATTGGGGTGGTAAAAATAGTCTAGAGATGAAACGAGTGTTAGCATTTTTTTTAACTATCGCGTTGAAGCCAACAGTAACCACGTCTGTTTTTCTTCAAATTAGCGGTGAACAGTTTACTGATTCCTTGATAAAGAACAGGCCTGAAATGCGGGACCGCGAAACCACACACCAAGTGTCAGTCTTTTGCGGATGAAGATTTCTCACCGTAAACGATCAGTTTGACAGGTATCATCATCCGTTAAGGTGTAAAAAGCATCGCCTGACGCACACCGCCTCGAATAAACCGATTAAACCGTTCGCCAAATGTAAATGTCGCGCGTTTAGTTTTTAGCACGCGGTAACCATTGATGAAGATCTAAATGATATGGGGTATATGAGCAACTTTACAAACCGAGAGGTAGCGTTTTTCGGTCATACACGTAGATTATAATTTAAAAAGAAAGTCGCTAATGAAATATTCTACTCGTCGGTTCGCTTCAACTCTTTTTATGTAATATTAATAATGTTGAAATCTGAAATTTGTACTGCTGAGTTAAGCATTACATGGGTTTTCTTTTAACTAACATTTCACAATGATTCTGTAATACTACCGATTCCGATAATTCGGAAATATCACATATCCGCCACCGAAATAGCCGTCTTTTTTAAAATATTTCCACTCCTTATTTACAATTGTCGAACAGGGCAATGTGCGCACCTTTATAATTCAATAGCAGTAAATACAGTGCAGGTTAAAACTTCAACATTATCGATTATTAACTCGATATGAACGGAATGCAAATTTGTACTGTATTAAGTGGAATTTATTACGAAACTGAAAAAAAATTTTCCACAGTGGTGGTGAACTTTTGATGCTTCGTTAGAATTAAATCTAGAAGTATTTTTCAGTTATTCGTTCAGCTTTTTATTCGCTTGCCGATGTAAATTCTCGATACATCTATGCATCTTTTGTGTGTCGCGCGAGCCTTAATTATCCGTCCGTAATGGTGCTAGAATGAAATGTTTATGTATAATTTAATTTGTTTTTATAGGAAAAAGATTAAGGATCCGGTTTTTGGTGAATATTATTACGTATTGAGATGTCATTTGTAAATATCTGCAAATTTTTTTTTAGCATTCGTTGTTTTGGAAAATGTAAGTATCGTTAATTTGTTTAATGAATAAAGACACACGAAACTCGCATATCGGTGGACGCCAGTTTTCTACACTATGTCGTTTCTAACGAGAATGGTGATGTGTAGCATTTTCATTTGCGTTTCATTAATCTGAAGGTGTACCACCCTAGTTCATATAGGAAGCGAATTGTTTATTTTGCGCGGTTAAGTTAATTAGGAGAGCGGGTTAATTTATCGTTTGTTTTTTTTGTTTATTCCGACAACTGTGAGACCGCTGATCACATAAAAGTGGGAATATAGCGTTACACAAATGAGTGTGGGCGTCTATTTTTTGTTCTATCGATACGTTAAATTGAAACACGACGTGTGTGAGAACGATTATGCATAACAATAACGGGCTGGGTAATTAATTCGCCGACTACCTATCGAGACGTTGTCATAAAAAACCGCGAACGCACGCGGCGAAATCGCATTTAAATTATAAACACATATTTTTGAAACTTATTAGAAAATTCCTTAAAAGGAAAATGACTTTCCGCTTCCGCATTTATTACGGAAAGCTTAAATATTATTATTATTATTATTATTATTGTTATATTTCACTTCTCCCGATCTCTACCTGTTTGCCGCGTGCAAATATTCTACTATTATAAGGTTACCGGTTTTTACGACAGTTTTATTTCAGTTGGTATTCTAGCGATCATTGTATAGCGATGCGCGTTTTAATCACTCACGAATGCTTTCCATTACCCCTATCCACCCGATTCTGTACGTACTTTGGATTTTCTTTGATAAAATACTTTTTAACTATATCTCCCTAAAACTGACTAGCTTGAGCATTATTATTTCGACAAGCGAAAATCCGGTGAACTCTTTCCTCGGTTTCCCCCACTCTCCCCGTTCGTTTGCATTCCGAAGTAGCAGCATCATTCGTCGTTGAAGAAGATAGAAGTTAAATACTAAATATAAGTCGGAGTCTTCTGCTTAACTAGTTCTGCCATTAGGCATTCCCTACTACTCGTTTTGCTCCGTATAACTTTAATATGGTAAAATTAGATTTATCCTAGATTAAAAATTCGTAGATAAAGATTTATTATATTTCTCTTTTGCAGTATCAGTCATTTGAACTGTCTCAGCATTCTTTCGACACCCAGCAACTTTAAAAAGTTTGTGACACGCTCAATTAAGTTGAGTCAGTCGAGTCGGACTCATTCGATTGCATTCGATTAGAAACGCGCTACCGAAACACACCTACATGACATTTCAATTTAATTCAAATCAAGTTGAGCTTCAGAAATCAGAGTAGTCCAATATATCAATTTCATCATGTTGAATTTTTCATTAGTCAAAACAAAATTTATAATCGAGATTATATTATTGAAAATTTTACATTGTTCCATATAGATATGTTATATACAAGATTTGATACAACCGTATTTTGTTTGGGTAATTGTACAGATTAGTCGGTGAAAGTGTATAATAAGAAGTCCCCCCCCCCAAGGGGAGGGCTTACACTCTATATAAATTTTAAAAAATTATATTATCGGTCATTTTAAAATCTTACGGATCTTTCTATCATTTTTTAGCGTGCCAATTATAACAGGTTTATAGATAGGCGGCGATTCACTTTGTCAAGTTGCCGCAGAACTTGGAATGCGTGGTACGATGAAAATGCGAGAACAGTTGTATACGATTGTTCGAATCAGTTTTATTGAAATGTTTTTGCAGAAATCCACCTACGATCTGGTGCAAATATTTTGCGCGGACGAAAGACCAAAAGATATGTGACGCGCGTAATGATGGAAATGAGCTAATGGACCGAGTTGTCTCTTCGCCTACTGCATAATAATGAGCTGCAATCAGCTTCTGTATAATGGATATGGTGTGAAAGTCTGATACTCAGATGTCCGGCGTGGGGACTGTTGTCGTGTTATATTAGAATGTAGTACAGCTTTAAATATTATTCCAAACAGACTCGAAGCATATTATTACAAAACAGTGAAAAAGAAAAAAAGTGCACACCTAACTGCTTTGTCGTTTATGTTTGTAACGTTTTTTTTCCCTCTATGTTTATTGATACTTCTCTATATCCTGTCCTAAATAAGCGTGTATTATTGAAAAGACAAATTTCTACTATCAATATACAATGTTTACGCATGATCTTGCGCATACTAATACATAAGTCGACATTATTTTCATTTATACAATAAATTTACATATATACATACATATACATATATATATATATATATATATATAATGTATATATACACGCATACAGAATGAATTTATTTTATAAAACTAAAACTCATAAAATCGTCAGACACTGTTTTTTAAGCCCTTTTATTTATACAAAATACGTATGGTACAAACAACTCGATGTCAATACTGTAATAGTTATAATAAATTATCTTATTTGGCTATGTAATGTATTTCATCGAGAACGAAAACAATTTACGAAATGTAATTACTCATTTTTACGTTAACCTTAATGCGATACTTAATTGATCTACTCGGTGATATGTGCAAAAAAAATGTATAATTTTATAAATAATAGCAGAGCATTTGGGGGGGGGGGGCTCGTAACTATAGTTATTCATCGAGTGCTTGTGAAGTTTTTGTATATTTTTAGTGCTTGGTAACGAGATTCGAACCTGGTCCTACTCGAATGAAACAGCATTGTCTAAGCAATTACGCTGCGGTAGCTGGAAAGGGTGGTGGAATTGACATATAACAGCGTGTACTAATTTATTTTAAATAATCGTTAAGTCTATTGACCAAGAGTAAAAAATGGAAGGAAAGAAAAGAATACTGTATTTCTTTGAAAAACTGATGTTAGCTAAATAAACAGCAAAAAGTGTACGTAATTGTATAAACATGAGTAATTGTAGAAGAGTTAAGCATTATAGTAACTGTGCATTTATTGCTACGACACGAAAAAAAGTGAAATAAATAAGAGGTTACCTCCGCTAAAGGATTTATTTGGTTTACGATGTTACTTAGATACATATTAATGACTATGTTACTTTTAGGTTGATGACAACATTAAAATCCTGCAACGTTTGATCTTTAATGTGTAACTTTTTCTTGTCGGTTTGTAAGGCGATTATTTTATTTTTCAAAAAATTAAAACGAATACTAAAACCGTTTCTTCTATAAGAATTATACAACCTCTCATCTCAAAATCCAGAGGAGGTCTCCATAGTGAGATCGAAAGGATCTTTATATATGTTTTTATGTATGCATATATAAAACTCGGCCATTTTGGCCTCACAAGGGGCTGTGCTCCTTGACCCCTCGCGCTTTCATTTCTGTCTATTTTTCTTCTATACTTTGTATAAAATTATCAAAATTTACAACGTAATTCTTACTGGCATCAACACAAAAAAAATAACATAATCACAAAAATCCTATCCTAACATTTAACTTTTATTATATAAAATTAAGACATTTTTTCGTTACATAAAATTGTGGTATTTTTAAAATAACAATCACAAAATTCCTATAAAATATAACAAACGTTACATAAAATTGGGACATTTTTCGTTACATAAAATTAGGACATTTTTCGTTACATAAAATTGGGACATTTTTCATTACATAAAATTGGGACATTTTTTGTTACATAATATTGGGACAATTTTTCTAATGGGGGTAGTCTAAGAATTACGTTGTAATTAATAAAAATAAAGTATGGTTCTTGCGATGATAAAGAGAAGTCCTTTTTCTTATATAATATTTTAGTACATAAAGTAATCACTTTATTGCTTAATCTCATAAAAACTTCTGGCACAAACAATGCTTGTTTTTTCTTTTGTCCTCTTTTTCGTTTTCATTCTATCATTATTTCATTCTTTTACGCTTGCTGTATCTATTTTTTGTTGGTGGGGATTGAACCGAACATTGTGCTCTTTATGAAAAGTGATAATTGCAAATAATGGTTTTTTCGTATAATTTTTACGATTTTGTATTTTTATTTTGGTTCTGTTAGCTCAGTTTGTTTCTGATGATGGTAAGTGTAAGCTTTTTGAAACTTTAAGGTTTTAAGATTAATTTTTTAAATAAGGTGTCTACCGTAAATTGTTTTCCTAATTATGCGTTAAATGTTTAATTAGTGGTTAAACTATTTTTCTAATCGCATTAATATATACATACAAATTTTTTTCCGTATCCAATATGATAAATATATTTGTCTTAAATTTATTATATATAGGAGTATTTCATTATAGGGAGACTCGTAGCTTTTTGGAGAGTAGGAACTGAATGTGTCGCTGTACTGGGGCACATTAAAATTATAGCCGGTGATCATGAAGCTTTGTCTTCGAAACACGTCGGGTAATTAAATATTAAATAATTGTTTATAGTTGTGTGGTTTTTTGATTTTACTTATTATATACGGTAAACTTAAACAATATGTGATTATAGAAATTAATTTTCACTTTGGGTGACGAGTGAAAAAGGTAAAAAGGTAAAAAGGAATTTCAATGGAAAAATAGAACACAAATACAAACTAAATGTTGTTAAATTATTCGCACACAATAAATCTTTTAGCTTACCTCATCCTCCCCACACGTACTCTACATCAATGAAAAAAAAATCTTATAAATGTGTAACATAAACGCCGTGTAGAACAGCAGATTTTAATAGAAATTTTCTAATTTGTTTCAGTGTCTCATATTCTCCTCTTATATTAAAAATTAAACGCAAATGCACCTTACTCGGTGTGCACCTTGAAATAAATACTAAGCGTGTTTCTGCTATCAGTAACACTGTAGGGGAAAACAATCAATCAAAAACACGTGTATTATCTAGCAATTTGGAAAAAAACGTGCTAATTTTATCGTGACGACAGCTATAAATACTGACGGTTTTTAAATATTTTTGAAAGAAGTTATTACCCACTGCAGGAGAAAGGTTCGGGGTTAACCCACGGAATGCTGAACAGTTATTTTGATCAGGTCCGCAGTTCGGTAACCGTCCCCATTCTGTGGAGTACTGCGGGCCAATGAAGATTTGACGTGGGAAATATTTAAATTTTTATTGAATTACCGGGTTTTTCTTTCATCGCGCTCACCTTAGATGAGTGCCGGAGAGTTTAATTGTTTCATCAAGAGCGATAATTGAGAATCGTTAGGCCACTAATGTCTCTAGTTGAGCTATTACACTAGGAGAGAGAGAAAGAGAGAGACTTAAAAACAATAATAATAAAAAGGAAAAGAAGGTATACGACCGAAAAGACCTGTACGAAATTATTATCAAGGTTTTCTCGAAATTGCCAGTGGTCATTGTGCGATCTTTTAGAAGAGAGACAGAGCGAGAGAGGAAGGGAAGTGGATATGTTGCACTCGGAGTAATTTCCATAAAGCATGCATGCCTATATGATATAATGATAGAGACGTTCGCGCCTCGAAATTGCTGTTGGGAAGAAGCCGGGTCAGCGAGCAGAGTACTTATTAGCTGGCAGTTTTCGCATTTAGTTTTATAGTTTTTTTCGCTATTTCTTAAAACTCTGTCCTAGCTGCGTCTGTAGAACGGCTAACTTATACTCCGGAGTCGTGACTCGGACAAACGAACGATAGAACTCCGATCGTGTCAACTAATTTGAAATATTACGAAACAGCCGTAATGAAGCTATTTTCTTGCGCGCAATTTACACATAGCTGCCGCAGTCATTTAAAATTTCCTTTTACCGCCGACATCGAAGAAGCTGCGCGAACGATTATTTCAGTGAAATTAGGTTACTTTTACCGATTTAAATTTAAGCCTCATATCCTTGTTCGTCCAAAAGAAAAGCAAATGAAAAACAATTAATAAATATATATATATATGTATACACGGAATCCTAGTAAGATGGTTCAGAAACGACAAAAATTCGAAAAAAAATCAATAACACCGAACGGTGGTTTGACTTATGAAATTCAAATTTGGAACATAAATTACGAATTAAAATTCTATCTGTGACAATTTTTAATTTCTAACTAACCGCTTACTCTGGACGGAAAAGAAAACCAAAAAATCGTCAAGAATATATAATAATTGTGGTATTTAAAACAACCTCCAAAATCACCTAAAAATGCATAACTCGTCACTAGATAAACCTTTAAAGGTAAAATTCAAAATGTAAAGTAAAATGCAGAAGTCATTTCATAAAATTAAATAAATTTAAATTATGTTTAGTACATCATTAAGTAAACTAAATAATATACGCCAAAATGAAATTGGAACACGCACGAGCTAGAAGCAATTATTTGAAGAACTGGCACCAAAGATACAAGTACAAACCTAATCGGTGAGAATTTTCTGACCGATGATAACTTAAGTTCGATAGTGGCCGGGGAGATCACGAAATATCATCAAAACGAGTCTGGTAGGTGCGTGCGAGTGAAATTAATTTTTTGTATTTACTATATATATATATTGCGCATTTACAAAGTTTAAAAAACGAGCAATAAAACGTATGTCTGTGTGTGTGCCAACCGTTGGGACCACCCTTGTGTATGTGTTGTGAATTAATTTTGTTTCGTTTTTGTGCGTGATTATATCGAAAATTCCCCGTGTTATTAATTAGTAAATGGGGATTGATAGCTTATTCTTTTACTGCGCAGAGCGAGTGGTAAATAACACCATCAATTTGGAATAAATTTTTAAATAAGTGTCTTCGTAAATGAACTGAAATTTTAATAAAAAAGGAAAAATTAAATTTTAAATTGCAAAAATCACTGCGATATTGCATACGTATATTACATCTAGGTATACTGAATTTAGATTTCTTTTTTTTTAATTCATTTTTTTAGATAGTTCGTTTTCGTTTCCATTTCCATTCGTTCTGCTATTGTTCGAAAGAGGATGATTCATCGAAAGTGAAGCAGTGGCATATCTTTTGATCGTCGGTACTTGCATGTTGGTCGCTATTGACCGTATTAAACGCTCAAATCGATTCGTTCCTTTTTCGAATGTCCGATCTCGACTACTTGTCTTTTCAGGAAAAAAATAAAAAAATAAATAAAAAAAAGTAAAAAAAAAAACGAACAATAAAAATTGGTGCTCTCCGGGAGTGGAGTTATTTACACGATTCGTTAAATGCGGGGTGATTGCCTGTTTTTCCTTTTATCACGAAAAACGCGTTCGCAATTTTGCTCAGTGTGAAATTCGGCGCTGTCTCTAATCCCGATCGTAGATAAATCAAAGTGCGCGTTAACATTGCGCGGGTTTGAATCCGATGCGCGGATCGATTCAGATTCGAAGGTTCAGGTTCAAGGTCGGACCGAATGAAATTCGATCGAAGAAAATTCTCGTAGAAGAAGAAGCGGCAGCGGCGAAATTAGTACAGTTAAGAGGTGCTTCGAGTCCGGGGATTTATTGCGAAAACGTGATGGCGGAAAATGCACCAAGACGTGCTCTATGAGATGTAATTTCCAGCCGAATTGAGCATCTCTTTACCGCACGCTATATGATCTTGAATCTGTTCTATCTAACCTCGCATCACGAGAACGGAACTCGGTTCGCGAAGGATACGGCAGACAGTTTTATGGCACGAAAATGGGGAAAAAAAAGAAAAACGACTGCAGATGCGCAGAGGATGCATATATATTTTGATGAAGATCCGATTACAGGTCCTCCACCGTGAGCGTTTAGGTAATATATTTCCGATGCGACCGAACCATGTTACCTAGAGTACCCGGATACGAAACAGATTCCATTTAATGTGGCCTTCTTGCTTAGTTAATGATAGCCCTTCCTTACACGTAATTACATCTTAACATTATTACGGTTTCGGATCGTCGTGTGAAATTACCTCCGAGTTATCCGAAATATTCACGTGTGCTCTCTTAATGAACCGCGTATTCTGCGTGCTAGCTTTTTAGCGGCCTCGACAATTATCCGTTGTGCACATGTATACAAGCACACACGACGCGCTGTCCGTATGTTGACTGGAAAGTGTCCAAAATAAAGTAATAAATAATTACGAAATAGAAATGCTAGAAATGCTTTCGGAAATATTCCCCGGTGCCAGATAGAAAAAAAAAAAATTTAAGACGATCGCAGATCCAAATCTGAAGTTTCAAATCGCAAAGTGACTTTTGCAAAACGAACGGACTATATATATATATATATATATATATATATGTGTGTGTGTGTGTGTGTGTGTTTTTTTTTTTGTTTTTTTTTAGTTTAAAAATTATCAGTAACAAGCGGTTGAACAACAATATTTAAAAAATTGGAAAGACCAATAATAAACTAATGCGACGAAGGTTAAGAGAAAAAACTAAAAAAAATTCACATAGAAAAAGAAGAAATGGAAAAGTTTTCGTTATATAAAAAAAATATAACTAAATGGAAATACGAAAAATGAATTGGGCGAAGTAAGATGAACGGCGTGATAATCTGTACATCCCCCTGCATGAAGACACACATATAATATACATATAATTATTATTTTTCTTTTTTTTAGAATAATGCAGTCAATTGAACTTTACTTTTTTAAAAGTACTATCGAAGAACTGTCACCCTCCGGAATTTCAGATGTTCCCTTGGGGTGAGAGGATCAAGTTCTATATAATATATATATATATATATATATATATATATATATATATATATACACTCCGGATTTATCTGGACGTGTTTATTATATTTGTTTTTGACATTTACACATATGTATAATGTGGTAGAGGGCGATTACAGACTTTGTGAAAAAAGTTTTTAACGATATTAATATACACATATTCTTCTTCCCTTCACAAGGCCGTGCCTACGGGGTGGGTTTTGAGGGTTACCCCCCCTCCAATGAGAACTGAAATAGTTATTATAAATACACAAAAATCTAAAAAAAATCACAAATTTAAAATAAATATTGATGATTTTTTAGGGTGTTGTTACTTTTAAAAGGAAAAAGGAAAAATATGCTCCATATTTTTAGGTACTTCATTAATGTCTTAAGGAAATTTTTTTTATTACGAGTATAATCAATAACATATGTAATTTTTATTAATGTGTTTATACGGGGTAATTCATTTATGTAAATTATTAATGCATATAAATCAAAATGATGGAAATTATTAATAGTACGAATATAAGCGAAAAATGTATTGTTATTTATAAAATAAATATGTAAAGAAAATTTTCAAAATTCTGGGCACGGGTCTGCTTCTTCACTTTCGGACCTACATTCGTTTTTATTTATATTTTCAACAACGTTTCTCTAATAGTTCTATTCGTATTTAATACTTTTAATTATTCGTTATTTTATTAATTAATTAACAAACGCGAAGATTGAGGATATATGTGTTTAGGTATCGGTCTAGTTGTTATATGCTAAATTTAACATTTATCTTTTTGCGTTCCTTCTCGGCGTATAATTTCACGAGACTCTACTAAAGAATGAACAAAAACTTTTTTTTTATTGTCTTACTCTCTTAGTTGTTCAATGTGTACAGTTTAAATTAACTAATGTCGGGGAATGATTTTTTTTATCTTTTTAAACAAACTTTAATTTTATGTTTTTTTTGTTTTTTTTACTAAAAAAGCGAGAATAAAACTTTTATATGTTATTAATTCGTTTGCGCCAAGAGTTTACACAACAAAAACGAAAATGATATTTAAAAATTTACACTAAAAAACGAAAAAAAAACGTTTCTTGTGAGCTAAATATTTTTCTGGCCTTTTAGTAATCGGAGGAATTTAAAAGTTTTGTTAATGGTGCCGCTGAATAGCATGAAACTGCCGAAACGAATAACTGCGTTCCAGCTATCATAGTGTCAGCGATGTTTCAAGAAATTCCTATGCCCCCGTAATAGAGATGAGCCCAAATTAAAAAAAAACAATAACAATAATAAAAAAGGGTATTATTAATTATTTTGGAAATGTTCGTTTTTAGTTTTGAGGAAGGGGGACCAAAGGGAGCGATAGATAGATAGATAGATAGCTAGATAGCTAGATAGATAGATTGATAGATTGATAGATAGATAGATAGAGAGAGAGAGAGAGGTTTTTTTTAAAAAATTAATTACCGTTATAATTCCGATAATGCAAGCACCCTTGATTTAAACACGTAATGAGGAATGTTGTAATAAATTACGTAAGCGCGCGTCTACTTGTTTGCAAACAGAACGGCCAATAGCAGCAGGTTTAGAGGTTCAGCTTCATTTGCGGCTAGAGCTGTTGTCTTTGCGCATTAAAATCGGTGAAAGTGTAGAATCGAGTAGTCGGTAATAACGGGCGAAAGTGACATTCAAAATAATTCGACGGTCTCCACTTGACCGGCCAAACGCTACTCCGAGATGACTAGAGCGCAAACGTCAACCGCTTCTATCTGTCGCAATCAAGAACGCTAATCTGCCACACAGTTCTTCCCTACTTCTCGATTGATGCGATTGCTCTTTGCATTTATTCATCTTCCTCGTCTAGAGAGTTCGTCGCTTTCCGGTCATTTGAACAACCGGTAAATAAATGAATAATCCGCGCCGACCGGAACGCAAAGGAGACACCTTAAAATCTTACTCCGCTCCCGCAGGAGCTATAAAATAATTGTCAGCCGATGATTATATATGTATATATCGGCGATGTTTTTACAGCTGCCAGGTTTTCTATGCAAATACGCGCTAGTCACCTGTTCGTAATGGTCTCGTAGCGTGCGAAATGGATTTATAATAACGCTTATTTATGTACATATGTATATTTTGTTGTTACGATCGCGAAAAATTTGTAATTTTTTCGATTTTCTTCGTCTTCGCTCCTCGTCGCGTAAATGAATGCAAAAAATAGTCAAGTTGGTAGTCACGATCGGAACAGTTGGACTGCTACCATCAAGTGTCGTCGTGGGGTATCTAGCGGGGTCAGGTAATGGAAATGGAAAATCATCGTTAGTAGCCGACACAGACGTATGCACACGAAGGGGGGATATTGCGCTTGTGTCACGATTACTTTAAACGTTTTATTCTGGGGTATAGAGTCTCGCGTTCGGATGGTCGCATTACACACGGAGTATCGCCACGAGCGCTAGATTTATGGAATGTACCAGCCGAACACTAGTCACGATACTCGAAATCGAGCAGCAGTCGGACTAGCGAAACTTATTATTAAACAGTTCGCTCTGTTACGACGGTGGCTTCTTCTGAACCTTTCTGCTGCTGTTGCTAGAGCTGCGGCTTTTTTCGAAAATGCCGAAAATTTACGCAACAACGTTGCTTAATTTAACCTTCAACCGATTTACGAATTACATATATTTCGAAATTGTTTTCCAATTGATTTTACGAACGTATTTTTTAAATTATAAAAAGTTATCCGAAACTAATTAGCTCTTTCGGCGATATCACGTTGATATCAACTCAGCGTCGAGCAACTTTGCTCTCTTAAATCGTATACCGTGTTTATCGCGGCGGTTAATTTTTAACAAGTAACGCAGGTTTTTTTTTTCATTTCTTTTTTGGCCTTTAAAAACATCGCCTAAAAATTCCAAGTAACGCAATTTCTTCGAGCAGTCGTTTAAAAATCTGCATCTGTTTTTATCCTCTCGTATAGTTTAGAAAGCGCAGGAAGTGAACTGTTTGATACAATCGATAAAATAGAATCGTATTTTTAAGAAGATTCGTGTGAAAGCTTGCTCGTATCGAGAATACATTGGATCCGTGACGTTACATTTAATGCAGTTTCAAATGATTCGTTAAAAGGCAGCATAAGTGTGTATAACATTTAATAATTAAAGATCGATTTTTAACCGGTAGTGGTCGGTCACACCTCCTAAAAAGTTAAAAGTATATTGGTCACACTGGGTCGAGGGGCCCCAAACACTCAAAAAAACAGTTACCATTTGCGTTATTTTTTTGATGTAATGAAGTTTAAAACTTCCTCTTTATAATCCATTGTTTTTTTCTTTTTCCCTGTTTTTTTTTTTTTTTTTTAATTTTCTAATATTAAAAAAACGCGAGAAAAAAAAATTCCTTGAAAAATTTCACTTTTTTTACTGAAAAATTGCTCAAAATTAAAATTTTTGAGATAAAGCAAAAAAACTTGTTGGTTTCTACTCTACATATAGTAGTATACTTTTAAGAAAAAAAGATAGTATTATATCGAGCTTTTCAAAAAGTATATTTATTTTGAAGATCGAAGTTGTCAATTTTAATGAAACTCGTGAAATGAGATAAATCAATTTTGAAGGTGTGAAGTAAAAAAAAGGTTTTTTAATCTGAAAAACTACATATATTTTACGAAGTATTACATTAAAAAAATAAATAAATAAAAAAACATATGAAATGTGAAAAATCAATCGTGTGCCGTGCAATCGGTAGAAGATAAATATAATATCATAGATCGCCGATATAACGGACATTGATACTTTGTCTTCATGTCGCTTCCTTGCTTACAAACACCGCATCGTTTCCTACTCACCAACTCAACTCTTTCCTCAACAACTGATTCTGCGTTTCTGTTCAAAATTGTGTTGAAACCTGCTCGCAAAGTGGCCCGAAACGTCGGCTTCATGCAACGACGTACCCTAAGTCACTTTATCTGAGCATTCACTCGCTGGCAGTCTGTCGGTGATGCCGTTCATTTTGCACTTTAGTAAAATGCGTGCGTTGGCAGCCGCCTTGTCAATCATTCCAAAAAAAAAAAAAAAAAAAAAAAACTGGTCAGCGACTGCTTCTAACCGTGTTAGAGTGGTGTCCTTCCTTTAGTCGCGTTGTAGTGCAAAACGATTACAGACTTTTGATCTTCCTTTATGTCCCCGTACACTTATAAAGAACAGATTACCAGCAGTATTTTATTTTTTTTTCGGCGTATATGACATACAAGCGTCATATCATCATCCGCGTAGCAGAATTTCGCGCCTGGGCCAGTCTTGGCGGATAGCACCTAGTGTAGTGTATTAAAAGAATTATCGAAAAAAGGAACAATATTACTAACGTATACGCATATATTTAACGTCTGTTTACGTTTGGAACATGTGCCTGAAAGTTTTAAAACAGCTCAGGTTGTTATGCTCCAAAAACAAGGAAAACCAGCAGAAGTTGTCTCCACCTGTCGATATCGTTATTATTAGCGATATTTAAACTATTTGAAAAGTTGTTACTTAGGCGACTCAAGCTAATACGTCTACCGGACTATCTCTACTGTTGACCAGATACATGGAAGATAACCTCAATGATAGAAAGAACGTTCGAAGAAAAAAAATTTTGCTCGGCGGTCTTTCTGGATATTGAACAAGCATTTGACCGAGTGCAACATCAGGAACTTCCGCACAAGTTAAGCACCAGACTGCCTGTTAATTGGCGTCGTCTACTGAAACCATACCTCTCAGATAGACAATTCCGTGAAGCTTATGGAGATGCGAGATCATCCTTCCATCCAATACAGGCAGGCGAACCACAGGGTAGCGTCCTCGAGTATCTTCTGTATGCAATATACTAACAACGCCAAATACTGCGGTTGCAATGTTCGCTGACGATACAGCAATACTGTTAGTGAACGGCTCACAAACTGAAGCAACTAAAAACTTTCAGTATGCTTTAGATCGTGTATCAAACTGGACGGAAAATTGGAAAGTCAAGCTCAATGAGCAAAAATCTATCCACACCACTTTCTTCGTCCACGTAAACAAGATTCGCGTCATGTTTTGTTCACAAATAGACGATCAGTGCCGATCTCCGATTCAGCAAAATACTTGGGTGCGCATCTAGATGCGAAGCTGACTTGGAGAACTCACGTTGTGTCAAAAGCTCAGCAGATTCGAGAAACAACACGTGTGAAATGTATTGGCTTGTCGGGCGACATTCCAAAATGAAGCTTGAAAACAAACGACACTCATTTCATCGTAAGACCGATTTGGACTTACGGGGGTACAGATATGGGGATGTACCAAAAAACATCAAATTATTCAAGAAGCTCAAAATAAATTCCTCCGTATGATAACCAATGCTCTATGGTTCGAACGGAACGAATCTCTACATGCTGATTTAAGGATCAAATGGGTGGACGAAGTCTTAAAGACTTTGCCCATCGTCACGAAGAAAGACTCCATATCCATTCGAAACCCGGAAGCATTTTTGCTTACTACAGGAGATGTAAGACGGCTTAAAAACCGAGCGACCACCTAGTTGTGTTGTAAATTTTTATTGTTTTATTGTGTGTACGTGTATATAAATAGCAAAGAATAGTTATAGTGGACTATACTTCTTTGCAACATGTTACTTAAGGGGCTGTTTTACAAAAAAAAAAAAATTGACGCGAATTTGAAACTGGAAGTCAACAAACGTCACAATGAGAAACGGTGTGAATCTAATGGAATAATGATGAACAGAATAAAAGGCGGATGAAATACGGCAGATTTTATGGAACTGCGCGTGTTCAACGGTAGTTCTAACAACAATATAACAAATTGTAGTTTTATTGAGGGTTTTTTTTTTTCTTGCTTTTTAACCCACTGTTTATAATCCGTTTTAGTAGTACTGTGTTATGTGACCTGTGCTGTTGCGCCGTAAATGAATTCACGACCCACATTTCAGCGGGTCGCGACCCACACTTTAATACCTCTAGTTTATACGCACGACGATCAGTATGTAAAGGTGCCGTAATTTTCTACTTCGGTAACGTGTAATTTCCGGCTATTATCGGCGTTTTTTTCTCCCATCGATTAACATCAGAGATAAAGACCGGTAGAGAGAGAATAGTGGCGAACCGAGGCAAAATGCGAATAACGTCCCTTTGCAATCTTTTGCAGAAAGACGAGCCACGCAGAAGTTGTTGTCGTGTTATTTCTTTTAGTCGATTGTTGCACAAGTACACTTCATCGGAGTTGCGGTTTCACATTCGGCTAATTATACCGCGGTGGGAGTGGTAGCAGATATATCATCGAGTGTTTTCGTTATTCAGCGATTTTTAACAACGTCGCCATCGATGGTAACTTCCTCGTTTCTAACTACGCGCCGGTATAAATGAATTACATGAGGAACACGGTGGGACGACGCAGGTAAAAAAAGACGCGGATTAAATTAATTAGCAGAATCGAAATCGGCTCTAAAGGTGAAGCTAATTAAATAATATTTTGAACTCGCTACGGACCAGCACACGCATGTTGAATAAAACGGACCGCGCAACAAGTTATTTCTGCTTTTTCCTTTAAATAATTCCACTCGCCGTTTCTTTAACACTATCAGAGATTTTTTCTTCACCGAAGAAATTATAAATAACGAAAATAACGAATAATTATGAATAATACTAAAACCAGCGGTGAATCCTGATTTTTTCCCTGGTCCTTCACTGGGATAGAAAAATGTTGAAACGGAATCAACAAACACCAATCGCAAAGAAAAATTAAGAAGCTACTTTTTTTTTTTAATTTAAAAAAATAAAAAACATCATTATATTTAAGGGAAAGCTGATGTCTAAATTTAGACACATAGAAAATTAGCAAATCTGTTATAAATAACGAATCATTTTAAATTGTTCCGTGTATAGTTCACTACTATAAAAGACTAGACTAGAAATTTAAAGCTTTAAATTTTTTTTTTTTTTTTCTGGGGGGGGGGGGGGGGCTTATCAACCAGTTAACTCAGAAACAATTAGAAAGGAAAGTAGTCAATTATATCATCTTCATACGGTATCAAATGTTGTTAGGAGAAAGGAGCAAATAATGAGAATGATGTGTGGACAAGGGGAAAAGACAGCATATAAGAGTCACAATATGGATTAGGAATAGCAAGTCGCAGCGAACTGGAATATAGAACGTTCAACAGAAAGAGATAAATACTTAATGAATAGAGATGATCCGCAAACAGGCTCTTCTTTCGAGATTGGAAAATACGGAGATGAAAACAACTAAAAATGGCTTTAGAACGTAGTTTGAATACTATAGGCAACAACAGAATGACGAAGTGAAGGAAACAGAGAGAACCACAGATTTGCAGAAGACTAGGTTGAATGGACCAGATAGGAAGAACAATTGTTAGAAAAAGAGAAAGCGTAAATATAATCTAAGATGAAAACTTTTATACAATAGCAAAAGGAGATTGCGATTTTTTTTAAGAAAAGAAGTGTTGTAGGAAGAAGCAACTGCTAAAGAGCTTCGTTACCGAAAATGATATCTGAATGGCCAGGAACCTACAACAGATATCAGTGCGAACGGAATAAAGGGAAGAAAAAACGTGGATAGAGAAATTTTTATTTTTCTTATCAGTATTCATTGAGTGAGATTTCTCATCTGGCAGTGCTGGGATACCGAAAGGAATAGAGCATTTCACCGGAAGAAATGGGCATGATGCTGAACAAATCCTGTAATCACGATATTATTATGATAGAAACGATATGTTTAATACCGGAAAAGGCAACTAGGGACACTCTTTTTTCGTTTTTTTTTTGTAATCTGTTACCACCAGTTTAGTTTACTTTGCAAGTACTCTATATATTAAAGGTGGGGCTGGGTAGTATTTTTTATTATTTAAAATATTATTTTTTGAAAGAGATTTTTGAATAAACAACTAAATTTCGGGAAAACCGAAATGAAATTAATCCGAAGCAAAAGTAAGATAAAAAGAATGAATAAAAATGCTTATTTTTAGTTGTACGATGTGGGAAAATATTTTATTACAATCGTAATACTTTTCAAGTTCCTATTATTTCAAATTGGTTTCGTGCTAGTGCTAGCTGCTGACTAAACAAAAACGACTGTACTAAAGAAAGACAATGGATAGATTGTACGGCAGTTGTACTCGATTTATATTATTTGGACGAATACTAGTGGGTATTTGAGAAATTAACGATT